>CM053793.1:375570574-378318074 GCA_028749045.1 Cupressus sempervirens
GAAAATTTTTTTTATTGAAAATGTTGTCATGACAACATTGAAAAGTTGTAATGATGTCATTGACATCTTTACAACTTTTTTATTATGGAACATATATCATTCTCTAGAACCTCGAATTGATGCAAAATGACTCCTGAGTGCATCTTAGACCTTTTCCACCTCATTGAAGACCCATTCACATTATAGGTCCTAATTGACCTACGTGGCAATATATTGACAACATTGAGAAACTTGTTACACCTTTTTCCCAAACATGATTCTCACCTATCTAGATATCCTTAGAAATAAATGAGACTCTCTTGGAATCCTTACTCTCTCCATGACTTGGAAAAATTCAAGTACAAGCCAAAAATGATTAAGAAATTAGCCTCATTCCCTAGGTTCTCTTGCACCAATTAACTTTCATTTCATCCTTACACCACATATTATGAATATGTTGGAAGTCTTATTAGGAAACATGATACCAGAGGGGGGGGGGGGGGGCGGGGGTTGTGAATCATGATCTATAAAACTTTTCACTTCTTGAATAAAATAATTGATTAATTAAATTTACTCCTAATCCATCTCATATCCAAATCATATAACATACAACCAAATGTTGTAAAACTGAAATAAATCTAACTATGCATGAAATTCATCAACATGAAAATGCAAATACATAACATAAAGATTTTGGTTACCCAGAAACCATTGAAGCTGAAGCCAAAACTTGGATTAGAATGACACCCATAAATCTCTACTACTACAGTAATAGTTCACCTATTAAGGATACAATATTGATCACTTCTGGTGATCTGCCCTGTGAGGGGTCTACTCAGTTAGAAGCATTACAAGACTATTAAGTATACTTTTATTAAAAGGATTTAAACTTACAATGGAGCAAGCACTTTGTTAGGAGATTTGACTAGGTCTATTTATACCAATCTATTAAGAGATTTTCCCTAATACACTAGTTAAAATATTTTAGTACTTGATCTTGTAGTTTTCTATCATGAGGATAATTATAGATCTTCTCTCTTCAATGTATAAATCTAATCTCATTATCTAATTTTTTCTATTCTTCCCTTCACTACTAGGTAACTCTATCAAACTTAGCCTTCCTTGCTTTGTCCTTAGCCTTTTTGCACATTCATGATCTTCCTTCACAAACTTATAGATTTAAGGTTTGATCCCTTCTTATATAGACAATAGTGGAAGGTTTTAGATCATAATCAATGATCCAAAATCCATTCTTTTTCTTTTTAGTCCTTCTATTTTCTTATTTGTTGCACTACCTTCCTAGAGATTGATGTCCTCTAAAAAAATGTGTAATTATCTCCTTAGTTGTCCCTATAATCCATAAATCTCACATAGAATTTGGCAAAAATAGTTTACATAAGTGTTTATTCCATTACAAACACATGACAAAACTGGTTTACTTGACAATTGAATATTGTGATGATCAGTTATAACTAATATTCATGTACCCCTCAACTTCTATATACTTGGCATGTACTATATAACTTAGCATAAACCGACTTTACATTTCTTAGTCTTCAGATGTTTCACTCAACATATATTATGAATTAGTCTATATTGGGGTGGTCGATAACCTTTGACTTGTTCGACATGTAGTAGAATAAGACAAGTCCATGTAGCTCGACCTTTATTGGATAGCTCAGTCACAGTGATGACTGACAAATGTTGCCTAGTAAATGACTAAGTGTTGGACACTAATGGGAAGCAAGGCTTAGAGATCATAAAAATATTCATTCAAAACATCCCTTCCTTTAAAATACTCAACTTTTCCCAAATAATCCTTATATTTAGGGTCAATTTATGAAAAATAACAAAATAGGTATGTAATTGCATATGAAGCAAGTTATCATACATACTATCTAAAGAGTATGATGATGTAGGTTTAGAACATGGATTTTAATAAGAATACATTTATTTAATCTTTGTGTTTGAATATTAAAATCCAATTTTATCATTATTTTAAAAATATCATAATAATATTATAATATTGATATAATGGTAATATTTTAGAATTTCTCCCTATCCACTATGACCTGTGAGGCTCAATATTATTTTCGTACTCATTTTTCTTTTATGATTTCCCTCTTTCCATCAATGAGGAGAATTTAATTCTATCATGTATTCCCTCTCTTTTCATTGATACAATGAATGTCTATCATTCATTTGATTAAATTACTAGAAGTGGAAGAGGTTGTTTTTGGAATGAATAAAGGTAAAGCTCCATGTCCTAACAACTTCCCCATTGAATTATTTTAGGAGTTTCTAGATATTATTAAGATGGATCCCTTTTCCAGGTTATTAAAGAATCTCTTTCTAGTGACAAGGAGCTTCATGCCTTGAATTGCACCATCATGATATGCATTCCCAAAAATGGAGGTGTAGACAAACTTGAGTAGTTTTGAACCATCTCTCTCTATAATGTGGTGTATACAAAAATCACTAAATTGATCACAAAAAAATTCATAATTATAAATTTTTTTGTACGGAGTAGTTGTGGATGGAGTTATTCTTGAGCCATTTGGTACTTGTTCATCATTTTGGTCAAGGGCCAGGGTTATTTTCTTAAATAAAATAATTCTCAAGCTTATTTTCATGGTTGGAAATGGAGCAATGGCTTACCTCCACTCTAACATATTCATTTTTTGGATGGCATGTCTCTTATGGGATTGTTAAATTTGGTTGGAATATTAATGGGCACAAGTCAAGTTCTTCTTCTTCTTCTTCACCCCACAGTCATTCAAAGGTGTATTAGTGGCATTTATTATTATTATTATTTTCCAGATTGGGTCTCTCTCCTTTGTTTATTGGGGTATTCCCCTTAATACTGGTCAACATCCCAGGTCCTCCTAGCAAAATTTTCTTAATAATCTATGGCATAAAGTTAATTATTGAACACATCCATGGTTATCTTCTACTACTTGTTGAACTCTTCTAAAGTTAATATTATTATATGATTATTATTATTATATAATATTGCTTATTATTTTTTCTATTATTATTACTAATATTACACCCTCTGGCATTTTTATTTACCTTTCCATCTTTTGCTCTTTACCACATAATTTATAGTTATTATGTGTGTCACCTTTGTTGGTCCCCCCCCGCCCCCCTCTCTCTCTCTCTCTCTCCCTCCTCCCTCCCTCTTTCTTTCTCTCTCTCTCCATCATCAACCTTCACTCTCCCTCTCTTGCTCTTGCACCCCCCCCCCCCCCCCCCCCCCCCCCCCTCCCCCCCATTTTGTCATTCCAATTTTTGCTTGGTTATATATATATATACACACACTCCCTCTCTTGCTCTTGCCCCCCCACATTTCATCATTCCAATTTTCGCTTGGTTTTATATATATAGTTTTTATTTTCATATTTTTTCGTATTTTCATCTTTAGTTATTTACACATTTGTCCTTGTTAGACACACACACACAAAATGATGGGGACACAACCCAAGAACAGAATGGAACCAACAGAAAGGGAAAATTATATTAACTGAGAAAATAAGCTAGTACAAATAGTATAGAGAAAATAAACTTTAAAGCATGCCCTAAGGGCTTACAATAGCATAAATCTAGAGAATATTTCTCCTTTTAGCACCTCCTCTCAAACTCCACTCCGAACTACCTTTTACAATGCCAAAAATCTCCTTAAATAGACCCCGGAGGGTTAAGGACTAGGAGTACATTCTAGAAAGTGCTAGTAGGCATCCACCAACGAAATAGAAAGTTCCGGAAGCTGCGTTAGAAGTCAGTGCAAATCTAGAAGAATCCAAAAACGGTAATCGAACTTTCGGGAGGCATAACTTTTGAACCCTAGCTCCAATTGATGAACCGTTTACATTTTTGGAAAGCTCTCGAAGCGCTCTATAGCCCTATGGATAAGCTTTGCTCGTCCCCCATTTTTTGACCCTTTTGAAGGTCATTTAATGCCCCAAACCTGACTTTGAAGCATTCTTAGGAGGTCTCCAAAACTCGAAAAACTGCAATAACTTTCAAACCGTGGGGCCTATTGACCTAATTATTTTTTTGGAATGCTCTAAATCATGATTACATTTATCTGGCCAATTCACAACTTCTAGTTTACCGAAATGATGGCCCAAATACATGCTCCTATTTTTTTGGGATTTTCAAACGCACTGATAGTTGAACTATGAGAGTTGGAACCTTTATTTGGGCCAAATGGGTATCCAAAAATGTAAAGACATGAAACATAAACTAAGTCTAAGTACATTTTTTTGGGTGACACAGGATTGCCCTTATACCTCTGGATGCTCCTGCATCACAAAAGCACACTTAAATGCTTTTAGGTATTATCCATGTCATTATTGTTTTTTGGTCCCATTCTAGTGTCTTTTTTATTACTATTACTAGTATTCTCATTATTATTATATAATAATATTTTTTATTATATTATATTAGTTATTATTTTATTTATATTTTCTTTAGCATTTCATTAATTAGTATCATATATATATATATATATAATTATCACCATTATTATTTTATGTAATAATAAATATCATACATATATGTATATATTTATTTATTATTGTGTTATTATTTAGTTTCCAACCTTTCCTGTTCACCTTTCGAGTTACCCACATTAGATATATTTATATCTTTCACATTGGTTTTTATTAGTAAATTTGTCATTTTTTTTCTTGCTATTATTTTCTCTCATTTAGTTGGATCTTTTTATCTATTTTCTTTGGGTTCTCCTCCCCTCTTTTACCTTATTGTTGAACCTCAAACTATTCTCGATTGTCGTGCACCTACCCCCTTCCTTTTCCCACCTTTTTATCCACATTGGGTCTACAATCTTTCCAATTTTTTCCTTCATCTCTCTCATCCTAATGATGGATCACGGAGTGTGATCCAAAATGTTGATGCAAAAATTATAACACAATCTACCTAGAAAACACAACTAAGAAGTCTTCTAAAGTTAGTTATTCAAGCTCTTCATATTTATAGATATTTTTCTTAGGCCACCCCTATATATTTTATTTAATAATTTAATTCCCCCTCTCATCAATTTCTTTAGAATGGAAACCTATAAACTTCCAAAATAAGTCTTGTTACTTGTGGGTTACTATGTGTAGACCTAAGAAGGAGGGTGGCCTTGGTTTATAATCCTCTATTTTAAATGGGAAATTTGTTGTTGCCAAGTCATTTTGGAATTGGTGCAATCACCAATATCAATTGTGAGATTTTATCCTCATCTCTAAATATCCTCCTAGAGTTATTGAGTTTAATGTTCCTTTCTCTCCTTTGTCAGTTATAAATTCTATATTTTGGAATAGTTTTAAATTTGGGGCTCAAATAGTTCAACAAAGATTGTTTTGGATTTTTCATTTGAGATCTCACACTCATTTTTGGGTGAATTCTTGTGATAGTCATCATTCTATTCTTTCTACTCATTTGTACCTTCATGCTTGGGTGATCCCACAATAATGGGTTCCACTTTTAAACCAATTTTGACACTAAATTTAATATTTTTGAAACAAACCCCACATTTGAGTGACTATATATCTAAAACTATGAATAATTTGAAGATGATGTAAACTAGTGATTTCTATTACTCAGTTCTGATTTTGTAATCATATTTTTATATTTAAAAAAAAAACAATTTAAGTCAAAATTTTCTTCTCCTTCGAAAAGTGGTACATATGAAAAACCAAAATTTTTAAAGAGTGACACTCTGCTTGACAAGCATAACCTTTTTTCTAGAAATGATAATGCTGTAATTTTTTCGATGTTGGATTTGTAACATCAATATCTAAAGGATGCATTTGGTTTGATTCAATTTGGTTGAATTTTGTATAGGTTATGAAGTTTTGAAGTGACATCAATCATAATTCAAACATAGGTTCATTTTGACAAGGATAACTTGAACTCAATATATCATAACTCAAATTTTATTTTTTTAATAGAAAGTTATCTCAGTAACCTATTTTCTAGATATTTTTCAATTTTTTTAAACCTAATTCACAATTTTTCCTAAAGTGTCGAGAAGACAGTTGATGTTCAATCATTAATAAACCTATAACAAGTTAAACTCATTATTGAAATTCTTAATGAATATAATACCTATTAAAACTATAGTAATTGGTAAGCTTCCTTTGAGAAGCATAATTTGACATATATTGATTTATAGTAGGAGATCATTTGATCCCAATTTTGAGGGTCAAAACACCATTTTTTCTATTTTTTACAAAAATAGCAAAAAAAATTAAAAACATATGTTTGCGCGAATATGTATGATTAGAAAAAAATAATTTTACAATGAAAATAACTTAACTTTGTATCTTTGCATGAATATTTATAGCACTTATGTTCGCATGAACATGCCTTTTTATATTTATTTATGCTCGTGCAAACATAAATGTAGGGAATGTTCACATGACCATTTCCTTAATATTTGCACAAACAATTGAAATTTGGAAATTGGAAATTTCCATCCTTTTCTGATTTTGTTCATGCCACAAAAGTGGCACCTAGTATTGTGGGATCACCCACCCTTTACAATATCTTTCCAATACCTTTCTAAATGGTCTCCAAGTCGATCTACATATAATAGACAAGTGTTGGCCCAAATCCTAGAATCTAGGGAGTTCCCTCACTTGGATGGAAATGGTGTTATCGCTGGAGCTAGCAATGAGATATATCTCACAAGTTTTCTATAGATGTAGGTTATTGTGAGTTAGTGCTAAAGAATTTTGGGGACATTTAAATTCTATCATGTTTGAACCAAGTTCTCTTGGCCCAAGTGAATTCTATTCATATAGTTGGTGGTCCAGAATCAATCTCTTACTTGGGATAATATTTTTAGGCATGGCTTTTAGGGCCCTTCACGACATATGTTGCACTTTAAAAGTACATACATGGTCTCTCATATATTTTTCTAGTGCTTTACTAAAAATATCTGGCACCTTTTGTAGGATGTTTAGAATCAATCATTTTGTTATGTTCCTTCTTTGCATGACTTATTTCAAGTTTCTTGGACTCTTAGCCATTCTTTTATTATGTAGCATATATGGTAGGAGAGGAATCATAGCATATTTCTGGATATGAAATTGGAGGGTCACTACCTCTAGTGGAAAATTATATATATTCTATGAGAGAAATCATTTTGGCTAAATGTCATTTGTTTGAAGCTGTAGATCCTAGTGATGTTTTTGATTAATAAGAAAATGTACATTTCAAGGGGACCTAAAACCCCACATAGTCAAAACAAAAGATATATATATAGTTTGAAATATAATGACAAGCAAGTGATGGGAAGGGGGGTGTGAATTAGGAACCAATTAAACTTTCTTTTTTAGATTACTTCTGCCTTACTTCTTTATATTATCTAATCTACTTTCATGCATGAGCATAAAGTAATAAGGAAATTAACACTTTGAAATAATATTTGGTAATCTAGAAACCCTCCAAACAGAAGGTAAAACTGGGGTGGGGATGACACCCACACTGAATCACTATTGCAGTTATAAAGTTGGCATATTAGGGATTACAAATGATCACTTTTGGTGATCTACTCTGTTAGGAGTATGAAGGACTTTTAGGCCCATCTTGTGAAAGGATTTTACAATACAATGAAGTATGTACTCTATTAAGAGATTCAACATAGGAGTTATCTTTATAATAATGAAATTATACCTTTAGGTCAGCCCAAATACTGATGTTGAAGCAATACTAATTACTTATGCGTTACTTCTTTAGATTATCTAATCTACTTTCATGCATGAACATAAAGAAAAAAATAAATTAACACTTTGACACAAGATTTGGTAATCCAAAAACCCTCCAAATAGAAGGTAAAAAAGGGGTGGGGATGACATCCACACTGCTTCACTACTACAGTAATAAAGTTGGCCTATTAGGGCTTACAAATAATCACTTCTTGTTATCTACTCTATTAGGAGTATGAAGGACTTTTAGGTCCATCTTGTGAAAGGATTTTACAATACAATGAAGTATGTACTCCGTTAAGAGATTCAAAAAAAGATTGTTAGGTCCACTTGGTTAAAGGATTTAACTAATAAACCTAGTAAGATGAATCAACTAGATGATCTCTACTTTCCAACTATGTTTTCTAATGTAGATTCTTTGAATAATATGATCAGCTGACTATGATGGATGAGTCTCTACTCTACCCTTTATACTTCCTTGTAGCATGCTTACTTAATCTACTTCATATTCCCTCCTTGTCTTCATATATATCTTATATTCCCCAACTTCTATCTTCTCACATACTTTGAAAAGTGAATTTGTCTTCCTTAAATACCCTTCAATCAATAACTTCATACCAAGTCGGCTCACATAGGATTTATCTTTATAATAATCAAATTATACCTTTAGGCCAGCCCAAATACTGATGCTCAAGCAATATTGTGCATTTGATCTTTTGTTGATGCTCAAGCAATATAGTGAGTTTGGGTGATATTATTTACTGGATGCTTAGATAACTCTATGACACTCAGGTGATATTAGAGTAATCTGACTTGATTTAGTTTCCTCAATTTACACAAAGAGCTTGATTAGCACTCTGAACTCAATTCACAATAAACCTTCATCTGCTAGGGCTACATTGCTTACTTATGGAAATGTTGGTTGTAGTATTAATTGGCCTTCATGTATACTTAAGTTGTTTTGTAACTAATTGAAAATTTGTCTTATTGTAGGTTCAACAATCTCCCTAATTGGAATTAGTGACAAAAACACTTATCTTGAGTAGTTCTATTAGTAATTTAAAAAAATTCCAATCATAAAGAATTTTTGTCAAATTCTCCCTTTGCATGTGCTTGGTCCTATAACTCAGTTTGAATTGAAAATAGTAGCTCGGTTACAACTTATCTAAATTTGGATTTGTTAAAATTATTTTTGTTTGACTCATCATTTGATCTACATCATATGCTTATTCCAATATACATTTCCTTCATATGTATTTCACCCATGTCTACATACATACTATGTTTTCCCCCTTGTTTTTGTTACAAATCCCAAAAAATATACTTACAAGGTAATAGTGAAATGTGTGAGGAAATAATTATGCACTTTCAAAATTAAAGACATATTTTTATCCCAATTTTCCTATAGTACCTTCAAAATGTGCAGTTTAATCTAGATTTTAGTAGATAGCTCCATCATGAGATCTGCAATAGAGAAGTTGGTGTCATGTTCTAATGTCTTTGCATATGCCAAATGTTTCTACATCACATCCATGTGTGGTTAAGTATCATACTCTAGATATCTGATATGGTTACACATATTCTAGCTTCCTCCCTTAACAAGTTTTCCTGCAAATCTATCAAAAATTTAACCTTTACAAAATGATTGGTGTTGGAACTTAGGTCAAATGCTAACTAACTAGCACTGTTCTTCAAATCTCCATCAATCTTTTATAGTTTTTCTTTGATTTCCTTAGTGAAAATTGAAGTATCACATAAATTTTTGAGCAAGGAAATAACATTATTTACAAATCCTTCAAGAGTTCTAATAAGAGTGGACAGTTCCACTTGATCAATAATAATTTTCTTTTCTACATTCTCCAAAACTTTATTTTCAAATTTCCTTTCTAATCTCTACAAAAGTTTTTCCTAGCCACCTATGTCCTTATTGAATTTATATACAATATCAACTAATTTTTCAATAATGGGGGCCTTATTATTTACCCTATTTGTAGGACACCCAAAAATATGTCCTTGATGTCTTCAAGAACTTTTCCTCTTTCTCTTTCTACTCTCAACTTTCTCTATTGTGCTCTTTTCCTCCATAGATCACTTAGGATGTCCATCTAATTAGAAGTGAGATTGGATTGATCCCAATTTGGAATCACAATCTCAGTATCAAAGTTAATCTCATCAGAAATCTTTTCCTTTTCCTTTCCCTTTGCATTGGGAGAAACTATGATTTCTTTATCCTTTTCCTCATTCTTCTTTTCTTCTCCAATAGATTGGCTCTTCAATTATTCTTTGCCTTCTTTGTCAACTTTGTCTCCATCCTTTGGTTTCTTCTCAATTAAATGTGTCCTAGAGTTAGATAGAGTCTAAAAGTCAGTTCCTACTTGGATGGATGGAAGATTGTGTTTCTCATTCTCCTTCTTTTCTATATTGGATATAATGATGGCTTGGTTCAATGTAGAAGGTAGAGAGAAAATTACCAAAGCTGCCATTATTTTAGTATTAGATTATTCTCTAGTATTTACTTCTTTCTCTTCATCCTTCTTTATTTTACTTCCTTCTTCAAAAATAGTTTTCCACAATTGTTGCATCCAAGCCTTTTGTTCTTCTATGTTCCTTGTTGTGATGATTCTCCTTGATTAGCATACCCTAAGCCAGTAGTGCCTTTGGGTCTATTAAGGATTTTTTGATAAAATTTATTCACACTTTCTTGTGATCTCAATCTTCTTTCATTGAGTTCCTTTTCAGCTGTTAGTTCATTCTAGAGTCTATCATTTTCTTCTCTCAGATTGGTGATTCCTTAATTTGCATCATCTAACTAATCTTCCATGTTTGCTTGATGTTGAGATAATTGTTAAAATTCATTGTTCTTTTATTTTGATCTTGTATCAAGTAGTATTTTCTCTTCATTTTCCATTTCTTTTTCATTTAATGCTTTGTTCTTTTGTTCCATGACTTCACATAGCCCGACAGAGTGGCTTTCTTGTTCTCTTTTCAGTTTTCTTAATTCTTCTTGTAGAGGGGCATTTATCACTAGTAGATCTTCTATGGTTGCATCTACTTCTTCTTAACTTCTTTCTTTGCATAGGTCTTCTATTCTTTATTCAATGTAGGTATTGTCATTCATCTATGTAGCCAATTCTTTTCTTCTTTTCAGAGAGTAAGTGAGTTTCTTCTTGAGTTTCTTGACTTGCTACATAACCATGTGTAGATCAAGTTTGTGATTCTCAATAGATTTCTCTAAATTGTACACTTGTATTCCTCATATTTTTACTCTCAACTTGTTAAGCCTTTGATAGGAGAACCTTTCTCTGAAACCAATTGTTGGAATTATATTGAAAAGAAAGTGACTAAGGCAGGGTGGGGGCAGGGGGCGAATCAGGAACCAATTAAACTTTCTTTCTTAGAGTACTTCTACCTTACTTATTTATATTATCTAATCTAATTTCATGCATGAACATAAAGTAACAAAGCAATTAACACTTTGACACAAGATTTGGTAACCTAGAAACCCTTCAAATAGAACATAAAACTAGGGTAAGGATGACACCAAAAATGCTTCACTACTATAGTAATAAAATTGTCATGTTAGGGCTTACAAATGATCATTTTTGGTGATCTACTCTATTAGGAGTATGAAGGGTTGTTACGTCCACCTTGTGAAAAGATTTTACAATACAATGAAGTATGTACTTTGTTAAAAGATTCAACAAAAGACTATTAGGTCCACTTGGTTAGAGGATTTAATTGATGCACCTATTAGGATGAATAAACTAGATGATCTCTACTTTACAACTTTGTTTGCTAATGTAGATCCTTTGGATAATATGATTACCTGACTGTGATGGATGAGTCTCATTTCTATCCTTTATATTGCTTTGTATCTTGCTTACTTAATCTACTCCATATTCGCTCCTTGTCCTCATATATATCTTATATTCCATAACTTCTATCTTCTCACATACTTTGACAAGTGAAATTTTCTTCCTTAAATACCCTTCAATCAAAAACATTATACCATGTTAGCTCACGTAGGAGTTGTCTTTATAATAATCAAATTATACCTTTAGGTTTGCCAAAATACTGATGCTTAGGCAATACTATGGATTTGATCTTCTACTGATACTTGAGAAGTGTATAGTGAGCTTAGGAGACACTATTTATTAGATGCTAGGATAACTTTGTAACACTCGAGTGATACTAGAGTAATTTGACTTGAGCTAATTAGGTCGATTTACATAGAGAGGTTGGTTAACAATGTGAACTCGGTTCACACGAGGAACTTGGTTTATACTATGAGCTTGGTTAACATAGTAAACCTTCATCTTCTTAGGCTACATTTCTTACTAATGAGAAGCTCAATTTTAGTATTAACTGACCTTCCTATATACTTAAGTGGTTTTGTCACTAATTGACAATATGTCTTACCATAGGGTCAACACACACACACACATTTAAATGAAAGGCAAAATAATCTATATATATATATATATATATATATATATATATATATGTATTGTAATTACATGATTTGTAAAGACAAATACATAAGTGTAAACATGAAAACTCCTAAGAAACTTGCACCATAATTGAAGAACAACCAAACTAACACTAAGACCCAAAACACTCACTATAAACTAGAAGAACCAACTATAAACTAACATAGCCATGACATACTTAAATACGGACCCAATAGATGAATCCAAAATTGAGCACTAGATAGTTGAACATCATCAAAACCAATAACTATGTAAGAAAATGACATCATCCAAAATTATAAAACCACAACATTAACCTCTAATAGTGTCTAACATCAACTAATTCCAAAATAGGATAAAAAGGACTAATACCAAATTAGTCCTTCATCATACTAAGACAATCATCATCATCAAAGTCTAGATATGGAAGCTTACAACCCAATGAAGAAGAATCCTCCTAAGTCAAAGAATGAGAGGGTGCAACTACAAAGTGAGAATCAAAAGACACCTCATCTTCTAATTGACTCTTCCAAGAAGATCTTGTTGAATTTTTAGCATGAATTTAGGAAAATTTGGTGTGATTAGATGCTCCTCCCTATGTTTGAAAATTAAGCTAAAGATAGATGAAAACAAAATATATTATATTTAAGCCCCAATGAGAATTTGTGTTGGGAAAACCAAATGCACCTTAGTGATAAGAGACATAGACATAAGGGCCCATTTGGCAATGGGAATACAAGCGGAATAGGCATACATAAATTCTTAAAATTTTGAATTCTTCATTTGGATGCACCAAATCAGAATTGGAATACGAATTAAAATAGGAATAAGTATTCCAATTTTGGCCCAAAAATGAGGTTTTGCAATTCCACCCAAATAGGTGGAATTGGAATATGTATTTGTATTCTAGTTTTATTTATTTTAGAAAACATAAATTTTGGGGTTTGCAAATTCCCATTAAATTATGGCTGAACCAAAAAGAGAATATGAATACATACCCCCATTTTCTATTCCAAAATAGCTATTCCTATTCCCGTAGCCAAACAGGCCTTAAATGAAACAAAAAACCATGTACACGAATAGTGCCAAGGGTCAAGCCAACTCCTTCACATTAGGAGATCTCCTCTTTGAGATCCAACATTCTACACACAAAATTATTTAAGTCTAGAAGATCTTAAGGAGGATAAATAACTAACTTCTTCTTTATGCTTGACCTTGTGTTCTTGCTAGACCTAAAAACCTACCCAACATAATCACCAAAATCCAAGTCTAACACAAACATCACTGCAACATCTTTATCCACTTTTCCAATGAGATTGTTGAGGTAACCCATAGAGGCAAACATGACATCCTAGAAAATATTGAGGAAACCCCTTATGGAAGTTTAAATTTTTTAATTTCTTCCCATCAACTCCTCAATCTTCTAATCCATTATTTCTACATGATCAACCTTCACCTTCTTGTTGTCCTCCTATAGAACACCCTAAAGCTTTTCAAATATGTATCTTAGTGATGTTATTTATTATAACTAACTTTATATTCCTTCTTAATAATTCCCACCCCTAAAGAATAGATGCAAATACCCTCTTCAAAAAATCAATAGGGTAGGGAGATGGAGGTCATCTCCACAACGTGTTCTTAAAATTAACAGAAATGGGTCTTCTTAGGGAAACTCAAGTCCTATTTTCATTGGTAGAGTTGGTAAAGATAGTCTGTGGATTGATCTTTGTATGTTTTATATTTATAAAGGTTTTCATGATAAATTTTTTATGAAGAAAATAAATACTTTGTATTATGTGGATAGTGGTTGCGTTCTTGGATAAAAATGATCATTGCGAGACAAACTTGCAAGTAGTGGTGCATATGTTGACTAGGTAACATTCTAAGAAGGTTTGTTTTTTATTAAGTAAAATAGGTTTTACAGGGATCTTGAAACCCAAAAGTTTTACATAAAAATAGAAATATAGATAAAAATTAAAGTCCAGGTAGTATTCATCTGCTTATAAAAAGCCAAAACCAAAAGACAGGCCCATGACCAGGATGTAAAAACTAGTAACTCTAGATAAGGGTGAAAGAAAAAAATGAAAACTAAAACTATTAGTTCTCCCTATCTAGAATCTGTAGAGTCTTTGCAGCTTCATTGGCCTTCCAGTTGTCCGCACCCACTTGATCCTAGTTTTGATCATCCACCGATCCCTTGGTCTCTTTCTTTTCTTCCTTGGTTTTCCCATAGTCCATACTATCTTTATCTTCTTCTTCCCTACCAAGGCCAGCTTCCTTCAGAGAATCTCCCAAACTATTGATGTTTTCATTCAAAGTGTTCAAAGTTGCAATCACTTGGTTAGCTAGATTCTGATTAGTAGTCTCCATCCTAAGAATTCTTTTTTCAACCATTGTGATGCTCCTCCTCTTTTTCCTCAATCTTGGGAGGATTAGGGGTTAAACCCCTAGAGCTTGTTTTGCTAGGAGCAATGCTGGTAGAGGGCGAAACTTTCTCCCCTTCGTTAGGTCTCTTACCATGAAGTTTTTCCATGAATTTCATAATGCCACACTTCTCTAGTTTATGCCATACCTTTGGGTTATTTCTCCAGTTATCTACCTCCCCCATTGGCTCCTTCCTACTTCCTTTCCTGACCATTATTTCCTCTAGTTCACAAAAACTACACTTGCTTCCTATTCTCTCACTAAGTTTAGCTTCCTTCTATTTTTGAAACCCAAAAAAGGTTTTACATATGGTAGAAAGAATGGTAGAAGGAAAATCAATCCAAAAAGTGTGCCACACATACTTGATATGATGGAAACATAATTTTGCATGATTCTCATTTACTCCTTGTCCGATGTGCAATCTTACATATCTTTCCATAATTATATTTGGATTGTCTTTGTACTTCCCTGGATTCGTTAGAGTAGTATTAATTCTTTCACTACCCTCAGAAAGCTTTTGCCATTCTGCCATGTCATCATCGTATTTTTTATTATCCCTTCATTTGCAAACCAATCCATGGCTGAGTTGGCCTCCTTATATGCATGGCTTATATGAATTTTTTAAATTTTCTCAGGTCAGATTTAATCTCCTCTACTATATTTTCAATAGTCCATGATGGAAAAGATTGACTGGTAAGACAATTAATAATATTTAATGAATCCCCCTCTAGCCAAAGGTTGTCAATCCTAGAAGCCAAGGCCATTTTTACAATATGAAATGCTACATTAGCCTTAGAAAAATGGTTCAACGAAGTCCCAAGTGGATAGGAGAAAGCTGCAACACTACCCCTATGATTGTTTTTTATTATTCCTCCACAACTTGTTGGACCTGGATTTCCTTTGGCAGCCCCATCGAAATTGGCTTTATGCCAGTCTTCAGGGGGAAGAAGCCACCTTGCCTCCTGTCTTTTCCTATCATTGTACTTTTTCTTTTCTATGTTGTTTCCTCCTTCTATGTTACCTCCCTTTCTAGTAGCAAAATTCTCCTTCATTAAACTTTTTATTTTTTCAGCAATAGCAAAAGTAGGGGATTCCCTATCTCTGAAGATATGATTATTTTGCTCTTTCCATATTCCCCAACAGAAGTGCAGAAGAGACTAGGAGCCTACAACTTGAGTCTTCATTCCTATATGCACACTATTCCATTGACCAAAGAAACCTTGGATATTAGCCAAGTTGCACCAACTGACCCCATATTCCCTAATCAAGAGATTCCAAACCTCAAAAGAGAAGGGATAGTGAATAAAGAGGTGGTTAACCATTTCCAAATTCTAAGAAGGTTTGTTGATTATTAGCTCTAGTTGTTAATGAGATTCTTAATTTGTGTGCTTCTTTGGTTTCTATTACTTTTACTCACACTTCAAGAGAGTAGAATGGTGTTGTTGATTGTCTTGCCAAATAGGATATCGATCACATACAAAATTAGAATATTGTGGGCAACATCCATTTATCTTTATGTTTGTTTCATCATTTTGACCACTTGATTTGATAGGGTTGTTTTACCATTGCTCTATATTTCTACTAATTTGAATACATTTTAACCTCCTCTTTCATTGTCAAAATAATGGTCACCATAATTCTTATATAGAAACTTTGTTTCAAATATCAATTTATATTTTCTAGTTAGTTTAATTTTTCTCTTTCATGTTTGATTAATTGATCATTTTCATTATGGAAAGATCATCATGTATTCTCTATTTAAGGATCTTTCATCTCATATAAACCGGTTCAAGAGCTCAATTGGGAAAGAACCAAAAAGAAAACCCAACATCGTCGTAATATGTACAAGTGAAAATCATCGATATTTACAACATATTATATCAATGAGCAATTCAAAATTACAAAAAGTAGGAGTATTTCCATTGAAGATCGAAAATCTTTGAATTGATTATTATTTCATGGTTTATTTGATTTTTCTCAAACAAATATAGTTTAATTATCTAGAAATTTCAAGGAAAGTTCTAGAAGCATATTGCTAAATTTTTCAAAAATAAAATTATGGATTTTTTTGGTAGAATTTTATGTAGTATAAATTCATTTTTTTTCCTAAATGTTTTGTGGGAAAACTTTTTTTAAGTACTATTTTTTAAATAGAATCAATTTTTTAAAAAATTTTGGTGATTTTTAAAACAAATAAAAAATGTTTCTATAGATTTCTCTAACAAATTCCACTATCTAAAAATTGTAGGTTTCCAAATCTTCAAAGGTTCTTTTTGTTGTGATGTAGGGTTGTGATTTTTCCTTATCAAAATAAGCTGAATCCAAGGTCAATTATTATTATTTTTTGTGGTAAATTATATTTTCCAAGTCGAGAAAACTTGAATTGAAAGACCCGCCACATAAGAGGCTCAGAATTTAACATTGTGTTTTAGTTTTTTGCTTGTTTGTCAAAATCAAAATTTGGTAAAAGATCATTGTTAAAAACTTCATTTAAGAATTGGTATTCTTTATTTTTTTAATAATTAAAAAAAATTGTGATTTTTTACAATTTTTCTTTAAAATGAAGACTATTGTCAAATTTTCCACAAAATCACAACTTTCTCTCTTAAAAAAAATGTTTTAATTTTTTTATATCATAAAATTATGGTTTCTTATAGATTAGTTTGGGTTGCACCTAAGGTTTCTAGGATTAATTGTGCTCATAAAAATGTAATAGAGTTTTTGACTTTGCTTTTTCAAGAATAATACACGATCTTACTATTGCATTGAGTGTTTGATATATTTTAGAAGAATCATGCTACACTACTATTAAGTGATTTCACTTGATATTTTTTTTGGTAAAATGTGGTTTCAAAATGTTTTTGTCAATTTTATATCAACAAAAATTGAAGTTTTTGGAGAACTTGGCCTTGGTTTCTAGAAAATGGGAGGGATAGTTTGGTTACCTAACATAATGTTAGAAGAAAGTGTATTCTTGCATTTGGTCATGTACTTAAGTTGTATAGAAAGTGGTTCAATGATCAATAGTATAACCAAGGAGGGTTTCAACAAAAGGCTTGTCTCATAAATCATTTTGAAGAGGAGTCAACCTTCTAGACATTAATGGCCAAATGACCTACAAATTTTGTCAAATCTTTTGCAAGGTATCACAAAGATGACCATTAAAGAAGGATATTAAAATAATCTTAGAATTTTGATTTAATAGATATCTTAGTTGGAATTTAGAATCTTCCTTTTTTTTCTTTTATCTTTAGTCAATTTTAGAAAGTTTCCTTTCTATTTTTTGTGTTTCTACTCTTAATTGCTTACATTATAGCAAGATCATATTGTATTTTCTATTAAAGAATCTTATTATCTAAAATTTATCAATCATCTCATGGCCCAATTTTTTTTATTTTTAAAAGCAAGAAAGGTGGTTCTATTTTTTAACTATAGATTTTTTTTTAAAATTGTAAAATCACATGAAAAAGTAATTTAAAATAGTACAATATACATGTAAGTGAATCTCTTCAAAATTTCTAATTATCATTTTGAATAAAGAAATATCATCAATAAATTATAGTTAAAGAATTAAGGAATAAATTGAACTTGAAATAACTTAAACTTTTACTATATCTAGTATTTAGTCAACCCCATTAACAATCGTATGGGAAACATATTAAAATTTTGTTAAGTTTCAATGGTTGTGGTTTGATAAGTTGAATATCATGAAAGATTAATAGATGATTGGATTGAAATATGTTATTGAAATATCTATTCTCTATAGCTATATCTTTCATTAAAACTACAAATTAATACAATAAATAATTTAGGGAAGGAAACATTTAATTATTTCGTAGTTCGAATGACTTTTTTACCTAAACTTAAGGAAAAAGAAGCTAGTAGAAAATAATCTAGCAATTGTATATTTTTAAGAGTATAGAACAAGACGAATGTATTAAGATTGATATTTTATTTGAAATATACATGAACTATTCAATAAAATCTAGTGGATAAATGAAATATGAAATATCACTTACATCAAGTTTGTTTCATTTTATGTGTTTCATATTATTTATCTAATATTAAAATTATTAAAAGATAAAAATTTATGTTGGAGATCAAATATAATTTTGATAGAATATTTTAATTTTGATGTAGATCAATGAAACAATTTGACGTCCTTGGTTCATATTGCAGACGTTAAAGGAAAAGAGGAGATGGATTGCATCATGATGGTCATTCAATTGAAGATATGATCATTTCAGTTATATCTAAAGTTTGTTTCATTGACATGATATATCTTTGAGCATATAAAAGATGTTATACTTTCGAAATGTATAAGGTTTAGAAGAACTTAATCTTTATTGTCATGAAGTCTTGATACCAATGCACTCACTCTTAAAATGTGTTATACGTATTTTTAGATTGAGTTATTGTTAAACTTGATACAAATATAAGAGGTGATTTATTTATAGAGTTCAACTATTTCTATACTTATATTATTTTTAATGAATATTTTTTAATAATTTTTTGTTACTATAATTGTTTACTAGCTAAGAAGTATGGAAACATTTGTTGATTGGTAGTATTATTCTAGTAAGTAAAATAATTTGAAAATTTTTAATGTGATGAGAATCATCAAATTTGAAATTTGTTTCAAGTTGTATCATGCGATTAATGATATTTTTAGTACTTTATCATTATTTTCATTGCATTGTGAGCTATATATTCTCTATATATTATTAGAAACTATAATATTATAATTCATTTATTGTAGTTTTTATAATATTCAATATTTATTAGGAATCCATCTACACTTTCTTGTTTTTAGTAATGAGTATAAAACAATATTTTTCATGTATTATATGAGCACTTTTTCATCTTAGATCAATGTTAATATATTTCTATACCTTACATGTTTTTATTTAGTAGTATGCCCACAACTTAAATTAAAAATCATTTTAATAGAATAAAAACGGTTCCATTTTCTACTTATATTAAAATAATATTTTATCAATTGATTGTATTTGGCTAGTCTAAGATGTTAGACTTTAAATAACAATCTATTAAACATCACACAATAAATAAGCCTAGTCTAATTGACATCCCACTAGTTGAGGGAAATATATATTATATAAAATATTTTAAGTTTTATGATAGAATATTAGTTATACATTTGAGTGGAACATAAAAATATTTGTATTTTAATAATTTTATTCAAAGTAATATCATGTATCATTTGTAAAGACTAGTTGGTAAATCATATAAAATTATAAGTTTTATTGTTATTATTTAAATAACTTCTGTAATTATATTTTTATCAATATACTATTTTACATTTGCATTTTTGTACATGAAAATAATTCTAGAACATAAATTTGTTGAGAATAAACTTGTCCTTGAAGGTATAGGTATGTTCAAAATCTTCTTAGCTTTTAAAGAAATGAGGTAGAATTTCTTACTTGACCAAAAGCTCACTTTTCCAACTATATCAATAAAAACTTGAAAGATGAATGAAGATTAGTTTGGAAATTATATTCAAAACCAAACAACAAATGGTGTCGAATCATGTAGCAAAAATACTTAGATATTGGAGACCCCGAGCATGCATGTTTTCACAATCATTGGTCTTCCCAAGGGGTCCACAATTTGGAACTTTATGATGTCTTCTCAATATGTAGTTTCAAAGTATATAAGATGGGAAGTGCATAATGGATTCAAGGTTCTTTTTTGGAAGGATTCTTGGAATGGTAAACCTCCTTTAGCACAAACACCTTCTCTTCAGGATATTGTGAACATTGTTGATATTTCTTGGGGGAATAAATTGATCCATTATGTCAGTGATGTTGATCTATTCTCAAGGAAAGTCATTTGGAAGGATCCTTCTGACTTTCCTCTAGATAAGCAACAAAGGGTTTTCTTTAAGCAACTTCTTGCTGATTGTGAGGTATTCTTCTCAGAGAAGGTGGATGTCCTTAAATGGGCCACAACTAAGAACGACTAGTATAGTATCAAAGATGGTTATGCAACTATGTAGCATATTGAGAATTTGAGGCCAACATCTAGAGCTTTCACCATGATTTGGAACAATGTAGTGCTTCCAAAGTAGGGTGGTTTTCTTGGTCAGCATTAAGGAAGCGTATTCTTATGAGTAATAAACTTAATGTGCTCCAAATTACACAACCTTTCAGTTGTGTTCTCTATGGTGAAGGAATTGAATCTGTTGATTACCTCTTGTTGAATTGCTCCTTGCTACAATGTTGGCAATTTGTTCTTTCAAAACTGAGCTTCTCAATGCCTCTTCCTAACACCTTATGGGCTCTTTTTCAATCTTGCCCAATTTTATTTTTAGAATCCTTGTTTCATAGCATGTGGAAATGTGCTCTTGTGGCTATTGCATGGGCTTTATGGTGGGAGCATAATAGACACATTTTTAGACATGTATCCTCTTCTTTAAGCCAAGTTTTTGGTCCTCTTGAGACACATATTGTTGAGACAATGAATACTAACTTGATTAACAATAGATACAACCATTATTTTTCTTCTTGGGATGGAAAAATGTTGAAAAATTGGAAAGGGTTGAATATCCCAATGATTGCAATTCCTAATCCTAATGGATATCGGATTGTTAATAGAGCTGCATTAAATGGATCCCTCTTGAACAGGGTTTTTGTAAAGTTAACTTTGATATCTCTTCGCATGGTAATCCTAGACACTCTGGGATTGGGGTTTGCATAAGGGACCATGATGGGTAACTATTGGCTATCAAAACTTGTCTAGTTCCACCTTGTACAAATAATGTTGCTGAGGCGCAAGCACTGGCTAAGGGAGTGACTTTGGCAAAATAAGGTGGTTTCACAAAAGTGCATATTGAGGGTGATTCTCTGATTAGTATTAATGCTCGCATTACAAAAAAATTACAATATTAGAGGATTGCATACATAATGGATCATATTTGGTAGGTTATTGACTCCTTTAGTGATTGTAGAATATCACATGTCTACTGTGAAGGCAACAAACTTGCTAATTATCTCACAAATTTAGGGTGTGATGGTGTTAGTATGTGCTCTTTCAACCCAATAGTAGACTGTAATTTATATCCTGTCATTTGTGATTTGGCAAGTATGGAAAAACATGGATGATTTTGTATACAATTTATATACCCAGTCTGTTGTGTTGCTGGTTGGGTGATTGTTTGCAGTCAGATGAATTGATGGATGTTTTCACAGCTAGGAGCTTATGGCTATTCTAGGAAATACTTGTATGCCTAATCTTACATTTGGATGTGGCCTTGTCCATGTTTGTTTTTATTGTATCAAAATGATGATATAAGATTTTCCTGCTAGTTCTTTCCCTATAGAGTTCTCGAACTAACTTTTATATTAATAATTATTATCTAGTGGCCTCACCCACCTTTGACTAGAAAACAAATTATAGATAAGTTATTGTCTTTAAGCCACATGCGCTAGCTTTGAATACAATGATCCATGTCGAAAATCTGAATTCAACATTTTTTGATATTTTTATTAATTTTATTGTAGCAAGCTATTAGATTCTTGATAGATTATTTAACATATATTTATTTTCTTTTAAAATTACTATATATATTTATTTTCTTTTAGAATCACTATTAGATTTAACATTGATATGGGTCTCTTATTTTTTCAAGTAAAAGTAGCTTAAGCCACTAAAAGAACTTATCCATGGTTCAGAATTCTGATAAGCAATAAGACACACACAAATAAGTCGCAATCAAGAAAAGTAGAAACCTAAAATAGAAAAAACTAAGCCACCTAACAGAGTAAACATGAGAAGATGATGAGCCATGCGTAAATCTCCCAAGATCATCTAGTGAAACCAAATTGAGTGTTTCATTCGTAGAGGATTAATGGAATGATCCTCAGCCTCCATTACAACAGAGGATGAACCATTGCGATGCAAACATACAATATTTCATCTCAAACAAATTCCTTGCAATAAACTAGATCAGTGTGGATAGCCAAGAAATGGTTCAATGCATGCTACTCATCCTGCAAACAAAAGAAAGTAGGTATCAAAGAGAGTGATTAGCCATAACAAAATGGCCAAAACAACACTCTTAAAAACAAGAAGGAAAATAACATAACAGCACCAAAGGCAGAAGAATCGAACATAACCACATCTTTCCAGGGAGAAGCCATAAAATACAAAGATGAAGAAAAGTAAAAAAATCCAAGTCCGCCAGTACATTATAATAACGACCAAGATGATAATACCTGAACCAAAGGATGCCAAATCTTAGAGAAACCACAAGGGAGATTTCAGAATTAGTAAGTCATCAATGCAAGAGGAGACACATAAGAAAACATGGAGAATACAAGTACATAACCACTGAATTCCAAGGACAGAGTTGAAAATAAAAAAATCTGCAGTCAAAGGTGATAATGATGGCCGACATATCCAAGGCAGGTATTCATTGTTAAATTAGATAACGTAGCTTCTATTAGTACCAAAAATTGGAGGGAAACATCTCATCACATATTCTCATATCAGCAATGGAACCACCGACACCAAAAATGATAGTTGAATTACATATACAAAGTACAAAAAGCAATAATGAATGAATAAAAACCAACATTAACAAAGTCAGTCAGAAGTCGCCCTTGTCAACATGAATACAATAATACATGTACAGTTATAATGAAAATATATATTGGAGAATCAAATGATAAAGGCCTCACAACAATGAGGATTCACAGGGCTTAAACATCACATATTAATATTTAATTCCTACATTAAAAGTGTTAAATAGTCAAATTTGACTTATTTTTTGAAGCTTAATTTCTTCCTTAGTGTGTGATGTTTAAGGGTAGCCGGCTTAAGGACCTAAATAAGAATAAAAAATGCAAAATAAATCATCAATGACAAGAGAGGTGTATAAAACAAAACACCCATACCAATTCATCAATAGATTAGAAATGGATGAGATGTCACAATAATCAAACTTTACAAGAATATATGTAACATACTCTTCGAACATAAGATGGTAAAAAATGAAGAGAGACAAATTATATAACTCTAAGGAAGAGAAGGAAAAACTTCATAGGAACCTTTTCTAAAAAGAGAAACATCATCAATGGGGAAACATCATAAATGACTTTATTTGCTAAGAAAACTATCAATTCTTAAGCTTAAGGCTTCTTTACTAGAACTCATATGAATCTTCTTTGAAACAATCTTAGTAAGTTTTCTTGGACTATCTTTAATGACAACATCAGTGTTAAATAATTTGAATTATTCAAAATTGCTCCAATTATATATATATATATGTTAATGATAAATAAAGATATATCAATCTATAATTTTATTTTATTTTATATTTAATTAAATATTTCATTCCTTGTAGAGCTCTAATTTCTAGTATATTTTTCTTGTGAAGAAAACTATTTAACTCTTGAATATATCATTGAAATCATTAATTTAATTTTTTTAAATAATAGAATACATGCCTACAATTCCATGTTTTATCTTAAAACATTAATATTTAGTATATAAATACTTTTAAAATAAGAAAACATATAATGTAATAAAGAATTACAAAATTAAATTTTTTTATCTTAAAATATATCTTAAACTATAAGATATAAAATATTAAATTTTTAAGATAAAAATTAAGACTAAAAAATGATAAATAAAATTTAAAACTATATATTAAAATTATAAAAAAATTTAACAAAGGCAAATAAAAGAAAAAATCCATCAATATAGAAGAACCCATTAAATATAGAAGAACCCATTATCAACATATAATATGATGATGAGGCTATAGTCAATTATAAGTTTCTATTATCATCTAAAACATAAATTATTCAAATGTGACTTACTAACTTGAGATGTGAGATTAACATTATCAAAGAAAAGTACAATGAAAAACTCAATGGTGAGGCATGTTACTCTCATGGCATAATACTTAGAAATCAAAGTTACATAAAATAATCTTAAAACTAATGAGTTATATTCATCAAATTAAAAAAAATTCAATTTTCATTGGTTTTAATTTTTTTTTATGGTTAGTGGATTATATTCATTAAACAAAAATTTATTAATTTTCATTAGTTTTAATTTTTGTATAGTTAGTGGGGCATGATCACTTTTGTTAAAATGGAACTAGTGAATTATTTATTGAATTATAAAATGCTATAAGCTAATTGAAATTTTACCTAAAAGTAATTTTTTTTAATTGATTGAATTTTAGTATGATATTAGACATAGTTCTGTAAAAGAAAAGAACAAGTGTGTACAATTATACAATATTGTTTCTAAAATATATTAGCATTCATTTTTAAACTAAATATATATTTTTATTGAAAATAGAAATAAAAAGACCCTAATTATAGAGCCACTCCAATCCCATCAAGAAAGAAGGTAATATGGTCCTAAAATTTGGATTCCAAGAGTTATTAAGTATGCTATTGGCAAGAGTGGTCTATTGTACATGGTAGGTTATCATTGATGGCAACTTCTTTTCATCGACTCAAGTGGTCATATCAAAGATTGGCCACTTTACGTGAGGTTTTGACACTTATAATTTATTTGTTGTTGAAGATAGTGTCCATGATAGTTGGTTTAGATTAGTTTGGATTGGGTAGATTTAGAGGATGTCATTGTAGAGCATGAATGTAGACATGTGATTATGTATGTACTCTGATCATCATAGAGCTTGAAGTGATTTTATGTAGGAGATATTCACTATTGAATATTGGGTCGACAATATGTTTTATTAAATGAAGAAGATTGGTAAGATTTACTAATGTGTTTGAAATTAGTCAAATTTAAGTTTTGGTAAATGATATATTCTAGTTGAGTCAACATGAGATTTAATTACTCTAAGTTAGTAAGCATTATTTTTTTGATTTGGCTACATGTTTCATTTGGGAAGCCATCAATATTATGTGTTGAGCTATGACTTCATGTATGAAATAAATATTTGATTGTGATGACAATGTATGATGTATGGATAGAGCATGTAATGCAAAGATATGAATTATGTGATTAGATACTATATTTGATATAGAGACTTGTTAAAACTTCAAATAAACTATATTTAATCATGGTTGATGACATTGTCTGGTTCATTAAATGAAAATAGGTCCAATTTTTTTATGCAATTCAATCAATGAATACAACTAAGGGCTAGATCTATTTCATAATTAAGAAGTAAGCTTTAGGAAAGTGCCTAGATTAACATAGTGCAAGGTAGGAGGATCTCCAAAGGAGATGTCCTAGCCCCCAGCAAATAACCACACAATAGAATATAATAAATAAAATGGAGATCTAGATCCAAAATAATGCCAATTCTCATAATATCAGCATAAGCTTTACATCCAACATGCTCAATTGTAAGGCCTTCTAGGTTACGACCAAATATATAAGAAATTAAAATAGTAATTAGGTAAGATCTCACAAGATCTAAACCCTAGCTTGCCAAGATCCACAATCTGGTAGAAACCCCAAGAAGAATCTAACCTTGTGTTCACAAGCCACCTAGAAACCTCCTTGTTTCCCAAGCCATAGCTACTAGCTCTACTAACAAACTTTTCTTTCTCAACTACTCCTTTCTTTCTCCATGCTAGATGAATTATGACTCTAGACTCCACATGTGACCCTCTACTTATACCCAACTAAGCCACAATTCAACCTAACAAGTTACAAACTAAATAAACCCTTACATTAAACACAAATTTGAGCCACAAGTTGGTCTATAATAGATATTAAATACAAAATGCCTTAGTTGGCTTACAAAAAATATTAAATGCACCTAGGATAAAGATCCAAGACCCGAATAGGTCCACACATATTTCCAGATCCATCTACATCATGATCACATGCATTAAATACACCAAGTCAACCATTCCAATTTGCAAGAACTCCATTCAATGTTCCACACTAGCAAGTGTTAGCCAAACCACCAAGAATGACTGAGCTCCCACAAGAATTGCCATGATCTTCAAGTGTCAAACAATTAACACACATTAAGAAATGTAGTCAGTGTCTAGCAACATAGTATATGTCAAGATCCTTCAATGACTGAGTTTCTCGATCAACACTATAACCAAGAGCCACCCTAGTAAGAATTAAGAAAGGTCCCTTCTTTGACCAAGTAACATGCTTAATTTGAACACCATGCTTCTCAATCAAGCCCATTTGTTCAAGCATCTAACTGAGAAATGCAACAAAGATGACCAAGAACCTTCATTCTTCCACCAAAAATGCTAGAAGCTTTAGGAATTTTAGATTCCCCTACATTAGGCCCTCAGGGTACAAAAAAAAGTGTCCCACACTTTTTCCCTTCATGAGAACTAGACTTCCACTTCATCTTCACCAAAGGCTTCCAATCCATCATAAAAAAACTAAAAATCCACAAATAACCCACACCTATGACATCCATCCAAACACCAAAATCATTTTTATCACCACTAACCAATAAACATGCAACTTATCACCACAATCCATCTCACTAAAAAGAGAATCAAACACCACATCTTCAACAACAATAGGAAAATCCAAAACCAAATCTACACTAGTATCAATATGAAAGCCATCAGCAAAACATGCTAAACTTTCAACTCCAAGATGTTCTACAACATACAAATAATCACCTACAACAACCTGATAGTCTACAACCAAGTGCTCTACAATTTCCAAGTCAGACTCAAATAACTGATCATGAAAAAAAATCTCCATCCTAGCATCAACAAGGTTAAGAACCTCTTTAGCAACAACCACAAGTTGTTCTACAAGTTTTGCATTGGATTCCATAAACTAATTAACAAAACCAATCTCCACCTTGACCTTTCCATGCCCTCTTTGTTCTCAAACAAGTCTCCTAACTAACCATACAACTCTCTTCCAGATTGGTAAACTCAAACTCCTGTAGCATACAACTTCCTTCTTGTATTCCTCAAATTTTTTAGACAAAGTAGATTCCACCAAAGTAACCACCTTCTTAATCCTTGTCTCCACCACATTATAGAGATCTACAATCATCCCAAGGTCCAATCTTCTTAGAGGAATCTTCCAAGATCTTTGGAAACCCTCTACAATACATCACCAACTAGATCCAATCTTCACTCATCAAGATAAGCCTTCCATATTTCCAACCATTAATCCATCTGCAAGTCCTCTACTATTGTAAGTCAAAACCACATTCTACCACCTCACAACCAAGATATTTTGGACTCTAGAAATAATAATCCACCACAAGATCAAACTCTATTCCAAAAGATCAATCTACACTCTAATAAGATCAACCACCTAGATCAAACCATTGCTTTGATAATCTCCAACTAGATCAAACCTTGGCTTTGATACCACTTGATGTAGTACAAGGCAAGAGAATCCCTAAAGGAGGTTTTCTATCCTCCAACAAATAACCACACAAAAAATATAAACAATAGCATAGAGATTTAGATCCAAAGTAATGATGATTCTCATAATATCATCATAAGCTTTACATCCAACATGCCCGACTGTAAGCCCTTCTGTGTTACGAAAGAATACATAATAAATTATAATAGTAATTCTACAAGACTTTACAAGATCCAAACCTTAGCTATCCTAGATACATAATCTAGTAGAAACCCCAAGAAGAATTTAAACTTGTGCTTGCAATTCACCTAACAAACTCTTTGTTTCCCAAGTTGTAGCTACTAGCTTTGCTAACAAACTTTTCTCTCACAACTACTTCTTTCTTTGTTGATGCCGGATGAATTATGACTCTAGACTCTACAAGGCCATTTGCTTATACTCAACTAAGCTAAGAGTCAGCTTGGCAAGTTACGAATTAAATAAACCCTTACATTAAATACACTTTAGAGACACAAGCCAACTCACAATATATATTAAATACAAAATGCCTTGGTTGGCTTACAAAAAATATTAAATGCACCTAGGATAAAGATCCAAGATCCAAATAGGTCCACTCATATCTCTAGATTGATCCACATCATGATACCACACATTAAATATGCCAAGTCATCCAAGACAATTTGCAGGAACTCCATTCAATATTTCACACTGTCAAGTGTCAGCAAAACCACCAAGCATGACTGAGCTCCCATAAGAATTATTGAGCTCCTCATGTGCAGAACAACCAACACACACTGAGTAATGCAATGAGTGTCAAGAAACATAGTATATGTTGAGCTCCTTCAATCACTAACTTCCTTGGCCAATACTATAACCAAGAACCACCCTAATAATGACCGAGTGACATCCCTTCTTTGACTAAGTAACATACTTAAACCAAACACCAAGCTTGTTCACCATGCCCATTCAGTCAAGCCTCCAACTAAGCAATACCATAGAGATGGCCAAGCACCTCTAGTCTTCCACAAAAAATGTTTGAATCTTTAGGAACCTCAAATGGCCCTGCATCATAAATGCAAGTGGATTCTTCTTTTTTGCAACTATGCACTTAATAGAGAACTTTTCCCTTAACTATGATTTCCTTGAAAATAAATATGGCATCTTGTGTTCTTTGATTACTTTTTTTTTCTAATGTTATAGTTTCCGTAATATATTCTTTATATGGTATTTCTATAACTCATTTAAAGTTCATAAAATAGATCTAGAATACTTATTCACCCCCCACTCAGTATTCTGCAATTCTAACATTGGTATCATAGATTTGTTCCTTAGAAGAATTCTAGAAATTTTAAGAGAATCCTAAGGAGAACTAGTAGGATTTTCAAGTAACTCTTGATTGTACATTAATATATTGACAAGAAGAAAGTACAAAATATTGAATTGAAAGAAAAGCTTAAGGAAACTAAGAGATCAATTGGAAAAATCAATATATGAAAGGAAGGTAATTAATAATCAATTTTTTTTTTTACAAGAACACTATTATCTAGGTTGACTAATCTACATTGGAGCATCTTGAGAAGGTAATAGAATAAAAGGATTAATTACAAAATAAGATTAAGATCATACTTATTAGGTTGACTTAGGAACTAAATGAGAGACAAGAATTTTATTTATTTTTAAATCTTTAAAAAGTTTTAAAGGAGAAAGTAGATGAATGATACAAATTAAACATTCAAATTAGATAGATGAAACTTGATCTAGATAAAACAAAGAAAAATAAAAATGAACTTGAGAAAGTGAATGAAGTCTTAATGAATGAATTAGCCAAATAAATGAAAGTCAAGGAAAGATTCAAATTAAGCACTTAACATCTTGATGAGAAGTTGGAAATGGAGATATTGATTGGAGATAAGAAAGGATTAGATTATGAACACAAGGATAATGTTATAAGATAGATTAAGCTAAAGAAGATCATACTAAGAAACTTAGAGAGATACCTACAAAATAGGACAATGGGAAGAAATTCAATGATATTTATTTTACATGGAGTAAACTTGGTCATAGGGAAAAGAAAGGTTCAAACAATTCAAATTGTGTACCAATTCCAGTTATTATTTCATATGCTTGTAGTTAGACATAGATCTAGAGAATATAGATCTATAGAAAGACTAAATTATAGATCTAATAAAAATGGAGTAAACCCTAAATGTGATATAAATGTAGAAACTTTGGATATATTTTAAGAGATTATGGGCTAGGAAAAAATCTCAATAATAAAATGTATGTGGAAATTAGAATGTTGTTTTTAAGATGCAATAATTATGGACAAATCACTAAGTATTATAGATATAGAGATATTGAAGCAATAATCTAGTTTAGCCAAGAATAAAATGAAAATATTGACAATAAAGGAAAGAAAATTGATATAGGATATATACAAGATCATGGTGGACCTAACTATACCCTTAAGTGGCATTCTAAAATCAACAAATTAGGTTTATATCAACTTGACATGCAATTTTAATCTAGTTATGAAACTTACATTAAAATGTTGTAGGAATATAATATGTAGGAAATTGAATTTAATTTCTAAAATACTAAGCCTTATATAAAAATAATTTAATTTGATTGGTCAAATTTTTTTAATTATATGCAGTAGTAAAAAAGTTTCAAGACAAAAATAAGAAGTAGGTGTATATCTAACCACCTTAATCACAATCATATAATATATATTTTTTATTAGTTTCTAGATATAAGAAGTAGACTCATGCCTAGATATGACACATATTTTTGAGTATTTTTATTCTTAAAAAAATTAATTATGAATTTTCTACTACAACATTTTTAAAAGAAAAAAAGGTTCGTGTCTGACCACCTTAACTAATTCAAAACATTATGAAATTTAGAAAAAAAACCATTGTAGTAAGGAAAGCATAGAATGTGACACATCTTTCAAGTTTCAGAAATGTTTTATAGTTTGAAAGTTATAGCCATGTTTCAATCAATATGTAAATTAACACTTTATATATTTTTTCATTTAAAAATATGTAATAATTACTTATCAAACTCATATTTTGATAGTAATTATATCACTAGAAAGTGTTGAAAATCCTCAAGAAACCCTTTTCGTTTTAACAAATTTGGTAATATTAAAAGTCATCAGGTAACTCCTCAAAGTCTAGAAGTAACCTAAATGGGGAGAAATCACATTTTTTGAGTTGACCAAGGAGGATTGGTAATTACCAAGCCTAATTAGATATCTAATATATCAGAATACCTGATATCACCCACCTAGATATGTAAAGGAATCAAATTGAAAATGGAGATTGGGGATTTAAAGTTGAGGAAGGGTCCTCATTATCCCATCCATGATCTATGTGAGGTGTTTTAACTATTAAAAATGGTATATTTGTTTGTGTGTTATAATATATTCATATTATACTTTATTATATTATATTATAATACATTATGTTATTATATAATAATATATTATTATATATTATATTATATTATAATATGAATTAGATTCTATTCTATTCTATTATATTCTAATATAAAATAAATTAGATTAAATTATATTGTAAAACATATGTCCCTAGGGGACCTAGGACCTCTAGGGACATAAGTTTACATGAATGTGTCGAAAGGGGTCATATGTTAACATATGACCCCTTTCAATCCATTTGATCAATTAGAATATCCCTAGGGATATATGTTGTATTGATCATATGGATTGAAAGGGATCATAGGTTCAAAATGGATCATAGGTTAACCTATGACCCCTTTTGACCCATACAATAAATCAAAATATGTCCCTACGGGTACATATGTTGGAATAAAATGTGTTGAAAGGGGTCATAGGTTTTTGATGCATATGATCAATTATAATATGTACCTAGGTGTCCTAGGACCCCTATGGACATATGTTGTCATAAAATGTGTTGAAATAGGTCATAGGTTAACCTAAGACCCCTTTTGACCCATACAATCAATTAAAATGTGTCCATTGGTGCACCTGTGTACACCTTTTGAACCATTCATTGTCGCATTGTTTCATTAGTTTTTTTAGCTCTAGATGTCCAAGTGAACCCCAATAACACCACTATTTCAACCATAGAGAGCCTATAATGTTCATGAGCACCTTGAATAGGAGCATTTCCAAGCTACCCAAAGCACTTTAGGGCTCCAATCTTCTAACATTTGTAACTTAGAACTCGTGAGACCTATCAAAGAACTCTTAGATGCTAAAGGACCATGCTATCAATTTCCACAATAACCTTTCTTAGTTATACAAGAATTAATTTCATTTTAAATTGATGCAATGATCTAGGTTGATGCCAAACCTCATTGTGTTCCTCAATGTATTGGTGCACCAATATGCAACTTTCAAACTATTAGTCGTGGCATCATTTCGTTGAAACCATTAGCTCTGAATGGTTGAGTGAACCCCAATGACACCACTATTTAGACCATGGAGAGCCTAAAACATTCTTGAGAACCCCAAACTAGAGTGTTTCCAAGGTGCCCTAAGCATGTTTGGGTTGTGATCTTTTGATGCTTATATCTCAAAACTTGTGAGACCTATCAAAGAATTGTTAGATGCTAAAGGACCATGATATTGATGACCATAATAAATTCTCTTAGTTTTGGGAGATTCATTTTTTTTGAAATTGGCATAGTGATTTTTATTGATGTCAAACCTCATAGCATTCCTTAATGAATTGGTGCACTAGTGTGACTCTTTCAAACCATTCATCGTGGCATTGTTTCATCAATGTCATTAGCTCCTTATGAGTAGGTAGACCTTAGTGAAACCACTATTTTGACAACAGAGAGCCTAGAACATTCATGAGCACCCCAAACTAAAGTGTCTAAAAGGTGGCTTGAGAATGTTTGGGCTATGATCTTTTGATTCTTTTATCTTGGAACTTGTGAGACCTATTAAAGAACTATAAGATGTTAGAGAACCATGATATTAATGTCCAAAATCATTGGTATCTCTAACCATTATAGTCTATTAGTGTCAACCACTTAGTCATTTACAAGGTAGAGTTAGACAGTCATCACTATGACCGAGCTACTCTATATAGGTTGAGTCATGTACATAAGTAAGTATGTACTTAGATCTATAGGAGCTAAGTATGTTTTTGGGTCATAGAGTATTTTTGTATAAGAGTTGAGCTCATCACTAGCCAAGCAAGTTATTAGTGACTAAGAAATTTTTGAGAATACAAGTGCTAACTTACTTAGTATGTACTAATCATAATGAAGGTTAAGAAACAAGAATGTTAAGCATAAGGAAACAATAAAAGGTCAAGCTTCGTAGAGTTTACATGAAAGTCAGGAATGGAACAAAGTTCTAGGAAAAATGATTATCAAGTCAACTTGGAATGGATATTTAATTTTTGAAGAGATTTTTATAGATCATTTAATACTATTAGAGGTCATTACAAAATATTTACACATTGTGGATTAAAGATCCCTATATTGTGTGTTCGATGATTAGGATGAAGAGGCAAAACATGGAATCATCTAGAAAATTGTTTACAATTTTTTATATATAGTGAAGATCTTAAACCTAGATCATATGCCATTAGAGAAGGAGATGAAAAGAGTTTATGTGAAAACATGAAGGTATTGATAGAAAAGGATTGAGATCAGATTAGAAGTTATTGAAGGGTTTTGTTATCATCTAATAGACCAAGTGACCTAGTCATTACAGTGAAGTGAAAGGGAAAGACAATAATATCATATCATAGGAGAGGATTATTTAGTAAGGAGAAAACTTAAAATCACAGTATAGAGAAAATTGAGAGTCGGGTATTGAATTAGTTTTAATAGATTTGAATCAGGGTAAATCTCAATTAACAGAATGGTCTCAATAGATCTTTATAAATCTCTTAATAGAGTCCTTACTTTGTTGTAAGTGTTAAATCCTCTAAAAATTTGAGACCTAGAAATCTCTTAAGATTTTAATAGGGTAGACCCCTCACAAGGTAGATCATATTTTATGGTCAGGCATTGTAACATTATTTGGTTAACTTTATTACTGTAGCAATGAAGATTTGTGGGTATCATCCACACCCCATTTTTACCTTCACCTTGGAGGGTTTCTAGGTAACAAATATTGTGTTATGTGTTTTACTTTAATGCACATGTACTTGATCAGACTTATATTTTACAACAAATTTGCATTACTAGTTTTACATGCACAAGTTATTGATAGATGTGGATGAATCTAAGAAAAGTGAAACATGTTTTAGATTTGTATTCACCCTCCCCCCTCTCAGTATCTAGTTTATCCAATTTATTCTTCCATGAATCAATAATTGGTATCAGGGAACTGGTTCTCTAAAAGAAGCTTAAAGGCTTGTATATTGGATCTTGGAGATGGAGGCTTTCAAACTTGACAAGATTATTCACAATTAGGTGATTGACATTCAACTCACACTGTAGAAACTTCAGAAGGCAAGACAAGATCTAATGGATTCCCTAAAAATGAGAAAGGATATTTCCATCCAAATAAAGGAATGTTTGAACCAATAAATCCAAATGACAAAGAATCTTATGATCGATTTAACAGGAACAAGCTCTTGAATGAAGAAATAAGAGCATTGAAAAGAGAACATGAAATCCAATCATTAAGACTATGTGAAGTGATTGAACAAAAGAAGAAAGTTGAAGAAGACACAACTATGGATGAAGAAGACAAAATAATAATGGCTATCAAACTTGAAGAAAGGATAATAGAGGTACAAAATCTCACAAATACTCAATTGGACATGATGAATCAACTCATGCTTGCAAATTAGGAATTGAATTACAAGGATGTGGAAATTGAAAATCTGAAATCATAGAATGACATACTAAAGAATGAATTGAGAAATGAAAAGGAATCCATGGAGAGATTCAAAAAACTAAAGAAAGAAATCAATGCAGTAAAAATCCAATGGTACCCCTACTGGAGGTAATCTAGATCCCTACAAATAACCACATAATAGAAACACAACAATAATGCCAAATCTAACATTTTTTTCATAAATATAATTATTTACATGTAATATTCCTAGCTATAAGGTTTTCTAGGTTAGGAGAAAATACAACAACAATTACAAAATAGGTTTGCAAGATCCCACAAGATCTAACTCACAATCCTAATCCTAGCTAGTCCAGTTCTACACTTTGGTAGAAAACCCCAAGAAAATCTCAACTTGTGCTAGCAAGCCCACCAAGTAATCTCTTGGTTTCCAAGCCTTAGCTACTAGCCCTTCAAATATTTCTTCTATACTTCATCCTCTTCTTCCAAGCTTGATGACATTAACCTCATGCATTAAAACTCCACAAAAACTCCTTACTTATACCCAACTAAGGCACAAGTCAGCCTATCCCATTAAAAATTAAAATAAACCCTTATATTAAATATTTGCATAAGCCACAAGTTAGATACAACAAAAATTAAATATCCATACATAAATTAAATGCCAAAAGTTGGCTCACTGACAACTTGGGCACCATAGGAACCAAGACCAAACTGACTATTAGAGAAAACCATGCCAAGTGTGAGCATTCCACCAGACATAACCAAGTTCCTTCACTAATTAAGCACCAGTATGTGTTGAGTCCTCTAGAAGAACTAAGCCCTTTCATTGACTAAGCTTCTTGGGAAACACTACTACCAAGCTCCCAATGCAAACTGAGCTCCCAATATCTACCAAATGCCCCAAGCATCACCAAAAATCTTCATTAACTGAGTCACCTAGTTAACATAATAACCAAACCAACTTAGTATCAATTGAGTCACCTGTCTTTCTTTGATCGAGTTCCCCAACTCCAAAGCCAAACACCATCTTACAAGATTGCCAGCAAGCCTAGAATACTCTTGCATCAAACAACCCAGGTTCAAAAAAATGTTCTCAATAGCTGGAAGAACATCTTCTAGGATATAGCACATAAATCCCAAATTTTTTCTTCACATACATATCCTCCAAGTCCTCAACTTGTACACTATTTCCCTTGATCTTCTTATGCTTCTTCACATCCATCCTTTGTGTGCTATAGGTCTTCCTTCCATGTTAATATCTAACCCTCTTAGAATCCTTAAACTCAAGTCAGATGCCAATATTTAGGTTCCTTCTACCAAGATCTCCATTCTGCAAAGGAATTAGGGAATGCTTCATACCACCTTTCACAATTGTACACACATTCTTGACACAACCATGCACAAAAAAACAATCATACTGGCAAGGTCTACCAAGAAACACATGACAAGTGTTCATGTCCACAATATCACACAACACTTGATCCTTATTCTACCCAATCTGAAAATCAACAAGGCACTGCTTTCTTACTTCCAAAGTATGCTTACCTTGCAACTAGCCAATCCTCTAAGGATAAGGATGTCTCATTCTTTTCAAACCAAATTTCTAAACCATCTCTCAACAACAAGGTTGTTAGCACTACCACTATCCACAATCGCATTGTAGACTTTACCACCAAACTTATAACAAGTCCTAAACAAATTAGTCCTATGATAAGATTCCATTGTCCTCTAACCAATAAGTACTTGCTAAGCTAGTAAAATCTCACCTTTCTTAGGTTCGCTAGTATGGTTTTCAACCTCATTCATAATAGCATGTCTTCAATCACTAACCTTAGGCTATTCATAAAATCTATGTCCTACTCCACATTTGTAATGAATACCCTTAAACTCACCTCTACCTATCATTCTTTTATGATCAATAGGTTTTGGTTTATCTTCTTCACTTAGTTTAGCTTTTGTCAAGCTATCCTACTTCTCCTTCCCTCTAGAATTACCTTGACCTTTTCTTTTCAATTTATATTTTTCCTTAGGGAATACTGATAAGAATCCTCAACTAAATCAATCTTCAACATGCCAACCTCATCTTAGATATTGAATCTCAAACCATTAATATATTAAGCTACCTTCTCCTTTGAAGATTCTCTATGCCCATACCAAATAGTCAACTTGTAGAACTCCTCAATATAATCTTTTGTAGTCATATATTTTTGTTTCAAATTATTCAACCTTTTGAAAAATTTGAGTTCATAATTAGTAGGAATGAACTTAGCCTTTAATTTAGTCACCATCAACCTCTATGTAATGATATTTATTTCACCTTCCTCCTCTCTATCTCTTTGTAGTTCTTTCCACCAAAGAGCAACATGTCCTTTCAACTTAGTTTGTGCCAACCTTACTTTGAGTGGATCTTTAATATCCTCAAGCTTAAAATAGTCTTCCAATTCATCAATCCAATCAATCAAGTCTTTAGGAGTCAAAGTACCTAAGAAATTAGAAACCTCCATCTTATGCTTGAACCTTAACTAAGATCTAGGCCTAAAAAATTGACTAGCCCTAGCTCCAATAGGTCTCTCCACATGATTAGTTATGTCCTCACCACTTGATCTAGTAGCTTCAAAGTCTTCAACAACTTTCTCATAACCATCTTTAGTACCCACATTCCTAGGTACACCACCTAAAGTATTCACAATTTTAGCAATCATGTCACTCTTCATCAATGTCATCTCATATCTGAATTCTTCTTTAATCTTCTCTGAGATCCTTTCCTCCACAACATCACTAAGATCATCAATTTCCCTAGGGTCCAATCTTCTTGGAGGCATCTTCCAAGATCCTCTACAGACCCAAAGCAACAAATCCACAAATTTAGAAGATTAATCAGCTCCACAAGATCAACATTCTCTTCCTGCCATCACCAAGTCCTAGTGCAAACTACCTCAAATTTGGTGCTCAATCTACACACTCAAGAAAAACTATGCTCTGTTACCACTTGATGTATCAAGAATATAAGGGTACCCTTATTGGAGGTAATTTGGGTCCTTGCAAATAACCACATAGTGGAAACACAACAACAATGCCAAATATGATACCAAATCACAATACTTTATTAATAAATATAATTGTTTACATGTAATAAGCCTGACTATAAGGCCTTCCAAGTTAGGACCAAGTACAACAACAATTAAAAAATAGCTCTAAAAGATCCCACAAGATCCAACTAACAATCCTAATCTCGTCTAGTCCAGATCCACACTCTAGTAGAAAACCCCAAGAAAATCTCAACTTGTGCTCACAAGCCCAGCAAGCAATCTCTTGGTTTCCAAGCCTCAGCTATTAACTCTTCAAATTTTTCTCCTACACTTCATCCTCTTCTCCAAGATTGATGACAATAATCTCATCCCTTAAGACTCCAAAAAAAAAACCTTACTTATATCCAACTAAGCCATAAGTCAACCTAGCCCATTAAAAATTAAAATAAACCCTTACACTAAATGTTTGTATAAGCCACAAGTTGGCTACAATTCAAATTAAATACCCATATATAGATTAAATTCCAATAGTTGGCTCACTAAAAACTTAGGCACCACAAGAAACAAGACCAAATTGAGTTTCAAAGAAAACCATGGTGAGTGTCAGCATTCCACTAGACATAACTAAGTTCCTTCACTAACTGAGTACTAGTATGTGTCGATTCCTCCAGAAGCAATGAAGCCCCTTTGACCAGGCTACTTATGCAACACTATTGGTGAGCTCCCAGTGAAAACCAAGCTCCCACTATCTGTCAAGTAACCCAAGCATCACTGGACATCTTTTTTGACCAATTCACTTGATTAACACAATAAGAAAACTAACTTAGTATCGACTAAGTCACCCATCTTTCTTTGACTGAGTTCCCCAACTCCAAAGCCAAACCACAAAATCTTTCAGATTTCTAGCAAGCCTAGGATGCTCTTGCACCAGCAATAAAGTACTTTGAATAACTAATGAAGTCATCAAGCTATTCTGATGGGTTAGAACATTCTTGCACTAAGAAAGGAGAATCATCCAAGAATGGAGAAATGAGAATGCAAAGCCAAAGGACAAGCCAACATGCTATCATTGTGGAAAACTTGGTCATACTGCAAATATTTGTAGAAGAAAATATGGTATGCAAAATTATAAACCTAAGTTTGTTGGTTACTATTTTTACTATAAGTAATAAGGACATCAAATACAAGAATGTAGGTCAAGACTAAGGAATACACCTACTATACCTAGATTTGAAGGTTACTACTATAACTATCAGAAATATGGGCATAGAGAACATGAATGAAAATTAGATAGAAAACCCTATTGGCCAAATTAGAGGGAAAAAAATTATGCACTTAATAATACATGTTCCAAGTGTCCCAAGTTTGGATATCAAGAAATAATTGCGATACTTAAGTACATTCATAAAATCAAACAAATAATAAAGGAAAAGTCAAAGAGGACATTGAAAAAGTGAGGAATGAAATGAACCAAAAATGGAAAAAGAAAATTGAAGATATAAATAGTGGAGCTCATGGAGTTTAGATCATGTAATCCAATGGAGAAGGTGACCATGTCATCTCAAACCAAGAAAGAGAGGTATGTATGGAACTACATACCTAGTTGATATATCATACATTAGTTTCTTACATGATAATGTCCTAAAAGTTCATATTTGCATATACAAGATACATGAGAATAAATTTGCAAAAGATTGTCGAGTGTAAGGAAATTATCTATATTGACTGAACATTACAACATGGACTGAGCATTTCAAGAATAATGGATACTAAGTGACATGGAAGAGACCAAGCTATAAATCTAGATGAAAAGCATCAATATTGATCGAGACAACTAGCTTCCACTCATTTAAGTATGAAAAATTAATGGAAACCCTAATTGATCAGTAAGAAGGTATATAACAAATTTCTAACATATTATTTCATACCTTGCATTCATATTTTTGAGAGTACAAAGTGATTCTATGATTTGAGCAACCAATTGAGATTTCAAGAGTGATTGAATCAAAAGTTTGAACAAGTAAAGAGCATGAATGAGAACTGGGTATCCAGAAAAGGAAGAAACTCAAACCCTATATACTATCATGGTAGCTTCATCAACCACTGGAATAAGTCAAAAGGTTGGTAAAATTTGACTGGTGAAGAGTGTCACCTATCCTACACCTAAGTTTCATGTTATTCTAGAGATTTCTATGAAAGAGACTCTATGGGTGCACTATCTTTGATACCACCTAAGGGCATTACGATCCATAATGTTAGAAGTTTTTATATGTACAAAATTGGAGAAGTAGGAGATTATGAAATCAAAGAAGCTTATGAGAAGCTATGTAATGAAGGAACCTTGAAGGACAAATTTCAATTTTTTAAAAGGAAAGGGTTAACTTGTACCCTAGAATTCTCAAAAAATTTCAAAGTTGAATAGTAAAAGTTATTTTGAGAAGATTTCATGGCATAAAGAATTGGTTACAGATAGACTAGTGGAAATCATGAAGAAAATGATACAGTGTGTTATAGGTTATTGAACCCTAGACAATAAGAAGAACATGTGATGTTTGAGCTATGAAGAAGTTGAGGCTAACATTGGAGCTGAGTCAAATGGACATGGTTTTTCCATTACAAAAATTACTGATCCACTAATTGAATTTTCAGTGAGAATCATTGCTTACAAATTCTATCAATCAAATAGGTTGAACAATGTACCTTGTATGGCTATGAATCTATTGGAAGCATGAATGTTGATGATATTCCTATGGGGAAGTAATGTAGAAACATGATTAGATCATTATCATGATGATATGTTACATTCATGATTGTGTTTGTCATTGATGTCAACATAGTAGTTTTCTACGGTATCTGATAGAAGAACAATGATAAAGCTTAAGTTGGTACAAATAGATCATTAAGTATTTTCACCAGCAAGGTTAATGGGAGATACTACTAAGTTTCTAGTATATGCAACTAACCTTGGGTACAAAGAATATTAAGTCTAGAAGAATTTATGCAAGTTTTGGTGAAGATTGTTAAGAGATAGAGTTTGCAAAAGCATGTTGTAGTAAACTTGTTATATCGCCTAGCAGAGTTGTTATTTTGAGAAGCAAGGTTAAAGGAATGTAGAAGACATGTTGGAGATGATGTGCCTAAGCTCACTCATCATAATATTGTATGTGCAAAATGTTATTCAAGTTACAAGGTAATAGATTGATGTTATTGCTAAGTAAAATGTGTTCTTAATGAGTTCCTATAATAATTAATTGAGAAGGTGTAATAGCAAACTCAAGGGAATTTTTTTTTGGACTCAATATAAAAGAAGCACATTTTACTTTGTTACAAAAGAAGATATGAAGCAAGAAAGAATAGAAAACAGAGGAGAAAAGATATGAGTAATCAAGTTGATATGCAAAGATAAGCAGAGTAGAGTGAAGTTGGAGAAAACTTCATTACCAATATTTGAAATTTGGATCTAAGGTTTGTGGCCTAGTCTACAAGGTCTAATAGTGATTGGTTTGGTTGACAAGATAGAGGAAAGAGGATAAAAAATTGTATGGAAAATTATTCTACAAGGAATAGTTGAAAGATTAGTTGGATAGTGAAGCTCAGTGTTTATGCCCTAGAAGTTGTTTGGACCTTGGGTCCTTCTGCCTTCTACAACTCCTAACAGGGTTGGAATCTTCTAAAAAGGATTCAAAGTCTTCTAATGGGGACTCTTATGTACTAAATGTGTTTATAGACTCCTAAGAGTCCATCCTCTAACAAGGAATATATATATATATCTTTGTGGACATCATTCAAACTGGGGTTTTCCCTCTGATCAAGGGTTTCCCTAGTTAACAAATCTAGTGTAATTGTGTATGTGCATCTCATTATGGTTGTTTTTTACTTTGGATACATGGTTAATATTAATTGAGATTAATAAATGTTTTAGTTGGATAACTAATTCACCCCCCCTCTCAATTATCTTGGGGGACTATTATTTCTAACAATTAGGTTCAAAGAATTAGGTCCTTGAAGATAATGTTTAACAACTTTGGGAGATCCATGGTTAGCATATTTAGAAAAGATAGCCCTAAGTCAAATAGAGGAAATTTTGACACCCAAATGATGGAGATTCTTGGTGAGTTATCAAATTTGTGTAAAGAGTAGAGCATTGAGTTTCTAGATCTAGAATCCTTTTGTTGTATACAAAAGAATAGAAGTACATGAAAAGATAGATCCAGATCTAAAGAATACATGAAGATAAAGGAAGGTATTGATCTACTTACAAAAAGAGAGCTAGAAGGTATGAAATTTTTTGTTTGTTGGAAATGTAAAGAGTTTGGTCATTTTTGACTAGATGTTCTAAGAGAATAAGAAAATCTAGGAAGTGTTCATTTTCTAGTGAGGATGAAGAATTTGAAGCAAGTATGGAAAGATTCTTCAATGATTGTGATGTTGAAGATAATGAGCCTAAATTGGTTAATGAAGAGAAAGTATTAGAAGAGATAGCTTTGGTAACTATTGTTGATCCAAAGGCCAACCATGAAAATTATGGAGTATTTTTTAAGACTAACAATGATTTGTAGAATGAAGGTGAGCTAAGATAGGAATAAAGTTTGGAACCTAGAATAGAGCTAAGAGTTGAGATAACAACTACTTTTGGTAAGAATATGACAAAGAATCATCCACCAAAGTAGATCATTGGCAACAAAGATAAAGGTGTGATGACCAGAAGTAGAATCAATGAAGAACTATGTTTGATACCTCAAGTAGAACCAAATAATATAGATGAGGCATGCATAGATGATTATTGGAAGCAAGCTATGACAAAAGAATTGGATCAAATAGTGAAGAATGAGACATGGGAATTGGTTCCTAGACTAGTAGACAAGAATGTGATAGGAAAAATATGGGCGTTCAGGAACAAGATGAATTAACAAGGTAAAGTTGTAGGAACAAAGAAAGTTTGGTATGTAAGGGTTACTCATAGTAAGAAGGAATAGACTATGAAGAAACCTATGCTCCTGTGGCAAGAATTGAAGTAGTAAGGTTATTCTTAGCCTATGTAGCACATAAGAAATTCAAAATAGATCAAATGGATGTCAAATTAGCATTTCTGAATGGAGAATTTGAAAAAGAGGTATACATAGAACAACTTGAAGGTTTTCCTTTAATAGATGACAAGGAAATGGTATGTAAATTGAAGAAAGCATTATATGGCTTAAAACAAGAGCCCAAAACCTAGTATGCAAGGTTGGACAAGCATTTGACAAATCTTGGATTTAGCAATGGTATGGTAGACATTAATCTTTACTTGAAAGAAATAGGTGACAGATTGTTGATTTTGGTAATATTTGTTGATGATATCATATTTGGAGGAGATTAGGGAGAGTGACAAGTTTGTAGAAGAAATGAAGAAGGATTTTGAAATGAGCATGATAGAGGCAATGAAATAATTCCTAGGATTGTAGATTGTATAGGATAAAGAAGGAACCTTTATTTCTCAAACTAAGTATTTGAAAGATCTATTGAAAAGGTTTGGCTTGGAAACATGTAAACTAGTTGGAACACCTACAAAGGATGAGACACCTACTATTGAGTAGAATAAGTACAAATCTATGATTGGAGGATTACAATATCTAACTCATTCATGACCAAATATAGCAAATCTAGTTGGAATCGTTGCAAGATTTCAAGTAGACCCTAGAGAAGAACATTATGCAACAGTTAAGAAGATATTTAGAATGAAAAGGAGAATGATAATTCCATAAGAATTAGTCACAAAATATCACTGGGATGTATGTTTTCTTGTTGACATAGACAATAATTTGTACAAGAAATTAAGGTGAGGAAGGCTTGGTTACAATTTTTTTCAATATGAGATAGAAAGTGATGTTGTAACTGCAAATGTTGATGCACTACTCAAAGAAGAGATATATGTTGAGGGTAAACCTTTTGGAAGATATGAGAAAGCCAAAGAAAAGATAACTATTAACATCAAGGTAGCTTCTAAGGAAAATAGGAAGAAAATGATTGAAGACCTAGAAGCTAAGATGGGCACCCTAAGCAAGGGAAAAGAAACACTAAAATTGACACAAGGTCTTGATGAAAATGAAGAACAAGATAGTGGTGATGAGGATGATGAAGTAGAAGAAGGTGACAAGGATAAGGCCCTAGTTGTTGTCATTCCAATTAGAAAAAAGACTCAAGGAACAAAGAAGAAGCAAGCATTGAAACCTCCACCACCAAATTAGCCAAAAACCAAGGTGGTTGTTATTGTCAAGTAGACTATAAAATAGAGAATAACAAAGTCTACTAGGCCCAATTCCCCCTAAAACAAAAGAAGGAGATTGATTAGAGGACCACCTTAGAGGAAACAAATGTCTATTGATGAGGTATGTTCAAACATAAAGAGTTCCCCAGGATTATCTAGTTTTAAATTTGTGAAATATGATACACTAGATAATGATGACAAGAATAAAATTGAGGAGGCTATGATAGAAATGATGTCAAATTTTAGTCTATCTCCTAGTAAAATAGAGAGAAAGATACCCAAAGATTTGTATAAAAAGTTGAATGTAAGATGGGAACAAATAGAGAAGGTAGAGAAAATGATAAAGACTAATGCATTAGTCAAAGTTATGCCTAACCTATCCCAGGAGAAATAGGACACATTTTTGGAGAAGAATAGGAACAATTTTTTCCCAAAATATAGAACATTTTTTATATTGATAAGTAGGGAGGAAGTTGTATGACAACAAAGTGAATTATTTTGGAAGAGCATTTTTTGACTAACTACAAAGAAGGTAGAGACTATAAACATTGATGATGAGTATAGTAGTGGAGAAATCTTAGGTGTGCTAAGTCCACAAGGTAACATGTCCCCTATACATGCCAACACCTTTGACACTCCAAAAGGTGAGCATTCAAGGCTTACAAATGAAGAGGAAGATGGTGAAGATAGAGAAACAAATGAAAATGATAAGATTATTTTAGCACATCATATTGAGGAGGATAAATAATCAAATCAAGTTGAATAGAGTGCAACTATTATTGTCTCGCACATGGATGCACAAGACAAACCAAGTGGTGACACCCCTTCACCAACTCACATGGTAGTGCTAAGAAACAATACTCTTGCACCTAGTAGAAAGCGGAAAAGTAATAGAAGATTTTTCACCAAGTATTGAGGTTAGTTTGACAATTGGATCTGGAAAATCTCACCTTGGAGAAAACTATTTTGCTACAAGATTTTTTGGCAAAGAAGAAGAGACAAGAAGAGCTCTAGAGGAAGCACAAATAGAAACATGTATTATATGATGTAAATAATATTTTTGTTGATGATTTTGAGATTTAGAATTTTGAATAAGATTCACCAATTATTAAATAGATTGTAAATATAATTAATCAAGTGAATGCCGGAGATATGGAATCAAATGTGAAGTTAATGGATTGGTCAATAAGAAGATTTGAAACCAATGTTGATGACAAAGTTTCCATAACTATTTTTGAATAGAAGGTGCAATTATAGAAGAAAGAATAGATTATGATTGAGTTAATACAAAAGTTACAACATTTGTAGACAATTTTGTTAGACATGCCAAGATTTACACAATCTATTTAGGCATAAATAAATAAAGGTGAAATAAAGGTACAAATGTACAATGTACATATTTGAATAAAGGTGAAATGATTTTGTCATTAATTTTTGTATTATTTTTTCATTGTTCATAAGTCAGACAACTTAGGGGGAGAGCTCATTATTAGATTATATTGTAATGATGTAAATAGGGCAAAGTATTTTTTCCACTAATGTCAAAGGGGGAGATTGTTGGTATCTCTAACTATTGTTGTCGATTAGTGTCAACCATTTAGTCATTTACAAGGAAGAGTAAGATGATCATCACTATGACTAAGCTACTCTATATAGGCTGAGTCATGCACATAAGTAAGTATGTACCTAGCTCTATAGGAGCCAAGTAATTTTTTGGGTCATAGATTATTTTTGTATACAAGCCAAGCTCATCAGTGATAAAAAAAGTCATCAGTGATAGAGCAAGTTTTATAATACAAGTATTGATTTACTTAGTATGTACTAAGAATAATGAAGGTCAAGCAATAGAAATATCAAGCATCAGTAAATAATAAAGGATGAGCTACGTAGAGTTTACATGAAAGTTAGGAATGAATCAAAGTTTTAGTAAAAATGATTATTAGATTAACTTGAAAGGGATCTTAAATTTTGAAGAGGTTGTTATAAAACATTTAATACTATCAAAGGTTTTTAAAGAGCATTTACACATTGTGGATCATAGATCCCTATGTTATGTGTTTGACGATTAGGATTAAGAGGCAAAATATGGAATCATATGGAAAACTCTTTACAAAAATATTTATATAATGATGATCTTAACCTAGATCATATACCAGTAGAGAAGGATATGAAAAGAGTTTATGTGAACATGAAGCTATTGATAGAAAAGGTTTGAGATCATATTAGAAGTCATTGAAGGGTTTTGTTATTATCTAATAGAATGGGTGACATAGTCATTTTAGTGAAGTGGATGGGAAAGACAAGAATATTAGATTAGAAGAGAGGATTAGTTATCAAGGAGAAGACTCAAAATCAACTTACAGAGAAAATTGAGAGTTGGGTAGTGAATCAGTTTTAACAGACTTGAATTTGGGTAAATCTCTCAATAGAGTAGTGGTCTTAATAGATATTTTTAAATCTCCTAATAGAATCCTTACTTTGTTGTAAGTGTTAAATCCTCTAAAAAGATGACACCTAGAAGTCTCTTATGCTTTTAATAGAATAGACCCCTTACAGAGTAGAGTATATTTAATGGTCAAACATTGTAACCTTAACTGGTTAAATTTATTATTGTAGTAGTGAAGATTTGTGGGTGTCATCCTCACCCCAGTTTTACCTTCACCTTGAAGTGTTTCTAGGTAACAAATACAAGTATTAGATGCACAAGTTATTGATAGATGTGGATGAATATAAGAAAAGTGAAAAATGTTTTAGATTCTGATTCCCACCACCCCCACACCCCCCCCCCCCCCCCCCCCCCCCCCCCAACTCAGCATTTAGTTTATCCTATTTATTCCTCCATAAATAAACACCAACAACCTCTCATAGTTCTATGAGATCAATTTTGTTTGAAATTTGCACATCAATCTTGATTGATCCAAAACCTCATAGTGTTTCTAAGTGAATTGTTTCCCCATTGCATGACTTTTGAACTATTCATCATGGCATATATGCATCACTAGAAATTTTTCAAACACCACACATTGAAGTTCACACAAGGTGAATTAAGCACATTTGAGCAAAAATTTTCAAGAATTGTAATTAATCAAAGCCCTTGTTTTTTTGTTTGTTCATTGTGTTCTTGGTTAGTTGTATGTTGAAAATTTTCAAGGGCTTGTGTTTGCTTCTTGCTATTTTTCTTAAGGAGGGGTTTTGGTTTTGGGGTTGCTGAAATCTTTGGAGAAGTTCAATTCTTTTCTATTGGTGTGATATTGATTTCTAAAACATGAACAAGATTCAAAAGAAGATTACAATGAATTAGATTTAATAAACCATATACAAGATTCCAATGAATAAGAATTCAATTAACAAGATTGTAATGAATATTATTAAAATAAAAAAGATTCCATACTCTATAAAATACATATGTGGAATGATTCAATAATATAATATATCGAAATATAAGAGGAATAAATGAGAAGGGATGGGAGAATCAGTTACCACAAAAATAAATCCTAGATCCCTTAGATATCAATACAAATCAAAACCAAACTCTGCTGAAATTGGAAATATTGATATAACTCAGTTAGCACCGAATCACTCGGTAACACTAAGAATTACTGATACTTAACAATCATTGAAATAAATGCTTCTTAATATGCTTAATGTTATTAACCATAATTAATTTAGTTATAGAAACAAAAATTAAATAACATGAACAAATATGACACTAGGATTTAATGTGGATATCTAATTTGGGAAAAATAACCAATTGCAACTAGTTACTAATTTTCACTCTTCTGAAGTGAGCCCTATTAGTAGCCAACTTTGTTAAAGGTTAAAAAATACAGTATTAAGTATGACCCTATTAAAGAATTTAATCACCCTATTAGGAGTTTCCTTGTTAGAGGTCTTTAGACACTTCAATCTAGAAATGCCACCTTGTTTATAGGATTTAGGAAATAGCTATTAAGCTAACTCTATTAAGAGATTTGATACACTACTACAATTGTTAGAGAGTAACAATGATACAACCTAATTAGTGATGCATCTAAATTCTTTATTTTAGTTCTCTATTCTAGCTTGAATAATTGAACCTCCTTGATTGAATAAAAATTTACATCTTGGACAACTCAATATACTCTTCTATCCTTCCAATTCGCTTCCTTGATTTATCTTTTCAATCCCATGCTTCTCATTCTCAATCCCAAAATTTGACCTTATACTTATATTTTTTTCTTTGTCAAGTCAGCTTGAATACACCTTCAAATATTTGATATTCATCCCTTAATTTGGCTACAGTTAACAAATAAATTCATCAAACTAAATATATTGATTTAGGAAAATCCTTTGTTAGCCAACCTAGCTCAGTCAACACCAACTCAAAAAAGACTTTATTCAAACTTCCTTTGTTAACCACATGAACTCAGTTAAGATTGCATCCTAAAATAAATTCTTTTGGTAATTGAGTGAGCTCAGTTAACATTGGTTCTATGCAAACTTCTATTTGGTGCCCAAGTGAATTCAGTAGACATTATCTTCCTACAAACTTTCTTTGGTAGCCAAGTGAGCTCAATTAACACTCGCTCTGAAGTTGGTAAATATTGAGATGCTCATCATATATTGCAACATCCTTTGACTCTCAAGTGAGCTTGACATACACTAATTTTGGGTATATACTTGACATTTGTGTACCATCAAAGAAAATATGCAATTGAACAATTATTTTCAACAATCTCCCTCTTTGGCATTGATAGAAACACATGTCATAATAAAATGAAATTTTAAAACAAAATAGAATTAAGGATAATATCCTTAGTTTCATTTTTATTTTCATCCATGGGAACTCCCTCTATCATCAATCTCTAATTGCAATGACTACACTATCAAACTCTTCCTCTTTGACATCTCTAACATATATAAAAATGTCTCTGATATATGATAGAAAAATCTCCCTCTTTTAGTAAATTTCATTTGATATTTAGAAGTAAACTCTCCCTCTTTGAAATCTTATGTCAAAGAAAACATAATAAATGGACTTCCATGTAACTGATGTACTAATTCATATGTAATCTTCGCTTTAAATTATTACATCAACTTGACTAATTATCAACATGCTTGATTGGTGCATCACTAAAACTTGATTAGTGAGCTTCATATAGTGAAATGACCCTCTACCTTACCTCTTAGATAAAATAATGCATCCTTAGGTAATGTCTTGGTGAATATGTCTACAATTTGTTCTTTTGTATTCACATATTCTAATATCACATCCTTATCTTGCACCAGTTCTCTTAAGACATGATACTTTATTGCAATGTGATTGGTTTTGGTATGCATCACTAGATTGTTGGAGATGTTAATTACAATGGTACTATCATAGAAAAAAACAACTAGATCCTTGATCTCTTCCTTCATACCTATCAACAATTGTTTGAACCAAACAATATTTGAACAATTGACTGCTATAATAACATATTCTACTTCTACTATTGACTAAGAGATATAGTTTTGCTTCTTGCTTGTCTAAGACACTAGCCTCCTGCCAAGAAAGAATTCTCTGCCACTAGTCCTCTATCTATCACCAATGCTTTCTACCCAATCAACATCAATGAATGCTTTCAATTCAAAGTTGCCTCCTTTTTTATACCACAAACCATAATATTTAGTACTCTTTAAATATGTCATTATTCCTTTTATTGCTATCATATGGTTTTCTTTTGGATTAGCAAAGAATCTTGCCACCATTCCAACTACTAATGCTATATCAAGTCTTCTATGCACTACATACTTCTTTTGACTCATCATCTTTAGAAAGCTTATGTCTAGTAGACATAGGTGTTCCAACTAGTCTAGAATCCTCCATTCCAAACTTCTTTAGTATCTCCTTGATGTATTTATATTGAGTAATATTGATACCATCCTTCTTTTTTGAATCTATAGGCCAACAAAGAATTTGATCTCTCCAAACATTGACATTTCAAATTCCTTGCTCATTTCCTCAGAAAAATATATGCATAGATCATCATTTCCAATAAACAATGTGTCACCACAAAGATTTCTACCAACACAATCTTCTTATATGGTCCTTCTTTGATGTATAGGTTGTTGTTATCATTAGTTCTATAGAAACTAATCTTGATGAGATACTTGTATAACATTTCATATCAAGCTCTAGGGGCTTGTTTGAGACCATATAAAAAAATTTGTAATTTGCAAACCATGTCCCTTTTTCTAAGATCAAAAAAACCTTCCAATTGCTCAATACAGACTTCCTCTTCTAAGATTCCATTCAGGAATGTTGATTTCACATCCATGTGATATGTTTTGAATCCTTTGTGTGATGCATATGGACAGAGTGTTCTAACACCTTCTAGTCTAGCAATAGGAGCAAAAGTTTCTCCATAGTCAATACCTTCCTCTTAAGCATAACCCTTGCAAACTATCCTTGCCTTGTTTCTTGAAACTTCTCCATTCTAATTCAACTTATTTCTTAATACCCATTTTGTGTCAATTGCATTCTTATCCTTGGGTATAGGAACAAGACTCCAAGTCTTATTCCTTTCAATCTGATAAATTCCATCATTCATTGCTTCAATCCAACTTTCATTCTCTAATGCATCTTTTAATGTTCTAGGTTCAAATTTAGTAAGAAAACATGTACCTTTCAGTTTTTTTCTTATTATTGTACCAATTGATTGATCTTTAATGATTTTCTCAGGTGCATGATGCCTTTAGACATATCTAGCAAGTCTTGTCTCCTTTCTAGATTCACTAGGTTCACCATGATCTTTTGAACCATGCATAGGTTCCATTGCCTGTAACTCAGGTGCATTAGATTTTGAATAGTATGAGGCTCATAGTAAAAAAAAATTTGGTAGTCTTCAAGTTTCTTACTACTTTTCTCTTCACTCTTTTCTACAAAATCATCAATCTTCACATGTGCATGTTCTATAACTTTATAAGTAGACAAATTCAAACACTTATATGCTTTGCTCTTATTGGAATATCCTACGAATATTCCTTCATCACCTTTTACATAAAATTTTATATTTTTAGAATTCTTTAGAATATAACATTTACTACCTGTTGGGACTCAAAATTGAAGCCCTGATTTTGAGTACCATTGAAAAATCAAGCCCCATAAACGATTTTTGATGCAAGTGTACCTGACTATTTGTTCAAGGCCTGAGAGGTGTTTAATGTTTCTAACACCTTAAATTCAATGCATCTATGTGTTACATGAAGATAAATTATCATTCTAAGTCATTCTGTGAAGCCCTGTTTTGAGCAATTGTCAAATTTGTATTTTTGCCTTAGTGTCAAACAACGACATGAGGCCTTTTTTGCAATTGAATATCTTGCATCCAGTAATGTTTCATGACTTACCACTTTGGAAGTTTTTAGTTTCCATATCAGAGAGCCTTTGATTCATATTTTGAGTTGTTTTGAATCTGTTTAACTAGGTTTTGAATCCCTCAAAGTTGGTGATTTATTATTGTCATGCTAATGTGAATTGCCCAGAATTCTGGAAGGCCCTGTTTGACTTGTTATAATTTTGACACAATTGACTAAAATGAGAAAATCCATTTTTCATTGCATTTTAGAGGTTAGAGATTTTTTACATTTCAAGTTTGAGCTTATGACGAATCCATTTGATGAGTTTTCAAACACAATTCCAAATGTAATTTGTAACTTTTTACTAGTGTCATAAAGTGTAGATTGGTCAATACCCCTATTCAAGATGTTATAACTTGAGATCCATGATAGGTGAGATTAAATAGATTATACCACTACGTTGTATGCTGAAAATATTTAAGTGTTCCAATTTTTAAGTCTTGATGAATCCATCTGTGCACTTTCTTAGGTCCTTTCCATTTGCAAAAAATTTCTTTTCTGCCAGTGTTTCCAATCTACAATTCTAATTAGCTCACTTTGACCATTTTCCATTTGTGTCCTATTATTATTCATGAGACCAAATTGTAGATTCATATTGTCCTCATGACAAGGAACAAATGCCCCAATTTTTGTTTCCCCAAGTGTCAGTTTGTCTAACTTTCAAAGCCAATTCTAAACATGAATTTATTGTTTTTTGACATGTTTTCTTGCAGGTAGTTCTGACGAGGTAACTTTGATAGTCAATATATTTTGACTAAGAATTCGTCATGAGACAAGATTTGACAAGGTAAGAGTATGCAAAACACAAAATCAGTGTGTCAAATTCTAGAGCCTGATCAGGTGTTCTAGTCAGTTTTTAAGGCTAGTCAAAGGACCTCCTGACACAAAATTGATAGTTTGAAAAAAGATGTAAAATGAGCTTCAAATTGGCTTTTAGTGGTCAAATTTGTTTCAAATCAGTGCTAGAGGGTGAATGAGTAAGTTTTTCAGTTCAATCATTTGAAAATGATTTTTTTTTTAGCCAGACCCACTTTAGGGCCCAACTAATTTGCATAAGAATGATTAGAATAGCAAGTTTTGAAGGTTTTCAAAGTATTATAATTAGTTATAATTATATAATTACTTTAAAGTGTATAATAATTTTAAACTTCAAGCTTTTACCACCATGAAGGAGAAAAACTTTTGATAGGAGAGGAAATTCTAATAACTCTTGCAAATTCTTAAATTGAAAAGTTTATAGTGAACTGGTGAATGGATAGTCTGACAATGTTGGAGAGATTTTCTAGTTGATTCCATTGATAATGTTCCATTTGAAGAACTCTCTTTTTGTAAAGACTGAGAAGGACAAGGAGAAGGCACTTGATCTTGGGGGGTAGTTTGTAGAGTACAAAGGAAGCCAAGGTTACTTATCATTATATTAAAACCATGGATCATTATTACTATATAAATCTTAAGTGGATGCTTGTCTTACAACTGGTAGTGATGCATTTCTTCATGGGGAAATTCCTTGGCAAAAAGGCCTATGACCAGGTAGCTATTAAGTATAATGGAAAAGAGGTAGTTAAAAATTTTGATCCAAGCATTTACATCAATGAATTTCTCGTAGAACCTATTAAAAGGAAGATTGAAATTGAAAATTATTTAGTAGTGTGTCACTCTTTCCATTATTTGCAACATTATCAAGATTCTCACTCCAAAATGGAATATGTCATCTTTCTTCAGATTGGATGTATAATTCAACTACTATGGAAAAACATTCAGACACTAAACAATTGTCTACGACTAGAAATTCTCATATGCCCATTTTTTGACGAGCAAAGACAAGTGAGTAATTCTTGGTTTTAACTTAAATTCATCAATCGAATGAGTGACACACTCAGCCTTTGAAGTTGTTTAATCTCTACCACATAGCAACTAATTTGGTGTTAAGAGAAGCCCATGACATGGGGACTAGAAGGAACAAATAAGTAAAGAATAGAAAAAAGTATAATGCAACAAAGTTGACCCACATTAGAAGGGAGAGGGACCTACTATCAAAAATTAACTCAGAACCACATGCTGTTGTGTGGATGTGTGGCCACATGATAGAGAGGAAAAGGAAAATTGGAGCCATGAAAAGAAGAAACTCACAAGAGAAAAGGCATCCATCAGCAAAGGCTGCAAGATAAAGGAAATCAAGGAAGTGCCAAGGAAGTTAGCACATGAACAAAGGAGGGTTCCCTATTTCTAAAGCACATGGTAGGAGGTATTCAAAGGAAGCCATCTGAAAAGGCCAAGAGCTTGCAGTTGTTGGAGGTGGTGATACAACTACAGAGGAAGCTATATACCTCACCAATTATGCTTGTCATGTGTATTTGCTCATTAGAAAAGATAAATTGAAGGTATCGAAAGCAATGCAGGATAGGTAGGTTATGATGAATTTTTCACAGAATTTTCAACAATCCAAATGTAACTGTCTACTTCAACAAGGAAGTTGTTGACATCATACGCAATGAGAAAGGCCAGATATCTGGTCTGTTAGTGAAAAGTACAAATACGGGTAAACAAATGACACTGGATGTTAGAGGACTATTTTATGGGATCAGCCCCACCCCCAATAGCCAATTACCACAATGACAAGTTGAACTAGATGCTTTTAGTTATGTGGTTGTGAAATGTGGAGTGAACACTTCTGTGGAAGGTGTCTTTGCAGCTGGTGATTAGAAGGATCCTGAATGGAGACAAGTAGTAACAGTAGCTAGATCAAGCTATATGGTAGCTTTGTCTGCTAAATGTTATCTTGTGAAGAATAATCTTCTTGTTGAATTCCATTAGCTTAAGACTGAAGAGCAAAAGAAAGATATCACAGAAATGAATGTACAAATGGGTTTTGATATCACATTAACCAAGCACAAGGGTCAATATGCTCTCCACAAACTATATCATGAAAGACCACACTTGATATGTGTGCTTTACACTTCTCTAACATGTGGGCCTTATTGAAGTCTAAATATTACAAATGCATTCATTTAAATTGATTGTTCATAGTCAGGAGTCTGAACTTCAAATGGCCACCACAGGGGTGTTTTTTATCCAAAATATGGACTTCAATATACCGTCAAAATTGGGAAGAGATGATCTATCCATTTCTAAGGTCAATTTTTGCATAGGTGCTCATTGGTTTAAGTTATAAGTGAATTTTTGATTTTTGAGGCATTCTCACCAAAACGAGCAGTTTTCACCATGGAGCATTACAATTAGCTAGGCAGGCAACATTGAAGTTTATTGAAGCCTAACCAAATTTAAAAAGTTTTTGTACTTCTAGAATTCATTTTTTAATTGATTTTCACTTTTTCCTGGAGTTCAAATTTGACATTAAAATCAGTTATGATTTTCAATCAAATATCTCAGATATTTATTGCTTTTGGAGGCCAAAATGATTGTAGAGAGAGATTAGAGAGAATCTTTTCACTACTATGAGAGGGAATTTCAAGTGGACACATGTCATCTTTAGATCAAATCTTTTAATTCACTTCCTCCTATATCATTCTCTTTCTTTCTCATTGTGTAGGTTCTAGTTTAGGGGAAGAAAAAGTTTCATTGCTATGATACCATTAAGGGTTCCATTTTTTCCCTGCGAGACCATTGGTTCCAATTTTTGATATGTTTTCCCTACTATGACACCACATTATTTTAGCAATTTCTCTTGTATGAATAGTAGTAGTGAAGATAAATACAAATTTTTTAGATCTATCAGGTTTTTCTATGTTTTGATTTCATGCATATGAATGTATAATTTCATGGAAATGAATACAGTTAAGCAAAAACCTCTTTAGTTTCATTTTGATTCTCATCTCCTTCCTCTATTATCTTCAATGTTTTGTGTTTAAGAGTAAAGAGCTTAAATTCATTTGCAATCCCTTAAGGTTGTATGTCCAGATAAGTTTTCTATTGGAACAAAGAGCCAAGTAAATGTTTTTTTACCCTAACAAGGTTGTAGGTTTCATTAGGAGGATATTCAGTAAGTAGTGAGATCTTTATGAACATAGATGTCTATTTACAAGGTAAATGGATAGATTAGATATTTGAATATATAAATATGTCTTAGGTATTCATATGTATGTGTTTGATCCATGGATTTTTCCAATAGATAAGGCACTAATTAGCTACAGGATCATTTTTTCTTACTACTGCATATTTGGGGTTTTGTTGAATTCAACATCATTAATCAATTGCTTTTCCCTTTCATGTTGAAGAGCTACACTAAAATACCCTCACTCAACTTATGAATTGCATTGTTTTGCATTTAGCTACTATAGATCTATGTTATTGCATGAGTTAATAGGAGAAATAAGGGTTAAATTTGCTTGATAGATTCAAGAATATGGTTTTTGTACTGGTACCATATTAATTGAATCTAAGGTCCACCTGCATACTTTTTGTAGGGCTTGAAGTAGAAGAAGGGTCTTGCCTTATAGTTGGCTCGGTGTCTAAAAGGACATATTAAGGACGTGAGTTAGCTACCCCTTGATGTGTCTTGTTCTCATTAGGATAATTTGAAACTCGTAACATTTCAAAACACCAACAAAATGGTGACTTTGCTGGGGAGATAAGATGGCAATAAATTTGGTTAAAAGGACAAGAATCTCTGGTGATTAACTAAATATTTCAGTCCTTAGACAATAAATAGTATTTTTTGAATTTGTGTGATAGACAAACCTTGAGAATTTGAAGAAATATTCAATATAGTAAGTAGGAGTTTTCTCCAATAGTAGGGTTGTGAGGTGTTTTCCATTTCTCTGCTAAAGATTCATGTCTCCCACTAATTTTGTATCCATTTGTGGTAGTAACTTTGAGATTGAATGTAAATTGTGTTGTTATGAGTGTTTATCTTCAATCAATTCAGCCAGTTCTTGTTCTCAAAAGTGTTGTTGTAAAATTATAGTCAAGAATCAACATAAATTTGTATTCCCTTTTCCAAGTTTGTAAATCTACAAGAGTGGTTTGATGGTTTGTATTTCTCCTACATCTAGAGGTCTGGTTAAGATTTTTCAAGTGATGAATTATGTTTTATTTATCACAAAGTGTGAGTGGAAACTCTCAAATCTCTATACTAGTTTTTTCCTAGTTGATCTTATTGTAATATTTTGAAGGATTTTTAGTTGTATGGGTAGATCTGAAACTTTTGATAGTGTCTTGAAAAGGAAGTTTAAATTCTTGATAAGCTTTAAAGTGTTTTTCAAAATCTATTGTTATAAAACATACAAGTGTTAAAAAGGGAATCAAAGAAGTGATTTCTTTATCCTCTAGCAAGGAGGTGGCGGCTCTACAAAGTTTTTATCAATGATGTGAAAGATTCTCAGTATGCACCCATGTCAAAATCAGCAGATCAAAGTCTTGCATCAGCACTTGAGCTATTTTGATTTTCATGTTTCTCTTTCATGAAAGTCAAGTTGTTAAAAGTGGTTTCCTCTATTCAATGATTTTCAGCACTAGAAGGAAGAGGTAGAAGTTAAAATTTATCAACAAGATGCCTTAAGATTGTCAATGCCTTAAGAACTGAAGTATGATGTACTCAAGGTCTAAATGTCAAACAATGTTATCTAAAGATTAAATCAATAATCAACAAGATGCCTTTTCATTGTAGACCTAAGGAATCTTCCATGCCTAGTGTTTTCCTTGATGTTCTAATGCCTAATTTAGTCAATTGGCTAGTGCCTATAAGATTACAAAGAATTTTGCAAGCTGAAAGATTCATTGAAAAGATAGAAAGCGGTAATTATAGAATTCATGATATATCTCCTAATGATAATAATGGGTATGTTGAAAGTCAAGGTAGCAATGAATATAATGAATCCATAGAGAAAGATAATTTGTCTTCTGAATGTGAAGAGAAGGATTCAAATGTTAATGAATCAGGTAATTACAATCAACATGAGAAAGATGGATATGAAAGTGAAAATAATTTTTTTTACAGTGAATATGAAGTTGAAGAAAGTTATAATAGCAGTAGAGATAGTGATTGCCATGATGAGAAAGAATTTTGTAGTAATGCTGATTTTCCAAATTTTTATACTAATGGTTTTGATGTTATGAATTCTTCATGTCCTCCGAATAATAATCAAAGCCAGGAGAAGATTTGTGAGGTAGTCTTCTTAAGCCCTGATAAAATTTCAAATTTGTTGGCTCATGATTTTAAAAAGCATGTAAGTATTTCTAAAGATGCTCATATTTTTCATCATAATATCTCTTCATTCAGTCAAGTTACTTCCCCAAAGTTTGGTGTAGAAAGAGATGTAGAATTTGAATGATCCTTATCATATTTTGGAGGTGTAGATGATAGTACCTCAAATGTCTTTGCACATGATGACTTGTTGGATGTGGGGGATGTTAGTGAAGGGAAGTTTGATACTGTTTCGGATTCTTTTCATTCTAATCTTGCTGAAATTTGTTTTGATGTTTTATATGATGAAGAAGAAAATGATGAAAGTGGTCAATCAAATTATAGATTTTCTTTATATTCCAATAAGCCTTGTAAAGATAAGTTCAAGGTTTATTCTGACATTCAGTTAGATGAAGAAAATGATTGTGATTAGCATAGTTTAGATCATAACTTTCAAAATGACTTTTCGTGCTTGGTAACTAATTAGTTGCTTGAGGAATGTGAAGAAGTTTTAGTGAAAGATAAATATGATTTAGTGAATGACATGACTGCAAGTAGGCAACAATCAGATTTTGCATACTGTTTGCAGCTAGAGACATATGGTGAGTTACAAGTTTTTGGTACATGCAACTTGGTAAATGGTGTAGAATATGAAGTTTTTGTGTTTCTGCTCAGCATGCATGAATCATTGTTGGATTTTGATTCAAAATTCAGTTTGTGTAATCATGAGCATGCTAAGGTGTTTTCTCATAGTGAGCATGATGATGAAATAGTCTTTGAGTTTTATAGGCACTATGAGAATGACGACAATTTTGTTTTGCCTAACGAAGTGATTGAAAGTGTTGATGTGTTGGGTGAAATAAAGGAGAACAAAATTTTTAGTTTACCTCAAGAAGATTAAATTAAAATTAGTTATTTGATAGACGTAAAATTTTTTGCTGAAGTTTGGTGGCCTGAGGCCATCATTTGTATATACTAGTAGTTATTCTTGCTTTCAATAAAGTTGTTTGAGAGAATTTTTTGCTATTTTTGGAATGGTTTTCTTCTTCCAAAGATCTAATTCCTTGTCATGCATGTAAGGGACATGCATCCCCAGACAGAGCCACTATTGGGACTCAAAATTGAAGCTATAATTTTGAGTACCATTAAAAAAAAAGCCCTATAAACGCTTTTTGATGCAAGTGTACCCAACTATTTGTTTGAGGCCTAAGAGGTGTTTAATATTTCTAGGACCTTGCACTTAGTGTGTCTATGTGTTCCATAAGATAAATTATCATTTTGAGTCATTCTAAAAATCCCTGTCTTGAGCAATTGTCAAATCTACATTTTTGCCGAAGTGTCAAACAATGATAGAAGGCCTTGTTTGCAATCGAATATCTTGCAACCAATAATGTTTCATGACTCACTGCTTTGGGAGTGTTTAGTGTCCATACCAAAGAACCTATGTTTCAAATTTTGAATCATTTAGAATCCCTCAAAGTTGGTCATTTATTATTGTCATGTTGATGTGAATTGCCTAGAATTATGGAAGGCCTTGATTGACTTGTTATAATTTTGACCTAGTTGACTGAAATGAGAAAATTCCTTTTGCATTGCATTTTAGAAGTTAAAGATTTTCTACATTTCAAGTTTGAGCTTATGATGAATCCATTTGATCAGTTTTCAAATGCGATTCCAAATGCAATTTATAACTTTTTACTAGTGTCATAAAGTGCAGATTGGCCAGTACCCCTATTTGGGATGTTATAACTTGAGATCCATGATAGGTGAGATCAAATGGATTTACCAATATGTTTTACACTGAAAATAATTTAAGTGTGCCAATTTTCAAGTCTTCACAAATCCGTCTGTATACTTTCCTAGGTCCTTTCCATTTGCAAAAAATTGCTTTTTTGCCTATGTTTCCAATCTACAATTCTAAGTAGCTCATTTTGACCATTCACCATTTGCATCCTATTATTTGTCATGAGCCCAAATTTTTGATTCATATTGTCCTCATGATAGGGAACAAATGCCCCAGCTTTTGTTTCCCCAAGTGTCAGTTTGCCCAACTTTTAAAGCCAATTCTAAATGTGATTTATTGTTTTCTGACATGTTTTCTTCCAAATAGGTCTGAGAAGGTAACTTTGATAGTCAATATCTTTTGACTGAGAATTCATCATGAGACAAGATTTGATAGGGTAAGATTATGCAAAACAAAGAATCAATATGTCAGATTCTAGAGCTTGATCGGGTGTTCTATTTTATTTTTAAGGCCAGTCAAAGAACTGTTGGGCGTTCATTTTTGAGGTCAACGACGGGAATCCACGACGGGAATCCATAGTGTAATTCCTCTCTTGAAAAGAAAATATTTTTAAGGATCTGCTCCAAGGTTCATTTTTTGTCTTGTGATGTACCAAAATTTGCTTAATAGAAGATAAATGTGAGTGTTCACAAGGAGGCCTTTGCTAGTTCTAAAAACTCTTTTGTCTTGGAATTGAAGTAAAATCTATTTGCTGTCTCAAAATATCACACCAAAAGAACAATATTTTTGTATTTTCTATTTTTTTTAATGAATGCAATTCTAACAATGCAACTACTATGAGGTCCTATTCTAACAGGGGGTTAGCAAAGCAAATAATGAAATTGAAAGCAAATAACATGAAATCAAATGACTTGAAATTGAAATTCCTAAATAGGCATAAGCTACAGAACACAACATGTTGCAAGTTAAACCTTCGAAGAAATTGGTAGGAAACCAATGAAAATAGGAGTAGCACTTCCTAGAATCCACCGATGCAATCGTCGATGAGAATCTTTAACAAATTGAATGATGTTTCACTCTTCATCAAATCACAAGGCCACAGAAAGTGTGCTCATGCGAGACAAAAAGCTATGTAGACACAATCGGGTGATCTCTTCTCAAGCTCGTTATGTCAACAGAATTCTTATATTTGTAGCAAACACCCGAACTAAAAGATCGCACAACCAGAAACAACGCAATAAACCTTTGGCTCAATCACAATCTCATGAATAAAATTCACAAAACAATGACACATTTAGGCAAGAATAAGTACACTCTGAATGCTAGCACCAAAATTATAATTTTATTGCATAATAATGGTGGCCTTTGTTACATTTTACAATGGGGTATTTATAAGAAATCATCTCCTCAATTTGTGTTGAGAGTGAGAGATATCTTAATGCAATAAAATGCTTTAAAACTTAAAACAAACTAAATATATACAAACCAACAATCTAACTGGTGCTTAGAGGGACTCCATCCATATTTTATTCATTAATTGGATGCATGAGCCCTTTACATGTCAAAAAAAATGAAAGCATGAGAGAGAAAGTAGGAGGAAGCCATCAATCGAAGTAGAAGTGCATGGAGACACCAAAAATAGAAGTTGGACCTTCACTTGATGTGTGTAAGAGTTAACTTGCCATTAGAATGAGCTCTCAATGCATGGAAAGTGTTATTTTTGAAATTGGTCGTCAACTATCAGTGCACCTCTAAATTGTGGAGTTGTAGAGCTCAAAAAATGCAAAGTTGTGGACCTACATGAAAATGTGGAGCTGTGGACCTATGGACCTATGAAGCTATGGACTTGCGTAACTGCAGACTTGTGGACCTGTGTAGTTGCGGACCTACAGACCTTGGAAGCTCAATTTGCCAAAAAATCAAAGTTCTCAATTTTGAAAATGAATTTTGGGTTTTTCTCAAATGGGGTTTTAGATCATTTTTTGTATACATTCTTTTCCCTTTTTTGATGATTTACACCCTCTTTATAGCCAATTACTTTCATAAACTTGCACTCCCTTCGCTTCTTCAATCGAAAATCTCAAGGCACCTGCATTGAATCTTGTCCCCAATAGCTGCATAGGATGAGGAACTTGATTTTATTTATGTGTCCAACCTCTGTATCTTTAACCTTTGTCTTCTCTACACTTGTACAATCCTTCCTGGTGAGAAACCAAGTGATCGAGATTATCCAAGACGATCAAATGTTTGCAACTTTTTCATATTTTTTTGCAAATTTTTCTAGGCATTTTTAAATGACCTTTTTGGAGCTCTTTTGCTCAAAATTTCAAGTCAAAACCTTCATCGGTCTCTAAAATTGGGCAGCTGAAGACTCACTGTTTTAGGGATTGAAATTATATCTTTAGTTCTTCTTTCCAACAGTGTAAGTGGTTCTGAATTTTGAGGCCCGAATCAAAATTTATGATTCGACAAGTTGAGGATGCCATTTTTACCTACAAAAGAAGCAAACATTAGTCTGTAGAGTTAACAATGCATAGTAAAGACACACTAGCTACTCAAACAAAATTGAAGATGAATCCTAAAATCTGGCTAAGTCTGAAATCTTGAAGCCCTAAAATTTGGCTAAGTCTGGATTCTTGAAACCTTGTAATTTGGCTAAGTCTAGATTTCTAAAGCCCTAAAATTTCCTAAAATCTTTACTTTATCTTGGGGAGGTCTAAAACCTATCTCAAAAGATTCATCACATATATTAAAATATATCTTAAGTATATATATGCCAACTTATACTCAAACGATATATTTTAAACCCCTTTTATGGTTACTCAAACAAAATTGGAAGTGAAAGGGTGGCTTGGCAAGCACACACAACCTTTGGTGGCATGCATGCATGTTGGGCATGTGGCCCTTTGTGGCATGGCATGCACATGCATATTGGGCGTGCAACCCTTTGTGGTGTGCGCACTCCCCTTGGTGGCATGCACACACTCCCCTTGGTGGCAGTGCGCATGCACAACCTTTGGGAATGCGCGCGCATGCTTGGGGAAAGATGCCCTTGGAGGCATGCGCTCCCCTTGGTGGCATGCACACTGCCCTCAGCGGTGCATTTGATTTGATTTTTTTTTTTTTTTTTGGTTTCTTTTTTCAATTTTTTTTCAAATATTTGACTCTAAAATTCTAAAGTCTAATAAAACTCTTCTTCTCTCGACTCCCAAACTATGAGTTCGAGAGTCAAAAAAAGTAGGGGGTCCCCATTCCTAGTGAGGAATGGGGCATGTGTTGTGGACACCACAACAAGAACCTCTTGATGCAAAATTGACAGTTTGAAAAAAGATGTAAAATGAGCATCAAATTTGCTTCCAGTGGTCTAATTTGTTTCAAATTAGTGCTAGAGGGTGAATGAGTCAGTTTTGTAGTTCAGTTGTTTGAAAACAAATTTTATTTTAGCTAAACCCACTTCTGGGACCAACTAATTTGTAGTAAAATGATTAGAATTGCAAGTTTTGAAGGTTTTCAAAGTACTATAATTGGTTATAATTATATAATTACTTCAAAGTGTATAAGAATTTTAAACTTCAAGCTTTTATCATCATGAAGTAGCAAAACTTTTCATAGGAGAGGAAATTCTAATAACTCTTGCAAATTTTTAAATTGAAAAGTTTATAGTGAAGTGGTGGATGGATAGTTAGACAATGTTGGAGAGATTTTTTGGTTGATTCCATTGATAGTGTTCCATTTGAAGAACTCTCTTTTCATAAAGATTGATGAGGACAAGGAGAAGGCAATGGATCTTGGGGGGTAGTTTGTAGAGTATAGAGGAAGCCAAGGTTACTTATCATGATATTAAAACCATGGATCATTATTATTACATAAATCTTAACTAGATGCTTTTCTTACAATTGGTAGCAATACATTTCTTCATGGGGAAATTCCTTGCCAAAAAGGCCTATGACTAGGTAGCTATTAAGTATAATGGAAAAGAGGCAGTTAAAATTTTTTGATCCCTGCATTTACATCAATGAATTTCTTGCAGAACCTATTAAAAGGAAGATTGGAATTGCAAATTATTCAGTATTAGGTCACTCTTTCCATTATTGGCAACATTATCATGATTCTCACTCCAAAATGGAATATGTCATCCTTCTTCATATTGGATGTACAATTCAACTACTATGGCAAAACATTCAGACACTAAACCATTGTCTACGACTAGAAATTCTCATATGTCCATTTTTTGAGGAGCAAAGACAAGTGAATAATTCTTGGGTTTTAACTTAAATTCATCAATTGAATGAGTGACACACTCAGCCTTTGAAGCACACAAACATTCATTATTTAATCTCTACCACATAACAACTGATTTGGTGTTAAGAGAAGCCCATGGCATGGGGACTAGAAGGAACAAATTAGTAAAGAGTAGAGAAGAGGATAGTGTGGCAAAGTTGACCCATATTAGAAGGGAGAGGGACCTACTATCACAAATTAACTCAAAACCACATGCTCTTGTGTGGATGTGTGGCTACGTGATAGAGAGGAAAAGGAAAATTGGAGCCATGAAAAGAAGAAACTTGTAAGAGAAAAGGTGTCCATCAGCAAAGGCCGTTGCACAAAGGAAATCAAGGCAATGCCAAGGACAAAGGAGGTTAGCCCATGAACAAAGGAGGGTGCCCTATTTCTAAAGCACTCGGTAGGGGATATTCAAAGGAAGTCATCTGAAAAGGCCAAGAGCTTGCAGTTGTTGGAGGTGGTGATATAGCTACAAAGAAAGTTATATACCTCACCAAGTATGCTCATCATGTGCATTTGCTCATTAGAAAAGATAAATTGAAGGCATCAAAAGCAATGAAGGATAGGTTGGTTATGATGAATGTTTCACAGAATTTTCAATAATCCAAATGTAACTATCCACTTCAACAAGGAAGTTGTTGACATCATAGGCAATGAGAAAGGCTAGATATATGGTTTGTTACTGAAAAGTACAAATACGAGTAAATAGATGACACTGGATGTTAGAGGACTATTTTATGGGATCAGCCACACCCCCAACAACCAATTACGACAAGGGAAAGTTGAACTAGATGCTTCTAGTTATGTGGCTGTGAAATGTGGAGTGAACACTTTTGTGGAAGGTGTCTTTGTAGCTAGTAATTTACAAGACCATGAATGGAGACAGGTAGTAATAGCAACTAGATTAGGCTATATGGTAGCTCTATTTGTTGAATGTTATCTTATGAAGAATAATCTTCTTGTTGAATTCCATTAGCCTAAGACTAAAGAGCTGAAGAAATTTATCATAGAAAGGGATGTACAAATGTGTTTTGATATCACATTAACCAAGTACAAGGGTCAATATGGTTTGCACAAACTATATCATGACAGCCCATGCTTGATATGTGTGCTTTACACTTATCTAACATGTGGGCCTTGTCAAATTCTCAAGCCCATTATCAACAATCTCATTGATGAATTTGACAAGGATGATCAATTTGTCGAGATTGACATAGAAGAGGATCTAGAAATCACACAACATTGCTAGACCAGGGCATGGAACTCCATGAGCAGATTCTAGGAAAGAAATATTTGAGCCTAATTTTGTCATGGCTCTAGCCCTCATCGACATGTATGCAAAGTGTAGAAACATACAGAAGGCATGGGTTGCGTAAAGCCAAGTTGTGTGGAAATACTTCATAGGTTTTTATCCCACATACATAATTTCATGAATTTTTTTTTTTTTTAAATACACTCCCACTCAAAATGCATCATGTCTAAGGACATTGAGCTTTTTGAAAGTCAAGGCTCATAGGTGGGGCCCAAAGTGAGTAAGTGCCAGTTGGTAGGTTGCCTTAGGTAATATTGAACAAACATGCAAATCAAGGATATGATGTGGAGTTGGAGGCACTAGATCATGACACATGGATGATCCTACAGTAGGTGCTATGTTTCCAAGTGAAGATCCACACTAGATAACCATGGCAACATAGTGACCATCAAGGTGGCGATGACATGTCTAGCCAAGTAGCGATGATGTGGCACTGACATGGAATTGGTCAGTAGAGGAGTATGTCAAAAAATTTCATCAAAATTTGGTGGTCACCATGTCACCAGTAGAAAATGGGAGGATTTTTTGGCAGTGACATGGCAACCTACTGAAAAATCCAAAAAACTAGTGAGTATGGTGTGAGGCCCGCCCGAGGTCATTAACCAATAACATGATGACAAGTGGTGTTGTTCAAATGGTTGAGGGGATATAAGGAGATTTTTTAAAATAAAATAATATCCTCTAGTGTTCAGTCCAAAGATTCAAAAATATTTTTTAAAAGACTGACTTCCTATAGTTCAAACTATGGAAATGTCTAAATTTTTCAAATGCATTCATTTAAATTGATTGTTCATAGTCAGGAGTTTGAACTTCAAATGGTCACCACAGGGGTGTTTTTTATCTGAAATATGGACTTTAATATACTGTCAAAACCAAGAAGAGATGAGCTATCCATTTTTCAGGTCAATTTTTGCACAAGTGCTCATCAATTTGAGTTATACATGAATTTGTGATTTCTATGGTATTCTCAATAGAATGGGCTTTTTTCACCATGGAGCATTAAAATTAGTTGGGGGACCAACATTGAAGTCTGTTCAAGCCTAAATGAATTCTAAAAAAGTTTTTGTGCATCTAGAGTTCATTTTTTAACTAATTTTCACTTTTTCCTTGAGGTCAAATTTGATATCAAAATTAGTTATGATTTTCAATCAAATATCTCAGATATTTCTTGCTCTTTTAGGCCAAAATGACTGAAGATTTGATATGCAATTTTAGAGAGAGATAAGAGAGATTCTTTTCACTATTAGGAGAGGCAATTTCAAGTGGACACATCATCTTCAGATCAAATTTGGGAATTCACTTCCTCCTATATCATTCTCTTTCTTTCTCATTGTGTAGGTTCTAGTTTAGGGGAAGAAAAAGTTTCACTACTGTGATACCATTAGGGGTTCAGTTTTTCACTGTGAGACCATTGGTTCCTATTTTTGATATGTTTTCCCTATTGTTACACCACATGCTTTCAACAATTTCTCTTGTATGAATAGTAGTAGTGAAGATAAATATAGAAAGTTCAGATCTATTAGGTTTTTCTATGTTTTGATTTCATGCATATGAATGTATAATTTCAACAAAATGAATACAGTTGAGCAAAAAACTCTTTAGTTTCATTTTGATTCTCATCTCCTTCCTCTATTATCTAGAATATTTTATATTTAAGAGCAAAGAGCTTAAACTCATTGCAATCCCTTAAGGTTGAATGTTTAGATAAGTTTGTTATTGGAACAAAGAGCCAAGTAAATGCTTATTTACCTTGACAGGGTTTTAGGTTTCATTAGGAGGATATTCAATAAGTAGTGAGATCTTTATGAACATATATGTCTATTTACAAGGTAAATGGATAGATCAGATATTTGAATATATGAATATGTCTTAGGCATCCATATGTATGTGTTTGATCTATGGAATTTCCCAATAGATAAGGCACTGATTAGCTATAGGATTATTTGTTCTTACTGCTACATATTTGGGGTTTTGTTGAATTCAACATCATTAATCAATTGTTTTTCCCTTTTATGTTGAAGAGCTACAATAGAATGCCCTCACTCAACTTATGAATTGCATTTTTTTTCATTTAGCTACTTTAGATCTATGTTATCGCATGAGTTAATAGGAGAAATAGGGGTTAAATTTGCTTGATAGATTCAAAAATATGTTTTTTGCACTAGTACCATATTAATTGAATTTGAGGTCCACCCGCCTAGGTTTTACAGAGCCTAAAGTAGAAGAAGGGTCTTGCTTTATAGTTGGCTCAGTGTTTGAAAGTACATGTTAAGGATGGGAGTTAGCTTCCCTTAGATGTATCTTATTCTCATCAAGGTAATTTGAAACCCATAACATTTCAAAACACTAACAAAATGGTGACTCTGCTGGGGAGATAAGATGGCAATGCATTTTGTTAAAAGGATAAGAATCTCTGGCGATTAATTGAATATTTCAGTCCTTAGACAATAAATAGCATTTTTTGAATCTGTGTGATAGACAAACCTTGAGAATTTGAAGAAAGATTCAATACAGTAAGTATGAATTTTCTATAGCAGTAGGGTTGTGAGGTGTTTTCCATTTCTCTACTGAATATTCATGTCTCCTAGTAAGTTTTTATCCATTTGCAATTGTAACTTTGAGGTTGAACGTAAATTGTGTTGTTACAAGTGTTTATCTTTAGTCAATTCAACCCGATTTTGTTCGAAAAAATGCTGTTGTAAAATCAGAGTCAAGAATCAACATAAATTTGTATTCCCTTTTCCAAGTTTGTAAATCTACAAGAGTGGTTTGATGGTTTCTCCTACATCTGAAGGTCCGGTTAAGATTTGTCAAGTGATGAATTATGTTTTATTTATCACAAAGTGTGACTAGTGACTCTCAAATCTCTATACCAATTTGTTCCTAGTTGATCTCATTGTAATATTTTCAAGGATTTTCAATTGTATAGGTAGATCTGAAACTTTTGATAGTGTCTTGAAAAGGAAGTTTAAATTCTTGATAAGCTTTAAAGTGTTGTTTGCAATCTACTCTTATAAAACATACAAGCATACAAAATTGAATCACAGTAGTGATTTCTTTATCCTCTAGCAAGGAGGTGGTGGCTCTATGAAGTTTTTATCAATGGTGTGAAGGATTTTCAGTATGCACCCATGTCAAAATCAGCAGATCAAAGTCTTGCATCAGCACTTGAGCTATTTTGATTTTCATGTTTCTCTTTCATGAAAGTCAAGTTGTTAAAATTGGTTGCCTCTATTCAGTGATTTTCAGCACTAGAAGGAAGAGGTAGAAGTTAAAATTTATGATGGAGTGAAATCTCAGATATAAGATTAGTTTTCCAAATTCTAAAAGTTTAGAGACTATAAGTAATAATATTACTATGTTGAATAGATTGATCTATAGTAAGATTTTCAATGCCTTAAGAATTGAAGTACGACGTACTCAAGGTCTAAATGCCCAACAATGTTATCTAAATATTAAATCAATAATCAGAAAGATGCCTTTTCATTGTAGACCCAAGGAATCTTCCATGTCTAGTGTTTTCCTTGATGTTCTAATGCCTAATTCAATCAATTGGCTAGCACCTATAAGATTGCAAATAATTTTGCAAGTTGAAAGATTCATTGAAGAGATGGAAAGTAATAATTATAGAATTCATGATCTATCTCCTAATGATAATGATAGGTATGCTAAATGTCAAGGTAGAAATGAATATAATGAATCCATAGAGAAGGATGATTTGTCTTCTGAATGTGAAGAGAAGGATTCAAATGTCAATGAATTAGGTAATTATAATCAGCATGAGGAAGATGGATATGAAAGTGAAAATAAATTTTGTTATAGTGAATATGAAGTTGAAGAAAGTTATAACAGCAGTAGAGATAGTGATTGCCGTAATGAGAAACAATTTCGTACTAATGTTGATTTTCCATATTGTTATACTAATACATTTGTTGTTATGAATTCTTCATGTCCTTTGGATAATAATCACAACCGAGAGAAGATTTGTGAGGTGGTCTTCTTGAGCCTTGATGAAATTTCAGATTTGTTGGGCCATGATTTTGAAAAGAATGTAAATATTTCTAAGGATTCTCATATTTTCCATCATAATATTTTTTCATTCAGTCAAGTTACTTCCCCAAAGTTTGATGTAGAAAGAGATGTAGAATCTGAATGATCTTTATCAGATTTTGGAGGTGTAGATGACAGTACCTCAAATGTCTTTACACATGATGACTTGTTAGATGTGAGGGATGCTAGTGAAAAGAAGTTTGTACTATTTTAGATTCTTCTCATGCCGATCTTGCTGAAATTTGTTTTGATGTTTCATATGATGAAGAGGAAAATGATGAAAGTGATCAATCAGATTATAGATTTTCTTTATATACTGATAAGTCTTGTAAAGATAAGTTCAAGGTTTATTCCAACATTTAGTTAGATGAAGAAAATGATTGTGATCAACATAGTTTAGATCAGCACTTTCAAAATGAGTTTTCATGCTTGGTAGCTAATCAGTTGCTTGAGGAATGTGAAAAGCTTTTAGTGAAAGATAAATCTGATTTAGTGAATGACATGACTGTAAGTAGGCAACAATCAAATTTCACATACTTTTTGTAGCTAGTCCATGACCCCATTCGACCCATTGCATCATGACATGTGTCCCTAGGGGTCCTAGGACCCCTAGGGACATAGGGTAATTGATGTTATGTGTTGAATGGGGTTGTAGGCTAGTCCATGGCCCCATTCAACCTATTGCATCATGGCATTTGTCCCTAGGGGTCCTAGGACCCCTAGGCACATAGGGAAATCGATGTTATGGAGACAATGGTGTCATAGGCTAGCCTAGGACTCCATTCAACATATTGCATTTTGAAAAGTGTTCCTAGGGCCCCTATGACCCATAAGGACATAAGGTAATTGATGAAATGTGTTGAATGGAGTCGTAGGCTAGCCCATAATGCCATTTGACCCAATGCATCATGGCAAGTCTCCCTAGAGGTCTAGAGTATTGATGCAACATGTTAAATAAAGTCATGGGATAGCCCATGACCTCATTCAGCCCATTACATCACAACATGTATCCCTAGGTGTCTGTGGACCCCTAGGGACATAGGGTAATCAATGTAATGGGTTGAATAAGGTCATTAGCTAGCCTAACACCCTAGTTTAACCCATTGCATTGTGACATGTGTCCCTAGGGGTCCTAGGACCCCTAGGGACATAGGGTAATCAATGCAATGGGTATAATGGGATCATAGGCTGGCCCACAATCCCATTCAAACCATTGCCTTATGACATGTGTCCCTATGGTTCCTAGGACCCCTAGGGACATAGGGAAATTGATACTATGGGTCAAATAGGTTTTAAACTAGCCCATGACCTCATTGGATGCATTACATTAGGACATGTGTCCTTAGGGGTCATAGGACCCCTAGGGACATAATACAATCGATGCAATGGGTTGAATGGAGTTGTGGGAAAGCCCACAACCTCATTTAACCCATTGCATCATGACATGTGCCTCTAGGGGTCCTAGGACCCCTAGGGACATAGGGTGATCGATGCTATGGGTTGAATGTGGTTGTAGGCTAGCCCATAACCCCATTGAACTCATTGCATGATGACATGTGTCCCTAGGGATCCTAGGACCCCTAGAAACATAGGGTAATATATGAAATGAGTCAAATGGCATCATGGGCTAGCCCATGACCCCATTCCACCCATTGAATCATGACATGTGTCCCTAGGTGTCCTAGGACCCCTAGGGACATAGGGTAATTAATGTAATTATTCCAATACGGTTGTAGACTAGCCCACGACCCCATTTGACCCATTGCATTGTGACATGTGTCCTACAAATATAGAATAATAGATCCTATAGGTTGAATGGGGTCATATGCTTGCCCATGACCCATTCAACCCATTACATTAGGACATGTATTCCCAGAGGTCCCAGGACCCCTAGAGACATAGATTAATTGATGTAATGTGTCAAATGATGTCATGGGCTAGCCCAAATTGATTACCTTAGGACCCTTAGGGACAAATGTCACGATGAAATGGGTCAAATAATGTCATGGGCTAGCCCACGACCCTATTTGATCCATTTCATCATGACATGTGTCCCTAGGGGTCCTAAGTTAGTTAATGCTATGAGTCAAATGTGGTCATAGGCTAGCCCACAACCCCATTAGACTCATTTCATTATGACATGTGTCCTTAGGGGTCCTAGGATGCCTAGGGGTGTAGGGTAATCAATGCAATGGGTTGAATGGGGTTGTGGACTAGCCCATTAGCCCATTTAACTCACACATCATGAAATGTATCCTTAGGGGTCCTAGGACCCTTAGGGACATAGGGTAATTGATGTCATGGTTCAAATGGGGTCAGTGAGCTAATCCATAACCCCATTCAACCTATTACATCACTACATGTGTCCCTAGGGGTCTTAGGACCCGTAGTCACATAGGGTAATCGATTCAATGGGTTCAATGGGGTTGTAGGCTAGCCCATGACCCCATTTGGACCATTGCATAGTGACATGAGTCCCTAGGGTTAGGACCCCTAGGGATATAGGGTCATTGATGCTATGGGTTGATTGGGGTCATAAGCTAGCCCATGATGCAATTCAACTTATTGCATCATGACATATGTACCTAGGGGTCATAGGACCGCTAGGGACATAGGTTTATTAATGTTATGGGTCAAATGGGGTTGTGGGATAGCTTAAGACCCCATTCAACCCATTACATCATGACATGTTTCCCTAGGTATCTGAGGACCCCTAGGGACATAGGGTAATCAATGTAATAGGTCGAATGGGGTCGTAAGCTAGCCCAAGATCCCATTTGACCCATTGCATCATGATAGTTGTCCCTAGGGCTCCTAAGACCCCTAGAGATAGCATAATCAATGCAATGGGTTGAATGGTGTCGTGGACTGGCTCATGACCCCATTGGACACATTACATCATGACATGTGCGCCTAGGCTTCCTAGGACCCCTAGGGACATAGGGTAATCAATGCAATGGGTCAAATTGGGTTATGGGCTAGCCCACAACCCCATTAAACCTATTACATTACAACATGTATCCCTAGGGGTCTTAGGACTCCAAGGGACATAAGGTAATTGATGTTATGGGTTGAATGGGGTATTTGCTAGGTGACAACCCCATTCGACCCATTGTATCATAACATGTGTCCCTAGGGGTCTAAAGACCCTAGAGACATAGGTTAATTAGTACAATGGGATGAATGGGGTTGTGGGCTAGTCCACGACCACATTCAACTTATTGCATTACAACATGTATCCTTAAGAGTCCTAGGTCCCCTAATTGGTGAAATGGGTCTAATGGGGTTGTAGGAAAGCCCACGACCCTATTCAACCCATTGCATCATGAAATTTGTCCCTAGGGGTCCTAGGACCCTTAAGGACATAGGATCATCGATGCGAATGGGGTCATAGGATCGCCCACTACCTCATTTAACCCATTGCATCATGACATGTCTCCCTCAGGGTCCCAGGACCCCTAGGGACATAGGGTAATCGATGCTATGGATCGAACAGTGTCATAGGCTAGCTCACTACCCCATTCAACCCATTGTATCATGACATGTGTCCTTGAGGGTTATAGGACCCCTAGGGACATAGGTTAATTAATGCAATGGGTTGAATGGGGTCATAGGGTAGCCCACAACCCCATTTTACCCATTTCATAATGACAAGTGTCCTTAGGGGTCCTAATACCCCTTCAAACATAGGGTAATGGATGGAATGGGTAAAATGGGGTTGTGGACTAGCTCACAACTACATTGGACCCATTGTATCATGAAATTTGTCCCTAGGGGTCCTAGGACCCCTAGGGACATAGGGTAATTGATGATATGGGTTGAATGGGGTTATCAGCTAACCTATGACCCTATTTGACCCATTACATTGTGACATGTGTCCCTTGGGGTCCTCAAACCCCTAGGGACATAGGGTAATCAATGCAATGGGTCAAATGAGGTTGTAGGCTAGCCTACGACCCCATTAACCCAGTGCATTGATTACCCCAGCCTACAACCTCATTTCTATATAATAAAAATAATAAATTACTATTATATGATAATAATAATATATGACTATATATTAAATATATTACTAGGTTATATATTCATAATAATAATCATATATTACTATATTATATTTAATAGTAATAATAATATATGATAGTTTTTGATTTGTAACACTTGCCCAAATGATTTCCCTCCAAATTTTGGGCAATCATTTCAGGTAGCCGATATCATATTTGGTATTCAATATTGAATTAGCTACCCAATAATATTAGATACCTGATATGGGATTGTATACCTAGTATGGGATCATTATCTTTTACAAGTAGACTGTTCCCAAAATATTCTTTGTAATTGCAAACCCAACAATCACGTTTTTTTGGGCCATTTTCACAAGTTTGGAGAAAAAAAATTTTTGGGGCCCATTTGACCGAAAAGGTTGCTACAAGTTCTAATTAGGTTTTTGGTATTTTCATTTGAATGGGCAGCAGTAAACGTCAAAAGGATAAATGCAAAAGGAAGGTATCGAATGAAGACATTGCAACATATAGGGGAAGGGACAAGGTAAATCACCAAAGGAAGAGACAAGTTATGTTAAATGCGAATCAAGTTGATGATGTATTGATCGAAGGAGAAATCATAGAGTCAAAAAATGACTATGTTAAGTTAGAGAATGAAAATTTACCAATTGATAATGATAATGTCTAGATTAAAAATTTGGAGAATGAAAATTTACAAGCTCATAGTTTAAATGCCATAATTGACCATGTCAAAAATAAAAATGCATAGGAACATTACATATCTCCTAATTATAATTGATATGAAGGTCCTAGAACACCAAAATGTATAATTGAAATTGACAAAATGATTATTATTGATTTGGAAGGAAAAAATCACAAAGAACCATTCGATTATGGCCTTCAAAACTATATAAGATGTTTTTTGGCAACAAGACATTAGTGGACCAATGTTAACTTTTTATGCACTTATTAAAGATGCAAAATATGAGACCTATGCTTTCCAAATTGAAGATTTGTGTCAATAAGAAAATGGAAAGAAATTCCATTATTGTGAAGAATATTTTCAGTGCTCTCAATAGCATTGGGAGAAATAGTAGGGAGAAGGATAAGGGGGTTACTTGAAGGGTTATTACAACCTCTTTGGTAAGTCATCATTTGAGAAAGGGTAGATATATGCGACAAACTTGTACTGACTTGAACCTAAATTGTACTACTTTGAGAAGAGAATTTACTAGATGAGAGAGATTTGAAAATTCTCTTCAAAATGATACATGGGCCTTTGGTGGTATACTTCCACATTTTGATAAGAAGCTAACCGATGATGTGAAGCAAGAAATTACATAGTTTTGGCACTCTAGCTCAAGAGTATTACCCAATGCTATAGATGTGTTGAAGTTAAGAATTGGAATTAGAGACCACACAACACATCCTAAACATTTTTTGAAGAGGAGACAAAGAATGTTGTTCAAATAATTTAGAGAGAGTCATCCAAGATTGCATATATCACAAAGAGATTTTGAATTATTGAAGCCATTTTATTGTGTGCCACTTAAAATTTGAAATACATGTTGTTGCAAATATCATGTGGACTTTTCTATGCACCATGAACTATTATGGTCCATCCATTCTAGTTTGCATAGTAAAGAAATGTTGGATAATTGTGGTGCTAGTGGCTTCCAAAATCATCAAGAGACTTGATAGATCAATTTTTATGTCCTAGAGTTGATGGTTATTTCTTTTATAGAAATGTTTACTTCAATGAGAAGTGTTCAACATATGGTGGATTATCCAAGTTTGACACATGTTTCCATGATGGGTGAAAATAAGATCTTGAGAGGACAATTGTAAAAAAATTCATACATGAAATGGTGAAGCACACATTGAAGTGTGGAGGTGAGGGCTCTAGATGTGAATTGGTTGTAAAAGAAATCAATGTTGCTAGTTTTATTTTAGATTTCAAGAAAAATCTTTTGTACAAGTATGCAAGGCATAATCATATGTCTTAGTGGTTGGATCAAAAATTTAGAATGTGTAAGGAGACTTTTCCCATTGGCACTATTATATTAGTTTTTGACTTTGTAGAAAACTACACATTCTAGCCCTAGAATTAGACATAATATTATTATTGCAACTCCATTAAAATTTTTATTTTTGTCCTTATAACATATAGGCATGCCCCTAATAGTGCAAAAAATAATTGGAAGATTATTAAAGAGTACCATTTCTACATGAGTGAAGATAGATCACACTCTCATGAGCTTCTCAACATTGTTTCAAAAATTATTTTGATTAAACTTACAAGATCATGACATTTTCTATGGATAGATATATCATTTGGTTAGATAATTGTACAAGTTGATTCAAGAATGCTCACATGTTTTATTGGTTGTGTATGATGCACATAGAGAGGGGGGTGCCTCATATTTAGAGTTTTCTTCAGTCCAATCATGGGAAAGGGAACATGATGGATCGGGGGCATGTGTGAAGAGAGCTCTAGTTAAGGAGAAATTAAAGATTTTAGGAGCAAAGCTTCTTGATGCTCTATCATTGTTGATTGGTGTAGTTCAATATTATCATAGGGGGGCTCTTGATTTAGTAGTACATATGTTCTTTTGGTTGGTTGAGGAAGGGTCCATAGGTGATAGATCAAATTGTATTACTGTTAGTGACTCATAAAAAATGCATTCATTCTGGAGGTCTAATTCTAGTACATAGACCATTTGGACACGATAGTTAGCTTGCTTTTGTCCTAGTTGTTTTCAATGTGATTAGGATTACTTTGAGTCAAGTGAGTGGGTTGATACATGGGCTCCAAATTATCTTACATTATTTTCTATCATATGATATATAAAAAATGATGATATGGAAAGTTTGATTAAGCATAACCATCGATCAAATCTTCTTTAGCCAAGACATATCTTTGCATTGGTTCCACCATAGGGGAATGATGGAAAATCAGATTATTGGTTAGTAAGTTGTGTAAGAGGTAAATAAAATCTTGCACAACCAATCATAGATGATTATGGATTCACATATCCTATTGGTTCAGTTTTTGTTGTAGGAACATGGCTACATACATACATGCTTAGAAGGAATGGAATTCCTATATTCAAAGACTATCAAAAGCACAAAATAATTCCCATATATTTATATCTTATTATAGAAACAAATGTGAATATTATGAAGTATCAAGAAAGACCAAAAATAAAATAAATTTTTACCATTACTAATGTTGATCATGAAGCACTATTGGAGACCCTAAAATAGAGAGAAGACCCTATGGGAACATTTGACTAGGTATATTTACATCTGATGTTCTTTTATTCATAATGATTCTATGAACCAATGATTATGTTGTTTAATACAATTATGTACTAATATTTTTTATGATATTGGAATGTAGGTGTATCATGAAGAGTATTCATGCATGAAGATAAAAACTAAATAAGGAGCAGAATGAAGAAAAATCTATTCTATTTTTGACACTATGATTTTTGGTAGTTTTGTATTGATGTAATAATGATGAAACACTTCTGATATTGTAAATGTAAATTTGTTGATTTAATATAAGAAATAAGGATATTTTTACTTAATGTAACTAATCTGGAGGGAGCTAAAAAAATAATATTTTTACTTAATACTAGTCGTAGTGACAACCTTGTTCTAACTGCAATTATCCTCCAACATTCACAACCACCCCATACCAAAGAGTCTCCAAGGTGCTCTAAGTGTGTTTCAAGGTATATCTTCTGAGGGTCATAACTTAGACCTTGTTGCAGATATCAGTAAAAAATTGAGTGCTAAAGGATGGTCATGTTGAGGTCTACAATAAACCTATCTCATTTTAGAGAGATCACATTCCATTTGGATTCGATACATTAATCTTTCTCAATGCCAAAGTTTACAGTGCGCCTCAATTTTATTGATATTTTAAACTACTAGGCAACAAAATACTTGATACCAAGATGGTGAAGAGAAAATTAGTCTAAGGATTAGTTATTTCCTATGCTCAACTAAGAAGTCCTCAAATCTGGAACCAACTTCAACAAAATCATAAATATTTTCTATTCTTTAGGTTCTACAAAACCAAGGCTAGTGCACCTAAGGGATAAAAGGGTTCAAAACTAGATATCATCTTTACACTTCACTCTCTTAATGATATTCATTCATAGTACTTATCCCTTATAGCAGATATTTGGTCATAAATCTTCTTAGATTTATATATAATTTTGGGTAATAATATATAACTAATAGATAGAAATTAGATGCAACCAAGTACTGACCAGCTATGATACTCTTCATACATCAAAGTAAAATTGATTTGATTTTTGAGATTTTCCTTGATGCCTATTCATGATCTCGTCATATCTAAACTAAAATAATTGATTAGTGCCTCATTCATTGGGATTTAGAGTCTATCCAATTACTTTGATCTAATTGATTGCATTACAATCAATATTATTAGCAATTTTTCCTAAATTGCATTCTTATGAATATCCTTCTTACTACCTAGAAATCCTATAATATCACTGAAACATTTACTTAATTCATTGAATTAAAAGCAATAGAAAAATGATATACAACCTCTCCTAGTTGCATTAAATTGAATAAGCTTTTCCCATACAAACTCAAGATAACCAGTCAGTAACAATGGAGATAAGATTTAGAGAAAATATACATGGTGGTGATTCATCTTTGTATTAATTTTCATTGAAAATTATATAACATTGGAATAAAACATAGAACAACTCAAGACAAGACATCATGATCCTTAAATGTTAATGTATCTTCAGATTTGTAGAGAAAAATACATTACAAAATTGACATCAAGAAAACTAGACCAAATGTAATCCTAGCAAAAACTAAAAATTACATAATAGTTTGGACCCTTTCTCTAGCCTTGGGATCTCATTTATATAGCATGAGATGCAACAAGCTTCAGGCCTAGAAAAAAATGATAGATGTTCTTAAGATAGAAAGATATTTACAAAAAGTTACTATCACAAAAGGAAAAATTTGGTGCAATAGAATGATTTGCATCATGAATACTTTTTTTGTGGGACCACTTCTACTGCAGCTTCTTTTTTGGTAAGGAGTTTTTGATTGGCCTATGATGTAATTATCATTCCTTGAGGTGTAAGATCATTGGATTTACCTGTGATAGACTAGGTTTTGATGTTTGGAGGTTGAGATTAATTTGTGGTTCTCTATCCAAGTCATTATGTTCTAACAAACTAATAGTTACACTTAATTATCCTATTGCCAAGTCATCAATTTTAATTTTTGTACCTATTGCTGTAGTTGATTATTTTTCTTTATCCTCTTCTTCTTTAACTGATGAATCAATTATTCATGGCTCATCTTGGCCCATCTCGTCTTTATCAGTTTCACCAAGCACTAACTATTTTAAATGTACAAAATATGCCATCCACTTGTCAAAAAGTGTGTCATCTAGCTAATTAAAACTCAATAATTCATGTTGGTTCTTTAGAAAAATTCTCCTAATTTATTTATTTCAACAAATTCTTCCCTGAGAGAATTAAAGAATATTTGAATTTTAACAACTTCCTAAGTTTTTTTTTCCCCACCATAAATGCCCCTTTTCATTTATGACCCCATTACTTCTAAGGCATAACAAATCATCTAATTCTTTGGCCCATTCTTCCTTATCATTTAATTTATCTATTTTCCTAAGTGCATGGGGGAAATTTTCAATTTTTTTAGCAAGATACTTTGAGAAATAGATCATGATTCTCTTCTACATTACAACCCTCTTATCATCAAAATCAAAGAGATCATTAGTCATGTCAAAAGTTTTTTCTATCTATTCACAAGATAGAATAATGATTGAAAACCATAAAAGAGTGACATCTTTATCCCTGCTATTCCATTTATTTAGAATCAGCTTCAAAGAATCCTCACTAATTTTTATCTCATTCCACATGTCCATTATCTTTACCAATTACTCATTAAATATAGGCCAATCAATCTTATCTACTAGATACATGATTGTTTTTAAAAAAATTTCCTCATTGGTCATTCAATTCCACATATAATGGCCAAATTTTTTTCTTCTCCTCTTCAAACTCCTCTATTGTATAATATTGAGGTCTTTGTGGGGTATCTGATAGCTCTATACGAGGCGTTAATTTCAAAAGCTCAATTAGAAGATGAGGATAAGTAATCCTAAGTTTTCTAGATTGTACTTGATACCTTGCCATCTTATTTTCAAGCTCCATTCTCTTATGTACTTCTTTATTGTAAGCATCTAGAACCTACTCATATTTTTCTTGCAGTTCTAATTTTTTCTTTTTCTCCTTCCTAGTTGTATCTAATGTGAGGTTAGTTTTTCCAACATTAAGCTCTATGGCCTCATCATTTAAAGTATCTTCCACCCTGTTAACAATCAAGCTTCAAATCATTTATGCATCATCAAGCTGAGAAAAATTGGCTTTGGATCCTCTTTTCATAGACCAAATTACCAAGGTAGCATGATCTTCTCTAAATTTATCACTTTTATCCTCTTTTCTCACCCTTTCTTCTACACTTAACTTCTTGGTAATAGTATTAGAAGCCATTGCATCTACAATATGAAAATTTGGTAAAAGAAAAACCCTAGATGATCTTATCATTCTTCTTCCCTCTTTAGGGGTTAAATTTCTAAATTCTTGGATCATTTCCTCTTTTATTTGATCTTGTAGAGTTGCCTCTTCCATTTTTGGGTGCTCTTCCTTTCTCCTGTTACACTTATCCTCAAATTGTTCAATGTAAGTTCTCCATGCAAATTGGTATAAGGCTCTTGATTTGACAAAACTATCATTTGAAAGAAATTCATTACTAGCTTGTTCTACCATGGGGACTAACTCCTTTCCTCTATAATGAGTGATAGTTAGCTCAAGGCTAGGCATGGGAGGTTCCTGAGGATTTCCTTCCTCTAATTCTTCACTAGTAGTAAACAATTACCCTTGAGATCCTAATTGTTCCATTTTCTTCTTAGTGAGCTATTCATCTCCTATATGCAAAGGAGATTGAGTGGGTGTGTAATCTTCTATTTGGGACTTTTTTTTTCTTCTATCTTTTGTCTCTTGGGCCTTGGATCTTTAGGCCTCTCCTCCAAAATAGTACTAGTTGATCCAACTATCTGTTTGCCCTTATCAATTGTATTCTCTTTGTTCTTAATGATGTTATAGCTAGATCTCCTTTGAATGACTAGTTGTCTTGATCCTACTATAGAGGTAAAAGACAACCTTTTCATTACTTATCTTTCCTTATTAGGATAAGAATTGATAAAAAGGGTCTTCTTTTCATTCACGGTCTTCATAATCTCTAAGAAAGTGATCATTAACTTGTTCATCTTATATGCTAATGCCTTTGCATTTTTCAAAGGGTTATAATATTTCACAAAACAATAAATGAATTCTAAAACCCTAGAATAAACTCTCCATTTTAATTTCATAGTTTCTTGTTCTTGGAGAGAAAAATCATCTCTTATTACATCTTTAGGGAAATGGGGTTGATCCTTTCAAGTACTAGTCCTAGCCCTCTATTTGAATATTTCAAAAAATCTTTCACTATCATTAAAATGAGCATGGGAGATAGCCATTTTGTATGGGTCTAAAAATTTATACAGAAACAACCAACCACCCTTTGTGATTATAAACTAATGAGGAACTATACAAGATGGGAAAATAGAGCCTCTTGACCTACCAGTTAGTTCTACTTCCTCCAAACCACCTAATTTCCATAACATCTAATCTATTCCTATGTTAATAGGTACTTGGTAAGGAAGCACATGTGGAATTCCTTGGAATCCATATACTCTAAAAATTGTTGACGCTAGATATGGTATGATATCTACCCAATTATTGGAAACTTTCAAACTACTAGGGTTATCCATAGCCTAATGAAATCTAACAAAGCTTTAGGTATCTTAGGGTTATCTTTTAATAGTAGGCTCCTTAATCTAGATGCAAAATATCTATCAAACCTTACAAAAATTGCCTCCTTTGCATCCCATGGCATATCTACACTCCACAAATGAACTAGTAGAGACTCTCTCTCATATTCTCTTGTTAATACCATTTCCTTTTCAAAGAAATTAATCCCATTATACAAAAACATATGCATCAACAAATAATAAAAACCAAAGATTTTATCAAATTTTCCCTTTGCACTTCCAATTAGACCTATGTGCATTTCTTCTACTAGAAAGGATGAAAAATCAAATATAATATCCACACCAAAGGAACAAATTTGTACCATCATATACATAAAATTTATTGGTACAAACTCTTGATCATCTTCATCGAAGACCCTATACAAAGTCATATAGACATCTATAGCCCTAGAATTGAAAAACTATTTCTTGAAAGGCTCTTTAGTTGATGCTATAAAAAATGTTAAATTCCTAATTGTGGCCAAGTATCCCCTTAATTCCCCTTGCCTAATTTATTCCTTACAAGACAAGTATTCCTTCTCCAATCCTTGAAATTCAATGACCTCATGATAATCTATGGTCAGTCTATTCCAAAAACTTCTTGCATTTCTTCTGCAGTGATTTTCATCGAACATTCCCCATCTATTCTCCTTGCAATTATAGTTACTAGATCATAATTTTTGGCTGTAATAGTGAGGAGGTCTGAATCCATAAAATCTCAAAGAACTACTAACTTACCTAAGTCAAAATTCTAAATATTTTCATGGGGGGCAGACAAATTCCTCTTTGAAAACTAGTTTTTAAATAATCATAACCCTATTTTAGAAGTTATGGAAACCCTAGTCTAATTCACCTTGTTAAATAGACCATCTACAATTTGAAGCCTAGGGTTTATAGTAACTAATTTATTTATTTGGGTATATAAATTAGTAGACTCAATTCTTCTAGAAAATCATCATGAATATTTCCACTAGCATATTCAACTTTCATAGAGAAACCCTTTTTTGGAGGCATATTGGAACAATAATGAAGAGAGACAAGAATTATATGTAGATTTTGATACTTACTTGGCCTTCTTATTTCTTCTTTGAATGTTGTAATGAATCGTCAATAGAAAATTTCACAACTTAACTAGGCTAAAACTAGATTCTTTAAATAGTTTAGGATCTAGGAAATAAAAAAAGATATTTGCAAGATAAAATGCTTGGTTTTCTACACTACCTTATTTTTATTAGTTCACATGAGGAGATTTAATTCCTATAAATGGGTTGTAGAGAAAAAATAGAGTGGTATTCTCTTTTGAGTTTGAAAATAGGCCATTGATTTACAAAAATCTGATAATCAAGAAATGAAACACATTCTAACTTGGCTTCAATCTTCCTATTTGGTGGTCAATCCAATTGAATTTGACCATGTGTACCCTTTTTTGGTTATTGGCAACTTGCACATTATTCATTTACACACCCAAACATGTATTGGATTCTCACTATGTCACCAAGGATAAAAGTTGAGCAACTTCCTTTGGTGGCATGATGACAACCCTTAATTTTTTGTACATTGGATGATCAAGGATGATGCTACAAAACTTATCTAAAGGAATCCCACCATTTGACATGTCAATCTCTCATTATTTTGCCAACAGTAAAGACCTTGAAAAATTTGTTGGTGAAAAAGAAATAACCATTGATTAATCTTGCATTGAATGGTAGAAAACACAACTATCATATTATAAACAAGGTGGACCCACTAGTCACATGTCTTCATGTCACTATGTTGCCAAGAGTAAAGACCTTTTAACTTCCTTTGGCAACAAATTGATCATCGTCGATCTTGAAAAGATCAACAATACGAACCAACATCTCATTTTTGTCAAAGTATATCTCTCATGGAAAATGGAAATCTGACATCTAGCACCCCTGTGATGATTTGGATCATAATGTAAGTTTTGTACTAATTGGTCCTATCATATTCCATGTGTCAAACTCTTACTATCACTATGGGTAAAGATTGACCAATTCTAGATAATGGCATAACAACAACCCTAGATTAATTTGAGATCAATGGAGGAAATGAGTATATTCAAAGACTAGCCCTTTATGAAAATGACCAAATGGGGCATGGAAAGTTGTTATATCATTTTGACATACCCATTAGCCTCAAGGGAAAAAAGGCTCATGTGGCCATGTGTTGAGTTCTCACTATGTCACAATGAATAAAGAACCATCAACTTTCTATGGTGACAAAGCCAGGCTCATTGATTTACCAATTGATCAATAGTGCAAAGTTTTCTATCGAATGCTTGTGCTTCTAACTAGGTCCCATAGACACATGTCTCCCTATTACTATGTCACTATTGGTAAAGACCTCATAACTTCCTTTGGTCACAAAGCAATAACCATTGATCTTAAGGAAGATCAAGGGTCACTATGATTTAACTAATTTGAAACATAAAATCTAACTTGCATGAATATTAAGATGAAAGCTTGGGTTAATATTTTTATGGAGACTTAGGGTAATGTTAGGTAATGCAAATAAAATTAAAAATGTACTTGGGAGAAATAAGAATGGGTGTTCAAAAGATTTTTTCCTATAGAAAAGGGCACTCTATGTGAACATGATTCAAAGGATTTTTGGGGAAAAACTTAATACCAAAAATACAACATAACAAAAATTAGGGATTCACTAGGGTCAACAACAAATTAAAAACACAAAAACCTAATCTTCATAAAGGGAACTAAAATATTCACTTAAAGATGTCTTAGAATAAAATTATGTAAAAAACTAGACCAACAAGTTTATAGGTGCATTGCTACGTAACTTTGAAACCACTAATCTTGGAATCAAATCATTAAATTCATTAGCCCTACATGGGTGAGTGAGCCCTAGTGACACCCTTTTTTTAGCCATCGAGAGCCTCCAATATTTTTGACCACATCATACCAAAGAGTCTCCAAGGTGATCTATGTGATTTTTAAGGTCAATCTTTCAATGATCATAGCTTGGATCTTGTTGGGGCTATTAATGAAAAATTGAGTGCTATAAGATGATCATATCAAGGTTTACAATAACCTATCTCATTTCAGAGAGATCACATTCCATTTGGATTTGGCACAATGATCTCAATCAATGGAAAAACTTGTAGTATGCCTCAGTTCATAGGTGCATCACTTTGTAAATTTGAAAGCACTGATCTTGCCATCAAATCATCAGTTCCATTAGCTCTAGATGGGTGGGTGAACCCTAGTGACACCCTTTTTCTAGACGTAGAGAGCCTCCAACATTTGTAGTTTCTTTGTACTGAAGAGTCTCCAAGGTGCTCTAAGTGTATTTTGAGGTTAATTTTTTGAGGGTTGTAACTTAGAGCTTTTTGGGTCTATTAATGAAATGTTGAGTGCTATAGGATGGTCATGTTAAGGTTTAAAATAATCTATCTTATTTTGGAGAGATGAAATTCTATTTAGATTTGGCACAATGATCTCACTTGATGCTAAAACTTGTAATGTACCTCACTTCATAGGTGCACCATTGTGTGACTTTTAAACTACTAATCTTGGATTCAAACCAAAAGCACCATTAGCTTTGAATAGGAAAGTGAGCCCTAGTGACACCCTTGCTCCATCTATGGTGAGCTTCCAATGTTCACATCCACCCTGCTTTAAGTGCATTTCAAGGTTGATTTTTAAAGGGTCATAACTCAAACCTTGTTGGGGCTATCAATAAAATGTGAGTGCTATAGGACAATAATATTGAGATCTACAATAACCTATCTCATTTTGGAGAAATCACATTCTATTTGAATTTGGTACAATAATCTCGCTTGATGCAAAAACCTGTAGTGTGCCTTAGATCATAGGTGCATCATTGCGTAACTTTGAAAGTACTAATCTTGGCATTGATTCATCAATAGAAATAGATCTAGATGGGTGGGTGAACCCTAAGGAAACCTTTATTTTGGCCATTGAGAGCCTTCAACATTTGCAACCACCCTATACTAAAGAGTCTTTAAGGTGCTTTAAGTGTGTTTCAAGGTCGATCTTCAGAGGGTTATAACTCAAAGATCATGGGGGATATTGGTGGAATTTTGAATGCTATATGATGGTCATGTTGAGATCTAGAATAATATATATGATTTTGGAGAGATCACATTTTTTTTGGATTTAGCACAATGATCTCACTCTATGCCAAAACTTGCAACATGTCTCAGTTCCTAGGTGCATCACTATGTAACTTTGAAACTGTTGATCTTAGCAATGAATTATCAACACAATTAGCTACAAATGGGTAGGTGAACCCTATTGACACCATTTTTCTAGTCATAGAGAGCCTCCAATAGTCATGGCCACCCTGTACTGAAGAGTATCCAAGGTGTTCTAAGTGAGTTTCAAGGTTGATCTTCCAAAGGGTGTAACTCAGAGCTTGTAGGGGCTATTGATGCAAATTCAAATGATATAGGATGGTCATGTTGAGGTCTATTGTAACCTATCTAATTTTTAAGAGATTAGATTGTTCTTAGATTTGGAACAATGATCTTTCTCGATGAAAAAACTTGCAGTGTGTCTCAAATCATAGGTACATCACTATGTAACTTTGAAACCATTGATCTTGGCATCGAATCATCAACACCATTAGCTCTAGATGATCAAGTGAATCATAGTGACACCCTTGTTCTAACTATAGAGAGCCTCCAATGTTCATGGCCACTCCATACTGAAGAGTCTCCAAGGTGCCCTAAGTGCGTTTCGAGGTTGATCTTCCAAGGTTCATAACTCAGACCTCATTGGGGCTATCAATGAAATGTCAAATGCAATAGGATGGTCAAGTTGAGATCTTAAATCACCTATCTCATTTTAGAGAGATCACATTCTATTTGGATTCCTCACATCGATCTCGCTCAATGCCAAAACTTGCAATGTCCCTCATTTCATAGGTGAATCACCCTATAACTATGAACCACTGATCTTGGCATCAAATCATAAGAACCATGAGGTATATATGGATAGTTGAACCATAGTGAAACCATTTTTTTGTTCATGGAGTGCCTCCAAATTTTTTAGCTACCCCAAAGCAAAGAGTCTCCAAGGTGCACTAAGTACATTTTGAGGTTGATCTTTTGAGGGTCGTAACTCAAAGCTCATGTGGGCTATCAGTAAAACATTAAATTCTATAGGATGGGCATGTTGATTTATACAATAACCTATCTCATTTTAGAGAGATCACATTTCATTTCAATTCGGTAGAATGATCTCACTCGATGCCAAAACTTGCAGTCTGTCTCAATTCATAGGTGTGTCACTGTGTAACTTTGAAACCTTTGATCTTTGCATTAAATAATAAATTCAATTAGCTTTGAATGGGTAGGTGTACCATAGTGACACCCTTATTTTGGATTCAAAGAGTCTCCAATGTTTTTGTCCACCCATTACCAAAGAGTCGACAAGGTGATCTAAGTGCATTTTGAGGTTGATCTTCTGAGGGTTGTAACTTGGAGCTTATGGGGTCTATTGGTGAAACATCAAATTCTATAGGATGGTCATGTTGAGGCATAAAATAACCTAGTGATAAGTAGTGACACCCCTATTTTTACCATAGAGCTCCAATAATATTTGTGACTAGTACATATTGAAATGTCTCAAAAGACCAAAGATGGGCTCCTAAGACCAAATTGGCCATGGATTTGGCTAATTGTAGACATCTTAAGGGATTGAAAAGATCATTTAAAATTAATCATATATGATATAATTTACAATTAAACATAGCATCAAAATTTGATAATAAATGTTGTTAAAATGTTCTTCACAAATTACTACATTTGAATCGAATATAAAAAACATGTTCAAAATGAATGATATTCCATAAACATGAACAATACACGTGATCCACGATAAATTGAAAATAATATACTAAATTAATATGTATATTCTTGTGTCCATAAATTATATATATATATATATATATATATATATATATATATATATATATATATATATATATATGTATCCATAGACAAATTATGCAAATATGTATCAAAGTTCATGTATCCATAGAAAAATTACACAAATATGTATCAAATTTCATGTATCCATAGAAAAAGTACACAAATATATATATATATATATATATCAAAATACATAGATCCATATACAAAATGTGGTTGATCATGTCATCAAAATGTGCATAATATGAATGTTTCTATATAAAATGTGGCATATGCAATATCAAAATGTCTCATGCTACATCCTATGAAAACTATACTATCCTACATTATTGGTGGATGATCACCATGTAGTCTCTTCACTGGACTAGGTGGATCAGATGCCTCCTACATAAACAAAAAAGGAAAAGCCAAAGTTAGACTACTAAATTTATATGATTTTATATATCTAACATTGAATTACTCAAAATGCATAATTATCCTTTTTTAATGAAGATTTATAATATTAAACTTTCATCATAAATACCTCTCTCATCAACCTCTTGTGCCAGTCAGGAGTCCTCTCATATGTCAAGATTTTTGGAACCTAGTTGGTGGTGGCCTATATATGTTCAAGTATGTTTATCAAATGGATCTAAAACCTAAACTATAACATTATAATTAGCATATATAATGAATAATTCAAACTATGAATTGCTTCTATTAACTCCTCCTCTAGATATAATGATTGAATGAGAAAAGATACAAAACTTGGACATCTAGCCTTCTATGGACTAGGTGTTTCCTCTAAGATACAAAAGCCTAGTTGTTAATATCATGGAAATTAGTTTTGAATTTGTTTAAGAAAATAATTTTAAAAAAAACTAAATGATACTTGTACATATGATGGGACTCTTGCTATGAATGGAAATTGCAGAGGGTTTGTGATGCCAAATTTTCCTAGACTCATCACTAGTAGCCACACCTTGTACAATAAAGAATGTAATTAAATTTCATTAGCACAAAAATTTTACAAGAATGCATTAATTTTTAATCACTTTAAAAGCACCTAATTACCTTTTCCTTGTTAATGGGTTGTGCCTCACCCCCTCTGCACTCTACTCCTCATTCATAGGTGATAGCTACAAGAGAAAAGAAAGATTAGAAACTATATATGTTCCCTTATAAAATAGAAAAACATTGAGAATACAACATAATGTACCATAGATGTCTCAAGGCCAAATTAAATAGTCAAGAGTGTGACATCATCAACCTATCTAAGATCCTCCTTAGTCATCAACTAAACATGAATGAAGATCACATACATGTATAGGTTAGTATGGGTTAAAATTACTTTATTATAAAGATTAACTTTAAATCAAATATGTCATAACAAAAAAATGTATACATATACTGACACAGAAGGATCCCATGCCTTTTCATGTCCCTCCTCTCTCATGTTAGGGTGTGTAGTCTTTGTATGCACATCTAGTGTATCATCCTCAAATACAAATTGATACTCAAAAAGGCCACCTATGGGACTCTAACAAATATTCTTGCACATTATACAAGTATGGGGCATGCAAAAATGTGATGAGGTCACCAATTATGAACTCATACCAGCATCATCAACATGCAGAGGCAACACTGAACTAGCCTAGGATATCAATGGGCTAATCAATCTATGGATGGCTCCAATAGTCTAAGAGCGAGCCTCTGCAATGATATCAAGATGTTACACTAGAGGAGGGGGGAGACATCAATATGGGGGACAAAAGCACCAAATTTCTTCCACTGGAAAAAAGGTTCTATCCTAAGGGTCTCCTCCTACACCCATGTTGGGCCTCATGCTCCAATAGTTCACTTTGAGCTGCAACACAAATTCAGCATACGGTTTTCTAGTTGAAATAGAATGACACCTCTAAATTTTTGTGTGGAGGTTTGTCAAAAACTATCCACTAACAATCCCAAAAGTTCATCTGCATAGCCTCATTTTGGCACCATTTATTTGATAATTTGGTCTTTTTGTGGTCTACAATTTTACTAGTTTTTGGGTCCATAGAAAGGTTAACTATATCATCCTTACTTATGTTTAGAGTTGCAACCTCATCATAGTCCAACCCATCATCAAACATGGCATGCATTTTCTCACACCAATGAAGAGTATCATTTTGTTCATTGGTAAGTTTTTGAATATTATCCACTATGGTGTTTAATGTAGATAACATTGGATCCAATGTAGGTATGTTGTTATATGTGGTTTGCAAACCCCTCATTTTGGTGAGATTTTTTTCTATCAAATCTTCAATTTGAGGAGGGTTTTGAGTGGATAGGGGATCATTTGGTGTATGGTTTTGAGGTGGTACTAGATTTTTTGGTGGAGGGTTTTAAGGAACATTATTTCCTAGCTCAGTTTCATCATTCAAGTTAACCATACCTATTAAATTGCAAAATAACATTTTTTTTAAAAATAAACCTAATTTTCAACTATTTCTATTTTAAATACCTAATTTTTATTTAAATTCATTCAAAATCATTTAAAAAAAAAATTGTTACCTATATCATGTACCCATTTCTATATCCAATACCCAAAATGGAGGCAACACACACCAAACTTAAACGTAAATGCCAAATTTGCTCTCAACTTTTTTTTTAAAATTCCTAGTTGTGGGTTTCTAGTATCCAATCTCATATTGGATACCCAAAATTATATCAAATACCTAATATGATATCAGATACCCAATAAGGTTTGGCCCAACCTTTTTGCATTGGTATCAGGATGGCTGGAAAAAAGTTAGAGCATATTTTAAAACACTTTTGGACATTTTCAAACTCCGCTTTTTTAACATTGCCACTTTTTGGCACACCATGATCCTTCACATACCCTTTTGTACATATAAAATGTAAAATTATTCATATGCATATTTATCAATAATGAAGGAAACTTCATTTACCTCTCTCCACACCTTCCTCCACTACTCAAGAATCCTCGTGTATGTCCTTAGCAAAGTACGTACCTCACTAAGTCTAAACTAAATATGTTTGTATGGTTCTCAGGTTGATATAATACTTAAAGTATAATATTATTAATGATAACATAACCAAGAATTCAAATTATAGTTTACCTCAAGTGATCTTTGATTTGAAAATGCCAAGTGTGTGAGCAAAGATACAAAGCTATGTTGATCTTCCTTCATCGCATTAGGTGTTTCCTATGATAGTTAAAGATATAGTTTTTACAATGATGAAAACCATTTCTTTGTAATCTAACAACATTAAGATAAGTAATAGATAAATGATAAATATACATACTATAGGTATCTTTCTATGAATGGAAATGCTCTAGGATTTGTGATGGTGAATCTGTGTATGTCATAATAAGAGGCCACCACTTATAAAATAAACAATGGAATAAAATTTCATCAATATAGATAACTAAAAATCATATATCTATATAATGCATTTAATAACTTTAAAAAATATAATTACCCTCCCCTTATCAATGGTTGGTGGTGCAACCCCCTCACACTATCCCCCACTAACAAGTGAAATCTATAAGAGAAAACAAAGATGAGAAATCATGTAAAATACAATATCAAAAAATAAACTAATGAGTAATCAAATAATACATACCATATAGATCTCAAGGCCAAATGAAATGGCCGCAAGTGTGACAACATCCAAGTCTCTCATTTTCTCATCTATTATTAGTTGGACATATATGAATCATATAATGTAAATAAGTATGAAGTTATAATTTATTTAATATAAATATTCATTTTAAATTAATAATTGTATGACAAATCAAATTTATAGACTTATCATAACAAAAGGAGTCAATGTCTCTGTGCACCCCTCCTAATCTCTTGCAGGAGTTGTGGCTATATTTGCATCCATGTATGTTGTGTCATCATCCCCAACCTCAAACTAAAACTCAAAACTAGTAATGGGGCCCAAATAAAGATTCTTGCACATAACACAAGTATGTGGCACACAAACATGTGAGGAGCTACTAGATGTATAAGCACCAACATTATCAACACAAGGAGGCAATAATTACCTAGTCTAGGTGACTAATAGACTACTCAAATGATGAATGGCTCTAATAGGTGTTACACTATCCTCAGTGATGATATTATGATTCTATATTGGAGGAGGGGTAGAGACATTAGCAGGGAGAGATATGTGGTGGTTTTATCACTTTGCCCCAGCTCTATCCTACAGAGCTCCACCTCCTACACCCATATTCAACCTCATGCTCCAATAATTAACTTTAAGCCCTTTGAAAAACTTAACATATAATTTTCTCAAAAATACCAGATTTTGGTGTAGTGGTTTATCAAAGACCATCCACCAATGATCCCAAAAATGAGTTCTAATGGCCTCATTAGTGCACCATTTGATTTAAAATTTTGGTTTTCTAGTGTCAAATTTTTTACTAGTTTTGGTGTTCTTAAATAGGTTGGTTAATTATTGTTTACTAATATTAAGGGCTACAACCCCATCATAATCAAAAACATCATCAAAATTAGGATTGGGGGAAAAATTTAGAGCAAATTTTGAATCGCTTTTGAACATTTTTATACTATTTTTTCTACACTGCTAGTTTTTGGCCCACCATGATCCTGCACATACCCTACAAGTGATGTTGAAGATTAAATGAATAAAATAATGGTTAGGAAAGAACAATTTGACTTGACTAGGGAAGTCAGAACAACCCTTGGTGTGAGCCCTTCATTGACAAGTTCATTAGGTCAAAGACCTAATGGGGGGAATATAGAAGAAAATAAAAGAACTCATATCTAGATTTCATCACTTCTTGATGTGGTATAGGGAATACTTACAAATTGATCCTAAAATAGTACATATTGAATAATAGATAGAGTTATTAACATATTAGTGATCATAGAAAAAATCACTAGTTTTTGTCATCATTGTTGGCAATTAGGCATAGAAAATATTAAATTATTAAATTAAGTAGATTGGAGGAACAAAATAAGAGTTATATAGTACACATTATTCATATTATGACTTAAATAACTTAAGGAGGAAAAAATAAACATGATTTAGTAACCAATTTATGTAGATTATTGAATTTGTGAAAACTTGATGATATTTAAATGTATTTTCCTCAATATAATCATATCAATATTTAGGTATAATTATGGATACACCTCATATAGTTAGCACTTTGGAGAAATCAAGATATAAATTTAAATTTAACACACTAAAATCAATAGAGGGTGACCTGGAAGGAACATTTTTGTATGTAGCCAATGATGTTTTGTATGTCAAGGATATTTATGCATATACTCATTGTAAATTATAGGAAATTGGTAGTTTAAAAATTTGGAAGAAATATTAATTGATGTGTGACAATAGAATTTCAAATGATGAATTTTAGAAACTTAAAAAAGTTAGCCTTATTCAATACAAGGAAATTGTGGAAGCCAAAAATTTATAGCAGATAAAGATGGTTTTTTTTATTATACAAGTTTAGTTTTATGGATAAATAACCAGCTTAAGATTACAAAGAAACCTATATAGGAAGTTTTTGATATTAAAAGAAGCCAAAATAAGTTGGATCTAGCCCTGAATACATCACCACAAATAAACCATTCAACAAAACATTAATAAAAAGTCACTACCAACACTTTAACCAACCTTCCCTTAATATAAAAAATAGAGTACTTGACCCAACAAAACAAAACCAAATTCTAACATAAAGATTATGATATCTACTAGAGTTAAAAACACAAGATTACTAGAAAATAGCATAAGATTCAAATTATAAGTAGCAGAGTATCTCTTGTACTGCATTAAGTTCTTCCAAACCATACAAGAAACACTACTTAAGAATCTACTAGTAATTCTATTGAAAAGTTTAAACCAAAAATATAAATAGTCTTTAAGGCCCAAAAACCAAATCAAAGTAGTGAAATATGGATAAAGCCAGTAGTAGAGGTTCATCATAAACTAGTAAATAATAAACACAAGGCCTATACTTTAGCCATTTCTTTTCCTTTCATGGCCAATAAGATTTTGGCCCAAATATTAGCCAAAAATCTATATTTTTTTGCAAAGTCCTCTACACCAAGTCTTCCCTCCTCATTGTCTTGTTGCAATAACTAGAGCATAGTGGTAGTAACATGAGTGACCTTAAGAAAAAAATTGGATAGAGTCATGAAACTCTCATCCAAGGAATTGAATTGATCATTTAGTTCTTCCATCTCCTATTTTATATCCTTGAACAACCTAGTCAATTCTTGGCAAAGAGCACAATTTTACTTTCGTAGCCTCCATTGTTTGAAACTACATCACCATTGGCTTAGTGGAAACCATTTTCTTATCAATTTTGTCCACCCAAATAGGGCAAGTATTCATCATTGGTGAATTATCCTTTTTTTTTACCTGGAGAAGGAGTAATATTAGAGGTGAAGTGCATCATATTCATTAAAAATCTTGTAGACACATGGGTTGTGTCCTAGACAACTTTATTCTTCTTTTTGTTATTATTTTTTTATTTCCCTAACACTTAGTTATTATCCTTAGTCCCTATCCCATCTTCTTCATCCTCCTTCCCCATTCTTTTCTTATTCTTGTTCCATTTTCTCTCATTAGCTTTTGAATTTGTCTCCTCAATCAAATCCCATTTCCTACAAGCTTTCTGCTTCATCCTAGCCCTACTCTCCTCAACCTCCTAGATCTAATTCTACCTCCATCATTTTCATCCCTAGAATCTATGAATTAAATTTGTTCCATTTTGTCCATTTCAAGCTTCTACATTTTTTTGGTCCCATTATTTTAAGGTTTTCCTGAGGGTGTGGAAGAGGGGGAAGGTAGAGGACTAGGGGCTACAAAAGAATCCCCACCATTTCCAAGAAGAGACAAAAGGTCCTAATTATTAATGATAGAACAGGGTGGAAAAAGGGCCAAATGAAAATTTTAAATATGAAGAATGAGACCCTAATGTAAAATAGTGTAAATTTTTCCCTTTCTTCTCCAATCCCTAACATCCACTATAGTGGCTTCCAAGTCATGAAACAAGAAAAAAAGAAATAGGAATTTCATCATGGTGCCTAAAGTGTTTCAATAGTGGGAAATGCTAGTAATAGGAGACACCAAACCTACCCTTTAAGGTTAAATATTAAATCATGAAAATGAAACATACCTCATTCTATATGGGTCAAAACATTTAGACATGGTGAGGGTCTATGTCTACCTTGTCTAGTTAATCTTGAGGTTTGATTAAATTGTATTTGATATTGGTTAAATAGATTTAATAAAAGTACAATCTATCAATGATTTCTTATAGAGGCATAGAAGACTTTCATGGCTGAACCCATCTCCAAATATCATCAGTTTTTCATTCTTCTTGAAGATCCTATTCATATTGGTCTCATCGGTAACCTTTGTGACCTTTCACCATTTATGCACATCCATAGAAAACCCACTACACATGGTAATAACTTTCTCATTCACATGGAAGGAAATGTTGTTAATGATGACTCTATAATTAGTCCATAAACTAAACCAAGCCACCTTCACTCAAATCCATCCAAGCACATATCTTCCTAGCATAGTCCTCAATCCTTGAAGGCTCAATTTGCACCATATCACCCCCCATATCCAAGCCCTTGTTAGAACTACAAGCTCCAAATTTCTATATTTGGGAATACCCTTGTTCTCTCATAATTACCTTAGAAATAAATTGTTCATAGTTTTCTTCATAGTGTTTTAGAGGTCGAGATTCCATAATAATTATATGGTATGTGATTAAAAATTCATCTCGTTAGTAGAGAGAAAATATGTATATACAAACTTTGTTTCATTTTCTTAATTACCAATTGTCTGCTAAACAAAAATTTGAAATTTTAATGTGTATAATAAATACTCACTCTATTTCTAACACTAACATAATTCTTTAAAAATACAATGGCTAAATTGTACTTATTTATCCCTAATATTATTATTAAAATAGAAACCATCACATCCTTTTTGGTTTAAAATAAATTTTAAACCCATGCCTGACCTTATTATAGACACCAACCAAAATTTCCAATAGAAATACATGAATTTCAAATTGATCATCACTCTACTTATCTAAAATTGTGCTCCTCTTAGTAAAGGTGTGAACCTCTTTTGGGATGGAATCCATTTGCTTCTAGCACCTTAAACCCTAACTAGGCAAACCATAACTGGCCATAACATCTACCTCAACATTTCCCTCCCAATAAGTATGTTGTGGATCGTAACCCTCAATTTTAGCTAGGAGGTTCCAAATATCCCCTATAATGCCAATTATTAACCACTTTAGGTCATAGTTCCCTTTAACCATCTCCAACACTAGTATGGAATCTATTGACATTAAGTCAAGTTTGTTATTAGTGACAACACTTATTTAGATTTTGTATGGTTACTGAGCTAATTAAATAGTCTATAGTATTTTCCATATAATTCAATAGCCACTTAGCTTTACAGTTCCTACCAAGCATCCCAGTGGTTACCAAGTGAAATTAGGTAGTGTGAAGTCTAGCAATTCAACCTGAGTAGTACAGAGGTTACCAAGCTTCATCGTTCAAACTAAGCTAGAAGTTCATGAGAAGTGAACTTAGTATTAATAAAGTTATGTGATGATCAGTCTTTACAAAGTGTTGTCATGGTAAACATGTAATTCAATTTCTAACACGTTACATAGTATTTACCAAGTCACCAGTGCAGACCAAGTTTGAAACTACTTTGAGATGACTAGTATGGACCGAGCTTCTACTTCTACTTCTACCAAGATAGTCTTCAAAACTCGTGTGTCTTCATTCAAGCTAACTTTTTAATATTGGTGTTAACTTGTATATTGGCTGACTTTGTAGTTTTGTAAATTGGATTGATATATATGTAATGTATTGTATTATATCCAATATATATGAAGGAATGAATAGATGAATGTATGTATGTATGAAAAGTGAAAGTGAAGAATATGTAAGAAGCATGTGAATGTGAATCAGCAGCAAAGTATATTGTAAGGCCATATCAAAAAAGGAGTAGCAGAGTCATATCTATCACATAAAGGTGGTTATTACTTCAAAGAATTTCTATTAGCAAATTAGTTGTAAGTTAGAGATCAACTATTTCATTCTAACAAGTGAACTAGTTCAAATCCTCTAACAAGGTAGCCTTAATAGTCTTTTGTCAAATATCTTTATCAAGTGCATACTTCATTGTATGTTTGTAAAACCTCTAACAAGGTGGACCTAGCAGTCCTAATTGCTCCTAATAGGGCAGATCATCAGAAGTGATCATTGTAAGCCTTAACAAGCCAACTTTATGTTTTAGTATTGAAGTTTTGTGGGTATCATCCCCACCCCAGTTTTGCTTTCTATTTGGAAGGTTTCTAGGTCACCAAATCATTGTGTTCATGTGCCATGAATGTTTATGTTTTTAGTTTCTTATGCATGCAGTTAATTATGATTTAATGAATTAAATTATTATTGGATTGTTGTAATTAAGATCTAAATTTGATTAATTTTTTGAGGTTATTGATTCACCCCTCCCCTCTCAGTAACCTAGCATAGTCTTGAATATTTCCAACAATTGGTATCAAAGCATTTGTGGTTCTTAGGATAAAGCTTGAAAACTTGAGCAAAGATCAGGGATAATGGAAATATTCAGACTTGATAAGGCAATTGACAATGAAAAGCTAGATCTATAAATGGCCATTCCATAACTCAAGAAAGCTAAGGAGCAACTTTCCCAATCCCTGAAAAGATGGAAGGAACTTGAAAATCAGATAAATGATCATCAGTACATTGAAGAAAAGATTGAAGACCCTTTCCCTTCAAGTAGTTCAAATGAAGAAAATGATGCAATCAAAAAACTCTTAGAGAAGAATGGTTCCCTACAAGAAGAAATAAGAAAGCTCAAAAGAGAACAAGAAATCTAGTCAATAAGGCTATGTGAAATCTATGAACAAAGAAACAAGATGAAAGAAGAAATGGATAGAAGAAACAATGAGATCCATAACCAATCCATTTAGCATGAATATCTTATAGATCAAATCTTCAATGCAAATGAAGAAATCATGAGTCAAAGATAGATCAATGAAAGATTGAAAAATGACCTAAACACTAAAAATAAAGTAAAATAGAGAATAATGAAATTCCAAGTAGACATGAATCAATTGAATCAATAGACAAAAGGGTAAAGTAGGAAATGGATATAAAGAAGAAGGTGAATCCTCCAAACAAGGTGCTCAAAGGAATCAAAGACCTACTTGCAATCACTGTGGTAAGATAGGTCATACATCAAACAAATGTTGGAGTAATGGTAAAGGAAAATTTAATGGTAAATGTTACAATTGCAATCAGCATGGTCACAAGGCTAATGAATGTAAAGAGAAACCAAAATTAAAAGGAAAATGTCACAAATGCAAGAAACAAGGTCACAAGGCATCAAACTATAGAACCAAATCATTCGATCTAGTAGAGAAAATTATGAAAGTAATATTTGGTTGGGACTATAAAACCTAGTACAAATGTCATTACTATAGAGAGTATGGACACATTGGCATGAACTGTATTAAACATCACACAAGAAAGAGATATACCACCATACGATGTTTCACTTGTACAAAACTTGGTCATCTAGCCAAGAATTGCATGAATACAGGTAGAATTAAAGATGAAAAGAAATCTAAAGAAAAAAACATTAGAAAGAAAATGAGGCAACAATGGATTCCTAAATCCATTAAGAATTCTAGTCAAAGTAATGATGGTAATGTCACTCAGGAAGTGGGTGACTCCACAATTTCCAACTATATTCTTAAGTAAGTACTAGAGCTACGTTATCATGATGACATCTAAATAGTTCCAAAATTGAAAGGAAGCAAAGATCCAAATCAGTATTCAAGATGCACATAGATCATAGAAGATCAATATCAGTTATCATTGAGTTACTTTTTCTATCGAGTAAGGTTGGGTCATGGACTCTACTGAGCAAGGTCAAGAGTAACTAGTCACACATGTTTGGTTATCGAGTTATTAAGCATTCACTAAGTGATCTGAGTAGATACTGGATGATAGCTTGTCATGAATAATGATGTCATCATAGCTAATTTCATAATGAGCATTAATGGAAAAGTGTTATCAAAAGGGTAGGAGATTGAATTCATTTTTCACCAAAAATTTTGAAGTGTTATTGTGATCAAGTGAATTGTAGAGCGTTCAAGTGATTTCAAGTAGAATTTGCAGTGAATTTTTTTGAATTTTTCCATAACCTACCGAGTAGCTAGGGTAGCATAAAGTAGTAGAAGCAAGGCAAAGAAAGGGTAAAAAATTTTGGTATGAGTCAAATGGAAACCACTAGATTTCAAACTTGTGCCAACAACTGCGGAAACCCTAGATCTAAATAGAGTGCAATTACAAATCCCTCCTAAGGTACTACTCATTAACGATATTCAAAATTATTTTAAGTGTGCAATTCAAGAAATTGGAACTCTAGAGATGGATGATGTGCTAGGTGAATTGTGTGTGAATGGTGTTCTTAAACCCAAAAATAAGCACTTGGAAGATAAGGGTTTAACACACATTCCCATCCACCCTGAAGTTTCCAAATTAAATGGATTAGATACATCCTAAGTCAAGTTAACAAGAGTTAGTTATGGCTTGAGCAACCAATTTTGATCACTAAGAAGATGATTTATCATATCACTAGCCTTCCCATACTCTCCAAAGCCAAAACTATAAAAATCCTAGGTCAAGTGAAATTAGAAAAGAAAACCCTAGCTAAGTGGGATGACAGAGGTATGAAGATTAGTAGTGTAATAGATGTAAAGCTAAAATTTAGGATTCATATGATAGTGCACAAGATCTATAGTTCTATTCACCTAAATAGTGTGTCATGTGAAGCAAAACACTTGGCATTCAAAGTCATGAAGAAAAATTTGTCATACGATCTTGTAGACTTTTTCTTGAAATAGTTTAACAAGAACATGGAAAGTATTAGGAAATCCAAGAACAACCCTTGCAAATTTGGTTCATTGTTGACATGTCTATTTTTCTATGTTCAAAATTTTTTCCCTTCAAAAGGTACAGTCATATGGAGAAAGGATGTGCCATTTTTGTATTAGGTTAATGAGTATATTGTAGAAATGGGTGAGAATTTTGTTAGCATAATGGATAATTACTTTGATCTCTTCAAGGAGAAAATGAATAACAGATTCAAGATTCCTAGGAAATTGGTTGAAGATTACAAAGATGATGTTTGTTTCATGGTAGATAGTGACAAAGTCTACATTTAGGTAGTAATTCCAAGAGTTGTATGGGTAAAACCTCTTCCCTATGAGGTGAACATTGATGAAGAAAAAGACATAATTGAGGCCTTGATAAATGAACCTATTGATCCAAAGACACCACACTTTGGAACATATGATGAGGCCAAGGCAAGAATAATAGAAAAACTCAAATCCAACACACCTCTTATGTTGACTGAGGGTAAGGGAGAAGATGATGATGAAGTAGAGGATGAAGAAGAGTCAGAAAAGGAAGAAGAGCCAGTAAAGAAGAAAGGCAAGGTGATCATCACCAAGCCACCCAAGCCATCCATTGCAATGTTTAACAGGAGATCTAGGAAGAAAGGTAGTGAAGTTGTGTTTAGAAAGCCTCCTCCCACCTTCTAGGAAAAACTAAAATAATTGGGTAAACAAAAGTATTCCCTTGATTAGATAGCTTCTTAGATCTCTAATGAGCTATTAGAGAAGTTGAAGCCAAGATGGGACTCAACTACATAGATAGCAAAAGATATCTATGAACAAGGTGACTTTCCAGTGGAAGTCAAGGATGATGATAGTGATGATGAGGAAGAAGGAACATACTTTGAGACAATATAGTTTGACAATGAAGAAGTTGAAGAAGATAAAGAGGAAGAAGCTATTGAGGAAGACAAAAAAGATGATGAGGAGACTGATCTTATGAAGATAGAAGCAGTAGTCATTGCCTCACTTCCTCATTCTCCAAGAAAATTAGTAGCTACATCAAGTTTGAAGCTAGCTTCAAAAAGTTTGATTGTGACCACAATAGATACATCAAATGTCCAATCACTCTTCTCTCCCTCATAGCTTAGCACATCACTAATGGAAGTGTCTACCACTTCACCTACCAAGCTACAACCTCCCTCTTCTTTAGTTCCTAGGTCAGGTTTATTAGCAATGAGTATAGCATGTTCTACATTTTTGTATTCTTCAGTAGTGAGTACAGTTTCGAGTTCTATAATTTTGGATTATATAGTTTTGTTTTCTACAACTTTAGATACTTCTGTAGGCATATCAGTTTTGGATTCATTAAGAATACCAACTAGTATTCTTTCTATTGGTACCATATCAATTTTTATAGCTATCCTACTATCTCTACTATTGTTTCCATTCCAGATTCTAAGGCATTAAGTAAAAAGGCAGTTGAACCTAAGGCTCAACCAAGTATAAGACTTTTGAGTGGAAAAGAGATGAAGGAAGATATTGAGCTAGATGAGGAGATTGAGATTCCAAAGTGGTATTTTGATAATGCCACTGCAAATCAAATGCAAATAGCTAGTCAGCTCCTTCAAAAGAAAGTAAAGTAGAAGAAATTGAGAGAAGAAAGAGACAGAGAATATAAAATCATAGAAAGTGCTAAGAATATTTTGATTGAGGTGATAGGTGTTGAATTTGACACTTCTCAACACATTTTGTTTCAATTAGAAGAAGCAATTTAGAATTTTAATGAGGACTCCAGTTGTCAAGACAAATTGGTTGAGAAAGCATAGAAGAAATTTTATATCAAAGTGTTTAAGCACATTGCTCAACAAATTGCCATCCAGCAAGTGGAGCTTTCCTTAATTTTGACCAATCTTGAAAATTCTTGCACAAATGTAACATCACTTTTTGAAAAATTATGTAATTTTACTAAGTTCACAAAGGAAATAAAGAGAAAACTAACAAAGATTGATGAAGATATGAAGACTAGTGCACAAAAGTTGCAACTTGACCCTAGTTCAAGCTCTACACATCATATGAAAATTAGATTCTTATTAGATATGCAGGCAGAGTTATTGAGAGAGGAAGCAAGGATCTAGTCTTCACTGATAAATATTCAGAATATGATCCTTCCCATCATGGACACAATGCAGAAACACATTGTTTACTCAAAAATATTGATCTATTACAACAATTTCTCAATTGCAGATCACATGATAGAACTCTCTGCAAAAGTCCAAGTTTCTCTACATATGTGCAAAGTTTTTCAAGAAATTGGGATAAGACTTTAGCACTCACACTTAAGGTACATTCTAAGTTTCTTTTTTATATTGGTGTCTCTGTGTAAATAAGTTTAGAATAAATCTTTGGCATTATTGTCAAAAAAGGGGAGAAATAGTATGTATAGGAGAATAAGTATGTGTATATGAGAAATAGTATGTATATTGTATGGGAGAGAATCATGTAAAATAAAGGAAAGTATATTGTATATACTTGCAAAGACAAATTTTGAAAAATCTCAAAAACAATATACCATACTGAGTTAGTATCACTGTGATGTATATAAGTTTTGGCTAATAAGTGTTTTTGTCACTATTTCCAAAAGGGGAGATTGTTGACATTAAGTCAATTTTGTTATTAGTGACAACACTTATTCAGATTATGTATGGTTACCAAGCTCATTGAATAGTCTCCACTATTTGCCATGTAATTCTGTAGCCATCGAGCTTTAGAATTCCTACCAAGCATCCCAATGGTTACCAAGTGAAATCAAGTAGTGTGAAGTCTAGTAGTTCAACCCAAGTAGTTCAAAGGTTACCAAGCTTCATAGTTCAAATCGAGCTAGTAGTTCATGAGAAGTGAACTTAGTGCTAACTAAGCTATGTGATGATTAGTGTTTATCGAGTGCAATCATGGTAAATGTGTAATTTAGTTTCTACCAAGTTACATAGTATTTACTAAGTCACCAGTGTAGACTGAGTTCAAAACTACTCTAAGATGATTAGTATGGACCAAGCTTCTACTTCTACTAAATGAATGATGACGCCAAGTACTGATAGTGGACACCATGTATCAAAACTTCACCAAGTTAGTCTTCAGAATTTGAGTGTCTTAATTCTACTCAACTTTGTAATATTGGTGTGAACTTGTATATTGGCCAACTTTGTAGTTTTATAAATTGAATTGATGTGTGTGTGTGTGTGTGTGTGTGTGTGTGTGTGTGTGTGTGTGTGTGTGTAATGTATTGTATCATATCTAATATATATGAAGGAATGAATAGATGAACGCATGTATGTATGAAAAGTGAAAGTGAAGAATGTGTAAGAAGCATATGAATGTGAATCAATAACAAAGTATATTGTAAGGCCATATCATCAAAGGAGTAGCAAAGTCATATCTATCACATAAAGGTGATCAATACTTCAAAGAATCTCTATCAAAAAATTAGTTGTAAGTCAGAGATCAATTATTTCATTCTAATAGGTGAACCATTTCAAATCCTCTAACAAGGTAGACTTAATAGTCTTTTGTCAAATCTCTTTACTAAGTACATACTTCATTATATGTTTGTAAATCCATTAACAAGGTGGACCTAGTAGTCCTAATTGCTCCTAATAGGGTAGATCATTAGAAGTGATCATTGTAAGCCTTAACATGCCAACTTTATGCTACAGTGTTGAATTTTTGTGCGTATCATCCCCACCCCAATTTTACTTTCTATTTGGAAGGTTTTTGGGTCACCAAATCATTGTGTTCATGTGCCATGAATGTTTATGTTTTCAGTTTCTCATGCATGCAATTAATTTTGATTTAATGAATTAAATGATTATTATGCAATTAAGATTTGAATTTGATAAAGCTTTTGAGGTTATTGATTCACCCCTCCCCTCTCAGTAACCTAGCATAGTCTTGAATATTTCCAACAGAATCAACTTCAGTACTTAAATTCTTCCATCCTAGGCTAACAAGCAACTTCAATCCCTAAAAAAGCATCATCACTTCATCCACATTTCATTAGGTGCTTCCCAAATTTTTTGCATAAGTCATTAGTTATCAACCAATAAAGTCCTTGATAATACCACCATGAGTAGCACAACTAGTTTTGGAAACACCATCAAAATTGAGTTTCACATTTGCATATTTTAGGGGTTTCCATTTTGTATTCCTCCTCTACATATTATTATAATTATCAAAATTATAGAAAACATCTAAGAGATTACACCATGTGGAACAAAATTTCATTTATAGGTACAGGACCATGAGGCATCTTTCATTTACTATTTTACAAATTTTCCTTTAACAGTCTAATAATTATGTTGCATACCCCATCTTCTCTTTTTTCTCCATTTCCCTAAAGATCATATTATTCCTCTCTTTCCAAATTCCCTAGCTAACACGAGGATCATTTTCCACATGATTTTGATCAATGGATGGAAGAAGGGATAGTCCTAATTCAAAATGAACTATTGCAAGTCCATATGAAAGATTCACTTGACCTAAAAATTTTGCATAATATTTTTCTAGATATTCAAAGAATAAGGGAAATGAATTAAAATATGCTAGATACTTTCGTAATCAACTTTGCACAAGTAACATCTGGTAGGAATTTGAAATCCTCTTTTTCTTTGATTATCAATGGTAAGGATTTTTCCACAGAGGGTAGTCCACCAAAATAAGCTAACTTTAGGGATCAGTCAATTTTTCTAAACCTTTCCCCAATATGGGGAATAATATCCTTCTCAAACATCATATGGTAGGTAGAGTTGATAGAGAAGGACCCATTAGAGGTTCTATTCTAGGTATTGTCATCCTCCAGGAAGAGATCCATCCTATAAGCTTCCAACCTTTCCTTAAGCTCACCATTTAAGGTTCTTAAGTTGTTGGTGACTACCTCTAGAATATTTTTCCACTTCCTTTTCCTAGTAAGATAGTCACTAACCCTTTTATCAAAGTTTTGTTTTAACAAGCCTTCTAGTTGAGAGAACTTACTTTTTATAAGGGCTTTACCTCCTAACAAATTTTCCTCCTAGAATATAACCTTATCACCCCCCAACTAGCCAACGTAGCCTATCTCTTTGAATATTAGAGTTTTTCATCACATTATTACAGATTTTAGATCCTTTCAACCACTCATTTTCCATAAAGTAATAGACATAAGGGACATTGAAAAGATACTTTTCCTTTATTATGTTACACCAATTCACTTGATTCTCATCAATTCTCCAATCTATCTTAGCAAGGAGAGTTCTCTTAAAGTCCATCATCCTTTTAATACCCCTCCACCCCTTATGCTTTGGTTTACACATTGATTCTCAATTGATAAAGCTATTTCTATTCCTTTCTTTACTCCATGTTCATAAGAGATTCCATTATACTTTCTCAAGTTTCTTTGACATCATTTGGGTTATCTTAAATATAGAGAGGAAATACACAATAAACCCTTACAAAAAGGCTATAAGTAATTATAACTTCACAACACTACTCAATACTTTCCCTTATAGCCAATAACATTTTTCTATATTCTTTCCAGCATGGTATTCCAAATTTGGTTTGAGACATCCTTCACTTTTAGGGGTAGACCAAGGTAGGTGTCAAAGAGACTAGTATACTAGCAACCTAATATGTTTTATATTCATAAATCAAGGTTCTAATTAGTGTTAAAGAATTATATTTTACTCTTATTGAAATTTATATGTTGTCCTAAGAAATCTTCATGTTCATCAAGAAAATTATGACATAACCTAGCTTCCACAACTAAAGCATAGCCATATAAGAAGATGTCATCAACAAACTATTGTACAACCTCAGGAGGTATGGAGGTGGTAGCCTTCACCCCAACCAATGATCCTACATAGGCTAGCCTTGGGAAGGATCTCCCTAAGGCTTCAACTATCATTATAAAGAAATAAGGAAATATTAGTTCTCCTTGCTTGAGGCCCCTACCAACATTTAATTATCACCAAGGAATCCCATTTACAATAATAAATAAATTCACAATTTCTGATATATTTTTAATTAACACCATAAATTTCCTATTAAATACAATCCTCATAAGAGCTTCATAGAGGAATTACCAATCATCCTTATTGTAAGCTTTGGAAATGTCAATTTTAAGTACCATACCAATGATTTTTCTCTTGACCATTGAGTGGATCACCTCAAGCAAGTGAAAATTGTATTCAAGATCTATCTACCTAGGAAAAATCCCTTTTGGGGGGTACCTATAAAGTTTTCCAATTTTTTTTAATTATCTTAACCAATATTTTAGAGATAACATCATAAATTTTATTGCATAAGAAATGGGCCTAAAATTAGTAAGACTTTTAGGATTGTGAACCATAGGGACTAGGACAATAAAAGTGTAGTTAAGCTTCCTTTGCAGTTTACCCATTCCAATGAAATCTCTAAAAACCCTAGTCATATATTTTTTAATCATCTCCCAAAAATGTTGGAAGAAGGAAAGGGAAAATTAGTTTGGTCTAAGAGCTTTGTAGGCCTTCATAGTAAAAATAGCCTTCCTCACTTTCTCCTCCATAACCTATCTAGTGATGAGCTCATTATCCTCCTCTTTTAACATAATAGGAAAATTTGGATAAGCTAATTCCTTTTTATTACATCAAAATTCCTATTCAAACTGGCATAGGCTTTAGTAAAATAAGTGACAACCCATCTCCCAATATCCTCTTGATCTATTAAAGTATTAGTGTTATTATCTTACAAGGAAGTAATAGTATTTCTCTTTTTATTCTTTGAGTTTGTTTATCAAAGAAGGTGGTATTCATGTCTCCCTCCATGAGTCATTGTATTCTTGACCTTTTCTTCAAATTCCCTTTGTCCTTAGTTGTGACATGTTTCCATTGTGTCCTACAATCATCATCCTCTTTCATGATATCAAGAGAAAAATCTCCCATGGCCATAGCATTTTGGAGCTCCTCCAATTTTTTCTTGAACTCCCCCTTCTTAAAAATGTCTCCAAAGGAATTTTTTCAATATTTCATAATATTTATCCTTATATTGTCTAATTTAGTAGCCAATCTATACATAGAAGTACCTTCAACTCTAATTTCCTTCCATCCTCCAACACACTAACCAAAGTGAGGGCATGATTGCCACATGATCTCATTTATGAATGGTTTAGGTCCATAGAAAAAGCCATCAGACAAGTTAAACAAAAGTGGTCTATGGTCCAAAATACTTATAGGGAGAGATGTTAGAGTAGAGGACATGAGATGTTCCTAGTCAACCAAAACAAGGATTTTATCATTCATGTCCTTTCTTATTATTTGACCTGGTAAATTGGGTCTCTTGCATGTCTACATTAGTGAGATCATTATGATTAATATAGTCACCCAAATCATGCATACTTTCTATGAAGTCATTTATCCCTCCCAACTTTTTATAGGGGTAAAGAGGAGAGTTAGAGTTGTTGAGAACATATTGATATAAGTATGAGATTTTAATGTTTCAATCATTATTTTTTCACTAATGTAAAACTTCCCATTTGCTATTAATACAACTTCTTTATTGATTTGACTATTATCATGTGTTTGATTAATAGAGAGGTTTTGATCAAATAAGATAACAAGATCACCTAGAGGAAAGGTTGAGTTATGGTATGATAAAAGAGTATGAAGATATGTTAAGAAAGTGATGATGAAGTGTATTGATTAGCTAATTAAGGCTACAAAGGATGGATACATTGATTAAGTCTTGAAGAAAAACTTAGACAAATTGAGTGTGCCAAGCTTGACCGAGTGGATAGTAGGTGTCGAGCAAAATTAGTGCAAGATGAGTAGAAGATTAGTTGGAGCTAAGTAAAGTGAATTTTTAGTGTATATCGATTGAAATTAGTGTAAGCTAAGTAAAGTTTAGTTGATGTTGAGCACCAGTAAACTTTAGTGTTCACCAAGTTATGTAGTGGATGGTGAGTGGAAGAACATTATGGAAGCTAAGTGATAGCATATTGATGTTGAGTGCTAGTATTCATGTTAAATCATAGATTTGAAAAATTTGAGCAAAAAATTTTATTTTTTTGAATTGTGTGAAGCATGTCAAAGATAACTATGATGAGTTGGTGGCACAGAATTCAAGGTAAACCATTTTGAGTAAAATTGAAATAGGATTCAAGGGAAAAGTTTCTAATGGAACCAAATGGAAAATTAGGTAGATTCATTGTATCCTACCTAATCCTAGCTAACCCTAAAATGGACAATTTAGGTTGAATGACAATAGGTCTAAAATATCTATTTATAGAGAGAGTTGGTTAGAAGCAAAGGTTGTCATATGCAAGAAGCTAAGTAAGGCAAGATGTCTAGGGTATTACTTCATTCAATGGCTGAACAGAAAAGAGTGCTATTAGCACGTAAAGAAAGAAGGCTTAAGAGTATGAATTCTTGAAGGGTGAACAAGATATTAGAGTTGAAGTCTGTGAAAGCCAAGAACAGTGGAGGACTAAAACAAAGATCTATATTATGTAAGTGAGTTGTAATTTTTTATCATATTAAGCCTTACTATTACTTTCTAATCATTGTATTTGTCTAGGGTAAATCCTTTGGATTAAGGTTGACCTAACAATCATTTGTAAATCTTTTAACCAAGTGACATTCCAAGTGAATGATCTAAAGTACTCTAACAAGGCTCACTCCTAATAGGTTGATTGAAATCCTCTCACCAAGTCACATTTAATAGTGTTTATTGTAACCTTTAACAGGGTTGGCCTTTCATAGGGCATCACTTTAGAAGAGTGAGAATTAGTAGCATCTTATTGGTGGTTTTCCCAAATTGGATTTTTTATGTAAAATCATTGTGTCAAATGTGTTATTAAATATGTTATGTTTCATGCTCACATTTCTATGAAGTTGACTTTGATAGCAACCTACAAGTTTAAGTATTGTATGACCTAATGAATGTATGCACGAAATATGTTTTATGGATATGGGTTCACTAAGCTATGAAAATTTTTATTTGTGCATATGGACCTTGGATAACTGATTCACCCCCCTCTCATTTATTATAAAGAATTTTAATAATTGGTATTAGAACCATCTTCTTAAGAGGAATAGTTTGAAGGTACTAGAAGAAAAAGATCAAGATGTCAAGAAGAGAGGTACCCAAAATTAACAAGGAAAACTTCCCTACATAGAAGAGTTAGATGAAGACACATCTAGGAGGTCTTGGAGATAATGCATACCATCACCATTGAGCATGTCAATTCTATTGGAGCCCCAACTACCGATGACTTTAAAAATGAAGAAAGCACACAACCATGTAATGTTGGAGATTTCCTCTACCCTAAGTTATGTTGAGTTCGATGACATCAAGGGTTGTGATAGTGCAAAGAAGATGTAGGATGCACTTCAAACTATTTATGGAGGAAGCAAAAATGTTCTGAGAGCCAAATCTAAGTTTCTTAGAGGTAAGTTCAATGATATGAGAATGAAAAAAGGTGAGAATGTTGCTTGATATTTTTCTATAATAAAATATGTCATTATTGCTATAAGAGGAGGTAGTGGTACTATAAATGATGATATTGTATTAAAAAAAGTACTAATAACATTGCTTCTCATCTATGCTATTAGACTTTCTACCATACAAGAACTAAGATGTATATCAAGTTCTAATCTGACACTTGAAGGTCTAATAGGTAGGCTCACTACTTTTTAGCTATCTAATATTGATAACTTCACATTTGAAAATGTTGAATCCACTTTCAAAGCTAAGTTATCGTTGAAGGAACCAAAAGAGAATAAGAAAAAGGTAAAATATGTTTCCGGTGATAGTGACATAGATGAAGAGGATGTAGAACATCTTGAAGCACTATTGGTAAGGAGATTTCATGGAGGAAACAAAAAATTTAAAGGTAAGTTACCTATGTTGGAATTATAATAGGAAAGTAAACTCTAAGAGGGGGGAGGGTTGAATCATTGCTTCAAACTTTTTCCCATAAAAATAATTCAACTCACATCCATATCATAATTCAACAAGTAAACTGAAATATCATATTATGCATGTACATCTAAAGCATGTAAATAAGTAAACATTCACACATATAGGACACAAGATATGATCACCCAAAAATCCTCCAATGAGAAGGTAAAATTGGGGTGGGAATGACAGCCACAAATCTTCACTACTATAGTTGTAAAGTGTATCTAATTAAGGTTACAATTGTTTGACCATAAAATATGATCTATATGATCTATCTTGTGAAAGATTTTAAATGTTAAAGGCTTAAAAAGACTGTTAGGTCTCACCCTATTAAAGAATTTTAACACCTTTTTAGAAGTTTGCTTGATTAGAGGACTTCAACTCACAATTAAGTAAGAACCTTGTTAGAGGGTTTCAACATAGCCTATTAGGACTACTTTGTTAAGAGATTTAACTGATTCACCTATTAGAATGTAACAACAATGATCCTGTGGTTAGCACTCTGCTCCTAGATAACAAATCACTTCTTTGTATATATCCTTGATCCTCCTCTGATCAGATTCCTCTATTCTTTCCTTTCGCTTCTTCCTCTATTCTTCTCTAACTAGTTTTGCAATGTAAATCTATTCATAACATGTTAATCACCATGAATTCTTTATTTTCACATGTAAAAAACTCTTTAATTATCCTTAAGTATTCATTTAAAAGTTTAGGGTTTGTCTTCCTTAAGAAGACCTAGGTAACTTAGGGTTAGGTATAAATCAACGGTTGTGATTCACCCATATTGCCACTTAAACATTCCCTTTTTCTGATTAGATACATGTAATGCATAGGGATTCATATTTAAGATTCATCCTTATCAACAAAGATCATAAAAAAATCTTTAAGTTGTCTTAAATATAGTTTACATAGTTGTTTGCGCTAGTACAAACAACTATATCAAAATTATATTACTTGGCATCTGAAGTCCTTGGTGCTTAACACTTGAATCACTCAATACATACTATCTTATAAGTTGTGCTTAACATATATTACTTATTCAGAATGAACTAAGTAAATCACTTATAATGACTTAAGTGTATAAACACTCACTTGTCAAAATCAATTTGAGATCAATAATCTCCCCCTTTGACATGAGTGTCAAAAACACTTGGTACATCATTAATGATCTTATACTTATGAGCTTAAAACATAGATATCTAATATCTATTTGGATTCTATACAAAATTTCAAAATATCAAAATTTTGCAATATACAACTTATTGGTCATACCTCAAAATTTCATAACTCCCCCTGAGTTGATTATTCTATTCTATACTCTATATCTAAACCAAAATCTTTCTCTTGCTAAATAAATTTTCATAACTTTAGTTAATACTCTATTTCTATTTATTTGTCTCTATTTATTTGTCTCTATATCTATCCTTGTCATACTCTTTCTCATTTCTTATTCTCTTACTCCCCCTTTGCTCTTGTTCTCTTACTCCACCTTTGATCTTACTCCCCCTTTTTGATACTTATGTCAAAGGGTTGTACACTAATAGTCTATTTGTCAAAAAATGATTTGTGGGACTCTAGTATAATGTTTAGAGTTGCATCCAAATTATCACAAGCTACCTCCAATGAATTTATTTTGATGGCTAGCTCAGCAACAAGGTGTACTAAGCCTTCAAGTGTAGAAACATGAGGATCTTTCTTCATGAGAGTTTTAGTGTAGACTAGGTCCTTGTGTAGTATCTCCATATGTGGAGTCAATGTAGACTAGATTAATATCAGTTTAGCCCTAACATTGGCTTCACCTGCATGTAATGTTGCTAACTAACTTTGGGATTCTAGGAGGGTTTTGAATTGTTTTTCACTTTGGGATGGAGACTTTGGTAGAGTGATGCCAGATGTTTTCATAATGCTCTTCAAGTTTAGTATATGCCTCCTAACTTCCCTTGTGAAGAGTGTAATATTACTCAATTTGTTATACAAAGAGAAAATATTCTCCAGTACCTTCTTCACACTTGCTATTTTGGTTGATAATTCAACATGTGATAGTGCAATAGAACTTGATATCTCTTCATTAACTTTATTCTAAAACTTTCTCTTAGACCATTCAAGTAATTTGACATTTGTATCTAGGTCTCTATCATCAACCTTCTCCACTATATTGGTTAATTATTCAATTATTGGTTTATCTTCCTTTGGAGCTAGTAGATTGATTGCATCAAGAAAAATCTATTTGATATCAATCAAATCTTGTCTCTACCTATTCTCCCTTTTGAGCAGTTCTTGAGTTTTCTTCTTTGCTAGAGCCTCTTGGAGAATGCCCAATTGTTTAATTGTGATGGTTGCAAGATCAAATTTAGGCAACATAATCTCTTCATCTAAGTGCACCTCCCCATATGATGTTACATCATCTACCTTAGATGTCTTTGGACTTTTCCTTAAGGATTGTAATGGTGTAGCTTCTATGCTCAGCCTTTGAAGAGCTAGACTAGGAGGAGTAACAAATTTTGGTAATATTACTAGTACTTGTATTGTTAATTTCTCCTCTAGCATTGTCAAACTTGACTCTTTAGTCTTGACCTTCTCTTCCTCTGTATTACCAATAACACCTTGATTTTGTGTTGTAGGTGTAGGATTATCTACTTGTCCTATTAGAACTTGGGTTCCTCCATTCTTTTCTATCTCATCTTCATGTTTTCCAACTGTCTCACCCTTTTCATTTTCATTTTCATGTATATTAATTGAGAATGAAGTACCCTACATTAATGCACTGAAAGTGGAAGTTGTTGTCTCCTTCCTTTGATATACCACAATAGCTAATAAAGGTTTTAAAAATGTGAATTGAGGGACTATAGATGTTACTTGTGTTTGTAATTCCTCCCCTATAGATTCCTTGTCTTCCTTCTCAATTTTATCAATATTCACTAGTATAGGATTTTCACAAAGTTTGGCCTAGGTAGTGGATTCAACTAGTATCTTCTTCAAGTCATCCTTTGTTAGGGGATTGATGTTCTAAGAAATAGTCTCAAAAACATCCTTAATCTTAACAGTGTTAATAATTGCACTTGTCTCCTATTGAGGTGGCACTTAGCACTTGTGTACCTAGTACACTCTATTTAGTTTGCTACTTATCTATAGCTAGTGCCTGGGTGTCCATGTTCATGTTTTTGCCTCCCTCAATTGTATCTTGTTTAATTTTTTCTTCTTTTTCTTCTTCTTTTTCCCCACCTACTTCAATAGATATTTGTACAACTTCCTCTAATGTTGACAATCCATATGTCAGCATTCTAAATTATACTAAATGCCTTTTACTTTGGAATAAATATTCTAGTATATCTCTTAATGGCTTTTTCCATTATGGCCTTACTCAGTTCTAACATTACCTATGCAAGTGTTGCCTCTCTTATTTGTCTTTCAATATCCAAAAAACAATGCTACTTCTTCTCAACTCTATCATATAAAATTTTGGGTATGGAGTTGGAAAGTTCAAGAGGATCCTTTTTATATGTTTCCATCATGGCATATACTACCTCTTCAACTTGATTCTTTTCAATCTTCTCAAGATTGTCGAACTCAATGTGAGAGAATCTTGATAAATCAACATTATTTCTAATATCTTCACATAGATTATCTAAATATGAAGAAGAACTATGACTTATCACTTGTGCTAGAATGTGTAATTCCCCTCAAATGAAATGTAAAGGCACAATACAAGATTCTCAAAATTGCTAGATAGGGTTAGGTTCTAGAAGGCATATATGTGTAGATAGTTTTCATCTTAGCTCACATCACCATATGATGTTACCTCATCTACCTTAGATGTGTTCAGACTCTTCCTTAAGGATTGTAATGGTGTAGCTTCTATGCTCATCCTTTGAAGAGCTTGACTAGGAGGAGTAGTAGATTCTGGTAATATTACTATACTTGTATTGTTAATTTCTCCTTTGGCTTTGTTGTCAAACTTTGACTCTTTAGTCTTGGCCTTCTCTTCCTCTATATTATTAATAACACCTTATTTTTTGGTGTAGGTGTAGGAGCATCTACTTGTCCTCTTAGATCTTGGGCTCCTTCATTCTTTTATGTCTCATCTTTTTGTTCTCCAACTGTCTCACCCTTGTCATTTTCATTTTCATGTATATTAACTGAGAATGGAGTACCCTACATTAATGCATTGATAGTGGAAGTTGTTGTCTCCTTCCTTTGATATACCACAATACGTAATGAAGTTTTTACAAATGTGAATTGAGGAGGGAATATAGATATTACTTGTGTTTGTACTTCCTCCCTTGTAGATGCATTTTATTCCTTCTCAATTTCATCAATACTCACTAGTACAAGATTTTAACAAAGTTTTGCCTAGGTAGTGGATTCAACCAATGTCTTCTTCAAGTCATCCTCTATGAGGGGATTGATGTTCTGAGAAATAGTCTCAAAAAAATCCTTAATCTTAACAATGTTAATAATTGCACTTGTCTCCTATTGAGGACTGACACTTGGCACTTGTGTATCTAGTAAACTCTATTCAATTTGCTACTCATCTGCAGCTAGTGTCTAGGTGTCTATGCTCATGTCTGTGCCTCCCTCAACTATATCTTATTCAGTGTCTTCTTATTTTTCCTCACCTACTTTAATAGGTGTTTGCACAACTTCCTCTAATTTTGATAGTCCATATGCCAGCTTCCATATTTTTTTGGAGTTCTACACAACATCTTCAATGTCATTCTACATTATACTAAATGCCTTATACATTGGAACAAATATTCTAGTATATCTCTTAATGGATTTTTCCATTGTGGCCTTACTTAGTTCTAGCATTACCTGTGCAAGTGTTGTCTCTCTTATTTATCTTTCAGTATCCAGACAATAATGCCACTTCTTCTCAACTCTATCATATAAACTTTTGGGTATGGAGTTGGAAAGTTCAAGAGGATCCTTTTTATATGTTTCCATCATGGCATATACTACCTCTTCAACTTGATTCTTTTCAATCTTCTCAAGATTGTCAAACTCAATGTGAGAGAATCCAAATAAATCAGAATTATTTCTAATATTCTCATATATATTATCTAAATATGATGAAGAACTATGACTTAACACTTGTGTTGGAATGTGTAATTTCCCCTCAAATGAAATGTAAAGGCATAATACAAGATTCCAAAAATTGTTGGATAGGGTTAGGTCCTAGAAGGCATATATGTGTAGATAGTTTTCATCTAAGCTCACATCACTGTATGATGTTACCTCATCTACCTTAGATGTGTTTGGACTTTTCCTTAAGGATTGTAATGGTGTAGCTTCTATGCTCAGCCTCTGAAGAGCTTGACTAGGAGGAGTAGTAGATGCTAGTAATATTACTAGTACTTGTATTGTTAATTTCTCCTCTGGCTTTATTGTCAAACTTTGACTCTTTAGTCTTGACCTTCTCATCCTCTGTATTACCAATAACATCTTGATTTTGTATTTTAGGTGTAGGAGTATATTCTTGTCCTATTAGAACTTGGGTTCCTTTTTTCTTTTCTATCTCATCTATGTGTTCTCCAACTATCTCGCCCTTGTCATTTTCATTTTCATGTATATTAACTAAGAATGGAGTTCCCTACATTAATGCACTGATAGTGGAATTTTTTGTCTCCTTCCTTTGATATACCATAATAGGTAACGAAGGTTGTACAAATGTGAATTGAGGAGGAACTATAGATGTTACATGCATTTTTACTTCCTCCCCTATAGATGCCTTGTCTTCCTTCTCAATTTCATCAGTACTCACTAGTACAGGATTTTCACAAAGTTTGACCTAGGTAGTGGATTCAACCAGTATCTTCTTCAAGTCATCCTCTATGAGGGGATTGATGTTCTAAGAAATAGAATCAAAAAAATCCTTAATCTTAACAATGTTAATAATCACACTTGTCTTCTATTGACTAGCACTTGGCACTTGTGTATCTAGTACATACTATTTAGTTTGCTAATCATTTATAGCTAGTGCCTCAGTGTCTATGTTCATATTCATGCCTCCCTCAACTATATCTTATTTAGTTTCTTCTCCTTTTTTTCCTTATTTTCCCTCACTTACTTCAATAGGTGTTTGCATAGCTTCCTTTGATGTTGAGAGTCCATATGTCAGCTTCCATATTTATTTGGACTTGTACACAACATCTTCAATGTCATTATACATTATACCGAATGTCCTATACTTTGGAAAAAATATTCTAGTATATCTCTTAATGGCTTTTTCCATTGTGGCCTTACTTAGTTCTAGCATTACTTGTGCAAGGGTTGTCTCTCTTATTTATCTTTCAGTATCCAAACAATAATGCCACTTCTAGTCAACTCTATCATATAAACTTTTGGGTATGGAGTTTGAAATTTCAAGAGGATCCTTTTTATATGTTTCCATCATGGCATATACTACCTCTTCAACTTGATTCTTTTCAATCTTCTCAAGATTGTCGAACTCAATGTGAGAGGATCCACATAAATCAACATTATTCCTAATATTCTCACATAGATTATCTAAATATGAAGAATAACTATGACTTACCACTTGTGTTGGAATGTGTAATTTCCCCTCAAATGAAGTGTAAAGGCATAATACTATATTCTATAAATTGTTCGATAGGGTTAGGCTCTAGAAGTCATATATGTGCAGATAGTTTTCATCTAAGCTCACATCACCATATGATGTTATCCCATCTACCTTAGATGTGTTTGGAATTTTCCTTAAAGATTGTAATGTTGTAGCTTCTATGCTTGGCCTCTAAAGAGCTTGACTAGGAGGAGTAGCAGATGCTAGTAATATTACTAGTACTTGTATTGTTACTTTCTCCTCTAGCTTTGTTGTCAAACTTGACTCTTTAGTCTTGACCTTCTCTTCCTTTGTATTACCAATAACACCTTGATTTTTTGTTGTAGGTTTAGTAGTATCTACTTATCCTATTAGAACTTGGGTTCCTTCATTCTCTTCTATCTCATCTTTGTGTTCTCCAACTATCTCACCCTTGTCATTTTCATTTTCATGTATATTAACTGAGAATGAAGTACCCTACATTAATACACTGACAATGGAAGTTTGTACAAATTTGAATAAGTAGGGACTATAGATGTTACTTTGTTTGTACTTCCTCTATTTTAAATGCCTTGTCTTCCTTCTCAATTTCATCAATGCTCAATGTACAAGATTTTCACAAAGTTTGACCTAGGTAGTGGATTCAACTAGTATCTTCTTCAAGTCATCCTCTATGAGGGGATTGATGTTCTAAGCAATAGTATCAAAAACATCCTTAATCTTAATAATGTCAATAATTTAACTTGTCTCCTATTGAGGATTGGCACTTGGCACTTGTGTATCTAGTACACTCTATTCAATTTTCTACTCATCTACAAATAGTGTATGGGTGTCTATGTTCATGTGCATGCCTCCCTCGACAATATCGTGTTCAGTGTCTTCTTCTTTTTCTTCTTCTTTTTCCTCACCTACTTCAATAGGTGCTTGCACAACTTCCTCTAATGTTGGCAATCCATATGTCAACTTCCATATTTTTTTGGACTTCTACACAAAATTTTCAATGTCATTCTACATTATACTAAATGCCCTATACTTTGGAACAAATATTCCAATATATCTCTTAATAGATTTTTCCATTGTGGCCTTACTGAGTTCTAGCATTACCTATGCAAGTGTTGTCTCTCTTATTTGTCTTTTAGTATCTAGATAATAATGCCACTTCTACTCAACTCTATCATATAAATTTTTGGGTATGGAGTTGGAAAGTTCAAGATGATCATTTTTATATGTTTCCATCATGGCATATACTACCTCTTCAACTTGATTCTTTTCAATCTTCTTAAGATTGTCAAACTCAATGTGAGAAAATCTAGATAAATTAGCATTTTTTCTAATATTCTCACATAGATGATCTAAATATGAAGAATTATGACTTATCACTTGTGTTGGAATGTGTAATTTCCCCTCAAATGAAATGTAAAGTCATAATACAAGATTCTAGAAATTACTAGATAGGGTTAGGTTCTAGATGGCTAAAACTTGTGGAAGAAGTACATAATTTGAAGGTGAAGGAAACATGTAAGCTTAGAGAGAGAGAAAAAATGAATTAGAAGAAAAATTAAATTTTTTTGGTGATGCTAAGAAAAAGAACAAAGTTTTAGAAGAAAATATGAAGAAATTGGAAGAGGAAAATAGTATGTTAAAGAAGGAATTGTCTACTCTAGAACAAGAGAAATAATATTTGAATGTGAAACCATTTGTACATGATGTATCATATGACACAAATGATTTGATTGATTATGTACTTACGAATTGTGATTTTGTTGAAGCTGAAAGTGTTTGTGATGAAAAGTGTAAGAACAAAAATTAAAAGAAGTTTGTAGATTTCATTTTTTATGATAATAATAGTATTGGTTTGAAGATTATGGAAAGAATTGGTTTCAAAGGTAAAGGTCTAAGAAAGGATGAACAAGGATAAAGGAATCCAATTGAGACTACAGTCAGGCCAAAATATGCAGGTCTTTGATATGACGCAGGTAGTGGACAGATGAATAAAGGTTCAAGAGAATTTATTGAAGAAATAAATATTATGAAATGCTCACACTATAATAGAAAAGGGCATACAAAGGATAGATTTTGGGATATGCATCCTTGTAATATTTTTGGCTTGTTATATTACATGTTGAAATAGAGATTACAAAATTAATTCTATAGTAGGTTGTATAAAAATGGATTTTGGATGGAGCTATGGATTGAATTGGCAAAGAATTGTAGGAATGATCAGAGGTTTATTCATGTACAAATGTTCAAGTGTAAGAAGGAATGCATGAAAAAAAAAGAAATTATTGGCAGCCAATTGCTGACAAAATATTTGTCAAATTTAAAGGCCACAACCTTGGAAGACACTATTCATGAAGGCATTAATGGATGTGAAGATCATTGGAAAATATCTTTTTGGCATTAGGCAAAATAAAGGATTTGAATTTTCATGCAACAACATTTAAAGTTGAAATTGTGGGGAGGGGGGTGTTGGAATGTGTAATTTCCCCTCAAATTAAATGTAAAGGTGTAATACAAGATTCTAGAAATTGCTAGATGGGGTTAGGTTCTAGAAGGCAGTTATGTGTAGATAGTTCTAGAAAAGTTCAGTTGTCTTTTGTTGGCTAATTTAGATGTTTCTAGAAATAATCAAAGACCTCTATAAAAGAGGCATAATGTACTAGTTTTTAATCAATTAGGAAATAAAATGATTTTATAATTTTTGTAAGTGCCTATAGTGTGTATTTTGTGTTTAATTATTATTGTGGATCCAATCCATCCACTCCCTTTAGTTTGGTATCAGAGTAGATTTAAGATCTTGGTCTACCTCCATCAACTTGAAAGTAGCTATTTACATCATATTCATTCTTCTCTTCATTAGATTCAACTAGAGCAACATATTTTCTCCTTGGTCTCATTTGAGACTCTTCATCCTTGCTTGCTTGACTAGCTCTCTTCTCCTTTAGTTTGGCTACTTCCTTAGCCTTTTGTGCAATGGCTCTTGTGCTAGCCCTTGTTGAAGGTATTGTAAGCTTAGGCTAAGTATATTTTACAACCTTCTTTGGTTTGCACACTTTTGGTGCTTTAGTTTTTCTTTTCTTCATTTCAATAGTTGTAGGTGCTTCACTAGATTCTCCTCCCTCAACACCTTCTATAATTATGTACTAAGTTTCTAGATTAGATTTTGTAAAGATTTTTTTTTCATCAACATTTTGAATCACACTATGTGATCCATCATGAAGATGAGAGAGCAAGAGGTGTAAAACAATGTAAGTGGCCTTCTATAATTTCTACTTCCTCTTCTTGTTGGTGTTCTACTTGGCCTTGGGTTAAGGCCAATGGTTGTTGAGCTGGTATATCTTCTTCTTCTTCATCATCATCTCCTTCTTCACTAAATTTCTCTTTTAACTTCTTGATAATTATTTTCTTCTTCGTAATGACTGAGGCAGTCTTCAAATCCATTTTTATCTTAGATTTTTACCATGTCATAGTTCCCAAAAGTTGTAGCCTCCTTGTCCACTTCTTCTGCAAGTAATATTGTGATTGTTGTAGAGGCTTCATCAACATTGATTTCATATCCCAGTGATCTTAACCATCTAAGTCTAGGAACTATTGCCTAGCCATATGTAAAGTTAGTGTCAGCTAGGAAGAAAACATCATCAAAATGCTTCTCCTCTAGTGAAACTAGTATCCTTGGTTTTTTCTTCACTAACTGCTTGAAGTCTTCAAAGTAGCTTGTCATAACTGACTCAAAATTACCACTTAGTTTCTCAATAAATTCACCTATTTGCACTGTAATAGGTTTTTTTACCTTCCATGCAACTTTACCAAAATTAGGAAATTTATTCTATACATAAAAGAATACATACAAGAATAGATCCAAATTTTCATTGTGCACTTTTGGTCTTCCTTATGGCTCTCAAATTCCTAGTCAATTGTTGCAACTACAACTTGGAAATATCATAAGTATGATCTTTCTTCATTATCTTGTATCCCATGTCAATTGCAATGCATGGTACACTGTTGAGTCTCCTGGATTGATAGAACTGGTGTGCTATAATCCTTACTAGAAAAGAAATTAAGGGGTCTATGCTTGTATTTATTTTCATCCCTCTTTTATTCTGTACAACCCTTATATTCTTTTCAATTACCTCTTTTTCTTCACTTCTCATTGTCATGGGCCAACCTAGGGTTGGATACCCTATAACTCTATGCATAATCTTCTTGGTAATTTTCACTGGTCCATTTTCTAACCATACAAAATTGTCATGTATTCTACTCAAAACTATCTTTATCCATTATGTCTTGAAGATGTTAGGGGAATCTAGGGCATGGGTTAACCCTTTCTTCTCAATAGTTTTGTATTCCTCCTTCAACACTCCATTTTCAAACAATTTCTCATATTTCTCCCTAATCTCCTTGTCTCCTATGATTCTAACCTTACATGTATAGTAGCATCTAACATCTTGAATCACTAAAACTTGTGGTAGTCTCATTGATAATGCACTAGATCAATCTTTTTTATAAGCTATGTCTAGAATATCTCTAAAATTTGGTTGTTCAATCTCATTACTTATCAATTTAACATTCAAAACTTTCTTTCCCTCTACAACTTTGGCTGCTAAAGAACTAGATGTTGTTTCATAAAACTAGGTTTTGCAAAAAAATACTTAAATAGTGTAGCTTAGCACACAATAAATAAATTTTTAATCATGCTAAGATGGTGTTGAATAGCTTTTTAACCCATTGTCAAATGCTTAGAACAATTTGTCCAGTTTTCCTTTAGCTCTTTGTGATCTTCTCTGAATTTGAATGATGTCAATTGAGTAGAAATTGATCAAATAGCCCTTAAAATGCTCCATTTAATGTGTAGTGCTTACACAACTATAAGCTCAACTTGAATAGAATTTATGGCTTACTTGGAATCCATGTAATTTTCCATATTCTCTCCAATCATTAAAAGCTCATCCTACACTATCACTTATGATAGCTCATCAACCATTGTGAAACTTTTCATGCTCAGTAGTAACATGAAAACTAACAAATCTTAAAGATTTCTTCTAGTTTATAATCAACACTTTACATCTTTATTCATGCATAATATAATATTTTCAAAACTAAATCCTTGGAACTGATGTATAGTGTATCCTTTTAAGTATTAGTCTCACTTACCTCTTGATTTCTTAATTTAAGGAAGTGTGATCACCTGACCCATTAGGTGAAGTGACCCCTTCTGAATTTGATGTGTTGCAATCTTCCTCTCTCTTCCATGTCTTGTTCATCACATCTCTGATATTCTCAAAATTTATCTTTTCTTTGCCTTTTTTGAACTCACTTCCTAGTGCCTTTGACCTTGTTGGACAATTTCTTCGTATGTGACTAGTCTTCAAACAACTAAAACATGTGGTTTAACTCAACCATATATTGTAATCACTTCTAAAATGTGTTTTGATATGATTCTCAGAAACATGTCCATATTCTTGATAGTAATGAAAACTATAACTAGTATTATAATCCCAAATATTAGAGTTGTCATTGTGTTTTACCTTTGTCTACTTATTTGACAGCCACTTGGGTTTAGATCTACACTCAAAATCTCTATGTTCATACTTCTAAAAATTGTGGCAATATCCTTTAACTCTTTGAGTGTTCATGGTCTTGGTTCTAGATTGATGTGTCTGATGACCTTGCTTGTTGCACTTATGGTAGTGACCTATGTTCTTCTTAACATTCTGATTTGTAGTCTTGCTCCTACAAACATTAGTAGTATGTCCCAACTTTCCACAATTATTGTAGGTGGGTTTGGAGTTCTTACCTTTGTTACTTTTCTAATCACTTTTGGATGATTCTCCTTCTTCAGTGTTGGTGTAGCCTAATCCAGTAGTATCATCATTAGATCTAGGAGATCTCATTAGTTTCTCAAAGTACTTGATGGCATCAATAGGTTTGTTGAAACTTTTAGAAAACTCTTTTTCCCTTTTAAGATCATTACTCAATTGTTCATTTTGCAATTTCAATCTTGTGATCTCAAGGTATTTGCAATTTATCTCATGATTGGCAATCATGACTTGATTCATTATCTCCAATTGCATGCTAGAAATTCTCTATGCTTCTAATGTTTTCTCCTATAACCTATTAACCAATTTCCTCTTGTCATCTTCAATCATGACTTTGTCTTCTATGGTTTTCTTTTTTTATTTAGTGACATCACAAAGTAATATTGATTGGACTTCTTGTTCTCTCTTTAGATTTTTGACTTCTTCAATTAGGATTCCATCCTTTTCCATCAAATTTGCAACTACTACATCAAATTCATTAGAGTTTCCATTTGTAAATAATTTAGTAGTGTCAATCTCTTGGTATTGTGTGTCATTATCTTCAATAGAAATTTCCTTTCTTCTTTTTAATGATCTCTTTAACTCATCTCTTGATTCATTCAACTAATATAGAATGAGTTGTATTTCAATCTTTTGGTTCCCAATAATCTTTCCTATCTTGTAGACTTCCATTTCCAAGATCTTTCCTCAAAGCTATAAAGCTTTCCTTTTAAGAGAACAAAGCTTTGATACCAATTTTTGAAATTACAATAGGAAAGTAAACTCTTAGAGTAGGGGTGAATCAATGTTTCAAATATTTTCCCATAAAAATCATTCACCTCATCCATCTCACAAATTAAAAAGAAAACTAAAATACCATATTATGCATGTACATCTAAAGCATGTAAATAAGTAAACATTCACACATACATGATACAAGATATGATTACCCAAAAACCCTCCAATAAGAAGGTAAAACTGGCGTGGGGATGAAACCCACAAATCTTCACTATAACTATTGTAAAGTGTAGTCAATTAATGTTACAATTGTTTGACCATAAAATATGATCTACCTTGTGAAAGGTCTACCCTATTAAAGGCTTACAAAGACTATTAGGTCTCACTCTATTAAAGGATTTTAAAACCTTAATAGAAGTGTGCCTAATTAGAGAACTTCAACTCACAATTAAGTAAGCCCCTTGTTAGAGAATTTCAACACATCCTATTAAGACTACTTTGTTAAGTGACTTAATTAATTTACCTATTATAATTTCTCAATTAAAGATATGGTTAGCACTCTACTTCTAGATAACATATCACCTCTTTTCATATATCCTTGATCCTCCTATGATCAGATTTGTCTATTCTTTCCTTTCACTTCTTCTATTCTTCTCTAATTGGTTTTGAATTGTGAATCAATTCATAACACCTTGATCACCATGAATGCTTTATTTTTGCATGCAAAAAACTCTTTAATTATCCTTAAGCATTCATTCAAAAGTTTAGAGTTTGTCTTCCTTAAGAAGACCTAGGTTACTTTGTGTTAGGTATGAATCAACAGTTGTGATTCATCCACATTGCTTCTTAAACCTTCCCTTTTTCTAATTAGATGCATGTAATGCATAAGGATTCACATTTAAGATTCACCCTTATCAAAAAAGATTGTAAAAAAATATTTAAGTCAGCTCAAAAATGGTTTATATAGTAGCTTGTGCCAATACAAACAACTATGTCAAAATTGTATTACTCAAAATCTAAAGACTCTGGTGCTTGGCACTTGAATTAGTCAACACATACTATCTTATATGTTGTGTTCAGTGTATATTACTTGTTTGTCATGAACTAAGTAAATGAATTATAATGACTTAAGTGTATAGACACTCATTTGTCAAAACCAATCTAAGATCAACAACCTATCATGTGTTTCAATTATAATGAGGTTGGTCATATTGCTGCTAGATGTCTAGAAGAGAAGAATAATAAGAGTTTTGACAAGTATAGAGGAAAAATAGATGAGGACAACAAAGATTACAAAGACAAAGGCAATAAGTCATGGTACATATCTAAAGAGGAAACCAAAGGTGAATTTGATGATCATGATGATGAAGTCGTGTATGTTGCAATGAAGGATGAATCTGATGAGGATGAGGCAACTACATTGATGACTTGTGTGAACAAGAATGATAGATGGATCATTGATAGTGGTTGTTTACATTGCATGACTAGAGATAAAATTAGGTTAATTACCCTAAATTATTATGATGGAAATAGTGTAAGTTATGGCAATGATGCACCCCATCTGATAAAAGGAAAAGGTTCTATCAAACTCATAGAAAATATTTTATGTGACAATGCTTATTATGTTGAAGAACTTAACTATAATTTGTTAAGTGTGTTACAACTGAATAGTTGAGGTTACAAGATTGAGTTTTAGAACAAGACAACTAAGATATATGATATTGATGAGAAATGATATTGATGAGAAACTAATTAGGAAAGGTGATCAAACTAGAGGTAATCTATTCTACCTAGATATGAATGATGCTACTTGTCTTGTTCTAGAATTTGACAATGTTTGGTTATGGCAGATTTCATGTTAATTTTGATAACTTGGTTAGTATTAGTAACATGAAGAGAGTCAAAGGTTTTCCTAAACTAAAGAAGTAAGATAATATATTTTGAAAACAATATCAGTTTCAAAGATTCGTACCTATAAAAGAATTTCGAAGATTGTTCATGCTAACTTGTTTGGACCAATTGAAGTGTAAAGCTAAAAAGGTGATAAGTACATTATGCTATTTGTTGATGATTATTATAGGATGATGATAGTTATGTTTCTGAGATAGAAATCTAATGCTTTCCAAATGTTTAAGTGGTACTTAGCTAGATTTGAGAAGAAAATAGGTAAAAGCCTAAAATATATGAGATCTTATAGAGGAGGATAATTTACATCAAATGAGTTTGAGATATTTGGTAATGATAGAGAAATCAAATGACAAACATCTAGACCTAGGACCCCTCCACAAAATAGAATTATTAAAAGAAGAAACATATTTGTAATGGATTATGCTAGGACACTCATGATGGAGAAGAATGTTACTTTGAAATAATGGAGAGAAGCTACAAGTACAAAAATTTATACCTTAAACAATGTGCAAGTCAAGAAAGGCACTCATTCAACACCTTTTAAATTATGGTATGGATACTCACCCAATGTAAAATATTATAAGATATTTGGAAGCAAGTGTTATATTCTTTAAAATTTTAGGAATGGTAAATTAGATGCTAAAAGTGAAGAAGGTATATTCCTTGGCTATTCCATTAGAAGTAAAGCTTATAAGTGTTTAAATGCTAACACTAACAAAATTGTAGAAAATAAAAATTTGAAGTTTAATGAATATACAAAGGTACATGAGGCTGAACCTATGAAGAAACTAGAGGACTACAAATATTTTGTATACTTTATGAAGGTATGCCTACTAATGAAGATGTTGTAATTCAAGTTAAAAATTAAACACAAGTTTTAGTGACTATTGAGTCACATACAATAAATGTCGAGTTGCATTCAAGAACCAAGCTACAGTCAAGTGCCAAGTTGTAGAATGAACTTGAGGCACATTCTAATTCTGAGATTATTGTACATGAAAGAGATGTTAAAATAACTAATAGAGTAGTACATAGGGATTCAAAATTTGATAAATCTAATGAGGAAAGTAGAGAAGAACTAATATTTTCAAAGTATGTCATGAGACATCACCCTTCTAAAAAAATTATTGGAGATAGAAATGCCATTCTAATGACAAGGAACAATTTGAGAAGTGATACATGTTTTGTAAGCATGCATGAACCTAACTCATTGAAAAATGCCTTAGAAGACAAGGACTGGGTTAAATCCATAAAATAAGAGATTGGACTAATTGAGAAGAACAAAACATAGACTCTAGTTCTTAGAATAGAATATAAGAATGTGATTGGAACCAAGTGGGTGTTCAGAAACAAGTTAGATGAAAATGGTAAAGTCACAAGGAATAAAGAAAGATTAGTTTACAAAGGGTATGTACAAGAAGAAGGGATAGACTATGGAGAAACATTTTTCCATATTGCAAGATTGGAAGGAATAAGAACTCTACATATAAAAGTTTCAAAGTTTATCAAATGGATGTGAAATATGCATTTTTGAATGGCATATTAGAAGAAGAGGTTTACATTGAACAACTAGAAGGATTTGTTGATGAAGGATTTGTTGATGATAACAATAAGAACATGGTATGTAGACTACATAAAGATTTATATGTCTTAAAATAAGCACCAAGAGCATGGTATGAAAGGCTTCACAATTATCTTGTGAAGATAGGATTTGAGAGGATTGATGATAACAATAATCTATATTTGAAGAAAAAGGAGGTAAAGGTACTTTACTAGCTGAAATTTTTTTTGATGATATCATATTTGGAGGTCAAGATGGATTATGTAATGCATTTGCAAATCAAATGAAGAGGGAATTTGAGATGTCTAATTTTGGAGAGATCAAATTCTTTGTTGTTTTGCAAGTATATCAGATGAAATATGATATATATCTCTCTCATTCTAATTATGTGAAGGAAATATTAAAAACTCTTGAACTAGAAAATTCCAAACCAGTTAGCACACCTATGGTGACAGGACACAAGTTGTCAAAGAATGATAATTTAGCTAATGTGAATCAAACATTATACATGTCTATGATTAGAAAATTGCAATATGTAGTGCATAGTAGACCTGACATTGCATTTCTATTGGGATAGTTACAAGATTCTCTGATAATCCTAAGGAGAATCATTTGATAGTTGTAAAGAAAATTATGAGATATCTAAAAGGAACAGAAGACTATGGTCTACACTACAAGAAAAATGAGAAATTTGAGCTGAGAACCTACATTAATGTTGATTGTGTTGGAAACATTGATGATAGAAAGAGAACTAGTGGAGGAGAATTTTTCTTAGGAAATAGACTAATTAGATACCAGTAAGAAACCAAATTGCATATCTCATTCTACTACTAAAGTTAAATATGTTGTTATTGCAATAAATTGTACAAGGGTAAAAGCACAAACCTATTTCACCCTTTTACAAAGGAAAAGGCATTCACATTCAATGACATAAAACTAGTATTATTATTTAGAATTTTAAAATGAAGTAAAATAATGAAATATGTAGAAATGGATGAATTTTCAGATTATAATTTTTAATAATTATTTGGAGTAGGAAATTATATATTTTTCTATTTTTTAAAGATACATTTTAGTTGTTGAAAAACACTAGAAATTAGGGGTCTAGTTCTCACCACAAAACTATATGGAAATAAATTTATTTCCCTTTAATATTAGATTATATGTTATTAATGATATAGGTAGCTAGAATAATAATAAAATAAAAAATGGGCTTTAGACATATATTTTCTCTTTTATAATGATTCAAATTTCCACTTATTCAAATCGATAGTTTTCATCTCCCACCACATTTTTCAAAATAAATCTATTTCAACTAAAAGAAAAATTATAGATTCTAGAAGAGGACTCTCTCCTCTATAATGTCATAATTTTTTTTAAAAATTAATGTTATTTAATATTTTTTTCTTTCTCAAAACTGACATCTTCTCGAGTGTTAAAATATGTACTAGAATTTTTTAATTACAATATACTACATCTAATTAAAACACTATGAACTCTATAAGAGAATATTCTTGACTTTGAGTTCTATAAAATGGTGTTTATATGTTATTAAAAATATATAATAATAAATACTAAGAGCTATTGAAATGTTAGTTTTCTAAAACAATTGTATTTTTTAGTAATTGGATAATAACTAGTACAAAACATGCATTTAATAGACATTTCCAATTGGAAAAGTGTGAGACCATATATAACTTAGCTAGAATAATTTAATCAAGATCATATGTTTGAAAAAAAATAAAAAATTAGATAGAAATACTCAAATTCAGTTATTTTGGTAAGTCAGCCTAAAAGGTGACACAACTTTGTACTTTTACCCACAAACATTGTATGGATCAAACAACTACTCAAAGGTATGAAGGAAGAAATCATTGAGCCTATGATACTTTATTTTGATAATAGAAGTGATATAAATATATCAAAGAACTCAATGATGCAAACAAAGTCTAAGAAAATTATAATCAAGTATCATTACTTGAGAGAGTTAGTTCAAGATAAGGAGGTGAAGATGGAATATGTGAATAAAAAAGAGAAGATAGCTAATATCTTCACAAAAGTATTACCTAAGGATTCTCATGAGTATTTAAGAGGTAAATTAGGGGTGATACCCCTATCCAAAGTCATTTAAGTAGTACAAGTAGTGCCCTGCATCAACTGGAGCTAAATATTGTATCTTACACATTGATGCAATGGATCTTACTTTAAGAGTTGCCTAAAGTAATAAAAGAATTGGAATAGAAGATTAGTCACAAGCTAGGTGATAGAGGAAGAAACTAAAATTGTTAACATTTCCATGTTAAGATGAAAACTCTTTGGCATTCTTTTTAAAGAGGGAGAGATTTGACGATGAATAACAAACAATGAGAAATGACTAAATCTACCTAGTAAAAGGGAGATAGTGTTGAGGGAGATAAACATAGATGCCTGAATAACAAAAAGAGGGAGTGATCAAGAGGGAGTCATAAGGATGAGTTTATTGTATGTTGATTAGAATATAATTTTGTAGCCTATATAGAAGATGATAGTTATTGATAAAGGGAGAGATTTCAATACAAGGAATTATTTTATTTTTGGTATTGTTGTTGGTATTGGTTTTCCATAAATGCCAAAGAGGGAGATTGTTGAGAATAGATTGATATAAGTATGAGATTGTAGTGTTTCAATCAATATTTTGTCACTGATGTCAAACCTACTATTTTTTGGTAAGATAACTACCTAGTTGATTTGAGTAATATCATGCATTTGATTAATGGAGAGGTTTTGATCAAATAAGATAAAAAGATCACCTAGAGAAAAGGTTTAGTTATGGTATGAAAAAGGAGTACAAAGATTAGTTAAAATAGTGATGACATAGTGTATTGATTATCTACTTACAGCTACAAAGAATAGATACATTGATTAAGTCTAGAAGAAAAAGTAAGAAGAATTGAGTCTACCAAGCTTGACGAAGTGGATAATAGGTGCAAGCCAAGAAGAATATTATTTGGAGCTAAGTAAAGTGAAGTTTCAATGTATGTTGAGTGAACTTAGTGTAAGCTAAGTAAAGTTTAGTTGATGTCAAGCACTAGTAAATGTTAGTTTTTTCTAAGTTATCTAGTGGATGATGAGTGGAATAATAGTATGGAAGCGAAGTGACAACTTATTGATGTCAAGTGCCAGTATTCATGTTATATCATAGATTTGACAAATCTAAGTTGACTATTTTATTTTCTTGAATTGTGTGAAGCATGTGAAAGATAACCATGATGAGTTGGTGGCACAAAATTCAAGGTAAACCATTTTGAGGAAAACTTGAAGAGGATTCAATTGAGAAGTTTCTAGAGGAACCAAATGCAAAAGTGGGTAGATTCATTATATCCTACCTAATCCTACCTAACCCTAAAATGGACGATTGAGGTTGAATGGAAAAATATCTAAAATCTCTATTTATAGAGAGAGTTTGTTAGAAGAAAAGGTTGTCATATGTGGAAACCTAATGAAGACAAGAGGTCTAGGGTATTGCTTCATTCAGTAGTTGAAAAAAAAAAGATTGTAATTGGCATGTATAGTGAGAAGGCTTAAGAGTGTGAATGCTTGAAGGGTGAACAAGCTATCAAAGCTGAAGTGTGTAAAAGCCAAAAAGAATTGAGGATTGAAAAAATGAGTTGTAATTTTTTATCAGATCAAGCCTTATTGTTACTTTCTAATCATTGTATCAGTCTAGGTTAAATCCTTTAGATTAAGGTTTGACTTAACAGTCATTTGTAAATCCTTTAACTGAGTGACATTTCAAGTGAATGATCTAAGGTCCTCTAATAAGGCTCATTCCTAATAGGGTAATTGAAATCCTCTAACCAAGTCATGTTTAACAATGTGTATTGTAACCTTTAATAGGGTTGGCCTTTCATAGTCAATTTAGAAGAGTAAGAATTAGCAGCATGTTATTGGTGGTTTTTCCCAAATTGAATTTCCATGTAAAATCATTTTTTCAAAGGTGTTACTAAATTTGTTATGTTTCATGCTTGCATTTATACAAAGTTTATTTGACAGTAACCTACAAGTTTAAGTATTGTATGATCTAATGGATGCATGCATGAAATTTTTTTATTGATATGGGTTCACTAAGTTGTGAAAAGTTTTATTTGTACATATGGACCTTGGATAACTCACTCAGCCCCCACCCCCCTTCTTAGTTATTTTAAAGAATTCAAACAAAAATCTCCCAAACATAAAACATTATTGCCCCTATTATTATTCACGAAGCTGGAGATAGCCTATTAGGTCTTAAGTATTCTAACTCTCATTTTGGGGGCATATATATTTCAAAGAGTGGTCACACCTCCGTATGCCCCATCAAGCTCACTATAGTCAGCCATATCCCTAGGCTATATTTTAACGACTAATTTATAAAATTGTGACTTGATCAAGAAGTTGTGAGGATTGTGTTTGCATTTCTCTCAAAGCAACATGAGCAGTAGGATTATACCCACTTGGGCTAGCTAAAATATAGGAAAGGAACTCATATGATGATACAACCTAGGAGTAGAGGTAGGAAGTACAATCTTAGGTGGAGTCAAAATCCTCTACAAATTGTTTTAAAATCCTCAATTGAATTTATAACTTCAACACAATTTATTTGCATAATCTTTCTTGTATATCATCTTTCAATTTTTCTCCTAAGAGGTAGGATTAATGCATTTCTTACAATAATCATGATGCAATACAAGAAAAGAGAGTCCCCAAAGGAGACATCCTAGCCCCAAGCAATTAACCACACAGTGGAATGTAAACACTAACATGGAGATTTAAATCCAAATAACATCAATTCTCATAATAGAATCATAAGATTTACATCCAAGATGCCCATTTGTAAGGTATTTTGGGTTATGACCAAATACAAAGTAAGTACAATAATAGTTTTAAAAGACCTCACAAGATCCAAACTATAGCTAGCTCAAATCCACAATATGGTAGAAAACTCCAAGAAGAATATAAACTTGTACCCGTAGGTCACCAGTAAACCTTCTTGATTTCCAAGCCCATACTTAGCTACTAACTCATCTCAACTTTTTCCCTCTTAGTTAATCCATATTGAACTCCCAACTAAATAATGATGTTTCAAGACATCATAAGACCCTCTACTTATACTAAACCAAGTCACATATTAGTTTATCTAGTTATATGAAATAAATACTCACATCAAATAAATCCTCAAGACACAAGCCAGCTTGGAAACTATAAGAATTTGGTATAGCTTTGATACCATGTAAGAATTTTCCATAGGGAAAAATCACCCAAGAACAAGGAATTCAAGAATAAGCACAATAGTAGACCAACAAGGTATGATCAGAATTAAAATATCCAAAATTGATTTATTGTCATTCAATGAAAATGTTCTATCATACACACTAGGAGTGCCTATATATAAAGGCCTTATTGTCACTTAGGTTTGCACCCTTGTCCAAGGCCTATGCGCGAGGACAACCTAGTGAAACATGGAAAAAACCTCCAAGCTGTGGGACTTGAACTACGAGGTTGAGTCTTTGGAGAAGGCTGGCTTCCTCTTACTATCAGGGCGCACCTATCTATTCTCAAAAGGGAAAGGGAGAAAGAGAGCGTCAAAACAAATCTACCTAGTCTAATCTAAGGCGGTGATGCACCAAAACAAAGTGTTCAGAATCATTCCTGCCCATATATATGCTACAAGACCAGAATAACATACAAAAGTCATACACATCCAGACTTATATTGATCAATAATCACATACAGATCAGAAGAAACCAACCGAATGACACTAGGAAAAGGAGATTTCACTTATATATTATTCGATAGGCCAAAGATAGATACAGTATGCAGATCGTTGATCTCAACAATACACCAATGGGAGGCAAAGTGATGCACATTCACATTGATGGCTAAAAGAGATGATACAGGCTATTACATGGCTCAGAGATAAAGGGGTTTTACACTGCAAATCTGCAGGCAGTAGCAGAGAAAATCAAGAAGAATCGACCTTCAGAACAGATCATGAAACTGCCTTTATAGATTAGGCACAACTGAAGATTTTCGTGTTACATTCACTTCTTACCTACTGGCATTAACTTCCTGTCTTGAGAATCCAATCTGGGATCTGGATTGACATCCTGGCCTGCATACCGAGAAATCTCATTTCTTCTAAGAAGAGCCTGGAGAAGATAGAAATGGCGCCACAATATTCCCTGACATGGTAGATGGATCGACCGGATGGGTGGAGTGTCCTTATGTCCTGCATTCATTCCTGGTAGGTCAAAAATGATCGCGAAGATCGGATCGCAAGATACGTCGATCGCCTCTGCATCATGGTTCATGAATCAAATTGGCCTATTAGTCGACCCAATTTCTTATATGCCAACTAGGCCACGCGGGCCAACCGTAATCCTTTGTTTTGCCACCTGGAGAGTCCTTTCGCGGTTGACCGCCTTCATCGAACTAACCATGCCACCTTATCACCTAACCACTGGTCGTCAGCTTATTGCCACGTTGAAAACCGAAATGCGAGGACACATGTCTTTCGAGCGCTAACTCGCTATTGTAAAATCTGCGCAGTTCCTCCATGGCGAGATAGCGTCAACCCTAGATTCCTGCAAATCTGATGGTGGATAATTGACCCCTTAATGTGCTGATCGCATCAAGAAAATCGGCCCCTCGATGCATTTGTGTTCTAACTCGGCACACTTGGTTGTTTTTGATTCGCCGTGGACTCTCTTTCTTGTGATTGGGCCCCATCCGAATCGGTGCCACCTCAATGATATCTGGCGAGACCTAACCCCACCGATACGTGTCAATCAGGCACGATGTCGCCATGGTAAAAATCTTGCAGTTTTGCTAAGGCGACATGGCACCTACCATTGATCTTTTCTTATCTGACGGTTACAAAACCTTACCTTCTGTAACCCTCTGTTCCTATTGATTTTCTGGGCCTGCTAACACATGGTGTCCCTCCGTTGGTTTGTCAGTCACCTCACCCTATCTGCTTCCGATGGCATGAAATGCAGCCCCACCAGGACACGTGGCGCACGGGCCCTATGTCGCTGATTCTAAAGTCTGGGCAGCTCCTAATGGCGAGATAGCACCAACCGTAGATCTTTGCAGATCTAATGATCAGAGCGACATCGTACTTCACTCATCATCCCTCCTGAAACTACTGGGCCCGCTGGTTGCCATGTCCTAACATATACACATGGCATCATCTGGTTGGTGAACCTGAGACTTGATCCATGGAATGGCCACGCGGCGGGTGGGCGCTATGTCGCCATGATAATATCTGTGCATCTCCGCCATAGCGAGATGGCACCATCCATTGATGCAATCGAATCTGATGGTGGAGATCATAAACCTTGATTGTGCCAACCATACTGATAGAGATTGTAGCCTGGTTACACGTGGCAGTTCCTCACTGGTCCAGCGGAACACCACTAGGCAATCTTGCGACTTGGCCTCACAAGGTGACCACGTGTTGACCAGGCACCATGTCGCTATGGGAAAATTGAGGTTAAATTTCCATAGCGCCATAGTGCCCAACTGATGACATGTCCCTATCTGTGCATGTTTCTTTTTGATTCGCTGTCGTGACACGGGCTCCGCCAACTGGGTAGATGAGGTACGTAATGGGGCCCAATATTTTGTCTGAAGTTCTCATCATTTATTTTCTTCGGCCCGCCAAACTTTATCCGACTGTCGCACATTTTTTCAGCAACGTGACCCACCCGCCGACGTAAGCATCTCCGTCGGGTGCTATGTCGCCATGGAGATTTTTTGGTTGGCGTGTGATAGCACCATAGTGCCTGTGGTGCCAGAAAAATTTTTGACCCGCCCTCCGTTGTAGCCTCCTGCCGGGCCCACCAAACACATGTTGTTCAAGCGCGATGTCGCCAATACTACCTCCCGTGCAACTTTTGATGACAAGATCGTGCCGACCGTCGATCCATCTAAAATCTGACGGAGAGAAACCTTGGCGAGTCGGGCATTAAAATAAATTTTTTTTGGCTAATCGTTGAACAGGCTGTGGATTTGAATTTAAACCTTTTGGCAGCAAAACTAGAGGTAACACTTTTGGCGACTCACATGGGGCATGAGCCTGCTCGATGCATGACCAGTGCCTGAGAACGATCCATTGGGCTATGGAGTCGAAAGAGGACCAGGAGGCACAAGCTGAGAGCTGCAAGAACCCTAACCCTAAAAGAGGAAATCAAAACATTAAAAACCCTTAAGGTTCTAGCTCTACTTCTATAATTGGAAACAAAAAATAGGACCTCCTCAGCAGCATGAGACATGTCAAACATGACTCACGAAGAGAGCCATGTTCTCGTGCACTTATTGAAAAATAGAAACAAGTAGGAAGCAACTGGATTAACTATGTACATGGATTCACAACCCTTCAGAAACAGGGCTTCAGATAGATCCCATTGATTGGAATGGGTAGAACTTCACCACTTGGCCTGCTTAGCTGGAATGCGTTGGCCTGTTTGCAATTGGAAATCAGATAAGGGCCACTCCATAATGGGTCAAATTTGGAGTGCCTTCCTAGTTTTGCTCTGTCTGAGTCCCACTTGAGAACTAAATCTCCCTCTCTGAAGATTCTGGCCCTTGCCTTCTTGTCAAAATTCCTCTTCATCTATTGCTGGTGAATCTCTAGAGTTTTCATGGCTTTGTTTCTCTTTTCTTCCAACTCAATTAGTTTTGCCATTCTTACTGACATGGCATCATCTTCAACTAGTTCCAGCTGATGAGCCAACTCCAAGGATGGGAACTCCAATGAGATTGGGAGTCTAGCTTCCCTACCATATACTAGCACAAAAGGTGAATTCTCAATAGATCTCTTGGGTGTTATCCTATCAACCCACAAAGCAGTCCTTAATTTCTTGTGCTAGGTCCTCTGATTGTCTTCTATTGTCCTCTTCATAATTCTGATCAGATTCTTGTTGGAAGATTGAGCCAAACCATTACCCTGAGGATAGTAGTTCGATGATGTGCTCAGGTAGATATTGTGATTCATGGCCCACACACAAATTTGGGTTCCAACAAAAGACTTGGCATTATCTGAGATAATAGTAGAAGGAGCACCAAATCTAGATACAATTCCATCAAGGAATTCAACAACCGATGGCTCTGTGGCATCCTTCAAGGCAACTGCTTTTGTCCACCTAGTGAAATAATCAGTAGCAGCCAAGATCCATTTATGACCTGCACTAGATGGAGGATTGATGGAGCCTATAAAATCCAACCCCCACTGAGTGAAGGGCTGATCCACCTGAATAGGATGAAGAGGAAGAGCTGCAAGTCTCTGTTTGCTTGAGAAAAAAGCACATTTCTCACATTTCCTCACACACCTGTAACAATCATGGAACAGAGATGGCCAATAATATCCAGCCCTCATGATCTTCATAGCGGTTGTTCTTGCAGAGAAGTGGCCACCATCAGGGCCATCATGGAGTTCTCTAATCACCCTTTCAGCCTGATTCACTTCAACACACCTCAACAGGGTCCCATTAAAATCCCTCCTGAATAGGATATTGTCAATCACAACATAGGGAATGGATTGTAGTCTATATTGTCTTCTTTTAGTTCTGTCCAATCCCTGAGGGTATCCATTCCCTAATAAGAAATTCTTCATGTCATTTATCCAGCTCCTTGGACCATCAGCATACCTTTCCTCCTGTTGCTCTGCTATCACCATGGCAACTTCTTCATCTGAGTTCTGATCTAATAACATTTCTTTACATAATCCTCTTCCTCTTACCAATTTGGTAATCTGAATGTCAACATCATATTCCATTACCCTAGTGATCCATCCAGCTCTCTTCTCACTGACATCTTTGTTTAACAGGAAGTCTTTTACACTTGCATGGAGCACCAAAAAATGGATCCTATTATGGGATAAGAGGTGTCTGAACTTCTTCAAGGCTCTAATGACTGCAAGGGCTTGCTTCTCAACAAAGCTATACTTATCTTCATATTCCTTAAGCCCTTCACTAAAGAAGGCTATGGGCTGCTCCTCATTCCTATCATTTGTTTGGGTCAAGACAGCGGAGATACTTGACTCACCACCTAAAGTGTAGAGGATGAAATCTTTCTCAAATTTTGGGTTCATGAGGGTAGGGGCCGATGCTATGGCTGCCTTGATCTTTTCAAAACTCTCATTCCCCTCCTTGGTCCATGAGAAGACCATATCTTTCTTCAGCATGGTTGTAAGGGGCTTCACCATGGTGGCAAGATTAGGAATAAACCTTCTTACAAAATTTATCCTACCAAGGAAACTTTTTAGCCCTTTCTTGTGTTTAGGGAGAGGAAGGGCAAGTATTGCTTTTGTCCTTTCTGGATCAACGGTCAATCCATCCTTAGATACAATGTGTCCCAATAGTTTTCCCTAGTTTGTAGCAAAGACACATTTGGCTGGGTTGAGGGATACCCCAAACTCTCTACATCTTAGAAATACCTGTCTCAAATGATCGAGATGATCTTCCACATTCTTGGAATACACAGTTATATCATCAAGGTATACCAAGACAAACTTGTCAATTAATCTTCTGAAAGCTACCTCCATTGCCTTTTGGAATGTGGCACCTGCATTTGTTAATCCAAATGGCATTTTGCAATAAGCATAGGTGCCCCATTTAGTAGTAAATGTTGTCTTATATCTATCAGACTCTTTAACCAGCACTTGGTTATAACCTGAAAACCCATCAAGAAAAGAGAATCTCCTTGACCCACTGACCTTGGATAGAATTTGCTCCATAGAAGGGAGAGGATGGTGATCTTTAAGGGAAGCCTGATTGAGATCCCTAAAGTCCACACACAATCTAATTTCTCCATTCTTCTTCCTCACAGGGACAAGGTTAGCTACCCATGATGAGTGTTTGATAGGAAAAATTATGTTAGCCTCAATCAGTTTGGATAGTTCTTTCCTCATTAAAGGTTCAATCTTGGGATTCACTAGCCTCTGTTTTTGCCTTACTGGTTTGACCCTATCAACTAAATCTATGGTATGCTGAAACAAACTAGGGTCAAACCCTTTTAAATCATCATATGTCCAAGAAAATACATCACTAAATTCTTGACATAGATGAATGAAATCTTCTTGCTCAGCTTTAGAACATACCTTCCCCATGTTAAGAGATTTTCCATCAGCAATAGTAATTGGGGCATGGTCATCCTTTTCTGTAGCTAGATTCATCCCTTTGCCTCTTGTTTGATCATCAGGATTAAAGACGCTCTCTAAGGTAATGAGACCCTTGGGCAGCTTGTTGGAACTGAGATGAATGATCTGATCACCATATTGATCTTGTAGTCTTAGCTGACTTCTCTCTGAAAATTCTGCTTCATTCTGCAAGAAGCTTACAATTTTCTCATCAGACTCGAACACTTGCCAATGAGTATTATTATCAGGAATAGCAGGCCTCACCACTACCCTTATTTGTTGTTTCTTTTCTTCCTCAAGATTCCCTGGCACATCATAAGATGCACCCACTGCTACAAGTCTGTCAGCATGTTTATTTTCTTTCCTAGGAATGCTCTGAATGTTAAATGCATTAAAACCCTCAAGCAAATCCCAGACTCTATGTTTATAAGACTTGAGCAGGCCATTTTTGGTGATATTATGATTTCTCACTTGGTTCACTACCAACTCGCTGTCCCCATATACTTTCAAGGCTTGAATTCCCCTCTTTTGGGCAAGTAGGAGACCTTGGATCAAGGATTCATACTCGGCCACATTATTGGTACAACTGAATTGGAACCTAAAAGAGAAGTAGTATCTTATTTGTGTAGGAGAGATCAACATAACACCAGCCCCTGATCCATTTCTATTCCTTGAGCCATCAAAGTACATACTCCATACTCCATTTATGTCATCATTAGTCCTAACAAGGTCAAGAACTTGAACCTCCTTCTTTATTATGCAATATGTACTAAGGCCTGTCTCAAGGGTTTCCGACATAGGTTCAAACTGACATGTATCTGCCCACTCATCCAAGAAGAAATCAGGAATCTCTGCTATGGAAGTGACAGGCTCATTTACTATGTTATTTTCATTCACCTCTAGGATAGGGCAATTCATATTGATGAAGTTGGGAGTGTAGGGTTCAGTGTGATGAAGGGCTTGAGGTTCTGCTCTTATTGAAGCATTGGCCCCATATCTGGTCTTAAATGACATGTAAGACCAATCAGCAGATATGAATCCACCAATTTGAGCAGTGAAATCTCTTGAAAGACAGATGGCAAAATAGGGCTTGACCTTGGCAACAGATATGTCTTGAATCATAGTACAACCAGGGCATGCATGTAGGGCCATTTCCACACTTCTAAGGATGCCTATGGTTTTGACAGTACTCCCATCTAGTTGTAACACATCCCTAACAATGGGCTCATATTTCATCCCTAAAGCATCAGCAACACACCTAGGCATTACTGAGCTGCTAGCCCCTGAATCTATCATGCAATTATGGACTAATTTGCCCCCTATAATTAGAGAAACATAAAATGGAGGAGGTCTAACCTTTTTATTTGCCTCCACATCTCTTGCTGGTTGTACTAAACTGGTGGCACTCTCCATGGTAGATGACTAATCCTTGGGCTCAATCCTTTCCAATTCTTGTTGCAGCATCTTCCTCTGCATTGGTATGGTAGCAACAGCATCCCACATGGAAATTTTTACATTGGTCTTCTTCATTTTCTCTACCACACTCAATGGTGCACTAGGAATTTTGATAGAAACTTTGGGGGCTGCACTTATAAGAGGTTGAGATGGGGCAACAAAAGGATCACTTGCATCCTCATTTCTTGGACCTTGCTTTTGCTATTGTGAAGTGTTTGTCTGCTGATTTTCTGTTTGTGTGTTAGGTATAACACTTGAAGTTGAGGCCTTCTTAGGAGAAGGAGGAGCAACATGTTCTATAGCTCTCTTCTTGCTTCTTGTGTTATGAGCAACGGGGTCCTGGTTTACATTACAATGTTCCTCCATTTGGTGATTCATAAAAGAGCAATCACCCTGCCTCCGAACACATGAGGCCTCCTTGGGATGATCTTCTTTGTGTGATTGCTTTAATGTGGACTCCTGGATAGTTAGGGCCAAATAAGATTCTGCTTTCTGACATAGGCAATAGGTATAAGAATAGTTGCATGAGGGACAAAAATCTTGGTCTTGGGCCAAGTTATTTTGAGGAACCATAGTTCTGTTCTGATTTGAGCTTGAAGCAGAAGCATGACTATTTTGCCTATTCTGATCAAAAGAGCTATTCCACTGATTAGGAGGCCTACCATTGCTTGGAGCCTGATATTGCAATTGGGGAGGCTTGCCACCCTGGGCCTGCTGTCTTTCTAAGGCCACCACCTTGTTACTCATCTTTTGTATTAGAGAAAAACTATCCTCTAGTCTCTTCCCTTGGTCCTTCAACTCCCTCCCCTACTCTTGTAATTTTTTATCCAGGGTCTTTTCTCTTTTATCTGCATTCAATACTAAACCTTGGAGCATTTCCTTGAGTTCATCTATTCCATTTGAGGATGTGGAAGCTTGGGGAACTGGAGTAAGGGCTTGCGATGTAGAGATTGTAGGGAGAGGGGCTATTGCTGGTTAGTGGTTGGGAACATCAGGAAAGAAAGGCATAGGAGGCCTTGGGGCCAACTTTCCTCCTTGTATTAGAATGTTCTCAGCTTTTATGGCTATCTCATAAGCATTAGGTAATGTATCTCCTCCCATAGTTTGGATCGTGGTGGCAATATCACTGTTAAAAGCTCTAAGGTAATGCAAGAAGGCATTACCAGGGGTAGGTTTCACTATAGTAGGTATTCTATCCCATGCCTTTTGGAATCTGTAATTAAAATCAGTCATACATTCATGGGGGGCTCTTTTTTATTGTAGTCAGCTGCTCTAATAGTGACAAATGGTCACTCTTATCCTCAAAATGTTTGCATAATCCTGCTCCTAGTCCATCCCAATCAGTTATGGAACCATGTGCTAAGCCTTTATACCACTGTAATGCTTTTCCTTTTAAAGATGAGGCTAGAAGTCTGACAGCAACATCATCTTCCGTAATACCATGAATATTGCAGACATTTGCTACCTCTTGGATATGCTCTAGGGGGGAAATAGAAGTTTCACCAGTAAAATCAGGTATGCTTTTTAGTGCAGCTACTGGTATATCATGTCTTTGGGCTAACAATAGAGGACTTCCACCATTAAAGGTGGCAAAAGGATGAACTCTTGGTTGTGCCATATAAACAAGTGTTCTATTGATGAGTGCTGATGGCAATCTAGGCTGAGTTCGGACAGTAGGAGGAGTAGAGATAGATCTCATAGGTATATTGATTGTTACTCTGACTCTAACTGGTGATAATGAAGCTCTAGCCCTCCTTTTTCTAGGACTTGAAAGTGAGAGTTCTTGATATTGAAAATTACCTCTAGAAGACGCCCTTGTTTCAGCTCTGGTCATGAATTTCTGCAACTTTGGCCTAAAACTAGATTTGTTGATGCTCAGAGTCACCAAGTACTTGATGAATCAACCTCTTGAAGGCTTGAATACTAAAGCCAACACTACTTCTTCAGCATTAATCTCAGAAACTCTTTCTTCTTTTGACACCAGTAGACATGAAATCTTCTGATATATGTCCCACTGGGCATGCCAAAAACTGTTGTCACTTAGGTTTGCACCCTTGTCCAAGGCCTATGCGCAAGGACAACCTAGTGAAACATGGAAACAACCTCCAAGCTGTGGGACTTGAACTACGAGGTTGAGTCCCTGGAGAAGGCCGGCTTCCTCTTACTGTCAGGGCGCACCTATCTATTCTCAGAAGGGAAAGGGAGAAAGAGAGCATCGAAGCAAATCTACCTAGTCTAATCTAAGGTGGTGATGCACCAAAACAGAGTGTTCAGACTCATTCCTGCCCATTTATATGCTACAAGACCAGAATAACATACAAAAGTCATACACATCCAGACTTATATTGATCAATAATCACATACAGATCAGAAGAAACCAACCGAATGACACTAGAAAAAGGAGATTTCACTTATATATTATTCGATAGGCCAAAGATAGATACAGTATGCAGATCATTGATCTCAACAATACACCAATGGGAGGCAAAGTGATGCACATTCACACTGATGGCTAAAAGAGATGATACAGGCTATTATGTGGCTTGGAGATAAAAGGGTTTTACACTGCAAATCTACAGGCAGTAGCAGAGAAAATCAGGAAGAATTGACCTTCAGAACAGATCATGAAACTGCCTTTATAGATCAGGCACAACTGAAGATTTCTGTGTTACATTCACTTCTTACCTACTGGCATTAACTTCCTGTCTTGAGAATCCAATCGGGGATCTGGATTGACATCCTAGCCTACATACCGAGAAATCTCATTTCTTTCGAGAAGAGCCTGGAGAAGATAGAAACAGTGCTACAACAATCCTTGACATGGTAGATGGATCGACCGGATGGGTGGAGTGTCCTTATGTCCTGTATTCATTCCTAGTAGGTCGGAAATGATCGCAAAGATCGGATCGCAAGATACGTCGATCACCTCTACATCATGGTTCATGAATCAAACTGGCCTATTAGTCAACCCGATTTCTTATATGCTGACTAGGCCACGCGGGCCAACCATAATCCTTTGTTTTGCCACCTGGAGAGTCCTTCCACGGTTGACCACCTTCATCGAACTAACCACGCCACCTTATCACCTAACCACTGGCTGTCAGCTAATTGCCACGTTGAAAACCAAAATGCGAGGACACGTGTCTTCTGAGTGCTAACTCGCTATTGTAAAATCCGCGCAGTTCCTCCATGGTGAGATAGCGCCGACCCTAGATTCCTGCAGATCTGATGGTGGAGAATCGACCCCTCAATGTGCTGATCGCATCAAGAAAATTGGCCCCTCGACGCATCTGTGTTCTGACTCGGCACACTTGGTTATTTCTTATTTACCGTGAACTCTCTTTCCTGTGACTGGGCCCCATCTGAATCGGTGCCACCTCAATGATATTCAATGAGACCTGACCCCAACGATACGTGTCAATCGAGCATGATGTCGCCATGGTAAAAATCTTGTAGTTTTGCTAAGGCGACATGGCGCCTACCGTTGATCTTTTCTTATCTGACGGTTACAGAACCTGACCTTCTGTAACCCTCTGTTCCTATTGATTTTCTGGGCCTGCTAACACGTGGCATCCCTCTGTTGGTTTGTTAGTCACCTCACCCTATCTTCTTCCAACAGCATGAAATGTATCCCCGCCAGGACACGTGGCACACAGGCGCTATGTCACTGATGCTAAAGTCCAGGTAGCTCCTGATGTCGAGATAGAGCCAATTGTAGATCTTTGCAGATTTGACGATCAGAGCGACATCATAATTCACTCACCATCCCTCCTAAAACTATTGGGCCCACTGGTTGCCGTGTCCTGACATATACACATGGCATCATCCAGTTGGTGAACCCGAGACTTGATCCATGGAATGGCCACGCGGCAGGTGGGCGCTATGTCGCCATGATAATATCTGTGCATCTCTGCCATAGTGAGATGGCACCATCCATTGATGCAATCAAATCTAACGGTGGAGATCACAAACCTTGACTGTGCCAACCATACTGATAGAGAATCCAGCCTGGTTACACGCGGTGGTTCCTCACTGGCCTAGCGGAACACCACTAGGCAATCTTGCGACTTGGCCTCACAGGGTGACCATGTGTCGACCAGGTGCCATGTCACTATGGGAAAATTGAGGTTAAATTTCCATAGCGCCATAGCGCCCAACCGATGACGTGTCCCTATCTGTGCATGTTTCCTTTTGATTCGCTACTGTGACACGGGCTCCGCCAACTAGGCAGATGAGGTACGTAATGGGGCCCAATATTTTTTCTGAAGTTCTCGCCGTTTATTTTTTCTGGCCCACCAAACTTTATCTGACTGTCGTACATTTTTTTGGCAATGTGACCCACCCACCGATGTGAGCATCTCTGCCGGGTGCTATGTCACCATGGAGATTTTTCGGTTGGTGTGCGATAGCGCCATAGCGCCTGCGACACCGAAAAACTTTCTGACCCGCCCTCCGTTGTAGCCTCCCGCCAGGCCCACCAAACATGTGTCATTCAGGCGTGATGTCGCCAACACTACCTCCCATGCAACTTTTGATGACGAGATCGCGCCGACCGTCGATCCATCTAAAATCTGACGGAGAAAAACCTTGGCGAGTCGAGCATTAAAATAACAATTTTTTGGCTAACCGTTGAACAGGCCGCGGATTTGAATTTAAACCTTTTGGCAGCAAAACCAGAGGTAACAGGCCTCTAGAATGCTTTTGGAATGCCTAGGAGTCAACACACTAATAAGTCTTACAACAAGGCACATGTCAACTAGGAGTGGATTATCCTCCATTAAGCACAAGAGTTAGTGTGATAATGAGAGAATAAGTCTACAAAGGTGTAGCATGAAAAATTATGTTGTAGACACCATGTGCTAAAATAAGAGTGTGAATAACTATGTTGTCTACATAACAACTTAGATAATTATGTAAAGTCCAGTGTTATAGACAACATGTGTTGAATTCGAGTTGCTTATTCCTGTGTTGTCAACATGACAACTCATAAAAGTATGCAAACTCCTAGGTGTCAAACTAATAGATAATAAAATAATGCATTGACCTAAGAAAACTTAAGTAAATTGTAAATAGTGAATACTTATTTACACCAACATCCCCCCTAAGTACAACTTAGAAAAATGCACTTAAGCTTATGAAAGCTAGGATGAGAATGCATGATGGGTCCTGGCTATGAGGCCATGTTAGATACCCATGTACAAAATACAATGAAATCTCTCATAAAGTAGAGAAAGAGGGAAAACCTCATGGGAAAAACCCTCCCCCAAAAAGAGAGATGAAAAAAAAAGATGATGGATGGATGGAGTAATCAAGAACCCCCATTATGACATACATCAAGTATATACAAAAGAGAAGTATGAGAAGGACAAAACCCCATAAGAGGAAAAAGTCCCCCCCATAAAAGAGAAGAAGAAGGAGACAAGGTAGTCCTCCCCCTCTAATGTAGAGTGCCAATTAGTGATAGCTGCTCCAATGTAGAAGTTGATATAATGCTACTTAATAATGTTCCTCCCCTTTGGAAGAAATAATAGAAGAGATACAAGTGAGATGCTTCCTATGTGTAGAAAGAATCTTGATGATGAATGACATCTTAGAAACTTGCTTAACCATCCCTATGTTGATATTAATAGTTGCCCCTTCCAAAACTACTGAAAAGAATGAGTGTAGATCTAGCAAGGATGGATGTAGAACATGTTCCAATGAACCAACTATCTCCTCAAATGATAAAGAGACCTGCTACAACTATTGTACATAAGGATCCACAATCATATCAACTTGTGAAGATTGATCATGTAGAGAATGGATAGGAGGTTCAGAGTGAGGCCTTGCAACAACTGAAGAAGATTCTACTTCATCAAAGAGAAGATGTAGATCATCAAATATGTCTCCCAAATTTTCTATCTGTGACTCCACAAAAAAACCTGAAATAGCTATAAAGAAGTCATCCACTGATGCTAGAGCTAGAAGACAAGGTGTACCCTATTGTGTTAAAGTACATAAACCTATCATTATGGCAATAGATGAAGTATTTTCCTCAACAAAGAGAAGAAAAATATCATTGATGATGTCTCCCATATTTTCAATGTGAGACTCCACAAACATCCTTGCAATGTCTAGATGGAAGTCATCCCATGAAGCTAAAGTAGGAAGGCATACTATTTCCTACTGCACTAAATCAGAAGCATCTGTGGCTAGAATTGGAATAGTAGTAGCAATAGGAGCATTAGGAGATGTGATCTCATCTAAAGGTGTAGGTACCATAATTGGAGTGATTGATTGTAGGATGTCCTTGGGAAATGGAGGAACTCGTGGATCTCCATATGCTTCCCAAAGAGCCATCTAAACATCATAAAGAAAACTTGTCATTCTAAGAGGAGCAAGACATTCCTTACTCATACTATTATACTGAAAGAAAATAAGTTTAGTAATATATGTCCAATTAGGATTTGGTATCAACGTCTTTGAATAGAGATAAGGAAGGGCTTCCTGATGTTCTCTTAGTTGATCAAGTATCAATGTACTCCATCTATGATAGTTTCATGTTGTCAACTTTATTCTAACACCAAACTGACATATGTGACAAGACTCCATGAGATCAATTAATGAACCCCCCAAAATGAAAAAAAAATCAGTCAACTCCCCCCCCCCAATGTATTATTTGGTGCTTCATATGTAGTGGATGTACAATAGTCCACTTGTCAAAATGTACAAAGTGGGCTTCTAATTTTTCTATTTATAACAGCCTTGTGAGGTTCAGACTTGGCACTAAGCACTGTAACTTAAATGTACAACAATTGTGAAAAGTAATCAAAGTAATACAATGCAATAAAGGACCTAATTCTGAAAGTGATTTTTTTTCCACACAACTCTATAATCTAATTATAAATCTAGAAAGTAGACAAAAAATTAAACACTATAAAAAAAAATAGAACCTGATTATGTGTCCAGATGAGCCCATACTAAGCATTTGAAGTTGCAAAAATTGAGATTTTCAAGTTGCAAAAAAATTTAGGAATAGATATCTCAAAAAACCTACACCAATGTGTAGATCACAAAATTCTACCCCAAAACAAAAAAAATAGCTTTAAAAAAGGAGCTCGTATGAGGGAGATATTGCTATTTGAAAATCACTGTTATAATTATCTTTCCTGAATCACTACCATCACACCTCCAAAACTAAAATGACTCTAAATTTCCCCTTAGATTTCCAATTTTGGTGAAACAAAAGTCAATTTGGGGGGTTTTTTGACCTTCTTAATATGATGCAAATATCTAATTTGTACCAGCAAGCTCTAATCTTGTCCTGTAAAAAATCTCTCCTACTAGCCTGATGGCCAAATTTTTTTTGGACAAAATATATAGATCAAAAAAATATATACAAAGAAATTATAGCAACTAAAACAATAAAATATATCAATCTAAAAATTAAATTCAGAGATCTAAAATGATCATACCAAATTTGCAAATTGAGCCTTCGGATTTTGGTTTGCAAAAAAAAAAATTCCGTAGAATTGACTATGTTGCAAGCCAAGAAAATTTATAGTCAAATTTCACCAAATCAACATTCTGGATGCAATAGCGAGGTCCATTTTCCTCTAGATGCTCCCAATGACTATGATACTCCAGATCTAGGTTGAGGTGTCCTCAAAGAAGTGAAGCAAGATCAATCTCAAACAACTATGTGAAGAAAAATTCCCTCAGCTCTAATACCATATAAGAATTCAGTATAGCTCTAATATCATGTAAGAATTTAGTATAGCCTTGATACCATATAAGAATTTTCCTTAGGAAAAAATCACCCAAGATCAAGGAACTCAAGCACAAGCACAACAGTAGACCAACAAGGTATGATCAAAATAACAATATCCAAAATTGATTTATTGTCATTCAATGAAAATGTTATGTCATACATACTAGGAGTGCCTATATATGAAGGCCTCTAGAATGCCTAGGAGTCAACACACTAATAAGTCTTACAACAAGGCACATGTCCACCAAGAGTAGACTATCCTCCATTAAGCATAAGAGTTAGTGAAATGATGAGAGGATAAGCCTACAAAGGTTTAGCACAAAAAATTATGTTGTAGACACCATGTGCTAAAATAAGAGTGTGAATAACTATATTATCTACATGACAACTCAGTTAACTATACAAACTCTAGTGTTGTAGACACACATTAGAGTTGCTTACTCCTGTGTTGTCAACATGAAATCAACTTAGAAGTATGCAAACTCCTAGGTGTCAAACTAATAGATAATAAAATAACTCATTGACCTAAGTAAACTTAAGTAAAGTGTAAATAGTGAATACTTATTTACACCAATAGAAACAAACATTAAATACAAGAAATAACTAAAGACTTGGGATAATCCCCAAGTTTACCAAGCATAATTAACTTAAATGAAAAAATTAAATTACATTTCCTTAGGTATAGGTTCATGTGTCTTCTAATGATCCAAATCCAAGAGTTCACACATCAATTCCCTTAGATTAAAGATCACAAATAAAATCTCCAAAGTCTATCAGTAAATCGGGAACATGTTACTAGAAGCCATCAAAATGGCTCTAACTCCAATGTGACCACTCCAAAATTCATCTACCCTTAGGAAAAGGTTCCCCAATATGTCTTGAATATATCCCCAATTGAAAAATGAAAAACTTCACAAATTCAAGCACAAAGATCCTTCATTTTAGGATTACTGACTACCCTAGGATTCTCCTTCATCAAATAAAATCTTGCTTCAAAATAATCTGATCAAAAACTTAAAGTCCTCATTGCTAGGGGCATCTCATTACTCGGGCCATATTGGATTCTTATAATCCATATCAATCCAATATTTTCCTAACTATTAATCCAATAATTGAATTTAAATAAGACCCACATCAAGTTAGATTATCTTGATCGCCTCATGATAGTTCTTCTCATCTTTCAATGGTTAGATATTCAATTTCCTATCACCTAAATTTTTTAGGATTATTCTTCATTCTGGAGATGATTATGTTCTTTTAATGGATATATATTCAGTTACTCAACTAAATTTCTAAGGATTAGTTTACATTCTGCAAATGATCCCACTCTCTCAATGGATAGACATTTAGCTACTAAACTAAATTTCTAAGGATTGGTCTACATTCTAGAGTCAATCCTACTTTTTAGTAGATAGGAATCCAATTTTCTTGTAATCATATCAACTAAAAATTTGAGGATTAATTATTGTTCAACCAATTTCAAAATCAAATACATCTTGTCAATTAAACTTTGTGCTAGCAATCTAGAAGTTGATCTCAGTTCTCATCCTATGCTTTAGAATCAAATTATTCTTTGAATCAATGTGCTAGTTACCCATAAATTAAAAGGGGAGTTGGAGGGATTTAATGCCCTGAAATTGGTCTCCTAAGCCAATTTTTCCCTACTCTCAAATATTGATCAACAATTACCTAAAGTCATAACTCATTAGGTGCTTCCAATTCTAATTGTCTCTACCTGATTTGAATATCAACTCAATTAAACTATTAATTTGAAATGATCATTTAACAACAATGTTCATAAATATTTATATTGATATTGGCTATTAAATGTCTTTAATTAATTACTCTAATATAAATTTATGTACACTTATTAAATTAATACCCTTTTTACCAATTAAACAAAAAAATGGAATTCATTAAATTATTTGAATTGACCAATTATTTAAATTTTAATAATTGAGAATAATATTTAATAATGGGATAATATTCAAATAATACCTTCAAAAATCCTTTCTTGAGCTTGAAATTAGAAACAATCAGTTAACTTGAATAAAATAGGGAAACAAACTAATTAAGTAATTCTCAATAAAGTAGTTAAGTCCCTCTTAAATGGAAACTTCCCATTTGAACTCAACTATAAATCAATCTTGACCATTAATATTATTTTATCTAAACCATTGATCTATTTGGTATTCTTATAAATTGAGGCTTCTTACCTCTCATTTATAAGGTGCAAATTGTGAGTATTCAAATTTTGCAGAATTTCCATAGAGCTTTCTTGATTTCTTACTTATTTCTTTTTCTTGCATATCATTTAGCATAACTTCATTGTTATAATTTCTTAGTATAAATTAATATTTTCTTAATCTTAAAATTTCATACATTTAAATAAGTTTCTACTTCCCCATCTAGATTTTTTTCATATCTTCTTGCATTGAAAATAGAAAAATATAGCTTATCTACATACATTCAAATTCTTCATTCTAGTAGAGCCTATCTTTATTGAGTCTCTTGGTTCAAAGAGAAAATCAAAAACCTATTAGATAGAATGCAATAGGTTCAATTGCTTGATTGTTTACAATGGATTTCTTCATATCCATTTGTGGATGAATCATGCATGTAGTAACTATGTTGAAGTGTATTTCTATGGTACAGGGCTACATTTAGTATGTTCAGTTGTTATCATTGATTATGAGGAGGTTTTCCATTTTTTTATTATACCATTGAGTAGGGTTACTATTCCAAGAATACTTTTGTAAATTTTGATTACATTGAGGTTTTTATTGAATCCATGATAATAAGAACCAAAAAAAGTCAGTGGGTCTTGAGGCATACCTTGTCTTTTTGTATATGCCTGTGTTGGGAAATGAAATAGAGTTGGTATCCTTTGCACTATAGTAGATTCATTTAGAATTTCATTAACCTCAAGGTTGGCCACTTTCTTATGCTTGAAATCCCTCTTCTTTTGTCTATAGAATGAGTAAATTTTGTTAGCATGGCCTCAACTTCCTCATGTTTCTTCTTTTTCTACACGATGTTTGTCTAAGTCACTATGTTATTGATAATGTCATTTTTGAAATGAGACAATAAATGTGTGATTTCTGATTTAGATACTCTAGACCCTCTATATTTTCTATCATTGGGTTTTTACCCTCTTCCCTTCTTCATAGTATATCTTGAATAATTGAGCCATTTCCTCTTTCTACCATCCATCCTATCTATATAATGTCTTCTCGCATTGTGAGATCAAGTGTCTCAACACTTCCTTCATGAATTACTCTAAGAAATAGAATTTTTTGTGAATTTTCATTAATTTGATGTTGTGTATGTTTTTTCAAAACTAAAAAGGAACATTGAAACATAATCTTTTGGGATCTCATCTCCCTTTTGTTTCATATTGAAGATATCATATCCCCTTAAACTATTTCCTTGACAATACTCCTTGTATTTATTTAATAAGGTTATCTTCATCTCATCCCAGTTGTGGACAACATCACTTCCTAATCCCATGAACTATATAAGGGTTGAGTCCTTAAGAGTGGTTAGGACCAACTTGAGCCTATGAACATTTTTGGTATAGTCATAGCTTCTATAGAGGCTATCAAATTTAAACAAGAATATGTAAGGGTCCTCTGTGATCAAAACATAAAACTTTAAAGGGGTTGAAGTTTGGATGTTTTAAGATTATTATTATCACACTAGTTAGAAATTGGAAAAGGAAAGGTATGACGTGGGTCTTTTATTTGACATTTTAGTGGATCTCTATCGGGAGGGCCTCTATATAGTACTAATGCTCTATCAAGATTTCTTTGTTCTCTATTGTAATAGTACTAGCCTAAATTAAAATTAGGTAGTATCTTAGAATAGGGGTCAAGGTCCAAAGGTTCTTCAAATATGTAGAATCCAAATATATCTTTCTCTAATGATGAGGAGGAATTTTTAGGTAATTCTTGAGTAGCATTAGCATAAGAGTTTTCTTCTTCATAGTGGGGGATATAAGTGGGTTCTACTTGGTCATCACTGTTATCTACGTAGAAAAACCTACTAAGGTCATCTCTAACTCTTTTGATTCGATTCATGTAGATAAATATGGAGGTTAAAAATACCCTTTTAACAAATGGATGATATGTTAAAGATAATTATAAATGCTATTCTACAAAAACTAGAAGATGACTTGAGTAGTAACTTAGGTTAACACTATCCCTAACAATGGCACCAAAAATGTTTTCAAAAATGATCTAACTAATAACTAGGATTATTTATACCCTACTTATAGATTATACACCCACAAATAAGTTTCTAATTGGAGTCACATGATCATTTATCTTGTCATCCTAGAGATGTGGGCTTGAAATGGTGTGGCAAAGTATATGCACTAAGTTATAGTAGTTGTCATCACTATTCAATTAAAAGGAAGATATTAAATCTTCAAAATTCAATACTAAAAATTAACTTATATAAATAGGAATGAAAAAATATTTGACTAGTCTACCTTAATTAAAAAAATCTAGTGATCAGATAGGTTTCTACTATGTCTGACTTTTACTGTGGAAACAACCATAAGTTATGTTACCGAGTGGTTGTAGGAACAACATATAACTAAATAACACCTTGTTGGAGTTCCTATGGTACCGAAATTTTAAACTTTAAAAGTCAAGCTCCATAAATAAATTTAATTAAATTCCTTCCATTTCATTATATTGGTTTCGATATAGTAATGCTTTTGAGATACTTTGCAAAGAAGATTCTTTAGCAAGAGTTCAGTAAATTGTTTCAAGTTTTAAAGTTTACAAACATAAATAGTGGTCAAGGCCCAAAGTCCAAAGAAAAAATTCAGTAGTAAACAAATATACTCTTAATTTCAAAAAGTTAGAGTATAAATATTCTAAAAATAGAATTAATGACTCAAATTCAAAGCGTAGATTTACCAAGTTTGAGGTTTATGAAATCTTTAGTATTTTGATATCAAGTGTTTCACATAGGGAAGCAAAAAAGGTTCTAATTTAAAATATTGAATTAATGGTACCATGCAATAAAATGTGTTAATTAAACATTGGTAGCCTATATCATTGGCATTCTTTTAATGTCCCTTTCAAATTAGGTTGAAAACATATTTATGGTGAGAATAAACCACAATGGCTGCTATGGGTTTTAAAGGAAAGGTAACATAGAGTGAATACCATGAAGTTCACAAATAATATGTGAATAGATGTTTAATAGTGTCCTATCATAGATTGATGAGAATTTTTTTAGAACACACATATCAAGAAGTCTTGAGTGGCACATAAAATAAGATGGCTAATTGATACTTCAATATGAGTCTAATGAGTTCCAAACCATAAGGCCCCAACCACATTACATTTAAGCTAGTCAATATACTTTGATTGCATCGTTATGGAAATAACAAGTTTGAATTATATGAAAAATACCCATGAATGAACTAGGATGAGTTCATGTTTAGAATGATGAGGGAGCTCTTTAGTTAATTTGAAGAGACACCAATTTCAAAAATTGGGTTCACATAATTCTCAAGATTTCACTTGACATGCTTATCAAGTCCACATGACTCTGAATTGATAGTTGTAAAAACTATTCATCTATTTCTATGGCTCATACCGTTAAATAATTATCTAAAGTATAAGTGGATTAATTCTAATTGGAACTAATATGTTTGTAAAAGAGATTGGGTAAGCCAGAATAGAGCTTTGCAAACCTTGGTAAAGGATGCATTGGGAAAAATGATTTCTGTATGGCACACTTATGGAAAATGTTCATTCTCCATGAAACCATTGATCCCATTTGTTAGAACATAAATTTAGTCTTCATATCATGCATAATCTAAATAGAGTGTTCCTAACTCAAAAGAAATTTCCATTTTGCACTCATAAGTGACACACTCTAAATACATAAGTAGGAGAAAGACACATGTAAATAGTTTGGAAAAATTCCAACTCTACCATCATGGCTGGCTCAGTGAGGTAAATTTTAGAAAATGCTTCAAAATAGTGTTGGCAATATAGTGACATAGATCTCTTGATGGTTGTCATTTATGGAAACATACATTCAGCAATTAATTTATGCATTTAGACTTAGAAAATTGTCTAAGTGTTAGACAGTTTATAGTAGCATAGTGAGAAAATGTTAAGTATATAGATGACACATTGAGAGTTAGCTCATGTGCAGTTGAGGGAAGCTTAATAATAGTATCATGATAATGTGTACCAATGTGCAAGAGTGTATGGATAATATAGAGTAAGTTATGATTAAACACTAGTGTGGGTATTTAACAATGTAGAATAGAGCATAGAAGAGCATTCAATTGTATGACCTTGGGAAATTTTTTTGTTACAACATAATTACTAAGTTATGATGAGCCAACTTTGTGGATATTATTCCATAAGTTATTTTTTTATGTCAATCCTATGAACACATAAAGGCCGACTGAACATAGTTTTGTAATTATACAAGGTATAAGTAAAGATCTTATCTTGCAAAAATAAGTGTGCTATCTATGTTAGATGAGTAAGTGTTATGTAATGAAAGAAATTGTAAAGAGAGCTTGAAAGATTTTTGAGCCTTATGTGATGCAAATTCTAATGTATCATTAGAACAAGTGTGAAGTATAGAAGATAATAGAATTGTATGTATATCTATTCTTGTGAAGAACTAAATTGTATAATTGCATGTTAGGGAAGTGGTCTCTTCTTGCATACCTAGAAGAAGCTCTTAAGGAGATTGACCTTCTTATTGAAGAAAGAGATAACCTAACAGATAGATATGAAGATGCAAAAGTTTTCATTGGCAAGCTAAAAGTAAAAATTGATGACTTAGAATTTTGCAAGGAATCAATTGCATAGACTAGTGATAATGATGAAGTAGGAGATCTTCAAAAAGAAAATGAGATCTTGAAACATGAACTAAAAATTATTAAGCTTAAGTTGGGTCTTAAGAGAAATGGTGGAAAGAATGAACCTAGACTAAAAAATAATAATACAAATCTTGGATCCCAGTTAAGTCAAGTTACATATGAACTAGATACTATCAAATTTGAACATGTTGAGTTAGAGAAGTACAACATTATTGTGAAAGGAGAATTGACACAAGCTGAGCAATAGTTAGGAAAACTTTAATCCAGTAGTGAAAAGATAGATCAATAGATATTTCATCAAAGACCTTATGACAAGAAATGACTTGGATATCTAATTAGAGAGAAATCAACCAAGGAAGTTGAAATTAGAAGAGAACCTAATCTAGTTATTGAATCCCCTATGGAATCTGATCTAAGGTAGAATTAAGAACATCCACTGAAGTATCAAAGGATATTGATTTAATTGATTTATCAGCTAAACCTAATGAACTTAAGAAATTAGAGCAAGTTGATAAACCTAAGAAAGATGAAACACCCAAGGAAGTAAGATGTGAGTTTAGAGGTAGATGCTTCATATGTAATGAGGCTGGACACATCAAAAGAGATTGCACAAGTAAGTCTTTTAAACCCATTGCTAATTTCTATTGTTATAATTGCCATGGTTATGGACATAATGCAGTAGAATGTAAGAAACCTAAGTTTGATGGTGATAATGCAAAGAGTAGAATGTCCAGGAATATTAACCCTATAGGTAATGAAGGAGGAAGATCACATAAAAAATACAATGATGGAGAGACATCTAATGGAGAGAGAAAACTAGTTTGTGTGTTATAAGAGTAACAATTCTTGACACATTGCAAGGAATTGCAGAGCACCTGAGAATCAAAATGAAACTAATAAAAGGAGAAATGCACCTATATGTCAGTTATGTAATAAATTCAAACATGCAACAAGATATTGTAGAATGGACATAAGGGACATTAATAGAAATCTGAATAAGAGAAGGAACAACAATAGAAATGATAGAAGGAATATTAGTTGTAGTGATAATAGTCAGAAGGATTCAATTAAGGAACATGTTGATGAATTCAAAGAATCATTTGTGATAGCTAAAGATCTTGAAAGCTCTTATACAGATTTGGAGGAATATTTTTTTGATGCACCTCATATGACATTGAAGTCATAGATTGCTTGTGACTCATCCTATCTAAATTAAGTAGTTTCAGTTGAGGCAAAGCATTAGTTGGCTAGAATTGATGTAAGAGAGATAGAGAGGGTGAAGTTATGCAATTAACAAGAGGTTAAGGACATGGAGAGAAGGCTATGATCAAGTGTTCAAGTCTTGATATGATCACAATGAGTAAGAATTGAGAAATCTAGCTTATAGTTATATAGTGACAGCATTTGAATATGTACTAGATATGCATTTAATGTGTAGTGTGATTTGAAATGATCTAAGGATCGCAAGAAAGATTGTATGTACCATTTGTTCATGTGAAGTATCTTGAGAAAATTAAAGAGTGATTTGATAGCAAATTGAAGTGAAAAGTGAAATTTGAGAAGCAAAAAGTTGCAAAAGCCCTAAATCATTATTTTAAGGTATTTTATGAAGCTTGAAACTAGCTTTTTAGTAATTTTAGTTACAATTCAAATGGAAAGTCAAAATGTGTATGATATAAGTGAAAGACCATGATATGAGTTGAGGAAAAATTCATTTGTTTTTTTATTGGATGATCCATTGGGTGCATTTTTCTAAGTTCTAGAAAGTATGTTACATGTCAAGGATATAAGAAGTTATATTCATTATAAGATTGAGACCATAGGTGATGAAGAGATTCATGAATATTTAAGAAAGATGTGTAGCAGTGACTTATCTTTGAAGTATGAGCATGCACACCTAGAGAATTGGAATCTAGTGAAGTATATGTTTTATATGGAGTGTGAAAATAATGATTGGACCCAAATCATTTTGAGTAGAGTACATGATGATATGTTTTGGTTAGGAGATGAGAAGATTGTTATTGATAATGACCAAATTCACAAGGTCATAAGAATAAGTAATAAAGGTGCAATCTTGTCAATGAGAAAAATGGTTGAGAGAAACTTGAATACAAATTTTGATGGAAGGACCATGAAGGTAGACTCCATTCAAGATAGAGGAGTAAAGTTATTAACAAAGATATTAGGGTACAAGTTGAACCATGGATCAAGGGTTAACTCTATACTAGCTAGATTTTTGCATGCAACTTATGTAATGATTATGCAAGGAAGAAAGATAAATTTATGTGAGATTATTAGATTGCAAATATTGGACAATATTCTCCCTAGAAAAGCAGAATAACCCTAGCTAGGAAGGAGACTAGAGAAAGGAAAGTGATATAGGACCAAAAGTGTCTAAAATTGAGGGCCAAGCTATTGAAGCTATAGTTTTGGTAGGAAATTCCTTGTGAACTAAGAAAGAGTAGGATGTTGGTAGGATAGAGACCTCTTAGATGGATATTTCACCAAAATAGCTTCGAGAACCCCAAATAGTGGAGTTGGTGATCTCCCAAGGGTAGATGCACTCAGCCTAAGAGATGGAATCATTGATGATGGGATTAGTCAAGTTGGAAATGAACTAGTTCTACCTATTATTCCCTTGGAAAATCCATCTATCTCTAAAGGTCTAGGGATGAAGATTTTAGAACTTATTAACAATTCTTCCCCAGAACAAATTTCAAAATGGGAGGAATGGATTAACAGTTGCTCTCAAGATAGTAAAGGTAACTAGAGTATAGTTAAAAAGAAGAAGAATCAAAATCATGACCATCCTCCACTACCTCTAGCAATGGCTAGAAGTAGATTCAAGGCTGATGGTGGGGTAAAGTTCAAGTCTCGAGGTAGGAGAAGCCTAAATCAGACATTGCAAGATGAGACCAGAAAGAACTTGGAAGATGGGAGCCAGAGAACCATCAAGGAATACTTTGGAAAAAAGAGATGAATGCGAGGCCTCGCCTTGGCCCATCATAGCATAGCATAGCACTTTATTTACATTTCAAATACTCTATATCATATGTTGGACTTATTTTGGAGTATTATTCAGACTACTCAATACTATGAGACACTTTATTTTTATAGTGATTATTATGATGTTAGAACTTATTGATGATGCTTGATGATTATTTATATTCATGTACTTGGTTGATTATTTTATTTAGGAGTATGGAATTATATTTGAATGCAAAGGTTAGATAGATTATATATTTGAAAATCATTAAATGTTGCAAATGGTCATATCATGTTTAGTTTGATTATGCAAGTATTATACATGAACAATGATTTGGAAATGAAAAAAAAAAGTTATTTGAAATTTGATTGAGAAAATATTTATGTTTTGATTCAATTAAAAATATAGAATTTATTTAGGATATGAATGTGATTTATTTATCTTGGACTACTGATATGCAGTTTGAGTCTGCAGGAAATAACCATGGTAAAATGAAGAACCAAGACTATACCTTTGTATTAATTGAGATTTCCAAGGTTAAATCTAATGAAGAGATCTTAACCTCATTGTTAAGTATTTTATTTTGTGACTGTAATGTGAATGGATGTCTTAGATTAGATTCATGTTTGTGAAAATTGATTTGCCACTCGTAATGTTAAATGTATATTTATAGTGTCACTTGACACTTGTGTTGTTATGTCTTTAAATGGCAAGCCAGGTTGTTTCATTGGAAAAAGACACCCAACCTTATTCCTAACCAATTAGAAATGTTTAAGTTTTCATCCCCTTGCATAAAATATCTTATGAAGGTTTTAATTAAATTAAATTTCGGATTTCAAGTTTAGGGTGACTTTAGAGGGCTTTGTTTGAGTCTTAGAGTTTTCTTTTAGTGAAATTAAGTTACCTACATGTTAGTACTATATGTTAGGGCTTTAATTTTGGCTTTACTAGAGTTAAAATCTCTTTTCTAACATTGTAAAATCTTATTTCTTAAGTATTACAAAAATGGAAGAAGACTTATCCAAAATTCCTACCTTATCTTCAGTGAGTTGATAATTTCAACCCAATAGGGTAACTTAGGTGAAGTTAAAGTGTTTGTTCTCTTTCATGATAGAGAAAAATTAGGAATGTTTATCTTTTGGAGGGAAATTGGGAAACAAAGTTCGCATTCACTCACTCTCTAGTTTTAGAGATTTTTGGTTTTGGAGATTGGATCAAGGAAGAATAGAGGGATCTTCTCAAATCAGGTCATTTACCATAGCTTGGAGAAAGGTTGGAGCTTTTGCCATTTTTTTTTTTGAAAATTATGTGTTGTAATGTTTCTTTTCTTTCTAAATAAAAGATGTGTAAATTTTGATATAGATACATATGTGTGTGTTCACTGTCCCTGTGATATTGCTAGGTGTGGATGAATTTATATTGCCTTATTTTCATTTGATTCTGAGAGTGAGATGTTATGGGTGTGGAAGGACATCAGTCACCCTTGGGAGGGAAGAAGTGGCCTTTAGAGTGAAGGGGTTAGTTGGGCCTATCCCCTAAGTGTAGAGTCTCTTCCCTAGAAGGTAGAGGGATAAGCATGTGGTATGGGCTTCATGTGCTATTACTTTGTTATGCACTTTGGGGGTGATAAGGGGAGAAATTTTTTGAGAGAAGGTATTTATTTTGTATGCCTTGTGAAGGTAGATCTTGTTTTTTGTATTTGGCTTCTCCTCAAGGTTTTAGGCACACCTTCACCTATTCTATTGGTTCCTCTAGTAACCTACTATGTAAGCTCAAAAAGGGTGTTAAATGTTGTATCATGTATTGTTGATTTATATGTGTATGCTTGAATGTTACCTAGTTGATCTTGGTTCTCCAAGCTTGGTGGGTGGTCTCTTAGAGACCTAGGCTGGGAGGTGAGCTCTCCATGGTATACAGGGTTGTTTTGTATAGGTTTTTTGAATGAATATGTCTTGAAGAAAAGCTTGGAAGATTTTCACTTTCTGTTGAAGATTTGTAGATGATTCATTTATGCATGTTTGTAAAAGTTATGTAATGTAAAATATCAGTAGTAGATCTTCATGTGATTTGTAAATTGATTTAAGGATCCAATTTATGATTGTAATATTTGAAAGAATTTTTTGAGTACTTTGGATTTATATTTGTTTTAAAAATTTCTTTAATGGTTTTCCCATAAATAAAACTGAATGTTATTATTATTGTGTGTGTGTGTGTCTTGTTCAAGATAGTTTGGGCATGACAATGAAGATCATATCTTAGAACATAAGGGGCCTAAATGGGGCCCACAAGTAAGAGATAGTTAGGAATATGATCAGAGACCAAAGACTTATTTTTTAGTGATCTAAGAAACTAAAATGAGAAAAGATGTGGTAGGCAAGCTATTTTTCAATAGAAACATAAGTAGTGAGGCTACATATTCAGAGGGAGCTATAGGGGGGTGTTGATTTTTTCCAACAAAAAGGTTTTTCAGATTTCTTCTATTCATAATGAAGGTAATGCTCTCCTTTGTAAGGTTTCCCATGTTCATAGTGGTGACTCTTGGTTTATTTTAAATCTATATGCTCCCAACACTAAAAGGGAGAGAAGGGTCTTTTGGGCTAAGATCCTTGATGTTATTCATAATTTTAACATAAATAAAGGGGTTATTATGGGGTATTTTAACTCCCCCCTTACTGATGATAAAAAAGCTAGAGGGTTGGCCCCATATCAAGAAAGTAAATTAGACCTCTCAAATTTTATTAGCAATTTGGCTTTCATGGATGTTGATCTCTTAGGGGGGTAGTTTCACTTGGTCTGATAGGAAAGTTGGTGGGGGTTGCATCCAAGTCCATCTTGATAGAGCACTAATTTCCCCTACTTGGATGTGAATCTACTCTTGCAAACTTTCCCTTCTCCCCAGAGTTGGATTAGACCACTCTCCCATCTCACTCTCTTTTAGTCCTCTGATGGTCAAATAGAATTTTCCTTTTCATTTTGAGAAGATGTGGACTTCCCATTCAGATCTGGAAGCCAAGATTTCTTCTTGGTGGAACATTGAGGTGAAAGGTACTACAATGTTTAGGATAGCCCAAAAATTGAAGAATGTGAAAAGAAACATTAAAGTTTGGAAAAAGTCAAACTTTGGGTAAATATTCTAGGAGAAGGGATAGGAAGTTAGACCAACTTCATACTGTCCAAGAAGAGATTTAGCTGGAGGGATATAACAACCTAATTAGGATTGAAGAAAGGTCAATTCTATATGATCTCCATAGTATCATAAGTAGGGAAGAACACTTTTGGAAGCAAAGATCAAGAGTTAATTGGATTAAGGAGGGGGACCAGAATACCAAGTTTTTTCATTTATCCACCTTAGAGCACCAGGTTCATAATAGGATTTCAAGAATCAAAAGGGGGTAGAACTTATTTTCTAAGGAGAATGAGATTGCAGATGAAGCTATGAAGTTCTTCTCTTCACTTCTTTTTAAGGATCCTACTCTCTGCTTGACAGATCAAGAGGAGGACATTTTAAATGTTATTCCTTCTCTATTGTAGGATCACCATAATTCAATGCTAAAAGCTATTCCATCCCCACAAGAAATTTATCAAGACCTTACTTCTTTTCCTACTGATAAAGCTCCTAGCTCGAATGATTTTTTGACTTTCTTTTTCTAAATATATTGGGAAGTGGTCAAAAGGGATGTTGTCAAGGTTGTGCAAGAATTTTTATGGGCCAAGAACCTTTTGAAAGAACTCAATGCTACTTTTCTAGTTCTTATTCCAAAAATCATGGGAGCTAACTTGATGGATAAGTTCAGACCCATTAGTCTATGAAACTCATTCTATAAAATCATCTCAAAATTTTTGACTACTAGGCTTCTTAGTCTCCTTCATCTAATCATCTCCCTATAGCAAACTAGTTTTGTACTAGGGAGATAGATTATTGACTCTATTATTATGGTCCATGAGGTGATTCATTCCTTGGAAGCTAGGAAGAGGGAAGGATTTCTGGTTAAGTTGGATCTGTCTAAATCTTATGACAAGGTGGAATAGAATTTATTGATAGCTATCCTTCAAGCTTTTGGTTTTGATGCCCAGGATTACAGACTCATCCTTCATCTTGTCTCAATCCCCTCTTTATCCATATTGGTCAATTGTTCTCCCTCAAATTTTTTCTTCCCCTCAAGAGGGTTGAGACAGGGAAACCCTTTATCCCCTATTCTTTTCATTATTATGGTTGAGTGCTTGGGGAGGTTAATTCTAAGGAAAAGATAGGATAGGAGCCTGCATGGTCTCAAGCCTTCATCCAAGCAAACTTATTTCACCCATTATAAATTTTTGGATGATACTATCTTGGGTGGAGATGCCTCGATCGAAGAGGCCAAAGTGTTTAAAGGTTTGCTAAATTCCTATACGAGTGGTTCAGACCAACCTATAAATTGGGATAAAAGCTTAGTCTACTTTATCAACACACCTTTGGAGAGATAGAGAAAAATTGCTTGTACCCTAGGATGTGGTGTTGGGTCTCTTCTAGCAAGCTATGTTGGAATGTCATTGGGGTCCAAACCTCCAAAATCCTTCTAGAATGGTATCATTGATAGATTCAATAAGAAGTTGGCTGGTTGGAAAGGAGCCACCCTCAGTCAAGTAGGTAAATGTACTTTTGTGAAATCTACCCTTCAAAATCTCCCTACTTATGCCCTCATTGGGATCCCGGTTAAGCATGTTGACAGAATGGAGAAGATTTAGAGAGATTTATTATGGATGGGTGTTGAAGATAATAAGAGATATCATCTTGTTTCTTGGGACCATGTCTGTCTCTCTAAATGCTATGGTGGTCTTGGCATTAGAAAAATATGACATCTCAACAATGCCCTATTAGCCAAGTAGATATGGCACATTTTTTAGAACTCAGAAGAATGGAGAGACATAATGGTGGAGAAATACCTAAGAAGGCAATCCTTTGATTTTTTTCTTAGTGAGGCTGAGATATCTCAAGGATCTTACATATGGAAAGGGATTCTTAAGGCAAAATTTTTGGCCAAGTTTAAGGCAAAATGGAAAGTAGGCAATTGTGAAAATATCTTTTTTTGGTAGGATAATTGGCTATGCTAGAGACCTCTTATTGACCACCCTAACTATGGGAGATGGGAAAAATTATGTATAAGAAGATTTAGTTTGAAAGTTAGCAACTACAGAGCTGGTCAAGGATAGCAAGACCTGTGCCTAGTTTCCTAGGACCTCAAACCTTTGATGATTACTCTAAATGCTATGATCCTTAATAACAAGAGGGATGAAGTCATTTGGGGAGATAACTCAAATGGGAAATACTCTATTGCTTTAGGTTACTTCTCGATGTGTGATACAATGGAAAAACCCATATGGGCTAAGGCCTACATTCCTAGTTGTTGTGGCTCCACAACACACATCCCATTCCCTCAGAATGGGGACCCCCTATGTTTTTCAGACTCTTGAACTCATAGTTCAAGATTCAAGAAAATGTTAGAGTCAAAAAATCATAAAAGATCAAAAAATTCAAAAGTAAAAAAAAACCAAAAAAAATTCAAAAAATTCAAAAAAATTAGAAATTCAAAAAGTCATAAAAAATTTAAAATTTGTGAAAAATATAAAAATTGTAAAACTTTTTTTTAAAAAAGAAAAAAGAATGTGCACCACATGTATAATACACACACGCACTACCCATGAGGTCTGTGTGACGCACCTATATGCCTGCACAGGGGTACACCACACACCCCATGTGTGGGTGGGGCTATAAAGCCCCCCACCCCCCCATGTAAACACCTCACATTTTGTTTTTTCATTTTCAAATGGTGCACTGCAATTAAGGTAAGCATAAACCTTGCGAATGTTTCACTTCATGCAGAACACCTAGCATGGTCTCCGTGCCCATCATGTGGCCCTCACACTCACATAGCTCCACTTCATGTGCCATAGATCAAAAATTGGTGAAGCATCACCCATTGCATGCACGCATGAGCACTACCCTATGCACCGCTCATTTCCTCATCTTTGATGTTGTGCACATCGTGCAACACACTATGCCACACCTTCAAAAACCTCACAACTACTCCAACATTTTTCCACATTTTCTTTAAAGTGGTGTTGCTTGCCTTCATTTTCCATAGTGCACCTTTGTCCCTCATGCGCTTTCGGTCACTACAGGTGCACACCATCATCTATTGCACGTGCTCCAAAGTGGCTCTATGCACCTCCAGAGCAATGCCCCATGCTTCCATCACCTACCATGCCCGTGAACGTGCTCTGATGCATTCGTGCGCCTCTTCACCCCCTAAAACCAAAAAATGAAAAATATAATTAAAAAATATAAAAAATTAAAATTTTAAAAATAATAATAATAATAATGAAAGGCACCAAAATTCAACACATTTTTTAATTGATTCATTAATAAGAAATTTTATTCTTTTTGAATTTTTATTTTTAAGTCTTTATTATTTTGAACTAATAATTTTTTTTTCTCACATTGTGCAAATTGAATATTATGGCATCCACTTCCAGAGAAAAAATGGCACCCAAGCCCATTGTATTCAAATTCTAAGGCATGCCATCAAAGTCAAGATTTCATGATGATCATGTAGAAAATAGGGACACTAACTTGGGGCACACAGATTTGGAAGAATTCCTTAGGATTTGTAACAATCCCATGGAAAGATCTAGACTAGTATCCTCATTGATTCATTCCAGGTTGGTGAGTGTAGCTTCACATCTAGTATCAGTGTAGTCAGCAGAATTGATCATGGCTCTAGTACAACATTTTTTTTTTGAAGATAGAGTGGTTAAGAGCATGATAGGAGAAGTGGTACTAGACTTATGACCTGATAACATTGAAAGGGTCTTCCATCTCCCAAGGGCAGATCAATTCATCAGCCTCCTATGAAGTAGCAGAGAGATGGTACAAGGAACACCAAAAAGAGGTAATGGAAATCATTCAATCCTCCTACCTCATTGAGAAGACTCCTTTGGGCTGGGTCACAAGAAAAGTGGACATGACTAGGGGATACATGAAGGATGACATTGGATACTCCATTATCCTTTTAAGTAGAGTCATGGGTCTACCAATAGCTAGCCACCTCAGTGTCTCATGGTCAATTTCATTGAGACAATCAAGATGGCAAGGATGCCTCTAGACTGGGCTAACACACTAAGTGAGAACTTGTGTGAGTAGTTGGGTGTAGTTAAGGAGAAGAAGAAGTTTTATATGACTTCTTACCTAATATATCTACTTGTAGCAAGGGCGACAAACTACCCTGGTTTGTACAAGAGAGGTAGTATGCAGGATCCTAATGCCTAGCCCTACATTGTCTACCCTCAACTAGTAAGGAAGAAGCTCTCAGCACAAAGCAAAGAATATAAAATTGTGAATGACACATTCATTTTTGCAATCATTTGACTCATCGAGGGAGATTGTGCAAAGAGGTTATTCGATGAGGCTAAAGCACAAATAATAGCTCTTGGGGCCTACTTCATCCAATTCAAGACATTTACATATCTGCGAGTAGCTAGTGCCACTATCAACCCCAAGAAGCTCCCCAAATATCCAAGTGACAAATTGGTGTTATTGGAGATTTCCTAGCAGATTGAATATGTGTATGAAAGGGTGAAGAGATAGAGGAGACCTTGTTGGACATGGCCCCTAGTCATTGGACCAGATTAGGTCAAAAAAAAGCAAGCTATTCCATCTTTTGAGTAGGAATGAGAGAATTATCCCCTCGAAGAATACAACTCCCCTAGGCTCTATTTTGATAATATCAAGAGAGTGAAGAGTTTGGCCAACAAGGAGTTCCATCATGAAGATTTCATAGAAGATCATTGGATGAATGCCACAAATGACTACAATGTCTACATAAGGGACTATTATAGGATGACTTTGTATCTAGAAAAGAAGGCTCTTAAACTGGACATTTCAAAGGAAATAAGGCAACAAGATTCATGGGAGCTACTGCATCACCTGTTTAACTTAGACAAGATAGGAGAGAGGCCCATTATGAATGTTGAGGTTGATAGGGAGGAGGGCGTTGATATTAATCATCAGGCAAGGAACATAGTCAAAATGACTAAGGATTGGATAAAGAAGCCTTTTTAGCTTGATCCAATATGTGACACTATTATCTTTCATGCTCAAGCTTGCCCTAAGAAAGGTAAAGGGAGAAAAGTTACAATTCCCACCTTTGCAACCCAATCTCTCATCAGGCCAGAGATAGTATACCAACTTGACCACTTGGTTGGATACTTTTATCCTCAAGAGAGGAAAGGAAAGAACAAGAGGAAAAGGACCTCCCCTCAAAGGATTCAAATAGAATAGGGTGAAGCACAAGTACCTCCCTAGCAATAGGAATATGTACAAGGGTCTGAGGATATTGAAGCTACTCAAGTCCAAGATGACCCTCAATTGCCTCCTTGTGTGCCTAGCTAATTAGAAGAGGGAGGGAGTTAGTGAGTTCCCATTCCTCCTTTGCAAGAAGAGCAAGTATTCCCATTTTCCTTCACAAAACCAAAGAGGATTAAGATTCATATGAAACAAAGGCAAAGGGTGACTAGGAGAATGGTGCCTTTTCCATCTGTTCTTGAAACCATTCTAAAAGAGGAAAAGGAGGAAGAAGAGGAGATAGATGAAGAAGAGTAGCTACCCTTGTAGAAGAGAACCCAACTAGCTAGAGCCACTAAGAAAGAAAGGAGAAAAAGTACCATGGGAGTATTGCCATCCACCCTAGTAGGACCCTTAGAAATCTCTTCTTTGGAAGATGAAGTAAAAAAATGGGTGGATGAGCAAAATGAAGAAGGTGATGACATTTTCAAGATGTTAGATTTTGATTTTATGCTCGTCAATACAAAGTTAGTTGGGGATAAGATCAGAGATACCCCTATAGGTGAACCTCAACAAGAAGAATGGACACAAATGCCACTAGATTCATAGGGTCCTAATCTTACTCCCCCATCTCTACCATAGGTCATGATGATAGATGAGGGCTCAGTTACTCCTACACCCCAATGTATAAAGGAGGAACAGGTTCAAAAGGAACCATCACAAGGAGAGGAACCAGAACAAAGGGCCACCGATGAAGTGTCAAAGGAGGGACAAATTGTGGAATATTCTCAACCACCTTCCCAAGACATTGAGGAGCAAGATACAAGGTCTACTCAAATATAAGTTTTAAGAGAAGAGCCTTCATAGAGGGAAACAACTCCTAGGAGGAGTGGTCAATGGAAGGAGGTAATAGAACACACCCCTTCATCCTCAAGAAGGTGCTCTTCAAATGAGCACATCCCAAGGTGGCTCCAAAAGGAAATAATGAGGAGTACCAGACCTAAATTTTGTGCTTCAAAGGAAGACATTTTTGAGATTTCAGAGATTTTGAATAAATCTAAGTCCCCATCACATGAGGCAACACCATCGGTGTTTGTCACTAGTATATAGTGCCAAGAATTATTTGCACAAGTGGTTGTTCCTCCTAAAGACATAGAAGTAGAAAGCCTTGGTCACAAAGATTATCAACTCAAAGAGACCCTTCTTGGGAGACCTACATGGGATATAGCCCAATTAATGGTGACTATGGAAATAAAAGAAGTCTTAAAGAGTATGGGGCAAGATGAGGTCAAACTTCAAACACTTTGAAGGTAGATCGAGATCTTAAAGGGATATCTGGCCAAAGTGGTTGGTCCTCTTGATCCTAAGCACCCCGAGGACACTTTGAATACTATTCTTAGAGAAGGGGGAGTAGTGCATATGGATCCATTTTTGAAAACCTGTTAGCATTGGAGGGAAATTTTTTAGGAGAAAGGTGTTTTGATTATTATAGGAAATTTGAAATTACTGCATGCTATGCAAGAGAATGTAAATAAGATCATAGCAATTTTGAAGTAGGACCTTAGTATTATGGATGAAGTATAGGCCTGGAGTAAGGATTTACAAACTCTACAAGCCATAAAGGGGAAAAGGTACTAGATTTTGATTGATGTATATATAGGAGAAGAGTTAGATATGATTGATGATTAGATAGAGAAAATAGCAGATAGTAATAAAGTAATGGAAACATTACATGAGGAAATTCATCGGCTCAAGGACCAAGACCAAGAACAAATTTTGGAAGTAGAGAAACACTATAGCGATGCATGCTTGGATATTTTTGAAGATGATGAATGGGAAAAGTTGTTACCTATAGAGATAGTGGTAGAGGATTTCAAGAAGATTTTTGTGGAAGTTGTTGATGATGAGGACATCCAACAAGCCTTTAGGACTGAAGAAGCATTGTTAGAATTGGATACCAAACTTGGGGATTTTGCTGACACCCAAATTTAGGTAGACAATTATAGATAAAAGGTCAAGTACAAATATGAGGCTTTGGATTTACTGGATGTGGCCAAAATTATTGAGATTATAAAGAAATTCAAGGGCAAACATCCAAACATAGCTTTGGGATGAAGAAGAACAAAACCCAAATGCCAAAATTTCAATTTTGATAGTCAATAAAATTTTGAGATTTTGGACCATTTTGAGGTGCATAGGTTTGCAGGTTTGCAGGTACATAAGTTTGTAGGTATGTAGGTTTATATGTGCACATGTTCAAGAAAAGTTCTGCCGACAATTAACTGCTAGTTTAAAAAATAGAGCTTTCTATGCATCAAAAATGCATTCTGACAGTAATTTAACTCCTACAAACACCTTGTAAAGGATCAACTTCTATTTTTAGCTCTTATAGACACTTCCACTTTGACTTAGAGCTTTCTCATTCTTTCTTCTCTCATAATTTCTTTATTTTTGACATGTAAAGGCTCATGCGTCCAATTAATGAATATAAAATGGATGAAGTTCTACTAAGCACTAGTTAAATAGTTAGTTTGCATATAATTAGTTTTTTTTATTGTTTAAAAAGCATTTTATTGCATGAAGATATCTCTCACTCTCAACACAAATTGAGGAGACAATTTCTTATAAATACCCTATTGTAATATGTAATCAGGGCTGCCATTATTATGCAATAAAATTATGCTTTTGGTGCTTGCATTTGGAGTGTAGTGATTCTAACCTAAATGTGTCATATTTTTGTGAATTTTGTTCATAGAATTTTGATTGAGCTAAAGGTTTATTTCTTTGTTTCTAGTTGTGTGATCTTTTAGTTCTAGTGTTTGCTATAGTTTTACAAATTTTGGTGACATAACAAGCTTGAGAAGAAATCATCAAATTGTGCCTACATAACTCTTTGTCTCACATGAGTGCACTTTCCATGGCCTTGCAATTTGATGAAGAGTGAAATATCATATGATCATTAAAGTTTCTCATCAACAATTGCATCAGTGGAATTGAGGAAGCACTGTTCCTACTTTCATTGGTTACCTACTGATCTCTTCGAAAGCTTAACTCATAGATGTGTTGTTTTTTGTAGCTTATGTCCATTAGGATTTCAATTTCACATTATTTTCTTTGAATTTCATGTTATTTTCTTTAAATTTATTGTTTTTTTTTATTAGCCCCTTTGTTAGAACAGGATTTCATACTAGTTACACGGTTAGATTGCATTCATAAAAAACATAAAAATACAAAAACGTAGTTCTTTTGTAGTGTTATTTTTGAAACAGTGTGCAGATTTTTCATTTCATCCAAAATAAAAATAAACTAGAAAAGGCCTCCTTGTGAACATTTGCATTTATCTTCAACTAAGAAGATTCCAGTATGTCACAAGATCGCTCGAAACCTTGGAGTTGATTCACAAAATCAACTTTTCAAGAAAGGAGTTCACAAGAATTCCTGTCATTTAGCATCGTGTAAAATGATAGCTCAACATTAGTCTTACCCCAAAAATTAACATTTTCTTTTGGCTTCTTCTCCAAGAAAAAGTCCTTTCCTTGGATAACTTGGTAAAGAGAGGTTAGATAATACCTAATAGGTGCAATCTTTATAAGCAAGATTTGGAGATGGTTAACCACCTTTTTATTCATTGTCCCTACTCTTTCGAGGTTTGGAATCTTTTGACCAAGGACTATGGGGTCAGTTGGTGTATCCTAGAAAACATCCAAGAGTTCTTCAGATAATGGAATAGTGTGCACATTAGAATGAAGACTTAGATGTTATGCTCTTGTCCTCTTCCACATTTCTATTGGGGAATATGGAAAGAGTGAAACAATCATATCTTTAGAGACAGGGAATCCCCTACTTTTGTTATTGCAGAAAAAATTGAAGGATTAGTGAAGGAGAATTTTCCCATTGGAAAGGGAGGAGACATAGAAGGAGGAAACAACATAGAAAATAAAAAGGATAGGGATAGGAAAATACAAGAGGCTAGATGGCTTTTTCCCCCTAAAGATTGGCATAAATGCAACTTTGATGGGGTAGCCAAAGGGATGACGAGAAGACATCAGAAGACCAACAATGAAATCCATGGAGATAGTGTCCCACTTCCACTCGATTATCTCATGTGGCTACAAAAGTCCACCCAAATGACTATGTTTTTCCTTAACTCTCTGACACTCTAGGCATTTTGCAATGATGTTGGCAATCTGCATTCTCATTCCTGGCCAATGATATAACTGCCTCAAATTTGCATGAAGCTTCTTAACACTTGGATGTGCTACATAGGGTGCTATGTGAGCCTCCAAAATGATGAAGTCTCATAAGTCTCCTATGGAGGGTACATAGATGCACCCCTTATGTTGCAATAATTCCTCAAAATCCAATGAATAGTCAATAAATTTATCCTCAAGAGGTCTCTTAGACTGGACTATCTGGAAAAATTATGCATAGAATTCATCCTCTGGTAGGTGATGCATAATGTGCTCCCTCAAATCCATGCCAGTCACCATGGAAGTGAGTTCATGACATTGTCCACCCAAGGCATCTGCCACTACATTCTCCTTACCCTTAATGTAATGTACATCAAAATCATACTCACATAGGAACTCCATCCATCTCCTTTGCCTAGCATTAAGATTTGGTTGTGTGAAAATATATTGCAAGCTCTATTGATCTAAATGAAGTTTAAATCATCACCCTAGAAGGAAATGTTGCCATCATACCAAAGCATGAACCACTACTATGAGGTTGAGATCATGAGTAGGATAGTTGACCTCATGCCCCTTGAGTTTCCTTGACTCGTAAGCTATGGCTCGACCCTCTTGCATAAGAACAACCCCAATTCCATCCAAAGAAGCATCTATGCATACTACAAAATCCTATGAGGGGTTGGGTAGTGCTAAAATGGGTGCACTAGTGAGCAACCTCTTGAGCTTCTAGAAGGCCTCTTCACACTTTTCTATCCACTCAAACTTCTTTCCCTTTTTCTAAAGAGAGGTCATAGGGTGAGCTACCTTAGAGAAGCCTACCACAAATCACCTATAGTATCCTACTAATCCCATGAAACTTCTCATCTTTATGATGTTGGTAGGTGCTAGCCAATCTATGATGGCTTAGATCTTGGATGGGTCCACTGAGATCCCATCCCCTGTTATCACATGACCTAAATAATGCACTTCCCATTTGAAAAAGGAACATTTTGATAAGCTACCATAAAGCTAATTCTCCCTTAACCACTACAATACCTGTCATAGGTGCTCTTCATGTTCCTTCTCATCATGAGAATAGACCAATATATCATCTAGGAACACTACTAAAAACTTGTCTAGGAAGGAGCAAAATACCCCATTCATGAGGCTCATAAATATAGCTAGGGCATTCGTGAGACCAAAAGGTACCACCATGAACTCGTAGTGACCATATCTCATGTGAAATGCCATCTTGTGGATGTCACTTTCCATGATGTGCAACTGATGGTACCCTAACTTCAAATCTATTTTGAGAATACTTGGGCACCATATAATTGATCAAATAAGTCATCAATCCTTGGTAATAGGTATCGGTTCCTAATAGTCTCCTTATTCAACTGTCAATAATCAATGCACAATCTGAGTCATCCATCCTTCTTCTTTACAAAAATCATCGGTGCTCCCGAAGGTGATACACTATGTTGGATATGACCCTTCTCCAAAAGTTCCTCTAATTGAATCTTAATCTCATTGAGCTCGTGGGTGGTCATCCTATAGGGTGCTCTAGATACGGGTTTAGCCCCTAGTATGAGATCAATATGAAAATCAAGTACCCCTGGTGGTGGCATACCAGGAAGCTCTGATGGAAACACATTTGCAAATTCTTATAATATTAGATAGTCATTGAGGGAAGGCTCCTCCCCTACATCCTCCTCTCTATCACTAATGGTGATGGCAAACAATTGGCATCCCTGCTCCATGCACCACTTAAGTTGCATGGCAGAAATTATATGGAAGGATACTGGCCTCTGAACTCTTGAAATCACCCTAGGTGTACCATAGTCATCTACACACTCAATCCTCTTAAGTCTGTAATCCACCTTGGTGTTGTGGGTGCTAAGCCAATCCATGCCAAGGACTACATCATAAGATCCCAATGGAGTAATATGCAAGTCTAAAGTGGTGGTCATATCTCCAATCTAAATTGGGCACTCATGGATCAAGGAATCAACTGACACCTTAGCCCCTAAAGCTAACTCAACCTCCCAGTCAACATCTTGTCTAGTTGCCACTAGCCTACAACACTCCACTACAAGTGGGGAAATAAAAGAGTCTATAACTCCAAAGTCAAATAGTATAGTAACCTAAAAACTTCTAATCACACTTTTAGCCTCAATCACTATAGCTTGATGCTCAACCTGGCAGTCATCAACCACTGCAAACACCCTATGGTACCAACCCATATCACCTACTATAGGCTCTAAGGTGGCTCCTCACTGACTACCTATCGTGAGACCTTGTGAACACTCTCTTGCAATATGACCCATACCACCACAAGCATAACATGGTCCATGGGTTTGAATCTATACTCCTTGTGGCCTAGGCTACTACTAACCCTCAATCCTACTAAACCCACTAAAACTACCCCTAGAGGATTGCTGAGTCCTGGGTAGCTGTGTATATGGGCTCTGTAGCCTCTAATCCCATCTTGGGCCCTGTAACTACCACTGTTTGGGCTTCAAGCCCTGGTAACCCTATGATGGCCTCTGTCTAGTGTCCTACTACCCACTCTACTATGTTTGTGGCCCCTTTGAGGACCCTGTTGAATGACTCTGATTACCCTTCCAAGAGGGTTTCTATTAAGCTGGCTACTGGGAGGGGTTCTAGCTATGGGACCTATCCTGAGATTCTTGTCTAGATCAAATGTATTTGGTAACCAATGCCATCTTGAATGCCTCTCTAAAAGTGGTAGGGAAAGCCAACTACACTAGTCCCTAGAGAGATAAGTTAAGGCCCTTAATGAACTGATGGATGCAAAGCTTCTCATCTCTCATGTACTCCACATAATGAAGTAACTCTAAGAACCTGCTCTCATACTGGGCCATTGTGAGACCCCTCTACTAAAGAACATGAAACTCTTCAACTTGCCTCTATCTAAAGTGTTCTAAGAAGCATTTCTCTCTAAAATGATCCACAAAGGACTCCCATGTGAGTGTCTCTATGTCAACTCTCCCTACAGTCTCCTCCTGCTGCCACCAATTGGAGGCATCATCTCATAGTAGGTGTTTAGTCAGTCATGCCTTCAGATTGCTCCCATGGGTATGCAATCCAAAGAACCTTTATAAGCTCTATAGCCATGCCTCTATAGGTGTTCCATCTATGGTACCAGTGAATAGGGGTGGCTTAATTTGTAGAAGATCACTAATCTCAACCCCAATATCTCGGGGTGCTCTCACTAGTGCTCACTCTAATGTAGTGAGAGGTTTGACCTGATGTACTGATGCTTCCCCCTAATCCTCTACAAGTCTAGGTGGGGGACTTCTACTCCTTTCCCTGATATTGGCCCCATGCCCCTCTGCATCCTATTGTCCTGGTTGTGGAATGATAGGTGGTAACCTCTGTTGCACTACTCCAATCAAATTATTAATTGCATTCAAAACCATATCAATATTTGGAAGTTGGCTTGGTGGGGGTCCTCCCACTTCTTTTCTTGCCCCTTCTTGGCTTACGGGGTTTTCTCTAGGACCCTTGGCCCTTTGACGACTGTTGTGGGTGACTACAGGCATCCTACACAAAGTTGCAGTTCATAGGTTAGATGCAATGGGTTAGGCTCCTAGTGTTGGACCAAAAGCTTTGATACTAGAATGTCATGCCCATAATTCTATGAGGTAAAAACAAAAGTAATTTTTAATTTTTTTTTATACACAATCTAAAGGTAAGACTTAATCAATCCCTAAACTAGGAGGGGATGAAGAATATAAAAGTATGAAGTTTGTTTACTCAGAACTAGATTTCAAGTTTCCCCAATGGTGGATACTTGATTTGTTAGATACTGAAAGCAAAATTTCATTTGGGTGTAAAGGTTGTGAGCTCTAATCTGCTGCACCCAAAATGAAACATTCTGATGTACAAATACAAACTCATTTTGTGTCACTATTGAGTAGAAAGATTATGGTATGCAAATGATATTGGTTTATCAATTAATCATTTATTTTCATTAATATTGAATTATCATTACATCAATATTAGTATTATTTTTATTTATTTTAAAAAATTTATTCATGTTAATAATAATATTATTATCACGATTATTTTATTATTATTATTATTATTATATATATATTCTTTTTAAAACACCTCAACTTCCATACCTTGTATACAACTTTTAACTTGAATGCTACATCATCATCATTATTATTATTATTCATTAAGTTAAGACTACTATAATACAATAGTGCTCAATTAATTACCAAAACAACTTAAGTCTATCCTAATTTACCCATCTTTCTAAGCAACCCTTAACAATTAATCTATAACAATATTTACAACTTATTCAAACCTACCACAATCATAATAATAATAAGTAACTATTACCCATAGTATTATTAATAAATTATAGACAAATATACTCAACATAACTAAAATTTAATATATACATTCGCTACTACCCATGTTCAATCTATAATAACAATAACATCTACACACTTCCCTAACCATGCTATCCCACCCTCTTAAAAACTTAGATAGCCTAAGTCCACGTGCACTTAACATTCTAAAAACCATTCCTAATAAAAAATATTCTTAATCTACCCTGATTTCAAAAAGGCCTCCATGCTCTACCAAGTGAATTTCTAAAGATCTTCCTTCCCACCAACCACATTTAAGTGGACTAACATCAGTCCCATCATGGGTATGAAATACAACATTATAAAAATAATACTCCAACTTGCTTTCCACATTACCCAAGCTTCCTCTAATTTTTTTCTAGGTGTTAGGAATGGTCATGGCTTGCTTTTGTTTTTATTGGTTTCACTCTCCCCAAGGCTAGGCGCCTAGGGAGGTAATGGCATGTCAACCTTGCATTTAATACCCCCTTTTTAACAAGTTAGCTCCCTAATTTGCATGATGCCTAGAGTGGTGGGGTCATGAGGAAAGTGTGGACAATGGGCTAGTGTCTCCTTTTTTTATGGCCAGGTCAAAATATTTAATGCCTTTTTGACTTGTGATGATTTACTCGTTGCTTCTTGACAATCTTGTCCCATTAATGATGATGGCTGCCCACTAAACTTTGGAAATGTTTTTTTTTTTTTAATTTATTTGTTTGGGCATTAGGATATTGGGTAGGTTAGTGGGTAGACTGTCAGGGTACTAGGTTTTTTTGGCTATCTTATATATAGAAAAATAAATGTGATATGAATTTGGTTTCTTTTGATATGTTATTGGTAGGAAAATATATTATTATATTCTAATAATATTGTTTTATTGTCTACATCATTGGGAGAGTTTTTTGTTTGAATTTCATACCTTTTCTAGAACATGGAAATGTGCATCTATAGGTTTTGTTTGAGTTTTACTCATTGTCTAGTTATTTTCATATGATCTCCAAAGCTGTATAGATTTAAGTTTGATGATCATTAACATTGTATGATACATCAATTATTATGTTTCTTAGTAAATCTAATGTTAGATAACAACTATCATATTACTATCAAAGGATAATTGCAAGATACACTAGCATTAACTTTAACAAATTTCTTGAATCTAATATCATAACATCAATATTTCATGTGCATTATTGGTATAAAATTTCATAATTAAACTATCTACAAATCTTTTAGCTATTGATTACCACTATACAACTAAATGAGAGCCATTACTGAACATCAATGCAATGAAATTATTCTTATGAAATTTTGAGGAGGTAAGAATAAAAAATGATAATAATGTTCTATTCATTCTTCTAAGGTATATCATAATACAAATGTTTTTCTTCATCACATTCTAAAATTATGTTTGATAAGTCAACATCAACACAATGAAATCTCCCCCTCAAGTTCCTTCTAAAATTTACATTCAACACAATATCAAGCAAACAATAGGGTGGTGGAATGACCATATTGAGCTATACACAATGGAAAGGACCATTTGAATACATACATTATTCAAAACTCTCTTCTATGGACCAATGAATTGGAAACAATAACTACACCCTTACAATACAATTTCTTCACATAACAAGAGGAGTTTATCTCTCCATTTCCAACACAATAGAAATGACTCTTCTCCTATGCAAAGAATAAACTTCATGAACATCAAGCTTCCAAGCTCTTCAAGTGAATACTTACAAAAGAGAGACAAAATGGGAACCATGGAGGCTCACCTCCCAACCTAGGCCTCAAGGAGGCCACCCACCGATTTTGGGGAGACAAGGCATAAATGGTTGCATACTACACATTCACATGCCATGCATATTCACAATAATATGACAATATTTATCACAATACATTACAAGAAATCTCATCCCAAGGCTTTGCACACAAATTCAACAATTGAATCAAATATAGGGTGAAGGTGGGCTCTCACCATGAGGAGGATTTCCAAAGCTATGATTCACAATATACACATCTTCTCATTATCAACATGCCCTTTTGGGGCTTAAAATATCTTCCCCTCCACACACCTCCTTATACCTCCCAAAATGCAAGTAAGCAAGATGAACACATTCCATTGAACATATACAATCATCTCCATACATGGGAGAGTTTCTCAACCACACACCTCCTATACCTCCCAAAATGCAAGTAAGAAGATGAACACATTCCATTGAACATATACAATCATCTCCACACAAGGGAGAGTTCCTCAACTACATGTGTGAGCCCAACTAAGCCCTTCACCCAAGCATCTCTTCCCCCCCAAGGGTGAGTGATGCTTCACACCCATTACAAAAAACACATAACATGAAAATAAGCAAGATTCAAGGAAGGATTCACACAAAACTTCTCACATGCAACACCACAACAAGATCTTTTTCCACAAACACAACTACAATACACCAAAAATTCACCATGAAATGAAGAACAAAACATCTAATCTACACACAAAATGATGAACATGATGGATCAAAGGTACCAACCTCACTCCAAGAAAATGGTAATGGATAGTTGTAGTAGAGCTCCTTCTTTCTCCGAACCCTAGTTGTCTCTAAAGATAGAGAGTGGCCAAGTGAGTTTCCAATTTGGCCATACCCCTATATATCCCTCTCATTTTCGGATTCAACTAAGAATGCAATTTTTTTGGGGTCTCCTAGGTCAACTAGGCACCCTAGAGGTCATTATTAGCCCCCTAACTTAAGGTACTAACATGGGTAGGGTTTATTTTTGTCACACACATACCTTAGAGTTACTTTATGGCCCTCATAATGCTAGGTAATTCAAATTCCAAATTTTTCCATGGTGATGACCTCATTTTCTTTACTAATTTAGGGCAATAAATCAAATTTCTCAATTAAGGTATTTTACTTGGAATAAGGTGGCCACATGATCCATCATCAGAAAACATGTCATTTCACATAACGAATATAAGTGTCAAGTGACACACACACAAAATGCACTATACATCACACATGACATGTTCAGAACCTACTCATGAAATGCATACTATACACATACATCACACGTTTACAAAATAAACACATCACAACAAGGTTTATGAATCTTACAAAGATTCACCTTGGCAGAGTCATTTAAGCAGGTGTCTATACCTTGTTTCCCCATTAGATATCCATGGTTCCTCTTCCTGCACATCAAACTCAAGCATTAGTAGTCCAAGGGGTCAAATAAACATATACTACATAAGTGCACATAATAATAATATCCACATTAACATAATTCAAATTACATTTCTTTTCCTAGTCTTTCAATTATTCCATTTGAAATGTTAAGATATCAATATATGCATGTCATAAGTCATCATTATCAAATTAAAATCTATCTACATATCCTAACCATTCATCTGCATGTCATAAAACATCATAATCAATTTAACATTTATCTATAAATCAAAAATCATTAGGATCAAGTTAACATTTGCATTGCATCAAAATCTGATAATATCATGTCATAAAGTTGCATCCATATATGTTCAAACATTTCTTACACAATAGTAGTTCCTTAGTGAATATAACAATGTAAAACACTAATAAAGTATCAAAATCCATAGATAAGGAAAATTGACTGTCCACCTAAGCCTATAAAAATATCAAGGTATTGAATATCAAAATGTAAGTAAAATATCCATAATATGACAGGTCAGGGTGAGGCCTCACAAAGGGTTTTCTCCTTTTGGTATATGAGTATCTAAAGACTTGGACCAAGGGAAAATCCCCTAGTGAAACTGGAGATGTTTTCGAGGAAACTGAGAGCTCAAATTCTAAGAAAATTCAAAGCATAAATTTGAAAGATGAGGATACTTCCCCCTCTAAAGGTAAGAAGTCAAAGGAAGGGGAGAAATTTTCTCCCTATACCAGCATTGTTCCTAGTAGAAAGAGCCCTAGAATCTTAACCCCCAATCCCCCCAAGACTAAGGAACAAGAGAAGGAGCATAGCATTGAAGAAGAGGAAATGGATTCAGAGGAAGAGGTGAAGGGGTGGGATAGTGAGAAGATTGAGGAGGATATGACAATTATGCTAGGGAACCCTAAGAAAAGGAAGGCTGAGGAAGCTTCATTGTTGGAAGAAACAAAAGACCAGACTCCTATGATCTCGGGCCTTATCCCTTCTATTTATTCACCTCAAGGGAAGATAGTTTCTCTTGTGGAAGATAGTGGGGAGATGGTTCTAAAAGATATGGGGGTCATGGAGAAATTTTAACTCTAAAATGGAGAAGATAGAGATTTTCAAGGAGATAATGAACCCCCAAGTGATGGAGGATAAAAATGGAAAAGTCCATTTTGATAAACTTCTTGACCTGGCTCTAGTTGCAATCTCTGACAATGTCAGAGAATATGGGCTCAATCTGCTCAACAACACTAATAAACATCATGATAGACAAATTTTTCTCTATCAAGTGGCTATTTCGTGAGATAGAAGAGCTCAAGGAGAAAATGAGCTAGAAGCATGGCCATATGAGAAGTAGTGACCAAGGACATCATGTTGACTAGGAGGATCAAATATCAATGGTAGAAAAAAGAGTTCTAAGGATGGAGACTTCTAATAAGAACCTGGTAATCAAGTGATTACAACTTTGAACACCCTAAATAAGAATATCAATAGTTTGGGTGAATCACTAAAGGAAGTTGGATTTGGCAGGGAAAAGGAAGATAAGGCTAGTATAGAATTTGGGAAAGATGAGGGAGAAATGAAAGAGACCAAGGGATCAGTGGATGATAAGAACTAGGACCAAGTGGGGGCGAACAATCAGTGGGCCAATGAAGCTATAGAGACTTTGCAAGTTCTACATAGGGAGAAATAATAGTTTCAATTTTCATTTTTTTTTTCATCCTTATCTAGGGTTACTGGCTTTTGTTTCCTGGTCGTGGGCCTATCTTTTGGTTTTGGCTTTTTATAAGAAAATGCATAGTAGCAAGACTTTTCTTATTATTTCTATTCTAGATATTATGTAAAAACTTTTGGGTTTCAGGATCCCTATAAAACCTATTTTACTTAATCAAAAACTATCGAACAATATTGCAAAGATTAAGAAGACAAAGAATGTAGTTTTCAAATTTGAGTCCCTATTGACTCATCCATTCTTTTGTGCCATAAGGAAGTTTCATAGATAGATAAGTTTGGATAGCAGCAAGTGTGCAATGAAGATGATGACTCAATGCTATAGATTACAATATCCCTAAATTGACACATTGGTATGCTAAACCAATTTTGATCTATCGATCTTACTCAAAATCCCATTATGCTAGGCGATTCTAATTTTGAAAATCTCTACTTATCCTAAGTGTCAAATGCAAGAAATCATTAAGTTGCATTAATCACATAATTTATTTAATTCCTAAGTATTGACTTGAATTAGCAAAGTTAAACCTATTAATTAAGTCTAATTTAATTATAAGTCTTATTAGTTTAATTAAACTGAATTCACCCCTTTAGCTAATACACATGAGGAATTAAATATATTTGATTTAGTTAAATATTCTCATTCTAATTATTAAATTTAATTGTTCAATTATGAGGTTTTATTTAATTTTTTTAATCAAATATCTTCTATTATTCTCTCTCTTGAGTTTAGAATTGGAAATATTGAGTGGACTGGAATTAGATCCATTAACTCCTTATTACACTTAGAAGTGATCATTTAAATTCCTTTTCACAAGGGAATGATCTATTCTGACTGAATCTCATCTTCAATCTCAACCATTCATTCATTTTAATCTCAACCATTCATTCTATTTGATTCCAACCATTGATCAAATTCTTGGATTCTATTTAAGAAACCTTTAACTCCTCATTTTAGAGGATGCACATGAAAAGTATTAAATTAATTTCAATTTGATTACTCAATTTCTTGCATTCAAAGTTGCTCTTATTTTCATATATTTTCTCATATAGCCTAAAATGCAACCATTTAGATTAATTTTCTTATTCTATTCTTATATTTAATCATGCATACATCTTAGATCAATCTTGCATTTCATATAGATTAAATACTTTGTACTTGTGGTCTAGTTTTTGATCTCTCAATTCTAAGAGTGGACAACAATATCCATCTAGTTAGAAGGCAACAGATCTATTTTTTGGATCAATCTGAATGGAAAATCTCATGTTTATTTTGAGATATTTCTGACATGTAAGGATCATGTTGAAGTGTGCGATTAATTCAAAGGCCCACAATTAGCACACACATTTTTGGCACCCACCCTAGGGAAAAAAAATCAATTTTTTGGCCTCAAATTTTGATAATTTTTTGACAATATGATTTTCTAATGTTTCTATCCATATAATTCATTAGTTTCTTTGGTGATAAGTTCAATTCTCATGCAAAGAAACATAATCCTCACCTATAATTCTATACTTTTTGACACAAAAAAGTGTATCCATGCATGTGAGAAAGTCATTTCTTGCACAATATACATCATATTCTTACATGGTACTGTGTAGAAGCTCACTCAAAACTCGACACCAGTAAAGGCAAATTTTAGTTTTTAGATTATCATTTTCATGATGTTGATCAATCTAACACTTGTTTCTAAATCATTTTACTTTTATTTTTTGATTTTTGAAATAGCTTAATAGTGGTGTGCAGATCATTTGTTGAAGATACCTTATCATGAACATGTAAATAGTACTTATGGTTTGATTGTAGGATATTTAGTCAAAGATTCATTAATCAAAGACTATATTCAAACTAACTCAAACACTATAATTGTTTTAATGCTTTCTTACACACATAGTTTAATAAGGCTTGTGAACTTCATAGGGATCTAGAAAAAGGAATAGGAGAGTATACTCTTTGCTACTTGGAAGTGATACCCAAGAGTAAATAAAAAAACCTAGACACCTTTGAAAGATGGTAACCAAGAGTGGAAATAAAGTTAGTGGTTCTCTCAACAAATATTTTTATGAAGAGATGATGACTTCCTTTTAGGAAAATCAAAATCCTGGAAAAAGATGCATTGCAGTTCATAAACAAACTTGGTGATGAACATGTTTTGTGTGTTTGGGTAACGTAATAAGGTAGAGGAGTATGCACTTTTCCCTTTGGGAAAATTAGAAACTTTGATCCTTGAATCTGAGCCACTAGTCTAAGTCAACTTTTAGAGGGCCTATCAGAGTGATCTAACCTTCAAGAATGACTCAAGTGAGTACACACCTTTTACTGGGGATTCCAACTCACTATAATAAAAAAATCTTTGTAGATTGAAAGACTCCAAAGCCATGTTAATTTCCTCTTCTTCATTTTGATATCACATATCAAGAAGAGGCTTTGTCTATTGCACTTGGTGGCACTACCTCTAGGCTTCCTAGTCAAGTGTGTGATCTTATAGATGTTGGTGTGGGATGTTGGCCTCAACTTTGTTCATGAAGCCACTAAGTATTAATGTGAACAAAATCCAAGTAAAATCTTTTAGATAGTTTCTATTGAGTTCACCTCCAAAAGGGGGCATAATCTTTATGCAAGGAGGGGGAAGAATCTCTCCAGTAGATACTCACCATAGGCATGTAGCTAGATGTTGGAAGGTGATATATGCCCTTGAGCCCTACCCCAAGGGTGCTTGTTTTGTATATATATTATTGAGTCCTTCAAATACACCAAAAACATGGGTGCCCTCTAGTGGGGTGACATGGTTGTGTGAGGTGAATGCATACACATAAGTTGTGAAACAAAGGTTTTTCTTCCTCTACCATATATGGTTATAGGGATAAAAAGTGTCTTTTTTAAGTCTATAAACTATCAAATCATCCAAATAACAAAAAGGTCAACACTCCCCCATCCTTCTAAGTTTCTCTATCCTTGGTTGGATTGTTTGAGACTACTATTTGCATCCCTTATCTGAAAAACAACTATCTACTTACAAACCAATATGATGACCAAAATCTAAAAATGATGTGCATATCTACCTAAAATTTATAAACACTATCATTCCTTTGTTTAAAAATTTCCAAAATCATTGAAAATATCAAGTACAGTTCAAACCTGTCAGTTTGGTCCTTTTCTTATTTGTAGTTCTACAAAATTTCACATGAGAAAGCTATCTATCTACATTTTCTTGCTTGGTTTTCTATGTTTCGTAACATGGTTTTTTGTATTTCCTTGCATGAAAGTTTTCCAAAATACTAAAATTGTGAGTTAAAACCTATCTTTTTTGTCAATTATCCTTTCCTCACATGGTTTTTTCCATATTCTCATGCAAGGAAACAAGTTCAAGATTGTTGTTTTGAATTCTCTCCTTTGGGAATCTTTGCACAAGCTTTTCTCCTAAGACTATCAAAATTGCTTTGCCAGGGGTGTTTTCTCACCTAGTTGTTTGTATTTCCTCACCTTGAGTTCATTTCCTCATGTGAGTCTATTCAAATTTTTCCAAAAATAGTGAGATATTATGAGCTCCCTCATCAAAACTTGATCCAAATTTGATTCATGTCTGAAAAATTTTAATTACTTCTCTATTTGCAATAGCTTCATCTCTAATTTATTGCATAGTTGATCACTTGTGGTTTACACAAGAAGGAGTCTCCTTAATTGGTTGTCCTATTCTATTCTCTTGTGTTCATTATACCTTGCATCATGATAATCATAAATCTTGGTAGTTCTAGCCATTTCTTAGACTATTTGTACCTAGATATACAACATGCTTACTCACTTTGAGACAACATTCTTGTGTGATCCTTGTTTAAACTTTTTTTTTAGTCATTGTCTGTGACTATTGCCACAAGGAGTGGAAACTTGTTTACTCCCTATAGACCATGACATGGTAGAACTAGAGGTATAAATCATTAGAAAGGTCACTCCCAATTTTACACATAGTTTGAATCTAGTGAAGGATGCTCACGATCTCGTTCACATATTAGTCCACCTATTTCTCAAAGAACATTTTCCATAAACTTTCAACAAACTAAGAATCCATTATATCAAGAGCATCCTAAAATTGACAGAACACCTACTAAATGAAATAGTTGAATTCTTGTTCAAAATACCTTTTCAACCAACATATACTAAATCCTTCTACACTCCTAAAATGGTTGATCAAGATCAAGAAATAGGAGACCATGGTAGAATACAAGACTAGCAAAGAAAAAAAAGACTTAAAGAACATTACAAGTACACAAATGAGTATGAGGATACTAAAGAGATACTACCCAAAGACATAGAGAAATTTTGTAAGGATAAAAACTTTTAGAAAGTGATGAAGATCTTTCCTAATGAGCAAAAAGAGAAATATTTTATCAAGCTCACTCAAGAAGGAGAAAAGCTACCTCAAATTTTCAATGTTGAAACAATAACACACAAGAAGAAGAAACTAAAACATCCAAGTTACAAAAAAAAATGAATGCCATGTAAGAGAAATTGGCCCAACTAATGCGTGACAAGGATAAACCCACAAAAACATACACTTTAGGCACCATCTATCCATTTCCTTTCAACAAGATTTTGGACATGCCTCCTTTTCCAAGAGTAGTTGAGTTGCCCAAATATTACAAATACTTCGGATCATCCAATCCCAAAGATCATTTGAGAGAATTTGGTGCTCTATATATGGAATTCATACACAATCAGGCATATCTTATGCATTTATTCTCATAGAGTCTAGGTGGTCAATAAATGGAATGGTTTTCAAAGTTACCTACTAGTGCTAAAACATTTAATGAGATTTCTAATATGTTTGTCCAGTAGTACTCCCACAACATACAACATCTAGTCAACATACATGATCTGTGTAACCTCAAACAAAAATTTAGAGAACCTTTCCTCATGTTTCTTCAAAGATGGAAACAATTATATACAAAATATTCATGAAAATTTCTTGAAATAGAAAAATTTGATATCTTCATGGATATATTTTGTCCAACTTTGGGTATAAATTATAGCTTCAAGGTCCATGCACCTTTGAAGATATGATTACACAAGCTATCTAAATACAGGAGTTCATAGTCAAAAAGGGTGAAATAACCCTTTAAAAGAACATTAAGAAAGGATCTACCTCTAGTAAGGACATATCCAAGTATGTGAACAAGAATTGAGAGGTAGTACATGATGGAGTAGTTGACAACATTACTCCCAAACCTACTAAAATGGCTTTCAATCTCATAGATAAAATCAAAGCATCTAAGACTACTAAAAAATATCCTCCTGATAACAAGACATTTTTGGAAACAAAATGAAGAACTCATTTTGGGTTGCATGACCAAAATGAGAGTACACACCTCTTGGTAAACCTCTGGATGTGGTCTATAAGACCTTGCTTGAAAACAAGATCATTACTCCATTGGATAATTCTCATCCTTATGATCCATAGCCACAACCCCCATGGTGGAATGAGAGTGCATTTTGAAAATACCATTAGAAAAAGGGTCACAAAACAAGAAATTTCATCAATCTATGTTATAAAGTTCAAAACTTAATTGACAATGGTGAAATCATTGTGGATGGGCATAACAAAAATTTAGACCACAAGGATTTTAAAGAGCCATTTCCACATTATGATAAAGGAGAAAATTCTAAATAGAAAACCAATAACAAGGCCAATTATACATACACCTATGACAATGATGTGATCAACATGATTGAACTTGTGGACTTTGAATATTGTGATTTTATCACAATTAAAGGAAAACATGACAATATAAAACCAAAAATTCCATTTGACTTAAGAGGTGCTACATCTCTTAAAACTGATCAAGAATAGTCACAATATTGTGCCAATATTGTTATGTGTTCTCATGCTAAGATAGTACCCAAGGCCATGTACCTTCTACTCCTAGGATAGATCAACACAAAGACAAATCTATTGCTAGACCATCTTGAAAAGGTACAAAAATTACAACAACTCCCATGGGTAAAAACTACAGTATCCTTGACCAATTGCAATGAATGAGTGCTCAAATAACAATCTTTGAATTACTTAAAATCTCACCTACTCATAGGAAGATTCTTGATAAATCCCTCAATGAGGAAAATGTACCTCAAGATCTTGATCTTGATAGGTTCCAATCTATGGTGAGTCACTTGACCTCACCTCACTATTTTTCCTTTTCTAAAGAGGATGATAATTCATTGAGTCACCCTTATAACCAACCATTGCACATTGAAGTTATGATATTGTTAGTAAATAGATTTTTTTTTTATTCTACTCTATGAATGACCAATATTAGTGAACAATGATTGGTTATAATAGATGGGAAATAATAATTAAGTGGTTGATTTCCCCCTGAATTCATAGGTACATCTCCCTTAAATTTGTGATTTTCAATGAATTTTTTTTGTTATTAATTCTAAAAGGGGTTTTTTCTTGACCAGAGAATAGAAAAGGTAAACCAAGTTAGGCCTAAACAAGAACTAACTCAAGAAAATATTTAGGTGTTAATGCTAATCAAATTTGTGAACTCACACATCTTATGAACCCATAGATTTTGATGATACAATAATGAAATCTATCTAGAATTAACTATTTCACAAAATACTTCTTACTCTAATATGCAAAGGACTAACTTAAAGAATCATGCAAGATAAGATCTCTTTTAACATTCAATAACACTATTATTATCTTTAGTTTGTTATATTGAACAGGGGAACAAAGTTCTATTTATTCCTTAACTCAATTCAACTAATAGAGATATCTTAAACTATTAAAAAAAATGGAACAATAAATAATTGATATAAAAATCCCTCGACTTGTCTCTACAACATGAAGTATTTCACACCAAAAATTAGTCAACCATTTATTAATCTTTTAATTAGGTACATATAGGATTCCATGATGACTATTACAAAAAGGAACTAAACCAGTTCATCTCCTAAAAAAGGAAAAATGGCAAGGAGCCATTTTATCATTTACAATTGCTCATCACAATATGAAAGGGTAGGAGAGATGTCACTTTACCTTATTTAAATTTTTTGACTTCTCCCTATACGCCTTGGTGGTAACAATGATCAAGGTAAGATCTTCTATCAGTGAAATGGACATTGGTGTATCTCAAGAGCCAATTGGAGTGCTCTTCGGATAAGTCCTTGATAGAATTCAACCTTTCTTGTATTTCCTCCATCACCACATGTATACAGCCACTAAGTTGTTGGAAATTCGACACTCTATTTTGATGATCAGAAGATTTCTTTGTTAGATTATCTAGATAACTAGAGAAATTCTTCTACATGATAGCAATTCCTATTATTCCTTTCCCGTGTCCACTAGTTTGGGAGTTAGCATGTAGGCCTTTGAGAAATTTGAACTTTCTATCTTGTTCCTCTTTGACTTTTCTCTTTGTTCCTTTTAATCCTTCTTCTACCATCAAAACCATTTCAGCTTTGAATTATATACACTATACCCATTCAAATAAGGGCTCATCCCCTTTAGGTAGAATCTTTGCCTCTGCTACTTCCTTAGCTTTCATTTGGATGATCATTTTCAATAACGAGATGCAACACTCACTCTTGGCCTTTTCTATGGATAGGGTAGACTGGTTAGCTGAGATGTTATCATTCTCCATTTCAAGCCTCACTACTACATTACCTAGCTACTCTATGATTGCAAGTCCTTCAAAATTAAGTTTTCTACTCCACTCCCTACCAATTTTCTCAAATTTCTTTTATTCTTGTAGCTTGGAGATGATAGCCTAAATTTCTATGGCCATAGGGTCACCGGTGGGTGATACTCCAAAAATACTTGCTGGAGAGTTGATTAGCTTCCTAATGAAGTAGTTAAGTTTGTGGATCTTTTCCTTCATTCTAACTTTGGCCAGTTTGAGACTCTTGAGTTCTCCCTCTATCACCTCATTTTTCGATTTCCCTAGGCCCACTTTGGTGTCATGTCTAACTTCTCCAAGCTCTAGAGACTACAATGTGAAATCACCCATACTTAGGTCTTCAATCCTCCCCTCCTTGGTGGGCTTAGCAATCTCCATAATTAAGTGTCTTGTAATAGGGTCTTGACCAAGAATTGATAGAGTTCTCTTCTTCTTAACTTTACTCAATGTCGATCCAAAATGGATAGCTATAGATAAATTTTCTTTTTTGGGGACTCCCTATTCGTTCCTCTTCCTCTTTCTATCCAAGGTATTCTTGAGCCATGCCTCAGTGCCAATTACCTTGGATGTAGTCCCTAGTGTATCTACACTATACATTTTCCTCCTAGTAGGAGTTAATGTCTTTGAAGTTGAAGAGAAAGGATTCTTTTGAGTTGGGGGAATGAGTTTTGGAGTTTGAGACACTTTCTCTACTTTAGATGCTTTTTTTGCTATAGATATTTCCTTTTTTGCTTCATTTGACTTTGCAAATTCACTTTCACTATTCCCTCCATCTCCAAGGTCAACCACTTGTATTTGGGGGCTACTTGTTAGGAGTAATGTAGTGTTTATGGATGGAATTAGAATAATGTGTGGTGAGAGAGCCACTATGACTACATTTTCCTTCAATTCATTGGCCTTCTTCTTCTTAGACTCTATCTCTATTCTGATCATTGGCAATGAACCATCCTAAAAAAAAATATCAAGTAGTATGTTCTAGTCAGGAGGTTGACCACCTCCTCCATTTGGTTGAGTGGGTCATTAAGTGAGAGGAAGGATTTTTCCTAAAGCACCACTTTGAGAATATGAAGGTGTTGCCACATTTTGAGAGGACTGGGAAAGTGTGCCTTTGCTCATGGTTCACTACATCATGGTCCACTTTACCCATTCTCTACTTCTCTTATAGATTTTGTCCATCATCATATCTAGATCCTTCACAACATCTTCAAAAAGCTTTGAACTTATGGTAGTGTTCATTAGCTTGGTCAAGTAAGTATTGCTATACATATTTTGACCATCATCTTCAACTCCATCTACATCAATGTTCACCTTATACATCTTCACTTCATCTATTACTAACCTCTCAAAGGCTTGATCATGGCTCTTTAACTCATCTTTCCAATTGGCCCAATAATCCTCAATGGTAGTAATGTGTTTTATCATGCTCCCAATATGCAAGACATCTTTGGCATACCCATTTAGGTTGAACAAAGGCATTTGGACTTTATACATGTCCAACTTATATTTCCTTTTGAACACCTTCATCATGTTCTTAGCATCGAATTGGGTATCATAGCTAAAGGCTCCAACTTTCATGAGGAATTCTTATCCTTTATTCTTTAGGCTTCCACTCAGTATGTTCACTTGCAGAGCTTTTTTTCACTTGGATACTTTGGTAATTTCAAGGGAAATTCATCAAATGTTGCTAGATGCAAATAAAAAAATGTATTGATCTTAGATTGGTTTTGATAATTGAGTTCCAGCACACATAAGACATTTACTTAGTTTATCCAAACTAGTAATGCATGTCAAGTATGATATGTAAATACAAGACTATGCTAAGTTACAATGAGTGTCAAGTCACTCATGTGCCAATTAGATAGATCATGCTAAGTGATTCAAGTACCAAGTAAATAGTATATGCTGATCAATTTAGGTGTTGAGTCAAAAATAGAGTTGTAGTATGTGTTAAGCATTAGTAACTTCAAGTGTCAAGTAACACAAATTGTACATACTTGTTTGTAATTGCACAAACAACTATATAAAACATTTTTCAATCAACTAAAGAATATAATACAATTATTTTGAAGATAAGGATGAATTTTTATGTGGATTTCCTACACAATTACATGTATCCAATCAAAAAATAGGAAGGATTAAGTGGTAAAAAGGATGAATCTCAACTGCAGATTCATACCTAACCCTAAGTCCTCTAGTCTTCTTAAGGAGGATGAAACCTTAAACTTCATATGAGTGTGTAAGGAATTGAAGAAGAAGAATAGAGAATTTTGTATTGGAAAAATAGAGCATTCATGGAGACTTAGAAGTTATAGAGAGTGAATTGTAGAATTAGTTGGAGGAGAACAAGAACAAAAGGATACAACATTGTCACATCAGATTAGGAAGGATTAAGAAGAATACTATACAGATTTGATCTTTAATCAAGAAACTAAAGCCAACCATAAGATCTAGATTGAAACATCCTAACAGGTGATTTTAGTTAAATCTCCTAGGTGGAGTAATCCTAATAGAGTATTGTAAATATTTAAATAGGGTGACATTCCAAGTGGATGTTTAGAAGTCCTTTAACCAAGCACACTTCTAATAGGGTGTTGAAATCCTCTAACAAGGTGGGACTTAACAGTTCTTGTAAGCCTTTAACAAGGTAGGCCTTTCATTGGGTAGATCATGATTCATGGTCAAACCATTGTAACCTTAATTGGCTAAACTTTATTGCTGTAGTAGTAAAGATTTATGGGTGTCATCCCCACCCTAGTTTTATTTCTATTTGGAGGGTTTCTGGGTAATCATATCTGGTGTCAAATGTGTGATTGCTTATATGTTAACATGATTTAGATGTATGTGTTTTACATGTTATTTTAGTTTATCTATTGAATGCATGAGATGAATGAGTGGTGAAGCATTTTATGGGTTCATGTTTTAACTACTAATTCACCCCCCCCCACTTCAAAAGTTTACCTTTACTACTTGTAATTCCAACAATTGGTATCAGAGATAAGATCTCAAAAGAAGAAGCTGTGTAGCTTAGAGGAAAGATCTTGAAATGGAAGTCTACAAGTTGAGAAAGACCATTGAGAACCAAGAGATTGAAATACATCTCATCCTACATCAACTAAATGAAGCTAGAGATGCTTTGAAGAGTTCCCTGAAGAGAAGGAAAGAGATTTCTATAGCAAAAAATGACACACAATACAAAGAGATTGACACCACAAAGCTATGTGCAAATGGTAACTCTAGTGAATTTGATGTAGCAATTAAAGATCTAATAGAAATGGATAGAGCACAAGCTAAAGAAATCAAAAATCTCAAGTTGGAACAAGAATCACAAGCTATATTGCTATGTGTGATGATTGAACAAAAGAAGAAAGCTATAGAAAACAAGTCCATGATTGAGGAAGACAAAAGAATTTTGGAAAATAGATTGGAAGAAAAGTCAATAGAGCTATCCAAAATATCAAACATGCAATTGGATACCTTAGCCAAATAATGAATTCTCATCATGAGTTGAATGTCAAGGACATTGAGATAACTACATTGAAGTTGCAGAATGAACAACTGTAGAATGACATGAAAAGAGAAAAGGAATTTGCTAAAATTTTCAACAAGCCAAATGAAGCCATCAAGTATTTTGAGAAATTACTAAAATCCCCTAGATCCAATAGAGATACATCAGGAATGGTCTATACAAGCACTAAAGAAGGAGAATCATCCAAAGTTGGTGAGGAAAGGAACAACAAAGGTAAGAACTCCAAACCCACTTGTAATCATTGTGGAAAGAAAGGGAATACCTCTACTGTGTGTAGAATAAAGAATACAAATTAGAATGCTAAGCCTAAGAATATGACTCATTGTCACAATTGCAACAAACAAGGTCATCAGGCACATGAATGCAGAACCAAAACCATGCATGCACCAAAATTTGGACACTGCTACAAGTGTCAGAAGTATGGACATAAAGCCTTTGAATGCACATCCAAGACCATGTGGTCATCAAGCAAGCCAAAAAAGGTTATAGAAACCCTTATTATTGGGATTACAACACAAGATATAGCTATCACTATTGTTAGGAATATTGACATGTACCTAAAAGCTACATTAGGACTCACTTCAGTGGTAACTACAAAAGATGGTTAAGTCAAACTATACATTTTAGTTGTTTGAAGACTGGTCATATTAGTAAACATTTTCCAACTAGGTCCAAGGCACTAAGTTGTGAATTTGATAAATGTAAAGCCAAGGTAGATGTTGAACACATCAGGCATGAGATGAAAAAGACATGGAAGAAGACGGATGGTGGCAGTATATCAAATGAAGAAGGGATTACTTCACCCAATGGGTCAGGTGATCACACCTCATCAAACTAAAAAATCAAAAGGCATGTGGGACTAATATTTAAGTATTATATCATACATCATCTCCAAAAATAAGATAGCACTAAAATGACTACATTAATATGAGTAAAGATGTAAGAAGTTGTAGAAAATTCAAGGTTAAATCTTCAAGTTTTCATGTTGTTGCTAAGCATGAAAAGTCTTCTGTGTATGCTGAGTGAAATCCTAGTTAGAGCTAAGCTACTAGTCAAAGATAGTTATAGCCAAGCTTTTAGTAGCTACTGAGTGAGGGAAGTCTCTATAGATGCCAAGTGGAATAGAAATCATGTTGATGTCAAGTTTATATATGTTCAAGTACCAAGCATTAAATGTGAAGTTTTGAAGGGTATATGGTCAATTTTCACCTATTTTTCATCATTTCAAATTCAAGTGAGAGCACATAGAATGAAAAGGTGATTCACAATCCAATTCAAAGCCTTTACAAAGATCTTAGTGATGATCAAGCACCATTTCATCAAATTTTTGAGGTATTCTTCATATGCCAAGTTATGCAGTTTAAAATTTGTAAAACCCTAGTTTGAAAAAATGGCTTCTAGTTCAAATAATGTGAAGGAGAAAAAAGTTTTTGATGTCCAATTAGTTAGTAATGAGGTCAAAAAATCAAATTTTAAAGCCATCCCAAGAATTGCTTATAAACAAGACCCATTAGGCATGTTATCCATGATTCTACCTAAGGTTATAATGGTCCAAGATGTAAGAAAATGTTACAACTACTATGTAGGAGGTATAGGTGATATGGAAATAAGGAAAGATTATGATAATTTGTGTGAAAATATCATTTTGAAGGAAGAATTTAAAATTGTTGAGAGAAAGGGTTTGACCCGTGCCCTAGATTTTCCCACAGTGTTCAAAATAGAATGGATCAAGATAGTGTTAAAAGAAAGATACATGATGGAAGTCTATGTTTGGAAGGAGGACCAATCAATATTTCAAAAATAATTTTTCATAGGGTAACTAGTTTTCCAACCCTAGATCAGCCAAAGACCCTATGAATTGACTCAAAAGAGGTAATTGAGAAGAACACAGGTGCAAAATAGAATAAACATGGAATTACAATAGATACCATCACAGACCCACTACTTGATTTTTCAATTAGGGTTATTTCTCATAAGTTTTATTATTCAAGCAAGTTAAAAAAATGCACCCTACATTGCAATTGATGTTGGCTATAAAATTATCAAGAAAGATCATACTTATGATCTTACGAAACTTCAATTACAGCAAATAATGGAAAATCTTGGAGTAGTTAGGAAGACAAAAAGTGCTTAGTGCAAATTTGGATTAATACTTGTGTGCATATTTTTCTATTTATAGAATGAATTCCCATCTTTTGGTAAAATAGGTTGGAAGACAAATAGATCAGTGGCTGTATAAATCAATGAATATATTGAGCAGATGGGTGAAAACCTTGAAATAGTTATGAAAAGCTATTTTGAAGACTTCAAGAAGTCTATGAAGCTTAGGATGAGGATACCTACCTCCTTAGTTGAAAAATACTACAATGACATATGTTTTCTTCTAGATATTGATTACACATACATACAGGTAGTAGTGCCTAGGGTAAGATGGCTAAGACCCTTAGGATATGAGATAAATGTTGATGAAGCCTTAGCTACCATCATTGCACTTCTAGCTGAAGAAGTTGATAAAAGTGCCAAAATATTTGATAATTATGATGTTATGAAATCCAAAGTTGAAATGGATTTAAAGATAGCCTCCACAATGAAGAAGAAAGAAAAATTGGTGAGAAAATTAAAGGCCCAATTTGGAGAAGGTGCAGGTAAAGAGAAGAAGAAGATGATGAAGAAGACGAAGAGGAAGAATAGAAACAAGCCCCAGAACCTCTTGCTTTGACCCAAGGCATGGGTGAGGACATTGAAGAAGAAGGTGTTGAGAAAGAGAAAACTAAAGAAGCATTAATACAAAAAAAACCTAAGAAAAGAAAGGCCAAGGCACAACCTTTGGAAAATACGAAGGCAAAGAAAACTACTAAGCCCAACCCAAAAAAGCCAAAAACACCAACAACTAGGGCAAACACAAGGGCCATTACACAAAAGGCCAAAGAGAAAGCCAAAGAAAAGACAAAGGCTACTAAAAAAGAAGGGCCAGAGTAGAAGAAGCAAAGGAGAAAATACATTACATAGCCAAAGACTAATCATGTAAGGATAGAATCAGAAGATACAAGCCAGTTTAGAGTGGTAAGTCAAGCACCAAAATCTGATCTTGAAAATATCTGAGAGAATATTAAGAATACTGTAGATTCAACAAGTTTGAAAAATATTGATTTGGGGAAACTTGATAGAGAAGAGAAAAAATTGATTGAGGAATAAATATATGCAATGATGTATAAATTCAAGAACACTCTACTTCAATTAGATAATACAATGCCTAAGGATTTGTATACTATTATTGAAAATAAGTGGCATTATTGTTTAAACCTAGAGAAACAAATCAGAGAATCCACACTAGCCTAGGTAATGCCATAATTGACAAAAGGAAAAATTTTCGAACCAAATAAGCAGTATGTTGGATGGTTTGCAACAAAATATAGGGCATTTAGTATCCTTCAAAATAATATTGAAGATGTTGTCAATAAATCCACTCAAATGTGGAAATTGATCTATGGATTGACAACTATTAAAGAAGGAGAAAAATATCCCTTTGAGGGAAGAAATAATGATGATGATAAAAATGACAAGGAGGAAGAAGATAAAAAAAAAGGACACTACTAAGGAGGAGACACAAAAGAAAGATGAAGACATGGCTATAGGTGAAGAGTAGTAGGAAGAACAAAGTGTGCAAGAAACACAAATGCCTAGTATGAGCCCTCCACATGACACAAGCATGCCTGCAGAAACTATAACTATTAAGGATGTCTCTAATGTGTCTACTTAGAACATTAATCCTTTAACTATATAAGACCTAAAGAAGATTCTTGACCAATCCTCACTACGAGCCACATTGTGTGAAAATCCAGTATTGGTCAACACTAATGAACTTCTAAAGGCAGCAGCTAACATTACAAGGGATAAGGTTAATACACAAGAACCACCTTTTGCCATCCCTTTAGCTACTAGTGCTCAATCTTTAATACACACATCAGTAGATAGATCCACAAAGGTTGACACAACTATTAATTTTATTTGGTTGAACAGTAATAGACTACAATAGAAGAGAAAGAAACAAAAAATGATCAACCTAATGCACAAACACAAGGTGCAAGTTAGATATTTGTAATTGATCATAGAAAATCTAAAGAAAGTAAGGACATACTAAAGGAGAATGAACAAGAGGATTTTCAAGCATTGGTAACATTACCAACATTTAGCACTCCTACAAAAGTCCTTCAAAAGTTGAGCACTAAAGTTGTACCACTATAGATCTCAACACTAGGCTCAAGTTCCTCCAAGGTTGCTAAGGTAATTCGCTATGGAGATGTAACTCTAGATGAAGAAATAGTGATACCTAAGTATTATTATGAAACCATAACATTAGAATAGATAAGCATAATGCAACAAGACTTGGAAAAGAAGAAAAATTAGGAAATACTTAGAAAGGAGTATAGACAGAGGCAAGCATAACAAGAAATCAAAGACATCTTCTTAGATGCATTCAGTTTTCCAACACCTAAAGAATCAAAGCCACTATTGCAACAGTTATCAAAAATTGTGGAGTAGGTGAACAATGAAGACAAGGACACTAATGCCAAACTTTTGGAATGGTCTGAAAGGAAATTTCAAGGGAAAGTAAATGAAAATATATCTGGCGATATAGCATTGATGCAAGTTGAATTGGCTAAAAAAGTTGAGAAAGTGAAGAAGGTAGTTGAGAACATATTCTCATTGTACACCAAATTTTGTAATCCCACACTCTTCACTCAAGAAACAAGCCATAGAATTCTAAGTCTGGAGAGAAATTTAAAAGTCTTAGGTATGCAACTACCTCAAAACCCAGCTCAGAGTGAGAAGCATTTCCATGCATTTCTTCAATCACAAAGTCAACTAGCTATGTTGATAGTAGAAGAGACTAATATAAGAGTCAAGTTGACTAATATACAAGCCTCCCTTACTCCCCATATGGAGATACTCCATAAAGATATGTAGAAACTTTCTTGAAGAAAGATTCTAATCTTTCTACATCAGATGGACTAGTTCACCTTGCAGTAGAGATAGCAATCCAAATAAAGTCATTGGATGTTGCATGTGACAATTGGGATGCTACTCTCAAAATAATCATGGAAGTCCATAAATATTTTTTGGACAAATACACTCTAAGTGTATAGACCCTTTGACATAAGTGTCAAAAAGGGGGAGATAAAAGAATGAAAAAGGGGTAGATAAAAAAAAAAAGAAGAGAAAGAAAAAAAAAAGGGAAAGATAAACCAAAGGGGGAGAAAACAAGCCAAGGAATAGATAAAGAAAGAAAAGAATAGTGAAAGGGGTAGTTAAATCATTTTTTGACCTCAGTGATATACATTTTGAAGAATATAGATATAGAGATAGAAACATGACATACATTTTGAAGAATATAGATACAGAGACAAAAATAGAAGCAGAGCATATTAGATGATAGAGCATCAATTCAAAATACATTGAAGACAAAGAGAATCAACAAGAGACAAATATAATTAGAATGCAGAATAGATTTTTTGATACAAATCAAGAACATTAACTCAAGGGGAGTAATAAATTTTGAGGTACATAAGTTATTACAAACTTTTGAAATTTTAAAGTTTTGTATATAAGTCAAGTTGTGAATATGATTATACTTGAGAAAATTAGCTAATTATGTATAGTTAAGTGTTTTTGACACTCATGTCAAAGGGGAAGATTGTTGATCTCAGATTGGTTTTGACAATTGAGTGTCAACACACTTAAGACATTTACTTAGTTTATGTCAAACTAGTAATGCATGTCGAGTATGATATGTAAATATAAGACTGTGTCGAGTTATAATGAGTGTTGAGTCACTCATGTGTCAAGTCATTCAAGTGTCAAGATAATAGACCATGCCAAGTGATTGAAGTGTTGAGTAAATAGTAGATGCTGAGCAGCTTAGGTACCGAGTCAAAACTAGAATTACAATATGTGATGAGCATTAGTAACTTCAAATACTAAGTAACACAGATTGGACATACTTGTTTGTGATTGCACAAACAACTCTGTAAACAATTTTTCAATTGACCCAAGGATAGAATATGATCTTTTCGAAGATAAGGATGAATTTGTATGCAGATTCCCTATCAAATAACATGCAACCAATCAAAAAATAGGAAGGATTAACAGGCAAAAAGGATGAATCTCAGTCATGGATTCATACCTAACCCTAAGTCTTATAGTCTTCTTAAGGAAGATGAAACCTTAAACTTCATATGAGTGTGGAAGAAATTGAAGGAGAAGAATAGAGAAATTTGCATGCAAAAAATAGAGCATTCATGGAGACTTAGAAGTTATAGAGAGTGAATTGTAGAATCAGTTGGAGGAGAATAAGAACAAAAGGATACAACATTATCACATCAGATTAGGAAGGATCAAGAAGAACACTATACAAATTTGATCTTTAATCAGGTAACCATAGCCAATCATCAGATCTATGCTAAAATATCCTAATAGGTGATTTTAGTTAAATCTCCTAGGCAGAGTAGTCCTAACGGGCTATTGTAAATCCTTTAATAGGGTAACATTCCAAGTGGATGTTCAGAAGTCCTTTAGCTAGTCACATTTCTAATAGGGTGTTGAAATCCTCTAATAAGGTGGGACTTAATAGTCCTTATAAGCCTTTACCAGGGTAGGCCTTTCATAGGGCAGATCATGATTCATGGTCAAACCATTGTAACCTTAATTGGCTACACTTTATTGTTGTAGTAGTACAAATTTGTGGGTGTCATCCCCACCCCAATTTTACATTCTCTTTGGAGGGTTTCTGGGTAATCATATCTGGTGACAAATGTGTGATTGCTTATATATTTACATGATTTAGATGTATGTTCTTTACATGTAATTTTAGTTTATCTATTGAATGCGAGAGATGGATGAGTGGTGAAAAGTTTTATGGGTTCATGTTTTAACTGCTCATTTACCCCCCTAAAAGTTTACCTTTCCTACTTGTAACTCCAACAAAATGATGAGAATTTAACAAAGCAACATCCAAATTGACTGATAGAAGCCATGGCTTCTAGGTTGAATCTCCTTTCTAAGCATCCCTATAGTTCCCTACAAACCCTCATGGTAAACTCATCATTTACCTTAACATAATCTGCATAACTATTCTATAATTGGAGACATGGATAAAACTCATCAAACTTAACATCATTACAAAAATTCTCTAATCTTGGAATTGCTAGGCCATAATTGTAATGAGGCCAACAAGTAAATCAAGAATGAAGACATGTAGAATGTATTGTAAAACTTGGCCTTCTGGAGAGCATTGGATAGAATTTCACTTACCTCTTGCGCTCAATCAATGTAATGGGTATTTGATCATATGACTTGAACTAGAAAGAAATATTTCTCAACAAAATTTAAAGCTTCTACCTCACCTTTCAACCTATGTAGGAGAACCAAACTATCAATGATTTATAGCCTAAGGTTGGTTCCGAACAAAGTTTTAGGAACTTTTCTCTTATCACTCCATGGTTTTTGGAACCATGTCCTCATCATTTTCCTTCTCTAGATTATCTTCTTTGTTGAGAATTCTAAGATGGATCCACCAAAGGTTAAGGTAGAGAACTCCTCCTATTCTGGCACATGAAGGTAATTCACCACTATTTTCCTATCAATTAAGATCAACACTATATCATCAAGTAGAACAATTTTCCTAATTTCTGGGTTGTAGTGATGAATTCACTCATAAATTAGCTCTAGGGCTTGGATTGAAACTAGAAAACTAGTGGCCTTGACTAAACCACATCCTCATAGTTTCTTAGTAATAGGGTGAATTTGTTTAGATTTCACCCTCCTTTGGAAATATTCCATGTCATAGAAGTAGAGGGATGTGTTTATGATATTTTACAATTGAGACTTGATCCAAGTCAAACCATCAAAGTCACATAGATGAAATTTAAGGAAATACCCATTAGATAGTAAATGCAAAGGCTTAATGGAAATTTAGGGGTCTTTTCACTATTATATTGAGCTTAATGGTAACTTTCTTTAAGCCCACTACTTACTTTCTTTTTTTTCCTTTAAGTTTTAGAAATTTACCATTGGGGTTACCCTATTAAGGAAAATACATGAAGAGAGATTATGATTATATCTTCTTTCCATAATGATCAAATCTATTCTAGTATCATTCTTGAAAACTTTAAATCCAATATGGGTCCCAAACTCAATCATTAGCTTGATCTTTCTTGAATAATTTGAAAATTGTCTTCTTGGGTTGGAAACCCACTTATGAGAAGACAATTTTTTATTTTCCATCAACATTTCCTTTTGATTGAATATTTGACCATTTCATTTCTAGTAGTTGGGAATTCTTAGTTAAGGTGCAAGGACTTGTCTAAGAAGCATTTGACATCTTACTTTTCACCTTAAACTACTTTGTGAAAAATGGTCTTCATGGGTGGAAAACCTGCCAAGGAGAAGACAATTTTAGTTTTTCCACCAAGGCTAGATATTTGAGTAATAATCAATTTGAATAATGTTTAGGAGTCTCATTTTGGATTCAAACAACAATTCCTTTGAAAATTTTCACTTCTTGGATCATCTTGAGTTATATACATCTGGAAATGATCTTTTGCAAGAAATTTCTTTCATGGGTTGGAAACCCATCGAGGAGAAGACAACCTCTAAATTTCCACAAATGCCTAGTTTATTAAGAGGTGATACACCATGAGAAAATAGAGAAAATATCTGATCTACACTGAGTAAGTTTTATCTCTATTAGACTAGGTACTAACTTACCCAACCAATTATAAGGGAAAACAATCACCCCTCTAGATTTAGAGATAGAGAGAAGGTGAAATGGGAAAATATGATAGAGATTACCTAGCCTTTAGGGACCTAGACCTAGACTCAAACCAAAATGGGGACTACACTCACTTAATCTATTACAAAAAACTAACTTTTCTTGATAGATTAGAAAATAAAAGGTGGGTAATAGATACATCAAAAATGTATCCATCACATGCTTATTGATGATGGAGCTGGTCTAAACATCTTTTCTGCTACTTTTCTCAAGCAATTGGGTTATTCTAAAGTATCTACTAATCCTCATCACAAAATAAGCATCAAGGCATATGATAAAGTTGAGCATAAAAACCTAGGTCTTGTGGTGTTTACTCTTTGCATTAGTCTAGTAGAAAGAGATGTTACTTGTTAAATCCTTGACATTCTATTAGAATACAATATTATGTTAGGGAGACCATGGATACATGAAATGCAAGGTGTGCCTTCAACATACCATTAATTTGTCAAGTCTCTATTCCAAGGCTTTGAAGTTACTATACCTTCTAATACTAGCTACACTTATAACATGCTAAAATTTGATGAAAGCTTTGTATCTACTAATAGGGAATCTAAAGATCATCATGTTGATAAGTTGAAAGAAATGGAGAAGTTGCTCAAGTTGACAAAAACTAGGATGGGCGAGTATCACATAGAACTTGTTCTATCTTTGACATCTCTTCTTGAGTCTCCCTGTCATTATGGGAGACCATCTGAAATGAAGAGACATTTTTTATTATCACCTCAGACTAAGTTCAATCATGCCTTCCTGAAAACTATTGTACCTCTTGAAGAGGAAGATGAAGATAGAGCCATCATTGCATGGATATATAGAGAGGAAATTCCAGTGAATCGCATATAATAGTCTCATGAGATTACACCTAAAAGGTATGGTCTAGGTCATAAGCTCATGAAATACTTTGGTTACAAAGTAAATGGTCCAATTAGATGTAACAAAAATGGCTTGATTGATCCTATCAAAGAAATATCTAGATGGTCTCCGGATATAAAAAATCTAGGTTTCAAGAAGATTCCCTTCTATCTATGGATTAATAAATTCATACTAGAATATGAAAGTTTTTCTAAACATGAGTCACAAACTAAGTTAGATAATCATGAGGACAACTTTGATGATGAGTATACTTATCCTTGTCCAATTCCTTTTGACATTGCTAAATTATTTGTAGAACTAGATGACTTTGTACCATGTGTTATCACTATAGATGTTAATGGTGATTCTTCTGACAATACTATTGATCCTCCCCATATTCAATAGGGACAAGGATAGTCTAGTCATATTATAGGTGTTAAACACCTTTTTAAAAATCAAGATCATAATGGAAGTGATGAATAGGTTCCCATCACTACTAGGGAATTATATAGTCTAACTCCATGTAGCACAAATTCTTGAGAGTACGAATTTGATTCTCTTTCTGAGTAAACTATAGATAGGGATGTAGATCAAGTTCATGCATATGAAAATAATCTTAAAATAGGTGAACAATCTAGGATTTGGTCGGATGAGTCTCAGCCTACTAGTGTCAAAAAGGCTTCAATTAATATTGTTAGAACTCAAAGGCATTCAAACACACCTTTGGACCAAATCTCTTTAGGACTCATTTTATTTTTCCAAGCATTTGATGGCTATACCATGAACACCATGAAACTTCCCATATCTCTATCAGTCACCTATCCTGAGCTCATAGACTTGGATCCCAATCCATCTAGTGAAGTCCCTATATTCCAAAATGACTATGCTCTTTCCTACTACTTAAATATTGTCAAACTAGTAATGTCCTCCACCAGTGAACATAGTGTTAATATGACTGAAGTTGACATCAAATATCTTAGTCACACAATTAAAAAGAAAATAAATAGAAGGTCTAATGGTGAAAATCACATTGTGGTAGTATTAGAACCCAAAATAATAAAAATAAAAAACATATCCAAAGGTGAAAACCTCTTTGAGGTGCCTAAGGATGAGATATTTGATGCACTTCCTAGTTATTTTTAGGAGAGATCATCATTTTTTATAGAGCCAACACAGCCAATCAACTTAGGAATAGAGGAACAACCTCATATGATACCAATTGCACAATCTTTATCTATAGAAGAAAAATAGGAATTTATTACCTTCTTTCAAGAAGAAAAGATCAACTTTGCATTGACTTACTCAGATATACCAGGCTTGGATCCTAACCTCATAATAAATCATTTTTCTATCATGATGCTAGGAGTAAAACCAATCAAAAAAAAGCTTCGAAAGATGCATCCTCATGTAGCATTACTTGTTAAAGCTGAATTGGTGTTGGTGAGCAGATTTTTCTTTTAAATTAAAGAAAAAATAATAAAAGATTGTATGCCCAAGTTCATAAGACAAATACAATTTCCCAATAGTTGAGGAATTTTCACATTCACAATTCCTCTCTGAATTTTAGTAGGGTTTAGCTTCCTTATTAGATTTTCAATCAAAACCACTTTTCAAAAGAAGATTACTTTTAACCTGAAAGTAAGAAGGCTTCCCATCTATTCTTGGATAGTGGAAATAATATAATTAATAATAGAATAATAAAAACAAATGCACACAAAGGAGAGAACACATAGTTTCTCTCTAAACCATATTCTAGAAAATAAAAAAAACTTGAAAGATAATCACCATGAGGAAAGAAATATCCAGCACATAAGGAATCATTCAATAATTCAATAATGATTCAATACTAAATCAATAAGGAACAAATTCAAAGCATATGTCTTTGAATATTCAACCATTTCCTTTCAAAAGAACAATACTATTCAAATATGATACTGGAAAAACTTAGAAAATCTACATAAACATAAAGTTTCAAGTAAGATATCCATCAAAAACTACCAATACTTAGCACTACTAGGCTTCAAACTTAAATAGCAAGCTATCTAAGAATCTCCCTAAAAACCCAATTCATGAATAGGTAAAAGTAGTTATAAAAACCAACATTAAAATAGGGTACATGGACCAAGAGTTTAACTATTAAAAACCATAACTAAAATTTTTTGCAAGTAATTTAACAAAAAACAAAAAATATCCACTAATTAGTCAAGAAGTTTCCTCCTCCTCCTCATTTTAGCATCTTCAACATCACCTTTCCCATGCACCAACTTCCACATCCTAAATGCATTCATGAATTCAATCATGGTAGTCATGTTTGGATTCTTGATGCTTTCAATGTAGTTTTTCCAGATGTCCTTGTCTAGCTTCATTTTGTTCATAGTGTCTAGGTAACTTGGTAGTCACAGGGTACAAGTTCTTGATATCACTTCACTTTTGTCCACTTTGGAGGAGTTGAATGATGTGAGATCCATTTTTTCTTTAACAGATTTCATATGTTCTTCATGATGCTTGATCATTGTCTCTACATCAAAGCCTCCTTCTTCAAGGGGATTAGACAAAGGTCAATTGATAGATTGGAAATCTCTACCTACCTACTCCAGTAACATCTTGAAATCCCTTTCACATGATTATATTCTTGATGAAATTGTAGAAGTATAGTTGGACACTCCCTATGCTACATTTTTCCTTATAACATGAAGTAGACCTGCATCCACATGTTACAATGGGTTCTCTTGGAGGAATTTTTCTGGTCCAAACTCTTCTACTTCTACAAACTGAGACAACATGGCTGATATTTTTTCAACTTCTATTTTCCATGTCTCAAACTAAACACAAGATTTGTCAAGAGCAATCTCTACTAGGGAAACAATCTCATACAAATTTTGCACGAGTTTGGCAACTTGGATCGTTACCAAGTTGATCCAACTAGATAATACAAACATTATCATTTTTCATTTTTTCAAATCTTCTTATAGCCACTAATTTTTAAGGGCATTGGAATCAAAGGCAGTTTGTGACTGATTCCTAGGAATTGAGCTTTGTCCTTTCAATGAATTTATGTATTTAGCCATTGCATTATTTTTGGCTTTCAGCCTTTTCTTCTCAATTCCATCTTTTTGTGATTGTAGTACAATTTGTTTTGTGGACACCTCTACCTAGTGTTATTTTATCTCATAGTTCATTACCCCTATGTTTGTGCATGTAATTTCAAAGTTTCTCAAGTCTAATTTGTCAAATCCCTCTTTAGAGTTATAAGTGGCTACTTTAGCAATGCTCCTCCTAGTTGCACTATCAAAAATTATCCTAGTAGTGCTTTTGGTTCTTTTGGGTTTTGGAGCCTTATTAGTGTATTTACTCTCAATATCATCAATAGGGAAAGAAACTAGAACCACACTCCTTTTCCTATTCACTAAAGCCACAAGTTGGTTAGGAGTGACAGCATCTCATTGTGATTCAATAGTCCTCTCTAGAGTAGATACAATTTGTACATTGGGGGAGATGAACCCACAGTCATTTGAACTCTCTAGCTATTATCAATGAGTTCCCTACCTTGATCTTTGTCTTATTCATTGTCAACTTGAATAACCTAGATAGGGCTTGTTGGAGTCAACATTTTAGTCTTCCTATTAGAATGAGTTTTTTGCACAAGGGGAGGGTTATGAACCTTTTTCTTAGAAATTCTTGACAACTTTCTACTACTTGTAATGGGGAGACCAACATTAGAAATAGAATAAACCTTGACATTAGCATGGGTGCCCTTTTACAATTTCAACCAAAAGTTTTTCTTTATAATCATATTTGCCATTTTTTTAAGAATATCATCTTCCTCCTTAGAATCCTAGTCTATGACAAGATTTATAGGTTTGATTTCTTGGGAGGTTGGAATGCCATTCCCATCCTTCACTATTTCTATAATATCTATTTCCAACTTCAATTGAAAAAGGATAATTTGGGAAATGATAAACCTAGATAACCCTCTTCTCTTCACTTCTAATTCATCTATACAATCTTCCCATAAATCTTCCACAGTGGGAACATGTGTAATTTTCACCTAAGTGTCAAACAAGCTATGAATGATTCCTTTGTTGTCAAAGTTTGACCTAGCTTAATAAGTACCAAAACTAAACTTAACTATATCAGAGCTTATACATTTTACATTTTTCATCCTTCCACATGTTAGTTTGCCTAATTTAAGAGGGAAAATGATATTAAAATCTTCTTCAACTAATAATTTATTTATCATAGAGATTAATTGCCACACTACTTCCACCAAGATGAAATAATCAAAGGCAAATATAGGAAGATGCATAAGTTCTTCATCAAAACCTCCTACTCTCAAATAAGTGAACCTTTAGAATTGAATATGTAAGCTACTAAAAGATTAAACCAGTCTTTGAGACTCAGGTGAAAATCTATGTTGCAAAGAACTTTTCATCTCAAAACACAATTTCCTAGAGAAAATATCATGAACCCTTCTAAAATCATCTAAGACTTTATCTTTATGTAACAAAGGGAAATAATTATATATGGTAATATCCTTAGTTTAGGGTTTATGTAGAAAATGTTTCAAATCTTGAGTGGTAGCTAACATGTACATTAAGTAAGATGGCATGAAATCCTTCTTTAGATTTAGAGCACCTTTCTATTGATCTCTAAGAGAACTGACAATTAATTCTGCCCAATCTAGAAATTACAAATGTGTTAACACAATTTGAATATAGAAGCACATCTAATTTTCAAAAATAGAGAGATCCAGGGAACCACAAAGTCTATGTAAAAGATCAATTATGTGTTGGACCTGAGCCATCATTTGGCTTTTCTTCATAAATTTTAGGCAACCTCAAACCACCCTCATAGAGAGAATATGTCCAACTTCTTTCTATGACATTCTTATAATCACTTGCCTTGTCATAAAATCTAGTAATAGATAAGGCCAGGGTAAGATCAAAAAATTGTTGCTCTTCTAGGTGAAACAAGCTAGACACGATCTCTCTATTAATATCAAACAAAAAGCTTCAATCTTGTTAACCTCATAATGGTTTTTGACACTTGAGTGCCAATACACTTACCCACTCTATATTGGTGTTGAGTACACCATGCATGCCGAGTTAGGAAAGACTTCAGGTGCCAAGTGATCTTCATGTGCTGAGTAGTTTTTAGATGCCAACAAACATAAGGTGTCGAGTGTTAACAAGTGCTAAGCAACATAAGGTGCCGAGTGTTAACAAGTGCCGAGAAACATAAGGTGCCGAGTGTTAACAAGTGTTGAGCAACATAAGGTGTCGAGTGTTAACAAGTACCGAGCAACATAAGGTGTTGAGTGTTACAATTTTGTTTAGGTGTCGAGCTATCTAGGAAATAACATGTGTCGAGTATCAACAATACTTCAGGAGCCGAGTAACTCAAAATATCAGCATTAGAGTTTGTAATTGCACAAACTATGATGCAAACAATTTTTGCAGCTGACATAAGGTAAATCTCGAAGGATTTAATAATGAGATTGAATCTTTTATTTTTCCTATGCAATCTACATGCAGCCAATAACAAAAATGATGAAGGCATGCAACCAATAGAAGAAGTGCAAATAATAAGCAGAAAATGAAGATTGAATATGGATCGTAGATCCATACCTAACCCTAAATTCTCAAATGTCTTTATAAGGAAGACAAAATTTCATTGTAAAAAGAAGAGTGGACATACAAGGGTGCACAAGGAAATCTATTTTCAGAAGTGAGGGTTATTAGATCACAAAAGGATAAAGATCAGAGAAAGCAGAATAGGTGCCTCCATTTAGCAATCAAGGATTGTAATCTATCAGGTTCATTATACCTAATACTTTCTAGCAATTGTATTAGAATAAAAATCCTATGGTGATAGGTTAGCTTAACAACTACTTTGTAGATCCTTTAATTAGGTGATTAAATCCTTTAACAGGGTGACACTTCATGTAAAGTGTTTGTAAAGCCTCTAACCAGATCACTATTAATATAGTGTAAAGCCTTTAACAGGGCAGGCCTTTAATAGGGTAGACCATCAGAAGTGGTTGAACAATATTGCTGTAGTAATTTTTTTGGGTATCATCCCCACCCCAATTTTACCTTCTTATTCCTGGAGGGTTTTTGGGTTACCAAATTTCAGTGTTATGAGTTGTTGATGCATGTGTTTAGTTTCATGTTTACTTGATGTATTTACATGTATGCAATTTACTTCCATCTAAAAGTTTTATTGGCTAAAGTGTGATACTTCTGATTCACTCCCCCCTCTCATAAGTACTCTTTCCATATTTGAATATTCCAAAAAATCTTTCTTCACTATATGGCCTTTAGACACATTGTACATATGTATGCACTTGTGAATTAACTCAAGGCAAGGATAGGCTAGAGGGAAAGTGGAATCCATGAGCAAGTTTGTGTCTAACACTTTAGTGGAAAAAGGCTGGGCTAGTCTTTCACACAATCTTTCTAAAACCCCTCCTTAATCATCCCCTAGCAAGTCTGTATCAACTATAATGGGGGACTTACAATGTAGACAATGAGTGTTTCCAAATATATTTAATGTAGACTCCAGGATTTTAGGAGCTCAATTTTGAAAGAAAAAGCAAGGAAACAACCACAAATATGATTCACCCCATGGGAAAGATGAAAAAATAACCAGAAGATGGAAGGACTACCTAGATGACAACAACTATTTCAACTATGAAAGAAGGTTGGTTTTCTCCAATTCTCTCCTATGATTGCTTGTTTTGAGTAGAAAATGAAACTTAATGCATTTCTTTTTAAACTAGAAAACTTTCCTTCAAATGCATTTTGAAAAGGTGGACATGATCATTAATTGCATAGAGGATAGAAGTAATTTTTGGAATGCTATGAAGGAAAGATGACAAGGCAAAATGGGTACTGGCATTAAATTAGGAGGCAAGTACTTTAAATGATTACTCCTCTCTACACATTCCAAATCTTTTCTTTCGCACCCTTAAGTCAAAACTCTAGCTTGACTATTAATGACAATTTTACTTGACCATTGATTCTTATACTCACTTTTTAGATCATTATGTCACCTACAACCATGTTAATCATACTAAGGAAACCAGCTATTGTGTGTCTCATGCACCACTTGTGCATGTAACATGTAAAGTGGGTCCTCTAAGGGAAGTTGCTTTGAGGAATGAAAGAAAGATTGAACCCATGAACTAGTTCCTTTGGTACAAAAGTTTAAGTGCAGCTTAGTGCTCCTTGAACTTAGTACAAAGGGTACAACAGGTTCAAGGAGTACAAGAAAACTTGTCTATTATACCAAGGCACCTTTTGAACCACAACAAGATGATGTTTTGAAATAAAATGCTTTCAATTGAAGCTGGTTGTAAGGGAGTGCTTAGTCAACAATTTATCTCAAGGGGAAGGTTGGTCAAAAACAAAGTTGAGTGGACATGAAAATGTCAATAAAACTTCATTTTTGAATTTGATAGTTAACAAAACCAATGGTTCAAACTAAAAATGTGAAAACAAGAGTGAGCCAAAAATAACAAGTAAAAATGGAGACTCTAAAAAACATGAACTAACAACTAGAAAAGCTTCTAAAAGTTGGTTTCATTCATGCTATTGAGTATTTAGAATGGATCCCAAACATTTTTCTAGTCTCCAAGCATGATAAGTCTGTTTGACTTTGTACATATTTTCAAGATCTAAAATTAGCATGTTCGAAGGATGATTTTCCACTCCCCAAGATTGATATGATAATGGATATGCCAACAAGATATGAAATTCACTCACTCATGGATAGTTTTTCTGGTTATAATCAATTTAAAATTACACCAGAAGACCAAGAGAAAACTGCTTTCACTTGCACATGGAGAACCTTTTGTTGGAATGTAATGCCATTTGGTTTGAAAAATGTTGGTGCCACATATCAAAGGGAAGTTACAAAAATCTTCCATTATCTGATGCATGTGACAATGGGGACTATGTCAATGACACCTTAGTGAAGAGTACACAATGCAATGCTCATCTTCAAGATCATATGGAGAAGTTCAGTCTCAGATTAAATCTCAAGAAATATGTGTTTGTTATAATTTCTAGGAAGTTACTTGGCTATATTGTCTCTACAAAAGGAGTTGAGGTGGATCAAAAAAAAGTTCAAAAAATAATGGAAATGCCTCCACTCTATAATATTAGTCAAATGAGAGGCTTATAGAGAAGACTTCAATCCATTTGTAGACTCGTTTCATAGCTGGTAGATAGGTCACAACCTTTTACTAAGACCTTGCATAAAGGTGTAAAATATGATTGGAACAAAGATTGTGATTAAACTTTAATGTAGATAAAATAATATCTTGCTAATCCATTGATCTTGATGCCATTTACTTATGGGAAGCCTCTCATTTTTTACATCTCAACAATGAAGTGATCTCTTTATATCTTGCTATTTTAGGAGGACAATGATAACAAGGAACAAGCTATCTATTATCTTAGTTTCACATTGATTTCTTATGAAATAAACTATAGCATCATTTTAAAAGCTTTTTTGGAAATCATCTTTGCTTCTCAAAAGTTGACACACTACATGCTTACCCATACTATGTGACTAGTTGTCAAAATTGATTCACTAAAGCACTTACTCAGTAAGGCAGCTCTAACAAGAAGGTTAGCCAAATGGGTAATGATACTAAGTGATTTTGATATTATATATGTTGAAAGAAAGGCTATCATAAGATGGGAAATTGTCGATCAATTAGTAGAAGCACCAATGCAAAGTCTTATACCACTGAATATTGAATTCCCTAATGAATCTACTATAATGCTAACAAATCAAACCCAGGTCATGTTCTTTGATGATTCCTTCACACAAAAAGGATCTAGAGTTGGGGTTTTATTCATAACACCATAGAAGTATTCATTTCCAAAGTCCTACAAAATCATATTCCCTTGTACAAATAATATTGCAAAATATGAAGCCTAAATCAATGTCATGAAGATTGCAGTCAAACGAAGAGTAGATGAATTGAATATCTTTGGCAATTCATATCTCATAATCCACTAGGTCAATGATGTGTATCAAGAAAGGGATGAGAATTTGATATCTTATAAACAAGTGGTGGATTATTTGAAAAAATACTTTTCTCATAACACTTTTTAGCAAATTCCTCAAGTAGACAGTAAGGTGGTTAATGCAATGGCTACTCTCACTTCCATGCTATAGATGCCTAAGAATGATCTTCAACATGAATTCTTGGTGGAGACATTAATCTACCCTACTTATAATTCACCTAAATCATAGATGATTTGTTATATTTTAGGACATGATTCATCCCACTACCATCATATCTACTCTTACTTGTGTTACCAAATAATTTCAGACAATCTAACCCAAAATGAAAAATGTCACATGATCTGTAGTGTATCATGGTATGTTATTATTGCTGATGACTTGTTCAAGAGAGTTATTTATGGAACACTCTTTAGGTTTCTAGAACCCAATGAGTCCAAATGTGCATTAATAGATGTATACAAGGGCATTTGTGGATCTCACTCAAATGTCTTGACACTAGCTCATAAACTTATCAAAGTTGGTTACTATTGGCCAAATATAGAGCAAGAGGAAATTAAATATGCCAAGTCCTACAAAAAATTCCAAATCAATAGAAATATAATTCATGCTCTATCTAGGGAGCTAATTCCATCTATCACACTTTGGCCATTTCAACAATGGTCCTTGGATCTAGTGGGTCAGATTCATCTATCTTCTTCAATTGGACACAAGTTCATTATCATAGCTATAGACTACTTCACTAAATGGGTGAAAGTAGTCCCTCTTTCTATAGAAAATTAAAATATTGTAGCTCTTTTCATTCTTAACTACATTATCATAAGTTATGGTGTACCATCTTCCATCATTACTAACAATGGGGACAATTTAAAAACAAGAATCTGAAAGAGTTGTGCTCAAAGTTTAAAATCACATGGCATTGGTCTTCTATTTATTACCCCCAAGGTAATGGCCAAGAGAAAGCATCCAACATGGTTATCCTTAAGATCTTGCATCACACAATCAACAAATCTAGAATGGAGTAGCACCTTTAAATTAATCCAACTTATGGGCTTACAAAACTAGCATCAAAACTCCAACAAGAACAATGCCCTTTGCTTTGGTATATGGAGTGAATGTTGAGATTCCAATTGAGGTTGAGATTCATACTTTAAGAATACATATGAAAGGCCTCATCACTAATGATGATTATAGAATATCTCAGCTTAAAGAGGTAGAATTATTAGATAAATGTGGGCAAGTGGCATGCAATCATCTCTGAGCTTATCAACAGTGTATGTCTAGAAGCTACAACAAGAAAGTCAAGCCATGTGACTTCTAACTGGGTGATTTCATTCTAAGGGAAAACCCTAAGAATTAACAAAAATAAATACAAAAAATGAATTTTGAACCCAACTGGCTTGGTCCATACATAGTTACTGCAGTGTTTAGATATGGTGCTTATCAACTTTCAACAACTAAGGGAAAAGCACTCAAGGAGCTTATCAATACTCTCCATCTGAAGTGGTTCTACAACTGACATGCTTTCCAAATCTCTTTGTACATACTTAAAAGTCTTTAAAAATCATTATCTTGTTGAAAACCTAGCAATAGGCACCTTGGTAATACCAAAAATTAAAATTAAAAATTAAAAGAAAAAAAGAACAAATTAAAAAAAATTAAAAAGAAAAAAGTGTTATTGATGAAAACCTGGAAAACAAGCATCATGGAAGAAAAAATAGAATCTTTGCAAGAAGGTAAAAACCTGGTAAACAAGTGCCTCTTTTTTCAAATGCTACACCTTACAATGCATTTTCTTTCTCTTGTATAATTGTTTTCCTACTTTAGTTTGTTGCTTTCGCTCATGCATCCATGGATTGAATCTAGTCATAGTCTCAAGGGCAACACCCTATGGTCTTCAAGAAAATCTCTTAAGTGTTAGTCACTAGTTATTATAACTATGTCTATTTATTGTCACTTGCTTCACTATTGATACTTATTTTGAATAAAATCTCTTTTTTGTCAATCACTAGTTGTTCTAAATACATCTGTCTACTATCACTTGCTTCACTATTGAGATTGCTCAAAGAAGATCTCTTTCATGTCAATCGCCAATTTTTCTAACTATGTTTGTCTACTATCATTTGTTTCACTATTGAGATTCCTCTCAAAGAAGATCTCTTTCACATCAGTAACTAGTTATTCTAGCTGTGTTTATCTACTGTCGCTTAGCTTCTTACTGAGATTCTTCTCAATCAAGATTTCTCTATGATGCCAGTCACCAGTTGTCCTAACTGAGTTTTTCTACTATTGTCACCCCACTAAAGGGATTTCCTACACATATATTTTGAACATTGATACTTAAAATCAATATTATAACACTGACACTGAAATGGAAACATTGACATGATTTTTGTTATGCTAAGCTTTTTCTTGCTTGCTTTGCTTTGTTTTTTTTTGCTTCATCATTTCCCTTTGAGAAACTCAAGGATGTCTCTTTTGACTAGAGAAGCGATGACTAGGGGCATGATCTTTTCTTTTCTTTATGTTTGATGGTTTAGTTCCTAATGGGGCTCAAAATTTCCTTCCCAATTTGAGTTGCATTCTAAGCTTTTGAGCCCCTTAAAGTGCATTTAATTTATGTGTATCATATTTTCCTTTTGATGCCTAAGAGGTGTTTAATGTTTTTAATACCTTATATTCAGTATATCCATGCATCCCATGAAGATGAATTATCATTCTAAGTCATCTTGCAAAGTTTCATTTTGAGCATTATTCAAATCTACATTTTTGCTTGTGCCAAACATCGACAGGAAGCTTAGTTTGCAATTGAATATCTTGCACCCAGTAATGTTTCATGACTCACCACTTTGGAATGTTTATTATGCATATCAAAGAACCTATGTTTCATATTTCAATTCATTTTGATATGTTTTGTCTAGGTTTTTAATCCCTCAAAGTCAATTGTTTATTGTTGACATGTTGATGTAAATTGTTCAGAATTCTAGGAGGCCCTTTTTGAATTGTTATAACTTTGACCCAATTGACCAAACTCATATAATTCATTTTGCATTGCATTCTAGAGGTTAGACACTTGTTATGTTTCTGATTTGAGCTTATGATAAATCCATTTGATTAGTTTTCAAATGCAATTCCATATGAAATTTGTAAAGTTTTACTAGTGTCAAGAATGCAGATTGATTAGTACCCTTGTTTGGGATGTCATAACTTTGGATCCATGATAGGTGAGATCAAATGGATTATACTATTACACTCTATTTTGAAAATATTCTAACTATGCCATTTTCTAAGTCTTCATGAATTTGTTTGCACATTTTCTTAAGTCCATTCTGTTTGCAAAAATCACTTTTCTACCAGTGTTCTCAGTTCTGCAAATCCAAGTAGCCCACATCATGGGAACACGACCCAAGAATAGAATGGACACAATAGAAAAGGGAAATTGTATTAAATGAAAAATAAGCTATTACATTCAGTATAGAGAAAATAAACTTCAAAACATGCCCTAAGGGCTTACAATAGCATAAATGTGGAGATAATTTCTCCTTTCAGTACCTCCTCTCAAACTCCACTCCGAACTGCCTTTTACAATGCCAAGAATCTCTTTAAATAGACCCCAAAGGGTTAAGGACTAGGAATACATTCTAGAAAATGCTAGTAGGCATCCACCGACCAAATAGAAGGCTCCAGAAGCTACATTAGAAGTCAACGCAAATCTAGAAGAATCCAGAAACGGTAACCAAAATTTTGGGAGGCATAACTTTTGAACCGTAGCTCCGATTGATGAACCGTTTACATTTATAGAAAGCTCTCAAAGTCCTCTATAGCCCTATGGACCAGCTTCACTCGTCCCCCCTTTTTTGGCCCTTTTTGAGGTCATTTAATGCCCCTAACTTGACTTTGAATCATTCTTAGGAGGTCTCCAAAACCCAAAAAACTGCAATAGCTTTCAAACCGTGGGGCCTTTTGACCTGATTCTTTTTCTAGAATCTTCTAAATCACAATTACATTCATCTGGCCAATTCACACCTTCTAGTTTACCAAAATGATGGCCCAATTACATGCTCCTATTTTTTCAAGATTTTCTAGCACACTAATAGTGGAACTGTGAGAGTTGGAACCTTTATTTGACCCAAATGGGTGTCCAAAAATGAAAACACATGAAACAAAAACTAAGTCTAAGTACATTTTTTGGGTGACACAAGATTGCCCTTATACCTCTGGATGCTCCTGCATCACCACATTGACTACTTGTGAAATGCAGCTTGATATTTGTAATGATCCCAAATCATAGATTTATATTCTCCTCTTGAAAATGAACCAATCCCCTATTTTTCATGCCCTTAAGTGTTAGTCTGCTCTGTTTTCAAAACTTAATCCAAATGCAATTTATAGTTTTCTGACATGTTTCCTTGTAGGTAGTTCTGAGAAGGCAAATTTGATGGTCAATATATTTTGATGCGGGTGTCATTATGACACAAGATTTAATAGGGTGGGATAATGTTGAACAAAGAGTCAATGTGTCTAATTTCAAGGCTCAGTCAGGTGTTTTGGTCAATTTTTAAGGCCAGTCAGAAGACCTTTTGGCATAAAATTAACAAGTTGTAGAAACTGGTAGAACAAGTTTTAAAGGTTGAGTTCCTGATGCAAATTGACTTCAATTAATGCTAGATGTTATTTGGATCAATTTGACAATTTAGGTGTTTTGGTTCAAAAAAAATTTAGCTAGACCTAATATGGGGCCCGACTAGCCTCATTAGATTGATAAGGCATAAGTAGGAGTCAGGGTGTGCCTAGAGGATTCAATTTTGATTTCTAAATAAAATCCAATGCCTCCAATACTAAATTTTTTACTCAATTTGCTCAAAGCCAAAGAGGAAAGACATCTATAAATTATTGAGAAACTTATTCCCTTGACATCTCATGACCAAAGTCTTCTTCAAATTTCGATCTACAACACACACAAAGGTACCTGCAAAAGGTATCCTCTTTTCCCAAAGAATATCAGCCTTCAAATTGTGAAGATGAGCTTGAAAATCTTATAGCCATTAAACCTAAGATTCTTTGACAAATTAATTGTTCAGTCCAGATGCCATTACATAATGCTACCCATTTTCATGGACTATCAAGAATTGGAAGGATAGTATTAGAGAAAGATAGGTCTTTGTGTTATGAAGTGGATGATAATTACCAAACAACACTTCATATAGTTGTACAAAATGGGGAACATGGATTTAGTCATCCAAATAATAAAATATGTGGAAGACTACATAAAGATTGTGGAGTAACCATAGGGGAGTTGTTTGGATTGTGTACAAAGTGAAGAAAAAAATTTCTTCTCTAAATTGCATCTCTTGGCTACTACAAACAAAAGAGGGAGGATTTGGCATGAGAAAGTGGTTGTCTATCCCAAGTGAATCACAGCTAGAGCAAAATCCTTACATCTTTCTTCAAAAAGTTGTGCTCCTAAAGCCCTTTTGTACGTAGTTTTTTCATTAACCATGGAAAGATTCTTTGATATAATAGAGTGAGGAGACATTGGAGTGAGCATGTAGAAGGTAGAACAAATAAAGGGAAGATGACTATAGAACCCATAGTTTGAATTGGAGGGATGCAACTAGAGAAGTGGCATCTATGATAGAGGTAGAGAAGATGTATGAGTAGTGATAGAGAATGCTTGTTATTAGCTTAGGAAATTTTCAAGAAAGGGGACGAGACACCAAGTAGGGGATGAGTCTTTTTCTAGTACGAAGGAACCAAATCCACCATGATGAAAGAGAAGCACCATTCCAATGTAGAGAAGGATTTTTCTTCAAAAGAGAATGATTCACGTGATATCCCACATTGCTTTGGGGAAGAAAATTTTTCTTTTTTATAAGTAGAAGCACTCACATATTAAAATTTCTTAAGAAAAATACACTATTATAGAGCAAGCCTCATGTTGGGGCCCGCATGTTGTGGATAGCTAGCACAAATTCATGACTAAAGAAAATTTTGAACACCCATGCATGAGAGAGAGGGTGAAATCAATGTTAGTACATGGAACCAAATCACGCTGTTGGGGCTCAAAATTGCCTTCCCGATTTTGAGCACCATTGAAAAAATCAAGCCCTTACACACTTTTAAAATGCATATGTGCTAGGTTGTACCCGGTTGTCCATTTGAGACCCCTAAAGTGTTTAATGCTTCTAGCACCTTTCATTCAGCATGCCTAAGGATTTCGTGAAGTTAAATTGAGTTTCTGAGTCATTTGGCAAAGTTTCTTTTTTAGCTAATATCAATTTTGCATTTTCATCGAAGTGTCAAACAGCGACAGGAGGCTTTGTTTGTAAAAGAATATCTCGCACCCAGAAATGTCTCATGACCTGCCACTTTGGGGATGTTTAGTATCCATAATGGAGAACATATGTTTCAATTTTCAAGTCATGAAAAATTTGTTTGACTAGGTTTTGAACCCCTCAAAGTTGGTCAGTCGCTGTTTTCGGGCTTTTGCACTTTGCACACATTTCTGGGAAGCCCTGTTTGACGTGATATAACTTTGGCCTAGTTGAATAAAATGCTAAATTTCTTGTTGCATTGCATGATAGACGTCAAATACTTCCTATGTTTAAATTTTTAAGTCTTGACGAATCCGTTTGATCAGTTTTCAAATGTGATTCCAAACGCAATTTATGACTTTTTACTGGTGTCAGCATTTGCAGATTTATCAGTACCCCTGTTCGTGGTGTTGTAACTCCTAATCCATGATTGGTAAGATCAAATGGATTCTACCACTGTGTTGTCCTCCAAAAATACTCCAAGTGTGTCCGTTTGCAAGCCATGACGAATCCATTTGCACACTTTTCCAAATCAATTCCATTCGCAAAAATGCTTTCTGTCAGCATGTCTAGTTTGCAAATTTCTGAGTAGCCCACTTTGACTGATCTCCATTTACGCCCTATTATTCTTCATGAGCCAAAATTTCATAGTCATACTCACCTCATGACAGAGTTTTAGTGCCCCAATTTTCATCTCTCCATGTGCTCATTTGCCCAGTTTTCCAAGCTAAATCCGAACCTTGTTTGTTGTTTTTCTGACGTGTTTTCTTGCAGGTAAATCTGAGAAGGCAACTTTGACAACAAATATCTTTTGACCCCAAATTCATCATGAGATGAGATTCGACAGGCTGTGAGTGTGCGGAACAGAGGTTCAGTGTGCTAGTTTCTCGAGCCTGATCAGTTGATTTGGTCAGTTTTCAAAGCCAGTCAACAGGCCTCCTGGCGCAATAGTTGACAGTCAGTAGAAAATGATAAAATAAGATTTTAATGATCAATTGATGATCGAAATCAATTCTAGTGGATATTAAAAGGTCAACAGATCGGTTTGAGAATATCAGTTGTTTGGACATAAATTTTTTAGACAGGCCACTATGTGACCCGACCCGTGTGAGCAGGATATGGTTTTATCAGCATTGTTGCATTGTGTGGATGACAACATTTACCTGCCAAGGGATAAAATTAGATGAGAACGAATATGATGAATTCAAAAATAAGGTGACAGGTATTTTAATCAAGGTCGAGATGATGACAATATAGAGACAATATAAGAAAATGTTTTATAATGCTTATGGCATCAACTTTTCCTATAATTGATTACTACGACTAAGGCAAAGGTACTCAATCTTTCTACTTGTTATCCAAAAGGGAGAGAGTTTTAAAAGAAAAGTGAACTCATGCTTTAAAGAAGGGCAGGCAAGGCCACGCAATAGCAATGTACAGGTAGTCAAAGTCCATGAAAGTAAAAGAACCCTGTGCAGATAAGAAGCAAAGACCCCACGCCTTGGGGAATGGACGCAATCAAAGATGCTATGATCAGAAGAGGCTGCAAAAGATGTAGCAGTCAGTGCAAAGAAGTAGATAAAGACGCCAAATAAGGTAGTCCTCACCATGTTAAAAGCAGCAGGGGCAACGAAGCCCACAAATAGAGAGTGCCATGGGGTTGCGAAGCACTAGTGAAAGCATAGAACAGTCCCACGCAGGCAAGAGGAGGATGCTTCAGCTATTGTAAATTATACTGCAGAAGAAGCTTGGGGTGGTATCCAAGATTCCCAAGAGTAGCATGAATTTTTTTTTTAAAAAAATACTAGCAGCATGAACAGAACACGCAGGTCAAAGCAAAGACAAGCAGACTTATGACTAAAAAGAATGTTGCCAAGAAGAATGAGTGAATTTGGAAGCCGTCCCATCATGAAGATCACGCAAGTAATAAGAACGCAAGGCCATAAGAGGCAGCCCGTCCGCGAATTTGCAGTGAGAGGGCCGCACCTTTGAAGGAGAGACGCAGAGTAAGGAAAACACTGGCAATGCAATGTCCCACATGCATTATGTGGATGTTCATCGACGTCTTTTTATACCCCAATGCTCACATAACAAGGTGTCTTGAAAGACACGGCTTTTTAGAAGCTCACGCAGGCTTGGGGGGTCCCACAACGACGTCATCAATAAGGCAAAGCCAAATTTTGACAGAGCACGCATGGGTGATGATGTGGCACCCAGTTTCAAATGCGGTTAGATGATGACAAGTGTCCTGATCGGAGGGCCATCGTTACCTCGCCATGGGAAGATGCTCGCTAATTAACTATAGCGAGATAGCGAGTTTGACGTGGTAGCAAGTCTGGCAGATGATGACGTGGCACGAGTTCCAAGGTGGATGATGAGGTGGCAAAGGATGACATGTGTTGTTTCGTCGCCATGTCGCCAATGACATGGAGGTTGTTGAGTCAGATAGCGACATAGCGAGGGAGAATCAAGAAATGACATGTGGCAAGTGGTTTCAGAGCAGTTGGTGACATGGCGGATGGTGCAGGCCTGAGCAAATCAAGAGGCGACACGTGGCATTGGTCAAAAGAGGTTTGACCATAGTTTTAAGGAGCAAGGAAAATGTGAAGAGTAATAAAAAATTTAATTTTTTATTATCTTTTTCTCACAACATTGGCGTACACTTTTTACTTTTTAAATAAAAAGAGTTTCATTTTATAAAGTTTAAACTTTATAAAAATTTTAAATTTTGCGAAATTTAAATTCAAAGAAGTGCAGGCATGAACTTTCAGTCAGAGGAGTCATTTTCAAACTGATTTTTTCCAGGGTTTCCTGGAGGCAAAATAGGCGATGTTATATATCGCCGGAATTGGGAGAAGACGAACTTTCCAATTTTGGAGTCATTTTTTGCATAGGTATCAGTCAGTTTGAGCTACATGAGGTTTTCTATCAGGGAAATCAGATATTTTGGCAAGTAAAGGGTTTTCATCATTAGGCAAGGATATTTTGCAAGTTTGTTACAGATTAATGATGAAAAAAAATCAGATCAGAAGGGATGAAAGAAGAAAGAGGTTTTTCAGTTATAGAGGATTGGATTTCAAGTGGACACCTGGCAATTGCATATTAGATTCGGGAATTCATTTCTTGCTATATCTTTCTTTCTTTTTTCATTTGTAGTGGTTCCAGTTTTTGTCACTGAGAAACCAGTTGGTTCCAATTTTTGGGAAGAAAAAGTTCATTGCTGTGATACCATTGGGGATTCCAGTTTTTGCACTGTGAGACCATTGGTTCCAGTATTTTGACATGTCTCCATGACTGTGACACCATTTTCTTCAGCAGAACTCTCATGTGAACAGCATTGTAGAGATAATATAGATAGTTCTGATATATTAGGTTGTTTCATGTTTTAATTTTATGCATCTGAATGTATAGTTTCAAGGAAATGAATACATATGAGCAACAATCTCACTAGTTTTGTTCTGGTTCTTGTCTCCTATCTCAGCAATCTGTAAGTCTTATGTGGTTTTGGAACAAAGATTTGAGACCTATTTGCATCCCTTTTAGGTTGTATGTTTGATGTATCTTTCTGTTGGACCAAAGGGCCAAGTAAATGCTCGATATGTTTAAACAAGGTTACTGGTTGTTTGAGAAGGATATTTTGTGAGAATGAGACCTGAATGAACATTGATGTCTGAATCACAAGGTGGTTGGATAGATCTGATGTCTGGGTATATGAGATACGTCCTAATGTCATAGATGTATGTTTTGAATTCATGGAATTGCCCAATGGATTAGGCACTGATCAGTTATAGGATCACTGGTTATACTGTTACATTTTTAAGGTTTTGTTGAATCAACATCTTTAATCAAATGAATTTCCCTTTCATGTTGAAGAGCTCTAAATAGAATGCCCTCACTCAGCTTATGAATTTCATTGTTTTGCATCTAGCTACTACAGATATACATTATTTCATAAGTTATTAGGAGAAATAAGGGTTTCTATCTGCTTTGCATTAGATTCAGTGTATGCTTTGACAACTAGTACCATATAAGGAATCTAGAGGTTCACCTGCCTAGGTTTTGCAGAGCCTAAAGTGCAGAAGGAGTATAGTCTTATAGTTGGCCTGGTGTCTGAATGGATGTGTTGATAATGGGAGTTAGCTGCCCCTAGATGCATTTTTTTCTCATCAGGGTAATTGGAAATGGGTAACATTTTCAAACACCAACAAAATGGCGACTCTACTGGGGAGGCTGTGAAGTAATTCACTGTTAAAAGGACAAGAATCTCTGGTATATAATTTGAAAATTTCAGTCCTACTCTCAGTTTGGTTTTGCCCATCCGAGTCACCAACAAAATGGCGACTTTGTTGGGGAGTTGCATATAGAAAGAATAAAAATCTCTGCCATGAAACAGATTGGATATAGGAAATCTAGAGCAAGATGTGTTCCCTTTTCTTTGCTGAAGTTTCATGTTCCCTAGTTAAGCTTTATTCATGATCAGTAGTAGGTTGTAAAATTGGATGAAAATTGTGTTCTATGACTGTCATAGGTCTATCTTCAATCAGTCTAGTTTGCCAATACTGTTGAGAAAGTTTCAGAGTCAAGAATTTGTTTATAAAGTGTAAATTCTTTTCAAGATGTTAGTGATCTGCAAGTTTCTCCTACATTGAAGGTCTGGTTCAGATTTGTCAAGTGACAAATTATGTTTTATTTCTCACCAAGTGTGAGTGGCGACTCTCAAATCTTTGTACCAGTTTGTTCCTAGTTGATTTCATTGCAAAATTTTGAAGGACTTTCAGTTGTATGGGAAAATCTGAAGCTTTTGGTAATTTCTTGAAAAGGAGTTTCAAATTCTTGATAATTTTTTAAGTGCTGGTTGCAATCTATTGTTATAAATAATTGAAATGTAAAAGTAGATCACAGCAGTGATTATTCTATTCCTCTTTCAAAGAGGTGGCGACTCTATAAGGTTATGATCAGTGGTGTGAGAAATTCATGTTAGCACCAGGCCAATCAGCAGATCAATGTTTTCATACAGCATCACTTGAGGTATTTTATACTTCCATGCAATTTTCTTTCCCATGAAAGTTAGTTCTACATATGTATTCTCCATCAAGTGAAGTTCAAGCACTAAGAAGAGGAGATTAGTTTTGTGTTTTATACATTTCACTGGATTTGGTTTCAATTGTTGTTTTAAAGTTGTGAAGTGTATTTGAAACATTCATTTGGTAGAGGGTGGTGAAGAATCTGCCACAAGTTATGAATTCTAAAAGTATTTAATGGTGAATGATTCTTGAGTTGAAGAATGTCGAGTTTCATCTCATCTAGTATGCAGCCTTTTAGTGAAGTTCCTAGATCCATCTTTGCCAGGAGGTATATGCCATTGAATTTTAATGATATCCATGCTTTCCCAAATACTATGCCTTGTAACCTCAAATAGTATTTGCCTAAGTTTGGTGGAAACCATCAAAATTCAGCCAATCATCATGTTCAGCTGTTTAGTGACTTGGTTGGTGATTTTGAAATTGCTCATGAAGACATTCAGATGAAATTGTTTGTTCGGACTTTAGAGGATGATGCTGGGGACTGGTTTTCATTTTTACCAGCATGTTCAATTTCATCCTGGGATGAATTACTATCAGCCTTCATGATGCAGTTTGAGGAAAGAGTAAGCATCTCTGAATATTTTGATAAGTTTTTGAAAATTGAAATCAGGAATGGTGAGTTAGTTCCTGAATTTATTATCAGATTTGCAAACATTTTGAGTGAATTTCTTGAAAGTTACAAGCCGGATAATCAAATGTGTTTAGTGGTTTATCTCGGTGCTTTTGATAAAAAGATGAACTATCTGTTGAGAGATAAGGAACCTAGAACTTTGCATCATGCATTCATGACAGCTATAGAGATTGAGAATAACATAAAATATGGCTTAACCCGTAGTCACTTCTCTAGAAATATTGGCTGGCAATATGAGGTGCAAAGCACAAGCCAATGTCATAAGGAGTGTTTGATTTCAGATCAACAAATAAGCACTCCTACTGTTGTAAATAGTTTTGTTGAAGTCTCAAAAATTAAAACATGTGAACATGAAATTTCTCTATTGGAAAAAAGAAATGATTCCATTCATGCTGAAATGAATGCACATGTTTATGGTATTACAACAGCAAATGATAGAATTGATTCACTTGATGAGTCATCCATGCAAGATATAAATCCGGCCATTCATTTTCCCATTGATAATTTGCATTATGTTGAAAACATAATAAATCAGGAAGAGGAAAGGTATTCATCTCAGTATGAGGAGGAAGAAACCAGAAGTGATCTATCAAGTGATAAAGGTGAAATTGCTGATCCGACATGTCATGGCAAGATGACACAATATAAAGAATGTAAATCATATGTATCTCAGTCACAGTTAGAAGAACTAAGCTCATATGTTGATAATATTTCAGCGATAGAGATGCATTCTCTTGACCAACAGGATAGGCAAGAAATGAATTATCCCATTGAGAGATTGCATCATGTTGAGAACATTTTTAAATCTGAAGTTGAAAGACAATCATATCAATGTGAGTATGATAAAGCTGAGAGTCATTTTCCAAGTGATAATGAAGTTGCTGATCCAATATATTATCAAGAGGTGTCATATGAAGCTGATGATGAGAGTTATTACTCAAGTCAAGAAGAGGATAGTGCTAGTGTGTGTCCGTCTTCATGTGAATCAGATGCTGATTGGGAAGAAGAGAGCAATGATGGAAGTGAGTGTTCTCTTGCTAGTAAAGGTATGAATTCTTTTCTTAAATCTGAAAGTGAGTGTCCAGTTAAGAATTGTGTAAATCAATTTGAGATTGAAAGTTATGAAGAAAATGTGTCTACACAATATGAAGACAAAGAGGTTATCCATAAAGACGTATTACCTAATTGTGTAGAAGAGTGTCTTGAGGATGAGTGTAATGATGATCAGTATGTGATTGACTCTAAGATTAATGCATCAGCACCTATTGGTAAGATAAATGATGATTTTCTTGCAAGACATTTGAATCACCTATATGGAGACAATGAAAGTAACTTTGATCTATATTCTACATGCTTCGTTGACGGAGTGGATGTTGAGTCTTCATATGATTCTGATTTTTCTTCTTCATATGCTGAAAGTGTCCATGACAGTGATGTTGAAAATGGTTTTAAATTTTTCACTAATCCGTTATATGGTGAGGAGTTTGATGTTGATCAGCACATTACTTGTCCTAATGTCTACAAAGGCACTTTGCATGGAGTTATCAATCCTCTTTTTGAAGAACACATGGAAGTTTCAGATTTAGCAGAGAATAAGTTTAATGATGATACTTTGTCTTACTGCTATGAGAGATCAGAATGTTCTTCTTCTGAGTTTGATAGTGAGACTAATGATTATGTTGCATCTGAGGAGGTAAATGACAAGGTGTTTAATGAGACGGTTATTGAAAATCTACGTATACCTTGTTATGATATTTGTGATGAACTCTTTGATGTAAAGACTAATCTTTTCGCTGGTTGTGAAGACCCATTTGAAGGTTGTGGATTAGCTTCAGATTCTGACATTGATGATATATGTGAGTACAAGTCAGAATGTTCATTTGAATATCATTCGGTTATGCATAAGGAAACATATTTTCAAGGTATGGGTGCTCCTTTTCCCCAAGTTGAATATGATGCATTCATATTCGAAATTGATAGCATGCACAAGTCATTTGTTAGAGAAGGTTTTCAATTACAGTTTGATATGTTCAAGCATGCTGATCAAAACTTTCATAGTGAGCAAGAGAATGAAGCAAGTTTTTATATGCATTATGGAAGTAAGAGTGCTGATTTTGTTTTGTCAAGTGATTTGTTATACGATGATAATATGATTGGTGAAACTAATAGGAGAAGAAAATTCAGTTTACCTCATGAAATTTTAGATGAGAATCATGTTTATGACAAAGGTAAACAATTTTGCTGAAGTTCGGTGGCCCGGGGCCATCGTGTGTACATAGTCTTGGTAGTTGTAGTTGTTTCATTGCTTTAAATAAGCTGTTCGAGAAGAGTTTTGAAGTTTTCGAGAATGGTCTGCTTCCTCCAGAGATCTGAATCCTTGCCATGCCTGCAAGGGACATGCATCCCCAGAAAGAGCCACTGTTGGCGCTCAAAATTGCCTTCCCGATTTTGAGCACCATTGAAAAAATCAAGCCCTTAAACACTTTTTAAATGCATAGGTGCTAGGTTGTACCCGGTTGTCCATTCGAGACCCCTAAAGTGTTTAATGCTTCTAGCACCTTTCATTCAGCATGCCTAAGCATTTCGTGAAGTTAAATTGATTTTTTGAGTCATTTGGCAAAGTTCTATTTTTAGCTAATATCAATTTTGCATTTTCACCGAAGTGTCAAACAGCGACAGCAGGCTTTGTTTGTAAAATTCGTTTGACTAGGTTTTGAACCCCTCAAAGTTGGTCAATCACTGTTTTCAGGCTTTTGCACTTCGCACACATTTCTCGGAAGCCCTGTTTGACGTGCTATAACTTTGGCCCAATTGAATAAAATGCTAAATTTCTTGTTGCATTGCATGAAAAACGTCAAAGACTTCCTATGTTTAAATTTTTAAGTCTTGACAAATCCGTTTGATACTTTTTCAAATATTATTCCAAACGCAATTTATGACTTTTTACTGGTGTCAGCATTTGCAGATTTATCAGTACCCCTGTTCGTGGTGTTGTAACTCCTAATCCATGATTGGTAAGATCAAATGGATTCTACCACTGTGTTGTCCTCCAAAAATACTCCAAGTGTGTCCGTTTGCAAGCCATGACGAATCCATTTCCACACTTTTCCAAATTAATTCCATTCGCAAAAATGCTTTCTGTCAGCATGTCCAGTTTGCAAATTTCTGAGTAGCCCACTTTGAGTGATCGCCATTTATGCCCTTTTATTCATCATGAGCCAAAATTTCATAGTCATACTCACCTCATGACAGAGTTTTAGCGCCCCATTTTTCATCTCCCCATGTGCTCATTTGCCCAGTTTTCCAAGCTAAATCCGAACCTTGTTTGTTGTTTTTCTGACGTGTTTTCTTGCAGGTAAATCTGAGAAGGCAACTTTGACAAGAAATATCTTTTGACCCCAAATTCTTCATGAGATGAGATTCGAAAGGTTGTGAGTGTGCAGAATAGAGATTCAGTGTGCTAGTTTCATGAGCCCGATCAGTTGATTTGGTCAATTTTCAAAGCCAGTCAACGGACCTCCTGGCGCAATAGTTGACAATCAGCAGAAAATGATAAAATAAGATTTTAATGATCAATTGATGATCGAAATCAATTCTAGTGGATATTAAAAGGTCAACAGATCAGTTTGAGAATATCAGTTGTTTGGACATAAATTTTTTAGCCAGGCCACTATGTGACCCGACCCGTGTGAGCAGGATATGGTTTTATCAGCATTGTTGCATTGTGTGGATGACAACATTTACCTGCCAAGGGATAAAATTAGATGAGAACGAATATGATGAATTCAAAAATAAGGTGACAGGTATTTTAATCAAGGTTGAGATGATGACAATATAGAGACAATATAAGAAAATGTTTTATAATGCTTATGGCATCAACTTTTCCTGTAATTGATTACTATGACTAAGGCAAAGGTACTCAGTCTTTCTACTTGTTATCCAAAAGGGAGAGAGTTTTAAAAGAAAAGTGAGCTCATGCTTTAAAGAAGGGTAGGCAAGGCCACGCAATAGCAATGTACAGGCAGTCAAAGTCCATGAAAGTAAAAGAACCCTATGCAGATAAGAAGCAAAGACCCCACGCCTTGGGGAATGGACGCAATCAAAGATGCTATGATCAGAAGAGGCTGCGAAAGATGTAGCAGTCAGTGCAAAGAAGTAGATAAAGACGCCAAATAAGGCAGTCCTCACCATGTTAAAAGCAGCAGGGGCAACGAAGCCCACAAATAGAGAGTGCCATGGGGTTGCGAAGCACTAGTGAAAGCATAGAATAGTCCCACGCAGGCAAGAGGAGGATGCTTCAGCTGTTGGAAATTATACTGCAGAAGAAGCTTGGGGTGGTATCCAAGATTCCCAAGAGTAGCACGCATTTTTTTATAAAAAAAATGCTAGCAGCATGAACAGAACACTCAGGTCAAAGCAAAGACAAGCAGACTTGTGACTAAAAAGAATGTTGCCAAGAAGAATGAACGAATTTGGAAGCTGTCCCATCATGAAGATCACGCAAGTAATAAGAACGCAAGGCCATAAGAGGCAGCCCGTTCGCAAATTTGCAATGAGAGAGCCGCACCTTTGAAGGAGAGACGCAGAGTAAGGAAAACACTGGCAATGCAATGTCCCACATGCATTATGTGGATGTTCATCGACGTCTTTTTATACCCCAATGCTCACATAACAAGGTGTCTTGAAAGACACGGCTTTTTAGAAGCTCGCGTAGGCTTGGGGGGTCCCACAGCAACGTCATCAATAAGGCAAAGCCAAATTTATACAGAGCATGCATGGGTGATGATGTGGCACCCAGTTTCAAATGTGCTTAGATGATGACAAGTGTCCTGATCGGAGGGCCATCGTTACCTCGCCATGGGAAGATGCTCGCTAATTAACTATAGCGAGATAGCGAGGTTGACGTGGCAACAAGTCTAGCAGATGATGATGTAGCACGAGTTCCAAGGTGGATGATGAGGTGGCAGAGGATGACACGTGTCGTTCCATCGCCATGTCACCAATGACGTGGAGGTTGTTGAGTCAGATAGTGACATAGCGAGGGAGAATCAGGAAATGACATGTGGCAAGTGGTTTCGGAGCAGTTGGTGACATGGTGAATGGTGCAGGCCTGAGCGAATCAAGAGGCGACACATGGCATCGGTCAAAAGAGGTTTGACCACAATTTTAAGGAGCAAGGAAAATGTGAAGAGTAATAAAAAATTTAATTTTTTATTATCTTTTTCTCACAACATTGGCGTACACTTTTTACTTTTTAAATAAAAAGAGTTTCATTTTATAAAGTTTAAACTTTATAAAAAATTTAAATTTTGCAAAATTTAAATTCAAAGAAGTGCAGGCATGAACTTTCAGTCAGAGGAGTCATTTTCAAACTGATTTTTTCGAGGGTTTCCTGGAGGCGAAATAGTCGATGTTATATATTGCCAGAATCGAGAGAAGACGAACTTTCCAATTCTAGAGTCAATTTTTGCACAGGTATCAGTCAATTTGAGCTACATGAGGTTTTCTATCAGGGCAATCAGATATTTTGGCAAGTAAAGGGTTTTCATCATTAGGCAAGGATATTTTGCAAGTTTGTTACAGATTAATGATGAAACAAAATCAGATCAGAAGGGATGAAAGAAGAAAGAGGTTTTTCAGTTACAGAGGATTAGATTTCAAGTGGACACTTGCCAATTGCATATTAGATCCGAGAATTCATTTCTTGCTATATCTTTCTTTCTTTTTTCATTTTTAATGGTTCTAGTTTTTGTCATTGAGAAACCAGTTGGTTCCAGTTTTTGGGAAGAAAAAGTTCATTGCTGTGATACCATTGGGGATTCTAGTTTTTGCACTGTGAGACCATTGGTTCCAGTATTTTGACATATTTCCATGAGTGTGACACCATTTTCTTCAGCAGAACTCTCATGTGAACAGCATTGTAGAGATAATATAGATAGTTCTAATATATTAGGTTGTTTCATGTTTTAATTTTATGCATCTGAATGTATAGTTTCAAGGAAATGAATACATATGAGCAACAATCTCACTAGTTTTGTTCTGGTTCTTGTCTCATGTCTCAGCAATCTGTAAGTCTTATGTGGTTTTGGAACAAAGATTTTAGACCCATTTGCATCCCTTTCAGGTTGTATGTTTGATGTATCTTGCTGTTGGACCAAAGGGCCAAGTAAATTCTCGATATGTTTAAACAAGGTTACTGGTTGTTTGAGAAGGATATTTTGTGAGAATGAGACCTGAATGAACATTGATGTCTGAATCACAAGGTGGTTGGATAGATCTGATGTCTGGGTATATGAGATACGTCCTAATGTCATAGATGTATGTTTTGAATTCATGGAATTGCCCAATGGATTAGGCACTGATCAGTTATAGGATCACTGGTTATACTGTTGCATTTTTGAGGTTTTGTTGAATCAACATCTTTAATCAAATGAATTTCCCTTTCATGTTGAAGAGCTCTAAACAGAATACCCTCACTCAGCTTATGAATTTCATTGTTTTGCATCTAGCTACTGCAGATATACATTATTTCATAAGTTATTAGGAGAAATAAGGGTTTCTATCTACTTTGCATTAGATTCATTGTATGCTTTGACAACTGGTACCATATAAGGAATCTAGAGGTTCACCCACCTAGGTTTTGCAGAGCTTAAATTGTAGAAGGAGTATAGCCTTATAGTTGGCCTGGTGTCTGAATGGATGTGTTGATAATGGGAGTTAGCTGCCCCTAGATGCATTTTGTTCTCATCAGGGTAATTGGAAATGGGTAACGTTTTCAAACACCAACACACACTATCATGAAGATAACACATGGTTAGTAGGAAACCATTTGATGATGCAAAACTAGAGGACCTAACCACATCACAATTTCACAACAATTAGTGATGAGTTAAGAAAATAGGTCTCGATCATGTAAAAAGTTCAATTTTGCATGATTGCATGAGTTAAGTGTGGTTAAGCAAGATTAGTTCTAAAGGTGTAGTATGATTAGTTTTGCTTGGTCACCATGGTTAAGGAGGAGTTATAGTTAAGACCTACGAGCTCATGAAAATGTGACACATGGCAAGATGTTTAGAGCAATGCTGATAGGGCAATGGTGACTGTATGGAGCTAGCCAATAGGAAGCTGCCACGTGGTGCCCAGGTGGTCAACCAAGGGTTGACCCAAATAAAAAAGAGGGAAAAAACATGAAATTTAGAAATTTGATATTTTATTATATATCTACAAAATTTTGAGCATTCAAGACCTAGAATGAAAATTTGATGCATTTAAAGTTTTTCTATAGTTTTAACTCTAGAATAAAAGCTCTAAACTTACAATGGGAGCCAAATTTTCAAATGCATGCCAAAGGGGTAATTTTTGTCAAAAATATGTAGTGAGATATACCATTGGAACTAGGAGAAGATGAGCTATCCAAATTCATAGTCAAAATTTGCATAGGTATTCAACAATATAGTCTATAAGAATATTTGTGTTTTTTGGAGCATTCTCAATAGAATGAACATAATGCATGATTAAGTTGCAAAATTAGTTAGAAGTAGTCATTGAAGTTTGTTGCTATCTAGTTTGGAGAAAAATGATTTTGAAGAGTTTAACTTGCCTCTAGAGGTTATTTGATGGGTGTTTTACCTTTTCTTTGATCTCAGATCTGGCATTGAAATTGGTTACACTTTTTAGTCATTGTAAAGATCTTTTCAAGGTTTTCAATAGTAGCAAAGAAAATATTTGATTTTCAATTGCAAAGAGAGAGTAGAGGGATACTTTGCGATAGTAGGGAGTGAAGATTCAAGTGGACACATGCCACTTCCAGATCAGATCTAGCTTCTTCTTCCTTCCTATATCATTCTCTTTCTCATTCATTGTAAGGGTTCTATTTTTTTATATGATTCATTACTATGATATAAGGTTGCTTGGTTCTAGTTTGTCTATGAGACCACATTTTTTGATCTAGAGCTATGATTCCACCACACCATTCAGCATTTCTCTTGTAATGAACAATAAGTAATAGAATACAGATAGTTCAAATATGTTATGTAGTTTTATGTTTCAATTTCATGCATCCTTATGTATTTATTTGAAGGAAATAAATGAAAGTGTAGCAACAAGTTAATCTTCTATGTTAATTTTGTCTCATTTTCATTCTACTTGTAATCTTCTATTATCTATGTACAAGGTGCATATTCTCCATTTGTAATCTATTTTAGATCATATATGTTGATATGTTTTTGCTTGTAATTCAAGGGTTCATGTAAATGCTTATTTTATCATCATAGGGTTTAAATTTTCATGAAGGGATAGGTCAAGTATGAGATTTAGAAAGATGAAAATGTCTAATTTACAATGTGAATAGATAGATCATAAAGTCCTAATGTATGGGATATGTCAATGACTTTTAGGGATGTGTGTTAGGGGTTTGTGGGATTTTCCAATAAATAAGGCACTGATTGACTACAAGATCAAAGTGCTATGTTGTTCATATCATTGGTTATGCTGAAATTAACATCATTAATCAAATATCTTTTCTTGCTAATGTTGAAGGAATTAAAAAGTGTTACCCTTTCTTGGCTTATCAAGTTGTTAGGTTATATTATTAGTTATTTCATGTCTAGGATCTTTGCATGAGTGTTAGAAGATGAAGGGTTTTATTTTCTTTTTTAGATTCAAGTGTATGTTTTACTACTAGTACCAAATAAATGAAATCTAAGGTACACTTACCTAGGTTTTACAGAACCTAAATTAGAAGAAGGGTCTAGCCTTATAGGTGGCCTAGTGTCTAGAAGGGTATTTTATAGATGGGAAGTAACTATCCCTAGATGTATCTTGTTCTCATTGGGATAATTTGAAATGGTGACATTTCAAAACACCAACAATTCCAAGATCTAGACCATTCATATAAAAGGGTTGTCCACTATAAGAGTCTCTATCTCATATTGGATGGTTGTGTGTACCTCAACTCATTTTAAATGGATACTTCAGTGAGGTTGGTTCTCTTCCTTGCTTGTTTGATTGAATTCTCTATGCTATAGTAAATATTGATACTCATCCTACTAAGTGAACGTATGGGTCACTACGAGTATACTTAACATAGTTCCATCTCTAGTCATGAACACAAGGGTCGTTGGAGATAGAATCTTTCCTAAATACTTACCATAAGAATGATCTCTCATGTGTCTAGTGTGTTTTCATGCAAGAAATTTTTTTTTCATCCTATCATTTATACTTTGATGCTTATGTTTGCTTGCTACACTAAAAAGGACAAATGTCTTGGTTGTTTTGGCTTCTTGTGCCTTAATGCTTACATTTGATCCTGACAAATCTAAGACACATGTCATTCATATTCCCATGATTGAAATGTTAGTATGAATTATATGACATTCATGAGTTCATCTAAACACTCAGTGATGCTAATTTTATGGGTTCAGTAACCAAACCTAGGGTTGCATTACATACTCCACTTGCACAAGTGTACAGTTTGATCACTACTTCAGTTGCATCTTTCGGCATGAGAGGTTGTTGGTTTCTTCAAAATGTCATGTTTCTTCATAATTGCACAAGCATTCAACTCCTTGGTTTTTCTTCTTGACTTTCATAGAATACCTATCACATATTAAAAACTTGAAACTTGCATGAGATGTTAGTTCATTCACATTTTGTATTTCATATACATATTTTCCTATTTATCAAATCTAAACTACATTCATAAATCATGTCAATTTGCAATCATCATAATCATATCATTAACAATTGATGTATGACAAACTATAAGAGAAAAGGTGACACATGCAAAGATGCTCAAATTAAAAGATCTCATATATATTATCTCTCTAGTGGAGTCAAGTGTACATCAATATAAAAATGAGTGCTACTTGAGCACTATCAATATCAAAATGATACAAAATGGTACTAACACATGAATTGATACATAGATAGAATAAAATTAAAAAAGAAAACAACTAACCTTTTTTCTCTTCTCTACCCTTGTGAGGAGGAGGAGGAGCATCTACTCTAGTCAAAGGATGTGCACCTCCTAACTCTCTCACATACTCTGAGAATAATGGTACCTGCTCTAATGCATATGGAACTACCCCAAAATAATCCACATAATAGTATGTTTCTCTTGCTAACTATAATAAAGTTTCATCTTGATGTCACTCTAACTGCTCTCATAGCTCACAGTTCTCTTGCTCTCACCTTGCTAACTAAGTATCTCTCATAGCAATCTAGACCTATAGATCTCCCAACTATCATTATGTTGCTCTCAATCTATCCCTAGCTCTCCTTAGGGTGTTCTATGTCTATAATAAGATATCTCTACCTTGTGGCTCAAGACTAGGCTAATCTTGCATCTCCTCATCACCCACTCAGGCCTTGACCTGCTAAGTTGGTTGCTCCTCTACATTTTTCCTCTGTGCATCTCCTCCAATGGTAGCCAAAGTACCCATTGTTGGAATTAAGGTATGTTTTCCATTAGTGAAAATATTTATTCATTATTCTATATGGTTACCAAGTTCATCATTCAATTTCCATTTTTTGCCAACCAATTCAATGGTTACCAGGTTTCATAGTTCACACCGAGCATTCTAGAGGCTACCAAGTGAAACTAGGCAGTGTGAAGTCTAGCACTTATCACCAAGTAGTTCAGTTGCTACAGAGCTTTGTAGTGTCTACTAAGTCATCAGTTGTTGTGATGTGAAGCTAGTGTCAACCGAGTGATGGGATGAGAAGTGTTTACCAAGTGTCGGCAAGGTAAACATGGTATTTAGTTTCTACTGAGTTACAATGTATTTACTAAGTCTCCAATGTTCACGAAGTTTGAAGCTACATTGAGTGATTAGTATGGACCAAGCCTCTACTTCTACTGAATGCATGATGATGATGAGGAATGCAGTGGAAACCAAGTATTAGAAGGTCCCCAAGTTAGCTATTCAAAACTTGAGTTTGTACATTTGGGACAACTTAGTAATATTGGTTGTTAACTTATGTTTTGGCCAACCTTTTAATTATAAGAATTGGGATGGTAAATATGTAATGTATTGTATCATACCCAAGCATGACAATATGGTAATGTTTTGAGAAGAGTGAAAACAAATGTGATGATCAGCATGTGAATGTGAATTAGTACTAGAGTAGAGTATTTAGCAAGGTCAAATCTAGTATAGTCAAGTTTTATCTATCACAAAAGGTGATCAACATTTCAAAGATCTAATTAGCAATCAAGTTGTAAGTCAAATCTACTATTTCATCCTAATGAGTGAATCAGATTTAAATCCTTTAACAGGGTAGACTTAATAGTCTTTTCTCTAAATCTCCTAATAGAGTGCATACTTCATTGTATGTTTGTAAAACTTCTAACAAGGTGGACCTAGTAGTCCTAATTGCTCCTAACAAGGAAAATCATTAGAAGTGATCATTGTAAGCCTTAATAGGCCAACTTTATATTGTAGTATTGAAGTTTTGTGGGTATCATCCCCACCCCAATTTTACTTTCTATTTGGAAGGTTTTTGGGTCACCAAATATTGTGTTCATGTGCCATGAATGTTTATCTTTTAGTTTCTCATTCATGCAATAGATTAGATCAATTAATGGTGAATGGATTATGTTATTAAGTGTTGAATTTGAAAAGTTTTGAGGTTACTAATTCACCCCTCCCCTCTCAATAACCTACCTAGTCTTGATTATTGCCAACAATTGGTATTGGAGCTTTGTGGTTCTCAAGATAAAGTATGATAGCTTGAGCAAAGATCAAGGACAATGGAGATATTCAAACTTGAAAAAGCTATTGATAATGAGAAGCTAGATCTGGAGATGGCCATAGCTCAACTCAAGGAACTAAAAGAGCATCTTTCCCAATCCCTAAAAAGAAGGAAGGAACTTGCAAAATAGATTAATGACCACCAGTATGTTCAAGAAAAGATTTAAGACTTTTTCCCTTCAAGCAGTTCAGATGAAGCAAATGAGGAAATCAAAGAAATAATAGAAAAGAATGGTTCCCTACAAGAAGAGGTAAGAAAATTGAAAAGAAAATAAGAAATTCAATCAATAAGATTGTGTGAAATTTTGGAACAGAGAAATAAGGAAAATGAAGACTTGGAGACAAGGAACAATGAAACTAAAAATCAATCCCTTTAGCAAGAAAGTCTTATCAATCAACTCTCCAATGCAAATGAGGAAATCATGAATCTAAGATCTGAAAATGAAAGTTTAAGAAATGACTTAAACACTGAAAGACAAATCAATGAAAGATTGAAAGTTGATCTAATTTTTGAGAAGCAACTCAATGAAAGAATAATGAAATCCCAAGCAGACATGAATCAATTGAATTAGCAAAGTGAGTAGAATCTTTATAGGTAAAAGGGTAAAGCAAGACTTGGATACAAAGAAGAAGGTGAATCCTCCAAACAAGGTGCTCAAAGGAATCAAATACCTACTTGAAATCACTATGGTAAGATAGGTCATACTTCAAACAAATGTTGGAGTAATGGAAAAGAAAAATTCAATGGAAAATGCTATAATTATAGCCAGCATGGTCATAAAGCTAATGAATGCAAGGAGAAACCAAAGTTTGAAGGTAAATGCCAAAAATACAAGAAACAAGGTCACAAGGCATCTGAATGCAGATCTAAACCATTCAATCTAGCTGAATAATTTGTAAAGGCAATATTTGGTTGGGACTACAATACTTGGTGTAGATTTCATTATTATGGAGAATATGGACACATTGGCATAAACTATACAAGGCATCACTTGAGAAAGAAGGATACTACAATAAGATATTACACATGCACTAAACCTGATCATATAGCTAAGAATTGCATGAATATAAGTAAAGTTGAAGATGAAAAGAAAGCTAAAGCTGATAACATCAGGAAGTAGATGAGATAGTAGTGGATTCCCAAATCTATGAAGCAAGCTAGTTCAAATAATGGTCATGTCACTCAAGAAGTGGGTGACTCCACCATTTCCAATTAAGTTCTTAAGGAAGGAATGGAACTATATTTACAAGTCACATCTTAAGTAGTTCCAATGAATGGAAGATAGCAAAAGATCCACATCAGTATTTTAGATATAGCCTATCATTATGGCACTCATCATATTGAGCATTAATGGAATAATTCTCATCAAAAAGGCCAGAATAGAGCTTGAGATCAAGCTTCCACAGGCAGTAAACAAAGGTAAGAGGAGGATATCTAAAAATTGCAAGTGCCCCTGTCATGCTTACTGAGGGAAAAGGAGAAGATGAAGAAGACTCTAAAGATGAAGAGTAGGAATTAGAAAAGGAGGAAGAGCCTGTAAGAAAGAATGGCAAGGTGATTATCACTAAGCCACCCAAGGCCTCTACAGCTATGTTCACAAGAAGATCCAAGAAGAAAGGAGGTAGTGAAATTATGTTCAATAAGACCCCACTCACCTTCTAAGAAACATTGAATCAATTAGAACAAGGTGCAAGTATAACAAATTTCAAAGCTTTAAAGTATGAAACAAGAACTAATGCAAAAAAGATGTAGATTGAGGAGCTAGTGCTAACAAAGATGGGAAAATGGAAATATTCCCCAAATTAAATTGCCCCTCAAATTTCCAATGAATTATTAGCAAGGTCAAAGCCTAGATGGGAATCAGCTGTGTAGATAGCAAAGGATATATATGAGAAATCTTTGAGATAGCTACTATCAAATCTTGCCAATGTTGAGGTTAAGGAAGCAATGAAGGTAAAATGATGATTAGATTTCATACTTGTTTGATTTTGGTCAAAGACATTGAGAATGTAGTTAAGGATGCTACAACTATGTGGAAAAAATCATATGCATAAGCCAAGTGAGGATCTAGTGGAAATAAATGATGATAGTGACAAGGATGAAGACAATGAAGAAGATAACACACCTTGTGTCACTATTGATGTTGATGATTATCAAGAATTCATGAAGGATTGTGAAGAAGAGAGAGGAAGAATTTGAAGAGGAAGACAAGGAAGAAAAAGAAGAAAATGATCTAGTAAGGATAGCTGCAGAAGATATAGCCTCCCTTCCTCACTCTCCATCAAAAATTGCTACATCATATGGCATGGAGATAGCTTTAGCAAGTGTAATTGCAACTAAAATAGATACATCATCTTCTCAATCATTATTTTCTCCCTCTTAGCTCAAATTATCACTAATGTAAGTTTCTACCACTTCATCCACTAAGCTAGAGCCCTCCTCTTCTTTAGCTCCCAAGTCAGGGACATTAGCATTGAGTACAGCATCTAATTCTACAAATTCAATTTTGCATGCTCCTATAAGTGATTCATTTGTAGATACTTCTATTAATGCTCCTATTGTATGTACTCCTATAATTACTTTAATTTTGGGTAGCACATTAGTTTTGGATTCTATTAGCACTCTTGTCAGTATTCCATTAGTAGGCCCCATACAAATTTTCACAGCAAGCCCTACTATTTGTACCATTGTTTCTATTTCAAAGTCCAAAGCAATAATGACAAAAGTTGAACCAAGGACTCCACTTAAACTTATAATTATTGGAAAAGAAATTGATGAAGATATTGACTTGGAAAAGGAAATCAAAATTCCTAAGTTGGACTTTGATAATGCTACTATGGAACAAATGAGATTGGTCAGCCAACTTCTTGAACAAAAGGCCAGATAGAAGTAGTTAAGAGAGGAAAGGGATAGAGAATTTAGGATCATAGAAAGTGTAAAGAATATTTTGATAGAGGCTATAGGTGTAGATGTTGATTCATCTCAACATATTTTGTTATAGTTAGAGGAAGTAGTAAATAAATTCAATGAGGATTCTACTAGTCAAGAAAAGTTGATAGAAAAAGATGAGAAAAAGTTTGACAATAAAGTGATTGAGCAGATTGATATTCACTAGGTAGAGCTTTCCTCAATTTTAGCTAATCTTAAAAATTCTTTCACGAATGCAACATCTCTTTTTTCCAACCTATGTAATGTTATCAAGTACACCAAGGAAATAAAAGAAAATTTGAATAAGATAGATGGGGATCTAAAGATCGGTGCTTAAAAGTTGTAGCTTGACCCCAGCTCAAGCTCTGCACATCACATAAAGGTCAGATTTATTTCAGAAATGCAAGCTAAATTGTTGAGAGAGGAGACAAGGATCAAATTTTAATTAATAGACATCCAAAACATGATCTTTCTTATCATGGACACAATGCAGAAGCACATTGCTTATTCAAAAATATTGATCCATGATAACAATTTTTCAATTGCAAATCATATGATTGAACTCTCAATAGAAGTTCAAGTGGCACTTCATACCTACAAAGTTTTGCAAGAGAATTGGGATAAGACATTAGCTCTTATTCTCAAGGTACATTCTAAGTTTCTCTCACATTTTAATGCCTCTATTTAAGTATGTTATAAACAATTGTTTGGAATTATTGTCAAAAAGGGGGAGAAAGAGATATTTGCGGAGAGACATATGTATACTACAGAATAAAAGGGGAGAGTCTTGTTAAGAAGAAGAAATACTTTTATATACACTCAGTATGATATGATATGTACATTGTATGGGGGAGATATGTGTAAATATATATATATAGTAGATTTACAAAGACAAATTTTGAAAAATCAAAAAATCAGCATGACTTTATACATAAATTTTGGCTAATAAGTGTTTTTTTCACTAATTCCAAAGGGGGAGATTGTTGGCATTAAGTTATGTGTGCCATTAGTGACAACACTTATTCATAATTCTGTATGGTTACTAAGTTCATCATTTAGTCTCCAGTGTTTGTTGAGCAATTCAATGGTTACCATGTTTCATAGTTCACACCAAACATTACAGAGGCTACCAAGTGAACATAGGCAATGTGAAGTCTAGTAGTTATAACCAAGTAGTTTAGTTGTTACTGAGCTTTGCAATGTCTACCAAGTCATCAGTTGTTGTGATGTGAAGCCAATGTCAATGGAGTGATGGGATGAGCAGTTTTTATTGAGTGTAGGCAAGGTAAACATGGTATTTAGTTTCTACCGAGTTACACTATATCCACTGAGTCTCCAATGTTCATCGAGTTTGAAGCTACGTTGATTGATTAGTATGGACCAAGCCTGTACTTCTATTGAATGCATGAAAATATGAAGTAATGCAGTGGATGTCAAGTATTAGAAGGTCACCAAGTTAGCTATTTAGAACCCAAGTTTGTACATTTGGGCAGACTCAGTAATATTGGTTATTAACTTGTGTTTTGGCTGACCTTGTAATTATGAGAATTGGGATGGTATATATGTAATGTATTTTATCATACCCAAGAATGATGATATGGTAATTTTTTGAGAAGAGTGAAAGCAAATGTGATGATCACAATGCAAATTTGAATCAGTAGCAGAGTAGAGTATTTAGCAAGGTCAAATCTGGTGCAGTCAAGTTTTATCTATCACAAGAGGTGATCAGTATTTCAAGGATCTAATTAGCAATCAAGTTATAAGTTAGATCTACTATTTCATCCTAATAGGTGAATTAGATTTAAATCCTTTAACAAGGTAGACTTAACAGTCTTTTCTCTAAATCTCCTAATAGAGTGCATACTTCATTGTATGTTTGTAAAACCTCTAACAAGGTGGACTTAGCAATCCTAATTACTCCTAACAGGGCAAATCATCAGAAGTGATCATTGTAAGCCTTAATAGGCCAACTTTATACTATAGTATTGAAGTTTTGTGGGTATCATCCCCACCCTAATTTTACATTCTATTTGGAAGGTTTCTGGGTCACCAAATATTATGTTCATGTGCCATGAATTTTTATCTTTTAGTTTCTCATGCATGCAATAGATTAGATCAATTAATAGTGAATGGATTATGTTATTAAGTGATGAATTTGTTAAAAAATTTGAGGTTACTGATTCACCCCTCCCCTCTTAGTAACCTGGCTAGTCTTGATTATTTCCAACACCCATCTCACCCCAAGGAAATCTATGTTATGTCTCACTACCACCAACACCAGATCCTCTCCCATCTAATAAGGAGGAATCTTCCTTTATGTTGTACACTACCTAGGTCTCTCCTATTGTGGCTTTTTTTGTGGCTATTATTATGGTACCTGCATGGGTTATATGGGCACTGCCATCCCCACTAGATCGGTGAACCAAGAGAAGGGATGACTCAGAAAATGCTCCCTATATGCTAGAGTCACCCCCCCATCTACAAATATTGGCATATAATCTCAGCATGTAAAGGCGAGGGAGTGCACATCAATCATAGACCTCCCAAGGTGTATTTAGATAGATCACCTCTTTTCCACCTTCATAGCAAAGTGAGCGTAGGTGTAGTACTCATGTGACATATCATATGGTTAACCATACTGTCTCAACACACATGTTAGTGGGAATCTCTTGATCATCTAGATCGAGCAATCAATTAGTGGTTGAGAGGAAAACATATGTTCAAGCTCCACATAGGCATCATCCCATGCCTCTATTTCTCTCCATAGTGGTCATACTTCCACTATCAAATCATTTAGCTAACCTCACCACTACTTAGTCTTACCCAAAGTTGTCTAGGTCATCTATCTATAGTATCTTTAGATGTATGGGTCATGATCCTACCTCATGTTAGTGCAAATTGGCCTCATAATGGGAAAGTGCTCCCATGCCCATACTTGAACAACATAAACTCTGGATGCCATGCTCTTCTTCTTCCAATACACCACCTCATGCATCTCATGGTACATGTGGACCAACATACACTGACCCCATCCTAAATATGTTGGTTCCTCATGCATCCTCTATAGCATTCACCCCCAACCACACTCTAATATATTATGGCCTTTGTCAAAAATCAAGAAGTAGTTGACGAATATGCCAATTATAGCTACCAATCTATGCATATGACCATATTTCTACAGCAACTCCTCCCATATGATTGCTCTACCCATGACGAGATCCTCCTTGAAGATTGCCCTCAATGCCAATGTACGTGGTCTCAGTCAAATACTATACTCAACCTATGGTCTATGAAATGGGATCCAGAGTATCCTATAGATGTCCTCTAGTGTGATGGTCATCTCTCCCAAGGGCAAGTGGAAAGAGTTTTTCTTTGAATAGAAATACTCTACAAGTTTTTTCAATAAATCATGATTTGCCCACAGATCAAGGATATCACAAAGATGTGAAAGGCCAAAGGAATTAATATGTGCCATCTCTATAGCATCTAGCTAACAAATTAGGGCCCCAAAGAGGGGATAGTGTGATTTGAATGAAACATCTAGAAAGCTAACCTAAAAAAACAAAAATGACATGAACATGATCAGTATCTATCATATAAAACATCATACTATACCTAAATGTGCAACAACATACAACATATATGCAACAATGATTGGCAATAATGCAAAAGAATGGATACAAAATTAAGTTTTTGACAAATTCAAGAACAAAACAACATCGAATTTTTACACGAGATTTTACATCCATGTGCAACATTTAACTTCCTCCCATGAGACACTCCACTAAAAAAAGCAAAAAATTCATAGGATTTAGGGTCTCTTGTGCAAGTTATAGGCACCTCCTGTGTGAGAAAACCCAGCTCCCCATGTGAGAAAATACAATAGTAGTGTTTCCTCACATGATTTTTCTATAGGCTCACATGAAAAAATGAGTTTCCACATAAGATTCAATGGAAATAAAAGTTTAAATGTTTAGAACATGAAAAAATTGGTGAAAAAACATAAAATTTTCATTGATATGGAGGTTAATTGACTACTCAATAGAAGTTCATAGTCTGCCAGCTGGCTATGCCACCTTGAATGCTTGAATCAATGAGTATGAATAGGGACCACCATTTTTTCCTTAGAGCTCCTTCTTCACAAAAGAAAAAATGCACAAATGAAATGAAAATGACCCTTTGGGCCCTTATACAAGTTTTGATCTAATTTTTCAAAGTGATCTGATTAACGTGAAAATCATCTTGTTAGCTAAGTTGGTTACTCTAAACTAATTTTTGGGATCAAATTAGAAATCTGGCACACTTAAACATCTTAAATTCACACTTTAAAATTTTTGGACTAACATGATTGAATGTTTGTGCAGTCCATTAAACTAATACTTTGTGAATCTTGGAATACTTTCAAATTGCATATTTCTTCAAATTTCCCAAAAATTTCTAGAAAAGTCAACTTAAATCAACCTTGGTCTTTTGGACCTCAAAATCACTCAAAATCAACTCCAAATTTTTTTCATGCTCTTCTAATCTATTCTACATTCTTTTATAGCTCTGACCACTTCAATGTCTTCCAATCTACAGCTTCACATCATTGTTTTGGTGTGTCATCTTTCAATTTCTCTCCTTGGGGGGAGGATGATTACATCATTAAATTCTTCAAAAATAGCTTCAACTCAATCTAAGCATTATGTCTTATTTGCTAGGGGCATCTCATCACTTGGTGCATCTTTGTTCCCCCAATCTGGCATCATATGTCATCTATCTCATCATTTGGTCAGTTGATTACACTTATAATAGTCCTTGTCATTATTTAATGGACAACTATTGGGGAAATCTAACCTTGAATCCTAAGCATCAAGCCTCATTCTAGGGATGGTTCTACAACTCATGATTAGGTATTGTTATCTTTTTATGGACTAGTATTTAGTTGTTCTATTTGGACTCCAAAGGATTAAGCTCCTTTCTAGAGATAATTCTAATTTTTTTTGAGAATTAAGCTCCATTCTAGTGATAATTCTAAACTCTTTCTTTCAATCACTATTTAATGGATAGGTATTGGGACAATCTAACCCTAACTCTTGAGGATTAAGCCTCATTCTAGGGATAATTCTATGAATCATGATTAATCTTGTCAGCTTCTAATGGACAAGTATTGAGACAATCTAACCTTGACTCTTGAGAATTGAGTCACATTCTAGGAACAATTATGTGAAGTTTGATAATCTTTTCTCTTTCATGTCAGTATCTAGGTGTTCTATCTAGATACCCCAAGGCTAAGCCTCATTCTGGAGATAACCTTAAAAACCTCATCTATTGGTCTATGTGTCATCAATTTCAGAGCCAATCTCACTTCTTGGTCTATATTCTGATACTTTTGATTTCTTTGAATCAACATGCTACTTGCACATTTATTCAAAGAGGCAAAAATCTAATATCCCTAAATTGGCACATTGGTATGTTGAACCAATTTTAGTCTATCAATCTTAATCAAAGTCATTGCACTAGGCAATTCTAATTTTGATAATCTCTACTTGACCTAAGTGTCAAATGCACAAAATTATTAATCTACATTAATCACATACTTTATTTAATTTCCAAGTATTGACTTGAATTAGCTAAGTTAAACCTATTAATTGAGTTTAATTTAATTATAAGTCTAAGTATTTTAATTAAATTAAATTCACCCCTTTAGCTAATACACATGGGGAATTAAATGTATCTTATTTAATTAAATACCCTCATTCTAATTATTAAATTTAATTATTCAATTAAATATATTATTCAATTATGAGGTCATTTTTAATTTTTTAAATCAAATATCTTTTATTATTCTCTCTCTTCAATTCAAAATTAGAAATACTAAGTGAATTGGAATTAGAAAAGGAATTAGATTAGTTAACTTCTCATTACACTCAGAAGTGATCAATTAACTTCCTTTTTGTTAGTTTGTGGTGACTAATCAGTGAAGTACTTTACATACTTCATTAACTATTCACCAATGGCACAAAATTTTGGGCTACTATTCACCAATTAGCTATTGCTTATATTCACCAATTTATGGCCGACATGTTTTAACCCTAAAGTGGAAAAAATACTTGTATAAAAGGGCTAAGAGTTAGGGCTTTTTTGATAAGGTGTGATGCAAAATTGGTTCTTGTGGCGATATTGAGCTGTAAGTGATTACGGATTGTAATCAAGTTGTAATCATTGGATCGTAATAATATTAGACTTTTTATTTGGTAGATGTAGCCCAGGGATTGGGTGAACCACGTTAAATCTTGTTGCCTTGTGTTCTTTTCTATGTGATCTATTATTTTTTAATATTGTTTATATTTGCATGTAATTGTTATTTCTATTTTGGCTAACAACTAGTCTTAGAGCCAGATTTTTTTTCAGTTATCCTCTACAAGAAAGTCTTGTAGTTGAATGGGAGTCTCATGATTGAGTAAGAGTGATGGTAGATGAGGGTAAGCTGAGGGTTAACAAGTTTAATGGGCAGAAATTTTAGTTATGGAAGATGAAAATAGAGGACTATCTTTATAAAAAGGATTTATGGAAGTCATTGGAAGGAAAAACCAAGAATTAGGGATCTATGTCAAATCATGAATGGGATCTTTTAGATAGAAAGGCACTTGGAAGCATTCAATTATGTCTAGCACCATCAATGACATTTAATATTACAAAAGTAAAGATGACAGAAGAGTTGAAGGAAGCCCTAGCAAAATTGTATGAAAAGCCCTCCACTTCAAATGAGGTATTTCTCATGAAATGTTTATTTAATATGAAAATGGTAGAAGGTGGCTATGTTGTAGATCATTTATAAGAGGTTAATACTATTACTAGTTAGTTATCTTCTGTGGGTATTAATTTTGATGAAGAAATTAGGGCTCTCTTGATTTTGTGTTATTTTCCTAAAAGCTGGAATGACTTGGTAATGGTTGTGAGTAATTTTATTTTTGGATCTAATACCCTAAAGTATGATGATGTGATCAGTGTTATTTTGAGTGAGGAAACTCATAGGAAATCCTTAGGTGGATCTACATCAGGAAGTGCTTTCAATGCACAAAGTAGAGGTAAAATGACTAAAAGAGGAAGTAATTCTAGAAATCATGAGAAATCAAGAGGAAAGTCAAAGGGGAGGAGGTCTCAATTGAGAGGACCAAATGACTATTGATGTTATGGTAAAACATGGTATAAAAAGAAAGATTGTTGGACTCAAAAGAAAAATGAAGTGGAAAAGAAAAATTGAGACAAGGAGGAAAATGTGGTAAGTAAAAAATCTAAAAAGTATACTTTTCTTTTTCCTTTGGAAAGTGTTGACGATTCATGGGTTTTAGATTTTGGTGCTTCATTTCATACTACACCTCATAGAGGTTATTTCATTGATTATGTCGAAGGGGATTTTGGGCTTGTTTAATTGGGGGATAATGAACCCGATCAAATTGTTGGAAATGAAAAATTTAAGAGTAAGTTGTAGAATGGGAAACATTGCCCACTACATGAGGTAAGACATGTTCCAAGGCCAAGTAGAAATTTAATTTTAGCAAGACAACTCAATGATGAGGGTTGTGTAGTTACTTTTAATGATAAAAATTGGAAGTTTTCAAAAGGTTCCTTTGTAGTAGCAAAAGGTTCCTTTGTAGTAGCAAAAGGTGTGAAAGTAGGCACCTTATATCTTTGTATGGGTCATATTGTTCCTTCTACTTTAGTTGTTTCAGAGAAACATGAATGTTCAAGAATAGTTGTTGTGATTGAGTAAGGAGAACAAATAGCTATTGTAGATTCTGATATAGCATTGTGGCACAATAGACTTGGGCACATGAGTGAGAAAGGTATGAAAGTACTTCATTCAAAGAAAGTTTTACCAGGTCTAAAATGTGTTAATATGAATTTATATGAAAGTTGTGTGTATGGAAAACAAAAGAGAGTGAGTTTTGTGAAGTCTAGGAAGGAAATTAAAAGGGAGAAATTAGAGCTTGTTCATACAGATGTGTGGGGACTAACTCAAGTATCTTCCCTCGGTGGATCTCATTATTATGTTACCTTTATTGATGATGCAACTAGAAAAGTGTGGGTTTATTTCCTTAGATAGAAATCTGATGTATTTCAAACTTATAAGAAATGGAAGTGCTTGGTTGAAAATAAGACTAGTAAGAAATTAAAATGTCTCAAATCTAATAATGGTGGTGAGTATTGCAGACATGAATTTGAAGATTATTTCTCCACTAATGGTATTCATAAAAAAAAAAAAAAATTCCAAGGACTCCATAGGAAAATGGAGTGGCTGAATGCATGAATAGGACTATAATGGAGCATGCAAAGAGCATGAGGTTGCATGTTTTGGTTTCCCTTACACATGTGGGAATAGGCTATCAATACTACTCTAGATTTGATTAATAGAGGTCCCTCTACTCCTTTGGGATGTGGTATTCTAGAGGAAGCATGGACTAGTAAGATGGGTGAATTATTCTTTTCTGAAAACCTTTAGTTGTGAAGTATTTTCTCATATAGTTTCTAAAAATAGAACCAAGCTAGAAGCTAAGTCAAAGAAATGTGTATATTTTGGATATAGCATTAATCAATTTGGTTATAGGCTTTGGGATTTTGAAATTAAAAAATTTTAAGAAGTAGGGATGTCATATTCAATGAGAAAGTGTTGTAAAAAGATCTATTGCAGCAACATGAGAATAAAGAAGATAATTATGTAGTACTAGATGATATTGTGAAAGACAATGTCCCAAAAATTCCTCATGATGAGAAACAACTGCAACAAAAAATAACACACACACCAGTGAATGTTAGATGGTCAAGAAGGCCAATTAGACCTACAAAAAGATTTTATCCCTCTTTGTATTCTATTTTACTAACAAATGTTGGTGAACCTGAACTTTATGATGAAGCTATGCAAATGGATACTAAGATTCATGATAGTTTTCAATGAAAGAAAAAATGGACTCTTTTCTAAAAAAGAAGACATGGGATTTATGCAAGTTGCCTATAGGTAAAGGGCTTTACAGAATAAGTAGTTTTACAGGTTAACAAAAGAGGATAAAGGTAAGAAAAGATTTAAATTTAGGTTAGTGGTAAAAGGATTTGCATAGAAAAAAAGACATTGATTTTGATGAGATATTCTCTCCTTCTTATAATGACTTCTATCCATATTGGTTTAAGTATTGTGGCTATTGGTCTTAGATTGGTTTTGAAAATTGAGTATCAACACACTTAAGACATTCACTAAGTTCATACTAAACTAGTGATGTATGCCGAGTATGATATATGAATACAAACTATTTTGAGTTTCAATGAGTGTCAAGTCACTCAAGTGTCGAGCAGACAATACATGTCAAGTGATTCAAGTGCAAAGAAAATAGTAGATGCTGAGTAGTTCAGGTTTTGAATCAGAGATAAAATTATAGTATGTATCAAGTATCTGTAACTTCAAGTGTTGAGCAACATAGATTGGACATATTTGTTTGTGCAATGTAAACCATTTTTCAGCTAAACTAAGGATATAATATGATCCTTTGAAGATGAGGATGAATCTATATGTAGATTCCTTATTAAATTACATGTAGTCAATCAAAAAAAGGGAAGGATTAACTGACAAAAAGGATGAATCTCATTTGTAGATTCATAACTATCCCTATGTCTTCTAATCTTCTTAAGGAGGACAAAACCCTAAACTTCACAACAAGCATGTAAGGAATTGAAGGAGAAGAACAAGTGAAGTTTGCATGCCAAAATTAGAGCATTCATTGAGGATTAGAAGTTGTAGAGAGTGAATTGTAGAATTCATTTGAGAAGAACAAAGGATAGATGATACAACATTGACATATCAAATCAAAGAGGATCAAGAAGGACATAGTATAGATTTGATCTTTAATCAGCCTACCAGAGCTAATCATAAGATCTATGCTAAAACCTCCTAACAAGTGATTTTAGTTAAATCTCCTAAGTGGAGTAGTCCTAATAGACTATTGTAAATCCTTTGATAGCATGGAATTCCAAGTGGATGTTTTGAAAGTCCTTTCGCCAGGCATACTTCTAATAGGGTTTTGAAATCCTCTAACAAGGTGGGACTTAATAGTCCTTGTAAACCTTTAATAGGGCATGCCTTTCAGGGGAAAGATCATGTATCATGGTCAACACTTTGTAACCATAATTGGTGACACTTTACTATTGTAGTAGTGAAGAATTGTGGGTGCCATTCCCACTCTAGTTTTGCCTTCTCATTTTGAGGGTTTCTAGGTAATCATATTAGGTGTAAAGTGTGTGTGTGTGTGTGTGTGTGTGTGTGTGTGTGTGTGTGTTTGTGTGTGTGTGTGTGTGTGTGTGTGTGTGTGTGTGTGTGTGTGTGTGTGTGTGTGTGTGTGTGTGTGTGTGTGTGTGTGTGTTTGTACATGTTTGGATGCATTTACTTTACATGTTATTTATGGTTCAGATATTATATGCATCTAATCAAATGGTGAAAGTTTTAGTTGCTAAAGTTTGAAATTTTGATTTACGCCCCCCCCCCCCTCTTAAAAGTGTATGTTCCCATTTGTAATTCCATCAATTGGTATTAGAGCTAAGTTCTCAAAAGAAGAAGCTTTGCAACTTAGAGGAAAGATCTTGAAATGGAAGTCTACAAGGTGGGAAAGACCATTGAGAACCAAGAGATTGAGATACATCTCATACTACATCAATTGAATGAAGCTAGAGATGCTTTGAAGTGTTCCCTGAAGAGAAGGAAAGAGATAGCTCTAGCAAAAAAGAACACACAATACAAAGAGATTGACACCACAAAGCTATTTGAAAATGGTAACTCTATTGAATTCAATGCACCAATTCTAGATCTAATGGAAGAGAATAGAGTACAAACTAAAGAGATTAGAAATCTCAAGTTGGAGCAAGAATCACAAGCTATACTACTATGTGAGGTGACTGAACAAAAGAAGAAAGCTATAGAAGACAAGGCCATGATTGAAGAAGACAAAAGAATTTTTAAAAATAGATTGGAAGAAAAGTCAATAGAGCTATCCAAGATCTCAAACATGTATTTTGATACCTTAAGCCAAATGATGAATGCTCATCATGAGTTGAATGTCAAGGATAATTAAATAACCACTTTGAATCTACAGAATGAACAACTACAAGAATGACTTAAAAAGAGAAAAGAAATTTGCTAAAAGCTTCAACAAGCTGAATGAAGTCATCAAGTACTTTGAGAAACTACTAAAATCCCCTAGATCTAGTAGAGATACATCAAGATTGGTCTATACAAGCATTGAAGAAGGAGAATCATCTAAAATTGTTGAGGAAAGGAACAATAAAATTAAGATTTCCAAACCTACTTGTCATAATTATGGTAAGAAAGGACATATAGCTAATGTGTGTAGGAGAAAGAATCCAAATTAGAATGTTAAGCTTAAGAACATGACTCATTGTCACAAGTACAAAAAACAAGGTCATCATGAGCATGAATGTAGAACCAAAACCATGCATGCACCAAAATTTGAAGAACATTGCTACAATTGTCAAAAGTATGGACATAGAGCCTTTGAATGTAGATCCAAGTCCACATGGTCATCAAGCAAGCCAACAAATGTAAGAAGATATGAAAACTCCTATAACTAGGATTAAAATACAAGATATAGCTATCACTATTGTTAGGAATATGGACATGTACCTAAAAACTGCATTAGGACTCACTTCAGTGGTAACTACAAGAGATGGTTGAGTCAAACCACATGTTTTAGCTATCACAAGACTGGTCACATCAGCAAGTATTGTCGAACTAGGTCCAAGGCACCAAGGCATGAATTTGATAAAGGTAAAGGCAAGGAAGATGTTGAACACATCAAGAATGATATGAACAAGATATGGAAGTAGAAAGATTCTGGGAGTATATCTAATGGAGGGGGGATCACTTCACCCAATGGGTCAAGTGGTCATGCTTCATCAAACTAAGCAAATAAGAGGTGTGTGGGATTGATACTTAAAGTATGTTGCATTATACATTAGTTTCAAAATAAATTAGCACTAAAATGATTACATTAGAATGAATTAAGATGTAAAAATTTGTGAAAATCCAATATGAAATCTTCAAGTTTTCATGTTGTTGTCAAGCAAGAAAAGTCTTCTATGTGTTCCAAGTGAAAAACTAGTTAATGTTGAGCTACTAGTCAAAGATAGTTAGAGCTGAGTTTGTAGTAGTTTTCAAGTGAAGGAAATCCCTATAGATGTTGAATAGAATAGTAATTGTGTTGTTGCCAAGTTTCATAGCTATACAAGTACCAAGCATTAAATGCAAAGTTTTGAAGGGTATAAGGTTGATTTTAACCTATTTTTTGTCATTAAAAATTCAAAGCAAGAACAAGTAGAGAAAAGAGGTGATTCACAAAAAAGTTCAAAGCATTTGCAAGGATTCTAGCAATGATCAAGCACCAATTCATCAAATTTCAAAGGTATTCCTCATAAGCTGAGGTGCATAGTTTAAATTTGATAAACCCTAGTTTGACAAAATGGCCTCTAGTTCAATGAATACAAAGGAGAAAGAATATTTTGAGGTTCAATTAGTTAGAAATGAGGTCTAACAACCAATTTCAAGGTCATCCTAGACATTGTCTATAAACAAGATCCGTTATGTGCATTATCTGTGATTCTGCCTAAAGTCATAATGGTACAAGATGTGAGAAAATGTTACAACTACAAAGTAGGATGCATAGGTTACATGGAGATAAAACAAGCATATGATTCTTAAAGGAAGAATTTAGGATTGTGGAGAGAAAGGGTTTGAACCATGCCCTAGATTCCCCACACTTTTCAAAATTGAATGGATAAAAATAGTTATGAGAAGAATTCATGATGGATGTTTGTGGTTAAAGGGTGGACTTATTAGGATTTCAAAAAATGATCTTTCATAGGGTGATTGGTTATCCAACCCTAGATTGGCCAAAGACACTATGAAGCAACTCAAAGGAGGAAATTAAGAAGAACACGGGTAAAAAATGGAATAAGCACAGAATGCCAATAGATACAATAATTGACCCATTACTTGATTTTGTTATCAAGGTTATCTCTCACAAGTTCTATTAGTCAAGCAGATTAAGCAGTGTACCCTACATAGCAATTGATGTTGGTTACAAAATCGTCAAGAAAGATCATACCTATGATCTTGCAGAACTTTAATTACAACAAATAAATGAAAACCTAGGTGCCATTAAAAAGACAAAAAGTGCACAATGTAAATTTTGATCAATACTTGTGTGCATATTCTTCTATGTACAAAATAGATTCCCATCTTTTGGAAAACTTGGATCGAAGACCAACATATCAGTGGTTGTGCAAATCAATGAATATATTGAGCAAATGGAAGAGAACTTTGAAACTATTATGACAAGCTATTTTGAAGGCTTCAAGAAGTCTATGAAGCAAAGATTCAGGATACCTATTTCACTAGTAGAATAACACTATAATGACATATGTTTCCTTGTAGAAATTGATTACACTTACATATAGGCTATCATACCTAGGTTTAGATGGCTAAGACCCCTAGGATATGAAATCATGTTGATGAAGCCTCAACTACCATTACTGCACTCCTATTAGAGGAGATTGACAAAACAACCAAGATATTTGGTAACTATGATGTAATGAAGTCTAAAGTTGAAATGGGATTAAAGATAGCTTCTACATTGAAGAAGAAAGAAAAATTAGTAAAGAAATTGAAGGCAAAATTTGGTGAGGAAGCAGGTGTTGAGGAAGGAGATGATGAAGAAAATGAAGAAGAAGAGGTACAAGATTAAGAACCTCTAGCTTTGACCCAAGGCATGGATGAGGACCAAGAAGAAGAAGGTTTTGAGGAAGAGGAAATCAAAGAAACACCAATGCCATTAGCACCACAGAAGAGAAAGGCCAAGGCTCAACCTGTGGCTAAAACAAAAGGAAAGAAAAATGTGAAGCCTAGCCCAGAAAAGCCAATAGCACCAACAACTAAGGCAAGTATAAGGGCTACTACTCAAAGGGCCAAAGAGAAAGGAAAATAGAAAACAAAGGCTGCTAAAAAAGAGGGCCTAGTATAGAAGAAACAAAGGAGAAAATACATTACACAACTAGAAATTTATGATGAAAGAACAGAGTTTGAAGATACAAGTCAATTTAGATTAGTAATTCATACACCTAAATCTAATCTCAAAAATATCTATGATAATGTTAAGGATAATGCAGATATGATAGGCTTAAAGAATATTGATTTTGGAAAACATGGTAGAATAGAGAAAAATCTGATTGAAGAATCAATTTATGCAATGATGTCTAAGTTCAAGAATACTCCACTTGAACTAGACAATACAATGCCAAAGGAGTTGTATACAATTGTTAAAAATAAGTGGCATTACTTCTTAAATCTAGAGAAACAAATAAGGGAATCAACACTCACATAGGTAATGCCAGATTTGACAAAAGGTCAAATTGTCAAGGCAAATAAGAAGTATGGTAGCAGATTTGCAACTAAATACATGGCATTTAGCATACTCTAGAACAATATTAAGGATGTTGTGAAGAAATCCACTCAAATGTGGAAGTCAATATATGGTTTAACAATAGTTAAAGAAGGAGAAGAGGATCCCTTTGAGGGAAGAAATAATGGAGATGAAGAGGAAGACAAGGAAGATGAAATATTAAGAGGAAAAGATGATACTATTGTGGAGGAGACACAAAAGAAGACAAATGAGATAGCTATAGTTGAAGAATAGTAGGAAGAATAGAGTATGCAAGACACACAAATGTCAAGCATGAGCCCTCCACATGACACAAGCATGCTTGTAGAAACTATAATTATTAAAGATTTTCCTGACAATTTAGCTCAGAATATCAACCCCTTAACTACAAAAGACCACAAGAATATTCTTGACCAATCCACACTGCAAGCCAAATTGTTTGATAATTCATTATTGATCAGTGTTGATGAACTTCAAAAGGCAATAGCTAACATTACAAGCAATAAGGTGAACACACAAGAACCACCTTTTGTTATCCCTTTAGCTACTAGTGCTCAACCTTTGGTGCAAACATCAGAAGAAACATCTACAAAGGATGACACTACTATTAGAGTTGAACAAACATAGACTACAATAGAGGGAAAAAAAGAAGAAACAACCAATGTTCAACCTAATGCATAGATACAAGGTGAAATTTAGATAATAGTAATTAATCAAGGAAGATCTAAAGAAAAGGACATACCAAAGGAAAAGGAGCAAGAAGCCATACAAGCATTGGTAAATCTACTAACATCTAGCTCTCCTACAAAAGTCCTTCAAGAGTTGAGAACTAGAGTTGTACCATTACAAATTTTAGCACCAAGCTCTAGCTCATCCAAGGTTGCAAAGTTAATTCACTATGGAGATGTAACTCTAGATGAAGAAATAGTGATACCTAAATATGATTATGCCACCATTACTTTGGAACAAATGGGCTTAATGCAACAAGCCTCGAAAAAGAAGAAAAATCAAGAAACACTTAGAAAGGAGTATAAAAAGAGGCAAGCACTACAAGAAATATAAGACATTTTCTTATATCCTTTCAGTTTTCCTACACCTAAAGAAACAAAGCCAATATTAGAATAGCTATTAGATATTGTGGACTAGTTGAATAATGAAGACCAAGATACAAATGCAAAACTTATGGAATGGTAAGAAAGAAAATTTCAAGGCAAAGTCAATGAGAAAATATCTAGTGACATAGCACTAGCACAAGTACAATTGGCTACAAAAATTGAAATAGTGAAGAAGGTACTTGAGAACATATTCTCATTGTACACTAAACTATGCAATCCCACACTCTTCACACAAGAAAAAAGCCATAGAATTCTGAGTCTAGAGAGAAATTTAAAAGTATTAGGTATGCAATTAACTCAAAACCTAGCTCAAAGTGAGAAGCACCTTCATTCATTGCTTCAATCATAGAATCAACTAGCTATATTAACAATAGAAGAGGCTAATATAAGAGCTAAGTTGATTAGCATCCAAGCCTCTCTTACCCCTCATATGGAGATACTCCATAGGGAACTAGGATATGTAGAGACTTTGATGAATAAAGATCCAAATCTTTCAACATTAGATGGACTAGTTCACCTTGCAACAAAGATAACAATCCAAATAAAGCCATTAGATGTTGCATATAACAATTAGGATGCTACTCTAAAAATAACAATGGAGGTCCACAAGTCTTTCTTGGATAGATACACAATTAGTGTATAAACCCTTTGACATAAGTGTCAAAAGGGGGAGTTAAATGTGCAAAGAGGGAGATAGAAAGAAGAGGGAGATAAATAAGCAAGGGGGTGATAAAGGTAAACCATAGGGGGAGAAAACAAAAAGGGAGAAAATAGAAGAGTATAAATAGAGCATATCAAATAAAGAGTATTAGCATATTTGAAGACAAAGAGTATCAGCAAGAGATAGAATTACTCAGAATGGAGAATAGATTTTTGGATACAATACATGCATATTAACTCAGGGGGAGTTATACATTTTGATGTACATAGTCTATTATAGAATTTTAAAAATTTTGAAGTTTTGTATATAAGTTAAGTTGTGAATATATTATACTCAAGAAGGTTAGATTGATTATGTAAAGTTAAGTGTTTTTGACACTCATGCGATAGGGGGAGATTATTGATCTCGGACTAGTTTTGACAATTGAGTTTCAACACACTTAAGACATTCACTAAGTTCATACTAAACTAGTAATGTATGCCAAGTATGATGTGTAAATACAAATTGTGATGAGTTGCAATGAGTGTCAAGTCACTCATGTTCTAAGTCACTCAAGTGTTGAGCAGACAATACATGCCAAGTGATTCAAGTGCTAAGTAAATAGTAGATGCCAAGAAATTCAAGTGTTGAGTTAGAGATAGAATTACAGTATGTGCTGAGCATTAATAACCTCAAGTGTTAAGCAACACAGATCGGACATATTTTTTTTTGATTGCACAAACAACTATGTAAACCATTTTTTAGCTGACCTAAGGATAGAATATGATCCTTTGAAGATAAGGAAAAATCTATATGTAGATTCCCTATGAAATTACATGTAGCCAATCAAAAAAAGGGAAGGATTAAGTGGCAAAAAGGATGAATCTCAACCATAGATTTATACCTAACCCTAAGTCTTCTAGTCTTCTTAAGGAGGACAAAACCCTAAACTTTACAACAAGTGTGTAAGAAATTGAAGGAGAAGAATAAGTGAAGTTTTCATGTGAAAAGAAAAGCATTCATGGAGGCTTAGAAGTTTTAGAGAGTGAATTGTAGAATTAGTTTGAGAAGAAAAAATGATAGAGGATATAGTATTGACATATCAAATCAAAGAGGATCAAAAAGGAAATAGTATGAATTTGATCTTTAATCAGGCTACTAGAGCTAATCAAAAGATCTATGTTGAAACATCCTAATAGGTGATTTTAGTTAAATCTCCTAAGTGGAGTAGTCCTAACAGACTATTGTAAATCCATTAACAGGGGGACATTCCAAGTGGATGTTCTAAAAGTCCTTTACCCAGGCACACTTCTAATAGAGTGTTGAAATCCTCTAACAAGGTGGAACTTAACAGTCCTTGTAAGCCTTTAATAGGGCAATCTTTTCATAGGGTAGATCATGTATCATGGTCAACACTTTGTAACTATAATTGATAACACTTTATTGCTGCAGTAGTGAAGAATTATGGGTGTCATTCCAACCCTAGTTTTACCTTACCCTAGTTTTACCTTCTCATTTGGAGGGTTTATAGGTAATAATATTAGGTGTAAAGTGTGTGTGTGTGTGTTTACATGTTTGGATGCATTTACTTTACATGTTATTTACAGTTTAGATATTATATGCATCTAACAAAATGGTGAAATTTTTAGTTGTTAAAGTTTGAAATTTTGATTCAAACCCACCCCCCCTCTTAGAAGTGTATGTTACCATTTATAATTCCATTAGTGGCTACTAAAGATTTTCATTTGGATGAAGATGATATGTATGGCTCAACCATAGGGTTTTGAGGTCAAAGGTAAGGAGAACTTAGTGTGTAGATTGAAGTAAAGTTTATATGGCTTGAAGGAAGCACCTTGGGCAATGGTATCTAAAATTTGATAGTTTTATGCATGAGCATGGATATAGTAGGTGTTATTCAGATCATTGTGTTTCTTTTAAGAGGTTGGATGATGATAGCTACATTATTTTATGTTTATATGTTGATATTATTCTTATAGGTGGGTCTAGCATGGATCATATTAAGGGGTTGAAATGCTAGTTAGCACATGCATTTGCTATGAAGGATTTGGGGGTAGCAAAAAAAATCCTTGGTATGAAGATTTTTAGAGATAGGAAGAATAGGAAATTGATGCTATCTCAAGCTGATTATGTTGAGAAGGTGTTGCAACATTTCTATATCAAGAATACTAAAGCTATCGGCACACCTTTACCTCGTCATTTGAAGTTGATTAAGGAGATGTGTCCCAAGACACAAAAAGAGGAGGATAAGATGTTCAAGGTACCCTATGATTTAGCTATAGGAAGCTTGATGTATGTTATGGTATGTATAAGGCCAAATATCACACATGCAGTTGGAGTTGTTAGTAGGCATATGAGTCATCCAAGAATTGAGCATTGGAATGCAGTCAAATGGATTCTTAAGTATTTGAGAGGAACATCTAGTAAGTATTTACACTTTTGGGGCTCTACTACTAACTTACAAGGCTATGTTGACTTAGATTTGGTAGGGGGTATTGATACCTAGCAAAGTATTACATGTTATGTATTTACTATTCGTGGGGCATCCATGAGTAGTGTTTCTAGGTTACAGAAGGTTAATGCTTTATCCACTATAGAGGCATAGTATGTTTTTACTATAGAGCAACCAAAGAGATGATATGGCTTTAGTTCCTCTTGGAAGAATTGGGACACCCTCAGATGGATAATTATTTGTTTACAAATAGTTAGACATCCATTCATCTTACAAAGAATTCAGCTCTGCATTCAAAGACAAAACACATTCAGTTACAATACCATTTCATTCGATCAATTTTGGATGATAGACAATTAAAGTTGGATAAGATACATAAAAATGAAAATCTAGTAGATATGTTTACAAAGGTAGTGAGAAGGTAGAAGATAAATTCCTCTTCATCTTTGGTTGGTCTTCTAGACTAAATAGGAATACAAGAACAACAAATTCTAGGGTGGTTTGATCTAGTGGGAGTCCCATGTGGTAATAGTATTGCTATAAGATCAGTCTCCAAGTGGGAGATTGTTGTCTAGTGTGGAGTCTGATTAGTCTCCAAGTGGGAGATTATTACTTATTCACGACTAATTATGGAAGTACAATACATACTTCATAAATTCTTTAGGGTTCAAGGCATCGCATTGAAAAACAAAAAATTGGGCTACAATTCGCCAATGGCACAAAATTTTGTGCTACTATTTTCCATTCACCAATGGCACAAAATTTTGGGCTACTATTCACCAATTGGCTATTGCTTATATTTTCCAACTTATGACTAACATGTTTTAACCATAAAGTGGCAAAAAGACTTGTATAAAAGGGCTTAGGTTTAGGGATTATTTGATAAGGTGATGTAAAAATTGGTTCTTGTGATAGTATTGAGCTATAAGGGATTATGAATTGCAATCAATTTGTAATTACTGGATCATAATAATATTGGACTTGCTATTTGGTGGAAATAGCCTAGGGATTGGGTGAACCATGTTAAATCTTGGTGTCTTGTGGTCTTTTTTGTGTGATCTATTATTTTTTGATATTATTTATATTTTCATGTAATTGTTATTTCTGTCTATGTTTAAATCCTAACACTTTTCACAAGGGAATGTTCTATTTTGACTGAATTGCATCTTCAATCTCAATTTTTTATTCATTTTGATACCAACCATTGATTGAATTCTTGGATTCTATTTAAGAAACTTTCAACTCCTCATTCTAGAGGATGCACATGAAAAGTATTGAATTAATATCAATTTGATTACTCAATTTCTTGTATTCAAAGTTGCTCTTGTTTTCATATATTTTCTCGTATAGCTTGAAATGCATCCATTTAGATTGATTTTATTATTCTATTCTTAGATTTAATCATGCACACATCTTAAATCAGTCTTATATTTCATATAGATTAAACCCTTTGTACTAGCAGTTTGGTTGTTGATCTCTTAATTATGGGCGTGGACAACAAAATCCATCTAGTTAGAAGGCAACAAATAAATTTTTTGACCATTCTAAATGGACAATCCCATGTTCATTTTGGGATTTTTCTAACATGTAAGGATCATGTTGGAGTGTGTGGTTAATTCAGAGGCCCACAATTAGCACACACACAGATCTAAGCCAAAAAATGTTAGAGATGATGACATCGATAGAAAGATGAAGAACTTTGAGATTGAGATGAAACAAAGGTATAGGATACCTCCCTCTATTCTAGAGAAGTACAAGTAAGAGATATGCTTCATGGTGGAAACTGCCAACACTTGCATGGAATCAATTATTCGCAGAGTCAAATTTCCAAAACCTATGGGATATGAGATGAGTGCAAAGCTTATAGAAGGGTATGCAAAGATTATTCTTGCATTTGAGAAGGATAAAAAATTCCTTAGATGGATTACATATGAGGAAAATATGAGAATAGTTCATTCAAAACTATACAACAAGGAAAGCAAGAAAAAGGTTGAAAAACAGATAGATTCCATCATCAAGGAATTAAGCATGACAAGGAAATAATTTTATGAGATTAAAGGTATTGCATTGGAGATGAAATCAATTGGTTAGACTAAAGTATTTGTAGAAACTACCATTATAGTTGTAGGACCTTCAAAGGGTGTGACTATAGCACAATCATGTGCACAAACACCAATTGCACCATATGCAGCAGTTGCACTAGTGCAACCAGTCAAAACAAGGAGTGATCAAACTAAAAGATAGCCTCAAGTTGAATCATCAATTGTGAAAAGGAAATTAGAGAGATTGGTAAAGGTTAAGCATGAACCTCTACTAGCAACCAAGAAAAGGGTCAAGCAGACCACCAGTAGACCTGGAAAGAGAAGAAAAATTGTGCAAGCCAGTGATTTTGAGGAATCAAAGGAGTAGTCCAAAATGCACAAGAAGGAAGAATTATAGCTAGAAATATTAATGATGACAATCTTGTATAGTTGAATAAATATTATGATTTGTATAGTAATATGGATAGAAGGCAGTTGGAAAATACCATTGTAAGGAACATGATTTTGAGGAACAAAAGGTCTAAGAATATACAGAATAAGATACCAAAGGATTTGTATAATAGGCTTGTAAATAGGAAAAGGAGAATATCAGAGGAAGTTATAAATATGAGGATCACAATGATAAAAAACTATAGAATTTTGATTCTAAGGAGGAATTAGATAGAATTTTGAAGGGTATTGAGCCCTTTTTGAGGAACAAAAGAAGAGAAATTCTTCTAGTGGGAGGAAATTATGAAGATGGAGGCAATTGTAAAATATATGACCTTAGTGCCTTAGGTGAGTGTGCAATCTAAGCCTAATAGCCTTGTATATTTACAAGTAGGTACACCTTCTAGTTATGAGGAAGAAGCAGAGGAGAAAGAACAAGAACTCTCACCACCATATATCGTTATGGGTATTAAATCCATTCAAGTGGATAGTACATGCATAACTATGGATACAAAGGAGAATCCTTTTGAAATATTTGGCTAGTCCATTGTTGGTAATATTACTACTTTCTATAGCTCTGATGATGAAGAAGAAGAAAAGAAGAGAAGGCAGAAGAGGAAAAGAAAAGGAAAGACAAAGAGGAAAGAAAGAAGAAAGACAAATAGGGAAAGAATAAGTCAAACAAAGATTTTGTACTCAAGCAAAAATGGAATATTTTGATGCAAGAATAACCATTCATTCCTAATCTAAAACATGTGGAGTCAAAAATAGGAGAAGTAGTGTTCCAATAGAGGTTGACATATCTTATGTAGCTCCAGTGATTTTATCTATTGTAGCATCAACAACTAGTCCATTAGTAGCAATAGTAGTGACATTAGATGATGAAGATCAAAAAGGCTTGATGACCACTTTGAATAAATTATTTGAGAAAAAAATTAGTAAAGTCTGTGGAGAAGACATTAACTAAATTCTTGGATAGAATGTAGAAGATAGTTACTATAACTGTAGCTATTCCAAACTTCTAGTCAAAGGCCATTGAGTTGGGGAAGACCTTTCATAAGTAATTCACAACTTTAGCAAAAGTAGCTTTAGCACAAGGTCAGGTAAAACATGATGCAACACAATTTAACATAGTGTGCACCAATATGCACAATAATTTGAAGGTACTTGATGGAAACATCAAGGGGATAAGAAAGCATATTGATGAAGGGAAAAGATTTTATGGGCAATGTGTGATGTCATACAAGTACCTTGGAAACTTTGGCAGTCAAATAAAAGGTATGCTAAGTGAACTTGAATCACTCATTGTCAAGTTACATCTCCTAGAATCCAATGTTGAAGACTATGGAACAAAAATGGAGAAGATACATGGTATGATCAAAGGATTGGAATCTCATAAAGAGAACACCAAGGATATTCTCTAGTCTTAGAAAAAAATTATTATCAAAAGTCAACATTTTGTAGAGGCAACTTGAGGAATGTCTTACTGCTAAGGCTTCCTATGACACTTTTTCTTATACTAACTTAAGTGTAGTTGAAGTGGCATCCTATGCACTTTGTGCACTAATTAGTATCTCAAAGATAGTGAAGGAGAATTGGAAGAAAGAAAGATGAAATATTGTTTATGTAAATTTCTTTTCTAGATCAATTGGTTGATTAGTAGTAGTACACCCAAAGTTTTGTGGTTACAATTTTTTTGACACCTTTGTGATCGATGTCAAAGGGGGAGTATTATGTAGAAGAAAAATTGTATAGATGTATATGTATATGTAAGGGGGAGCTTATGTATGTATCAATGTAGAGGAGTGATAAGAAATGTAATGATCCATCAAAACATGAATAAAATTGTTATATTTTGAAGGCAAATGTGTGTAGTTACTTTTATTTTCTTTTGTTATATATGACATTATTTTGGAACTTAGCCAATTTTCTTGAATGTTGCTATCAATGCCAAAGGGGGAGATTTTTGACAATATAGTTAGATAGATGTCTTGATGGTTGTCATTTATGGCAACATATATCTAGCAATTCATTTATGCATTTAGAGTTAGAAATTTGTCTAAGTGTTAGACTATTTGTAGTAGCATAGTGAAAAGATGTTAAGTGTATGGATGACTCATTGAGAGTTAGGTCATGCATAGTTGAGAAAAGCTTTATGACAGTATCATGATGACATGCACCAATGTGAAACTGCATATAGATAGTACAAAGTAAGTTATGATTAAAACACCAGTGTGGGTGTTTAATAGTGCATAATAGAGCATAACATAGAATTGGATTATATGACCTTAGGAATTATTTTGGTTATTAATTAATTACTAAGTTATGATGAGACAACTTTGTGGATATTATTCCATAAGTTATTTTTTTATGTCAAGCATGTGAACACATGAAGGCTGACCGATCATAGTTTTGTAATTATGTAAGGTATTGGTTGCTTTTTAGACTACTAAGTACTTTAAACCCAATACCAAGGTGCATAAGACATAATAGACCTAAGGATTACCCAAATCCTATTTTTAGTATGATCAGTCTTAGCCTTAGACCAACATCAACAGAATACAAAAATAGTCCCTACTCTATAGGTTCTGCAGGACCAAGGTGGGTGAACCTCAAGGACATGAAGGTGATTAATGATTTGGATTTTCTCTTTAGAAACTTTCTTATTAATACCTTTTCTCTCAAAATTATCCTTTATAGTAGATATGGGTCATAATCTCTTCTTAGATTTGTAATAAGCTTCTTGATCACAATGGCTACTTATAATCAAGAGGAAAACTATTACAAATAAGGGTTGACCAACAACTTTAGTTCTTCATTACATAAATAAAAGAAAATTTATTTTGATTCATGTATATATTTTGAAATTCCATAAACCATCAACTTGAAACTAAAATTAAGTGATCAGTGCCTTATCCATTATTACCTAGAGTCAAAACTAGCAATCTTAGACCTATTTAATTGACTTGCAATTAAATTTGTCAACAGTGAACTCTGCATCTCATTCTTATCATATCCCTCTTATATACCCAAAACCCTATCACTTATTGAAAGCAATTACTTAATTAATTGAACTAAAAGAAATCAATAAGAGATATACAACCTATCTAAATTGTGTTAAACTAAATGAACACTGCTCATTTCAATCTCAAGATCATAGATATGCAATGAAGGAGACAAAATCCAAATACATAGATATGCAAAATTTCCTTTTGTATTAATTTGATTTGAAAATGCATACAAAACTTGGTATAGAGTCATAGTATAACTCATAACTTGGCAATTTTATCATTCATATTCATTGTTCTTTCAAATTCACAACCCTAAACATGTTCATACAATCAAAAAAACTGGCAGACTGTAAAAATGACATAAACTGAAAATCTACAAACTTTTGACCTCTACTCCACATCTTGGAAATCCTTGTAAAGGAATGCAACAAGATACAAATGGGAGCCTTAATGGAAAAGAAAAAGGAAAGACATAAACAAAAAAGATATTCAAAACATTCTCTTGCACTTGATCCAAAATTAAGAAGGTAGTTGAAAAGTCAGTAGGTGGCACTTTACTACAACAAGTTTATCTTCAAACCACTTTGTCTTGTTCTACCATCCACTTCCTCAAAATTTCAAATTTTGATATGAATATTTATGAGATTTTTATCTTTCTAATGATGTGCTTAGTGTATCTAATCTTATATTGTAAGCTCTCATTTCCTTTAACCTTAATTAATTCTTAGCTACTTCCTACTAGTAAGGGCTTTATTTCTCCCACCACTTCCCAAACATAAATCTCTCACTTGGTGAGCCACTCTATGGTTTTAACCTCTTCTAGGTCCTCTATGTCTTTATTCCACTTGGCATCCCTTATAGCTTTAGACTCCACTATGAATTTATTCAAATCTATCTCAGTTCTAAACTAGGAGTCAATTAAATTATGGGAAGGGGCATCATTGATGTCTTCAAAAATTGCCACTGTGGTCTCCTGAGTCAAAACTACACTGAATGCATTAGACCATTCATGCTAATCTCTCAATATGTTACTATTATTCAAAATTAGTGCTATGTAGGGCTTAATTCCCTAAGATAAAACTTTTAGCTTTCCTTAAATAATTTGCAATTTCTCAGTCAAGAAACCAATTAACTCTTTAACTATTTCTAGGCTCTCCTTCATTGTGATTACACTAGTAAAATTTTGGCAAATAAATGACTATGTGACTAAAAATTTTAGTCACGAGACTAAATATTTTAGTCATGTGACTAAAAGTGATCAAATTCTAGTAACATTTTCCAATGTATAAGTACAAGTGATTAAATAAATGACTAATTTGATCATTAAGTAAAGTCTCAAGGTTAAACAAAGATAAGTGACTAAATATATGATTAACTAATTGGTCACTAATATTTAGTCACTTGAAAAAATGATTGAATGAATGAACAATGATTTTTTTAATATAATATTAATACATTCTTCAACTTTTTAATAACTTGTATTGCTCACTATTTGAAGATTTTGTCCTATTAATACATCATTATTAGTTAACATCCTCAAATGTCACCTCAATTCATATTAAACTATAAATGAACTCATAAGCGCCTCAATCTTCACCCAAACTCCTCAAACTAGTAAGATGCTATGAATCTAATGTAGTATTTCTTAGATTTCTTTTAAAATCCATATTTTTAAAATTTATCTTAAAGTTTCACTGTCATAAGTTTTAGCTTGGACAAAAAGAATATTATGCTATTGACACATATTAATAAAATTTATCTTGAAAGATAAACATTTATAGATTTGATTAACTTAATGTGATGAGTGGCATGATTATAGCAAGTGTTGATACATTTGATACAAACTCACTTTCATCTGCATAATTATTTGATGCAAGGACTAATTTTATCTTCAACCTTTCTTTAAATAAATGACCAATTTAGGTCATGTTAATTTGAAATTTTTGAGAACTCTTGAACCTTTCATTTTAAAATTCAATTTTAAATATGCTTTTTTCCCTCCACTTGATATCATGGATCAATTTGTACTCTCAAATATTTCACTTGCACATTTAGAGGTTGGAATAGTAATAATATGTTATCTAGTGTCATTAGCATTCTATGTTATATTATATCATTATGTTACATCATGTATTCCTTTGCAATATAGTCAACTTTTACTTGGGTAGGTTTAAAGAATTGAGATGAAAAATTATTCCAAATCATATTTTGGTAAAAATAACTTTTATTTATAAATTGTCTACTATTTTTGTAAGAGTTTTTTTTAAAAAAATTTCCTAACATTTATCTATATGAACCTAATGCTTCCTACATAACTTAGAGTTGTGATTTTTGAATTTTTCATTTTGTTCACATGTATAATATTTAAATTGAATTAATATTTTAGATCATATTAGGGTTTAACCAATTCAGTAATGAAGATTTCTTCTTTGTTCATTTTTCCATTTTGTTTGTTAATGATCTTTTATTATTATGTCAACTATTCTTTATTTGTCAATATCTAAATATACATTCATGTAAATTATATTTACTAATCTTGTTTTTACTTAAACATATATCTTATATTCTAAAAATGAATGCAAAATATTATATTAATAATAATAATTTTTGTAGTTAATTTATAATTACTAATTATAAATACTTACTAAAGAATAATTATAATCAAAATTAATATAATCAAAAAATATATATTCAATAACTTAATATTGTCAAATTTATTCAATAGTATAAATGAAATATATAAGATGGGTTCATATCAATCACTTTTGTTAAACACAAATATCAATATTTTAGCACAATCTACAATGTATTCAATTTGCATAATGTCACTTTTTTTTTCTATTAGATATAAGAGTTTCAAAAAATAAAAGACAACCAAAGTACCACCACGAATATCAACAAGGAGGCCAAGCCTCACCACAGAAGATTATTGATTACTCTAAGTGATCCTATATAGAAGTTGTTTTAAAATTTCATTCACATTAGAATGCTTTTATATTTGTACTATATTTTTTTAAGCTTGTACTATATTAGAACTTTACATTCTTTTTATTTAAAAAATAATGCATCTTTCAAATAATTTATAAAATATAATTATTAAATGCATTTTTTTATAGAGCTCTTAGTGGTATACTCTTCCTCCCTGAAGATACCCTTAAATTTATATCTTGTCCATTTGGCTAATGCTTTTTTTTTATCACCACATAGTCTTGTAATGGATGTGGCTACCTTAGAAACCCCTTCACCATTTACACATGTCCCCTAAGCGAATCCTCTACCCTACAAAACCTGTTTCATGTGTGACAGATCCATATTTGGGCACTTGTTGTCCAAGGCAACATTACCATATCTAGGTATTTTTGTATCTAAATCTGGACACATCCCAATGCCAAATTCATGTGAGGTTTGCAAAATTGAATAGGTCAACAACTAAATCTATGAGTTTAACTAGAAGCGGCCCCACATTTACATTTTTAAGGCTCCTTTGCCTTTTTCCCACATCCTCTCACGACCTTTAGAACTCTTTTATGATCGAAATAACTAGTCATCATTACTTTCTACATTGCCATGTTCAATCTCCACATTATCTATGCCTTTTTTTTAAAAAGCCAATAAAATAGTAAGAAATTAGAATAATGGATAATTAATTTAGAGTACTACTTAAAAACTATTTTAAAAGAATGATATATATTGATGTACTTCGGAGTTGAGAAAGAGCCTTGCAAATTTTTTGTTCACAGCCACCACAATCCATATTTAATTGCATCTCCACCATCTACAATGCCTACATTAAAGCCATTATGTTTCAATAGTAAATCAAAAAAGAACCCATGAATTTATTGCTCATAAACTTATCCTCACTAGTTAAAGAAAGACTTGGGAATTTGTAAACAAAACTCTAATTGAAATGCAAACAAATATTTTGGCATCATATTTACTGCATTGCTAAGTAGCTCGATTTGGCTCATGCAGATGACCAAATTGACATATATAGTCTTGCATAGAAGTGAACTCTTGATCTAGTAGGATGAAGCTTTTGACAAGTGACCTCTTAATTGCCCAGGCTCATTTGTGGATAGCCAGTGCACGAAGTCATTTCTAAAATCCACATAGCCTAGGTCAGACTGATGTCATAGATTATATCATGGGAGAATTTCTTTTTTGAATTCTATGGCCCCAGTAGTTCGAATATTTCCCAATTTGACTGTTGGATGTTTCTAATTTTTTTGGTATGTTTTGCGAAATCTAATTATGCAGATTTCCACCAAAGTGATTTTCTAGATTAGCTTGGGTTCAAAAGTTATAAGTGTGAGGTACTATCAAAATTGACGTTAGTGCAATGTGATAATAAACATAGATTCTATTAATTTTTTGAATTTTTCTCCTCATCAAACAATTCTTTGATGATTTTACATCATTCTAATTGAAGAATTGTGAAATGAGTTTCATGCTCTAGATGTTTTGAAAGAATTAAACTCTCTAATAGAGAGGGTTGTCTTTTTTTTTTTTCAATGTGAGCCATAATATCTAAATGGTAACACCCCTCTTATATTCCTTACTATTTTTGTTTCTATAATGATCATTTGGAATTGAGGATTCATGTATGAATAAAAAGATTTTGACAACAAGAGCTCCGCTTACTTCTAATACATTTGTTGTGGGTTTTTGCAGATACTATGACAAATCTTCTTTAAGAGTTTGTAGATAATTTTTCTCTATCAAACATTCAATTTTTTGTGGTGATCTTTGAGAAAATTTGAAAATATATTTAGGTGGCCATACTAGTACTCAAAAATGTTCTAGATTATTTTGAAATATATTTCTTGTCATTATTTAATATTTTTTGGTTATGGGTTCCTATGATAGGACACATAGCATTTGGAGACTCTTGTTAATGGGTTGGTGTCAAAGACATTATTTGCATATAAACTGGATGGAATTATATGGCTATCATCCTTGAAAAATGTGAACAATAGGTTAGTAGAATATATTTCTGAATGAGCTCTCAAACATGTCTTTTATTTCTCAATTTTAATATATATTCCTTCATTTGGATGTTGCAAAAATGTTGACTCGATTCAATTTATGGTGGTACTAGAGGTTTTCATATTATATTTTAGTTGCTATAGTATTTGGTGGTACTAGAGGTTTTCATATTACATGTTAGTTGTTATAGTAGTTGAGTTCAATGAGAGATGCTTCTAGCCTATCAGCTTATCAATACAACTAGAAGTATTCAAAGGAAATTTCACCCATTTTGAGCAGCAAAATGAAAATAAAACTTCCATATGAATGAATTCCAATTACTTGATCTACCAAGTTTATGAGTTACTTGCATCAATCAAAATTTTAGAAAAATAATGAAACCAAATTAAAAATACATAGTATGAGGTACATCATCACATAGCATATGATTATATTTAAACATGAACTTTAATCAAACTCTTGCACTTTAAGATTTTTCTAGATTAAAAACTTAACTTACTTAATCATCTAAAATAAGAATAAAGCTTCTTATCAATTAGTTGAAAAAAATAGAAGATACAAAGAGTTGTGTTTATCTATTCTTTATTTATGGTATCCAATTTCATTGTAAAGCTTCTTATCAATTAGTTGGAAAGAAAAAAAAGATACGAATAGTTGTGTTTATCTGTTGTTTATATATGGTATCCAATTTCATTGTAAACAAGTAGTACATTAGCAATGATAAATTGATTTCTAAGCTCAACTAAGTTGTTAGAATACTAACTCGATCATAAACTTGTCAGAATTAAACCACTACTTTGGATGATAAGTTATTGGTGTTGTTGCTATATTGCTTCTCTTTCTTATGTCATGAAGTAGGAACAATAGAATCATATGCTTCTAAATTGTTTGCATGTCCTACATTTGTTACTATCTAAAAGAGTTTAATGTTTAAGAAGTAAAAGAAAACAATTAGGTGGCAAACTTGGTCTAATATTTTTCTCATTCACTAGTTGCACCTACTACTTGAGCTCTTGCATCTCTTACTAGTTCTAATGAAGTTTCCACCTAATATTTAAGAGTATAATTGGAACATAGATCTTTTAGTTTGTTCTATTATGAAATTAAAGAATGCCTAAATTTTATTGAACCAAACCACATAGAACAAGATATACCATCTGGTGGGAGCAAAAGATTACAACAAAAATTACAAGATCTTAAAATTTATCTCCTTGACTTCAAATATTGAACCATTTGGAGTTAGATTGGGAGGTACATTTGTGCCCTAGAATGTAGAAATTGGATTGCTACTAGGAGATGGAGGAGGACAAACAAATTTAACCAATACTAGTTAGTAATAAACTACTGGAAAATAAGGCATTCATTACTAGTTAGTAACTATAGGGAAATTTTGGATGCACAAAAATTTAAACTAAACTTCCCAGAGTTTGGGGATTAACAATTCTAGCATTCTCAAAAGGCTTTTTGTTCCCGATAAACTCATTGCAAGTTCAACTCAAACTGACAATAAAGAAGATGTGGTAAGATTGCTTGGCAAATGACCACTATTCTCTAGAAATATGTGAAAGCTATGAAAAGTTCATGTGGTTTTGGTAGCAGAGAAATCTTTCTTTAATTCTTTTGGGCGTATTTAGAGAGCTTCTTTTTCTCTATTAAGTTAAATTTGAAAGCATCAAAATTATAGCAACTTCAGTTTATGGATTCCAGCATATACATATCATATAGGAGCCTCCTGATTAGGAGATCAGTTTACAAATAATAGCATATATATTTTATATAGAAAATTAGATCATAATACATACATCAAATATACTATTCTATGTGATGGATGCTACAAATTCTAAGTAACACATGTTGTCCATGCTGTCCACCTGATTGGACCTTATGACTATTTAAGCACTTTTCCATCTCTAACAAAAGTGGTAAATGGGTGCTCCAAGTTCTGGGAAGAGGACCAGCAATAGGTAGGTATTCTATTTTCTCTGTCTTTGTTTTCTCTCATCTACATGATAAACTGGTTTAGTGTAAAGTCAAAGTTTTCTTTTTCTTCAAGAGGTTGTGTATTCATATGCCAATTATTTTTTGTATAGCTCTACAACTTCTTCATCTTAAGAGTCATTGTCACCTGCACAACAATATTGTGGTAAATGAGTCTCTAGTTATTTGACTAGAGATTTCACATCCGAAAAACATACAAAAGGGATCTCTTTTAGGTTTTTCTACAAATAGATATAATAAAACATATCATTATATATTTCACTCTAAGGGCTTTTCATAGTCATGATTTGAGCACTCCATCAAAGATTGTGTTCTCATTTCCTACTTGTACCTACAAATGAAATTTAAACCAACAAGAAGGCATGTAATTGTTAGTTTTGTCTTCACTTGATTAGAAAACTATATTGTCTAAAGAAAAATAACATTGGTTCTTGGAATAAGGTGCTACTGTGTCAAAATTGTAGTTATATTTCAACTTTATCATGTTTTGTGTAGAGCCAGCGAATCCAAAATTCTATCCAATGCATCACTCTAGTGAGTGCAGAATTTTCATTGATATCAACTTATCTTGTTCATGAATTACATATAATAATTTAGAAAGGAAGAAGAATGAGAAGTTTGATTGGAAAGCATTAGTAACGGAAAAATTTAACTAAAGAATTAAGGAAAAGATGCCTTTGGGAGGGATTTTGGATGATTTAATTAATTTAGGTAGTAAATGTGATATTTTTAAATCTTTATAAAATGAACTAAATTCATGTTTAAAATTGATTTTTGTTTCACATAAAATAGAATTAAGATATGTGTAATCTTACTGTATAAAATAGCTATCAATGATAATAGAATTATTTCTATAATATAACATGGTTTTTTGTTCAAGAAGACAAAAAAAACAAAGATTGATTCAATCTTATATATCTAATCAAGAAATGGTATCATTCCAATATTCTAGAGTGATTTTGTCTTTTTTTTTAAATTTTTTTTAAAAATAAATAGAAAGTTTATCTTTTAGCATTTTAGATGATAAATTTATTCAAAAATAGTAATCATTAAGATATGTGTAATCTTATTGTATAAAATAGTTATCAATGATAATAGAATTATTTCTATAATGTCAAGTGTCTTTTTGTTCAAATAGACAAAAATACAAAAATTCATGCAATCTTATATATCTAATCAAGAAATGGTATCATTCCAATATTCTAGAGTGATTTTGTCTTTTTGTTTTTTTTTCTTTTAAAATAAATAGAAAGTTTATCTTTTAGCCTTTTAGATGATAAATTTTCTAAGAAATGGTAATAAAAATATTTATTAATTTGTATTTTTCTTACTATTTTAATTTAATCTAATATAATTGACTATCATCATCTTATTGGTCTAATCAACAATATTAAACCATTATATGTCCATTCAATAATATGAAACCAATGATCTAAAACTAAATGAAATTTAATAGTAAATGGTCACCTTAATTTTCAAAGTTATTCCTATAATTAAAGAGCATAGCTGAAAAGTTAGTTCTTTTTAAAGAGTAAATCTATGGGGATTACAATAGTAGCCACCTCTAAATTTTCCAAGTAAACTCTAATAACAATATAATTTTCTCAAAACTTATAGCCATAGAAAACTAGTTACCGAATCTATATTCAAACAAAAAAAAATTTCAAATTCTAAATAAATATTAGTAACTATACATGGTCCTACTACAAAATTAGTTATCTTTTTAATGTTTTAAAATGAGCTAGGGGTTGTATTAGAGATAAATTTTCTAATTAATGGTTGATTTTTTTAAAATAATTTATTTATTAATAGTTTTTAAATGGTTGAGATTTTTAAAATACTTTATATATTAATATTTTTTTTATAGGTACTTGGCAGAAGTCTAGATTATTCATTATTCATTTTATTATTATTATTAGATTAATTATTATTATGTTTTAATATCGACTAGATTCAAACCCAAGACTTCCATGATGAGAGGCTCATAATTTATTGATGTGTTGAAGGCTCTTGCCTATTTTTTCATTTGTATTATTACACAGACAATGAGGTTTTATTAAAAAGTAAATAAAATAAAAATGATTAAATCTTTCATATTTTCTTAATAAGGGTAACAAGCCACATGTATTGAATTTGACAATGAAGAAAATTCTCTTGATATTTATATTTTTCATTTAATAACAATACATTTCTTTTAAGGGTACTAGCCCAATGGAAGAGCACCTACTTTGCAAGTAGGAGGATGGTGGTTCAATTCCATCGTACTTTACTATGATTAAATTAATGATTAAATAAACTACCAAATATACTACAAAATATACTACCAAATAAATTATAAAATTTACTACTAAATATACTATAAAATCAAATACCAAATATACTATTAAAAAAACTACCAAATACACTACTAAATATGCTACCAAATAACTTATAAAATTTACTACTAAATATACTATCAAATCAAATACCAAATATACTATCAAACAAACTATAAAATGTACTACCAAATAAACTACTAAATATACTACCAAATATTCTACAAAATTACTAAATTAACTACCAAATAAACTACTAGTTAACAACAATAAACAACCAAATCAATGACCAAATTGATGATTAAAATAGTTTAGTCATACATTTGGTTGAGAGATAAATGTCCGGCAATAAAATACCATTGGTCACACGATCAAATTTAGTCATATATATATAATTCTTAATAGTTTATTTAGTCATATATTATTTTTTCTATACTAGTGTTATCTTGTCAAGCAAATTTGGCTTTTTAGCCATCAACATCATAAGCCTTTCTAAAAATTGAGTATATGGCCCCCACAAATTGAATGTAGGTGATAACCATGAAAGTGCCTCATTGCAAAAATTCTCAGCACTTTGTAAAGAAAGATACAATGCATGGGCCTATTGTGATGTGTTATTTAGAACCTCAATCCTATGGTCAATCACATATTTAAGGATAATACCTCATCTCCTTGTTGAGTTGGTGGAGCATCAATGCTCATCCTTTTGGGCTCTATTGTATCCTCTACCTCTAGCTCATATGTTTGAGTTTTAGACTCTACTATAACCTTATATGGCTTCTCTTGACTACCCTATTCTTTGCTATGTTTTGTAATAGCCACTTGCTTTTCCTTTGCAAGTTGCTCTTTGAGAAATGCAACTTTAGCCTCTAGCACTTGGACCTTAGCCTCAAGTTCTTCAATCTTTTCTTTGTAGACATGGCTCTTCCTAAGCTCATCCTCATATAGCTCCCTTGCATCAATATAATAATGCAAAGACTTGGAAAGTTTTGTTTCTATCTCCTCTACCTTGGCCTTATTAATGAATGAAAATTGTTTCATGACCTTTGAAATCTTTGTGCCTAAAGTACTTTGCAAAGACCATACAAACATGTTACCCTATTTTATGCTCTGCACATCCATCAGCTTTGGTTTGTTTGATGAAGGAGCAATGCTCCATACTACCAAGGATTTGGTGCCAATATTAAATCTTGATCCTCTTTATAGTCCATCAGCACCATATGCCTCATATGATATGGCACTTTCCTATCTTCTAATTTGATCAAGCATAAATGCTTGCTCCAAATCCCATTTGGGCACTAACAACATCCCACTCCTCTGTACAAAGTCTCTTGCCTCCTTAAGAGTCATGAGTTCACTCTTAAGATCATAGGCTTATAACTTCTCAACTAGTTACAAGTTTTGTTCATCTAATTCTCCTAGTTTCATCTTCAACACCAACTCACTTTGTTTTATTTATACAAAGAACTTTTAAACTTTTCCAATTTGATGAATTCATCATCTTCAATATATTGTTGTGCTTGGATGATCCTATCATCCAACCTTGTTGTAGCTAGCTCCAGGTCAATTAATGTGTTTTTAGCTGCAATGACCTTGCCTTAGATATAAATCTATATCAAGTTAGCAAGGTACTAACTCTTACCATGTAGAGTTTGCAGTGTCCTTTATTTTACTTTTGTAGGGATATGGAAAAACTTTTGTCTCTTATTTCCTTTTTTTACCCATAAAGCCTTAGCAGGCTCTTCTTCCTCTAATTCTGGAATCACATCAGGCTCAAGGTTCTCAAGGCATACCATCTCTTCTTCTCTTATGGGTCCTTCTTGAAATTGGACCATAATTTCAGCATGGTCAGTGACCATCTTCCTGATCCTATGAGGATAGGGGACATCCATATAAAATCCCTTGAAATTGGGATCTATTTTCTTTATTTCCCTCTCTATCCTTAAAACATCATCAAGTTTGGCCAACTTATCTATTGCCTCCCCCTCTACAATAATATTAGGGATAACTTCCTTATGGGGTAGCTTCTAGTACTTGGCAACATAGTTTCTAATTTCTTTGAGTGTGGTCCTCATCCAATTATCAAGGTCATAGATTCTATATGGAGCTTTTGACAAGTTATAATGGTGGAGGAAAGAATAAATCTAATCTAGGGCCTCTTTTCCAATTGAAAAGTCCCCCACCTTAAAACATCTACATAGAAATGTGCCCTATGAACCTTGGGCTCTAAGTACTCCTTATTTACCATTAACAATTGCCACATAAATTCAATAATAGCCAATGTGGGAGGGATGAATTTTGGAAATATGTAGGGAGGCTAGGGACAACCATATACTCTCATCAAGGAAAAGGTCAGAAAAATGAAAATGTCCTCCTCGTTATGGTCTAATCTTTTGCTCTCAGGGAGCAAGGATGGTATTAAAAGAATCTTCAAGATTTTAGGTTCCCTAAAGTAACCTAGGTCTAGAATTTTCATTATAACATTACTAAAATTATTGAAAAATGAGACAAAATCAAAATAATTATAAGTGTCTTATACCTATGTCCATAATTGGACTGGTAACTCTCTATTAGCATCAAAGGTGTGATCAATAAAATCTAAACTAAAGTATTCCACATTTTTGTATAGGATCAGGTGCACCAATAGTGAGTAATGAAGGAAACATAAATTCTTCATCCCTCCATTCTAGGCCAGCTTAATATTTTCCTTTATTTTTTCTAGAATGTATAAATAACATAATTATATTCCCCTCCATGGTATGAGTCTTGCACATCCCTAGCTATGATAAATGTTGCTCCATATACCATATCTGATCCATCCTTTCCAACCACATTATGGAAACCATACACTATTTTTACAAAATAATTCTTGATTTTTCCAAAAGGAATCATCTTCTCCACCTTCTTAGGTTAATCACCCACACTCTTTAGGTCCATGGGAATATGTTTTAGGATAGACTTCCCTTTGTAAGATTTTGTGTTTCTCTCAAATTTTCTTTATAGATCCTCCAAGTCCATAGGCTGGCTCGTGGAACCATCCAATCTAAATGCTTCAATGAATTAGGCATGGTCTAGAGTACACATAATAGTTCCATCTCTCTTATGGAATGATTTGATAGTTGGATTGTATGATATTAGGGCTTTTACCAAATTCACATCAATGAAAACCTCTGGAAATATCAATTTCACCAAGTTCTTCTTCCATGGGTTGCACATAGGGATCTTCTTGTCTCTATTGTGGTAAAAGTAACTAAAAAGTTCACCACCTACAACTCTAGGACATGTAGCATCTCTTCATAAATCATACAGGTCTATAAAAGCATGATCATCTATAGCATTAGCATTTGAGGATCCTGGGAAAAGGTTAATCCATTCTTCAACAAACTAATTATGTTTCTTCTATCTTTTTTTTCCTCCCTTAGAAGTGGAGGTCTCTGCAACTTCCATGTCTGTTGCCTAAATCTCTTCAACCTTCTTGTCAAATATTCTAAAATAGCTTTAAAGCACTAGGAAAAACTATATCTAGGCACTAAAAGTAATAATTTGTATGCATTGGAAACTCTACAACTACTTAGATTTTCTTCTCTTTGTAAATGGTAAACTATAACTGATCAACATAATGTCTTTATAACTTAGTGTACATCATCAATGTCCCTTTGCATTGATTTTTAGCATGTTCAATCCTTAAAACTTAGTTTATTCTATCACCTCAAGGGAGCATCATCATTACTATCCAACATTACACTTTTTGTACATTTCTTGAATCTCATTGGTTGAGAGCCCTTTGTCATTTCTAGCTTAGAAAATGGAAAACATATTTTCATGTCAAGTTATGGTTTACAAGCTTATGATTGATCCAAGAGTCAAACCCTTTGTAATATCTTAGGTCGAGACCATTTGTTCTATGATCTTACAATCTCATTAAATCAAAACCCTTATCACACTATTGTAAACCTCAAAAAAATTCATTGCAATCTCACGATACAGTAGTTATAGTAACATCAGAGCTTTCCTTTAAATTCCCTATGACCTTATGATAGGCATCTTACACTCACTAGTGTAGCATCTTATCTCACTTTACTTTACCTTACAATCATTGCTTGATAGACTTCTTCGTAACTTTGGCAATCATCCTTTTGACCCATATGATGTTATGAGAAATTGTTACCTTTCCTCGATTGTAGAATTGTGGGCATTAACTTTCACATTTATGACCTCCTGATATAATGCTTCATAGAATTATAACCCTTTGTCACTACCCTTGAAATCTTACAAAATAATGTTCATCGTAAGATTGGAGAATGGGATCTATCATATTACTATTAATATTTTACAAAGGCATCTTTGGCCCCATTGGCCTGACATGGCATCCACCTTGTATGCGATGTAGTTCTAACCAATCAGGATAAAACACATCTCATGACTCTTGACATCAAACTGCCACCTTGCCTTGTCATTTTTTAGCTTACAATCTTATGATAGTCATTCCCTATAGCATCATATTCTTTAAAATCTTCTTCCCTAATCTTACTACTAGGGCCTTAGCATACCATTGAAACACGTCGCAAATACCATTATGATGCCTTGATCACCTCTTTATCATAAGATCAGTGCCTTCTATCTTCTTCCTTATATTCTTACACTTCTACAATCCTATGCTAAACTATTTTTTATAGGGTCATGATCCTTCCTTTCTACATCTACAATACCATGACTATCTATATGTCATAACATCACACACCATGATTTAAAACCTCCCATCAGAACTTATGATGACATGACACAAAGGGAAAATGTAAGATCGAGATCCTTTTTCATTTTCATTTACAATACTACAACCATAGCATATCTTAAGATTAGGGAACTTAAAACACCACTCTATGAATGTCCACTAACCCTTATGTCATAACATCGGGAGAAAGAAAATGTGAACTCATGACTAGATGCCAATTCCAAGATCATACGATCAAAGATTTGAAAGATATACAATCTCCCACTTTAAAAAAATACTTAAGATAAGGGAAAAAAAGGTTATAATCTTAACAAAAAAATGTATTGGAAAGATAAAAACACAACCTTAGGATACCAAAATAATCCCTTGGGGAAAGATTTTCACTATTTGAACTTAGGTAAAATAATTTGGCTAGTACTCTTTTGAAAATTGAAAATAAATGAATAAAAAAACCCTAACAATGCAAAATAATTTCAAATCATTTTCACAATAAAAAATAAAAAATTTAGTACATTGAAAATAAGGGCTATCACAAGGTATAAGTAAATATTTTATCTTGTAAAGATAAGAGTGCTATCCATGATAGATGAGAAAGTGTTATGTGATGTGAACTATTGTACAAAGAGCTTGAAATATTTGTGAGCCTTATCTTATATGAATTCTAATTTATGATCAAAAGAAGTCTGAAGTACAACAAACAATAAGTATTATATGTATATCTATTCTTGTGAAGAACTGAATTGTATAATTTCATGTTAAGGTAGTGGTCTCTCCTTGCATACATTGTATTTGTTCTACTAACTTCTAATAGGGTTGAAGAAACTCCTAATAGGGTTGAGGATTCTAACAATGCCTAGTCTCCTTACAGGGACTTGAGACACTATATGTACTTCATTTACTCCTAATAGGGTCAATATCCTTGATAGGATCCTATTGTTTAGTGAATCATCTAGTGGGAATCATTGAGGTTTTCACTTGGCTAGGGTTTCCCTATTTAACAAATAATGGTGTTATGAGTTATCTATGTGCACGATTATATTTACTATTCAACATTGTTGGTTTACTTTCATATGCAAGTTATAAAATAATTAACAATATTCAATTGTGGGAAAAAGGTTTGTAGAATACTAACTCACCCCCCCCCCCCCCCCCCCCCCCCCCCCACACAATATTTCTAACAAATAGAACTATAGGACCCATTATGCTCCTAGGTGAATTCATCATATTGAAAACATATAAGGTATGAGTGCCCTAGATTTCACTATCTCTTAGTCATAAAATAGTTTGACAAGTGACATGGCTCGAGGAGAAATTGAGAAATAATAAACTTGATTCATGGGGTAGGCTTACATTCATTCAATGAGATTGATTAAATTAGGAATGATGGTTATTTGGGATAATGCATAGTTCAACTTCACAAGTATGTTGAACTCTACATTGTTTCTTGATAGCTTTGATAAATGTTATTGGTTATGTCAATATTAGTGTCACAATTTTTTGATCATTCTTGAAAATGGAAAAAATGTGGAAATCTAAGGATATTATCGTATGCCTCATTTCTATATTGCCTCTACTTGTATGATCAAATATGTGCATCAATTTCTTAATAGTAATATATTATCTTTAACTATAGGTCCATCTTCACAGTCCTCAAAGCTTCAAAAGATGCAAGCAAGATGTAGACTATAGAGATGTCTTTATTTTTTATTATCCCTCCAATGAACCTAATTTGATGTAAAATGCAAATTCAACATTGAATTTTAACAAATTCCACTATTAAGAGCCTAATGGGGAGACCTAACCTCATAAATATAATTCCCTATGATTCATTAGGTGTAAAAAATATGTAAGGCTATTATGTTATGTCATAACACACAAACTTATCCATATAGGAAAATTATATTATAGACTATGATATGAGAATCAACAAACATCACCAAAATTCATTGAGAATTATCAACTGGGAGACCTATGCTAAACCTTTAATTTAACTCCTAGATAGAATGGGACTTACAAATGTTGTAGAAATGAGAAGCTCAAGGAGGTTGGGGTAGTCAATTTAACCAAAATTGATTACTTTTTTATTAGTAGTAAGGTCATTAAATCCCATTGGGAATTGATAAAGCTTCAATGGGCCACTCTCACTTTGATAGATAAATATATGTATTAAGGACAACCAGTATTGATCATTAACATAATTGATGATCATTTATTTTAAATTTATTTTCTAGCCTAAACATTATGAACATATATCTATATACAAAGTTAATGATCAATCCACTTGGTTTATCATTCTTGATAAATCCATAATAGAGATTTGATGAATATGTGTTAGGTGGCCATGTCTTTGAGTAAAGATGAGTCTTTTAGTTGTAAAGAGAATAAAGAGAGTATTGAGGAACTAAAACATGAAAGAGTAACATTATTTATTGTAAAATCCTATAAATAAGGGAGTTATTCTTCTTAGTGGTAAGAAGGCTACAAAGAGGGCATAATACTTTTTCATGGGTAGATTGTAAAATAAATTGATCATTTTTAGGTACTAGGCTTCCCCTTTGGTTGAAACTATTGATTATGTCTCAAAGTTTATTTGGATTTGTTGATTCAATGAGTTTATTTTTAGAATTGAATGTTGTTATCTTTCTATTCTTCTATTAATTTATGCTTTCATTAGAAATATTTAATTTGTGTGTTAAATTTCTACTTTTGTCCTTCATGGTTATGGAGTTAGAGTTGCAGGTTTTTAACATTAACCTTAGTTTTGTTTTGGTTTTCATGGTTGTGTAATGTTGGGAACATCTTACACTTTTCAGCATCATGGGTATCTTATGGTGATTAGTATCTATTAGACATGCTTCTACTACTCTCTAATTAAGACCATAACCCATAATTAAATATTAAAAAACATCATTCATTGCACATCCATAATGAGGGAGTTGAATTTCTAAAATTTAGAGGAAAATAATTCATCCAATAATGATTTCTCCAATTTTTTGTTGCATTGATTTCTTGGAATTGGGTTGAAAGGAGAATGATTAATTAGTAATTTGAAGAGACCAATCTATTCAATAGAATATTTGTGGTGAACCTAGTAATGAGAGAATCGAAGTACTAGTACTTTGATTTTTTTCTCAAAAATCTAAAGGTGTATCCCCAAGGATGGAGGTCAATGACTCTATTTGAAGAATATATGAAGAGATATCTTTTGGTTTAGAAAGTCCAATCTGAATTCACAAATTTGGTGATGGCCAAAACTTGGTAGCTTTATTTTGGCCCTCTTTCTTTTTCATATTACACAATCTTGCCTACAAGTTCAAGGAAACATTTCGGAGAAAATGACCAATTTCTTGATAATCACATTAAAGAATTTAATGTTTCCTATGGATTTCTTCGAGTTGTACAAGAAAATACTATTGTTAGACCTTTTATTGAATCCCTGAAGGGAGTTGTTGCAATATGGTTCCAACACTTAGAGGGTAGAAGGATCACTAGATTTAATGTGTTCAAGGAAAAAATTCCTCCAAGGTTCAAGCTAGAAGATGATGTTTTCTCTTCATTATGTCACTTCATCAAAACCTAGAAGAAAGAAGATAAAAAGATGAGAGATTTAATAGATTGGTTCAACCAAACAATGGTAAGAATCCTACAAGATAAAAAAACACATTCAATAAAATCTAATATCAATATTCATTGCAATGATGCATCTAAAAGTCAAATTCCATCATAAGGTGAGAATGGTATTTTGTCTTGAAAATGACCAATTTCTTGATAATCACATTAAAGAATTTAATGTTTCCTATGGATTTATTTGAGTTGTAGAAGAAAATAATATTGTTAGATCTTTTATTAAATCCCTAAAGGGAGTTGTTGCAATATGGTTCCAACACTTAGAGGGTAGAAGGATCACTGGATTGAATGTGTTAAAGGAAAAATTTCCTACAAGGTTCAAGCTAGAAGATGATGTTTTCCCTTCATTATGTCACTTAATAAAAACCTAGAAGAAAGAAGATAAAAAGATGAGAGATTTAATAGACTAATTCAACCAAACAATGGTAAGAATCCTACAAGATAACGAACACATGCAATAAAATCTATTATCAATATTCATTGCAATGATGCATGTAAAAGTCAAATTCCATCATAAGGTGAGAATGGTATTCTTTCTTGAAAATTATAAAGAAGAATCTATTAGAATTGAAGATGATTTATTGTTATCAAGATGGATTGAGAAGAGAAGCTCATTAAATTTTTCAATAAATAAAATGCAAAGAATTGTTATTTTTGTTGAAATCTATCAATTGTCCCTTGAACCAACCAACCACCTACTTGTCAAAAATATTAAACTTGATAGGTGAGTTTGAATCTTGAAATGAGAGGGAAAGTTCTTGAGACAAGACAAAAATAAAGAAGGCTCATTTATTTGATAGCAAAAGTAGGAAGGACAAAGAATATCATAGTAGAGAATAGAGTTTTCAAAGGATAGAAGGAATAGGAAGTGAATCAGAGTTGTAGTAGCATAGGATCATTTTTTTTGTTCTTTGTAAGTTTATTTTATTTGTCTTGTTGAAGTAGTTATTTCTCTAGGAATTATTGAATGTAGCTCTCTAGTGTTGCAAGTTAATACCATAGATTGAAGTTTTAAGTTAATGTATTTTTTGTTCTGGTTGAAGGCCTACACTCTTAGATTTGTAGAAGTTGAATTAGTTTTGAATAGAAAGCAAGCAATATGGAATATTAGTAAATCTATAGGTATTTTTCTTGTTGGTGTCTTCATTTCTATCTATTCTATATTGGGTTTAGCATCTATACAACTTTATGTTAGTAGCTCTATGCTTTAATGGTCGAAAAGACCAAACAACAACTCTATGATTAACTCACTTGTTAACTTTGTTAACCAAGATCTCCTTGTGCTAACTCAATTAGTAGTTATGATTTTCAAGTTACAACTATGTACACCAAGTCCCTTCCCTGTTCTTACCGAGCTCACTCAGTTTCTACTCCTAACAAGTTCACTCAATCCCTTCCTAGTTAAGTTGACAAGGCTCACTCAATTCCTTCATTGACCAAGTTCACTCAATCTCAATTGACCTAGCATACATTTTTGTTGAGAAACTTCCTCTACTTGGCTCCTTAAGCTACCAAGTAACTTGGCACCCACTATATCACTTAGCTACTAAAACAAGTCCTAAAAGAATTAGTTTTTAAGTTTTCACATGATATTAGAGCTTTATGTCCCCACATCCTCACAAATTTGGGCATTTGATTTTTGGGTATTTGACATGGCAATAAATGTAGGAAAGACATGGTAAAAGCCACCATCCTTTAATAGATATAATTATGGCATTTGGGAAATGATAATGAGAACCATTATGGTTGCAAATGATTTGTGGGAGTTTGTGATGAATGGGTTTAATGATGTAATTAACCCAGCATAGTATACTGCCCTCACTACCCTTAGAAGACTCAACTAAAGGAGTCAAGAAGAAGGGATGTAAAAGAGCTAAGCCTAATTGAGGTAACAATAGCAAAAACTATTTTTCCCAAGATAGAAGCAGCTAACTATTCAAAGGAAGCATGGGATATTCTTTAGATAAACTTCAAAGGAACTAATAAAGTCTAAGTAGTGAAGCTATAGATGATGAGAACAGACTTTAAAAACCTTCAAATGAACAATTATGAACCTATTGTAGAATTTAACTCAAGAATCTCTACTTTGATCAACTAGCTCAAATAAAGAGGAGAAGAGTATGAAGAACAAAGGATAGTGGAGAAGATATTGGGGAGTATACCTCAAAAATATGACAATCTTGTGATGACCACTGAGGAAGCAAATGACGGGACCATATTGACAATGGATGAGTTGATGGGAACTCTTCAAACCCTTGAGCACTAGATTAAAAAATCAACTATATCTTCCCAAGGGAAATCTTTCAAGGATCAAGAAAATTCAAGATGTAGGGGGAGAGGAAGAAATAGCTCTAGTAGAGGCTCAAGTTGTAGAGGTCATGGAAGAAATGGTCAAAAGAATGATGGAGGAGAAACCTCTAGATGAGAAGGATATTAAGAGGGAGCAAGAAGCTCTCAAAATAGCTCTAGAGGAAGTAAGAAAAATTAAAACTCCAATAAGAGCAATATAGAATACTACTATTATCATAAATTTGGGCATTATGCAAGTGCATGCTATAAGAAGCAAGGTGATCAATCAAGAAAAAATGAAAGTGTGCCTAATGTGAATATGGGAAATGCAAACAATTCCACATCCTTCATCATGTGTAACATTGGTCAAGAAGGAAACCCATAGGTATGGTACTTGGGTAGTGGTTTTAGCAATCACATGAGTGGTAATGAAAGTTTATTTTCTTTCATTAACAAAAATTTCAAGTTTAAAATTAAATGGGAAATAATGGAATAATTTCCATTGTGGACAAAGGGTCTGTTATGGTTAGCACCAAGCAAGGTGAAAAGAAAGGAATACAAAATGTATATTTTTCCCCAAGTATGAAGCAAAATTTGATGAGTGTTAGACAACTCATTCAAAATAGTTACAAGGTGCTGATAGAAAATTACAAGTGTGTCATTCATGAAAAGGATCCGAGTAAAATGATACTTGCAGTAGTCCAGATGACAAAGAATCACATGTTCCCATTAAAGATAGAGACATGTTTCTCTTGTCAAGTTAGTGTTGCAACTCCAAAGCATTCATGTATATTAGTACATTAGCAATCATCTCTTAGGATCATGATTGAAGACCCCCCCAAGCTATGACATCACAGGTATGGACATCTTATCTTTTTTGGTTTAAATTTGTTGTCCAATAAAAGAATGGTAGATGGTCTTCCAAGCATTGTAGATTCATGTGACAAGTGTGAGTCTTGTATTTTGGGTAAGAAACATAGGCTTCCCTTTAATTTTGGTAATTCTAAAAGGGCAAGGGCACCATTAGAATTGGTGCATTCTAATTTATTTGGCCTTATGCAAACCACTTCTATTGGGGGGAGTACTTATTTCATGACATTCATATATGATTTCAGTTGTAGGACATGGGTATATGTTTTGAAAAGTAAATCTAAAGCATTTGATAAATTTGTTGAATTTAAAGCCTTGACTAAAAAGGAATTTGGACACTATGTAAAGTTCCTTAGGTTGGATAGAGGAAGGGAGTATACCTCCAATTTGTTTGTACTTTTTTGTAAGCAGAATGGAATTAAGAAAGATCTTACAACCAGTTATATTCCATAGCAAAATGGAGTGGCTAACAGAAAAATAGGACCATTTTGGAAATGAAAAGGAGCATGATGAAATCAAAGGGACTACCAACTAAATATTGAGGAGAGGCTATAGAAAATTAAGTATACCTGATGAACATGTATTTTATAAAGGCAGTTCATGATAAGATTCCTCTTGAGGCATGGTCAACATATAGGTGGATAGTTGAACAATTGAGAGTGTTTGGATGTGTAGCATATGCACATGTGCTAAAGGAATAAAGGAAAAAGAAGGATGAAAAAGGTTTGAACTACATCTTTAGATTTTATAGCTCACAATCAAAGGCTTTTAGGTTGTATGCTCCATTTCAAGAGATGTGTAGTTTCTTGAAAATCAGTCATGGGATGGCTTGGCAGATGAATCTTCAAGCACTTTAAGTAAAGTGTTGACTATGGATGAAGAAGAAGAAATTGGTGATTAGAAAATTGAAGGAGCAACAAATGTTCATGACTCTAGATAAATGAATAAAGTTAAGTAGCCTCAAACATGCAAAGTTTTAGCTCCTAGCAACTCAAAACAATCCAGATTTGGTATTCATAATAGTAGCAGCAATAATACTAAAAATTTAGATCTCACTCTCACCTCCCTATTGCCAAGAAAGACTAATATTATAAGGGAGATATAGCAAAAACAAAGGTATGAGGTAGATTATGATGAGAGTTTAATTTTTCATTATTTTCTCATAGTGGTCCAATCTATTTTGAAGAAGCTATGAAAATGGAGAAATGGTGTAATACCTTGGATGAGGAAATAGATGCTATTGAAAGAAATGAAACATGGGAGTTAACTACTTTACCTCCCAAGAAAAAAGTAATTGGAGTTAAATGGGTTTACCAGACCAAGTGCAATTCTAAAGGAAAAATATATAGGCATAAGGCATGCTTGGTGGTCAAGGCATACATGCAGTAGTATGGAAGAGATTATGATGAGACATATGCCCTAGTTGTAAGAATGGAAACTATGTGTGTTGTGATAGCAATTGTGAAATGTCCCTTTTCTAATTTTATATGATATTTCAAGCTTCTAATCAGATCTTTAAGATCAAACAACCAATATTTCAAAGATCCACCAATTTCTCAATAAACCCCACATCGGGTATGCCGGAAATAGTGTCAAAAACTTCACAGCTTCACATATTATTAGTAAATCCGAAAGTGGAAATTTTTATAGAAATTTCAGTAGCATAACAGCCTACAAAATGACATTTTCAAATCTGTATAACATTTACACAATAGCTCCCAAATAGAGGATAAAAACAATGCTCATCGGGCTCCCAAAAACAACATAGAATAGCCCGAAAACACCACAAAAACACTAATAATCTATCAAAAAAGTATAATCACAACCAAATACATATATTCAGCTCTATTTTAACATCTAAAAGTCTGAAATACATCAGCAACCCAAACTGATATGAAATACTCAACCGGAAACACCAAACTCTTACAAAAAACACACCCGAAAAACCACAAATCTGCACAATTCAGCACAAAGGAAAACTCTGCATGAGCATGCACATGGAATGGATTCAAACTTCCATCCTTAGCCTTCCTAGAAACCTAAAAACTCCCATTCTTTGGTCTCCTTATCCATAGGTTTGGTAGCCTCTGAAGAATAACAAAGAAATGAGCAAAAATCAAGTTCTAGAATGAGCCCAAAATGCCTCTAAACCCCTTAAAAGAGGGCATAACCCTAACTCACATCCAAGAGGGGTTAATAAAACATATTTTAATAATAATTTTCATTTATAAGTCCATTATCTTCCAAATATTATCCCCTTTTTTTGAAACTTCACTTTTTGGGCCTACCTACCTTAGAAAAGATTATTATTTTTAATTATTTGAAAAGGGGACATGACAAGTCCTCCCCTTCCAAATATTTCTTTTCCTCAAGCAATGGCTAAACAATAAACCAATCAATCCACTTGGATCCCAAATGTAGTCATGAACTATACTATTATCAATTAACATAGGCTCCTACAATATCCTCTGCAATATGACCAAGAGGAATCCATAATCAAACTGACAATTACTGCTCAACCAAACTCCAAAGTCACAACTTCCACAATCAGAAACCCACGAGACACAAACTCTTAGAACATCAAAACCCAAGTAAAGTGGACAAATCAAACTACCAACATAGTAAATACCATCAATGCATCCCACTGGCCTATACAAAATGTACAATCCAACTCTACAACAATGGTGAATGCTCCCGAATGAAACTGTACCATGTATGGAGAATCCACACACTGTACAACTCTTGCAGTCAACACAACTCTATAGATCACCAGCCACTATCTCATAACCATAACTTCCATGCACCCCTAATGGTTAAAAGCCATCACAAGATAAACAGCAAGAAATGGAACACAAACCAAATTTTCCTGCCATCAACTCCTCAGCACAAGGATCAAATGCTAACTGATGTACATACCCTGCAATACAATGTTGATTAAAAAAACCAACCTCAGTCAATAGCTCACCATGAACAAGTGATACAACCCAATGTGACTAATCACCAGCTAAGTCAGGAGATGTCATAGCCAAAGGAGTAGAATCAATAACAACACCTGCTAAAGCATCACTCCAAAACTCTTGCTCTAAGTCATGTATTATCAAGGTGTCAACTGTAGAACCTATCACCATGTCATGCCCATCACAACTCTCATCCCAAGGTGTCAAACTATCCCATAACTAATGATAAGCACTAGGAACCAAAGTACATCTCTGTATCATCATCTCATCAACATGGTCATCAAAGGTGAATTGATGAGCATACCTCACAATGTAATGTTGATAGAATGTGCCAATCTTAATCAGTGGCTCAGACTACAATCCATATGTAACTAACTGCAATCGATCACTAACCAAGTTGGAACTGACTACTACCTCTAAAGACATCACCAAGGGAGTAGTATTACTAGTAGGAACCATGGGAACTGTCAGCTCACCAACATCACACATGGTCTTTGATACAACATCTCTAATTTTTGTGCCATTAGTACTAGAGGTCACCACCATGTCAGGCATACCACAATAATCTACTGCAGCACCCAACTCAACTAAACCTAACTTTAGTGGAGATAAACTCGATATGCCAATGTTAGTATCAAGGATGGATGCATCCCCATCTCCATTTTCTTTGACAATCTCGACCATGGACATCCTTAGATCACTAGACACCATAGCTTGTAGTTGCTCTAACTCCATGGTCACCTTAGCCAAATGAAACTATGACTCCTTGAAAGCTAACTGTGTACTCTCAAGAATCTTAGAAGTCACCTTAAGCTGCTGAGTAAGCTCACTCACCTCATCTTCCTTGGCCAACAATTCATCAAATGCTATATAGCCCCACTCCATAAGATAATCTCTGTCGGCTACCAACTGCATATAATCCTGTCTTAGAATTTGGATAGCCTCCCATAAAGAGTGGAACTATATCAAGGAAAGATAACTGCCTCCCTGCTCATCACTAGTGGAAGAACCACATCCATAAATTGCTAACAATTGATGAGTAGCATCAAAATGTTGGCAAGCGATAACAATGTCTTGCTCACTAACTCTCAACTGACTAGACACATGATGGCACTAGCTAGACTGTATCCTACAAACCTCCTCTGACGCACTATCTAAAGGAGCATCCTCAAGGTTACTTAGAGTATTACCATCCATATCATGCAAATCAACTCCAAAACTCATATCAACATACGAAGTATCAAAAAATGTAGCACTGCTATCCAACTCCTCTGTACCAAAAGAAACCACCAAGGAAACTAAGTCTTCAAAACTGCCCATTGCATCCTCTTGGATGTCATCAATGCCAATATCATCCTGGGACTTATCTGTACACACTACCAAATATGAAAGATCATCAACACATTCTAGCAAGTATGGTTGACTAGATATATGAACAAAGCCTAACACCGGTGTATAAAAACTAATACCAACATTAGACAAGCTACTAGCACAAGAAAAGACAACACCGTGCAATCTGCTAATCAAATCCATGATAGCACCCAAAAAAATACTGCTACCAAAAAGTGTTAAAGATCTCCAGTCAACTAAATCCCAAATGCCAATATAACAATCTTGAGTCCATATCTGTAAACTAGAATCAACTAGTAACTCAAGAAAAATCCTCACTTGAGTAATATGACCAATACCAACTAACTCCACATACCTGTCATGATGAGATAATGAAGTCACAATACTATCTTTGTTCACTTTTAGCTATCTGGACAAATTGTGTGAAGTACTACCAGCCTCAACCTCATGTGATGAAGCATCTAACTGTGTCTAGTACTCTTTCTTAGCAAAGTCATGAATGCTCAATGTTTGCTCATCTCTACCAGGTATCTCACCATCATGCACAACAACATCCTCATAATCATCATCTGAACCCACTATGCTGTAGTCACTACCTATTGTAACTATACCATCCTAAATACCTATGATATCACCCTTTAACGACCTGTATACAATTGTCTCAATTTGAGTATCAAGTTGACCATTACTATCAATCTATGTAATATCCTTTCTCACTACCTCTTGTGATAGAGTAGAATCTGAGACCTTTGCCTGGCTATAAGCTAGTTTCTCAAACTCTTCATGCAAGTTCTTGGTAATTGTGTCACCTTCCCTATGAGAAAATCTGCCAAATAGAAATGTGGTCAACTTATCCACCTTAGCTGGGTCAGACAACATATCATTCATCATACGGTGGTGCTCAACCAACTGTTCAGACATGTCATGGCTTATTTTCCTAAGTTTATCTCGAATGTCTAAATAACCATCCTTTCTATGGTTCTAACTTTGGATATCAATTGTCCAAGATCATGTCCTCTGAGACTCTGTACTATACCTGTCCATTCTGGATAAAGTAGAGTGTAACCCCAATAGGTTATAACTTCTTCAAACACCAAGAACTAACATGCAAATGATTAGAAGTAGCATGCAACCATAGATTTTGACATGCAGCTGATTAGAAGCAACATGAAACCACCAAATTCACCAAGAACTAACATGAAAATTATTAGAAGTAGCATGCAACCATAGATTTTGACATGCACCTGATTAGAAGCAACATGCAACCACAAATTATGACATGCAAGATTTGGGTAGTTCTCAAAACTGACACGCAAACTTCTACAAACCCTCAGGCTAGCAAGATCATAGATTTGATACCACTAAAATGTCCCTTTTCTGATTTTATATGATATTTAAAGCCTCTAATCAGATCTTTAAGATCAAACAACCAATCTTTCAAAGATCCACCAATTTCTCAATAAACCCCAAATCGGGTATGCCGAAAATAGTGCCAAAAACTTCACATCTTCACATATTATTAGTAAATTTGAAAGTGGAAATTTTTATAGAAATTTCAGCAGCATAACAGCCTAAAAAATAAAATTTTCATATCTTTATAACATTTACACAATAGCTCCCAAACAGAGGATAAAAACAATGCTCATTAGGCTCCTGAAAACAACATAGAATAGGTCAAAAACACCACAAAAATACTAATAATCTATCACAGAAGTATAATCATGAAAAAATAAATATATTCAGCTCTATTTTAACATATAAAAGTCTGAAATATAAAAACAACCCAAACTGATATGAAATACTCAACCGGAAACACCAAACTCTTACAAAAAACACACCCGAAAAATCAAAAATTTGCATTGTTTAGCACAAAGGCAAACTCTGCATGAGCATGCACATGGAATGGCTTCAAAATCCCATCCTTAGCCTTCCTAGAAACCTAAAAACTCTCATTCTTGGGTCTCCTTCTCCACAGGTTTGGCAGCCTTTGAAGAATAACAAAGAAATGAGCAAAAATCAAGTTTTGGAATGAGCCCAAAATGCCTCTAAACCCCTTAAAAGAGGGCATAACCCTAACTCACGTCCAAGAGTGGTTAAAAAAACATATTTTAATAATAATTTTTATTTATAAGTCCATTAGCTTCCAAATATTATCCCCTTTTTCTAAAACTTCACCTTTTTGGGCCTACCTGCCTTAGAAAATTTTTTTTTTTTAATTATTTGAAAAGGGGATGAGACAAATTGAAACTCAACACAAATGAAAGGTATATCAAATGGATGTGAAGTCCACCTTATTGAATGGTATATTGAAAGAACAATTATATGTGGAGCAACCACCTAGTTATGAAAGTACAGGTGAAGAACACAAAGTATATAGATTGAAGAGAGCTCTATATGGGCTCAAGCAAGCTTCATGGGCATGGTATAATAGAATTAACTCATACCTTATGAGAAATGAATTTAGAAAAATTTATGGTGAGCCCAATCAATGGTAAGGTCTTGGTTGTTGTCTTGTATGTATATGACTTAATCTTTACTAGAAATGATAATTTTTTAATTAGTGATTTCAAAGAGGTCATGAAGAATGAATTTGAAATGACAAACCTAGGTCTCTTGGAGTACTTTCTAGGAATAGAAGTAAAACAAATTCATGATGGTGTCTTCATCTCTCAAGAAAAATATTAAAATTAGATCTTGGAGAGATTCAAAATGTAGAATAGTAAGGAAACCCCAACACCAATAGTAGTAGGTCTAAAGTTGAGCAAGGAAGATTGAAAAAAAAGTGTGAATCCAACATTATACAAGAATATGGTTGGAAGCTCAATGTAGTTGACAAAAACTCAACCTAATATGATGTATGTAGTAAGTTTGATTTCTAGATTTATGGAAACACCAAAAGATTCCCATTGGAAAGTGAGAAAGAGGATCCTAAGGTATGAGAATCATACCATGGGATTTGGCATTTTGTAGACTACTAATACTAATTTTAAGTTAGTTGGATACACTAATAGTGATTGGGATATAATCCTAGATGATGGGAAGAGAACTTTTAGATATATATTTCATATGGGCTCGGATGAAATTTCATGGGCATCCAAGAAGTAACCTATTGTTGCTCAATCTATAGTAGAGGTTGAATAAATAGTAGTGAATGAAAAATCATATCAAATTATTTGGTTAAGGAGAATATTTTATAGATTTGAATGAAAGGAAAGTTGATGGAGCCATAATCTTTTTTGAAAACATTTTCTCAATTGCATTGTCAAAGAATCCAGTCCTCCATGGGAGAAGAAAGCACATTGAAATCAGAGATCACTTCATTAAGAGATAGGGGACAATGGAGAAATCATGATGGAATTTTGTAAGCCTGAGTAGTAGCTAGCAAACATAAGCACTAAATTATTGGGCATAGAAGCTTATGTACACCTAATAAGCACTTTGGGCATAGTTTCTTTGGATCACGAGTGGTCCTCAATTTTTGGCTTGGGACAAAGGGGGAGAGTTGAAATCTATTAGATGCCCCTGAGCCAATTGCCCATCTACCTGTTAGAAACATTAAACTCAGTAAGTGAATTTGAATTTTGAAATGAGAGGGAATTTTTTTGAGAAAAGAAAAAAATAAAGAATGCTCATTCATTTGATAGAAGAAGCGAGAAGGAAAGAGAATATTAGAGCAATGAACAAAGCATTTAGGGAACAGAAGGAATATGAAGAGGATCAGAGTTGTAGTAGCACAAGATCAGTTCTTTCATCCTTTTTAAGTTTATTTTGTTTATCTTTTTGAAGTATTTATTTCTCTAGACATTCTTGTATGCATCTCTCTACCATGGATACAAGTTTTAAGTTAATGTATTTTTTGTTCTAGTTGAAGCCAGACACTCCTAGATTTGTAGTAGTTGAATTATTTTTTAATAGAAAGAAAGAAAGAAAGCATATTAATAAATCTCTAGGAATTTAGCTTATTTTTTTCTTCATTTCTATCTATTCCATATTGGGTTTAGTATCTGTGCAACTCTTTTTTATTATCTCTATATTTTAATGGTGGAAAAGAATAGACAGCAAGTTTGTGATTAACTCACTTGGTTCCTTTGTTAACCAAGTTCTCCTTGTGTTATCTTGGTGAGTAGTTGTATCTACTGAGTTACAAATATTTCCACCAAGTCCCTTCCCTTTTCTTACTGAGCTCACTTAGTTACTACTCCTACCAAGTTTACTTAGTCCCTTCCTGGCTAAGTTGATCGAGCTCACTTAGTTCCTTTGTCGACCAAGTTCACTTGGTCTCAATGTTGACTTGACATACATTTTTATTGAGAAACTTCCTCCTCTTAACTCCTTAATCTTTCAAGCATCTCAAAACCCACTGTGTCACTTAGCTATTGAAGCAAGTCTTACAAAAAAAAAATTGAATTATTCACAATTTTCAGCTAAAAATGCTTGAGTCTTTGCCTTGTACAACTGAAAGTTTGAATTTGAAAATTTTTGGTAAGAACACTTTCCAATTAATAAAGTAACAAACATGGATGATGAGTGTCAAATGGCCAAGGTGTACCATTCCTCGTATAAAGATTATTCAAATAGTTCAAGTGATGAAGAAGAAGACAACAATTGTGCTTCAATTAAAGAACCATCAATACCTTGCACTTCTTCAAAGAGTTATAACAAAGAAGATTTTTTTGAAGGGATTATCAATAAAAAGGGGGGAAATTTATGGATAGTGATGCTCTAGCTAGTGAGGAAAAAGAACAACCCTTCAATATCATGAAGCAAAAAAAAATGGCACAATTATAAGTACTTCTTCACCATTGGAAGCTGAAAATAAATAATGTAATTAAAAGTAAAAGGTCTAGGAACATATTTTTTATTTTCAAATCATTATTTGTGTTGGAAAACTCTGATGAAGAATATGAAATAAGGGATAATCCACTTTTCAAACTCTTAGATGATTCAAGGCTCTGTAAAAATGAGAATGTACATATATCAATTTTTACTAGGAAGGAATTTTTTTCTAATGAAGCATTAATGACTTAAAAAATTCATATTTTGTTCCAAGTTTAATTTTCCTATATTCTAATTTGCATCAGCAAACTCACCTTTTCATCTCAGCTATAAGAGAATATAGTTTAGAATTCAATTTGGTTGAAGTGGAAGATGGATATGGTGATTTCCTTACTCAAAGGGTCATAGAAAGATATGATGAAAAGTAAATTTTTAGTTGCATTCTCATATTCAAACATTTCTTATATATATTGGGATTCTATTGGATTCAAAATGTGCATGAGATATTGCAAAAGATTCATGGAGTTAGACCTATTTTCCATGTCGGTGTTTATTTCTCCCATCCTATAAAAAATTATGCATAACACACTTGGAGCATTCTTGAGGTGAGGGGTTCATTCCCATATATAGTTGTACATAAAATTTTGTCTTTCATAGGTTGTAGGGAATTTTAGCTTGTTCAATTTTTTTTGTTGCATGCTTCCCCACCACCCTCTTTCTTAGAAACTCCTTCCTCTCATATTATTGACTCTTCTATAGAATGGATTTGACACTAACTCTTGCCATGATTCTAGAATTCTCTATCTTTTCACAAGAAAAAATTGTCCATATTCAAAGCCAATTGTTGGTGTGCCTCTAGCACCCAACATTTAAACTTTAAAATCAAGCTCCATGAAGAAATTTCCTCAAATCTCTTCCAAAAACTTATTTTGGTTTGGGTCTAATAATGCTCTCATGAGACTTTGTAAAGAAGAAGCTTTGGAAAGAGTTTAGTAAACTGGTTCAAGTTTCAAAGTTCAAAATTAGAAATATTCATTGAGGCCCAAAGTTTGAAGAATAAATTTATCAGCAAACAAGTATAGTCCTAGCTTCAAATAGTTAAGACTGTATATTCAACAAGTTTGAGGTTCATGAAATCTCTGGTATTGTAGTGTCGAGTATTTCACAAAGGAGACCCAAAAAAGGTTATAATTTAAAAACTATTAAACTAATGGTACCATGCAATAAGATGTGTCAATTAAAGTGTTGGTAGAAAATATTATTGCTCTTCTTTTTATATCTCTTTCAAATTAGGATGGGCATAGAAAAAACCATGACAACTAGCTACAAGTTTTAAAGGAAAGATAACATGGAGTGAATATGATGAAGTTTACAAAAAATATGTGAATAGATGTTTAATAGTGGCATATTCTAGAATGATGAGAATGTCTTCAAAACACACATATCAAGAACTCTTGAATTGCACATAAAATAAGATGGCTAATTGATAATTCAATTTGATTCTGATAAGTGTCCCGACCCCATTACATTTAAGCCAATTATGTCCTTTGATTGTATCATTGTGGAAAGAATGAGTTTGAAGTATATGAAAAATGTTAAGATTTTAGAAGAAAAACAAAATAACAAATATCATAAAAGAATGCTTTCAAAACCAAATATATTTTCACCCAAACTAGGCAGAGTGGTGGAACACAAAGATGGTTGCTCTATTTCCAACCATGCAATGCAATAAATCAAACTAATATGGAGACAATGGAAGTTTTGGAATATTAGATTCAATCTATTAAAAAATTGAATCAAAACAAATTACAACTAATAAATATTTACAACCAGTACTCCAATACTATTATAAATCAAAAACTATAGCACTACAAGGTTGTATACAAAATATCTTTTCCTAGAGAAATCACTTCTCTATAGGGAAATACAATAACAAACATAAAGATAAACATCTATGTTGAAATAGAGTATGGGATAAAATTATATATTGCTGCAAATACAACTTTTGTTTATCCTCTATCAGATGCTCTATTAAGAGCTCTTTTTGATTGCTCATATGCATCCCACCAAACTAGAAATATTATCTTCCTTTTATAAATTAGGAAGCTTAATTGCTAAGTAACAAGTGTCTTGCTTGGAAACTTCACTACTAAGTTACTAAGGGGGATGCAAAATGAGATTTTTAAACAACATTAAAGTTTGACATGCTTAAGTTGATGAAAGTATCAGAAGCTCCTAAATAGTCAATTAGCTGCTTGAAAAAGATAAGACGGATCTGGGCAAGATCTAATTTATTAAATCAATATTTCCAACAAAAAATAGCTATGAATGTACTCATATGAGTTTGTGCTTATAATGATAGGGGATATTTTGAATTAATTTGAAGAGAAACAAATTTTGAAAAATGGGCTCACATAAATCCCAACCTCTTTCATTACATACTTATCAAGTCCACATGACTCTAAATTGTTAGTTGTAAAACTACTCATTGATTTATATGGCTCATCTCAAAAGACTATAAACATGTTTCCTTGAACTATTAAATATATTTTTGAAGTATATGGGGTTGATTCTAATTGAAACTAATATGTTTTTTAAAGAGATCAAGTAAGCTAGAATAGAGCTTTATAAACATGGTAAATGATGTGTCAAAAAATTTTGATTTCTATAAGGCACACCTATAAAAAATATTCATGTTCTATTCCACCATTGATCTCATTTTTTAGAACATAAATTTAGTATTTATCTCATGCTTAATGCTGATAGGGTGTTCTTAACTTGAAAGCAATTGCCAACTCTCTCTTATAAGTGACCATAGAGTGTGAATACATATGCATGAGAAGGATGCATGTAAGTAGTTTGAAAAAGTGTCAACTCCATCATCATGGTTGGATCAATGAGGTAAATGTTGTATAAGCCTTCAAAATATAATTATAGATCCCATTACACTCCTAGGTGAATTCATTACATAAACACATAGAAGGTATGAATACCTTAGATTTTAGTATTTCCTAGTCATAAAATTATTTCACAAACAATTTGGCTTGAGGATAAATTGAGAAAGAATGAACCCAATTATGGGGTAGGCTTATAGTCATTCAATGAGATTGATAGAAATAGGAAGGATTGTTATTTAGGATAATCCATTGTTCAGCTTCACAAGCATGTTAAATTCTACATTTGTATTGATAGCTTTGACAAATGTTACCCATTTTACAAATACTAGTGCCATGGTTTGGTGATCATTTGTGAAAATGAAAAAATTAGGAGAATCCAAGGCTATTATCATATGCCTCATTTACATATTGCCTCTACTTATGTGATCAAATATGTGCATTGGTTTATTAATAGAAATATGTTATCTTTAACTGCAAGTCCCTCTTCATAGCCCTCAAAGCTTAAAAAATGCAAGCAAGGTGTAAACTACAAAGATTCCTATATTGTTGATAGCCCCCTGCTTTCCCCCCCTTTTATTTTATGTCAAATTCATATTCATGTTTTAATTTTTAACAAATTATTATATTAAGAACCCAATGGGGAGGCCCAAGCTCATAATATAATATAATTCTATGTGATTCATTAGGTCTCAAAAATACATAAGGTTATTATGTTACATCAAAAAACACAAAATTATTAATTCTATTATAGACTATGATATGAAAATCAATAAACATCACCAAAATTCACTAAGAATTATCAAGAAGGAGACCTATGCTAAACCATTGGTTTAACTCTTGAATAAATTTTAGACTTACAAATGTTGTGAAAGTTGGGGTAACCCACTCAACCAAAATTGTTCACTTTTTTATTAGTAGTAGGAGCACTAAATCTCATGAGGAACTAATAAATCTTCAATAGGCCACTACAAATTTGATAAGAGTGTATATGTATTGAGGAAAACTAATAATTAACACCAATGATGATCATTAATTTTAAATTTCTTTCCACATCTAAATGTTATGAACACCTATTTTCATACAAAATGAATGATCAAACTACTTAGTTTATCATTCTTGATAAATACATCAGAGAGATTTGATGAATATTTGTCAAGTGGCCATAGCTCTGAGTAAAAATAAGTCTTTCATTTGTCAAGAGAAGAAAGAGAGTATAATATCAAGAAATAGTTAAAGCACCCAAAACACAAAAGAGGAACATTATTTATTGTAAAATCTTGGACTTAAGGGAGGGTTCTTCTCATTGGAGGTCAAAAGGCTAGAGAGAGGGTAGAATAATTTTTCATAGGTAGATTGTAAAATGGATTAATTATTTTTGGGTGTTGAGTTCCCCCTTCCACTAAGACCATCAAGTGTGTCTTGAAGTTCATCATTTGGAGTTGTTGATTTAGCAAGTTTATTTTTAGAATTGAGTGTTGTAAATAGGTAAATAAAAGGGGGTGGAAGGAATTTATTATTGGCATAAAATTGAGTTTCTTTGGGAATAATATTAATGAAATACTTTCAATAGTATTATCTTTTGATCCTTTTATTTATTTGCACTTTCATTAGCAATGTTTAATTTATGCATTTAATTTTTGCATTAATCATTCATTATCATGGAGTCACAATTGTAGGTTATTTATATTAATCTAAGTTGTGTTTGATTTTTCATAGTTGTGTAATATTAGGAAAATTTTACACTTTTTAGATTCATGGGTGTCTCATGGTGATGGGTATCCGTTAGACATGCCTCTCTTTTTCTCCAGTTAAGAGCATACCCCGTAATTAAATATTAAAAAATATTATTCATTGTACATCCATAATGAGGGAGTTGTAACTCTAAAATTTAGAGGAAAATCATAAATTTAATAATAATTTCTCCAACTATTGGTTGCATTAGTTTCTTTGAATTGGTTTGAAAAGAGTTGGTTTATCAGTAATTTGAAGAGACCAATCTATTCACTAACACACTTAAAAAGATAGTGAATGGAAGTATTCACTCACCAAGTGGGCCCACTTAAGTAAGAAAACCAAAAAAACTTTATGCAAGTGACTAAAATGAAAATGTCTTCATTTTATTCATGACTAAAACTGAAATACATGTTGAATTGAAATTAAATAACTTTGTTGCCTAAGAATTGTAGTAAAGACTTCTATTCTTATTTATCACTTGAAATAACTTGACAAGTCCCTTGACAACTTATTTATAAAAAATAAATTCTGAACTAATTCCTAAATTATTGGTCATCTTATCCAAATAAACTATTTTCTTTTAAAATAATTTAAAAACATGTTGAGATATTTCCTCAATTGAAAGAATAGGTCTTCCTTATTAAATGATCAACAAAATATATAGGCTTCCTTCAACTAGATTTTATCCCCATCATAATGATCCTTGGCTAATGTATTCACATTGGCTTGACTTATTTATGATAAACTATTCTCCACTCCATTTGGTGGTTACTAAACTAGTCCACGAATCCTTGTGTTGGAATCTATCTTTATGTTTGGGTGACTTAGTCTTGTGATCAATGATTAGTAGCATATGTCTCATTTATAACATAGTATTATCTCATCAATTCTACTTTAATAAAAACATCTATGTAGTAATTCATTCTTATAGGAAATGATTTATCTTCCTATAGGATCACATTCATACTTTAATCATGCATAAGAACATAAATAATATAAATGGTGATTAGTTTATCCATGGGTACTTGTACCATCTTCAATTGAATGCACTCTAATTTAATGAAGGTTTAGTATCTATTTAATGTGATATCATCAATCTCCTTGTGCCTTTCATTCCTTCTTTATTTTTATGTCCTTCCTCCTAGGTGGAATTGGGGTAAAACCTAATAGATCCTCTTTAAAGCTCCTATTTTCATAATGTTAAGCTTGAGATAGGATTCATCCTCCTAGGTCTACCCTTCCCTTCATCTATTCACTTGGAATATGCTCCTCATACTATAACAAATATATCTCATATTTTCCACCTAATTCTAAACATTTGGGACCCATTTTGGGATCCTAGAGGTTATAGGATGTGGCTTTCAGGGGCATGATTCACCCTTCATAGGCAAATAAGGGGTTAAGTTCACCCCTAATTGGGACCCATTTCAATTTCCTCTTCAAGTCATGTGTCTGGATACATTTGGTGTGTTAATTCCTAAGTAGGTCAGCTTGCATGAGTTAGCAAAATCTAAGATCTATATAAACCCTTCCATTTGCTCCAGTTCTCATATATATCCCATGATCAAGTTTTCAAGAATCCACAAGTTCAAGCACTCAAGCTCTTAGGTTATCAAGAATTCTTTAATGATTGAACGCATTCAAGTTATTCCTCCATTGAAGATCAAGGATTTATTCATTAAATCTATTCAAGGACTTTATGTTAGATCTTCTACACATATCCTTTCAAGATCTACATTCATCTACAAGGAATATTTCAAGAAGAAACATTCATGAAGGTTTTGATTTTACTTTGATGTCCTTTTTAGGGTTTTGAAGATGAGTCAAAGATATTATAGCTACATAATTGAATATATTCTAAATTTAAGTGAATATTTGTAGATTTATATTACTTGATGTTATATCTATCAAAACTACTTTTTAGCATTCTATTTTAATTATTTTAATTCAAGTTTCATTCCTAAACTGAGGTTTGACCAAGAAAAAACCCCAAAAAAACAATAAATAGATAATCTCTTTGTTTTGTAGGCTTCAGATCTTGTATTCACAAATAGGTTATAGATATGGACACCCTTTTTGGCTCTCTATAAAACTACAAAATCAAAATCAGTGTTGCATACACTTAATCAAAGGTGCACTACACCCCTAGTGATCTATTTCTCCCATGACATATCTCTGAATGATTTTTGGATTTGTTTTCATCCAACTCGTAGGTTTTAGCCAAGATCTCATGTTATAGAAACTTTTGACATCATTTGATGACTCATTTTTAGGTATGTATTTTATGAGGTATGTCATCTTCTCCTTTTTTTTTCCACACTTTCCATCATAGAATTACTTAATCTATCATATTTCTTAAATCCTCTTAAGGTGGGAGTGAGAGGGAAATAAAACCTCAGTTATTCATTCTTCTTGTTTCTCATTAGATTCTAGATTAGTACTCCCTCTTTTATCAATATAATCTAATGAAAATGGGTGGATCTTGATCTTCCCCCTTTGTTTATGTGTGATTGGATTACTTCCATTTTCCAACACTAAAATACTATTAGCTAAGTCTTTCCCTTCCTATTAGCCATAGATAAAAAAAAGTACAAATACTACAAATAATTATATATTTTGGTCCTTATGATTACTTATACAAGCATTATCTTAAAAGAGTCTTATAAAAATATAGTAAAATGTGTAGTCCTTGAACTAACAAACTAAGAAAAGCATGGAGAATATTAAGCCATAAAATGGTTGTATCAATTTTATTTTATTCTAGTGGAAATGAAAATGGTTGAAGGGTTACTATAAAAATAAAGATTATAACTTCTAGAGTTAGTTGGGCTTATATATTGGATCATGAGGGTATCTCATTTAGATATAGAAAACATTTTCAAACTAATCATATGGCTGCAAATTGTGCAAAATTAAGACCACAGAAGGATGATTCTTGGTGTAAATATTTTTTCCAACAACATTATATGATGGAAAAGAAATAAGAGAAGTAGAAGAGATTATCTTAGGTTATTTTGAGGGATGTTGGAATATGATGATGCTAATGATAAGTTTTTTCATTGATGTCAAATAGTTGAGCAAATAGAATTAAAAGGTAAAGTGAAAAGATATTAGGTAATTAATTGTATACTATCAGAGTATAGTAGCATACTATTGAATAACTCGACTTTATCAATACAAAGGACATGTGAGTTACAGGAATCCAAAAGTTATGAGTCCCAAGGAAAACTATGAAGTAGTTGACAACAGAAAGAAAAGGAAAAATTGTCTAAGGAAGTTTCAAGATTAGGCTTTTTGGAAAATTTAATTATGGAAAGGATCAATGATCAAGAATCAAGATAAAAGATAAAGGATTAATGTGCAGATTGAGCAAAGGAGGTTACAAGGATTATGAAAGAGGATAAGAAAACCAAGGCAATGAAAAATGAAAGAATAGATTAGTGAATAGAATAGAGATTAGATACTAGGAGTATGGTGCAAGGGATCTTATAAGATTATAAAGGAGCATGAATACAGGTCACTTACTTGTAAACACTAAAAAATGGTCACCTCGACTATGAGCCACCTTTCTAGCATTTTTTCTTAATTTATTCATTTCTTATTCTTGATCAAATCATCACGTTTCTATTTATTCAATTATAACCTATGATTTGACCACTTTATCCTAAGTCTTTAATTCAATCAAAATAAAGTTTTCCCTTTTAATTAAAGAAAATCCCTAATGGCCAAAAATGAGGATTTGACATATTGGCCAAATATAAGAAAAGAAGCACTCACTTGGATGACTTGAGTTTGATATTAGATTGCATGGAACAATTTTATCTTAGGCTCAATCCTAATAAATGCACCTTTGGTGTAACTTTGGGTAAACTACTAGGCTACATCATATTTTCTAAGAGCATTGAAGTTGATCTTGAAAAAGTACAAGCAATTATGGAAATTCCACCTCCTCATAATATTATTTAGTTAAAAACTCTTTAAGGGTGTCTTCAATCTATAAGGAGGTTTATTTCTCAACTAGTTGATACATCACAACCCTTCAATAAGAAACTTCATAAAGGGTCTACATGTGTGTGTAATGAATAATGTGACAAGATCCTTCATTAAATCAAGGAATATTTAGCCAATCCTCCTATTCTAGGAAAACCATTGATTCCATATATCTCAGCTACAACTACTTCCCTAGGGGAATTACTAGCATAGAAATATGAAAATGGAAAGGAGAAATCCATATACTATATCAATAGAACCTTAGTTTCTTATGAGATTAATTATAATAAAATTAATAAATCTTCTCTCATTATATTTTTTGCATCCCAAAAGCTCTGACACTATATGCTAGTTAATACTATGCATCTGATTGCTAAAAATGGTCCTCTTAAGTATCTCCTAAGTAATGTTGCACTTACAAAACAACTTGCTAAATGGATGATGTTTCTTTTTGAATTTGACATTTAGTATGTTGAATTTAGGGCCATAAAAGGACAAGCTATTGTAGACCAACTTATTGATTTTACACTTCAAGATAATTCTCCCAAAATAGATTTTTTGGATTCTTCCATCATGTATGTTAGAAAAATGACTTAAAAAGTATTCTTTGATGACTCCCATTCTCAGAATGGTGTTTTTGTTGTTATTTTTTTATTTTGTTTTTGTTGTTATTAGTCATGAATCCTCTTCCTACACAACTATCTATTCTTACCTTTATGACCAAATCATCCCTGATAACCTAACTTGTAATGAAAATTACAATGCATTTGCAATGATTCTAACTATACCCTCATCTCCAATGACTTGTATAGGAAAGGTCTAGACATAATATTGCTTAGGTTCTTAGAGATGAATGAGTCTAAGAGAGCATTACCCAGAATTCATGATGATATTTGTGAGTCTCACTCTAATGGCCTTGTGCTTGCTTTAAAACCTCTTAGGGCTGATTACAACTAGCCTACTATGCAAGTTGATGTCATGCACTATGCTAAGTCCTACAAAAAATGTCAACTCCATAGTAACTTGATTCATGCTCCTAGATGTGAGTTAATCCCTTCCATCACACATTGTCCTTTTTAGTAGTGATTTTTGATTTGGTTGGAAAGAGACATCCTAACTCTTCTAGTTAACACAATTTTATCATCACAATTATTGAGTATCTCACTAAATGGGTTAAAGATGTACCTCTCTCTACTACTATTGGGAAACATGTTGTGTTATTCATATTGAGTCACATTATTTTTTTCTATGGAATTCCCTCCTCTATAGTTATTGATAATGGAGGAAAATTAAAGAATAAGGACCTTAGACATCTTTGCAAGAAGCTCAAAATTTAACAATATTGGTCCTTTGTTTATAATCCAAAAGGAAATGGCCATGTTGAAGATTTGAACAAGGCATTGCTCAAAATCTTGCATAGAACTTTTTGGTGTTTCATAACTACAGGTCTAAAAATAGCACCAAAATATCACATAAGGAGATACCTAGGGATTAGCTACTTCCCATTTGTAGCAAAACTTATTTAGATCTAGACCAACTAATGTAGAAATAGTGCTTCCTACACTTTAGGCTATGCTAACTAAGGTGGGTTTACCTAGGAATTTTAATGTTTCTTCATTTATTCACACTACACATCCCTTTAGAGAAGATTTGATCTCTTAATCTTCTTGGAATTGATTCAACTATTGAATTATAGTAGCTAACTACAAACTCAAGAGCTATTACAATAAGTAAATGACCAACATATAATTTTGTTACAGGCTTTAGATATTGATTTTTTTTAAAATTATTTGTGCTTCTAAAATATTATTTCAATTTATATCCTAACTAATGATCAATTCCTTATCCATTGTTACACAGAGTCATATCAATAAATTTTATCCATTTAATTGACTTGCAATCAAATATATCAATTTCTAACCCTAAATCCCATTCTTATAATATCTCTTCCATATACTAAGAAATCTTATCATCTCATAGAAGCATTTACTTAATTTCTTGAATTAAAGCAACAATTAACCAATATACAATCTATCAAAAATGCATTAAATGAAATGAACTTTGTTCATTTAATGTCATAATGAAAAGTACATGAAAATAGAGATAGAAAATTAGGACACAGATATTCAATAACTTCTTTTTGTATTCATCATCTTGGGAATGATACATACATTTAATATAAGACTCAAAATATAACTCAAGATTTGACAGTATTGCATTCATTCACCATGTTCCTAAGATACAAATTTAAAACAACAAAAATTAACACAAGAATTTTGGACCGACTACAAAATAGCATTATCACTAAAGAAAACAGAATTCTAACCCTCACTTCACATCTTGGGAATCTTTTCATAAGACAAGGATTGCAAAAAAGATACATATGGGATAACACTTGTCAAAAATTTATTCAAAAATAAATACAAAGGCATCAAATATTTTCTTTTGGAAAACATTCTTCGTACTTAGATAGAAAATGGGAAGCACTTCCAAAACTAACACGTGGTCATTGATCTTCAGGTACAATATGGGTTTGTTTCTGCTAGTTTTCTAAGATGAGCATGTGTACAACTCAACAACCTATTATAGTCATTTTCCTTTGTCTATTTTGTCTCTTCTTCCATTTATATATGATTCCTAACTATTCCCCATGAATAACCTCAGTTTCTTCCCTAACTGCTTAATCACTATCTTTGAATGGTAAGTCTTTTATACTAGTTATGACCTCCCAGATGGAAATATCATTATCAATGTCTAGCCAAGTGACATCTCTAATCATATTCAGTTTGTCAAGGCACTTATTCCATTTTACATCTATGATGGCCTTCACTTTTGTGGTTACCTTTCCCATCTTTGATTCTATTTTATACAATACATCAATCATATCATATACTACCACTACATCTAATTCATTGTTACAGTATGCAATAAGTCTTACATTCTTTAGGATATTATCAAAAGAGGATGACCATTCCTACCACTCCTTCACATTTCCATTTTCATCAATGATGTTGGGTACAAAATTGGGACTCCCTATGGTAATTATTTTCATTTTATTCTAGATCAATTCTAATTTTGATTAGAACAGTATAAAATTTTATTACAATAAGTCCATCATGAACTATTCAACATATAGAAGAAGGAAACTTCTAGAGTATCATACTTTAAAACTACCATATCAGCCCTATACATGACTTACAGGGTAGTCAACCCATTTGACTTACTTGAAAATATATCAAAATAATATTAGATTTACACAGCATATCAAAAAATATTTAGATAAGGTTGATTATCAGATTTAAAACATGTTATTCATTTATAGTCTACCCCCATTCATTATTAGAATCTAGTGGTTTCAAGAAAGCTACATTGAATAGTTCATCATTCCATCCTACTAGAACATACTCCTTAGTTTAAACTCTTCTCCATCAATATCATTTGGAACAAGTTGCTGGGTACTAGTGGAAATGTGTAGATCCTCCATCATTCTCTCATTTTTTAAAATATGATTTAGGTCCATCATATCCTTGAATTGATCAAGATACTGGAATATCAATTGTAATTTTCCTAAGAAAAAACCATTTAATTATTTAACTTTATGAATCAACTTTCTAATAAGGATAATTACCCCTTTGGGAAACTCCTCCTTTTGTGTCAGCATTAGTACAAGTTTTTCAAAGAATGGCCTATCACTAGTACATTTTGGCAAATATGTGACTATGTGACTAAAACTTTTAGTCATGCTACTAAAAATTTTAGTTGCATGACTAAAATTGATCACATTGTACTATTTCTTTGAGATTTGTAGGTATGGGTGACCAACTATATGATTAATTTAGTCACCAAGTAAGATCAAAAGATCAACCAAACAAATGACTAAATAAGAAATTGGATAATTAGTGACTAATAATTAGCTAGCTAAACACAAGTGACTTAATAAACAATCAAATAAATTACTAAATAAGTTACTCCTTTATAACAATATTTGGTAATGCTTGTTCTCCAATAGTTGTATTGCATAAGAAATTCATATCCACATCTCATCTAAAAAATTATGAGTTTTAGGTGATTTAAAAACTAATTAGTAGATAAAATTTAGAGATAAAGTCACAACTAATAGTTACAATCAAACAAATTTCTAGCCATGGTCTACTATTTGGAAGTGGTTTTTCATGCTCACAAAACACTTTGCATTGATCTTTGTGTCTATCAATTTGCATTTTAATTTATTATCTATTATATAATTTATAATAATATTATATAAAAAATATTTTTAAAAAAATAAAATTTATATAAAAGATATAAAATAATTATATATTTCTATATTAATATTTATAAAATAATAAACAAATCACTTTGAAAACTTTAAAACTAAAGACAATTTAAGCTTTAAATATATATTAAAGAAATTAATTGATAATTACAAAATATTAAATTAATCTACTTAAAATATTCAAACATTAAAATACTTTATTATGTTGAGAAAATACCAAACTATATTCCCTAGTAATACAAAAGTATATTGTATGATTTGTGTAAGACAAAATAACATTCTTTTATCTTAAGTATAAAATAACTCTTTTTATCTTAAGTACAAAATAACTCGTTTTATCTTAATTTTTTCATAAATTTTAGTTATTATAAATGAGAATAGAATTGATTACTATTACCTAAAATTAGAACTTATGAAAAACACTAATTCATTTTTATTTAGGTTGTCATGACCACTCAGTCATTATCATTTTTGTTTAGGCAATAATGAGTGAAAGATGAAGGTATGAGGATGAAAGAGGAAGGTAGGAGGTAGATGAAACCATTTGTGTTCTCTTTTTTACTTGATTTTTTTGGCTTACAATAAAGGATGGAGGAGGGGGGACATAAAGTAATAGCTATAGTGGACACCTTACTACAACCTAGCATGAAACTTTTAATTGTTGGGATTTTAATTAAGAAGTTGAGGTAGGGATTTCAAATTCCTTTGTATACTGGTTGTTTAATCTTGGATTGTGTTTTTCCCTACAGTCTTCCCATTATTCATTTTCTCTCCATTCAACTATTCAAAATCACACCTATGGATCTAAACAATGATATGATCAATGTATCTTTTTTACAAGATTTAACATTACACATAATATTATTTAAATAAAATTATTCAAAATGGCACATTATTGGGCCTTTATATCAACTCATAGGTTGGAAAGAAGTGCAAGGATTTGAAATCCATTGAGAAGCCAATATCCTCAATGCATTCAATTTGAGATGCCAAAGGACATGCCTAAACTATGAAAATAGTGGCCTTAACAAGTTTGCATTTACTAGAAGGCATCAATATTTTCCTAGAAGATTCTTCACACAAAACATGTCCTCATTCTTATCTCAAATTACAAAACTATTTGTAAGTCTTTGATCTAAGATAACTCTTTCATAAGGGGAGCCACAAAAAAATGATCCTTTTTGTTTCCTCATTGGGAGAGGGTGAGAGCTTGGGAGCATGCTATAAGAGACTTATATAGATTGATTATAGTGAATGCCAAAATATAATGAGGTTCAAATCTTACCTATACCACCACTCAAACTTTTTGTACAAGAAAACTAAAAGGGTACTCATGAAATGCCAACTGTAATCATCTTATCTTAAATGATTCCATGTGAGTGGGAAAGCATCTGTAGTAATTAATGATCAAGCATTTTCCTATTGGGAAATACCTCAAACTTGGGATTAAAAAGTCAACATTTAAATGTCTAGAATGAAAATTGAACACCCTCCTTTAGAAATAAACAAAATCTTGGATCACTCTCCTTGACATGAAAAATATATTATAAAAATGATGACAGTAGGCTCTTACATTCCTCTAAATTATTGTTAACTTGTTAAAGAACATGACTTGATTAATACTAGCATTAGCTAAAAGTTCTGACACCCTATTGTACTCTCTAAAGAAATGATGGAAAATAAATTATTTGAAATGCTTACAAGGATGGATGATCTCTAGAAGATTTTTGCTATGTTTCTATTATTGCTCCCTTTAATGAAGCAACCAATAGTCATCTAGGAATTCACTCCTACAATCATTTTGCTACAGATCATCAAGGTCATGATCTTGATGCCTTTGAGAAGAGCCACCTCAACTTATACTTTTTTGTCCAATATAAAACTTGTAATAAATCAATCAAATGAAATCTAATGAAATAATCCAAGAGAGCTTCATATGAAGAATATTTACCATAAACTTGTAGAGTCATCCAAGGATCAACAAAAATGGAGATAAAGATTATGAAAGGGGAAAGCAAAGAAAATCCCTTGTGAATTATATGAATGAGGAAAATACCTAAAGAATGGGAAGAGAGAGAGCAGGAAGGGATAAAATAGAGTCAAAGTCTTGTTACAAGAACTACATAGTGATTGTGTGTATTTAAAATGAGATAGGAGCATCTTTTTTATAGAGATGGGAAGAGGAGTCATTTAGTAACTCATATGTAAACACTTTCCACATTTATAAGTGTGTGCATAGCAAGCATCATCATCCTCTTAAGGAGGAATAACTATTTTCCTTAATAAATGAATTACAAAAAAGAAATTGTCCTCACACATGGACAATAGGAAAAGTAAATTACATGTCCTTCACATGTGGAATTTATGAAAAACTACATAAGGGATACCTTGGTTTATCCCAATTAATTAATAAATAGAACCTAGGAAAGATTACTACTTCTAATAGAACTTAAAAAGAAAGATTGTCTTTTGAATATTAATCCCAATAAAATATGGCCAAGATCCTAATGACATCCCACCATTGATTTTTACTTGAAGTACCATCAAAATTAGGCTAAAAAAGCATGTTTATTTTCTCTAAGTACCAAACTACAATTTCTCTCTTGCTACTAACTAGAATGCCCTTTTTCATTATCCCATCCCTAGGGGATAGTTTCCTTTTTGTTAATTTCTAATCATTTCCAAATATTAGGCTCATATGAGAATTAACATTAAACCAAAACTAGCTCTTGCAAACACAACTTCTAGGCTCAGTTTTACTTCCTTTCAAACAAACACACTAGAAACCCCCTCCATATTAAAAGAAAACTATGGAAGGTTGAGGGTCAAAACTTAGATTCCACTATAGATTTCCCTTTTTTATTTAAAATTGGATCTACACAATGAAAACTCAATACTTTAGCCAACTAATCTCAACCCCTTGGACAAGTTTCCTTTTGAGTTGTATTATGTTGTGAATTATTGTGGTGATCCCTTCAATGCTTTGTTGTGTTTGAGGATGTTTATATGGATCACTGATATGTACTAGATGATATTTAAAGTATTTAATTTTAATATGAGTTGTATTTAGTAACTATTTTGTAATTAATTATTTTGTAAGTCCATCCTTGTTTTCTATTACAAGGTTGATGAATTGTATTCAAGGAATTTAATCTATTATGATTGTGAAGTGTGTGTGGTGTGAGTATGAATCCAAGCTATACATTGGTGATCTTATGAATAGGTATTATTGGAATCCAATGAGTTGTAATGAAACTAAATAAGAATGAAGAGTATGACATCAAGCATTTCATGAACTATGAGTTGTTGTCCACATATGTAAGGAAGTGAGACTTTTTTATTAATTGAGCAGTGAGCTCTAGGAATTGTGCCTGAATGCAAGTACATCACTATTTGTAATAAAGTAATAATTTTAATAGAGTATAATTTATCATGGGTGTCAACCCCATCATCTTCCCTCACCCTCTCCTAATAGGGTTTCCATACAAAAATATTAGTTTTATGTGTTCATGTGATGTTGTAAATTTGTGTTTTCATGCAAAAATTTATGATATATGGTCTAAAGGTTCAAATTTGATAACTAGTTAAAATTTTATGTGATTAAGGCATAACTTATCCCCCCAACCTAGTTATTTAGTGTTGCTACTATTCCAACATCCCTTATCCTTCTCTTTGAATATAATTCATACTCACATATGTTCTTGTAGGCTATAACCATATATCATACTGCATAGTTCCTCTATTGGTAGATTTGGCATAGTGTCCAACTTGTATTCAATGATCACCAAGTTAGTTGTACACATTCCTAAAATATTTTCCCATTTTGACCCTCATTCCTAAAAAGTATTCATAAAATCATGAGTAAGGATATCCCTATCATCATCCACTTGTTTGGTCATTTGTCTAGAAATGATAATTTCATCTTAAATATCAATAACCATTTCTCTCAACTCACTACTATCTTCCTTTACTTTCTTGAGAGTTTCCTTCTTCAATACCTACAAGAATGGGATGGTCTTCTTGTGAACGGAATGAAATTATTCATACAATACAAGTAGATTTTGAATCCTATATTGAATGGATAAAATATTCTCATATATGTGTAGTAATTTCTCAATGAATTTATTTCTCTCTTAAAAACACCTCCAATCCATTTATTTTCCACTTGTGCTATTGACTTCATTCCTTCCAAATCTTCAACTAATTCCTTTGAGAGTGTTGCAAAAGGGATGAATCTTTCATCTTTTTTTTGAGTTTTAAGAATTTCCTTATTTCCTTTTTTAGTTTGGGATTTCCCTATTCCCATACACTTGGCCTTTTTTTCAAAATAATATTATTTTCATTTTTTCTCATCCCAACTTCACAATTTTCATCCTCAAAAAGTCCATTTCTTCATTATATTTTCTTCTACAATATTTCTTCTTACTCAAACCTTTAAGTCTAAAGTCAAAGACTTCAAAATTATTGCCAAACTAAAGCTAATCTAAGTCAAAACCACTAAGATACTTGGAAAAAGAGGGGGTCCTTATTTGCAATGGAGGAATGTGTGAAAATGAAATAGTAGAAAAGAACTATATCTCCACTCTTGTCACCTTGTCTTACATAAAATGTATCCAAGTTTAAAGCCTTGTGTCTATTTTTTTTTCAAATGTGTTAATAATATCAACTTTACTTCCATTACATGGTACTATTTCATTGACATCTCAAGCATTTATGAAAGCACAAGAATGAGGTATTGAGCTAAAGACAATGTAGAACTTGTTCATAATAAATAATATTTATACAATTCTCAAAAAAGTTATAGAAATAACATAATCATTTGATTCTTATAATATTTCCACAATACATTATACTATTGTAAGCAAGTTTTGGATTTGAGCAATATGCAAAAAAAATTATCATCAATTTTTGGATCACACTCCATGATCCACCATCTTTCATACCCGTGACTAATATGGATAGTGTGATCTGAAAAATTGATGATAAAGAAAGTAGCTCACAATCAAATCCATAAGCTTCAAATAATATTAACATAATTATTGTTGCAAACTTCATCTTATGAAAAATATGAGGGTTTCAAATTGCTAATAATGAAGAAGACATATGGTTACAGCCTAAAGGAACCTATGCGAGTATGCATATAATTGCATAAATGAATACATAAGGTGGATAGAAACCTTAAAAAGTATAACGAGGCACAAGAAACTTCTTGGATAATGGAACAAATGTGTCATCATAGTGAAATGGACTCAACTTCCCCACATCTTCTATCAAATGATTTAGATTATTCCAAGTTCTAAGTAATGATCATCTTCTTGCTCTCAACCCCTTCCTAAATGGTGAGCACCTTTGCAAGAAAGGAATCCAACAATTCGCATCCTTCTAATCTATTCAAGGAGAAGGAGCTTGAATCTAATCACAAAAATTATTAATGACTAAATATGGCCCAAAATAGCTATGGAAAAACCTATAGATCTGCTTGATGAGCCCCTACTCACCAACATTTTTAATGACTAAATGTAACCCAAGATTTGACCATCTTTCTCTTCAATGTATATTTGGAAGATCTCTTCCTATGAAATCATTAGAACAAAGACTTGATGCTAAGTGGAGGTGAAAATTCAAAGAGACTAAGTGGAAGACCTTCAAATAACCCTTGTTGAATCTAAAATTGAATCTATGCCACAAATGGTTTCCTAGAAACTTCTCCATCACAAGATTCCTATTCGAGACCACATTTATGTTTATTTATAATTCTCATTTGGTATCCAATCTATCCACTAATACATTTGACATCAATTTGCAATGGCTATGTGTCACAATTATGACAGCAATGTGTTGCCACTACGATAGTAATAGACATCATTGTTTTTAGTCACAAATTATGACATCTATCCTATACCATCACAATTACAATGCCTGTATGTCTCTATGCAACCACTCTATTGTGACATCAACCCTATCACAATTTTGTGGCTGATGTCACAATTACAACGGATGCCCTGGCAATTATGACGGTAGTTGGTGTCGTCGACATAGCAACCCCATTACAATGCTTGTGGCTGACATCACAATTGCGACGGACACCTTGGCAATTGTGATGGCAGTTGGCATCACTGCTATAGCAACCCTATCACAATGTTTCTGAATGATGTTGCAATTGCGATGGACACCCTAGTAATTGCGACGCTAGTTGGCATCATTGCTACAGCAGCCCCGTCGCAATGCTTGTGGTTGATGTCACAATTGCAACAGATACAAAGTAAAACAAAAAAACCTCCTAAACCCTGCATAACTTCATTTGGTCACATCTTATATTTGAGCAAGATGGTGTCTTATTAGTGCTCCTTCCATTATTTCATGATATATTATTATCAGGCCATCCAATCGGGTATAGGACAAAGATGATTCTTGAACAATCGAATTAGCAATACGGTCGATCTGCATTGTATTTAGACACTTGGTTTGAGGTTCATCTCATCAATTCCCATTCATCATAGGATCTTTATTTGATTAGACCTTGATAGAAAAAATTGAGATTTCTCGAGCCCCAAGTTCAAATCATGTAGGCTTCAATCTCCACATATCATAAAACCTGTATATAGAGTTGGGCATCCTGTAGCTAGAAGCTTCACCTGCATCAGCTCTTGGATGATGCGAGAATGCTTAGCTCTATATATAGGCTTTATGATATGTGGAGATTGAAGCCTGCATGATTTTATCTTGGGGCTCAAGAAATCTCAATATTTTCTATCGAGGTCTAATCAAATAAAGATCCTGTGATGAATGGGAATTGATGAGATGAACCTCATACCAAGTGTCCAAATGCAATGCAAATCGACCATATTACTAATTTGATTGTTCAGGAATCATCTTTGTCCTATAGCCGATTGGATGGCATGATAATAATATATCATGAAATAATGGAAGGAGCCCAATACGACATCATCCTGCTCAAATATAAGATGTGACCAAATGAAGTTGCATAGGGTTTAAGAGTCTTTATTTGGTTTGATGTTGGAGGTAGTTGAGAATGATGTAGCTGGAAGCTTCACCTCCCTTGTCTCCTCCCTTTGCCTCACTCCTTCTCAAGCCTTAATATGTCATACTTCTATTGCTTAAATCATTGAGTACTGACAATTTTGCTAAAATTGATTCCTTACATTTCTCTTTTCAGAAGCTTTCTTATAAAGATAAACTATGATAGAAACAATCTCTTGAACATGCACACACTTTTTTGGCTATGGTGGACTAGGAATGTGCAATATATATTTTGTGCACTACAATATCATGTAGTGAAACTGATTATACAAATATAGAAGTAGTGAAACCATGGAAGCAAAAGCCAATAAAATTGGGAAGGTTCAGTGAAAACAAATATTATGAAGAAATATTGCAATGATGTGGCATTAGATTGAATACATCAATATATGTAATTGGATCAAAAATATCTCTGTATATATGGTGAGAGGAGCAGCATCAATGATTTTGATTTTAGGAAGATATAAAGTTGTTAGACTTGGTAGTTGTGGTAAAGTGCCTTATTCCTTGGAATGTGTGCCCTATTTATGGTAGTATAGAAAATCATCCTACCATTCACCTTTATAAATAGAAGAATTTCAACGCTATGCAATATGGCATGAATTTCTATGGTTGCATGTAATTTTGATATACTAGAACATACAGCATCATATTTTATCTGAATTTTATTTTAGTAATAAGCTCTAGTAGTTTGGCATTTCAGTAATAAAATATAGTAGTTTGACATGAAATAACTATAGTGTGATATCAATTTCTAGATTACATTTTAGCACCCCATGTAATGAATAGGTAGACATCTATTAAATTTATCCAAGGGCACAAATAAGACTAAAAAAATAAAAAATGAATTATATTTAAGACTATTCTAATGATAAAACACTCTAGTATATGTCTAGTTTGAAATTTGTTGACTGTAGTGATAAGTTGTGAACGTCTTACCTGAAAAATTTAGGTTATAATCTAAAACTTAAGAAGTTTAATAATTAAGAAATTATTATTATCATCACTTCTCAAAAAACTTAAATTAGAATCCCAAGCATCTACAATATTTTTCCCAACTCCATATGATAGAATCTTGAGTTATATATTGATATGTCACATAGAGATCTTCAGAGATGTCTATGAAAGAATTGTAAGAAATTAACAGAGACAAGGTAATGTATTATATTTCTTACTAATCAAAAGGGATAAAAAAATTATATTTCAAGCAAGTGTATGGGCCACTTTAGTAACTTGATCATATTATAAAAACCTAAGTTGCCATGCCTTCTTTTGGTAAAACAAAGTCCACTAATCTTTTGCTAATTAAAAGTATCTGAAGTTCCTTTTCCATTGTTATTTTTTGTTATATTGTAGATCTTTTTCATTGGGAGAATCTAGTTTAGGAACTAGTTTGAGGCTACAGTTCCATAGCAGAATTTAGTATATTATTAAAATAGTATAAAGCTTCCTACTTATTCATTAAAGTCTAAATTTCATTAGAGTGGTTGAAAACTGACTCAGAGTCCTTTTCCACATGATAATCCATTTCATCTCATACAGCCACCCAAATTGTATTGTAAATGCAGTTATATTATCTTATGCTTAAGTGTGAAGGATAAGATTAATTTTAATAGAAAGATAAAGGCATGTGAATAATAGATGGTTATAGATTAACTATTTTTATCTAGTTCTCATTTATAAAGATTAATATACAAATAATAAAAACCCAATGCCTATCATTAAAATATATATGAGATGGTTGTGCTATTAATTTAGGTAAACGGGTGGAGCTAATCCAAAATCCAAAAGGGTAAGTACATAGCCCTTAACCCATAAAAATAGCAAATGATAAAAATATAAAAAATTGGAAACAATGCATCTAAACCAATTTAAAGAGCAAGGACAAAGACTGAGAACATATCAGATATTTTTGATCAGTGCACTATTATAGATGAGAATTTTAAATTTTCTACAATAAAGATTCCACTGCATTCAAAATCACTCAATTCAAAAAGATCAATTTGTACTATTGATACCACATTTGGGGGTGAACAGCTAATCCAATATAGAAGGAAGAGTACCAAAGGCCATTTTTTGTAAAAGGAAAAGTTGTTCATATAGAGTAGCACAATAATACTCCATACCTTGTCTCTGCCATCATTGAAGCTACTTCCAGTAACAACCTAGATTCATGCTCTAGCACAGGCAACATTCTCTAGCACATCTGCTCCATTGAGCCCAAATCTATAAGAGTTTCAAATGTGCATTAGAACTTAGAAGCTAGAATTTTTCAAAGAAAAGTGTACAAGTGAAACCAAAAGATATTCAACCTTTCTGCAATTGTAGAAGCCTCTATACTCTGAAGGTTCCTTCACCATCAATATAAAGTGCTTTTCCTTAATCGCTTCCTTTATCTAAGGAAACTATACAAAGACCACCCTTAGTGTTCGACTGAATCACTTTCAGAATGTGAAAGATTCAAAAAGTATTCCAAGACATAATCCCTAGCATCAAAGTTAATCAACAATCCTTCCATACACCATATTTTGTAACCCTTTTTCCAAGAAGCGGGTAGAAACATAATTGACAGATAACTAATTTGTAACAAACCATCTTATTCTATTGGAATTGCACATAAAATGCCCTACCAAAAAGAATGAAGGGTTTTGGGTTAAGAGGCCAACATTGAGTGACTGACATCATGAATGATCCAAATGCATCCAAAAGAGCAAGTATTATACAAATTGGATTTATAATCAAATGAAGAAAATTTGAGAGACACAAAATGAGTAAAAAGCATAGTATGACTTAAAATCCAAAAGAAGGTTACTTCAATTCAATAGAAAAACTTTATTGTTTGATCAATTAAAAGTTTTTAAAAAAATTGAACACTGACTATTCACTGTCCATACAAACATTTATATAATGAAACTTTATACTTGAATAGGAATATGTAATAATTCTAACATTTTATTGGTTGAAAAAATTTTAGAATAAGCATGCACCAGATGCTATAGTATCCTGCCTATGGCAAGAACTAAAAATAGGTGTTCAGTAACATTATAATGTTCTCCATGAACCTAGCTGGAGTTTATAGTGTTTCAACTTAGCAAAGATTATGGGAAACAGTTCCATATTGCAATATCTCAGACTCTCTTGGCACAAGCAGCAGCTATGCTTAGCGAACTAACAAAGGGCCCATTCGATATAAAATTCAAAGAGTATGGGTGGGACGATTTGGAATTTGGAGGTAAGCTTTGTATCTGACCATGAACTCATGGATACAATTGATTTGAAGCCCAAGAGTTAGATATATTTGTCAAGAATGCTATCTAATATGATCAAATCCTAATTCCCTTTGCTTAAAATAACCTCTTCCAAGCAGTGGCATATTCAGATAACACAGTCCCAAGATAGTGTTGATCAAGGGTTTCCCTAGTTAATTATGATAATTGTATCATTGGTGATAACATAGTCCCAAGATAGTGCTGAGATCCAAGGATGCAATAAAAAATCTAAAATTTTAGAACTTCATGACAGTTCAAAGCATGAAGCCTTAGATGCATAGGACAATAGTCTAAACATAGGACAAAATAGAGAAATATTTAGTATCTTATTGAGCTTCACTTTGTTTCGAGAATAGTTTAATATTCTCTACTAAACAAGGCCAACCATGTGAAGGTGGAATCTCATTTGGCCCCACCCCCCTCCCCCTAACATCACTCTACATTCCCTTTTACCATCTAACATTCATTCATTCTTTCAACCATTAATTAAATGTAACATTCAATCAATATCACATGATAACATTCATTAACACATTAGATTTTTTAACATGCAACATTCATCAATATTCTACATTAACACATAATTCATGAACATTAATTAGCACATAATTAAATTCATTGAGACATAAAATTCAGTCATTATCAATTAAGGTATGTAGATGACAATCATTTCTTTTTTTTCTTTCTATTTCTTTTTTCTTTGTAAGCTCTAAGAGGAGCATCAGTGTCATCATCAATTCCCCCCTCATCAGTTGTTTTGTTCTCTATTCTTAATGATCTCAAATTCCTATGATGTTGCAAAGGGGGGTCCTCTGCAATAACAAATAAAAGAGTTAAATTAAAAATAATTTATTATAATCATTACAAGTATTTAATTATTTTAAATAACATAATAGTGGTGCTCTTTACCTTATCTGACCACATCATTTTGTCTGGACTCAACATCAACATGCTCATGAACATCAACCCCTCGATCCTCTATAGCTACTATAGCAAATGTTATGTTAATCCAAACACCAATTGCAATTACATATAAAAAATTTAATAGCAAATGTATACCTCCACCACTGCGATGCACATCATGCGAACCTTCAGCATCCACAGATTGTGTAGAAGGATAGTCAAGTTGCATTCGAACATCCTACGCATTGTTATCATTGCTTTCTTAAAATATATATACTCACTTTATATTGGAACTTAACATCAAATAGACTAATTGGTAAAGTATTCAATTTGAAATAAATTTCATTTAGCTTATTTACTTGTGGCTCAGATGCATCATTATTAGAACCTTCCACACTAATTTCAGATCGTGGCTATTTAGCCATGGCTCTATAGCCTTGTTGGAAGCTAATTCTCTTATCCTCTTCTATGAGACATCTCTTGAACTCTGAGCCCTACATTTTTGCATGGTATGCTGAATTTTACTTGCATTGTTTCATCAACCAATGGAATGTAGTTAAAATATCAAAAGGAAATGGTAAATAGTTAGCAAGGTTTCCAACCCTTGTTACACCTTATTTTCATCATGTTGGAGTTGTTCTAAACTATCTTTGGTGTTTGGGAGTTCTAGAGGATCCAATTGCACTCTTGGTTGGGTGTGTAGAATAAAGGTCAAGTGTTGCAATCTGCCCTGTGACTGGTAACAACAAGTTTTCCTTAGACCTGATTTGTTTTGGTTTATGTTGATGTTTTTCTTGGTTTCCATTTATGTTAGAGGGTTGGAGTTGTCCAAAACACTTGGTGTCAAGGTTGGGTGTATGAGGCCTTGAATGGTACAAGGGAGATGTAATTAGTATGCAGCCTTATGTGATGAGTTGGATCCATGAATTAAAGGATCAATTGTAATAGTAGATTAGTTCCTTGTTTGAAGGTGAATCAAGCCTTGAATTTTCTTGTGGAAAATAGAGGATTGGGGTGATAACTTGGATTGCTTAGTTGTTTCAAGGTGCTAGGATTTTTTTGGTGCTTCCAAAGCATGTTACTTTGCATCATATATTGGTGTGGAGGAACACTGAGATCCAAGTTGAGGATCAAGAGCATAGACAAGCTAGTCTATCCTAGCATTTCTCATCACAATATATAAAAAATTTGATACAATTTTTCATTTACTAATACTTACAACTCGTGGTTGAAGTTTCAAAAAACCACCAGAGCCGAGCTTGTGTGGCTCATGCTTTTCTAGTCTTGCATTTGTTGTCTTTGATGTGTCAGGCAATATATGAAAAGTTTGAAATATGTTAGATATTATAAATATAGAGGTTAATTAGTACATAATTACATTCTCAATAGTATTACATACCTTTCTGTACTCTCTGCTGGTGTAATATTATTTTTCTTGTCAGCTTTATACTTTCCATCCAAAATTAGAGCCTACCACTCAGCCTTAGGAACATAGGGCAGATGCATGTACTTGGGGTTATCCTGTAAATTTTTTCTATATTGGTCCCTAATATATTTCAAACATAAACTAGCTTTTTCAAGGAGCTTGTTTCTCTCAAATGCACGAGGTCCAAAGAGTTGGGTCATGCTCTCTATAAGATCATCCTTCAACTTTTTGTCTTGGATATTCCACCTTTTAAGTAAAAAAAACATGTTAGACTCATAAATGAAGTGAAGCTACCTTTAATATAGTTCAAGAAATGAATGAAAAGGAAAACTATTCTAGCAATGATATGAAATCAAAATAGTGGTTTAGGGTTTTAGTTAGGATATGATGTTCCACCTGGTACGCAGGGTGGGCTTGAATATTTGCAAACAGTCATCACCAAGTTTTTTCCAAAAAACATCATTCCCTACAAAACAATCATGGGATCATTAGTCGATGAAGAGTGATCAAAAACTAAATTACTATTATATCACTATAGAATAATAATAACTTTAAAGTACCTAGAACTTTGGCTACTTTTAATGGAATTCCTTCATTGTCACTAACAATCAATATGACATCCTTCACCATTCTCGTACTAGGAACATAGGAACATCCAGGAAATGATGTTGCAGCTCCTATTGCAAAAATTTTCATAAGTTTCATAAGTCTTTGTCACAAAGTATAAAAGAAACAATGAAAATTGAAGTTAAAAAGTTGTAAAAAAGAAATTATTTGTTGTTGTCATAAGAGAGAAAAAGAGGGATTTGTGTACCAGTAAATGGTGCAACAGTCGATGCCTGTAAGTTATGTGTTTTCGACTCAGCAGTTGGAAAGAGATTTGTGGTTGTCTTGGATGGAAGCGACATTGTCATAGGATACAATTGATTTGAAGCTAAAGAATAAAATTGTTAGAGCATGCATAAATATAGAACGCGTGGACGAGCATGGACAAGATTGTTAGAGGATTAAAAAAAGGATTGTTTGAGCATGTATTGTTAATGATTATGATCATTCCTATATATATTTAGTGGAAAACACAAGTGGGGAATGGAACGTGCAATCTACCTAAACCACCTACAAAATCCTCATCATGGGAATGGGGCTCTAAATCATGCAAAAAACTCTATAAAGACAATGCATCTATATTTTAATTAATGCCATAAAAGAGCATAACATAAAAACAATTATTGAACTCTTATTATAATTAAAAATTTCATTAATACTTACTTTTAAGGTTTCAGAGGTGTGCAATAATTTAGATCCCCTATCTTTTATTTCTTGAGTAGTAGGCTTTATGGTTGCCAAACATATAATTTCTCTGCCAATTTTCTTTAGCACCTTTTTAATCGAACCAATCGGGTCATCGATCTCTGCTAAATCAATATATAAAGGGTCCTCCTTGGGGGGGGGGGGGGGTACTGAGGGACTACAGGTTCCTTTCCCTCCCTCTGACCACTGGCCCTCCATGACAACAATAGTATTAGTATTATCAAAATTACTCCAAAACAATGAAGAAAACAACATTAAAAAAATAACATTTTGCTTCTATCTAGTTTGCACAATTACAATGAGTTTTACCTGCTCATGTGTAGATGAGCCAAGAACATTGCCAGCATCCCCTCTGGGTGGTTGTTCCATATTGTGCCCCTGTGTCAAAGATCAAGTATAAAAATATTAGCCAAAAATTTATTGACTAAATGGTATGTTGGAGTCAATGATTAGAAGTTAGTTTAATAGTATGTACCACCCCCATGATAGTAGCCTTGTTTGTATCTATGCAGTTCAAATTGTAATCAATAAGAAGCTCTTCCCCTACACATATTTATTTTATCACACAGATGAATACACAATTTCCCTTGTGCACCTCAAATATACAATTGGGTTGCTTTATAGTTGACCCAAGTCGTGTACTATTTATAAAACCTACAATATTTCCTATTGCTTTTGGCCTTCCATCAATGTATATAGCCACACTTTTACTTTGATTATTGTCTTTCTATTGTATATAATTTTTCGAGAGGGTATACCTACGCATACTTTTTTTATATTGAACAATATGCATCCAACTTTTGTAATCGTAACATGGTCCAACATACTCCATCAATTTAGAAACTTTGTTGTAAGACACCTTTATGTCGTCCATAGAAAATAGGCCCAAACCATGTAATGATGATGGTGCTATGTGATATATCCTCTCATTAACACAAAAATTAGTGTTTATTGGAGGAAGTTCCTTGAGTACCCAATGTTTCTGTAGATGTTGGTCTCGTTAACACAAAAATTAGTGTTCATTGGAGGAAGTTCCTTCGGTACCCAATGTTTCTGTAGATGTTGGTACCTTAAGGGCACCTCAATGTCACCTTCTGTCTCATCATCATAAGAACATGACCCCCCTTGAGCAAGGAAAAATTTCATGCATTTATTGAATTTCCTTCTAGTCCTTTGACCTCTAGTTAATCTCCCTGTTCTAGATAAACTGCATGTCTCACTTTCCTCTTCTATTCCTATATTTCCCTCACTCGAGGAAGACACTTCTGAAAAATACCTATTTGTTGGTAGCTAAAAATGGGAGAGATCTTAGAATACATCAATCTTACTATTGATAAGTGTATTAAATAGACTGTCTATAAGGAGTATTGACTTATACCTGTCGATCCATGAGACTGTGCAAGATGCTCCTAAAAGGGGTTCATTTTCCTGCAAATGTAATTCAATTATCATGAGCATAATCACATCATAATCATAATCACATCCATCATAAGAATCACATAAAAATTAAAAACATTAAAAGGTACACAATATAACACTTAAATTAGGCTCACATTATAAGCCTACTAGGGAAGTAGGCCTAGTGAAGGGCTAAAATTGGGTTTTTGTATCAGCTAATGAGTTGAGAGCTTAGTCACCTTGGGGACATGCTATTTGAAGTTGTTTGATGTGTGTGGAGGTGGAGGAAATGCCTAGTTAAGGTGAAGTCAAGTTTGGCACCTATTGAGGCATTGTGAGCATTCGATAGTTTGTTGATTAGATTGATTGGATGAATCCATTGGATGGATTAAGGGACATTCATGGGATTATTCCAAAGATGTAGAACCTAAGGTGGCATAAGGATTTGGTGTGCACTCTGATAGGTTATGGAGTTGGCTTGGATCAAGGAGAGGGATGTTATGAAGATTCTTGGTTGGTGTTGTGAGAACAATATGGAAGTCCCTCTTGTTATGAATGATTACAAGTCCACCTAGGGTCTCTGCATCACCTATAAAGGCAGAATTATTAACCAAAAAATTGGGTAAGCACTTATATTATGTTTTCCCTATGAATTTTATTCTAGGTACAACTCCCTTTTATAGATATTTAATGAATTCCTTTTTCTAAACTAAACACTTACAAATGCTTTTGACCTAAAAGAAAATAAGGTTGTATACATTCACGCATCAATATGTGTTTTAAATAGTTTTATTTAATTAATTTAGATTTATAATTAATTTAGATTAACAGTATTCTATTTGTAGTTGAAACTTGTAGCTTTTAAATTGATAATGAATAAACTATGTAACCATATAAGACAAATATATTTCTATCAAGAAATGAATATTAAATAGATTAAGGATTGATGGCATACCTCTAAATTTCATCATCATCATCCTCATCATCATCATCATCATCATCATCATCATCATCCTCATCATCATCATTGTCATCATCATCATCATCCTCGCCATCGTCGTTGTCATCGTCATCATCGTCATTGTCATCATTTTCATCATCATCAACATCATCATCATCAACATCAACATCATCTTCATCATCATCATCAGTAGCATCATCATCATCATCTTCTTCTTCTTCTTCATGAAAATTTGTGTCAGGAACATCATCCAATAACTGCTGATTGTGATCACCATCACCATCTACATCATCTTCTACTTCTTCAATATCTTCTTCTTCCATCGCATTATACTTGTTTGGCCTTCCTCTCGATTCATGTCTAACAACAAATGACCAACCTAGTTTATGTGGAACCTCTAAGTAAAATACCTACTCACATTGGCTTGGAAGAACATAGGGCTCATCCCCAACTGGCTCAAATGACCTTGTATTAACCATTGTAAATCCATTATCATATTCAATAATAGTTCTATCAAGATCATTTGGATTAAGTTGTAGCTTGTACCATTTGACAATGAAGAGTACTAATTTGAAGGAACTAAAGTCACACTCAATTATACCATCTAAAAGGCCATAGAATCAATTTTTAGACTCTCGAGGATGTAAGTCATTTCCAGATGAAATATTAGTCACTTGAAAGACAGCAGTTATTCTTGAATCACAAGTTTTCTTCGTGTCATCCAACACTTTGACGCAAAATTTTTGACCATTATAAAATATAGCCTTGTGGTGTTTAACCTACAATAATATGTGAAACATGTCAAAATTATTGTATCGTGAGTTGATAAACATACGGGTGATTAATAAATTTGTACCTACCTAGAAATCTCTTAAACCATGTGCTAAATCTATTTCCCTTTGCATAACATTGGAATCTCCAGTATGATGAGCTTCTTTAACCAATGAAGATACAACTTCCCATGTTAATGTGTGACCAGAATGTTGACATTGTTCAATCCATACCATCATCCAATCAAGATTGTTTGCAATATACAAATGTAGTGCATCCCACTCTTGAGCACCTGTACAAAAAAAAAAATAGACAACTTAAAACCAATTTATTTTGAAGATTAAGAAATAATTTATTACAATAACATCTTATAATTTATTACCTCTCACTTTCCTCAATGTACCTTTCCCCATAAAATACTCCACTTCTAAATTTTTTAAAGGCTCAAGATCCCATATGCAATCTACATGGATATTTGATGCAAACTTAGGAAGATATTCAGTAATGTACACCATAGTCTGGTATACCATATATCCCTCTACCGTAGAACCCTCAGGATGTGCTCTTTGTTGAACCAAAGCCTTCAAAGATTTCAAGTGCCTCTCAACCATCCACATTGACCTAGTGTGTACAGGTCCACACAATTCAATCTCCTCAAGTAGGTGTATGAGGTAGTGTTCCTGTGCATTGAAAAAAGTTGGAGGTAGACACTTTTGCATTTCACTCAGTAAATGAGGAATTCTTCTCTTCCAATAGTTTATATCTTCTTTATGGATTTCTTTAGATGAAAACCATCTACATTAAGAGATTAAAGTCACAAAAAATATATAGATACGAGACTTTACAAAATAATATACAATAGATTACATAGAAAAGAAAAACAAATCGTGAATATAATAAATGTATACAAAAAATTGAATAGATATTACTACTTACCTCATGTATTTTCCAAGATCGTATATCACTTGTTTCATGTTATTGTTGAAGTGCTTTAGGAGAGATAGAGGAAGCACATACTGCAGTAATTATAAACCAATCATTTCATTGTTTTCTAACATAACATAACAAATAGTGCACATAGTTTATGAATATATTGTAAATAAAAAAGAACATAACTTACCTTAATGAAATTTTTCCAATCATGCATTTTGAGCCTTGGCCCAAATTCACTTTTTTTTGATATGAGATTGTTTATGTTCACAAAAAATCCTGTGGGAAATCAATTTTTTTGTATGACTTCTTTTATGGCATCACTTTGCTGCTCCGTTAATAACCAAGGAAGGGCACTTATATTAATCTGATCTCTATTGCTATTTGAGTGAATGAAATTCTTCAATTCATGATTGGATTCATGAATTTCATTACAAATTTTGCCAATTTTTTCTTTGTCATGCCTTCCATCCAATATTTTCCACAATGTCTCTGTTATATTCTTTCCAATATGCATAGTATCAAATAAATGCACAATTTGTAAGTTCTTGTAGTAGGGCAACCTACTAAATTGTCTGGGATAGATTTTTAGTCCCTTTGGAAGGTTTTCGGTACTATCTTGACGACCTTCATGATCATCAATTACACAATTAGTAAACAAAAATTACAATAGAAATATATAAATTACAAACATAAACCACTAGGTGGAACAACATTACCTCGATGATTAATTCTATTATATTCCAACTTCCATAGGCGAGGTGTCATTCTTTGTGGCTTTGATGTAGTCTCTCATTTCCCATTGAAAAGATATTTTTTCATACTTCGATAGTTATGATTCCTGTGGAGGAAGTGTCAACACTCATCAAACACTTGCTTTCCTAAAAATTTTGAATGACGAGATTTCATCTTTGGACCACAAACTGAACATGTAAATTTTCCCTTTGTTTGAAGACCTACAAGATAATGATATAATTGGATTATTAAATATGTTGATTTTTATAATTAGAATTATTGTGCGCAACTTGAATTCACTATAACATACCACAAAAATGTGTTAACCCTGGGGCATCATGTATTTTCCATGCAAGTATTACATGGAATTGAAATTGTCTTTGTCCTATTGGTCTAGACACGTCATACATAATGACACCATTCCATAACTCCACCAACTCGTCAATAAGAGGCTCAATATATACATTCATATCTTTTACTTGATATTTACCTACTTGAATGAACAGTAACATCACATAATTATTGTGATCATTTTACTGCAAGATTTGTAAGTACATGTAAATTAATAACTATCAAATGATAAGATACCTGGAACAATCATTGCCGACATAATGTGCTCCCTCTTTATTGACATCCATGGAGGAATGTTATTGTTGATAACAAAAATAGGCCACACCGAGTAAACAGATCTCATCTCTCCAAATGGATTGACACCATCCACTGCCAATGAAAGCTTGAGATTATGAGGTTCTTCTTTGAAGTGTTGCCACTTTTCCTCTATGTGCATAAATGTCAAACCATTTGCAGGGATTCAAATAATTTTATCTTGACTTCTATTGCATGCATGATAATCCATAAATTGAGCCAAGCTACTAAACCTAAATAATTGTCGCATTTGTGGAATAATGGGGATGTAACGAAGAACCTTTTGAGGCACCTTTTTTGTTAGTCAATCTGTTTGATATCTACTCATATGACATACAGGGCATTGTGTTGCAAATTCATGTTCTTTATAATATATAATATGATCATTGGGACAAGCATGTATTGCTTTATACTCCATTCCAATATCTTTCATAACAGTAGATAATTCTCGATATGAGCGAGGTAGAATATTTGATGGTGGTAATAGAAACTTGCCTATCAATCTACAACAAAAAATATAAGTTGTTAATATAAACAATATTAGTGGTACATTATTCACCCTTTGTTAACTATAAAGACATATATGACATACCTTAACATATGTGACATTGTTATGTTGGATAAACTATTCATAACCTTAAAGTTCAACAACAACAATATAGTAAAGAGAAGACTTGTTTGGGAGTCTTTGTATAGGGGCTCGTATGCCTTCTCAAGTAGAGGTACATCGAGGCTATCATCATCATCATGATCAGATACGCTTGGACTAAATGTGTCATGGATCAATGTATTTATACCATCATCTTCAATTGTGTTTTTTGGTGCATGATCATCATCTTCCATGGGATCATTATCTTCACCTTGGATATTCGCACATCCATGTTCCTCCACTTCAAAAACCATATTCTTCAAATTGTTGTGCTTCATATCATGTACTTCCCTAGGGAGATCAACCTATATAAAATTGATTAACATAAATAAACCATGATCATCAACTCATCATCAAGTGATTTCATATGTATATAAATTGTTAAAATGATATAATGAACAACTTACCAGTGGATGATAGTCATGCCCCCCGTCAATGTGACCATTCTCCTTACAATGTCTCTTAACTATTTTGATTAGCAGTCTTCTACAATTTAAGCCCTTACAAATTTTGCAAGGACAATAACATTTTCCATCACCTTTTCTTTTCAAGTTAGACCACAATCTAGTGATTGTCTCCCTATTTTTTTCTTCACTTATATTATCTGACATGATCGTTCTTCGCAGAAAGAAAAAATCGGGCTATGAAAAATTTGGTCTACAACTTTCACAAACTAAGAAAAATTGTTAAAAGTACACAAATCTTCTTAGACCTAGCTAAATACTTTAATATTTTAAAAATAATTTCTTTGACTTTATTCCTAAGACATTTAACCCAATCACCTTTTATAACATTCAGTCAATTGCTCTAGGCAAATTTGTGGATAAGATTATTTGTAAAACTTTGACCAACCACCTAAAGGTCTTATTTCAAGAGACCTTAAAACATTAAGCCACTAAAAGAAATTTCAAAACATATAAGCTAAAATTATAGTTAAAATATACATTAGATTAAAAAATATACAATTTTCATACTCGAGCGCACGGCTATAACTCATGCAATGGCCTTCTTGCTTAGCTGTAGAAGCTCTCCAGCAATCAAATTATAAAAGCTACAAGGCCTAATAGCAATTTCAAAACATATAAGCTACAAGGCAAGACATACTACATGACATGGCAAAAGGAACAAAATTTACAAGCTTTAGCAAGACATATTAAATGACATCATAGTGCTAGAGAGATCACAATTATATGAGTCAAACATAGTCATGAAAAAGCACATAAATTAGTTATTATATGCAATTAAAAGATATATAGTTAGATAGGGACATCCATAGGGCATATTGAAGAAATGAAATGGTCATCCATAGGGCATATTGAAGAAATGAAATAGTTAGATAGGGACAGCTAGAATTTGTCTTTCCCTCTAAAGAAATGATAGAACATTTAAATCAAATGTCCACAAATTTGGATCAAAATTTTCAGCAGGCATCTATAGTTAATATTTCTGATGCACCAATGCCAGAACAAAGTTCTTAGTAGGCTCAGGGAGTTAACATCATTGATGCTCAACTAGTTAATGATTCACAGTAGACATTAACAACTACTGCTTGAGATGTAATTGTTGAAGATAAAAATAAGGTTGATGTAGGAAGCACATCTAGTGAAGTGGTACAATGGTGCAGGGGCACCCAAGGGACACATGAACCTATAGGGTACACCAGGAGTCATGAAGGAGATCATGAAGGTACCAAGGGAAATAAATGCCTAATGAAGACATGTCAATTCATTTGATGATGGATTATGGCTATTGAACCCATCAAAATGTAAGGAATTTCATAAAGTTGTCAAATTGTAATGTATTGCTAAGAACAGGCAATGTGATGTAAGGGGTCATTGTGAAGTCATTTGAAGTCCTAGAGTGTCCTAGGAAGAGTTATAGGTTGATGGAAATGAATAATATTGTTTACATAATGTAATAAGGCTCTAACTGGTGTAAAATGCACTAAAAGTGCAAGATCTTGTAAATTGCCAATGTTGGCAAAATAAGCCAAATAAGGCTTGAATGGGTTAGTTGAGATTATAGGGGTGTGAAGGTTGTTTTAAAACTCTTTTAGAAGTCCTTAGGAATGAAAAACAGGGTTTTATAAGTCCTTTTCATGAAGGATAACAAAACAAATAATGAGTGCTATTAAAAAAGTGTTTGTTACTATCATGCGACAGTTATGAGGGACAGTTGGTGACCAAGGGGTCTTTGGTTCAATTTTATGAGTCAGTTAGATGTGAAAAAGTCTAGAAAAGTAAGGTCTTTATAAGACACAAGAGTATTAGTCGAGGGAGTAGTGAATGTATCAAGAAAAGAAATCGAAGTTTGCATCCCAAAAGTGAGTTTAGGGTTATTTGTGAGAAAGCCCTAGTTAAAAGCTTGAATTGGAGAAGAATGGTGTGCTAGGTTGTAACCAGGGGTTCCGTGGCCCAAAGGATGAAAAAATCCTTTTTTTTCTTCATAAATAAGGGCTGTTGAAAGTTATAGGGTCAGAGTATATACCCTTGATAGGGTTGATTTGTAAATGGAGGGCTAATTAGGCCTAGAAGCATGTAGGGTCAGCCATAGAAATGTACACCAGTTAACAGTTGAAGGATTGAGATTCATAGGGTTTCAAGAAATTAGTAAAGGGTATTTGAAAAGGTGAAGAGGTTACTAGGTTGTTTGGGAAGTTTGAGAGTAAAGTACAGATTACTTGCAAGACAGGGCTAATTGGGTAGGCCTATTGAAGGCAATTTTGAAGATTGAGATAGAACTGATGCTTGGTAGGGGTTGGAACTCCTTAGTTATGTTTTTTGAAGGTTATTGAGGTATTATAAGGATTAGGGGAATCCTTGAATACAAAAATCAAGAGTTGGTTGGATGAAGGGTGAATTAGGAGTGTTCCCAAGGAGAGGGAAGCTAAACAAAGGCAAGGTGAATTGGTAAGTTAGAATTTTAACTAAAGGCAAGGTGAATTGGCAAGTTTAAATAAACCTTAATTCCTGGATCTAATTAGTAAGAATTTTCATTTCATGAAAGACTCTTATACCATTGTAATCACTTCAACTTTTTTCTTTATTTCAACCAAGTATTTTTATTTTAAAGTTCTAATTTTGCTAATGTTTATATATGAGATTTTTAATTTTGAAATCATTAAAATTATTTTAAGCTTATTTTGTTGGCAACTATAACCATTAAATTTTTATCTTTACTACTTTATCAAATTAAACTGCTATAACTTTAAGGAAAATATAGGTCACTACTTTGATTTAACTATATTTAGTTGAATGTTGATCTAACTATTTTGATAAATTTCAATATTTAAATTTTTGAATCCTCCATATATAAATTGATTTAAAAAATTTAAAAATAAAGAATCCAACTTTCATCTAAATAAGACGGAAGTGGAGGGAATGAATTGAAAATTGGCTATGGTTATTAATCAAAATTTGAGATGTGTAGCTTTTCGGTCTGGCTCAAGGGAATGGAGGAATGGAACAATGTGGCCAACTATCTAGCTAAATGAGTCTCTTAAAAGATGGGGCTATGCAATATTGGGGATTCAAATGACATATCTTTGGAGTACTCTAGGATTTTAAAAGATCTAGTGAGAGTCTTTATTGGGACTATAGCTTGATTGGTTGGATGTTTCTTTTACTGTTTTCTTCAAATTTCAAGTCAAAATTGGTCAATAATATATTTTTACCCTTTTCTTTTAAATAAACCATAATTCCTAGATCTAATTATTTAGCATTTCCATTTCATCAAAGCTTCTTATTACAGTTTTCTTTCTTACCCTTACTTTAAAATAGCACCTTTTATAAGTCCTTGAATTACCCATCTTTATTGTTAGGTTTGGAACCAAAATTTACAAATATTGGTTATATATTTTATATCAACATGGGGAAAATTTTTGAATGAAATGAATTTGGAAGCTCCATATTTTCTTTGATTGAGAAAAAAATCTATTAGTCATGTGGATACAAGTCTTTGTACAATGAACCCCAAGGAATGGACTTGGAAATCAGATTCACCAACACAAGCAAAAAAATGCATTTCTTCCCAAAAGAGCATTAGAAATGAATCACGATATTAAACCAAAATTTAGATCTCATATGGAATTCAATGCTGAATTAAAGATTCTTTCCCATCTATTTCAAGGATTCAATTCCTCTGCCTGAATACTACTCTTGAGAGGCACATATTCCTCAAATAATCTTAAAGATGAAGAGAAATTGTAGGTTTATCAATGCTTTGATAATGCATGATATAAAATTGTTTGCACAAGTAACATTAAATGAACAACTACCACAGACACCACGAAAATTATTCAGTAAATCCTCTTGAGACATCCCAGTCCAAGAACAACCTTCTTGTCAAAATTTCTATTAACAATCTTCTTGTCAAAACCGTTATTAATATTTGCAAACATCACAAAATATTGGAACACCATGAAAAAAGAAATGAACCTCTTCCCCTAATTGAATCCTACTCTTCTAAATAAAAGTCACCCCATGCTTATCTCTAACACAGAAATCACATTAACTAGGTGCCACAAAGTATTGATATAAATAGTAATATTGAACGTACATAAAAAAAACAAAAAAATGCTCTAGAAGGTGCTTTGCTCCATGAATATCCTCGTTGCCAAAAGCACCATTAATCTTTGCGAACACCACAAAACATAGGAGCACTATGAGAAATGCAATGAGCCTCTTCCCACTCTTCAAATCCTTGGTCTTCTGAGTAGAATCCATCCCATGCTATCTCTAGTATAAAAATCACAACTACTTAGATGCCAAAAAATTGATACAATAGTCATGAAAACACCTCTAGCAGAACGTCCAAAAAATAATTGCCAATCTAGCATACAAGCAAGGAGCAAGTGGCACTGTGTCTAGGCTTTGGATGGACTTGTGGTGTATTATATCTTGAATAGGAATACAAATAGAATATTTGAGAGGGATTTTGATTTTGTGTTAGGTGTAAAATGTGCGAGTTCTAAAGATGAGTCGGTACAAGGAACGCATGGCAGTGTTGGTGTATTTGGCAAGTATTGTGGGTGTTGTAACTTCAATGGTAACTCGTTGACAAATCCTCAGATATCAACATCTAGATATTATGGTTTCTATTATCCCATAGTTGCTTCCAAAAATAACATGTTTGCCTCTGCAAAAATCAGCTTAATCAATATACTGTGGGTGGCTTCAAAATGGCATTGTATGAAATACTTTGAATCTTGTCAAAAATATGATGTAGTTGTAGAAAAGTAAACAGTTTACCGAATTGCAAACAAAAATAAAATCCTTGACGAAGATCGATCAATTTTAGCCAAAATAGGGTAGGAGAAATCCAAATGCAGGGATGGTATATCATAATCGGAAATCAAGGAAAAATAGAAAATATTCCACCAAAATTGAGCTACTTTCAAAGAAATGTGTCATATCATCCACCACTAATCTTTGTTTGAAGCATTCATTCTCAGACATAAACAATCACAAAATTGTAATGTCCCCTTTTATGAAATAAGTTTAATGATAATACAAATTAAATATAAGATTAAATAAATGATATATATAATTATAATTGTAATCATATTCACAAAAAATAAAATTAATAAATAATTATACATTATTACTAATAATATCATATATAAGATTATTACTAATAATTATATAATATAACAAATGAATAAAATATAAGGTACTCAACAAATAATTATATTATATGATATTTATCTATATTTAAATATAAGGCACAAAAATAATTATATATATTTATATTCATTAAATAAACTAGAAATAATTGATGAACTATAATAAAAAATAATTATACATTTTGGAATATAATATAGTTAGTTACTAAATAAACAATTAAACTTGTCCTTACTAAAGGTTGTGACCTTTCCCATCATTAGATATATAGTAAGGGAGGAAAAATATCACTGGGATATATGGTAGATGCTCCTAGATTACGAAGAAGATGTGTGAAATAAAGAGCATACTTCAGAATTAGAAGAACATGGATAGATAGAAGAATAAGAAGAATATTACCAAACCAGTGGCAATGATAGGAGAGAATAAGATAGAAGTCAACACGAGAAAAGGAGGTAACAGTGATGAACATACTAATACTATCAGCACAAATAGCAATCAAGTTGACAATTGGGACAGCAGACCAAATCAATTTTAGAACAGTGAGCCAATCCAAATAAATATAAGTAGAGAGGTTATATGTGTAAATAGTAAACAGGTCCACAGACACTCCATAGAATAATTGACGATAGGGATAAGTAGCAAGATGGACAATCGAAAATCCAACATAAGGATGTATTACTATACAATTCATAATCGAATGTTACTATGAGAGGATATATATAGTCAATAAAGACTAACATAGTTATCTGGTCATAAATATGATTGGGGATGAGATATGTAGAGGGCCCTAGAATAAGAAAAGATACAAAACTAATCCAACTCAATGATGGAGAATGTGGATTCAACATAATAGAAGTTGATGGATACAGAGTTGAAGAACTTAAATGCATCATGAGCCAAAATCTAAAAACTTTATTGATAAGTGAATACCTCAAGGTACTTATCTCGAGGTGCAAACTATAGATATGTCCCATTGAATGACCATAATAGAAGCCATATCGAGATTTCTCCATGGAAGAAAAATGGAATGCTAATTATGATGCTAGTCATGTCAGAGCACATTCCACCTTTAGGGAATGGAAATGGAGATATCTACTGAGGGAAGAGGAGTTAACAATCATAATTGGAAAATGTTTCCACTCAAAAAATAAAAGATGAAGAGAGAATCAATCTAAATGTGGGTAAGAGTATGAAGAAAGAATACTAAAAATACTTTTGGGGTAGACTTGGGAAATATTGAACAACTCAACTATTGGAGATGTTAACAATATTAATACTTGGAGCCATCAATCAAGAAGGATATTAATGGGCATGATAAAATTAGAATCATAGTTAAGAACATTCAAATCAATTCAACATCGCACAGTATGAAGAACAATCACTAGAAGCTATAGTGACCAGTTAATTCAATTATGAGACGAGCCACCAAATAATTACCATGTGATTGGAGAATTGAAGAGATATGACTCATAGACTTCCATTTTGCATTGGATAGAATCTAGTCAACATATTCTTGCACATACTCAGATATGAGGAGGCTTAGTGTTCAAGATTATAAGAGATGAAGGATGACATTTTTTTATGAGAGTATCAAACTAATCCTATTATTAAATCAAGTAATTAAATTCAAACATTGTAGTATGTCTTAGAAATCTTTGTGATATTCATGGGTACCAAAGGATTCTATTGCAAGGAAAAATGCACACATGTATAGTATGATAATAGGATTGTCCCATAGTTCCTAGAAAGATTTTAAACGAATTAATTTTGGAGTTAAAGTGCTAAGAGACGGAGATCTTTGAAAAAATGAAGAATTTTGTCCCAAATTTGTAATGAAGTTGAGGGACATTACAAAAATAGAAATAATCTATTCACTAAGAAATAAAATGGATTGAGAAATGATAATAACCTTTTTTCCACAAATATGGGTTTAAATGCAGGGAAGGTAAATTCTTTTGCACTTTAAATGGCCCTAATTCCAATGGCACACCATAGCCAACGGATGAGCAGTCGAGCCCTCCAAGGGTTACAAAAGCCCTAAATTAACTATCATTATTAGAATGGCCTCCAAAAATGGCCTTGCCTCAAACTTTCCCTAAATCATTCATCCATCTAACATTGCATCTGGTAGCAAAGAATAAGACAATGGTGAGCCAAAGGAGCAACATTTTTTTTTTCTTATATCCCATTAGCATCGCAATTGCGATGTCGTCAGGCTATAATTAAAAAAAAAAAATCCAAAAACACATTACCGTCACAAATTGACCCCTAATGTATTAGTGATCATTATTAAAAACATTAAAATGTATTTTATAGGCCTACAAGATTATTAAATTGATTTGTTCTTCTACATACAATAATATCAGGCTTTTGATTTTGTAAACTCTCATGAATAAAGTTTTTCCTAGTCTTTATACTTCACACAAGGCAATTTTTGGATCATTTAGGAAGATTTATTTTAACTATATGTGAAAACTAGAAGCAGTGTTATTTTTTAACATTAATACTCTAGAAATTATATATAAATGTTTTATTCCAACCCACTCGTTCAAGTGTCTAATTTATCCAACCTTCCTTAGGAATCTCCAAATGCTAACACAAAACTTGCATGACCAATGTTCAAGATTATGGAGAACTTACAGAAACTATAGAATGATCAAGAAATCCTTAACATTAAAATAAAATAATCACCAAATTTTCAATAGAGATGATTGATAGACAAACTGTGTTCATAAATCAATGAAATTTGATCATAAGAAACCTGCAATATACTCAAATTGAATGATCCATGGTTTGGCTTTCAAGATAAGGATCAAATTTGTAGCCTAATCACTAAAGAATGAACGTAACTTCTCATTGTTGATTTGTCTACATGGGGTTATTTTACAACTTTTTCTATTATTTGTAAACATGGGCTTTCTACAATCCATAAAAATATAACAATTCTTGTTAGAAAATAGTTGTGTGAGTTTTATGTTATCAATATTTTAGATCACATTCAATAATCCATCATCATTGTGTTCCTTTAATTAAAACAATTCAAAACTAATCACCGAGTGTGATCTCAATTATTGGTTAAAGAACTTAGATAATTATTTTCCAAAAAGCACTTTTACATTCTTCTCTTACTAAAAGAAGAGCTCTATTGTTGTTAAAAAAAAATTTAACATCTTGTATGTGCCATTCATTTTGGGACGTTTCCTACAATTTATTTTGTAAAATAAGAAGTGAAGTTAAGATGTTTAATAACAAAACTACATGGTAAAAAACTAGAGAAAATAAATGCTGAGAGCATTTTCCAAGAATAGGTACTCTAGATCAATGAAGTCACAATAACATGTTGATGTAACCAATTAGCATGGTATTGTAAATTCTAAACATATTGTGGAATCCCAACAGAAGAATGATTTGGCTCTTAAACATACCATTTTGGTGGCAGATAATGTATATAGAGAAACAAAAAATTATAAATCCTAATGTTTTGGAATAATAAGCAGGGTAGATAGAGATGAATGGAGGCTTTGACGGGAATAAAAATAAATACAACACAATGGATAGTCATAGATAGTTCTAGAATTGACTTATTCCTAATATAAAAAAGAGTGCAAAACTTAAAGAGAGAGAAAAATATTGCACAAAAGGTCAATGAACTCAATTAACATTTATCAAGTGGATTTGATCATCTCAAGGTCAGGAAAACTTCTATTAGTGAGGAAGAAAATAGAAGATATAGTTCCATTATAAAAGACACAATTTCTAAGACAACATTATCAGACCCCAATTCTTGAGTAAATTAGGAACCAAATACTGATAAAATCTCCTCACAACCCTGTTCAAGAGAAAATTTTGACTACCAACCATTGAAATGCTACTACAACTTAATTTTGGAGCTACCTATAGATATTTCACATGCACTTTCAAGGGAGCTTCCAGAAATTAGAGTGGATAGTACATGTCAAATATCTTTAGAATTTCATATAGGTTAATGCTCAGATGGTGGTGATCCCAATTTACTAAAAGGAGAGCCCAAGTATTTAAGTTCCAGGTGGAACTTTCTGCCAATTACTTCAATAGAATTTAGGCAACAAAGTCAACAATCATGTGACTTTTCAAGATTTGCTAATAATTTGCATTCAATCTAGGATCCACTATACAATTACATTAATATATCAAAAACACAAAACTAGTTACTATTAAAAATAGATAATATTGAGAGGGGGGGTGAATCAGTATTCTGCAAACTTTTTCCCACACCTAGATATTTTTAATTACTTTATAACTTGTGTATGAAAGTAAACCAACAATGTTGAATATTAAATATAGCCATGCACATAGATAACTCATAACACCATTATTTGATAGCTAGGGAAAACTTGGCCATGGGAAAGCTCTAGTGGGGGTCATACCCACTAGATGATTCACTAAATAATAGGATCTTGTTAAGGATATTGACCCTGTTAGAAGTCTATGAAGTACATATAGTGTCTCAAGTCCCTATTAAGAGACTAGGCCTTGTTAGAAGCCTCAACCCTATTAGGAGTTGGTTCAACCCTATTAGGATTTGGTAGATCAATTACAATGTATACAAGAAGATCCCACTACCCTAACATGCAATTATATAATTCAAATCTTCATAAGAATAGATATACATGCAATAGTTTTTGTCTGATGTACTTCAATCTTGTTCTAATCATACATCAGAATTTGCATCACATATGACTTAAAAAAAATTCAAACTCTCTATACAATAGTTTGCATTACATAACACTTTTTCCTCTATCATAGATAGCATGCTTATCTTTTCAAGATAAGATCCTTACTTATACCTTGCATAATTATAAAACTATGCTCATTCGGCCTTCATGTGCTCACATTAAATAACTTATAGAATTATATCCACAAATTTGGCTCATCATAACTTATTAATTATTTTTGTAACTAAAATAATTCCTAAGTTTGTACAATCCAATTCTCTACTATGGTCTATTTTGCATTGGTATTTTGATCATAACTAGCATCATATTGTCCATACACATTTGTGCACTAGCGCATGTCATCATGATACTATCATAAATATTTCCTTAACTATGCATGAGCTAACTCTCAATGAGTCATCCATACACTTAGTATTTGTTCACTCTGTTGTTGCAAACTACCTAACATTTAGACAATTTTCTAACTCTAAATGCATAAATAAAATGTTGAATGTATGTTTTTATAAATTAAAACCATCAAGACATCTATTTGACCATATTTCCAAAAATCTCCCCCTTTTTCATTGATGGCACCATTTGGGAAAATTGGCTAAGTCCCAAAATGATGTCATAGATGACAAAAACAAATAAAAGTAAGTACACACAATTGCCTTCAAAACATAACAATTTTATTCATGTTTTGATGGATCATTACATTCCTTATCACTCCTTTATATTGATACATACATAAGCTCCCCCTTACATATAAATATACATCTATACAATTTTCCTTCTACATAATACTCCCCCTTTGACATCAATGGAAAAGGTGTCAAAAAACTATAACCATAAAAGTTTGGGTGTACTACTACTAATCAACCTGTTAATCTAGAAAATGAATCTATATAAACAAGCTTTAGTCTTTCTATCTCTTTCTTCCAATTTTTCTTTATTGTCTCTGAGATACTAATTAGTACACAAAGTGCATAGGATGCCACTTCAACTACACTCAAGTTAGTATATCGAAACTTTTCATTGGAAGCGTTAGTAGCAAGACATTTTTCAAGTTGCCTCTACAAAATATTGACTTTAGGCAAAAAACAATTCTCTAAGACTAGAGAATCTCCGTATTGCTTTCCCTTTATTAGATTCCAATTCTTTGATCATACCATATATCTTCTCTACTTCTTCTCCATAGTCTTTAATACTAGAATCTGGGAGTTGTAACTTGAAAATGAGTGATTCAAGCTCACTTAGCTTACCTTTTATCTAACTATCAAAGTCTACAAGGTACTTGTATGACTACACAAATTGTCCATACAATATTTTCCCTTCATCAATATGCTTTCTTAGTCCCTTGATGTTTCCATCAAGTGCCTTCAAATTATTGTGCACATTGGTGCACACTATTTTAAATAGTGTTGCATCATGTGTTACCTAAGCTTGCATTGAAGACACTTCTACTAAAGTTATGAATTCTTTATCAAAGGTTTTTAACAACTCCATGGCCTCTAACTAAAAGTCTGGAATAGGTATAGTTGTAGTAATTGTCTTCTACATTCTATCCAAGAATTCAATTAATATCTTCTCGAAAGAATTTACTAATTTTGTTTTCTCCAATAATTTACCCAAAGTGTTCATTAAGCCTTTATGATCTTCATCATTTGATGTCACTATTGTTGTTTCTAATGGATTGGACGTTGATTTTGTAATATATATAGTCATTGGAGCTACATAAGGTATGTCAAACTCTTGTTGGAACACTACTTTTTCTATTTTTGACTCTACATGTTTCAGATTGAGGAAGAATGTTGATTCCTTCATCACAATCTTCCATTTTTTCTTGAGTACAAAATCTTCATTTGACTTCTTATTTCACTCTTCCTTTGTCTTCTTTCTTTCCTCTTCCTCTTTCCTTTTCTTTTCCTCTTCTGGATTCTTCGTCTTTTCTTCTTCATCATCATCAAAGCTAGAGTAAGCAGTAATACTGCCAACAATGGATCGACCAAATGTTACAAAGGATTCTCCTTTATATCCACAGCTATGCTTGTACTATCTACTTTCATGGATTTAGTATCTATAACAATATGTAGTGTTTAGAGTGTCTGATGTGTCTCTAATGCCTCTTCCTCATCATTGGAAGGTGTACCTACTTGTACATATACTGGGTTGTTAGGCTTAAACTACACACTCACCTTAGGCACTGAGGTTGTATAATTTACTATTACCTCCTCAATTTCTTTCCTTACATCTTCATAATTACATCCCATCAAAATAATTTATCTTCTTTTGTTCCTCAGCAAGGGCTCAATACCCTTCAAAATTCTATCTAATTCTTCCTTAGAATCAACATCACATAGTTTGTTTATCATTATGATCCTCATATTCATATCTTCCTTTGATATTCTCTTTTTTCCTATTTATAAGCCTATTATTTAGATTTTCTATATATTCTCAAACCTTTTGTTCCTTAAAATCGTGTTCATTACAATGGCATTTTCTAACTACCTTCTATCCATATTACTATACAAATCATATTACTTATTCAATTGTACAAAAATTTCATCATTAATAATTTGCCTGTTAAGGTTTTCTACCTTTGGCTTCCATGCTTAATTTCTAGCTATAGTTGTTCCTTCTTGCATATCCTAAACTACTGGTCTATCTGCAGTTTCATCCTCTAATTCCTTAGAATCACTGACTTGCATGGTTTTTCTTCTCTTTCCAAATCTGTTGGTGGTCTGCTTGACCTTTTTCTTAATTCCCAGTGTAGGTTAATGCTTTACCTTCACCAATATCTGTGATTTCCTTTGTGCAATAGATGATTCAACCTTAGGATGTCTTCTAGGTTGATCACTCCTCATTCTAACTAGTTGTACTAGTGTAACTATTTCATATGGCACAATTAGTGTTTGCACACATGGTTGTGCTACTATCACACCCTTTGAAGATCCTACAACTACAATAGGAGTTGTTGCCAATACTTTAATCTAACTACTGACCTTCATCTCAAATGCAATACCTTTAATCTCATTAAATTCTTTCCTTTTCATGCCTGATTCCTTGTGGGTGGAATCTATCTCATTTTTAACCCTTTTATTGCTCTATAGTTGTAAATGAACTATTCTCATTTTTCTTCATAAGTACCCCATCTAAGGCACTCAGTGTCCTTCCCAAATTCAAGAATAATCTATGCATACCCTTCTATAAGCTTTGTGCTCATCTCATATCCCATAGGTTCAACAAATATAACTATGGGAATTATTGCTTCCATGTAGGTGTTGCCAGTTTCCACCATGAAGTATATCTCTTCCTTGTACTTCTCTACCATAGAAGGAGGTATCCTATGCCTCTATTTCATCTCAGTCTAGAAGTTCTTCATCAATCTATAGATGTCATTATCTCTAACATTTTCTAGCTTAGATCTATAGCATTAAGTCACCATCTTCATTGCCTACTTGTTGCTATCCCAATTTATCAATCTAGGAAACTTCCTTGTGGCACAAAAGAATAGATGAGCCAATAGGGACTCAAATTTGAAAACTGCATTCTTTATGTTTTTAATCTTTGCAATGTTGTCCAATAGCTACAATCTAGTAATCTGACATAAATTAACCTTTCTTCCTTGCATAGCCATTACATAATTTGTGTTGGGACTAAAAATTGAAGCCCTAATTTTGAGTACCATCCTAAAAATTGAACCCTATGAATGCATGTGTACCTAACTATCTTTTTAAGGCCTAAGAGGTTTTTAATGTTTCTTAAACTTTTCATTCAACATATCCATGCATCCTATGAAGATAAATTTTCATTCTGACTCATTTTGTGAAGTTTCATTTTGAGCAATTTCCAAATCTGCATTTTTGCCTAAGTGCCAAATAGCGACAGGTAGCCTACTTTGCATTTGAATATCTCACACCTAGTAATGTTTCATGTCTCACTGCTTTGGGAGTGTTTAATAAGCATATCAAAGAACCCATTTTTTATATTTCAAGTCATTTTGACATGTTTTTCCTAGGTTTTGAATCCCTCAAAGTTGTTTATTATTGTCATGTTGATGTAAATTATTTAGAATTCTAAGAGGCCTTGTTTGACTAGCTATAACTTTGACCCAGTTGACCAAAATGAGAAAATTCCTTTTATATTACATTTTAAAGGTTAGAGACTTATTATGTTTCAGATTTGAGCCCATGATGAATCCATTTGATCAATTTTTAAACATGATTCCAAATGTAATTTCTAAAGTTTTGCTGGTGTCATAAAGTGTGGATTGATTGGTACCCCTGTTCTAGATGTCATAACTCTGAATCAATGATTGCCTAAACCAAATGTATTTTACCACTTTATTCTACTATGAAAATTCTTATAGTATGCCACTATGCAAGTTTTGATGAATCTTTTTGCACACTTTCCCAGGTCTATTCCATTTGTAAAAATTGTTATTTTGTCATTGTTCCCAGTCCTACAAATTCAAGTAGCCCACTTTGACCACATGCCAAATATGCCTAGTTATTTGTCATGTGCCCTAATCATAGATTTATACTCTCTACATGAGAGTGAATTAATGTCCTAGTTTTCATGCCCTCAATTATTAGTTTGACCTATTTTCAAAGCCAAAACCAAATGCATTTTATGGTTTTCTGACATATTTTCTTGCAAGTAGTTATGAGAAGGAAACTTTGACGGTCAATATCTTTTGACCCAAATTTCATCATGAGACAAAATTTGATAGGGTACAAGAATGTAGAAAAAAGAATTACCATGTTAGTTTTTAGAGCTCAGTCATGTGGTTTGGTCAATTTTTAAAGCTAGACAAAGGACTACTTGGCAAGAAATTGGCAGTTTGTAGAAAGTGGTAAAGTGATTTTTAAATGATGAGTTAATTTTTTAAGTTGGTTTTAATCATTTCCAACTATTCATCAGACTAGTTCGAGATGTCAAGTGTTTCAAAACAAAACAAAAAATTAGCCAGACCCACTTTGGGACTAACTAATTTCATGAGACTGATATAATTTGAGGAAATATAAGATACTTTAAAGAGGAAATATAATGGTATTAATCATTAGAATACCATAGTTTGCACATGCCAAAATCATTGTGTATTTTGAGAGGTTATAAGTTATTTCCTTGGCAATAGAGGTTGTCATCGGGTTATGGAATGAGACCCTTCATTATCTTTTTATGACTTTTTCCATCCTAGTACTTATTCAATAAATCTACCAATGGGTTTTTATTTTAAGCATGATCCAAGTGTTTACATCTCTAGCTTTTTCTTTGATAGTTGCTTGATAAATTAAAGCATTCTTCATTTCTTACAAACGGTTTACACCATTGTTTTAAGAGTTTATTCATTCTAAAGAGAGGTTTTTGATTGATGAATTTCCTAAGTGTTGAGTTGCTCCCCACCAAAGTGCATGTGAGTTCTTTCACTTTCTTGTTTTGAAAATTGGAGGAGAGTTGTTATTGCAAAAACCATAGATTGTTGATTTCCCTAATATTTAGCTTGCCACATAAAGGATTGAGAATCGAGGGGTCTATATCTATATGTGCAATTGGAGACATGGGTCTGTGATGAATGTGGGCCGAGGTCCATTTTTTACCATGCCTAGATAAAATTGACAAAACTAAGTACTCAAGGTGGCAAGAAATGAATAGAATTCCTTAAACATTTATCATATTGTGCTTTGTATTCCATTGCATTTTATGTGCTTTCTTTTAGAGTTACTAACTACCATAAATAGATACAAAGATGTAACAATAAGATCCAAGGGAACTCCTCTAATTTCCAATTTATCATCTACTTCCCACTTCAAATGCTCTACCTTGACACTCACAAGAAGGATTTGAGTTTTAAGAGGTAGGGGAAAAAGTTTTCCATGAGTTTTTGAGGGCTTGCGGGCACATAAATGAATGGGAAAAGAGGGGTCTTAACATTCTTTGTGTTGGAACACTCATTCACTATCAACTACCACATTTTGCAGAAGTATATATTTATAGGAATGGGAGTTGAAAATGGCTAGTAGATCTTACACTTCTAAATCCTCTCACTTGTCACAGATCTTTTATTGCTTATCCTAGATCTTTTAATAATAATGTGAAAAATGGTGGATGGTCATAGTAGGATTAAATTCATTTCTTTTGAAGTTAAAAGAGTAGGTGTTTGATTCATTTGATAGAGTTCTTTTATTATTTGGTTCAGGTTACTCATGGCCAGAAAGATCACCAAGAAAGGATGATTGGAACTCTTATATTTCCTTGCCTCAGTTAGAAGATGAATTGGATCAGGTGGATGTTCCATGCAATCGCATAAAATAGTGAAGGTGTTTGTATTTAGAATGCACACAAGTTAGAGGTTTTCAAAATAAAAATATTGGCACTAGTGTAGTAAATTTCTCTAATGCATATATCTCACATTCACTATGGTGAGAGCTTTTATTGTATTTTTATATCCAAATGCCTTTAGTTTAAGTGTCAAAAGCATTCTGCTTTTAGACACAAGTGCAAGCATCTCTCATGGGGCCTAGGCTAGTGGAGGAAAAATAATGAATTTTGAATGAGAGCACTAATGTCATTTTTAATGTGTATTTTCAACAAACCAAATGATGACACCTAGCACAAGGTTTGAAGTCTCAGATGACATGGTAGGTTTAAATTTGATGCTCCAAATTTTGTAGGTTGGCACTTCCCTAGATTATGAACTTTATCGACCATTAGAAAATATGAGGAAGCACCTTGTTGACATGTGGTAGTAGGCCCATGTTGATGATGACATGGTAGAGTAGAGATCGAGCCAATAATAAGGTGCCACATGGTGGTGATGTGGCAAGTGCATGGTAGGTGATGATGTGGTAGGTTACCAAGCAATAAGGAGAGCCAATGAAATACTACCACATGGTGAATTGGTCAACCCAATTAGAGGGTTCAACATGGTGCACAGGTGGTAGTAAAATTGCAATGGTCATCCAATCACATTGTGTCACATGTCATAGGAGTCAACATAGGTTTGACTTGGATGTAGAATTGGAGGGAAAATAAAAGGTCATAAAAAAAAAAATTAAATTATTTTCCATTTAACATGTAGGGTTCTTTAATCAAAAAAATTATTATAAATTTTGAAACTTAGTGCAATTTTAATTTTTTGCTAAAAGAAATTGTAGACCTGAAAGCATGTCCAAGAGGCTATTTTTCACTTTGATCCCCTAGGTATTCCTAATAAGAAAATATGGGACTATCATATACCATTGGAACTGGGAGAGAATGAACTTTACATTTTTGAAGTTTTTTTTTGAAAAGGAAGCCACTAGTTTGAGTTATTTAGGTTTCTGTCCTAGGTACTCATTTTTTAACCTCATTCAGTTATGGTAGTTCATATATGATTTTTGGCAAAATGGTGAATTGGGTGAATGCCAATGGTAGTAAGAATGTAGTTAGAGATGGAGGTTCTCACCTCTAAGTAATTTTAGTGAGGGTTTTAATAGAATTTCATATGCATACCTAATATTTTTTCAGGAAAATGATTTCTCATCATTCAGAGGAGATATTTTAAGCTTGTTGAGATAGAATTATGAGATTCCTTTCTTTTTTCAGTTGTAGAGAGAAGAGAGATATTTTACAATAGTATGGAATGAAAATTAAACTGGACTCAAGTCATTTCTAGATCAAATCTTACTTCTTCTTTACTTCCTATATCTTTCTCTTTCTCTCTTATTGTAAGGGTTCTAGTTTTTATTGTGAGACTACTTGGTTCCAGTTTCATGGACATTTTTCACTACTATGATACCACAAAGATGGTTCCAGTTAGGTTGAAATTTCTATCATGACTATGATACCATTCTCTTTAGCATATTTCTCTATTATTAATAGTAGTAATAAAGCTAACATATATAGTTCTTGTCTGTTTAGTTGTTATATGAGTTATTTACATGCATCTTGAATATATAGTTTCAAAGAAATGAATACATTGAATAGAAAACTTCTTAGTTTCATTTTGATTCACATCTCCTATCTCTGTAATTTGTAATATTTTGTGGTTTAAGGATGTTAGTGAATAGATTGTCTTTCTAATTACACTATGATAATTTTCTCTATGCCCAAGACTTGGAAAGTACAAAAATGTTCACAACAACTAAGAAAACTTCATGTTATTTATTTTCTCTCTTTATTTTTAGGTATAGCTTCCATTATGAGATCTATCAATGAATTAAAAACCAATTTCACACTTTTACTAGAAAGTACATAAGGACTCTCACATACTCCTAGGTAGTGAGATGATAATTCATTCATATAATAAAGATAAAATAACTAACAATCTTTTCACCGTTCCACTTATTCAAAGAAAAGAATGATATAGCAACTTCATAATAACCATTTAAGAAATTTGATCAATGTGAATTGCAGAAGAAACAATAATAGATATCTTAAATGATAAATCAAATATTCATAAAGTAACAATGATTTGGACAATTCAAACACTAAGTTTTAAAGCGGGATCCAAGATGACACACACACACACATATATGCATATATATACATATATATATATATGTATACATATGTATATACATATACATATATATATATATATATATATATATATATATATATATATATATATATATATATATATATATATATATGTATACATATGTATATACATATACATATATATATATATATATATATATATATATATATATATATATATATATATATATGTATGTATGTATGTATGTATGCACATATATATATATATATATATATATCTATATATACATATACATATATATATACATATCTACATATATGTATATATGTATATATGTATATATGTATGTATGTGTATATATATATATGTATATGTATATCTATATATATGTATATGTATATGTATATATATATATATATACGTATATATATATATACATGTATATATATATATATGTATGTGTATATATATATGTATATGTATATGTATATATATATATATATGTATATATATATATATATGTTCAAAAACTTCTTTCTTACACACAGTCATTCAAAAAGGAAATATATGTGTGCTATATGTCTATTGCTATGCAAAAAGTACCTATTTTATCAGAGTGCTTTTCTAGATTTCTATATTCTAACCCTTAATCTATTCAATGCCCCAACATTTATAGTTTTATTACATATCTGAAAGGCCTCCATTAAAGCCCAGACATTTTGGTTTAAATAATTACATTAAGAACAAAAATAGTTTAAAAAATTGTTGCCCAAAACACAACTAGAAGTAACTATCTCGATTAGACTTGATCATCGATGTTTTCCCCCTCGCCCACAGTTTGTCTTACCAGTTTCTAGCTTCTGAAGGTCTTCATAAATCCTTGCATGGCATGAGAATGGGGGTTCTTCAAACTCAACAGCTTATTCCTACAAGCATCTTTTTCCATTTGAATTCTTTGATCTTCAGGCTCTGTCATGGCATGAGGTTCCTGTGTAGATATAACATTGATTCAATATTTTCTAGTGTGGTGAAATCACTAGCAGTAGGTGATTCATTGTCCTTAATCCTTGCAATAGCATCATTTAAGCTCTTTGTTAATGCTTCAAAATCCATGTTTCCATCATCAAACTATAGAATTCCTATAGTATTTACTATATTCATATCTTTAAGAAGCTCCTCATGCATCCCAACAATCTTGTTTTCAATGGATTACTTTTCTTTAATAGCTTCTTTATAGATTGATTCTTTCTAGCCCATATTATTTTTCATAATGAACATAATACAAGAATCTACAATTTTCATAGGGTTCTCACTCAAGAATTTAAGTACTCCATATTTTTCAACTTCAGTCACCTGGAACACAATAGCCTGACACTAACTCCATTTAGTTTCCCACCCTAGAATAAGGGTTTGAATTTCTCCCAAGAGTGTTTCCCCTTCAGCATACATAGTAGTAAAATCTAAGATAAACCTATTACCTTCTTTGATGATGGAATTCACCCAATCCTACATTACATCCGAAAGCAACTTCCCTTTTTGCATTTGTTTAACTAGTTGTTGGTTGTCTACAGAATTAGGATTGAAGGATTGAAAAGTTTGAACAACTGGTAGGGCCCTAAGAGTCATCAGTGAATCTATATAAGTAGCCATGGTCACCACTAAGGCTTTGAGTTCCTTCTTATCCCTACTATCTTTTTTTGACTAGGTTAATATATGATGAGGAAAAAGCTTGAAGAAGTTATTACATGTATTTCTATTGATGGTCCCAAGTTCAAGTGAAGTAACTGTGAAGACTTCACTATCAATTTCTCTAGATTTAGTTTTCTATTTATACATGGAAAAATTTTCAAAAAGGAGGACATCAGTTGAACCCTTAACTCGGTGTAATAGCACTACAAGATCATGAATATGGGGTTTTAGATGATCTTTTGTGACTATCTTAGGTAGCCTTGAATCTTTACCATAATTAGTTGTTGTCCACTTCCTAGCTAGGATGTTATAGTATTCTTTTGGGGTTTCTTGGTACTCAGCTAGGGATTGGATGGGGGAAAATGCAATGAATGTTCTTTCTAGTAGATGTAACACTAAGGCAATAGTTTCCCTAGAGATTGATAGCATAGGTTTTCAATCTTTATTTAGGATACTTTTACTCCTCACATCATGATGAACAATACAAAGTTGGAGCAATTTAGGGCTTAACAGGACAAGAGGGAAAGCTACGGCTAGGCTCACAAGTTTGAAATCTCTCGACATGACCCTTTTATTAAATACTTCCCTTTGTGGTTGTACTTACAATTATTAACTTTGTCTGACACCCAATCCTTCTTTTTTAATGAAAGATCTTCCACTTCAAATCATGATGATGATTTCCCATGCTTGATATTAAGGTATTCTTTTAAATTATTACCTCCTGACATGGTAATTAATACCATGGGGAAATGGTGACTTCAACAACCTACAATCAATTTCTGCCAAGGAGCCTTGGTAGTAGAACCACTTTAAACTACTTCAAATCAAGATTCAAAGGGGTTCAAAGTAATTCAAAAGAACACTCTATAGTCTTGCACGAATTACCTGCAAAAGAAAAATAGTCAGCATAAAACCCTTTGATTGAACTACTTTGAACTACTTTTAACCAAGGTTCAAAGTGGTTCAAAGAGGTTTGTAAAAACATAAGGAATGATGGGAAGCTATGGAAGGTTCTATACAATATTTTCAATGGCTGGGAGAACATGAAGTGACAATAGGAAGCTTCAATAACTAGATAGGGAATTAAAGAAAATTTTTAAATGGGTGACTCGCAATATGGTTAATAGGGGCTCTAACTGGGGAATGGGTATGTAGAGTGATGAGGCTAAATATTGCCTCTATTTCATGATAGTTTTTAAACACTTTGTTAATAATCTATTTCATTTCATCAAGACATTTGTGGACCTATGTTTACCTAAACCAATGATTAACCTCTGGATAGATAGTATGTCATCTTTTGCCAATATCATATATATGATGTAGTATTTCATATAATTATCAAAATGTATGTTCTTATATTTGAATTTAATTTGAAAATTCTTATTTGAAATTATTTCTATATTATAACTATCCTATTAGCAATGAAGCTGAAAGATGATTGGAAGAATTGAAAGATGAGCTTCAATAGCATTCAAGGAGAAAAGAAGGTTGAGGTGTAGCCATGGTGGAGGAAATTCATAATGATTCCAAAAGACATGACAGCAAGTATGGAGGAGCTATCAAGACTTACTACATTCTCTACATTTATGGTGAGTGGATGTTTAGACTTTATTATTCCCACCTTAAGCTATTATCTCTTCTTCCTGCCTTGAGTTGTTATTTTCCTTCTTTCTCTCATGTAGATTTATAGCTAGGTTATTTACTTTTCTATTATAGGAATAAGTTTTAGTCTCCTATATATATATGAATTGGACCAAGTGTGTTAGTCTAGTTAGAAGAAATATTTTATGAGAATAGACTATTAACTTTTACAGTGAGTTGTGTTTCTACAATTCTATGTGTTATGTAATAAATTTTTGAAATGTAATGAAATAGTTTTTGGCTTCTATCATGTGTTAGTAGTTTAGTTGAAGCCAACCAAGGGGGCACACTTGGAAGGTGGATTAGATTAGGATAGAATAGATTTATTTCCAAGCATTCTTAGTATTATAAGTAGAAGCTGTAAGTTCCTTCCTATAGCATCGCACTTTGTTGAACTGACTAAAGGTCATAATCTCCATGTTAATTCCAAATTAACACCCACATAGATGGAACAGTTAAAAGAGTTGCTTCAAAGGCATGAAAAGGCCTTTGCATGGGACTATAGTGATATGAAAGGGTTGAGTCCTACACTGTGCACCCATAAGATATACATCAATGAAGGATGTCTACCACTCTATCAACCCAAGAGAAGGATAAATCTAAGCCTTAGAGAGGTAGTTCAAACTGAATTGCAAAAATTACTTGATGCTGGTTTTATTTATCCTATATCTGATAGTAGATGGGTGTCACCCCTAGTCATAGTGCCTAAAAAGGGAGGAAAATGGATAATTTGTGTAGATTATAGAGAATTGAACAAGGCCACCAAAAAGGATCAGTTTCCTTTACCATTTATAGACCAATTTCTAGACACTCTAGCTGGAAAGAAGTATTTCTCTTTTCTAGATGGGTATAGTGGTTATAACCAAATCAGTATTGCTCCCAAAGATCAAGACAAAACCACATTTACATGCCCATGGGGTACTTTTACATACTCTATTTTACCATTTGGTCTATGTAATGCTCCTACAACATTCCAATGAGCAGTTATTAGCATCTTTGCTTATATATCCCATGATTGTATGGAAATATATATATGGATGATTTCACAACATTTAGAGTCACTTTTGAGGAAGAAATGATGAATCTTGAAAAGGTTTTGGTAAGGTGTCAAGAACATAATTTGGCACTTAATAGTGAAAAGTGTTGCATGCTCATGCAGGAAGGCATGGTACTTGGTCATTTCATATCAGTTGTAGGAATACAAGTGGATCTAGCTAAGATAGAGGTAATTCAAACATTTCCCATACCTACAAAATCAAAAGATGTAAGATATTTTCTAGGTTATGCTAGATATTACAGACATTTTATAAGAGATTTCAAAAAAATAGCTAGTCCCTTGTATAAGTTACTCACAAAAGAAGTTGAAATTAGGTTGACATCCAAATGTGATGAAGCCTTCCTGCAACTTAAGAAACTTCTAACTACAACCCCAGTTTTACAAGACCCTTATTGGAATTTACCTTTTCATAAATACATAGATGCATCTTATTATGCCATTAGGGTAGTCCTAGCACAACAATCCCAAAATCTTGAAAATGCAATCTATTAAATTAGCAAGAGCTTTCATGGACCAGAATTAAACTACATAGTGATGGAAAAAGAATTACTAGTAGTAGTTTATACCCTCAACAAATTTTGGAATTACATAACTAGCTATTTCATATTTGTTCATATTGATCATGCAACAATTAAATATCTCATGAACAAACTTTCTATAACTGGTAGATTAGCAAGATGATTGCTATTGTTGCAACAATTTGATATAACTATTGTTGATAAGCTTGGAAAAGCCAATATTGTAGTTGACTATTTATGAAGAATTCATCATGATGATACTAACACTACTTTGGTAGATGATGCATTTCTAGATGAGCATTTATTTCATATTGCTATTCAAACTCCATGGTATGCAGACATTGCTAACTACATTGCAGTTAATAAAATACCAGAACATTTTTCTTACAAGGAAAAGAAGTTTCTTGTAGAGAAAAGTTTTCATTTCTCCTAGATAGATAATCTCTTATTTTACATTGGACCTGATCAAGTTATGAGAAGATGTGTGAGAAAGGATGAGACATATGATATTCTACATGCAGGTCATAATCAACCATGTGAGGGACACTTTATAGAAAAAAGAACAGCCTTGAAAATCTTGAAAACTAGTTATTATTGGCCTACACTTCATAAAGATGCAACCTACTATACATGAAAGTGTGATAAGTGTCAAAGGGTGGGTCGACCAACAAGAATAGAGGAAATGCCTCTTAATCCTCAGATGGTGTTAACACCATTTGACAAATGGGGCATGGATTTCATTGGTCCAATTGATCCTCCATCTAATGAGAAATCTTATATTCTTGTGTGCACTGATTACCTAACAAAATGGGTTGAAGTCAAGGCCATGAAGCATGCTCACGATGAAAAAGTTGCAAAATTTTTGTATGAATAAATTTTTACTTGTTGTGGTGTACCCAAAGAGCTAGTCATTAACCAAGGTGCACAATTTACCTCTAATTTGATCTCAAAGTTTATGAAATAGTATAACATCAGGCACTAGAAATCTAGTCCTTATCACCCTTAAGCTAATGGACAAGCAGAGGTCACAAACTATGAGTTGGAGAACATACTAACAAAAATGGTTCATCTACATCATAGGGATTGGACCAATAGATTACAAGAAGCTATTTGGGCTTACAGAACAACATGGAAGACTACTACATGATTCACACCATTTGAGCTCCTATATGGAAACTTAGCAATGCTCCCCATTGAATTTGAACATAAAACTTTGAGAACTACAATGGAGCTAGAAATTGAACTTCCTATAGCACAAAGAGAATGTCTTCTACATCTTAACTCTCTAGATGAAATGTGCAAAACTACTTTGGAATGCACTAAAATTATACAAAAACAAAGGAAACAATGGTAGGACTCTCATATTATTAGTAAAAAATTTCAAGTTGGTGACTGGGCACTACTATATGATTCTAGATTTAAAGACATGCCAAGCAAGCTATAGACAAGATGGTTGGGTCCATATGAAATTAGTCTTGTGTTTGATAATGGAGTTGTTCAATTAACTACCATTGATCCAATACCTTTCGAATTATTAGTCAATGGTCACATGCTCAAATTATATAAATGGCCCCAAATAAAAAGATGACTTCCTATAGTAGTTCTAGTGGCCAAATTCAAATTCAAACAAGGTGACTCTTCCTACAGCCGAAGGTGTCAACCTTCTGCCTACCACTCTTCAATATTAATTTTTTTGTGCATGCTCATAATAAAAACTTTATGTCCACATAAAGTTCACTTTTTTCATTCACTTTCTCATTCCATCTCATCTCTTTACCTTCCACCCATCCACCTCTTCTCATTTCTTTATCTTCCATCCACCTACTTTCCATGTCATCAATCTGTCATGTTTTCAATAAACCCTGTGAGATGTTGATGGATGTTATCGCTGATATCATTTCTGCCACCTTTTTGGTATGTGCAACGATCACTTAATAGGTATAAGGTTTTCAAATTATAATTCATTATATTCATAGATTTCATTAATTATATTTAATACTAAATTCTTTATATGATGGTGGTGTTATGTCAATTTTCTACCCTCGTACCGAGTCTGACAAGTGCGGACACTTGTCCTTATTTTGTAGGGGGCAGAGAAGGTTACTAAAACACAATGACTACATTTATTCATAAAGATTTTTCTAAATCTTCATATTTCCTTAAGTACACAAGTGGCTAAGTATTGTACCCCTTATTTTTGAATCATTTTATTGTTAGGCTGTGATGTGACTTGTGTTTAAATTTTAAGTGATCTGAACCCCATTTTCGAATGATTTTCACACACTTCCATGATTTATCCTCATTAAAGCCATATTATTGCTCATAACAAATCATTATGGCATTCATTATTTGTTAAATGAAATGTGAAATGGTCTGTAAAACAACAATTGAAGCCTAAATTTGTAAGGGGAAAAATAGTGGAGCAGCATAGACAATGGAAGTGTTAAAGAAGAATGGGTGGACAATTGCAGAGGAGAGAACCAGTAGAGCAGCCATAGAATTCACAAGGATTTTTGATGAAGGGGAAGCTTTTGTGTGGGGCTTAATAGTGGTTTCTGTAGAGGAACATATAGTAAAATTTATAGGGTTACCAATGATAGGAGAACATTATCCCAATACTCATGATGCTAGGTTAGCCGAAGCTCAATTTGTCATCCCAACTAACCCTCAGATGGACATTACCAAGAAATGATGTAAGAGAATTCCTCTTCTACCACCCTATAATGAACTAGCCATGTACATTATTAGGTACCTTACATGTGAAGGTAGATTCTCATATTTACATGCACATCATTTTAAATTGTTAAGTTGTATAAGGCATAATCATCTAGTTAATGTTCCCAATTTCTGGTATAATACATTATGTATTGGTGCGGAAGAAAATCAAAAAGGAAAAGACAATTTCATTACCCATCATGCCCTAATTAAGCTAATTATAGAAAGGTTTCTTAGAGATGTTTCTCCCCTATCATGGGTAGAATTTTTCCAAGCCAAAACCTTACAACCCTAGGCTGCCCTTCATGAATAGCCTAGCGAGGAAAATGTAGCTCCCACTAATGAACCTACTAAACAAAGCACCCAAGAGGATGAAACTGAAAATGTGCAAAGAAATGTACAAGAAAACATACAAGAAAATGTTCAATAAAATGTACAAAAGATTGGACCTTCACCTATTCAAGAAACCTAGAAACCTACCTCTAGCCGAACAAAGAGAAAATGAAAAGAAATCTCTGTCCCAGCAAAAGAAGAGCCAAACCCTACAGTTGTGAGGCAAAAGAGAACTAAGAAGGGTCATGTAGTAGGTACTCCTATAGAAAAGACACAAAAAGGAAGAGGTAGGCAGAAGGCTATGATATTAGAAGAAACCCCTGTAAGAAGAAGTCCTAGAATGAGAGGACAAATTTCTAAAGAATCCCCCTCATCCCAGCCATCTACTAAAGAATCCCTTGTAGAGATTCTTCCTGACCACTCTTCTCCTCACCCTAAAACTAAAAATATTTATAAAATCCTTAATGAGGAATGTAGGGTTGAGGTTAATAAAAATCTAAATGATACCCCAACAAACCAACTAAGTACTTTGAGCTATAGGGATGAAACAGTTCCTGAGCAAGTTGATCCAAACACTACCCTAGTTCACCATAAATTAACATGGTTTATTGATGTTGTAGAACAATTATGGAGGGAATAGAGGAAGGGAAAAAGAAACCATGAGGAAGATAGTGGCTCTATTACCCTATAGAAACTCATTTTTTAGTTGTTTGGAAAACATATGTTTGATAAGGCCTTATGGGAAGAGGAGAGGAAAAGAATGAAGAAAGATATAGTGTCTTTGAATGCAGAAATTACAGATTTAAAGGAGTAGGTGGCAAATCAAAAACAAAGGATGGATCATGCCCTCAAATTGGCTGATCAAGCACTTACGTATAGACTACCACCACGAGTTTATGCTCTCTATTTAAAATAACAATTTCTCTTGTTCCAACTCATGTTAACCCTTAAGAATATCAATGCAAATTTTAAATTAGCAAAGGAATTTTATGGTTTGTATCAGACTCTGCCATCCTAGCAACAGAATTTGCATTGTGAATTATCTGTGCATAATTTTGCTATCCCGTTAGAAACCTAATGGAACCCTTTACTTTATATAGGGTATATACATTTAATAGCCTTGATGTCCTAGATGTCTAATGAAGAAAACTATGATAGGCAGTTGAATAATTACAGAGATGAGGAAAGGATAGAACCCCTACCATTAAGAGCTAAAAGTAGAAAACTAGAGGAAGCTATTAGGGACTAGTTCAAGTTAACTTATGGGGATAAGAAAAAAGGAGTAAGGGATAGGATATTCGCTACCAAAGCCAAGGCTTATGCTAATTATGAAAATTTTCCCTACTTTTCTTTCTAGAGAGCTATGGCTGGTGCTAGGAGTAGATGGACCAAATTACCTGAGTCACTTAAAAAGTCAAAGCTACACAATCCCATCAATTTGGAAGCTTCCCTTCACTAAGCTCCAAAGTATCTAGAGCTAGGAAAATAAGCTAGACCTAAGTTATGGTGCCCACTTACTATGCAACCTCCAATTCTCATGTGGGATTTTATATGACATTAATGTTGATAGACTTGAAAAGCTATAGGAGGACAATAGAAGGCAGGTTTGGGAAATAACATGAGGATTTTATTTCACCTTCAAGAGTAGTAGGAAAGAAAGGGCAGAAGTGGGGGAATTCAGGTCACTGCGTAGGAAATGCCATGCTTGAGGACAAGCATCAATTTACTAGGGGGGAGATGATGAGGCTAAATATTGCCTCTATTTCATGATAGTTTTTAAACACTTTGTTAATACTCTATTTCATTTCATCAAGACATTTGTGGACCTATGTTTACCTAAACCAATGATTAACCTCTGGGTAGATAGTATGTCATCTTTTGCCAATATCATATATATGATGTAGTATTTCATATAATTATCAAAATGTGTGTTCTTATATTTAAATTTAATTTGAAAATGCTTATTTACAATTATCTCTATATTATAACTAACCTATTAGCAATGAAGCTAAAAGATGATTGGAAGAATTCAATGATGAGCACCAATAGCATTCAAGGAGAAAAGAATGTTGAGGTGTAGCCATGGTGGAGGAAAGTTAGAATGGTTCCAAAAGACATGGAAATGATCTTGGAGGAGCTATCAAGACTTACTGCATTCTCTACATTTATGGCGAGTGGATGTTTAGACTTTATTATTCTTTCCTTAAGTTGTTATCTCTTCTTCCTACCTTGAGTTGTTATTTTCCTTCTTTCTCTCCTGTGGATTTATAGCTAGGTTATTTACTTTTTTGTTATAGGAATAACTATCAATCTCCTATATATAAGAATCAAACCAAGTGTGTTAGTTTAGTTAGAAGAAAGAGTTTATGAGAATAGACTGTTAACTTTTATAGTGAGTTGTGTTTTTACCATTCTATGTGTTATGTAATGAATTTCTAAAATGTAATGAAATAGTTTTTGGCTTCTATCCTATGTTAGTAGTTTAGTTGAAGCCAACCAAGGGGGCCCACTTGGAAGGTGAATTATAATAGAATAGATTTATTTCGAAGCATTCTTAGTATTGTAAGTAGAAGTTGTAAGCTCCTTCTTGTAGCATCACACTTCATGAATGTTCCTACAGCATTGGTGAGAATAATTATAGTGGATGAACTAAGTTGGAATATTTTTTAGCCTTTCATTGTATTTCCAATATTCATAGAGTTAAGTATGTTACTTTCCTACAGCATAAGCTTAGTGACTCATTAAGAGACCTAGTGCACATACTATGCTGACCATTTCAAGTATATGTCCCTAGGTTGACAAGATTAAATGCACCTCATAGTGGTAAAAATAGTCCTTATTTTGAATATATTATTCCTAAGTATGGCCTAGAGCATGACTATGACACACCTATTGTGACGCAGACCACAGAGTACACAGAGAACTCAGAAAACTAGAAAACAAAAAAAGAACCAAAAACAAAATAAAAAACAACAAGAAGAGAAAGAAAAAAGGAAAAAAACCACACAAAAAAGTTATGTACATGATCGGGACCTTTAAGACATTAGATCTTTGTTAACTTCAAGTCCTACCCATTATAAGTAAAGGGCAAAATCATGCCATCTAGCTAACTTAGACTAAAAGTGTTCGGACCAACAACTTCAGAGATGATAAATGGCCCTTTCTAGAGGGATTCAAATTTTTCATGTGATCCTTTAGGTTTTCTTCTCTTATCCCACAAAAGAAATTCATCATTTTTTAGGAAACTGCTAGGCTTGGTTCTCATATCAAAAATTTGCTTCACCTTCATTTGATGCTCTATAATATGATCAACAATATTTTCCCTTTCTTCTTCTAATTTATTAAAATACATTATTCTCTTCTCTAGGAAGTCTCAAAAAAAATGATCCTCAATCACAGATTGAAATTTTGAAGTAGACAACTCTATAGGTAGGGATACTAGATCACCAACTCCATATACCAACTCAAATGGAACCATGCCAATGAAATTGATACCCCATTGATGGAAGGGTTCATCAATCACTACTAGCCTCAAGGGTAAGGCTACCAACTGAGGGTGCCTAGTAAAAAATTCACATTTTTCACAATTTTTTACAAGCTTGTAAGCATCTTTGAACATACTCAGTTAGTAGAAGCAATTCTTGAGGATTTTAAAAGCAATCACTATAGATGAGAAATGACCTCTACATACATCTGAATGATATGCTCTTAACAACTTTTCTTGTTGTTCTATATCAACACATCTCAAAAAGGTTCCATCCATCCCTCTCTTATACAAAATACCATTAGAAATCACATATTTTGCAACCTTCAACCTAAGATTCCATTTTTATTTATAGCTTATGTTTGGAGGGCATTCACCATATGTCAAAAAGTATATTACATTGGAGAACCAGGGGTCTATTGAACTTACTATCATAACAGTGGGCATTTCTTTAGTATTATCAGGAGACAAATCTTTGTGTTAAGCTATCAATTTTCATAAACCTCATCCTCTTACTAAAGAGGTAGGTTTAATGTTTAAATCATATTATTGAACCTTAGTTACCCATACAACTCTTTTATTTACCCCAATCTCTTGTTGAGTTAATATACTTTTTATTGTTGTTTCTAGCACATAGACAATTGAATGGGAATGCAAAATGTAACACGTGAACTACTTTAATGCCTTTACAATAGAAAATGCATGTTTCTCCATTTGGGTATAATTCAATTCATACTTCTTCAAGGGAATTCTCATGAAAGCAATCAAGGCTTCATTGTCTTTATCATCCTTTTGAGTCAGAACACCAGATAGAGTATGTTCTGAAGCGTATCAGTAAATGATGAAATCTTTTTCAAAATTAGGACTTACTAGCATGCGTGCATTTGAAATGGCTATTTTAATATCCTCAAAAGCTTTCTTGCCCTCTTCCTACCATCTAAAGAGATGTTTTTCACTCATCATACCCAATATGTGTCTTACCTTTTTAGAAAATTTAGGTACAAAACTTCTTAAAATTTTGATATAACCAACAAAGGACTTCAAATCACTTCTGTTAGTGCATAGTACTAGTTTCTATATTGTCTTCACCCTTTCTAGGTCAATCCTTATACCATATTTAGAAATGATATGTCTGAGCAATTTTCCTTCCTCTACAAAGAACAAAAAAAATTTAGGATTGAGGGATATACCATGTTGTCTACATCGGTCTAGCACCATTCCCAAGTCTCTTAAGTGGTGTTTCCTTCTTTTTGAATATACAGTCAAGTCATCAAGATATATTACAATTATTCTATCCCTCAAATCTTTAAAGAAAGAATTCATTGCCCTCAAGAAAGTTTCTACTACATTGGTCAAACCAAATGGCATCTTATTGTAAGAAAAAGTGCCCCAGGGAGTAATGAAGGCTATCTTGTTTTGATCCTTAGGTGCAATGCTAATATGATAGTATCCTAAATACCCATCAAGCATTGACATAACTTCAAACCTAGTAACTATCTGCAAAATATGATCCATAGTGGGAAGTGCATAATTGTCCTTGAGGCTAGCTTGATTCAGATTTCTAAAATCTACACAAATTCTTATTTCACCATTTTTCTTTCTCACAGGGACAATATTTGCTACACAACTTGAGTGATGAATTAGATAGATTATCTGGGCTTTCAGTATCTTCTCCACTTCTTTAAAAATATCCTTAGATACCTTAGGATTATAGTTTTTGAGCTTTTGTATAAAGTTAGTAACTTTTGGCTTTAAAGGTATATGATGTACAAACTCTCCATTTCTAAAGTTCTTCAAGTCTTCATATCCCCAAGAAAAGACATCTTGATACTGGACAAGGAGTTTAGAAAACTTATCCTTCTCTTTCTCGGAGCAGGTTTAGTCAATGGAAATCCATTTGGGGTTCTCTTCATTTTTTATATTTATTTTTTCATGTTCCTCTGCACCTTTATCAGGGTCAATTCTCCTATTTTTGGTATTTTTATCTTTCCTACCAAAGAGATGTTCTAGAGACACCAACCCCTTTGGGATGTGATTACCTTTCAATTAAACAACTTCTCCTAATTTGGATGATCCTTCTCCAATAGGTTTATCCTCATGGTTTGATCCATCACAGAAAGTTTCAGCAAAATTCCCAACACATTTGATGAAATCCTTCTACTATGCATCACTATCAAAAACCTACCAGTGATTCACATTGTCTGGGACTCTAGGTCTATAAATCATTGCAATCCTATAGGTATCACTTTTGAACTCTAGGTGTGGTAACAAAAAGGAAGCTGAAACAGCTAAGGAGTTTGCTTTAGCATTTTGAGAACAAGGCACAAATTCAATAGAAAAGGATTCAAAAGATTCAATTTCATTCCAAACCAGATTTATATAGTGTTTTAGCCTATCATTTTTATAGAGAATTGTTTCCTTACCTATTTGATAATGATTTCAGCATCACCTCTCATCTTTAGTTGCTTCACCCCCTTTGCTTTGGCTTCTTGCAAACCTAGGAGCAATGCTTCATACTCCATGATGTTGTGTATATTATGAAAATATATTCTAAAAGAAAATGGAAATATGTCTCCTGAAGGTGAGATTAGAACAACACCCACACTTGATGCAAAATTTGAGCAACTCCCATCAAACTCCAGAGTCCACAGGGCTTCATTGCCATTTTCTTTTTCAATTTCCTCACATTGTTTCTCAAGAAATATAAAATAGTTTCCAAACTGACATTCTTCATATAGTATTTGAGCTTTAGGATTCTCTAAAGGTACAATTGTGTATTTATTCTTCAATTCTAGCTCTAATTTTATCTTTTTCTTTCCTATTGGAATGTAAGCTTTAGAGCAGTTCATTTTGATTTCTCCACCCATATCTTTATAGAAAGTCCTCCTAAGCAGCATTCCATACCTGGCAAGTATGTCAGCTACCAGAATAGTAAGCTTTAGCCTTTTCTTTGGGTAGACAAAAAGAACAACTTGCACATCTTTCACTTGGCCAACTAGGGGTACTTGCTTCCCATTTATAGAATAACAACATCCAAAAGTTTTTTAAAGAACTAAGCTGAGGGCTTTTACAAGAGGCATTGGCATACTATTATCTGATGCTCCAAAGTTAATGATATAGTTATTGAGCTTCTATCCATTTATTAATAATGATAAATAGAAAGGATTGGGCTTCTTCTCTTCTATTTCTCCATCAATAGTATTAATAGCCAATTCTCTATAAGGCATTTTTTTTGTATCCTTCATATATACAAACACATTCACTTGTAGCCTTTGGGTTTTCAATCATATTATCAGTAAACTAAGCATTATTAGTAGAACCTCCCTTTACATATTGGACTAACTTGTCTAACTTAGGATTACATCTTAAATATTCAACTAGAGAAATGGATATAGAACATGACTTATAGAATTTTATGATATCAAAAGTTGATGTGCTAGCTATTGATTCTGCTCTAGACAATATTTTGGGCTTTACATTTTTTGTATAATCAGCCTAAATGTGTTGTTTCCCTTTAGCATGGGATGGGTTTGGACCAATTCCTTTATAGGGTTTTTGATATCTTTGACCCTTGGTCATTACTATACAAGTAGGATCTTGAAGTTTTATGAAAACATCACCTCCCCTTTCTATTTCTAGTTCATATTCAAGAAAATAAGCACCTGTAGTTTCATTTTCTACTTTTTCACTTTTAGGTGATTGTTTAGCCGCAACAACATCTTTCACTAATTAAACAAAATTTAACCAATCGGGACAAGTTCATCCATCATGATCCATGCTAATATGAAAAGAACACATTGCCTCTTTAGGGTCCTCTTCAATTTGCAACCTTGCTTGAGGGATGGTTAATGTGGGGGTTTTCCCATAATTTAGGGGTTGTTGTCACCTATGAAAGTCTTGGTAAGGAGCTTAGTAAGGGCCATGAGGTTTACTTTGTTACCTTTTCATCATTTCTGCATCATTCATCAACTTTTGCATGACAGGATCTGTAGGAGTAGAGGATGAAGTGGTCTTAGAAGTTTGAACTTCTCTTCTCCATTTACTAGCAGTAATAAATGCATCCTTCAATTGAATAGCTATCCTTTGGGTAGTGGGTAAATCAGCAACTATGTCCTCAATGAGATGAAAACTTACACCCAGAGGGACAACACTGACAAAGAATATCTTTTGGTTTTTTGCATTAGGTCTTGATGCTATGGTAATTCTTTGAATTAACCTATTCAATTTTACCACGAATTCTCTCATAGGTTTGTGTATTTCCTTTTTCATTTGACTAAGTTGAAGTAACAAGGAGCACTCATTCTCGAGAGCTTTAAATCTATTTCTGAATGCATTTTTCATATCATTCCAACTGGAAATGGAATACTAGGGTAGGTGATTAAACCAATTAGTAGTAGCATCGGTTAGCATTTGCACAAATACTCTAACAACAATTTCTTGGGTAGGGATGTTTATAATGCCACAAGCTATATTAAAAGTGCTCAAGTGATCATCTATTGAAACTTTACCATCTCCACTAAATTGAGGTACAATTTTTGTGGCACATTTAGGAAATGCTACAAGATTGACACCAAGGTTCAATGGACCTACATTCTACCCCCATGGTTGATTGACAGCCATGTTTGGTAATATGACTTGTAGAGGTTGGATATTCAAATGAGAAGGAACAAGAGCTTTCAATGAAATTAAAGACTACATCAAAGGTAAGAAAAGGGACTATTTTGGTGGGGAACTAGGTCTACTAAAAGGCTTACTTTTCTTCTTTTTGGGATTATTAAAATCAGGTAGGAACATCAAATTTTTTAAAGGTTCAAAGTTTTCATCTAGGATCCCCTTTTCTCTTTCTCCTCTTGTATATCTCCTAGCAGCCAACTATACCTCTCAATTCTTGTTTAGGGTCTTTTAGGTGCTTTAGAAAGCCTATTGACCACCGCCTCTTCTTAAACCTCAAGCACACCCCTTAGTATTTTAGCCCTTCTTCTTCTCTTTCTAGGACACTTAACACTTGTTGAAATTGTTGACTATTTTGATGCAATATCTAGGTAGTTGCAGTTAAATTTGAGACTATATCCTCCTATGTATCTTCAAATCTAAGATTAGGTTGTAACACAGGGAATACATCATTATTTGGGAGAACAATTATAATTCATAGCCTTTTAAAAGTTTGGTTCTATCTAACAAGGACTCTCCCCAATAGAGTCACCAAAATCTATTTTAAAAGCATAGATCTGTCACTGTTTAGGATACCAAAACCTATTTTCATCAAATCTCATTTCTCTATCAAAACTCATTTTTTTCAAAAAAATAAAGATACCCTTTTATAGATCTCAAATTCAATATCATTATTATATAAATTTTTGAGTGTTTTGACTAGTTATAATATGTTATAATTTCAAAATGATATAAGTTGATATTTCAACATTTTAGAAGATGCTCCCTCAAAAAAGGAAACAAAATAGTAAATCATACCAAAAAAATTGAAAATTTATATTTATCTCTAGAGGAGAGAGTCATCTCCACGAATATGTAATTCTTTTCAAGAAGGTGTAGATTTGATAGGAAAGTTTTGACAGGAGGAAAAAAACTATTGGATTCTGATAAGGTCAAGCTTAAGCAATTATAAAAAAGAAAATATACATTATAAATAATAATTTCTTTTTTTGTTCCCTATCTATACATGTCATCTATAAGATATTTTAAAATTAGAACAAAAATAGATGATTTGCATATACCTTTTTGATGGGAACTACACCCTATAATTTTTACAGTAAAAGAAGAGACTTCAAAATCAAATCAAATAAATAAATTCTTACTTAAAAAGGTTATAAAAATTATAGGCATAAAATTCATCCAATTCTACACATTTCATTAGTTTACATCATCTTCAAATTATAAATACAAATACCATTTTTTTGGTCATTAATGTTGAACTGTAGCATTCTGATATCTTGTTTCTTTATAAAAGGTGACATAGGTTTGTGTTTTTACCCATTGTCTTTCTAATTATACAATGATAATTTTCTCTATACCCAAGACTTGGAAAGTACAAAAATGTTCACAACAGCTAAGAAAACTTCATGTTATTTGTTTTCTCTCTATATTTATAGGTATAGCTTCCTTTATGAGATCTATCAATGAGTTAAAAACCAATTTTTCACTTTTTCCAGAAAGTACATAAGGACTCTCACATACTCCTAGGTAGTGAGATGATAATTAATTCATATAATAAAGATAAAATTACTCACAATCTTTTCACTGTAATCACTTATTAAAAGAAAAGAATGATACAGAAACTTCATAATAACCATTCAAGAAATTTGATCAATGTGAATTGCAGAAGAAACAATAATAGATATCTCAAACAATAAATCAAATGTTTACAAAGTAACAATGATTTAGGCACTTCAAACACCAATTTTTAAACTGAGATCCAAGATTTTATATATATATATATTTAGAAACTTCTTTCTTGTACGGAGTCATTCAAAAAGAAAATATATATATGCTATCTATCTATTGCTGTACAAAAAGTACCTATTTTATAAGAGTGCTTTTCTAGCTTTCTATATTCTAATCCTTAATTAGTTCAATGTCCTAGCATTTATAGTCTTATTACATATCCAAAAGGCCTCCATTAAATCCCAACCATTTCAGTTTAAATAGTTATGTTAAGAACAAAAATAGTTTTAAAAATGGTTGCCCAAAACATGACTATAAGTAACTATCTCGATCAGACTTCATCATCGGCCTTTTCTCCCTTGCCTATGGTTTGCTTTACCATCTTCCAACTTCTGAAGGTGTTCATAAATTCTTGCATCACATGAGAATGGGGGTTTCTTAAAAATCAGCAGCTTAGTCCTACAAGCATCTTTTTGCCATTTGAATTCTTTGATCTTCAGGCTCTGTCATAGCATGAGGTTCCTATTTAGACATAGCATGGATTCAATATTTGCTAATGTGGTGAAATAACTAGTGGTAGGAAATTTGTTTTCCTTAATCCTTGCAATATCATCATTGAAGCTCTTCATTAATGCTTTAGAATCCATGTTACCATCATCAAACTATATAATTCTTGTAGGATTCACTATATTCATATCTTTAAGAAGCTCCTCATGCATCCCAGCAATTTTTTTTCAATGGATTGAATTTCTTTAATAGCTTCTTTGTAGATCAATTCTTTCCAACCCATATTATTTTTCATAATGAACAACATAAAAGAATCTACAATTTTCATAGGGTTCTCACTTAGAAATTTAAGTACTCCATATTTTCCAACTTCAGTCACCTGGAACACAATAGCCTAACATTGACTATGTTCAATTTCCCACCTTGGAATAAGGGTTTGAATTTCTCTCAAGAGAATTTCCCCTTTAGCTTACACAGTGGTACAATCTAGGATAAACTTATTACCTTCTTTGATGATGGAATTCACCCAATCTTGCATTGCATTCGAAAGTAGCTTCCCTTTTTGCATCTGTTTAACTAGTTGTTGGCTATCTGCATAATTAGGATTGAAAGATTGAGTCTAAACAAATAGTAGGGCCCTGAGATTTATTAGTGAATCTATATAAGCGGCCATGGTCACCACTAAGGCTTTGAGTTCCTTCTTCTCCCTGCTATCTTTTTTAACAGGGTTAACATATGATCAGAAGAAAACTTGATGAAGTTATTACCTATATTTCTATTGATGGTCCCAAGTTTAACTAAAGTAACTTTGAAGCCTTCACTATCAATTTCTCCAAATTTAGTTTTGTGTTTATACATGGCCAATTCTTCTATAATTTTCCCAGTTACTAGATCTAAATTAAATGGGCATCACTTTTTATCTTTTTAACTTTGGAACCACATGTTGCATACTTTGTTACAATATCTTTCACATGTGTACATACTGGCTATAAATTTATTTTCTTACTAACTGAGTTAGATAACTAGGATGGGACAATAGGATTAGCAGAGATTACCTAAGTATCCTGGGTAGGGGTCATGAATTTAGGTTGGTCCACCCTAGGAGCTTCAATAAATTGCACCTCACAATCAAGATTGTCTGAGGAACCAAGACCATCACCTGAATCCTATCCTTGGGTCAACATCTTTTCTTTTTGAACTTCTTGTTGCATGAGAGCTTCAGACTTGGTTTAGATCTAGTTCAAAAAGCCATGTTTTATGTATGAGTTGGTATCATTTTCCACTTACCAAGAGTTGACACACCACCTGCAACAAGAGATGAAACTTGGATGTCAGGGGTCAGTGGTTTAGAAAAAGAAATCATCTTTGGAGATTGTTCATTGACTACTTTCATGCTTTGCCTCCTTAGCCAATTGTCTATACGGGTGAGAATGGATCTAGTTCTTAGATTTATGTCATCTTCTTCTTCCTTATTCTAATCCACTTCCAATTTTCTTAACGCACTAGCCTCCTCCCACTCTAGTTCAATAATGTCCAAACCATCTTCAACTACTCCTAGTTGAAATTTCAATTTGAGAGAATTGATTTGTTGAAGTGTTAATCTTGAGTGGTATCTTTTTAACACTTCTTCATTTTTATAATCCTACCATAAGTCTTCCAAGTGTGGAACTATGGATAACTGACCCTTCAGACCAAGAACTTGAGTCGCAAATCCTTTACTATAAAAATCCCTTCTTCATTGGTAAGACCTAAAACCAAAACCAAGAAAATTACTTCCTATGACTAAGGCATTGATCATGCTACTACAAGTCAAAGGACCAAGTTTGATAGGAAACACTGACTCCCAATTCTCTTGAGGTAGATTATCTTTAATGACAAAGAATAACTACTTGCAGACTTTAGCTAAAACAAAACAGTCAAGTGCATAATGTGGTAACCTCATTGGCTCATCCTTGAACCCTTCTACTCTCAAATAGGTGAACTTAGGGAACTATATGTAATAGCTTCCATAGTTTTGAATCAGTTTTTGAGCTTTTAAAGATAATCTAGGAATGGGTGCCTTTTTCAGAGATAAATACACACCTTCTGCCAATACATCATGTACTTTTCTAAAAATTTCTAACACTTTATCTCTTTGAAATAGGGGACAATATTGATAGACTGTTATTTCCTCACTCCAAATTTTATGAGGTAGGGAAGTAAGATTACTAACACAAGCAATGTAGTATGTGAGATAAGAGGCCATATAGAAATTTTCCCCAGATTCCTTAGAATGTTTAAGTTGTGTTCTTAATGAGCTAGCAATTTTTTTGGCCCAATCCATCCTTTGTTCCTCCTTTAAAATGATCTCTACATAACAAAAAATCCATTCTTCAAAAAGGGGGAAATCCGCTGAACCCTTAACTTAGTGTAATAGCACTACAAGATCATGAATATGGGGTTTTAGATGATCTTTTGTGACTATCTTAGGTAGCCTTGAACCTCTTCCATAATTAGCTGTTGTCCCCTTCTTGGCTAGGATGTTATGGCATTCTCTTGGGGTTTCTTGGTACTTAGCCAAGGATTGGATGGGAAAAAATACAAGGAATGTTCTTTCTAGTAGACATAACACTAAGGCAATAGTTTCCTTGGAGATTGATAGCATAGGTTCTCCATCTTTGTTTAGGATACTTTTACTCCTCACATCATAATGATCAATATAGAGTTGGAGCAATTCAAGGCTTAACAGGGCAGAAGGGAAAGCTGCGGCTAGGCTTGCATGTTTGAAATCTCTCGATGTGACCATTTTATTAGATACTTCTCTTCGTAGCTATACTTACAATGATTAACTTTGTCTAACACCCAATCCTTCTTTTTTGGTGAAAGATCTTCCACTTCAAATCATGATGACAATTTCCCATACTTGAAATTAAGGAACTCTTTTAAATTATTACCTCTTGACATGGTAATTAGTGCCATGGGAAAATGGTGACTTTTAGAACCTACAATCAATTTCTGCCAAGGAGCCTTAGTAGTAGAAATGCTTTGAATTGCTTCAAATAAAGATTCAAAGTGGTTCAAAGTAATTCAAAATAACACTCCATAGTCTCACATGAATTACCTGTAGAAAACAAATAGTTAGCATAAAACCCTTTGATTGAACTCCTTTGAACTACTTTGAACCAAGGTTCAAAGAGGTTTGGACAAACATAAGGAATGATTGGAAGATGCAGAAGGTTTTATACAATGTTTTCAATGGCTAGGAGAACACGAAGTGACAATAGGAAGCTTCAATAACTAGATGGGCAATTTAGGAAAAGTTCAAAATAGGGTGACTCAGAATATGGCTAATAGGGGCTCTAACTAAGGATTGGGTACACAAAGTACACAGAGAACTTAGAAAACTAGAAACAAAAATAGCACTAGAACCAAAATAGAAAAGAATGAGAAGAGAAAGAAAATGAAAAAAAAACCAAAAACAAAAGGTATGTACATGATTGGGACATTTAAGACATTAGATCTTTGTTAACTTCAAATCATGCCCATTATAAGTAAATGGCATAATTGTGCCATCTAGGTAACTTAGACAAAAAGTGTTTGGACCAACAACTTCAGAGATGATAAATGGCCCTTTCTAGAGGGAGTCAAATTTTCCATGTGCTCCTTTAGGTTCTCTTTTCTTATCCCACAAAAGAACTTCATTTTTTAGGAAACTGTGAGGCGTAGTTCTCATATCAAAGATTTACTTCACCTTCATCTGATGCTCTATAATATGATCAACAAGCTTTTCCCTTTCTTCTTCTAACTTATTCAAATACATTGTTCTCTTCTCTAGAGAGTCTCAAAAAAAATGATCCTCAATCATAGATTGCAATTTTGAAGCAGACAACTCTAGAGGTAGGGATACTTGAGCACCAATTCCATATACCAACTCAAATGGAGCCATGCCAATGGCCCTTTTAGGAGTAATATGGTCAGCCCACAATGCTTTATACAATTTTTTGTGCCAATTCTAGGGATTATCAGCTACAAGTTTTTAAATTATTGCAACCAAGATCTTGTTACTCGATTCTGCCTACCCATTCCCTTGGGGAAAATAATCCAAGGAATGAGCTAGGGATATGCCATGCTCATAGAAAAAAAGAGAAATCTCTTCCAATGAAAAATAGGTTGTATTGTCTTAGAATATTTTTTAAGGAACCCCAAACCTGACATATATATATTCAAATAAGAACTTACATACCACTTGAGAATTGGCCTTCTTTGTTAGGATAGCTTCCACCCATTTGGTGAAATAATCAGTGGTAGTTAATATGTATACATGCTTGGCACTCGATGAGGAGTTAGAGGTCCAATGAAGTTGATACCTCATTAATGGAAGTGTTCATCGATCACTATTGGCCTCAAGGGTAAGGCTGCCAATTGAGGGCACCCAGTGAAAAGTTGACATTTTTCACAATTTTTTACAAACTTGTAAGCATCTTTGAACATACTCAACCAATAAAAGAAATTCTTGAGGATTTTAAAAGTAGTCACTGTAGATGAGAAATTCCCTCTGCATACATCTAAATGATATGCTCTTAACAAATTTTCCTATTGATCTATATCTACACATCTCAAAATGGTTCCATCCATCCCTCTCTTATACAAAATACCATTAGAAATCACATATTTTGCAGATTTCAACCTAAGATTCCATTTTTCTCTATAGCTCATGTTTGGTGGGCATTCACCATATGTAAAAAAGTATATTACATTGGAGAACTAGGGATCTATTGAACTTACTAGCAAAATAGTGGGCATTTCTTTAGTATTATTAGGAGATGAATCTTTATTTTCAGCTATCAATTTGCATAAACCTTGTCATCTTACTAAAGATGTAGGCTTAATGGTTAAATCATATTCTTTAACCTTAGTTACCCATAGAGCTCTTTTATTTACTCCAATCTCCTACTAAGTTAATATACTTTTTATCATTGTTTCTAGCACATAAACAATTGAATGGGAATGCAGAATGTAATACCTAAACTACTTCAATGCCTTTACCATAGCAAATGCATGTTTCTCCATTTGGGTATAGTTCAATTCATGCTTCTTCAAGGGAATGCTCATGAAATTAATCAAGGCTTCATTTTCTTTATCATCCTTTTGAGTCAGAATAGTAGACAAAGTATGTTCTGAATCATAGTAGTAAATGATGAAATCTTTTTCAAAATTAGGACTTACTAGCATGGGTGCATTTGAAATGCTTGTTTTAATATCCTCAAAAGCTTACTTGCCCTCTTCCTACCATCTGAAGGGATTTTTTTCACTCATTATACCCAACATGTGTCTTACCTTTTCAAAAAAATTAGGAACAAAACTTCATAAAAAATTAATTTGATCAAAGAAGGAGTTCAAATCACTTCTATTAGTGGGCAGTGCAATTTTTTGTATTGCCTTCACCATTTCTAGGTCAATCCTTATACCATCTTTAGAAATGATATGTTCAAGAAATTTTCCTTCCTTGACAAAGAACATAGACTTTTAGGATTGATGGATATACCATGTTGTCTGCATTAGTCTAGCACCATTCCCAAGTCTTGCAAGTGGTGTTGCCTTCTCTTAGAATATACAGTCAAGTCATCAAGATATATTACAATTATTGTGTCCCTCAAATATTTAAAGGAAGAATTAATTTCCCTATGGAAATTTTCTCCTGCATTGATCAAACCAAATGGAATCTGATTGTAAGAAAAAGTGCCCCAGGGAGTAATGAAGGTCATCTTGTGCTGATCCTCAAGTGCAACACTCATCTTATTGTATCCTGAATACCCGTAAAGCATTGACATAACTTCAAACTCAATAACCATTTTCAAAATATGATCCATAGTGGGAAGTGCATAATTGTCCTTGAGGCTGGCTTGATTCAGATTTCTAAAACCTACATAAATTCTTATTTCACCATTTTTCTTTCTCACGAGGACAATAATTGTTACCCATGTTAAGTGATGAATCGGATAGATTATGCAAGCTCTTGGCATCTTCTCCACTTCTTAAAACATAGCCTCAAATACCTTAGGATTATAGTTTTTGAGCTCTGCATTTTTGGTAGAATTAGCCTGTATGTGTTCTTTCCCTTTAGTATGGATCGGGTTTTGACCGGTTTGTGCATAAGGGTTTTGATTTCTTTGACCCTTAGTCATTACTATACAAGAAAGGTCTTGAAGTGTTCTAAAAACATCACCTCCCCTTTTTATGTCTAGTTCATATTCAAGAAAATAAGTACCTGGACTTTTGTTTTTTGCTTTTTCACTTTCAGGTGATTGTTCTGTTGCAAGAGCGTCTTTTGCTAATTAAACACAATTTAACCAATCAGGACAAGTTTGTCCATCATGATCCATGATCATATGAAAAGAACACATCACCTCTTCAGGGGCATCCTCAATTTTCAACCTTGTTTGAGGAGCAATTAATGTGGGGGTTTTGCCATAATTTGGGGGTTGTTGTCATCTATGAATGTCCTGGTAAGGAGCTTGGTAAGGGCCATGAAGTTTATTCTACTTCCTTTTCATCATTGCCACATTATTCATCAACTTCTACATGATAGGATCTGTATGAGTAGATAATGAAGTGGTCCCAAAAGTTTGAACTTCTCTTCTCCATTTACTTGTAGTAGTAAATGCATCCTCCAATTTAATAGCTAGCCTTTGGGCAGCAAGTAAATTGGCAACTGTGTCCTTAATGAGATGAAAACTTACATCCATAGGGTTGGTAGCATTGACAAAGAATATCTTTTGTTATTTTGCATTAGGTCTAGATGCTATAGGAATTCTTTGAAGTAACCTATTGAATTTTGCCACGAATTCTCTCATAGGCTTGTGTATTTCCTTTTCCATTTGACTAAATTGAAGTAACAAGGAGCACTCATTCTTAGGAGCTTTGAATCTATTTCCAAACACATTTTCATATCATTCCAACTGGTAATGGAATGATAGGGTAGGTGATTAAACCAATCAGCATTAGCATTAGTTAGCATTCAAACAAATAGTCTAATAGCAATTTCTTGGGTAGGGAAACTTATAATGCCACAAGCTATATGAAAAGTGCTCAAGTGATCGTCTATTGAAACTTTACCATCTCAACTAAATTTAGGTAGGATTTTTATGGTGCCTTTAGGCAATGTTGTAGGATTGATACCAAGGTTCAATGGACCTATATTCTACCCCCATGGTTGATTGATAGCCATGTTTGGTAATATGACTTGTAGAGGTTGCATAATCAAATGAGAAGGAACAACAGCTTTTAATGGAAGTAAAGACTGCACTAAAAATGAGAAAGGGGACTATTTTGGTGGGAAACTAGGTCTACTACAAGACTTACTTTTCTTCTTTTTGGGATTATTAAAATTAGGCAAGAATTTCAAATTCTTTAAAGCTTCAAAGTTTTCGTCTAGGATCCCATTTTCTCTTTCTCCTCTTGTATACCTCCTAGCAGCTAGCTCTACCTCTCAGTTCTTGTTTAGGGTCTTGCAGGTGCTTGAGCAAGCCTATTGACCACTACCTCTTCTTTAACCTTAGGTATACCCCTTAATAGTTCAGCATGTTCTTCTTCTCTTTCTAGGATACTTAACACTTGTTGAAATTGTTGGCTATTTCAATGCAATATCCAGGCAGTTGTAGTTAAATCTGAGACTATATCCTCCTGTGTATCTTCAAATCTAAGATTAGGTTGTAAAATAGGGAACACATAATTATGTGGGAGAAAAATTATAATTCATAGCCTTTTAAAATTTTGGTTCTATTTAACAAGGACTCTCCCTAGTAGAGTCGCCAAAATCTGTTAGTGAACAAATTGTCTTTCTAATTACACCATAATAATTTGCTTTATGCCTAAGACTTGAAAACTACAAAAATGTTCCAATAGCTGAAAAAACTTCATGTTATTTGTTTATCTTTGTATTTATAGGTATAGCTTCCTTTATGAGATCTATCAATGAATTAAAAACCAATTTCGCACTTTTGCTAGAAAGTGCATAAGGACTCTCACATACTCCTAGGTAGTGAGATGATAATTCATTCACACAATAAAGATAAAATAACTCACAATAGTTTTACTATAACCATTTTTTCAAGGAAAAGAATGATATAGAAACTTCATAATAACCATTCAATAAATTTGATCAACGTGAATTGTAGAAGAAATAGCAATAGATATCTCAAATGATAAATCAAATATTCACAAAGTAACAATGATTTAGGCACTTTAAACACCAATTTTTAAAGCAGGATCCAAGATGATATACATATATATATATATATATATATATATATATATATATATATATATATATATATGCTATCTATCTATTGCTATGCAAAAAGTACCTATTTTATCAAAGTGTTTTTCTAGCTTTCTATATTCTAACCCTTAATTAGTTCAATGCCCCAACATTTATAGTCTTATTAAATATCTAAAAGGCCTCCATTAAAGCCTAACCATTTTAGTTTAAATAATTATGTTAAGAACAAAATTATTTTTAAAAATAATTGCCCAAAACATGACCGAAAGTAACTATCTTGATCAGACTTCATTGCTGGCCTTTTCCCCCTCATCCATGGTTTGTCTTACCAATTTCTAGATTCTAAAGGTGTTCATAAATTCTTGCATGGCATGAGAATGGGGGTTCTTCAAACTTAGCATCTTAGTCCTACAAGATCATTTTTCCATTTGAATTCTTTGATCTTTAGGCTCCATCACGGCATGAGATTCTTGTTTAGACATAGCATGGATTCAATATTTGCTAGTGTGGTGAAATCACTAGTGATAGGCAATTCATTGTCCTTAATCCTTGCAATAGCATCATTGAAGCTCTTTGTTAATGCTTTAGAATCCATGTTGCCATCATTAAACTATAGAATTCCTATAGGATTAACTATATTCATATCTTTAAGAAGCTCCTCATGCATCCTAGCAATCTTCTCTTCAATGGATTGAATTTCTTTAATAGCTTCTTTGTAGATCAATTCTTTCCAGCCCATATTAGTTTTCATAATGAACAACATAGAAGAATCTACAATTTTCATAGGGTTCTCACTTAGGAATTTAAGTACTCCATATTTTTCAACTTCAATCACCTAGAACACAATAGCCTGACACCAACTCCATTCAATTTCCCACCCTAGAATAAGGGTTTGAATTTCTCCCAAGAGTGTTTCCCCTTCAGCATACACAGTGGTAAAATCTAGGATAAACTTATTACCTTCTTTGATGATGGAATTTACCCAATCTTGCATTGCATCTAAAAGTAGCTTCCCTTTTTGCATTTGTTTAACCAGTTGTTGGTTGTCTATAGAATTAGGATCGAAAGACTGAGGAGTTTGAACAACTAGTAGGACCTCAAGATTCATTAGTGAATCTATATAGGCATCCATGGTCGCCACTAAGGCTTTGAGTTCCTTCTTCTCCTTGTTATCTTTTTCTAACTAGGTTAACATATGATCAGTAGAAAACTTGAAGTTATTACCTATATTTTTGTTGATGGTCCCAAGTTCAACTGAAGTAACTTTGAAACCTTGATTGTTAATTTCTCTAGATTCAATTTTCTGTTTATACATGGCCAATTCTACTATAATTTTCCTAGTTTCTAGATCTTTAATTAAATGGGCATCAATTTTTAGCTTTTTAACTTTGGAACCACATTTTGCATACTTCATTACAATAATTTTCACAGGTGTACATACTAGCTACAAATTTCTTTTCTTATTGACTAAGTTAGATAACCAAGATGGGACAATAGGATTAGCAAAGATTGTTTGAGTGTCTTGGGTAGGGGTCATGAATTTAAGTTGGTCCACCCTAGGAGCTTCAATAAATTGCACATCACCATTAGGATTATTGAGAAACCAAGACCATTCCCTAAATCCTATCCTTGGGTCAACATCTTTTCCTTCTAAACTTCTTGTTGCATGAGAGCTTCAAACTCAATTTTAGATCTGGTTCAAGGAGTCATGTTCTATGTATGATTTGGCATCCTTTTCTACTTACCAGGAGTCAACACACCACCTGCAATAGGAGATGAAACTTGGATGTTAGAGGTTAGTGCTTCAAAAAAAAGAAATCATCTTTGGAGATGGCTCATTGACTACTTTCATGCTCTGCCTCCTTAACCAATTGTTTGTATAGGTGAGAATGGATCTAGTTCTTAGATTTATGTCATCTTCTTCTTCCTTATTCTAATCTACTTCCAATTGTCTTGACTCACTAGCCTCCTCCCCCTCTAGTTTAACAATGTCTTAACCATCTTCAACTACTCTTAGTTGAAATTTCAATTTGAGGGAATTGATTTGTTGAAGTGTTAATCTTGAGTGGTATCTTTTTAACACTTCTTCATTTTTAAAATCCTACCATAATTCTTCGAGGTGTGGAATTGTGGATAACTAACCCTTTAGATCAAGAACTTGAGCCACAAATCCTTTACTATCAAAATCCCTTCTTCCTTGGTAAGACCCAAAACCAAAACCAAACAAATTACTTCCTATGACTAAGGCATTAATCATGTTGCTACAAGTCAAAGGACCAAGTTTGATAGGAAACATCAACTCCCAATTTTCTTGAGGTAGATTATCTTTAATGATAGATAATAACTACCTACAGACTTTAGCTAAAACAAAACAATCAAGTGCATAATGTGGTAACCAGATTGGCTCATCCTCGAACCCACCTACTCTCAAATAAGTGAACTTAGGGAACTATATGTAATAGCTTCCATAGTTTTAAATCAGTTTCTGAGCTTCTAAATAAAATTTGGGGATAGGTGCCTTTTTCAAAGATAAATGCATACTTTCTACCAATACATCATATACTTTTCTAAAATTTTCTAACACATTATCTCTTTGAAGTAGGGGACAATATTGATAGACTTTTATTTCCTCACTCCAGATTTCATGAGGTAGGGAAGTAATATTACTAACACAAGCAATGTAGCATGTGAGATAAGAGGCCATATAGAAATTTTCCTTAGATTCCTTAGCATGTTTAAGTTGTGTTCTTAATAAGCTAGAAATTATTTTGTCCCAATCCATCCATTGTTCCCATTTTAAAATGATCTCTACAAAAAGAAACATCCATTCTTCAAAAAGGAGGACACCAGTTGAACCCTTAACGCAGTTTAACAACACTACAAGATCATGAATATGGGGTTTTAGATTATCTTTTGTGACTATCTTAGTTAGCCTTGAACCTTCGCCATAATTAGTTGTTTTCCACTTCCTAGCTAGGATGTTATAGTATTCTCTTGGGGTTTCTTGGTACTCAGCTAGGGATTGGATGGGAGAAAATGTAGGAAATGTGCTTTCTATTAGACATAACATTGAAGCAATAGTTTTCCTAGAGATTGACAGCATAGGTTCTCCATCTTTATTTAGGATACTTTTACTCCTTACATCATAATGATTAATATAGAGTTGGAGCAATTTAGGGCTTAACAGAGCAGGAGGGAAAGCTATAGCTAGGCTCACACATTTGAAATCTCTTGATGTGATCTTTTTATCAAATACTTCCCTTTGTGGCTATACTTGCAATAATTAACTTTATCTAACACCCAATCCTTCTTTTTTGGTGAAAGAGCTTCCACTTCAAATCATGATGACAATTTCCATGCTTGAAATTAAGTCATTCTTTTAAATGATTATCTCCTGACATGGTAATTAATGCCATGGGAAAATGGTAACTTCAACAACCTACAATCAATTTCTACCAAGGAGCCTTAGTAGTAGAATCACTTTGAACTACTTTGAATCAAGATTCAAAGGGGTTTGAAGTAATTTAAAAGAACACTTCGTAATCTCGTGCAAATTACCTGCAGAAGACAAACAGTTAGCATAAAACCCTTTGATTGAACAGCTTTGAACTACTTTTAATTGAGGTTAAAAGTGGTCCAAAGAGGTTCAAAAAAATGCAAGGAATGATGGGAAGCTATGGAAGTTTGTATACAATTTTTTTGATGTCTGGGAGAACACAAAGTGACAATAGGAAGCTTCAATAACTAGATGGACAATTTAGGAAAAGTTCAAAATAAGGTGAATCACAATATGGCTAACAAAGGACAAAGAACTTAGACCCTTTTACATCCCCTTAAGGTTTTATGTCTGGTATATTTTGTTTTTGAAACAAAGAGCCAAGTAAATGATTGATGTATCGGGTAGGGTTGTTGGTTATTTGAGAAGGATATTGGATGAGTATGAGGTATTTATGAACATTGATCCCTAATTCACAATGTGATAGGATAGATCTAATATCTTGATGTATGGAATATGTCACTAGTATCATAGATGTATGTGTGTGATTTATGGAACTTCCCAATAGATAAGGCATTGATCAGCTATAGGATCAATTTTTTCTTATTGTTGCATATTTGGGGATTCACTGAAATCAAATTTATAATCATCTATTTCCCTTTATGTTTAAGAGCTAAAAGGATGCCCTCACTCATCTTGTGGATTTCATAGAATTTACAATTTTCTACTACACATCTTTGTTATTGCATAAGTATAGGAGAAACAAGGTTTTTATCTACTTTATTTAGATTTAGTGTATGCTTTTGAATAATTGGTACCAGATGAATGAATCTGAGGTACACCTGCCTAGGTTTTGTAGAAACTAAAGTAGAAGAAGGGTCTAGCCTTATAGTTGTCTAGGTATCTGAAAGGGTATGTTGTAGATTAGAAGTAGCTTCCCCTAGATTTATCCTATTCTCATTGGGATAATTTGAAGCATAACATTTTAAAACACCAACAAGTTGCATGCAAAAATCTAGCTGGTAAAGAGTTAACCCTTGATCCATGGTTCAACTTGTAACCTAATATCTTGGTTAATAAATTTACTTCTCTATCTTGAATGGAGTCTACCTTCATGTTCCTTTCATCAAACTTTGTATTCAAGTTTCTCTCAACCATCTTCTTGACATTTTTCTCATTAATAGGATTACAACCTTTTTTACTCAATCTCTAACCTTGTGAATTAGGTCATTGTTAATAACAATCTTCTCATCTCTTAACCAGAAATATATTATCATGTACCCTACTCAAAATCATTTCATTTCAATCATGATTGTCAAACTTCATATAAAACATATACTTCACTAGATTCAAATTCTCTAGGTGCAAATACGTCTTAGACTTAAAAGGTAAGTCACTATTACACATCTTTCCTAAATCTTAATGAATCTCTTCATTACCTATGGTCTCAATCTTACAATGGATGTAACTTTTGATATCCTTGACATGCAACACATTTTCTAGAATTTGAAAAAAATGCACCCAACAAATTATCCAATAAGGAAACAAACAAATGTTTCCTAAACTTGTACCATGGTATTTTATTTAAATCATACACATTATGACTTTCCATTTGAACTATAACTAAAAGTTACTAAAAATTTGGATTCAAGATTCACAAAATACCTTAAAATCATGATTTAGGGCTTATGCAACTTTTGGCTATACGTCGTCAAATCACTCTTCAATTTAGTTGAGATAATTCATATGAACAAATGATATATACAATCTTTCTTTCAATCCTTAAATCATTTCAAATCACACTATGCATTAAATGTGTATCTACCATAGATTCAAATCCTATCATTGTATACCAAGAAGCTTGATTTCTCAATTCCTTCTCATTGTGATCATACCAAGACTTGTGGACTTTTATCATAGCATTCTCTCTATGTCCTTAACTTCCTATTAATTGCACAACTTTCAACTCTCTCTAACATTAGTTTTGACCAACTAATGCTCTGCTACAGCTAGAGCTACTTAATTATGGTAGGATGAGTCATAATCTATGACTTTAATGTCCTATTAGGTGCATTTAAAATTTGTTCCTCCAAAACTATATAAGAGCTTTCAAGATGTCTAGCTATCACAAATTATTCCTTGAATTCATCAACATCATCCTTAATTGCTTCATTCTAACTATTGTTACTACCATAATCATTCCTTCTATCTTTTTTTTTATTGTTCCTTCTGTTATTCAAATTTCTATTAATGTCCCTTCTATCCATTCTACAATATCTTGCTATGTGTCTAAAGTTATTATATAACTGACATACAAGTACATTCATCCTTTGATTATTTCCATTTTGATTCTCAAGTGCTCTATAATTCCTTGCAATGTGTCCAGGATTGTTACACTTGTAACACGTGAACTAGTTCTTCTCTCCATTAGATTTTTCTCCATCATTGGATCTATTCTATGATCTTCCTCCTTCATTACGTATAGGGTTAGTATTCCTATACATTCTACTACCTTATGTCCATAACTATGACAATTACAACAATAGAAATTAGTAATGGTTTTAAAAGACTTACCTATGCAATCTCTTTTCATGTTTCAAACCTCATTACATATGAAGCATCTACCTCTGAACTCATGTCTTACTTCCTTGGGTGGTTCATCTTGCTTAGGTTTATCAACTTTCTTATTTTCTTAGGTTCAATGGGTTTAGTGAACAAATTAATTAACTCAACTTCCTGTGATACTTCAATGGATGTACTTGATTCTACCTTACTTAGATCAGATTCTTTAGGGGATTCAATAACTAGATCTGGTTCTCTTCTTATTTCAACTTTCTTGGCTGATTTCTCTCCAATAAGATATCCAAGTCTTGTCTTGTCATTAGAAGGTTAGCTTGTGTCAATTCTCCTTTCACAAAAATTTTATACTTTTCTAACTCAGCATGTTCAATCTTGATAGTATCTAGTTCAAATGTAATTTAACTTAATTGGGATCTAAGATTTGCATTCTCAATTTTCAATTATGGTTCATTCTTACCACCATTTCTCTTGAGACTCAAATTAAGTTCAACAATTTTTAGTTCATGTTTCAAGATCTCATTCTCCTTTTGAAGATCTCCTACTTCATCATTATCACTAGTATATGCAATTGATTCCTTACCAGATTCTAAATCATCAATATTTTCTTTTAACTTTTCAATGAAAACTTTTGCATCTTCATATCTATCTTTTAGGTTATCTCTTTCTTTAGTAAGAAAGTCACTATGCTCAAGAGCTTCTTCTAGGTTTTTCTTCAACTATTCCATATTTTTAGGGATCTTACTTAAGTTGTTAATCTTCTTCAAAGTAACTGGGATTTGATACCAATTGTTAGAAATATATAATACTGAGAGTGGGAGGTGAATCAGTATTCTACAAACTTTTTCCCATAACTAAATATTGTTGATTACTTTATAACTTGCATATGAAAGTAAACCAACAATGTTGAATAGTAAATATAACCATGCACATAGATAACTCATAACACCATTATTTCTTAACTAGGGAAACATTGGCCAAGGGAAAACCTCAATGGTGATGATACCCACTAGATGATTCACTAAAAAATAGGATCTTGTTAAGGATATTGACCCTGTTAGGAGTCCATGAAGTACATATAGTGTCTCGAGTCCTAGTTAGGAAACCTATTAGGATTTACTTCAACCTTGTTAGGAGTTGGTAGAACAAATACAATGTATGCAAGAAGAGCCAACTATCCTAACATGCAATTATACAATTCAGTTCTTCACAAGAATAGATATACATACAATACTTGATGTACCTTGTACTTCACACTTGTTCTGATCATACATCAAAATTTTCATAACATACAACTCACAAATATTTCATGATCTATGTACAATAGTTTGCATCACATAACACTTGCTCATTTGTCATAGATAGCACACTTATATTCGCAAGATAAGATCTTTACTTATAACTTGTGTAATTACAAAACTATGCTCAGTCAGCCTTTATGTGTTCATACACTTGGAATAATAAAATAATTTATGGAATAATATCCACAAAGTTAGATCATCATAACTTATTATTATTTTGTAATCAAAATAATTCCTAAGGTCATACAATCCAATTCTCTCCTATTCTTTGTTCTACACTATTAAATACCTGCACTGGTATTTTGATCATAACTCATGTGGTACTATCTATACACATCTATGCATTGGTATACATCATCATCATACTATCATGAAGCTTTCCTTAACTTCACATGAGCTAACTCTCAATGAGCTATCCATACACTTAACATATGTTCACTGTGTTGTTGCAAACAATCTAACACTTAGACAATTTTTCTAACTCTAAATGCATAAATGAAATAGTGAATGTATGTTACCATAAATGACAACCATCAAGACATTTATCTGACCATATTTTCCAATAGTTACATCATTTTCATCATATCTTAGGTATTGGTTAGGTATCCATTCCTCTCACACCATCAAAACCAAATTAGAGTACCATAATGGAAGTTGGGTCAACTATTGTAGTTACAACTAAGGCATCTACATCAAGTTTAACATTGAATCTCTCCCCCTTTGTTCTATTTTTTATCCATTCTATGCAAACTAGGGAAACAACATCCCCAAGATTACTATACCCAAACCTCACTAATCCTCTTTTATATGAGATCAATGGGCTGAAGAAAGATAATGAAAGGATTAAAAAGATGCATGAAGAAGAGGAATTACTAATTTTTTCTAAGATTTGATGGTTTTCTAGTTAGGAAGTATCAATTTGTTTTCTATTGGCTATCTAATTGCAAAAATAAATTATAACAATTTTGGCTTTTTTGGTGTAGCAATTTTTCTTCCTAGATCCAGAATGAGTTTGAAGATCTCAAAAACAAGTATGGGACATTACTCAAAGAAAAGGAGATTTTATTTGAACAAAAGACAAAGAAAATTGGTGAAATACTTTTGAAAGTTATATTGAACCAAGGAATTGGTGAGTTGATCTTTCAAGTTACCACATTACATGCAAACAATGTAGATTTCTACAAGTTAATAAGGATTTAAATTTGTGGATATTGGTCTTATGAATTGATTAAGACTCTAATTTTATGAGAAGATTATTACTTTAAAATTTTTGCAAGTTTCCTCTTATGGGGAATCAAGTATGAGAATGAGAGCTGATTTGAACTTGAACTTTAGGTTTTGTTTAAGTGTATGTAAAATGATCACAATTATTTATGCAAACAAAGTTTTCATATTAACATATGGGCGAAAGATGTAATTGGTTAATAAACCATGGAGAAATTTTCCTAGTTGAAATTTGTGACTTTTGATGAAAACTTTGATTTTTGCTAGGTGGGTTGAATGGGTGGAATCAATTTATGATTGGAATGTTATAAGGTATATTTTAATTTTATTTGCTATAGTATTGATTCCAATTTTGGGTATCCTTGTGTTATTGAATTTGAATTCAACCATGTGGAACCAAATGTGCATTAGTTGTTTTTGGGAGTTAGTTTGAAAGAAAAGGGCATGTTAGGTGTTAGGCTTCAATATATTTGTAAATATAATATGAGAGTAGATTGTGTGATTGAATTGTGTGGCCTTGATGAAGCTATGCACTTAGTTGCAGGGGTAAAAATGGAATTTGAATTAAACTTGGATAACTAGTTATTTTCTTCTGATTAAAAGTTTCAATGTGGTAGAGTGAATGCAAGGATTATAGCTGGCCTTTAAACAATAACCTGACAGAGATTGATGATGTGAAAATGCAGACTTTTTTGAAGCTTTCATAAGTTCCAAGATGCTCTACCTTGATAACAAACCTCATGGGTGTTTCAATACTATTATTACTAGCATCTAGCAATATAACAATTACTCTGGTATTAATTTTTCCTATAAATTATTTTTTAATCAATTATCTTTATATATGTTTACAAGTAGATATTATAGTATTAAATTTATATGTCAAAGGCATGTTTATTTTTTTACATTAAATATTAGATCTAAAATCTAGTTCGAAAAATTCAAATATTTTGTATCCTTAATATAGGCTTGTAGATCTATAGTTTGATGATGAGATGCTACTTCACTTCCATAAATATTAAAAGACTTAGTTTACATATCCTTTTATGTCTCTCTCTCACTGGTTTGAGATTTCCTAATTGAGTATTGTATCTATTGTTACATATTTCCAAGCAAGGTCCCTAGGGTTGTCACTACCTCTCCTACTTGTGCATGCCAGTTTCTTTTTGGGAAAATGAACATTACACATTGGAAAGCAAAAAGAATAGACATAAAATCAAAAAGAAAAGAAAAAAGTATAGAAGGTTTAAATGCTTTAAAAGAGAACTTAATAAAGCCAATTATTGAAAAATCTTAACAATAATAAAAATTAAAATTAAAAATAAACACATACCCTAAATATTTTTCAAAATACCTTGACATTCAAGTAGTTAAACAAAAACAAATCATATATCTCAAATAGCTTGAAATGCTTTTATTGAGAGCTAAATGAGATCTAAAATAAGAATTGAAATGCCTACAAAATCTTCTAACATCAATGGTTAAAGTTTCAGGCAAAATAATGAAAGTTGTGAAGTTTTTTAGCTAGAAAGTATTATTCAATTGTATATGACTTTTTTTTACAAAGTGTGGGTTTTTTCCAAGTAATTGGCAAGTTGTTCACAATAATTTGAGGTAGAGTCATGACATGAGTAACTCATGAGTTCTTTTTCCACACAAGTTTTTATTTATGGTTCCAACACCTTAGCACATTTATAAGCTAGCTCTTTTTGGAGTCCCAAAATATTTTAATGAAATCTTGGTTAGGATAAACTTATAATATTGAAACCTATTCACACAAAATCATAATGCAAATACTCATAAGAATATCCCCAAAATTGTAAACTTCAAATTCATTTTATTTCCTTGGTCAACTTAAATGGGACCCTCGCTCATCTTTTAAAATTGGTAAATATTCCTTGACTAGATTATTGTATCTTTGTGAATCTGATGCAAGTAGCATATTAAACCTTTTCAATAAATCCTAAATCCACTATAGATTTTAATGATCAATACAATCTTTTCAAAATGATAGAGGCATTGACACATGTGAAACAAACTCTATTCTGGTCACGAAAATATAGTCATAAATAGCCATCAATAACTCTTCAAATATTTATAATCAAGTCAATCCAATAGTTCATATTGTAGAATGGGTATTTATATATCATTTCTCCAATTTATTGCAATATCTAATGGTGAAATAAAAATTTATGAATGTTTTCCATAAACTAGTCACCGTGAATCAAAGTTTTGGGCAGTAACAAATAGTTTTCACCAAAACTTTGATAGCTTCATCAATAGTGCATGAAATCATCTTAAACCAAAAGAAATGGAAATATTATTCAATGTACTATACTATTATTATATAAATACACTTTTTTTCTATGTTTTATATGGTCATACAAGACATAAAAATAAGAGGAAAAACTTTCAAGACAACAAAACGATGGATTGAACCAATGAAAATATGATACCAAAATGCTTCCAATGCTTATCCAACTTTACATCATGCCTATGAATGACCATTATAAGTTTTTAATAGCCTTTACAACTTCATGTGGAAGTTATAACTACTCAACTTCCTCTTATGACCATCCAACTTCCCATTTTGTGTTTTCACAACTTTTGAAAAGTTGCATTTCACAACTTCTACAATATTTGACTCAAATGACTTTACAACTTTACAAGAAAATTCCAAACATATTAGAATGGAATAGTAATGTCCTTTTATCACCATTTTACCACTTTAGGGTTATTTTATACCATTTTTTTCAAATAACCAATTCAAGACCATAATAAGAGAAAATTAAATACTTTCTTGGTGCCCCTACACCAGCTTCTCACTCGTATCAAGTGGATAAAAGACAAAAAAAAATCTTTCGAAAGCTACATAATCTAGTTTTTTAATCACCTTGAATGGATTCTTATACAGAGAGACTAGTTAGTTATTTTTAGACTAAAAAATGCTTGGTTAAGCTATCCAAAGACTTTAAAATGTAGAAACATGGTTGAAATTCATGTATGATGTGCTCTTCTCTAAATCCAGTGGCACTACCTTTAGTAAGATTAGTACTATTATTCATGTGGTTAGAACCTATTTACTGGGAGGGTTTGGGGTGCTAATTTATATTGGAATGAATGTCAAACCAACTCAAAGATTTGTTACATATGTTCTCATTTATGTAGTGTTTGTTATAGATTTTAAATATTGGGAGACAACCTTGGGCACTTCTAAAGCATACTTTCATAAAATTAGTCATGTTTAGGTTTTTAAAAATCCTTTCTAATGTCTACAAGCATGAAAATTTAAACTCTAGGACTAGATATTGAAAATTAATTATTATTTTTTATTTAGAGGGGCACATTAGCTGCCCTTTGATGTCATCTTGATGTTTACAATTCAGCATTGACAAGAAACATGTCTCCCCTTTTGGGGTGGACATTCTTTATTTGACCTCTTATTGTAGCCCATGCCCATTAGATGACATGGATTTATTTGAACTTTTTGGATAATATTATGATATAATTATTTTCTCCTTTTGTGTGTTAAGGATCCTTGAATCTTGATATATTCAAATAGGTTTTGTTCTGAATATTTTTTGGATAAAATTATGAAACAATTTTCCTTTTCTTTATGTGCAATAAAGATCCTAGGTATATCAAAATGAATTCAAATGATAAACATAAACTTAAAGTTGTAGATGTGAGCAACTCATCTCATTTATTATTGAAAATTTTCATCTATAGTATTAAAATCATGAATATTTATAAAATGCAATTGAATCAAGAATGATGTGTACTATTTTATTGATTTTGTGATATGTTTAAATATTTAAATTAAGTGTTCATTCTGCTTTAATTCTTCTAGTTAGTGACGAGAACTTGTTTGCCAATGTGATTGATGCATATATCGTAGATGGTATTATTAGCATCATTAACAAAGGGTATTAGCTATGCATTTTTCTTGTGTTATTTTAAGTATTTTAGACTATAGGGTTTTGGATAGTAGGATTACTTTTTAATATCTTGTACAATTGTTTATAAGAGATTAAGATGTTAGCCCTCAATGTTTCTTCAACTAGATATGTTCTGAATAAAATGCACTAAAATTATTAGGAGATACCAAGAAGATCTTAGAAGTTTTTATTTCATCAGTAAATAAACATATAATTAAGTGGAAAATAAGTCTCATACAAATTATTTGAAGCACATAACTTAGTAACTTCTTTTCTACATATTTTGATAAAGCTTTTTTCTAATTTAGTTACCTTTTTAATCAAAAGAGTGTTCAGATATGGCCTTTCAAGTGTTTTCTTGAGATTTTTTACTAGTATTCTTGGGGCAGGAACCTATGTTGAATTCCAAGGAAAATAATCCTACTCTATTGGTAGGGCATTGGTTGCAATTGTGCCCAACTTGCAAGATGCTTTATTTTATATCCTTTTATACAGATTCTTACTACTCTATAAACTTGTAGATGTAATGCAAGAATTTTTATGACTCATGCAATGAATATCCACTCTCAATTGTCTTGGTTGGTATTGGTGATGGATCTTGGGACATGATGCAAAATTTTGACGATAACATACTAGCTCGGTCTTTTTGACAACTTCTAGGTAATTTATCAAATTTATTAGTTTTGAAAATAAAAATAGATATAGTTGACATTCTAAGCATATACTTTAAAAGTTTGTTCTTATGTTAAAGGTTTTACTTATGTTTCTATAGTTTGTGAACTTTACTGCAATCATGTCTAAGAACATTTGTGTTTCTAAGGAGAATGAATTTTCACTCGCGATGTTGATGGAAATATCAGCTTAGTCCAAGGCCAAGCTAGATCTTCAAATACTAGGGTAGCTATATATCTTATTTTTAATTTAAATTTCAAATTATCTTTCTAAATATCTTTCTAAAATGGAAATAATATACTATTAACCTGTTTAAGAAAATATTGAACTATTAGAGACAATCTTTGTTGTATTATTTGTTGAGTTAGCATAAACCATGATTTGTTTGTAATTTTGTGCATCATGAACTTATGTAAAATAGCTAATTTTATTTCATTATATGTTACAACTTGTCATTCATGCATTCATTAGAATAATAATATGTTGTAATTGGATATTCTTATCACAAAAGTTTGCACCCTACTTGAGGATATGTGTCTTAGGCAACCTTGTGAAACATGGAAACAACCTCCAAGCTGTGGGACTTGAACTATGACATCGAGTCTTTGGAGAAGGTTGGATTCCTTTGCTATTAGGGTGCACCTAACTACACTTGGAGAGGAAAAGGGAGAAGGGATGCATGGAAAGAAAACTACCTAATCTATTCTAAGGAGGTGATGCACCAAAATAGAGTGTTCAGACCAATCTTTTCCCATACATGCACAATAGAACTATCATAATAGTCCTAATATATATAGATTTAGACATGTTTCAATCCAATAACCGCATGCATATCAGATAACTAAATCAATGACACAAGGAAAAAAGAGCTTTACTATATATCATCCATAGGTCAAAAAGAGATACAAACATGCAGATTACAGACATTCGTAATACATTAATGAGAAGCAAAGGAATATTTCATAGAACATTAGTGGTTGAAAGAGATAAGAAAAAATGTCATGTAGTTTAGAGGAAAAAGGAATTTATAGTGGTATTCCAGAGCAATACTAGAGAAATAGAGAAAATCCCACACTAACAAAGATTAAAAAATCTTCTTTTATAGTGCAGGCATAACTGAAATAGGTTCAACCGAAAGTCACGATTCAACAACTACCATCAATTTTATAGAGAATGATCATGCAAATTTAGAGGAAATATGATCTTGGTGCACATTTTGATGCATAGAAATATAATATTTCACCCATAAAACTTTGAGAAGTGGTAGTCATTAACCCTTTAACTCAGTAGATGGATAAAACCAAGCTGTTGGAGTGTTCTTTATATTTTTTCAGGATGGCATTCATTTGGGAGTGGTTGGAAATGAACAAGAAGATTAAACCACACATAGAAACCCTTCCTTTCCATCCCTAGCTTGATAAATTAGTAGAAATTAGTAGGTCAATAGGTCAACCACCCAGAAAGAGTCGTGTGGACCAATAGGCTTTTGTCTTTCCACCAGCTCATGAGATCTTCATGAGTTTGACTGTTGTGTTAGCTCACTAACCACCTACCTTGTGAAACTAAAGACTTATTTACAACTAACCATAAATGGTATCACCATTTAACACCCAAGCTCACAAGGAAACATGTCTTCATGTTGCTTCCCCACAATGTTTAAAACCCTCATAACTTTATATTACAAGAAAGTGATGATCATCAATCACCAAATTATCGATGATCATGAAAGATTTAAGTTACTACTACACCTCCCTTTGACTTTTGTGGGCTGACTAGACAATCAGCATACACCTTCATAGACACATAGATGCCTAGTGAATCAAAATGAAGCATTTGACATATATTCAACCTCAACACCACCCGGCATCCCTCAAAATAGTTGACCCCTAATGAACCTCTAAAAGGCCATTATTTTGAGAACCTTTTATCTTTATTTTAGACAATTATCTTACAGAAACATTTATATGACTCTATGGTTTAAGCAAAGGAACTTATACTTTTATTAATATATTATTTATATGTTAAGACATGAAGATTGAAGTATAGATAGTTTAGATATGCTATGTTTGCTTGAATTTATGAACTTCTATGGTATAATGAAGAAATATTACATGCTGATAAATGTTTCCTCACCCATGCTATGTTAGGGTAGATTCCTTTCTATAGCCATAGGATTTGTAAAGATATTGATGATGAAATAAATATATATGTATGTGGAAGTTGTATGCATTCAATGTTTTGTATGTACTTTCTATGCATATTCAAAGTCAACATTTCAACGCTACGTCAAAGCTTACTAGATTGATGAATCACCACAACAAGTAGATTATTATGTGATTTATGTTATGGAAGCACATGAATATAGGCCCCTCATTATGCTATTTTTTTTTGGGATAAATATATAATAGATTAATTTTCATAATAGCAATGTGTGATCTTGTTTTTAATCAGATGTAATCTCTTACTATGAATGAATAGAATAAAAAGTTCAAGTTTTCATCTTTTGTCTTGATTGTCTTTTCTGTTCATTCATCCAAGGGATCCCACTAGATGAGTGAACTACTTTGTTAGAATAGATTTCATTTCCTTGTTTTTTTCTTTGCAAGGTAGACTTAGGTTGTTCCTGCAGCCATTGATAATAGAATCATTGAACTATTCCTATAGCATAGGTGCATAGATAGATTTACTATTTGGAGCATTAATCTAAGCTCTAAGATAAGATGTTATTTTAGCTCCTAGATTAAGTCTCCTTCAGCATTCCCTTTTTATTTTAGTTATAATGACTTAAAAAGAAATCAAAGCATATACTTTTTAGTCACCCTCTCAAGCTTACGCTCTCAAGTTGACAAAATAAAATGAAGTTAGTATGTTATTCTTAGGAAACCACAAAATTTTGTCTAATCATGGGATCAATGTGAAAGGATTTCCAATCCTTTATTACTAAGGTATTAAGCTGATCAAACATTTTTGGCACCATTTTCAAGGAAGGTGTTAATCTAATTCAACCCTAAATTCATTGTGTTAGTTTAGATTTTGCATTATTTTGCATGCATAGAAGAAGAGACCTCCTTGGGAGATTTCTTCCCTGTAATACTTATGAAGAAATTTTTAATCCTAAACCTAAAGAACCTCATAGCAATAATGAAGAAGAACCTTTTGAAATCCATTCACTACTACTCAAGAATAAATACCCTCATCCTCTAATGAATCCTTGAATTTGAATGATCTCTTTACTGAACCTAAATACCAAGATTATCCACTTTCCCTTGTCCTCTATCAAGTACCATTGCTAGTACCTCCTCCAAGAATGGCTAATCCATAGCCTCAACTAATATATCTTTTTCCTATCCCTCCTTAGTATGGTAACTAGGATTTGAAGAAAATACTTGCTACTGTACTTCCCAAGTTTTTTGGCCTGATCATTAAAGACCCTAAAACCTTTCTCTTTGAGTTTGACATACTATGTAGAAGTTATGATTATACAACTAATTTCCACAAATTGAAGTTGTTTCCTTCTGCCCTCAAAGAAGCTTCTTTGAGATGGTTCATGGGGTTGGGTGTCAATTTTGTAGCAAATTGCCCTACAATGAGCAACTTGTTTCTCACAAAGTATAAGGAATACTAAAAGGGTTGAGATTTGAAAGGGTATGACATTTTCAAAATGTCCCAAAGGGATGATGAAACCTTGGAAGATTGTGTTTTTGAGTTCATGTTCAACCTGCAAAGTAATGCATAGCATTAATTGAATGAGGAATTAAAGAAACATCTTTTTCTAAGAGGTGTAAATGATGGAAGCATTGAAGCTCTAGATCTTATGGCATGAGGAGATATTACTCAAAAGAATTGGATTGGTATACAGATTATATGCCTAAATTATTCTAGAGCTATTGTAGAGAAAGATAGGGGACTTAAAGATCTACCACATAAGTCCAATGGCAGTCTAGGAGTATCCAAGGTGGAATTATCCAATTTACTATTAGATTTCAAGAAAGACATCATTAATAATGTAGCCACTTAGGTAGACACCATGCAAGCTAGAAGAAAGAAAGATGAAGTTGATGCCATGTTGACTGAATATTGTCCACATTGTAGAGAAAAGAAAAGGCATTGTAGATGTAAGTCTATTGCAAGTGTGGAGACACAACCAATGTTGACTAAGTTCAAAGCCATTGATGAAAATGGAGAGGTACTTTATGTTGCTCAAAGAAGGCCATGGGCTCAAAGACAAGGTATGCCACAAGATCCTCTTAAAAGTTATAATAATAATAATCAATGGAAAAAATTTAGAATGCTGGTTTTAGTGGAAATAATAGTTGGCAACAACCTCAGTAGGTTTGGTAGCAACCTTAGCAAAGTTGGAAACAAACTCAAAATTGGAATACCCAATCTAGTTAGCAAACCCTATTGCCACAACCTTAGTAGCAAGCTCTAATTCCTCCTCCTATAGCCACTAACACTCCTCTCAAGAAGACCCAACTACCAATTCAACCCAATCCTAATCCGAACAATACTAAATAGTGGGCTCAACAACAAAGCTATGCCATCTCATTAAATGATATGTGCTTAAGGTTAAGCACCACTCTTTCTACACCCCAAAAGCCTATAATACTAATGTTGAAGATTCTATGACTGAGCATACAAATGATTCAAATTAGCGAACCTCTCCTATAGCCAAAGAACATGCATTTCTCCACAGGTTGATAGAACAAAACTAGTCCTTGGAGAACCATGGAGTCATTGATTTTCTTAATATGCTAAAGTGGATGATAGTAAAAATACTATTGTTGGATGTTATTAAGGAAGTCCCTACCTATACTAAAACTATTAAGGAATCATGCATTAAGCAACTAGGAAGGAAGAAGAAAGATCCAAAAACCATTCATGTCCTGGGACAATTATCTAACTAAATTCTAAAGAAATTAATTGTACTTAAATACTCTGACCCTAGGAGTCCTATACTTATAGTCATTATTCATGGGATCCAAGTTCAAAATTCTTTGATTGACCTAGGAGCATCTATTAGTGTCATGAAAAAGGAGGTATTGTCTCAGCTGCATATCATTGGCCTTAGAGAGACACCCACCATACTTCAACTTGCTGATAGTTCTACTATAAAAATAGATGGGATGATAGAAGATGTTATATTCACCTTAAATTCTTGGAAGTATCTAGTTGATTTTGTTGTTCTCTCCCCAAAGGCTAATATGGGAGGTGTTGGTTGTTTTTTATACTACTAGTTACCTTAAACCCAATACTAGAAAATATAAGACAAAAACCAACCTAAGGATTAGCCAAATCCTATATTTAGTGTTATTAGTCTTAGCTTGTAGACCAACTTCAATAGAGTATACAAATACTCTCTTCACTTTAGGATCTACAGGGCCAAGGTGGGTAAGTCTTAGGGATTTATTTGACAAATTTTATGATATTCTTATCTTTGGTATTATCCCCTATAGAAAAAAAGTAGTCATAATCTTCATCTTAAACTTTTTAATAAACTTCTTGACTATAATGGCTACTTATAATCAATAGAAAAACAATTACAAATAAGGGTTGACCATCAACTTTAGTTCTTGATTACTTGAAATGGAAAATTGGTTATAAATGGTGTATATATCTTACAATTTGTATAAACTATCAACTTGCAACTAAAATTAAGTGATTAGTGCCTTATCCATTGTTATATAGAGTCAGTACCAATAGTCTTGAACCTATTTAACTAACTTCTGGTTAAATTTGTCAACAGTGAACTCTAAACTTCATTCTTACCATATCCCTCTCATATATCCAAAACCCTACATTTTATTAAAAGAAATTACATAATTCCTTGAACTAAATGCAATCAACATGAGATATACAATCTATTTGAATTGTATGAAACTAAAAGAACATTATTCATTTCAATCTCAAAATCACAAATATGCAAGGAAGGAGACAAAATTTAGATACACAAGTATGCAAAAATTCCCTTTTGTATTAATTTTCTTTAAAAATACATACAACACTAGATATAGACTCACAATACAACTTAAAACTTAGTAGTTTTATCATTTATATTCATTACTCTCTCAAATTCACAAGTTTGAACTGTTGGAATTACTTTAGAATAAGTAAGAGGGAGGGTGAATTAGTTATTCAAGGTCCAAATGTACAAAATAAAACTTTTCATAATTTAGTAAACACATAAAACATTCATACCCATGCATGTATTCATTGTGTATTTACTAAAAATTATATGTTACTATCAAATCAACTTCTAGAAATGTAAAGCATGAAACATAACAAATTCATCTGCACACTTGACATAATAATTTATGTGGAAACCTAATTTGATAAAAACCATCAATAACATGCTACTCATTTTCACTCTTCTAAAGTGATGCCCTTTGAAAGGCCAACCCTATTAAAGGTTACAATACACACTGTTAAATGTGACCCAATTAAGGGATTTCAATCACCCTATTAAAAGTGAGCCTTGTTAGAGTACTTTAGGCCATTCACTTGGAATTCCATACCATTAAAGGATTTCCCAATGACTTTTAGGTCAACTTTAATCCAAAGGATTTACCCTAGACTGATACCATTGTTAGAGAGCAACAATAGAGCTTTGATCTGATACAACTTACAACTTCACTTGCAGATTATAGATCTCTATTAAATTCTCAATTCTACTTGGCTTTCATGCTTTGCAGCTCTAATAGCTTGTTCACCCTTCAATAATTCATCTCTTTAAGCCTTCTTGCTTGGTATGTCATTTTGAACTCTTCTCTTGGGTCACTTGATGAAGTAAAACCCTTAATTCCTTCTCCTCCTTAGGTTCTTGCACCAACCTCTCTAACCTCTTTGCATTATGACCAACCATTCCTATTTAAAGGAAATTAGAATATTTTTCCAACTCAATATCCATTGTCTATATTAGGGTTTTGGATGGATTAGGTAGGATACAATGTATCTATCCCATATCTTGTCTATTCTAGAAAATTCTAGAATCCATTTGAATTTACCTAAAAATAGTTTACATCAAATTTTATGCCACCAACTCATTAATCTTGTCTTCCTCTTGGTTCACAAGTTCCAAGAAAAAAAATTTCTCAACTTAGATTTGGCGAATCTTCAATTTTTATCATAATGCAGCAACTCAGCATTATCAATCTCTTGATGCTCGAGACATACTGCATTACTCGATATCAATTGTAAAATCACTCAGTATCAACTAGATTTTGCTAGTTCTTGGCATCAACTAAAATTTACTCAACATCAACTATCTTTCTCAGCATCCAATAGAATTTACTATCACTTGGATCCAACTTACTTTCTATTTGTCTTGCACTAACTTTTCTTAACACCTACTATCCACTCGATCAAGATTGGTAGGAAAAATTTATTTAACTTATTCTTCTAAACTTTCTAAAAGAAGCCAGCTATTCTATAGCCTTGATTATATCATTAATACATCATGTCATCACTATCTTAACTAACCCTTGTACTTCATTACATAATCATGACTCAACCTTTCCTCTAAGTGCTTTTGTTACATCTGGTTGATCAAATCCTCTTCATCAATCAAATAAGTGATAGTACTTGAATCTTATAAGAAACTGTCTTACCATAAAATTTAAGGTTTGACATCAGTGACAAAATAATGATTGAAAGAATCTTCTTTGACAATCTCCTTCTTAACAATTTCTTTTCCAATGATCTTTTCAATCAGATATCAACATGAACACATTTATACACTCACAAAGACTTTGACGAATTGTAAATATTGTTAGGAATATGGTGTCTCAACCTTGGATAATTCCTTTTATTATTATTTTTTTTGTAAATGAAAAATAATATAATTAAGTGTGAGTGTACGTGCCTAGTGGGCATGTTGATGTGTCACTCTACTTGCATGTGTCAGCAACTTGAATTGTATGCAAGGAAATCATGGCTGAAATGGTTATGACAAATTCCTATGACAAGAGCTATCTTTGGAATATTTAATTATGTGTAAGAAAATCATGACTAAAATGGTTATGACAGATTCCAATGATGCGTAAGAACTATTTTTGGAAGATTTAATTGTACATAAGGAAATCATGACCTAATGGTTATGACAGATTCCTATGATGCGTAAGAGCTATCTTTGGAAGATGCCCTAAAATTGGAAAGCACATTTTATAAGCACTTTGAGGGTTGTAGATAGTAGAGTGTATGAGTAGTGTATTGTTGATTTTATTGGATAAGTCTTCCATGTCCTGAAAGAGCTTGCACTGCAAGTGTGTTGTAACCTTTGAGTTGAAGATAAAACATTGTGTATGTTTTGGAGGGTAAGGGTTGTTTTACTGAAAGTTTTTTCCCCATTGGCATATCTCTATGTTTATGTATTATTATTTCTCTACCTATTTTGTGTTCATGGTTGATTGCACTATTATTGTTTTACTAAAAGTGAATCTAAAAATGTAAGGATTTAAAAAGAATTTGCACAATACTTTCCTTAAGAGATTAGTGTAGGAAGTTGTTTTTGCACCTGAGATTCCTTACAAGTGGTATCAAAGCTTGATAAACTTTCAATTCTAGTTGTTGGGTAGGTTTTTTGAGCTAATCTCAAGTTGAGTGGGAGTTTTATGTAGAGCATTATGAATCTTACATGTAGATTGAGATGGCTAGTTCATCATACAAAAAAATGGAGGTGGAGAAATTTAATGGCAGTATTATCAAGTTGTAGAAACTCAAGATGGAAGACTTGCTTGAAGATCATGATCTATCTGAGGTGACTTTACTTGATGTGAGACCCACAACAACAGTATCTCAAGAAGATTGGGATCTCAAGGATTAGAAAGCTAAGAGTCTCATTAGATTATGTCTAGCTAATTCAGTTCTCCTAAATGTTCTTGATGATAAGATCATGAACAGTTTGTGGACATGGCTTGGGTCTATATATCAGGCCAAATCTCTAGTGAACAAGTTAATCCTGAGGAAGAATTTATATTCTCTAAGAATGGAGGAAGGAGGATATATTATAAATCATCTAAATACTTTTAATTTGTTGATTGCATAGTTTACATCATCTGGTGTCAAGATGGAGGAGGAGGATCGATGTATGACCCTGTTATGTTCCTTTTTGGATTCATGGGACCATCTTATGATGGCTCTTGGAAGTACTTTAGTCACTTTCAAAATGGATGATGTGGTGTCTTCCCTATTATCTGAGGAGACAAGGAAAAAGTCATCAAATTCTACTACGGAAGCTCTTGCTATTCACAGGAGATCCAATGAGAGAGGCAAGAAAAATGACAAGTCTGGAAAGGGTAGATCAAAATCCCATGGAAAATCAAAGACTCCTCAAAAGTCCAAGGAAAAATGCTAGAACTATGATAAGACTGGGCACTTTCATAAAGACTATAAAGAGCCCTAGAAAAATAAGAAGGCCTCAAATTCAGGTTTAGAAAAATCTCAAGAAGATGGTGATGCTTTCATTGTAGCCTTTGCAGCACATGCATCTTATGATGTGTGGTTGATAGACTCAGATGCTTCTTTCCACATGACCTCTCATCAAAGCTAGTTCTCAAAGTATGAATTTTTTTATAGTGGAAAGGTATACTTGGGTGATGATTCTCACCTAAAGATAGTTGGACAAGGATGGGTCACTATCAGATTCCTTGATGCATGAATAAAGGGGATCAATGAGGTAATGCACATACCTAGTTTGGCACAAAACCTATTATCTATAAGTATGTTGAATGATGTAGGTGTTCAAGTTGTTTTTTCTAAAGATGGATGTAAGATGATGAGAGGAGTTATGGTTCTTGCTAAGGGTACTATGAGAGGTACTCTATTTTATCTTGATGCATGCATTTCTCAATGCAATAGTTCTTCTATTTCAAAGAAAAGAGCAACTATCACTTCATCCCAATCATCTGAACAAGTAGTAAATAAGATTGTCATTATCGGTTCCAATAGCAGTGTAGCATGTGTACCTAAGGTTGTAAACACATTGGAAGGAAAGCTTCCTATGGAAAAAACAATGTTGTGGCACATGAGATTTGGCCACATTGGTGAGAAGGGTCTCAGAACCCTAAAGAATAAGAACCTCATTGAGTAGTTAAATTATTTTAATCTCAAGTTTGACTTCTACAAACATTATTTCTATGGTAAAAAAAATTGTGTTCAATTTTACTCTAGTTCTCACAAATATTCTAATGTTTTGGATATTATTCATTCCAATGTATTTGGTCCTATAAAAGTTCCTTCAATCTCCAAGTCTATATTTTTTGTATCTTTCATAGATGATTATAGTAGAATGACATGGATTTATTTCTTGAAAAGTAAGACACAAGTATTTAGTCAGTTCAAGGAATTTAAAGCCCTTGTAGAGAATCAGACTATTAAGAAGATTAAGTGTGTGAGAACTAACAATGGTGGTGAGTTTTTCTTGGCAAAGTTTGAATAGTTCTATAAATAACAAGGCATTGAGAGGCATAAGATAACTCCTTATACCCCACATCAAAATGGAGTTGCAAAAAGAATGAATAGGACACTAATGGAGAAGGCTAGGAGTATGCTTAGTGGAGTTGGTCTTGAACAATGGTTTTGGGCTAAAATTATGGCCACTGATTGCTATTTGGTTAATAGATCTCCTACATCAACTCTTATTGGTAAGAGACCCATGGAGGTGTGGTTTAGTAAGAAGCCTTCAATTAGACATCTTTGTGTTTTTTATTGTGAATCTTATGCACATGTTCCAAAGGAGAAAATATCTAAGTTGGAAAATAAAGCTCTCAAATGTATTTTCATTAGATATGGTGTTGGTATGAAAGGATACAAGGTTTGGGACCCTGTGACTAGTAAGGTGATGTATAATAGAAATGTTATTTTTAGAGAGCTAACATCTTCTCCTATTGTGCTACAACCAGATGAAAAATAAAAGAAGGAAGATATTGTTCAATTACCTCCTACCCCTGAGAAGGCTGAATAGAAAGACCGTGTTGGGTCTAATGATGAGAAGAGCTCTAGTAGCTCTGATTGTTTAGAAGAAGAGGAAGAACAACCTCAACCTCAGCCCTTAAGGAGATCCACAAGAGTAAGGAATTGGCTAAAAAGGTTTGGTTATTCTATGTTAGATTCTAGTTGTGTCTTTGAGTTGATTACTAACACTGATGAGCTTAGATCTGTAAAAGAGGCTTTGGATATGGAAGATGTAGGTTCCTAAATTGAGGCCATGGATGATGAGATGGCTTCATTGGATGAAAATAAAACTTGGGACCTTGTACCTTTTCCTAAAGGATGGAAACTTGTTGGTAGCAAATGGGTTTTCAAGAAGAAATTCTATGTAGATGGTAGTGTTGAAAGGTACAAAGTTAGATTGGTTATGAAGGGTTATTCACAAGTAAAAGGAATAGATTATTGTGAAATATTCTCTCTTGTTGCAAAGTTGACATCCATTAGATTTCTATTTTTCATTAAGAAAAAAGAGTTTTACAAGGATCCTAAAACCCAAAAGTTTTTACATAATCTCTTAAATAATAATATTAAATAAAGTCTAGACCCTATGTAGCTGCCTATAAAAAGCCAAAATAGAAGATAGGTCCATGGCCAAGAAATAAAAGACAAAGACAAAAGACTGGCCTACAACTAGTAGACATAGAAATAATAAACTAAATTATGAAGCAAAATAATTAGACCACTAGTAATTATTTCTCACTATCTAGATCCTATGAATTTTTTGCTTCTTCATTGGTGCTCTGGATCTCCATGCCCATGTGTTCTTGGTTCATGTCATTGGTTTGTTCCACCTGGACCCTGGTCTCTTTTATCTCACCCTCAGTTTTCCTGGGATCTGAGATGGATTTTTCACTATTTCCACTGATTCCTGCATTTTTTAGTGACTCACCTGTTAGATTGTGGTGACTGATCAGGAAAGTACTGTACATACTTCATAAATAGTGGGGTTCAGGGCATTGCCCCAAAAAAAAAAATTTGGGCAGTAGCCGACATGGTAGCTGACATATTATGGACAACATATGGCCGACATGTTATAACCCTAAAGCAATTTAATACTTGTATAAAAGGGCTTAGGGTTGGGTATTTTTTATAATGTTGTGATACGAAATTGGTTCTTGCGACGGTATTGAGCTGTAAGGGATTACAGATTGTAATCAGGTTGTAGTCACTAGATTGTAATAAGATCGGACTTGCTATTTGGTGGACGTAGCCCAGGGATTGGGTGAACCACGTTAAATCTTGGTGCCTTGTGTTCATTTTTGTGTGTTCTATTATTTTCTGTTATTGGTTATATTTGCATGTAGTTTTTTATTTCTGTCTGTGGTTTATCCTAACAAGTGGTATCAGAGCAAGGTTGTCTTTCAGTTATCCTCTGCAGGAAAGTCTCACAGTTAAGTGGGAGTCTCACAAGTTGAGTGGGAGTGATGGCAGATGAGGCTAAGTTGAGGGTTGACAGGTTTAATGGGCAAAACTTCTAGTTATGGAAGATGCAAATGGAAGACTATTTATATCAGAAGGATTTATGGAAGCCGTTGGAAGGAAAAGCCAAGAATCAGGAAACTATGTCAGAGGCTGAATGGGATCTTTTGGATAGAAAGGCACTCAGAAGCATTCGGTTATGCTTGGCACCATCGGTGGCATTTAATATTACAAAAGCAAAGACAACAGAAGATTTGATGAAAACCCTAGCGACACTGTATGAAAAGCCCTCTGCTTCAAATAAGGTATTTCTCATGAAGCATTTATTTAATATGAAAATGGCAGAAGGTGGATCTATTGCAGATCATTTAAATGAGTTTAATACTATTACTAGTCAATTATCTTCTGTGGGTATCAATTTTGATGAAGAAATTAGGGCTCTCTTGATTTTGTGTTCTTTGCCTGAAAGCTGGAATGGCTTGGTAATGACGGTGAGTAATTATGTTCCTGGATCTAGTACCCTTAAATATGATGATGTGATCAGTGTTATTTTAAGTGAGGAAACTCGTAGAAAATCCTCAGGTGGATCTACATCAGGAAGTGCTTTAAATGCACAAAGAAGGGGCAAAACGACTGAAAGAGGAAGTAACTCTGGAAATCGTGGGAAATCAAGAGGAAAGTCAAAGGGGAGGAGGTCTCAATTGAGAGGACCAAATGATTGCTGGTACTATGGGAAACCAGGGCACAAAAAGAAAGATTGTTGGAATCGAAAGAAAAATGAAGGAGATAAATTAGATGGAGACAAGGAGGCAAATGTGGTAAGTAACAAATCCGAAGAGGATGCTTTGCTTCTGTCTTTAGAGAGTGTTGATGATTCATGGGTTTTAGATTCTAGTGCTTCATTTCATGCTACACCTCATAGAGGTTATTTCATTGATTATGTCCAAGGGGATTTTGGGCTTGTTTATTTGGGGGATAATGAACCTTGTCAGATTGTTGGAAAGGGAAAAATTAAGATTAAGTTGCAGAATGGGAATCATTGGCTACTACATGAGGTAAGACATGTTCCAAAACTAAGTAGAAATTTAATTTCAGTAGGGCAACTCGGTGATGAGGGTTGTGTAGTTACTTTTAATGATAAAAATTGGAAGGTTTCAAAAGGTTCCCTTGTAGTAGCAAAAGGTGCAAAAGTAGGCACCTTATATCTTTGTACAGGTCATATTGTTCCTTCTACTTTGATTGTTTCAGAGAAAAATGAATATTCAGGAATAATTACTGCAGTTGAGCAGGGAGAACAAATAGCTGCTGTAGATTCTGATACAGCGCTATGGCACAATAGACTTGGGCACATGAGTGAGAAAGGCATGAAAGTACTTCATTCAAGGAAAGTTTTACCAGGTCTAAAATGTGTGAATATGGATTTCTGTGAAAGTTGTGTGTATGGAAAACAAAAGAGAGTGAGTTTTGTAAAGATAGGGAAGGAAAACAAAAAGGAGAAATTAGAGCTTGTGCATACATATGTATGGGGACCAGCCCAGGTATCTTCCCTTGGTGGCTCTCATTATTATGTTACATTTATTGATGACACAACTAGAAAATTATGGGTTCATTTCCTTAGACAAAAATCTGATGTATTTCAAACTTTTAAGAAATGGAAATGCTTGGTTGAAAATGAGACTGGTAAGAAATTAAAATGTCTCAGATCTGATAATGGTGGTGAGTATTGCAGTCATGAATTTGAAGATTATTGCTCCGCTAATGGTATTCGTAGACAAAAAACTATTCCAAGGACTCCACAGGAAAATGGAGTGGTTGAACGCATGAACAGGACTATAATGGAGCGCGCAAGGAGCATGAGGTTGCATGCTGGGTTGCCCTTACACGTGTGGGTGGAGGCTATCAATACTGCAGTATATTTGATTAATAGAGGTCCCTCTACTCCTTTGGGTTGTGGTATTCCAGAGGAAGCATGGACTGGTAAGAAGGTGAGTTATTCTTTTCTCAAGACCTTCGGTTGTGAAGATTTTGCTCATATAGACTCTGAAAATAGAACCAAGCTAGAAGCTAAATCAAAGAAATGTGTCTTTGTTGGATATGGAATTAATGAATTTGGTTATAGGCTTTGGGATTTTGAAAATCTTAAAATTATTAGAAGTCAGGATGTCATATTCAATGAGAAAGTGTTGTACAAAGATCTGTTGCAGCAACATGAGAAGAAAGAAGATGATTATGTAGTGTTGGATGATACTCCAAAAGCTAATGTTCCAGCCATTCCTCATGATGTGCAACAACTGCAACAACAAATACCACACACACTAGTGAATGTTAGACGGTCAACAAGGCAAATTAGACCTCCACAAAGGTTTTCTCCCTCTTTGTATTCTATTTTACTTACTGATGCTGGTGAACCTGAAAGTTATAATGAAGTTGTGCAGGTGGATACTAAGATTCAATGGGAGTCTGCAATGAAAGATGAAATGGACTCTTTGCTGAAAAATAAGACATGGGATTTGTGCAAGTTGCTTGCAGGTAAAAAGGCTTTATAGAATAAATGGATTTAATGGTTGAAAGAAGAGGAAGGAGGTGAGAAAAGATTTAAGGCCAGGTTAGTTGTAAAAGGATTTGCACAGAAAATGGAATTGATTTTGATGAGATATTTTCTCCTGTTGTTAAAATGACTTCTATTCGTACTGTTTTAAGTCTTGTGGCTACTGAAGATTTGTATTTAGAGTAGATGGATGTTAAAATAGCCTTTCTTCATGGTTATTTGGATGAAGAAATATATATGGCTCAGCCACAGGGTTTTGAGGTCAAAGGTAAGGAGAACTTAGTGTGCAAATTGAAGAAAAGTTTATATGGCTTGAAGCAAGCACCTCGGAAATGGTATCTGAAATTTGACAGTTTTATGCATGATCATGGATATAATAGGTGTCATTCAGATTACTTTGCTTATTTTAAGAGGTTGGATGATGATAGCTACATTATTTTATGTTTATATGTTGATGATATGCTTGTAGCTGGGTCTAACATGGATCATATTAAGGGGCTGAAATGCCAATTAGCACATGCATTTGCTATGAAGGATTTGGGGGCAGAAAAATAAATCCTTGGTATGAAGATTTGCAGAGATAGGAAGAACAGAACATTGACACTATCTCAATCTGATTATGTTGAGAAGGTGTTGCAACATTTCTCTATGGAGAATGCTAAAGCTGTCAACACACCTTTACCTGGTCATTTGAAATTGACTAAGGAGATGTGTCCCAAGACACAAGAAGAGGAGGATAAGATGTCCAAGGTACCCTATGCTTCAGCTGTAGGAAGTTTGATGTATGCTATGGTATGCACTAGGCCAGATATTGCACATGCAATGGGAGTCGTTAGCAGGTATATGAGTCATCCAGGATTTGAGCATTGGAATGCTGTCAAGTGGATTCTCAGATATTTGAGAGGAACATCCAATAAGTTTTTACACTTTGGGGGCTCTACTACTGATTTATAGGGCTATGTTGACTCAGATTTGGCTGAGGATATTGATACCAAGTGGAGTACTACAGGTTATGTCTTTACTATTGGTGGGGCAGCCATGAGCTGGCTTTCTAGGTTACATAAGATTAATGCTCTCTCCGCTATAGAGGCAGAGTATGTTGCTGCTACAGAGGTAGCCAAAGAGATGATATGGCTTCAGTTCTTCTTGGAAGAATTGGGAAATCCTCAGAAGGATAATTATTTGTTCACAGATAGTCAGAGTGCCATTCATCTTGCTAAGAATTCAGCTCTACATTCTAAGACCAAACACATACAGTTGTGGTACCATTTCATTCGGTCAGTTTTGGAGGATGGACAGTTAAAGCAGGAGAAGATACATACCAATGACAATCCAGCAGATATGTTGACAAAGGTTGTAACACGAGAGAAGCTAAACTCCTCTTTAGCTTCGGTTGGTCTTTTAGACTAAACATGAATAAAAGAACATTAGAGTCTAGGATGGTTTGATCCAGTGGGAGCCCCATGTGGTAGTGGTATTGCTACAGGATCAGTCTCCAAGTGGGAGATTGTTGTTTAGTGTGGAGCCTGATCAGTTCCCAAGTGGGAGATTGTTAGATTGTGGTGGCTGACATATGGCCGACATGTTATAACCCTAAAGCAGTTTAATACTTGTATAAAAGGGCTTAGGGTTGGGTATTTTTTATAATGTTGTGATACAAAATTGGTTCTTGCGGTGGTATTGAGCTGTAAGGGATTACAGATTGTAATCAGGTTGTAATCACTGGATTGTAATAAGATCGGACTTGCTATTTTTTGGACATAGCCCAGGGATTGGGTGAACCACATTAAATCTTGGTGCCTTGTGTTCATTTCTGTGTGTTCTATTATTTTCTGTTATTGGTTATATTTGCATGTAGTTTTTTATTTCTATCCATGGTTTATCCTAACATCACCCAGGCTATTGATGTTATCATTCAAAAATTTTAGGGTTGCAATCACCTGATTAGCCAAGCTTTGGTTCAAAATCTCCATCTTTTGCACCCTTTTCTCAACCTTTGAGATACAATCCTCTTGGTTAGTAAGATGAATTTGGTCGCTACTCATCCTGTGGCCTTCCTCTAAACTCCTTTTCTCCTTGAGTGCCTCAATCTCATGGAACAACCATTTGATAGAATAGAAATTATCTATCATACTATTTTTGGCATTTTTAAGTAGATTAAGCCTTATTTCCCTTGCATTATCATAAATTTCCACCAAAGTAGGGTCTATGAGCTCATCCAAATGGGCTTTTCCATCTATGTCCTCCAGGACTTGCAATTTCACTTTCTCCCTAACAATCCCCATCTTCATCAATTGGGTGTTGAAGTTTCTCCATGACCTCCTTTTATCTTTCATAAGTATCTCCCCACTATCTTCCACCATAATTTCCTTAATCTCCAAAGATGGAGAGATAGAAGGTAAGAGTCCTGAAGCCTTTGGGGTCTAGTCTATTTTCTCTTCTGGCTTTAGCTCCTCTATCCATTAGATTTTTGTTATCTCTTGCTGCATCATATGATTTAGAGATAGAACAGATGGATGTGAAGATAGCTTTCCTTCATGCTGATTTGGAGGAAGAGATTTATATGTCACAACCTAAGCACTACATTGTTAAAGGTAAAGAATCTTTGGTTTGTAGATTAAAGAAGTCTAAGTATGGTTTGAAACAATCTCCTAGGATGTGGTACCTTAAGTTTGATGCCTTTTTTTTGTCAATTGGATTTGTGAGATCAAAATCAAATCATTTTTTTAACTTCAAAGTTGAAAATGATTGCCTTATTATTGTTGCATTATATGTTGATGATATGTTATTGTTTAGGAAGGGTAAGGGTATGGTTTTTGATTTTAAAGCTTAGTTGTTAGCACAGTTTGAGATGAAATATCTTGGGGCATCAAGGTACATCTTGGGTATGGAAATTAGTAGAGATAGGTCTAACAAAAAAAATTGGTTGAGTAAGAGTAAGTATGTGAAGTTTGTGTTAGGCAGGTTCATCATGGCAAATTGTAGACCTTCGTGTGTTGTTGTTTCCATAGGAACAAAGTTATTTGTAGATGATTGTCTAAAATATTTTAGTGAGGTGGAGGACATGAGTAGAGTACCTTATACTAGTGTAGTTGGTAGTCTTATGTATGCTATGGTCTATACTAGACCATACATTTCCCAAGTAGTGGGATTTTTGAGCTAGTTTATTACTAATCTTGGATGGGTACATTGGGATGCAGTTAAGTGATTATTTAGATATTTGAGAGGTACATCAAATTACTCCATTTGTTATCATTTTAACTCTTCTAGAGCTCTACATTCAGTTTGTACTTGTGGGATTGTGGTTTCAGATTGGGTAGGTGATATTGATAGTAGGAGATCCACCAGTGCTTATGTCTTCACTATGTTTGGTGGTGCCATCAATTAGATGAGTAAGCAACAACCTATGGTTTCTTTGTCCACTACAAAAGTTGAGTACATGGTTGCTACTCATTCTTGTAAGGAAGCCATTTGGCTTAGGAGATTGTACTTTGATATTGGTGTTGATGTAAGAAAAATTACTTTTTTTTGTGATAGTTAGAGTGCTATTTTCCTTACAAAGAATCCAACTTTCCATGCCAAAATGAAGCACATTGATGTGTAGTTTCACTTTGTGAGAGACATGGTGGAAGATGGAAAGGTAAATTTGGAGAAGGTAGATACTATAAAGAATGTTGCAGATGCATTGATGTGATGTCCCCTTCTAGCTAGAGACATCACTTTAGCTGGTGATTAGCCTATCAGAGACCCTCGTAGGCTAATAAGATTGGATAGAGGGTCACCTTGGTGTGGAGATCCTCCAAGGAACAGAGTAGAGTACTCTTCTAGGTTGCCAGAGTTTGTTTATGATGAGTTTTCCTTTGAGTTTGGCTTGGTCAAGCTATTTTTAGCAGTTTTGGAGTTATAAAGATAGACCCCTGCTATTTTTAGAAAAGGGGTATGGTCATATGCAGTTCTATCATGTTAGCTCCTAGTCCAAACGACATTCAAAAATGTTGAGTAATAATGGAGATATTAATGTTTATTTAGTTAAAATAAACATTATTGGTTTTAAGCCTATATTGTTAAGTTATAATATATAACTTAAGTGAGGGTCATGATATCATAAAAGGGGCCATAGTTTCAATTAATTGTGGGTCCAAGCTTATGGAAAAATTAAAAGGAATTTTCTAAGGTTTAATGTAATAACATTTTTTATGTTATTATTATATCTTTTATCCCACATTGAGCGTGGAGACTCATTCTGGAGTTGAGGAGTCCTTATAAACAAACCTTGTCTTCCTTCAAGAGCAGGTTATGAGAATTGCTTAAAAACTTTGCCTTGTGAAATTTCTTGAAGTTGTGGCAACAAGGGTTTCTACAAGTTTGAGAAGAATTCAGACTGTGGAGAATGTAGTATCTTCAGAGTTGATGCAATTTGAGGGTGTGAAATATCACTTGAATTTTGCCTGTGAGTTGACTTCATTCTGGAGTCAATATTGTGTTTCAGTAGGAAAAAAGTGGATGAATCTATTTACAAGTTGGAAGGGGTTATAATAGCAGCTATAGTGTTGTGAATAGTACAACGCTATAGTGAATTAAAAATCAGAGATTTAATATTGTGGTTTTTGATAGGCGCTGCCTAAGGAGGAAGCAACCAGCAGCATGGTTGCATATTGGAGACAAAAATCAGGTTTTTTTCAACTATTAATGATGATGTTTTTAATGTATTCTTCTAGCAATAAGTATTGTACATACATTAGGAGCCATCCGAATAAATGAATTTGATTAGCATTATAACCAAATCTGAGTTATAATTTTAGGTAAGATTAGTTTTCAATATTTGTATTTTCTTTTCATCAACTCAAAAACCCAAAAAAATAGCTTAAAACATTCAAAAACAAACCAAAAACAATCATTACACCCAGGGAAACAAACAGTGATCAGCGTAGAGCCTATTTCGGGTTCTTACAATTGAGGAAACTAGTGGGCATAAAGAAGTTTAGATGGTGTTCAAAGTCTATGGGCCTTTTGGCCTATAGTGGTTAGTTCTTTTTATGTTCCTAGTGCTCTTATAGGGTGTTCAAAAAGTGGGAGAATGTTAGGAATAAGGTGTCTCAACCTTGGATTTTTTCTATTCTTTTTTTTTTTTTGTAAATGCATTTTTTGCAAATAATGTAATTAAGTGTGAGTGTACATGTCTAGTTGGCATGCTGATGTGTCACTTCACTTGCATGTTTTAGCATCTTGAATTATGTGTTAGGAAATCATGACTGAAATGGTTATGATGGATTCTCAGGATGTGTAAGAGCTATCTTTGGAATATTTAAATGTGTGTAAGGAAATCATGACTAAAATAAATTATGATAGATTCCTATGATGTGTAAGAACTATCTTTGGAAGATTTTATTGTGTGTAAGGAAATCATGACTAAAATGGTTATGACAGATTCCTATGAGGCATAAGAGCTATCTTTGGAAGATGCCCAAAAAATGGAAAGTGCATTATATAAGCACTTTGAGGGTTGTGTAGATTAGAGTGTGTGAGTAGTGTATTGTTGATTGCTACCGAATAAGTCTTCCATGTCCTAAAAACGCTTTCACTGCAAGTGTGTTGTAACCTTTGAGTTGAAGATAATACATGTTGTAGGTTTTGAAGGGGTGGGGTTGTTTTATTGAAATATTTTTCCCCACTGGCATATCTCTGTGTTTATGTGTTATTATTTCTCTATTTGTTTTTTGTAGTCATGGTTGATTACAATATTGTTATTTTACTAAAAGTGAATCTGAATTTGTAAGGATTTAAAAAGAATTTGAACAATACTTTCCTTAAGAGATTGGTGTAGCAATTTATTTCTGCACTTGAGTTTCCTTACAAATATAACATATACTAAAAACTATATAGACTTCTAAGCTCAATTCCCCATCTTGGAAATCCTTATATAGGATTGCAACAAGCTATAAATGGGAGGAGGACACATGTCATTACCTTAATGGAAAAGAGAGAAAGGCAAGACATAAACAAAAAGATAATAAAAAAAATTCTCCTGTGCTTGATCCAAAATTAGGAGGGTAATTGAAAAGTTAGCAAGTGGCATTTTACTGTAGCAATTTTATCTTTACTCTACTTTATCTTCTTCTACATATGTTTCCTCAAAAGTTTCAAAATTTGATAGGCCTATTTATGTAAAAAAGTGATTAGTGTATTTGATCTTATCTTTTAATCTCTTATTTGCCTTTAACCTTAATAATGTTTTAGCTTCTTCCTACTAGTAAAGCCTTTATTTCTCCCACCACTTCCTACACATAGATCTCTCGCTTGGTGAGCCACTCTATAGTTTTGACCTCCTCTTGGGCCTCAGTGGCTTTAGTCCACCTAGCATCTATTATGGCCTTAGATTCCATTATGAATTTGTTCAAATCTATTTCTACTCTAAATAAGGAGTCAATAAAATTATGGAAATGGGCATCACTAATGTCTTCAAAAATAGCCATTGTGGCCTCTTGAGTCAATATTACACTAAATGCATCAAACCAATTATGCCATTCCTTCACCACATTAATACCACCCAAAATTGGTGGTATGCAGGGCTCAATTCCCTAAGATAAAAATTTTAGTTTACTTCATGTAATCTATAATTTCCCAATCAAGAAACCAATAAACTCCTTAACTATTTCCAGGCTCTCCTTCACTATGATTATTTTATCAGGAAAATCTAGCTTTTTAGCCATCATCATAATAAACCTTTTTAAAAACTGAGTATATGGCCCCCAAAAATTGAATGTAGGTAATAGCCATGAGAGTGCCTCATTGCAAAATTGCTTAGCACTTTGTAAGGAAACAAATAGTGAATGGGCATGTTGAGAAGTGTTTTTCATAATTTCAAATCTATGGCCAACCATACACTTAAGGATAGATGTCCTTACCTCATCTCCTTTCTAAGTTGGTAGAGCATCAATACTCATTCTACTAGTTTCTATTGTATATTTTGCCTCCATCTCATCTATTTTCATTGGGGCCTCAGTTGTGTCCTTAGCTGGGTGCTCTAGATTGTCCTATTCTTGGCCCTGCTCTATAGTAAACACTTGCTCTACATTTACAAGTTTCTCTCTGAGTGATGTAACTTTAGCTTCTAGTACTTGGACCTTTTCCTCAATCCCTTCAACCCTCTATTTGTAGACATGGATTTTCCTAAGCTCATCCTCATAGAGCTTCCTCACATCTATATAGTCATGTATAAACTTGACAAGTTAGGTCTCTATCTGTAGACAAACAACCATTTTTCCTTATTTTGTGCTCTGTACATCCATTAATTTAGGCTTATTTGATATAGGGGCCATGGTCCAAGCTGCTAGAGACTTGGTGTCAATGTTTAACCTTGTTCCTCTTTGTAATGCATCAACACCATATGCCCCATATGAGATGGCATTTTCTTGTCTCCTAATCTAATCAAGCATAAAAGCTTACTCCAAATCTTGACCGAGTACAAGTAACATCTCACTTGTCTATAAAAGGTCCCTTGCCTCCTTCAAAGTCATAACTTCACTCTTAGGATCATAGGCTTGCAACTTCTCAACCAATTCCAATTTTTTCTCATGTGATTCTCCTAGTTTTATCTTCAATAACAACTCACTCTATTTTATTTCTTACAAAAAACTTTTGAACTCATCTAATTTCATAAAATCATCATCTTCCATAATTTTTGGGCTTGAATGATCTTGTCATTCAGCCTTGCCACTGCTAGCTCTAGGTTTGTGAGCGTATTCTTAGCTGCCCTAACCTTGCCTTGTATATAACATTTCCTTAAATCAGAAAAGTACTTATTCTTACTAGGTAGAATTTGCAGTGTTCTTTGTTTTACTTCTATAGGGATATGGACAATATTTTGTCTCTTGTTTCCCTTAGTGACCCATGGTGCCTTTGTAGGCTCATCTTCCTCTATTTCTAGGACCACATAAGGCTTAGGGCTATCAGGACACAACATCTCCTCTTCTCTTATGGGTCCTTCTACATTTGGGCCATGATTTTAGGATGGTCAATGACCATCTTAATAATCTTGTGAGGATAGGGGATATCCATGTAAAATCCCTTAAAATTAGGATCCCCTCTCTTTGTTTCCCTTTCTACCCTCAAAACATCATCAAATTTGGCCAATTTATCTATTGATTCCCCCTTTGCAAAAATATTAGAAATAACATCCTCATGGGGTAACTCGTTGGTACTTAGCAACACATAATTCCTAATTTCTTTGAGGTATTCCTCATCCAATTATCAAGATCATAGATTCTATATGGTGTTATTGAAAATTTTTAATGGTGGAGGAAAGAATGAATATGGTCTAGGGATTCTTTTCCAATTGAGAATTTTCCCACCTTAAAACATCTACACAAAAAAGTGCCCCTATGCACCTTGGGCCCTAAGTATTCTATGATTACCATAAGTAGTTGCCACATGAATTCATTAATACCTAACCTAGGAGGAATGAATTTTGGCAATATGTGAGGTGGTTGGGGACAACCATATACTCTCATCAAGGAAAAGATTAGGAATAAGAAAATATTCCCCCAATTATGATCTAATCTTTTACCCTCAAGGAGCAGGATTGGTCTCAAAAGATTCTCCAAGATATTAGGTGCCCTAAAGTAACCTAGATCTAGAATTTTCATTATAATAGCACTAAAATTATTTTAAAATGAGATAGAATTAGAATAGTGATAAGAAGTATCCCATACTCGTGTTGATAATTGAACTAGCAGATCTCCATTAGCATTAGAAATGTGATCAATGAAATCTTAACTAAAATGTCCTACATTCTTGTATAGGATCAGATGCATCAAAAATGAATAATGAAGGAAATAGAAGTTCTTCATTTCTCCATTTTGGGACAGCTTAATATTCACCTTCATCTTTTCTAGAATAAACTTAACATAATCATATTCTCTATCATGGTAGGATTCTTGCACTTCTCTAGCAATAAAAAATTCAACTCCATACACCATGTCTGATCCATCTGTGCCAACCACCTTGTAGACACCATACATTGCTTTCACAAAATAAATCTTGAATTTATCCAAAGGCATCATCCTTTTTACTTTTTTAGGGTAATCACCCACACTCTTCAAGTCCATGGGGATATGTTGTAGCATTAATTTTCCTATGTATGCCTTGGTGTTTCTCTCAAATTTTCTCTGTAGATCCTCCAAATCTACTGGCTCACTCATAGTACCATCCAATCCAAATGCTTTAATGAATGAGGCATAGTCTAGAGTGTATAGAATAGTTCCATCCTTCCTATGGAATGATTTAGTGGCTGATTGTATGACTTGATTAGAGATTTTTAAAAATCCACATCAACGAAGACCTCTAGAAATATTAATTTCACCAAGTTCTTCTTCCAAGGGTTGCAAACAAGGATCTTCTTCTCTCTGTTATGATAAAAAAAAACTTAAAAATCTCAGAACCCATGTTCATATGGCATTTAGCATCTCTGCATAATGTGTACGGGTTGATGAAAGCATGATCATCTACTACATTTACATTTGAGGATCCCAAGAATAGTTTTAACCATTCATCAACAAATTGGTTTAGTTCCTTCTATCTTGTTTTTCCTCCCTTGGAAGCGGAGGTTTCTACCACTTCCATGATCATTGTCTAAATTTTTTCAACCTCCTTATCAAACATTCTAAACTATCTTGAAAAAACTAGGCAAAGCTATACTTGGGCAATGAAAACAATAAATTGCATGCACTGAACACTCTATAACTACTTAGGTTTTCTCTTTGTGAATGGTAAACTACAACTAATTAGTAGAATATATTTATAACTCAATGTTCATCATCAACATCTCTTTGCATTGATTTTCAGCATGCTCAAGCCTTAAAATTTAGTTTATTCTATCACCTTAGGGGAGCATCATCATTAATATCCAATGTATCACTTTCTGTTGATTGCTTAAATTTCATTGGTTAAGAACCCTTTGTTGTTTCCAGCTTAGAAAATGGAAAACATAATATCAACTTAGGTTTTATGATCATACAATTGACCCTAGAGTCAAAACCCTCATAATATCTTAGGTGAGGAAGAAATGTCCTTCGATCTTATGATCTCTTAAAGTCAAAAACCCTTATTGCACTATCGTAAGGCTTGGAAAAATTCTCTATGATCTCATGATATACTAGCTATTTTGGTATCAGAGCTTTCCTTTAAAATATTTATGATCTCACAATAGGTAGTTTATACTACATAGCATAACATCTCATCTTATCTTTCTTTAGGTTACAATCCTACGATCATGGCTTGGTTGACTACTTTGTGACCTCAACAATCATCTTCTTTACCCCTACAATGCTACGAGAGACCCTCACCTTCCTTTATCATAACATCATCAACATCAAATTTTACCTCTATGATCCCCTGATGCATCTTTTTTCATGAGACTATAACACCCTTCTACTACTCTTAAGATCTTATAGAGAACTATCTATCATAAGATTGTAGAATGGGTTCTATCATATCATAGACATATGTAAAGACATTTTCAGTCCCATTGGCTTGACATGGCATCCACCTTGTAAACTCTACATTATCTAACCAATCAAGATAGAATACTCATCACATTTTTTATTTGAACTACCAACTTGCATTATTGTTTGTGGCTTTACAATCTTATGATTGCCATCCCCATAGCATCATTATCCTTAAATCCTCTTCCTAATCTCATGGCTAGAGCACTTAGTGTAACATCAGAATACCTAAGAAAAACCATTACGATACCACAATTATTTCTTCATCATAGGATCGACACCTTCCATCTTCTTTGTTATACTCTCATACTTCTATGATCCTACAACAAGCTACTTATCGCATGGTTGTAATTGCTCCATTCTACTTTTACGATACCCCAACTACTTTTTTGTTGCAATATCGCATGCCATGAATTATACCTTCCATCATAAACCTATGATACTATGATAGTATCACATCTTAACATCAAGGAACCCAAAAGATCACTCTACAATCCTCTACTAAACCTTGTGTTCTAACATCAGGAATAGGAAAAAAGCAAGCCTGTGACTAGATGCCAAGGCCATAATTGTAAGATTAGAGCTCTAGGTTTTGAAAGACATAAAATCTCCTACCTATAAAACTTAGGGTAAGGGGCAAAAGGTTGTAGTTTTGATTGAAATTTTAAATGGCAAGATAAGAATACAACCTTAAGGTACCCAAATAAAACCTTAGGGTAAGATTTTTACTATTTAAACTCGGGTAAAATAACATTGCTAGGGTTCTATTTTAAAACTAACAAATAAATGAAACACAAAACCCTAACAATGCAACACAATTTTAGATCATTTTCACAATGAAGATCAAAAGTTTAGTATGGTGAAAATGAGAGCCATCAGGAGGATATCCTTTAATTTTAGGAATACCATGGTTGGCCACTACAAATGCATATATAGCTTGCTGATCTAGAAAGATGATAATATCCAATAGTATTCATACCAAGAACCTAATTTTGTACTCCTGTGCTTGTTACCACATTTTTTTTGCCCTGCCAAATTTCAAAATTTGAATGTTACCCTGCCCAACGGTCACCTCCCCGATTACTAATATTTTAATACCCACAAAGATATCAAAATTACCTAAGTTCTGAACCTTATGATATTTTTGCACCTCGCAAGTTCTCTGCCGTCAGATCAAGGCCGATCAATGGTCGTCGCCATCTCACTATGATGAAGTTGTGCGAGGGTTACGATGGCCACATAGCATCTAGTCAACGCGCGTTTGGTGGGTCCAGCTTGCAGGGCAGAGGATGGCGTGGGTCAAAAAAGTTTTGTCGCGGGTCAAAAATGTTCTGTGGTGACATAGCGCTCGTTAGAAAAGGTGTGCCGATGACGGTGAGTCAGCATGTTCGGCGGCAAGGTTTGGCGGGCCAGAGAAGATAAACGGTGAGGTTTCAGGCAAGTGATTGGGTTAAGTTAGGTACTTCATCTACCCAGTTGGCAGAATTTAGTGTCATGGCAGCAAATCAAAGGGAGCCATGTGCACCAGATCTTCAGTTCAGCTAGCACAGTCAAGAGACGAGTCTTCACGATTGTCAGATCTGCAGAGATCTATGGCTGGTGCTATCTTGCCATCAGAAACTACTCGGGAGATAACATGGTGACATAGCGATAGGGTGCCACGTGTCCTAGCAGGATCGTATGTCATGCTGCTAGTGTAGTAGGGATTAAACAACCGATAGACCAATAGGGAAGTGCCACATGTACTGCAGGCCCAGCGAATTACAAGGGAGGAAGGTCGCAGGAAGGTGGGTCTTCATGACCGTTAGATTAGAGAAAATCAATGACTATCACCATGTCACCATGGTGAAGATGTGCGATCTTTACCATAGCAACATAGCGATAGGTCACCACGTGTCAGTAGGGCCATGTCTCGCCAAGGTACGATCGCTGAGGTGGTGCTAGGTGTCAGTTGGATATGACAGCAGTTGCAGAGGTGGCACCAAATATGATGGGCCTAGGGTAAGGACAGCGTGGAGTATGACAAGTCTTCATGATCATCGAATCTAGGCTGATCGATGGTTGTCGCCACCTCACTATGGGTAAGTCGTTCGAGGTTTATGTTGGCGACACAGCGCCTTGTTGACACGTGTCTTGTTGGCCCGATCAGAAAGGACAGTTGATGGTTGGCATTTAATGTAATCATCACAGTTAATATTAATATTTGCAAGGGTGGTGCGGTTAGTCTAATGATGGAAGGTCAACCATGAAAGACTTCCCCAGGTGGCAGAACGAAGAAAGGTGATTGGCCCGTATGACCCAGCTGGCTCGTATAGCCTATTTGACTTGCTTCAACCCTGTTGATTCATGAACCAGGAAGCAAAGATGATCAATGTTATCTTGCGATCTGATCTTCGTGATCAATTCTGACCTACCAGAAATGAATGCAAGGCATAGGGAAACAATCCACCATCTCAGTCGATCCATATACTGTGTTAGGATCATTCATTGGCACTGCTTCTATCTACTCGAGGCATTCCTTCAGTCAAATATCTAATTTTGTACTTCAGAACCATGCTCGAGTGTGATCTTTGATCAGATATTTTGGGGTTCAATGGTAGTAGTTGAGCAGTTAATGTAGAACCATTTCCCTCAGTTATGCCTGAACTATAAAGGCAATTTTGTAATCTTTTCCAAGGGTCAACTCTTTCTGATTTCTTTGATATTGCTCTGCAAATCTCAATGTAACATTCCCTATGCCTTTGAACTGAATGATTCTCTATTTTATCTCCTTCATCCATTAATTTGTATGTGCATCCCTTTTGCCTCTCATTGGTGTATTGTTGAGATCTGTAGCCTACATACTATATCTATTTTTGCCTACTGGATAATATATAAGTGAGATTCCTCTTTCCTTGTGTTATTTAGTTTGGTTTCTTGATCTGCATTAGGTTATTAAATCAAACCAAGCTTGTATGTATATATCCTTAGTTTCATTCTAGTTCAATAGTGCATATATGGGCAAAAATGGGTCTGAACACTCTATTTTGGTGCATCACCTCCGTAGTTTAGGTAGGGTAGAGTTGTTTTCTGCATCTCCTTCTTCCCCTTTTCCTTCCACGAGTAGTTAGGTGCACCCTGATAGTAAGAGGAAGCCGTCCTTCTCCAAAGACTCAACCTCGCAATTCAAGTCCCACAGCTTGGAGGTTGTTTCCATGTTTCACTAGGTTGTCCTCGCGCATAGGCCTTGGACAAGGGTGCAAACCTAAGTGACAACATTTTTTGGCACGCTCGGTGGGACAATCCTATTGAAGATTTAAAGTCTACTGGTGTCAAAGAAGGAAGAATTTCAAAGATTAATGCTGAAGAGGTAGTGTTGGCTTCAGTATTCAAGCCTTCAAGAGGCTGGTCCTTCAAAGTACTTGGCGACTCTAAACATCAACAGACCTGGTTCCAGACCAAAGTTGCAGTGATTCATGCCTAGAGCTGAAACAAGGGCGTCTTCTAGAGGTAAATTTCAATATCAAGAGCTTTCCCTTTCAAATCCTAGAAGAAGGAGGACTAGAATTTCATTATCACCAGTTAGGGGTGAAAAAATAGTTAATATACCTGTAAGGTCTGCCTCTACTCCTCCTACTGCTCAAACTCAGCCTAGATTGCCATCAACGCTCATCAATAGAACACTTGTTTACATGGCACAGCCAAGAGTTCATGCTTTTGCCACCTTTAATGGTGGGAATCCTCTATTTTTAGCCCAAAGACATGATATACCAGTATCTGCACTAAAAAGTATACCTAATTTTACTGGTGAAACTTCCATCTTCCCTTTAGAACATATCCAAGAAGTAGCAAATGTCTATAATATTCATGGTATTACAGAGGATGATGTTGTTGTCAAACTTCTAGCCTCATCTTTAAAAGGAAAAACATTACAGTGGTATAGGGGCTTAGCTCATAGTTCTATAACTAATTGGGATGGATTAGGAGCAGGATTATGCAAACATTTTGAAGATAAGAGTGACCATTTGTCACTATTAGAGCAGCTGACTACAATAAAAAGAGCCCCCCATGAATGTATGACTAATTTTAATTATAGATTCCAAAAGACATGGCATAGAATACCTATTGCAGTGAAACCTACCCCTGGTAATGCCTTCTTGCATTACCTTAGAGCTTTTAACAGTGATATTGCCACTACAATCCAAACTATGGGAGGGGATACCTTGCCTAATGCTTATGAGATAGCCATAAAAGCTTAGAACATCCTAATACAAGGAGGAAAATTGGCTCCAAGGCCTCCTATGCCTTTCTTTCCTAATGTTACTAATCACCAACCAGCAATGACCCCTCTTCCTACAACGTCTACATCACAAACCCTTACTCCAGCCCCTCAAGCTTCTACATCCTCAAATGGGATAGATGAGCTCAAAGAAATGCTCCAAGGTCTAGTGTTGAATACAGATAAAAGAGAGAAGACCCTGGATAAAAAATTGCAAGAGCAGGGGAGGGAGTTGAAGGACCAGGGGAAGAGATTAGACGATAAAATGATACAAAAAATGAGTAACAAGGTGGTGACCTTGGAAAGGCAGCAAGCTCAAAGTGGCAAGCCTCCCCAACTGCAATATCAAGCTCCAAGTGGTGGTAGGCTTCCCAATCAGTGGAATAGCTCCTTTGATCAAGGTAGGCAAAATAGTCATGCTTCTGCTTCGAGCTCAAATCAGAACAGAGCTATAGTCCCTCAAAATAACTTGGCCCAAGATCAAGATTTATGTCCTTCTTGCAACTATTCTTATACCTATTGCATGTTCCAGAAGGCAGAATCTTATATGGCCCTAACTGTCCAAGAACCTGCAGCAAAGCAATCATACAAGGAGGCATCATATATTCAAGGACGTGATGATTGCTCTTTCATGAATCATCAGGATGGGGAACATTGTAATGTAAACCAGGATTATGTTGCTCATAACACAAGAAGTAGGAAGAGAGCTATGGAACATGCTGCCCCTCCTTCTCCTAAGCAAGCCTCAACTTCAAGTGCTACACCTCATATACAAGCAGCAAATGAACAAGCAAGTACTTCACAATAGAAAAAGCAAGATCCAAGAAAGAAAGATGCAGGTGATCCTTATGTTGCCCCACCTCAACCTCTTATAGGTGCAGCTCCCAAAGTTTCTACCAAAGTTCCTAATGCACCTTTCAGTGTGGTAGATAAAATGAAGAAAACCAATGTGCATATCTCTATGTGGGATGTTGTTGCTACCATACCAATGCAGAAGAGGATGTTGCAGCAAGAATTAGAGAAGATTGAACTCAAGGATCAGCCATCTATCATGGAGAATGCCACAAGTCTAGTACAACCAGCAGGGGATGTGGAGACAAATAAAATGGTTAGACCTCCCCCATTCTATGTTTCCCTAATTATAGGAAGCAAATTAGTCCACAATTGCATCATAGATTCAGGGGCTAGTAGCTCAGTAATGCCTAGGTGTGTTGCTGATGCTTTAGGGATGAAATATGAGCCCATTGTTAGGGATGTGTTACAACTAGATGGTAGTACTGTCAAAACCATAGGTATCATTAGGAATGTGGAGATGGCCCTACATGCATGCCTCGGTTGCACTGTGATTTAAGATATATCTATTGCTGAAGTCAAGCCCTATTTTTCCATCTATCTTTCAAGAGACTTCACTACTCAGATTGGTGGATTCATATCTGCTGATTGGTCATATATGTCATTTAAGACCAGATATGGAGCCAATGCCTCAATTAGAGTAGAACCTCAAGCCCTTCATCACACTGAATCTTACACCCCCAACTTCATCAATATGAATTGCCCTATTCTAGAGATGGATGAAAATGACATAGTAAATGAGCCTGTCACTTCCATAGCAGAGATTCCTAACTTCTTCTTGGATGAGTGGGAAAATGCATATCAGTTTGAGCCTATGTCAAAAATTCTTGAGACAGGCCTTAGTACATATTGCATAATAGAGAAAGAGGCTCAAGTTCCTAATCTTGTTGGGACTAATGATGATATAAACAAAATATGGAGTATGTACTTTGATGGCTCAAGGAATAGAAGTGGATCAGGGGCCGATGTTATGTTGGTCTCTCCTACACAAATAAGATACTACTTCTCCTTCAGGCTCCAATTCAATTGCACCAATAATGTGGCCAAGTATGAATCCTTGATTCAAGGTCTCTTACTTGCCCAAAAGAGGGGAATCCAAGCCTTGAAAGTGTATGGAGATAGTGACTTGGTAGTGAATCAGGTGAGAGGCCAGAATATCACCAAAAATGGCCTGCTCAAGTCTTACAAACACAGAGTCTAGGATTTTCTTGAGGGGTTCAATGCATTTAATATTCAGAGCATTCCTAGGAAAGATAATAAACATGTTGATAGACTTGCAGTGGTGGGTGCAGCTTATGATGTACTAGGGAATCTTGAGGAGGAGAAGAAACAACAAATTAGGGTGGTAGTGAGGCCTGCCATCCCTAAAAACAACACTCATTGGCAAGTGTTTGACTCTGATGAGAAAATAGTGAGTTTCTTGTAGAATGAGGCAGAATTCTCAGATAGAAACTAGTCAAGGCTGCAAGATCAGTATGGTGATCAGATCATTCACCTTAGTTCTAACAAGTTGCCCAAGGGTCTCATTACTTTGGAGAGTGTTTTTAGTCCTGATGATCAAACAAGAGGCAAAGGAATAAATCTAGCTGCAAAAAAGGATGATTATACCCCAGTTACAATTGCTGATGGAAAATCTCTGAATATGGGGAAGGTATGTTCTGAAACTGAGCAAGAAAACTTCATTCATTTATGTCAAGAATTTAATGATGTATTTTCTTTGACATATGATGACTTAAAAGGGTTTGACCCTAGTTTGTTTCAGCATACCATAGATCTAGTTGATAAGGCCAAACCAGTAAGGCAAAAATAGAGACCAATGAATCCTAAGATTGAGCCCCTAATGAGAAAAGAATTATCCAAGTTGATAGAGGCCAATATAATATTTCCTGTCAAACACTCATCATGGGTAGCTAACCTTGTCCCTGTAAGGACGATGAGTGGGGAAATCAGGTTGTGTGTGGACTTTAGGGATCTTAATCAGGCTTCTCTTAAAGATCACCATCCTCTCCCTTCCATGGAGAAAATTCTATCCAAGGTTAGTGGGTCAAGGAGATTCTCTTTTCTTGATGGATTCTCTAGTTACAACCAAGTTCTGGTTAAAGAATCTGATAGACATAAAAAAGTATTTACCACTAAATGGGACACCTATGCTTACTACAAGATGCCATTCGGACTAACAAATGCAGGTGCCACATTTTAGAAGGCAATGGAGATGGCCTTCAAAAAATTAATTGATAAGTTTGTCTTGGTATACCTTGATGATATAACTGTATATTCAAAAGATGTAGAAAATCATTTTGTTCATCTAAGGCAAGTATTTCTAAGATGTAGAGAGTTTGGGGTTTCCCTCAACCCAGCCAAGTGTGTCTTTGCTACAAGCCAAGGAAAATTATTGGGACACATTGTATCTGAGGATGGTCTGATCATTGATCCAGAAAGAACAAAGGCAATACTTGCCCTTCCTCTTCCTAAACACAAGAAGGGGTTGCAAAGTTTCCTTGGTAGAATAAACTTTATGAGAAGGTTTATCCCTAATCTTGCTACCATGGTGAAACCTCTTACAGCAATGCTTAAGAAAGACATGGTCTTCTCATGGACCAAGGAGGGGAAGGAGAGTTTTAAAAAGATCAAGACAACCATAGCCTCAGCCCCTACTCTCATGAATCCAAATTTTGAGAAAGATTTCATCCTCTACACTTTAGGTGGTGAGTCAAGTATCTCTGCTATCTTGACTCAAATAAATGGCAAGGATGAGGAGCAGCCCATAGCTTTCTTTAGTGAAGGGCTCAAAGAATATGAAGATAAGTATAGATTTGTTGAGAACTAAGCCCTTGTAGTCATCAAAGCCTTGAATAAATTCAAGCACCTCTTATCCCACAATAGGATCCATTTGTTGGTGCCCCATGCCAATGTAAAAAAAATTCTGTTAAGCAAGAATATCAGTGAAAAGAGAGCTGGATGGATCACTAGGGTAATGGAATATGATGTTGATATTCAGATTACCAAGCTGGTAAGAGGGAGAGGATTGTGCAAAGAAATGTTGTCAGGTCAGGATTCTGATGAAGAGGCTGCTATGGTATTAACAGAGCAGCAGGAGGAAGGAAATGTTAATGGCCCAAAGAGCTGGATAAATAATATGAAGAGCTTTTTATCAGGGAATGGGTATCCTCAGGGATTGGACAGAGCTAAAAGAAGACAATATAGATTGCATTCCATTCCCTACATTGTGATTGATAGTATCTTATTTAGGAAGGATTTTAATGGGACCCTGTTGAGATGCATTGAAGAGGACCAGGCTGAAAGGATGATTAAAGAACTTCATGATGGCCCTGATGGAGGCCATTTCTTTGCAAGAACAACTACCATGAAGATCATGAGGGCTGGTTATTATTGGCCATCTCTATTCCATGATTGTTATAGGTATGTGAGAAAATGTGAGAAATGTGCTTTCTTTTTAGGCAAACAAAGGCTTGCAGCTCTCCCCCTTCATCCTATTTAGGTGGATCATCCCTTTACCCAGTGGGGGTTGGATTTTATAGGCCCTATTAATCCTCCATCTAGTGCAGGTCATAAATGGATTTTGGCTGCTACTGATTATTTCACTAGGTGGACAGGAGCAGTTGCCTTGAAGGATGTCGCAGAACCATCAGTTGTTGAATTCCTTGATGGGATTGTGTCTAGGTTTGGTGCTCCTTCTACTATCATCTCAAATAATGCTAAATCTTTTGTTGGAACCCAGATTTGTGCATGGGCAATGAATCACAATATCTACCTAAGCACATCATCAAATTATTATCCCCAGGGCAATGGTTTGGCTGAGTCTTCCAAAAAGAATCTGATCAGAATCATGAAGAGGACAATAGAAGACAATCAAAGGGTCTGGCATAAGAAATTAAGAACTACTCTGTGGGCTAATAGGATAACACCCAAGAGATCTATTGGGAATTCACCTTTTGTGCTGGTATATGGTAGGGAGGCTAGACTCCCAATTTCACTGGAATTCCCTTCCTTGGATTTGGCTCATCAGCTGGAATTGATTGAAGATAGTGCCATGTCAGTAAGAATGGCAGAGCTGACGGAGCTAGAGGAAAAAAGAGATAAAGCTATAAGACCCTAGAGTTGCATTAGCAACAGGTGAAAAGGAATTTTGATAGGAGGGCCAGGGACAGGACTTTCAAAGAGGGGGATCTAGTTCTGAAATGGGATGTTGATAGGGTGAAACCAGGAAGACATTCTAAGTTTGATGCATTGTGGAGTGGCCCTTACCTAATTGCCGATTGCAAACAAGCTAATGCATTCCAATTGAGCAGACCCAACGGTGAAGTTCTACCCATCCCAGTCAATGGGATTTATCTTAAAGCTTGCTTCTGATGAAGATTGTGAATCCATGTACATAGTTAGTCTAGTTCCTTTTCTGTTATTTCCTACCTTTCAAGAAGTGTGCGTGCATAGGGTTCTCCTTTTAAGTTGCTAGCTTTCGAAGTTTTGACAGTCCCAGGTTGCAGAGGAAGTTTTTTTTTGTTTCAGTTACAAGGGTAGATCTAGGGTTTTTTTTATGTTTTAATTCCTTATAGAGGGGTTAGGGTTTTGCAATTCTCAGACTTGTACCTTTTAGACCCATTTTTGACTCTATAGTCCCATGGATTATTTATAGGCACTGGTCTTATGCATCGAGCAGGCTCATGCCCCCGTGAGTCGCCAAAATGTTACCACATTTTGTTTGCCCTGCCAAATTTCAAAATTTGAATGTTACCCTGCCCAACGGTCACCTCCCCGATTACTAATATTTTAATACCCACGAAGATATCAAAATTACCTAAGTTCTGAACCTTATGATATTTTTGCGCCTCGCAAGTTCTTCACCATCAAATCAAGGTCGATCAATGGTCGTCGTCATCTTGCTATGATGAAGTTGTGTGAGGGTTACGATGGTGACATAGCATTTGGTCGATGCGTGTTCAGTGGGTCCAAATTGCAGGGCAGAGGATGGCGCAGGTCAAAAAAGTTTTTTCATGGGTCAAAAATGTTCTGTAGTAACATAGCACCCATCAGAAAAGGTGTGTCGACGATGATGAGTCAGCATGTTCGGCGGCAAGGTTTGGCGGGCTGGAGAAGATAAATGGCAAGGTTTTAGGCAAGCGATTGGGTTATGTCAGGTACTTCATCTGCCTAGTTGGCAGAGTCCAGTGTCATGGTGGCAAATCAAAGTGAGCCACGTGCGCCAGATCTTCAGTTCAGCTAGCACAATCAAGAGACAAGTCTTCACGATTGTCAGATCTGCAGAGATCTACGACTGGTGCTATCTCGCCATCAAAAATCGCTCGGGAGATAACATGGCGACGTAGTGATAGGGTGCCACATGTCTTGGTGGGATCATATTTCATGCTACCAACATAGTAGGGATTAAATGACTGACAGACCAATAGCAAAGTGCCACATGTACCACGGGCCCAGCGAATTACGAGGGAGGAAGGTCTCAAGAAGGTGGGTCTTCATGACCGTTAGATTAGAGAAAATAAACGACTGTCACCATGATGAAGATGTGTGATCTTTACCATAGCGACATAGCAACGAGTTGCCACGTGTCAATAGGGCTAGGTCTCACCAGGGTGCAGTCACTGAGGTGTTGCTAGGTGTCGGTTGGATATGACAACAGTTACAGAGGTGGTGCCAAATATGATGGGCTTGGGGTAAGGACAGCGTGGAGTATGGCGAGTCCTCACAATCATTGAATCTATGTCGATCGATGGTTTTTGCCACCTCGCTATGGGTAATTTGCTCGAGGTTTATGTTGGCAACACAGTGCCTTGTTGACACGTGTCTCGCTGGCCCGATCAGAAAGGATGGTCGGTGGTTGGCATTTAATGTAATCATCATAGTTAATATTAATATCTGCAAGGGTGGCGCGACTAGTCTGATGATGAAAGGTCAACCACGAAAGACTTCCCCAGGTGGCAGAATGAAGAAAGGTGATTGGCCCGCATGACCCAGCTGGCTCGTATAGCCTATTTGACTTGCTTCAACCCTGTTGATTCATGAACCAGGAAGCAAAGATGATCAATGTTATCTTGCGATCTGATCTTCACAATCAATTTTGACCTACTAGAAATGAATGCAAGGCATAGGGAAACACTCCACCATCTCAGTCAATCCATCTACTATGTCAGGATCATTCATTGGCACTGCTTCTATCTACTTGAGGTGTTCCTTTAGTCGAATATCTGATTTTGTACTTCAGAACCATGCTCGAGTGTGATCTTTGATCAGATATTTTGGGGTTCAATGGCAGTCAAGCAGTTAATGCAGCATCATTTCCCTCAGTTATGCCTGAACTATAAAGGCAATTTTGTAATCTTTTCCAAGGGTCGACTCTTTCTGATTTCTCTGATATTGCTTTGCAACTCTAAGTGTAACATTCCCTGTGCCTTTGAACTGAATGATTCTCTGTTTTATCTCCCTCGGCCATTAATGTGTATGTGCATCCCTTTTGCCTCTCATTGGTGTATTGTCGAGATCTATAGCCTACATACTGTATCTATTTTTGCCTACTGGATAATATATAAGTGAGATTCCTCTTTCCTTGTGTTATTCAGTTTGGTTTCTTGATCTGCATGAGGTTATTAGATCAAAACAAGCCTGTATGTATATATCCTTAGTTTCATTCTGGTTCAATAATGCATATATGGGTAGAAATGGGTCTGAACACTCTATTTTGGTGCATCACCTCCGTAGTTTAGGTAGGGTAGAGTTGTTTTTTGCATCTCCTTCCCCTTTTCCTTCCATGAGTAGTTAGGTGCGCCCTGATAGTAAGAGGAAGCCGGCCTTCTCTAGAGACTCAACCTTGCAGTTCAAGTCCCATAGCTTGGAGGTTGTTTCCATGTTTCACTAGGTTGTCCTTGCGCATAGGCCTTGGACAAGGGTGCAAACCTAAGTGACAACAATGCTCAACCATTGTTACTAGATCACCAAGTAATCTGGCCAAACTTGGGTGATGATGATCTAGAAGTCAATTCCATCCATCAATTGATGATGATAGATAGACAATCATTGATAGCTACTCGAAAAGAAGATGAAATAATTTCATCCATTATTCTCAATGAATATGGAATAGAATCTCAAGTATTTCCTCAAACTAAATCTATCTTAGAGACCATTTTACCATCCTTAAATTCACCATATCATTCAGAAGCTTCACATTTTTTCCACTCATTATTTCCTCATGAGATGGATTCTTTTCTCATTGTCAAATTATTCATGGTAGATAAGGTTATTAAGATGGAATTCAGTCTAGGAAAAGAACTAAATGTAAACAATGCTTTATCACCCTCTCAATAGAAGGTTATGTTGTACTTACTATAGGAGAATCAAAGCGCATTTTCTTGGGATTACATAAACATGAAAGGATTAGACCCTATTCTATTCACTCACAAGATTTACATCAGCCCTAACTTCAAACCTATTCGACAGCCTCAGAGGGAGAGTTAACCCTTTCTTAAAAGATATAGTTAAGAATGAATTGCAAAAACTAGTATGTGTTGGTTTTATATACCCCATCTTTGATAGCCAATGGGTCTCACCCCTGATCATAGTACCCAAGAAGGAAGGAAAATGGCAATTTTTTGTAGATATAGGGAGCTCAATTCAGCCACTTAGAAGGACCATTTTCCCTATTTTTTGGATGGTTTTAGTGTTTGCAATTAGATACAAATAGCCCCAAAATATCAAAAAAAAACAACTTTCACCAACCCATGGGGAATGTTTGCCTACTCAGTCTTGCCTTTTGGCTTGTGCAATACCCTAGCCACATTTCAATGAGCTATCATCAGTATTTTTTTAGATATTTCTACTAACTATATGGAGATCTACATGGATGAGTTTACTATTTATGGTGCTACTTTTGAAGACACGAACCAAAATTTAGAGATGGTACTCAAAAGATATTAGGATTATAATCTTTCCTTAAATAGTGAGAAATGTTTTATGATGATGGAGGAAGGGGTAGTGCCAGGCCATTTCATTTCATCTAAGGGCATCCAAGTAGATCTAGCAAAGATTGAAGTCATTAGTACCTTGCCTAGACTAGAGAAGCAGAAGGATGTATGCAATTTTTTGGGACATCTTGGATATTATAGAAGATTTATTAAAAACTTCAATCAACTTACAGAACCTCTCTACAACCTACTCAAAAAAGAATATGAATTTGCTTGGGACTCTGATTGTTCAACATCTTTCCTGCAACTTAAGGATGTTCTTACCACAATGCATGTTTTGAGAGGAGCCAATTGGAGCCTACCTTTTCACATTCATATAAATGCCTCAGATTATGTTATTGGTGTTGTGGTAGGACAAAATTTAGACTCAATTGAATATATCATTTATTTCATCAGTAAGAATTTGCAAGGTGCAGAATTTAATTACATAGTCACTGAAAAGGAATTACCGCCTATGCACCTAATAAGTTTAGAGACTACTTTACTAGATATGGGTATTTATTCACACTGACCATTTTTCTATAAACTATTTGGTGAATAAGCTTGCAATCTTAGGAAGATTGGCTCACTGGTTGTTACTCATGTATGAATTTGACATCACCATAGTTGATAAACCTAGTAAGGTCAATGTGGTAGCTGAGTTTCTCTCTCAGTTGCATGTCCCTGATGATCCTATAGCCATTGATGATAGTTTTCCAAATGAGAACCTTTTTCTATTATCAACATAAAACCCATGGTATACAAATATGGCTAACTACCTCACCACAGGTAAAATGTCAATTCAATTCTCTGCCCAAGAAAGAAAGTTACTAGCAGAGAAGAGCTTTAACTATTCATGGACTATTAGATTTATGTGCTATAATAGACATGATCAAGTCATGCATCAGTGTCTAAGATAGGATGAAACATATGATGTCTTGAAGGCATGTCATGATGAGCCTTATGGAGGCCAATTTACAATCAAAAGAACAACCTTCAAAATCTTGACAACTTGGTATTATTGGCTATGCCTACACAAGGATGCAACTAGTTATACAAAGAAATGTGACAAGTGTTAACAAATGGGAAAACCCACTAAATCAAATGAAATGCCCTTGCAACCTCAAGTAGTTGTCACACACTTTGACAAATGGGTGATTGATTTTGTAGGACCTATTGAACCCACTTCACAAGGAAAATCCTAGATTCTGGTATGCACTGACTATGTAACCAAATGGGTAGAGGCTAAACCCATGAAACACCCAAGGAATATCAACATGGAAAAAATTTTGTATTAATCCATCTTTACATAGTTTTCTATTCCTAGGGAATTTACATCTAATTAGGGGCCTCAATTTACATCAAATTTGATAATTACTCTTATGAAGGAGTATAATATCAGGCATGGTAAATCATCACCTTATCATCCCCACTGTGAGGCCTCACCCCAACCTATAATAGCATAGATATTTTATTTACATTTTTACATTCGAGAATTTGGTATTTTGATAGCTATTTAGATTTAGATGGATATTGGATTGTGTTATCTATTAATTTTGATACTTTAGTAGTGTTTTACAGTTATAACATGCACTAAGAATGTAGTGCCTACCCCTAGGTCACATTTTTGTTGTCATTGTCGAGCTCTTTTGGGGCTAGTCTCATGTTGATGGTTAGCAGCATTGTTTTGAGACTATCAGATATTGTGTTATGGATTCAGTTTATTATGTGATGAGATTACTTAGACTTTATATTTCATGTATGCATGATGATCATTACATTGGTTTCAGTTATTGATGATGATTAGTTAGATGGTTTATTATCATATGTGTTTTCTTATGGATACTTACCCCATACTTGCATGTGTATGGTTTGTGTGTTTGTTCTTATGTATGGCATGTCTGATGTGGTTAAGGAAGGGAGTTGTAGTCACCTGCTAGTCAAGATCTACACAATGCACCACTTCCTACCATTACCTATTTAGTTTAGTATATATTGTGCTTGTACATGCATGGTTTTTATGCAGGTTGTAGGTACTGGGTATCAACTTCCCTGAATTGTCAGGATGAGCATACCCTATCAACATTATCTCAATGATAAGAGAGGGGAGATAAATTCTCAAGTCCAAATCCCAACCCTTTAAGCCATTTGTCCTAATTGAAAATTAAGACAAGTATCTGAGTTGAGTACCCTCTGAATACATCGGATGACATAATTCGTGATATTAACCCTTGGTTTGATTTTGTATGTATTTTGGCTATGATGGGTTTTTCATATTTTATTCTTTTGAGTCTTTGATGTATTTTCTATTAATTAAGCCTAATTAAAAGATTTAATTAATGGTTTAATTTAATGGAAAATTGATATGTTATTTTAATATTTATTTTATTTAATTAATTGAGAAATTAATTAAATAAAATAATTAAATTTGAAAATAAAAGTTATAAGTTTAAATTTGGAATCTGACAATATTTATTTTAATAATAATATATTTGGAGTTCATTTTTAAATAAATGACTAAATAATATTATTATTAAACCTAATAAATATTATTATTAAACCTAAAAAATATTATTATTAAACCTAATAAATATTTTAGCAATTAAGTTTTGAAAATGAAATTTAAAAGTGGAAAATATATTAAAATTATTAAAAGATTAAAGGTTGCATGATGTGTGCACATGATTAAAATATAAATATATTAAGATCCATAAGTGGAATTATTAAAGTTAGTGCATGAGATTTAATAAATAAATGAATTGAATTGAAAAGAGTAAAGTAAATATTATATTAATGATTGTGCATTATTTTAATGTTTGCTTACATAGGAGTTTGCAAATTCTCGAGAGTTGTCATGTAGACAACATAGGAGTTTGCACTCTAAGAATGCACTAGTTGTCTACACTTAGGAGTTAGTATTTTATTTGAGCACATGATGTCTACAACCTTATGACTTATTTAAAAGGTTGGAGAAGACTCATGCTTAGTTGTCATGCTTATCTTCTAGTTCTTTCTAGACACATTCTAGATGCATCTTAGAGGACTTTAAATAAAGGCTCTCCTAGTGTGTTTGGACAAGCTTCAAAGCTTACATTCATTTGAGAAGCTCATATGCTTCTACATGCTCATATATTTCTACATGCTTCTATGCTTCTTCAAGCACTTCTAGTCACGTGGAAATTTTGGTTGGCTTGGATCTTGGAGGAATTGTGTATGAGAAGAAAGAAGGGACTTTCTATGGACTTCTGAGGCATGGCAAATTAGCATCAGTGTCCAGGTGCACTCGTGATAATCACATATTCTATTTGCACTCTTTCTCTTTCTGTCTTCATCATGTCTGTTATATGTGTCTAAAACTTTTCTATGATTGAATCTGTAATTTGAAATTGGAATCTAGATATGTATTTATTTGGTTGCAAAAGAAATCAATAGAGAACTCATTAGAAAACCCTAGCTTCAATTTAAGAAAGAAATTAGATCTGAATCGGGTTTGGGTTCGAATTTATATTGTGAAATTAATTAGACAAGATTTGAAATTAAAATTAAAATTCCAAGTTGAAAATTTGAATGGTTAGATGTAATCTTTCTATCAAATTATATTTTCAGATGTGTACGGACAAACCTATTAGATGGATGAATGGGTAAATTTAGAGAACAATTACCTTTTAGGAGAAATTCTTAATTCATCACAAACTGCCATGTTGTTGGCCCTTGGATAGACCCAAACTCTGTCATTCATAACCTTTTATCGTGATCAAATTTATTTGATCGCTCTAGTCAAAATTGGTGCAACTTGGCCCTCTCTAAAATATTTCAATTTCAGTTCGATCCAACAGTTCATTAGGGAGATATGGCCCTCATACCGGGACTGTTTTATTCTAGGATAGATATTTTTCCATTTCCCATAACAAGAGTTCTTTATGCTTAAACTTCACAAAAATAATATATCAAAGCATGGAATGAATTAAAGATATTATTGCAATCTTCCCTTAGTAGAATCTTATTTTTATGCATTAGTTTTATATGATTTATTAACTAATCTAATTTAATTAAGATTAGTTAATAGTAGAAGAAGTATAATTAATCTATTTATCAACCATCATAGGACGTATTTAGTTAAGATATTAATATTGGGGATTTATTATAATTTTTTTATTAGTAAAGTAATAATTTGAACATTGATGGAATGATACATAGTTGACTCTTAATGAATGAAACTATTATCAGCCAATAATCATGTAGTTACTAACATAGCTACTAGTTAATTTAATCGTAGAATTAATTAAATTTAATTGATAATAGAGTTTTAATTGTTTTATCAAGGGAATATTAGTATTCTTTGATAGAATGATGAATGTGGTCATTATAGATTTATTAATAAGATTTGCAATATAGCTTGTTATTAAATATTAACAAGATATTATTATTGAACTATTAATATGAATATTTGTGTACTAGATTATAGTTGAATTTTAACTTACAAAATTATAGTTAGATATTAGTCAACTAATATTAATTGGAACGTTGCCATGGATATGTAATTATTAATTAAATTAATTAGAGTTAATTAGATTCAATTAATAATTAAGTTATGTAATAAAGTTTTAATTGATATGCTAATTATTAATTAAATTAATTAGAGTTAATTAGATTCAATTAATAATTAAGTTATGTAATAAAGTTTTAATTGATATGCTAATATCGATTCCTCTAGCAAAGTTGTGAAGTATGTATATCGAAGTTGACAAGTCATACTCTCATGACTTGAATAATGACTTTAGATGTTATAATGGTTGTTAGTGATGATTTAATCAAGAAACTTAAGATTTAGTAATATTTAATTGAGTTTTAATTAAATGATATATGGTCATGGATTGTGTACCTATGAGCATTATTACTTAATTGAATGATTTAATAAAGCATGGCATTTTAAGTAAGGCTAGTTAGTCTTGATGTTATCTTCTTATTCAAGGATTGATAACTGGTTTTCCTATAGTTTAACGAATAATGATCCTTTAATTATGTTGAGAAGTTCAAGTAACATTAAAGAAGAGTTAATCAATTAGAATATGGATCATAGTTAAATAAAGAGAACAATGTAATTAAAAGTCAATGATGATCAGTTTAATGAGTAAATATTTATCCTTAGAATATTATTTTAAAATAATGGAAGGATAATGCTATCGGGGAAACAAATGGGTTGACTTATAGGTCAAATGATAAATCCTATACACTTGAAGTATACTTGCAAACAGAAACTGAAACCTCGACACATTATTCAACTATGTGATTTTAGTAAACCAAAACATGTGTCTGCATTGTGTATTCTATATGCTTCTTATTTTGAGTTTTTTGGGTTGACTAGTGTTGACCAATCTTAGGTTGTTACCATAGGCTTAGGGGTTATGAGATGTGATGGCATGTTGATTTTATTTGGTCTCGATCTTTATAAACCCAACCATGGTAATGTGATCGTATGCTCTATGAATTGTTTGTATTTACTAATTGTTATTGTTCATCAGTCTTCATGTGTGTGAAGCTGAGATGTATGTGTATGAGACACTTGAGCTAATCATTTTTGAGTCATTGATCAGTTATCCTTGGATTACTTTCTAGTCAATATGATGGGACTGAAATGTTGATTTATTTCTTGATGATGTCATGTTGTGACATGTTTGACTCAACCATTTTGGAGTCTTCAATCAGTATGATTTTGAGGTATTCTTGGTTGCTTGTTGAAAACCAATGGATATTGTGATTTATTTTGAGATATATTTTGGTTATTGTGAACCAATGGATACTTATGATTATCATTGATGCCTTTAGTTGTCAATAGAGAACTGTTGTGGTCATGATTTTCTATGGATGCTTTTCAGATGTTGATGGAGATTTGATGATTCTTATTGTGGATATTTGGTGATTCTTTTTGTGGATTATCTTTTGGTATTTCTTTCCAGTCGCTCATATAGGACTGGGGTGATTTTATGATTCCATGAGCTTAGGGTAGGTTATCTACTTGTAGTGTCAAGAAGTGGCTTGCAATGGGGGTCGGGGCCCTAAGTGGCTGCCAGGGTAACTCATTGTAAGTTTGGTTAATAAGTGATAACATTTACACACTAAATGGAGATTAAATGAACCTAAAAAGATAATTTTTTTGGTTCTCACCCATGCCTCGAGTGCTTGTATAGACTAGGATGGGAGTAGAGAGAACGCTTGGTTGCGACCTTGCATTCCATAGTATGCCTCATCAGTATGAGAGAATACTAGTGGCCGCATGAGGATCAGTATGGACCCATGGAGTTTAGCTAACTGCCAGGGTAACTTGTACATGATATATGCGATGACACTTTCCCGCTTGCAGAGTAGGTTTCCTACATGTCATTGTGTGCCTCTGGGAATTAGATGTCAGTTTTGTGTTGGAATCTTTGAGTTAGTATACTTTTAGGATTCCTGGACTTAGAGAGTATCTTTGCTTTGTGATTTTTGATAGCCTATTTGGGACTTTAGATTATCTCCTCAGCATGGTGGGAGTGGACCACTTAGGTACCACGTGGTCGGGTGGTAGTGTTTCTCCACTCTTATCATTTGAGATCCATCTAAGTCATTGTGACAAGAGCATTCTTGGTTGGTATTTATCATTATTTTCTTAGATCATTATGATAGATAATATACCTTATGATGGATGTATTTACTAGTATGTTTCTTACATTTATGAGTTGCATATGTTAGATGATGTTATCTTATGCTTTACTTTGCATGTTGGATTACTTTTTGCATATGATGTAGTATTATTTAGGTGTGACATTCCTACTATGTTAATATGGATGATCTCTTCAGTGATTTGGAATGTTATGCATGGAGGGATGGCTAGTGCCCACGATGGTCTAATGATGCTATTAACAGTTGGGAGGAACCATGCACTTAGTTAGTTATTTTTTGTGATATATGGTTATCTTTTATGATAGATGTTTATTCTTTTAAGCCTTTCATACCTTGTGACATATACAGTGGATGATTGAGCAATCTAAAATGTGATTACAAAAAAGGACACTTGTAATATTGTTTAAGAACATTGGATGTAACATTGCTATGGATGTGATGTTAGATAAATAGTTAATTTAGATGGGATACAATGTTAAGGGATCTTTAAAGAATGTAACTGTTATGTATGTTATGTTTACTTTTATTCAAATTATTTCTATTGCTTCTATTACTATGTATGAGTTGTGAATGGTTTATCTTTCATGTTTAAAAAAAAAAAATGTTTGGAAAACTTAGTGAAATTTTAGATTAATTCTTTGGATCCCTTGGTGGGGCATTACAAAGAAATTGATATTATGTATGAAATGATTAAACACATACGGATGCAATTTATGACATGATAGTACTAGAATATAATGTGATGCAAATGTCAATTTAATTATGATGATTTATGATATGTAGATAAATATTAATTTGATGATTTGTGATACATAGATAATTGTTAATTTGATTATGATGACTTATGACATGCAGATTTTGATATTTTAACATTTTGAATGAAATAAATTGAAATGACTAGGAAAGGAAATTTTATTTGAAATTATTTTAATATGGATTTTGTTATATGCATTTAGGACATATATGTTTATATGACCTCCTTGGACTACTGATGCTTGAGTTCAGGAAGTGGAACCATGGAAATTCTTGGGGGAAACAAGTTCCAAACCTTGTGAACACTGTTTAACCAAGGTGAATCTTTGGAAGATTCAAAAGCCTCTTTGCGAAAGTATTTTTCTTTGTAAATGTAAGGTTTCTTGCTTGTGGAAATGTTTAATCATAATTTAGATGCATTAAGGACATGTCATGGTGAAGTGTAATGTATTTTAATGTGTCACTTGACACTTGTATTGTCTATGTGTTGATGACATGTCACCTAGATTGTTGGTCACAAGGTCACTTAATCTTGGTCCTTTCCTTTTCTTCCAATTAATATTTAAGTACACCCATTTGGAAGAGAGTGTTATGATGGGTCACCATCATGTTGGTTTTCGAATTCAAACTTGTTAGGGATTTTAGGGGGCCTAAAAGGGATCCTAAAGTGTCATTTTGTGGACAATAAGCCACCCCAATGGTAGTATAACATGTTAGGGGCCTAAATTCAACTATTGTAGTGATTAGCTAACTTAGGGGGCCCCTTAAAAAATTCCCTCTTGAACCAATTCGAAATTTGGGGTTTCCCCATGAGTGTACCCTCACCATCCCACTTAGTGAACTTTCTTATTTTGGAGAGGCAACGATGTAAGAAAGAGGAGGCTTGATGTCTTTGGAGAAGGCCTTATTAGAGAGTCTTGGCCAAATTAGTGGGTTGTTCACCCACTCTCTAAGTTTAGAGATAGTTAGGTTTGGAGGGACATTAAGGGAGCTCTTCTACAACTATCATTACCCTAGCTTGGACCAAGGTTGGTGTTTTCAAACTATGCTTTATTTTCTTTTCATATTTCTTTTAGTATGGCAAATTAAATCAGCAAGTGTGAAGGATTTTCAATGGAATATGCATTTTATTTTGAATCTTACATTATGGACTTGGGCATTTTGTAGTGAGAATGAGAATGTGTTATGTATTCTTGAAGATTTCCTTTTGGTTTTGTTGTCTTCTTGATTTTCTTATTTGAATGTGAGTTTTGAATGTTTTCATGGGTTTGAAGGCTTCACTCACCCTTGGGAGAGAAGAGAAGCCATGGGTGAAGAGCATAGTTGGGCTCAACATTATAGTTGAGAGAGTTACCTCATGATGAAGAATTGTTTTATTTCATGGAGTATGGGGTCCATTGAAGCCATATACATTTGTTATTTTTGAGAGATATAAGAGTTTTGTGTGAATAAGGAGGAGATGTTTTATGATGGCCTTGAGAGGCAAAATACAATAGCAATATGATGCTTAGTCTGGTTATGGCCTCTCCTCATTGAAGAGCCCACCTTCACCCAATGTGAGATGATTCCAATGGTGAATCATTGTGCAAGCCATGGAAGGGAGTTGTTTTGTATTTTATGTTGTGGTTCATGCAATGGTAAGTGATGTATGTGTGTAACCCATTTGGTCCTTTTTTCCCCTACTCGGTGGGTGGCTTCATAGAAGCCTAGGATGGGAGGTGAGCCTCCATGGTTCCTTGTGTGTGTGTGTTATGTGCAATTTTTTGAGAAGATGCATCCCTTGAAGGCATTAAGGTTTCACCCATGTTAAGTGGAAAAGATCCAATTGTGTAAAGATAGATCAATGTCTATGACACCTTATGGGGATTGTGATTTTGAAAGTCTCTATGGTTATTTCATTGTGATGTAAAAAGAATGTATTATGTTATCATTTGAAATTGTGAAATAAATAATTAAGAAGTTGTGTGTGTGTGTGTTTTACTTGAAAGGAAATGGTCATTTGAAAATTGATGAGTTGTAAAAAGATTGGTATGATTTGTAAGAGAGATTTGTATCATGGTTTACCGTCTAAAATTGTGAAAGAGAAAAAAGATTGAAAAAATTGTATACATATATTGCACTTGTAAGGAAATCTTCCATGTTAAATTTTGATGTGTTATGAAGAAAAATTCTATTAGATCCTTCTCCTTGAGTTATTTGTAGATGATTGGTAGATTTATATTTCATAAATGATATGTGGAAAAACATTACGAATAGAGTTGGTCAAATTCAAAATATATGTATGTTGCATTGAAAAGTTATATGTTGTGCATTTCATAACTTGGAGGAAAATCATCATGTTTGATAATTCATCGTATATGTATAATCATTTATTCACTTGGTTTTCCAAGTTCAAACAAATATGCTAGGAAGACAATACCATCCTATCAACAAATATATTCACTTAAAATTTTATGATGGAATAGACAAACACAAAAAAAAAATTAGCTTGAGAAAATTAAACACTTAGACCAAATCCAAGAAAGACTTGTTGTAGGTCCACATTTTCCTCTCTAGAAAATGTATGAGGATTGGCAAAATAATCTTCCCCTATTACAGTCTATTGAAATATTCAGGAGAATATACTCATAATCTTGTCAAAAAAAATAAACAATTAAGTAATCACCTGATGAGAAATTTTATATAAAAAACAAGTAGTATAATGAGAATCAAATGGGATCCCAAGGACATAACTAGATACCTAAACTTATGTCCATTCACCCTAGGAAGTATTAAACATCCTATCACCAAGTAGAGTCAAGTGAAATAAAACAAAACAAAAAAAATGTGTGGTTCACAAATATGCTACACTAAATATAATAAATCATAAAATTTAAAACATTTTAACTATAGCCTAACAAGTCAAGAATATAACTATACCATTCCAAATAATGGATAAGTGCAACCTAGGCATCACCTAAAATGTCTTACAAGAAAAAGTAATATGCAACAAAAAAATGTGGCCCCCACTAGGCCAGTTGTCTTGGTTGACCTTGGGATCATAACAAAAAGGTAAGAATGAGGCCTTTTGACATGAAAAAATCTCAATCTATTACCCTTTCGTAGGTGGTCAGCAAGAAGTGTTTGATTTTGGGAACATGACCCTATCATACCCTGACACCTAGGGACCAGTCACATCTAGCTCTTGAATTGGGGGGGAGTAAAAGTAAATCTTGTTGTTTTAAACTTTTATGTTAAAGGGAAGAGATAGTCATGTGACCCTAGGTTGGGAGGAGAGTATGCTTGGAGGGAGATAAAGCCTCAAACAATGTTTAAAGTTGGAGTTTGGGTATGTGCAGCTCATGTTAGGGGCTAGGTGGACTATAGAAGGTTCTTGTAAAAAGGAAACATATATTTTGTGTACTAGGGCCTCATGTGGGAATGAGGTATGGTATTATTTAATAATGTGAAAAGGGTTAGTTATTAGGTAGTAGGATTATTTGGGTAGTTTAGTATTTGTAGATTATTAGGGCTAGGTAACGAATGTTAGTTTAAATAGGATATTGGATAAATTTTTGCTTAGGAATTATTATTAACTAATAATGTACATGTCTAAAGAGAATAATTAGTAATGAATTTAATTAATTGAAAATTATTAGAATTTAGATTTATAATTTAGTTTATTTTACCAAATAAATAAGATAAATAATAATTTATAGGTTCACAATTTAATAGTAGAATGAGCACCTTAGACATTTCACATATGGAATGGTAGTCTAGTGTATTGATTTACAAGAATTTAAAGTGTGAATAAACTTGAAATTTGAAATTTGCAAAAAGGGAGGTAAAAGTATGTTTGGAATTAGTAATATTAAATTTTGAAGGTTAACAACATTAGACTTTGTGATATGTCATATCAACACAAATTTAATTAAATACATTGACTTTCTCTTTTGGAGATATTGGTACTTTAGAATAAATGATAAATAAGTAAAGAATTAATTGACATAAAATCAAATAAATATTCAATACTTAATTTTTATAATAAACTCAGATAAATAAGTAATTAACCTTAAATTATAACCAATAAATAATTTTTTTTTTAAAAAGTCGGGTTCGAATGGAGCCAATTCTATTACATCAACTATATTTAATATCTCCTAAAAAATCAATGTATGAATTAATAAACTTCCAATACCCTCAAGGAAACATAAGGTGTCTTTTGAACTACTCCGCATTCAATAGAACATCTGTAACAAGTATAGACCCACACATAAAACCTATGGTACAACTTCAAAAAAAAAAAATTGTTGTGTTTTTGCCTCATAAATTTAGGGCATGACACCCAAGCTAATGGTCAAGTAGAAGTTACTAATAGGGAGATGGAATCCATTCTCAACAAGATTGTAGCACTCCATAGGAAGGATTGGGAAGCACACCTTCCTGAAGCTCTCTGGACTTATAGAACCACCTAGAAGTCCATAACTAGTTTTACTCCCTTCAAACTTGTCTATGGTAAGTCAGCAATAATGTGTTAGAAATAGGGATTACTAAGAGGGGGTAAATTAGTAATCTACAAACTTTAGTCACCAATTGAATATTATTTCTTACTTTAAACCATACATAACAAAGTAATAAAAAAATGTTGTACAATAATAGTAACAATGCACAAAGATAACTCATACCAACATATTTTGTTAACTAGGGAAACCCTGGCCAAGGGAAAACCCCTATGGGGATGATACCCACTAGATAATATATTGATTTATAAGTTTCTTATTAGAGGATGGACCCTATTAGGAATCAATGAGAAAATTCAGTATATGGAGTCCCTGTTAGGAGACTTTGAATCCCAGTTAAGGGATTCCAACCCTGTTAGGAGTTGTAATACAATAGATGCAAGATGAGCCCACTACCCAAACATGCACTTCCAATTACAAGAAGAGCTCACTACCCAAACAAGTAACCAAACTTCTAGAATATATTAAATTTCTTAGTTTGATCTTGGATCTTGAAATAGCTTCACAAACTTCGTAGATATCCCTTTCACAAAAGTGTGCATACGATTGCTCAACATAACATAGCACTTCTACACTTTTGAATCCACAAAATGTGCTTTAGATAAATACCATATCTTTACACAAATATTTGCTAGATTGGCTAAGACCAAAATAACTTTTCCAACCTAGAGTAAACATTTAGGATGTTGGCCCTAATTAGACAACTAATTATTTTTTAAACAAAATAATTCTTTCCTTCAATTTTGTTGTCCTATTTCATCAAAACATGAATATCTCTATTCTATATAGTCTATACTAACTTTCAAGGTTATACACATCATCAAAAACATGTATAAAATCTCCATCTAAGTTTTCTAGACATAATATGATGTTAGCAACAAGTTATAAACAAAACACTACACTACTATATACCAAAATCCATACTTAGACAATTTTCTAATTACCAATAGCTAAGTGTCTTTATTTCTAAATTTCTCTATAAGCATGTACATCATGTGTTGCCATAAATGACAATAATTAAATATCTCTATTAGCCAATTGTCAATAATCTCCCCCTTTGGCATTGATGGCAACAAAATTGGGAAAATTGGCTAATTAACAAAACTTAACAAAAATAATACAATAATATTACATCTATTACAATTTTTCCATCTTTACATATGTTCCCCATTACAATATACTTTACAATATTTCTCAATTTACTTGTCCCTTTAAATGCACTTATTTCTTTAACAATTTTCATGTGTACTTCTCCCCCTTTGACATCAATGACAAAGGTCAAAATGTCAAAAACTATCAAAAATTTTCCAAAAATAATGTCCTTCCTTAAGCTAATAGAATCTTCATGCAATCATCAAAATTTTCTTTAAGATTATCCATACCTTTAGTCCATGTCTCCTTGGTGGATTAAGCTAAGGTGAGAATTGCACATAAAGCAAATGATGCAATCTCAACTACATTAAGATCTAAATACAAAAATTTAGAATAAGTGTCCTTGGCCTTGACACATTCCTCCAACTATTTCTCAACAAAAGATACTTTCAAAGCAATAGAATCTAAAATTTGATATCCTCTTCAAAATTTGTTCCTTCCAAAGTTCTAGTTTCCTAATATCATTGTGAATACTGGCCACTTGTCCTTCAAAATTATCAATCTTACAAGATGGATGTTGAATCTGGCTAGATAGAGCTTCTAGATCACTTAATTTTCTCCTATCTAACTATCAATGTCTTTAATTAGTTTATATGATAAAGTACACATAATGTACAATATCTTCCCATCCTTTTGATATTTTTGAAGTTCCTTGATACAAGAAGCAAGACTTTTCAAATCATTCTTAATATTTTGGAAAATGGTGCTAAACAAGTTAGCATCATGTGAAATTTATGCCTTTTCTTCTGCAACATTCAACAAATTAGTAAATTCTTCATGAAATGACTTCAAAACTACATGTTCCCCCTATTTTGGATCTACTTCAGTGTGTTACACTACCAGAGTACTATGTAGTCTATCAATAACCTCCATCAAGGTTTTATATAGTCTCTTTACTATTCTATTCTTTTGAATAAGCTTTGATGAGGATGAAATCAAATCACTTTGATCATCATCATTAGTTGCTAAGCTAGCAAGTCAAATCAAAGTAGATAAACTAGAAGGTTTAGTGTCATCCTCCCTTTACTTCTTGGCTACCTCGTTTACTCTTCTTTCTTCTTTTTCTTTCTTTTCTTTTTATTTTCTTTCATTATCTATCTTCTCTTCCTCTTCCAATCTCTTCTTCTTGTCTCTCTCTATTTTCTTTCTTATTTCTTCTTTTGCTATTCTTTTCTTTTACTTGTCTTCCTTTCTTTTCTTCTCATCTTCAAGCAATTTCTTCTTGGCCTCTTCTACTTTCTTCTTTTCTTCTTCAAGTAACCTCTTTTCTTCTTTAATTTGTCTTAGTTTTTCTTCAATATCCTCAATATAAAGTTTATTCTATTTAGAACCTTCAAATGGATTAGTATCATCAATGTTAATGGTAACACTATTTTGATCTATCTGCATAGTGTCACCGATCACTAAAACATTCAAGGTCCTAGGTGTTGGTGGAGATGCTACCTTAGATTCTATCAACATCCAACTTATTATTGTTGTAGTCTCATGTCTTAATTTATCTTTCTCACCCACCATAAACAAAAATGGTCTTACTTTATTTCTCAAGTAAGGTGTAAGATTATTCAACAATCTCTTAATATCTTCTTTGTTAACAGTCTTGCAAATAGTTCTTAGCATAGAATTTTGAAGTTCTAAATATTCTTCTCTTATAGGTTCCTTCTTCTTAATAAGTCTATCATAGACTTTCTAGTTTACTATGCCCTCAATATCCTTCAATTTCAAATTATTGGCTATAATGTATCTCACAATATAGATATCAATCTAATCTGTTTCAAAATTGCTATACAATTCATAAAAAAAATTCATTTGAACAAAGTTACCTTCAATAGAAATAGTTGAGTTAATCTTTTCTATCTTTGACTTCCAGGGTTGGTGAGCATTTCCTGTTAATATCTTTGATGTTGTCACCTTCTCTACTTGCTTGACTTTTTTTTCTTCTTCTTCTTCATCACTAGATTTGATAATTGTCAACAATGTCTTTTGCCTTTCCCCTAGTCTAGTAGCTTGTTGGTTGACCCTTTTTGTCTTTGTGGTCACTACTTCCACCAATTTCTCATATTTTCTCTTTGGTTCACTAGGTTGCACATCAAACACTATTGCATATGGAATGCTATGTTCTATAGATGTCTCTACAATAGATACTGACAAAGGTTGTATATTTAGTATGCCTTATTTCATGGTTTTCCTGACTACCTCAAACTCTCTCTTAGTCATACTAGCCTCTAATAAAGCTTTCTTCATAATGGACTCTATCTTCTTGTGAGATGCCTTCTCCAAAGATGCCTGATATCTATATTCTGCTTTATCCTTCTTTGAATTCAACAATAAATCAATGTAACCAACTAATATATCATCATTTAATCCATAACCAAAGGGACCAAAAAAAAATTCCCGAGGTTGTACTATTTGAATATAAGTATAATCTATATCAACTATAATACAAATGTCTTCCTTAAATCTATCTACAATTGTAGGTGCAATTATGAATCTCTATCTCATTTCATTCTAAAAGGTCTTCATTATCAAGTTTCCACTATCCAACATATTTTCTAAGTTCTCAAGTAATTGCATTCTCAAAATTACACTAAGGTTTACTTTTTCCTTCTCTACACATATTATGTATTCTACATAGATGAATTCGGCTGCTAATTCATCAATCTTTGAGCTTGCACATACAAAGTAGGCAATGATTCTGCTCAGGAATCTTACATCATCATGCTTAATGGTGCTGATCACCATGGCCTTTCCATTGTATGCTGCTTTGGTATAACTCTCAACCTTCTTCTTGACCATTTTCTCATCTATAGCTACACTACCTTATTTACTAAGATCAGTTACCTCATAAATAAGGTTGGCAGAAATGTAAACTACATTATCTTTCATCCATAGTTTCCCATTTTGTGTTCTACATAATATGATATGTATCCACTCATCTATGTCCAATTCATGATATAAATGATATATGAATAGCTCTAGTTCCTTCAAATGTTCAATTCTGGGCTTCACAATCATGTCATGATTGAACTAATTCCATATCTTTGTACATGTATTCACTCCCAATAGATTCAAATTTATTGTTAAGATAACTTTCTACATCTTCCAAATATACTACATTTTTTGGCATAATGGATAACATAGAGTTAGGGTTTCCTTCCGTAAGTTTCATGGAAACAACCTTAAACTTAGGTTTGTCCTTATTCTCAAAATTGTGCACTACTAACATATCCATGCTTCTATCAAATATGAACTTTTACCAAATAAATTTATGAAAAAATGATAAAATACCTCTTTCCAAAAATAATATTTTCTTCAAAATTTCTCTAACAAGTCACTTCTGAGTGCTCTCTACTTTAGATGAATTCGTAATGAAGTGAAAATCAATTATGTACTCCATTTAATCTATCAACTTGAACTTACATTAATTGTGTACTTTGTAAACATGAAAAAATTGTCAATTAAATTCTATAATCAAATAACTGCTCAAGATCATCTATCTAATCTTTAGATACCACACAAGGTTTACCATAACCTTCTTTCATCATGAAATTTCTCTTCAAGACTTCACTTCATGAAATTCTCTATAAAAACATAGTGTTCATCTTTTGCTACAAAATTAACCTTTTATGTAATACTAGTAACTCTTAATTCCTTCATAACTTGTTTAGATAAGCTCCAAATTTCAAGTAATCTTATGTACCATCTAAACATAACTTGATACACCTTTTCCCAACTTTTATTCCTCTAGTTCAATCTCTCAACGAGGTTCTCAAATTCAAGTGTTGTAAATAAGCTTAATTCAACTTAATTGAATCAAAATTGATAACTGGCTTCAATCTTCCTATCTCATCATCATCTAGCTTTTTTTTTGATATGTCCATTCCTTTTATAAATGCCTCATTTATTTCTTCTCGATGTTTACTAACTATATTCCTTTGTTCCTCATTGTCTTTGTTAGTTCCAGAGTTCCTCTCACGATTCCTTCTATCATTTCTGACATTTCTTCCATCATTTCTTCTATTTCTAATGTTTCTTCTATTTCTAATGTTTCTTCTATTGTTCCTTCTATCTCTAAAGTTTATATCCATTCTACAATACTTTTTTGTATGTTTGAATTTATTACATAACTAACATACTAGTGCTTTGCTTCTAGGATTCTGTTGATCATTAGGTGCATGACAATTTTGAGCCATGTGTCCAAAGTTGTTACACTTATAATTGTACATGCTCAAAAATGGTTCGCATCCACAGTTTCATCACTTCTTCATACTAATTTGTCCCATTTTCTCATTCTACTAACTTCAATCTTTTGGCCAAATTGATCATACTTTGTCATTTGTATCCTCTTTCACATCAAATTCATGTCATTTCAAAATCATATCAAATCAACTCAAAACCATTTCATATCAACTCAAAATCACCCCAAATCAACTCAAAATCACTCAGAATCAATCCTAATCAACCCAAAACATATCAAACATCCCAAATCAATCATTGCTTATCAATTCCTAGGTATTTTTGTGGCTTCCAGTGCCTTGGAAACCTATCAACCTATCAATCTTATCAATCTGAGCTTAGTATTGTTGTGGCTCTCAGTGCTAGGTAAAACTATCATTCATGTCATCCAATCTTTGACATTGTTGAGGCTTTCAATTTTAGATCATGGCATCCATTTTAATCATATTGACAGTGTCTATCAATGTTATTATGATCAAACCTTTTCAATCAATTTCAATCCTATAGCATTCACAATGTCGGTTAAATGTTACATATCAACCAATTCATGCCATGTGTCCTTGGCATGTTATCAACTTAAATCAATCAATCTAACCATGGATTTGGTCTACTTTTCATCATCTTATTCAATAACCATCATCATCACATTCTCATCAAAGGATATGGTCGCATTCATTTAATCAATTTAGTCAATCATCTACTAATTTTCTCTATAGGATTAAATAACCCATAGTTTAATTCTATTATTCCTTCTAATTATTCTTCCTAATTATCATCCTTAATTAATTAATTTTATTAATTAATTGATTCATTTTTTGCAAACCATGGAAATTCTTAATTTCCTAAGTTCCATTTTCCATCATTAAATCCATTTTCTACTAATTCTTATTTTGTGGAATAAAATGATTTTTAATTCAAATATTCCATAAAATATTGCATCATCATGACACTTGGATATGACACCTCATGGATTCTCCTTTGACATTTGGATAAGATGTGTCATAATCATATATTCTTATTCTCTTACGCATGTCCCTATTTGGCTTATTTGTCATAGATTCTCGACTTTAAGTGGGATTGAGGTGTCCTATGATGCATCATAGATTCTCTTCCACATTTAGCCAAGTTTGACTTCCGTGCATCATAGAATCTTACAATTGGCATATTTTGTCATATGCATCATGGATTCTCAAAGGAATCTCTTTCCACATCACATATCTATGGGCAAAAAATCCAATGTTCTCATCCTCCATGTCAATTATAAAATGGACACTCTTCTCTCATTTTTAGGCCTTGAAGTCTTGAGTCCTTGGTCCTAATTCTTGAGCATTTTTCAAGTCCTTAGCTTCTTTGTATTTTCACACCATTTTCTCTCAAGCTTAAAATCACACTTTTAGTATTCTCATGGCATTATCCCTATCATAGACTTTGCTTCAATATTGTGTGCATTATAGGCAAGTTGGAGCTACATCATCTGGAGAAGAAAGAAGGACATGGGAGCTACAAACAAAAGAGGTGGTTTCTATTGCTTTCTTTATTAGTTTGGCTTTCATGGTAGACTAGTGGGTTCTAACATATGTTGATTGAGTTTTGTGATTTTCTCATAGTATGTTATGCATTTAACCCATTTTCTAGGTCCTACAATAACATATGATCTATCTTCTATCTTCATAAGGTTTTCCTTCTCTTGATGTACTTTTATTGGGTCTTCTTCTATCTATAGGATTAGTTTTTCTAAAGATTCTACTATTCCTTCTATAATTATCATACTTAGGTTTCCTACAATCAATTTCTTTATGACCCATACCATAACAATTATGATAATAAAATTCCTTAACATGATTAAATGACTTATTAGTACAATATTTTTTCATATGACCTATTTCATTACATAAAAAAATACTTACCTCTAAATTCATACCCAGTTTCCTTAGGAGATTCCACTTGCTTTGGTTCATCCAAAATTTCAACTTCCTTGTCTTGTCCAACTTCTTTAGGTTTATTAGAAGATTGAATAGATTCAATCTTACCATCAAATTTATCTTTTTCTTTCAGATTTGATCTAATCTCAAGTTTCTTTGTAGACATGTTAAATAGATAATCAAGACTAGTCTTATCATAAGTAGGTCTTTGTATTGACATTGAATCATCAAGCTTTTCTCTACTAGAATAAATTTCTCAAGTTATTGCTTGCACTAAGTTAATTCACCTTTCACAATAGTATTTTATTTATGAATTTCTTTATGATCTTCTTTCAATGTTTTAAATTTAGATATCTTCTTTGCCAGACTTGCTCTTAGATCTTCATTTTTAGTCTTCAAATCATATTCAACTTTGCTAGGATCATTTCTTAAAGTCAACTTCAGATTCGTAATCTCCAATTCATGCTTAAGATCTTACACTATGTCTTTAGCTTTGAATAATCATCATCATTAGTTCTAGATTCAGTAGATTCAAGTTTGGATTTGAGATGTTCAATCTTTTCCTTCAATTTTCCAAAGTATACTTTGGAGTCTTCATAGCTATCTTTCAACTTATCTCTTTCTTTAGTAAGGAGATAAATTTGTTCAAGAGCCTCTTCAAGTTTCTTCATCAACTATTCCATATCCATAGGGATCTTACTCAAGTTGTTAAGCCTCTTCAAAGTAATTGTGCTCTAATACCAATTGTTAGAAATAGGGATTACTGTGGGGGTGAATCAATAATCTACAAACTTTAGTCACCAACTGGATATTTATTCATATTTTAAACCATACATAACAAAGTAAAAAATAAATGCTGAATAGTATTAGTAACAATGCACAAAGATAACTCATAACACCATATTTTGTTAACTAGGGAAACCTTGGCCAAGGGAAAACCCCGATGGGGATGATACCCACTAGATAATATATTGATATATAAGTTCCTTTTTAGAGGATGGACCCTATTAGGAGTTAATGAGAAAATTTAGTATAAGGAGTCCCTGTTAGGAGATTCCAACCCTATTAGGAGTTGTAGTATAGTAGATGCATGATGAGCCCACTACCCAAATATACACTTCCAATTACAAAAAGATATCACTACCCAAAAAAGTAATCATACTTCTAGAATATAGAAACTTTCTTAGTTTGATCTTGAATCTTGAAATAGCTTCACAAACTTCACATATATCACTTTCACAAAAGTTTGCATACAATTTCTCAACATAACATAGCACTTCTACACTTTTGAATCCACAAGATGTTCTTTGCATAAACAGCATTCCTTTACACAAAATGTTGCTAGGTTAGCTAAGACCACAATATACTTTTCCAACATAGAGTAAACATCTAGGATGTTGGCCCTAATTGGACAAGTAATTATTTTGTAAACAAAATAATTCTTTCCTTTAATTCCACTATCTTATTTCATGAAAACATGAATATCTTTGTTTTGTATAGTCTGTACTAACTTCCAAGGTTATTCACATCATCATAAACATGTATCCAATTTCCATCTAATTTTTCTAATCATAATATGATGTCAACAAGAAGTTATAAATAAAACAATACGCTGTTGTATAGAAAATTCCATACTTAGACAATTTTCTGATTACCAAAAGCTAAGTATCTTTATTTCTAAGGTTTCCTGTAAGCATGTAAATCATGTGCTTCCATAAATTAAAATAATTATATATCTCTATTATCCAATTTTCAACATAATGCCTATAGAATTTGAATATAAAACATTGAGGGTCGCCTTGGAGCTTGGGATGGAACTCACTATTGCACAACAAGACCGAATCTTGAGTTTAAATGGTTTTGATAAATGGAGAAAAATTTTATTGGATACTATTGATCTCATTCAACACCAGATAAAATAGTGGCATGATAGGTTTATCAAATAGAAAATATATTTTGTAGGAGATTGGGCACTCCTTTATGAGATTGTTGTCGTATTTCCAAATGGTGTAGTTTGGCTATCTACCATTGATCCTATCTACTTCAAGTTACTTATCAATGGGCATCACCTCAAGATTTATAATAAACCAATTATCTATGAAGAGTTCCTATGGAAATTCTAGCACAATGAGGATATTTTTATTCCTATAGCCAAAGAGTCTAGGTCTCCTACCCTAATTACTGATACTTCTTGACTCCATTCAAGGTATTCGTAATAAACACTATCTTCTTGAAAGTACTTTCTTCACATCCAATCCACTTCACCTTCTTTCTCTATCATCTTACCATTTCATCCCATCACTTCATCAATTTCGATGATATTTTCTAGAACATATTTCTTGCAGTAGTTACCAGGTACCTACTGCATAACTTTGCATGCATTTTATTTTCTTTTATTCATGCTTTGTTAGTATTTCATATTGTTTATAATTGTTCACTCTTGCATATCTTGGCTTGGTGGGACCCATGTTCTTTCTTAATTAGGGGAGGTAAATATTTATTATTTTCTTTCAAAATGCACGCAACTTCAAAAGTTCATGGAGATGACTAGAAATAATTGCATGCTTAATGTCACATGTTGATGACTATGTCATTATGAAATTAAAGACATTAAAAGTAGTTACTTAACTTTTAATGATTATTTGCAACATGTTCAGGTGATAGACCTATACATGAGAGGAAATTAGAAATTTGATGCAAGAAGGATATTATGAGATATTGTGCATTAAACTCTCTAAGTACATGCCTTTTTTTCTAATTAACCAATGCAAGTGTCATAATATTGAAAATTTTGATTCACCAAGCTCTGAAACATCATGATTTTTGCCACAATTTAGCTAGAATCAACCATGGGTGGAGGGCTACAAAGGAATGAGCCAGTAGATCACTGGGTTCTTTTTGGTAATGTAGTGAGCTGTGAAATGTTTAGAAGGGGATGGTTGGATTATTGTTTTAGTTTAAAAGGATTTGATGAAGAGGTTGCTCTTCAATTCATGAGAACCTTAAAGAATGGAATTGTAGTAGTTAAATACCTAAGAATTGAGTTCATAAAGGAGGTGGTAGCCAAAGTCAATAGGTTGCCCCAGGAAGGAAAAAATTGGGAGAAAGAGTTTGACCTAAGGACAGCTAGGACACAATTTAGTGTTCACTAGGACCCTCCACTGGATGTTGATAAGAAATAAGGTACTTATAGATTATCCTTTCCAATGGAATTTATTCAACCAGTAATGTTTATCATCTAGTGCTTTACATGCGAGGGATGTTACACATACTTGCATGCCCTACATTTCAAGATTTTGGCTCACCTACAACATAAATGCAAACAGGTAAACCTTCCAAATTTCATGTTTAACACTGTTACAAAGAAAGATTTTGTAGTGCAATTGAGAAAGGATTAGTCTATCTCTCATGATTTCTTAATAAAATTAATCATAGAAAGGGAATTGAATAAGTAACTAATTGGTTCATGGGAGGAGTTCTTGTAGTTAAAAGAGGTAGAGGCTAGGTTGATCGGCCCTAGAGGCCAAGTTTTTGGACATAAGGTAAGAACATCCACTAGTTTCTATAAAGTTGTTCCCAAAGTTGAAAATGCTCCTTAAGCCTCTCCCTCTAGTTCTAGACTAACTAAGAAGAGGATTTGCAAAGATGAACCCTCCATTGCTAGCAAAAAGAGAAGCAAAAATGTAGAAGTTGCTAGTGCCCCTAAGGCCCCATCATATACTTAGAATAGGTCTCTCATTGAGAAAGACAAAGGTAAAATTGTGGAACCTAAAGCAAAAAGATTAGAACAACAACCAAACAAGGAGAGTAACCTTAATAAAATCTTGCAATCTCAAGAGGAGGAAGATCTAGAAAAACCTCTTGAAGTGCCTATGGCAGAAATACCTATAAGCAAGAGGAAATGAAAGAATCATCCATGCTTGTCAACACCACCCACAAGGAAAAGTGTGAGATTCTTCAAGAGTAGGGTTCTTGAAGCCTCTATTCCTGTAATTACCCCTAATTTTTCTGAATGTGAAAAGGAGTCCTCTTTGGAGGAAAAATTGCAGCAAAATGAACTCAGTGAAAAAGAATGCAATTTCCAGAATCCACAACCTAAAGTTGATTTTAGTGTCAACAATGTTCTTATTGATAGTGATAAGGAGTTTGGTGAGCTTGAAATATCTAAGGAGTTTGAGAAAAACTCTCATATGCAAGATATTGATGAAAATTCTATAGAGTTTCCTTTGGAGGATTATCCAAAATTTAGACCCAAAATTGTTAAGTAATAGAAAAACTAGATCAAGAAGGGTTAGACACATTAGCTACAGTAGCCACTGAATCTAGTAGGGAAGAAGATGTGGTGACAATAGTTGTCATAAGAAAAGGAGAATTCTCCACACCATAGAGTGTCAAAAATTCCCCATTTGGAAACTGAATGGGTAGACCTCTTTAATCAAGAGCCATTGTCACCACCCAATCTATCTACATCTTTGTCTATAGGAATTAATTTGTTTCAATAGTTTTTATGGGAGAGAGCTTAATGGAGATTGGATACAAAAATATTAAAACATGTTATTAATTAGCAAAGTTACTAGTTGAAATAGAATTCAGATCAAAATGAAGTTTTGAAGAGAAGAATTGAGTAGATCATAGGATTGATCCCTAAATTAATGGAATGTAGGTCACCATCACTAGTATATGTCTTATTTCTCAAAGAAAAAATTGAAAATTATAAATTTATTAGAATTGTGGAAAGTCTAAATCCCTCTGTCTCTACCCCACATGAGTTTTATGATGCATTTTGATCTATTCCCATGGCTTTGAAAAATGTATTGTGTTAATTACACCTTCATAATCTAGCAGTACCTAATGAAACAGAGTGGAACCAAGTCCTATATGTATAGGATGTGTAGTTATTAGTAGTGATGTCATGGATACAAAATGAAATAAGCAAAGAACATCAAGTTGCACCTTACAAGGAGACTAAAATGATAGCACCATTGTTCATGAGACCAAAAGTTCAACATTCTAGACAAACATATCTGGATTGGATTTCTATTTTGGGAAATTCTACAAGACTTGGTAAGGTGTGTTTAGTCAAAGAACAAGCATTTACAGACTAGGAATAGCACTCATCTTAGGGTGTTGAGATAGCAATTTTTGCCTCAAGGCAACAATGGATTAGAATGCCACATGATGTAAAAATAAGAGAACCCCACTCTCCACAAACATTGACTCTTGCCACAATTAGGATTCCTTGGTATATTGGATTAGGAAAAAATCAGTGCAAATATTGGTTTCCATTAAGGTATCAACCCCTAGTTCTCCTCCAAACACTACTAGTAGCAAATGACAATGCAAAAAATCATGACATGACTACTAAAGTTTGGCCCTGGAAGAGGCTCAAGAAAACTTATGGTTACTTTGATTATGTAAAGAATGAGCTAGGGGAAAGGACACCTACTGACTGGAGAGTGCAGGCCCAAATCAAGAATTTCATGATTGATGGAGACAAGCAATAGATCAATTGGGGGGAATGATGAGCCTCTAAAATGCCTTTATTTTGAGAACCTTTTATCTTATTTTTAGACAATTATCTTGCAGAAACTTTTTTATGACTCTATGGTTTAAGCAAAGGAACTTATATTTTTATGAATATTTTATCTATATGTTAAGACATGAAGATTGAAGTATAGATAGTTCAGATATGCTATGTTTTCCTGAATCTATAGACCTCTATGGTATAATGAAGAAATATTATATGTTGATAAATGTTTCCTCATCTATGCTATGTTTGGGTAGATTCGTTCCTATAGCCATAGGATTTGCAAAGAGGGATAGTTTAAATATTATACCTTTTCTAACATTGATGATGAAATAAATATATATGTATGTGGAAGTTGTATGCATTCAATATTTTGTAGGTACTTACTACACATATTTAAAGTAAGCATTCTAAAACTAAGTCAAAGCTGACCAAATTGATAAATCATTGCGACAACCAATTATTGTGTAATTTATGTTATGGTAGTGCATGAATATAGCTCCCTCAACTTGCTATATTCTTGGAGGATTTATATCATAGTTAATGATATTTTTGTTGTAAATTTTATGAATCTATAATTGATCCCCATTGATCAAGTGTTCGTAGAAGTAGGAAATTGTTGTAGTTTTCCTTTAAATAATGCCTATTGTAGCTTTGAAAGAAGTTTTTTGATGGAAAAATATAGAATAGATCAATTTTCATAATAACAGTGTGTGATCTTATTTTTAATCAACTGTGATCTCTTACTATGAATGAATAGAATACAAAGTTCAAGTTTTCATCTTCTGTCTTGATTGTCTTTTCTTTTCACTCATCCAAGGGAGCCCACTTGGTGAGTGAACTACTTTGTTAGAATAGATTTCATTTCCTTTTTTGTTTCTTTATAAGGTATAATTTTATTGTTCCTACAGTGTAGTTGCATAGATAGATTTACTATGTAGTATTACTCTAAGCTCTAAGATAAGATGTTGTTTCAGTTCCTAGCTTAAGTCTCCTTTAGAATTCCCTTTTTGTTTTAGTTGTAATGACTTAAAGAGGAATTAGAGAATATAATTTGTAGTCACCCTCTCAAGCTTACACTCTTGGGTTGACAATATAAAATTAAGTTAGTATGTTATTCTTAGGAAAGCACATGATTCTATCTAATATTAGGGTTAATTTAAAAGGATCTCTAATCCTTTTTTACTGAGGTATTAAGCTAACTAGCCAACCCCACATGGCCATGTGTCAACATGTCACTTCCTTGCATTCTTAAGGACCTTACAACATTGAAAAGTGAGAAAGTGACAACCATCAATCTTCTTACATCTGACAGTAGGCGCATGAATTTGGCCCACCAACTGCATACTCAATGTCCTTACTTGATACAATCATCAGCTTTATCTAATGAAATGTGACCAAACTACCAATGTGCTATGACATGTCTCCAACCTATTTTGATAAGCTTCCTTCTGTGGCCCCAACAGGAATGGATCCACCAGCTCCATGAGGTAACCTCTTACTTCCTTGCATTCTCCAAAGACCTTGCATCTTTAGAAAGCATAAAAGTGATAATCATGGATCATCTTGCATCTAATAGTCTGAAAATATATGATCAACTTTATTCTCCTTGTCAATACTTCGATCAATCAAGGCCCATCTATATACCAACTCAACTTGACTACTTTCCCTTTGTGGTGGCCATGTGTTAACATGTTGCTTCCTTGCATTCTTTAAAGTTTGAGCATGTTCAGAATGTGTGAAAGAGACTATTTTAGATCTATGCAAGATCTAATGGCAAAGAAGGTTGCGGGGGCTGGGAAATAAACTTAGGAAAATAAGAAATATGATATTTTTTATTTTATTTATTTCATATTTCCATTGGTATATTTAATATTTAAATACAGGATGTGACCATTGGATGGGGCTAGGTATTTTGAATTCAAATATTTGGCAGGAGGGCATTTTTAGCTAACATTTCTAGTGACTCAGAGGGGATGCAAGCTAGCTATGAATGGACTAGTAGCCTACACATCCATTAGGCAAAAGAATCATGGAAATCATGTGGATCCACCTAGAAAAACCCTAAAATCACTAAAAAACATGCCTAGTAAAACCTTAAACTACTCTCTACAACTATAAAATAGGAACCAAAACCCTCTACAACCTCAAAACTTAAAAAATTGGCCATCTCATAGAAAGACAACTTGTGCCTATGTACTTCTTGGAAAATTGGAAAATATTAAAAAGATGCCTATTCTAATATATACAAGGATTTACAAGGAGAGGGGTCAAACAAACCCATTGACCGGTTTGTTTAAGCAGTTGTTGTTCCTCACCAATTGATTTTTTCTTCCATGCATATGGGCAGCTGAAAATAGTAGTAAGCATAAAAAACATGATGTTCCATGGACTACCTTCCTCCTAAAATTGAAAATAATGAAACTATTCTCCAACACTAGGACACTCAAACTAAGCAAAACATGCTTGCTCTTCCTTATAGGATTCTTCCTCATACTCTAGAGTGAGCATGATTGGGGGAAAATTTTTGATTTTTTTAGAGCTAGATACCTTATGGGGCATCCTCTTGATGTTACTTGGTCAAAGAAATCAATCTTGATCACTTGGGAAATCACTCTTGACCACTTGGTTGTGCTCTGTAATGGTAGCTTTCAACTAGTTTGGAAGTGGCACTTCCTCTTCTTGTCAAGGAAAAATATCCACCTTTTATTCATGTTGTTCATGAACCACCTCCTAAGGAGCTATTGGTATGGTGGCTTTCCACTAGTTTTTGTTGAAGAACATGCTCTTCACATACAAGAAATGATGATTGAACATCTATGGAAGAGAAGATAGCATCAAACTCCTCTAAAGATCATCCTCATCACCAATCTCCTCCATCATAATTGCAATGACATGCATGTGTTGAGGGGAAAGCTCATGCAAGTTAGCATGTTCTCCCTTAAGGATGAATCCATCCTTGGAACTCTCTTCCCCATCCACCAAGTCATGGAGGACTATTTATTGTAGGAGATGGTTCTCTTCTTGCTTAACCTATAGTAGATCCTCATTTTCTTCTAAAGGTACAAAATCCATAGTTTTTTCCTCAAGGTAAGGAACAACCTTTTATTCTTCTTCTTCTCCCTCAAAAGAGGAGGGGAGCTCTTCAAATAAGAGAATTGGATACTCTTCCTTCTTCTCAACATCTACCTCCTTTGGAGCAATTTCAGCAGGCTGTAACTCCTCCAATGGAAGCTTTGTGGGCTTGTTTTCACTCTTCAAAAATCCTTATTTGGACCATCAAGAGCCCATACAACTAATCCACCTTTAAATAGGGAAATAGTGATAGGTACAAGAGGCTCATGACTAACCCAACTTTCTTTTACAAGGGGTAAAAAGGGAACAATAGGGGGCTCATCTAATGGAGGGGTTCCCCTAAAACTTGGGATGATATAATTTAGAGAAAGGGGGGCATCTACCTCCTTGGTATGTAGAGGTGTTTGAATTGCAGATTGAGGTTTAGAGCAGCTTAAAATAGGGGGTTGGAGAAGGCTACTTTATTTGAAACTGGAAAACTACCTCCTTGGAGGCTCTGGCAACCTTTTATGTTTGGGAAAGCTCAAGCTTTACCTCCTCCAACTTTTTATCTTGAATTTGCAACTTTTTCCCAATATCTTGCAATAGGGCCTTCAACTCTCCCTATCTTACTAGTTGATGTGGAAGCTTATGGGGCTAGAGAAAGGGGTTGTGATGTAGAAGTTGTGGGAATAAGGGCTACCACTAGTTAGTGATTTGGCATATCAGGAAATAAGGGCATAAGAGGCCTTGGAGCTAACTTACCTCCTTGTATCAAAATATTTTTTGCCCTTATTGTAATCTTCTAAGCATTAGGTAATGTATCCACTCCCATATTTTGGATTGTAATGGCAATATCATGATTTAGGGCTCTTAGATAATGCAAGAAGGCATTACCAGGGGTAGGCTTTACTAGAGTTGGTATTCTATCCAACATTTTTTGGAATCTGTAGTTAAATTTAGTCATGAATTCATGGTCTACCCTCTTTATATCACTTTTATCTTCAAAATGATTGCATAGGACTACTCCTAACCCATCCCAATCTGTTATAGAGTTATGAGGCGACCCTCTATACCATTAAAGTTCTTTTTTTTTAAGGATGAGGGTAGAAGCCTAACTACTACATCATCCTTAGTTATCCCATGTATATTACAAACATTTACAACTTCTTGGATGTGTTCTAAAGGAGAGATGGAAGTTTCACAAGTAAATTTTGGTATACCTTTAAGATTTGATACTAATATGCCATGTCTTTGAGCCAATAGGAGAGGACTTCCACCATTAAAGGTTACAAAAGCATGAGCTCTAGCTATATAGGCAAGTGATCTATTGATATGAGTAGATGGTATTCTAGGTTGAGATCTAACAATAGGAGGAGTGGAGATGGATCTTGCAAGGGTATATATTATTGTTGCACTCCTAACTAGCGATAAAGATACCCTAGTCTTTCTTCTTCTAAGATTGGAAACTAAGAGCTCTTGGTATCAAAACTTACCTCTAGAAGATGCCCTTGTTTCAACTTTGGGCATGAATCATAGCAACTATGGTCTGAAACTAGATGTGAATGATGTAGAGTTGCCAAGTGCTTTGTGGAAATGAGTCTCTTAAAGGCTAGAATACCAAGAGCAGCACTATCTTCTAAGTATCAACTTGAAATTCTTCTCTTTTAATTCCAGTAGACTTGAAATCTTCTAAATATTTGTCCCACTAGGCATGCCAAAAACTATTGTCACAAATGTTTATAGGTTGTTTCCATATTTCACAAGGTTGTTCTTAGGTAAAAAATTTTGACAAGGGTGCAAACATTTGTGACAATAGATATGTTACAATGTTTTATAATTCATAAATGAGTTATTACAAATGGAGATGCAGTTTCCTTACCAAGAGAAATAATGAATAAAGTTTCTAAAATAACTAACAGAGAAAGTAGAAACTATCTTATAAACTAAATACCTAATTGAGAATTAATATAATATTAACTACTTTATTACCCTTCCTTAATGGTCATTTTAACATCTTCCCTACTCAAGACATGATGTCTTTTGGACCTTCAGTCATATATACAAAGAAGGTCGACCTCTTCTCATCAAAACATTTTGATGTTGTTGAGATCTCCTTAGATCTGCAAAATATTAATGACCAAGAATCCATCCAACCCAATTTTCAAAAGCTATCCTCTTGAGATCATCTTCTATTCTATTCTAGAGTATTAATCACTCATGCCCACAAAGAGCTCAAATTTTCTAGACTACAAGTTAGATGATAAAGGGCCTTTTATTGGTTTGATATTTCTTTAATGATGATCATATTATGTATGATTCATTGGAAAGCATACTTGTCTTTTGAATATGGATAACTACCTTATTTTTATATTGTACATTTAATAATGAACTTATATAATGTGTGGCCTCCCTTGTTAGTGTATTTGACTGGTACATGCATACCCTAGTCATTTTATTCACAAAGTATTGAAACAAACTTGTCAATTTGGTGTGTATTATTATTTATTTCTAGCTTATATTGTCATTTGAAGAATGTAAAATTAGCCAAAAGGAAATTAATAATTTGATAGAGTTTAGTGTTACATATCTTGATACTTCTACCTTTTTTTATATTGAGGGAAGTGGTAAAAGCATGCTTTATTCCCATTAATAATATTATATTTTTCAATATAGTAATTATTCTATTCTTATCTTTGTAATAATATTATTTATGTTTTTGTTGGAAATTTAATATAGACCAAGTGACTGAGAAGGGGGGTGAATCAAGAACCAATAAAACTTATACTTTAATTCACCATGTAATCTCATCTACTTGCATGCATGAAAGACTAAAAGTAATAAAATATTCATAACACTTGACACGATATTTGGTAACCTAGAAACCTTCCAAATAGAAAGAAAAAATGGGTTGGGGATGATATCCACAACCTTTATTACTACAGTATAAAGTTAGCTTGTTAAGCTTACAATTGATCACTTATGGTGATCTACCCTATTAGGAGAAATAAGGACTGTTAGGTCCACCTTGTAAAAAAAATTACAACATACAATGAAATATGCACTCTATTAGGAGATTTGGAATGAGAATGTTAAGTCCACCTTGTTAAAATGATTTGGTTAATACACCTGTTAGGATGAATCAGTGACTAATCTCTAATCTGCAACTTGGTTTGTTGAATGAGATTCCTTTTAATAACAATGATCACTTGGTTTTGATAGATAAGTCTCTACTTTTCCTTATACTACTTGTAGCTTTCTTTAATTCACACTCATCTTCTTCTTCTTATTCTCATTGATTACATTTGGATATACATTATATATATACCATTCCACCTAATTACCTTCTAGAGTTAGCTACAATACCTAATTCAAACAATCTTCACAAAGTTGGCTCACTTGATGTAACTCGAGTACTAAAGACCACTCTATGATATTTTGACACTTGACAACACATGTCAACACTCAAAAAGCTCTATCACTTGGTTGATACAAATGCTTGATCCATACTTATCATTAGGGTAACAAGAACTTGATTAGTACTGGATGACTCAGTGAATAATGAAGAACTCAATAGACTCGGTTGATACTATATAGCTTCGTCAAAACTACCTTCATTCACTTTTTTAACACTAAAAGCTTGGTTAACACTATAATTTGTTTCAGATGCTTGGTAGATACTATGAGTCTTGATGTGAACTATAATCTATCTCATTAACTCAAGAGCAACAAAAACACTTAGCTTACACTATTGATAGTATGATAAGCTTGGAAGCAACTTTAGAGCATGGTAGCAATGTAACCAATTGGTTAAGTCACTAATAGACAAATGATTTGACCATAAGGTCAATAATCCCCCCCTTTGGCATTAGTAACAAAAAAACTCATCATACCGAAAATATGAATACTTAGAATACAAGTCAAAACTCTCCCTATCAACAATATGTGATTTCAACTTGGTTTTGATTGGTGTTTGTTGTTGTAGCTCGATAATCTCTAGCTCTTTTTTTTTTTTTTTTTTTTAATTTCTTTTGTAAACATATTTTTTTATTCATATCTACATCACTTACATTGTACATATGTTTCTTTTCATATTACCCTTGTATATATATATATCTCTAGAGTATGATAATACAACTCCCCCTTTTTAACACAAATGCCAAAAATGCAAAAATATTTACAAAGTTTACACAAAAATGTGAAAGAAAATCACTATGTACCTTGAAAATGATGGTCATTTCCTTTTCCCAATTTTCTTGTAGTACCTTTGAACTATGCAATGCAATATGTACCTCAGCTAATAGCTTCATCATATGATCTACTATGGAAAATTTGTTGTCATGGATCAATGTTTTTGCATGTACTATTTGTTTATGCATTGTATCCATGTTAGGAAGGATTATGCCTTGTATTTCTTCTAGTGTATCCCTTATCCTAGATTCTTCCCTTAAGAATTCAGCCTAAAGGTTTGTTAGATATCTATTCTTGATAAAATGTGCAAAATTGTAGCTAGGGTCAAGTGACAATTGATGTGCACTTGCCTTCATATCAATATCTATCTTGGCTAACTTATCTTTATTTCCTTTATAAATTTATATATATTAGTTCACTTTAAAAACAAAGCAACAATATTATTTATAGATACTTCAAATGTAGCAAGAATAATAGACAATTCTACTTGGTCATTGGCTATCCTCTATCTACCTTTTTCGAAAACTTTGTCTTCAAATTTTCTTTTTTCCCTCTGTTCAAGTTTATCTTGCCCATTGATGTCCTTATTGTATTTGTGAACAACTTCAATCAATTGATCCAAAACAGGTTGTTTCTCATCAACCTTAATATTCAGAGTATCCATAAATATGCTCTTGATGTCTTCAAGTACCTAGTTTTTCTTCTTCTTCTTCTCTTCTTCAAGTTTCTACTATTTGGCCCTCTTTTTCCAAAGCTCACCAAGGGTATCCATTTTATTAGGAGTCAAGTTGGAAAGATCCCAATCTAGTATCACAATGTCTTCCTCTAGATCAATCTCATCATTTCAAGCTTCTACCTCTTTACCCTTTTCTTTATGAATGGAAGGAACAATTTCCTTTCCTTTACTCAAGACATCAGTGGTCATTTGAGGCTTAACCTCAACTATCATTGCACTTTCCATGGTAGTAACAATGGTAGAAATAGTAAAAATAGTAGTAGAAATGGTATGAATAGTAACAAATATGGAAGAAATAGTACTAACAATAGAAATTTTTGCAATACCTTGTTGTCACTCAGTTAGGCTTGATGCTAGAGAGATTTGAGCCTGCTATTCAACAGATGAATTAATGGAAACTTCACTCATTAATGTACTTGATAAATTTTCTCTAATGGTTAGTTGAGTACTTGGTGATTTATTTTTTATCACAACTAACTTGGTAGCATCCTTCTCTGAGCTAGATGGCACTAAGGCTTTGCTCAGAGAGTTAGGAAGAGAGGCCATCACCTCTGCTACTAACTTTTCAAGATCTAAGTCTTCAATACTCTATATCTCAAGAAGATCCCCTCCTATAGCTTCTTGATCTTATTCAACTTTAGCATCATCTCCTTCAATATTTTATACTTCCTCATCATCTATATCTTCATTATCTTTTACCATATTTTCCTCTTCATCATCCTTGTCATCAATTTACACAACCTTATCGCTAGGCTTGTGCAGATGATAAATATTATTCTATGCTATGGTTTTTGACTTTAAAACTAACTCAATATCCTTATATAGAATTAAAAAATTATTTAATTGAGGGGTTAACTTTGTTTCATTCTCCTTCAATGATTTCTTCATTTCCTTATCAGTGAGACTTGGCATAAGTTGTCTTCGCACTTTCTGTCTGATGTCCTTGGAAAAACTTAATGCATTATCCTAATGATGTGATATTGAATTAAATAGAATGTCAAGAACTTTATTTTATAGTTCCTTTGGGGATTATTTCCATTTTTCCAAATTAGGCACTAAAGCTTCCTTAATCTATATTTTCTCTTCTTTGTTCCTTGTCTCATACTTAAGGAATTTAAGATCTCCCATGCCTACTCCACTTTTTAGTCTAGATAACCTTTCTTCAAAGCTATGGGAAGACCTCTTAAATATAATGTGTGCTACTTCATCTTCATCATCTTCAATTTTTATTTTCTTCTTTGACTTGATTCTTTTGGTGAATACAAAAGGGGAAGATTTTGTAGGTTTGGTTATTATGACCTTCCCTTTCTTCTTAGGAGGTTCCTCTTCTTCAAATTCTTCTTGCTCAACATGATCTTCCTCTCCTTCTTCTTCATTAAGGTCATCACCTTGTCCTTCAATTAACAAGAGAGTGGAACTAGAGGATCATAAGTGCCAAAATAAGGTGCCTTAGGGTCAAAAGGATCATTCAAGATAGCTTCAATGATGTCTCTTGTATTATCTATGTTTACTTCATATCCCAGGAGCTTAGCCCATGCCACTCTTGGCCTAATTTCTTAGATAAGGACTTTATCAAAGTCAACTAGAAAACAAATACCTTGCTCATAGTCTTCCACTAGTTTCTTAGGGATTCTAAATCTTCTCTAATTTTCTCTTTGAATGACTCAAAATAGGCATCCATTGTACTTTCAAAGTTGTCACCTATTTCTACTATATATTCACTAATTTGATATAGCACTTTTGTATCTTTCTTCCACACCATAGTTCCTTTGCAAGGAAATAATTTTTGAAACTAAAAGAATAGAAAATTCAATAGGGAACTTAACTTACATGGATTATTCTTCAAGACAAAAATGCTCCCCATGTTCTTGCTGAATTGGTTCAACTACACCTTAGCAAGGTGAGAGGATAAGTTTTTCTTCACTACCTTATATGTTAGGTCAACAGCTTCGCAAGGGAAGTTGTTTAATCTAATCTTGAGCTATATATCTTATGAGAAATCATATGGATACCAAAACTTAACTCCATGTTTGTAACTCCATTAAGTTTCATACCTCTTTCATCCTACTCAATGAGAGTTCTCTTAGTTTAACCTAACTTAGGTTTTTTGTAGTCTTTTCCTTGTTTAACATCAGCAACCCTATGATCCTGTGTATCATCTTCTTTGTAATTTAAATAGGGTGATTTAACCATAAATGCATGTCATGGACTCAACTTAGGATGAACCTAATCCATTTCCCTTGGAAATCCCTTAGCATATGTAGGATATTTTTTAACCCTTTGGTCTCCAAATTCTTGTGCTTGGGTTTTAAACTCCCATCCACACATAATCCATTAAACACCTGTTTGATCTCTAGGGTTCCTAGTTCTTGAATAGAACAATGATAAAATGATTGAATATCATGGATTAATAGTATCTTTGGAGGAATTTATGATTGTACTCCAATAGGATCAAATTTCTCTATGATGATTGGACTCAAATTGAATTTTGGAGCTTTGCAATCAACTCCTCGAACTAACATCTTCGTACCTTTCTTCACTTTTTGGTTGGAAGATGTCATTCTTGCTTAGTAAATCTTTAAACATGAGATAAAAATTCAACAATAATAGCTTCAAATCACTTAGGACTCTAGAATTCTCTTAGTTATTTACTCTATAAAAATTGTGGTGAAAAATAACCTTCAATTTCCCTCTTTTAACAAAATTCAGTCATCAAGTCGCCATTAATATGGCATACCAATGTTCACTCAATGACACATTGTTCTCCACTTTGCTAAGTCTAGATCAAAGATAACAGATTTCCACAATCCATGATAATAAGATTTATGCTTCTGGGTAATATTGTGTGAGAGTTTTTTTGCATCAATGTTTCAGATCATACTCAATGATACATCACCAAGATGAGAGGGATAAGAATGATGATGGATCATTGAGTATGATCTGAAACATTGATCCAAAAAAACTCTCATACAATCTTACCCAGAAGCATAAATCTTAAGTCTAGATCACTTAGGAGACACCTTCCACTATGTAAGAACTCTTTAGTTGGTAGGAGCTTCAACATGAAACTAGCCTCAAACTCGATAGAGTTACCAACTTAGCATTATTCAAAACTTTATAATGTTATGCAACCTGACCTTTCTTGGTAAGGTCTTTTGATCTAACCTTTCTTGGTAAGCTCTTTAGCTATCATCTCAACTCAGTGATCCTTGTGGATCTAGAATGCTAATATGGATATTTTGCTTCCTAACTGGAAATGATGTGTAATGTCTCCTTTTGAATCATAATTCTAGTAATCTTCATAGGTAACTAGTTTGAGATGGTTGAGTTACCCAACTCATTGACTTGGGTGTCAAGACTTTCATTACTTTGATTTTCAACCTTAGGATATTTCCTTACCCATTCTTGTTTCATGTAACTTCTAATAATTTCAGCCTTTTCCTTCTTTTCATCATCAACTCTTTACCTTGATTCATACAGTACTTGGCAAGATGTCCAAGTTTTGTACATACAAAACATCTCTTTGTATTGTCTCTCTTCCTTGTGTGATGTTTTATGCAATTTTCTCCAATGTGCCCAAATGCACCATAGTAGTGACATCTACATCATGTGTTGTAGTCCCAACCAAATATAGCTTTGACAATCTATTCTACTAGGTTCCACTTCTTGGTTTTGTACTTTGAATATTTGGGCCCTTGTTTGTGTAGGACCATAAAATGGGTTAGAACCTAGCATACTATGAGAAACCACAAAAATCAATCAAAATACACTAAAACCCTTATAATCTACCATGAAAGCCAACTAAAATAAAGAAAGATACATAAGTAAAACTCCCTCTTTAGTTTTAGCTCTCATGTCCTTCTTTCTTCTCCACTTGATGTAGCTCCAATTGCCTATAGTGCCTATACAATTGAAAGCAAAGACTAGGATATGATAATGCTATTGAGAGTACTAGAAGTGTAGTTTGGGTGTGATGTGAGAATACAGACTCTAGGAGATATGGCTATTAAGGACCCTTAAGGAATTGAAGACTCTAAGGATATGGCTCTTAAGGACCCTGAAGGAATTGGAGACTCTAAGGAATCAGAAATAGAAGAAAGATGGCTCAATTTATAGCAGCATGCAAGAGGAGAGAATTGAATGAAAGGATGAACACTTATCACTACAAATGTGAAAATTGGTATGATATTCCTTAGAATATACATGATGCATATGACACAAGATGCCAAATATGAGATTCTATGACACGTGAAATTCAACATGGCTAAAAGTGGAGGAGAATCTATGACATGCATATGACACCTCAAAGCCACTTGTAGGATTCTATGACACATGAAATTTAACATGGATAAAAGTGTAGGAGAATCTATGATGTGCACATGACACCTCAAAGCCACTTATAGCCAATAATCTGTGATGATGGAGACTTATTATAGACATGCATAAGGAATAAAATATATCAAATACGACATATTTTAGCCAAGTATGAGGATAGAATCTATGACGTGTCATGTCCATGTATTAGGTCTAGGTGGAACAATTGAATTAAAAATTCATATATCCACACAAATGGAAATTAGTAAAATGGAAATTAGAGGTGGAATATAGGACCTAGGAAATTGAGAATTTCCATGGTTTGTGAAGGATAAATCAATAAATTAATAAATATTAATTAATCTACAATGTTAGTTAGGAAGAATAATTAGTAATGTGGGATGAAAAATATTGGACTATCATAGGATTAGATTATGGGTTATCTAATTATATAGGAAAAATTAGTAAATAATTAACCAATTTGATTTGATAAATTGTGATAATATCCTTTGATGAAATGCAGTGATTATGCAGATCGACTAGGACAATGATGAGTACATCAAAGACATGATCAAATTGATTGAGTAATTAGAATTGATAACATGCCAAGGACACATAACATGGATTAATAATATGTAACATTTAACAGACACTATAAATGCTACTAGATTGAAATTAATTGATATGATTGGTCATAATAACATTGACGAATATTGTCAATGTTATTAAATTGGTTTGATAATTTCATGATCTGACACTAAGGGACTCAAAAATGTCAATTATTGGATGATAAGAATGAAATTTTGACCTAGCACTAAGGGACATGATAGTACTAAGGTCAGATCTTATGGGTTTGATAAGATTTCATAGGTTTCCAAGGCACTGAAGGACACAACAATGTCTAGGGTTTGACAGATGATGATTGATTCAAAATATTTAACATGTTTCAATATTATTATGGTTGATTTGGGATGGTTTTGGTTTGAATAGGGATGATTATAAAGTATTACAATTATTTTGAAATAGTTTTGTGTTGAGAAAATGAGATTATGAAATTATCTGCAATTGATGTGAAAATGGATATGAATGATGAAGGATATTATTGAAATATGCTCAAATGATAATCAAGTTTGGCCAAATGATCAAAATTAGTTAAATGAGAAAATGGAACAAATTAGTGTGAAAAAGTGATAAAACCATAGATCTAAGCCATTTTTTATCATCTACATTTTCCCCTCTTTGATACCATGTGATTTAGAGCGATGTGTCAAAGAATAACTGATGAGAAAGTTATAACAACCTGCCCCAACAAGGATGATATATATGGGTGCCCCCTCAATAAATTGACCAAATAATTAAAATAATAGGTAATTTTTTTTACAATGAAGAGATTAATCCAACACAATAGATGGATCAAAAATTGGAGCTCAAACGCAAAAGTTATGGGCTCTAGAGTGCAAAATGGGCGTCAACTAGGGCTCTTGGACTAGATTTGGGCATCCAACTACCCCAAGTGCACCCAAATGCACAAAGGGAACACTTGGTCATTCCAAGTACACTCTAAGATGACCAAGTGTGCTCTATGTGCACTTGGAAAGCCCAACTACGCTTTGATAGTGCAAACTACACCCTAGAAGGTTTAGGGGGCCAACATTAATCTGGCTAAACTTGTAATGGCCTGAAACTTTGTGTGCATGCCCAAAACCATAGAAAGAGGTCAAAACATAGGTAAACCTAGTAAAAAATGGTCAAATTTGGTCAAACATAGGTCAAACTTGGTGAAACCTAGGTCAAACTTGGTGAAACCTAGGTCAAACTTGGTGGAAACTCATAGAAGGTTAATAGATAGTGAATGATTATGTGGGGATGTTGGAATATAGGATGAATATGCTTTTGGTGTATCAAAGTATGAGACCATGGTGGTGGATGAAATGGATGTGAGAAGATAAAGGAGATTATATGAGGAACAATTAGTATGAGGTGAGTAATTTTTTCTTTCCTAAAGTGCACTATATGTCAATGGAGCTTTATTTTGATATGGCATATGGAATACAATGAGTCATGGCATAAATGGCCAAAGTGAAAATGCAAACCTTTTGCATAAACAAACATGATGTAGATAGAAACTGACCATGTCCTTCTTGAGGCATATATACATGCCCTAGACTCTCAAAGGTACATGTTAATAGACAAAAAATAAAAGATGACCATGAACCATCCTAACCAGTCTCATAGATTAGTTTATATCATCAAGTGGCATAGGAACATGATCAAAGAAAAACAAAGAAAAAATAAATCACTCACTAAATAGCATGAACCAATAGTTATTCTTGTCCATTATTACTTTATTTTTAGCATTTTAGGTCTTCAAATAGTGTTTTGACAAATCAAAAATGTGATAAGTTAGTGTGTTGGTTTGGTTGCTAGGTTTGTAGTGACACATTGGATTGATTGTTGGTTCACATTGCTCACATAGTGTCATTGTCATGAAAGTTTCATGCTTTGAGTTTTAGTTTATGAAAGTGCAAGTGTTTAAGAAAAAGAGGTGATTATCCATAGTGATTATTTATAAGGTTAATTGCAATTTTGTGATGGGTTTTGTGATTTTTAGGGTTTTTGAGGGTATTTGATATTTTTGTGTTGCTCATTTTATGATTCTAAGTGTTTATTTTAGGACATTTTATTATGTTTAGGGATTTTTTCAAGATGTTTTACAATTTTTTATAGATTTTTTCAAAATATTTTATGATTTTTATGAATTTTTTTAGGATATTCTCTAACTTTTATGAATCTTTTTAGGACATTTTATGATTTTTATAGATTTGTTTAGGACATTTTATGATTTTTAGGTTTTTTTTTAGTATCATATTTGAAGTTTTAGGATATTTTTAGGATCATAAATGATTCACAAGTGTTAGCTCCAATCTAATATGTGATAAGTCCAATAGATAAAATGTTCTTAGGGACATAACCCAGTTCAAGTTCAAACTCATGCACTATGTAGGTGATATGCCCCTAGACAAAACACAAAAAAAGATAGAGTATGTATAGACTGGTGACACTTGGGTAAGATAACAATGGATATTAAATAGTTTGTGGGCCATGATCAAGGACTAGGGATGTCTTGTAATATAAAGGATGTGAATAGGGAAAGATAAGGGGGGGAAACCAAATGGAATCCCAATAGATGGAGGAGCAACAACTGATTACACATGGTGTATGTTTGCTAGGTTTCACCATGGTACTTGCCTAAAGCACCTGTTTGCTAGGTTTTCACTTTTGGACAGAATTTTTCTCTTGACTCAAATTTTCATCCCAAGATGCCTTTTTGCTAGGTTTTCATCAAGGCATCCATTTTTTCATTTTTTTTTCACTTTTATGTTTCTTTTTTCAGGATTGTTTGCCATTTTTTTCAAGACTTTTAGACAAAATCATGAATGTTGTTGACAATTACCGAAAATGAATCTATCTTTAATGTTGCAAGATGATAACCTCTAGACCCACCAATGACCATAACTACGCAAGATTTTTTCCAAGTCTATAGAAAAAATCAAACCACTAGAATGGCCTTGAGATATACCATCATGTATCGTATATAAGACAGTGTCTACCTCTTACAAATCAAGGCATCTGACAATGATTGGGTACAAGGAATATTTGTATGGGATGTCACAGATGATGACATACTCAAAATATTGTTAGATAGTGATTTGATTATGAGTGTTGGATATGATAGGTAGTAGGGCTTTGGTATATATAAATGAATATAAGGAAGAACTGGGAGGATTGAGACCAACAACTTCCCACATGAAAGCCAATTGAGAGATCTCAAATAGACTTTGTGGCATGTTGAAAACTAGAACACTTATATTCATGGAATCAATTTGTTCATCTTGTATCCTTGGGAGTTACTTAGCTTTTGATTTTTCATGATCTAATGGTGCCTTTTAGTTTTCTCCAATAGACCTATTTTTGTCTTTTTTTTCTTTTTTTCAATTTTGTAACTAGAAGATGGAGTTGAATCCCAAAAATATGTGAATGTGTTCACTTCAAGAGGAATTGCTTCCTTATAATTGTCAATCATAATGCCTTCATAGATTTCAAACATCATCATTGTTAAATTGATCAAAGATTAGTGGTCCACTCTGGTCCCAATCCAATAGTTCAAGATAACTTGAGGAGATGTCATCATCACTATTGAAAGGCCTCTGGTCAAAGGTATAAATATGGGTATTAGATTTAGTGGTATTATTTGGGTCATGCTTAGAAGATGGAGGATTTGGATCCCATAATGTATCAATCCAAAGTGCATGATTGGTTTGAGTGACAGGTGGAGTTATAGTAAGATATTTATTCTCCATGGGTAGGCTATTAGGGTTAACAAAGATATGGTCAAGCTCATAAGGACTATCAATATTATCAGTTTTAGGTTGGGTATCCTTAGATTCCTTTTCATCATTTAAAACATCCACATTATTACATGAGGGTACCTTAGTACTATGAGGACCTATTTGTAATGGCTTGAATCCAAACCCCAAACTAGGAGGTCATCCTTTTGTAGTGATAGGTTCAATCATTCTTTTTTTTTGAGATCCAAGACCACTACATCCATCATAGCCTTGTTTTTGCATGATAGTAAATCTAGGAGATATCAAAGTGGGTTCTCATTCTTCTTTGTCTTTATCAATATAAACATATGTATTCTCATAGACATGTTCTTCATGTAGGCCACCTCCACTAATGAAATTAATAGAACTAGTATTTTGTGTATTGATCTCAGACTAGTGTGCTTGCAATAGTTGTGATTTACCATAAGATTAGGGAGAAAGTGGTGACTCCCTAATGTGGAATACTTGAGACATAAAATATTCTCCACACCCTTTATCTTCAATATTTAGCTTTTCCTTGGCCTTATTGATGAGTATATTATGATCCCCATATTTAGAGGAATCTATGGGTTGTGGTTCATTGTTTGTTGGGACTTGGTATGCAATAGCATTTCTTAGATTAGCACAAAACTAGAAAGGATACAGATCACCAAGGATGGTAACCTCCACATTGTTGTAGGAAAACTTTAGAAATTGATGGTATTTAGAAGGAACTTCTTTCATAGCATGAATCCAAGGTTGTCCTAGTATCATGTTGCAATATCTAGGAATTGGAATCATGTATTCTTGATAGTTAGACTAACTTTGATGGGTAATATGATAATGCCCTTGGATAAGTGTCCACCATCATCATAGGCCTTTATTATGATTCTATGAGAGGGATCCACATCTTCTTCAAAGTAACCCAGACCCTTAACAACTTTTAGGGTAGAAATGTTCAGTCCTACACCTCCATCTATCAAGACACATCTGACCTTGGCATTATGGATAAATACTTTAAGATGAAGGGGGTCACTATGGTTGGGTCTATCTTGAGGAATATCATAGGATGAGAAGGTGACAATGTTTTAATGCAAATAGGTTCCCAACCATGGCCTATAACTGGAGAACAGCTATGTTATGTGGTACTATGGACTCTTTTAACACTTGACCAAGGATCTTTTGATGCTGGGGGGATGCACGCAGAAAATCTAGGATGGAAATTTGCACAAGGGTTTTGTTAAGCTAGTCTGCAAGGCTATATTTCTACTAAGTACTATGGGGCTAGTAGAGGTGGTAGGTTTAACTAGGATCATAGGTCTAACTAGGGCTACAAGTAAGGTAATATAAGTGCAGTATGTGGTGAAACACAATGAGGATCTTCAGCTTTTGAGGTAAATGTGGATATGTAGGAGTCAAACTCATTACAACACTTAATTTTGTAGTCATATATAGTGCATGTGTAATTAGCTTGTGAGTCAAAGTTTGAACTAGAGGCTTTCCGTTTTTCATGATTATTCAAAGGATCTTTAAAAATAGTATGATCAGAATTAGTTGCTAGTAGTAATGGATCAACTATGATCACAAAATTATCAATAAGGTTTCATGTTTCATGTTTAAGTTGAAAACATGACATGGTCTTGTGTCCTTTGGTGTTATGGTAATCATAGAATTTATTGTCATCCCACCAAGAGGCTTTAGTTAATGGTTCATCTTTGGTTAGGGGTAACTACAAGAAGTTATTATTGAATAATTTTTGAAGTGTAGTCTCAAGAGGTATCCTCAAGGGTGTGAATTTCTTGTCTTTGTTTCTACAATGTCTTTGAGGTCTTTCCTATGTGGTAGTCTCATTTTTCTATTGTTGAGGTGGTGTTTGATTGGGAGTTTATAAAATTGTAGGGTTTTCACCTTTTAGAGTTAGTTGAGGTTGTTTTGTACTAATCATTCATGCATTCACAATACCATCATTGGTTGCATTCTTGTTCTTGGAAAAAAAAATTGCCATGTCATTAGATGCATTTTTATTTGTGTTTTCCTTGTTTGTCTTGAGGATGCCTTTATGGATGAGGGCATCTTCAATGCTAGCTCCTTTTTTCATTAGATTAGAAATGGTGCTCAAACTTTTGATCTTGAGTTTGTACATTAAATTAGGGACAAGATTTTTGATGCATAGATTAACTTGTTTTTCTTCAAGAATATTTAGTGAGCAATGACTAACTAGGTTTCTCCAACATAGTACGAATGTGATGAATGGCTCTCTCAATTTTTTCTTTAGTTGAGAACAAGTCAAAAAGTGTCACCTCATTTGTAATGTTGATGGAAAAGTGGGAGATGAATTTTTCTACTAATTCTAACAAAGATTTTATGTTACCAGGAAGTTTTGAGTACCATTCAAGTGTTGGCCCACCTAGAGAACAAGGGAATAGTATCATGAGGTATGTGGGCTCATCATTGAGTTCAATAAAAGAGGAAAAAAATTCCCTAATATGATCAACTAGGTTGACTTTTACTGAATATATTTCAAATCTTGGTGCCTTAATTTTGGGAATGGAGGCATATACAGACTTTTTTCAAAGGGTTAGGATGTAAGTATCTTTCTATATATAGAGCCTATTTCTTTTGGACTCCCAATGCCTTGATATGTTTAGATAGTTATTTGAACTAATGTAATAAGTCCTTATTAGGTTTTTGAATGATGGTCCTATCTTCAAATATTTTATGTCTATGAGTACATCTCTTGCTATAGAAAGAATTGTATCTACTCAGTTCTGACATTTTTGTATTTGAAGACTTGGGTGATGTGTCACTAGGATGTGGAGGTATGTTGGCATCTCAAAAAAAATATGGTCCCTATTGTACTTATGGTTGTGGTATTTATTATGGTACTTGTTGTGGCACTTTTTGTGGTACTTTTTGTGGTATTCATTATGATTTTTGTACCATACGTTGTTGTTGCATCACTTGTTTTGGTTGTTGTTGTGCCATTTGTTGTGGTTGTTGTTGAGATACCTCTATTGGTTGAATGTGAGACCATGTATACAATATTTTTTTAAAGGTATATGTTGAGGTTGTTGTGGCATATGTTATTGTTGTTATAAGTGTTGTTGATAGGCAATTTTTTGCTTGAGGTATCTTTGGTATTCCAATTGTTGTTTTACTTACTCTCGTTGTTTATAAAAAATGGCTTGTTCTTGTTGGAATTGTTAGTGGTACATTATGTATAAGTCAAGTGGATTTACATTGGTTTTTATATAAGGGATGTTGGATCCTTATACCACTTGAGATTATTGTTGTTGTTGATTTTGATATGTTTGATGCATGTTGAGTAGATTTTGACTTGGTTGTGCATTAGGGATGTTATATCCTTGAACCACTATAGGTTTTTCTTGTCTTGGAAGTTGGTTATGTCCTCTAGAGGTGAACATCATGTTTGGGTCTTTATTTTGATACATTTTTGTGTTATATATTTCACTATGGGACATCATATTGATTTGGAAATGTGACATATTCCTTTGGGGAATGGGTGAAATATCAATAAGACTCTTCCTTTGTGTGTTAATAGAAGTGTTTTCAATTGTTATTTCACATGGTGTACTCATAGGGGGCTCCATAATATTTGATGTCATAATAGTTGGCAAAGTTAGGAGCAAGGGTGCACTTTGTTGATTTTCCTCCAAAGGAGGTATGTTTGGCATCCCTAGAGTGCAAGTCCCCTTAGACATGTCTTGTTGTTTCATTATTTAATTGAGGTTAATTCTTGATGTCCCTGTGGTATATTTTGGAAGAGTATTATTTCCATTAATTGATGGAGTTTTTTCAAACAAGGGATCGATATTAATGTGTTCAAAAGTACTTTGGAGAATTTCAATGGTTGATTCCTTGTGAGATCTTATAGGTGTTATTTGTGTGTTTGAAAATTCAAAGGTTTTTTTTTTCCTTCTCCAAGTCCAAACTAATCATGGGTTGTATGTTTTTGAAAGTTGGGGTGTCTTGATATTTGGACTTAGGTCCTTCCAAATTTGGATTAAATTTGATAATTTCTTGGGCTACCAAAAGTTTAAAGTTCTCTCAAAAGTTCATCTTGGCAAGCCCTAGCCATTTCTTAATCTGTGATATTGTAATCCATGTCAAAATCATCACTTGGATGTAAAGTATCTTGTATTTTTAAGGTGTTGAAGGTACTTGTGCTAGGTTTTGTGAATTTGAATGAATAGGTTTCTTCATCTTCAAGAGTTGTAGTTACACTTCCACATCTGAGTGATATAGGTACAAATATGGACTCAAAATTAGGGCTCCATTGGACCATTCCATATGTAGGGAAAGTATTTAGAGGAAACCTCATAATAGACGTGTCATTTGGGATTGGTTTTTTCATTCCTTTCTGGTTATGATATTGCAACTACATGCTTAATGGGTCCATAAGCAAAGGTTGTGATGCTTCAGCTTGGTCCTTGTTAAATGTTTGTTGGAATTTATTGCTCTTCTTTTTTCTTGGATGAGCTTTAGGTTGTGCTTTAGGTTGTGTTTCTACCTCAAAAAATAAGGGTTGATATATTTCTTCTAGTATTTGGGTTGATTGTTTCCTTGTAAGTGTTGGCATAATACCTAAGGGTGTAGGTATAATGGAGAAAATCCTAAATGGACACTTTGTCTCCCAATTGTGCACCTAAATTACCAACTACACTATGATAGTACCAAGTGCACCCTTGGTGCACTTGGGGCCCTAAAGGTAAGCAATTGATATTGTTTGATAGTGGAAGAAAAGCTAGGGTTTTGAACTATACAAGATGAAGTGGTTATGCAACTAGAGTTAATCAAAATGACATTTAGGGAGACTAGGAATATGATAATGCTATGACAAGGGTGTATGAAAGGTTTTGAACTTAGGATCAAATCTTTGAAAAGTATTGGTCTAAGAGTTTAACCTTGTGAAGATGGATTTTGGATCTAGACCAAAAAGAGACAAAAATCAAAAAGACCAAGTTGATAAAAATGACAAGGTCAAATCCATCAAGACATAGATAGAGTTTGAACCAAGAAAATGATAAAAAAAAGATGAAAAAATGACTAGTCAAGATCCATCATCCATCAACATTAGGATATACTTTAAGATTCATACTTTGTTATTTTTTTTATAAAGTTCAAAGGATTTTGAGGTTCAAAATAAGGTTTAGGAACAATCAAAATGAGGATTATTTTGATTGGATATGCAATATGCAAAGGTATTATGATACAAAATGATGTTTTTTCAGAATGAGGACCTATACAGGCTTCTAGAGGTAGTTCTTGCTAGAAATTTTTTCAACACTCCCCTCAATATTTGTGAAAAGGGCTTAACCACCTATTTTGTACTATAAGTTGACTAGTTGTATCAAGCATTTATAGATCAGTCTTTTGGTGCAATGGCAACCCCACTCTAACAAGTGGTATCAGAGCTTGGTCACAAGTTTGAATCCTTAGACCCTCTAGTAATGCTAAGCAGGAGATTGTTGGAAATGTTTTCAATGCTCCCCTCAAGATTCATGACAAAGGCTTAACCACATCCTAAGTACTATAAGTTGAGTGCTTGTATCGAGCATTGATAGATCAGTCTTTTGGTGCAACAACAACCCTACTCTAATAGTTCTAGGGTCCAAAATGTAGTTTGGAGGCCCAAAATGGTCATGTTGGTCACCAAGTGTGCTATGATAGAACTAAGTGCACTCTGGTAGCACTTATGGTGCACTTGGGGCTAGTTTGAGCATAGTTGGTAGTTTCATAGTGCAGTTGGGAGACTAGGTTGAAAGTTTGTTGATTCTAGACTAGGTGGTTGTCAGACTACCATCCTAGAGAAATAATTGGTAGGAGATGATGTTATTATCAGATTGGAGATTCAAAATGAGGGTTATGACTTATGGAATGAATCCCTAATTAAGGATGATGAAGGTTAGGACATGTAGAGTGAAGTTCAAGACATGTTGAGAAAGGGGGACCTATCTAGGCACCTAGTGACAACTTAAGGGTCCCAAAATGCTATCTAGAAGTCTAAACTAGGTGTTCTACAAACCAAGTGCACCCAAATAGAGCCAACTATTCTCATGGTATAGTTGGGGCTAGTTAGAGTGTATTTGGTAGTTTCAAAGTGAAGTTTGTAAAGTGGTTTGAAACTAAGGGGATTTTGGGTTTGGTGACTTCCAAACTATTTTTCTAGAGAGATAAATGATAGAGGATAGTGATATCATTAGATTGAGGGTGAAAAAATGAGGGTTTGGACACATAGAATGAGGGTTAAGATGTGCAAAATTAAGGTTGGGTATGCAATAATGCAGTTTGGGAGATGTAAGAGGTAGATTTAGGGCTGGAATGCAAAGACTAAGGGATGCAAAATGAAGCCTAAAAAATGAAATATGAAAGATGAGGGATCCAAAATGAGGACTAATAAGATATAAAATGAGGCCTACTAAATGCAAGTATGAAGCTCAAAAAATAACAAATGCAAGTGGATGTTGTGCAAAGGTGGAATCTAAGTCATGCCAAGCACTCCTAAGATTAAAAGTATCCATGTTTTCCAAGTCGTAAGTGTTTGGACAAAAGTTTGCAATGTGCTGAAAAGAGGTGTAATGTTTTGGTGATGTCTAATAGTATCCAAGGTTCACATGTGTTAGTGAAAAAATTGCCTTTTCCTACAAAATTCAGTAATTCAATCTATGCCCAAGACTAAAAAATCAATAATGTTCACAACAGTTGGGTAAATGTTATGTTAATCATTTCCCTATGAATTTTTATAGGTATAGCTCCATTTACAAATAAATTATCAATGAATTTGAAAGACAAAAATAAAAAAATTTGCAAACTTTTTCTAGAAAGTGTCTAAGGGGCTCTCACATACTCTTACATGTGGAGTTATTTCTTTACAACTTCAAAAATTTAACATTAAATTGAAAAGCTCATACTCTTTCCACAATCAAACAAGACTCAAACATGAAATTAAATCTTATAGCAGCTTAAATTGATTTTCAAAAATTGAAGACAAATACAAACATCAAGAGAAATAGCAATAGATGTCATGCAATATTAACCATTACGGTTCTCAAAGTAACCACAAATGATTGTGCTCAAACTCTAAGCTTCAAAGAATAGTAAAATATGATAGATATATATATTCAAAAAGGTTTCCCACGTACAAAGTCATTAAGAGATAACTTTCACATATATCACTACTATGTGTCTATCACCATCTCCATCAAGAATTTTTAACAATACTAAACTATCAGAGTATTTTTATGCTACCAAAATTTAACCCTGATCTCGCCAAATGCTCCAACATTTATAATCTTTTATAAACCTGAAAAGGCCTCCATCAAAACCCATCCTTTTAGTTGAAAATAGTTTAAAACAAAGAAATCGTTTTAAAATAGTTTTGAAATTCAAAACATCAAAGATAATTGTTTGTGACTAAAACTCCTCACTAGAATTTTCTCTGTCCACCATGGTTTGATTGACCAACTTCAAGCTTTTGAAGGTGCTCACAAATTCCTACACTATGTGGGAATGATGATTCTTCAAACTAAGTAGTTTCAAATTGTAGGTGTCTTTCTATCACTTAAGCTCCTTGATCCTATGGCTTTGTCTTGGCAAAAGATCCTTGTTCAAGTATAACATTGATTCAATGTTAGCTAGGGTGGTGAAGTCTCTAGAAGTAGGGGTGTCACTGTCCTTTATCCTAGACATGGAATCATTAAAGGTCTTAGTTAAAACCTCAAAGTCCATGTTTCCATCATAAAATTTTAAGATACCCATAGGATTAATAATCTACATATCCTTTAGTAGCTCTTTATGCATTCCAACAACCTCAAGCTCTCCTACTCTTATCTCTTCAATGGTCCCCTTGTAGCTCAAATCTTTCCAACCCATATCATTTTTAAGGATTAATAACATGCATGAGTCCATAGTCTTCATGGGATTTTTTCTCAAGAACTTAAACACACCATATCTTTCAACTTCATGTACTTGAAACACAATTGCTTGGCATTGGCTTTGATCTGCCTCCCATAATAGAATAAGGGTTTGCACTTTTCCCAATAATAGTTCTCCCTCTATGTATGTGGTAGTGAAATCTAGGATAAATTTACTTCCCTCCTTGAGTATGGAACTTACCCATTCATGCATTGCTTCTAAGAGTATTATTCCATTTTGCATCTGCTTGACCAATTATTAACTATCTGATGAATTGGGATCAAGAGATTGTGGAGTTTGAATCAATGGAAGAGCACCCAAATTCATCAAAGAATCTATATACTCAGCCATGGTAATTAATAGGATTTTTAATTCTTTCTTTTCTTTGTTTTCCCTTTTAGATTGAGTCAACATATGATCTACTGAGAATTTGAAGAAGTGATTCCTGGTATCTTTGGTGATAACTCCCAATTATAAAATGGTAACTTTGAAATCTTTAGCATCAATATCCCTAGAGTCTTCCTTCTATTTGTGGGTAGCTACCTTTTTTGTCACTTTGCCAATCACAAGGTCTTTGATCAACCAAGCGTCGCTTTTCACCTTGTTTCTCTTAAAGCTGTGGGCTGCATATTTTGTGATGATGTCTTTAACAGGTATGGACACTAGTTGAAGGTTGTGTTTCTTTCTCACTAAGTTTGATAGCTAGGGTGGAATAGCAAAAGTGGTTGTCATCCCTTAATTGCCTTTGGAAAGTGTCATGAAATTAGACTCCTCTATTATTGAGGCCTCTATTAATTCCACATCACCATCTTGGTTATCTAAGAAAGTGATTTCTTCTCTTTTTTCTTGTTCCTAAGCCATGATTTTCTCTTTTTAAATCTTCTCTTATGTGAGGACCTTAGATTTGGTTTTGGACCTGGTTCCAAGAGTCATCATTTTCTTAGAAGATGTTGCTCTTTTTTGCTGCTTGGAAGTCAAAGTATTACCTACAACATGAGATGAAATTGGAATGTTAGAAGTTAATGTTTTAAAGAAAGAAATTTTCTTTAAGGATTTTGTAATTTATTTCTTGTTGATTGATCTCATATTCCTTCTCCTTAACCAATTATCTATATTGGTTAAAATGGAATTGGTTCTAAGGTTTATATCATCTTCTTCATCTTGGTTACAATCCACTTCAAGTTGCTTCTGCTCACTTGCCTCTTCCCATCCTATTTCAACAACATCTAAACCATCCTTAATTATTCCCTCCAATTTGAACTTCAATTTCAAGAAATTAACCTAAAGAAGTGTTAATCTTGAATGATCTCTTTTAACCACCTCTCTCTCATCATTTCAATCTACCTACAAATATTCTAAATGAGGAACTATTGGTGACTAACCCTTAAGGTTGAGCACTCTTGCTATAAAACTTTTACTATCAAAATCTCTCCTTCCCTAGTAGAATCCAAGTTAAAGCTAAGCAAGTTACTTCTAATCATAGAGGCATTAATCATATTACTACAAGCTAAATGATTGAGTTTGGTGGGAAAAATAAACTCCCACTTCTCCTATGGTAGGTTATCCTTAATTATGGAAAATAGTTGTCTACATATCTTGGCTATAATAAAATAATCTAATGAATATTGAGGTAGCTTCACAGGTTCTTCTTCAAATCCCCTACTCACAGGTATGTAAACTTTGGAAATTGGATTAAAAAGCTTCCATAGATTTGAATTAGCTTTTGGAACTTTAGGGATATCCTCAGCATTAGTTTTTTTCTAAGGTTCAAATGCACACTTTCTATCAAAACATCATGTGTTTTCCTCAATTCCTCCAACACTATCCTTTTGTAGTAGGGGGAAATATTGGTAAACGGTTATATCTTCACTCCAAGGTTCATGGGGAAGGGAAGTAATATCTTTGACACACACAATGCAATAGGTCAAGTAGGAGGACATATGGAAATCTTAACTTGATATCTTAGAATTTTTAAATTGATTCCTTAGTGAACTAGCTATCAATTCTGCCCGATCTAGAAATTGTTTTCCAGTCTTCAAAGAGGAAGACATCAATAGACCCTTTAACGTAGTGTAACAAAACCATTATTTCATGGACATGAGGCTTCATGTGATCTTTGGTGATTAATTTGGGCAACCTCAAACATTCTTTATAGTTTGTCTCTATCCATTTCTAAGTCATCATGTTATGATACTTGTCTAGGTTCTCTTGATATTCAACTAGATATTGGGTAGGGCCAAAAGTAGAAAAGGTGCACTCAATAGACACAAAACTAATGAGATAGTCTACCTAGTGATGGAAAATACTAGTTCCTCATCTTTATTTAGAATACTCTTACTTCTTGCATCATAGTGGTCAATGCACAACTGAAGCAATTTAGGGCTTAAAAGGGCGGAGGGAAAGCAACAACTTTGAGTAAACCACTTGTCAAACCTCCTAAAAAACCATTAACCTTATTATCTTGATCAAGAAAGTTCTCTTGTAGCTTCTCAACCCTAACCCCTTCTAGATTAGTGTCAGAGATGCTTTTACAATCAAGATTGGAAATATTCCCAAAAAAAAGCAAAACAAACCTCATTCTAAACAAAAGGAAAGAAAAACCCAAAACTACTCTTGTTTCTCAAAGTAACAACACATAAGAAAGGATAAGATTTCTTATATTCTCACCAGTAACCAAGTGAAAGAAAACCAGACAAATTCCCTTCTTTCACTACTCCTATGCTTCTAATTCACCTTTGCCTAGGATAAAAACAATTAAGTGGGAAACTAGTGTTATAAAGGCAACCTACTAGTGAAAGTACTACCTCATAATGAGGTATTCATGGCAAGATTGTTACAACTTAACATGCACACTTGAAACTGTGACAAGAATCCTTCATAAACTAATCACCTTATGTGAATGTCCTTGCAATAATTATGAAATCCTAACATCCAATATGGCTCCCAAATGAAAGATTTTCCCTCCCACTAACTATGATAACAACTCAAATTTTGTGTCAAGAAATGATAAATTAGAGAGAACCTTTTAATCATTACTTTAATACCTTATTTAATCTCTCAAGAACCTCTAACCTTTTAAGAATCATTAATATCTGTGTGCAAAATCCTCAATAATAGAACTACTTTGAATTTCTTTGAACCAAGGTTCAAAGTGGTTCAAGAAAAAATCTCCACTACACTTAATAGGTCCCACCTATAGAAAAATGTTAGTATCAAACAACTTTGGTTGAACTACTTTGAACTACTTTGAACCAAGGTTCAAAGAGACTTAAAGTAGTTCAAAAGAAAGACTCATAAAAAGGCATCACAAGATCGACTCCCATATGCAAGGAAAAAGGAATTTTGAAAAGAAGAAAACATGAGAAACTTGTTGATGTGAGATTTCAAATTTTCAAAAGGAACTAGAAAATTATAATTGTGACTCAAAACTAGTGATAACAACATGTTTGTTGGTGTAAATTTACAAGTTTGGCCTTTTTTTATTATTATTGTTGTTCACACACATAAGACACAATAAATAAAAATATTTTTTTCTTAAGTGCAAAGACACACCAAAACCTAGGCTTTAAGGATGTATCCACTAAATTCAAACTTGAACAAAAGTTCACTTGTGCTTATCCAAAGTGGACAACCTAGGATCTTAGCACTGCAGGCTCCCCCTCACAACACACTAACTTCTCAGGATTACCAAGATTTGAATCCTAAGGGTCATAACTTTCCAAGGGAGTGTTGCCTCTACTAAGGACTATGAGTATGTGGGATGTCTTCACAGGAAGATTGACCCCCTGAGCTAGTGGATAGAAGGGATTTTGGCTACTAAGATAAGGTGTTTAGTTAGGCATTCTTGAACTGGGGTTTGACGTACCATAAGGGTACTAGAGGAGACCTATCATGTAGCAATACTATTGACATGGCATTAACCATATCAAGTTTGTTATAGTGGTTGGAATATTGAACTAGCTTTGGCCTATTATTGCTTCTATATCAGCCCTTAGGGCTCACTAAGTAGTCAAACTTGTATCCAAGATAGGCTTCTTTTAAAAATTTATACAAATTTCTCTTGTAGCCAAGATCCATGAACAGCGAGGGAAGAGGATACTATAAACACTCAAAAATGGTTCACGGCTATGATTTAATCACTTTTTTGCACTAACTCATCCCATTTTCTCATTTCACTAATTCTAATGTTTTGTCCAACTTTATCATCATTTGAGCATATTTCAACAATATTCTCCATCATTCATATCCCCTTTCAAATTATTGCAGATCAATTCGAAATCGATTCCCATTTTTATCCAAACTTCCTAGGATCAACTTAGGATCTTTCTAAATTACCCCAGAATCACCCTAAATCAACTCAAAATCATCCTTAATTAACCAAAAATTGTTCCAAATTAAACATAACCAATATGAAACATGTTAGATGTCTTGGATCAATCACCATATGTCCAACCCTAGGCATTGTCATTTCTCTTAATGCCTCAAAAACCTATCAAATCTTATCAAACCTGTCAAATCTAACCTTAGTAATGTCATGGATCTCATTGCTAGGTCAAATTATCATTCTTATTATTCAATCATTGACATTGTTGAGTCCCTCAGTGTTAGATCATGACATCATCAAACTATTTTAATAACATTGACAACATATGTTGGTGTTATTATAATCAACCTTATTAATCAATTTTGATTTTGTAGCATTTATAATGGTTGTTAAATGTTACATATTCTTAATCCTTGTCATGTGTCCTTGGCATGTTATCAATCTAAATTAGTCATTCAATTTTACCATGGCTTTGGTCTACATGTCATCATCCTAGTCGATCTGCATAATCGTCACATTGTATCAAAGGATATTGTCACACTTATCAAATCAAATTGGCCAACCATTTACTAATTTATCCTATAGGATTAGATAACCCATAATCTAATCTTATCTCAATCTAATCATATTCATCTCACATAATCATTCTTCCTAACTAACATTCTCAACTAATTTATATTCCTTGATTAATTGATTCATCTTCACAAACTATGGGAATTCACAATTTCCTAAGTTCAAATTTCCACCTCTAATTTCCCTTTTACTAATTTCCATTTGTGTGGATATATGGATTTTTATTTCAAATATTCCACATAATCTTGCCACATGGATATCTTATGTCATGGATTCTATCCTTACACTTGATTAAGATATCGCATAGTCCATATATCCTTATTCCTTACACATATCTATATTTAGCCTTCATCATCATAAATTCTTGGCTATAAGTGGCTTTGAGGTGTCACTTGATGCATCATAGGTCCTCTGCTATTTTTAGCCATGTTGACTTCCACATGTCATGGAATCTTACAAGTGGCTTCGAGATGTCATGTACACATCATAAATTCTCCTCCATTTATAGGCATGTTGACTTTTGGGCATCATAGAATCGTACATTTGGCATCTTGTGTCATATGTGTCATGATTATCTTAAGGAATATCATGTCAAGTTGCACATTTCCATTAATAAGTGTCTATCCTCTCATTCAATCCTCTCCTCTTGCATGTTGGCTATAAATTGAGTCTTCTTGCTCCCATTTCTGGTCCCTTAGTCCCTTAGTCTTTAATCTAAACTCCTTGGTTCTTGGTGTTTAATCTCTTAGCATCCCATATGCTTCAAATCACTCTTCTAGTATTCTTAATAGCATTATCCCATTGATGAGACCAGAATACGGTCTATTTTGTCATTGCATTTTTAGTTTAATTCACAAACTTTCTAAAGACTTTGATGTTCAAGAACATGATGTTTATGATTATTTTAAATAAATTTTTGTCTAATTACTTTTTAGGATCAAAATGAATATGCTAAGGAAAGATATGTCATTTAATTACAAACTAGTGAGAATGATGTTTTTTCTTCCTTAGCTAGGTTGGGTAGTTCTCCTACAGCAATGTGACATAGGGTAAACTAATTTAGATAGCATCTTTTGAATAAGTCTTGATGTATTTTATTTCTTTGGAAGCACTAATATTCTATAGATATAAAAGTGAGGTCAACTCAACCAAGTGAGAGTCAAAGCAGTTACTTGCATTATTAGACCAGCTCTGAGTGGAGGAAATTTAGGGGTCATGATCTCCTAGATTATCATTCTTTTTGGTGCTAGAATTAATGCACCTATTGTAATAATCAATACCATCATTTTCTTTGGTAGTTAATGAGTCTTAAATCTAGGAATTTTGTTCGTAGTTCATGTTTTTAAATAACTGGAAGTCTATGTTCCATAAGTGTTAAGTTTTAGTCATTTTTCAATAGAAGTTGTTGAGTACTAAATACAATCTTGTTGTTCATCAGTATGTACATTTTATCAATTTTATGAATAAAAGGAACATTTTAAGTTTTCATCTCTGAGCTATTCTACTTCACTTCTCTATGGGGGACTGCATAGGAAGTGAACTAATTAGTTAACATAAGATTTACATTCAATTAATAGAACCAAGATAGACTTTGTTGTTCTTACAGTCGCTAATAACAGAATTAGTGGGTTGTTCTTGCAGCATAGGTAGTTGAAGTAATTCTTAGCTATACATTCATGCTTTGTTAAAATAGATTTGATTCTTAGCTTTAGCTTAAATTTCTTGTAGCTTAAGCATTTGAATTTCCTTATAGTAGTTCTTAAGTTGAGATAAGTTTGAAGCATATATTTTGCAAACACCATTTCAAGTTTACGTCCCTAGTTGATAAATTAAATAAGTCAAAATGAGTTGGGTAAGAACCACTTGAGATGTCCAATCTTGGGTTAAGAAGTCCATTGATGTAGGATTTTGATCCCTTTCTTTGGCCAAGCATTTTTGGTGCCATTGTCGAGGATGGTGATAATTCAAACTAGTATTTCTAGTTGATAGAGTTTAGTAGTAAAGAAGCATGTTATGCATAGAAGAAGAGGCCACTTAAAGATATTTCTTCCTCATGATAATCAGGAAGAACCATTTAATTATTTTCAACTTGAACTATATGAATCCCAAGGAGAGAACAATGAAGATGAACCCTTTGAAAATCCATTTGTTGACAATGATGTTGAATCAAAAGAATCACTCCACTTGAATGAACTTTTTTATGAAATTGAATATCAAGATAATCCACTATCCATCATTATCTATGAAGCACCACCTCTTCCTCCAAGAATGGTTGTGCCTATCTTTCCCTTTCCTATCCCACCTCAACAAGGGAACCAAAATTTGAAGAACATACCTGCTACTACACTTCCAAATTTTATGGCCTTATTATAGAAGACCCTAAAACCTTTCTCTTTGAGTTTGAAATTCTCTATAGGAGTTATGACTACACAACTAATGCTCATAATTTGAAATTATTTCCCTCTACTCTGAAGGATGCTGCTCTACAATGGTTCATGGGGTTGGGTGCAACTGTTGTAGCAAACTGGACTAAAATGAGTAATTTGTTTCTTCAAAAATATAAATAATATTGTAGAGGTCAAGATATGAATGGAGATGAAATTTTTTAAGTGTCACAAAAGGAGGGAAAAACTTTGGAAGACTACGTTTCCAAATTCTTGTTTAATGTGCAGAAAAATACATACCATAACCTAAATGAAGAATCTAAACATCTTTTTCTAAGAGGTGTGCAAGAAGAAAGTATGGAAGCCCTGGACCTAATGGTTGGAGGAGATGTTACACAAAGAACTTGGAATGACATCAAGGAGATATGTTAGAAATATTCAAGAGTTTCTAGAAGAAAGGTAGAGGGCTAAGGAACCTACCACATAAAACCAAGTGTGGGTCAGGAGTGTCAAAGATGGAGTTATCTAATCTATTGTCTGACTTCAAGAAAGATATCATTAATGATGTTGGTACTCAATTGGATACCATGAAATCCTAAAGGAAAAAGGATGAAGCTAATGCTATGTTGACTGAATTTTGCTCTCCTTGTAGAGAAAGAAAGAAGAACTACACATGCAAGACCATTGTAGCAGTAAATACACAACCAATGCCCACTAAGTTTAAAGCAATTGATGAGGATATAGGAAAAGTGATTTATGTGGCTCAAAGGTGACCATGGGCTCAAACACAAGGTATGTCTCAAGACCCTCTAAATAATTTTGGTTATAATAATAATCAGTGGCAAGGTAATATTCCCTTAGATTCTATCCCTCAAGGATAGAATTGGAATAATAATTGGCCCAACCAAAAACCTCAGTATAATCAAGCCTACCATCAACCACCTCGGTATCCCCAGAAAAATACTTAATGGCCTCTACAAAACCACCAATATCCTCAATGGGGCCTAAATTAGCAACCTCTATATCAAGGGAATTGGCAGCAACCACCTCAGTAGGGGCCAAGTCAACTACCTCAACAGCAAGCCCTCATACCTCCACCTCCTACAACCAATGCTATCCCACAGAAGCAACCACAACTTCCTGCTCAGCCAGCACCAAATCCCAATAATAAGTAGCAAGCTTATTCTCTATAGGTCAATGATATTCATCTCTTTAGAACCTAGTTGCCTACACCTAAAGGGCCTATTATAACTAAGGTCTCTAATACTAAAAATAGTCTAGGCAGTCAACTAGTTGATGTTCTAATTTCCCCATATGTTCAAGCACCTACTCCTCCATTTCCACAAAGGTTAGCTCCTACATCTCCATCCAAACCAAACCACGCAATAACTGATCTCCTAGACCAGCTTAAGCAAATGACTATACAAATTCCCTTATTGGATGCACTTAAGGAGATTCCCTTTTACAATAAAAATTTGAAGGAAGCATGTGTCAAGTAGTCTACTAGAAAGAAAAAGGATCCTCCTACTAGCTATGCATTGGGACAACTTTCTAATTTAATGTTGAGCAAAGCCCTGACACCTAAATATTCTGATCGAGGAAGTCTTGTTGTTACCATATATAGAAATTCAAAATGTTTTGATTGATTTAGGAGCATCAATTAATGCCATGACTAGAGAAGTTTTGTTAAGACTTAGTACTATTGGATTAAGGGATACTCCTACAATACTCTAGTTAACAGATAATTCAACTGAAAACATGATTGTATGATAGAAGATATCATTGTAACCTTGGAATCCCTAGATTTTCCTTCAGACTTTATTGTGCTATCATTTGGAGGATATCCAGTAATATTAGGAAGACCTTGGTTGTCTACTACAGATGCATGCTTTGCATGTCGATTAAGAAAAATAACAATATCAAATGGTACCAACACTAAGAAGTTACTCAGTACTCTCCTACAAACCTCAACTAGATCTTGACCAAGTTTCTTGGCTAGACTTTGGTGATGATCTTCCAGAAGTTAATTATGTTAAATAGCTCATGATACTAGAAAGAAACCCATTTTTTGTGTCCCAGGAAGAAGATAATATACTAGCAGTAATCCTTACTAATTAGAATGATTCTAAGGAGTCTACTTCTAAAAATCATGCCGGATCCTTGGAAACTGTATTGCCTAAATGTGATTCACCTCAATCTCCTGTAGCACCTAATTACCTTCATACATTATGTAGACACTTAAAATCATCCCTAAAGACTCTATTAATTTATTTAATATTACCCGTGACATTGTAATTAATTATTAATTATATTGGTCACATTCTTCTACTTATTTAATTAAATTGTGTGCTAAAAAATGTGACATGTTGGGAGTACGAATCAACAAAAAAACATTAGTTAAAAATCTCAAATATGCATCAAAGACTCAACAAAATGAAAGACCATTAACTAACTAATGCTTGCTTAAGTTTTGCAACTCTAAGCAGCCAACAAACCAAATCCTCTAGCCACCTCTATAGCTCAACAAAGGCACCCATGAGAGACCTTCTTGGTGTGTTAGGATGGGGGAGTATGTTTGGTGTACTCTCCCAAACACAACAAAGTATTGAATCTCTTGAGTGGATGTGCAAATGTAAGTGATGATGAGATATGAACGTAAGCTATATGGAATGAAGAAAACCTCAAGAAATGGCTAGGGAGAAATCCATACTTGAAAGTATCTAATGATGATGATATGAAATGCAAGAAAGAAAGCTAACCAAATATGAAAGCTACACTAATATGTAAATACAATGGAAATGAGAATGCACAAATAAACTAGATGAAAAATGCAAATGCAAAGTTAAACTAGCTACCAAATGGTTAGTATGCATCTAAAAATTATCATGAAAACTACTATGAAAGCTACTATAAAAACTCAAACTAGCATGCAAAGTTCAACTATAATGAAAGCTCAAATCTCAAACCAACATGATAACAATGCAATAATGAGAGATGCAAATGCTTGAGACAAGGACTCTATTTATAGGATTGAGGGAGGGCTTAGTGAGGTGGCATCCAAGTAAGTGCCACATAAGGTGACATACAAGCCATGCAAGTAGTCAAAAATTCAAAGTTTTCTCACACATGTGTGAGCAAACTTGAGACGAAGAGTGGGAGACAAGAGTGCGAAGGGGAGTGTGTAGGCATGCCATCTCACACATGTGTGAGCACACTCTTAGGCTAATGAGGGAGATTAAAAAGGAGATTAGGATGATTAAGTGGGATTAGAGAAGAAGTAGGCTTAAGAGAATGAAAATGATGGGTATAGGCTAGGTTTTAGGCTAGGCTTAAGATTAAATTAAATATAATTTAATTTAATCATAGGTTTAGAAGAATTAATAGGATATGATGATTAAATAAACAAAATTTATTTTAAAAGGAGATGAAGGAGGATCATGTGTTAAATTAATTTAACACATTAAGGCTAGGAGTATTTAAATTTAATTTAAATACTCAAGAAAATGAATTTATTTAATTAGTTAATTTAATTTGATAAGTAAAAAAATGTGACCAATATAATTACTAATTAATTACAATGTCATGAGCAATATTAAATAAATTAATAGAGTCTTTAGGGACAATTTTAAGTGTCTACATTTTTTAAGCCTACTTCTTTTTTAATAACACTTAATTATCCTAATCTCCCTCATTAGCCTAAGAGTGTGCTCACACATGTGTGAGATGGCATGCCTACACACTCCCCTTTGCACTTTTGTCTCTCACTCTTCTTCTCAAGTTTTCTCACACATGTGAGAAATTTTTTAATTTTTGACTACTTGCATGGCTCGCCTGTCACCTTATGTGGCACCTACTTGGATGCCACCTCACCAAGCCCTCCCTCAAGCCTATAAATAGAGGCCTTGTATCAAGCATTTGCATCTCTCATTATTGCATTGTTATCATGTTGGTTTGAGATTTGAGCTTTCATTATAGTTGAGCTTTGCATGCTAGTTTGAGTTTTCATAGTAACTTTCATGGTAGTTTTTATGTTAATTTCTAGATGCATACTAACCATTTGGTAGATGGTTTAGCTTTGCATTTGCATTGTTTATCTAGTTTACTTGTGCATTCTCATTTCCATTGTATTTGCATATTAGTGTAGCTTGCATACTTGGTTAGCTTTCTTTATTGCATTTATATCATCATAATTGAATAGCTTCAAGTATGGCTTTCTCCCTAGCCATTCTTGAGGTGTTCTTCATTCCATGTAGCTTAGGCTCATATCTCATCATCACTCACATTTGCACATCCACTCAAGAGATTCAATACTTTGTTGTGTTTGGGAGAGCACACCAAATATACCCCCCATCCTAACACACCAACAAGGTCTCTCATGGGTGCCTTTGTTGAACTATAGAGGTGGCTGGAGGATTTGGTTTTTTGGTTGCTTAGAGTTGCAAAACTCAAGAAAGCATTAGTTAGTTAATGGTCTTTCATTTTGTTGAGTCTTTGATGCATATTTGAGGTTTTTAACTAATGTTTGTTTTTTTGATTCGTGCCTCCAATACGTCACATTTTCTAGCACACATTTTGACATGCTCAATGGAACCCACATCCCTTTTTTTCATTCAAAAATCTATCAAAAAATTCATAATCTATCACCAAAACCTCACTTTGTTGTCTGCACCGAATACAGTGTCATCTACATTTTGTCATCTCCACAGATCAGTGTCTAAGCATATTAGCATCTCTGTATTTTCCCTGCAATTATTACTTTGGCGTCTACATTGTGGGTGGCCTAAAAAATTAGTCATTTTTATAAACTGTCATTTGTGCTTAGTAAATTGTTGTCTCTGCCTCTAAAACTATCGTCTGCACTTTTTGTGACCTATTTTTTCATCTATGCTTTTCTAGCAACCTTCTATTCTATCGTATGTGCTTTTTCGGTGACCTTCTATTTTGTTGTCTATGTGTTTTATCGTCTATGCATTTTGTCGTCTCTGCCTGCATTCTATCATCTACAATTTTTTAATTTTTTTTTTTTTAAGTATAAATCAAATTTTGACTTTTGGTGGTTCTATGAGAATTGGGTTATTCTAAGCTTATTTACATATAGAAAAAATAACAAAAAAAGTTAAAATAATTTTTTTCATAGTAAAGCCTTCATTTTGGTATTCTTCTTGTGAGGCTAATCAAGTTTATTTTTTCTTGCAGATTGGTGCATTCTAAACACCTAACCATATTTTCTTGCAGGTTTTTTTTAATATTTTATTGCTCTTGGGAATTAACCTTGAAAGACTTAAAACAAAAATAATAGTGATTTTTATCACTAAAGAAATTTCTAGTGATTCTTATCACTTTAAACTTAAGGGTTAATGAACTTGTATGTTTAATCACTTTTATTTGAATGTATGATGCAAGTTAATAAGTAAACCCTAAACACACTCTTGAATGCCTAAAGAAAAATTTTGTGAATGCTTACACTTTTGTTGGAATGCATGTTTAGGGTAGCAAACATTTGGACTTGGTGTTTAAAAGAAACTCGCTCTCTTGAATGTCTTAAGGAACAATTGACATGTATGTCTAGGCTAGAAAATATTTAGAATTGGTGCTTAAAATGAATTCACATACTCTTGAATGCCTTAAAGGAAATTGATTTCATTTTTAGTATTTTGCTTATGCATATGCTTGATTTATTTTCTTGTTGATGAATCTACACTTTTCCTTTATGCTGACGATGATTTCAAATTGGAAAGAACATTATATGCTTTAAACACATGTGTCTTCAAGTATATTACAAAACCTAAAAGTTTCATCGAGAAAGAACGCATGTCTTTTTAACCTCGAGGCCACTTACATATTTGCTCCCCTCACGCCTTCAGGTGATCTTGGGTGCACAAGAAATAATTGTTCTTTTTTTTCTTTTTTTAGGAGGCCTACTTGGAGATTTCATCACACCTTGGGATGACATCAACTCTCGTGTTCTAGCAGAGTATAAATATCGGGAGGTGAATCGAAAGACACCTCTCTTAGAAGCAAAATATTGTTATTCTTGGCTAATCTCCAAAGAACTTTATACCTTTGGGAAGTGAAGGAGGAGATTTGGGTTACCATCTCCCCTCGACTGTGTGGCAGTATTTTCTTTCATCTACAAATTTTGACCTCATGTACCTTGCGTATATTGGCGATGCCCCCTAGTTGATCTGTGTACAGCCTAGTTGAAACCTTATAGGATTGTTATTGTGTTTAAAGTTATTGAGTTTTTGTAACACACTTTTCTTGTATATATTGCATTGTTTGATTTTGCATCTCAAATTTAAAAAAACCCAAAAACATCATAAAACATAAAAATCCAAAAAAATCATAAAAGTTCAAAAAATCAAAAAAATCAAAAAATCAAAAAAATAGAAAAAATATGTCTTGGTTTAGGTCCTCTTAGTCAAGTTTTCCACATCGTTCCATGTCACTTCTTCTTTCCATCAAAGTCATCACCCTTATACATCTCTTGTCTTCATCATTCACAACATTCCTCCATGTCTTAATCATCTATATTTGTCCAAATCATTTCCTTGTCATTCAATCTCATCCATAATCTTCATCCTAGTCATGATTCATCATCATCTAGATTCAATTTCCTCCATCAATCCCATCATTCAATCCTTCCAATCATCATCATTCTTCTAATCCAATTCCTTGTCAAATTCATTATTTTCTAATCAATTCTTAATTCAATCCATTTACATCTTCATCCATAATCTATCTTTCTAATTTCATCCACGCCTTCTTCTAATTCAACTTTGCATCAAATCTTCTACTTTGGTCATAGGAGCATTGTCATGAACATTGGACTTTCATTCAAATCTCACATTCACTTGGTTAAGGTATTTATCAAATCACATTAAATCCACATCAAATTCAATCAAATCAATATCAAGTAAAATCCAATTTGAATCAAGTCAAAGTCCAAAGCTCCTAGTCCTAAGTTCATATTCAATCATCATCAAATCTTTCATCACTCTTCATCTAACATCTATGGATCTTAATTTGCTTAATCAAATGGTTGACAATCTTCAAAGACAATATAGAGTTCTACCTCCTGTTCAACCTGCATATCAAATTCATCCTCAAAATTTCATATCCAACTCTAATCCATCTCATGTTCATTATTCTTCTACCTTTGAAAAGGGAAATCCACCTCATTATCCTTCAACTCCATACAATTCCATTCCTATCCCACCCACTTCCTCAAACACAAATGCCCTTGCCATAGAAATGGAACAACTAAAGAATTATCTCTTAGCAAGCCAACAGAAAGAGGCCACCTTCCATGCCATGTGTCCTCTTCCCCCATGCTTCAAATATCCTAGTCCTCATGTCCCATCCAACCCTAACCCTCCATGTAATCCCCTACCCATAGTTCAACCTTCACATAATCCTAATCCTCCAAAAACATCATCTCCACCTCGTAAGGGGTATTTCTCCTCATTCTTGGCTAAGTGTAATGAACAAGATAAAGTGTGCCAATCACCTCACATCATACCTCCAATTCCATCTCATGATCTTCCTCCAAAGCATGACATTATAGATGCCTCTTTTCCTCTAGATACGAGCATTTCTCCATCCCATCATTGCCTTATCCCTCAAGATCCATTTATCCCTCTTAGTCCATCTCATGATTCCCTTCCTAATCAAGATCAAGACATTCCATGTACCGCACACCTTACTGATTCCACTCCATCTCAAGAGTTAGCATCCATAGACCCTCCACTTCATGAAGAACTTCCTTCCATTCCATCCATTAATTCTCCTCCATGTCAAGATAAAATCACCCTATCTCGTGGTTCCATTCCCTCCACTCCATTCAATGATCTTATTCCATCTCATGATCCATGCATTCCACTCCATGATCCTCTTATAAGTCAAGATCAAAGTACCCCTTCATTTTCCTTTCATGATCCCACTCCATCCCAAGATCCTATTATCCCTCATAATCCCCCTTGCGATTCTAATCCTATCATGATCCTATCCCACCTATCCAATCCACTCATGTATCCCATCTACCTAGACTCGCATCTTGTATTAAAAATAATAAGTATCCCATTCAAGAAATAATGTCTCAAGATGTTGGTATGCCTTCCACTCCTTCCAAATCCAAAATTATTCCTTCCTCACTGCCATCTATTTTAGGACCTTATATCCATATTCCCATTCCTTCCTCCCTTCCATCCATTCTAGGTCCTTATGTTCCACATCCAAACCCTTCATCCCTTCCTTCCATTTTAGGTCCTTACATACATCCATCCACCATATCCATGTTTTCCACTTCATTCCCTCTTGGTTCCAGTCAAGATCAACAAAGGCACACATCCTTGAATTCCTTCCAATGTTCACCATCCATACACTCTCCTTCATCCACCCATACCATGCCTAATGGAAGCAAATTGGATGCCAAAGAAAAAGAGCTTAAAGTCAAAAATCCACAAAAATCAAAAGATCAACATGTCACCTCTAAAAGACATGTCCAAGAAAAGAAAACTATGATCCAAAACAAAATCAAAAAGCCACAAAGGCTTAAAATCAAAAATGCAATTTTTTTGTGGATCCCAAAGCTACTTAATGTAGCAATGAAGCTCAAAGAAAGATTCACAATGGCATCCAATTCTGCTAATCCAAGGGCTTCCCCCATGCATAGTCCATCCATTTTGGGTCCTTATATACCCAAATCCACCATCCTAAATCCATCATCTCCTTCATCCATTTTGGGTCCCTATATCCCAAAATTCAAAATTTCTCCTACATATCCTCCAAATTTTCCTCCTTTTCGTCACCCTTCAAGGTGTGTGCCAATGATGATCTTTTCACCTCCTTCATCCACCCATCCACAAGTCTTCCAACCTAGCATCCATCAACCATATCTCCCTCCCACCCACACCACCCCCTTAATCCAAACCTTTTCATAATTCATTATCCTCCATTCCCCAATCCTCTTTTCACTATCCTACCAACATCTATGAGAAAATAACTAAAATTCCTTGAAAATAATAAGAAAAAAAAATTCAAGGGATACCATCCATGAGAATAGATGGTTGAGTCCTCCCTTCATTTTCTTATCATGCATTCATTGCCTCCCTATTCTACTTATCCATCCATTCACTTTTCCTCTTCTACTTGCACTCTACACTGGGGACAAGCTCCATCTATACCACATTGCCTTACATATTTTCCATGCTTCAATCTACTATTCATTATCCTTTTCCATCTTTGATCTTGACTTTCACTTTCCTTTCATCCATCCATATACACTTTGCATCTCCATTTCTTGTTGTCCATCCATATACACTTTGCATCTCCATTTCATTTCATCCTTCTTTTCACTATCCTACCAACATCTATGAGAAAATAGCTAAAATTCCTTGAAAATAATAAGAAAAAAAAAATTCAAGGGATACCATCCATGAGAATAGATGCTTGAGTCCTCCCTTTATTTTCCTATCATGCATTCATTGCCTCCCTCTTCCACTTATCCATCCATTCACTTTTCCAATTCCACTTGCACTCTACACTAGGGGAAAGCTCCATCTATACCACATTTCCTTAAGTATCTCCATGCTTTCATCCACTGTTCATTATCCTTTTCCATCTTTGATCTTGACTTTCACTTTCCTTTCATCCATCCATATACACTTTGCATGTCCATTTCTCGTTATCCATCCATTATCCTACATACTTCAATAATCCTTCCATACATTTGATCTTGACATACTATCCATCTCTTGCATTCCATACTCCTTGTCATGTTCATTTCATCCATTTTTTGTCCATACTCCTACATACTTCCATCCTTTTTTCATATGTCCTTGATCTTGGTCATCCCTTCCATCACATGCCCTTCATATCACACACTTCATCCATACCCTTCATATCATTAGCCTTTTTTTATACCCTCCCTCCCATATCCCTTATTCATTCACTTTCATCCCCATGCTCCTAATCACTATTAGAGGCATAATACCAAAAGGTTCATACATGCTTTGGAAGAGCACATGCCATCTCTTCCTGTATACACTAGCCTTTGTACCACCCTTCCATTTTCATTCATCCTTTCCCACCATATTTTCTTCCATTTTCCTATCCTTGGTATGGGGCATTGGGACTCCTTTGAAACATGGTCCTTGGCTCTACATTTTTTGCTACCATATCATTTGGGCCACTCATATCCTTTCACCATTCCTTTCATCCACCAACTCATGTTGCTTTTCCTCTATTTACCATTCCTTGGTTATCCCTTGTCATTGGTTCTAATCTATTCCACCTTCCATCAATTTTTACTTCTTCCAATTCAATTCCATCAATTCATTTTTCCTCTAAATCTGATCATATTCCCTTCTTCTAATCATTTCATTCAAATCATTTCCATAATCAATTCCTTCATTTTTCCATCTATTTGCATATACCTTGATCAAATTTCTAGTCTTCCATTCTACACACTTTCCTCTAGAGAACATTATCACTTTCTCTCTTGCATTACCCTTCCATTCCAATTCAATTCATCCATTATCTTATCATATCTTATCCAAATTCTTCTATTTATCTCATGACACTAAGCTTTAACCCATCAGACTAAGCTTATCAAATAGTGATTGCAAATAAACTTACAAAAATTCACACTTAGACTAAATGATTTAAGAACATCGTTCCTTTCACACTATTGCCAATGAACAATCACAAACATTTCAATACAATTCACTCAAACAATTTATTTTTGCCTTATAGGATGAATCCTTCCTACACAGGCTTAACAAATTTCACTATCAAAATCAAGTTCATGGAAAACACGGTGGATTGAATGACTACTTGGTCATAAGGTCTTCTCGTTGATTTTATCTTTGTGTGTTAGTAATAGCCTTCCCAAGTGTGCCTCGATCTTCAATATCTTGGTATAATTTGAATGGTTTAACTTGATTACACGTGTCATTTTGTGATATGATCTATTTTCATGGTTCTTTAGCACATCTATGTCAATTTCAAGTTATGATTATGCATTGCTCACTAGGGGCAATGGGTTAGCACACTTTCCACTAAGATCCCTAACAAGACTTTGGGTGTAGTGTGTATATGTCATTTGTTCCATCATGACTTTGAAACCTACATCTATTGTGTTGAGAGTCTAGTCCATACAAAGAAATATTGTCATCTATGCTACTATAGCATTTGATGCATAACTCCTCTTGCAATATCAAAATAAGGTGTGCTCTCCCATATGAACCCAACTAAATCTCATGCGTTCATGTAGTTAAGTTGCATTTAGATTAACCATTATCCACTTCACCCTGCTTCATGTCAATCTTACCACCAAGTCATTCAAGGCATTCTTTTTTTACCCTTTTTGTTTCCCTTTTTCTTCCCGTGTCTATTTTTGAGAAAATGGGGCAAAATATATTCATGTTCACCCCATTTCCTTGAGGGGGCACCCTACTCCCCTATCATCGCTTCAACACAACTCTTGAGACTCCTATCCTTCTCTAGGGAAACCTATATTTTCTTTTCTTTTATATGATGTCATCTCGACATCACATCAAAAAGGGGCAAAATGTAGACACTTAAAATCATCCCTAAAGACTCTATTAATTTATTTAATATTTCCTGTGACATTGTAAATAATTATTAATTATATTGGTCACATTCTTCTACTTAATTAATTAATTAAATAAATTCATTTTTCATAGTATTTAAATTTAATTTAAATACTCCTAGCCTTAATGTGTTAAATTAAATTAATTTAACACATGATCCTCCATCATCCCCGTTTTAAATAAATTTTGTTTGTTTAATCCTCATATCCTATTAATTCTTCTAAACCTATGATTAAATTAAATCATATTTAATTTAATATTAAGCCTAGCCTAAAACCTAGCCTATACCCATCATTTTCATCCTCTTAAGCCTACGTCTTCTGTAATCCCACTTAATCATCCTAATCTTCTTCCTAATCTCTCTTATTAGCCTAAGAGTGTGCTCACACATGTGTGAGATGGCATGCCTACACACTCCCCTTTGCACTCTTGTCTACCACTCTTCTTATCAAGTTTGCTCACACATGTGTGAGAAAACTTTGAATTTTTGAAAACTTGCATGGCTTTCATGTCACCTTATGTGGCACCTACTTGGATGCCACCTCACCAAGCCCTCCCTCAAGCCTATAAATAGAGGCCTTGTCTCAAGCATTTGCTTCTCTCATTATTGCATTGTTATCATGTTGGTTTGAGATTTGAGCTTTCATTATAGTTGAGCTTTGCATGCTAGTTTGAGTTTTCATATTAGCTTTCATGGTAGTTTTCATGGTAATTTTTAGATGCATACTAACCATTTGGTAGTTGGTTTAGCTTTGCATTTGCATTGTTTATCTAGTTTATTTGTGCATTCTCATTTCCATTGTATTTACATATTAGTGTAGCTTTCATACTTGGTTAGCTTTCTTTCTTGTATTTCATATCATCATCATTGAATACCTTCAAGTATGGTTTTCTCCCTAGCCATTTCTTGAGGTTTTCTTCATTCCATATCGCTTAGGTTCATATCTCATCATCAATCACATTTGCACATCCACTCAAGAGATTCAATACCTTGTTGTGTTTGGGAGAGCACACCAAACATACCCCCCCCCCCCCATCCTAACACACCAACAAGGCCTCTCATGGGTGACTTTGTTGAGTTGTAGAGGTAGCTGGAGGATTTGGTTTTTTGGCTATTTAGAGTTGAAAAACTCAAGAAAGCATTAGTTAGTTAATGGTCTTTCATTTTGTTGAGTCTTTGATGCATATTTGAGGTTTTTAAGTAATGTTTGTTTGTTGATTTGTACTCCCAACAAATCACATTTTCAAGCACACACATTATTAGCCCATGAAATTAAATCTCCATCAATAGTAGAGATTTCAATGATGGATAAAGTGAAGAAAGTAGAGATTTCTATAGGAAAATAACTGAATATCAATAATGAATTTACTACATCTCAGATGACAAGTATCATTAAACTATTGCAAAATAGTCAACAAGCCTTTGCATGGGACTATACTGATATGAAAGGTTTTGATCCTAGTCATTTTACATGTAGGATATTTATCAACTCAAAATGTAAGCTAGTAAGAAAACCTTAGAGGAGGGTAAACCCAACATTAAAAGATAGAGTCAAAGAAGAGTTACAAAAACTTCTTAATGCTAGATTTATTTATCCTATTTCTGATAGCCAGTGGGTGTCACCTATAGTTATTTTTCTAAAAAAGTGGGGGAAATGGAGAGTACGTGTAGACTATAGAGAGCTTAATATAGCCACTAAAAAGGATCACTTTCCTCTACCATTCATTAATCAAGTACTAGATAATTTAGTAGGAAAAGGATATTTCTCATTTCTAGATGGTTTTAGTGGTTATAACCAAATCTAGATCTCTCTAGAAGATTAGGATAAGACAATGTTCACCTATCCATGGGGAATACTTGCTTACTCTATCTTACCATTTAGATTATGTAATGCATCTACAACATTTTAGTGAGTGGTACTTGGCATATTTCTTGACATAGCTGTTGATTGTGTTGAAATCTATATGGATGATTTCACTACTTATGGTGACACATTTGAGCAAGTTCATGCCAACTTGGATAAGGTATTAAAAAGATGTCAAGAATACAACCTTTCTCTTAATAGTGATAAGTGTTATTTCATGATGGAAGAAGGAGTTGTTCTTGGGAACTACAATTCCTCTTTTGGAATTCAAGTGGATCCTACAAAGATTGTTGTAATTACTAATCTACTAATGCCAACCAAGCAGACTGGTGTTAGAAGCTTTCTTAGACATTCCAGATACTATAGGAGGTTTATCAAAAATTTCAATAAGATTTTTTCTCCTTTATATAACCTACTTAAGAAGCAAGTTGAGTTTGAGTGGACACAATCCTGTGAAGTAGCATTCGAACAATTGAATGATGTTTTGGCAATGACACTTATTCTTAGAGGACCTGATCATTCATACCGATGCATCTGACACTATTTTAGGGGCAATTCTTGTACAAAAAGAAGATACCATAGAGCATGCCATTTACTATATTAGTAAGAATTTGTAGAGTATTGAGTTGAATTATACTATCACTAAAAAAGAATTTCTTGTTGTCGTATATACACTTAATAAATTTTGGCATTATATTACAAGCTATGAATTTTTTGTCTACATTGACCACTCTGCTATAAAATAATTGATGAATAAACCTACTATTTTTTGTAGATTAGCACAATGGCTACTCCTCATGTAAGAGTTTAATGTGAAGATAATAGATAAACTAGGCCAAGACAATGTAGTAGCAAATTTTCTATCACAACTTCAAGTGCCTGATGATCCTCTAGCCATAGATGATAGCTTTCCTAATGAGTATTTATTTTCAATAGAAATTTATAGCCCATGGTTTGCAAATATAGAAAATTACCTTGCTACAAGAAGAACACCACAACACTTTTCACCCAAGTATCATCATCTCCTAGTGGAAAAGAGTTTCAATTTCTCATGGATAGTTGGATTGATATTCTACACCAGACCAAATAAAGTAACCTGCCAGTGTGTAAGCGAAGATGAAACTTATGACATCCTACGAGCATGCCATGATGAGCCATGTAGGGGTCATTTTGTAGCAAAAAGAACAGTCTATAACATTTTAACAACTAGATACTATTGTCCTACTCTTCACAAAGATGTAGCAAAGTATACAAGACAATTTGATCAATGCTAATGCATAGGAAGGCCCACTAAAACTGATAAAATGCCCCTACAACCACAAGTGGTAGTCACACCTTTTGACAAATGGGGTATCAATTTTTTTGGTCTAATAGAGCCCTCTTCTCATGGTAATTCATACATCTTAGTATTTACTGATTATGTAACTAAATGGGTTAAAGCACAAGCTATGGCACATGCAAGAGATCAAAAAGTAGTAGGTATTATATATGAATGCATATTCACTAGATTTGGAGTATTAAGAGAAATTGTCATGGATTAGGGAGCTCAATTCACATCAAATCTAATTACAGAACTCATGAAGAAGTAAATGATCCATCATAATACATCTTCCACGTACCAACCTCAAGCTAATGGCCAGGTAGAAATTACAAATAGAGAAATAGAAACTATCCTCACTAAAATAGTTGATATTCACAATAGGGATTGGGTTACCAAGCTTCTTGAAGTAATTTGGGCTCACAAGGCTACATGGAAGAGCAAAATTGTATTTACCTCATTGAATTGCTTTATGGTAAATCTACTTCCATGCCTATAGAATTTGAACACAAAACTCTAAAAACTACTTTAGAACTAGATGTTGATCTTTCCAAGGCTCAAGAAAATAGGTTACTACAGCTGAATGCCCTTGATGAATATCATAAATTTTCCCTACACAATACAGAGATAATCTAATAGTAGCAAAAGAAATGGCATGATAAGTTCATCCATGACAAGAAGTTTTATATTGGAGCCTAGGCCCTCCTATATTATTCTCTTTATCAGCAAACTCTAGGAAAATTTCAAACCCATTGGCTAAGACTATATGAAATCATTTCTCTGTTCAACAATGGTGTAGTACAGCTCTCTACCCTTGATCCTATTTACTTCAAATTACTTGTTAATGGACACTACTTAAAACTCTACCATAAGCCATCTAGTCATGAAGATTTCCTATAGCAATTCTAGTCATTTTCTAATCCTACAATTTTTATAACTATAGATGAGTTTCTCACTCATTTTTCGTCCTCTCTCTAAAATCATTTCACTCATCATAATAAACTACTTTCCTTGTGAATTTATTTTCTCCATAATAATTTGACCTCACTTCACTTTTTCTCATCTTCCACCTCACCTCACCCTTCATCAACTTGCATGACAATATCAAATGATAGCCCATTTTAACAGGTCTGTACACATACTCAAGTTTAAACTTTTTCTTAATGTGTTGTTCCATTTTTAGTTACCTTTGTTACTAGCAATTGCAAGAGCTATTTGACTAGTTTAGTTGGGGGGAGGGGCATTATTATCTAATTCAATTTTTTTATAATCATTAAATGTTCATTATTCTTTATATGCTGCCACATCATAAAAGAATGATGTGATGTGATCGCTATCTTTATGTCGCACATTTTTGTGAATCAGTAAGTATGTACTTAATGCAAAAATAAGTGATCTTTAATGCTAAAAATGGCAGCTACTCAAAACAAGTACTATCACTTGTTTTCTCATCTTGTTACAAGTTTTTCCATTTTTGAAATTACTTGTATAATCACTTCAAAGGAACAATGGGAGGTGGCTTGTTAAGAAGAGAACCAGTTGACCATACAACATTATTGGGAGACCCAATTTGCCTTCCTATATTTCAAGCTAGAGGTGGATGAATTACATGTTCAAACTATCTACATGGCATAAGAAGCTTGCCTTTGAATTCTTGTGAACATTGAGGGATGGTTTTTCTATAGTTAGAGGAGTAAGGGTTTTGTTTTCACCTAAAATTATAGTAGATATAATGGAATTCTCACTGGCAAGAGAATAGTTTTTACATGCATTGGATGCAGTGTCAACTAGAGCCCAATTTACAATGCACATAGACCCACGGCTTCAAATAGACTAGAAATAAGGTACAGTTTACACATCTTTACCATAATCATTTAATGAATGTGTTATCTATGTTGTGAAATATTTTACTTGTGAGGGGAGACACTCATATTTGCATGCCACACATTTCAAATTTTTGAGTTTCCTAAGACATGATGACTGCCCTTTGAATGTTCCTCATTTTATGTATCACATTCTATTAAAAAGAGAAACTACAATACAAAAAGGAACCTAGAAGGATGTTTTACAACATTTTTTTATTAAGCTCATCATAAAAAAAGCCCTTAGACAACAACTTGGGATATCTTAGGATGATTTTGTGGAAAACAAAGTGCAAAAGCCTGTTAGGAAACTTGTGAAGCAAGTTAAAAAGAAAAGAGAACCTCAAGAAAACCCTGTAAACCTAGCTCTAGGCTCTTCCTCAACCAGACCCAAGAGATCATAGAGAACCTTAATCTCTACTCCTGCAGCTTCTGCCTCTGGGTCAAGTCCAAAATCTAATAAGGGTAAGGGGGAAAGTTAAAATTTCCCCAAACGTTGACTCTCTTGTAGCTCCTAGGGTTCATAAGAAGAAGAAAGGGAATGCACAGGATACATCTTTAGAACTTCCTATAGCTTCAGAGGCAGCAAAAGTACCCTTCAGATGTAGAACTCTAAGTAGCCAATTGTCTATAAAACCTAATCAGGTTGTGTCTTTTCAATCTCATGTGTCTAAAAAAGTGGCTAAAATGCAATCCTCTTCTTTTAATAAAGATAAGATCATCATTGAAGAAGGTGAAAGTGTAGAATAAGTACCTATAGTAGGTGGAACATCCTCTGCCCAACCACCCATCCTTTCCATAGATTTAGACAATGATGAAAATGTATCTATTAGAGTCTCAAATTCTTCTCCACCTCAAAGGCAAAATCTTCATGAAGAAGATGTGAGAATAAAATTTAATATAGTTAATACTATTGCTGAATAGATTCTCTATCAAGGACTTGATGCTTTAGCATCCATAGCCCAGAAAACTAATCCTATGGATCCTTCATCTGAGACACATGTCACTTTCCATCCTAGTTCCATTGTTTCATTGTTAAACAATAGTTCATAGTTATCTAACTAGTTAATTTAGGAGAGGGAAGAATGGAAAATACAGAGAGAGCTTAGAAAAAACTATCTTCAATCAAACTCAGGATTTGATTGAAAAGGATGAGGAGATTGAGCAATTAAGTGGTAAACTTACAAAGGTAACTATCATGATTCTTGAATTAATGTCTTCTTGCTCTCCTTCCCCTATTTATGCTCTCTTTTTTAAAGAACAATTTGTTAGTTATCAGATGACCTATGTAATACAAGGTAAGAGTTTAACATTGAATACTCATGAATTCTTTCAAGCCTTCCATACTACCCCTGTAGCCATCAAAAAATTTCTCTGTGAACTCTTTTTATATAATTTAGCAGTCCCTAACAACAAAGATTGGAACCCTCTTCCTTATGTGGGTGATATTCAACTCAAGGCATTAATTTCTTGGATCCAAAATGAAATTAGTAGAGAACACCAAGCCCACTAGTTTAGAGAATTAGATTATGAGACTCCACTTCTTCTCAAGCTTGAAGCTAGGGATGCCAGAACTATGTACTATAAGTGGATGAAAAATTCTTACTCAAAACCTGGAAGCCAGATCATTCCTCCTTTAAGGGATGCAGCCTCTCAAGAATATAAAGCTATGATATAAATAGATCTCCCTACAGTAAAGTAGGGGAATCAATGGTGCTGGATAGGATTGAATGAAGACCTACAGAAGAAAGAACCTCATTCTCCATTGAATTTTATCATGGCTACTCAGCAAGCACCCTAGTATATCAAGTTGGGAGAATAAAGGAAAAATGATTGGATCCCTTTAACTTTTTAGCCTCCACTATTATTGTCCCCATTTCTTTCTAATCAACAAGATATAGAGATAGTTGATATGACAAAAGAGCTTTGTAGATGGCAAAGGTACAAGGAGACTAAAAGTTTTTATTAGAACATTACTATAAGAGGTAAAGGGTAGAGTATTGCTTCAAATTTTAGGATGGTTGCAAGGGTGAAAAAAATTATGTTTTCTTGAGGACAAGTCAAATTTTTAGTTGAGGGGAATGATGAGACCAAAATATGGTCTATTTTGTCATTGCATTTTCAGTTTAATTCCCAAACTTTCTAAAAAAATTGATGTTCAAGAACATGATGTTTATGATGATTTTAGAAAAATGTATGCATAATTAAATTTTAGGATCAAAATTAATATATTGTGGAAAGATATGTCATTTAATTACAAAATAGTGAGAATGATGTTTTTTCTTCCTTAGCTAGGTTGGGTAGTTCTCCTACAGCAATGTGACTTAGGGTAAACTAATTTAGATAGCATGTTTTGAATAAGTCTTGATGTATACTATTGCTTTGGAAGTGCTAATATTTTTCAAATATAAAAACAAGGTCAACTCAACCAATCAGGAGTCAAATTGGTTACTCGCGTTATTAGACCAGCCCTGAGCAGAGGAAATTCAGGGGTCATGAGCTCCTAGATTACCGTTCTTTTTGGTGCCAAAATTGATGCACCTATTGTAATAATCAATACTATAATCTACTTATATAGTTGATGAATCTTAAATCTAGGATTTTTTTTTCCTAGTTCATGTTTTTAAATAATTGGAAGTCTGTGTTCCTGAAGTGTTAAGTTTTAGTCATTTTTCAATAGAAAAAGTTATTGAGTATTGAATACAATCTTGTCGTGCATCAATATGTATGTTTTATCATTGTTATGAATAAAAGGAACATTTTAAGTTTTCATCTCTAAGTTATTCTACTTCACTTCTCTATGGGGGCCCACATTGGAAGTGAACTAATTAGTTAGCATAGGATTTACATTTAGTTAATAGAACCAAGATAGACTCCATTGTTCCTGTAGCCACTAATAATAGAATTAGTGGATTTTTTCTGTAGCATAAGCAGTTGAAGTAATTCTTAGCTATATTTTAATGATTTTTTAAAATAGATTTGATTCTTAGATTTAGCTTAAATTTCTTGTATCTTAAGCATTTGAATTTCCTTAGAGTAGTTCTAAAGTTGAGATAAGTTTGAAGCATATATTTTGCAAACACCATTTCAAGTTTACGTCCCTAGTTGATAAATTAAATAAGTCCAAATGAGTTGGGTAAGAACCACTTGAGATGTCCAATCTTGGGTTAATAAGTCCATAGATATAGGATTTTGATCCCTTTCTTTGGCCAAGCATCCACCATAAGATTTTGTTTTTCAATTGTGTGCATTACAAGAAATTGGAGCTACATCATATAGAGAAGAAAGAAGGACATGGGAGCTACAATTAAAGAGGGATTTTTTACTTTATTTTAATTTATTTATTTTAGTTGGCTTTCATGGTAGACTAGATGGTTTTTAGTGTATGCTCATTGAGTTTGGTGATCTCTCATAGTATGCTAGATGTTTAACCCATTTTATAGTCCTACAATTGGTGAACCCGATGTGAAGATCATGCTTAACTAATTTTGTTTTCTTTTTTTTGTGCTTATAGGTGCAAGGAAGGAGCTCATTTGGAGGATCATAATGTCTATCTACTCTTTCTTATCACATCTATTTTAATTAGGAGGCCCAGTAACATGGTTTTAAGCTTGTATTTATGCATTTTGATAGCTTGATGTCCTAGGGTACACTCTGCTTTGTCAAGGGGCACTTGGGGCCTTTAGGAAGCTTTTAGGGGCCTATGAGTCACCATAACCCCTATATGTTGTTCATACCTAACCAAATACACTCCAAAACCACCAATTGCACCCTTATGGGCCCCAAGTGCACCATGAGCACACTCTACACTATCTGAGTACACTTGGTTAGGTAGGTTTCAAAATTTCAAGTTTTGGGTATTATTTTGACCCCATTTCCCCATATATTGCATTCACTCTCCCAACTACACCTAGAATCTACCAACTACACCCTTCTAGGCCCCAAGTGCACCATGGGCATAGTTTACACTATGTGAGTGCACTTAAGTGCCTCTTGAGTCTTTCTAGCCTTCTAGGGCATAGTCTTCTCTGTCAGAGCTCAAATGGTTCACCAAAAGAACCTATTTTGATTAGAATCTTCATTTAGGGTTTTAATTTCAATTTAGGACCTAGGATAGATGATTTCATGTTATTGATGATTTTTTTATAGTATGTGGTGATCATTGGGAGAAGACATTCATTGAAAAACTACTAGTTCTTTTTTGTAGGACATTTTCAAAGATGCTTTTGCTTCTCAAAACTTTATGTGTGGTTTTTCTAGATTAGATAACACTCCATTTGGTGAACTAAAATGAATTTTCTATTCTTATTGGTGTCTATACATTGTTCAAAACCTTAGGAGTTACATGGATGTATCCTCTCCCTTCACCATTTGTAGATCTTGGGTGCAAGAGAAATCCATGTAACTTCTTTAGAGAGGTCTGCCTTAGACTCAAGAATGACCACTTGGTGAACCCAAAGGGATGTCCTCAAAGTGGAAATGGGCCAAAGCTAGCTAAAAATTCTAGCCACTATAACAAACTTGATATAGTTAATATCATGTCGGTAGTATTGTTGTGTGATAGCTCCCCTCTAGTACCCTTGTGGTGTGTCAAATCTTGGTTCTCAAAGATAAGAGACCTTTTGAGGAAGTTTATCATTCACTTGTTGAATAGAATTCCCACACTAAATACCTTGTTTTAGAGGCCAAAAACCTTTCTATCCACTATTTTAGAGCGTCACCCATGCCCATGAAGACCTCCCACATACTCACGATCCTCAGTATAGGCAATAGTCCCTTAGGAAGTGATGACTCTTGAGATTGGGATCTTGGTAGCCTTGAGAAGTGAGTTCTCTATAAGGGGGAGCCTATGGTGCCAAGATCCTAAGTTTTCTACTCTATATAAGCATAGTTGAACTTTGGTTGATGTGGGAATTCAGTTGATATAGTCTTAAATCCTAGATTGCGGTCTATCTTTTCACTTTAACAACATGTATTCTAATTTATTGTATTTTTCATGTGTTGATCACATTAATCAAGATAAAGCCAAATTTACAAATTTATACCAACACACATGTGAACCTTGGATATGATCAAACATTATCAAATGTTACATCTCTTGTTAAAATATTATAAACTTTGTGCAAACACTTAAAACTTGGAAAACATGGCAACTTGGAACCTTAGGAGTGCTTGGCATGACCTTGATTCCATCCTTACATAGAATGCCATAGCACTTATAATTCTTTGAGATTCATAATTACATCCTCTAGGATTCACTTTGCATCCTCTTAGTCCTCATTTTGCATCCCTCATCTTTCATATTGTATTTCTTAGGGTTAATTTTGCATCCCTTAGTCTTTGCATTTCAACCCCAAATTTGCATCTTGCATCTCCCCATTTGCATTCTTGCATACCAAACCTTCATCTCACAAACTTTAACCCTCATTTCATGTGTCCTAACCATAATTTTACACCTTCATTTTGGTCTTATCACCGTTCTCTATCATTTGGCTCTCTAGAACAATAGTCTAGAACTCACAGAACCCAAAATCACCCTAGTTTCAACCCAGATTACCAATTGTGCTCTGAAACTACCAATTGTGATCTAAATAGCCCTAACTACACCATGGGTATAGTAAGCTCTATTTAATCACACTTGGTTGCTAGAAAACCTAGTTTAGTATTCCAAATAGCATTTTGGGGCTTTAGGAGTATCATTAGGTGCCTAGATAGGTCCCTTTCTCTCAACATGTCTTGAATTACATTCTACATGTCCTAAACTTCATTGTGCACTTTATACTTCATTCCTTAGGTCATAACCCTCATTATACATCTTCAATATGATCATAACATTATCTGAAGCAACCTAGCTCTTTGGTATGGCATTTTGACAATTACCCAGTCCAAAATCAGCATACATTCAACCTAGTCTCCCAACTATGCCATGAAACTACCAACTACACTCAAAACGGCCCAAAGTGAACCATAGGAATATTTTGTACTCTTAGAGCATTATTGGTTCTTTTATAGTGCACTTGGTTACCTGTATGACCATTTTGGGCCTCTAGACTGCATTTTGGGACCCTAAAATTGCATCTAGAAGCCTCCATAGGTCCTCATTCTGCACATGACCCAAAACATCATCTTGCACCCCAAACATCATTTTGAATCCTAGGACCTTTTCATATTGCATATCCAATGAGAATAATCCTTATTTTTATCAACCTAAACCTCATTTTGAACCCAAAACCTTGGAACTTGGTAAAAAATCATATCAAACTATGACTCCTAGAGTATCTCCTAATGTTGATGGATGATGGATCTTGACTGGTCCTTTTTTCATTTTCATAATTTTCTTTGGTAAAACTATGTATATGTCTTAATGTATTTTACCTTGTCATTTTTATCAACTTGATCTTTTTGTCTTTTATCTCTTTTTGGTCAAGATCCAAAGTCCATCTTCACAAGGTTAAACTCTTTAAAAAAATACTTTCCAAATATTTGATCTTAAGTTTAAATCCTTATTTATATTTCTAGTCTCCCTAAAAATCATTTTTATTAACCTTAGTTGCATATCCCCTTCATCTTTCATTGTCCAAGACCCTAGCATCATTTCCAATATCAAACCCTATCAGCTTGTCTCCTTGATCTAATATCCTCATGTTGCATGTCCCAAAAATCATTATCAACCTTAGCATACCTCCCTTTCCATAATCCAACTTTCATACATTAACCTCCAACATCATTCCCAAGTCCAAAATCAAACCCTAATCTTCATTTTTCATACCATAGAATCATTTTCATCCCCTTTTGTCAAATTTCAAAACATCATTCACATTTGCATTTGCATCATTTCCTTAGGACATTTGAACCTTGCATACAAAATCCCTAGGTAATTTTTCACTTCCTTACATTTTATGGCATCCCTAAATACCTAAAAATCAAAAAAATACTCATATCTTGCATACCCACTTCCAAGTTATCATGTTTTGTCCTATTTTACCAATTGCACCCCTGTTTTACCAACTACACACTTCTGGTGCACATTTGGTAGTTTCAGTGCATAGTTGATAGTTTTAGAGCATACTTGGTAATTGTGGATTTAATTTTAGGTTCCAAAACCCTAAATTTCATTCTCATACCTTGCATTTCATCCCTAGATCCTAGAAAACACCTAAAAACACTCGAATCATTCACATTCTGCATATGGATCAGCCTTACACATCTTTTTACCAACTGCTTATCTTCAGGTCCCCAAGTGCACCAAGGGCACACTTGGTACTATCTAAGCATAGTTGGTAGTTTAGGTGCACACTTGGGAGGCAATGTGTCCATTTTAGGATTTCTCCATTGCATCTACATCCTAAGGTATCATGCCATCAGTTACAAGGACATAATCAACCCAGATACCAGAAGAACTATAACAACCCTTATTTTTTGAGGTACAAACACAACCTAAAGCTACTCTGAGAAGAAAGAAGAGAAATAAATCCCAACAAATGTTTGAAAAGGACCAAATTAAAGAATCACAACCTTTACTCATGGAACCATTAAGCATGTAGCCACAAGATCATAACCAATAAGGAATGAAACAACCAATCCCAAATGACATGTCTACTATGAAGTTTCCTCTAAACACTTCCCCTATACATGGAATGGTCCAATAGAGTCCTAATTTTAAACCCATATTTGTACCTATACAATGTGGATGTGGAAGTGTACCTAAAACTCTTGAGGATGAAGAAACCTAGCACAAGTACTTTCAACACCTTAAACATACAAGATACTTTACACCTAAGTGATGATTTTGACATAGATTATGGTATCATAGATTAAGAAAAGCCTAGGGCTTGTTGATACAAGACCTTTCAAAAGAACTTTAAAATTTCGGCAGCCCAAGAAATTGTCAAATTTAATCCAAATTTGGAAGGACCTAAGTCCAAATATCAAGACACCCCAACATTCAAAAATATACAACCCATGATTAATTTGGACTTGGAAAAGGGAAAACAACCTTTTGAATTTTAAAACACATTCATAACACCTATAAGATCTCACCAAGAATTAGCCATTGAAATTCTCCAAAGTACTTTTGAACACATTAATATCAATCCCTTGTTTAACAAACCTCCATTAATTAATAGAAATAAGACTCTTCCAAAATATCCCAAAAGAATATTAAGAATTAACCTCAATAAAATAATGCAACAACAAGATGTGTCTAAGGGGACTTGCACTCTAGGGTTTCCAAACATACCTCCTTAGGAGGAAAATCAACAAAGCACACCCTTGATCCTACCTCTACCAACTATTATGACATCAAATGTTATGGAGTCCCCTATGAGTACACCATGTGAAATAACAATTGCAAACACTCTTACTAACACACAAAGGAAGAGTCTTATCAACATTTCACCCATTCCCCAAAGGAATATTTCCCATTGCCAAATTAATATGATGTCCCATGGTGAAACATCTAACACACAAAAGTATGAAAATAAAGACCCAAACATGATGTTCACCTCTAAAGGACATAACTAACTTCCAAGACAACAACAACCTGTAGTGGTACAAAGACATAACATTCCTAATGCACAACCAAGTCAAAATCCACTCAACATTCATCCAACATATCAAATCAACAATAATATGCCATTCAAGTCCCCAAGTGCACCTAGGTAACACTTGGTACTATCTAAGTGTAGTTGGTAGTTTAGATGCACACTTGGGAGGTAGTGTGTTCATTTAGGGTTTTCTCCATTGCATCTACATCCTTAGGTATCATGCCATCACTTACAAGGACACAATCAGCCTAGAGACCTAAAGAACTATATCAACCCTTATTTTTAGAGGTACAAACACAACCTAAAGCTCCTCCAAGAAGAAAGAAGAGCAAGAAACCCCAAAAAATGTTTGAAAAGGACCAAATCAAATCATCACAACCTTTACTTGTAGACCCTTAAGCATGTATCAGCAAGAGCATAACAATCAAGGAATGACACAACCAACCCTAAACAACACACCTATTATGAGGTTTCCTTCAAGCCTTCCCCTACACATGAAATGGTTCAATGGAATTCTAATTTTGAACCCATATTTGTACCTACTCCACTTGTATGTGGAAGTATACCTACAACTCCTAAGGATGAAGAAACTCACCCATTTGAATTCAGTAAACCTAACACAAGTACCTTCAATCCTCTAGACATACAAGGTATTTTGCACCTAATTGATGAGTCCAACATAGATTATGGCATCACTGATGAAGAAATGGCTAAGGCTTTCCATGACAAGACTTTTTTTCAAAAACTTCAAACTTTTGGCAGCCCAAGAAATTGTCAAATTTAATCCAAACTTGGAGGGACCTAAGTCCAAACATCAAAACAACCCAACACTTTAAACCATACAACCCATGATTAACTTGGACTTGGACAAGGGAAAAAAAATCTTTGGAATTTTCAAGTACATAGATAACACCTATAAGGTCTCATCAAGGATCGACCATTGAAATCCTCCAAAGTACTTTTGAACACATTAACATCAATCCCTTGTTTGAAGAACCTCCATCACTAAATGGAAACAAGACTCTTTCAAAATATCTCAAAAGGACATTAGGAATTGACATCTATCAAATAATGCAACAACAAGACATGCCTAAAGGGACTTTCACTCTAGGGATTCCAAACATACCTCCTTTAGAGGAAAATCAACAAAGCACACCCTTGCTCCTAACTTTACCAAATAATATGACATCAAATATTATGGAGTCTCCCATGAGTATACCATGTGAAACATCAATTTTGAAAACCCCTATTGACATACAAAGGAAGAGTCTTATCAGCATTTCATCCATCCCCCAAAGGAACACATCTCATTGCCAAATCAATATGATGTCCCAAGGAGAAACATCTAACAAACAAAAGTATCAAAACAAAAACCCAAACTTGATGTTCAATCTACAAGGACATAACCAATTTCCATGAAAATAACAACCTACAGTGGTACAATGACTTAACATCACCAATGCATAACTGAATCAAAATTCACTTAACACACATACAACATATCAACAACAACCTCAAGTGTTTCAAGGACCCAACATCCCTAATGCACAACCCAATATCAATCCACTTGACTTATAGGTACTGCACCAATAACAACTCTAACAACAACAAGCAATGTTTGCTAAATAAAAAGAGAAACTAAAGCAATGGTTGGAATACCAAAAATGTCTAGAGAAAAAATTGCCTATCAACAACACTTGTTACAACAACAACATATACCTCAACAACCTCAACACATATCTTTAAAAAAATAGTCACATACTTGGTCTCACATGTAACCAACAAAGGTATCTCAACAACAACCATAGAAAATGGCACAACAACAACCACAACAAGTGATACAACAACCCATGGTACAACAATCACAATCAACACCACAACAAGTACCACAACAAGGACCCTTTTGTCTTTGAGGTACTAACATACTCCACCACCTAGCAACACATCACCTAACTCTTCAGACATAGAAATTTTAGAATCAAGTAAACATAGTTCTTGCCATAGAAAATGATCTACTCATAGACACAAAAGAACCAAAGAGAAGACTATCATTCAAAACCGTAATGAAGGGTTACTACAACAATTCAAACAACTATCAAAACAAGTTGAGGCATTGGGAGTCTAGAAGAAACAAGCTCTATACACAAAAAAGGACTTACATAGTAACCCTTTTGATAAAAGTCATTATATGCCTCCATTCCCAAAACATTTCAAGGCACCAAGATTCAAAAAATATTGATGAAAAGGCAACCTCATTGATTACATCAGGGAATTCTATGCCTCTTGTACCAAACTTAGTGATGAACCCACCTACTTCATGAGATTGTTTCCTCATTCTCTAGGTGGGCCCACACTAGAATGGTACTCTAAACTTCTTGGTAACATTAAATCTTGGTTAGAATTAGTAGAAAAATTCATCTCCCACTTTTCCTTCAACATTACAAATGGGGTGGCAGTTTCTGATTTGTGCTCAACCAAACAAAATATGGGAGAGTTATTTATCACATTCTTATTATGCTAGAGAAACTTAATCTGTCAATGCTCACTAAACATTCCTAAAGAATAAAAAGTTAATCTGTGCACTGAAAATCTAGTCCTTGACTTAATGTATGAAGTAAAGATCAAAATTTCAAGCACCATTTCCAAGTTGATGAAAAAGGGGGCTAGTATTGAAGATACTCTCATCCATAAGGGCATCCTTAAAACAAACAAGGAAAACACCAACACAAACTCGTATAATGACAAGGTGAAACTTTTCTCCAAAAATAAGAAGGTAACCAATGATGGAATTGTTGATGCATGAATGATTAGCACATCACAATTTCAACTAATTCTAAAAGGTGTAAACCCTACAAATTTACAAACTCCCAATCAAACACCACCTCAACAACAAAAAACTAAGACTTCCATGTAGGACAAACCTTGAATATGTCCTAGAAGTAAAGACAAAAAATTCACATTCTTGGAGGTACCTCTTTGACACTACACTTCAACAATTACTCAGTAATAATTTCTTGCAGTTACCCCCAATCAAAGATTAACCATTAACTAAAGCCCCTTGGTGGGATGATAACAAATTCTATGATTACCACTACACCAAAGGACACAAGACCATGTTATTTATTCAACTAAAACATGAAATACAAGATCTTATTAATGTCAATGTAATCACAATCGATCCATAACTACTAGCATCCAATTCTGATCATACTATTTCTAAAGATCCTTTGGGTAATCATGACAAAGGGAAAGCCTCTGTTAAAACTCAAGCTCCTGGGCTAATGTAAACTGCACATACATATGATATGACCACACCATCAACTATTTCAATGGGTCTAACTCCCACATATCCATATGCACCTTAAAAGATTAAGACCCTTATTGTGTTGTTTCCACCTGCCACACTTAGATTACATTACCTAGAGCCCTAGCTAAACCTAGTGCCCTAGTTATACCTAATACCTCTACTAGACCTATGGTCCCTAGTAAACTTGTTGATCCTACTTCTTCATATTATAGTTGTGTAGACTAGCTTGGAAAAACCCCTACGCAAATATCCATCTTGGACTTGTTGTGTGCATCCCCTAGCATCAAAAGATCCTTGACCAAGCTTTAAAAGAGTCCATAGTACTAGATAACATTGATGTTGCCTAGTTCTAGGCCATGATTAGGAACTTATTCGCATCACAAGATATCACCTTCTCACCCCAAGATATTCCTAAAGACAAACCCAACCACAATGATCCCCCTCATCTTGAAGTCTTTATCCATAACGCCAAGGTTAGACATGTCTTGATAGATGGAGTAAAACTAAACATCTATACCCTTAAAGTTGTCAAGGGTTTGGGTTACTCTAAAGAAGATGTAGATCCCTCTTGTAGAATCACAATAGAGGCCTGTGATGATGGTCAAAGCTTCTCCAAGGGTGTCATCACATTACCCATCAGAGTTGGTCTAGCTACTAAGAATATATTATTCTAGGTTCTAGATATTAAAATAAATTGCAACATGACACTAGGATGCCCTTGGATCCATGCTATGAAAGTGGTGACTTCTACATACCACTAGTGCTTAAAATTTTCCTATAACAATGAAGAGGTTACCATCCCTGGTGATCCTAAACTGTTCCAATTTTGTGCTAGTCTTTGAGGAACTACTACATACCAAGTCGCAAAAAATCATGAATCAAATCCACTTAATTCCTCCAAATATGTTGATCCTTCCAAACTCACACCTGCATTTAAAGGAAAACTCAAAATTGAAGACCAAGGTAGTGGTGAGTATTTTAGGTCACATACCTTTCACATTGGGAAACTCCCTCTTTCTCCCAAGTCATATGTTAAACCACAACTTATGTAGATCAAGCCTAAATTCACATTTCACAAGAAACCTCCCATAACTTTCACTAGTGGAGGTGACCTACATGAAGAACATGTTTATTAAAACATGTCTACATGGATTGAAAAGGCTAAAGTAGAAAAAAAAAATATTCCTATAACCTCAAATAAGTATAGACCTAGATTCACCATCATGCCAAAAAAGGAATATGATGAGTGTAGTAGCCTAGGACCTCAAAATCAAGGCATTATTTAGCCTATTACTACATCAGAATGACCTCATAGCCTAGGACTTGGATTCAAGCCATTTGTATTTGGTCTCCCTAATATTGAGTCATCCTCGTCTAAGAATATGAATGCTTTGACTGATGAAAAGGAATCTAAGAGAACTTAACCTAAGACCATATAACCTACATCCAATATTGATGACCTTGATACCTCCTTTGGCCTTGACCACATCTTTGGTCCTAATGAACTACCCATATAGGATAAGCACATCACTGGCAATTCTACTAGCCCCTTAATTCATCTAGAATCTTGTGATGAAATACATTGGGACCTGAGCCCTCTTGCCTTTGAGCATGGAACTTATGACCCCTTTGGTAGTGATACCTATATCCTTGCCTTAAACCAAAGCTTATTCAACACTGATGATGGCATTTCCCTAGTTTGTCCTAAACTAATTGATTGGGACCAACAAGGACCACCAACCTTTAATCAGTTTTAAAATGACGACATCATTGTAGAATTATTTGAGCTCTATGAAGACTTACCATGAAGAGATCACAAGTTAAGATTTTCCATTGACCTAAACATCATGGCATACTTTGGGGATTCGACTCCATCTTCTAGTTGCAAAATTGGAAAAATAGAAAAAAAAGACAAAAGTAGGTCTCTTAGTGAAAATTGAAAGGTGCCATTAGACCAAGAAAAATTAAAAATAAAGGACATACCTAAGGATGAAAACCTCTCTAAGGCACATGAGGATGAAAGATTGGGCATACCCCCATTAAAGGAAAGATCAGCATTACTTGTGGAAATGATAGAAGAGATAAATTTGATAACACCTAACAACCCTAAGATCATACATTTTGTAGCCTCATTATCCCTAATGGAAAGAGATGAATTTGTCAAATTCTTTTTAGAGAGGCAAATCAAATTTTCTTGGTCTTATGCAGATATGTTGGGATTAGATCCTAAACTAGTCCTTCATCACTTGCCACTAAAACTAGGAGTGAAACTGGTAAAGAAAAAGTTGAGAAAGAGGTATCCTCAGGTTGCTCTCCTTATCAAAGCTAAATTGAAAAAACTAATGGATGCAAGATTTATAAGACCCATTGACTACACAGAGTGGATATCTAATCTAGTACTAGTAAGAAAACACTCTTGGGGAATCCAGATATGCACAAACTTCTATGACCTCAACAAGGCATGTCCTAAAGATGATTTCCTATTACCAAATATAGACATCATCATGATAGCTGGATATGAGATGGTATCACTAATGAATGGATTCTCTAGTTACATTCAGATAAGAATAGCTCCTAAAGATCAACACAAAACAGCTTTCACATGCCCTTGGGGAACATACTATTGGAATGTCATGCATTTGGCCTTAAAAATGTTGAGGAAACCAATCAAAGAGCAATGACTACCACCTTCCATGATTTCATGCATATCCTCATGGAAGACTATGTAGATGACCTAATTTGAAAATCCCCTAGAAGAAATGATCATTTAGGCATCCTAAAAAAAATATTCAATAGAATGGAAAAATATAAGCTTTGTCTAAATCCAAAAAAGTGTGTATTCAGAGTTGTTTCTCAAAAGCTCCTAGGGTATATTATTTCTCAATGAGGCATCAAAGTCAATCATGAGAAAGTAAAAGCAATACTTGAAATATCTCCTCCATGAAATCTAAAGACATTAAGAAATCTACAAGGGAAACTATAATCTATCCATGGTTTTATTGCATAGCTAACAGACAAGTGCCACTCCTTTCAACACCTATTACATAAAGGAGTATCTTTTCAATAGAACAACCAGTGTAATGAGTCTTTTCAATAGCTCAAAGACTAGCTTCTAGATCCGCCAGTTTTAATGGCTCCTATTCTAGGAAAACCATTCATTCTATACACACACACACACACACACACACACACTATATATATATATATATATATATACTATAGAATAAGCATTAGGAGCTCTCTTAGTTAAAAACTTGTAGGATATGAACTAAATTATTCACTCATTGAACGAGCTTTCCTTGATGTCATATTTGTAGCCCAAAAGCTTAGACATTACATACTCCATCAAAAAATAATGCTTGTCTCTAAGATTGACCAATTAAAATATCTTCTAAGCAAGGCTGCTCTCACAAGGCACTTAGCCAAATGGGTTATGATCCATAGTGAATTTGACATTGAATATGTAGATAGAAATACAATCAAAGGGCAAGTGATAGTGGATCAGCTAGTAGAAGCACCTATGATAGATGATCATCCCCTGTTGATAGACTTTCCAGATGAAGCAATATTTAACATGGATATAGCTAATGAATGGAAGCTTTACTTTGATGGATCACATACAAGAAATGGTTTAGGAGCTGGCATTATGTTTATCACTCCCTAAGGAGACATAATCCCCAAGTCATATCGGATAGCATTCAGATGTACAAACAACCACTAGCAGATTTTTTGCAAATAAATGACTATGTGACTTAAAAAATTAGTCACATGACCAAGACTTACAAGTCATGTGACTAAAATTGATCAAATTTTATTAATTTCTTGCAATTCACTAGTGTAAATGACTCAATAAATGACTTATTTGATCAAATGACTACTTCTATGACTAAATAATAAAACATTACTCCTTTATTCATATTTCATGTATGTATTTTTTTTATTTCTTTATTACCCTTGTAACAAAAGATGATTATATTCTTCTATATTTAATACTATTATTAAATTATAGTTATATGTTAATACTTGTAAACACTTTTTTGGTTTAGTAAAATAAGTTCCCCCAACTTAGATAATTGATTAAATTTAATATTAGACCTATTATGCATTAAATTAATTTTGCATAGTTTAATTCATCATTTAAATCTTTAATTATTACATCATAAAATCATTAATTTTATTATTTCTTCACCTAATCCTAAAGTTTATTTAAATAAATGAACCTCTCCCATTTTAATTAATTAAATGCCCTATTCTAAAATGCACATTAAATTAATTACCAAAATAAAATGAAAGAAAATGACACCACATATATTCACACTTTTAAGAAACTTCCAAAACCATGAACAAATGGATCACCAAACATCCAATCTCCATTGTTGTTCACTACTACATCTCAACCATCCAATAATTTCTACAATCTATAAAAGAGAGACATCTACCTCATTTTAAAGGATTGTAACTTTGTACTATTGTTATGCATCTAGTTTGCACAATGGTTCCTGCATCTTAGATCTTTTAAGCATTTAGCTTATTCTTCATTTATTTGCACATTAGTTTAAAAAAATATAGATTAACAAGGATGGATTATAATAGTTCATCTTTATAAGTTTAGTCTTGCATTTTTACTTATCTTTTTATCATTTTTCTTATGTATGCATTTATGGAGTTCATAAGGTTCTTGCAAATCCATTACATGCAACCTTTTTGAATCTTCCATCTCATAGTGTACCTTTCAAACATCTTTTTTTTGTATCTAAGAGCACATTTCAAATCAAAATAGACTTTTCCATGTTGTGATTAAAGAAGTTGTAGATTAGTTTTCAAGGGTTTAACTAAATAAAGCTTTTGGATATGATGATCTATACAAGTATATAAAATTTGTGATATAATACCATCACATGTATGAGCATAGGAATATATAGAAGGGTCTCTTATTAATAATTTATAGCCTCCATCAATCCAAAATTGTAGATTGAGGTCAATATAAACCAATAGCAATAAAAAAGAGGCTAAGTTTTGCATCAAACTATCAAAATTTGCCCCTCCCTAACCCCCCCAAAACAAAAAACAAAAAAATTTGTGCATTCATGTTGTTATAAGTGTTTTGGTTGATATGTACTTGTGCAATGAATAGTTCCAAATATTCTTTCATATTTTAATAAGAGAAATATATTTTAGAAAGATTGGAATTCACAATTGTAACAAATATGTACATCATAGAGCAAAAAAAGAAAGCTTTTTATTTTTCATTTAAAATATAAATTTTACTTATGCTTTTTTTACAAAACCTTTTAAAAAGTGACAATTTTCATTAATCCTAAAATTAGAAATTAAAATAAATTTGGTTTAATCTAATAATTTGTAATGATTTGCATTGAGTTTCATAAATCTTAAAATAAAATAAATTATTTAATTTTAAAAATTGTAATGATTTGCATGAGAAAGATTTAGAAGTATAGAATATTTTAATTTTAAAATTTGTAATGAAACTAAAAATTAAAATAGAAAGAATTCATTTAGATCTAAACAAATAATAGAAATATTACATTAAATATATTTTAATGTCTACTTTAAAAATTTATTCTAAAATAAGTTGTAGATACATAAAAAGAAATTAAGTCAAATGATTTTCCTCAAAAGTAAAAAGTAAAATAGAAATGATTATTAAAAAATTTAACTAATATTTAATATAGATATGATAGTTTTAAAATGGCTAATATTTCACAATATTGACAAACAAATTTTAATTATCTTAATAGTTTTTAATTAAAATCGTATATTTGATTAAAATATTAATTAAATTACTAAATCATAACCTTTACTTTATTATTAATATTTTTGTCTCTATAATGATTTGATATTATTAGTACATGTGTGATAAGCTATTAGTACCTTTTCATGACAATAATTGGAAGGGAAAGGAATAAACAATGACAAATAGAAAAATAATGAGTTTTTAAATTTAGAAAGTTAAAAAGGAATTCATATTTTATGATGCCGCTGGTTACCCCCGAGTATATGTGGATAATAGTCGATCGGAGATCGAGGAGTGTTACGTCAATAATTTGCCTATACCATACCATATCTAAATTGATACCCTCTCCTTTGAGATATCTTAAATACTAATTAAGAAAACCTATTATTTGGTCAAAACATTTTTGGAATGCAAATAACATTTTGTATTTCTTTGGAGCTACATTTAGTTTCTCTAGAAAAGCATAGTTGCAATATGAACAAAATATAGACATTCATTGAATTAGAAATTAATGTCGGACAAGGATCATTGCAAAGCCTTATTTCTAATGGGATCCCTGTACAGTCAATGTGGATCATGTGCATTGGAAGGTGGAGTTCAAATTACACTAGTTAAAGTCTCTGGCAAGGTAATTGGGCTTTTATGTAAGGTTTGTATATGAGCTGATTTGCAGTATTAATACCTTTTTTCCATCTTGTTTGTAACCATTAAACATGGCTATTACTTAAAAGAATAAAAAGGCCATTTCCAGGTATTAATTTGGTCCCCTGAGACCAACCATCTTGACAAGGCCAAAAACAATGAATTACATCTTTATTTTCTCAATGTTGTTTCGATCTGGATTAGAGAAAATAAGATTTTCTTAGTGTTGTCTTTGATCTTGATTAGAAATAATACTAGCTCAAATTTTTAGGTCACCAGACAATATTGGTTGTGACTACGGAGCCTATAATGAGCACACTCTATCTAGGGCAGGCTACTTTAATGGGGTCTATGTTGTTGATAGTAGGGACCAATGTGGAGAGGAGGTTACTAACCAATGCAAGGTTCCTGATTCACCAACTCTCTGGTGGGGAAAGTAGTTAGGGTTGTGACATTGCCATCCAAGTTACATAAATTCTTTTTGTCCAAAGAGAGCCCTAATGGTTTGTATTCCAAACATACTAGCTAGGGGACTGGTAGGATTTAGAAGTTCACAGAGAAGAACTTATTTATGTCTCTTGAGGAGACCAAATAACTTGGTCTAGTGGATCAATTATTGAACATAGGAAAACCTCTCTTGTCACTGATGTTGTGGATGGTTCTAATGGAAAGAAAAAAGAGAAACTGTTGAAAAAAATAGCTAAGTTTTTTGCATCTAGATTTTTATGTTTATGAAGAGCAAAGAGATTATATAATTGGATTCAATGGAAAAATTGAATAGTAGCAAAGCTTTTAGGTGTAAGGCTTTATGTTTTTCTCACTTATATTCTCAAGAGTTTTAAAATTATATGCTTTGAAGTAATTTCTAGGGTTTTGCTAGGGTTTAGTTTGCTTAATATGTTTGGTAAATTTTTGAAACTTTGATGGGATGACAAGCTTCTTTCTTCTAGTCTATATCCTTGAAAAGTTTTTGGATCATGCTCTAAAACATGAATTGGTAAAACACCTACCTAGGAATTATATTATACTTAAATAATAGACCCTAATAATAGCTAGGATCCTAAAATTGGATGTATTAATGCTTGATCTAATTCTTTCCTAGGAATTTGCACTCTTTAATATGCAAAGTTTACTCTTTAATAGGTAAAGTTAAAATTGATAAAATAAAATAGCTAAAGAAAAACTTTTTCTATCAAATGAAACATTAAACTACACAAATGGAACTAACATAAATAGACAAAATACCTATAATAGAATTTGCATCTAACCAAAGTGCACTTAGGTTCCACATAGGTGTCCTACTAGAGGACATATTCTAAGGTACTAAATCTAACACTCCTTACCAAGGATTTTTCTATCTCATCCTAAACATCTTAGGCTTTCTCACAGCTAGAGGTGTTTTCAAAATGTATGCAAAAGGAAAATTTCCCACTCCTATGCTCTTCCTTCAGTGGAGATTCCAATAGTGTGGGTCTTCTAGCACATGAATAGTGAGATACATAAATATTCCTCTCATATGCATAATCCTCCAATCTTGCATTTAAATTAAGACATCACTATTGTGCCAACTAAGACACTATTACAATAATTTGGAGAGAAAATTATATTGAATTAGATACCCTATAGGAAAATCAAAGGTGTCATGTATAAACTTACATTTTGTAGAAGAATTAACCCATTTTGAGTAAGGAATCCCAATTGCATGGATAGAGAGATGTCATTTAGTGATTGTAGTATAAAAATTGCATGAATAATAAGCATTTGAGTAGAAATAAAAATAGGACAACTTTATTCTTTATAAATCCATCACTAAAATTTGAAACAAATTTAATCATATAGATTGGTAGCCCTCCAAATGTCAAATTTGAGGATATATATATCAATTTGTTCTTTGTCAAAGATAACTTTCATATATTCCTAAGATAGCCGATATTTACACAAAGATATTTTTGTGATACCTACCTACCAATTACATACAATAGCGACAAATAAATGAGTGGATAGAGAAAAATTCTTGTAAATTAAGAACTACGAGAAAATTCTTATGTAAATCTCCTTTGTAGAGATTAAGCATTCTTTTACTATAGTTGTTTCTCCATGGATGAATGTTTCTTCTCTCATAGCAATAATGTTCTTTCCTATGACCATGATATTATGGTCATTTTTTCTTATTTTTAAACCTATTTCCAATACTTAAACAATGTTTGATCCTATTGGTTTATCAGCACTATCATTTGTGATGATCTTGATATAAACTTCTCCCTTGTAAGTTTATATAATTTACCCAAACAAAACTAATGGTAAAATATACTCCTTATTTATGTAAGAATATTCAACAAGAAATGCTTAGTAGACTAGGACCACTCAATAGACCAAGACCTCTACTAAACTAAATGGAATTAACAAAATTGAATAATGCATATAGAAATGAGGATTTTTCTAGTGAATCGAGAGGTTAAATGACACATACCTCTATCATTTTTCAAAGTATTAGGAGGCATATAATGTTTACTATCTTGTCTCAATAGATTTTATTATGTTGATTTTCTTGGCACCTATTTCATCTGTTATACTATGGCTATGTTTTACATTTTATTTGATATTACGCAAGTGCATTTGAAATTTTTAGACTCAAACTTTGTGTACAATTAGTGCCAAATGTACATTATAGTAAGTTAACAATAATTTCAACTACATATAAAATCAAGCTTGTAATATACTCTAGATTTAAATTTATCCTCCCTACATAATGATCAAGTTGTAACAGAGACTTTAAGGTTGGTCAATAATAGAACTGGTGTATTGAGAAATATTGAAAAGTGTTATAGAATATTATTAAGATCAAAGGTAAAATTTATTCATTTTCTTTTCTTCAATAGATCAGATAACTAATGTACAAGAATCAAGCATCCATTACTCTAGATTTTAGAACAAGAACTAGATTCTAGCAGTTTCAAAAAGAATGGATCATGCTAATTTGAATGTCTTTTTCAGGGTACTTGATATATTCATCCTAAAACCCCTTAAAAGATATTGATATTGAAATGTGTAGTCTTTTAGCCTATTAAGTGCACTCTCAAGGTGGTTATATCTATGCTCAAGTGTGCTACTATAAACCATAAATGTTCTAATAAGCTTTGATGAAACTCACGTGAAATCCTACTCCTCCTTTCTCATTTTACTTTTTTTACCATGTGTGATTCTATAGTTGGTGCATCACCTTATTAGCTCTTTTTTATGTCTCTATGACTAAATACAATGTACCCCCACATGCATAACTTGGATTAATTATAGATTTTAGAAAAATATATCTCAGGTGGTCTATTAAACTAGAATATATGAATCTAAAGCCTAATATTTTTATTCTAATGGCATGCATATATTCCATACAACAATATCCCTTCATTCTTAATCCCAAGTTGGGAATACTTTTAGAGATCTCAAATGCCACATTTGAATTTATAGTGGGCCCCAAAATCATAAGGGAACCCTGTTGAAGATCTATCATAGAATTTATCAAATCTGTAGCCTAGTGGAGGGAAGATTTGAAATTTTATCAATGTGCTTTTCATACTTATGATTATTTTGCAAGAAATTAGATTTATCAAAATGAGAAATTTTGAAGTGTGAAACACAAATTTAGATAATTTTACATTTAGAATTATCTGTAACTCATTTGAAGGGAAATTCTTGAAGTGCCCACCCCCAAACATTCCCTTCAAATTCTTTTTTTTTTTTTTTTTGGAATAGAAGAATATTTACAATTGTTGCAAGTGCCTCCCTTTGATTGATGCCAATCCAATATAGAAAATCACTGGTAGGATGTGGATTGTATTGAATAGACATAATTTAATTATTGAAAGAGATATCAAAAAAAATTTATCTATCAACAAAAGAAGGTGTTGCTAATGATTTAAAATGAGAAGTGAATAGTAATACACAACAATGAATAGATAGATGAGGCATCTTTTTTCTTTTATTGCATCCCAACTTGATCTAGCATTTTATGTTGTCACACCAATTGATAAGCTTTGTTCATTATATGAGATATCATGTTGGGGCATAGTATATATTTTAGTTTGTTAAGTAGTGTAGATGTATATCCTATTCAATTGTGGCTCTTACATCTTGCCAAGCCATGTGCATTGTGCATATTTATGTGACCACTCCTCCACAATCAAGGTGGTTTTTTGAATCAATAATTACTTGTAGCTCTAATGTTACACTAAAAATAAACATCATGTAATTAAGGCCTTTGCAAAGCATGAATAGAACACAACCACTTCAATTCTTTTTAGCTTTAACTATCCTCACTCTAGCAAAGTGCTAAGAATACTTGCATACAAGTTTTAGCCAAGTTGACCATTCATATAGCCACTAATGCACTAGATAGAGCATGCTCTATATTCATCTTACATAAATTCTTTTAAGCTTGTACAAGTCTTTGGTTGACAAAGCATGACTTAGCTACTAATATCCACATATCTACTTGTTTAAAGCTTTTCATTCATGTCATTTGGTTACCTTTCCTATGGTACAAACATTTCTTGTGAATCCATTTGAACACGTGTGTGCCTCTGCTCTGTCAAGGTAGATAAAAAAAATAAGAATAGTATTCCTTATGGTATGATGACTTGTTCTTGTGCTATTGTACAAGTTTTTTTAGTAATCATAATATATTTCAAAATCTAAATAAAGTATTAGCATCAGCATGATACACATATCATGTCACCTCTACCTCAAATAATTTCTAAATCATTATGATTGGTTTGGACTATTTTAAGAGATACATGTATAAAATTTATATAGGATGTTGATGGTTACTAATTTTCTAATACCCATTTTTAAAGTACCTTCTTTACAAAGAGGTTGACATCTTTGTCATAGTTTCAACAATAATAATTACAATGTTTTATTAAACAGTTTAGACATATATTTTTTGACTCAATTGTGCCACCGATTGCATACAGGAATGGAAAATCCAATATGAGGTACTAATATTGACTTTGTGTTTCAATACCAAAATGCCAATTCTACAAATCTAAAGAAAGTAGCAATAACATTGTTAGGATCTCTCTATGCCATGTGATCTATTATTTGTGTCTATTGGTGTGATTTTATTGTCAAATATTACTGCTAGAATAGCAGCCTATACATTGTCTTATTGGAAAGAAGACCTACTGAATGTTATATAAAATATGGATACAAATTATTCATCCAAGAAGACTTTGGATCACAGACGCACCCAATTTATAAGTTCAATTAAGGCATCTAGCTCTTCCAAAAAACTTTTTCCTTAAGTAGCTGCCCATATGAAACAATAATTTAATTGAATGAAATCTACAGAAAAGAGGTTTCCTCATCTCACCTTTCCTTACACAAATAATAAAGCATAGACTGAGAGTTGAAACTATTCTTTATTTATATTAGGCTTGTTGCAACAAATGTCCAACAAATGCCTATGTATTTTTGGTATGTCTATGTATTTTTGGTTTGACAATTAGTTTGACCCTTGGACCTACTAGATACAAGTGCTAGTAATAATAATAATAGGAAGGTGTGAAATTGAGATATGAGACATGGAAAAGACCCACTAATTAAGCTAGGATGCAAGACATAGCAAAGACCCACCGATTAGATTTAGGTAAATAAAATAAGTGTTTAAAAAGAAAAGGTGGGATAAGAACATATCTAATAATGAGGTTTCAGGTCCTTGTAAAACTTGGTTGTGCTTTCTTGATTATTTTTTGCTTTTCTGTTAAGGGTTTTGGGTCCCTTCAAAACTTGTTTTTACCTTAATCTAAAACATATCTAATAAGGAATAAAAGGAAGTTCATAGGAAGTTGTGTGGAAAGATAAGGAGCTGAATAATGCAAGGAATAAAATAAAGAGGCTCATAAGTAAATCAACACTTTGCATAAGGGACAAATATATAAATATATATTTTTAGAAAGCAACTGCTATATAAAGAATAGGAGATAATTATAAGAACAAAACATTTAATAAGGAACAAAAAAAGATATAGATATTGAAGTTATAAACAAACACAAAACAAGAAACCTATCTATTATAAAAAAAAAGGTATGTATGTTTTATTCTATTTGAGCTGATTCATTAATAGAAATATTTGTAGGATTTGAATTAGTATGAAATAATTTTTATTTATTTATTTGAGATATGTATTACGAAATAGATTTATATCATATAATTGAATATGAAATATTTTAAAGATAGTAGTAAAAGGTAATTTATAAATATATTTACACATGAAAGAAAGAAATAAACAATTATGTATATGTAATGGATATACGTATCCATTTTATAAAATTCCAAATTTGTAAATGTGTGTATTAATCTTGAAAAGTAGATTATTTGCAACCCAATACAAAATTTTAAAAATATTCTTATTATCATATTGGAAATCAATTTTGTATCACACTAATCCCAGTTAATTACAACATGTTAGTCTCAGATTGGTTTTGACATTTGAGTGTCAACACACTTAACCAATTCTTCAATCAATGCCAAGTATAATATAGAAGCTAAGCTACAATGTATGCTGAGCTAGAGAATTCAACAGATGCCAAGTGAACTTTAGGTGCCGAGCAACCTTTAGGTGCCAAGTGAAGTTCAAATGCCGAGTATGTATAGATTTTGAGAAAAGTATAGGTGTCAAGTCACTATAGATGCCAAGTGAAACAAAATTGCTATAGATGCCAAGTGAGCCAATTTTTTCTATATGTGCCAAGCATTAGCAACTAGTATGTGTTGAGTAACACAAAAATTAGCATATGAGTTTGTGCCTTCACAAACTCATATGTAAATCATTTTTGGAGCTGACATGGATGAATCTCAAAGGATCTCAAAGATAAGATCAAATCTTTCACATTACCTATGCAATCAGCATGTAGCCAATAAGAAAAATGGAGAAGGCATGCAACCAATAAGAAAAGTGCAAGGAATGAGTGGGAAATGAAGATTTAATATTGATCATAGATTCATACCTAAACCTAAGTCTTCAAAATGTTTAAAAGGAGGACAAAGCCCTATTATGTAAGAGAGAGGATGCTTAGGAGAAGTGTATGGGTGAAGTATAGCGAAGTACAAAAGGGTAAAAGACTTAGTGAAGAATAGAGTAGCATTGCAGAATTTAGTTATTGAAGAACAGAGTATCAAAACCATGCAAAGTGACATATTAGATCAAGTAAGGATCAAATCAGTAAGAGCAAAACAAGGATCTAGAATCAACAATTGAAGATTACAAAGTTATCAGGTCAAAGACTTTCTAATACTTTATAGCAATTGTATTAGATATGGAAATCCTATGGACTTAGGTTGGCCTAGCAGCTATTTGTAAATCCTTTAACAGGGTGGCATTCCAAGTGAATATACAAAAGTCCTTTAACCAGGCCTACTTTTAACAGGGTAGTGAAATCCTTTAACTAGGTCACTTTTGAAAAAGTGTAAAGTCTTTAACAAGATAGGACTTTCATAGGGAAGACCATTACAAGTGGTCAAACATTGTAACCTTGAACAGTTACACATTGTTGTAGTGATATTTTGTGGGTGTCATGCCCACCCCAATTTTACCTTCTCATTTTGGAGGGTTTTTGGGTTACCAAATTTGTGTGTTGTCTATTTTCATGCATGTCTTTACTTTCATGTTTATTAGATAAATTAGATGCATATGAATGGTTTCAATTAAAGAAATTTGAGAAGGTTAAAGGCTATGCTTGAAGAAGACAAGAGAAATCTTGCTAACAGACTAGAAGAAAAATCAATTGAACTTGCAAGAATCTCAAACATGCAACTGACACCCTAAGTCAGATGATGAATGCACATCATGAACTAAATGTCAAAGACATTGAGATCTCTACACTGAAGATGCAAAATGAACAACTACAAAATGACCTAAAAAGAGAGAAGGAAATTGTAGAGAGCTTCAACAAACCTAATGAGTCCATCAAGTACTTTGAGAAACTACTAAAATCACCCAGGGCAAGCAATGATACTTCAAGACTAGGTTACATCAGCACTGATCAAGGAGAGTCCTCCAAGATTGCAAAAGAAAGGAGTAACAAAGGTAAGAACATTAAACCTATTTGTCATTTCTATGGTAAAAAGGGACATACTTCTAATGTATGCAGGAGCAAGAATGGCCATCAGCATGACAAGCCTAAGAATGCAAGTTATTGTCATAAGTGCAAAAGGCAAGGACATCAAGCACATAATTGTAGGACTAGGACTATCAGAACACCAAAATTTGAAGGTCACTGCTACAATTGCAAGAAGTATGGACATAGAGCTTTTGAGTGCAGATCACAGCCTATGTGGACATTAGATCAGGCAACAAGGGAAGGTGACCATGGTCATCATTATAATTGGGACTAAAATACTAGGTATAGTTGTCATTACTATTAGGAATATGGACACATTCCTGAAAATTGCATAAGGACGCATTTCAAAGGTAATTACAATAGATGGTTGAGTCAAACCACATGTTTCAGTTACTTGAAAACTAGTCATATCAACAGGAATTGCCCAACTAGGTCAAAGGCACCCAACTCAAAGAATGACAAAGTTAAAGAGAAGGTAGATGTTGAACACATCAAAGGAAAAATGAACAAGACATGGAAGAAGAAAGATGGGAGTAGCACATCAAATAAAGGGATCACTTCACCTAATAGGTCAAGTGGTCATGCTTCATAAAACTAAGCAAAAGAAGGCATAAGGGACTAATTTAAAAAGTTTTATCATACATCAGTTCCTAGAAAAGAAAGTACTAAAAAGAATGAATCGGCATGAACAAAGATGCAAAGTTGATAATTCAAGATTTCACAAGCATTATTGAGTTTCCCTTAGAAGTCGAGTAAAAATTCAATACATGTCGAGCTAATTGTCAATTCCAATTGAAGCCAAATGAATAATACTTCGGTGAAAGTTGAGTGGTGGAAAAGCAATAGAAGTCAAGTAATGTAGGATCCTTCAACAGCCAAGTGGATAGTTGCAAATGTACTAAGCATTAAATGTGATGAAAATAGGGTATAATATCATATTTTCATTCATTTTTCTTCATCAAGAACAAAGAGAAAAGATGAGAAATAGTGCAAAGTGAATCCAAGGCAAAGAATCCAACATACAAGAAGATTTCAACAAAATTTTAAGCATGATCTCATCGATTTTAAGGAATTTACGACTATGCCGACCTATGTTGTTTTGTGTTTTCACTATGTTGAAACCCTAGTTTGAGTAAAATGGCATCTAGCTCTAGAAAAGCTTAGGAGAAGGAAACATTTGAAGTTAAATTAGTGTCCAAAGAGGTTAGGCAACCCAACTTTTATCCTATCCTAGAGGTTGCATACAAGAACAACCCAATCGGAGCCCTTTCCATCATACCCCCAAAAGTTGTAATGGTTCAAGATGTAAGGAAATGTTATAACTGCAAAATAGGAGCCATAGGTGATATGGAGATGAGGGAGGCATATGAAAAACTATGTGAGAATGGATTATTGAAGGAAGAGTACAAAATTGTTGAAAATAAGGGTTTAATGTGTGCCCTAGAATTTCCCACTATTTTCAAGACAAAATGGATCAGACTAGTGTTGAGCCAAATGCATGATGGTAGTTTATGGTTGGAGGATGGTCCTATCAAGATCACAAAGAGAATCATTCATAGAGTAACTGGGTACCCAACCCTAGATCGGCCAAAGACTCTTAGGAGTGATGCCAAGGAGGAAATTGAGAAGAACACAGGTGCAAAGTGGAGTAAAAGGGGGATGACAATTGACACAATCCAAGACTCTCTAGTGGACTTTGTTGTTAGGGTCATTACACAAATTCTATAAGTCTAGCAAACTCAATAGTGTGCCTTATATTGCAGTCGATTTTGGATACAAATTGGTGAAGAAGGATAATACATATGATCTTGTAGAGCTAAAACTACTACAGATCAATGAAAATCTAGCAGCAATCAAAACAACAAAAGGAGCACAATGCAAATTTGGTGCAATTTTGATATGTATTTTCTTTTATGTACAGAATGAATTCCCTTCTTTTGGTAAAGTGGAATGGAAGAATGATAGTTCAATCATAGCTCAAGTCAATGAATACATAGAGTAGATGGGAGCTAATTTTGAGACCTTGATGACTAGTTATTTTGAGGATTTTGAGAAATCAATGAAGCAAAGGCTTAGAATTCCAATTTCTTTAGTGGAGAAACATGTAAATGAAGTTTTTTTTCTTGTAGATATTGATTTCACATACATACAAGTGTCCATACCAAGAGTGAGATGGTTAAGACCTCTTGGGTATGAGATAAACATAGATGAAGCAATAACATCAATAACTACACTACTTGCAGAGGAAATTGACAAGGATGCACCACATTTTGGAACTTATGACATTGTGAGATCCAAAGTGGATATGGAACTAAAGACTACCTCCACCTTAAAGAAGAAGGACAAGCTTGTAAAGAAGTTGAAAGCAAAATTTGGGGAAAGAACTACAGAAGAAGTAGATAAAGAAGGTGTAGATGTCGAGGGTAACAAAGAAGAACAAGATCAAGGGCCACTTGCCCTAACCCAAGGTATTGGAGAAGATCCAGATGAAGAGGAAGATGCTGAGAAAGAAGCTTCAAAGGCCAAGCCATATAAAAGGAAAGCTTAGAAGCAACCAATTGCCCAACCCAAAGAGAAGAAGAAGAAACCTACAAATCCAAGCCTAGCCAAGCCAAATACAAGGGCTAACACTAGGGCCATAACACAAGGGGCAAAAGAACAAGAAAAATAGAAGGCAATAGAATGAGGAGGGCAAGTAGAGAAGAAAAAGAGAAGGAAGTATGTTGCACCACTAGAATTAGATGAGGAGAGAACAAAGTCTGATGAAGAACAATTTAGATTGGTAAGATGCTCTACCACATCTAAATTAGAAAATATTTGCAATAATATTAGAGATAATGTAGATTTTTTTGGTCCAAAGACTATAGACTTTAATAAGTTTTCAAAAGAACAACAAAGCATAGTGGAAGAATTCGTCTACACTATGATGGCTAAGTTCAAGACTACTCCACTTGAACTAGACACTTCAATGCCTAAGGAGTGAAGCACATTAATTGAGAATAAATGGCATTATTGTCTTAAGACGGAGAAAGAAATAAGGGAGTCTACATTGGCTCATGTAATGCCAGACCTTGCTAAAGGTCAAATGACAAAGTCTAGCAAAAAGCATGGGAGCAAATTTGCACCCAAATATAGAGCCTTTAAAATTTTGCAAAACCAAATTGAAGATGTTGTCCAAAAATCCACACAAATGTGGAAATTGATATATGGTTTGATAACTGTAAAGGAAGGGTAGGAAGACCTATTTGAGGGTAGGAATGATGAAGAAGAGGAAGAGAATGAGAAAGAGGAAGAAAGAGAAAAATAAAAAGATGAAGAAGAGAAATAAACAGAAAAAGAAACTGTGGAGAAGGAACATGGTGAGGAACAGCAAACTGGATAGAGTGTCCAAGACACCCAACTACCACCACCAAGCCCTCCACACACAAAATCTATAGATATAGTAACTATAAAGGCTGTTCCTGACACTTTAGCTCCAAACATCGATCCTTTAACTGTGGAGGATCTCAAGAAGATCCTTCACCAATCAACATTGCAAGCCCAACTTTGCACAAATCCAGTATTGGTGAGTGTTGGTGAACTAAAAAAAGCTATAGCAGAAATAAAAAGGGAGAAAGAAAGTACACAAGAAAAATCCACACAACCTCCCACAACTATAGTAGATCAACCCAAAGAGCAAGAGGTACAAGACAAAACTGCTAACAATTGATTCTATAATAAAGGTAACAACTACTATCGAGGAGAAAACAAAGGAACAAAAAAGATAAGATGTTCCTATAGCACAAACCCAAATTCCACCTCCTCAAATTTTCATCATTGATCAAGGTAGTAGAGGAGAGGAGAAAGAAGTAGAGAAAACCCCAAAGGAGTAAGAGGAAATACAAACATTGGTAAACTTGCCAACCTCAGGGACTCCTCATAAGAAGTTGAGCACTGATGCAGTACCATTATAGATTTTAGCACCAGGCTCGAGCACTACCAAGGTTGCAAGGGTACTTCTCTATGGAGACAATGTACTTGATGAAGAAATAGTCATACCAAGCTATAACTCAAGAATAATGAACTTGAAACAAATAAATGAAGTACAAGAGCCACTAGAAAGGTGAAAGAGACAAAAGATAGTCAAAAATGAGTATAAGTAGAAGCAAGCACTAGTTGAGATCAAAGAAATATTTCTTGATGCCTTTAGCTTGCAAGTACCTATTGAAACCCAGCCCATCATGGAGAAACTATCCAATATTGTGGACCAGGTGAAAAATAAGGACCTAGAAACTAATGTCAATTATTAAAATGGTTAGAAAAGAAATTTTAGATGAAAGTGAATGAGAAGATATCTAGTGAAATTGCACTTTCACAAGTTGAATTGGCGAAGAAGATTGAAAAAGTGAAGAAAGTACTTGAGAATGTATTCTTTTTGTACACCAAGTTGTGTGATTCCTCTTATTTCACATAGGAAACTATCCAAAGAATAATGAACTTGGAGCAAAATTGAAAGATTTCCAACACTCAATTACCAAAAGATACATCTCATAGTGAGAAGCATTTTGCAACTATGCTTCACACACAAAAAGAGTTAGTTGTGTTGATAGTTGAAGAGGCCAATATTAAGGAAAAATTGATGCAAATTCAATCCTCCATAACTCCACATCTATAAGTAATTCATAAGGAGCAAGCCTATACATAAAATATATTAAAGAAAGACCCAAATCTTTCTACTTTAGAAGGCCTTGTTCATCTTGTAGTAGAGACAGCAATCTAGCACAAGTCATTGGAGATAACTTTAGACAATTGGGATGCTTCTCTCAAGATTATTATGGAGGTAAATAAAACATTTTTGGTAATGTATTCTATTCATCCTTACGACCCTTTGACATAAGTTTCAAAAAGAGGGAGAATATACTTAAGGGGGAGAATATAATTATGGGTGAGTATAATTCATTGAATGGGGGATGTGAATAAGAATGGTTACATAATACATTCTTTTATGGAAGCAATAAACAATATCGAAAGGGGGAGATATAATTCATTGCATCTAATAAAAGGGGGAGAATATAATTATGGGTAAGTATAATTCATTGAATGGGACGATGTGAATAAGAATGGTTACATAATACATTCTTTTATGGAAGCAATAAAGAATATCCAAAGGGGGAGATATAATTCACATTCAAACTGCAAGCAGACATGACAGGAACAGATATAGAGTACAAGAAGTAGAAATGGGGTACAAAGATATAGATAAACAAAAATAAGGCAAAAGAGTATCAGATATATCAACATGAGACATATTCAGCATGAGAATTTTGGTTTTAAGAATGGAAATAGCACAATAGCTCAGGGAGAGTTACAAGATTTTGAGGTATACAAAATTTTGAATAAATTTTTGAAGTGTTGTACATATGTTGAATAGATTATGTAGTATACTCATAGAAATCAGATGCATAAAGTTCAATTAGTGTTTTTGTCACTCATGTTAAAGGGGGAGATTGTTAATCTTAGATTGGTTTTGACATTTGAGTGTCAACACACTTAACCAATTCTGCAGTCAATGCCAAGTATAATATAGAAGTTGAGCTACAATGTATGTCAAGCTAGAGAATTCAATAGGTGCCAAGTGAACTTTAGGTGTTGAGCAATCTTTAGGTGCTGAGTGAAGTTCAAGTGCTGAGTGATCTATAGATGCCAAGCAAAGTATAGGTATTGAGTTACAATAGATATTGAGTGAAACAGAGTTTCTATAGATGCTAAGTGAGCTAATTTTTTCTATATGTGATGAGCATTAGCAATTAGAACACAAAAATTAGCATATGAGTTTGTGCCTTCACAAACTCAAATGTAAATCATTTTTGGAGCTGACATGGATGAATATTGAAGGATCTTGAAGATAAGATCGAATCTTTCACATTACCTATGTAATCAGCATGTAGCCAATAAGAAAAATAGAGAAGGCATGCAACCAATAAGAAAAGTGCAAGGAATGAGTGGGAAATGAAGATTTAATATTGATCATAGATTCATACCTAAACCTAAGTCTTTGAAATCTTTAAAAGGAGGAAGAAGCCCTATTATGCAAGAGAGAGGATGAGAAGGATGTATGGGTGAAGTATAGCAAAGTGCAGAAGGGTAAAAGACTTAGTGAAGAACAGAACAACATTGTAGAATCTAGTTATTGAAGAACAAAGTATCAAAACCACATAGAGTGACATATCAGATCAAGTAAGGATCATATCAGCAAGAGTAGAACAAGGATCTAGAATCAACAATTGAAGATTGCAAAGCTATCAAGCCAAAGACTTTCTAATACTTTCTAGCAATTGTATTAGATATGGAAATCCTATGGACTTAGGTTGGCCTAGCAGCCATTTGTAAATCCTTTAACAGGGTGGTATTCCAAGTGAATGTACAAAAGTCCTTTAACCAGGCCTACTTTTAGCAAGCTAGTAAAATATTTGTTGTGTGACCTAGCTTTCCACAATTATGACAAGTCAATTGTAATTCTTACCTTTGTTGTTTCTTTACTCACCACTTTTAGATGATTATCCTTCCTCAGTACAGGTGTATCCCAATCCAATAGTATTATTGTTAGGTCTTGAAGATTTCATCAATTTCTCAAAGTATATGATGGCTTCACTTGGTTTGTTGAAACTTTCAACAAATTCCTTCTTTGCTCTCAACTCATTTCTCAGTTGATCATTCTATAACTTTAGAGTTGTGATCTCAATGTCTTTTCCATTCAATTCATGGTTTGCAAGCATCAAGTGATTCATTGTATCCAATTGCATATTAGCAAGATTTTTCACATTTGATGTCTTCTCTTCAAGTCTATTAGTCAGTATCCTTTTTGTCATCTTCAATCATGACTTTTTCTTCCTTAGCTTTCTTTTTCTGTTCAGCCACCTCACATAGCAATACTAATTGGATTTTTTGTTCTCTTTTGAGATTTCTAACTTCTTTAGTTAGGGCATTATCTTTTTCCATCAGATCTGCAACTACTACATCAAAATCATTTGAGTTCCCATTCTCAAACAATCCAGTAGTGTCTTCTTCTTGGTATTGAGTGTCATTATACTAAATAGTCAGTTCCTTTCTCTCTTTAATGAACAATGTAGTTCATCTCTGCCTCCTTAAGTTGATGTAGGGCAAGTTGTATTTCAATCTTCTGGTTCTCAATAGTCTTTCCCAACTTGTAGACTTCCATCTTCAAGATCTTACCTCCAAAGTTGTAAAACTTTCCTTTCTAGAGAACAAAGCTCTGATACCAATTTTTGGAAATAACACTAGGAAACTAAACTTCGAGAGGGGGGGTGAATCAACACTTCAAAAATTTAACCATAAAACATTCACCATACATCCATCTCATAATTTAGCATATAAAATGAAATAGCTAACTACACATTTTCATCCATAACATGAAACAAATAACATATGACACAATAAATTGATTACCCAGAAACCCTCCAATGAGAAGGTAAAACTGGGTTGGGGATGACACCCACAGACATTCACTACTATAGCTATAAAGTGTAGCCAATTATGGTTATAATAAGTTTGACCATAAACTATGATCTACTTTATGAGGGGTCTTCCCTATTAAAGGCTTACAAAGACTATTAGGTCTTACCTTGTTAAGGGATTTCAACACCCTACTAAAAGTGTGCCTTGTTAGAGGACTTAAACTTACAATAAAGCAAGCACTCGGTTAAAAGATCTATAAAAGTCTTTTAAGACTACTCTATTAGGATATTTTCTCTACATCACCAGTTAAAATGATTCAACACCATGATATGCCAGATCTTCTCTTTGCTGATAAATCCTTGATCCTTCTGATCGTATATGTCTCCTTTGTCCTAGCTTTTCTTTGCTTTGTTCTCCCTGACTAATTTTGCAATTCAGAATATTGTCATCCTCTATAGCCACCATGAATGCTCTCTTTACAATTAGCATTTGTCTCCTTTTATGCATACAAAATATTTAGGGCTTGCCTTGTTAAATAAACATAGGTGGAATTGGTTATGTAATAATTAACGGGTGTGATTGATCCATATTGTCACTTAATTGATCCCTTAATTTGATTAGTTGCATGTATTGCATAAGGATTCATATTATACCTTCATAATTATCTTCTAGAATTGTAAAACAATCATTATGTCAGTCCAAAAATGGTTTACATAGAAGTTTGTATCATTACAAACAACTATGCAAAAAACTATTCACTCAGCATTTGAAGGCTCTGATGCTCGGCCATCACCACATTCTTAATGTTGTAACTCGACTTCTAAATGGCTTGGCATACACTATTTACTCAGCACCTGAATCACTTAGTATGTATATATTGCGTGGCACTTGAGTAACTTGACACATACTATCTGCTCAACACATATTGGTGCTCGACACTAAGTAAGTATATTGCTCGACATGTATTGTCTGGCAACTAAAGCCTGACATGCTTTGATAACTCGGTGTGCACTATAATACTGATTGAGAATGACTAAGTATTTTTTCACTGCCTTGTTAAAACCAAAATGAGATCAACAATACATTCTATGAAGAATGTTTCAAAGAGCCTATCTTATGAATCAACAAATTTTGAATTGTTTTATTTTTGTCTCCTTGCTTGATTCTAGCTCTTCCTTTTCAGTGACCATAGTTTGGCCAACTAAATCACCTGGATTTGTTGCATAATCATCTGTTTGTACACCTTTGTCTTCTACCTCAATAACATGCCTAATAATAGCATTTAATGTTTTTACTTTATTTTCCAGCTAGAGAGTTCTTTGTTCTAAGACATATGTCTTTTTCATCTCCTTGTCATAGTGCCTCCTTATATCCACATACCTCTTAAAGGCTACATATATGTAAAACTTAAATCATAAAATGTAATGAGTTAGAGAAAAATAAAAATAAAACTTAAAACATAAATAATTACCCAAAAAGAAAAATTGAAGCCTTTGTGAGGATTTCTCCTCACCTAGGTTGAAATTTTGGCATCATTAATGTCCTATAATGTATTTTGTATCATGGCATACAAACCCTCCTTTGTGAACCTCCAAGTTGATAAGAGTGAAGCATGAAATAAAAATCAAGAGATGAAATCACAAAATAAAAATCCAGAAATGTAAGCATAAACAAATATGTTGAAACTAGATAACCACACCTGGAAACCAAAAATGAAGAATTACATGGTAATGGTGGGTGTCGTGCTTTGGTTTACAAGTGAACTAGTAATTAATTTGGAGCAAACACATTCTAGTTCACAATGTTACAATGACCAACTACTATGTGGGAGAGAAACGCAAGAAGGTGAGCTCAAGCAGTGACAAGACATGTGCATTCAATGCATTTGTGATCAAGAACTGAGAGACTTGTAGGCCATGAAGGGCATCGTCTACGGTGCAAGGGTAAAATCATAGATCTGTGTCACCCTTTGGGGTATCTGGCAGGGTTATGGCTAAAAGGGTTACAATTGAAACCCCTTTGATTGTATAGATATGGTGCTTTCTCGTGCCTACATGGCCAACAGGGTTACAGCTGAAAGGGTTTCAGCTGTAACCTTGGTGATATTATAAAAAAGGGAAAACTGCTTGCAGACAATCATATTTACTGTAATGATTTCTAGCAGCGGTTAGAGTGTTTCAGTTGTAACTAGTAAGTGGTTTTCTTTGTTTTTATTTTTTTTATTTTTTAGTTATTAAATGTTAGCATTAGTTAAATTAATTATTTTTAAGTATTTTAGTAATAAAATTAATTATATTTTAAGTGTTTTAGTAGTTGGTTATTTAGACTACTTAATTTTTTTTATACAGTTAGATCAATAATGTTAGATAAAAAACTATATAGTATTTTTAAATTAAATATCTATTTAACAATAAATGTAGATTTTACATCAAATATAGAAAATTCAAGTTGAGACTTAGATAACTAAAGTAATTAAATTTGATAAAACATTAGCATAGTACAAACCTATATAGATAACTAACATGTAACTTGAAACATTAGGTAGAACTAAACTATAATAAGTTCTAGTTGTTCAAACTTGAAAACTTAAAATTTAACCATCTTCAAACTTAGAAAACTTGGAAACTATAATAACATGTACATGAAACTTCAAAAACTTGTTAAGACCTCAAGATAGCTAAAATTTAGTTACATTTTAGAAAACATTAACATAGTAAACCTATGTACTAAATAACATGTGCATATTTTTTGTTCACATACATGAGCTAGATGTGCAAATTTGAGCTAGATGTTCACATACATGAGCTAGATGTACTAAATAAAATTTAACTTTTTATTTTATATGTACTTACATGTATATCTTAACTCTGTATTTATAAATAGAGATCTTCTTTGCATATATCACTATGGCATCTAGTACTGGTGGAGCACCTACGTCCTCAAGAGAGGCTAGTGTTTAGGGAGGGGGTCATAGTGCTAAGTTAGGCACAACATGTAGACCGATATCATCCTTTGAGGAGAGAAAATGTTTGTTTATAGCTACTATTGCTAGGTTATCTCATGTTATAGAGTATCTTGATTCTACACTATTGGCTTTTACCACTCTCCCTAATAGGGAGATGATTATTTCTATGAGAGATGAGTTATGCCATATGATTAAGATGATAGAGATGTACAACCCATTTGATGATATCAGTATTGAGACTTTTTAATCTTCCCTTTCTCACAGTGTCACTAGCACTATGAAGTATACATAGATTGATGGTGAGGTCTTCGCCACTATGGTGAAGACTATGTTTCCCTTTTATACAGATAGGCCTAGGGTTAGAGGTTATTCAGCTATGAAGTGTATAAATCAGCTTGTTGCACCATTTATATCCTTGGTGGTTAGTTGTGAATCACAGGTGGCCAAAAAAGGATGAGTTTCCTCTTTATTTTTGCAAACAATTTCATTTGCATCATGATGTCGATTATACAGATTTTTAAGGTCATGCTAGATAGGGCCTCGATAGATTGCCAAAGAGATTTAGACCTATGAACACCCCTGTGCCCATTGATAAATGGGCAATGGTGGGTCCAAACCTTTTGGTCATGTTGAGAGCTCCATAGATGGTTGTTGCGAGTATGATTGTTCCTAATGATACAGTCAAGAGTCATATATATTCTAGCATTACCACAGTCACTACACACTTATAGGAGATGTCTTCAGATCAATGTGGCAGGTATATGTTAAAATCTCATGGTCTCATTTCGATAGGCGCATCCTCTAGCACAGGAGTTGATGATCTGTATGAGATAGTAGATATACCATCTCCACTATAGGTTTCTAATATATCAAATGTGCATGCATTGCATCATATGGAATCTTATTTAGCATCTAATCTTCTTGGTTCATTGTAGGCATTGTTGATAATCACAAGGATTCATCTTCATGACATTGGTGGACACATCAATCATATTCTCTCATGCACAGTAGGATCACACCCCTCATAGAGACAGGAGGATATCCCTACACATTCTATAGCACTTGTCCCCACACTTACTCGGGATCCTGTAGCACCTACTCCTACAAAACCTGTGTAATGCCCCACCCAGAGATCCTTGGAACAAGGATTCAATACAAGCTAAGATTTTTTTTTTTTACAAGTATGAATGCACATGACAATATCATACAGGGATCACAAAGATCATAATGAAAGACTTCACCACAATCTCGACAACCAACAAATCTTTGAACGTCACTACTAAACAGACACGCAAACAGAGGCCAACAATGACCATGCACACGATGAGGGCTCAAAGAAATGACCACTCATCAACAAAACACCAAGCTGGGGTAAAATGTAGAATCCTAAAATTTGACTAAGTCTAAAATCTTGAAGCCCTAAGATTTGGCTAAGTCTGAATTTTTGAAGCCCTAAAATTTCTTAGAATCTTTATCTTATCTTGGAGAGGTCTGAAACCTATCTCAAAATATTTGTCACATATATTAAAATATATCTTAAGAATATTCATCAACTTATACTTAAATGATATATTTTAAACCCCTTAGAAAGACTATTTTGAACTGGAAAGGTGTAAAATCCAATAAGGTGTCCAAAACCAATTTTCAAAACTTCCTTGGCCAAGCCTAACTGCTTCTTGTTTCTCATGTGAGAAAAGTGCATTGGTCTCAAGTTTTGCATGAGACTTTGCATCACTATGCACAAGAAAGTGTATTTCTCCACATGATGATATGCGTTACTTCATGCAAGGATTCACAACAAACTGCGCGAACCTTTGCTTCCTTGTGTGAGGAAGTGCATTTTAGCACAAGGAAGTACATTCTTGCACAAGGAACTGCCTTTCCACATGAGAAAACACATTAGTGCAACAACAAAACAAGAATAAAAAGCATAAAAATATGAAAACCTCCACACCAGGGAGTACCAGATCCACGTAAATCAAGGAATGAACACTCGAGTGCATAAACATCAAGAAAGGAGAACATCTATTCATCTAACCATAGTAGTAAAGAACATACTAAATGCAACATCGCAGTGAACAGAAGTAACATGGAAATGTAAATAAATAACATTAAAATAACTGAACAACCAAACTAAGTATGCAGTTCCTCCCAATAGTCAATAGCATCATAAGATCATCATGGATCCTAGCCATCCCCCACGCATAACATCCCAAGCCACTGATCAGATCATCGGTACTATCATAATAGGGATGTCACTACTAAAACATGCTACAATATAAGCATAAGGAAATCTAACATGCTACTAGTAAAGCATAAGATAATCTTTCAAGTAGATAACATCACCTATTACATGTTGATCATCATAATAAGAAAATCTAACATGCTAAACCAATAAGCAATAGATAATCCAATACAACAATTCACATCATCTAGTCGTATGCTAAACATCATAATATGGGAATGCATTAAATAAACTAACGTCATCTAAACATGATAAACAAGCATTCCAATGAAAGCATAAATCACAAAAAAGCATACTCTGGAACCTGAAGTACCAAGTGAAAACATCTAGCAATGGTCGCACTAGGATAAAATATCATCTCTATACACTAGTCCCTAGCAATGGTGAAGGTAGCTATGCCTCCCAACCACATAGCACCCATAGGTCCACACCTGTCGTGCTTGGAGATAATGATCCAACCACAAACACACACAAAATAATCATCCATGGCTAACACTCATGCCAGACAATATGATGGTTGTAACCAAGAACCTAAGACAATGCAAGAAGTACAGGTCCTAGTCAAACACTCAATAGGCTACTAAGTAGGGGCTGACATCATGGAGAGTCGCTTGGCATCGACAAGCCCAAGCTTGGATCATGCAGATCCAAAATCCTTCAATAGAAAGGCTCAGTGCATACATTTTATTATCTTCAGTTTTATTACCACTCACACATTTTATTTAGTTATCACTTAATTAAAACTTTTGCACACCATCCCTTAGGAAATAGACACCAGGATGCGAAAAAGAAGCCCCCTCCATATGCTACCCTACCCTACCCATGCTCATCCTATGACAAGTGTCCGTGGGCATGCGTATTCCCAACCCAACCCTAATGATCATAACTTTTGAAAGTACCACGAAAGATCGGGACCTGCAAGTCCTCTGACAAATGTATCCACACATACTCATGTGTTGTGTACCACCATCACGAAGATCATAACACAAGGACAAGATGAGAACACAATGCAAAACAACACTCAATCGAAAACAATTCGAGAGGATGGATTCTACATGAATCCCATGAACTAATAAAACCATACATCATGAAATCACTCAATCAGCCTCAATCTGAGAGTATGGATTCTACATGAATCCCAATGATGCAACAAAACCCAAACACCATGAACTCACTCAACTAGCCTCAATCTGGGAGTATAGATTCTATAGAAATCCTAGTGTCCATGAAACAATAACAAAGGTCCAAGAGAAACCATAACAGGTATAAAAATCACTCAACTGAACACAAAGTGCAATAATGGTCTGACTAATATCCAAACAGATCATCCAAGTTCACGACCCACATTGTGCCAAGAAAACTCGAGAAAACAAGGTGATACACAAAACAAGGTAAAAACCCCAAACTTTGGAAAAATTCTAAAATTAAAACTCATTTGGCCTTTGGGTACAAGAACCCCAAAAATATAAAAATAATTAAGTTTGGACACCATATAAAAAAATGACCAGCATAATGGTGCAAAACACCAAACCCTCATCTTGAAAAATAGGGAAATGCTCATACCCAACCAACCGGGTAGAACCAACAAATAGAAACAGAGGGGAACACTAGTTCTTAGCCTCCTAACAAACGGCTACAAAAGATAGAAGCAAAAACAATAAAGTGGGAGAGCCCTACCTCGTAGTCAAAATGACAAAAAGGAAATCTGAACCAAAAAATAAAACATCCATAGAAGTGGCCAAAAATCATGGCAATCCAAGGCCTCCCCGAGCTAGATCCAACGAGGTCAACCTCGCGATGATCCCACACTTGTACCTCCCACAACGAACAAAACAATAAATCCTCATGAAGAGGATTTTGGGTTTTACTCTCTAACTTTCTAATTTGAAAGTGGGAAGTGAGGAATTAAATTCCTTTTTGGATATTTATTCACTTTCTGAGTGAATAATTGATTAGGGCAAATAACCAGCCAACCTAGTTAAACCCCGAATCGACCCAAATGAAAATAGGCTATTCCTAGAAATAGGAATTCATCTATGGAAAAGCTATCATAAAATAAAATAAATCAATTTAAAAGCCTGAAAACCCAAAAACACATAAATTTCCTTAACAACTTTCACGACAAAGCAAACCTCTAAATGCATAGACACGCTCATTGGTCTAATCACATAATGCAAATGAATTCGAATTTAATAATCACTAAAAGGTTTGATTTAAACATCTAATTAAGGATACATCAACCATATAGGGATGACATGGGTAAAATATGAATGGCTGAATCATTAACTCCATGTGCCATTGCCAAGGATATAAATCCTGCACACTAAACAACGCGATCAAGTGCAATTGCATATAATAACATAACCAAAGCAATAAATGCATTAAATCACCTAATTTAACCATTTATTTAATTATATCAAAATAATCTATTTACATCACTCACATTCGCATAAAGCATAACAACACAGGAATGAAGTAAATAACCATAACATTAAATCTATCACATAACATAATCAATGATATTTCCAAATACCGGATAACCAAATATCATCATAAAACACATTGTCATCTCAAAATGGCATCATCATGCAATATGATTAATTGAACAATATAGTAGTCAAACATCTATGATACTGAAATCAAGGTATAACATCTAACCCTTAAGTCATCTCAAATGTAAAACATAACATAAGTAACAAATATTTTTTAGATCAAAACATAATAAGTAAATATCTATAGCACATAACCCATGAATCCAACATGGACAATCCATTTCTAATTATTTAAGCATTTAATACTGGTTTTTTTAAACAACATAAAAAAGCACTTAAAACACATAAGCGAACGCAGTCATAAACATGGCTAACCATTGCTATAGGAACCTTGTCCCGTGTAGCATGATAATAGTACACAGTGCAATCTTTGCACACATCTCAAGGAAATCACGGAACAACCTCATGATACCAAATCGATCCTGGTAACCACTAGCACAAACCTCAATGAACCATAAATCACATCATAATCTCATAAACAACCATAAGCATAATCAAAGCAACTGATACAAAAAGATAAATCCAAACACCTCAATGGTGTAGACCACTCATGGTCACAATCATGATCTCATCACAACAAAAGATCAACAAGGTTGCATCCAATAGGATGACTTATAGAAGTCAAATAAGAGAGGCACTACAACCTGGCCCTACAGCACCCACCCCCCAACCTCCTACAACACCCCCCCATACTTAGGCCCCCACAATATGGCAGGGCCTATTTACCACTATGATTTTAGATGAGACAGTCAACCTGGACTAGGCTACTCTATCACTACATGATTAAGATATTAGTCAAATTGGCAGAGCATTACATGATGCTACAATAAATATTATAAATTTATATTTTTAAATTTATTTATTACTATAATTTACACATGTATACTTGTTTAGTGTACTCGAGATTTTTTATACATGTACTTAGGTCTATACATGTATTCTTGAGTGATTCAATTTTACTCCTATACATGTACATGTGTGTTCTATAGGGTCTTAGTGATAGTATGTTGCATTTTGGAAATCTTAAGACCCCAATAGATCCTACATGACATGAGTCACAGGTATGTTATGTATTTTTTATTATATATTTGATAGATATATATTGTACACATGATATAATGCATGCACATATACATGTATAATTTTATAATTTTATAAATTTCTTTCATTTGACATAGGGTTCAGATCTAGATCATAGAGCCTTTTGGGGTCATGGATTAGGAGGGGGATGAGCTTGATCTTATTTTACATGTCTATTTCATTGATGTTGGGACATTTTATATATATACATGTCATTTCAAATACTTTTATATGGAGATGTATGTTATTTCATATATGTGTTATTTTAGATACATTTGATACATGGTATTTTAGAGACATTTGATGTGGTATTTTGGAGACATTTTATATGGTATTTTGGATACATTTTACATGGGGACATACATTATTTCATAGATGTGTTATTTTACATAGATGTACATATTATGTTCATGTTGAATGTATGTATATTTTCAATATTCATATTTTTATTTCATAGATCATGTGTTATTTTGTACATGTGTTACAACATTTAATCAATAAATTTAATACATATTTAAGAACATAAAGAGTACTAGTAAAGAATACATGATGAGAACTACAACATTTAATCACTAAATTTAATACATATAAGAACACAAAGAATACATATGAACATAAAGAATGTAATACGTGCTATTATAGAATAAATTTTAAGAGTGCATTTAATCAAGAAAGAGGTTGTCCTAATAGGATGTCTTAAGGGGTTGTCTTAAGGGGAGGTCCTAAGGGGAAGTCTTAAGGGGAGGTCCTAGGGGAAAGTCCTAATGGGATGTACATGTACATATATATACATGAAACCATACACAAAATATAAATAACAATACATGTTCATCACTAAATTTAATACATATAAGAACAAAAAGAATACATATGAACATAAAGAATGTAATACGTGTTATTATAGAATCAATTTTAAGAGTACATTTAATCAGTAAAGGGGTTGTCCTAATAGGATGTCTTAAGGGGTTGTCTTAAGGGGAGGTCCTAAGGGGAAGTCTTAAGGGGAGGTCGTAAGGGGAACTCCTAGAATGGGATGTATTAAGGGGAAGTCTCAAGGGGAGGTCCTAAGAGAAAGTCCTAATGAGGTGTGTGTGTGTGTGTGTGTGTGTGTGTGTGTGTGTGTGTGTGTGTGTGAAACCATAACAAAATATAAATAACAATACATGTTCATCACTAAATTTAATACATAAAAAAACACAAAGAATACATTCAAACATAAAGAATGTAATATGTGCTATTATAGAATCAATTTTAAGAGTGCATTTAATTAGTAAAAGGGTTGTCCTAATAGGATGTCTTAAGGGGTTGTCTTAATTGGAGGTCCTAAGGGGAACTCTGAAGGGGAAGTCTTAAGGGGAGGTCGTAAGGGGAACTCCTAGAATGGGATGTCTTAAGGGGTTGTATCAAGGGGAAGTCTTAAGGGGAGGTCATAAGGGAAACTCCTAGAATGGGATGTCTTAAGGGGCTGTCTTAAGGGGAGGTCGTAAGGGGAACTCCTAGAATGAGATGTCTTAAGGGGAGGTCCTAATGGGATGTATGTGCATATATATACATGAAACCATACACAAAATATAAATAGCAATACATGTCCATCACTAAATTGAATTCATATAAGAACACAAAGAATACATGTATGAATATAAAGAATGTAATACAGGCTATATAATCAATTTTAAGAGTGCATTTAATCAGTAAAGGGGTTGTCCTGATAGGATGTCTTAAGGGATTGTCTTAAGGGGGGGTCCTAACGGGAAGTCTTAAGGGGAGGTTGTATGGGGAACTCCTAGAATGGGATGTCTTAAAGGGTTTTCTTAAGGGGAAGTCTTAAGGGGAGGTCCTAAGGGGAAGTCCTAATGGGATTTATGTACATATATATACATGAAACCATACACAAAATATAAATAATAATACATGGAACATCACTAAATTTAATACATATAAGAACACAAAGAATACATCTATGAACATAAAGAATGTAATGCATGCTATAGAATCAATTTTAAATGTGCATTTACACAAAATATAAATAACAATACATGAATGTTCATAATGTGTACCATATATCCAAGATCCATGATCAAATGTACATATAAATTTATAAAATATATATCCAAAATGATGCGTATGTAACTAGTAAATATGAAAGTATGCTTGAGCTGTATAGAGAACATAAGTACAGATAGCTCTAAATTAGAGCTCAACAAACATTGTATTGTTGGGATCCTCTCTATTTTTAATTATCTCTAGAATATTTTCATGTTCTTCAATAGGTAGTTTCCACTTTTGATTTCCACAATGTACTCTTCTTGGTATTGTGTCGAATTGCAACTTTGTGGCTACAACATGGTTACTATATTGTAAAACCTTTTCTCCATGCATGTATTCAATAAATTCAATACCACTATTGGTTATCCTAATTTTTTGATAATATATTCCTTCAACAACAATTAATCCAATTAGATATGACTGTCTATCAACATCTATAGTTCCTTCTAGCAACTTGTGTTTTGCTTTTGTGCATCTTAGAAGATAATAGTCTACATTATCTACTAAGGCTTGGACAACAAAAATATCTCCTGCAATGTACATAAAAATAGATGTGTTTATAAAGTGAAAAAATTAATGAACATACATGTGTGTCATATATATGTACATATGCCACAAACCTGGCATAACCAAATCAGAAACATGTTCATAATCAACTGAATATATAGGATCATGAATGCCAATGTCAATATCAACATCTTCTAAAGGAGGCTTTCTGACCATTTTTTTCAAATCCCAATGTGAAACATATCCACTCGCAATATTTTCACATACACTCATTGGATTGTCCTTCATGTAGTCATCACAAAAACATGATTTCTCTCATACTTTAACCATTGGGGGTTTGTGGTGCCCTATAGTCACCACTTGATGTAAACTTCTAATACCAAAAATCATTTGACAATTGTAAGAATTAGATCGATCTATATCTATTACAAATATAGATAATTTAATTAAAAACTTGAATTATAAGAATATGTACATACATACATGTATTATATCAAATAAATAAATAAATTTAATACTTGTACATTCCCAAAAATAACACTTATTGTATTCATTATCTCGAGTAGCAAAATGATCTTTGCACCATTCAACAATTTATTGCGCACTATTTATCCTATTACCTTCAATAACATGCACATGTACATATATAATTTAAAATATATTAAATCTATGTGTGTGTGTGTGTGTGTGTGTGTGTGTGTGTGTGTGTGTGTGTGTGTGTGTGTGTGTGTATCTAGATCTCTAGAGAGAATATATACATGTATATATGTTATAAGTAGATCAAGACCACATTAAATGTATGTACCTGTAAGTTCATGTTGTCAAAGTGTGTGCTTTATACATGCTCCTACTCCATCATGCTCCCCTTTTCCATGTCCACTTTCAAAGGAGTTCCACAAAAACCTAACATTGCTTCTAGCATGTTGTATGGCTAACCAATTAAATGCTTTTGCAGATTTAAATTGTCTTATGAGTTCATGAAATGAGATTTTAAAAAATTATATAAATCAAATTGAAATACATGTACAAATCAAATTCAATATAAATTTTACATTTAAAGTTAAATAAAAAATGTTCATGTATATACATACACTAACTTGCACAACCATCAGACCATATCCATTGCTCTAAAACATTTACTCCACGATTTCTAAGATCTTCAGAAAAAATTGCAAAACAATGAGCGACATAGCTCCTATCATGAACTATATCATCACTAATATAGAAATGAACCTCCTTGATGATAATGCATTCATTTTCCTCTGAACTTTCTATCTCACCCACCTCAAATTGTGCATGTCTATAAGTCACTTGCACAAATATTGCAACTTGTTCAGAATGAAAATATTGCCTTTGAAGCTTTGTTTAAGGTGAGAATATATAGTTCTCAGAAAAATCTATGACTGAAAGAATACAACCAAGTAGAAAACAATTTTTTGAATCACGAAATTGTTTAGCTTGTCATTGTACATCATGAAAATGTTGGATATGTGGATATATGTCACCACTTGTCATACAACTACTTTGTTGTGCCTACATGGTGATTATGTGGCAACCTTTTCGATTTCAACACGGTCAAACTTTATTTAATTAGGATTAAATAATGTTATGTTGACTACTACTTAATGATGTGATTAAATTTGCATGGTTAACTAGTTTAATAACACATTTGGGAGTTTTGGTTACATTTTGTAACATGTTTGGATCTCATTTAGATGATGATGTAATTATGTATGTTGCGTAAATGATATGATGTCATGATGATGAATTCAGTTATTATTTTGATGGTTACTGACTTGCTTTTGGTTGTGAGTGTTTGAGTGATGGCAGGATTTTTGAAGGCGAGGGTGTGGTTGAGGTAGAGAAAAGTTAGCCTTTCGGAAGGGGACAGATGGATAATCCCCGCAGCTTACACACACCACTTAGAGTGTATTTTAGTTTGAGATCATGTTGTGTTTAATCTTTTGCTTAACTCTTTTAATAATGACATTTGAATCTGATTAAATGTGATGTGCATGTGTGAATAGATAATAACTTCATCTTATTATGTTATTTTAAAAAAAAAAAAGTGAAATGTGTATGATCAAATTCCATTCATTTTTAGTTTAAGTCTTATATATATATATATATATATATATATATATATATATATATATATATATATATATATATATATATATACTCGTGCAAATGATTTAATAAAACTCTATTATTTTGAAAATGATAAAATAGGGGTGGGACTCTAGGAAAGCGAAAATAAAGTTAATAAGGCAAATAAATTTTATTAACCATATAAAGGACAGTTACATCCATGATAGAGGCATATTAAAACAAAAATTAATGAAAAACGATGGGGAGCAACGATGGTGGCTGGAAAAGAGGGGCAAGTTGGAGAACAGCGAAGGCGATTAAGGGTTTTTCTTAAAAGGAGGTGGAGGAAAAGACCTAAGACCACAACCAGGAGTAGCAAGCTCTTTCTGTGGGAATTGAATAGGTGTTTTTGAGAGTTAGACCGTAGAAGAGTTCAAAGCTTGCACCTAGATTTTTCAGCCCCTTTGAGGTGTTGGAGGTTATCAACCTAGTTGCTTATCGGCTTGCTCTGTTGCCCGCACTTGCTTGTATTCATAATGTTTTCCATGTATCTCTTCTTAAAGCGTATCACTCTGACATGTCTCATGTGCTTGACGGGCATGCGTTGCAGGTTCAGGATCCAGGAGTGGTGGTAGTTCAGTCCACCAGACTCGTTGAGCAACGTACCATCCAGGTATGAGATCACAATGTTCTCCAATATAAGGTCCAATGGGACCAATTTGGCGAGGATAGTAACACTTGGGAGGATGCAGAAGACTTGCAACAGTCTTTTCCTCATCTATTTTGAGTAGCATGTTTACTGTTTATCTAGACTTTTGTTTGAACATTGTTATGTTGATATTTTGATTGACATCGGGATGATGCCTTTCCCTAGAGGGGAGGGATGTCACAACTCATCATACGACTACTTTGTTGTGTCTGCATGGTGATTATGTGGCAACCTTGTCAATTTCAACATGGTCAAACTTCATTTAATTAGGATTAAATAATGTTATGTTGACTACTTTTTAATGATGTGATTAAATTTGCATGGTTAACTAGTTTAATAATACATTTGGGAGTTTTGGTTACATTTGGTATCAGAGCCTAAGGTTTAAAACCTAGGCCTTGGGGCTGCTATGCTAATTAGCGCAAACATGTGTAGGTGTTGAATTATCACCATGGCAAAAGTTGGCTGAGGCACTCAGGAGGTTAGAGGAAGAGTGGAAGGTGGAAGGCGAAAGTTGATTGCGAACAACTATGAATAACACAGATAGGGTGCAAATTGCGGCTGATTTGAGCAAGGATCTCAAGAAGGTCACACCACCCACTTTTTATGGTAGAGCTTCTGGGAAAGATGTTGAAGCATGGATTACAAGCATGGAAAAGTATTTTGTTGTACAAAACTATATAGGAAAGTTTTGAGCAGTTTGGGCTACATTTCAGCCCATGGGTGAGGCAAGTACTTAGTGGGACAATGTCATGACTGAAAAGAAATTTCAGCATGGAGAGGTAACTTGGGAAGAATTTCTTCAACATTTTTGTAAGCAGTGGTTACCACAACTCTACTATGATAAGAAATTAGCAGAATTCTATAAATTGGTTCAAGGGAACATGAATGTCACACAGTATCATGAGCGCTTTTGTCATTTGGTGAAGTATGTTTTGCAGTACCAACATGACAAACTATTCAGAACCCAAAAATTTGTAATGGGATTGAAACCTGAGATTTATAGTGAGGTTGAGATGCAGGAACCTGAAACGATGGACTTTGCACTACTGAGGCTCTTAAACAGGAGCAAAGATTGAAGGATGCAACCTCATCTAAATCCATCAACTAGAATTATAAGAGGAAGTTCTAGGAAAATAGAGGATATCAAGATAACAAGGGGTACTAGGATGATAGGTATAAGGGAAATGGGAAGAAACAACAGATCAGAAATATGGAAAAAGGACAAGAAGGTTTTGATAGGAACAGGAACAAAGGGAACTAGAATGGTAACAGGAACCAGAATAACAAAAACAACAGGAATGGAAATGAGAAAAGCGAAAGGAACTGGAATAATAGGAATGATCGAAATAGAAATGATGATAGGAAGGGTCCTAGAATTGGATGCTTTATCTGTGGTGGTAATCACTTTGCTGCTAAATGCCTATAGCGGTCTGATAGGAAGGAGATTCCACCACAGCTTCACAATTTCAGTTCACAATCAATTCAGAACTATGGCATTAAATTGAGATTGAATATAAAAAGAACCTAGTACTTGTTGTTTATACAGTCCTCCTCTAGTCTGGCTATGGTCCAGCTACCTCCAAATTTTCCCTTCCCCAGCAGATATGTTTCTTTCAACCAAAATCCTTGCTACTTCCAGCTGCTGTTCGTAAAGCTTTTTCCCCCAAATTCAATGCCCATAGAAAGAGCTTGCTACTCCCACCTGTGGTCTCAGGTCTTTTCCTCCACCTCTTTTTAAGAAAAACCCTCAACTGCCTCTGCTATTCTCTAGCCTGCCCCTCTTTTCGAGCCACCATCGTTGCTCACCGTCATGTTGTCATTAATTTTTGTTTTAATATGCCTCTATCACGGATGTAATTGTCCATCATAGCATCACATTCATGCTATAGTTGATCATCAACAAGCAAATTTTCAAGCTACACCTATTCAATTGACTGGTACACTTTTTGGTATTACTGTTTCTATTCTAATTGATACTAGTGCTACTAAATGTTTCGAAGATCCTAAAGTAGTAGCTACATTACCTATTAGAGTTGGTTTTATGGCTGAACCATGGATTGTATAATATGGTAATAGGGCTGATCGATGGGTAGAGCAATGTCTTTTTTGCAATGAGTTGGAACTTCCCAACTTTCAAACTGAGGTCAATCTTTTTGTAGCTCCTTTGGGTTCTAACAATGTCATCCTAGGCATTAACTGGTTAAGTAAATATAAGGCCTTAGTAAATGTAAGGATAAGGTAATTGAATGTCGTGATGACATAGGGCACTCAGTGACACTAAATGGGGTCAAAAGACCACTTGAGCTAAGACACATCTTTGCTATGCAATTAAAGAAAGTAAGGAGAAAGGGGTGTTAGTTGTATGTGGCACTTGTTAAGGATTTGGAAGAAGAAACCCCACCTCGTTTAGAGGATTATGCAATCTTAAAGGAATTCAACGATGTGTTTCTAGATGATTTGCCAAAACTACCTCCACAAAGGGAGTTTGATTTTTCTATTGATTTAGTACCGGGGGATGAACCACAATCAAAGGTTCCTTATCGCATGACTCCCACAGAGATGTATGAGTTAAATACTCAATTACAGGAACTCTTGGACAAGGGTTTTATCAAACCAAGTGTATCACCTTGGGGAGCACCTATAATCTTTGTCAAAAAGAAGGATTGTACCTTAAGGCTATGCGTTGATTACCGTATGCTGAATAAGGTTGCCATGAAGAATCAATATCCTTTACCCCATATTGATGAACTGTTTGATCAAATGAAAGGGGCAATCATATTCTCAAAGATAGATCTAAGATCCAAATATCATCAACTTCAGATCAAGGAGGCGAACATATCCAAAACAACATTTAGGACAAGGTACAGACATTATGAGTTTGTAGTCTTACCTTTTGGACTAACAAATGCCCCTGTGGCTTTCATGAACTTGATGAACAGTGTGTTTTGAGATTGTCTTGATAAGTTTGTGGAAATTTTCATTGATGACATTTTGATATATTCTAAGACTATGGAGGAACACGAAGAACACTTGCATATAGTTTTGCAACGCCTTAGAGAGAATAAACTTTATGGAAAACTCTCAAAGTGTTCATTTTATCGAAAAGAGATCCATTATTTGGGACACATCTTATTAGTAGATGGTATTGTAGTGGATCCAACAAAGATTAAAGCCATTCTTGAGTGGCTAGTACCTCAAAACGTCAGCGAGGTATGGAGTTTTATGGTGTTGACAGGTTATTATAGGAAGTTTGTGGAAGGGTTCTCAAAAATTGCAGCACCTATCACTTCCTTACAACGAAAGGGAAAATGGTTTGAGTGGACTGAAGCATGTGAGAGAGCATTTCAATTTCTGAAGCAAAAGCTTACATCTACTCTTATTTTAGTGATTCCAGATCCAAATGGACATTTTGTGGTTATGACTGATGCTTCAGGGGATGGACTGGGAGGTGTACTTATGCAAGATGGTAAGGTAGTCGCCTATGAGTCAAGGAAGCTTAAACAGTATGAGGTAAACTATGCACCACATGATCTTGAATTGGCTGCAATAGTTCATGCCTTGTAGATGCGGTAGCATTTCTTATTAGGGAAACCTTTTGAGTTGAAAACCGATCACATGGGGTTAAGGTACATTTTTACTCAACTAAATCTTAATGCCAGGCAGAGGCAATGGCTTGAGTTTCTTAGTGAGTACAATTTTGGCATTGAGTATATAAAAGGGAAGGAGAATAGAGTGGTAGATGCATTGAGTCATAGATGACATATCACCTCTATTACTACTTCTAGAACTCACTTGAGGGAGTTCATTCTTTGGTATCTTCCCGAAGATACTCATTATGATTGGGTGAAATTAGTTTTGGATGTGGATTCTTCAGATTCTCGATTTGAGGATTATTCTTTTGATGATGATGGTTTACTTAGATACCAGAAAAGGATATATGTTCCTAACCATGAAGGATTGTGGAAGGTGATTCTTGAGGAGATGCATTGCACTCCATTTGCAGGGCACCCTAGGGTAAACAAGATGATGGCTGATTTGAGACCATTATATTTTTGGCCAGGACTCAAACGGGACGTGGCAGAATATGTGGCCTAGTGTTTGGAATGTCAGCGTGTCAAGGCTGAACATGTCCATTTGACAGGACTTCTGTACCCACATGAGGTTTTGTAGTATAAATGGTAGGTTATCATGATGGACTTTGTGCAAGGTTTACCCATGACGCGACATAAGCATGATGTTATCTTGGTTGTAGTCGATAATTTAACTAAAGTTGCCCACTTTATTCCTGGTAGTCTAAAAGATGGTTCTCCAGTTTTGGCAAGGAAATTTGTGCAGGAAATATTTTGGCTACATGGTATTCCAAAAACCATTATCTCAGATAGGGACACCCATATGACTTCTCGATTTTGGACTACCTTGAACTCTACTTTGGGAACACGGTTGAATTTCGGCATTGCCTATCACCTAGTGACAGATGGTCAAACTAAACAAGTTAAACAAGTGTTAGAGGATTTATTGCGGACGTACTGCATGGATCAACCGTACAAATGGGAGGAGTATCTTCCATTAGTGGAGTTTGCTTACAACAACTCCTATCATTCATCTTTGGGCATGACACCTTTTGAAGCCCTTTACGGATGTAAGTGTCATACCCCTATTAGCTAGGACAAGGTAGAGGACCAGATCATAGTAGGCCTAGAAATGCTAAAGGAAATGGAGGATCAGATGGTCTTGATCAGTAGTCAGCTAAAGGAAGCAGCCGATTGACAGAAGAGTTACGCTGACAAGAAGCACACTTTTAGGTAGTTTCAATTGGGGATAATGTGTTTTTGAGAGTTAGACCATAAAAGAGTTCAATCTCATTTGGCAAGAGTTCAAAGCTTGCACCTAGATTTGTCGGCCCCTTTAAGGTGTTGGAGATTATCAACCCAGTTGCTGATCGGCTTGCTCTACTGCCTGCACTTGCCCGTATTCATAATGTTTTTCATGTATCTCTTCTTAAAGCATATCACTCTGACATGTCTCATGTGCTTGACTAGCATGCTTTGCAGGTTCAGGATCTAGGAGTGGTAGCAGTTCAGTCCACCAGACTCGTTGAGCAACGTACCATCCGAGTATGAGATTTTGATGTTATCCAGTACAAGGTCTAGTGGGACCAATTTGGCAAGGATAGTGCCACTTGGGAGGACGCAAAAGACTTACAACAGTCTTTTCCTCATCTATTTTGAGTAGCATGTTTACTGTTTATCTAGACTTTTGTTTGAACACTGTTATGTTGATATTTTGATTGACATTTGGACGATGCCTTTCCCTAGAGGGGAGGGATGTCACGACTCATCATACGACTGCTTTGTTGTGCCTACATGGCAATTATGTGGCAACCTTGTTGATTTCAACATGGTCAAACTTGATTTAATTAGGATTAAATAATGTTATGTTGACTTCTACTTAATGATGTGATTAAATTTGCATTGTTAACTAGTTTAATAACACATTTGGGAGTTTTGGTTACATTTTGTTACATGTTTGGATCTCATTTAGATGATGATGTAATTATGTATGTTGTGTAAATGATATGATGTCATGATGATGAATTCAGTTATTATTTTGATGGTTACTGACTTTCTTTTGGTTGTGAGTGTTTGAGTGATCGCAGGATTTTCGAAGGCGAGGGTGTGGTTGAGGTAGAGAAAAGTTAGCCTTTCAGAAGGGGACAGATGGATAATCCTCGTAGCTTACACACACCACTTAGAGTGTATTTCAGTTTGAGATCATGTTGTGTTTAATCTTTTGCTTAACTCTTTTAATAATGACATTTGAATCCGGTTAAATGTGATGTGCGTGTGTGAATAGATAATAACTTCATCTTATTCTATTATTAAAATAATAATAATGTGAAATGTGTATGATCAAATTCCATTCATTTTAAAGAGTTAGAGTCTTTTATTTCTTATATATATATATATATATATATATATATACACACACACACACACACACACACACATACTCGTGCAAATGATTTAATAAAACTCTAATGTTTTGAAAATGATAAAATAGGGGTGGGACTCCAGGAAAGCTAAAATAAAGTTAATAAGGCAAATAAATTTGATTAACCATATAAAGGATAGTTACATCCATGATAGAGGCATATTAAAACAAAAATTGATGACAAAATGATGGGGAGCAGCGATGGTGGCTGGAAAAGAGGGGTAGGTTGGAGAACAGCGGAGGTGGTTGAGGGTTTTTCTTAAAAGGAGGTGGAGGAAAAGACCTAAGATCATAACCGGGAGTAGCAAGCTCTTTCTGTGGGCATTGAATTTGGGGGAAAAAGCTTTACGAATAGTAGCCGGAAGTAGCAAGGGTTCTGGTTGAAAGAAACGTATCTACTGGGGAAGGGAAAATTTGGAGGTAGCTGGACCATAGTCGGACTAGAGGAGGATTGTATAAACAACAAGTACCAGGTTCTTTTTATATTCAATCTCAATTTAATGCCATAGTTTCAAATTGATTGTGAATTGAAATCGTGAAGCTGTGGTGTAATATGTTATATTCAGTTTTTTTTTCTTAGCAATTATGCAGATTGGAAATTGCTCCTAACAGTAGACTTTTGAGCACCCAATTTGCAATGTTTTCCACTCTTTCAGATAGATGCCCAAATTGGGGAAAAATATTGTAGCTTTATCCTCTCAAAAACAACAGTAAGAGTAAACCCCTCCCCAACAAATACATTGATAAAAGAAGTAATACATGAACTGTACATTCATTTGTTTTACCAAATTTTCCATTCCTGAGCTCTCTCTCTCTCTCTCTCTCTCTCTCTCTCTCTCTCTCTCTCTCTCTCTCTCTCTCTCTCTCTCTCTCTCTCTCTCTCTCTCTCTCTCTCTCTCCCTTTTCTGAACTTTGAGCTAAACATTCCTTGTTCAGTAAGGAAATTTCTTCCAAGACCTTCCTATTAAATGTATACCCTATGATGTTAATTTAATGGTACATGTGGCTTGGAAATATAATTATTAGTTTATGACATTTATTAACATGTTTTAATGTGTATCATTTTCCTCGTTAAATGGTCTTATAACATCAAAAAAAAAAGAAAAAAATCCTTATTTTCTTCTCTTTATATTTGTTGTTTAATTAGCATTTACTGGTGTTTGAGCAGTGAAAAGAGAAATGGTTCTTAGGCATTTTATTTTACCTTAATTAAAACTATTATCCTGCTTATTGGAAGTGGAAGTGGGTTAGTTGAAGTTTGGGCCTAAATGCTAAGATGTAAACATTGGAAATGCTCATTGGAAAATTTTAAAACTCTCCTTTTATCTAGACTCCTAACAGCTGGGTACGTGGAGAATATTTAACTAGATTCATTCCAAAAATTGACTAAGAATGAGTGTATTCTGCATTTTTGCAAGTGTTGGATTGACAGAATTATTTGTCATTTTATATATTTGTTGTAGTTGTCATTCTGGAAAAACGTATGTCACTTACCTATCTGTTGTAGATTTCTCATGAACTAGTGTGTGATGTTTATCTTTGTGTGTTGAATATATTTTCATGTGTTGATTATTATCATGTGCTGAATATATTTTCATGTGTTGAATATTATCTTTGTGTGCTGAATATATTTTCATGTGCTGAATATAATTTCATGTGCTGATTATTGACATGTGTTGAATATTATCATGTGTGCTAAAAAATGAATAACTTCACTTTGTGAGCAACTAAAATATAGTATGTAACACAAGGCAATAATCAAACTTAATAGTGTAAATCATTGTTGTTTTATAATTGAACAGTCTATGAATTCATTGATAGTCGAGTTATTTTTCACATAGATTTAGTAAGGTAAAAGTACTTAAGCATAGCTTGCTATCTTTATGTAGATGATTGAATAGGCATATATTTCCAACTTCATGATAAAACTTAACTATTTGATCAGAAAAAATTACTTTTGTGAATGAGTAAATATAGAGATAGATAGCTGATGATAGTTAATAGACTGAGTGTTGTTGTTAAAAATTTCTTTACGGAAGAGTGTAATTTGGCATTGGGAGGGTGGGGATGGATGTAGTTTGTTTTGCTTCTCTCAACCTGTCGAGTGTTGTGTGGTAGGATTCATTAAGTTTTGACTCTCCATGCATCATGTTGGCGAATTAGTGCTTGGCCAAGCCATCTTTTAATATTTCAGTTGAAATGTAGTTAATTTTGACATTGTGTATGGGTAGATATGCTGAATTGTACATATGGGAAAATATGTTCTCTTTACTTTCTGCATATTTGTTGATGTGTAGAATGTTATTTTATTTCCTTTCCATATATTTGTGATTAGGCTACTTACCACATGGATGTTGTAGTAAGTTTCACAGCTGCACCAGATCCATCCAATCCATCTTGTTCTAGGAAGCTAACCTTCTCGTGCCAGGGTCAAGGAGTTCTTCATGTCAGGAAGAACCCCGGGGGAGTATTACTCTGTGGTTGGTGAGGTAAAAGCACTCGGGCCACACCCCCGTTTCAGATAGCAGATAGACGTCGTTTGCCGGCTAAGGATCATAACACTTAGAATTAGGGCAGCGAACACTTGGAATCTGTAAATGCCTATTGGCTTATCACTCATCCTATCTGTATGATGTATATGTATCTTTGAAATGTACCTCTGTACCATAGTCATTTATGTCAACATTTCATTGAATGGATGTGATGAAGTCTTATCCTTTGTGCATAATTACATCTAAACAACAGAATATTGGAGTTGTATTAAACTATGTAATCTTGACTAAATAAAATGTCTTGATTTGTCAACTCCATTGCTGATGTGTATCTTTCTTTATCCATATTTCTCATTTTATGGAAGTTTTGGCATAATGTTGTAAGAGTTGGTTATTTTAATATATCAATGTAGGGAACTTATAGTTCATAAACTCATCATACCACAATTCACTCTCCTTCAATACATTTTTTTTGGATTCAGCTCTCGTCTTATTTTGGTATGTCTCACATTCATATCTCATCCATGAAACTGGTGTTGATTCATCAATATTCTCATTTTGCAGTAGAAATTTAGACAAATCTCCACAATCTAGACATTGATTGATGATGCATTGCACTTTGAACTCATCTGAATCTTCTAATTTTTCACATAATATAGACTTCAGAAATTGTGACGTACTGCTAGGGATGACCAAATTTGGATCAAGTATCGCCATGACTTTTCTATATGATTTCAAGTGTAGAACAAATTCAACATGGTTTTGACAACAACAAGTTTCATGTATCTTATTTATGCATGCAAAGGAAGGATGCATACTCTCAAACATTCTTTGGCATATTTTCACATTTGGAAATTCTTGCTTGAATGTTTGAAATAATTCACTTTGTGTTATATATTTAAAATGTTTTGGATGTTCAATTTTAACCCTTGTCTCTTGATCTTTAATTTGTATAGTATCACATCTTTAGGAAGAAACACGAGATGATGTGGTCCAAAATTCAATAACCTATCTTTTTACATCTTTAGAAATTTTATCTTTTCGAGGAACTTTGCAAATATTCACTCAATTATTCTCAATGTTTTCATCTAACATATTTCTCCTCCTAATGTATCTTTGAATAGTTCTTCTAGATATATGTAGTAAATCAAAAACTGCATGTACTTATTTTCTATGTGTCAACTTTCTACTAGATATAGTAGTCATCAATGCTCTATGTGTAGTGCTCAAATCACCTTCTCGAGTTGTGTTGTCAATTTTGTTATAAGAGTTTGCAAATTTTCAACTATTGTTTTATTAACATCATGTGCATGGTTTTTCCTGTTACCAACAACTCCAAAACATACCTCATATCTTTTCTCCTAAATAACTCGACAAATAATTGTGCCTTTCCAAATATACTTTTGTTTTAAAAATATTCATCCCACTTGCTTTGGCAATGCTTTTTAATAGTGTTCTCTTTTACCATTTTTGTAGATGGAATTTGACTAAAAAGTAGGTCCTCATCCAAATCCATCAAATTTCCTACACCTAATAATTTATTTCTATCATTAGAACTACTAATTTCTTCATCTTAATGAATCTCGTCCTCTCCATGAATCTAATCTTCTTCATTAACTTTAGCAGGTTGGTTTTGATTACATTTTGTATGACCTTTCATTTTGTCATCTCTTATTCTATCGTATTTCCTTGATCCAGCCTTTTTATTACCCATTCAATACTTTGAACTACAAGAAAATATTTTAATTTAGATTCCACTAGAAATATATTTCAATACTTAAATATAGAGTACATAAAATAACTAGGTGAAAAAGAAAAACCTTATTGACGATCCTTTGTAATTGTCGTTAAACTCTAGGAAACAATTGATAAACAAGGCTTCAAAAAAAAATTTATTTTTGAAATTGCTCCTTTAAATTTTGCAATTCACTGTGCATAATTTAAATTATAAATTAAAGTTAAAATCTAATTATTTTATATATGAAACCACCAATGTAACTGTTGGCAATTTTTGGGCCGACAGGAGTTACGGCCGAACCTATTATGGCCGAAAGGGTTACAGCTAAAACCCTTTCGGCCATAACTGCCTATGTGGCATGCTAAGTGGTAGCCACACAAGAAAAAGATGCAATTTCTAAAAAAATTCACTTTGAATACTAATTTCTCCATCCAAATTGAAGTTTTTCCAAAAACTAAAATACCCTTTTGTAGATCTTGGAGTCAAGATTATGGCCATATAAATTTTGTAGTATTTTGATTATTTAAAATATGTTATGCTTATAAAATATTACAAATAGGTCTTTTAAGATTCAACAAGATGTCTATTCAAAAAAAGAAAACAATAGTAAATCATGTTCAAAAAATAAAAACTTTATGTGTACCTCTAAAAGAGAGAGTCATCTTCAAGAATATGTAATTTGTTTTAAAAAATATGTAGATTTGATAGAAAAAGTTTGGCGGGAAAAAAAAACTATCAATTTTTGATAAGTTCAACTTTGAACACTTGAAACATATAAGTCCAAAATCTTTTTTTTTTTGTCCACTAGGTATACACGTCAACTATAACATAGCTCGAAATTGGACCAAAATATAATCATTTGCATATAGTTGTTTGGTGGGAACGACTCTATAATTTCAACATTTAAAAAAAAATTAAAAATAGACTTTAAAAATTAAAAAAAAATGATAAAATTTTGACTCAATTAAAAAATAAAAAATTACAGGCATAAACTTCATCCAATTTTGCACATTTCATTAGTTTACATCATCTTCAAATTCTAAACACAAATGTCCCTTTTTTGTCATTAAAATTGAATAGTTTAAGTTATGATATCCCTTTTCTTTATAAAATGGTGACACAGGTTTGTGCTTTTACCCCCAACTTATATGCACCTTTTTGCAATGAAAATGTAAGTCACTTAGACTATTAACACTTGATACGAGTGCATATAAGTTGCTCTGTGGCCACTAGCATGGAGAAGTAAGGTGAACTGACACACAATTAATACCATTGTGAGGAAGAGTGATGGGTGATGACAACTCAAATCTGTGAGCCTTCTCGTTTGAATGGTGCCCACACTATTCAATGCAACACAACCACCATCACTATTTCACACAACACTATGTGAAGGATGACAAGATGGGCCACTACATGTCTTAGCTAGTGCACCAAAATGGTCGAATTCCAACACCTTGGACTTCAATGACTCCAATGTGTCATTATGTGATAATCAATTGCATCCAAATGCAATTTTTTCCTTCTCTAAAAGATAAGGTGACATTTATGTGACATCTTCTTGTAAGTTTTTGGTGTCCATATAGACTTTCAAGATAAGGCACACATGGAATGGTGCCCCTCTCCTATTATATTTTGAATAACCATAAAATGAATGCACTTATTTATGTCAACATTTTTAGTCCTTGCCTATATAATAGACAGGGAACTAATGTTTTCATTTGACCCCTCATTATTAATTTGTTCAATTTGTACAATTTGTATTCTAAAGTTTGAAAAGACTTTAATTTTAAATTAATTTATTTTTACTAATTTATGTTTTTCAATTGGTTCTTTTCAATTTTCGTGGGGTTTTAAATATTTTTGTCAATCCAAAATTTTGAAAAAAAAAAGATAACATTAATGGTGCATTAATTATATTGTTAGGTAAAGATGATGTGCATTACAATTTACCCTCCGATGCACTTACACGTGTTTGGATGCCGGGAACACTAGTATCTTCAACAACAAACAAACTAATTGCCAATAGAAACAAGGAAATCTGACCTTCAGTATTTGCACATGAAAATAAAAGGCGTATTGAGTTAAAGGGGAAAGTGAATAACCTAGATGGACCGATAGGAATATTCTAGAGAAAGATGTCCATCGATGGAAGTAACAACAATACTCAAATTTCACACACCCAAGGAAAAATGAAAACATCATTATTTTATGTCATGATAAACAAGAGATGTAGGCGTCAAAAGTTCCTGCTTGTTGTATAATGTTTTTAGGAGTAAGATCTAGTAAAATGAAAATGTGTGTTAAAAGGAAGAGGGGACGAATTATGTCATAGAATAGTAATAGCAAGATATATTTGAACAATGTTTCAACCACAAGTTTGTATGAGAAAATGATAAATATTGTGAATTGCATTTCTTTCCTTATTATTGAGGGCAACTTAAAAATTATGATTGCGCATCTTGGTACACTAATTGTTTAACTAGATTTTTCAATTTTATTAAGTAATTATCGTTGATAATCTTATTTAAAAATTTCTATTGAATACACATTTTTTTTATTTTCTAAAATGTTTCATAATTTTAATCTAAAAATATAGTTCTTAAAGTGTTAAATTACAATAACACAAATTTCAACTTACCACAAGTTAAAGATTGGTAATTCTTATAATACAAAATAAAATAAATAGAAAAAAGCTAAGATGATCTATTTCTTAAAAACTAAAAAAAATTCAATAATATAACATTTTTAATTTTAGATATAACAAAAATATATTTCATAATAAATATATTATCTGATAACCACATTTTGAATAATCTTTTTTTAACCTATTTAAAATCCATCTACAAGTATTCCATATTTAACTTAAAAAATTAAATTAAGATAAAAAATATATTTTAAAAAATAATAATAAGAAAATTGTAATAAAATCTATTAAAATCTGTTATAAAAATATATATTTAGATGTAGAAAATGATCGAACCTTATAGTTTTAAAACAATAGTTACATAGAATAAATATATTTAAAATATTTTTCTTATAAACTAAATCAAATATGGATAAAAAATTACAAAATAATATCTAGTGACATTAATAAATAAAAAATAAAAAATTCTACCTTCAATAACTGAAAAAAATCAAATATAAAAGTCAGTCACGTGCTATGAAAAACACTAGAAAAATAGCCTTGCGGCCACAAAAAAGTGACTTTAAAATTTTCGTCTTCCAAAGCGCATTAATTGAACCATGAATAAATGTAGGTTGTCAAAAGTGGCCACTAATGGTTGGGTTTTTTAATATTTTGATATTTTCTTTTGAAAATTTGATTTTTCCTCCTTACTATTATTGAAGAGAACCAATAACAATGTAGATAAATTATTTTTTCTTAATTTAATAAATACAGGAAAAAATGAAATTTTATAAAAAGTTTAAGATCTCAAAAAATTCATAACTGTGATTGGTTGAACTAATATGTGTATTTGCCCCTAATCGATGCATTAGTATCCTGCCGCAGCAAGAACTAATAAATTGATACTCTAACTAAATCAATGTAAATACATAGATAATAAGATCAAAACAATCAAATTGTAAAGGTAAAAATAAATTTTCTAGTTTACAAACATTTCATATTTTACATATTTTATTTGATAAAATATTTTTGAAGAGAGAAATAAATCTTTCAAAAACAAAATTAATAAACAAACTTTTTACAACCATCATTTCAAATATATATTTTACTTAAAATATTTATTAGAGTAATAAATATTCCTCATTTAAAATTGTATGATTCATTTAAAATATTTTATCAATTTTTTTTTTCAATTAATTATCATATTAATTAAAAACCTCACCATTTAAATATATATTATTTAGTTTAAATTGATTTACATTTATAAGTATATTCCTTTTTTTAACATTTTAAATTTATGAAATTAAATTCATTTTAATACATTTTTTAAAGATAAATTAGTCATTTTTAGCATTAAAATTAAAAGGTTAGAATAATATTATTATTTTTACAATGTTTTATAACAAATTTAATTTCAAAATTAAAACTTACCAATAAATTATTTTTAAAAAATTTAAAAAATTTACTTTGAATTATTTCTACTGTTATGAAATTATTTTATTTTCATTTTAAATTAATTCTAGTTATGGAGAAGATTTTTGAAAAATATTAAAAATGAGAATCATAAAGAAAACACAATCATTTACATTAGTGAAATACTATTGTAGCTTTATTTTTTCAATCTATTTGACTTGTTTACCTTTAGAGATGATTTTTGATAGTTAGAAATTTAATTTCTACTATTCAATTTGTCAACAAAATCACCCTTTTACATAAGGTAGGGACTCAAGCTGTCCAAAGCTCTTCTTGTCTTTATTCCTAAAACTAGCAATTTAGAAAGGCAAGAAGGTAAGCTCAAGCAATGGTAGGACATGTGCATTCAATGCATTTGTGATCAAGAATTGAGAGACTTGTAGTGCCTACCCTCGTTCACATCTTTTCTAGACTCATTGTTGCTATTATTATCAGACTTTGATGGACTAGTATTATGTTGATGGATTAGAGGTATTATTTTGAGACTATCAGACATTATGTTATGGATTCAGTGGTTATATGATGTGATCATTTAGACTTTACATTTCATGCATACATGATGATCATTATATTGTTTTCAGTTATTAATGATGATTAGTTAGATGGTTTATTATCTCATGTGTCTATGAATACTTACCCCATATTTGCATGTGTATGGTGTGCATATTTGCTTATTGTATGGCGTTTCTGATGTGGTTAAGGAAGGGAGTCGTAGTCACCTGCTTAGGCGAGATCTACACGATGCACCACTTCCTACCATTGCCTGTTTAGCTTAGCACTATATATATATTGGACGTACATGCATGGTTTTCCTGTAGGTCGCAGGTTGTAGGTACCGGGTATCGACTTCCCTGAATTGCCAGGATGAGCGTACCCTATTATACTATCTCAATGATAAGAGAAGGGAGATAAATTCTCAAGTCCAAATCCCAAACCCTAAAATCATTTGTCCTAGTGAGTTAGGACAAGTATCAGAGCTGAGTACCCACCGAATGTGTCGGATGACATAATTCGTGATTTTTAACCCTTTAGACTGATTTTGTATGATTTGTTCTATGATTGGTTTTCATATTTTATCTTGGAGGTCTATGGTGAATTTTCTATTAATTAAGTCTTAATAAATAGATTTAATTAATAAATTAATTATTTGAGAAAATTAATAAAATATCATGATTTTTGATATTGTGATTATAATTAATTAAATGAGAATTAATTGAGGAAAAAGAATTAAATAAAAGAAAATTTGTAAATTAAAATTAATAATAATTATAAAATAATAATAAAGTAATAAATAAAATAATAATAATAAAAGTTATAAAAAATAAAATGAAAGTTATAAAATTTAAATAGAAATTATTTAAAAAGTAAATTGGAGTTATAAGCTTGCATGGGAATTAACACATTTTCTATTTCTCTCGTGTCAACAACACGGGGGTTAGTGCATCAATTAAGCACATGGTGTCTACAACCCTATGACTCATCAAAAATGTTGGAAAAGACCCATGCTTAGTTGGTGACACCTTCTAGCTGTTTCTAGAAGCATTCTAGAGGTTTCCTGAGAGCTCTTTATATTCAGGCATCCCTAGAAGCTTAGACATAGAGTTTGGAGTGCAATTGGAGCATTGGAGGATTGGAGAGTTCTGAAGAAGGGAGCTTGCTCTGCAGGTTTTCTGAGGAAGAGCGATTTAGCATCAGAATTCGGGTAGATTCTTGTGATTTTACTTATGCTATTTTCGCATCTTGCTTTCCCTGTCTTCTTCGTGTCTTCCATATGTCTTCTGAGGAATTTCATATTTTTATTGTATGCATTCTCAATTTGGGCAATTAAATTTATTTGAGAATTTTATATGCATAGATCAAAAAGGAAAAACGGGGCTAGGGTTGAAATTCATAGTCAAACCCATTAGATTAATTATTGGAAATTTTGAAAATCAAAGGTTTATAAAGAAATTCTGAAAATTGAAGATTGTATTCATAAATTTGCTTATACATACATACATACATACATACATATATGCAATTATATATATGTATATATGTTCATATACATACATATGTATATATATAATATATATAAATAAGAAATCGCATCGCGATTTATCTCTGCGAAAAAGCGTTTTAAAAACGTTGTTTAAAAAAAAAAAAAAAAAAAAAAGTCTGGGCGGGTATGTACCCCCCCACTTTTATCTGTCCACTGATATTTATATTGGCGGGTTGCAGGGTACCTGCAACACAGTGTACCCGCGACAAAAGAACTGCCATACGACAGTGGTCGCAGGGTACCTGCAGATGCAGGGTACTCGCGACGGTTATGATCGCACGTCATCGGCGGCAATTCAAATATATCAATTGCTTTCGGCTTTGGTTATAAATTGTGATCGATTTTTATATAATTTTTAAAAAAGTTATTATCAATTGATATTAATATATAAATATATATTTATGTATGTATATGTATATGTATATGTATATGTATATGTATATGTATATGTATATATATATGTATATATATATATATATATATATATATATATATATATATATATATATATATATATATATATATAAGTATATGTATAATAGTTATAAATAATTATTTTATTTAAAATGATTTATATAGATGGATCATTTTGTAAAGATAAAAGAATATGATTAATAATTATAATGAGGAGATAATAATAATTAACTTAATTTAGTTAATTAAGGTTAATTATTAGAACGTGATATACGTTTTGATATATGCAAATTTTGTTCAATGGAAATGTCATTTTTCAAACAAAGTTTATATGAATAAAATATTATTAGATCAATTAGAAAATTGAGTCTAATGGAGAAACTTTTTATCTATCAAATAAATACATGGGTTAGGTAAAACGTGAAATTTCTCCACTTGATATAGTTTGGGAAACGTAAACCGAGATTTTTGCATTTGAATTCAAAATTGAAAACTTAGCAAAACCAAAACATGTGTTTACATTGTGTATTCTTTATGCTATTGTTTTGGGTTTTGGGTTGACTAGTGTTGACCAGTTATAGGACATCTACCAGAGGCTTGGGGGTTTTGTGATTGTGATGTCATGATGATGTTTTAATCTCGATCTTTATAAACCCAACCATGGTTATGTGATGGAATGCTCTATGTATTGGATGTGAATACTGATTGTTATAGTTGAGATTTTTTATTTATGAGACTCTTGACCTAACCATTATTTTGGTCATCGATCAGTTATCCTTGGTTATTTTCTAGTCGCCATGATGGGACTGAAATGTGGATTTATTCTTGATGATGTCATGTTGCGACATGTTTGACTCAACCATTTTTGGAGTCTTCGATCAGTATGATTGAGATGTATTTTGGTTATTGAGAACCACTGGATATTTTTGATTATCAGTGATACTTCAGTTGCCAATAGAGAGCTATTGTGTTCATGATTTTCTATGGATGTTTGCTCATGGAGATTTGATGCTTTTATGCATATTTGATGATTTTATGGATTATCTTTTGTAATTTTGAGATTTATGAGTCCATGATGGGAAGTGGCTTGCAATGGGGGTCGGGGTCCTAAGAGGTTGCCAGGGTAACTCATTGTAAGTTGGATTAATAAGTGATAACATTCACACCTAATACTAACTGAATGAACCTAAAAAGATAAGTGTTTTGTTCTCACCCATGCCTTGAGTGCTTGTATAGGCTAGGATGGGAGTAGTGAGAACGCATGGTTGCGACCTTGCATTCCATAGTATGCCTTGTCAGTATGAGAGGATACTAGTGGCCGCATGAGATCAGTATGGACCCGTGGAGTTTAGCTAACTGCCAGGGTAACTTGTACGTGATAAATGCGATGACACTTTCCCGCTTGCATAGTAGGTTCCTACATGTCATTGTGTGCCTCTGGGAAGTAGATGCCAGATTTTGTGTTTGGAACCTTTGAGTTAGTATACCTTTAGGATTCCAGGACTTATAGAGATATGTGCTATGTGTTATGGATAGCCTGTTTGGGACTTGAGATTATCTCCTCAGCACGGTGGGAGTGGACCACTTAGGTACCGCGTGGTCGGGTGGTAGTGTATTTTCCACTCTTATCATTTGAGACTCATTGAGACATCGTGGCTGATGCATCCTTCGTGATGGTGGATATGTATCCTTTCATTGATGATTAGCATATGTTAGATGATGTTATCTTATGCTTATATTTGCATGTTAGATTACTTTCTACATATGATGTTGTATATATTAGAAGTGACATTCCTACTATGTTAATACCGATGATCTCTTCGGTGATTTGGGATGTTACGCACGAAGGGATGACTAGGGCCCACGATGGTCTAATGATGCTATTGACGGTTGGGAGGAACCGTGCACTTAGTTTATTATGTTTGATCTTATGATGGATGTATATGTATTTTATGATGATGTATCATGTGTATCATGTGATTGTCTTTGATGTATCATGGATTAGAATAGGATGATGTACCTTATTTCACATATGTATATTCTTTGAGCTTGTCATACCCTGTGACATGTACAGTGGATGATTGAGCATTTGGAAATGTAATGTTTAAACATTGGACTTATCATTATTATTTCATGTGGATGTTGTACTAGATGGATTCTTGTATGTAATTCAACGTTAAGGGATCTTTAAAGAATGTAATCTGTTATGTATGTTATGTTTACTTTCAGATGGACATTGCTATTGCTTCCGTTATTGTGAATAAGATATGTATGGTATTTACTTTCATGTAAAAAAAAAAAAATGTTACCAAACTTAGTGAAACTCTAGGGTAATTCTTTGGATCCCTTGGCGGGGCGTTACAAGACTTGTGGGGAAGAGTGTCATCTATGGTGCAAATTATATGCACCTTTTTGCAATGAAAGTATAAGTCACTTAGAGTATTAACACTTGATATGAGTGCATATAAGTTGCATTGTAGCCACTGGCGTGGAGAAGTAAGGTAAACTAACACACAATTAATACCATTATGAGGAAGAGTGGTAGGTGATGAAAACTCGAATTTGTGAGCCTCCTCGTTTGAATGGTGCCCATACTATTCAATGCAACACAACCACCATCACTATTTCAAACAACACTGCGAAGGATGATGAGGTGAGCAATTGCATGTCTTAGCTAGTGCATCAAAATGACCAAATTCTAACACCTTGGACTCCAATGTGTATTTATGTGATAAATGACATCCAAATGCAATTTTTTCCTTCTCTCAAAGATAAGGTGACATTTATGTGACAACATCTTCTTGTAAGTGTTTCGTGTCTATATAGACTTTCAAGATACAATACACATGGAATGGTGCTCCTCTCCTATTATATTTTGAATAACCATACAAAAAAAAAAAACTTATTTTGAATAACCTAACTACTCTTTTAGAAGAAATGCAACTTGACAGGTCAATGCAGTTAATGGCCAACATTCACTATCGAAGAACAAATCTTAGAAAACATTTTCAAAAGAACTAAAATTCAAGATGTTGGTTGTTTCGAGATGATTCCATCATTGAAATCATTCTTTCTACTTATCAATTGATGAGCTTAAGGGGCTTTCTAATGAATGGTTCATAAGGCACAACACTTGGTGAAGGTTTTGCAAATGGGGTTGCAAGCTTTGGGTTTAACTGTGGAGGAAACTTCGTAGTTAAGCGCGCTCAGGCTGGAGTAGTACTGGGATGGGTGACCTCCCGAGAAGTCCCGATGCTTCACCCCGGTGAGCATCACTTAGATCCAATGAGTGCTAAGTGTTCCATTTATTCTCATGAGAGATGGATTCATGTTGAATCACTACTCATGAAACATGGGTCATCGAGTTTGACTCAAAATCACACAGTTAAATCCTGATATTCACATCACAATTTGACTAGCTGTGAAAATCATCTCCTACTTATCAATTAATGAGCTTAAGAGGCTTTCTAATGAATGGTTCATAAGGCAAAACACTTGGTGAAGGTTTTGCAAATGGGGTTGCAAGCTTTGGGTTTAACTGTGGAGGAAACTTCGTAGTTAAGCGCGCTCAGGCTGGAGTAGTACTGGGATGGGTGACCTCCCGAGAAGTCCCGGTGCTTCACCCTGGTGAGCATCACCTAGATCCAATGAGTGCTAAGTGTTCCATTTATTCTCATGAGAGATGGATTCATGTTGAATCACTACTCATGAAACATGGGTCATCGAGTTTGACTCAAAATCACACAGTTAAATCCTGATATTCACATCACAATTTGACTAGCTGTGGAAATCATCTCCTACTTATCAATTGATGAGCTTAAGGGGCTTTCTAATGAATGGTTCATAAGGCACAACACTTGGTGAAGGTTTTGCTTTGGGTTTAACTGTGGAGGAAACTTCGTAGTTAAGTGCGCTCAGGCTGGAGTAGTACTGGGATGGGTGACCTCCCGGAAAGTCCCGGTGCTTCACTCCAGTGAGCATCACCTAGATCCAATGAGTGCTAAGTGTTCCATTTATTCTCATGAGAGATGGATTCATGTTGAATCACTACTCATGAAACATGGGTCATCGAGTTTGACTCAAAATCACACAGTTAAATCCTGATATTCACATCACAATTTGACTAGCTGTGGAAATCATCTCCTACTTATCAATCTTTCTTTCTGTCATTCATTCTATTACACAAAGGAGACACATGCTCCAACACAAAGGTCTGACATGACTATCGTATAATTTACTCTACCCAAATTTACTCTCTCTAAATGTTTTAACTTTCGCGAGAACTGCTTTCAATGTAAATCCATTGTGCCACCTTGAAATCACACGTTGCACAAAATATAATCGACAGACAATTTAGTTTTCTCGGTGGACATGTACGCGCTTGTATTGAATGAATTGTGGTTCCAACTTCAGTGCACACAGTTGAAATTCCTTGCCTTTTCGCGGGTTCTTCTGTAGCAGAGCAGAAAGGCAAGCTGGAAAAATGGGGGTGGCAGGGGGATTTTGGGAGCTGGTGAAACCCGTTGCACGGTACGAAGATGTTGAATATTTAAAAGGGAAGAAAGTAAGTGTAGATCTTTCCTACTGGATTGTTCAACAAGAGACTGCTCTTAAAGGAAATGCCAGGAAACCCCACCTGCGCCTCACCTTCTTTCGAATTGTCAACTTATTTGCAAAGGTATTTGTGCCCGGTCCTCACCTCTTACAATAAAAACTCAAGTCGATTATTATTTTTTGATTATGTTACAATTTGGGTGTGAATATTTCAAACTTACATGTAGATTGCGTCAAAACTAGGCAGTTCAATCTGATAAATCATCACATACCTCATCTTGCGAAGGATGTGTGCTATTGATTTTCGGGCCCAACAGAAAATGCAGAAGCAGAGTAAAATGAAGTCAGAAATAATAAACAATAACACAGAGACAACATACATAATTTTGTAGTGGTTCACCTTTACTGGGTACATCCGCTTTCAGCTGTCTCAGATATATACTCTCTCACAATGCGATACCAGAGCCATTGGAGTGGCAATGTCCATCAATCTTATAACCAGTCTTTAATCTACTGAATGCGAAAGACATAATTTTTACCGTTACAACTAAAGGACTGATGTAGAAAATGATTCGTGCCAGAATACTGAAATTGCATGTCTATTAGAATATTCTTCAACCATATTAACCGTTACAAGAAACGATTGGGCTTCATACACCCAACAATCTCCCACCTGAAGACCAATCCCCAAAAAAGGAGAAAGAAAACCCACAGAGATATCCCAAGCATTAGATTCATCGATCACATAGAACAAGTAGGTTTTGAGAAAATGTCAACAGTGCCAGGCTATGTTCAAGCACACTCTGAATGAGTCTCCAAGTTCTATCAGACTGGATAAAATCTAGCGGTGAAATTTCTTACCTTACAACTTTTACAGGCAGTAATTCACCCATTAATCTAAAATACAAAATACTACTTTCTGTAGGTTCATAATACACCTCTCCATTCCGGAAACTCAACACATAAAGCACTTCACCTGCTACTGCTCTCCGCTTCTCTGTAACCGTGGTCAATGTGTCTAGAAGCCCATTTTGCTGCCTACAAAATGAACTTTTATCTCCCATAAAGACACCTTGCCAAGTGAAATACACAATCCCAATAAGTTCCTTGCGCACTCCTAAATTTGATAGGAAGTTCTTTAGTAATGTAATTCCCATATCACCATCGGCATCCACATCGTCCACATCAACATCTGCACTCTCTTTTTCATACCTTGTAAATTCTATATCGTGGAAATTCTCCAACACAGTAGTCCCTATGCCACGGAACTCCTCCAACACATTAGTCCAGTCAAAACTTCTGATCGGCCCAACTTCTGCCATGGAAGAACTTTGTGAATCATGATGGTCTTCTTCAGCTAGGGGCACAACTGTTTCACCCACTCTAAGATCAACCTCGGGAACAGTTTGATACAGCTCCTCAAACTCGGCATCATTAACTCACGTAGTCGGCATGCTTACACTCAGGTTAACTTTGTTTCCATCAATAACAAATTGCTTCATTTGATGGCTCAATACACCCTCAACAATTTAAGAATCATGTGCCACTGCAACTCTCTGTATAGCTTCTCTGACATCATTACTCTTCTTTCCAGGCCTGACAAGTCTCAAAGCAACATCAGCTGCAGTTTTTGCAGCTGAAGGAAGATACTCTTCCCTTGTGAGGGCCTGTAAATGGTTGAGTTGCAGGAAAGCCTCCATTCCATTGATCTACAGTAGCAGAAGTGTTGATGTTTGGTAGCTTCTGTTGGATAAACCTATATATATATATGTATATGATTAAATGTTTATTATATTAATTATCAAATTAACAAATAGACATGTCTCTTCTTATTTTTTTCTCATTATAAATAAGAGGTCGTTGCCATTTGGAACACACATACCAAATACAATGACAGTGCTTAGTATATCTGCAGCAATCCTGATAACTCAACATGGTATCAGATCTGGGATGCAAATGTAAATTAAGTGGGAGCAACAGAGAACATTACCAGCCTTAACAATCCTCGATGGTTTCTTTCTTTTGAACTCAACCAGTGATACGACAAGTTGTTTCAGCTCTGGGCAGTTTTTTGGTTCGTTGAACCTTACCTTTATCACTTCCGGGAGGGCAATGCTTTGTTTGAGTTCATTCCTTTCTCGAGTAATCATTAGAATGGAGAGGAGATTAGTGAACATTTGATGCAAGTCAGAAACAAATTAAGATATCTCAAAAGAACATAGATTGTACATGGTAATACTAATATTGCAGAATATAATATAATTATCACGAAGGATGATAAACATTAGAGAAATGAGACAAGCGAAAATTTGGTGAATATGGATTCTATTCTCTGCAAGCTCTCTTGGGATTCTCTAATGGTTCATGCGGGGCTATTTTTTTGCAAATAATTTCAGTCATCGCTTGTCTCGATAAAAATCTGAGACACACTTTGAAATGATACATTATACGAAAACTTTTGGCTGCTAACCTTATGGTGATTTTAAGCCACAAACGTATTTAGACATATGACAAGGAGTGGCAAATATATATATCTCCTAAGCACTAGAATTCGGTCAAAAGGAGACTAGTAAATGAGCAAACTTCATACACATGTGACGTGGAAAGAAAAATAACCAATTTTCAGATTGCTACTGTGAGAATTTTGATGCAGTAGCATGGTATATAAACATCCAAACAAGGTCAATAGTTCTCCTTGAAATGCATAACGATGCATGAACTTGTGATTGAATTGACAGGGGTGACTTGGAATAAGTGGTCATCGGACCCCACGTAGAAGGAAGGTAATGAAAGAAGCAACATGCTTATAGAACATAGTATACAACCTAGTAAGGTCACGTATAAAAATATATGGATTCAAAATAAGGACGAGCCACATCATCACTGTATATTACAAGGATCCACACAAGTCACAAATGATAAACACGCGACTTATTAGAAGAGATAGACAAACTCACTCAACGTGGAAGAAGACAAAGTAAACTGAACTGAATCAGGTCCCCTTTTGACAATATGCATCAGGTGGTCAAAGATACATATTACATAGAAGCGTTATATTCTTGCGAGGTGGCATTATATTGGCATAACAATAATAGCGTCTACTATTGTTTTGGCGTTGGGATAAATGGATGACATAGTGAATAGATTAAATGTAAGGGAGGACAGTTGTTTTGGGGATATAAAAAGATTACCATTGTCCATATTTCCATGGTTTCATCATGGCATATATAGAGCAATGTGGGCAATAAGAATTGGGCCAAATTACAAACAAGGGCATTTATAATCAATATGTGATTTACTTTTTGGAGGGAATAGAGGTAAAGTTCATGTGAGGTAATTTTATGAATTTATTTCATTTACATGAATTTATGTTATTTTATTTATGGAGACTTAGTTATGTTATATTCAAGAACATAAATAAAATAAATGAATATAAGAGATTGGAAAATTGGCATTAATGAGAATATATTAAGGTATATGTTTAATTTAGATATTGTCTATATTATTGAGTATTATATTAATCTCTCTTATTTTAATATGTACTGTAAGAGATGTGCCTTGATCCTTCCCTTCGAGAATGTTATTGCAGGAAGAGGGAGATTGAGATTTAAAGAGAGCTTGACATTTCATTAGAGGCAACCTTGAAAGAGAGGGAGCAGATAGAGGACATGATTTAGTCAGCCTTTGGTGATCTCGGTCATATTGATTTAGAGGGAGTAAACCATGTTGAGATAGATTCTTTAATAACTAATAAATTGTACTAGTCAAGAGGACTATAATTCATGAATATACCTCGTGACTATGTGATTTTAATGGGCCTAGCCCTTGTGTACATCGTGAGAAAGTGATGACTTCCAAATGATGTCACTTGTATTTGTAGAAGTTATTGAAAGGTGATGATCTTACTATAACTTAATTTTCTGTTATGATGGATATCTTATGATGTCTATGCAAATCATAATAGATTATACTTTGCATGGTGGATGTTTATATGGGAAGCATTATGAGAATGCGTATGCACATACCTTATAAACATTTTTTTGAGTACATGGTGAATGTTATGCATATTGATATTCTAGAAGGGCATTACACAAAGTACTTGGTGAATATCACGCGTTGTGATATTTTGGAAGGCCATTACTCACAGAATACTTGGTGATGAATATCACGCGAGTTAATGTTCTGGAAGGCCATTACTTATAGTATTTGGTGAATATCTTGCATCTCTGCATTCTGGAAGGCCATTATTCAAAGAGTATTTGGTGAATATCATTGATATTCTACGAGGCCAATACTCATGATATCAGATTTGATATTTAACACTTTTGAGTAATTGGTGAATATTATGTATTCTGGGAGACCAATACATCATGATATCAGATGTGATATCAAACCTTATTGAGTATTTGGTGAATATTATATGTTGATATTCTAGGAGACCAATACTTTTGATATCAAATGTAATATCATAATGATGGATATCCTCTAATCAAAGATATCCTTAATCTTGCTAACCTGATATTACTTTGAGGTAATAAGTGTGTGTTTATTCTCATTAGGTAAGAGGGAGTGTTGATGTTTGGTAGCTTCTGTTAGATAAACCTATATATAATTATATATGAGATGTAATTTATATATATAAGTTTATTGTAATCTGAGAGAACTTTGTTAAGAATATAACCTAGATAAACCTATAGGTCTGACGGTACAGACCGTACTTGCTCTTTTATACATATATCCCTAATGTTTGGCATTCAATATGAATATATATTGTTCTTAGAGGTGTCGACGATTTCTAGACAATGTCTTATTTGGTTCTTGTTTAATTTAGTTAGTCATAACTAAACTATTTGCTAAGATTGCTGGCTTAGGAATAATAGTTATTTTGTTAATGCCAAGGGTTATGTCCCTTGAGGGACATACCGTCTAGAAAGGGTATATATCTGGGTTGTGAATGCAGTTTAGAAGACGCACAAACACAACAATCTACTCTTCTAAGTATTCTACTTCCTGCGAATTATAAATTCAGAGATATTGTTATTCATTCAATATCGAGTATAGAGGTTTTGACTTGCATTAAAATAAGTGATTAACTTATTCAAACAGTCTGAATATTCGTCTTATCTAAAAGACCATTCTCAACCATTCAAAACTGAACTACAAGTCTGATTCAAAGCACAAAGAATTTGCAAAACTTTACATGGTATTAGAGCCAAGTTATCAGATCTAAGGCTCTACAAAATTTAGTAATCAGACCCCATATATATTCAGTAGTTTTCTCCTATCTTCAATGGCATACACAATCAAACCCGAGGACAGGTTTGATGGGAAAGAACACTTTGAAGCCTAGAAATTCAGAATCTTGATGATTCTTGAAGATAACAATGTTAAACAATTTGTTGATGGAGCATCCAAACAACCCCCAGTTGAACCTCACAAATCCATATGGAGTAATGGAAATAGAAAAGCTATTCAAATCATCTTGGATGGAGTTAAAAATGATATCGTACCTATGCTTACGAAACATCAAACTGCCTATGATATGATGAATGCATTACGGAATGCATATGAAGTAAACAATGCAACTAGGGTTCTTGCACTAAAAAGGCAACTGAATCACATCCAGATAAAGAAAGGAGAATTGATAAACTCTTATTTCCTAAGAGTTGCCAGCATTAGAGATGAATTATCAAGCATAGGAACCATCATTAATGACACCGAACTAACTCTCATGGCTATAGATGGATTGCCAAATTCATGGGAAACATTTGCACAAGGAATAAGTGCTAGAGATCAGCTTTCGAACTTCAACAGACTCAAGAATGATTATCTTCAAGAAGAGTCTAGAAAACCAAAGAAAAGAGGGAAACCGAAAGTAGAAAATGAAGAACTTCATGTTCTTAATTCAAACTCCTATAAGGGCAAGAAGAAGCATTTCAAGAAGAAAAGGGGAAATCAAAAGAATGGAAAGCCCAAGAAAGATCTATCTAAAATAAAGTGTTTCAAATCTGAAAAAATTGGACGCTATAGATCTAATTGTCTTGAAAATTCCAAACAACAGGCAAATTGTACAAATGTTATTAGAGAAGAAGGTACTTATGATCCTGAGCACCATGTTTTGTATTCCTCTTTATCAAATGAAATTTCAAACAAAGCATGGGTGATTGATAGTGGATCCTCTAGACATATAACGGGATACAAAAAAACTCTAGATTCTTTATCAGAGAAAGTTAACGGTGAAGTTACCATTGGTGATAACTCTGCACACTCAGTTGAAGAAATTGGAAGTTGCATTTTGAAACTAAAATCAAGAAATACTCTTCTTCTTAAAAGTGTACTCTATGTACCGGGGATCAAAAGAAACCTAATCTCAATTACAACACTTGAAGATGATGGACCCAATGTTGCATTTGTGGATGGCAAAGTATTAACTTGGGCCAAGAACTCTTCCATCAAGAAAGCAAAGTTAATCGGTCAAAGAAAGGGATATTTGTATGAATCAAATACAAAATCTAGTCGATCCATTCAAGCCCTAATTCACGAAGCTAAAGATTCAAACAAAATATGGCACAAAAGATTAGCACATTTAAATTTTAAAACTTTATCAACTATGGAAAAGATGGTTACTAGATTACCCAAATTAAATAAAGATCACCTTAGTATTTGCAAGGGGTGTGCTCTGGGTAAAAGCACTAGAAGTCCCTTTCATGATAGTACTAGTTAAACAAATAATGTACTAGAATTAATTCATTCAGATTTATGTGGACCTATGTTCGTTCCTTCTCTTGGAGGATTTTGGTATTATATCTTGTTCATAGATGACTTCTCTAGGAAAGCATGGATTTATTTCTTAAAATCCAAGGAATCAAAAGAAATCTTACAAAGATTTAAAGAATTCAAAGCATGAACTGAAAATTTTTCAGGACATAAAATTAAAATCCTTAGAACAGATAATGGAGGAGAATATACCTCACACTTGTTTAAAAGGTTTTGTAAAGAATCAAGGATCAAGAGGAGTACACTATTCCTTATAACCCAGAACAAAATGGGGTAGCTGAAAAAAAGAATAGGACAATTATAGAAGCTGCTAGGGCTATGATTTTCGACCAAAATCTAGAATACTATCTGTTGATGCGTGTTTTGTATCATTACATAACATATTAGCAATTGGATATTTGATACAGAGTATCAAACATACAATTCCTCCCTTGAAAAGTTATTGCACATGGGATATGAGAATAACTCCAATGTTCCTTACACTTGTGGATACTCACTCAGTTTTATCGTTGTGATTCGCTAGTAATCACGTAGGCAGCCTTACGCAAATTGTTGAGGATGGCTTGGACTTTTGGTGGGATGATGGAGATGGTGATTCGGTGTGAATGCTAGATGGTGATGATGGGAAAGTGATGGTGGTTGGGGGTGAATGGTTCTTACAACTGGTATCTTTCTAACTCTCTTCTCCTAAATTCTAAGTCCTAAACTACTTGCTATCCTACTCCTACTCCTATGGATGGAAGATTAGCAAATAGACTGGGGATTGAATCTAATGAAAGCTTACCAGCGGCTCCACCTTCACAGATGCAATGATTTAAAGGAGAAATAAACTAGTTTGTCACAAAAGGCTTCCCAACAAGCCGCTAGGATGCTAGTGGGTCTAGTATTGATCCTTATCAAACATCTACTAATGCTACTATGCAACTATCGATCTACTTTACTCTTACTTAGCAACTTGAAATGAAATTTGCTTCAACAACTTGAAAAGAAATCTACTCTAACTATTTGGAAGTAGAAACCATGCAATAATACCAAAGGCTCTTAATCACCATGCAAGTCACAACAATGAGAAAGAAATAGCGAATTTTGGCATTATCTTATGCAACAATTTTCTCTGACCCTTACAAATGAGAGCAAATGGCCTTATATAGAGGCCAAAATGTACAATCGACGACAGAGATCAAAAGGCAAAACCGATGATCCAGATTGAATCCTAGAAACCCTAACTAGGGTTGCCACTCCATCGGCCAATGAGAAGACGCCACCTCATCAATGGACCAATGAAAAAAGTGTAAAAGTGGCAACCAATGAGAAGGCACCAAAATGGCGGCCAATCAGAATTAGACATTTGTCCTATCCTAGAAGAAAGAGAAATTGCCACTTGGGCTTACATCAAATGCTCTTCTAATATAACTCTCCCTTTTTCTTTCATTCTTTTAGCTAAGACAATGAACCTAGCTAGCCTTTTGTTGACTTCTTCCATAGGAGGACAAGGTGTGTGCTTTATCTTGAGCTCTGCCAATTTCATCACGCTATTTGCTGCTTATAATGTCTTCTCATGATCCTTCTCATACTCTTTTGTGAATCCAACAAAAGCATTTAAGGAGGAAAGGGTTTTCAAATGTTTCTTTTTGATTGCAACCTTACCTAACTCATCCAATCTTGATCCAAGTCTTGTCTCATTGATATCCTCTTCTTTGATGTCTTCAAAATCAAGTGCCATCCCAACATTGCTCATCATGGTTGGAATGGAAGTGTCGATGCTTGGGTTGTCCTGTGCAACTGCCTTCTATATCTCTTCGAGTATTCTCAATCTGGTAGTCAAGGCGACAAACCAAGATTCAACCGTACCCCATCCTCTCTCATCAACCAACTTAGCCCTCTCCAAATATGCCTCTGGTAGCCCAATGAACGCCTGTAGCCTGGGAATAGCTAAATCTTTGATGGGAAGGAAATCCTTCCATTCCTCTTCAAATATTTTGAACTTGTTCTAAAAGTCACTAATGACCGGAATGTAGAGATGAAGGCAAGAAATTTCGCCCATCTTGGATTGTATCATGGATCCAACCCTTGACTTCATGTAGCTGAACTGATATCTCTTCCATATTGCTCCTGCTGTCTTGAGGAAGCGCTGCTTGGTGCAATTGTTGGATAGGTTAGCAATCCCTCCAATACTTCTTCTCAGCCTCCAACTTTACGATTCTTTCATTTGCCTTCCTCACCTTTTCTCTGATTGAAGCTATACCTTCCTGAATCTCTTCTCATTCCATATCATCTGTGTTTCTTCCCAAGTTGTGTTCTACTATCTCATATTCCTGGGCCACAATCTCATCCACTGCCTTATTGACTGTTGGTATAGCAATCTGAACCTTTCGGTGACCATAATTGTCGCTCCTGATTACCTTTGCCACCGTCTTTGCCATTTGTTTCTGGTTCTCGCTATCACCCTTTTCTATTAATCCTTGGATGTCTTCTGCCGTTCGGGCAGTCACCCTTTTCTATTAATCCTTGGATGTCTTCTGCCGTTCGGGCAGTCACCACTTCATCTCTTAGCATAAGCATTTGCCTTAACCATAGTGGTGCGGTGCATCTCCCCAAATATGGATTTGGTTCGACTAACAAAGCATCACCAACGGCCTCAGGTGCCTGACTTATTGCCTCAATGTCAATCGGCCCATCTTCTTCTCTACTAGTTACTGCCATATTATCTCCTTGTTGGTTTTCTGAGAGAGGGGAATACTTGGGTCCTCTCACTGTAACCACTTGATTCTGAATCAAAGCTTACTTCTACCGTGGCCCCTTTATCACTTGAATTGACCTCTTGGCTTCTAGCCTCAACTATGCTTTCCCTTGATGGGACTGTATGCTGTCTCTTGGTCGAAGGTTCCAGATGTTCTTTACCCTTCTCAACCTCCAAAGCCCTCTTTTCGCCTCTAATTGTTTCTTGTCACCGGCTACTTCCTTCGCCCTTCTGCCCGATTGATTCTGTTGGACCTTCTTTTGGCTTCATCTTCTCATAAGTAAGGGGAATCCTTTGTCTTTGTAGTCTCCTTAGTCTTTCATTATACCATGACTCGGTATGCAAATCAACTGCTCTTGTAAGTGCCTCCAAGGAAGGATCCTGATGGTCATCCCAATCTATTGGATTCAATTTTGTTCCTTCTACCGTATTATAATCTTCCCTCAACACGTTTCCATCATCTTCCAGTTGATCAGGAATATCAAGGCCTCTCCATTTGATATCTCTTAGCATGTTCACTGACAATCTTGAGAAAGCAAGCTTTCTTACATGAAAGTCATCTTTGGCATTGGCCCAAAACTCCTTTATAGTGGGAACGTGCTTAAATGCATTTCCATGAGATACCTTGATAAGACCACTAGGATCGAATCCTTGCCTTGCTCTGTACCACCCTAAATGATACCATTCCAATTCCTTTTCCGTGGTTGCAAAGGTGGCCCAATTGGGGCAACTATCATTGCCAATTCCGATTGAGAAGGTAATCCCTGTCTTACTTTCGTTACTCATTATTCTATCATAGTGCTTAAGTTGCCTAGCCAATTCCATCAAAACTACCTTGTTGGGTGGGTATCTTGGAAGTCTCTTGAGACACACCTTGCTCCCTGCTACTGTAATGTAGGTGAATTGTGAAAATTGGATGAACCAACTGCCAAACTTTTTTATCTTTGCCTCCGCTTCTGATGAAAGTCTCTTAGCAGGTGTCCCTTGTAGTACTCTTACTGTCTTCATGGAAAAGGAATCACAAAATATCTTGTAATCCTTCTTGTTGTGCAAATGAAGTTGTGGATAGCATTCATGCACCAAATATTACCTCGGCCCATTGCCAACTTCTCCTAAAGCCTTAAGCCCCAAACTCTTATACAATCTAGCAATTAGGTGAAACAGATAAGATCCCATGTAAAATTGCTTTTGGTTTTGCACGGTTCTAAGTTGCAACTCTAGGTTCTCACTCATGATACTAGCCCAATCAAATCTTCTTTTTCCTTTTTCAATTTCATCAATGAAGGAGTACATCCAGTTTTCAAATTGCATATGTCGAGCTAGGCCCATGATCCGGTTGAGAAGCACAATGAGATCTCTGTATTCTGATTTGAAGTTCGTCACTGTAAGCTTTGATGACTTAGTTACACCTTTCTTTCTTTTGTGTAGCCAATCTTGCTTTAGATGTGTGAAATAGGCCTCCTGGTTATCCTGAAATGATTTAGCTGCTTGATCCATCATCACCACAGTCGTGTTCTTGTACTGGAGAATGTTAAATGCTTCTTCGATTGCTTGTCCGCCAATATTGGCCAACACCCTCTTCTCTTCATCAAAAATGATGGATTTACTGATCAGATCAAATCTGGATGCGGATTCCATAACCAATTCTAGACAGGGCAACGTAGGAGGAAAAGCTGCTGCGTGTACAATTCCGCTTCTGTATATCTTCTTCGCCAAAGGGGATTGAACTTCCTTTAGTTTGTTCTTTACTTGTATCATGTTTACTGTATCGACATTTGAATCGGTTATTCGCTTCATTTTCGAGAAGAAAGTTGTTTTGGACATCATATCCTCTTTGTCTTTCTTAGTATTTGTTCTCTTAGGATTCTTGCTTGCACTACCATCCTCCATTTCGTTGCCCTATTACGGGATGGTAAAGTGGTGGACAATGAATGTAAGAAGAATCAAGGGAGACAATATCTAGACAAGAACGAAAGAAGGAAGTCAGCTTAAGGATCCCTTTCAACTCTAAATGATTAGAAGTCACCTCTACCAATAGCCGGATCTTTCTTTTGGAATTTAGGATCCGACTTCAAGAACTTAAAATCCCTTGCAAATCAGAATTTTAATCTTTTAGAATTGTCCACCATTTGTCCCAAAAAATTTGACTTTCATCATGTATTTCTTTTCCAAACTAAAATTGCCCAGCTCTGATGTAAAAATGCAGTCCCAAATGAAAAAAATCAGACCTCCATCATAAATCGCCTAGGGCATAAAAATCAGATCTGCCCTCAAAAAATGCCAAGAGTGGAAAATTTTGCCCTCAAAAATCAATTCACCCAAGCATGGAAAATTTCCAATCTGCCCTCCAAAAGTCACCTAGGGCATAAATTGCAGCCCTAATAAAAGGAGAACAATCACCAAATAATGCAAAAATCTGCCTCCAAAGAGAAATCGCCAAGGGAAGAGAAGAGCTGCTCCAAGATAAAATTCGCCAAAAATGAAGAGAGGTCTGCCTTTGCCAAAATTGCCAACACCTTGAGGAGGAAGAGTGAGAAGTGAGGAGGAAAGGGGAAAGAGGCCTCCTTTTATACCCAACTTTCCTACTTTCTATAGCTAGCCGACTGGGAACCTGGGAGCAAGAAAATATTAATTAGACCACTAAAGCTGGCCCCCAATCAAATGCTTAGCATGAAATTAACTTTGCCATGATGAAATTTACTTTTTAAATTTGCCAGTTAGACCAAAATTGCAAAAAGAAATTAAATAATGCCTTGGAGATGCTAGATATTTCCATTTAATGATGATTTAGCAATTAATATGTTATTAAAATTGGATTTTGACTAGCCAAAAACTATTTTTCCATATTAAATTACCAATTTTCATTAAAGGCTTCAAAATTTTCAAGGCAATTTTAATCCATTAAAGCCAATTGTTTTTTTGCAATTCAATTTAAATCGATTTTGCTAAGCAATTTTAGTTTCAAAAATAAAAATTATTTCTAGAGTCTAAAATTGATTTTGCAATTTGATCTCACCACAAAAATTAATTTGTTCACCGAAAAAAAATCAAGATTTTCCAAATAACTTGAATCTAAGAAAAAAATTATTTTTGAAAATTATTAAAATTTACACAATTATGTCCAAATTTTCAAAAGAAAACGTCTAAGTACAAATTCTACAATTTTATCCTGCCAAATGTGGTTCTTTGAAATTTGTCTGGCCTAAGGATGAAATTGGTCGTTTTGGAAAATCAAGTTGAAATCGGGTGAAAATAAATCTAACCATCTCCCGTCTGGCCCAGAAGGTGTCCAAGACTTAAAACTTTTCAAAAAAAAACTCGAATCAAAATTTTTGCACAACTCAAAAATTTGCCAAGGCGATTAAAAAGGGGGGTTCCCAATTGTTTTGGGACGATGGTGTGAGAACCTCACAACACCATCTTTGGGCAGAAGCCTCTTGTACTGCTGTATATATTCAAAACATAAGCTCTCACTCCTATCTTAAAGATAAAACCCCTGAAGAAGTATTTACTAAAGTAAAATCCAATATAAGTCATCTCAGAATTTTTGGATGTCTTGTTTATATTCATGTTCCAAAAGAAAAAAGAACCAAGTTAGAACCCTCTTGGAGGAAAGGTATCTTCGTAGGGTATAGTAAAACTTTTAAATCATATAGAATTTTCATACCTAGATAGAAAACTATTAAACTTAGCAGAATTGTAATCTTTGAGAAAGATCTTGCATTCAAAAAAGCCATAAGTTCTGATGAATCTTCTCCTTTATCGAGTTTGAAAGAAATAGTGAATCCAGATCCCAGAGGGAGAACTTAGAAGAGATCAAAGATGAAATTCAAAATATGAAACTTGAAGAAAAGACCACTTTGGGCCATAAAAACAGTTAAAGCAGCTCAAGACTTTGCTGCATCTTCAGGAACAGTCAGAGAAAGTAAAAGACCTAAAAGATTCTCTGGTTATAAAACAAATATGAGTGATTTGTCCAAAACAGAGCCAAACATTCCTTCTGATGCTATTAAACATTCAGCCTGGAAAGAAGCTATGACAGAAGAATATCAATCAATTATGAAAAATGATGTTTGGGAAATTGTTCTAAGACCTAAAGGAAAATCTGTTGTTTCTTCCAAGTGGATATTTAAAATAAAGTATGTTGCTGATGGTAGTACTGAGAAATATAAAGCCAGATTTGTAGCTAGAGGATTTTCTTAGAAAGAAGGGATTGATTATGAAGAAACCTTTCCTCCTGTTGCTAAATATACCTCCGTACGAGCAGTCTTCGCAATCGCCGCATCAAAGGGATGGAAGGTACATCAGATGGATGTAAAAACAACATTCCTAAATGGAAAGATTTCAGAAGAAGTCTATTTGGAGCAGCCAGAAGGATTTGAAACTCATGATTCTAACGCATTTGTTTGCAGGCTCAAGAAAACTCTCTATGGGCTTAAACAGGCTCCCAGGGCCTAGTATGAAAGGATTGATAAATATCTCACCGGCTTAGGATTCTCCAAGAATGAAGCCGATCCAAACTTATATTATAAAAGAGATAAAGATGATATGGTAATTCTGACATTGTATGTTGATGATTTATTAATCACAGGTGATGATCATCTTATAGATTAGTGCAAGAAAGATCTAACTAGAGAATTTGAGATGAAAGACTTGGGGCTTCTCCATTACTTCCCAGGATTGGAAGTATGACAGAATTATGATAGTATCATACTTAATCAAGGAAAGTACACATCAAATATCTTGAAGAGATTCGGAATGTGGAATTGGAATTCTTTGTCTTCTTCAGTGGAGACCAATTTACATAAACTTAAAGAAGCAACTGCAGAATCACCTCCAATAGATTCTACTCTCTACAAATAGATGATTCGGTCCCTTATGTACTTAGTAAATACAAGACCTGATATTTGCTATGCTGTTAATACCTTAAGTTAGTTTATGTGTTAATCGAAGGAGATTCACCTAGTTGTTGTTAAACACATTATGAGATACTTACAAGACACTCTTAATTATGGACTCAAGTATGAGAAAGTTGCTTTAGATTTGCATGGATTCACCGATTCAGATTGGGGTGGAAGTGTTAAAGATAGGAAAAACACTTCAAGATGTTGTTTCAGTTTAGGATCAGCTATGATTTCATGGATATGTAGAAAGTAGTCTTCGGTAGCTTAAAGCTCCACAAAAGCTGAATACATTGCAGCAGTGATGGCCTCCCGAGGAACAGTGTGGCTGAGAAAGTTACTTGTGAGATTATTTGGGCAAGCCATGAATCTTACGATTATTCATTGTGATAATCAGAGTTCCATCAAGCTCTCAGTAAATCCAATTTTCCATGATAGGTCCAAGCATATTGAAATTCTTTACCATTATGTAAGAGATATGATAAATAGGAATTCTGTAAAATTGGAATACATTTGTACTGGAGATCAGACAACAGACATACTCACCAAACCTCTATCTAGAGTAAAGATAGAACATTTCAAGAGGAGACTTGGTATGGTAGAGTTGTAATCCATTTGTACTCTTTTGATTATTAATAAAATAATTTTTATTTTCTGTCAGGTTATTGACTGTTATAGGCTCCACCATGTGTAATCATTATTTAAAGAGGTGACGATCTCTGAGATAATGAATACTTGTGTAAAAGACATTATGAGAGATGACAATCGCTTAGATAATGTACTAAACAATAGATTTTACTGTAAGATCCAAATGAGTTTTAGATCATATTGTGATGTTGACATTGCTATGTTCATGGGTCACAAATTGGATAAAGGAAGAATCTTAGTATTCTCTAGGTTTATCCTATATTTTGGTAGATCTTAAAACTCAGGATCTCATTGTGATATAGAAATACCAGTTTCTGTGAATCACAGCATGTGCCTTATCACTAGTAGCAGTGATTTGTTATATCATAGGTTTAGTAATATGACTTTGTATCATGTGTTCTATGATACCATAGACTAACAAGAGGTAGACAAATATAGAGTATTAATTCTTGCTTAAACATTTGTGTTGGTGTTGCTAGATATGATATCTCTCTGTAGGATTATCAGGTTAAGAGGGAGTGTTAAGAATATAACCTAGATAAACCTATAGGTCTGATGGTACAGACCGTACTTGCTCTTTTATACATATATCCCTAATGATTTGCATTCAATATAAATATATATTGCTCCTAGAGGTGTCAGCGATTTCTAGACAATGCCTTATTTGGTTCTTGTTTAATTTAGTTAGTCATAACTAAACTATTTGCTAAGATCGTCGGCTTAGGAATAATAGTTATTTTGTTAATGCCAAGGGATATGTCCCTTGAGGGACATACCCTCTAGAAAGGGTATATATCTGGGTTGTGAATGCAGTTTAGAAGACACACAAACACAACAGTCTGCTCTTCTAAGTATTCTATTTCCTGCGAATTATAAATTTAGAGATATTGTTATTCATTCAATATCAAGTATAGAGGTTTGGACCTGCATTAAAGTAAGTGATTACTTATTCGAATAGTTTGAATATTCATCTTATCTAGAAGACCATTCTCAACCATTAAAAAATGAACTACAAGTCTGATTCAAAGCACAAAGAATTTGCAGAACTTTACAAAATTTATATCTATCTATCTGTCTATCTATATATAATGATTAAATGTTTATTATATAAATTATCAATTTAATGAAGAGACGTGTCCCTTCATGGGACACGTCTCTTTTTATCCTTTTCTAATTATTAATAAGAGGTCGCTGCCATTTGAAACACACATACCAAATACAATGGCAGTGCTTTGTACATTTGCAGCGATCCTAATAACTCAACAAGAAGCATTGGTTTCAACAGTCATTGAAGACTCTATAATGCCTCTTTCTTTTTTATTATTGATGGCCTCAGTGTCAACATCCCTTACTCTCTGTTGACCCAATAGGAGCTCTATTCTTTGCTCTGTCTCCTCATCTTTCAGTCTGTTGTTAGACTAGAAACCTGTACCATTAAAGACCCCAATGCCATTGCCCTTATTTGGTACCTTGTCAGCGTCTTCTTTTGCTGCTGCACCATCATAACTCTTTGGTGTCACTAGTGCTTTGATTGCAACCCTTAATAGAGTATCCAATTGTTTTAGAAATTTAGCAGAGTGTCTTGACCCCTCTGCAACATCCCTTACCCATGTGTTCTCTCCATAATTAGGAACATAAAACAGTAGATGATTATCCTCATGGATAACAACGGTATTAGCTTTTTCTTCTTCATAACCTTCTTTACCATATTTTCCAATTTCTTCCACCATACTAGCCATAACATCTTCTGCTTCTTTATCGTTTGCACCTCTCTTAGACTCATAGTAAATAATTGTAATAGTCTCTGTAAACATCTTCTTTCGTGTCCAATCATCTACTATTTGAGGTGCTATATCCTCAAACCGGTACTCATCAGGAGCTCCATCAATCCCTCCTCTGCTATCACTATGATATTCCGACATGCCTATGAACTTCTCCATAACAGAATTGGTTTCAACATCTAATTGATCCAAACAAATTCATCCAAGCTAAGAAGTCACATGAACGTGACTCTTGAGAAGGATAAACAACTCCCACTTCATCATCACTTCCTCGAGAGCCATAGTGTAATGCCCTGCACGGAGATCCTTGGAACAAGGATTCAATATAAGTCAAGAATATATATTTTTTATACAAGTATGAATACACATGACAACATCATACACGGATCTCAAAGATCGCAATGAAAGACTTAACCACCATCCCGACAACCATCGAATCTCCAAACGCCACTAACCGAACAAAACTACTAACCACAGAAGGACGCAAACAAATATGAATCTGATAACATACCAAATTCGAAATGCAATTCCAAGGTATTCGAGGACACCATAAAGGGTATCCAAAACACCTCTGGAAAACTTCTGATTGAACCGAAAAGTGCTCGTTGTCTGCCCGGATAGGTTTTTCCAAAACCCAGGCGATAATTTAAATCAACACAGTATGATACTTTCCAGTATCATACAATCTTTCTAATGAAAGCGTGCAATACAATTAGGGTTTGGGCGACACTTCTCAAGAAGGCGTGCGATACTTTACCAGTATCGTATGACCTTTCTCCAAGAGGCATGTGATAGAACAGTGTCGCACGATAGAGTTTACATGGGCATGCAATACTTTCCAATATCACATGATTCTTCTTCTTTGAGCGTATGATACTTTAATGTAGCACCCAATCCTGATGCATGGTCGCCTAGAGAAAGCTAGAATTACTCTAAGGACCAAAACAAGGGATAAAACAGGAAATCAAACCTCTACACCAGGGAGTACTGGATCCACAGTTGAGGCAAAGGCACTCGAAACAAAAGCTACAAGACGGGAACTACAACTAACCATCTATCATAGCAGAGAAGGGAAAGAACTAAAAGCAACATTGCAATGTACTGAAATACCATCGCAATAACTGAACAACCAAACTAAGTATGCGGTTCCTCCCAGCTGTAATAACATCATGAGACCATTGTGGATCCTAGCCATCCCCCGTGCGTAACATCCCAAACCACCGACCAGATCATCGGAGCTATCTTATAAGGACGTCACTACTAAAACGTGCTACAATATAGGAATAAGGAAATCTAACATGCTAAAAATAAAGCATTAGATATTCCAATAAATCAACCACATCATCTATCATATGCTAACATCATACGGATAGGAAATCTAACATGCTAAACTAATAAACAATAGATACACCAACGAAGCAATTCACATCATCTAATTATATGCTAAACATCATAATATAGGAATGCGTCAAATAAATTAGCATAATCTAAACATGATATCCAAGCATTCCAATGAAAACATAAATCACAAGAAAGCATACTCCGGAACCCGAAGTATCAAGTGAAAACATCCAACAACGGTTGCACTAGAACAATAGACTATCTCTGTACACTGGTCTCCAGCAGTGGCGAAAGTAGCTATGCCTCCCAACCATGTAGAACTCGTAGGTCCACTCCCGCCGCGTTGATGGAGATAATGATCCAACCACAAACACACATACAACAAACGTCCATGGCTAACACTCACACCAGACAATATGATGACTGCAACCAAGATCATGAGACAATGCAAGTACAACAAGTCTTGGCCAGACACTCAATGGGCTATTATGTAGGGGCTGACATCATGGAGAGTCGCTTGGCATTGACAAGCCCAAGCTAGTATTTGCAGCATCAACTTCATAACAAAAGGTGCACAATCCTGGCAACATCAACTTCACAACGGAAGGCGCACAATCCACATTTTAATTATCTTAAATTTTATTACCACTCACATTTTATTTAGTTATCACTTAAACTTCCTCTGCCAACCTCGGGAGTGATTACCAAGCTATGAGATAGAAGCCCCTCCATGTGCTACCCTACCCTACCCATGCTCATCCAACAATGAGTGCCTATAGGCATGCATATTCCCAACTCAACCCCAATGATCATAACTCCCGGAAGTACCATGGAAGATCGGGCCTCGCAAGTCACCCGACAAATGTATGCGCACGTACTAGTGCGTGGTGCACCATTGTCACGAAGATCATAACACACGGACTGGATGAGAACACAAGCAAAATATCAGTCAACCAAAAACAAGCTCAGGAGGATGGATTCTACACGAATCCCAAATAACAATAAAACCATACATCATGAAATCACTCAGCCGGCCTCAATCCGGGAGTATAGATTCTACACAAATTCCAATGATGCAACAAGACCAAACATCACGAACTCACTCAACCGACCTCAATCTAGGAGTATGGATTCTACACAAATCCTAGTGTCCACGAAACCACAAGGATCTAAAAGGAACAATAACATCAGGTATAAAATCACTCAACCGAACACAATGTCGGGAGTATGGAGGCGACATGCATCCCAATGCAAACGTAAAAGTGCAATAATGGTTTGACTGATATCCTACGGATAATCCAAGTCCACGACCAACATCATGCCAAGTAAACTCGAGAAAACTAGGCGACACACAAATCGAGGCAAAAAACCTCAAAACTCAAAAATTTCGAAATTAAAACCCATTTGTTCTTAGGGCACAAAAGCCACGAATATCAAATAAAATTTGGTTTTGGAGTCCATATGCAAAAACGACCAACATAACGGTGCAAAACCCCAAACCCTCATCCCGGAAAACAGGGAAATGCTCATACTTGCCTAATTGGGTAGAGCTAGCATAGAGAAATGGAGGGGAACACTAGTTGTCAGCCTCCTAACAAATGGCTACCAAAAACAGAAGTAAAACGGGAGAGCCCACCCTTGCAGCCAAAAGGGCAAAATGAGAATCTGAATCATAAAATAAAAAGCCGGCAGAAGTAGCTGAAAATCACGACAATTCAAAGTCTCCCCAAGGTGGATCCAATGAAACCAACCTCGCAACGATCCCACGCCCATAGCTCCCACAATGAACAAAACAGTAATTCCTCATGAAGAGGATTTTGGGTTTTACTCTCAAACTTTCTAATTCAAAAGTGAGAAGTGAGGAATTAAATTCCTTTTTGGATACTTGTTTACTTTTTGAATCAATAATTGATTAGGGCAAATAACCAGCCAACTTAGTTAAACCCCGAATTGACCCAAACGAAAACAAGCTATTCTTAGTAATAGGAATTCATCTATGGCAAAGTTGCTAGAAATTAAAATAAAGCCCGAAAACCCCAAAAACACAAAATTTCTTTAACGACCTTCACAACAGTGCGAACCTCTAAATGCACAAACACGCTCACAAGTCTAGTTGCATAATACAAATGAGTCCGGATTTATCAAATCACCAGAAGGTTTAATTTAACATTTAAATAAGATACGTTGACCATACAGGGACAACATTAGTAAAACATGAATGATTGAATCATTAACTCCATGTGCCACTGCCAGGGATGTAAATCCTGCACACTCAAATACATGATCAAATGCAATTGCATATAATAACATAGCCGAAGCAATAAATGTATTAAATCACCTAATTTAACCATTTATTCAATTATACTGAAATAATCTATTTACATCACTCAAGTTCACACATGGCATAATGAAGCAAGAATGAAGTAAATAACCATAGCATTAAATCCATCACATAATATAATCAAAGATATGTCCAAATACCGGATAACTAGATATCGTCATAAAACATACTGTCATCTCAAAATGACATCATCATGCAAATATGATCCACTGAACAGCATAGTAGTCTAACATCTATGATACTGAAATCAAAGTATAACATCTGACCCTCGGGTCATCTCAAATGTAAAACATAAAATATCCACAACAGATAACCAATGAATCCAACATGACGTTCCATTTCTAATTATTTAAGCATTTAATAATGGTTGGTTAAACAACATTAAAAGACACTTAAAACACATAAGCAAACACAGTCATATACATGACTAACCACTACTATAGGAACCTAGTCTAGTGTAGCAGGGTAATAGTACACAGTGCAATCTCTACACACATCTCAGGGTAATCATGGAATAACATCATGATACCTCATCGATTCTGGTAACCACTGGCACAAACCTCAGTGAACTATCTACCAAATCATAATCTCGTAAATCAGCCATAAGCATAATCAAAGCAACTGATATAGTTAACATAACTCCAATCACCCCAAGGGTGTTGACCACTCATGGTCTCAATCATGATCACTCACCAAGCAAGATCAACAAGGTTGCATCCATTAGGATGACTTACAGAAATCAAATGGGAGAGGCACTACACATAGGACATAGACATGAGAGCTTGAGCCAAATCAGGCAAATTTGATTTGTCCATTTTATTACAAATTCTTTAAGATTTCCAACACTAAGTTTCTTCTCCCAACTCTGATGCCAATTGTTGATTTTTGAGCTCAAAAGAAAATGCAAAGGCCGAGTAAAATAAAATCAGAAATAACAAACAATAACACAGACAGAATTTTATAGCGGCTCACCTTTACAGGCTACATCCAAATTCAACCTGAGATTCTCAGATATATTAAATTTTATTTCTCTCACAATATGATACCACAGCCATTAGAATGGCAATGACCATCAATCTTATAACAGTCTTCAATCCACGGAACGTGAAAGACCAAGAGTTTTTACCGTTGCAACAAAAGGACTAATGAAGAAAATGATTCTTCCAGAATACTGGCATTGCATGTGAGTCAGAATATTCTTCAACCACAGTAACTATTACAAGAAACTATTGGGATTCATACACTCAGCATGTACAACAAGATACAGGGTAATTGATAATATTGTCTTCGGACAGCGTAGATTATGATAGCACCTTAGAGACATCTATTTTGATTTACATTATATATGTTGTATGTTTCATTGCTCAAGATGTCTTAAATATAATGGTATGAGGAAGAACAGTGTTACTGTTCTGAATAGGCTTATCCAACTGTATTATAATAGTAGGCGTATCAAATTCTATTTGAAATGAAATAAGCACACGGGCATTCCAATGGAAGACAGTATATACAGTGGAGTTCGTTCCTTTGAAAATCATGAACTGTGTCATGACACTATCTGAACATTTTTTACCTGCTGAATTTTACAGTTGTCCTTTTATGTGCTGAAATTGCTAGAGTACTTTGATGTCTCTAAATTGCTTGCTTGCGAAATGTTCGTACTCTCCGTCTATTTAGAAAAAATCTTTATTTTAAAGCGTGGATTAGGGAATCCAGTCTCTGTGGATTCTCCTATCCATGATTTTTGCACATAAGACCTTCTTCATCAAATTTCCTAACCATACAAATTGACAGTGTGAAATAAGAACTCTAGTGGTTTTTGTTATCTTCTACAATGTGTTGGCATCACAGAGAAGGTAATATGTTATATGATTATGTTAAAGGATCTTAAAGATTAACTGTTATATGGGAAGTTAGGAAGAATCCAATATATATTACAGATTTTCTCATTCAATCCCACTTGGAAAAGTCTATTTTTGAATTATTCAATTATATCATTTAAATCAGTTTCTAGAAATAGGCTATTCTAAAATTTGTTTGACATTTGACTACCCTGTTTGGACCTAAAATTGTCAGAAGATGACTGATGATGTTTTTTTATGACATCCTTGTAGCTATTAATTGTTGATTTTATGGTCTTGTAGATACTTTTTTTGGAAGATTGTCTGTGCTGAAATACTTATAGGTTTTATTGGGTGGAATTTTTGTGGTTCAGCTTGGTGTATTTCCACTGTTTATTATAGATGGGGATGCTCCAACTTTGAAGTCTCCCACACGGTTGGATCGCTTTTGTAAACTGACAGGGATCAATCACTCTCCCCATAAAAATGTTGAAAGCACCATCATTGCACGTAATCCTGTCTTCAATCGATATATTGAAGAATGTGTGGTGAGTCATTCATTGCTTCTCAGAATGTTTCTTTCACTCACTCTTTCATAGCAATCTTAGTTTTCTTTGGTAAAAAATTTAGCTTGCAATATATGCAGGATTTAAAAAAATCACTGGGTGAATTGATACATGCTTACTAACAATGAAGTTCCATTGTGTATAATTTATTAAGTATAATTAAAGGGTGTATTATTTTCGTTTTGCTAAGAAAATGAAGGATTCTCTGTTCATACAACTGAAAATGTGAGGAAACATAAAAGCGAAGAATGCCTGGATTCTGAAATATCAAAGCATCAGCCAATCCCATACCATTGTAGAATCATGCACTGTTAAAAAATAACATATTGAACTGCTCAGTTATCAACTACCAGGTATCTAGCTGCATTCAGAAAACAAAATAACACCCTGGCATGTACCATGAAAATCCACCCAGGCTGGCTTATGTGGTAAATGTGCTGTATCTTGATTCAGCCCTTTAACTTCCAGCTCTGTATCCCGCTTCATGAATTCCATTAGATCTCTTTCTATTCATGGAATGAAGCCTTCAAGGCATTGGGGGTTGTGTTGGCAGCTCCAACAGTTTCCAGGGTCTTCTCCTTGTGGGAATGGTCACACGAGTCTTAACAAGGGCCAGGTTGGAAGAAGCTGCCAGAGCATGCTTTGTCATGAAGGCCCAAGAAATCAGGGTTTGTGGTGGACTTTGATAAGAATGTCCTCAGAGAGAGGCACTGGGAACAGGCAATCTTTAATGATCAATCGACTGTTACTGATCCATTCCCAGAAATTTATACATCATATCTTCAAGAGTTTTGACAACTTCCACCTTGTGCTAAAGCTCCAATTCAATTCCTGAGAGCTGCCATCTCCAAGTTAGGGGCTGGGGCTTGGGCTTGGGCTGGAGCTGGAGCCTGAGCAGCAACATGGATTTTGGAAAAGGGCTTTTGGTGGTGATATAATACAACATCCAGTTCCTCAGCTTCTCATTCCACACCTTCTTTGTCACTGTGTTTAAATTTTCTCTTGGATGGAGAACTGAGAACTCAGTGCTTAATTACTAGGTTTTCTGATAATCCATCCCCTCCCACCACATATTTGATCATCCCCAACGATTCCTTATGTTTGCACTGGAAAGTTGAGCTAAGAAAGTGGTCTGCAATTGTCAATTGTTTTATAATTGCTATTTGATGGTTTCAACTTTCATGTATTATTTCTCCTATTATGGTGCTTGAGATGGAGCTATTGATAGCAAGTTTTTAGGTATTGTTATGCTTCTATGGTTACTTTAGATCTTTGGTTGGTGATACTCTTGTAAAGGTTTTCTCTGCATGTGTATTGTAACATTTCTGAAAGGGTCTTCTTCACATACACCTTTGTTGTGGTATGATTTTGTATATGTTTTAAATGTGTCTCCTTTCTATGATTGTAAATCTAAAATTTGCACAATTTCTCGTCTAAGATTAGTTAAGGAAGAGTTTTCTTATACCTTACTTCCTTTCATATGGCACTAGAGCCTGACCACTTTAGATTCTAGTTGTTGGGCAAGGATTCTTTGTACTGATCTTTGTTTGTGTGGGAGCTTGCATAGAAAGTTATGATCTTATTATAGGAAAAGATGGAGAGCACATAAAAAATAGAGATGGAAAAATTCTTAGCCACAAATTTTGAGCTTTGGAAGTTCAAGGTGGAGGATGTACTTATGGATTGAGATCTATGGGCTATTGTATCCAGATCCAAACATATTGGTTTATCAAAAGAAGACCGGGATAATATGGATGGGAAATCTAAGCAGTGTTAGACTGGTTAAATATTGTTCAATGTACATAAAAGACCACGACAAGACTCATTTGGAAGAAATTGGGAGGTTTGTATCAAGCTAAATCTCTGGTTAACAAACTCTGTATGAGAAAGAAGTTGTATTCTTTTCAAATGGGGAATGGTGGCTTTGTAGCCAAACACTTGAATGTGTGTAATGTGATTGTTACCTAGTTGCACTCCGTTAGAGTAAAAATGGATAAGAATTCATGGAGGTTGCTTTGTTATGGCTACTAGGAGCACTACCACCAAGTTGAAAATAGATGAGATGGTGATATCATTTCTTTCTTAAGAGATGCAAAGAAAAACTTTCAAATTTGTTTACTAAGAGATGCAAAGAAAAACTTTCAAATTTTCTAAGGTGGCCTTAGCTTTTCATGGTAGATAGAAAGGAAAAGGCAAGGAGGATAGAAGCAAGGCAAGTTTAGATCTAAGTCTTATATAGATCCAAATCTCTTTGTAAGTTCAAGCAATTTTTTTTGAATTATGGTGAGATTGGCCATTTTAGAAGAGATTGCAAGGATGTAATATCCCTTGCCCAAACTGACTGATTTTGGCTCAAGGAATATTGTCAAACTCTTGTATGCTGCCTTTCTCTTTTCTGATTTTTTTTTTGTTTCAGCTTGTTTGATATAGGTTGAATGATGATAAGAAATTTACAATTGTTACATCCCAATTTTTGCCCTAAAATTTTAAACTGATTATAGCTATTGAACCAAATTAATTCTTCATGTTCACATGAAATTGAGATAGTTTATTATAGCCGTTGTGTTAATTTATTTTCATGTGAAATGGAATCAGTTAATCTTAGCCGTTGCATCGATCTAATTATCACATGAAATTGAGTCAGTTAAATCTAGCCATTGTGTTAATTTATTTCTAATCATGTGAAATGGAGTTAGTTAATTTTAGCCGTTGTATATACATGATGAATAAGTTAGTTATTATGATGAGATTCCTAACAGTCACTTGATGATTTTATTTAACAAATCATGAATCTTGAATTGATGCTTTGGTGAGAATGTTGTTTTAAATGTTCATAGGATGAAGACCGGAGAGAGAGGGGAAGCATTACGAAATGAGGTCATCGAAAGGGGATGGTCATAAGGTTCAGTCATCAGGAGCGACATGTTTGGCATAAAAACTGCCTTGGCGAGGTTATTAAGACTTGACAATATATTTCATGGTGGAACCGCATGAGCTATAAGTAAAAACAATATAAATATTAAAAATAAACAAAGTTCTTACTTTTAAGAAAATATCAAATAATAATATCATTTAAATATTATTTTAGTCGCTTAACGACAATCATAGATAAATAATTATAAAGTGGCATCATTACATTAATTCATTAATCCAATTATGCCACCCTACAACTACGTGCCTATAAACTTAATTAAGAAAAGAAGATAATATTAATAATATTAATTATTTAAATAAACTTTTCATCTTCTTTTCTTTTCATTTTATTTTTTCCTCTTTATTTTTCTTTTCACTTGATTGAATAAAGAATTTGAGCATGAATCTTGTAACGACAGGGAAGTTGTAAGGTTGGCTCAAAATAATATATGTTAGCTTTGTCGTGCATCGGCACCCATTCTGGTATCCGGACTTCTCTCATTACAACTTTTCACATTTGAAATACCTTTTCTCTATTACGGTGTTAACAACACCCAATACTTTATTATTTGCATCCAAAACAATTGTAGTCACTGTGGGATTCTGAATAGGAGGCGATTTAGAGTCAAGTGAAAGCGTTTCAAACTACGGAACAGTGTGTCACATAAGGAGGCGTTTTATATTTCTTTCCATTTTATTTACCTTGCTTAAGTAGAGTTGGCTGTGAGTTATTTAATTTAAGGGTTCCATGTTTCCAAACTTTATTACAAGCATGCCGTCTTCATTATGTTATAGACCATTCGAACTTTCTTTTAAAGTTTGCCTTTACATCTATGTGTACTGTAGTAAGGCGAATACCATAGTTGGATACAATCTTTCTTGTCCAAAGTAATACTTTTAGTTCAGTTGAATGTCTTAGAGTAATAGTTTACATTCAAATTTGCCAATTTTTATGAATAACCTTTGAAGTTCTTCATAAAACTTTATTTCTATTCATTTGAAAATATGATATAATGTCTGATAATTGAAATGAGAGCACCAAGGAGATCACCCGGCTAAATGCTAGAATGAGGTGATGAAGGTGCGAATTATACAAATAAAGTTAATTTGAAGGCACCAAGGAATCACCGGCTGATTGGCCTATTTATGGTGAGGAGGTGTAGATGAATCTATTAACAACAAATATGAGAATGTTATTGTTACCAATTTAACATGCCTTTTAAATTGTTATGTTTTACGCTAAACTGATTATGTTTTAACTGCTGACTAAGTGTGTTTAGCTGCTGAGAGTATATAGTACAGAACGAAAAGAACGCAGCAAACAAAGTACAAAAAGCATAAGAAAGAGAATTGATCACTTTTTCAGGATACAAGTACTGAAATAATATTCAAAGTATTCAAATTAATATATTTTACAAAGTGTTCATATTTACACAGTACTTGAATACAATGCATTCAGATATTACTAGTGCTCTCAGCCCCTAACATAAATATCTGAATTAAACACATGGTACAAACAGAAAAGTACTGAAAAAGAGATAGAAAGGAAAGGCATCCATTGCCTGAATGGAAAGTTGTTGCGTTGAACGTTGGAGGGCTGATCTTGCATCTCCATTTGGGAGTAAAACTTGCAAAAAATGAGTAAAGAAATGGATCAGTTCATACGAACTGAGCAATGGAAAACTTTCCTATCATCTATACTCAGCTGTTTATACAACATGGTTATCCAGATAACTATGCTAAAAGGCAAGGCGGCAAGAAAATTTGAAGAAAATAAAACATGTTTTTATTAATGAGTTTGTTCCATGTGTAGATACAGGTATGAAGACTTAAGGCTATAGAAGGATCATGCGTAAGTTACATGCATGAAGCCTTTTGGCTGAAATTGTTCGGGCAAAGACAGAAAATATTGGGGAGGCTGTTGAGGGGGCATGCATAAATTACAAGTATGGGACCTTCCGGTTAAACCAATGTAGCTGATTGAAGAAATTGAGGAGATCATAGAAAGGACGTGCATAAGTTACACGTACGAAACTTTCTGGTCAAATCAAGGAGCGGCAAAGGCAAAGGACGAGAGGAGATCGTTGAGGGGGCATACATAAGTTCAAGTATGGGACCTTCCGGTCAAATCATGAAGGACATGTAAGGTTTCAAAATCTGAAGCTAAAGGAATTTCAATTATTTTTGCAAGTATATTTCAGCATATATCAGGAAAAGTGCAGGTACAATTAGTCATAAGGTCGATCAGAATTACCTATTAGTGCTGTATCAATAGGAAAAGAAAGGAAATCTGCTACAGGAAAATCAAACTTATATGAGGAAAGTACAGAGGCAAATTTTTTTTTTTCATTCATGATATCCATCTTATTTATGTGCTTCATGTTCATCGAATGATGATCTAATCTACGAAAGAACAAAACAGTACGCTGAAATGTGTGTCAACAACAAAAAAAAAAGATTTTTAGTTGCAGCATAACAGGAATTTTATCAGCCATTACAACTTCCAAGACATGCGTGGTGATAAAACGAAACAAATGCTACATGCTGGAATGTGTATCAGCATACAAAGACTAAGTTGAAGATTAAACAAGAAACATAATTATTATTTCTTATGCAGGAAAAGTGTTAAAAGACTATGAGCTTCATATGACATATGGGAGTCACGAACCCCTGTTCGAACCCCATAAGTGATGGATCAATATGCTGAGAAAAATAAATACTTCAATGATTATCAAATGCTCAGAACAGAAGGAACAAAATTACATATCAATCATTTCAAACTACAGAATACAATGGAAGTTACAGAATGTTGCTAAACTGGAAGTGTACATGCTGAATATTCTTTTATCAGAATGATGGATATCAACAGATAAGGGTTTGAAACTCATTTTTTATGCCAAGAAGAGTCATGATATATGTATTATTACAAGGGAGGGGTCTTGTTCTGCCAAGTCAAATTCGCTATGTGAAATATTTTGAACGAGTTCTTACATGTTTCAATGGTGAAGTTCAACCTGGAAGGAGGTGCATACTACGGGGATTTCGTCTTCATAAATGCCCATACTGGTTTCGGCCTTCTATTGCAGTATCTGATCATGAAAGGTTAAGGGGTCTTGTAGAGTTGAGGGGTGACTTCAAGGTCTATTTTCATGATCGACATGGAGATTTTTACTGTTGGCTGAACACAACAATGATGGAAAACAGGCAGATTCTGAACCCCTCTGATCTTGATGGTTTTGACAAGAAGAAACTGCCTTGCCCAGGGTTTCAGATTGAGGTTGTGGTGACGGATTATAATGCTACAGTGCCTTCTCGATCTAAAGATACTACAACTACTGATATCATTGGTGTGGCAAAATCAGAAAGCAGACCTTTGCAGACAGGAGAAAGTCATAATAAAAGCTACAGCATGATAAAGGAGAACAAGAAAACTTTCATGGTATCAACAAAACAAAACCCACAAGGCAAAAATTATGGGTTCATGTGCAATGTTTATCTACAACAAAGGAAACAGTTATGCAATGAAGAAAATTTCAACAGTAGCTATGGTGAAATGGAGAGAAAACTCTCACATAATCAGTAGTAAAAGTGAGACCAGTACATACCAGCGAAAGAACTCCATATGGCCAGTAAATAAGGCATCATAACCTTAACAGCAGCCATCCAAAAATATGACAGGCATCAACAAAATAAAACCCGCAAGTGAAAGCTCAAATTCGAGCCAGTATAGAAACAAGAAGCTTTTTCCCTGTAACAGCAAGAAATGGTGTCCATAGAAGCAATAACTTGTGCCAAGGCTTAAACTCCAACAGTAAGAATATTGCAAGAAAGAAGCAAGTACCAGTAGCTCATGGCTCAGGGAAGAGAGAATCACGTCCAACATTTATGAAGATCTTAACCCAGCAAAAAGGCTCAGAAACTACAGTAAAACATGGTGAGCTCGCACCAAAATGTGGTCCAATATGTGCTCAAATATACGGAGCAGAACTCGCAGCCAAAGTATATAAAAATGGCGCCCAAAATAACATGAATCCGCTGTCAAAGAATGCCCAAAAATCCGCAGCCAGCATGGTAAACTCGCCCATCAGCACATAAAAATAACCACTACTAACAGAGAAAGCAGAATATGGCGTCCAAAGTCCATGGTAATAACCAGCAAAGGGAGAAAATCGCAACAAACTTCTTGCATGCGGCTAGGGTTTGTAAGAAACCCTTCATCTCTTCCTAAAACGTGAATGAGCAAACAGTGAAACAAAACATGCCTTTTTCCATCACTTTGAGCGTACTACAAAATTCGCCCTTTTCTATTTTTAATAGAGTTTCGGGTTCGGGCCATGTAAGTTTGAGCATTTTTTTTTCAACTTAATATAGATTTTGTATAAATCTATTATATGTATGATGCCAAATCCATTAAGGCATATAGATACATTAATAATAGTTAGGATATATATTATAAATATTATATATATTAATTAAATATGACTAAATATTTATCTAATATATATAATACTTATAATATATATTTGATATTCCCTTCGTTATATTTAATTAAAACTGATATGTTTTAAATAAGAAAAAATAAAATTATTATTATTAAAACATATCAATATTAATTGAAAAAAAAAAAAAAAAAAAGAAGAGAACTTTTGTAAAATTAATAAATTAAAAGGCTATAATTGTAAGGACTCTAATTTTATTAATTAATTAAAGGGAATTAAAAAGAAATTTTGAATGCCTAAATGCGAGGAGAGAAACAGGTGGACATTCAGTTAACAAGGGGTATTTTGAGGCCAGGTTTAGTTTCAGTTTCATATACAAATTTGTGAGTTATTTATGGGGGAGGTGAGATCAGTTATGCATGCAGTTCAGATGGAGGGTTTATTTTATGCATATATTGCATAATTTGGAGCATTTTCACATGCTATTTTTGAGGGTTATTTAGTTTATCCGAGTTTTTGTGCATGATTTTGGAGAGTTAAAGGCAGTTTTAAGTTATCCAGCAGTTGGGCAAATGGTTAAGTGCAGTTTTCAGAGGCTCTTTCATTGTTTTCATCATTTTTTGTTGATTTTTCCTAGGCATAAGTTTAGAATCCGAGTTAGGGTTATTCTTCTATATATTGTACTTTCACCTCATTATGAGGGACTTTCTTTCAGATTCAGATTTTTTGCAGATTGCAGATTTTGAGTTGATTGTAAGGGCACTTGTGACAGAGATTTTTTCAGCATTGATTATAGAGATACAGCGGTTCCTTATCATAGATTCTTGTGTGATTTTGTGAATTCTTTGCTTTAGTGTTGTGTTCGCCTTCATTATAGCTACATTCCTAGTTGCAGATTTGAATCGTGATACATGTGATTACAAGTCTATGTTTGTGATTATTGTTTTCTTTCAGAAAATTGGTAAGACTTAGGTATCCTTTTCAAAGCAAGAGATCCCAATCCTTACATAGAAACACTTTTGTGATTATGTGATTGTCTGATATTGTGAATTAATTGTCTTTTTTTGTAGTTTGTGCTGAAGTGATCAAAATTACATTCATAACCATTGGTGTATCACCTCACTTAGATTGGTTTTAATCATTCATTCTTTCATTTCTTACTCCTATCTTGAGTACAATTTAGGATTAGGTGATCACAACTTAGGAACCGGCCCAGCTTCCGGAGATTCTTCTCTCGTTTTAGGACAACCCACCACATGAGAGAGTTTCCGCTGTTTCACAGGGTAGCTTGATTTTACATCTCGCTAAAGGCGCAAATCCTGATTGACAACAGTTTTTTGGCACGCCCGGTGGGACCACGAACTGCTTCACAGTTCACTGATTTTCAAGATTTTACTGCTGTTTTGGTGTGAACAGCAATATTTCAGCCTTTTTGAAGGTATTTTATTAACACCTGACGACTCTATGTTTAAGGTTTATCACAGATTCAGTTGCAGTTTGGTGATTTTTTAATGAGAAGAGCTCCCAGAAGGACAACAAGAGGAAGAAGAACACCAACAGTTTCAAGGGGAAGATTAGTTTCACCATCCGGATCAGATTTTTCAGCGCTTGAATATCCTACAATTGAAGAACAGCTAACAAATTCTGAAGAATCCGTGATAGTTATTGAAGATATTGGTTTTCCTGAAGACTCAAGTGTTCGAGATCATTCTGAATCTGAAGGGCCCATTTTTGAGCCATTATCAAGGGACCAATTTGTATTTTCAGCATCTACAAGTGGTGCTACAGCTGCTGTTATAGGTCTGAAAACATATCAGTGGAAGGTAAATCAGGCTATCCGACCTTCATTACCATTTGTAGCACAGCAACAAATACCACCAGTTCGTCAAATGGCCCGAAATTTGCCATTTTTAGCTTTTAATGCTGGCAACCCCTTACAGATTGCTGTCCATCATGATATTCCACCAGCAGCATTAAAAAGTGTGCCATATTTTATTGGTGAAAACCATGTTTCAGCAGTGGAACATATTAAGGATATTGCTACTCTTTCCGGATTACACCAGGTTTAGCATGAAGATGTGGCCTTGAAGTTATTAGCTGCATCTTTCAGAGGTAAAGCATTAATTTGGTTTAGAAGTCTTGCGGTAAATTCAATTGATACATGGGACGCATTGGGAAGCTTGTTAATCAGCAAGTTCGAAGATAAGTCTGATAATCTTTCTTTGGTTGAACAGTTGACTACCATTAAGAGGCATCCTGATGAGCATATTTCTGATTTTAATTTTCGTTTTCAGCGAACTTGGGATAGAATTCCAGCAACTGTTAAGCCTTCTAATGATTATGCATATTTATTTCATTTAAAAGCTTTTAACAACGATATTTCAGTTATGATACAATCTATGGGAGGGCGTACTTTACCGGATGCATTTGATGTTACTGTAAGGGCTGAAAATAGTTTAATACAAGCTGGTAAACTACCTCCTAGGCCTCCAATGCCTTATTCTATGGAAATACAGCAGATGGTACCAGCTGTTATACCACCATTGGCTGCAATTCCACCTATGCCTGCATTACCAGCATTTAATGTACAGGTTGCAGCAGAGGAGCATGCTGCTACAGCTCCTATTAGACAGCTACAGGAGCAAAATCAGGGCTTAATTGAGAAAAGTGACAGTATGATGAAAACATTGCAGACTTATGGGAATGAGATAACGAATTTAAAGAGACAACAAGGTCAATATAATAAGCCTAATCAACCATCTTATTAGGAAAGTAGGCAGTATAACCAAGCTTCAGGTTCAAACCAGCAAAGACAACCTCAAGGACAACAAAGGAATTATGGTCAAAGGACCAATCAGCCCTACAATTATGCAACTCCTAGCAATTCAAAGGAATTGGTAGTTGTTCCTCAAAACAACCATGCACATGACGAAGAATGGTGCAATACTTGTAACGCTGGTCATTATTGGTTGGATTGTGCATATGAACTTGAGGCAAGGAAGCGAGATCTTTTGAAAGAACAACAGATTACAAACCAAGGAGAGGTTCATCTTGAACAAGTGCAACAACAAGTACAACAACAAGGTAATTCTAATGCTACTTTGATGAATTTTATTGAAGATGAGGCTGTTATAGCAGCAAATTTTGATCAAAATCAAGCTTGGAAGCCTGTATCAGTGGGAACAAGGTCAAAAGACCAAGCTACAAATAATTTACAACATCAAGCTGATAAATCAAAACAGCAGCAGGCCAATTCTGGTAACACTCAAACAGGACCATCAAGTGCACAAAAAATGCAGTATATACCAAAAGGACAGCAAACTCAAGCACAAAAAGCGAGCTTACAGCCATCACAACAGCAGAAAGAGCCTGCTGTACCAAAGAATCAGTCAAAGGTTAGTACTCAAAATTTCAATATTGTTGAACATTTGAAGAAGACTCATGTTCTTGTCTCTATGTGGGATGTTTTAGCACTCCCGGGTCAAAAAGACATGTTACAGGAAGCATTACATTCACTCACCCTGTCTGATAGTGCTTTGGCACAGCAAACCCCAACAGTCATGATAGCTGCAAACGTTAATAATTCGCAACAGCCAGCCAAAATAGTCAAGCCACCACCCTTTTACGTTACAGTCATAATAGGCAAGTACCTTGTCCATAATTGCATGATAGATTCAGGTACCACTAGCTCAATTATGCCAAAGAAGATTGTAGACCAGCTAGGCCTTGAATATGAACCAATTGAAAAGGGGGTAGTGTAGCTGGACGGGACAGCCATTGAGACAATTGGAGTTATAAGGAATATGGATCTGACCTTGCATGCTTGTCCTAGTTTTTCGGTTCCCATGGATATATACATCATTGACCTACCTCCCTATTTTTCCATATGTCTATCACGTGATTTTACAGCCAAAATAGGGGGTTATGTGTCTGCTGATTGGTCTCATATGCTTTTCCGCACTAGGTACGGTACTAAAGTGACGATTCTATCTGAACCTATTGCCAAAGATTGCCTTGAACTTAATGTTGTTGCTGCTGAAAATAATATAGCAGCTGTTTTATTCGATAAAGAGGAAATTAATGTTGTTTATGAGTCCAAAACGCCCATAGACAATACTCCTGATATATTGTTAGATGAATGCGTTGCTGAAAACACTGAAATTTCAGAATCACAGGTTGAAGAACCAAGTCTGGGCAATTACGTTATCCATGAGACTACTGATTTTTTGTCAAATATCATGAAAACTACGGATTTAAATACAGAACAACAGGGTAATGAGGTATGGAAATTATTTTTTGATGGTTCATGCAGTAAGACAGGTGCTGGAGGAGGTTGCATGCTGATTTCATCAGCCAATGAAAGGTATTATGCATCTTTTAGGTTTACTTTCAGCTGTACCAACAATGTTGCTGAATATGAAGCGTTGGTTAATGGATTAAAATGGGCTATCAAAAGAGTTATCAGCTGCTTACAGGTTTATGGTGATTCTGAACTGATTGTTAATCAAGTTAGGAATGCTCATGCTACAAAAAATGATTTATTGAAAAGTTACAAACATGTTGTATGGGATTTAATTGAAGGATTTGAAGCTTTTAACCTGCAATCTGTCCCTAGAAATCAGAATAAGCATGCTGACAGACTTGCTGCAATTGGTGCACAATATGATATTCCTACTGAAATCAGCAAGAACAAAGGAAATAATCATGTAAAAGTGGTTGTTAGACCTGCTGTATCAAACAACGCTGAAAGTTGGCAAGTTTTTGAGTCTGATCAACACATTGTTAATTTTTTGAGAGAAGAAGCTGAGTTTTCTCAGCCTAACTAGCAGAAATTGCAGGAACAATATGAGGATCAGATTATCCAGTTGAGAACAAATAAGATGCCAAAAGGTTTGGTAACCTTAGAATCTATTTTTAATACTGATGATTAGTTCAAAAAAGATAAATCCAACTTGCAGATTAAGGAAGAGCACTATGAAGAAGTAGAAATTGCAAAAGGTAAGAAGCTCAAACTTGGCAAGGTATGCACCCCTGAAGAGAAACAGTTTTTCGTCAACCTAACCAATGAATTTTAGGATGTCATTGCTTGGAGTTATTTAGATTTAAAAGGGTTTGATCCTAACATCGCTCAACATACCATTGAGTTAGAACCGGGTGCAAAACCGGTTAGACAAAAACAGAGACCAATTAATCCCAAGCTGGAACCTCTTATGATTAAGGAGCTGAATAAGTTAATAGAAAGCAATATTATTTTTCCTATTAAACATACCTCTTGGGTTTCTAATCTGGTTCCTGTTAGGAAGAAAAATGGAGAAATCAGATTATGTGTTGATTTCCATGATTTAAACAGGGCTTCATTGAAAGATAGACATCCTTTGCCTTCAATGGAGCAAATCTTGTAGTTGTTTCAGGTTCAGAACGCTTCTCATTGCTGGATGGTTTTTTCAGTTACAACCAAATTTTAGTCAAAGCAAAAGACAGATTTAAAACAGCCTTCACCACCAAATGGGGCACTATGGCTTATCAAAAGATGCCATTTGGTTTATCAAACGCTGGTGCAACTTTTCAGAAAGCAATGGATAAAGCGTTTCTGAATCTAATGTACAGGTTTGTGCTGGTTTATCTAAGTGATATTACTGTTTTTTCAAAGAATGAAGCAGATCACTTTCAGCACTTAAAGGTAATATTCGAGAGATGTAGGGAGTATGGTATATCTTTGAACCCTAAGAAAAGCGTTTTTTCTGTTCATGAAGGTAAATTGTTAGGATTTATTGTGTCAAAAGAAGGTATTACCATAGAACCGGAAAGAGTAAGTGTAATTCTTGCTCTACCACTTCCAGCACATAAGAAGGGATTGCAAAGTTTCTTAGGAAGAATAAATTTTATAAGAAGATTTATTCCAAATGTTGCTGAATTATTGATCCCATTAACAGCTATGCTTAAGAAAGGTATTGTTTTCAGCTGGACTAAGGAAGGTAAACGCAATTTTGAACTGATAAAAGAAGCATTAGCAGCTGCTCCTACATTGTTAAATCCAGATTTCTCTAAGGACTTTATATTGTATGCTTATGGTAACATTGATTCTATCAGTGCTATGTTAGTATAGCAAAATGATGAAGGTTCTAAATAGCGATTAGCATTTTTTAGCCAAGGACTTAAAGATTATGAGTTACATTATTCTTTCGTGGAAAAACATGTTCTTGCTGTTATTAGAAGTTTGAAAAAATTCAGGCATATGCTTTCCAATAATAAAATCAAAATAATGGTAGCTCATCATTCTGTTAAAGATTTCTTGCACAATAAAGATTTGAATACTAAAAGAGCAGGTTGGATTACTAAAGCCATGGAATACGATATTGAAATCAATGTAACCAAGCTGGTTAGAGGTAAGGGATTATGCGAACAGCTAGCTGGAAACAGAATTAATAATTTGAATAATGATAATGATGCTATCTTGACCATGTTAGATAAGGAACAACCTGTTGTACATAATATTCAAATTGATTGGGTAGAAGATATGATAAGATTCTTACAAACAGGACGCTGCCCTGAAGGTTTGGAGAGATCAAAACGAAGGTATTATAGATTACAAGCTATTCCTTACTGTCTAATGAATGGTATTTTGTTTAAAAAGGATCTATAGGGTGTATTGCTGAGATGTATAAAACCAGATCAGATTGAGCACATTTTGCATCAATTTCATGAAGGACCAGCTGGAGGTCACTTCTCACCAAGAGCCACAGCTCTTAAGGTGATGAAGGCAGGCTACTATTGGCCAAGCGTATTCAAAGACGCACATCTTTGGGTAAGAAGATGCAACAAGACTAGCCATTCATGAAATGGGCCCTAGATTTCATTGGCATCATTAACCCACCTTCCAGTGCAGGTCATAAATGGGTATTGATAGCCACAGATTATTTTACAAAATGGACTGAAGCAGTAGCCCTTAAAGATGCAAATGAGACTGCTGTTTTAAATTTTTATGAGGATTTAATTTGCAGATTTGGTGTACCAGATTCAATTATTTCAGATAACGCACTTGCTTTTACAGAAAATAAGATTGCTGAATGGGCTGTTAAGAATGGCGTGTATCTGAATACTTCATCAAATTATTACCCACAGGGTAATGCGCAAGCTGAATCCACCAACAAGAATCTGATTCGCATCATAAAGAGAACATTATAAGGGAATCAACATTCTTGGCACGAGAAGTTGAAATCAGCACTGTGGGCTGATCGGATAACTTCCAAGAGATCAACTGGTATGTCTCTGTACACGCTGGTTTACGGTAAAGAAACTAGATTACTAGTTTCAGTTGAGTTTCCAGCATTAGATTTTATGCATCAGTTAGATATGATTGATGAAGAACCAATGATGGTAAGGCTGACCCAACTCAATGAACTAGAAGAAAAAAGAAAAGATGCTTTACGAACCATTGAGCATCATCAAGTTCAGATGAAGAAGACATTTGACAAAAAGGCATCTCCAAAAGATTTCCAGCTGGGAGACTTAGTACTAAAATGGGATGAATTGAAAAGTAGGCCTGGAAAGCATTCAAAATTCGATGCCATGTGGGTTGGTCCGTACATCATAACCGGAACCATGCAAAATAATGCTTTCCATTTGTCTACACTTGAAGGAGAAGAGTTGAAAATCCCGGTTAATGGGATTCACCTCAAGCGATGCTTTTGAGGTATTTTTTCAGATTATAATAAGTGCTTTGGCACAGTAGAGTAGAGGCGTGATTTAATTTCAGATTTCAATAAAGTGCTGTTCCAGCACATCTAGTTTCAAATTTCAGCATGTTAGTGGTTAGTAATAAAGCTGGAAACTACACCACATTATTATCAATCAGCCATCAGCACATGAGATACATATCATACAAAGCATGGAATGAATTCCAATGCTCTGAATCATACATGCCTCACGGATTCATGACAGGCTCATGATAACATGATGTAATTCCCAACCATTCAGCCGTAAAGAAATCAGAAAGCACTCAAGCACATTGTTGGTATAGGTCTCTTCATAATATTTTTCAGAAAAACAGCAATCATAAATTCTGGTTTTGATTATTGGTTGGCTTGAATAAATCTCTTACCCCATAGCAGCAAGATGATGTGTTATCCACCATCATACTAGACTGATATACCGCTGTGTATAACATAGAAATACTGAAAAAAGGAGGAATGGTCACTCCAAGACAGCTGGCATACCACCCTAGTACAATCATGAATAATGCATCACATTGCTGTTATGACGCAAGGTACACATTCAAGCTAATAGTTCAAGTTTTATGGTAGTTTTTTCAATAAATTTTCAGTCAAATCTGAGAGGTGTCATAACAGCCAGCAGCTATCAATCTTCACAACCACAATACAATTATTATCACAGAAAAGGGATCATAAAGGAAACAAATTTTTTCCCTTTACTATGATACAATTCTATCCTGGTTATCAAAACAAATAGCTATAAGATCCTATGGCAGCTAACAGATCCGTTTGAAAAAAGTTCATTTTTCAGTTTTCAGGTTTAGTTTTCAGTTTTTCAATTCAGTAAGGCGTGTTCATTTCAGCAAGTGTGTTTCAGTTTTTAGAGTTTCAATTTTCAGAGTTTCAGTTTTTTTAAAGTTTTAAGAAGGTTCAGTTTTCTAAGTGCTGAAGATGACTCTATGCCTAATGGATTGACAAGACAACTGGTCTATTACTGTTTAGCAAGCAAACAACCCTGAGAGGTTGCCAAAAATGTTACCAATCTAACATGCCTTTTAAATTGTTATGTTTTACGCTAAAATGATTATGTCTTAATTGCTGACTAAGTGTGTTTAGCTGCTTAGAGTATATAGTACAGAACGAAAAGAACGCAACAAACAAAGTACAAAAAGCATAAGAAAGAGAATTGATCACTTTTTCAGGATACAAGTACTGAAATAATATTCAAAGTATTCAAATTAATATATTTTACAAAGTGTTCATATTTACACAGTATTTGAATACAATGCATTCAGATATTATTAGTGCTCTCAGCCCCTAACATAAATATCTGAATTAAACACATTGTACAAACAGAAAAGTACTGAAAAAGAGATAGAAAGGAAAGGCATCCATTGCCTGAATAGAAAGTTGTTGCGTTGAACGCTGGAGGGCTGATCCCGCATCTCCATTTGGGAGTAAAACCTGCAAAAAATGAGTAAAGAAATGGATCATTTCATACGAACTGAGCAATGGAAAACTTTCCTATCATCTATACTCAGCTGTTTATACAACATGGTTATCCAGATAACTATGCTAAAAGGCAAGGCGGCAAGAAAATCTGAAGAAAATAAAACATGTTTTTATTAATGAGTTTGTTCCATGTGCAGATACAGGTATGAAGACTTAAGGCTATAGAAGGATCATGCGTAAGTTACATGCATGAAGCCTTTTGGCTGAAATTGTTCGGGCAAAGACAAAAGATATTGGGGAGGCTGTTGAGGGGGCATGCATAAATTACAAGTATGGGACCTTCCGGTTAAACCAATGTAGCTGATTGAAGATATTGAGGAGATCATAGAAAGGACGTGCATAAGTTACAAGTACGAAACTTTCTGGTCAAATCAAGGAGCGGCAAAGGCAAAGGACGAGAGGAGATCGTTGAGGGGGCATACATAAGTTCAAGTATGGGACCTTCCGGTCAAATCATGAAGGACATGTAAGGTTTCAAAATCTGAAGCTAAAGGAATTTCAATTATTTTTGCAAGTATATTTCAGCATATATCAGGAAAAGTGCAGGTACAATCAGTCATACGGTCAATCAAAATCACCTATTAGTGCTGTATCAATAGGAAAAGAAAGGAAATCTGCTATAGAAAAATCAAACTTCTATGAGCAAAGTACAGAGGCAAATTTTTTTTTTTTTTTTTTTCATGATATCCATCTTATTTATGTGCTTCATGTTCATCGAACGATGATCTAATCTACGAAAGAGCAAAACAGTACGCTGAAATGTGTATCAGCAACAATAAAAAAAGATTTTTAGTTGCAACATAATAGGATTTTTATCAGCCATTACAACTTCCAAGACATGTGTGGTGATAAAACGAAACAAATGCTACATGCTGGAATGTGTATCAGCATACAAAGACTAAGTTGAAGATTAAACGAGAAACATAATTATTATTTCTTATGCAGGAAAAGTGTTAAAAGACTATGAGCTTCATATGACATATGGGAGTCACGAACCCCTGTTCGAACCCCATAAGTGATGGATCAATATGCTGAGGAAAATAAATACTTCAATGATTATCAAATGCTCAGAACAGAAGGAACAAAATTACATATCAATCATTTCAAACTACAAAATACAATGGAAGTTACAGAATGCTGCTAAACTGGAAGTGTACATGCTGAATATTCTTTTATCAGAATGATGGATATCAACAGATAAGGGTTTGAAACTCATTTTTTATGCCAAGAAGAGTCATGATATATGTATTATTACAAGGGAGGGGTCTTGTTTTGCCAAGTCAAATTCGCTATGTGAAATATTTTGAACGAGTTCTTACATATTTCAATGGTGAAGTTCAACCTGGAAGGAGGTGCATACTACGGGGATTTCGTCTTCATAAATGCCCATATTGGTTTCGGCCTTCTATTACAGTATCTGATCATGAAGGGTTAAGGGGTCTTGTAGAGTTGAGGGGTGACTTCAAGGTCTATTTTCATGATCGACATGGAGATTTTTACTGTTGGCTGAACACAACAATGATGGAAAACAGGCAGATTCTGAACCCCTCTGATCTTGATGGTTTTGACAAGAAGAAACTGCCTTGCCCAGGGTTTCAGATTGAGGTTGTGGTGACGGATTATAATGCTACAATGCCTTCTCAATCTAAAGATACTACAACTACTGATATCATTGGTGTGGCAAAATCAGAAAGCAGACCTTCGCAGACAGGAGAAAGTCATAATAAAAGCTACAGCATGATAAAGGAGAACAGGAAAACTTTCATGGTATCAACAAAACAAAACCCACAAGGAAAAAATTACGGGTTCATGTGCAATGTTTATCTATAGCAAAGGAAACAGTTATGCAATGAAGAAAATTTCAATAGTAGCTATGGTGAAATGGAGAGAAAACTCTCACATAATCAGTAGTAAAAGTGAGACCAGTATATACCAGCGAAAGAACTCCATACGGCCAATAAATAAGGCATCATAACCTTAACAGCAGCCATCCAAAAATATGACAGGTATCAACAAAATAAAACCTGCAAGTGAAAGCTCAAATTCGAGCTAGTATAGAAGCAAGAAACTTCTGCCTTGTAACAACAAGAAATGGTGTCCATAGAAGCAATAACTTGTGCCAAGGATTAAACCCCAACAGCAAGAATATTGCAAGAAAGAAGCAAGTACCAGTAGCTCATGGCTCAGGGAAGAGAGAATCACGTCCAACATTTATGAAGATCTTAACCCAGCAAAAAGGCTCAGAAATCGCAGTAAAACATGGTGAGCTCGCACCAAAATGTGGTCCAATATGTGCTCAAATATACGGATCAGAACCCGTAGCCAGAGTATATAAAAATGGCGCCCAGAATAACACGAATCCGCTGTCAAAGAATGCCCAAAAATCCGCAGCCAGCATGGTAAACTTGCCCATCAGCACATAAAAATAACCATTGCTAACAGAGAAAGCAGAATATGGCGTCCAAAGTCCATGGTAATAACCAGCAAAGGGAGAAAATCGCAGCAAACTTCTTGCATGCGGCTAGGGTTTGTAGGAAACCCTTCATCTCTTCCTAAAACGTGAATGAACAAACAGTGAAACAAAACATGCCTTTTTCCATCACTTTGAGCGTACTTCAAAATCCGCCCTTTTCTATTTTTAATAGAGTTTCGGGTCCGGGCCATGTAAGTTTGAGCATTTTTTTTTTAACTTCATATAGATTTTGTATAAATCTATTATGTGTGATGCCAAATCCATTAAGGCATATAGATACATTAATAATAGTTAGGATATATATTATAAATATTATATATATTAATTAAATATGACTAAATATTTATCTAATATATATAATACTTATAATATATATTTTATATTCCCTTCGTTATATTTAATTAATACTGATATGTTTTAAATAAGAAAAAATAAAATTATTATTATTAAAACATGTCAATATTAATTGAAAATAATATTAAAAAAAGAAGAAGAGAACTTTTGTAAAATTAATAAATTAAAAGGCTATAATTATAAGGCCTCTAATTTCATTAATTAATTAAAGGGAATTAAAAAGAAATTTTGAATGCCTAAATGCGAGGAGAGAAACAGGTGGACATTCAGTTAACAGGGGGTATTTTGAGGCCAGGTTCAGTTTCAGTTTCATATACAAATTTGCGAGTTATTTATGGTGGAGTTGAGATCAGTTATGCATGCAGTTCAGATGGAGGGCTTATTTTATGCATATATTGCATGATTTGGAGCATTTTCACATGCTATTTTTGAGGGTTATTCAGTTTATCCGAGTTTGAGTTTTTGTGCATGATTTTGGAGAGTTAAAGGCAGTTTTAAGTTATCCAACAGTTGGGCAAATGGTTAATTGCAGTTTTTAGAGGCTCTTTCATTGTTTTCATCATTTTTTGGTGATTTTTCCTAAGCATAAGTTTAGAATCCGAGTTAGGGTTATTCTTCTATATATTGTACTTTCACCTCATTATGAGGGACATTCTTTCGGATTCAGATTTTTTGCAGATTGCAGATTTTGAGTTGATTGTAAGGGCACTTGTGACAAATTTTTTCAGCATTGATTATAGAGATACAGCGGTTCCTTATCATAGATTCTTGTGTGATTTTGTGAATTCCTTGCTTTAGTGTTGTGTTCGCCTTCATTATAGCTACATTCCTAGTTGCAGATTTGAATTGTGATACATCTGATTGCAGGTCTATGTTTGTGATTATTGTTTTCTTGCAGAAAATTGGTGAGACTTAGGTATCTCTTTCAAAGCAAGAGATCCCAATCCTTACATAGAAACACTTTTGTGATTATGTGATTGTCTGATATTGTGAATTAATTGTCTTTTTTTGTAGTTTGTGCTGAAGTGATCAAAATTACATTCATAACCATTGGTGTATCACCGCACTTAGATTAGTTTTAATCATTCATTCTTTCATTTCTTACCCTTATCTCGAGTACAATTTAGGATTAGGTGATCACAACTTAGGAATCGGCCTAGCCTCCGGAGATTCTTCTCTCGTTTTAGGACAACCCACCACTCGAGAGAGTTTCCGCTGTTTCACAGGGTAGCTTGATTTTACATCTCGCTAAAGGCGCAAATCTTGATTGACAACAGTTATTAGCAAACTATACAATAAATAATAAATTAATGCATTAGCTCATGCAAGATCCACTTTTGAAATAAGTTGTCAAGCTAAGTGATGAAGATCGGGTTATAAACCCACATTTCAAAATCCTTGGCCAAGGTGGAATTAGGAAAACTTGCCAAAACAAATTGATCTTGTTGTTGTCTAGGCGCTTTAGTTATTCCTTCGGATAACTGTTGGGACCTCAACCGACCTGGATACTCTGATGGCTGCAACAATGAACATCTCAAGCCTGACCTCGAGGTAGGGAGGGCTGTTCTATTAAATTAGAACTTGTGGGGATAAGTAAAAGGTCCGCGGCTGGGTGGTTAAGCCTATGTTAATGCTTCTCCTCTCAGCAAAGCCAGAGCTTGAACAGCCTATTAAGGAAGCTTTACACAAATCTGAATGCTCTTTATCAAATCTGTAAGTTTAGTGTTTCTTTTCAAATTTATTAGTAATTTACTTTAAAGATGGATATTTTAAGATTAGAACGTAATTATCTCTATTTTTCTTTCATGCAATTGAATAATAGAAATAGATAAGTATTTATTTTTCATTTGAACAAGAAATTTATTAGTTATTGTTATCAATGTAATTCTTGATAGATTAGAAATGCAATTTAGATTTAATTTTAGTTTAAATCATTAATGGAAAACTTTGTCATGTGAATGAGAAATAGAAATAGGGTAGTATAATAATGAAATTTAGTTAGAAGAAACCGGTTGTTACAACAATGTTCGCAAATGATATTACAATACCTCTTACAATGAACTAATATGCAAGTGTAGTTCTTTTTGGTATTTTCAATGCATTTATATGAAAACTAGATATGGAATGCATACCTACAGCCAATTGACATTTTGACAAACGATTGACATACAACTATTATGCTGATCATATATGCTATTAGATGGACATTTCGTCAAACAAATGGTATGCAACATATATCTCCTTTATTGAATTCATTTCCATGTACAATGTTGCTATGAATTTGCCAAGACAAATGGGCTTAAATAATTACTACAACAATACCAAATCTGATTTTGAGTTATCACTTACAACAACAAAATTATATGCATAAGATTACAATGCTAACTACTAGTAGTTGCAAGAGGAACTTGATAATAGTGATGCCCAAGGATGGAGATGAAAGTTGCAATCGGAACCAAGCTCAAATACTGTAGTGCGGCACTGTGCACGTGTATTGTAGCAGCAAAAAAAAAAAAGATTACTAATGGCTGCCAAAGATGAATCTTCAAGTCTGCACTCGATAGTCCTACAATATTCTTCAAACCCTTCAGTTATTCTCCAACTTTAAGCACAAATAGAACTCCAGAATGAAACTCTCCTGAATGCCAAATTTAGTGGATATTTTACCACCTCAAATGGTTGCAACATTGAAGAATTGACGCTTTCCAATGGCTAACTGAAATCAAACCCCTTAGTTCCTTCTCCCAAGTTCATATCAAATAAAATTGACAATAATCAGATAAATAGAAAAGAACCTCTCAAGTTAATTTATTCTTTCCTTACGAGTGCTCACTCACTTTTCTCCCCATTGTGGGATAAAAGATATTCTTATATTTGCACATTATAATATTAAAGTGACTTTATTATTATAAGTTACTTTATAACTTTATAATAACATAAAAATATTTAAATAAATCACTTAAGTCACTTGAACTTTAATATCTCTTGAAATACTTGCCTGATTGCTATGCCGTTTGAAATAGGAATTTCTCTTCATAATCCCCCATGTGACCAAATACGCTTTTTAAAAATAGAAAGGGTCCATCTCTATTACTCCTGACTTGCTATACATAGTATGGCAAATGGAGTCCAAATGATATCGAACGAAGGCCAAATCCATAAATCCCTGAATGTTGGAGATGAATCAATTCTCAGAAGACTCTCTAACCATCCTCATTAGCCTACGAGGGTCCAATAATAGGCTAAACCACAACCAAACTAAAGTATCTAGCTAGAAGGTGACATCAGAAATGATGAAAAGAAAAATAAACATATATTATGCTTTTTTTCATTGATGACTGTGATAGAAAGGGATGGATTATATTCTTAGGAGAAAAATTGAAGCCTTTAGTTGGTTCAAAGAGTTTAAGGCTCTTGTAGAAAATTAGAGTGCTAAAAATATTACAAATTTGAGGGTTGATAATGACAATTATTTTTGCATAGCATACTTTGATAGATACTACAATGATCATGGAATGTAAAGAAATAAGACAACTTCATACACGCAAGTAGAATGGAGTTGCAAAACAGATTATCATGACGTTGATAGGTAGGGCCAGAATATGTTTAGTGGGTTTAGCTTGAAATACAAGTTATGGGCAAAAGTGGCTTTTATGACTTTTTAACAGGTAAACAAGTCTCGTACATTATTTGATTAGATGCCTATGGAGGTATCGTTGAGAAAGTGCCCTCATTGTGACTGTCATCACAAAGTATCATGCTTGGATGCGAAGCTAGGAGCTCAACAATCCCATGAGACAGAATGATCTTTAGGCTTGTGGGTTACTTATTGTGAAGATCAATCTCTAGATTATAGGGCTGGTTCCCTTTAGATACATCCTAAACCTAATGCTTGACTAGAAAAAGGGTAGAAGGACACCTGAAACAAAATGCTTAAAGGAAGGTGTTGTGAGGTTTTCACACCATCGCCCCAAAAGTTTTTGGTACCCCCCTTTTCGGGCAAGCTTTGGCAATTTTCGCAGATTTTTGAAATTTTTTCAGTTGCCTTAGCAAATATTTTTTTAAGTTGTCCAAAAATTTCTAAATTTAGAAAAATTTTCGCCTTGGACAGCTTCGGGCCAGGGGAGGAGGTTAGATTTGTTTTTCCACCTGGTTTTAGCTTGATTTTCTAGAATTGACAATTTTATCCTTAGGTCAAACAAATTTCAAAGGCAATATTTTCTCGATAATTTGGATTATACTTGGTAGGATAAATTTACAAAATTTTGGATTTAGAGGGTTTTTATTTTCAAAATTGGATGTAATTATATAATCTTTAGCATTTTCAAAATATTTTTTTAGATTTAATTGTTTCGGAAAATTTTAATTTGTGGTGAAAAATTAATTTTGTGATGGTGAAATCAAATTGGAAAATCGATTTTAGATGCGAGAGAAATGATTTATTTTTGTTAAAAAATTAAAATTGCATTGCAAAATCGATTTTGGATTAAATTGCAAAAAATCAGTGTTAAATAGGTTAAATTTGCCTTGAAGATTTTAAAATCTTTTAAGAAATTGGTAAATAAAAATTGAAAAAAATTGATTTTGGCTTGCCAAATCCGATTTTAAATGATATTTTAATTACTAAAACGTCATTAAATGAAAATTTTTAGCATCTCCAAGGCTTTATTAATTTTATTTTTGCAATTTTGGTCTTAACTGACAATAAAAAATGCAAAATTTCACTACGGCAAAATTAATTTTTAGCTTGGCATTTAATTCGGGCCAGAATTGTGCACTAATTAAATTTTTCCCTCCTATAGGTGCAAGTCGGCCAACTTGGGGGAGTGAAGGGAAGATGGTATAAGAGGGATCCTCCCTCTCCCATTTCTTCATTCCATTCCAGGCTTTCTTCCATACTTGAGCGAATTCTAAGGAGGGCAACAATTTTTCTTTGCTTGGGCGATTTTTGCAAGGAGCAGATTTTCATGTTTGAGGTCTGATTTTTTCTTCCATAGAGAGCTGCAATTTTTGCCCTAGGCAAAATTTGTGGAGCCGAACTTTGTGGAATCGAAATTTGTGGAGCCGAAATTTATGGAGAGGACTGAATTCTGATTTTTCCAACTAGGGCATCATTATTTGCAAAGGGTTTGAAATTCTTAGGTCTGATCCGAACTTCAAAGAAGACCTAGCTATTGGTAAAGATGAATTCAATTCATTCTAGAGCTGAAAGGTGGTCCTTAAGCGGATTTCACTCCTTGTTCTTGTCTGGTTTTGTTTCTCTTGGTTCTTCTTGCATTCATCATCCACCACTTCATCATCCCATCTATAGGTTGAAGATTAGAGAGATAAGTGTAGAATTCATAATAGGACATTTGGCGAGGCAGAAATAAGCTAGACCACCCTAGGAATGAAGTTGGGAGATATAAGTGTAGTCCATCCAAAGGTAATGAAGGGATAAAAATAAGTGGTAGTTCCACCCCTAGGTTGAAAAATGGAGATTGATAAGTGTAGTGATAGGACTTGGCGAGGTAGAAATAAGTTAGAATCCATCGATAGAAAGAGGGTTGGAGATCGATAAGGGTAGTCCATATCACTTAGAACGAAGGGGCATAAATAAGTGTTCAGGATGGTAGATGTTAGTGCAAGCAAGAACCCTAAGGGAACACATACTAAGAAAGACACAGAGGATATGATACTCAAAACCACCTTCTTCTAAAAAATGAGGCGAATTATCAATACCAATATCGGTACAGTAAACAGGTAATAGTTGAGAGACAAACGATGGATCAAGCGGCCAAGTCATTTCAAGATAACCAGGAGGCTTATTTCATGCATCTAAAACAGGATTAGCTACACGAGGGAAAGAAGGGAGTCACCAAGGTGTCAAGGTTCACTCAAGCAGACTTCAAATCAGAGTATGGTGACCTTATTGTGCTACTCAACTGAGTCATGGGCATCTCATAAGGTATGCAATTCAAGAATTGGATGTATTACTTTATTGATGAAATTGTAAATGGAAAAGGGCAAATTTGATTGGGCTAGAATTATAAATGAAAATCTAGAATTACAACTTAGGGTAGTGCGAAACTAGAAGCAATTCCACATGGGGTCCTAGCCCTTCTATTTGATTGCAAGCCGACAAAGGTTGAAGTGCGAGCTTTGGTAAAGAATGAAATTGGGTGAAGGGCGAATTTGATTGAAGATTGAGATTTAAGAAGCCTCACAATTTCAAGAAAGAGCGGATTAGTAGAAGAGATTTGAAAATATTTGAGGCTAGGGAAGGCTTGGCTATTCGTGCAAGCTAGTTTGGTTGGATTCAAATGGGAAGGTTGGAAGACCAAGAAGGTTAAGGAAGGCAAGGATAATGGGGGAGGTTAAGTTCGATTTCAAGGTAGTGGCCAAGAGTGAGGCTCTCAAGTTGCAAAGAAGTTCACATCCAGGGAAGCCATCGAGGCCAAGGCAAGATTACCCCAAGTGCATGAAGACCTCATCCTTTTAGGGTTGTAGTCAGAATAAATAAAATGTAGTTGGAATAAATAAATGTTATGTTAGTACTTGTTATTGTTAGTCAGGTTGCGTAGTTAGGCGGTAAGGAAAAATGTCGGTTGGTTTCCAACTGACTAACTCTATAAATATGTGGAACATTGGTATTGTACATGTATAATTTTGGGTATCAATAAAATAAACTATTTCCTTGCCTCCTGGTACGCCTTCTGGTGTCATAGTATGAATGGTATGTTTAATATTTCAATTCCGTATATCATTCGGAGTAGCCTATATAATTATAAGAAAGGGTGATATTCCTGTTTACATTTTTGGCGCCGTTGCCTAGGTTCAGATCTGGAGGTACCATAGTGGTAGAATGGACTAATGGGAAGATCATTTACATCTGGTATCCAAATTGTTAATAGCAACGGAGAGGAGGAAGAAATAACTAGGGAGGATCAGTTAACATGTGACTTGGTGACAGCGTGGGAAGTTGCGGTTGGGCAGTACGTGCAAAAGGAAGCTCGTGAGAGGACGGTTCCTGAAAGCATGATACACAACGAACTCTCCGTGCCATCGGCGGTGTACGATCTCCTAGGACAGATTCCTCGGCTGTTGGCAAGGAACCTCCTACATATTGAGGAGGAAAGAGCACAAATTGAGCGAGAAAGAAGGAAGCAACAAGTACTACAATGGTTTAGAGAGGAGGCGTGGAATTTTGGAACTGAGGAACCCAACAAGAAGCCAAGAGAGGGAGATAGGGCCCTGAATTACTTCATGCTCTTAATTCCAAATATATACCAAAGGATAGTACCAAAGGACAAAATAGAGGAGGAAGTTGCTCTAAGAACCCTACATCTCCAGCAACGACAAGAAAAGCGTCGTAATTGGAGAATGCAAAAAGATTCCCATCAAAATTAGGAAGGGTGGATTGAGCATACTATTGAGGAACTAGCCAATTTGGTTATTTCAGATACACCAGAAAGGTAGTCCATGTGGGGGAAACTCGAAACTCCTGAACGACTAGAACGCATAAGGAGTCAGGAGTCTAGTCCATCGGGAAGTAGTATTCCATTTGGCAGGGCTGTTCCTATTCCATCTGGCGGGGGTGTTCCATCTGGCAGGGGCATTCCATTTGGTAGGGGTATTCCATCTGGTGGGGGTATTCCATCTAGAGGGGGAGTTCCATTAGGAAGTAGTGTTCCATCAGGGGCTTCACCTAGTTGTGGTGGTTCCTCGGGAAGAGGGGTTCTCTTGGGAAGGCGGCAACAAGCAAAGAAAATGGCTGTTGATAGACAAAAGTTGCCCAAATTTACAAGAGATGGGTCAGAGGATCCGGCTCGCCATTGTAAAACTTGTATAACTATATGGCAAGCCAACAGGGAGAATGACAGTAACGAATGGCTGAAGGCTTTCCCTGCTACATTAAGAGGGATCGCCATAGATTGGTATGCAGACTTGGAGACCAGTAAGAAGAACACGTGGGATAACCCGCGTACAACATTTGAAGAAGAGTTCAAACTATTAAGAGATGATGATGAAATCGTCACTGAAATCTATAATACTAAGCAAGACAAGAAAGAATTAGTAAAGGCCTATACCAGGCGATTGAAGGAACTCATTAGCAAATTGGACAATAAGCCTGCGGATGGGCTAAAGAAAAGATTGTTTATTGAAGGACTCACCCCATCCTTAAGAAAAAAATGAAGATAGTGCCACCATCCACCTTTGGGGATGCCTGTACGCGGGCTATGAAGGAGGTAGCCGACAATAAGGATGAAAGGAAGGAAGGTAAAGACCTTTGGTGTACAGATTGCCAAAAGGAAGGCCATACCAAAGGAACATGTCCTAAGAAGATGTTTTGTGAGATTTGCCAGGTAGGGGGGCATGCTATCAAGGACTGCCCGTATAACCCAAAAACTAGGAATGCCTAGGCATTGTTTGCAAGAGAACAATCTACACCACCAGCAACTCCCCCAAAGAACAATAATACAGAAGCTTCCCCAGGAGGGTATAGGGGTAATCGGAGGGGAAGTGCCAATAACAGTAATAACAATAGTAACACCAACACACCCCAAAGGGCAATCCAATACGATTCTAGAGGACGGCCTATGATCCAATGTCGAAGATGTAATGAATGGGGCCATTTTGCCCGTGAATGTCAAAATGGAGGGGGGCAGAATGGAGGGATGCTTTGCAAATGGTGTGGATCGGGTAACCATGAAGATATAAATTGCCCAAGGCAAAAAGGTGTAAACATGTTGGATATTGAAGGATCAGAAGAGGAGATACTTGCAATAACAAGGATGCAAGCCAAGAAAGCCATATACTCGGAGGCCACGAGGGAAAAAGTAAGGTTTGAGGAGGCAAAGCAAAACATCCAAAATGAGTTGAGGGGAGAAACAACAGCTAAGCCAGCTAAGAGCCCCAAGGAAAAAGGGGTACCGAACATTATAAAGAAAGTGTTAGAAACTACCATTCCGGTCTCCATTGGGGAATTACTGGATACACTACCCCAGTTACAAGTTGCCTTGACACAAGGAATGCGGCCAACAAAGCAGGAGGATTCAGAGAAGGAACCAGAAACAATAGAGCGGGGGGAACCAGTGGAACCAAGAGAAGTAAAGGGGGTAAAGGAAGAAGAAACTTTAGTAGGAAAGGAAGAAAATACTTTATTTACAATAGGCTTGGGGAGAATCGCCAGTAGTGGTGGAGATGGAAATAATAGGGTACAAACTTTCAAACACAACAATTGACGGAGGATCCAGGGTAAATGTTTTACTCGAAGATACTTGGAAAGCAATTGGATAAATGTTTTACTTGAAGATACTTGGAAAGCAATTGGAAAACCTACCTTGTGGCCGCCCAAATTCCAACTTGTGGGAGTAGATCAGCAGGGCATCAAACTGATCGGCACCTTGATAGGACAAAAGGTAATAATAGGAACCCAACAGTTTATTTTGGATTTTGTGTTTATTACCTTGGTAAAGAAGGCATATGATGCTTTATTGGTGAGGGGATGGTTGGTGGCAGCAAAAGCTAATCACAACTGGAAGAGAAACACTCTCTCTATTGAATCAAAAGGAAGGAAATACATTATTGATCTAAAAAACCAGTCGGTTAGTCAGGACTTGGCATCTGACTCTGAAGAAGAAGAATATGAAGGAATGGAACCCGATGAGGAAGAAGTACTTAGGTTGGGGGAATACTGGGAGGATGACACAGACTCCCTGAAAGGCTTGTTTCACTGGCAAATGGGTGATTATGAAGTCTTCCAAGTAGACTGCAACATGTTAGAAGAGGCAAAGGAACAATATCCAGAGGCGTACACGAAGTACAAATAAGGTGGAACCACGTTGGATACCACACCGGCCCACATTTTTGACCAAAAAGTGGAATACAAAGAGGCTAATCTTCAGGCCTTGAACCTAGGAGAAGAAAGGAAAACCAAAGAAATCTTCATAGGTGAGGATTGGAATCCTGTGCTCAAAACCGCAGCCCTTAGAATCTTTATGGAATACAGAGACGTTTTTGCATGGACATACAAAGATTTGAAAGGGGTACCATCGGAAGTGCGTGTTCACCAAATCCCACTCATACTTGGAGCAAGGCCAGTACGGAAACGACCCTATAGAATGAACAAAAATTATGCCGAACGGGTGAGAGAAGAAATCACAAAGATGCTTGAGGCAGGGATAATATTTAAAGTTCAGACTAGCGAATGGATTTCTCCTATTGTGATATCACTCAAGAAGGATGGTACGCAAATTCAAATATGTGTAGATTTCAGAAGCCTAAATGCTGTAACCATAAAAGACCCATTTCCCATTCCCTTTATAGACACCATTGTAGAAGAAGTAGCCGGCCATGAGATGTACTCTTTTATGGACGGATTCTCCGAGTATAACTAGATTAGCATTGCAGAAGAGGATAAGTTAAAAACTACATTTGTAGTGGAAGATGGTGTGTACGCTTACAATAGGATGCCCTTCGGACAATGCAATGCACCAACTACCTTTCAGCGGATTATACTACACATTTTTCATGGTATGTTAGTAGGAAACTTTAAAGCATTTCTTGATGATTGGTCAGTTTTTAGTGGTAAAGAGCACCACCTTAGAATTATTGGAGAATGTCTGGAGAAATGTCGAAGAGCGAGACTTGCACTCAATCCTAAGAAATGCCGGTTCATGGTCCCACACGGCAGACTCCTAGGATATATAGTATGTAAAGAAGGCTTAAAGATAGATCCAAACAAAATAAAGGTAATTTTGGAAATGGAAGCTCCTAAGAATGTGACGGGTATTAAATCCTTTCTAGGCCATGTTGGGTATTATTGACGGTTCATGAAAGGATTCGCTGAAGTATCACTTCCATTAGAGAGGTTAACTAGGAAGGGGGAATGGTTTGAATGGAAGGAAGAGGAGGAAGACGCCTTTCAAGAACTCAAAAGAAGACTTGTGGAAGCACCTATCCTCATCTATCTTGATTGGGACAAAGAGTTCTAGGTCCGTTTAGATGCTTTCCAATTATGCTATAGGAGCCACCTTGGCTCAAACAGGGAAGGAAGGGTTGGACCACCTTGTCTACTTCGCTAACAGACTTCTGTCAAAGGCGGAACGAAACTATAGCACCACGGAGAGAGAAGCACTGGGTATGGTCTATGCGGTACAAAATTTCAGACACTCTCCTTGCTACACCCTTTACATTTTTTGTTGATCATCAAGCATTAATGTATTTGGTGAATAAACCAGTTATTCAAGGAAGAGTAAGTCGGTGGTTGATTTTGTTACAAGAATTTACATTCAAAATTGTAGTGAAACTCGACAAGAATCATGTGATTGCTGATTAATTATCTCGCATCAAGTTGGGTGAAATAGTTGGAAATGGGATAAGTGAGGATTTTCCAGATACTCACCTTTTCTAGATCGCAGTATTACCTGGATGGTACGAATAGATTGGCTAGTACCTATCCACAGTTACATTTCCTCACGACATGCCTCAAGTAGAACAAAGAAAAATTGCCTAAAAAGTTGTTCATTTCAATTAATTGAAGGGTTGTTATACAAATTGGGAGTTGACGGAATCCTCCGACGATGTGTGATGGAGGAAGAAATCCATGGCATTTTGAGAGAGTCCCATGAAGGAGTGGCAGGAGGCCATATGGGACCAGATACCACTACACGAAAAGTGCTCTTGACAGGATTATGGTGGCCCACATTGTATGCGGATGCCAAGGAATTGGTAGCAAGTTCTGATACATGCCAGTGAGCAGGAAAGCTGCTCAAAAGGGATTTTATGCCGTTGTTTCCATCTCAACCACAAGAATTATTTGAAAGGTGGGGACTGGACTTTGTGGGTCCTTAACCGGCTAGCAAAAATCATAGGTACAAATATATGGTGGTGGCCACGAAATACCTTACAAAATGGATAGAGGTACGGGCCTTGCCAGATAATACAGCTAGTAGTACCGCCAGATTCCTCTATGAACAGATAGTTACCCGGTTCGGGATCCCACTATGGCTCACCAGTGACCGACGGGTGCATTTTGTGAATCACATTATTTGAATGATGACCATGCAATATAAAATATTTCATTCTTTCTCCAGTCCCTATTATCCAAGGGTAAATGGTCAGGTAGAAGCCACAAATAAAGTATTGGTTGCTATCCTCTACAAGACCTGTGGTGTTGAAGGTCAGGACTGGGAAGAGGAAATTCCAGCAATAGCATGGGCATTTAGAACAACCTACAAAGGTACTACCGGACATATCCCCTTCCAGCTTATGTATGGGCAAGAAGCGGTAATGCCAGTAGAATATGTGGTTCCGAGCTTAAGAATAGCCATTCAAAACAGACTAAGTGATGAGGAGAGTCTCAAGGAGCGCCTACACCAGTTGCTCTAGCTGGAAGAAAGAAGAATAATGGCCCAATGGTGTATAGAGGCAGCTCAGAAGCGACACAAATTCTGGCATGACAAACATCTCAAAATGATGAATTTTCACCTCGGACAGCTTGTATTGCGGTACAACGGAAAGAATGAAATAAATCCTGGTAAGTTTCAAATTCGTTGGCTTGGGCCTTACAAAATAATAGAAATAAAAGGAAATGGAGCTATAAAATTAGCCACCTTTGATAACCAACCAATTAAAGAATTAGTGAGTGGGTCCAAATTAAAAATATATAAGGAACGAAAAGTTCATGCCTACTTTATAAGCATAGAGGACTTCAGCCAAAATCATTCTTTCATGAGGCAAATAGAGGAAGGCGAATCCATCTTGAAGAATTCCACAGCATGTCTAGACGAAGGTGCCAATTATACCGTACGACAGAGAAAAGATTGCAGCCATACCTATCCACCGTACGAAGGGTAGAGTACACCAGTACCATCCCAATATGTATCATCCTTGTATGGTTAGATTTTCTCAAGAATAGTTAAGTGTGCGGCTTGGACTCCCAACGTACGGACATGTTTGCAGGCTATTGACGTACGAAAGCAAAGACTGGATCCCGTACAACAGACTGTCCATGTACGGCTGGGGCAAGGACTGGGTCACGTACGAATAGGTGAAGAACAAATTGTCCACGTATGGCAAGGTCACGTACAGACAGGAGGAACGGAAGCTGCTGACGTACGACAAGGTCACGTACGGAGGCAGAGGAAAGAAGGATAGGTATGGCCTGCAACGTATGGAGGGAAGGAAGACACAAGTTCGAGTGGTGATGTGAAAGTTTCTAAGGACAAGCTCAAGCATCCAAGGTTTCACTATATCTCAAGGATTGGATAAATTTATAAGATAAGATTGATGAGGTGGCACTTTCATGTGCATGCAATCAAATCATGCCAAGTGTCCTATGTTCTCATTGGTTGTCAAATTATTGTAATTTTCTCATTGGCCCACAAAGTTGGTGCCCTCATGTAATTGGTTGAATAATGGTAACCCTAATTAGGGTTTGTAAGATATAATCTTGGCCTTTGATTTTGCCTCTTAATCTCGGCCATTCATTGTAATTTGGAGCCTTTATATAAGGCCATTTTGCTCTCGTTTGTGAGGGAGTTATGTTGGAGAATTGTTGCCAAAATACTATCAAAATTGTTCTCTATTCATTGTTGTGGCTTGCATGGTGGATATACATGATCATTTTGGTGTATTGCATGGTTCTTCTCATCTCTCAAATTAAAGTAGGATTTCATTTCGTGTTGTTAGAGTAGAAGTAGATGGCTAATTGTATGGTGATGTTAGTAAATGTTTGATAGAGACCTATATACTAGGCCACCAGCATCCTAGCGGTTTGTTAGGAAGCCTTGTGTGGTAATCTAGTCCAATCGCTCCTAAGTTCTACTTGCATATCATCTTTCCACTTGTACTTCAATTTGGGTTGGAAGATAGGTGTCAGTGTGAAAATCCTAAGAGTATCCCTTAGAATCATTGCACCAATGGAGGTAGCGCCACTGGCAAGCTTTCATTTGGTTAGATCTTTGCCCATTTCCTAATTTCTCCATCCATAGGAGTAGTAGTAGAGCAATAAGCATTTAGTGGTAGGAGTAGTTGAAACTGAAAGTGATCAAGGAGAAAAAAACAAATCAAGCAAGCAAAGTACCACCAAGTTATCTTCGAATGAATAACGAAAGCTCGCCTACGTGATTACTAGCAAATCACGTCGATAACTGAGTTAGCATCCACAAGTGTAAGGAACATTGGAGTTATTCTCATGTTTTCATGAGTAGTAACTTTTCAAGAGAGGAATTGTGTGTTTGATACTCCGTACGAAATATCCAATTGCTAATATGTTATGTAGTGGTACAAAAACTACATCAACAAAAGGTGATACACCTCAATGTCTTGAATTTTATGAATTCCTAACAGCTAATTTGTCTCACAATGAGATTCAACAAAGCCTACACCCGCTCACAACTTAATTCAATCTAGAGAATTCATAGGATGACTATATGAAGATTCTGAGTTGGAAAGTTTATGTGAAGGAAACCGGAAGTTTCACGACTCTAACTTGCTTAAAGTAACCAAACACAACATATAATTTATATTCTAGTGAATTTTTGTTTCCAAATTTTCTTGAATGAAAGAGAAAATAAAGTATTCAATAAGAAACTGCAATATTTACTTTGAGCACACTCACAAACAGATAAATCAGAAGATCTTGAAGCAACAACCAGCTATTTTTTTAAATCTAAGTTACCGATTCGGATACAGAATCGGAAGCGGATATGGGATGCAGGCTTTTTTTTTTGGGTACGGATGCGTTTGGAAACATATATATATATATATATATATATATATATATATATATATATATATATATATATATATGCAAATAATTTAGAAACTTATAAATAAATACAAAGGCTTAGAGTTAGAGACTTAGAAATATACGAACATACATCATTTGATAGTATCATTAATCATATGATACTTCACCATTGATCAAGATTCAAGATATATCATATGTCAATTAAATAGTTCAAGCTTAAAATATAAACTTCATAGGCACAAATATTCATGTTCTAGACTCCATATCCAAACTACAAAATAAAAAACATAGTTCATGATTCAATGTTCACTAATCAAAATTCTAAGGATTCTCAAAATAATCTTGATCCTCATCTCCAACTGCTGCAAGGTCCATATCATTTGAACCAAGAATGATTCCGCTTGCGCTAGATGCACCATGTCTCATGGATCTATCATCACCATCATCCATCATCATAGCATGATCATGAAGTGTTGCATCCAAGTTTGCGCACTTAGGGAGCACATCCCAAAGTTTGGCTGCCCCATCCATGTATTCATCATCCTTATGTGACAAAATATGCAAGTTGGTATGAATGTAGACCAAGTCCTCAACTTTCTTTGACCCCAACCAATTGCACTTCACTGAATGGATATAGGAGTATGTACTTCAATTCCTTTCAGCAGCAAAAGAACTTGCAACTTGCATTGTGTTCGCAAAATTAATTTTTGAGAATAAAACTTATAAACAAAAAGTAAATGATATTATGAAAGATGTTAAACACTAGATTGTTCATTATAGAATACGAGCTGTAATCTAAAAACAAAAATCAAAACTTACTTGTGAGAGGATTTTAATTGCAAAAGGTTAACCACCATGTGATTGCTCCCATTTTATTATGGTCCTTAATTGCAAATGGAGTAAGCTTTGCTCCGGAAGCAAATAAGATAAACTCTAGCCTCACCTTTTCATGCATCTCATCTTGGAAGATTCTTGCAAAAGCTTTGGACCACCCATTAGCAACCTCTTCATCAACATATGGTGCAATTCTGTCTGGCATAGAAAGTACCGGCTCGCTATAATACCTATGAGATAAAGCATATGCAAGGAGGTGCAATAGGGTAGTCATCTTCTCCTAACAATGAATAATTATTGCTTTCACTTTACTGCATAAGGCTTGACATTTTGTAGGGTTACTCACATGTGTTTGTATAGAATATTTTACCTTATGAGCTATGGTGTCCATGCCATCATACTCATCTCCCAAGCAAGGTGTATCAGTATCGACAAAGCGAAGCATAGTCGTGATGGGCACGGTGATATTCAATACATATTACACACGAACCCACCAATGCTCATCCAAGATCATACCCCTAATCTTTAGGGATCTTTCTGTATTTGAAGCCTTCCACACACCCTATTGAGGACAAATGACCATTTAGCTCAAAGCATCTTTCACCTTAAGAAGTCGTCTCATAACAATAGTATGAGATGCAAAATGGATCTCAACAACCTAAGCAGGTTAACAATATGTCAATTGACAATAAAATTATAAATATTAACTAAATTACAAATCCATGAAATTTAATAATTGCAAAAAAGTAATTTACCTTTAGCAACTCCAATTGTGAGTATGTTCTAAAAATGGATTGTGACATGTTGTGGTTAGTTACAAATCTGGATGCCCTCTCCCTCATCATATATTTGCTTCACCCAATCTATTTGAGTGCCAATTTGTTGCATAGTCAAGGGAGTGTATAGTGCATGGTGTCTAAAAAATATGGTCACACTGACCCTCAACCAAAGTAGCAGTTCCCTTGTAATTTTTGGCATTGTCTGTAACAACTTGGACCACATTCTCACTACCCACCATATCTATGGCCTCAATGAGAATATTAGAGATGAATTGTGAATCCTTCACCTCCCCTTGACAATCAACTTCCTTTAGAAACATTGCCCCTTTGGGGGACACTGCAATCACATTAATTAATGGCCTATTTCTTGTATTTTTCCAACCATCAAACACAATTGTCACATCCGAATTTTTCCAAGAAATTCTAATGGGTTGAAGTGCTTTCTCTATAGAAACTGTCATGTCCCCTTTCTAGCGACACATTTCCTACAGTAGATTTGCCTATCATCGACTCTCGTAGGCAAATGATTTTGGAGAGAGAGTCATCATGTTGCCAGATGATTGCATTTTGCTACATCCAGTAATTGGGGCCTACATGTTCTAATGTTGAATTGAGATTGCACTTTTAATTTTATAAAGTTATTTATTTAATTTTTATAAAGTTATTTGATAATAAAAGTGCATTATAATAAGATAATATAAAAGACGTTTTTGGAAGCTTCCAGTGACTTCTCAAAAAGTGAATAAATAGAGGACAAGAGGCACTCATTTGGACAAGCGATTTTATGGATTCTACTACTTATCATATTGGAGCAATTTGTGGTCTTCGGTCTGCAAATTTTCATTAGGTCTTTGGGAACGAAAACTCCCTTGGATCTGCATAACTGAGGAAGTGAGATATCTTCTGAAGGGTTGCTCATTGGAGATGGCATGCAGCTATCTCATGGTGAATTAATTTGGAAATTGTTTTTAAGGGATTCAAATTTGCAAAGAGGAATGAGGAGTTACATTCAGCACTAATAACTACTGACAAATTCGAGCGCCTCTTTCAGTGTATTTTTCGTCAAGGAGAAATTACCAATATTTCCCTATATCCAGGAAAGCACCATCGCACAGGATTTACTGGAGATAAATGGAGATTTGAAAACTCGGGCCTAATAATCGCTACTGGAGCAGCATTTCCCTTAATCAACAAATCAGGAACTATCTTCTAATGCTAGCGATTTTCTACGAACCTCCTTCAGCATTCGTTTGGAATTTAAAAGATTATTAAAAAAAATCGCAAAGCCCGAATGCCTTGGGTTTCATTAAAAACGCGGGCGACAGTATTAACCTCTTGCGGGAGTTGAAAGTGAATTTACGGATTAAGGTTGGGAGAAATCCGCAATTCAATCAGCATCAAATAAAATTGGGTGATTTACCTGACGGCTAGGGACATTTCCAGGGCTCAATCCAGCTCAAACCAGATCAGTTTTGTTACAGGCAACCTTGCACAGGGCCGTATGGCAGTCTGGGATTAATGCAGCAATCGGCGTTCTTTGGTTGTGAAGAGGAGACTCAGAAAAATATCGGAATCAGTCTTCTTTCGCAGGCATATGACTACCAACAGAGGCGGCCATTCCAGGTTTTGGTTATTGCTTTAGTTATATATGTCAGTTCCGACTTTGTGACTCATTATCTTCAATTGGTTTGTAATTAAGTTAGAAACTTGTAACAGATGCAATTTACAATAAGATTTTTCCTGAATATTATTATTAACCATTGCAATTTAATATTTCCACCTTATCTGGTGAATTGTTTGAGTTATTACATTTTATGTGCATGCCGAGTATTTGATAAATTTCCACAGTACAGTATTGCTCTTTAGTGGCCATCGTAGTAAGGGTCATCATAGAAACTCTCTCCTTTTGCATGAGTGGGGTACACACCTTTTCATACCCAGGACTTATGTAATCATTTGGTGCTTCTTTGACGACTTTTACCATTTCCTTCCAATATGGTGATCTTACCAAGTTGAAAGGAAGGCCATTAGCATAGAGGCAACATGCAATGGCTTCATCAACATAGTCTCTTGCCTCATTTTAAATGCAGAGTGCAATGGGCCTCTTTTCCAGGCTGCTACAAAATTTTCTACTTCATCGTCCTCTCTCGGTATAGGTACTTGCATGAATGGATGTTTGGAAGATACATTTGGTTCCATCTTAGTCGGTGGTTGCATTTTGTTCTTTTTTGAGGAAGGAGGGCGATAATAACTCTTTTTTGAGGAAGGAGGGCGATAATAACTCTTTTTTGATCTTTTAACCAAATGATCAGCAACCTCTTGTTCTTTTACAAACGAAGCTATCTGTGCATCAGACAACCCCTTCTCATCTGTACCTTTGCACATTCCAAAACCTTTACCAGCAGGGCTCATGAAATGAAGTTTTACCTGAGAATAAGAGCTATTGAAAGGCTTTCCTTTGTTACTTTGACAATAATTACAACTCCAAATATAGGAGCCACTACCTGCAATCTATGATAGTCTTGTTGTGTGTCTCCATAGAGGAGACTAGAATATATTTTGAAATTATCCCCTCCTTGCTCTGCCACTAAACTCTGACCTTGTCCTCCTACCAAACTCTGACTACCAGTGGCAACCATTCTTGCACAATACAATGTAGTTTCTTTCTATAATAACAAATTAAATAAATTTAAATCAATAAAAAAACTGTGAATATCAAGCATACAAGTAAAAAACAATGATACAAAACCATTCAAATAAATACCTAAACTTGTTTCTCAATTTCTTAAAAGAAAATAATTTGAAAAATACTTGAAATTTTTTTTCACAAACTTGAAAAAATTCATTAAAATCTCTTAAAAATTCATCGAAACACTCAAGTATGGGATAAAATGCTTACCTTTTAGTGTTTTAATGAACTTGTGGAAGTCAACTCTCGCCCTACGATCGTTCCTCTTTGTTGTGAGGTTCTCACAACATCACCCCAAAATTTTGGGGACCCCCTTTTTCGGTCGCCTTGGCAACATCTTTTGAAGTTGTCCAAGAATTTTGAGTCCTGGACACCTTCAGGCCAAAAGGGAGAGGGTTAGATTTATTTTCACCCGGTTTCAACTTGATTTTCTAGAATGACCAATTTCATCTTTAGGTCGAACAGATTTCAAAGAGCAACACTTGGTAGGATAAAATTGTAAATTTTGTACTTAGACGATTTTTTTTGAAAATTTGGATATAATTGTATAAACTTCAGTAATTTTCAAAAATAAATTTTTGTTAGATTTAAGTTTTTTTTTGGGAAAATCTTGAATTTTTTTGGTGAGAAAATTAATTTTGTGATGATGAAATCAAATAGGAAAATCAATTTTGGACTTTAGAGAAATGATCTATTTTGTTAAAAAATTAAAATTGCGTAACAAAATCGATTTGGATTAAATTGCAAAAATTGGCCTTAAATGGGTTTAATGTGCCTTGAAGATTTTAAAATATTTAAAGAAATTAGTAATTCAAAATTGAAAAAATCAATTTTGGCTAGCCAAAATCCGATTTTTAATGATATATTAGTTACTAAATCATCATTAAAAGGAAACATTTAACATCTACAAGGCTTTATTTGTTTATTTTTTGCAATCTTGGTCTAACTGGCAATTAAAAAAGTAAATTTCATCTTAGCAAATTTAATTTTTAACCAAGCATTTAATTGGGGCCAGATTTGTGTTTTAATTAATGTTTTTTTTTGCTCCCAAGGTCCTAGTCGGCTAGTTAAGGAGGGCAAGCAAATGGGGTATAAGAGGAAGTCCTTTCCCCTTATCTCCTCATTCTTTCTCTTCATGGTGCTTGGCGATTTAAACTAAATAGCAGATTTCCTTTTTCTTGGACGATTTTGAAGGAGCAAATTGGCATTTTTCCTTGAGCGATTTTCTTGCAAAGGCAGATTTTCATGGTGTTTGGTGATTTTTTTAAAGCAATTTGGATCTGCACTCTCCATTCTTGGCGATTTCTTCCAACTAGGGCAGATCTGAATTTCCCATTTGGCGATTTATTTTTGGTTAAGGAGAACATTTTCAGAATTGCAAACGAGGGCAGATTTGTTATTGTTTAAGTCTGATCTTACATTTTCTAGAAGGCTGCGATTTTCTCCTTGCCCTATCTGATTTTTGATGGAGGTGTGTTGTTCTTCTAGAGGTTGCGTTTATTCTCCTAAAGTTGGATGATTTTTTTTGTGGTGAAGGAAACAAGTGATAAGGCTTGATTTGTAGCACGTTCATGGACAATTTCAAGTGGGCCAAATTTTGATTTTTCAGCTAGGGCATCAAGATTTGCAAGGGATTTGAAATTCTTAAGTCTGATCCTAAATTCCAAAAGAAGATTCAACCGTTGGTAAAGGTAAGTTCAATTTGTTTAGAGTTGAAAGGGGTCCTTAAGCAGATTTTGCTCTTTTATTCTTGTCTAGTTTTGTTTCCCTTGGTTCCTCTTGCATTCATCATCCACCACTTCATCATTTCATCCTAGGTTGAAGATTGATAAGGGTAGAATCTATGATAGGATATTTGAAGAGGCAGAAATAAGCTAGACCACCCTAAGTTGAAGTTGAAAGATATAAGTGCAGTCCATCCTAAGGTAACGACAAGGCAGAAATAAGTGTTAGTCCCACCCTAGGTTGAAAATTGGAGATTGATAAGTGTAGTGATTGGACTTGGTGAGGTAGAAATTAGTGTAGAATCTATCGATAGAAAGAAGGTTGGAGATCGATAAGGGTAGTCCATATCACTTAGAACGAAGGGGAAGAAATAAGTGTTTAGGATGGTAGAAATAAGTGTTTAGGATGGTAGATGTTAGTGCAAGCAAGAACCCTAAGGGAACAAATTATAAGAAAGACAAAGAGGATATGATGCCCAAAACAACTTTCTTCTCGAAAATGAGGCGAATAACCGATACCAATGTCGTTACAATAAATATAATACAGGTAAAGGACAGACTAAAGGAAGGACAATTCCCCCTTGGCAAAGATCTACAAAAGCGAAATTGGCTACACGAAGGAAAGAAGGAGTCACCAGATCATCGAGGCTCACAGTGGCAAACTTCAAATTAGAATATGGCGATCTCATGGTGCTTCTTAGCCGGATCATGGGCCTAGCTCAAGGTATGCAATCTGAAAACTAGATGCACTTCTTTATTGATGAAATTGCAAATGGAAAATTGGCAAATTTGATTGGGCTAGGATCATAAGCGAGAATCTAGAGTTGCAACTTAGAACTGTACAAAACCAAAAGTAATTCTACATGGGATCCTATCTGTTTTACCTAATTGCTAGATTGTATAAAAGTCCGGGACTTAAGGCCTCAGGAGAAATTGACAGTGGGTCGGGGCAATATTTGGTGCATGAATGCTATCCGCAACTTCATTTGCACAAGAAGGATTACAAAATGTTTTGTGATGCCTTTGCTATGAAGACAGTAAGGGTATTACAAGGGACACCTGCTAAGATACTTTCATTGGAAGCAGAAGCAAAGGTAAAGAAGTATGCAGTTGGTTCATCCAATTCCTGCAATTCACCTACATTAGAGTAGCAGGAAGCATAGTTTGTCCCAAGAGGCTTCCAAGATACCCACCTGACAAGGTAGTTTTGATGGAATTGGCTAGGCAAATTGAGCATTATGATAGAATAATAAAACTTGAGGGTAAGTCAGGGATTACCTTCTCATTCGAAATTGGCAATGATAGTTGCCCCAGTCGTGTCGCCTTTGCAACTGCGGAGAAGGAATTTGAATGGTATCATCTAGGATGGTACAGAGCAAGGCAAGGATTCGGTCTTAATGGTCTTATCAAGGTATCTCATGGAAATGTGTTTAAACATGTTCCCACTATAGATGACTTTTGGGCCAATGCCAAGGATGACTTTCATGTGAGAAAGCTAGCTTTCTCACGATTGTCGGTGAACATGATGAGAGATATCAAATGGAGAGGCCTTGCTGTTCTCGATCAACTGGAAGATGATGGAGATGTGCTGAAGATTATGATACAGTAGAGGGAACAGAGTTGAATCTAGTAGATCGGGATGATCATCAGGATCCTTTCTTGGAGGCAGCTATAAGAGCAGTTGATTTGCATATTGAGTCATGGTGCAAGGAGAGATTAAGGAAGCTACAAAGCCAAAGGATTCCCCTTACTTATGAGAAGATGAAGCCAAAAGAAGGTCCAACAGAGTCAGTCGGATAGAAGGGTGAAGAAAGTAGCCGGCAACAAGAAATAATTAGAAGCAAGAAGAGAGCTTTGGAGGTTGAGAAAAGTAAAGAACATTTGGAACCTCCAGCCAAGAGACAACACGCAGTGCCGTCAAGGGAAAGTATAATTGAGGCCAGAGGCCAAGAAGATAACACAAGTGAACAAAGGACTGCGGTAGAAGTGAGCTCTGATTCAACGTCAAGTGGTTACATTAATAGCACCGAGTACTCTCCTCTCTCAGAAAATCAACGTGGAGATGACATGGCAGTTACTAGTGAAGAAGGAGATGGGTCGATTGATATTGAGGCAATAAGTCAGGCACTCGAGGCCATTGGTGATGCTTTGTTAGTCGAACCAAATCCTGATTTGGGGAGATGCACTGCACCACTATGGTTAAGGAAAATGCTTATTCCAAGAGGTGAGGTTGTAACTGCCCGAACAGTTGAAGACATCCAAGGACTAATAGAAAATGGTGATAGTGAGAACCAAAAACAAATGGCAAAAACGGTGGCAAAGGTAATCAGGAGTGACAATGATGGTCACCGAAAGGTTCAAATTGCTATACCAACAGTCAACAAGGCATTGGATGAGATTGCGGCCCAAGAATATGAGATAGTGGAACATAATTTGGGAAGAAACACAGATGATATGGAATGTGAAGAGATCTAGGAGGGTATAGCTTCAATGAGAGAAAGGTTGAGGAAGGCAAATGAAAGGATCATAAAGTTGGAGGCCGAGAACAAATATTGGAGAGATTGCCAGCCTATCCAACAGTTGCACCAGGCAGCCCTTCCTCAGGATAGCGGAAGAAACCTAGAAGAGATATCGGCTCAAATACATGAAGTTAGGGATTGGATCTATGATACAATCCAAGATGGGCGAAATTTCTTGCCTTTGTCTTGACATTCTGGTCATTAGTGATTGTTAGAAACAAATTCAGAATATTTGAAGAAGAGTGGAAGGATTTCCTTCCAGTCAAGGATTTAGCTATTCCTAGGTTACAGGCGTTCATTGGGCTACCAAAGGCATATTTGGAAAGGGCCAAATTGGTTAATGAAAGAGAATTGAGTACGATTGAGTCTTGGTTTGTTGCCTTGACTACTAGATTGAGAACACTTGAGGAGATACAAAATGCAGTTGTATAGCACAGCGCAAGCGTCGACATTTCCATTTCGACCATGATGAGCGAGGTTGGGGTGGCACTTGATTTTGAAGACATCAAAGAAGAGGACATTGATGAGACAAGACTTGGATCAAGATTGGATGAGTTAGGAAAGGTTGTTATCAAGAAGAAACATTTGGGCACCCTTTCCTCCCTCAATGCCTTTATCGGATTTGCAAAAAAGCACGAGAAGGACCATGAGAAGACACTACAGGCAGCAAGCAACATGATGAAATTGGCTGAGCTCAAGATAAAGCATACACTTTGCCCACCTATGGAGGAAGTCGACAAAAGGCTAGCTAGGTTCATTGCCATAGCTAAAAGAATGAAAGAAAAAGGGAGATTTATATTAGAAGATCATTTGATGTAAGCCCAAGTGGCAATTTCTCTTTCTTCTAGGGTAGGACAAGTGTCTAATTCTGATTGGCCACTATTTTGGTGCTTTCTCATTGGTTGCTACTTTTCCACTTTTTTCATTGGTCCATTGGCGAGGTGGCATCTTCTTATTGGCCGATGGGCTGGCAACCCTAATTAGTGTTTTTAGGATTCAATCTGGATCGTCAGTTTTGCTTCTTTATGTCTATCATCGGTTGTACATTTTGGCCTCTATATAAGGCCATTTGCTCTTATTTGTAATGGTTAGAGAAAATTGTTGCAAAGATAATGCAAAAAAATCGCTTTTCTTTCTCATTGTTGTGACTTGCATGGTAATTAAGAGCTTTTGGTGTTGTTGCATGGTTTCTACTTCCAACTAGTTAGAATAAAATTTCTTTTCAAGTTGTTAAAGTTGATTGCATTTCAAGTTGTTAAGTAAGAGTAAAGTAGATGAATGATTGCATGGTAGCATTAGTAGATGTTTGATAGGGATCAATACTAGGCCACTAGCATCCTAGTGGCTTGCTGGGAAGCTTTGTATGGTAAACTAGTTCAGTTTCCTTTGAATCATTACATCTATGGAGGTGGAGCCGCCGGTTAACTTTCATTAGATTCGATCCCTATCCATTTGCTAATCTTTCCATTCATAAGAGTAGGAGTAGAATAGCAAGTAGTTTAGGAGTTGGAATTTCGAAGAAGAGAGTTAGAAAGACACAAGTCATAAGAACCATTCGTCCTCCATCACCATCACCCTCTCCATCAATGTCATCTAGCATTCACACCGAATCACCATCACCATCATTCCACCAAAGTCCAAATCATCCTCAACCAAACAAGGTAAGGCCGCCTATGTGATTACCAACAAATCACATCGATATACTGAGTTAGTATCCACAAGTGTAAAGAACATTGGAGTCATTCTCATGTCCCATGAGTATTAACTTTTCAAGAGAGGAATTGTGTATTTGATACTTCGTAACAGATATTCAATTGCTAATATGCTATGTGGTATAAAAACTGACATCAACACTCTTCGAAAACAATCAAGTTGCCTTCAAAATGCCAAAATGGAAGCCAAATGAGAAGAGCAAACCCAACTGCAAACAAAATGATGGTTGAATGGTTGAATGGTTGAAAGGCCTCTATTAGGACTGTTTTAGGGTTTGGAAAAAAAATTTAGTATTATAAGCCTAAAAAGCACATGTTTTAATTGAAGTCAATGTCAAAGAAGTATATTTTTTTGTTTTCTATTCATGTTTCCCTGTGGATGCCTATGGATGCCATCCAGGCAGCATCTGGATGCGTCTGGAAGACTACAACAGGTTTTCGTCCGCATTCGTATGCTCGTGAATGGCATCCTGGCGGCATCCACAAGGCATTGTCTCGCCTTTGCGTGCCCTCTCGCCTCCACCTCTGCATCCACCCTCTACACCTACGAATCGGTATCTTAGCTTTTTATTAAAAATCAAGGGAATCTTTGCACACTACAATATGATTTTCATGAATGAGCTCAAACACAATTTTCCCCTTTTGCTAATGCAAAAATGGCAGGAAAAAAAGAACTAGAAAAGAGCATAGCATAGGAAATACTTTCCAAAAAGGCCTTCAACAAACTCCAATGAGAATTGGAAAGGGGATTGGGCTTTAATTCAATGGTAGTTTCCTAAAAATAAGCTTTAGCTGGTGTCTCTAACCTTGATTTCTGCTCCAAGATGCATGAACCTCTCTTTGGGTTGTACGTAGAAAAAAAGATTTTTACAAAGGGGGTCAAAACCATAGTTTTGGGACTCTGCAAGTCAGAGTAGGACTCGTTGAGTCTAACCCATAGTCCATCAAAACAAGGCAGATTACCTTTGGCCTAAGACTCGAGTCACCATGGACTTGTTGAGTCCAAGGACTCTCCTGACTTTTGAGCTTTGGACTCTCTCCGATAGTAGGTTTCATAAAGTGCAAAAAATAATAAAATAAAAGGGTTAAGTGAATTGTTTGTGCTTTGTATAACATCAATTTGACCTAAAAAGGTCATTCCATCCTTTGCTAATGCTTGTGATAGAGAGAAAAGAGTTAGAAAAGAGTATTGGGGTTTTGAAAGAGAAATTAGCAAACTGGTTGGCTCTCCCATATCGATTGCTGATTGTTTGTGCAATTTTATAGTTTGTAGTTAAGCATTGAGAGGAGCTAAAGGAAGCATTCGGAGGAGGCTTCCACAAACTTACTTGCATTTCCTTCCACAGACTTACTTGCATTTCCATTGGTTGTGCGAAAATTGAATGATCTTGTCTTTGTTCACTATAACCTTCGCCTTCACCATAGATAGATCTAGATCACCAATACATCACTGATTGTATTAGAGATTGTTGATCCACATGCAAAGTGTAACACAGAGATTACTGATCTTGTCTTCGGTGATGAAGACGTGGAGTGGGTTGATCAGGTGGATTGGGAGGCAGAGGCAGTAGCGATGGCAGTCAAGGAGGCTAGAGCATTAAGAGACCGAGTGCAAGACCCTGAGGCTAGGATTGATGGATCCGAGTCTAGTGATGAGGATTATGTGGGTGAGGATGAGGATGCTGTTGAGGTTCAACATTAGACATAGGGAGAGAGGATGGCTCTAGAGTCTTTCATGACTTATCTTAGGTGTATTCGTAGTAGGACATAGGCTACTATGAGCCTTAGTCTTCTACACTCTAGCTGTTATTTTGATAATGTTTTGAACTTTTGATTCCATGGATTTCATAATCCATGAATATTGTAGACATTTGACAGTGACACTATGTTTAACTTTCATAAATTCGCTTTTATACTTATGCGATCTATGGAAAATTGTGTATGTGTGTTAAGTAGCTTCTATTTATCTCAGTTATTGTGTATTTGATGTTAATTGACTAAAAGATTCATAAAAAAATCTTTGAATTTCATAGGTTTTTTGATTTTCCAAGTCCTTGCTGAGTCCAGTCACCAAATCCGAGTCTTGTAACAGTGGTCAAAACTAAAGTGGAAGCTCTGTTTATGGGCCCAACATTCTCCTTGATTGGTGAAAAACCTAAGTAGGGTCCAACTGATGTGGAGCTGCTGTATTTGCGTTAGAAACTCCTCCTTACAGGCTATTAACTGATTGTTTTATTTGTTACTTTATTATCTCCCTTCCTCTTTAAGACAACATCTCTTTGGCTTCTCTGTAATAATTAAACAGCCCCGACATAGATTCTTCATTCTGGGCTACATCATGGATTGTTATGATAGCTTGACAACTCTTAATACAGCCATATTCCTAGCTTATCCTTTGCATTTTTGCCAGTGAACACAGTGAGCTTGGGACATGTTTCTCTCATCTGTACAGTCTTATGACTATCATTTGTTCTTCATGACTATTTATATCTTTGTTACTGTGCATATCTAACTTGTGCTTGCTGTCATTTTACCGTGTCTCCATACTACTTCCAATTTCAAAATTGAATATAGTCATACTTCTTTGCTGTACACAACCAGCAAATCCTTTGTACTTGCCCCTTCCATATTACTGTGTTCACTGTCCTTAAGTCACTTTAACATCTCTGTTCTTTATGGCCAAGTCAAGTCTTTACCTTAGCACCCATGCCTATGATTTTTGCATATTGTGGATTACTGACTTCAACATTCCATCCTTTGGTTAGGACTTCCCCTGATTGTGATCAACATATCTGATTGTTCTTGCTAACCTGGGCTTTGTTCATGACTTTATTCCTATCATTATTGTCCTTGCATCATACCTGACGAGTGTCCTTGATCCTTAACCTTTTCTAGCAGTGTCATAAAGCCATTGAATAGATCACCGCTACATTCGCTTCTCTTCAAAGTGCAGAGAGTCTATGTTTATTATATTGCTGCTATCCTTCATACAGTACCATGGCATAAGCGTATTACTTCTCTTTGATACTGCATATTGAACAGAAGGTCTTGATACATTATTGTTTGTAGACATTCTTAGCACTGTTATTTGACTTTGAACAATACTGTTCAAACGTTGCTGTCCTCAAAGGCTGCTCCTAATGTTACAGTGGCTATCCTCTCATCTTTGATTTAAGATTAGTACAAAGCTTTTCATTGACGTACTTGCCTTATCTCTATTTTATGTTCTCTCACACATAATTGAAGATGTCCATGTCTTTGTGTTGACAACGACTCATCTCTGCCATTACACACTACTCGGTGTTCACTATTACATGACTATCATTGTGGTATTCTTTTCCTTGTGTCATTGTCACTATCTTCACTACTTTAGAAGCACATTACTGTTCTTTATTGTATCATCACTTTGCTTGAGCTCACTGACTGAATCCACTGCCTTTAAAAATTGAATGCCACTGATTTAGCTGTAAATGAGCCCCCTTAGAACATAATGGAAGGATCTCATTGCCTTTACATTGTGGCATTCTTTTCCTCTTGTTGTTGTCACTATCTTCACTGCTTTAGAAGCATATTACTGTTCTTTAATGCATCATCATTGCCCTTGAGCTGAAATATCCCAGTCAGATATTCCTCCCAATTTTTTACCACAATAATTTCTCAGAGCATAAACAGATAAATTTTGCATTGAAGACTAGCAATATTAAACAGCAATGCCATAGAAATTACTCAAAATTTTATTGCATTATAATATTTGGCAATACAATAACAATCCAATCATAAAAACAATGATAACAGTCAGATTGAATAACCAGAATTGAACCTGAAATGCAAATGTGAACTCTGTCGCGAATTCATCACAAAGATGAACCGAGGCTACATCCTATCCACCGAAGAAGAACTTGAGGGTTTGTGTCCTTGGATCTTGAACAGAAGTTGAAGCTTCCTAAATTTCTTGAAGAGAAATCTCAAACCAAATCAATATATAAGTCTGCTGAAAATGAATCAGGTTTCCTCATTTTATGCTCACAGTGACTCTTCAACTCCCTTCTTCTAACTTTTGTCTTATTCCCTGTTTTGTCTCCTTTAAGCTCACTTTAATACATTAAATTGACCCCTTTTAAAATTTACATTACGCTCTCAAAAGGTGACTTTAATATATTATGAATTGAACTTTTGGATTCCTAATGTCCCAAAAGGGGTCATTTTATGAGCTCATTGACTGAATTTACTGTCTTTTAAAACTGGATGTCACTGATTTAGTAGTGAATGAGCCTCCTTAGAACATAATGGAAGGATCTCATTGCATTTACCATAGATTAAAATTTGTTTGAGAAGTGGCAAATATCTCTACTTCTCGCGAGAACTTTTGCAAAACGAGAAAACTTAAGGTTTTCTGGCAAGAAATTCAAATTGAGAAAACTTTAAATTCTCACTGATAAGTTGGCCAATTTGGTGTGATAAATTGCAAACTTCTCGTAATAACTTAACCACTTCTCTTGGGTGGCACTAGTAAATCTAGGACACTTATCGACTTGCCCATTCATTGTTTATTTTGCAATTTTTAGAGTTTGGAGGAAAGGAGAAGGGTTTTGGCGGGGAGAAATTGTTTTTAGCACCTTTGCAAATCAATATAAGTTGATTTGAAGCAGATTCAAAGAGATGTTTCAAGCAAATCCGGATTCACAAGTAAGGTTTCTAAATTCCTTTTCTTTTTAGTGGGAAGGGGAAGAGGAGGATGTAGATTAGTTTCATATTTTACTTGACAATTTTCTATTTTTAGTTTGCTTTAGAGTTCAAAGTCTCTGAATATTGCTGCAAACCATCAACATTCCACATGAGGATGCAATTTTGTCACACACACACACACACACACACGCATATATCAACTTATTTGGTTTGTTTACTCATTCACTAACTCATTAGATGCATATCCTTATTGAATTTTGCAAAAAATGCATTTCTAATTAAATTCAAGTCATTTTTAAAATTCTTGATATTTTCTCAGAAGTTGCTGATTATCTCTGATATTTGCTGAGAACTTTATTTTTTGCCTCGCCGATAAGTGGCAAAGAACAAGATTTTCAACTATGACATTTACATTCTTATTTGATCGTCCTCACATTTTTACCACTCTGAATCAATGTTATGACATTGCTAACAACAAACCCACTATTTTTTTTGTTTTGATATCTGCTATGATGCTTGTGACCTTCAAGACAAAGTAATAATGAATGGAAACTTTGCCTTTGAGACAATGTAGTAGTGGGCTCTACCTTCAAGGAGAACTCATACTGACTAGATATGACATTGATGTTTTCTCTTGTGAACTCGTTGGAAAAATTCAGGTAGGGTACTGGGGGGAGCTACCACACAATGTCACACTTATTCAACTTTCTGACCTATAAACAATATTTCCTTTTTACTGATATCCACTATATTGCCGATTAGTTCACCGATATGGTGTAACCTTAATACCTATTACAAAAATTTAAAACCTTCACATGAAACATAAATGTTTACATGCATAACACATAACACAATGTTTTGGTCTCAGAGAAAACCCTTGGTTAGAGGGAAAAACTGTGGTGGGGATGATACCCACAACTCATCACTGTAGTAATAAGGATCTCGATTAAGAGCTTACATTAATGTCATCTTCTGAATGACTTCACCCTGTTAGGAGTGTTTGATACCCTATCATAAATATCTAAAGTCCTGTTAAAGATTACTCTATTAAGAGATTTTATCCCACTTATATATTGTTCACCCGATTAAGGGATTTGCAATAAGTTCCAAACTATAACTGCTAAGTGCAGTTAGAGACTACTTGATAAAGGGATTTTACAATCTTGTTACTAAATTGTTAGGATTAAACCAACAAGAAATTTGACCTGTGATCACTTTCTTCTAAAGCTTGTTAGATTGTTTCTGCTCCTCTGTTCTGCAATTCCTTTGTTCTTTATTCTGTTTTTCAGTAACATGCAACTACTTATTCAAGCGCACTTCTTCACTGTTCATTCCACAACACTTTTTCTGCTTCTGTTAATTACCTTATATAGCCATGATCCCAATCCTTGCCCTTTTCCCTAATTAGGGTTCCTCAAAGCTTCTCAAATCTTCCCTAGATCGTTCTCTCTTTGGATGTCATCCTTAAGTATTTGCTTTGTCTTCTCTGATAAGCTTTGCTTTCATTTGTTAGTTCTTCCTCGAATACAACACTCAAATCTTTTCACCTTTCTCTATAAATTGTTTTGAATGATTCTTTAAAACTTTTTCTTACTCTGTGCATTGGTACACACGATGGTAATCCCATTGTTCTCCAGGGTTGTGCACTTCCTTTTTTGCATTCTGTTGTCAAGTGTCTCGACTTTCCACTTTGAAAACACTTAACAAGATCATTAACCTCTTTCCTCCTATAGCCTACTGATTTCGTTTCTATCGGTTGCTGTAATAACCCTGTCCTGGTTCCAACTTGAACTACTCCAATTTAATCAATTTTTCACACCAAGAGCGTTTGGCATTTTGTCAAACATTTGGCAAACAAACTCTTCAACAATGTAATTGGAATTGCAATTATATTTTAATGTTCTTGATGTAGCCAAAATGTATGTGCCTCCCTCATTGTTTGTACTCGAGACATTTTTCAATTTTTCCAATACATATAAATGAAATGAAATGATCTTTAATTTCAAGACTTATGAAAATAACAAATTGCTCCTGGAATTACAAATAGGAAAAAGAAACCTGAGCGTGTTGTCTCCTTCAGATCTTTCTCCAACAAGAAATTCACAGGCCTGTATTGGCAGTATTTCAGCCTTCTAAAGAAGCCACGTGAATAGCTTAAACTGGTAGCGGTTAAGCAGGAAACCAATCACACTTTGGCGACTATTTGTAAAAAGGAAGAACACCAAAAGATTGGCACTAGGTCAGGCAATTTACCCGTCAAATGCAGGGGCCCAAGAAACAATATTTCAGACTGCCATTCAGCATTCAATAACAGAATTATGACAACCCTAAATAGCTGGAAGATAGGCTCCCAAACTTAAATTATTTTGCAGAATAATACAACGGCAATTATAGGGAAGATCTAGCGGCCAAATTGAGACCATCAATTGCTCAGATTATAAATGCAACTGCGTTCATGGCAGCTCCAAGCAGACCAGATTTCCAATGCCAATTCTCAGGAAAGTGTGGTGTTTTGAATGCATATATAGTCGCCCAAAAACTAGAAATTGAAACCTGCATCCCAATTCAGATTTCACAGGCACCGAAAACGAACTCCAACAAACCAATTAGGAGAAACGCCCAACTGCGATTTTCAAAAAATTACTTTATTTCCACCCAAATTTCACACTAGAATTCGCAGCCAAAAGCTTCTTCCAATCAACAATAATAACAGAATGGAAGATGCAATACATAGGAATTTGATCCACAACACCTCAGCTGTAGGATCAATGCAAAATTCAAAATTTTAAACTCCAAACCCTTATACCTCAGCAAGGGCACAAAATCCACAAACTCAAAATTTTGACAAGGACAACAAAAAACAAACAGATAATCAAATAATCAGATGCCTTTTTCCAATGAAATGATCTCATATTTATAATCCCTCATTGGAAAAAGTTTCCCAAATGAACTCCAATCAAGAAGCTTTACCAACACAACTCTTTTTAATTATAATAATAGTAACATTATTATAATAAAATATCATAATGATGTGACTAATAATTAATTAATAAAAATGAGCTCGTGCAATAACTAACCACATCCACTACAGGTGACGACCAACTGCCAGAGCCACCCATCGTACTGCCAAAAATAGTCTTACTAAAAATAACAAGTCTGCAATTGAGACCGAATCACCTTGTCAGCTCACGAGGGTCGCTATAGTGAATTGACTTGACTAACCATAGGAGCTCCCCAAAAATGGGGACATTACAGTCCTCCCTCCTCGAGATTGCTTGTCCTTCAGCAATTCGACATCACACAGAAACCTCCATGAGGATCCCATAAGAAGCACGTGACATCTCTATCACCATTGAACCAATTGCATGCTAGAATCATCATCAAAGCCAATAACATGATCTGCAACATAACACCCAACACCTGGGTTGGTGATGCTAAAGTCAGGACATCACTAAAAGACAAGTCCATAGGAGATCTCAATACACTCTCCTTCACTGTACCAACGCAATCTTCCTGCAGACAATCCAACTTAGACACAAACGAACTCTACACTTGATGCAAATCTTGCACATGTGAGTCAAATACAAGGCTGCATACACTCATCACAATATAAAATCTATTGCTACTATGATCATCTCCATCCTTATCCTTAGGCTATTGTGGCGACTCTTCCTCAATCACATTATTGTAAACCCACATGCCACGGTTTGCTGCCCCTTTCGGCCTCAACGCGCAAGTATGATCTTTAGAGAAGGACACCTTGCACCAATAGGAGAGTTGTCTCCTCCTCAGATCCTCTCTAGAAGTATCATTAGACTTCCCTATTGCATTGCCATTGTCCACAACAATTGGTGGGGACTTCTCATTAATAGGAAGATGAATAGAAGGTTTCAAAGCGATCTTGCCTCGAGAAGATGCCTCTAAGTCCTGCGCCTTCCTCATCGCACCTGTAAAGAAGATGGGACCAATGACTTCACCCATCCACGGAATGGCTCAGTCAATCCCTCCATAAATAACATCACTCATCTGTACTTTGAAACATCATAAACCATGACTGAAAGCCTTTGGAACTCACTGATATAACTCTTTAATCCACCAGATTGCTTTAGCTGAGCCAACTCCTTGATGTACATCCTCGGATCCTTCCTATCAAATCTCTCAATCGGGCGATCCACAAACTCTTGATAGGAAGTGATCTGATCATGCTGCAAAGAAACTAACTCGTAGTACCACAAGTCATGGGCAACCCCATCCAAATGTAGCAGTCCAAATTTGATGGCGTCCACCTTTGACATTGGACACAGAGCCAAATTAGTATTGAGCTTATGGATACATTGTTGAGCTGCAAGTCTCTCACTACCATCAAAGTGCTCCAATGTCATCTTATAGGCAACTTGCTGCAACTCTGTCTGTCAAGGCCTCTATTTCTTAGGTGTTGGCCTTACCTTGGGATGCTCCCGTTTTTGAGTCAACAAGCTATCAAATTTGAGATGCTTTTTAATTGCCCCTAGTAAGGCATCCCACTACGGAAAGTGTGCCACCATGTCATCAGCAAAAGGAGCGGACTCCGACTCAACACTGACAACATCATCTCTGGTCTCAGAAACATGGGGCTCTCCGGCCTATCATGAATGGCAATATGTCTGTTAGCTCTGTTAGCTAACCTACCTCAATCCTCAACTTGAACTCACTCCCCATCTTTGTATCTATTACCATCTTGGGTTCTATCCTTGACTCGAGATTTATGAGAACCAATAGAAACATCTTGAGGCCTCTCCCTATTGCGTTCCCGAGGGAGTGCTATCCGCTGCAGAGTGTCAAAAAGCTGCTGCAGTTTACTTGTCATTTGTTGTTCTCTAGCTGTACTAAATGTTTGTATAGCCTCTCTAACAATCTCGGAACTTGCATCAGCATCTCTGAATCCTGTTTCGGTTGAACCACCAGGACAACCAATAGATTGAAATTGTATCTTAGGTTCATCTTCCCTAGGTGGAGTGGTATGGCCTCTAGGGGTATAATGCATACCTGACACAAATCTCCTATCATCTCCCATGATACTGAATACCCAAACTCAAAGCCAAGCACTTCACAATCTACTGAGTACTGAAAATAACTGAGCCAAAATCCTGCAGGCTGGTAGGAAACCGCTTTGATACCACTGTAATAACCTTGACCTGGTTACAACTTGGACAACTCCATTTTCACCATTTTTTCACACTAATCTGATCGTTTGGCATTTTATCAAACAGTTGGCAAACAAACTCTCCAACAATGTTATTGGAATTTCAATTATATTTTAATGTTCTTGGTGTAGCCATAGTATATGTACCTCCCTTATTGTTTGTACTAAAGACTATAATTAATTAATCCAATACATAGAAATGATCTTTTATTTCAAGACTTGTGAAAATAACAAATTGCTCCTGGAATTACAAATAGGAAAAAGAAACTTGAGTGTGTTGTCTCCTTCAGATCTTCCTCCAACAAGGAATTCACAAGGCTGTACTGGCAGTATTTCAGCTTTCTAAAGAACCACGCAAGTAGCTTAAAATGGTAGTAGTTAAGCAGGAAGACCTCCAAACTTTGATGATAATTTGTAACAAAGAGCACCAAAAGATTGGTGCTAGATCAGGCAATCTACCTGTCAAATGTAGGTGCCCAGGAAACAATATTTCAGACTGCTTTTCAGCATTCAATGGCAGAATTAAGACAACCCCAAATAGCTGGAAGATAGACACCTAGACTTAGATTATTATGTTGCCAATTACAGAAAAGGTCTAGCGCCCAAATTGAGACCACCAATCACTCAGATTATAAATGCAACTGTGTTCAAGGCAGCTCCAAGCAGACCAGATTTCCAATGCCAATTCCTAGAAAAGTGTTGTGTTTTGAATGCATATATAGTTGCCCAAATAATAGAAATTGAAACCTAGTATCATAATGATGGCGTCCCAATTTAGATTTCACAGGCACCAAAAATAAACTCCAACAAACCATTTCGGAGAAATGCCCAACTATAATTCTCAGAAATTACTTCAATTCCACCCGGATTTTACACACTAGAACTCCCAGCCAAAAACTTCTTCCAAGCAACAGTGTTAACAAAATGGAAGATTCATTACATAGGAATTTGATCCACAATACCTCAGCTATAGAGTAAGTGCAAAATTCAAACTCCAAACCCTTATACCTCAGCAAGGGCACAAAATCTACAAATTCAGAATTGTCACAAAGACAACAAAAACAAATAGATAATGAAATAATCGGATGCCTTTTTTTGATGAAATGAGCTCATATTTATAATCCCTCGTTAGCAAAAGTTTCCTAAATGAATTCGACTCAAGAAGCTTAACCAACACTACTCTTTTTAATAACATTATTATAATAAACTATCATTATATTAAGGTGACTTTAATAATTAATTAATAAATATGAGCTCGTACAATAATTAACCACATCTACTGCAGGTGGCAACCAACTACCAGAGCTAGCTGCTACACTGCCAAAAATAGACTTACTAATAATAGCAAGTCCGCAACTTAGATCCCCTTATCACCTTGTCAGCTCACGAGGGTTGCTATAATGAATTGACTCGATGAGCCGTAGGAGCTCCCCCAAAATGGGGACATTACAGTCCTCCCTCCCCGAGATTGCTTGTCTTCAAGTGATCTGACTTCAAATTGAAACCTCCACCAAGATCCCATAAGAAGCACGTGACATCTTTGTCATCACTGAACCGACTGCATGCTAGAACCATCATCAGAGCCAATAACAATATCTGCAATATAAAACTTAACGCTTATGTTGATGATGTAGAAGTCAGGACATCACAAAAAGACATGGACATAGGAGATCTCAACACATTGTCCTTCACTCTACCAACCCAATCTTCCTGTAGACAATCTAGCTTACAATTAGACCAACTCTACAGTCTATGCAAATCTTCAATATGTGAGTCAAATACAAGATTGTAAACACCCATCTCAGTGTAAACTGTATTGCCACTATGATTATCCCCATCATCATCCTCAGACTTTTGTGATGACGCATCCTCAATTACATCAGTTCAAACTCACATGTCATGGTTTGCTGACCCTTTCGGTGTCAACGCGGAAGTATGGCCTTTAGGTAAGCCCCCTTGCACCAATAATAGAGCTATCTCCTCCTCAAATCCTCTCTAGAAGTATTATCGAACTTCCCTACTGCCTTGCCCTTGTCCTTAACAAGTGGTGGGGATTCCTCATCAATAGGTCAAGGAATAGAAGGTTTTGAAGCAACCTTGTCTTAAAAAGGTGCCTCGAAGTCCCGCACCATGATCATCGCTACTTGTAAAGAAGATGGGTCCAATGACCTCACCCATCCACAAAGTGGCTCAGTCAATCCCTCCATAAATAACATCGCTCGTTTGTGCTGTGAAATATCATGAACCATGACTTAAGGCCTCTAGAACTCACTAATATAACTCTCTAATCCACTAGACTGTTTTAGCTGAGCCAACTCCCTGAAGCACACCTCCAGATCCTTCCTATCAAATCCCTCCATTAGGCGATCCACAATCTCCTGATAGGAATTGATATGAACATGCTGCAAAGAAACTAATTCGTGGTACTTCCAGTCATGGGCAGCCCCATCCAGATGTAGCACTCCAAATTTGATAACTTCCACCTTTGCCATATGATGCTGTTGGGTGGAGTTTTTGTAACTGACAGTTTTGGGTAAAATCCAATCACAAAATAGGATGACCAACCACACGTGTGAGATAAAGTCTCTCCTACATTAAAGGGAAGGCTCCCCTTTTTCACCATTCCTTGGATAAACTCAAGGTAAGCAAGAAGTTGAGAGATTTTGTAAGGGGTGTTATTAATATTCTTTCCTCTTAACTTTCAGGAAAGAATCCACTTACCTACAGAGCAAGTAATGGGCAAGATGAAATCTCTAACTACACTTCTATCTCGTAGCTGAAAATGTTGATATCGATAAACCAACACCAACTCAAAGACTGATTGAAAGCGTACCGGTTTGGCTCTAAGTCCCATTTGTTGAATTTATAAGAAAAATCACTGCCATTGGGCGCAAAGACTTCTAGAAGTAGATGATTTCTATTCTATTCTATAAGAAAAACCTTTACCATTTGGGTGCAAATACTTACAAAAGTAGGGAAGTTCTAACTATTTTTTGTGAATTTGAGATGGTAATACAAGCTATAGTCAAAGCTCCTAGTCTATGTATCACCACAATCGCTCTCATTCAAAGCATTGACTCTGATTGCTTCTTAACTCACCATGCTCTATTATTGAACACACAATAACAACATGAATCAAAGACAATAGGCACAAATTACAGTCAAAGATTCTAATTTGCTCTATTACAATTGCTTCCAGTCAAAGCTTCAAATCCAATTGCTTCTTTTATTCACTTTTCTCCCAAATTTGTACTACACAATCAAAGTTATGCTTGCACAAGTATGGCAGAGCTTTCTTGCACAACAAAATATGATTTTTACAATGAGGGGGGTACTCCTTTATATAGGCGGAGTTGAGAAAAAGATGGAGGAAAAAGTGGGAGCAACTCAACTAACTTTGACCTAGTCTAACTAGCAAGAGAGATTATTGGATTACATGTCATTACACATGCCAGTCGTATTACATGTAATTACACATTTTCATGTAATACATCCTCTTTAATTACAAACATGAAAGAAGAAGAAGAAGAAAGATAGAAGAGGATTGTTTTGAAGGGCCTTGTACTTGGCGATGCAATCCTGGATGATATCAGGATTGGGAGTTACTATATTTCATGCCATTGCATTCATCTTGATAACCATGGTGTGGCATCTTTTGACAACCTCTGACTCTCTTTGATGAGTTGTACGTTGTCATTTGAAAATTTTATGCGATCAAGCTTTCTCACTCGAGTTGTTATGAATTCTCCTTTGTAGATTGGCACATTCCGGAATCTTTGACTCTTTGAAAACCCTCTTGACGATGTTTGGATGTAAACTCAGATTAACTTTCCATCAACACCTTTAACATTTTTATTTTTTACTTTTATTTGAAGCAAAGTGCTTGGTGCATTCCCACACGAACTCAAGTTCTCAAATAACCATTGGGAAATTGGAGGCCAAATGAATTATCGCTTCTTTGATTTGAACCACGCCTTCTTTACTGGATGTCTTCATTCTTTATGGAGCTCCTGACATATCTTGACTTGCTGCAACATGAAAGTTTCAAACAACTTTTTGACTCTCTCCAACGAGTAATGTTATTGCTAGAAGATTTGCCAAATGGATTTTTGATCATAGTGATTCTGATGGAGTAGACCATGAAGATGCTTTTCTTAGACAAGGTACATTACCACTAAAGAACAAGCGGATGATATTCTCATCAAGTCTCTCACCAAAGTAAAGTTGTGCATTCAGAGACTAGCTTGGACTTGTGAAGAATGAAGTGCTTGCTAAGAGGGAGTCTTGGCGTTAGTGATTTCTTGAAATGTACTTTATTGGATTCTTCTTTGTGAGAGAAGCCTTAAGTGGAACCCTTGTTCCATCCTTTGATATGGTTCAGGGTGGATGTCATGTGTGTGACGCCATGACAACACCATGTGATATAATTCTTTGGTGACTCCGTGTAAACCTTTTGTCATGTGTGTGACTCCATGACTTTATGCATCCCTTGTGTACATTATTGAAAGGTGACGATCTTTCAGATAATATACACTTGTATTCAACATTGTAAGGCAATGACTTTACAATGTTCACTATCATGATGAATATCATGGTGACTGATATTCATGGAAATGTCTTGATAGTTAATATCTATTGAACTTATTGATAGATATCATGCTGACTTGATATCGGTTGTGTATCAATATGTTCTCAATGAGATAATAATAGTGTATATTATGTGGCATAATATCCGTGGACGTGCCGTGACAAGTTATGGTAGACATCATGTGACGTGATGTAGGTGCACGTACCATAACTAGGATATACAAATATCATGCTGACTTGATATTTTGTGTACTCTTTGATATCATGTGTTAGGTGATATGTAAACCTATTCATACCTTGTTGTCTTCCCTAGCTAAGAGGGAGTGTTAAAATATGACAGTGTCAGTCAGTATGAAAGGATGAATTTGATAACTGTGTATGCATGCATTTATACCAGTTCACCATGTGAACTGATATACTTGCATACATGTACAATCATATATATGACCTAACTAACTATCCTTTCCATCAGCAATCTGACTGTGCATATTTTGCAAAGTATGAAATCTGTGATTATCTCTTGGAATTGTGCATTATCTTGCAAATCGATCAAGTATTTAATCATTGCTTTATATAGACTGATTATGATTTGTTATCCAAACAAATACTGATGAGATTATTGTTAAAATTAGTTAACTCTAACACCCGATTAGGATTGGGACTTTTGGAAGAAATTCATATTGAACCATCATGTCTCTTTATACCGATTAGACATGACGGCCTTTGATAGGGCTATACATATGGATGGAATCGCAAGAGATAGGTACCATTGAAAATCATAAATAGTACTATCTCTGCCATTAAACTTCAGAAGAAAGTAAAATATAATCTTCAGAATTCATATGTCAAGTCTGAACATTAATTTAGTACATGCACAAATTGTGATTGTTGATACCTGCAAAATAAGACAATCAAGATTAGTATTCTGGAAGTTGAATGAATTACAGTCTGCTACTAAGTTTACCAGTACTTTTACATCTCCCTAAAAAATCGATCAGCTACCTGTACTGCAGTATATTTTGCAGAAATAGAAAAGAAATGTGCAAATTTGGTCAACCTTTCAACCACAACATATATGCAATCCTTGCAATATACCTTAGGTAGCCCAGTAATAGTCCATGGAGATACATTCTCATTTCTGGTTTGAAATGGGTAAAGGGCTGAACGAGACTATTTGGATAGGTGTGCTCATTCTTATTTTGCTGGAAAGTAGGATACTCTCTCACATACTTTAGGACTTTATCATTAAATTATTTTCATGATAATTTCTCCCAGATTTGCTTGCAAGTCTTGAAGAGTCTCAGTTGAGCAAGCATAGGTACATCATGAAAAGTCCTCATTACCTTTACCTTGTGTGGTGAAGTAGGCACCAAATAGATTCTCTATATATAAGTGATCACCCCATTATCCACTGTGTACCTACTATCATGGACAGTGCCTCACATGGTTCTTGCTGTCCAAGAATCACTAGCATACTATGCTGAAATCAAATTTCTCCAATCAGCAATATTCTCAACCAATAACACAATTAAGGACTCCTAGAAAGTGCATTAGCAACTGCATTCTCTTTTCTATTGACACATACAATGTCAAAGTCATATGCCTATAGTTTGATAATTGGGTGTAACCTTGGAGAGCTCCATGGTGAAGCATGCTTGAGGTAGAGTAGCACCGAGATGGATGATGTCATGAGAAGGCCTTATGCTTCACCTTTGTGAGCATCACCTAGATGTGATGAGTGCTAAGTATACCATTTATTCTTGTGAGAGATGGGTTCATGTGAACCACTACTCACGAAACATGGGTCAATGAGCTTGCCTTATACAGAGTTGAATCCTGATAGATATATCATAACTTGACTTATTATGAAAAGATCTCCTACTTATCAATTAATGAGCTAAAGGGCTCTATAACGAATGGTTCGTAAGGCACAACACTCGCTGAAGGTTATGCAAATGGGGTAGCAAGCATTGTATTGTAGTTGATCTGGTAGTGGAGGATGGGAAATGTCATCATCAAGTATAGCTAAGTTGCTTTCTTCTTTCTATATGTGAAATGATTTATATATATATACTTTGAAAGTCACTGTTTTTCAATATGGGAAGCCATGGTTATTCAGTTTAAGTATATTATTCTATGAATTTTTTTGACAGTCAGTCATTAGCATTGGAATTTCTGTTGTTGAATGGCTGTAAAATCATTACTGTTTTTCTTTGCTCGAAGTTTAGATTGCCATTTTTGCATATATCTGATAGCACCTTGCATTATTTCAAAATTCAAACTTTATTAGTGGCACTAAGTTTGGAGTTTAATATCTATCAGAGAGTTGATATACTGATCCAGTACGCTATCATATTTTATTATCTTGTCAATAGGAACTGTTAGAACTTATGGGGATGCCAGTTTTAAGAGCGAAGGGTGAAGCTGAAGCTCTTTGTGCACAACTTGATAGAGAAGGCTGGGTGGATGCTTGTCTTACAGCTGATAGTGATGCATTTCTTCATGGGGCCAAATGTGTAATAAAGTGCCTTCGAGTAGATTGTAAGGCATGTTCACACTTAATCTTACAGAGGAAAACAACTGTTGTAAATTTGCTCTTTCTTTGGCTGATATAATTTATGTAAGTGAAACTTTTATTTGGCGGTCTTTCTTTAGTCTGCTGAATTATTGGACAAATCATTTATTTTATTGAGCTAATTTATATAACTACCATCAGTATTCTAGGAAACTTATATAAACTATTGATCTCACTCAGCTTAACTTGGATTTTTATTGATTCACAAGGGTCAATATATAATCTGCATAACCATATGAATAGTTTGGAATTTGCAATATGCTTGAGTAAACCAATTGAAACTTGTGTCAACTTAAGGTAAATGAATGAACAATTATGAAAGAATATTGAAGTAATTTAACACTCGTGTCAGCTTATGAAATGTGGTTGTACTAGCACATGCAAGGACATTGGTAAACTAAAGTCTAAAATAGGAATATATCTTTAAGCGTTCTAAAATGCTTAAGAATCTTTGTGGAAAGATTGACACTTAGAAGTTGCAGTACTTAGAAGAAGACAATTCTTTAGGTATTCTCCCAAAAAGGAACAAGGCAAAATACCTGGAATCAACCTGTAAATTACATTCCACCCAGCACACATATGTCCTTGGCTGTCAAAAAATCAAGCCTGCAGTACCCTTAAGCAAGTAGAATCTTGGCATATAGGCTTTTGATTCACAAGAACTTTAAGAAAGCTTTCTAGGCTTAGGAAATTTATCTTTCCATGTAGGCCCGTAGTTGACCCTACAAGACCCTAGCTGTGCCTGGGGTAAGTTGGGTGGAAAAGTAGTAAAAAGAAAACATATTTTAATCTATCTAAATCTGTGTCTTTCTGGTTGCTATTAAAGCAGATCATTCAAGAATTTAAAATATAGCTAAGTAGGGACGAACAATATGACAATTCAGTATTTAAGTGACTCCATCTTGCACCAGTACCAGAAGCAATTATTTTATGCATGTTCTACTGAAGAAGCCTTGTGTAACACGATATTCAACATTTCTGTTTGAGAAAAATTCTTACAATGTTATTGAAAGATATAGACCTGCACCCTGATCACTGCCTTTAGTAGAAAACTGGATAGGTACCATTTGCTATTACAAGGATAGGTACCATTTGCTATTACAATTTTGGCCTACCAAATTTATGAGGATATCTTGTATTTCCTTTAGTGATTTTTTGTTTATTTAGCAGATTAGCTTAATATTTGTATATTTAATGCAGATCATGACCAAAGTTTTAAATATTACATGTATATTTTTTATGCTTGTACTCAAGTGGTACTGAACCCAGGTTGAAAAGCCTGGTAAATCCAAACCCTGAAACCGAACTGGAACCCGCAGCTTAGGATTAGTTTGATCTTGAACTAATACCGTGTCCCATTTTGTACATACATACATTATTATGATGCAATAATCTTTGCAACTCACATACCTTAGAATTGGTTTAAATTCTTATTGTTACGAATTTCTACACATGCTAAAATTCAGCTCTAGCATAGCACAGATAAAAGGATTCATACAAGTAAGCATGTCTATTTGATTCCTACATTCAGTTCACTTCTATTGCAAAATATGTTTCATTATGTGCCAAACTGAAATATGTAAATGTTCTTCATATTAACCATTCAATGATATGTACAATTGATAATATCATCTGATAAATGAAATGAATAAGCTGAATGTAAATGTTCTCCCAGCCAAGCTGTGAGAGTAGCTTTCACTACAAAAAGTGTAACTATTCCATGCAAGTGAAAGTTTCGTAGAGAAATGAAAGAGCATAAGGGTCATAAGGAGCCAGTCATTGCCTAGTTATGACTGGCTGGTTGCTTGCGTGCTTGCCATTCCGGTTCTGGTTCATCCACTGTTTCAGCTTTCCAAGGTCCAGAGTCCTGCAATGTAATGAGAAAAATGAGTTAGATTGTGTGATCTAAGAAATGCCAGCTCACCTCCTCTTAGATGCACAAGCATTTTATTCTTCTACAATGTACTTGCATAGGACAGAAAATGAAAGCATCAAAGCCATCAATGAACATTTGCAATAGAAATCAATTGTACATGGATATCAAAGGGACATGTCTTAATATGAAACCTTTTATCTGTGATTTTCTTTTATTACAAATGTCAAAGTATCAAAGAGCATTAAAGGGACAAACTATATTAGTTTTGAAACCTTTTGATTTAACATGTGTAAGAGCAACAAAAGCACATCAAGAATTGCATGTGCACTCAAGAATGTGGTGGCAGAAGATAAACAGCAAGAGGAGCAGAAACTTTAATTCTTGCATGAGAAGCACAAGTTCAGACTACAGAGCAGAGTAGCAATCTAAGCATCATTTCCAAAAGAAGACGACAGGCAAGCAATACATTCAGAGGTGAAGGAAAGCACAACCTATAATCAGTATGATGCAGTAGCAAGAAGCAATATGTAGATGCAGAAATGGTACTGATGGAGGTGTTATCAGCATTTTGTTTCTCACTTCAGTCATCATAATAAAAGTGTCATTTCAGAACAATATAGCAATTGCAAGGTGGAAAAGTGTGAAAAAGGAAGAAATGTGTGTAAAAGCTGAGACCATTTCCAAGCAGCTCCAAACAGCATCATATTACACAAATTTTAGAGAAATACATTCATGAGTATCAGGTAATGCTGGAAATGAAAGGACTTAAAAGGTGACAGGACTGAGATATATCTATGTGAGAAAGTCATGTATTGGTTCACTTGAATGACAATATGTGTGTGATAGAACTATGTATCATGAAGGTGTTTTATTATCTCAACAAACAACCAGCAGAAGCGAGAATGAAAAGAAAGTTCCAGTATTGAAGTAGTTCAGGAGCATATATCTCTATGTAATTCAGATATTCTACAACAGGGTCAACAATATCATGCTTAGAAGTCCACATTGTGGATATCTAGAATTATAAATACTACAGACGAACATGCATAAAAAAGGATGTCATTTGATATCACAAAAGAAGTATGCTACTTTCAGAAGTAAACAGAGGTCATCCATTTTTGCTGATGTATAATTATCATGGGTAAAGCATTTGACAGAAAAAACAACTTTGGGTTATGAAGTCAAATTGAAAGAGGACTTTACTGGAAAATTTTGAAAAGAAAGAAAGGCCTGTGGTAGCAAAAGAGAACAAAACCCTCATTCAAGAAAAAATTACAAATCACAATGCATCTACAGTTAAAGGCCAAAGTACTCAGCAGGAGAAGCCATAGCTGTTCCAAGCAAAGAAAAGATGTCTACAGGAAGAGATATGTTCTCCAGTCATAGTCTACTTAATACTAAATAAAATAGAGAAACCCTGTATGTATCAAGAAATGGCATCAAATTCCAGAAAGGGCAAGTGTAAGAGAAACAACATAGAATATACAGCAAGCCCTTCACCAAATGTTCCTATATCAAAGCCGCCTACAACTGGAAGTAACAACTAAAATACCCAAGGGCATAATCTTTGTGCCTTATCAATTTCAAAATGAAATCATAAAACACAGTTCGGGTTTTTAATAGAATCCATCAGTAATAAGGAAGGCCATGGATTTCAATGCACCGACACCAACATATGACAAGCAGTTTCAACAAATGGCGGCTCACCTTCTAAATCGAGCTCCAAAAGACAGAAATTCATATGTGAGAAGCAAGAAAGCATCCAGTGAATATCAATGGTGGCATCCTCTAGCAGCGGCCATACAACATACGACAGAGAAATGATGGCTCCCAATATATCTTGCACAATTTTTTTTTTTTTGTAATTTGCAGTATCAATATATCCAGATTTGCGCAGGAAAGGTAATGTCAACAGCTAAAATGAGAGCAGAAAGCACACAAAAACAATCAAAAGTGCAGGTGTTATAACCAAAGGAGCAAAAAGATGAAGTCCAAAAACCATAAGCAAAAATAGTTTTGATAATATTGATACCTTCATGTGCTCGTGAAAATCAACCAAAAGAACCCTATTGACAACAAGATCAAAGAAAAACCAGAGCATTTTCGCTAAAGCAAACCCTGGTAATAAGAGCAGCTTTTCCTCTCACAACTTTTAGGAGGCACAAATGAAATGAGAAAAGTTTCTTCATGGCAGATGTAGAGTGAAAAATCGTTCTCATCAAACCCTACAGGAGTGGCACTTTTGTTGTTTCCAGAAGCATTGTATGGCAAAATGGAGAAAAGATGAGTTTTGCTTAGGGTTAATACTCCTAATACTAGGAGGAGCGGATGCCATGTTGCATTTCCTTGTCCAAGTCTTTTGTTCTTTGAAAGCCGAAATTCTCATCTTCTTGTTTGGTTTTGAATAACTGTAATCCTCCTATTAAAGTTTTCTAAGATCGGGTTCTTTGTTTGCATATGAAATAAGATTTATGCTTATTAATATGTTAAATATTAGAATCGGGTTAGGAAGTTATAATTACATGTGCTAGGTATAATTTTATTACTTGGTCATAAGGGGGAGTTATAGTTTGACTCATGTAGTTCCTTTTTGTTAATAAGGCATTCAAATTTCAAATTTGTAATTAGTGTTAAATTTTTTTTTTTATATTAATTAGTTTTAAATTAATTGATAAATTATGAATCAATTAATTAACACTAAAATAGTGATGCATTGTTGATAGATTTGAAGGAGTCTTAGTCAAGGAGGTCGCCATGAGGACTCAAGTGGAGTCATAAGAAGAAGTCTTTGTTGTGATTAAGTCACAAGGTGCAGTGGTGTCAAATGATTACTTCCATGTGTCAAGATGCTTTGGTAGACTTTGAGTTTCACTGAGGAATTCTTAGTGTTTTTAGGAGTCTCTTGGGGTGTTTTTTGACTTGTCATTATAGGAGCATTATGGAGGGACAATTTGGCAGTTGTTGGAGACTGTTTGGAGCTCTTTGAAGGCCTTGATTTCAGGGATTTTGTTTCTGCTCGACCCAGGATGGTTCCACATTTGAAGGATCATTTATTGAGAAGTTGGAAGGGGTGGAGGCGGATTCTCATATATGCTATCATTTGTACATCATTTGAATTATTCAGTATTGAGCAGAGACCTTTGTACTAAGCATTGTGTTTTCAGTATTCTTTCAAATCTGAAGTATGTATTTTAAGGGCCTTGGAGAAATATAAGGAGCATTTTGGATCTATCCCTGGTGTATTGTTTTGCATGCAGATTGGTGATTGATATTCTTTTTTGTGTTTCTTTCTGAAACCTTTTAAGACCTATCTAATTAAGCATCTTTCATGACTGCAATTGTTCTACACATGTCAGGAGTTGTACTAGTTTTTTGGAAGTGTTAAATGTGATTAATTTCCTTGTAATACTTTCGAATGTTGGGTCTTCTTTTGAAATACTTATCTGCAAATCAATGTGTTAGAGATTGTATCAGTCCATAAATTGCTAAAAGTTCAACTTGTGTTAGGGGAAATGATATCTTCATCTAAATCATTTTGGTGTATCACCTTTTTTGTCTATGCATTTCTTAGTTAACCAGTCATTCCTATCCTTTTCTTCACAAGTTTTGTTAACAATATTCAATCATTAAGTGATTCACCATAGAAAAACCAAGAGGAACCAGCGTAGAATCCGGAGGTTCAGTCAAGTTATAGGTCACCCACACCTTTGATTGATCCCATGTTCTCCAGAGATTCTGAGTATATAGGTGCTTGGTAGAGGGTGCAATTTCTGGAGTTAACACTTATATCAGCTAATTCTTGTTAAGAAAGCATGCATGATCTTGACATTCAAATTCTGTATTGCAATCACATGTTACAGCATTGCAATTTTGATTTACATTTCAAATCACAAATTTGAGTTGCATACATGCATTGAATTTCACCCAGTGTGTGAGAGAGATCCAGAGTTCCTACATTCGGACTCCACAAGACTGACCTGACTTAGGACTTGGGACTTGACAACACAACTCGGCAAAGTGAAAAGACTTACGAAATTTAGAGATTTTTAAGGATCCCAAACTCATTTAATGCACCCTTTATTGAGTAAAGCTTAACAACTCAATAATATCATCAGATAGAAGCTAATTTGATCACATACACATGTATGCATCAATCATGTAAGTATAAACACAAATTGTAGCTGAAGGAAATAGCTACCTTAGATATATAAAAAAATAATATTGTCAATGTTGGCAAGTTGCATGTGTTGTCATTGATGTCAACATGTCTATTATTTGATGTCAATATGTTTATGATGAAGGTTGGATGTCTATTCATACATACTACATGTCTATCTTACAGTATGAATGTTTGTTATGCAGTTTCACTAGTAAAAGGGAATGTTCAGATAACTTGCCTAAAAATGTTACTCAAAGGTGAGGAGTTGCACACCTCACGGGTTGATGTAGATGTTGTCTTCATGATGTATGTAAAGTTTCAGATGCTGTCATATTGTTTTGGTTGAATTATGTTGTCTCAGATAAAGATTGGTTATTTCACTATTTGATTGTGTGAAAGAGTTGCAGAATGACGAAAGTTTGAGTTTGCGCAAGAACATATAAGAGGATCCTTGGTCACATAGTTGGGAATGTGTGAAGAACATAGCAATGTGTCTACCATTAAAAGGGTTTGTGATTCTGATAATCCATGAGACAGTTGCAAGCATTTTAGTGGGGGACAACAATGTTCTAGAAGTAGGGCAAGAATTATGGGTACATTCATAAAGAATGATGTATTTGATTATTTGTTTGAACTTAATAATGCCTTAGGATGATCTAGGATTATATGCCCGATGAGTTGACAGTTTACATTAATCAAGGTGACTAAGTACAATGAATTTGAAAAAGGTTTTTATGTTCTAGGCTGACATGCTAAAGGAAGATAATAAAATGGTTTCTAGGAGATTGGTAAAATGATTTAAGGTTATGGTTATGATCTTGATGTGTTTGAGATTGATCTAAGAGATATTTGGAGAGTGTGTAAAGATCTTGATGGTTGATTTTGGCACGACGAGATAGATGTTTGAACAATAGGTTTTGTCACTCTAATTCTTGATAAATATGATCCTAGTTTGAATTCATGTGTTGTGCAAAGGAGTTTTGTTGCAGACGCCTGGGGATTGTTTTTAAAGTTTGTTTTTCAGAAGTACTAGAGGTTGAATTGCTTGTCTGTATGTGGCAGAAAGAATTGCAGCAAGAGATCTGATTGTACTTCAATAGAATCAAATCAGACATAGAGATGTTGTTCTATAGTTCATCTATGTAACAGATTGGAGTTTGTATTGTGAATGTAAGTCAGTGCGACTTCTTTAGGGTGGGTGCTCAAGGATCGATTGAGTAGTGAACTTTAGGCAATGTGCTTGAATGGGAGTGCATTCTTTAATTCGTAATAAGCTATACTTCTAACAAGGTATTAGACTTATTATGGCAATCAGCCCCACTGAGGTTTTATCCCTATTTGGGTTTCCACTGTAAAAATCTTGTGTTATGTGATGATTGATGTTTAGAGATTTACATTACATGCTTTACTTTCTGCAAATCAGTAACACGGTTTAAGTAAATAAGGATTTTATGCATCAAGGGTTATAAGGGGTTTTAAAGTTTGTGTTTTGAAAGCAAATGATTCACCTTCGTCCTCTCAGTTGCTTGCTGCTATTTTTAACAATTGATACAGAGCCTAGTCCCTCTGAGGAAGTCTAACAATTTGAGGGAGATTTGAAGATGACAACATATAAGGATAACCCTTGATTTGATGGAACCATACATTGTTGAAGAACAAGATGATTTTACGTCTAAGATGCATTGATGAATACTGTTGGAGGATCACATAATTCTTATGTCCCTCCTCAAATATGGGAGAAGTTGGAGATTTTTTATGAAGGAGACACAACAATAAAGATGACCAAGTTGTAGAGTCCAAAGGGAAAGTATGATGCCATGAGAAAGTGTGAGGATGAAAACATCTCATCCTATATGCTAAATATTAATGAGATAGTATGCTATCAGATGTTTTGGAGGTATACTTGATGAAGATGAGGTTGTTGCAAAAGTTTTGAGATCCTTGCCTCCTGCCTATGACAACAAGGTTGCAGCTATGTAAGAAATAAGGACAGCGACAAATGTGACAAGAGAAAAGCTTACAACCTTGAGCTAAGTGCATTAGGTGGCACGCTACCTAAGAATGAGACAACACTAAAAGCCATGGTGACCAAGAAAGACATGCAAAGAGCATAACATATTGATAGACCTACAAGGAGGATGACAAGATGGGAAAGAGAGCTAAAGGAGATGAAAGAGGAAGACAAAGAGCTTGAATAATTGGAAGCAAAGTTTTCAATGAGAATGGAGTATAGAGCCCCTACTACCAAGAAGTACAAAGGAAAGATGCCTTTTAAATGTTTTTCTTGTGGTAAGGTAGGACATTTTGCATCTAGATGTCCTAATAGACTTCCTAAGTACGAGCCTAAGCTTAGGGAAAGATGTTATTATGTTCTTGATGATGATGGTGTTACTAATGAAGAATTTGATGGAGCTGATAAAGATGATGATGAGTTCACATTCTTTGCTATTTTGGAAGATAATGAGCCTATGACTAATGTTCTAATGACTAATGTTTTTGTTGAAGAAAAAGACTTGGTTGCTCAAGTTGTGAAGGAAGATGATTGGGTGATTGATAGCGGTTGTACTCACCACATGATTGGTGACAAGAGAACATTTGTAAGCTATGAGAAGTATGAACATGGAAAAGTAAAATAGGGAGGTAACATTGGTGGTAAGACAAGGTAGAGGTTCTATTACTATGGATGGAAAAAACAACGCTATTGATGTCTTGCATGTGGAAGCTTTGAAACATAATCTTCTAAATGTTGGTCAATTGATGGACAAAGGCCATGGATTACATTTCAAGGATGATATGTGCAAGATCTTGAATGACTATGGATAGGAGATTTTTATTGGATCCAAGACAAGAGGTAACATGTTTCTTTTGAATAGTGGATAGAGGATTTGTTTGGTTGCTGAAATAGATGAAAGATGGTTATGGCATAAAAGATTGTGTCATGTGAACTTTGGCAATATAGATTCTATAAATCCTCTTTCTTTTGTTAGAGATTTGTCTTTGATGGAGAAGCCTGCTAATAGCTTTTCCAGAGAATATCAATTGGGTAAATAAGCTAGGTGTACTTTTCACTCTAAGAAAGAGAACTCCGACAGATTGCTTGATCTTGTTCATATTGGTTTGTGGAGTCCTAGTAAGACAAGAAGTTTGCAAGGTGATAGATATTTCATGTTATTAATAAATGATAACTCAAATATGGTATGGGTAACTTTTTTGAAGAAATCTGATGTCTTTGGGAGGTTTAAGGCCTTCAAAGCATTGGTTGAAAATGATACAGGTCTGAAGATTAAGAAGTTGAGATTTGACAAAGGTGGAGAATTCACATCAAATGAGTCCAACTCATTTTGTGAAATGCTTGACATCAAGATGGTTTTATTTGCTCCTAGAACTCCACAACAAAATGGTGTAGCAGAGCATAAGAACAAAACAATTGTAGAGGCAACAAGGAATGTGATGCTTGAGAGGAATGTTCCTCAAAAGTTTGGGAGAGAAGTTGTGAGTGTTGTAGTCTACACACTCAACCACACAAATTAGAGATGGAATTGGTAAGACACCTTATGAAAGGTTTGCATGAAACCTTTGATAAGAGAAACGTGCTCTTCTCAAAGAACATGTTCTTTATGATCATGATGGATGAACAAGATCATCTTAATAAAATCAAGGACATTCGAGATTAGTTAGAAGCAATTGGACACAAACTTGAAGAAGACATGGTGATTATCACCCTAAAAAGTCTACTGTCTTCCTATGAGCAATTTGTTGAGATTCTCAACATCGCTTCAACTAATGTTGACTTGAAGTTTTCTAATCTCTGCATAATGCTTTATAACAAGAATGCTAGGAACAACAATTCGATAGTGATATTGGTTCATCTTCCAAAGAATAGGGCTTTACAACCAAATCTCCATCTTTTCAGTTTTCTTAGTAGACATTCTGTGCTTTGGCATCAAATGCTTGAAGAAGAAGAACATTTAATGCAACTAAAGCCATAAGTTTGGTCATATGAAATTTTAGTGCCGTAAACACTTGGCTACATTGGCCAAGCAAAGTAGTTCCCAACCTAAAGCAAATATAATAGGGCATAGTGAGAAGAGTGAGTCTTCCTTTTATGCCTTCATGGCTATAAAACTTGCGGATCATGTAAAATTTTTTGCTTGGTATATTGATTTAGGTGCCTCATGCCACTTCATTCATTGCCAAGATTGGCTCATCAACTTTCAACTTTTCTTAGTTTTTGTTATTTTTGGAGGGAAAGAGTATACTGTTGTCTGAAGGGGAAATGTATAGATATAGTTTGGAGGGAGGAAATTGATTTTTCTCAACACGTATTATGTTCTTAGCATGGAACTCAACCTTCTCTTAGTTAGTCAAATTCAAAGACATTCTCCTTGGCTGGACATGACCTTCTTTCACATTAGTGTAATATTATTGATTGAGAGACTTAGTATATTGTCACCACGGCTTTTGAGGATCATGGTCTATTCAAATTTGCTGACTTTGGTGATTCTCAAGAGCTTGTTGTGGTAGCCAAGAGCTCCTCTATTAATACACTCTTGCATAGCGGTACGGGCACTTAAATGTACACTATCTCCCTCAGCTTGTTCGGAAAGATGTCATTTGTTTGCCAAGGATCTAGACCTAGAATCTTGGAGTTTGCTAAGTATGTTAGGATGGGAAGCAACATAAGAATTTGTTTTTGGATGACGACTCTTGAAGAGGTTCTAAGTTACTACAACTTGTCCATGATGATATTTGTGGACCTATGGCTGCTCCTATTGTGATTGGGACTAGGTATTTCTTACTTTTTGTTGACGATTTCAGTCGTAAATGCAAGTGTATTTTCTTTATTTGTAAAAAAGAGAGTTTGGTCAACATATTGTTACTCTTAGAATCGACAATGAAGGATAGTTTTGTTCTTCTACCTTCTCCCATTTCTATGAAGAATATGGCATAAAGTGCCAATTAACAACACCCTACACCCCTCAGCAAAGTGGTGTCACTGAGAAGAGAAATTGTATGATCACTGTAACAAACGGTTTTCCATAACAAAAACAAAGACAGTTTATATAAAGATTTTCCAAACATTCAATGAATAGATAACTGAAATCCCTATTCACATGACATTAACTGTTTTAACAATTATCCGAAATAACCATAACCATATCAATGATCATTTGAAAATAACTAGTTGAACGATTAATTGAAAATAACCGTATCCATGATCTTCTGAAATAACTAGATTAACGATTAACTGTAAATAACTGTATTCATGATCAATTGAAAATGACTGTATTCATGATCAACCAAAATAACTAGTTAAATGATCAATTGAAAATAACTGTATCGATGATTAATTGAAATAACTAAACTATTTGTTGACTATCTTTTCTACATACAAGTAAGTAAATGCTTATCATAAAAAGAAGAAAAGAAACATACAAGTATCATCTAGAGGGTCTTTAGCTGGTTGTGCAAGACTCGGCTTTGGTAAGAGGGGAAGCATTGACATAGGCCTAACCTCCCGACCTTGAACCATACTTATCCCCACACAATTTATTGAATTAGAAAGGCCCTCCCTACCTCGGGGTCAGGCTTGGGATGTTCGTAGTCCAACCACCTGAGCATCCTGGTGTTTAGAATGTTTGCACATTTATGAAACAAACATGTTTGCATAACTAGCACCACTGACATCAAGTGATCATTAGATGACAAACATGCCTTTAAACTCCCTTGGCCAAGGATTTTTGATGGGTCCAACGACCTGATCACCGCTACACGACTTGACAACAGGAAACATTTATAGGGAAGAGCATGAGCTATTAAGTATGTTTAATTAATTTATTAATCATATCTGATTTCTCTTTTGCATTCTTGCAAATTCATTCCACCTCTTCACCTTACATGGCTATACAACCGGTGAGTCCTAGGTGTTTGGAATTTCTAAGCAATTTGCTCTATGCATAATTCTAAAAGGATTCATTGATTAGAATATCTTATCACAAACTATGACTTGGATGAATATGTTCTTGAAACCAGCTGAAGATATTATTGAATTCTGATTTTCCATACAGTATATTTCATTTAGATTTTATTACATTTAAAAAGCCCTGTCCTAAGAGGTTCTATCAGGCATTATCTATGATGGTTCTAGCTGTTATGAAAGTTTAAAAGAAAACAATGACAAGATAAGATAAGATAATGATATTAATGTCCAACAAAAGACCAAAAAGAGGTTTATGGGATTGAAAGATTACAACAGTTAGGTACACACCAGCAATAGCACACAAAGGTGTCCGAAAATAAACGAATACAACCAAAGCAATAACAACAAACAAAGAACAAAGAGAGCACTAAGAGTCATTCTTGGGCGAGAAGAAATCTGTTATTGAATGATACATAGGCCGATGTGTAGAGGCACTAGACTATCTCTGGCTACTCACAGAAGAGTGTCGCTGATGCAAATATCCGGAACAGGATTTGACACATCTGGAAAGCCTAGAAGAATGAATAGAGTTGGAAGCCTTTTTACACCGCGCAAAGGAGATAATGGTGTAAAAAAGGTAGTGATGAGCTAAGTAGACAAGTGCCGATGAGGAAGCAGTGATTGGATTGTGCTATCGCGGAGTGTGGTGGCCTCACGAAGATAAAGTGCAAGGCATCTCTGATCATAGTAACTGAAAAAGTCTTAGAGAGAAAAGCACTCCTGGAATAGATAGAAGAATCTCCCTCTGATCTCATAGTAAATAGGGCATCGAAAGAGGAAATGAGCCTTATTCTCCACTTCTACTAAAGTATAGAGATTACAAATCCACTCCCCACCAACAATATGATGATTAGTTTGAGCTCGAAGATGGTGGGAACCAACTCTAAAAGAACCTAAAGAGATTCGCAGGGCATGAGACCAATTCGTGAAAGGTAGCTAGGACGGACAATGATCCCATCAGAAATCTCCAAAAATTGGTCTGCATAAAAAGACATTCGCGAGCATAACCTGCCAGGAGGGTTAACCCAGGTAGTGGTAATGTAGCATCTATAGATACAAGACGAACATGCTCTTTCAACTCTTGCCATGAGGGAAGAAGATGAGCAGGAGCATCCAAAGAGAACTGAAAAGGGGGGAGATGCTCAATGTCAATCCGAATCAAACACAATAAGGAAGAAACCTGTGCATACCAACATCATGCGCGAGAACCAGACTCAGCATTCGTAGTAGAAACAAAAAAAAAGTAAGCTAAGTAGGAGTAGCGGTTTTGGCCCCCAACAAAACCCGCAAACCCACAAAGATGATGAAGGAACCAAACCAAATAAAAAATGGTCACAAGTCTGAAAGGATGAGCACCAAACTCAGCAAAAATGATATTGTAAGGAGTGAACCTATGACATCTGATGATGCGCCTCAAGAATAGAGTTTGAACCCTCTCAATTGAGGCCCAATCAAAGCTAAGAAGAGAAGGGCCCCATACCACATATTGATAAAGAACAGTCGGCCGCACAAGAGCATTTAAGAGAGAGAGCTTAGATGGGGTATCTTGGAAATGATGCTTGAAACATTGTTTCTCGAGCAAAGCAAGAGAACCCATACCTTTATTAACTCTGGGCTGAATAGTCGGTCTCATACTGAACTGCGGACCGAAAAACATAACCCCTAATAGTGTAGGATGAAGTGATCTCAATCTCCTGGCCCTGAAAAATGAAGTGAAGATGAGAAGTCTTTAAGCCATTAAAGACCATGACCCGAGTCTTACCCAAATTAACCACAAGCTATTGTTGATCACAAAATAAAGCTAAGCCATCAAGAAGTCTCTATAACCTGTCAAGAGAAGAAGCAAGAAGAATCACATCATCCGCAAAAGGATGGAGATTAGAACTTGATGAAGATAACAACCATCTCTCGGGAGCGAAGACTTAAAGAGGAAATCCTCAAGCTCATTGATATATAACCCAAATAAAGTAGGAAAGAGAGGACAACCTTGTTTAACCCCAATGGTACTATGGATTGGATCCAAGAAGCCCTTAGGAGTCTAGAATCTGCCAACCACAGTCTCATACAATCTCATAATAGCAATATGTAGCATCTCAAAAATGCCAAATTCCCTAAGTCTCTTAGACAGAGCCACCCTAGGAACTGAATCAAAAGATTTGTGGAAATCAACAAAGCAACAATAAACCTTCTCTGATCTGTGTCTGGCCTCCTCAATAATAGCCCATAGTGTGAAGATGTGATCCATAGTTTGATAATCCGCTCGAAAACCGGCCTGCCCTCTAGCCCTACAACCATTTCTGTCAAGCTTCATAGATAGCATAGCATTAAGAGCTGTCGCATACAGTTTGGCAAAAGTGTGCCCAATCATGATGGTTTTGTAGTTCCTCAGATCCAAGACAGGGCTAGTCTTCTGAATGGGATAAATCAGATTCCTAGACTAGGAATTCGGAAATGTAGTGTGAATCACTCTATTAAAAAGAATAGAGAGATAGAGGCCCAGAATTGAGGCACCAAACTTGAAAAGTTCAGCCTGGAAACCCTCTTCATCAGTAGCTCTACTACACTTAATGGATTTGATTGCCTCATAAATATGGGAAGGGGTGAAAAAGCGTATGTAAGGAGGCAAAGAGGGATGAATGGAAGGTTGCCTAGGAATGTCATAAAGAGCCATGGTGTGCAAGGTAAGGGAGCAGAAGTTGAGGGCGGAAGATGGAAGGGAATTATGAGGAAAAGAGTGCACCAAAAGAGTTGGGGATTGTGGATAAGCGTGGAGCAAAGAGATTTGCACTTAGAAGCGGCAAAGTTACGCTTCTTACTCCGAAGAAAGCGGAGATAAGACGAGTTAATACTGGCAAAGTCAGTGGTGTGAGCCCCAAAAGCAGAGCGCATAAAACAATGAAAAGATTTGCAGTCCAAATCGAACCACTAGCTCATGTGGCAGGTATTATGATGAGTGCTATGAAGGAGCAATCGAGGACGATGAGAAATGGAAAGGGACTCAGACTTAAAGATAGCCAACGCAAGTAAATCAAACATGGAGGCAACCTTGCACGAGTCTGAAAAGCACAACGAACTAAGGAGTGTCGAAAGATGAGCGGAAAAGAGCTCACAATCACTATTGAGAAAATGGAAGCTAATGGGTGAGCGAGCTGTGACAGATGAGAGATGAGGCAACATGAGAGGGGAGAGGCGAAAATGAATATTGAGGAGAGCATGATTAGCCAGAGGAAGGTGCAAAATGGTAAAACTGCGAATGCAAGGGATGAAGGAGGGACATGCAAGAGCATAATCAATAACACTAGCACCACCACAATGAGGCCAACAAGTGAAGAACTCAGAACCAGGGAAATATGAAAGGCCATTCAAAATCACCAAGCTAGAAGACTCACAAAGCCACAACAAATGTCTACCATAAATAGATAACGACCTAGAAACATCCTCGGAATACCTTTGAAGCCCTAAAAAAGCTGAATCAATCTCGGTGGAGCATATGGAATCTAAACTGCGATCATATAGTGGAGTCTGGAGTATTCTAGTTCTCGCATTGAAATCCCCGAGAATAATAATGTCCCCAAGAACAACAAACTAAGAAATAATCTCACAAAGATCGATAAAAGGGTCCCCGTCATCGGTAGCATGAATAGCATAGTGAGAGGAAGCCGGTGGAAAGTAGCAAGCAGCCAAATAAAGATCTCTTTGACGATGAAACTTACGATCAAAGCAAACCCACAGAAATTTGGCAAATGAGTCTGAGTGTACAATAAAAGTGCTACTAAAAATATCATCCTTAATCAAACAAGCAACACCACCAGATCCCCGTACACCGCCAGAAACACGAACCTCCTCTCTACAAATAGACAACCACTGAAAACTAGTAACCCTTGGGAGAGGACGTACAGGACTTGTGAGTCTCGGTTATGACAAGAATATCTGCGGATTCCATAGCATCACGGAGCAGACCAGGTAATGACCATAAAGATCCATTACCATTCCAGTAGTTAACAAGAAGGGAGCAAGTGGGGTTCTCCCTCTTGTCAGACTGCCGGTGGGACCATCATTTGGCCTTAGGGGCCTGTCTCTCTATCCAACCATTGGGGGGTGAACTCTAATCACCGTTTTCAGAGTCGTGATAATTGCCCATTTACCATCTTGTCTTGCATTTGCAACAACACTGTGAGCATGTTTGAGCTCTACAACCAGAGCCTTCGTGAGATCTTCATCTAAGAAGATCTTGGAAGGAAGAGAAAAAAGCTTCCTCTTAGCATGAAGAGCTCGGAACCTGTCAGCAAGTGAAAGGAATTTGATAAATAGGACATCCCCATGTCCAAACCAGCACCTATCCAATGTGATGTCAGTAAGACCAAGTTGGTCACAGAGAAAGGAGCGTCTAGCTGCAAGAAGATCATGGGAAGAGGAAAGTCCATGAACCCGTAGGTAAAGCTCACGAACACGTCTCACCCTCTCATCCTCGATCTTACCTTGTACCATTTTGTCAATATTAGCTAGAGGTTGAGAGTCTGTGTTACCACAAAGAGAGGCCCAAGATTTGATCTTCAGTTCAATTTCAGAAACAAGAGAGGAGTGTTTAACTGCAATGATGGATTGCTGTTCTTTGATGGAATCAAGTCCTTCCAATTGTGAAATAATAGAGTTGATACTGGTTTGCAGTCTAGCTGTTTCAGTAGTGAAAGTATCTGAGAAACTTTGGAATCGAGCCGTATTGGAGGTTGTGAAATTCTTAAGTTCAGTAATGGTATCATTTAGAGAGGTAGCTTGCTCTCTCAGCTGCAAATTGTCGAATTCAAGCTTGGAAATCCTGTCGCATAACCTCTGATAACTGAGAATTTGTTGTCTATTGGTTGAAACTGAGTCAACAATGTCTGCCATATCCAAAGAGTAAGAAATACTGAAGCAAAGCCCACCAAAGAACCAACAAGGGACAAAATTGTAGACCAACCGACAGAAGAGGGCTAGAATCAAATAGTACTCGACAGAAGTCACACTAAACCAAGAACTGAAACACGACAAAAATAGCAGTAACTAAAGTCGCAGACCTGCAATTACAGGTAGAAACCCTGTTCTCCAATGGCCATAACAATTACAAACTCGACAGAAGAAACAACCAACGACTAAAATAACCCAACCCTACATGCGACTATGACAATAGATGACCACACAGTGCAGGAGGAGCATGACAAGACGAAGCGAATAAGTCAATGCCCTGCGCAGCAGATCGAAAACAAAATTGTGAAATCGCGAATACGCGAGTTGAAAAATCGCAAACTGAAACTGAAACCAAAACCCATGAAATGACAATGCGGAAGGGAAAAGAAGAATCGTGGAAGGCAATCACCCAGTAACTAGAAGGCTTAGCAACAACGGGATCCATGAATCGTAGACGTTGAGAGTTTCATCACGGTGGCAGTCATCGCAACGACAGTCATTCGCGGCAATGGCAAGTAAAATCACATTTTTTCATTAAAAAATGATTAAAAAAAATCTCTAACAAAATTCAAGTAGCCATGAATTTTTTAAAGAAAAATGACATGGAATATTCAGCAAGCTTATAACGTAACCTGAAAGTAATCTGGAACAGGAGAAAGTTTTTGGAGCCTAGCTAGTTGCTATGATTCGGCCTCATCCTCGAATGCTTTTCTAGGTGCAATACCAAAGTATAATAAGAATCGTTTCTTCTACAATGCAGAACTATAGCAAAAGATGCTTGAAATTTATGGGCGTCAAGGATTTCAAATAGTAATTGCAGGTTCTGTAGTTGAATGTAAATGCAAATAAGAAAGAGAGGAAGTCTGTTTTAAATAGAAAGGTAGTTGGGTGCTTAAAAATGATACTATCGACTCCCATTCTCGATTTCTTATAATATAATAAGGTGGCTCTTTGGCTTTCGTAACATAAGAATATTTGTCAAATGGAAAACGCCAAGTGTTTAATCAATTATAAACAAGGAAAGAATAAAAATGGAAAAAGAGTTGGAAGGTTATAATTTGAATATATTAAAATTTGAATATTATTATAATTTATATTTATATATGTACATGTAAATATATTAGTGAGGTGGCATCGTTATATTATAAGAAAATAATTTAATGGTGCCACTTCATTTTTATATCTATATGTACATACATATATATATTATAATAATATGGTGAAAGATCATTTTAATTCCTTTGAGGTACGTTGTATATTTTAACTTAATTATTTTATGTTTCTCAAATTATTTATTTAAATAGCTCATGCAGGTCCCACAGATGTATCTTATGTTCAAGTCGTTAAGTCCTTACCAAAGAAGTTTAAGGTCATACCTGTCAATCTTGTTGATTGGACTAAGCAAGTATCCCATTCCGATGATCCCGTTTAGCAATGCTTCCCCCCCTTCATCTTCTCCTGCAATCACCCATGAAAACACTTCCACCATAATAACAATTCCATAATAATTTTCATATAAACATTTTAAAAGACTGTAAATTATTAACCATAATTCCAAAATCAAGCAATTACTAAACGTCATATAACAGTCAATGGTTATCGACCATCTTCATTAACAGTTAATACAACGAATATAAATAACTACCTACCTTACATGATCATGAAAGAAAAATCCGTTAAATCTAACGGTTATGAGCAAGTTTAAAATTAGGTAAAAAATTTGGGATGTAACAATCACCAAAATGGCTTGATCTAGCTTGAACAAAAGATTGCTTTGAAGAAATTTTGGTCTGAAGTAGTCAACACTATTGTCTAGCTTCTCAACTACTCTCCTACTATGGGTGTCAAGAAGAAGATTCCAAAAGAGGCTTGGTTTTCCCGTAAGCCCATAATTTGTGATCTCAAGGTTTTTGGGTCAATTACCTTTGTCGAGATTGTTGATGCTCTGAATAGTAAGTTGGATGCCATGAGTCAAAAAATTTTGCTATCTACTTATAGTGATAATCATAAGGCGTACTGGCTGGTTGACATTGAGATAAATTGTTTCAACTTAAGTTGTGATGTGATTTTTGTCGAGGAACGAGGGCCATTTCAGCTCTCTCCTCTAGTTATGAATACAAAGGATCATCCTTTCAATGCTCAAGACTTGGATGTTCGTCTTCTATTAGGTCCACCTAATGGAAGGGCTTCAACTATTCTAGTTCCTACACCTTTACCGATTCCTTCTCCTGCGGGATCCCCTAGACATGTAGTTGCACCACTTGACTTTCCTCAGGGTTTATCTGATCTTCTATGTGATGAACTTGATCCTGTCGCACTTCTTGCTTTTGATTTTGATACTTCTACTCTTTGGTCTAAATGGTGGGTTCAAATGATTAGCAATCTTCATGATGATGAGCTAATCAAAGATAGAATGGGTCAGAAGAAGAGCAAATCTTCAAATTTTGTAAATTTTGCTCTCATGACCAACATTCACAGTGTATGTCTTTGAAACATATGTAGAGGCAAAAGGGATACTTGAGTGGGGAAAAGCTTTGGAAACTAAGCACCAGAGATTGCTAAAGAATAACACTTGGGTTTTCTTAGATCTTCCTCCCAGAAAGAAACCCATTGGATGCAAATGGGTCTATGAGGTCAAATAAAATGTTGACATGATTTAGATAAGTACAAGGCTCATCTTGTTGCCAAAGTTTTCTCTCAATGTGAAGGATTTGATTATGAGAAGACCTTTGCTCTGATAACAAAGAAAAACACCATCAAATTAGTCCTAGCCATGCTATCTCAGTGTCGTTGAAAGGTCCATCTAATGGATGCCAATTGTGCTTTCCTAAATGGTGAGTTACAGGATGAGGTCTACATGACGTAGCCTTTTAGATTCAAGGTTGCTGATAAAGAACACCAAGTACTCAAACTGGTTGAAGCACTCCATGGCCTAAAATAAGCTCCTCATGCATAGTACATGAAAATTGATAAGTACCTCATAGATTAGGGTTTCCAACTGAGTCGTGACTCAAATCTATATGTCAATACTATTGGCAGTGATATCATCCTTTTGGTTGTATATTTTGATGATTTGATAATCACTAATTGTTAAACATCTTTGATTTAAGTAATCAAACATAATTTATGCCAAACTTTTGAGATGACCAACCTTGGGCTTCTCCACTAATGCTTCAATGTTGAGGCTTGGTAGTAGTCTCATGGCATCTTGATCTCTCAGTCTAAGTATGCACAGGCTCTGCTTGACAAATCCAGAATGCAGGACTACAAACTTGCATCCACACCTATCGAGTGTCGTTTGAACTTATCAAACACATTTGGATCTCCAGGTGAGAATGAATTCACATTTAGGCAGCTAGTGGGTAGTTTAATCTATCTCACTGCCACTAGAGTTATAGATCTTGCTACATGACAACTCCTACTTGAGATCATTGAGCTGCAATAAAGAGCATCTTGTGCTATGTCAAGGAATTTTCCTAATTTGGTATTCTCTATGGATGTGATGGAGCCCTAATTTTCACAAAAATTAGGGCCTCCATTTAAGAAATATTATTAGAAATTTGATGGAGTATTGATAACAAATAAAGATGAGGAATACATGAAGACATAAATGTGAATTTATAAATTGGAGAATTGACTATTACAAACAATTCAAAAGAAGTTAATGGAAACAAAGTTCTCGATTAAAACAGGGTCATTTGGTGGCTTTGTCAAAAAAGAAGAAATAGTAAGGTGAATCATAGAACATTGGGTGGAGCATTAGTGACATCATCTGCTATATGGTAGCAAAGTATTCAAACTGACTGTGTTGAGAATTAAAAAGTTAAGTGGCATATCAAGGGTCAAATGATAAAATTTCAATTTATCATCTAGATTGTATAAGATCATTGTTGCAAATGCAGACTCAAAGAAAACTACACAAAATTAATACACGAGAATCCATTAATATTAATATTGATGAGTTAATTAACAACAAGATGAACAAAGTATTGTAGGAAAAGAACGATAATTCAATGATTCTAGGCATGTGCATTTACTGCCTGTTCACAACATGCAATGGATTTCATTTTAGCTTTGAATATGTGCAAAGATTTATCTTGATGAAACAAATGCCTACGAATGTCATACTTTTCCTTTGGACGTAGGCATATGGAGGGGCAATGGTCTAACTTGTGAATAAACATCTACTAGACATTCATGATTGTTGTGTTTTATGTGGTTGCCTTGTTTGGTTACTTAGACCTAAGTAATCTTGTTATCGAGTGAAAATAATCGGGAGAAGAAACACTCCAATTGCCTTGTCCTGTAGCCATGAGTTTCATTTTAAAGTTGTGAATATGTATGCAACAAAACCATGACATATTCTCGAGATTTCTCAGTGCAATGAAATTTATCACAAGAACCCTCAATATCTCAAAATTTGATTGTGTAAGGGTGTGATTGAATCAAGACACCTCCTCTGCTGTCTATGGGTGTTTTAAGAACCAACTAAGCAATCGGTGAATGGGAAGTGCCTTGTGAACAAGATTTTATATATATATATATATATATATATATATATATATATATATATATATGTATGTATGTATGTATATGTATATAGAGTAATCACTATCGCAACTCAAGAGATGTGAAAGATTAGAAACGACAAGGGTGATAAACATAATAGTCTGTGATAATAGATTCTTTCCAAGTTGGGATAAGACAAATGGTATGCAATGGAGATGTACGGAAAAAACAAATGTTCATTCCAAAAGCTCTCCTTTAGAGTTACAGTCAACAGTGTATTACTTTTATCACCTGACAAAAGTAATATTTATATGGTCTCTGCAATTGGCTCACACAATGAGAAATACTCCAACTTGGAATATCTTGACAAAGCAAGGAACATGTATTAATTGTCACCGATATTTTATAAATTTGTGACCATTGTGTTATCGATTTGAAGAAAGTTATATGGTTACCAATTGATAAGAACATGCGTGCTAAATAATATATTCTTGTATTGCATAGAACGTGACGATAGGGAGCTCAAAGCTAGGAGAGTGGTCGAACTCCAAAGATACAATTCAGGCATAAATTTTGAGAGCATTTCACACTTCAAAGATATATAAGAGTGAGTTTCCCACATTGAAGAGTTGCACGCACTTGAAGAGTTTTGGAATGAACGTGGACACTCAAATGACCAAAGTGACAGGATCAACAAATATTGAAGCAACAAATTTGGGATTCACGACAGGAGAAATAAATACATGAAATATTGATCTACTTTGGGCATTCGATAAAGTTCCACGGTGATAGAGTTATTAGCATCATTTTCTAAAGTTACCAGATCACATATTCATTTAAGATATATAAACAAGTGAAAAGTCGATGTATCCTTTACAGTGACATAGAATGAATATATTGGGATAATATGTTTTCAAAGAGTTACCCACAAAGAAAAATGGCCCAATGATGTTGGAAATTAATTAAAATTGTTTATTAGTTATATCATGCGAGGGTTTTAAAATTCATGATATAATTACATTTATTATATGCAAATAATCCTAATTTGTTAGGGTGGAGAGACACACTCATTTAGAACAAAAGGACATTTGTTTTTTTAAAGATATAAAAGGTGAAAAAAGAAAGAAGAAATAGGACAAGTCAAGAAGATAAAGTAAAAAACATGAGAAGTGTATGAGACATGAAGAGAAATAATGAGGAGTAAAATGTTTTTGTAGTTCAGATATACTAATATTGTAAATAAAGTAAAAACCATTTGCAAGAGCCTTGTTTTGCTTATTCATCTTGACAATAAAGTTCAAAGTATTCTTTCAGATTTATCCCCTGTGAATATTAATTTTTTAATTGCTGCTAAAACTGAAGAATTGATTGCAATACAAGTCTTTGATTATCAGAAATTGCATAGAAATGTTGTCTATGTAAGTTTTGTCTAGTTGGTTTTCACAAAGAAATTAAATTCAGCTAGACTAAGGTTTGTGTTGCTGATTGAAGCTTCAGTCTATAAAGTATTGGATGGTGTAAGTACTGTCATCTTAGTGTTGTATATAAGGATTTGAAGAAGTTTGACTCTATTTGCCCAAGGTAGAATAAGGGACTGGTCTGCATTTTATGAAAATGGGTTAATGTCTGAAGTCTTGAAGTTCAATATTTGATCATATCCATAACTTGAGCATTATTCCTTCTATTTTAAATAACATTCATTTCACAAACAAATATTAAAGCATGCATATAACTTTATTTTGATCAAGTTCTAAAATTTTGCCAACAGACAGAATTTATGAAGTTTAAATCTGCTTTAGAAAAGCTTTTGAACCATGAAATCAGGGTTCAAGGAAGGTTCACCCTCCTAGGTTTAGCGAAGCCTGAAGTGTAGGGGAAGTAAATCAGGAGATCATTCCTGTTTGTTGGCCAAGATTGATTAGGCGATCCTATTGGAAAATTGACAAAGCTCTTGGATTTCCAATCTGTGGTTTTGGGAACTAACAGGACGAACCAATAAACCTAGTCTCATTGGTTATGCAATTTCAGATTGGGGAGGTGCTATGATGACAAAAAGTCAACTTTTGGGTATGTCTTCAGTTTGGACATAGGGGCTATCACTTGGACCATTAAGAAGCAGCAAGACGTATGTCTTTCCTTGACTAAAGTTGAATATTAGGGAACTGTCAAAGTAGCTTGTGAGGCAATTTAGCTTTGAAGAATGCTTTCAGACATCCGTAGTCTCAAGAATTTCTTTCACCCCTCTTTTGTGACAATCAAGGGGTGCTCAAACAAGCTAATAATGTAGTCTTCCATGAGTGAACTAAGCATATTGACCTACATTGTCACCTCATCCACTAGCTGGTTGAAGATGAATTTGTAGATTTTTAGTATGTTCCCACAACAAACCAAACTGCAGAAATTCTCATCGCCCCTACTTCTAGATAAGTATGTTAAGTTCAGAGGGCTCCTTGGTATGGTAGATAGATTGACCATTAAGGGAGGGTATTAGAATAATATTTTTGTGGATATCTTTCTATTTTTTATTAATGGTCAGCATTGTAAATTTTGTACATATTAGAATGTTTCTAATTACGATTGTTTTCTTTATGGAAAGATTGTTTCTTTGTAAACTATAAAGCAACGTCTTTTTCATTCATTAATTTGTCCTATATTCTACCAATTACCTGTGTAATACTGCAACTTTATTATAGCTTCCATGGAATGAGCAAGGTTACTGGGAGACGGCGAGATTTGGAGGTCTCTAGGATGACTATTTTTCAAACAAGAGATGGGTAGTTTTGGCGATGTCAAATTTTCTAAATATAAATTAAAAATTCCTAAGAAATACAATAGATTCATAACATAGTGCTTTGAAAACAAGAATAATGAGCATTGAAAAGTTACAAATATTAACATTCAACATTAGACTTTCGCACATTTCAAAAAACACATTTCATTTCTCAGTCATCTGATTTCTGAATATCGCATATGATCATCATCGTATCATATTAATAATGGCTGAGATTTTCATTAGATACATTACATATTGAAATTTGAAATTCAAAAATATGTAGTTTGATGCTAAATCACTGACATGCAAACAAAAAACTGAACTGTAAACAAAAATCAAAATCTATCTAGTATCCAGTTTGATGAATATAGTATGTTTTAAATTTATTTTTAAGGTGGAGACATGCAGGAGACTCCATCTTTTTGGTTTAAACACACAGAGGCTTTTGGACAGTCCGTCATGAAGTCTCCCACCCTTTTCAAAGTCTTTGGAAACTTTTAAAGTCTCGGAGATGTGTCTCCTTCTCTGAGATACGTCTCCCGGTAATATTGGTAACAAGAGTTGCAAACATGACAAAGCCTATTCTTTCTGCTCCTTGTATTTTATTTCCCTTGTTGGCAGTTACATTTTTGAAAAATTGAAACAATGGCTTCTTGGAATTAAAAGGGTGCTTTTGCAAATTTTTGAAGGGAGGGTGTAGGGCTTGCAAAATGGTCTTGTATATTAGAAGCTGACTGTGGATTTTCGTATATAGAAGGGTCTATTGATATTGCGTTTACTTTATTTTCATTTTCAGTACCCTCAGGACTGTCAGTACTGCTGCTGCCTATTTTGTGGTGTTTTTGTTTATGGTTGAAAGCTTAAAACCAAAGCAACAAAAGTATTTTTCAATCTACAAACTTACAAGCAAAAAATTGAGGAAAAAAAAGAGGACATACATTGGCTGTAGCTTTAAACTTATAGCTAAGAACATCTTTCAGATTTATAGCAACAAAAAGATCAGTTCAATATCTACTCTAATCAGTCCAATCTCTCCTCTAGGTCACATGGATCTCTTCTCCAACAATAAAACTCATACGAAAAGGAGCATCAATTGAGAAAATGGATGAGGACAAATATTAGTGTTTTGTTTTAGTTTTATGTCTTTTTCCCATTTTAGAGTTTCAATCTTGTTTGGATGCCCTTGTGGACCCCCCTACGCTGGTCTACATGTAAAAGAAGTTTTTGGGTGTTTTTTTTGGGGCTAGAATCATTCACCATCGTGGCAGATGGCTGGTACTATATAATGGGGGAGGAATAATTAGATTGAAGTATCACCTAGTACATATACCTAGGTGTGATGCGAAAAGATGCAAAGATGTACCCCAAGATGTTATGTGAGACATGCTATCTCTTCTAGAGGAAAAAATGGAGAAAAAAGAATTGAAAAATAAGCAACAAGAAGAAATGGCACAATTAGCCGAACAGGTATCTAGTTTTCACTCTCCATTATCCTTTACTCCACCTATGGAAGCCATTGCTTCTACGAGCTTGACCATTGGGCCTCACATTTGTAAGCAAAGATCGACACTTGATTCCATGTTTGTTCCACGCACGGCTCCAAGTGCACAACCATCGCTGGAGAGCATGGGTTGGAACAAGGGGACGCATGATTATGCAAAATTGGCACTTGGGGACTTCTTCATCTACAACAACATTTCATTCAATGCAGCAATGTACTTATTTATTTAAATTTAAATTTATGTCTTCTCTTGCTTTCAAGTTTCAAGTTTCACTTTCAACTTTCAAAAGACTAATATGCTTATTTTGTTTATTTTAATTTATATTTTGTTTTCAAATTTATCTATAATATACTAATTTGTTTAACTTTAAATTTTATTTAATTTGTTTTAGGTCCCCTTATTGGCAAATTGCAATCGATGTTGTTACTATTTGTGGTTCGGGGTTCAAAGCCCCTAGTGTTGATGAGCTGGGAGGCCCTATTTTGACCCAAAGGGTGGGTGATGTAAAAGGTGCAATCAAAGAGCAGTGTGAGGTGTGAAAGACAAAGGGTTGCACCATCATGATTGATGGTTGGACTGATAGGAGTAGAACACTCAACTTTCTTGTCTCCTCATCAGGTAATTATTTAGAAGTAGAACTTGTACTTAAGTGATTAAGTTTATAACTTTATACATTATGAATTTATAAATTATGAATCATGATTCATCATTAATCATTATACTAATTTGTTTCTTTTTCTTTAGGTGCCATGATTTTTTTGAAATCAATCGATGCCTCAGGAAAAACAAAGAATGCTGAATATTTTTGTGAGGTAATGGATGAAGTAATAAGGGACGTGAGGAGAATGTGGTGCAGATAGTTACAGATAATGCAACAAATTATGTTGTTGCAGGAAAGCTTCTTATGGAGAGACACCTTCACATATTTTGGACCCCTTGTGCTGCTCACTGCATTGACCTCATGTTAGAGGATCTTGGTAAACTCCCTTGGATAAAAACAATTATAGAGAAAGGAAGGAGTGTATGCAAATTCATATATAACATACATGGGTCCTCAACCTCATGAGGAAACACAATGAGTAAAAGGAGTTGTCACGTCCAGAGGTTACTAGATTTGCAACCAATTTTCTCACATTGAAATCTTTGCTTGACTCAAAGGGAGGTTTGAGATGCATGTTTGTTAGTGAGGAGTGGATTGCATCATCATATGCAAAGACCACTATGGGGATTGATGAAATTGATCACGTTTTTGATGAGGCTTCCTTTTGGACACTGATTGCTGATATTGTGATGGTAATTTTCCTTTTTGTCCTCATTTGGACTTTATTTTGTTTATGAAATTATGTTATAAATTATTGTTCATTTTTTAAAGAAAAAACTTAAAGCTGATTATTTCTTTTCCAATTTTCATAATGATTGCAGTTTATAAAGCCGCTTGTTGTTCTCCTACGAACTGCTGATGGAGAGAAGACCTCAATGGGCTACATTTATGAGGGCATGGATAGGGTGAAGGAGGCCATTCGCTCTTTTTTGCAGGGAATCGAGATAGGTATGGGCCTATATGTGATGTCATTGATAGACGTTGACACAATCTACTTCACATGCCTATACATGTAGCGGCCTACTTCTTTAATCTAGCATACCAATTCAGCCCACATTTCAAGGCTGATGATGCGGTGTGGAGTGGCCTCTACGATGTTGTAGAGAGAATGCCACCTGATTCAAGAGTTGGAACAATTGTAGTTCGTGAGATTGAGTTGTTTAAGAAAGCTCAAGGGGACTTATTTGCACAGGAGTTGTGCAAGAAAAATAGGACATAATTGATGCTTAGTAAAAATCTTTGATTCTACATCTTAATTTCTAATTCTATTACCATTTTAATTTGATAAAGTCAAAGTTATTGATATGATTTAAAATTTTCTTGTTTCAGATGCATGGTGGGAGATGTTTGACACAAAGGTGCCAAATTTACAGAGGATTGCGATTTGCATTTTGAGCCAACCATCTAGTTCATCAGGATGCGAACATAATTGGAGTCTATATGAGCACATACACTCAACGAAGCGTAATAGGTTTGCAGTGAAAAAACTGAATGATCTTGTCTTTGTTCACTACAACCTTCGCTTGTGGCATAGACAGATCTTGGGCATCGATACGTCACCGATTGTATTAGAGAATGTTGATCCACATGTAGAGTGGAACATAGAGATTGTTGATCTTGTCTTCAGTGATGAAGATGTGGAATGAGTAGATTAGGTGGATCGTGAGGTTGAGGCAGTAATAATGGCAGTTGAGGAGGCTAGAGCACGAGGAGAGTCAGGAGACAAAGTGTTGGACCCTGAGGCGAGGAGTGATGGTTCTGAGTCTAATGATGAGGATGAGGAAGAGGTTCAACCTTAGACACAGGGAGAGAGGATGGCTTTACAGTCTTCCATGACTTATCTTAGGCATACTCGTAGGAGGACATAGACTATTATGAGCCTTAGTCTTCTAGTTGTTATTTTGATATATGTTTTGAACTTTTGATACCATGGATTTCGTAATCCATGAATATTGTAGACATTTGAGTCTTTGACATTGGAGTGACATAGTGTTTATCATGCTTTATACTTTATAGTTTATATTGTGTTATTCAGTGTTTTTCCTTAAGAAATTTGCTTTTATACTTACATGATCTATGCAAAATTGTGTATGTGTATTAAGTTGCTTCTATTTATCTCAATTATTGTGTATTTGATGTTAATTGACTGAAAAATGCATGAAACAATCTTAGAATCCTTAAAAATCTTTGAATTTCATGGGTTTTTCAATTTTTCGAGTCCTTGATGAGTCCGGTCGCCAAGTCTGACTCCGAATTTGAGTCGAATTTTGACTTTCCAAGTTAGAGGTGAGTCTGAGTCCCATAACTATGCTAGTTATCCTTGGGATGGCCAAGGGATGTTTCCCAAGTCTTTCAACCATCTCTAAATTGCTAAGGGTATTTCTTGCCAACTCGAGCACCTTAGCATGAATTAGGGACAATAGGGGGTGTTTCTTTGGTGCCTTGTAATCCTAGAAATATCTAGGGAGGGGGACAGGGATGAGGATGGGGGGTTTTAGCGTAAGTGACATGTCCTTGTGTTTCCTTGCTTTTAAGTAGTTGTAGGAGTTAGTAGATAGTTGTGTTTTTCTTAGTAATTGGCAGGACTTTAAATGACATTTGCATAGTCAAAGTCAATAGTTTGATGCTTGGTCGATCATCTTTGGTCTACTTCTAACTTACGAAATTTACTCATACCTTGCAAAGTGTGGTTCCATTTTGCACAAATTCGAGTCCTTGTCAAATTCATAGGTAATTCTGTGGCTAAGGCCAAAATTTGTTGCTAGTTCTGATAGAGTAACCTAAGTGGAATTTAGTAGAATTTTGAGCGAGTTTGCTTTCCAGCGGACAAACTAAAGAGGAATTTCATCCAAGAATGTTTTTTTAAAAACCTTTTTAAAAAGTTTTTTTTGCCTAATTTGGTCTATTTGAACCTCCAATCCTAAAAGTGACCACTAAAAAGGCCAAAAAGGTTTTATTTATCATTTGTGCATTTGTGAATGAAAAGAAAATTTGTTGCCTTCGGTGCTAAACTTTCTTGATTAGTTGCCATTGCTCAAAGAGTGTTCATAGGTGATTGTTGCATGCTCTGAGCTTGTTTGTGATCTATTTTGCTATTTTTCTTTAATATTAGCATAGTAGTGCATTAACTTATTTGCTGCATACATACACACACAAACATATATTTTTGTAGTGACAAACCCATAGCGAATCCAAACCCAACCCAAATTGTTTTTGAACAAAGTTCGAATCCGAATCAAAACTGACAACTTAGGTCCATTTCTATAACAAGTTCATGTGTGAATAAAGATGTATTTTACCACTTTATCAGTATCTATTCATTATGTCAAGTATTAGTTATTAGAAGAAGAGTAAACATAAAAAAAAACTCATTATAGAGCTGGTAATGAGGGAGCAATATCTAAATGCTAAGAATCAAGTAACTAGCCTTGGACCATCCTACTCAACATTAGTTGTAAGTTTGCTGCTCTATTTGTGCCTCTTTTGTTTGAAGCTTGAATACTACTGCCCCTATACACTCACTCATCGAAATCAAGATGATTGGTAAGAATTATTGCTTCTTTGTCTAATAGATATCTATTTAATGTCCCCATTTTAATAGGTTCCTGTAGCTTGACGATGTCAGTTCATCATCGCAACCCTCATGAGCTGACAGTGTGTTTTGGGGGTCTCTGTTGAGTCACTTTCTATTTATAGTAAGTCAATTGTGCATGGTTACTATTTTTAGCAATGCACTGAGGCACCTGGTGATTGGCATCTTCAGTGATTGATTGGGTCATTTCTGAAGCTTCATCTTATAAGTTATTTATTAAGGCTATCTTAATGCATAACTTTATCATTATATTGTTATAATTTGATGGTGTGTTCTTGAAGGCCCTTAAGTGAGAATTGTGAAGAAGAAGCTCTTGCGGGATTTGGTGTAATGAGAAGCTAAACCTCATTTTAGTTATAAATATGGACTCCATGAGATAATTGACCTATTCCTTGCCATTCGATTTTATCTCACTTTGTGAATTGTTGAGGGTTTCTACATCGGAGTTTTGTGAGGACTGATTCCTTCATCTGCTATTACACTTTGAGCTATTGAAATACATGGTGAATTGTTCTTGTTTTATTGTGGTTTGATTCTGCAATAAGGTTTGGAAATTTGGTGTTGTCCCCAAACCCTCATTCTATAATTTGGAGGGAAATTGCAGTGATAAAAGTGGGCTCAATTTATCCTTCAAGTCTGATGATTAATTAGGCTTCATATAATAATTAAAAAAAATGGTTTTTAGGTATGCCTACTTATGGGCTTATGGCTTTGATTTTCTTCAATCATGACAGGTTCATCCATATTTAATAGAATTTCAACACGATTGCAATAAATCGCCAATAAAATTAACTTTTTTCGTACTTTGGAAAAAAAATTTGCCAATAGATATTAGAGTTTTTCCTCTTGTAATAATGTTGGATTCGCCAAAGTTTTATACTTTTTTACAAAGGGGGGTTTCTTAATGTTATCCCTGGAGAAGCCTATACAAGAGCTGCTCTCTATGGGACATATTGGGCCATGTAAGTCTCCTTTTGCTTCATCAGTTGTGTTGGTGAAGGAAAAGGTGCATTGACTATTGGATGCTGAGCAAGAAAACTATTAAGAAACAATACCCTATTCCGTGGATTGATGAGCTGCATGGGGCATGTTACTTTTCCAAAATTGATTTGAGATTAGGATATCATTAGACAAGAGTCAGAGAGCAATATGTGGAGAGGACAACATTTAGGTGTCATTGTGGCCACTTCGAGTTTCTAGTCATGCCCTTTTTCTTGACTAATGCCCAAGCCACATTCCAGTCTACGATGAACAGAGGCTTCCATAGCCAAAAAAGGAAATTTGTTCGTGTTTTTTGATGACACACTTGTTTATAGTAAGACTTAAGATCATCATGTAGTGCGCCTAGATTCATGAACTTTGAGGTGTTGGGTTCCACTTCCAATTGGTCCTTTGCATCTAGGCCATCATAATTCATTCTCCATGCTAGTATGTAGATGACATAAGAGTTAATGAAAAATTTCTTTGTATGCTCTAGATTCATCAATTGTTCATTTAGATTGTCACTTATGAGCCCAACCCAATCTATTCTATTGCCTTCCTCCATCACTTGCTGATGCAGGAGCATCCAGAGGTATAAGGGCAATCTTGTGTCACCCAAAAAAAAAATGTACTTAGGCTTAGTTTCTGTTTCATGTCTTTACATTTTTGGATACCCATTTGGGTCAAATAAAGGTTCCAACTCTCACAGTTCCACTATCAGTGCGTTTGAAAATCCCGAAAAAATAGTAGCATGTATTTGGGCCATCATTTTGGTAAACTAGAAGGTGTGAATTGGCCAGATGAATGTAATCATGATTTAGAGCATTCCAGAAAAAGAATCAAGTCAATAGGCCCCACGGTTTGAAAGTTATTACAGTTTTTCGAGTTTTGGAGACCTCCTAAGAATGCTTCAAAGTCAGGTTTGGGGCATTAAATGACTTCGAAAAGGGTCGAAAAATGGGAGACGAGCGAAGCTTATCCATAGGGCTGTAGAGCGCTTCGAGAGCTTTCCGAAAATGTAAACGGTTCGTCAATCGGAGCTACGGTTCAAAAGTTATGCCTCCCGGAAGTTCGGTTACCGTTTCTGGATTCTTCTAGATTTGCACCGACTTCTAACGCAGCTTCTGGAACCTTCTATTTTGTCGGTGGATGCCTACTAGCACTTTCTAGAATGTATTCCTAGTCCTTAACCCTCCGGGGTCTATTTAAGGAGATTTCTGACATTGTAAAAGGCAGTTTGGAGTGGAGTTTGAGAAGAGGTACTAAAAGGAGAAATTATCTCCAGATTTATGCTAGTGTAAGCCCTTAGGGCATGTTTTGAAGTTTATTTTCTCTGCACTGTTTGTACTAGCTTATTTTCTCAGTTAATATAATTTTCCCTTTCTGTTGGTTCCATTCTGTTCTTGGGTCTAGATGCCCCATCAAGTGGTATCAGAGCGGGTTTTCCCGAGTGTGTAGACAGAACGTCGACTGTGAGGCAGTTTGCACTAGGACTGTGTGGTTGTGGGTTCGAGTTAGAAGATGCCTCCACGAAGAGAGCGTGGTGGAAGGGCTAGAGCTATTAATCCTGAGGAGGTTAGAGCCCTCCAAAGGCAGGTGCAGGCATTGCAAGAGGAGCTTCGTAGAGGAGCAAATGTTGCCGTAGGTGACAATAGTGAGGATGACAATGAAGAAGAAGTAATGGGACTAGAAGAGGAATTTGACGGGGAAGTTCTAAATCCTGTAGAGGAAAGGCTTTTTAGGGCCATTAATAAGTTTGGGAAAAGACCTACAATTGAAGTGGGTGTATTTTCAGGAAATCTGAAACCAGATGAGTTGATCGATTGGATCAATGAACTGGAAGAATACTTTGAGTATGAGGATATCAGGGATCCAGATAAGGTTAAGTTTGCAAAGGCCAAACTGAAAGGCCCTGCCAAAATTTGGTGGCAAGAGGTTCAATTGGAAAGAAACAGAAGAGGAAAGGAGAAGATCACAAGATGGGATCACATGGTGGACAAATTGAAGAAGCAGTTCATTCCTGTGGACTATGAGCTTGATCTGTTTAAGAAGATGCACGGGTTAAAGAAAGCAGGAAGATCAGTCCAAGAATATACAGAGGAGTTTTACCGACTCTTGATTAGAGCGGGGCATGCAGAAGCAAATAAGGAGAAGGTTGCTCGTTATATCAGTGGGTTGCGACCTAGCATCCAGGAGGAATTAAGTCTGGTAAGAATGACCAGCGTTGAAGAGGCATACCAGTTTGCCCTACGAGTTGAAGAGAAGCTGAATAAAAGGTTTGAAGGAAGACAAAGAGGGCGTGGTCAAGGAGGAAGGGGAAGCGGTAGATCATCTGGAGGCCGCAATGAAATTCAAAAGAAAAATGAAGATGTGGGTACTAGCAGAAACCAGAAGAATGAGGGTTTCAACCGCTCCCATGATCAAGACTTTGGAAATCAAAGAGGAAGAGGTAGAGGACGTGGACAAGGAAGAGGAGGCTTCCGTGGAACCTGTTTCCATTGCAATGAAGAAGGTCATCGTGCCTTTGAATGCCCTCAACAACAAGGAAGGACAGATAGGAGAGTTGAGGGCCAAGCTAGGGTTGCTCATGTGGATGAGGATGCACAATCATCACATTCAGAGGATGCAGAAAGAGGAGAGACCTTGGTAAATGAAAGAGTCCTACTAAGTGGTGAGATTGAACCAGGACAACGGAGGAGTTTGTTTCGTACTAGATGCAAGTGTGAGGATAAATGTTGTGACGTGATCATTGATGGTGGTAGCACTGATAACTTGGTATTAGAAGAGATGGTCTCTAAGCTGAAGCTCAAGAGGGAGAAACATCCCCAGCCCTATCGGATTGCTTGGGTAAAAGATGATCATAAGGTCCTGGTAAGTGAACAATGTTTAGTAAAATTCAAAATTGGGAGTTACCATGATGAAGTTCTCTATGATGTTATTTCGATGGATGTTTGCCATCTATTGTTGGGTAGACCATGGCAGTTTGATAGACATGCAGTGCATGATGGACATGCAAACACATACTCTCTCACAAAGGATGGAGTTCGCCATAAATTGAAGCCCATGAAAAAGGAAGATGAAAAGGTATGTAGCAGTGCTAGGATTTGTCTTGTTGATGGAAGGAAGTTTTTAGATGGCATGAAACATCAGCATATGTGCTATGCTTTGATTCCTACGAAAGATAAAGAAGGTAGTAGTGAAATACCATTTGAAGTTTCAGATTTACTAGGGGAGTTTGGAGATATTATCTCTGATAATGTTCCAGATGGATTGCCACCAGTAAGGCAAATCAGTCATCAGATAGATCTGATTCCAGGAGCTAGTTTGCCTAACAAGGCTGCTCACAGGATGACTCCTACTGAAACAGAGGAGCTAAATAGACAGGTTCAGGAGGTGTTGAGGAAGGGCTTGATTCGAGAGAGCCTGAGTCCATGTGCAGTACCTGCAGTACTCGCACCAAAGAAGGATGGAGAGTGGAGGATGTGTACAGATTCTCGAGCTATAAATAGGATCACCATCAAGTACCAGTTTCCTTTGCCAAGGATGGATGATATTATGGACTGCTTGAGTGGAGCTCAGTACTTCACAAAGATAGATCTGAAGAGTGGTTATCACCAGATACGGATTCGAAAAGGAGATGAGTGGAAAACAGCCTTCAAGACCAAGGAGGGTCTTTATGAGTGGTTAGTCATGCCCTTTGGATTGACGAACGCCCCAAGCACCTTCATGCGGCTCATGAATGAGGTACTTAAGAAGTTCTTGGGAAAATTTGTTATTGTCTATTTGGATAATATTTTAATTTTCAGCAAGACTTTGGAAGAACATTTGCTGCATATTCGCAGTGTCCTTGAAAGGCTAAGGGAAGAGAAATTGTTAATTAATCTAAAGAAGTGTGTCTTTGCAAAAAGGGAGTTAGTCTATTTGGGATTTGTTATATCACCTGAAGGTCTCAAAATGGATCCAGAGAAGGTAAAAGCCATCTTGGAATGGCCTACTCCAAGGACTGCTACTGAGGTAAGATCATTTCATGGTCTGGTTAGTTTTTACAGGAAGTTTATTAAGAATTTCAGTGGCATATGTGCACCCCTAACTGATACAATAAGAGGGGATAGAAAAGAGTTCAAATGGACTGCAGCAGCTGTGAGAAGTTTTGAATTGCTGAAGAAGAAGGTGACAGAACAGCCTGTGTTGGCACTTCCAGATTTTAGAAAAGTGTTCCAGGTGGATTGTGATGCTAGTGGCAGCGCTATTGGGGCTGTATTAAGCCAAGAAGGTAAGCCTATTGCATATTTTAGTAAAAAATTGAATGATGCAAAGAAGAAGTATTCTGTTTATGATCAAGAGTTCTATGCAATAGTTTAGGCCTTAAAGAAATGGAGGCATTATTTATTGCCAAAGGAATTTGTTTTGTATACTGATCATCAAGCATTACAGTACCTAAATAGCCAAGGTAAATTGAATCAGAGGCATATGAAGTGGGTAGAATTCTTGCAGAGTTATACATTTGTGTTGAAGCATAGAAGTGGAAAATCTAACAGGGTTGCAGATGCACTAAGTAGGAGACAGTCACTGCTTACAGTAATGCAGGTTGAAGTAGTTGGGTTTGATGAACTCAAGAATTTGAACCCCGAGGATCCTGATTCTGCGGAAGCATGGAAAGCTTGTAAAAAACCTGTTGCTGTAGATAGAACCAAGTGGTTAGACTATTTGATTCAGGATGGCATGTTGTTCAAAGGTAGTCAATTGTGCATTCCAAGGAGTTCCATGAGGGAAAATCTGATTAAGGAGAAACATAGTGGAGTAATGGCAGGACATTTTGGTCGAGATAAGACCATTTCCATTCTTAGAGAACATTATTTTTGGCCTCAAATTTCACAGGATGTGAAGAAGTTCGTACAAAGTTGCCAGGTTTGTCAAGTTGCCAAGGGGTTTAGTCACAATACTGGTCTATATCAACCGTTGCCTGTTCCATCAAGGCCATGGGAGGACATAAGTATGGATTTTGTTCTTGGATTGCCAAGGACACAAAGGGGTAATGACTTAGTATTCGTAGTGGTTGATAGGTTCTCCAAAATGGCACATTTCATTCCATGCCACAAAACTCATGATGTTGTCCATATTGCAGACTTGTTTTTCAAAGAGGTGCTAAGACTACATGGTCTTCCAAGGAGTATAGTTTCTGACAGAGATACTAAATTTGTGGGGTATTTCTGGAGGACATTGTGGAAGAAGTTGAGAACAGACCTAAAATTCAGTTCCACGCATCACCCACAGACTGATGGTCAAACAGAAGTGGTAAATAGAAGTTTGGGCAATTTGCTAAGATGTTTAGTTGGGGATAAGCCCAAGGGATGGGATTTGATTCTACCATAGGCAGAGTTTGCTTATAATAACTCTGTAAATAGGAGTACTGGAAAATCACCATTCCAAATTGTATATGGGAGTAGCCCAAGGACTGCACCAGAGCTGAGGAAGATAGAACAAGGGGAGAGGACAAGTGTTGAAGCATAAGAATTTGCTGAACATATCAAGCATCTACATGAGGAGGTTCAAGCACACATTACCAAGATGAATCAAGAATATAAAGCTAGGGCTGATCAAAGGAGAAGACATAAGGAATTCCAAGTAGGGGATCTAGTCATGGTGCACTTACGAAAAGAAAGATTTCCAGCCGGTACTTACAATAAACTGAAAATGAAGAAATTTGGCCCTTGCAAAATTTTGAAGAAACATGACTCAGGAAATGCATATGAAGTGGAGCTGCCAGATGGCATTCACATTTCTCCCATTTTCAACATTGCAGATTTAACAGAGTATCATGATGATGGTGTAGATGATGAGCTGGTGTTAGAGCCATGTCCAATTCTTGCTTCTAAGAAGGAGGAGATAGAAGACATTCTAGATCATCGTGTGGGTAGGAGTACCAGAAACAGGCAGTATGAAGAGTATTTGGTCAAATGGAAAGGACGACCGATCGAGGACTCAACTTGGATTTCAACAGCTGAGGTTTCCCATTTGGAATTTCCTCTACCATCCATAAAGTGACAGGGTCACTTTTCAATCTACCTTGGGTGTCTGATGCAGGAGCATCCAGAGGTATAAGGGCAATCCTGTGTCACCCAAAAAAAAATGTACTTAGACTTAGTTTCTGTTTCATGTCTTTACATTTTTGGATACCCATTTGGGTCAAATAAAGGTTCCAACTCTCACAGTTCCACTATCAGTGCGTTTGAAAATCCCGAAAAAATAGGAGCATGTATTTGGGCCATCATTTTGGTAAACTAGAAGGTGTGAATTGGCCAGATGAATGTAATCATGATTTAGAGCATTCCAGAAAAAGAATCAGGTCAATAGGCCCCACGGTTTGAAAGTTATTACAGTTTTTCGGATTTTGGAGACCTAAGAATGCTTCAAAGTCAGGTTTGGGGCATTAAATGACCTCGAAAAGGGTCGAAAAATGGGGGACGAGCGAAGCTGGTCCATAGGGCTATAGAGCGCTTCGAGAGCTTTCCGAAAATGTAAACGGTTCATCAATCGGAGCTACGGTTCAAAAGTTATGCCTCCCGGAAGTTCGGTTACCGTTTTTGGATTCTTCTAGATTTGCACCGACTTCTAACGCAGCTTTTGGAACCTTCTATTTTGTCGGTGGATGCCTACTAGCACTTTCTAGAATGTACTCCTAGTCCTTAACCCTCCGGGGTCTATTTAAGGAGATTTCTAGCATTGTAAAAGGCAGTTCAGAGTGGAGTTTGAGAGGAGGTACTAAAAGGAGAAATTATCTCCAGATTTATGCTATTGTAAGCCCTTAGGGCATGTTTTGAAGTTTATTTTCTCTGCACTGTTTGTACTAGCTTATTTTCTCAGTTAATATAATTTTCCCTTTCTGTTGGTTCCATTCTGTTCTTGGGTCTAGATGCCCCATCACTTGCTCAACAAAATACCACATCCAAGATTCAAATCTATAAGAATGAGGCATGCCAAATATGCGACTCAACATCATGATCATGTCGCTATATTCCCTCTGCAAGTCACTATTTCCTTAGGAATCTTGGAATGATGCGATCTATTCTTTTTCAACCATCTTTTGTTGATTATTTCTTCATAGAAATGGACTCTAGAGGTGTATATTCTAAGTGCTTGCCCTTGTGTTTTTGTGACCATCCTTGGGTGAGAAGGAATCCCAAACGTTTCAGAAGTGGATGCTGGAGAAAAATCTGCCAAAATATTTCGTTCAGAATCCTTGATGGTTTTGTTGCTAGGACTGTATTGTTTGGTACATTCCACAATTAATTCTAGATGCTGAAAAGGAGGGAAACCAGCCACAACAACAATTCCACTTCTCACAATTCTTGTGGCTAGGTGTGTTGGGTGATGGTCATTGTATCCAAGCATTCTCTGATTAAAATCTTTCAAATCAAGGCCGCCGAGGCTTGTATCTCCGATTTTTGCCCACTTTGACATAATTTTGGATTTAGGATAGAATCCTCTCCTTTCATTCTTTATCAATTGTTCGTGCGTTTCTCCTGTTCCCTTGGGTTCTGCCCTTCTTCTTTCCTACAAAATAGAAAATGTCCACACGTAAGAATATGCAGAGAAAGCATAAAAAACAGATACAATATGTCCAAAAGACAGATTTTGGATTTTTTGCCAAAATTTCCATATTCCTCTTGGGATTCACTTTTCAATATTTCCACAAGAAACATGCGATTTTCCACAACTTATTGAAAAAGGTTTCTTTATGATGAAATTCAAAATCTTCTATCACGAATTCTTAGAAAACTCCAACGATTTAAGAAATTTCCCCAAAAATCTTCTTTCCGAACTCTTTGAATTTCACTCCTATTCTCAATTCACTCTTCAAATTTTTGTGTGACAAGGAATGAATGAAAGGGTTTCTTATATAAATCATCCCTTAAAAAAGATGCCTTTAAAGCCGTAGGCTAAAATTAGGTAGTTGCTTTACTTAGCCACCAAGGTTTCCATCTTTTTGTGCCACTTGTCGCTTTTTTTGTTTGTTTCAAGAAGTTGCCATTATTGATGCTTTTAGCTTCAGGATGAAGCTAAGTCTTCATTTATCCCATTTTGATTTTTTTTTGAATTTTTTATTAATTAAACATCAATTAAAATCAATATTTAATTAATTTTACACGTATTAATGAAAAAATCAAATTTCTTTCCAACTTTTCTCCAATATTTGTTTTTTGGATTATTATTTAAAACAACCAAATTAAATATCAATAAAATTAATATTTAATTTTCCATGTAAATCCAAAAAATCGCCTTGAAAGATTTTTTTTTTTTAATGTTTATTTGAATCCAAGTTTTCCATTTATGAAGAATTTTCCATTGTTTTGCTTTTTTGATTTCAATTGATTTTCCTTCTAATTTTCGAATTTGGGACTTTCTCAAATTTCCCAAATATTTCAACTTCTCATGATTTTTCACACTTTTGGGATTTGTTGTGAGATTTTGGATTTTCATCCTCTAGATTTTTTTTTTGAGTTTTAAAACTTTTCCCAAACCTTTATCATTTGGATTACAATTTTTTTTCTTCCCTTTGGAATTTTGAGGACGTCTTGGATTTTCACGTTTTCCAAATTTTCATATTGTTTACACTTCTCAATTTTTCGAACTTTTTGGAGACTTAGGTATTTTTGGAAATTTTTTATTTTCACTCAAGTCAGAAACAATTGGATATTTCACATTAATTATCATGAAAAATCCATGAAGTGCCTTGGTATATGTGCAAGGAAAAAAAAGTATCTTGGATTCCTTTGATTTAGACAAAATCGTTCATAATAGGAAAAATGCACTTCGGAAAATGCAGAGAGTGCAAGTTGAAGTGTGTCGAGGATTTTGTCCATGGCAAGCAAATTCCTCCACTACTCCAAAACTGCGCTCCAAGAACTTGGGAGAGCGGGTTTTTAAGGCAGTTGTGGATTCTCCTTCTTTGACTATTCCATGGGATAGGTTGACTAGCGCTCCAGAAAAGGTGGAGTACACTACACACTTGCCACAAAAACAATGCAAAAACATCTGGAAAAAACCACAGTGGATTCATCGTTTGAGACTTGTCAAGGCTGGGAATAGGGGTCCCATACATGGGCGGTGGGTGACATTTGGTCACAACAATAGGCATTCATGAGTCATTTATGGCAGGGGTTGTTCAAATTATGTGGGACATGGTTGACTCCAAGTGTTAGTTACCACCTGTAGATTGATGGTCAAACTTAGATTGTTAATAAATGGGTGGAGGGCTATTTGTGGAGTTATGTATCAACACAACAATGGGCTTGGGCGAAGTGGATACACCTTTGTGAGTATTGTTATAATTCCACTCACCACATGTCTATTCAGATGTCCCTATTTCAAGCCTTGTACAGGTATGATCCCTAAAGCTTCATGGATTTTCTATTCAGTGACAATAGGGTACCCAGTGCAAGGGATTTGCTATAGGACAGTCAGGATATCATGAGGACACTAAGGGACAATATTCAGAGAGCACAAAATTAGCATAAGTAGTATGTTGATCAAAGGAGGAATTGCTCGTTCATTTCAGGTGGGTGATATGGTTTATTTAATGCTACAACCTTGCAGTCTTCCATCAGGAAGAGTCGAGTTGAGAAGCTCAAGCCCTGCTATTATGGTCCCTTCTGCATAGTGAGACACATGGGTAAGGTAGCTTATGAGTTGGATCTGCCAACAGACAAAAAAGTTCATAATGTGTTCCATGTATCGCGTCTCAAGAAGGTGTTAGGTAGACATGTTGTCCCATCCCCTACTTTACCCCCACTGGATGATGAGGCTCTGAAGGTTAGAGTTGATCCATGAGGCTATACTAGATACCCAGTAGAGGTATTTGCACCGAAATCATTTGAGATTTTTTGGTGAAGTGGTAGGGTCTTCCAGATGAGGATGCCACTTGGGAGCTTGAGGATAAACTTAAGCACCCCAGACTGTGATTGCTAGGGGACAAGAATCTTAGGGAGGGGGGACTGTAATGTCCCAATTTTAGCAAGTTCCTGGAGGTTGGCTATGGCAATTCATCATTGTGACCCTCGTGAGATGACATTGTGTTTTGAGGGTCTTTGTTGAGTGACTTGCTATCTATAGTAAGCCAATTTTGGGTGGTTATTATTTTTAGCAGCGCAGTTGAGGCACTAGGTGATTGGCATCTTTAGTGACTGATTGGGTCATTTAATGTAGCTTCATATTATAAGTTATTTATTAAGGCTATCTTAATGAATAACTTTATCATTATTTTGTTATAATGTGATGGTGTGTGGTCTTGAAGGCTCTCAAGTGAGAATTGTGAAGAAGCTCTTGGGCGATTTGGTGCAATCGAGAAGCCAAACCTCATTCTGGTAATAAAAATGGACTCCATGAGATAATTGACCCATTCCTTGCCATTCAGTTTTATCTGACTTTGTGAATTGCTGAGGGTTTCTACATTGGATTTCTGTGAGGACTGATTCCTCCATCTGCTGTTACACTTTGAGCCATTGATATACATGGTGAATTGTGTTCTGTTTTACTGTGGTTTAATTTTGCAATAAGGGTTGGAAATTTGGTGTTGCTGTATACCAAATTGTCCATTTGTCTTATGCTAATGAGCCTGGGTTTGAATGCCATAGTCTTGTCTTCATTTCTGGGTGAATTTTCTGTTGCTTTGGAGGCCATTGATAGCTGCTGTTGGGCATTTGTAACCTGCAATTACATTCACACCCTGTGCAGCCAGATTGAGAGAATTAATGGGGGGTTTTGAGGAGCTGCGGCTGTTTTGGAGCTGCATTTGGGCGTTCATTATCTGCACAATATAATATTGTTTGGGCAGCCAGTATTGAGGGTTGGCATTGAGTTTGGTGAAGTTTGGTTGCAAAATGCATTGGACGCTAGCATTAATTCAGGTTCCTTATTTAATTGCTAATGCATATCAACACTTTATGATAATTTGCAAGTGTTATAATTGCAAATAAATAAATCTATCCTGGCATTGTTAGTAGTTCTTTACTGGGTATTTGTTCCAGCATTCATATATATTTGAAAATACAAAATAATAGATATATTGTAAAAACCAAAATATTGCAATCCAAGAAAACAAAATAAGCACATTATTCAGCATTGCTATAGTGTGAGCCAGCAGGGCTCTTATGATCTTTAATATGATATGTTCTGGACAATTGGTAGGTGGGAGATGGCACTGTTAGTATATTAAATATTTTCTGCTAATCACACGGTACATGCACTAGATGGGGATTGAATTACAAATGGGTGATTTCATTTAGGAGTTAGTAAATTAAAGAAGTCTTCTGGTTGGATAAATGGGCAGAGGGAGTTCAAAATTGCAGAATGCATTATTCTATATTCTCTTATAATTTATCTTGTAACTGTCCTTATGAAAAGCTTGATTGTGGTGCATTCCGTCGCATCTTGATTGGTTGGTACTCTTTATATTTTGTAGCTTTTTCAGGTTTTAATTGCAAATTCAATGTTTCAACAACTCAACAGGATTTTTCATTTTCTTTTATTAGGCATGCAATTTCAATGTTAACTGTTATGTTGAAAATATTTCTGTCCTGAAGTTACAGCAGGTGGATATTGTTTGAGTCAAACGTTTATCATCATCACAGGAACCCATTATTGAATGCTATAGGGCATCAGATATTGATACACATCTCAGGTTAAAGAGGAAGCATCTAATAGCAATAGCATTGTTGGTGGGTTGCGACTATAACTCACATGGAGTACCGGGCATTGGGCTCAACACTGCTGTACGCATTGCCCACTTATTCCAGGAAGAGCAGATTCTTGACAAGTATATTTTTCAGAGCAAATTCTCAGTAGTTGCAATTTTTTAGTTGACTTTCTTATTTTAGTTTTCGATGTACATCACCCATTCCTGTAAGAGAACATTGATATGCTATGCATTGTCAGGCTTTGTGAATTAGGTAGGGGAAACAAATTCTTATGCTCAGAGATGGACAATTCTGAAACAGAAAATGTTGAATCAGAACACGGAGCTGGCATGCCTGTGAAAAAAAGACCTCACTGTTCTCATTGTGGGCACCCAGGGAACAAAGTGAGTCATCTTAAACATGGGTGTGATGTTTGCAAGGACCTTTGCAATGATGCAAAGTGTTTAGAAAAATCTCCGGGTTGGAAATGTGAATGTGCAAGTTGCATGCAGGTATGTAGAATCTAGGGATCTCTTTCCTCCCCCACTTCATTTTGTTGATACTGATAGGGAAAGTAATTATTTATGTTGATGAACATGCCGAAGCCCATGTTTGCGAAGGAAATGCTTCCTTGTGACCATTTCTGTACCTTCATTATTTCCTGATTGGTGGCTTTACGAATTGTGTATATGATTTTAGGGAAACATATAGCATTCACTAAAACCTTGATACTTTTAGCATGAAGAAATGTCATTTAGTTTTTCGATTTCATCTTATGACGTTTGACATTTATCTGTATCTTTTCTTATGAATACAAAAGACAAAGCTTAATCACTCCTACATGTTTTCATGATACTCTGGTATAAATATGAGACAATTACTCTGTGTATGTTCTCAATCAATCCTCAATCAATAGAGGCACTTGATTCTTTATATATCATGTTTCCAGACTCCAATTTGCATATCCCTTGCAAAGAGAACTATTAATGTACTTGCTAGATTGAATTTCAGGCAGAAATTTACCAAAATGGCAAAAATGTGCAATTAATCACCAAAACTGCAAAATGTTACGGTTGATGGCTTTTACACCCAGATAAAATCACTTATATAAATAATTTTGGTCATTGTTTGGTGATTGAGTGGATGTGTACATGCATTGAATTCATGCTTAAATTGTGCATTGTGATTTTCATTTTTTTAAAATTTAGTTGTGTTGTCTTGGCTTGATGGCTGGGTATTGGCATAGTTCATAGATTTGGAGAGTTCGGCAAGCCCAAAATCTTATTGTCCAAGCTTCTTGTTGTGAGTTGTTTACACCATTGCCCCATTGCAAATGGGGATCCCTCTTTTTCGCTTTAGTTGTGGGTCTTAGTGGTCTGTAGAGTCTTAGATAACAACTTTTGTCAAGTCTTTACACCTTCGCAGGAGGCATGAAACAGTTAGGGAGATAGCATTTGAGATCAAAGGTCTTAGTGATGAAGTTTTCAGGCATGAAAGATGGGGAAAAAATTGAGCATGCTAGGAGGTTGGCAGAATTCCTCCAATCAAAGGATTTCCGCCAGGGAAATTCCTCTGTCAAAGGAATCTCTGCCCAGCCTTGGACCTTCCCCACTTTTCTTAATGTAATTTGAAACAATGAATATTTTAGAGTGAAAGCTCACTTATGCAACTTGTCAGGGTCTAAAAAGAGAGGGCTATCATAGGATCTAGTAATGGCTTATATTAAATAAATAAAGGATGCTGAAATGAGAATTAACAAATCAGAGTATTTATTACACATCCTCTTGCCAAGAAACGCTTGATGAAACCTGCTTGTAGCTTCACACAACCAGCTGACCTGCATCCTTTCATGCCAATGCCACCATCTTTTTGAACGAGAGAATGCTCTGGTTTCGCAAAGAAGTTCACTAGACAAGGCCTTCAAAAATAAAATGAGAGGGGTTGTGGATCAGAGCATTACTTGTCACATTCGCGGAAATGAGCTTCCTTTCAACATTATTAGATCACCTTATAGATGGTGAATACCCATTGCAATATGCGTGATTGTGTTAGTCCTGTGTACACAGTATTGCAAACACCATATTGGAAAGCTTCAAGTAGGCATCATTCAGACTGATCAAAGATACATGGCTCAAAATAGGCATTCCCATCATTTTTGATGGATGAAAAGATGGCAAAAATAGACCATTGATCAATGTTATAACAGCCATTGATCAATGTTATAACAGTGTCCCATAAAGGAGCAATGTTGTTGAAGCCAATGGATTGTGAGGGGCAAGTAAAAGATGCAAGTTTCATTGCCAATAGCCTTATAGAATCCATTGACATGGTGGGGCCTAAAAATATTGTCCAAGTCATAATAAACAACCCTAAAAATTGTAGTGCAATTCGATCTACACTGGAGGCTACATAAAATCAAATTTGTTGTACATGTGCAATCCACTCTCTCAATCAAATATTGCAAAAGATTGACACACAAATTGAATGGGTCAAACAGGTGTGCACAAGGGTTGAAGAGATTTAATTCTTAGATACTATTCATCATGTCACAAGCCATATTTAGGACCTCTATTACAGACTTGTTGAAGGTAATTAAAATTTTATTTATGGAATTTTTATTGTTGATATGTGACATGTTTTTTTTAACCATGTTTGCTAGCTGACACATGATTTTCATCTCACATAATCGTTTTAAGATGAATTGTGAAGGTGCGAGCTGACTTGAGTTCTAAGGTCACTAATAGCTTGTGGAGTGTATGGATGCAGTCAAGCACCACAAGAGCCCAAAAGTAAAAGCATTGATCCTAGATGATGAATGGTGGGCTTGTGTGAAATTGCTTTGAATTTCATTGAGTCTATCATGAGCATGATTAGATATACTGATATTCGATCTGCTTTGTTTGGGTGAAATATATGATGGCATGGACTCCATGGTCGAGAAAATAAGAACAATAGTAGTGGCCAAGGAGCATGACTGAACTAAAGCATTTTTCAAAATTGTCACTACCCATTGGAACAAGATGACTACCCCTTACATCTCTTAGCATTTGCTTTGTTGCAAAAGTATTTCATTGACAAAAAGAGCCCAAAAGTAAAAGCATTGATCCCAGATGATGAATGGTGGGGTTATGTGAAATTGTTTTGAATTTCATTGAGCCTATCATGAGCATGATTAGGTATACTAATATTTGATTTGCTATGTTTGGGTGAAATTTATGATGGCATGGACTCCCTGGTGGAGAAATGAGATACAATAGTAGAGGCCAAGGAGCATGACCAAACTAAAGCATTTTTCAAAATCGTCATTGACCATTGGTAGAAGATGACTACCCCTTTACATCTCTCAGCATTTTCTTGGTTGCAAAAGTATTACACAAAGTGGTACTTTCATTGCCGAGGAGGGTGGCACTATATAGAGACGGGGACATTGCTAATGGCTATAAGGTTGCATTTGTATGAATAGAAATCCAAAATATTGTCTTAGCACCATTAAAAATCATGATCTTTCCTCTTTTCTTGACAATTATAGGATGAGTGCTAATGAGTGTTGGTATCTACATAGTCAAATTTTCTTTTAGCATCTTGCATTTAAAATCCTTTCCTAGGTTATATCTCATTTATTTTATTTTATTGTTTTTCATTTGATGTTGTCGTGCTATATATTTTATGATTTATATTTTTACTTTTTGTGTAAGAACCCACAATAGATTCGAACTTTGACCGCTACAGCTCAATGTTTTTTGGTTTTGGAATTTTGATATTTTCTTAAGTTTTCAACATATATTCTTTTTTCGAATTCTTGAATAAAGATGATTACAATGCATGAAATTTCAAATGTAAATTGCTCAACTATGTGCTTCTAATGCTTTATTTACCAACTATATGAAAGCAAATATTTACAATGCCAATATATGTGCTACAAATTTACTTCAAATTATTAAGAAACCTGGAATTTTTTGTGAATGATGTATATCCCTGGAAGTGATCGCAATGGCCTCGTTGTGCAGTATTCTTTGGTGTGGATGCTTGAAATTGTAGTATTGGCACTTGCACAACCAAATTGGGCACTCTCCTTGCAAAACAGGCTCTGTAATTAATTAGCACAGCCTATAAAATAATAGTTGCCACCCCACAAAGAACTACAGAAGCCAATGAACACAAACACAACCTCAGTTTAATGCTGTGATCTGTACAAAATCGCCAACCACAAACTTATAATAATTGTTGAATTTAAAAAATTGAGTCCTCTTCACTTTGACCACTTAAAGCACAATCATAACCTTTCGTTGAGGCTATTGCGGGCACAATTCACTGGCTAAACGGAAACAAATTCAAAGTAAAATTGCTTTGAGAATTTCCAATTCTCTTAGCTCACAAATTCTAAAACCCTTAGCAGTGTATTGAAGACACAAATCACAAATTCCAAGTGCACAATTTTCTCATTGTAAGGCATTCATAATTCTCCATAGAAAAGCAACATGGAAGCTTCAAGCTTACACTCCGCATAACTTGAAACTACAACTTTTCTTTCCGAGGCCTTTGTTTTTGATGTTTGAAATATAATATTCAATTACATATCCCTCCAAGACTTAGGCGCCACAATTAAGTAAACATTTAATGAACTCAGCGCTTAATAATAAGTTCCCTGAATTATTAATCAAGCATGACTTAATTAATAATCATTAATGAAGTTATTAACTCCTTTGGATGAACAACTTGTAACGTAGATACACACCGTTCATGTTTGATGCCTAAGTGCCCTACCGAAAATAGAAATAGGCTAAAAATGACTTATTGTAAATAATAAGTCTTACAATGAAAGATCTGATGATATGACCACAAGTCCATACTACTACCAATCTTTTCAGGTGCTCTCTAAATAAAGTAACCTAGACTTCCCTGAAATAGGCACTCACCATAAATATTAAGTGTACCAATCTGACACAAACAAAGAGCAATCTGGAACATCCCTAACTTGTGGAGTTGGGAATTAGCCTCTAGTTCGATCACTAATATGTTAATCCAAACCAGCAACGATGGTTAGCTAAAATGGGGACATTACAGTCTGCCCTTGCTAAAATTCTGCCCTTTCTAAAATTGCTTCTCTCCAAGCAATCTCAAAAACAAAAAACACAATAGTTCATCCAGGTCCCAAGGGTAGAACCATGTAATATCCCTTTGATCAACAACTAGATCCTCTAACACAAACACTAGAATAACCAATAGTCCTTTGAACCAAGTCAAATCCAACTGTAAATTTCGTAGGAGTCAACATCTCATAGGGAAGCAACTCGGAAGGTTGACAAAGCTTTGCTTCCCAGACTTGTGCAAGGTGAGTTGTTATGTACATTATCCAACCCATGCACAACTAAACTGTGCATCTGAAAAGGGTCATGTAGAAGAGGATCTAAAGGAAAGCAGTAGGCACTCCTCACTCCGTAAATTTCTGTAAATTCTCGAGTGATCTTTTTCCAAAATCCTGATGCAATGGAAGGATCGCAAACTCTAACTTGAAGCCTGCCAAGAAGAACATCCTTGGACTTCTGCTGCTCAACCCTAAACTCAACTTGACTATGCCCAAAGTGGTGAGCCAATCAATGAGACCCATCCGAACTGCAATACTTTCCATGTCATTACTCGGGTTCTAAAGCACACTGATCTCACATCCATCCGTACTGTGAAGATAAGAACATCCAAAGGTGTTTGTAACACGACTACTATGTCCATCCTCTGCAAGGCTCCCATGGATGTCCTGACTCTGCATGTAATCCAACTTGCGGCCATTGATCCCATCTACTGCAGATGGAAAACCCTCATCCCATAAAGGATGGTCAAATCCTGTGTGTGTGGATCAAAAAGGTAGTGACGACTACTTTCTGTGCAGTCATGATAAAATGCTTCCACCTTGGTGAAGAGCAGACTGTCTTAGTTCTGAATATAGCTTTTTCCATCTGACTCGTCATCAACAATACCTACAGTGGATGTAGCCACAAGAGAAGCTGGTGCATTATGTAGTTCTTTGCTACTCTCAACAGATGAACTCATCCCAACTGTATTAACTGTACCTTGAATGTAGCCACGTCCTCATCCTGCTCACCAACATTATCTGTGGATATAGGAACATCACCAACTATTGCTATAGGAAACTGAACTGTGGCTACAGATGGTGAAAATTGTGCCAATCTCAACTCAGGTGAGTGATGAACGTCAACTTCAAAAAGTGGATTGTCATATGATAATGTTTTTATCCATCTCAAATAGAGGATTGTCCACAAAATGAACCCCAATGGATGGCTCAACTTATGACAAGTCTGGCTGGATGGCTGATTCTCAATGTATGACACGTGTCTTTTTACATAACATTAACTTAAATATAATCACAAATATTGCTTTCAGCTGAAGATGACCATAATGGTCATAACAAACATATTCTCTGTCATAAAATCAGGGATAAAGATCTCTATCGCAGCTACAATCTTCAACACACACATTCCAATCCCACACCCACTTTTAACACACAAGTGAGCTTTCACTTGACTATATGAGCTCTTAAACTGTACTCTGTACTCAATACAATTCTAAATAAAGCCCCATCTTTTGGAAGTTGATTAAACATCAGAATATATTTTCATAAAGGAGATGCTTGATCGTATTTGATTTGTTTTATTTGTTTCGGTATCCACCGTTTGAACTAGTGGCTATGCTAAATAGATTGCAATTTGTTGTTATAAATTTTTTATGAAATTTTAAATTAAAAAAGATAAATGAATAAACCTTATGTATAAACTAATAAAAGTTCAAAATAAACACCAAAAAACATAATTAAAAATCTTGAAATTTGTTTCTTTATTCCATTGCTTTTATTAAATTTGAAAAAAATATTAAAAATTTGAAAGAATCAACTAGAATACTTAGATGACTAAGTCTTCTTTGTGCAAGTTATGTTCATCCCTTTGGCACTTTGTGATCAATTTTCTTCAAAATAGTCACCTACCTTTCGAAATGCAAGAAAGACTTACCAAGGGTGTGTTTGAGAAAAATGACAAAGTATTTAGAATATAAGGATTGAGTTTTGGGTTTTTAGGCAACTTCTGGGGTTTTTTTGTAATTTTTATAATTAAAAGAAAATTCAAAATAAAGACCACATCCTTTCATGGTTTTGCACCTGTAGGAGTGCCGGGAGTGCCCAGAAGGTGTATCAGCCACTCCTGAGGAGCTCCCATCATCACTGCTATTCTTGGAATGGCTCGGCTCAGCATGGGTCTGGGACCCAGAACCCAGGAGCCAGTAACTTAAGAGAAAGCCGATATTTAGACTTGTGGTTTCTTCACTAATGATGTTGGACAGGGTTTTACAGATTCTCAAAGTGATTAAGTAAAGATTCATATTATTTTAGAGGAGGAGCTAGTGCAACATACTTTCGGGACTGGTCTGGATGAATGGATGGGTAAATAATGTGTTAGTGGTTGGAATTGAACATGCCACATAACTAATTGGCTGCCTTGATTGATTACGAGGCTGGAATTCTATTGGCTGAACATCTTATCTACGAGCAGAGGAATATTGAGGAGAGAGAAGGCAGTTGATTGTGGTAAAAGATACCTCAAGAGGCTTTTAGATTAGCTTTATTTGGACGACAGATACTTGGTTCCTTGAAAGGCTTGGGTATTTTGATAATTTTGATTTATTTGTTTCTTAAATCTTTGTTATTATCCCTAGATTTTAATCATTTGGATGGTGTACTGTTAGATTCTTCCGTGTTAGCAATAATGTCCAATATGTACTTTAGGCCCTTACATTGTAATCTGTTTTGTCATTTACAATAAAAATAAATATTTTTGAACTCTTTTGTGAAATGTGTAATAAAAGTGAAGTCAGGGTCATATATTCAGACAATGACCATTTGTAATGTGAGCTTTCCTTTCTCTGATAATACATTGAATGGATTCTTCTTTATGACTTAGATTCTATGTTGTTTGCTTACCATACTGTAATTTTCTTTGTACTTTGGGAAAGTAAAGTAAGCTTCGGGTCCTGTTTAGATATATTCAGTTTACAACGCCAGGTGGATATGGTAACATTGTGGATCATACTTTACTAATGTATTTTTTACTAGGCATTGTAGATCTATTATGTACAATGTAACTTAGTTATATTGTTTTGAGTTGAATCTTAGGAATTGTTGGTGTTACATTTCCTTGCTACTCAGTTTTAGGGCATTGGTCTTCTTGCCCTGAATTCATGTGACAGGAGCAGAAAAGGAAGGAACAGAATAAATGGCTGCACTGGCAAACAAAAACTTTTGCTAAAATTTGTGCAACTGATGGATTTCCTAATAACGAAATTGTCAGTATGTATCTTGGCAATGAAACCAGTGCCCTTGATGGTTTGTCTTATCATCCCTTGTTTCATTTATTTAATTCTACATTGAGTTCCACCTTCTTTGATTTCCATATGAATCTTGATTTAAATCTAAGCTGAACATATCTCTGCAGATTTACAGAAGAATGCAGAATCTCTTTCATGGCAGGCTCCTAAAATGGAGCCCCTTGAAGACTTCTTGGGTCATCATTTATTTTGGGATCGAACATACACACGTCAGAAAATCCTCCCTATTTGCTCTCTGATGTTGTTGAGGAAAATAGCTGCAAATAAGGAAGGAGTGAATGCATCAGAGGAAAGCCAGCTTCTGTACAATAGATATGTACCACATTCAGTTGAGCGTATTAAAGTCCATTACTCCCAATCTTTCTATGTACTTAAATGGAAACATATAAATTCGGAGTGCAATGATGATGACTGGTTGGGCTTACAATCTAAAAACCTACAGTTACAAAAGAGAAAGGCCTCAGTGGTATGCGATTTTCAGAGTGACTGTGACGAAGAATCTCACACAGTTGAAGTTGATAACATCAAAGGATATTTATTTATAAAAACAGATGAAGACATGGAGCTTGTTAGGGCTGCATGTCCCAAGCTGGTGGAAAGTTTCGAATATGAAAAGGTTTGTGAGTTTTATTAGTAAATATTTTAAGATATACTTTATTATCTTTAATTTCACATTCTGTTTTTATGTCCAGGCTGCTAAGAAAAGGAGGGCTTCTATATCAAAATGTAGTAAAGGAAAAGAAACCTCTCGAGCAAAGCAAATCACCATTACATCATATTTTAAGGCCACAAAAGGACAAGTGAGATCAAAGCGTACAGAAACATTATTGACAGTTGGAGATAACCAGGACAATAATACTTGTGCAAATGTTACCTTACCAATTCCACTTGAGAACGTAGTGGAACGGATAAAGCCCCAGTTACCTGTAATCAATGATCCAGTTTCACAAGTTAATTAACCAAACATTCAGAAGATTTATTCAAGTTGAATCCCTGAGCAGAAGTTGTTGAGAGCTCTAAGAAGATGCTTGTTCTAATCTAAAGTACTGATTGGGAGTTGCGATAACTGCCAACTTGTCTGAAGTATTGGAATGCATATTATGCATTTGCCTTCATAGTTTTACACCCTTTTGGACCATTTATGCCTCTGTCAATGTAAATTGTTGTCCTATTTATCAGCTACTAATTATTTTTCATGCCCACAGTCAGCGTAACTGGCTTTGAGAACTGGTTAGAAAATAAGATAAAAGACTTTCAGCACAAATACAACATCTAAATGAGATTATCTGTGGAAACTTTTGTACACAATCTGAAACTTTATAATGAAACATAGAATGTTGTCATTAAATTGTTGTTTTGTACATACCAAGATTATATAGTTTATAATTTGTCCATCAATTTCAATTTTCAAGAAAATTGTTGTTTTGTACATGCCAAGATTATATAGTTTATAATTTGTCCATCAATTTCAATTTTCAAGAAACTTTTGTACACAATCTGAAACTTTATAATGAAACATAGAATGTTGTCATTAAATTGTTGTTTTGTACATGCCAAGATTATATAGTTTATAATTTGTCCATCTTTTATTACAATTTGTAAATTTGTACATGTATTCCGATCACTTTAAATTATCTTTGAGAATTGTAATAAAAGATCATCAATGGACCCTTGCTGTAGTGGTGTAGTTGAATGGTTCTGAAGGAACCTATTGGGGATCAAGTTTTGCTAAGCGTAAATGCTCCGACATCATAAGGGATGAGGCCAAAATTGTGCCCTAGACAGAATGGATACTCCTCTAGGTCTTGGCTCTTAGTTGAAGAGGTTCTTTGAACCTCCAACAACAAAACAACAAAACAAAGATAGTATACAACACTAGCATTTCCCTTCCACATGTTTTACTTCATTTTCTAACAAAACATTGAACTTTGAAAGAAACTACTTCAAAGATAGTAAAATTTTAAATACATCTATTTGAAAACATCTTTTTAAGATGTGAATTCTAATTTTTTTTTTAATAGTTATATTTTTTTTATTGATAATTTTGTAACAAGAGAGAAAATAAAGAAATAAGGGAATAACACATGAAAAAAGAGATTAAAGAATCTTATCACAAGAGGTTATACTCTACTACTCATAATTCTAGTTTCATTCAAGATAGCAAGCAACTGAACATAATTCTAATTTCATTCAAGAAAGCAAGTAAACATGATACATGCATTTTAACATAATTCAACTAAACATTTGCAAAAATATTACTAAAGTTCTTTCTTGTCGCCATTCTTTTTGTGGGCTCTCAAATATGCTTCTTGATATGATAGCACAAAGATTTGAGAATTGTCGTTTAGAAATAATGAAAAATTGCCTTTTATCTTATATATTTGTTTGTTTTGTGGATTGATTGAATGTATTTTGAGACATAGATATTTGATTGACTACATAACAAGATTGGTTGAGTAGATTAATTGACAATTGGTTACATTATAGAAGAGTAGATATATGATTGATTGCTTGGCTTCGAAGATTGACTTGATTTATGAGAAGAATTGTTAGAGTTGAAGAAGTGGAATTACAAAAATATAATTAGCATTTCATGATTAATTAATTTTTTAACAATTCATGAGGGGAATAAATAAATAAAATGATTTATTTATTATTCATAAACTTAGTTTTTTAGATGTGTAATAGGCCAATGACCAATTTTTTATTGATAGTAAACTTATATTATAGCCCAGTTCACTTGGAACATTGGTAGAAAAGAGCTAGGTGGAGTAAACCTTTGACCTTGCCCCAAAAAAAAAGAATATAAAAGATTCATATAATTACATCAACTCTCAAACACCTCATTTTACGTATACGAAGTATATTGTAGAGGAGCTAGCTATCCTCCTTTACGTATTGTGCCAATATCAATTAAACAATTACACCATAAAATTCCTTATGCTTCCATACAAGACATGAAGATCACCAATCCTTAGCTTTGAACCCACTTTAGTTTCATAACTTAGGTATCATCTTTTGCAAAACCCACTTTAATTTGAGGACTTAGGTATCATCTTTTCTAGCATTTGAGTTATTGGGTTCTACATTTGTTGTTCACTCCATCTTTGGAATATATGTTTGGCTCTATATCAACTTTATTTCCTGCACAGAGCTAAAGGATAACCAACATATTCTTGCTACTATGTCAGTAGCAAGTATATCATAAAAATCTATCTAATGTAAATCACATAGTTGTTGAGATTACTGCCAAGCTCCTAGTGAATTGATATAATAAATTTGTAAAGCTATTGCATTAATTTAGATAAAAATAAACATAAATAAGCCATATCAATAAACTTCTCTCCATCTTCATATAATAGTAACATTAGATCAATTTTTTTTTATCATGTCCACACCATGGTTGGGGAGGAAATGTCTTTTGCATCCTTGAGCTCTGCATGTTAAATCGAACTTTGTAAACCATCAATATTACTGTGGAAATGGAGAGAAGAGTTGATCATAAACAAGAACATTCCTATCATTAAGGATAGAGCTATCATAGGTCAATTTTGTTCATCATGTAGTAGTTAAAAGTCATAAAGTCATCAAAATTTCATTTCCAAAAAAGTAGAAGATAACCTTCAAAATCCTTAGTATAATTCATTTAAATTAGTAACATAACCACACATAAGCCACAAGACATTCCCACCTTACCACTATTGTTTCCTTCTAATTCTTACAATGTAATTACAATAATCAAACTTGATACTCTTTGTATTACTAGGGTGACCATTCATGCCTAGGTAAAATAATCTCAAGAAAATCTATAATCCATCCAAACTCAATTAATATGCAATCACTAGCTAAAATTACTAAGGTAAACAATGAAATTTTAGTGAAACAAGAGTAGAAAATCTATAATCCATCCAAACTCAATTAATATGCCATCACTGGCTAGAATTACTAAGGCCAAAAATGAAATTTTAGTGAAACAAGAGCTTTGCATAGCCATAGTCCCACCTTTTGTAAACAAAAGGGATAGAAAATTTTATTAAAAAATATTTGTCTATATAATAAAATGAAATATAATTATTACAAATTTAATATTGAACATTGTATATTGTTCATACATTGTCCATTGAATGATGCACCCCTTGATTGGAGTCAACTAAGGTACCTTTTAAAGTAAAATTAAACCTGAAACTATCATAAGTAAGACTGAAAATATGCAACCAAATGGTTAAAGGAAATGTTTGTTAATTGCCAAAACCAAAATGAACTAGATCCCTCAAAACTTACCTGCCCGCATTGAAAGAAACGTAAAGACTGTTTTTATAGAAATTTTCAAAGAATAGTCATAAAGTTGTCCCATGAATGTAAAATTATATTAACATAAAATGTTAAAATTGTAAGTCATAATTTGTTTATTATAGCTCTAAATTAAGAATTGGAAAAATATAAGAAATAATAGAGTTTTGCAATTATTACTTAATGGTCCCATTCATTTATTTATTTTCAATCAGATTTAATCAATGAATCTATAAAATTAAATTCTTTCAAAACAAATTTCATGAATTAAATTAATTTTTTATTTTAAAAAATTTTAAAATATGATTTTATCTTAAAGCAAGCAAGAAATTCAATTTCTTTTGATAAATTATAAATTAATGTATTTAATTACTCTGTACAATTTATTTGACAACTTCTATTATTAAACAAAAACACTTTAAATTTGTGTGTAGGTGCGACACTTAAATCAAATTAAATAATTATAGAAATAGATTGGTAATTCAATAATCTCCCATTTTTTTTACACAACTTTTGGACTAATTATGGCAACAGATTGGTACTTGAATGATCTCCCATTTTTTTGGACACCCACAACCATACATCTTCACCACATTTAAACACTCTAAATTGAGTCCATACAAACATTTAACATTTTAATATTTTTTGCAATTAAATAAAACAAGATTTAATCATGGACATGAATAAGTGAAGGCTTAGATAAAAGTAAACATTAAACTAAATTTAATATAAGGATTTTGTATTTTGAAAAGACACGAATCACATTCTAAATTTTTTTTTTCAAAAATTATTTAAATCACAAAGGAATAAATGAAAAAAATGAGATTGTAAATATACATACAATTTTTAAGTACTTCATTTTTATTTATTTTGAATATAATTTTAGGTGATAGATAGTAACTTAGTAATTAGATAATTTGATTTAAATCAAAGACATAAAAACCACCAAAAAGGTTTCTAAGGTTTGTGGTTATCAATACTACTACAATTTGAAATTATCTTTCCACGTTCTAGTATTTTATTAATTTATAGAATAACACAAACTGTAAAGTTAATTAATTTAGTTGAGAACACATAAAATCCTACTTAAGTACTATCTTACGAAATATACCATCATGAGCACAAACGTGTTGACCAATCTCTGTTTTTCATGGTACCAAATTTGAAAATTTCAACCTTGATAACTATTCTCTTTACATAAATAAATCTTATATTTGTATCTGCAATTACCAAATGAACTTATGTTCAAGAGACATAATATAGAGGACAAACAACAACAACACAGAACAACCAAATTGCATAATAAAATAATTGACGTTTCGCATAAAAACCCTTACAAAATAATTGACAAGCACTAACTAAAATCGTCATAAGATCCGTTAGTTTTTTTTTTGGTAAACTGCAACTACAAAATCTTATAATGAAACCCTTATAAGCCACTTACAGACCAAACACAAGGCATTCAAGTTATTCCTAGGAACATTGCAAAAATCATAACTTGAAATTTTAGAATTTTGAGCAAGCCTACCCAAAAGTCAAATCGAGAATAAGGAATGTATGATTAGGAAAATTAATAGAAAAATAAAAAATTCAATTAGTATTGACAATCTCTAGATTTCTTAACATTTATTCATTAAATACAATTCTAAATCTTTAAATTCAGACAAAGGGGCCTCATCTCTATGTCAACTGATTAAAGAAAGAAACAATAAAGATTAGGGCAAAAAGAAAAAGAAAAAAAAAGAAAAAGATTAAAGAAAGAAACAATAAAGATTAGAGAAAAAAGAAAAAGAAAAAGACAGAGATGAAATAAATAAAAAATTATATATTTAACATGCAATACTTGTATTTGAGTCCCACTACTAAACCATACTATTAAATACATAAATCATAGACAAAATCCAAATAAATGTTAAAATTATAAATAAAGTAGAAGTTTACAATTTAATAATTTATGCTGCAAATTGTAATGTATAAGGGACTAACTCTATGAGACACTTACCACAACATGATAGATCTACTTCTTATCTTAGAAAACATGTAAAAATAAAATGAATCTATCTAATTTAGAATTCCACAATAATTGATCAAATGCAAATCTACCTAATTTATTGCTTATGACCATGAGCGACTTAGCAAATCTAAAAACATTTGGATAGGAAAACCTCACATCCCTACTACTATCTTGCCTGGTAATATTGCTTGTAATGAGATAAGAGCGAACTCTCAACTTTCTAAACAATTTATTGACGTAATGGACTCTCCACCACTTGCCACCACTTCACCCATTGTCATGATTGCTGAGTTCATTAAAAAAATTGCTGAGCTCAATTTTATGGGTTTTTTTAATAGAAAATAAAAAAGATCACTCCAACAAACACTTCAGTCAATAAAAATTTAGAAAATTTAAAGGAAAAATTCATTTTTATTAAAAATTAATGGTACAACCACAATATATAGGAAATGTTTTATTTTTTTTTCAAAATCAAGGTATGAACTATTGAAAACGAGAGACTAGAGAACTATAGTTTCCGTTAATAAGGAACTTTAAAGAGATCATAAATGCAACTCAACCATTTACTTAGTCTTTCCATTATATATCAATGCTTATATATTCTAAAGAAACCATAGAACCTTTTGTCGGTATGATAATAAAATGCCACCTTTAAACATCACACACTAAGGGAAGAATTAAGCTTGGGAAAAAAAAGGTCAACTTTGACTATTTAACACTTTTGGTCTAGGAATTAAGTTTAGTGTGTGATGTTTAAACCATTCCAACAAAAAAGGGGCAATTTCTAGCAGCATATTTAGAACATAGACAAAATGACATACTAATATACTTTAAAAGAACATTATTAAACTAGTTATGCTCCATTTTCCACTTTCCTTTATGGAAAACAACATTGTTCCTCCCCTGAATATATTTGTAATTTCAGCCACCTCATCCCTAGCATCCAATAACTCCTCCCATAGGTAAATTTTGACTTTTTAACACTCAGTAAGTGCATGAGGAAATTCAATTTACGAAAGATAATTATTTTCCTAGCCATGATACATTGGAATTGGTAGATGCCTATCATAATTCTTAGGCAACAAAATAGTAAGATTGCCATCAATGATGGCTAGAACTTTGCCTAAGATAATATGATATCCTATTTAAAAATGCTATGACATATTTGCTCATCAACAAAGTGCAAAGAGGTGGTTACAAATTTTGCTGTTATCTTAGGATTAACCCTATGATTATCCTTTCTAAGTGTAAAATCTTCCCCTAAGACACTCACAATTGCCTTGGTCACCAGGTTGTGGGGGAAAGCTATATACAACTTTAACCTATGTGGTTACTGCCACCTAGCTTTATCCACTTATCTATGGACCCAAGCTATATACCTAAACAATACCAACCTAGGCAATAAGAAGGGGTTTAAATAGCAATTTGGCGTCCAAAAATTTTAACTTATATTTTAAGTTATAATCATTCTATTTATTATGGTTAATGCATAATTATTTTTTGATCACCCAAATTTGCCAATTTATGATGTAGATTAGAGAGTACATACAATTTGATCCTTTTATTCTCGTCATCATTACTAATAATTACACATGTATGCATTATAATCACCCCCCTACTTCACACAACTTATCATTCCCATCAAAAGTAGTTTGAAGCATGCTAATTAAGAAGTTCTATTGTTTCATGAAGGTGTAACTTAGCATTGAAATGAATCAAGGTAGAGATACAAATTACTTCCAATGAATAATGAGGAGTTCTTAGTTTGATTTTTTTAGTTTTAAGGAGGGTGTGTAAGTGAATATACACTTAAATAAAACTTCAAGTGCATTTTATATCACATTTTTACTATTATATATGCCTACAGTATCAATTGCTACTATAATTGAGCCAAAAACAAATCATTATCCAATAAAGGGCATAGTATAATTATTTTTGTGTTAATTAGTAATCAATAAGAGAGAGCCTTCATTAATCATCAAGAAGGGAACTAATGATGACCAAAGTATTCCCATATGCCCCTCATTAGCCAAGTTATCTACTAATGATTTACGTTCTTTATAAATATGATTAAAGATGCATTCCTTGAAGAATTTGACCAAGTCCAAAGCATTAGTAAGCAATGGGTTAAGTTTCTAGTTTGGCATTGTACCTTTTCTTAATGCATTTATTACTATGGTTGAATCCCCTTGAATTTCCAACTTGTCTATCTTAAGTTTTTCGCAAGTCTTTAATCGATTAAAGTTGTTAGTTTAGTTATATTATTAATTACTCCATCCACTGGCTTTTTTATTCTAGAAATTTCCTTACCATTCCAATTGTGGACACAACACCCTAGGCTTGCTTGCCTTGAGTTACCCAAAGATGCTCTATTGAATTTTAGCTTGAACCACCCTACTTTAGGCCAATCCACCTACCCTACATCTTTTTAGCCCAATTAGTCATATTGGCTTCTAGTTGGATAATTTAATAACCCACTATTGGTTTTTTTTTCTATGATTACTATTGTCACCTAAATTTGCACCCTATCAAATTTCAAGAAAAACTTGAAAATCTAGGCCAACATTGGAACAACCAAAAGCTGTGGGTAACCTATCAATGGCTGAACCTTCGGATTCTAGGCTGGTTCCTCTATGGAAAATCACCTGATTAATTCTCCTAACACTACTTTCTTGCTAAGAAAAGGGTTAAGGAAGATTGCAAACAGAAAATTAAAACTACTTTCTAAAAGGTAATGCACCAAAGATGTTTAAAGAAAGATTTCAACAAATAATAGCATTTTACCACCAATATATTGAAAAACACTAGTAAGCACTCAAACTTTATATTGGTCTGCAACAGTGTTTCACATTAAGGTCTTGATTTTCACTCATGAAGGAAATAGAAATTTTCACTTAATAAGATGAAAATGAAACAAACACAAAAGGTGACTTGCAGACAAAATACACTTCAATGATAGGGTAGAGCTGAGACAGATTAATAAGGAACCCTTGAATTCACAGATTAAACTATCGAATTAGAACATTACACAACACCACAGAAAAAGATTAAGGCTTGAAAATCTTCCCACAATGAACCTATAAAAGCTTATCATATATTCAACTATTCTCCAAAATAGTTATAGAAAAATGCATAACAATACTCAGGATAAAAATATCACTCAATACTGTTTTTTTTTTTTTTTTTTTTTTTGCATATCTCAGAACTCTCTACAAATGAGTTACCAAACTCTATAAGTACAATGCCCAACTCTTTGGGTCATATGCAGAAAGATAGCCTCCAAAATAGGGCTTAGAAACTTCCAAAATGAAGTCCCATAATGTCTAGGACTCCATTAACTCATAACTGCCCCCCATGACTCATCAAAACTACCTAAAAATGCTCTAACAAGTCATAAAGAGTCACAAACTAACATGGAAAAGTTAAATCCGACCCCCTATATTCTTTCCATATGTTTCCCAACTGACTTGTAACTTAAAGACCATTATGGAAAAAAGATGACTCATTTGATTCCTTTTGCATTAATAAAAAAATAAAAAAATCCAATGACTTATAATTACGCCATTTAAATATTTTTCTTTTAAAGTAATACCTATGCAAAAGAAATTATTAAAATTAAAACTCCCCCTTCTTATTCTTTTGCATTTAAAAAATAATAGGAAATAATATTAAATATCACATTAATATTATTTCTTTTTAAAAATGAATCCTATGCAAGAGAAATAAAAGTAGTCCATGAGGTTAACAAACACCTCTTGTCACATTTTGTTTTATGCAAAATAAGGAGAAGGGATACGAATCCCATGATATATCCATGGACTCCAGAGGCTTATGAAAAATTGAAAAGGCATACAAGCCTTTACAACCCTAAAAGGCTTCTCATTTTACATTTGCATTTTGAGATGAAGCTTCTGGAAAACTCGAGGGTTTGAAGAAGATGGAGTTTGTGGAAGCTTGCAGGGTCGGCATTGGAGAAATTTGTTGGTTTTTGAACCGCCATGAGAGGTACTTTGAAGCGTTTCTAACTCTTGTTGTTCGAGTTTTTCCATACATACCACTATTGAAGCTTTAAACTTTTGTGATGACTTTTTTCTCCATTTGCTAGAACTATGAGAAAGTTTCCTCCTGTGATTTTTTGTTTGTTTTCAAAGAAATTGCAAGTTGATCTTGAGCACCCAAATGGGGTTTAATTGCTTGTCATTATATGATGTTTTGCTATTTTTTTGGGCTTCAATACTGGCTGCCTACATGAGTTTGTTGCTTCATAGTATCATATGCACTAAAACCGCCATGTGAACTGGTATGGAAATATGGTTTTTCCTTTGCCATGAATATTTTGCTGTATGTTTTGTTTCAGCATGTGCCATTTTTACACAAAGGTTTTGTTGGCCGCTATTTCTTTGCTGCTGGAAGGAATTCATTGTGGGTTTTTGCTATGATTCTCGAGGTATTGATCTTTTTTCTTTTCACTGGAAACTTTTCTTACTTTCATGATGTGACAGCTGATCATTGAACTTGGTCTATAATGATTTGATATTTAAATAACCATAAGGTTTCAAAATTTAAAGTTTGTCCCTTAAATGATTATTCCCAATTTATCTGTTTTAGCTACAACATAAGGTTTCATTTTCAGTTAACATATCCCTTAAATATAGTTTGTTGCTTGTTTCCTTTCTCTGCATCTGGATAAAAATTGTTGATTGAATTGACTTATAGGGTTCAAGCACGGGCTCGTGACACCTATAAACAACTTCATCAACAATTTAGCTTGTCACCTAACTATCAATGTCCCTACCTTCTGCACATGACACAAACATGTTAGCAATAAAATCACTTGTATACATGGTTTTGATTTTCAGACTCTAATAGTGCTGCTCCATGATTGATTGAGTTCACTATTCTTGTTGAAATTAGAATCATGGGTGAATGGTACAAGTGTATATGTATATTTTTGCAGAACCAGACATTGCTTAGATCCATATGGATCTAACCTGTACCTTCCTTTCACTTTTTGCAGGAGTTGGACGCTTGGGGAATCAGGAAGAACTCAATTTCAGCAAGTCAACCTCGGGAATGCGGACTTAGACCAGCCATATACCCCCAGGCAATGGCTGGTTCCCTTTCTCATACTCTTGCATATTCATTTGTATCATTTATTCTATTTTTTTTTTACATATTCCTTATTTGCACAAGAATAATGAATACTAGGTTACTCTCACGACCTTGTATAGATTTTGATCTTTTTTTCATTCAGTACATGTTCTTTAATTCTTCAATGTATAAACTCCAAATTGAAATTTGTCATTGTTTAATACAAATAAAGAATTTTCTCATTTTATCAATGCAATGTACTTTTTTCCATTTTTGTGAACATTGGAAAATGAATGCAATTGATAAACAGTAATGAATTTTAAAGCAAAATTTTGTAGGTAATGAAATTTTGATAACAATTACAACTTTAATTTTTTTGGTTAATTGTTCATAGCTCATTTCTTCTCTTTGAATGTACACATATCGTGTTCCTTCCATAATTCTGAAATTACAATTAAGGAAGAACTTATCCATAAGTTACTATATAAACTCTTTTTGTGGTTATTAGGCCAACATTAAAATAATTCTAAGATAGTATTGAAGAGAGTAGGGATACATCCTAACGTTCTACACAATCATTGCCAACATTGACTAGAGAAGTTGTAGGTAAGAAAAATGTGATCCACAATTTTTTCCTCCTATTCACATAAAGGGCATTTATTAGGTCCTGCATAACTTGTTTATCGTATTGGGTAAAGAAATCAATGCATACAGATAATAGATAAGAACAACATAACTCCTTGTATTTTTTGCATATTCCAAAGACATTACATTATGCTTATGATGATGATTACAATGATCCTGAAGGGTGTATAGATACTTTCCAAAGAACCTTCCGTAAGGGCCGTCGACTACATAACAAGAACCTTCTCAGAGGGCCCCATTGGCTACATAACAATTAATGATGACATCATCACCCCCAAAAGAAAAAGTCATCTCTAGATGACAATTACAAAATATCCGAGACAAATTAACAAAATGGAATACATTAACTGACTAACTACAACAAAATAGATCTGCTTCTGTCATGCCACTTTCACATTCGTCTCGTGCCTGCACCAAACTGGTCTCCAAACCACATTGCATCTGTAGCCTCTGCTAACACAATACTATCTCATCAAGTTGACCTTGATAGCCACCCATGTTGCTTTCTCTACTTCCAACTCCTACCTACCTTGAGCCAAGTGTCGTTGTACTGCCTTCAACTAGATGATCAACTCCTCTCGATCTCTCTATGCATCCACAAAAATAGCTTCACGTTCAACACCTACTCCAAATGCCTCTGGTACACAGACACTCCATGTCTGCAATAGCTCCAGGTCTCATCAACTGGTCACACTTCCCATGACTGATAACCACACCGATTGGGGGTCTAGGGGGCAACGGCCCTAGTGGGGTCAAGGGGTAGTGCCCCCGTGCCCCAAGCACGCTCCCTTTCGCGATATAGGGCAGGGTTGAGGGGCAACACCCTCACTGCCAAGACCAAAATAACACTCTAAAACCCACACACAACTGCATGAAACACACTATTTTTGTGATTTTTTTCTGATTCCACTCTTTCTGGCAACCGTTGATGTTTTACTACCTACTTATGTCTTTCCCTTCCCTTAGGCATTGTCCATTATGCATTCTAAACATTTTTGATTTGTTGACGTTTTGTTTTGTTTTGTGTTTTTTGCTCCTTTGTTTCTCTGGAACTTTGTAAATCCAACCCTTGGCGACCAAAATCAAACATTTTTGCCCTAGCTTTCCTTTGACAGAGATGCAAAATTTCTCTAGAACTCTTCTCTTGCACCGTATGGATATCAAGCTACCAGAAGAAGCCGTATCAATTATTCTTCCCCAAGATTGTCGCACACCCCATCAGCTATTCCTTTTAGGCCATTACTGTATGCATGAAAAGGAAGTCGCTCAATGCTGTGTTAAAGTTCGTACGGTGACAAGAGTGAAAATGGCATACTTGAATTGAATGTTGCACCAATAGTCGTATGGTGATAACTTACATATGTTACCCTTCTAAAAGCTCTCCTCAGTCCGTACAGAGTGAAATAGAAGACTGAACCCCAGATCCAAATGCGTAAGTTTTCCTAAATTCATACACCAACCTACTATCTGTGTTCTTTAATTCTATATCACAACCTATGTTCTGAGATTGGCACTTGACTCCTCAAATCTATATGCTAGTAGCTGAAGCTTACCTGAAAAAAATCTCCAATTGCCTACAAAATCTGTATGGTTCCAATGAATGGATTAAACCTCCAAAGTCCTACAAGAACAATCAATTTATTCCTAGAATCTGTATGGCAACAATATTGATTTATCCATACGACAATAAGCATGACATGAAACCCCTAAATTCGTATGGTGGCAACATGCAATCTATCCTTCAAAATCTGTACGCCCAACTTTGTTCTTCAAATTTGTATGCTAAGTCCACCATACGGTGTCATTTAGGACACCTCAAGTTGCCATACAGTGTCTTTCAAGACACCTTAAGTTACTGTACAGTAACTTCAATTTTTTCTTCTTTTTTTTTGTTATTTTTTTTAATACAACAAACCCAATTTTTCCTCTGGACTTTGTCATTCTCTGATGACGAGGGAGTTGTTAGGACTTCATCATTCTGTGATGAAAAGGGAGTCTTCCTGGCATGGTACATCTTTAGCTTTGACCTGTTAATTGCTTGAGGCACTTGTTCGTCCAAAGTCCACAATTTTATTGCTCCATTGTTGCCTACCTCCTAGATCTAGTATGGTCTGACCCACTTGATTTTAAACTTCCCTAGTTTGATCTTGTTCCGTCCATCATACTTGAACATCCACTATCCCGTTTGGAACTTGTTCAATTTTAGACATTTATCATGCCACGCTTTGCGACTCTTTTGTGTTACCTTCGTAGCCTTTTGTGCCTGCAATCGTCAAAGCTTATTTAAGTTACACGATCTCTCCCTCAAGTTTTCCATATTTCCCTATTTTTTCTCGACACTCAGTACCATGAATTCTATTGGCTAGCACTCTTTCTGTCAACAACTATATTCTTGATTTTAGAACCTTCACTCCATATTGCTACAACTTTTATTAAACCCTTCCTCTTTGTTTCCTATGCAGACCATGTGATGTGTTTTCCTTACTGCCGGCACCTTTATGCTATATTCATGGTTCGACGTAACATTTCCTTTCTGCGTGGTCGTATGGTGGAATCTTTCCATTTTCTGGGTTCGTACTATATGTTCTTCCCTTTTGTTTCAGTCCTAACTGCCTTTCCTTCTTCCACTTCTCTATATTCCTTTGAACATTCATTTCCTTCTTTCTCACCTTTATTGACCCTTAAATATTACAGTTCAGAAAGAGCTCATAATCCTCCATCTACTAGTGGAAAAGGCCATTCAACAAGTCTAGGTCGTCCTCATTCGACCCTCCTTCTAGTCTCAATACTCCCTCTTCATCAAGTTCCATTCTTTTCTTCCCCTCATCATCATTCTTGCTTTCACCTTCTGAGTTTGATGATGCTGCCTCCTCACCTACCATTTGTGTGTGCAGGTCAATTATGAATCTTCTGCCTCTGCGCTCCATTGATAGAGTATTCTTCTTCTAGTCATGCTTAAAATTTTCTTGTATGAGCCATCCTTAGCCCAAAATGGCATCATATCCTCTCCTCTTTAGCAGGATGATGACAAAGTCAAGTAGGAATGACTATGTTCCAATAGTCACTAGCTGTGTCATCAGGACTCCCAACAGTTTAATTCCGTGTTGGTCTGCCATGAGCAATTGGAATGTAGATGGCTACAATTTTGGTTGTCCCAACTTCTTCCAAGTATCCTCCGGTAACACATTGACATCGGACGCTCCATCCACAATCGTGTTTGTCAGAACAGTCGCTAGAATTCCCATCTTAATGACTGCTAGATGCCATCCGGATGTGAGGGCTAACAACATTGGATTTGTTGTACTTGCTCCACTCTCCTTTCCCCTTCTGTCTGCTACACTTGCTCCACTTTCCTTCTCCCTCCCTTGTTCTCCTAATAATTGTAATATTTGTTGTATGATGTTTTTTTCTCCGCAGTTCCTTGCTAAGGTATCAGTAGTGTCCTTTAGGTGTGATTTTTCTGCCTACATCACTTTCTAAATTTGTACCCGTGCTTCCTCTAGTCTCTTCTTTTCTTTCGTCAAGTCAGGGTACAATTTTTCTTGCTTTCGAGTGATTACCAAAACCTCCTCTTTATCCATCCCAATGGTGATCAAATTCACTCTTGACTTCAGGTACTTGGCATCTTCACGATCTCTAGGACCACACCATCTGCATAACAACTACAGTGCATTTGCCATTATACAATCCCAGGCAAAGTGGCCCCACAAATTACATGCTTGGCATTGAATGATCAACCGTCTATTTGCATCGTACTAAATTCAACTTCGACAACCATTGTTATTGTTATTGTTTGCATTATTGTTGTTATGCCCACATCTATTATTTCTGTACCCTCTAGACGTGGCACCCTCTGTACTTGTGTTCCTGCTCCCTCCGGACACAGAAGCCTCCTATGTTAGGAACACTTGTTTGAGGTCATTTGGTTTTCATGTTGAAGAGGCATTCTTTTGTGGAATGTCCCATGATCTGGTAGATCTCACAGAACTAGTTTTTCAGACAAGATCCCTTTGTATGGCCTTCAGTCTTGCAGTTTGCGCATCATAGGTCATTTCCCTTAGTCTCCTTTTGTATATTCTTAAATTCTTTCATCATCCAGATCATATCCTTTTGGAGGGCTCAGACCTTGTTGTTGTTACCTTCATCATTGCTACTATCTTCTTTCGAAGGCATGTTGTCATATGAGTCAGATGAGCTATTCTTCTTTTTCTTCTTTGTCTCCTGTTCACTTTCTAGGTTCATTGCTCGATTGTATGCTTCAGTGTATGACAATTGTGGCACAATCTTCATCTTCTTCCAAAACTTTGGGTGTAGGCCTTCAGTGAACCATCTTTTTTGCAACCCATCTGTCGAATTATTTGTCATTTATTTATTAAGTCCTTTAATTTCCTGGCATATACTCAGACTGTTTCATTCTTCCCCTATTTTGTGTTGTATATCTCAGCTATGATCTCATTGTCATCACGTAGCAATTAAAATTCAGTGGTAAATTCTTTTTTAACATTGTCCCAACTAGTTAATTTTTATGGATCTATATTGGCATACCAATCAATTGCTACCACCCTTAGAGTTGTCAAAAATTGTCAAACCCATTCATTTGTATCTGTTACGCCATTCACCCTCCAAATTGTTTCGCATGTTTTACAATGTCGAACTAGATCGGCTGCTCCATCACCACCAAATTTTGGAAACCTTTCTTTTGGTCCTACCATAACTATTCGAGGTTGAGGGGTTTGTTGTGTACCTGCACTATTTTGCACTCCTGTGCTATTCTATACTCCTACGCTTTTTTGCACACCCGCATTGCTTTCGATAGTCATGCTATTTGGTGAAGAAGGGTTTTTGTCAACTGAAGTTTTTTGTTCTAGGAGTGTATCTTAGACAAAGAGTTTACTCCATGCTCATGCTCCCTTGGCACTCCGAGTCATGCGAGTCAATCCCCTTCCATTTGGATTCTCTTTCTTCGGTGTATGCAAGTTCAAAAACTCCTCCCTTGCTTTGTCCACCAAATCCCACCGCTATCGAGTCTCCTTCAACAATTCTTTAGTGCTACAATGTCTGTCGATAATTTTTTGAAATGTCCATCTACGTTTAGCCTGTTGTGCCAAAATTAAAATTTTCTGCACGATGTGTATTTTGTCCTTTTCCTTCAGCTTATTCTTATTCTTGTTTAGCTAATTCAGCATTTAGTCTTCATCCATCCACCTTCATACCAAGTCCATTGGGCAACGATGCCAAATGTTTACCGTACTGTGTAAAGAAATCAATGCATACATATAATAGATAAGAACAACATAAATCCTTGTATTATTCGCATATGCCAAAGACATTACATTATGCTTATGGTGATGATTACAATGATCCTGAAGGGTGTATAAATACTTTTCGAAGAACCTTCCCAAAGGGTCGTCGACTACATAACAAGAACCTTCTTGAAGGGCCCTGTCAGCTACATAATAATTATCGATGACATAACTATCTTTCAAAATTTGTTTACAATAAGAATTTTGATCTTTAAACAAAATCCTACCAAGCAAGCCTGCCTTTGATAAGAAGTCCTTATTCCAACATAGCTTTAGAGGTAAATACTTTTTGTTCTTAGTTTTTTATTGATAAAAAATTATAACCATCTTTAGCATTGCACTGTCTTAATTTAGACCCATCTCAAACTAGCCTATGATTATCATATCTAAAATTAATATTCCTATTGTTCAAAGTTTTTAATAATTTTGAGTTTTCATCTTGTGGGGATTTGATATTATTCAGTGACTTCCACTTCCATCTTAGAGTCAAATTACCATTTGGTATCTTAATGTAATCCTTGACATACTTCCTCCAATGAGTAATCAGGGTCCTTTTGGCAATTTTGAAGTTATGCAAGCTTGCAATTGCAACATAACCACCCAAGAGTCTTCCCAAAAGAAGGTTTGGCCACCATCCCCTAGATTCCATATTAATTTCTCTATAATAATTTTCCTATAGTCCATCATAAAGCTCCAAATTTGGGACCCAGTAGGGGGATTGGTGGATCTAAACAAACTCAAGGGCTTCCTACCCTTGAAATATTTATACCTCAAGATCTTAACCCATTTTACATTGGGATTACTATACGTTTTCTAGACCAATGTTGCCCCAAGAATTTTACTCTCTTCTTTGATATTTCTAATCCCAATCTCTCCTTATTTTGGTCTACACATCTTATCCTAAGCTACTACTGTCAACTTATTTTTGTCCTTTTTTCCTTTCCAAAAGAATGATCTGAGACACCTATTAATTTCTTCTCTCTTTTCTACTGGTAGGTTTATGCATGCTAATTGGTTTATTGGATAATGACAATACTAATCTTAACATGGTTTCTTTGCCAACATAAGAGAGCCATATCCCTTTCTATGCTCCTACCTTTATCTTAACTTTTGAAACTACACAATTCAACATTTTAAAATCTATTATCTTAGGAAAAGGGAGACAAAGACACTTGCACAAAAGTTCACCTTTATTGAAATTCATGATATTGTTGACCTCCCTTTCCCCACACACATACACACATATCAATAAAAGGCTTTTGCTAATATTTTATTAATTTAAAAATTTATACTATTTTTACCCCATTCAAAATGCAGGCACTAGGGAAGAAAGAACAGGGAAGAAAAACCCTACTCTTGCTTGGGACTTAAGCATCCTATCTATCTCATAGTACATTTTCCTTTGATTCTTAGCAATGGACTTTGAGAAGACATACCTTCTCTTATATGCATATCAAAATTTACTACAAAATTATATCATCATATTGTTGTAACTCTTGTATTTTGTCCATTTTAAATTCCTCTCTACTTCAAATTTATGAAAAATTTACTTTGGCTTGTTAATTTGTATCCTTTCTTTTTAAGATAGCATCTTTTATTTATCCCGCTTTGTCAAACCTTCGTGGAATATAAAACAAATTTCCAAACTACAAAATCTAGAATGCATTTTTCTCTCAAATAGGATCCTTGTTAGTATATTTTCCAAAATAATTGATATAAAATTTATACATTTTTATTTATTTTCAATGATTTAATAATTCTTATCAATTACCCTTTTTATAATGCTTATTTAAAATTGATTTCTGCCTATAATATTGTTAAGATTATCCTTTTGCTAAAAATTCTTAATTATAGGGAAATCATGACCGTCGAGCATAATTAGGGAAAGAAGTTACACACAATTAACTATCTATCTAGATTGATTTGATTAGAAGTATACTCCACATTAGTTTGAGAACTAATTTTAATTCATTAAACATGGATTAATGATGACGATAATTGGATAATAGAATTAAACTTATTAATATAATTAAGCTAGGAGACTAGGTCTAGATACCATTTATTATTCATTGACTTATCAGTTAGGATTATTAATACTAAACCTAGCTAATGCAATAATTACAAATTTAGATGAGTGGTCTTTTATATTAATTACTATCTTAACTTTAGGAAGTTTAACTTCAACTTTACCCTAGAAATTAGAATGAATAAAATAACAATGGATTAATACTTTATATGGAGGGTTCAATCCTTTCTTTTCGATTTGATATTTTCCTTGTGGTCATTTATTAATTGATGGTAAAACTATTTCAAGCTATTTTATTATGCTCTTAATGTTATAACCTATTTGAAAGCTAGGAAAGAAACAAACATCTTATAATAAAGATTGAGTTTCTTTCCCTAGGTAGCTTTCTCACGCTACTAGGGAAAACATCTAGCAATACTCTAATCTAAATGACAAAGAAGAAAGATTATCTCTTCAAATCTAATGAAAGATCATTTTCTCAAATAAATAATTAGCTTGCTTAAAATTATCTTACTATGTTACTTTTTCCTTAAAATTCACCCTTGTTGCTCAATTCATTTTAGCTAATGAAATAAAAAAAAATTACATTTTTACATTTCTTTTGTTAAAAAATTTGCATCTTAATTTAGTTGTCTAAGTGCACCAGATGCAAGTCTAGTTATACACATAAATATACACATAACATGACATCTTGGCCAATACAAAAAGGTGATCTTAGATTGAAGTTGTTCTTCATTTGGAATCAAGAGCATGGTAGTCCTTTAAGTTGTTGTGCATTGAATAGGGCAACTAGATTTTCTAAAGTTAGTTACATGAAATTATGATGGAGTAAAGCGATTTCAATTGTGCATAATAGATGCATGATTAAAAAACATAGTTTGTCCTTCCAAGGTGACCATAGAACTTCATTGTGACATTAGATGAATCAAGAAAAATTATGATCTAATTTTTACATGCAATAATGAAGTGCATGAAGTCAAATGATAGGAAATTAAATAGAAGACACTAATATTTTCTCAAAAAACATCTCCATTGAAAATAATAGCTTCAAATTATAACTATATACACATACTTTACCTTTTTCATCTTTCTATTTCAAATTACAAACACATATTTTCAATTTACACTCTAAGATGTTGAATGAATGTTGAAATCAGTTTGGTACAAGAATGAGAATGTGTTTCAATCATTGTTTTGTTTTTTATGTCAAAATTGCTACTTTTTGGTAAGAAAATTGCTTAAATGATTTGATTACTATCATTTGTTTGATTGATGAAGAGGATATGATCAAATGAAGTAACAAGAGAACCTAGAGAAAAGGTTGAGTTATGATATGGAAAAAGAGTACAAAGATCAGTTAAGACAGTGATCTTATAGTGTATTGGTTATCTACTTAAGGTTGCAAAGGATGGATACACTAATTAAGTTTAGAAGAATAAGTTAAATGAATTAAGTCCACCAAACTTAACAATCTGCATAGTAGTTGCCAAGCAATGTTAGTGCAAGTCGAGCAAAAAATTGGTGGAGTTGAGCAAAGTCAAATTTTAGTGCATGCCAAGTGATACAGTGTAAGCCAAGTAAAGTTTGGTTGATTTCAAGCATTAGCAAAACTTTATTTCATTCTGAATGATTTGATAGTGGATGCCGATCAATGCAGTTTGTGCTGAGCATTAGAAGCAAGTTAACACTTGGTGTTAGCATTATGAGAAAGATCATGAATTTGATGAATTTGAGTTGACATGTTTAATTTCTTGGATTGTGTGAACTGTGTGGAAGATAAACTTGATGAGCTGGTGGCACAGAATCTAAGATAAACCATTTTGAGGAAAATTCAAAGAGGATTGAAGGATAAGTTTCTAGAAAGGAATAAAATGAAAAATGGCTAGATTCATAAAATCCTACCTAATCCTACCTAACCCTATAATGGGCGATAGAGGTTGAATGACAAAAGATCTTAATTATTTATTTATAGAGATGGTTAGTTAGAAGAAAATTTTGTCATGTGGTAGAACCTAGGGAAGACAAGGAGTCTAAGGTATTGATTCATTTAGTGACCAAAGAGAAGAGACTGCTATTTGAAAGCAAAGAAAGAAGGCTTAAGAGTGTGGATGTTTGAAGGGTGAACAAGTTATTAGAGATGAAGTGTGTGAAATCCAAGAAAAATGGAGGACTAAAACATAGATCTTTAATCTGCAAGTGTGTTGTAAGTTGTTATCAGATCAAGCCTTACTGTTACTTTCTAATCATTGTACCAGTCTAGGGAAAATCCTTTGGATTAAGGTTGACCTAAAAATCATTTGTAAATCCTTTAACTAGGTGACATTCTAAGTGAATAATCGAAAGTTCTCTAACAAGGCTCACTCCTAACAAGGTGATTGAAATCCTCTAATTAGGTCACATTTAACAGTGTGCATTGTAACCTTTAACAGAGTTGACCTTTCACAAAGAATCACTTTAGAAGAGTGAGAATGAGTAGCATGTTACTAGTGTTTTTTCCCAAGTTGGGTTTCCACATAAAATCTTTGTATCAAATGTGTTATTGAATCTGTTATGTTCCATGCTTACATTTCTACAAAGTTTATTTAACAATTACCTACAAGTTTAAGTGATTGTATGATCTAATAGATGTATGCATGATGAATATGTTTTATGGATATGGGTTCACTATGCTATGAAAAGTTTTATTTGTATATTTGGACCTTGGGTAATTGATTCAGCCCCCCTTTCAATTTTTCTATATAATTCCAACAATTGGTATTAGAGCCATCCACTTAAGAGGACTAGTTTTAAGTTACTAGCAACAAAAGATCAAGATGTCAAAAAGAGAGGTACCCAAGCTTAATAGAGATAACTTTCTTGCATGTCAAAGTCTAATGAAGCTACACCTAGGAGGTTTTGGAGATCATGCATAATCTACCATTATCATAGAGCATGTCAATCCTACTAGAGCCCTAACTATTGAAGATCTAAAAAAGAAGAAAGAACACAATCAAGCAATGTTGGAGATTTCCTCAAACCCAAGCTATGTTGAGTTTGCTGATATCAAGGGTTCTGATAGTGCAAAGAAAATGTGGGATGCTCTTCACACCATTTATGTAAGAGACACAAATGTTTTAAGAGGAAAATCTGAAAGTCTTAGAGGTAAGTTTGATGATATGAGAATATAAGAAGGTGAGAATGTTACTCAATATTGCTCTAGGATAGAAGATGTTGTCAATGCAATAAGAGGAGCTACTGATAAGATAGATGATGTGATTGTACTAAGAAAGGTTTTGAGAACACTACAACCCATTTATGCTATTGGAGTTTCTACAATACAAGAACTGAGATGTATACCATGTTCTAATTTGACTCTTGAAGGTCTGGTAGGAAGTCTCACTGTTTTTTAGATGTCTAATTTTGATAACTTCAAATCTGACAATGTTGAATCTAGTTTCAAAGCTAAGCTATCATTGAAGGAACCTAATGAGAAGGAGAAAAAGTAAAATATGTTTCCAATGATAGTGATACAAATGAGGAGGATGTAGAACAACTTGAAGCACTATTCACAAGGAGATTTCACAGAGGTAAATGAAAATTTAAAGGTAAGTTACCTATCATGTGTTTTAATTGCAAAGAGGTTGGTCATGTTCTTGCTAGACATCCAAAGAAGAATTATAGAGGTGGAGACAAGTAGAAGAGATGAAGACATCAAAGATTACAAAGACAAAGGCAAGAAGTCTTGCTACATTGCTGAAGAGGAAACTAAAGATGGATTTGACGATGATGATGATGAAGTGGTGTATGTTGCAATGACTGATGGTTCTGATGAGGATGAGGCAACTACACTAGTGTCTTGTACGAACAAGAATTATAGATGGATAATTGATAGTGGGTGTTCAGATTACATGACTAGAGATAAAAGTAAGTTGATTATCTTGAATTATTATAATGGAAATAGTGTAAGATTTGGTAATGATGCACCTGTTTGATAAAAGGAAAAGGTTCTGTCAAACTCACAGAAAAGATTTAATGTGACAATGCTTATTATGTTGAAGGACTTAACTACACATTTTTGAGTGTCACAACTTAATAGTTCAAGTTATAATGTTGAGTTTGAGAACAATATTTCTAAGATATATAATACTAATGGAAAACTAATAGGAAAAGGTAATCAAATTCGAGGTAATCTATTCTATCTTGATATGAATGATGCTACTTGTCTAATTGTAGAATTTGATGATGTGTGGTTATGGCACAAGAGGCTATGTCATGTTAATTTTGATAACATGGGGAGTATCAGTAACATGAGAAGAGTCAGAAGTTTTCCTAAGTTGAAGAAACCTGATAATATAATTTACAAACAATGTCAGTTAGGCAAGATGACAAAGTCTAGTTTTAAGAGTAAGAATCATACCTCTAAATGATTATTGGAGATTGTTCATACTAACTTGTGTAGACTAATTGATGTGCAAAGCTACAAAGGTGATAAGTCCATTATGCTATTTATTGACGATTATTCTAGGATGATGACAATTATGTTTCCAAAATAGAAATTTGATGCTTTCAAAATGTTTAAGTGGTACTTAGCAAGAGTTGAAAATGAAACAGGTTAAAGTATGAAATGTTTGAGATTTGATAGAGGAGGAGAATTTACATAAAATGAGTTTGAGATGTTTTGTAATGACAGAGGAATCGAAACACAGACATTTGCCCCTAGGACCCCTCCACAAAATGGAATTGCTGAAAGGAGGAACAAATTTGTAATGGACTATGCTAGAATACTCATGATGGAGAAAAAATATTGCATTGAAATACTAGAGAGAAGTTTTAAGTACAACTTTCTATACCTTGAACTGTGTGCAAGTCAAGAAAGGTACTCACTTAACATCTTTTGAACTATTGTATGAATACTCACCCAATGTAAAATATTTTAAGGTATTAAGAAGCAGGTGTTATATTCTCAAGGATTTTAGGAATGGTAAAATAGATGAAAAAAGTGAAGAAGGTATACTACTTGGCTATTCTACAAGAAGTAAAGCTTGTAAGTATTTAAATACTAACACTAACAAGGTTGTGGAAAGTGCAAATGTGAAATTTGATGAATATACAGAAGTACATGAGGCTGAACCTATGAAGGAACCAGAGGAATACATATCATTTATATATTTTTATGAAGGTACACTTGTTGATGAGGATGCTATAAATAAAGTTGCTAATCAACAAAAAGTTTCAGTGACTATTGAGTCACATAATATGAATGCTGAGTTGCATTCAGAAACTAAGATACATTCAAGTGCCAAGTTATAAAAATGAAGTTGACGCACATTTTGCTTCTAAGATTTGTGTAAATGAAAGAGACATTGAACTACCTGACAAAGAAGTACATAGTGATTCAGAAGTTGAGAGACCAAATGAAGAAAATAGAGGAGAACCAAGATTGTCAAAGTATGTCAAGAGACACCACCTTGCAACACAAATCATTGGAGATAAAAATGCAAGACCAATGACAAGGAAAAATTTGAAAAATGATACATGTTTTCTTAGCATGCATGAACCTAAAATAGTGAAAGATGCCTTAGAAGATGTGGACTAGAGTAAAGCCATGAAAGAAGAGATTGAACAAATTGAGAAAAATAAAACATGAACTCTAGTTCCTAGACCAACAGATAAAAATGTGATTGACACCAAATGGGTGTATAGAAACAAGTTAGATGAAAATGGTGAAGTCACAAGGAACAAGGCAAGATTAGTTTGTAAAGGATATGCACAAGGAGGGATAGACTATGGAGAAAAAATCACTCTTGTTGCAAGACTAGAAGGAGTAAGAACTCTGCCTACTTACTCTACATACAAAGGTTTGAAAGTTTATCAAGTGGAGGTTAAATATGCATTTTTTAATGGCATATTGGAAGAAGAGGTTTATATAGAATAGTGAGAAGGATTTTTTGATGCTAACAACAAAAATATGGTATGTAGACTACACAAAGCTTTATATAGTTTGAAACAAGCACCAAGAGTATGGTATGAAAAAATTCACAATTATCTTATGAAGATTGGATTCGAGAGGACTAATGATAACAACAATTTGTACTTGAAGACAAAGAAAGGAAAATGTATTTTAATATCTTAATTTTTTGTTGATGGTATCATATTTGGAGGTTAAGATACTTTATGTAAAACTTTTACAAATGAAATGAAGAAAGAATTTGAGATGTCTATATTTGGAGAGATCAAGTTCCTTGTGGGTTTGCAAGTACATCAGATGAAATATGGTATATACATCCCTCAATCAAAATATGTAAAGGAGATACTGATTTTTTTTGGATTGGAAGATTCCAAGCTAGTAAGTACACCTATGGTGATAAGACAAAAATTGTCTAACAATGATGACTTAACTGAGGTGAATCAAACATTGTGCAGGTCTATGATTGGAAAATTACAATATGTAGTACATAGCAAACTACATATTGCATTATTTATCTAGATAGTTACAAGATGCTCTGCCAATCCCGAAGAGAATCATTTGATGGCTATTAATAGACTAATGCGATATCCAAAAGGAATAGAAAACTATGGTCTATACTATAAGAAAAATGAGAAATTTGAATTAAGATACTACACTAATGCTAATTGGGCTTGAAATAATGGTGACAGAAAGAGCACTAGTGGAGGAGCATTTTTCTTCAAAAAAAGGCTGGTTACATGGACTAGCGAGAAACAAAACCACATGCCTCAGTCTACCATTGAAATTGAATATGTTGCTGCTGCAGTAAATTGTACAAACATTGTATGTATCAAGCAACTACTCAAAGGTATGAAGGAGGAAATCACTGAATGTATGATACTTTATTGTGATAACACAAGTGCTATACATATATCAAAGAATCTTGTGATGCATACAAAGACAAAGCATATTGCAATCAAGTATCATTACTTGAGAGAGTTAGTTCAAGATAAAGAGGTAAAGATGGAATATGTTAACACAAAAGATAAAATAGCTACTATCTTCACAAAAGCATTACCTAAAGCTACTCATGAGTATCTAAGAGGTAAACTAGTGATGATACCCCTATCCAAGGCTATTTAAGAAGCATGAAAAGTGCCTTACATCAAGTGAGATGATTAACATATGTTACACATTGATGCAATGGATCTTACTTTAGGAGTTGCCTAAAGTAATCAAAGAGATGGAGCTACAAATCAATCAAAAGCTAGGTGATAGAGGGAAAAAGTGAAAAATGTTCATATCTACATATTAAGATGACAAGTCTTTGGCATTGTTGTCAAAGAGGGAGAAAGTGAAAGAAAGGGAGAAATAAAGGGAGAAATCCAACACTCCATAGAGGGAGATCATAGGAGATACAAATAGAAGAAACATGAAATACCTACTTAGAGGGAGATAGTGCTGAGGGATATATAAGAAGTGATCAAGAGGGAGTCATAAGAATTAGTTGATTGTTTGTTGATTAGAATAGAATTTTGTAACCTATTCAAAAGATGAAAGTTGTTGATAGAGTGAGAGATTTCAATACAAGGAATTATTTTCTTTTTGGTATTATTGTTGGTTGTACTAATTAAGTTTGGTTTTCCATCAATGCAAAAGAGGGAGATCATTGAAAATAGATTGATACAAGTATGGTAATGTATTTCAATCATTATTTTGTCACTAATGTCAAACCTTCTACTTGTTGGTAAGACAATTGCTTAAATGATTTGAGTACTATCATTTGTTTGATTGATGAAGAGGATTTTATCAAATGAGGCAAAAAGAGCACCTAGAGAAAAGGTTAGTTATGATATGGAAAATGAGTGCAAAGATTAGTTAAGACAATGATGTTATAGTGCATTGATTATCTACTTAAGTTTGCAAAGGATTGATACACTGATTAAGTTTAGAAGAACAAGTTAATCAAATTAAGTCTACCAAGCTTAATAATCTACACACTATGTGCCAAGCAATTTTAGTGCAAGGAACAAAAAATTAGTTGGAGCCGAGAAAAGTCAAATCTTAGTGTATGCCAAGTGTACAGTGTAAGTCAAGTAAAGTTTAGTTGATGTCGAACACTGGTAAACTTTAGTTTGTCCCAAGTGATTTGTTAGTGGATGCTGAACAATGTAGTTTGTGTTGAGCATCAACAACAAGTTAATATTGAGTGTCAACATTTTGAGAAAGATTGTGAGTTCAATAAATCTAAGATGACAAGTTTGATTTCTTGGATTGTGTGAACTGTGTGGAAGATAAGCTTGATGAGTTGGTGGTACAAAATCCAAGATAACAATTTTGAGGCAAATTGAAAGAGGATTGAAGGAGAAGTTTCTAGAAGGGAATAAAATGAAAATATTGGTGGATTCATTAAATCTTGCCTAACCTTACCTAACCCTAAAATAGACAATTGAAGTTGAACAAAAAAAGATCGTAATTCTCTATTTATAAAGATGGCTGGTCAAAAGAAAAGGTTGTCATATGTGAGAACCTAAGGAAGAAAAGTAGTCTAAGGTATTGCTTCATTCAGTGACCAAAGAGAAGTGACTGCTATTGGAAAGAAAAGAAAGAAGGCTTAAGGGTATGGATGCTTGAAGGGTGAACAAGATATCATAGTTGAAGTGTGTGAAAGCCAAGCAAAATGGAGGATTGAAATAGAGATTTGTAATCTGCAAGTGTGTTGTAAGTTGTTATCAGATCAAGCCTTACTGTTACTTTCTAATCATTGTACCAGTCTAGGGTAAATCCATTAGATTAAGGTTGACCTAATAGTCATTTGTAAATCTATCATGCCTGACCACTACTTCGAGTTTTTTTGCATATTAGGACCTTGTTGTTATAATTTCCTTTCAGTTGTTATGTTTTTATTTCTATAGAACTTGGTTATCTTACCGTCCTTTGGAACATGAGACTTATGCTATACGTATTTTCTGTTTTGAACTATGTTGTTAGCAGTGAAGGTGATTTAGGATTTTGTGATTTGAAACTGGCATATAAATATTTGCATGTTGATTGGGTATCGATTATGTTTATTATGTTTCAAATTCATTATAAACTGCATTCTGTGTTTGTATGATTTGGATAGAAAGTAAATATATTGTATTTTTAACTTGACATTTCAAATGCTTTTGAATGTTAAATATGCTGTATATATATTTAGAATTTGCCCTTGTATTTACGTATGTGTGGTTGAGAAGGGATTGAATTATTTCATTGGATTTGTTTTCAGTATAGCATATAGGCATATGATGTAAAGGGATTAGATTTTTTTCTAAATACTTATAACTTTTAGAAGGTTTGGTTTACATGACTTATATTAACTTGTTATTTAAAAGAACAGTAATTGCATTGCATATATATATATATATATAGTTGTTTTAATAGGGGTCTAAACACCCTAAGTTGAGGTTGGCATAAACATTCTCTATTTATAAAACGGGTTTAATATTTCTTAAATGGCATATAACCCTAAAAGGGTATCGAATGCCATGAAAGAGGAAACATATTCATTTTGTTGGAAGCCAAATTCATGGCGGTGGCATTGTAACTATCTCGTACACGGCTCTGTGAAGTGTTGCAGTTGAATTGAATGCACGATTATGAAGGTATTATGTCATTTTGGTTTTGTTGGCCATTTCTCTTCGTGAGTTGGTTTCTTGTTGAGATTGGGCCAAAAACTTGGCTGCATTGCTCTGTTTTGCTAAACACCTATGATGCTAGCTGCTAAGGAATTGGCATCATGGAGGAATTTGTTGAAAGAACATTCATTGTTATGAGGCCGAGTACTGTTGAGTTTCTCACTATCAATCAGCCTCTTGCATTGCATTCGGGTTCTTCTGTTGAATACCCTATCCCTTATTTCAAGCAAGTTTGTTTGTTTTGGCATTTTGGAAGTGTGGTTTTGAGTTGGGGTTTCGGTGCTGACGGCGAGTTGCTAGAGTGCTTTGAGTTGAACATTTACCATCTACTAATTTGCAAGTAGGGGCAATTTCTTACCCTACTCTCTCTCTGTTTACAATTTCGTTGTGATAACAATTAGCATGTTCTAATAGTTATCAATTTTTCTCTTGTTGTGAATTTACACTCAAGGATGGGTATGTGTAGAGCATGGTACTATGTGCAATGCTTAGCTCTGTATATATCCACCTTTGAATGTGGAGTATGGAGATATCAATTTGGAGGTCGCTATATGTATAAATTTGGGCTTTGCCCTAAACATATATTTCTTCTCCGAGTTAAACCGGGTCGGAGCCTTATGTTTGTGATAGTTAGTTGTATGTGATTTTGTTTTATTTGGGTATTCGACTTGATAGGGCCGAGTTCTGAGGAACCCATATCTTAGAATACATAGATATGTGTGGTTCGGCCACAGACACAAGCTCGCATTAGGTTGCAAGACTCGTGACTGATTAAGGGCACAGTTACTCTATTTCTTAAGATATAAATGATTTAAATAAGGGTTATGTCATTGTTAAAAATAGTATGTTTGAATTCTATAACTCGGTTATTGTATATTAAACCAGTAAGATAGTGAAAAATATGGGATAGCTGAAGGTAATGACATTGTGTCAAATAGTTAATAGGAAACTCGAATTAAGTAGAAAAAGTTTCTCTGTGACATCATAATCTACAATGGAAATTGAGTTTTTAATTAACTGTCATTTTGTGGTATTGTTTGCAACTGAATAAGGCATTATTTTATAACAAAGACATCAATAGATGTTGTTGTATCACCAGGGTCATTATGTGAACAACTAGTGAGCATCTTATAGTTTAGGGATTTTACATCTTAATCACTTTTGGTCATTGACATGATGTAAGTTACATTGCATATTTGTGAGTCATATTTTAAATTGATTTCAGATATTGTATTTTAATATGCTGATTGTAGTTATATTTGGGTGGTATCTTATTGTTAAACAATGGTAAAACTTCAATAGACACTTGGATATTCAGTAACATTGTAGATAATCTTTTGTTAAGCATTGCTTAAACAATGGTAAAACTTCAATAGACACTTGGATATTCAGTAACATTGTAGATAATCTTTTGTTAAGCACTTGGATTCAGTTATGATAGATTTTGCTATGAAGTGTCTTAATAAGCATTTACGGATTGTTTTGAGATAAGGTGTTTGAAACAGAATCTTGTTTTATAAAGATGTATTTCTGTTCATAAATGAAATAGAAAGTCATTTTAAGTTATGAGACAAATTATGATATATGTTGGTGATATGTCATTTGAAAGCAAGAATATCATATGATCTTGCTCATTTTGAATGATAAGTTTAGTTTATTATAACAGTAGGAATAAGTAGTATAGTACTATGACCGGTAAATATCATTAAACTGATGTAATAGTTTAGTTATATTTACGAGATCGTAATATTTTAGTATTTATTTCTGTTGTTAAAATAACCTAAGCTTACTTTCAAATTTGATAGTAAAAGATGAGATTTTCAAGAGATGAGAATGTAATATCATGAGAAAATTGACTTGTTATTCGTTGCATGTGCATTCTTAGAATATCTGTTTGATGTTTATTTTAAGGATAGCTATAATGAACGTATATCGAGGTGGCTAAATATCAATTATCCTATTCAGTTAATTAATTTAGTGATAATTTTAAAGATGAATTGGGTGGGTTAATTACATACAAAAGATAATTGGCCTTACCTATGACTTTAACCAGTATGGTTAAGTACGAAGAACAAGGCAAGTCTCTATTACTCATTTCACGAGTACTGTAGGGAATTTCACTATCTGTTGTCTATGAGCTTACCATATACAGATGCAATATCTTAACACCATAGTGATGACACCTCAGTATATATATGATTCATTTACTAGTTATTCTTAGTGCAAGTTTAATTTTGCATTGTTAGAAGATGGTTACTTCTTGCATATTAATTTTAGAATTGCACTATGTTAAGAGGTTCAGTTATCTGCATTATGGTTTTGTATATGTTTATTTTAACATATATGCAGGTGGACTACTCTTTTTAACTCAGTATGTACTAAGCCCCTTTTTGTGTTGTGTTGCATTTTTGTGTGTTTTTAGGTGTTTCAGGTTGGTTAACTAATAGCTAAGGATGACTATTGAAGTTACTTCTTGAAACATAATTTGTTACTTGTAGAGTCCATATGTTGGACCTAGGCATCTAAGAATGATATTGTACTTCATTATTGTACTAAACTCTTTATGTATTAACATCATTATGGAAATTTATTTTGATGATATCTTCTTCTATTATGAGGTTTACGAATTGAGAATGACTCAATCATTGTTCATATTCTTGTAAAAGATAATTAATTTTTTTTTTTCTTTGGTTCCTTATGCTTGTTCATGGTTTCCTAGTTATTGTTGTTTAGTGGAGTATTACAAAATCCTTTAACCGGGTGACATTCCAAGTGAATGATCAAAAATCCTCTAGTAAGGCTCACTCCTAACAAGGTGATTAAAATCTTCTAATTTGATCACATTTAACAGTGTGCATTGTAACCTTTAACAGGGTTGGCTTTTCACAAGGCATCACTTCAAAAAATGAGAATGAGTAGCATGTTACTGGTGGTTTTTTCCAAGTTGGGTTTCCATGTAAAATCATTGTGTCAAATATGTTATTGAATCTTTTATGTTTCATGCTTACATTTCTAAAAAGTTAATTTGATAGTAAACTAAAAGTTTAAGTGATTGTATGATCTAATGGATGCATGCACGATGAATATGTTGAATATGTTCTATGTATATGGGTTCACTAAGCTATGAAAAGTTTTATTTGTACATTTGGACCTTGGATAATTGATTCACCCCCCTCTCAGTTATTCTAAAGAATTCCAACATAATGTATATCATAATTAGCTAAATGATAATATATAGTATTTACTTAAAATTTATTCATGACTTGGCATGAGAGTTATGCTACATATTGCATTGACACTCTAGGTACATTGAACAATTTACTTTATTTTTATATTTAATATGTATTATTGACTCAATAATAGGAGTTTGACCAAAAAGAAACCCCTAACCTAGGAAACTCTTAACTGGTGTTTATTTATTTTACACATGTCGATATAGACAAATCATTTTAATTCTAGGATATTCAATTAACATGTTTTGATTTCCTAAGATAGAAACAAATTATTTCACAATGTTTAGCACAAACTCATCTATATTTAACCCAAATATATGTATCATTATTTAATTTTTAAATTTTTTGTAGATTTATTTTTTCTAACATGATTAGTCATTACTTACGTAATGAGGTTGATTTTTTAATGAATTTGCATAAACTATCTATTTTTTGAATATGGTGAATCCAATATATCTTACACTCCATTGATTTTTTAACATTAGGATTTTAGATATAATATTATTGATTGTAGATATTTCCTTAATAGAATATTAGAGTTAGTGTTCACCCAAGTTATTTGTGCTTCATAGCTATTTTCTTGACATGGGGTTTGGACTTAATTTTCTAATATCCATGAAATTAAGTTTCTAATATCAATTGTGTCCAATTATCACACAATCCCTTTCAAACATTTCAACATCATTAAATCATCATAAGCATTAGAAAAAATAAATTCAATTACATGGTGCCTTATTTCAACTTAATACTTAACCTAGTCATTCACTTCTTTTCAAATTATTATCAAACTTTTTTTTGTATTACAGATTGACATTAGATTTTAGTTATTATGTAGTGACATATTTTTTATTATCGACTTGTAGTAAATGATAAAACATATAAAATAACTTACAATGCAAATAAAAATCACACAATTAATACTAATATTTTAATGTGGAAACCTTGTGAAGGAAAAAATCACCCGGGATTGACAACCCAAAAATTTCACTTTTCTGAAGTGATCTTTTCTAGGAGATAACCTTTTTAAAGGTTACATACACTTTGTTAAAGTGATCTATTCATACGATTTAACCAAAAGATCATCTAGATCAAGTATCACTCTCTGTCCTTAACTAAAAAGAGTGGATTGATTTAATGGACTTTCAAACATCAGTAATCAATGTTACCATGTAGGATTTCATAAACTTGTTAGGTCCACTTAGTACTTCCAAGATTTTCTACTACAATGGTTAAATAGTAACAATGTAAAGTGACATGTCAAGAATAACAACTATTTTTTTTTGTTTAGAACTCTATTCTGGTTCATTCATTGTCTTTGGCTCACTCAATTGATTCTATCTTTCACCAATTATATTCCTTATCTTTTCTCTTCTTTTCTCGGTTCACCAAATAGCTTCAGGGGAAATACCAATGAACCCATTGTCCAAATCATCTCTTTATTAATCTTTTTAGGATAATAAAAATGAACTATACTTGTACTTGTACTTCCTCTTCCTCTATTTTGTCAACCTAACTACTTGTAAGCCCCTTCCCTAGTACCCTATTATAAATCGTAATAGCATGAATATGATTAGAGCCAGGAAGAGTAAGGAGAAGATATGTCATGTTTTTGTCTCTTGTACATAGGATGTAAATAATATATTGTTACCATAAAAATTATGATAGAATGATGGCAAGAAGGTTTTGGGATCTAAGTATGTCATGCTTGGCATTTTCCTTATCAATAGTGAACCTGAGATCTTATTAAGTTTGATATATACATTTTTTTAGTTATTATTGTGCTAAGTACCATATTCAAAATTACATTAGGTTGATAAGATAATACCCTATGGAATAAAGCCTCAAGATGTCATAACTTAGAAACTAGGTCGATGTGTTCATGATATTTTATGGCCTATTAGGATAATTGAATTAGATGGTTATTATGGATAGATGAATCAACACCCACCCTTAAGAATATTAATAATAGTCATAGATGAAGATTGTTATCAAATTTGGATAAGGGTCTACACAGTAGAAATCAATATGATGTAATGTAATAAGTTAATTATTGTGCAAGTAGTACTAGGTGGATATGTTGATATTCATGCGGACAAATTTTATGGCCCAATACAATGTAATGCATTTATTCTATGATTGATTTTGAAACTATGTGACTATGAAAACATCCTGATCATCCAACATAATTGATACACCTTATAATGTTTTATATCATAATGATAATGGGATATTGTTAGTAATCAAACTATATTTAATTGATTCAAAGGATATTAGTTGTGATGTTTAGATTTTGGTGATTTTGACCTAAGATATGTAGTCAAAACTAATTTTCATTTTGGCTAATTTAACAATATGGATTCAATATTTCATCATTATGATAGGAAATGAATTATGATGTGGTTCAAAATGTTTTTTGGATTATTTGATTAGATATTAATGTTGATATGTAGATTTTGATATTTTAATTTTTTAAATACTTTATACAAAATGATTAGAAAATAAAAGTTGATTGTAATGTTAAGGTAAATTATTTAATATGAAATTGTCATGCACCTATATACATGCATTTTATATGATTTTTCATTGGGTTACTGATGTTCAAGTTTAGTGTGCAGGAAATTGAACCATCTAATTTAATTGGGGAAACAAGATCCAAACTTATGTGGACATAGTCTAGCCAAGGCAAATCTTTGGAAGATTTAAAAGTCTCATTGTGATGTGTTTATTTTGTCAATGTAAGTTTTCATGTGTGTGGTAAATTTAATTTCATAAATACATTAGGACATGCCATGGTAATGTCTAATGTGTTTTAAATGTCTCACTTGACACTTGTAATTGTTTGTGCATTTTAGATTACGGTAAAGCAAGTTTTGAAGGGACTCAAAAACCTTTACAAAAAACTAAAGATAAACATTAAGCACTACTAGGTTTTACAAGGACCTAAAACTTAAAGTTTTAAAAAAATAAATAGGGTTTTATAGGAACCTAAGACCTAAGTTTAAACCATAAAAAATAACTAGGTTTTACAAGGACCTAGAACCTAAAGTTTGAAGCAAGCTAGAAAATAAAAAGCAAAAAACTAGAAAAACCACGTAGACCAACACCCAACACATTCGCTCCATAACTAGTAGCTACACGAAATCTTTGATGATAATTACCACCTCTTTACCTACTTTTGCAGTACTCTAGATAATGTCTTCCTAAGCTAAAATAGGAGCCTCAAGAGTCTCAGTGGCCTTTTCCCTCATACTCTACCTAGTTCTCTTATTAGGACCACCTGGACTCCCCAACCCACATTACTAGGAGATATTATCTCCTCATTACTTTTCTTACCCATACTAGCTACTGCAACACATATACTAGATGTGACCTATTCCATTCTTTGACCACTTTCTTTAATAAGGTAACGAAGCTCCTACTCGTATTCTTTGAGCTTTTTAAGAATGTTACCAATTTGTACTTCCATTAGAGCTCTCATATTGCATTCATAGTCTAGCTCTTTCTGCATAACCCCTATTTTCTTCTTGAGAACCATTATTTCATTGTAAAGCAAGGAATCACCTTGGAGGGAAGCCTTCATTTTAAGCTTAGCAAGGTGAAGAAAGGATAATTTAGCTTCATCAGAATCTTCCTTCCATCATCAACAACCCTAATATCATAGTCAATGGAAATAGTAGTAGTATTGATCTGGATATTAGAATTGATATCTTGCTTCTCCATCCTCTCCTTCTTTTCCTCTTTACTCAAGCTATTGTCCTTAGCAACAAGGTCTTGATCCTCTATATCCTTACTAGTTACCTCCATTTTTTCCTCACTATCATTCCTTGTTAGCTGGGTAGGGTGAATACTCTATTTCTCTTCATCCTCCTTGAGGGTTTCTAAACCAACATTAGAATTAGTAATTCTATTAGTGTGTTAATGACATGTCACCTAGGATTTTGGCCATGAAAACACTTGATCTTAAACTATCTTTCAAAATATTTAAGGATACCACTTGGAGAAAGAATAGGATCAGTCACCATCAAGGGAATTTCGAATTCAAACTTGACAAGGATTTTAGAGGGTCAATATGTGGTCCCAATGTGTCATTTTTGTAAAAACAAGCCACCCATATGTTAGCATAACATGTTAAGGGCCTAAATTTTACCATTTTAGTGCTTAGCTAGCCTAGGGGACCCCTCAACCAATACATTCTTCCAACAATTTGAAATTTTTGGTTTTCCCATGAGTGTACCCTCACACTTCCACTTAGCCAAAGTTTCTTTTTTAGAAGGGGCAACAATGTAAGAAATAGTGGGTTGAATGTTTCTACCAAAAATGGGATAGTAGAGTCTTTTTTAGAGGATTTGTGTCAAACTAGTGGGGTGTTCACTCACTCTCTAAGTTTAGAGACAATTAGGGTTTTAGAAGGAGAAAGACTAAGCAGAATGGAGCTTTTCATCAACTATCCTTTACCTTTAGCTTGGATCAAGGTTGTTACCCTTTCCATGGTCTTCATTGAACTTGCTTAATAGTGTTGAATTCTTGTTCTCATAGTGGTGGAAACATGTAATGTGTGTGGTGTTGATTGGATTGCTATGTGTTATTGTTGTGATGGATGAAGCTTGAATTTTTTTTTGTGTGTATGAATATTAATGGGTGTGAAGGCTTCACTTGCCCTTGGGAGGGTAGAGAAGCCTTGGGTAAAGGGGTTAGTTGGGCTCAACATTGAAGTTGAGAGATTTTCCTCTTGGAGAGGGTTTTGTTGTTCATGGAGTATGGGCTCCATTGAAGTTATATGCGTTGTTTGTTATTATGGGAGGTATAATTATATTGATGTGATGAGGAGGATGTATTTTGATAGCCTTGAAGAGGAATTTTTATTATGGGAGGTATAAGTGTATTAATGTGATGAGGAGGATGTATTTTGATAGACTTGAAGAGGCATTATTTAATGGTAGATGTATATGTGTATATGGATATGACATTCTCCTCTTTGGAGAGCCCACCTTCACCCATTGTTTCATGATTCCAATGGTGAATCATTGTGTTAAACCTTGAAGGGATTGTAAATGTGTTGTGATATTGTGTTTGCATGCATTATGAAATGTTTGAGTGTAATCTCATTTGAGCCTTGTTTCCCCAGTTCAGTGGGTGGCTTCATAGAAGCCTAAGATGGGAGGTGAGCCTCCATGGTTCTTGTTGTTTTCTCTATGATGTATTTGCAAATTTTGTGCTAAAGGAGCAATGGGGAAATATTGGAATGATCATCTTGTAGATGTTGCTTGAAGGAGGAAAACTATCATTTTGTATTATACATGTAATGGAAAACCTCTCTCCATCTTATTCATATTGTTGCAATGAATGATTGCATAGTATTAAGGAAGGGATGTGTCATTTGGTAATGAATTTAAGAGGGTGAAATCCTTCTCCATGTTGTTGCATTTGGCATTGTAAAAGTTGAACCCTTCATTTATATCTTTGTATCATGTATTGTAAAAGTGAGATTATCATCTTATGTGCATTGTGGTGAAGGATAAATTCATGGAAGAGATAAATAAATTTGGATAATATCATAAGTATTTTCATTGTAAGGTTTACTATTATCCATTTAATTGTATTGAAATGGAAGGATTGCCTTATCATAGTGGACATAAATGAAATGTAAAAGAGATTTATTGCAATAGTTATTCTATTGATACTTAGGGAATGCATATGTATTTCTGCATTTGTAAAGAATCAATACAAGATTTTTTTTCAATAGATTGATCATGCAAATATATTTTACTATGCATCCATTCAAAGAAAACATCATTTTAGTTCAATTAACAATAGGAAAGGTGAATCCAATAGTAACCAAGACTATGTTCTATTGCATTGCTCAATTTAATGATGTTATTATTAATGATTTTAATGACTACACTAAACCCATCATATCATAGTTTAGTAGAGAAAAAAGGAACCAATAGATCACTTGACATAAAATATTCATGAGAGAAACTTTTTGTAGATGCATAATTGCTCTTTGGATTTCGTATGGGAGTGGGAATAATTTCCCCTCCCAAATACAGACCAATAAAATATTTTAAATAGAAATTCCCTAAATTTCCTACAAAGGGATGTGACAAAATAATAATATAGAAAATAAATATAGAATGAAGGGACTTAAGAAAACTCATGTGACCTGAATGCCAACATATCAAACTTTAAAAGTAATAAAACATAAGCTATAGATAATACTCTAAGACCTTCACTCTTGACCATGCAAAAAGGAATGCCTAGGGAAAATTGATCAACCTCTAAAGAGGACAATTTTCAAATTAAGAAACTAACAACAACACCCAATATGGACTATGCCATGTTACCACCTTATTGGGCACGTAACCCCTTGTATACTGACCACTCCCCCCAACACCTTGTACATGATGTGGGGTCCAAGATAGGTGGTAAGACTTGAGCATACCACCACCTCACACCTCCACATGCTCTCCCAAATGCCACCCAACCTTCCATGCACATGACTCCATCTCCTAAGGAAAAATTGATGTGACATAACAGGGCAATGGGTTAGGATAGGGAAAGTGCACTTGGAGAGTCAAATGGGTCAAGGGTATGTGTGTAAGACACTAGTGGGCCATGTCAGATGGGGGTTTGTAGTTAGATAAAGTATTATGCAAAAAAAATTAGTATGTGATTAGGTTTCAGGAATCTTAAGGATATTGGTGTTTAGTAATGATCAGTTATTAATGTTTAATGATTAGTAGATAATGTTAGGATAAACCACAGATATAAATTAAAAAACTACATGCAAATATAACCAATAACAAAAAAATAATAGATCAAACAGAAATGAACACAAGGCACCAAGATTTAACGTGGTTCACCCAATCCCTAGGCTACATCCACCAAACAACAATACTGATCTTATTACAATCCAATGATTACAACCTAATTACAGTTTGTAATCCCTTATAGCTCAATACCACTGCAAGAAGTAATTTCGAAACACAACATAATGAAAATACCCAACCCTAAACCCTTTTATACAAGTATTAAATTACTTTAGGGTTATAACATGTCGGCCATAAATTAGCCATAACTTTAGTGGCGAATCTACGAATGGAAAATCTACAAATAGTACCAAATTTTTTTTTTCAGGGCGATGCCTCGAACCCCACTAATAATGGAGTATGTACAATACTTTCTTGATCAGTCACCACAATCTAACAATCTCCCACTTGGGGACTAATCAGGCTCCACACTAAACAACAATCTCCCACTTGGAGACTGATCCTGTAGAATACCACTACCACATGGGGCTCCCACTAGATCAAACCACCCTGGACTCTACTATTTATTTATTCATGTTCAATCTAGAAGACCAACCAAAGCTGAAGAGGAGTTCAACTTCTCCCTTGTTGCAGCCTTTGTCAACATATCTACTAGATTGTCATTTGTATGTATCTTCTCTAGCTTTAACTTTCCATACTCCAAAATAGATCGAATGAAATGGTACCGCAACTATATGTGTTTGGTCTTAGAATGCAGAGCTGAATTCTTTGCAAGATGAATGGCACTCTGACTATCTATGAACAAATAATTATCCTTTTGAGGATGTCCCAATTCTTCCAAGAAGAACTGAAGCCATATCATCTCCTTGGTTTCCTTTGTAGCAGCAACATACTCTGCCTCTGTAGTGGATAGATCATTAATCTTCTGTAACCTAGAAACCCAACTCATGGCTGCCCCACCAATAGTTAATACATAGCCTGTAGTACTCCACCTGATATCAATATCCCCTACCAAATTTGAGTCAACATAGCCTTTTAAATTAGTAGTAGAGCCCTCAAAGTGTAAAAACTTATTGGATGTTCCTACACTTATTGGATGTTCCTCTCAAATATCTGAGAATCCACTTGACAACATTCCAATGCTCAAATCCTAGATGACTCATATACCTGCTAACGACTCCCACTGCATGGGAAATATCTGGCCTAGTGCATACCATAGCATACATCAAGCTTCCTATAGCTGAAGCATAGGGTACCTTGGACATCTTATCCTCCTCTTCTTGTGTCTTAGGACACATCTCCTTAGTCAATTTCAAATGACCAGGTAAAGGTGTGCTGACAACTTTAGCATTCTCCATAGAGAAATGTTGTAACACCTTCTCAACATAATTAGCCTGAGATAGCATCAATATTCTATTCTTCCTATCTCTGCAAATCTTCATACCAAGGATTTTTTTTTTTGCCCCCAAATCCTTCATAGAAAATGCATGTGTTAACTGGCATTTCAGCCCCTTAATATGATCCATGTTAGACCTATCTACAAGCATATCATCAACATATAAACATAAAATAATGTAGCTTTCATCATTCAACCTCTTAAAATAAACACAATAATTTGAATGAAACTTGTTATAGCCATGCTCATGTATAAACCTGTCAAATTTTAGATACCATTGCTGAGGTGCTTGCTTCAAGCCATATAAACTTTTTTTCAATTTGCACACTAAGTTTTCCTTACCTTTGACCTCAAATCCCAGTGGCTAAGCCATATATATTTCTTCATCCAAGTCACCATGAAGGAAGGCTATTTTAACATCTAGCTGCTCTAAATGCAAATCTTCAGTAGCCACAAGACTTAAAACAGTACGGATAGAAGTCATTTTAACAACATGAGAAAATATCTCATCAAAATCAATTTCTTTTTTATTTGCAAATCCTTTTACAACTAACCTGGCCTTAAATCTTTTCTTACCTCCTTCCTCTTCTTTCAACCTATAAACCCACTTATTCTGTAAAGCCTTTTTACCTGCAGGCAACTTGAACAAATCCCATGTCTTATTCTTCAGCAAAGAGTCCATTTCATCTTTCATTGCAGACTCCCACTGAATCTTAGTATCCACCTGCACAGCTTCATCATAACTTTTAGGTTCACCAGCATCAGTAAGTAAAATAGAATACAAAGAGGGAGAAAATCTTTGTGGAGGTCTAATTTGTCTTGTTGACCATCTAACATTCACTGGTGTGTGTGGTATTTGTTGTTGCAATTGTTGCACATCATGAGGAATGGCTAGAACATTAGCTTTTGGAGTATCATCCAACACTACATAATCACCTTCTTTCTTCTCATGTTGTTGCAACAAATCTTTGTACAACACTTTTTCATTGAATATGACATCTCGACTTCTAACAATTTTATGATTTTCAAAATCCCAAAGCCTATAACCAAATTAATTAATTCCATATCCAACAAAAACACATTTCTTTAATTTAGCTTCTAGCTTGGTTCTATTTTCAGAGTCTATATGAGCAAAAGCTTCACAACGGAAGGTCTTGGGAAAAGAATAACTCACCTTCTTGCCAGTCCATGCCTCCTATGGAATACCAAAGCCCAAAGGAGTAGAGGGACCTCTATTAATCAAATATACTGTAGTATTGACAACCTCCACCCACATGTGTAAGGGCAACCCAACATGCAACCTCATGCTCCTTGCGTGCTCCATTATAGTCCTGTTCATGTGTTCAACCACTCCATTTTCCTGTGGTGTCCTTGGAACAATTTTTTGTCTACGAATACCATTAGTGGGGCAATAATCTTCAAATCCATGACTGAAATACTCACCACCATTATCAGATTAGAGACATTTTAATTTCTTACTAGTCTTATTTTCAACCAAGCATTTCCATTTCTTAAAAGTTTTAAATACATCAGATTTCTATCTAAGGAAATAAACCCATACTTTTCTAGTTGCATCATCAATAAATGTAACATAATAATGAGAGCCACGAAGGGAAGATACCTAAGCTAGTCCCCATACATCTGTATGCATAAGCTCTAATTTCTCCTTTTTGTTTTCCTTCCCAGTCTTTACAAAACTCACTCTCTTTTGTTTTCCATACACACAACTTTCATAGAAATCCATATTAACACACTTTAGACCTGGTAAAAATTTCTTTGAATGAAGTACTTTCATACCTTTCTCACTCATGTGCCCAAGTTTGTTGTGCCACAACACTGTATCAAAATCTACAACAACTATTTGTTCTCCCTACTCAACTGCAACAATTGTTCCTGAACATTCATTTTTCTCTGAAACAATCAAAGTAGAAGGAACAATATGACCTGTACAAAGATATAAGGTGCCTACTTTCACACCTTTTTCTACTACAAGGGAACCTTTTGAAACCTTCCAATTTTTATCATTAAAAGTAACTACACAACCCTCATCATCGAGTTGCCCTGCTGAAATTAAATTCCTACTCAGCCTTGGAACATGTCTTACCTCATGTAGTAGCCAATGATTCCCATTCTGCAACTTAATCTTAATTTTTCCCTTTCCAACAATCTAACAGGGTTTATTATCCCCCAAATAAACAAGCCCAAAATCCCCTTAGACATAATCAATGAAATAACCTCTATGAGGTGTAGCATGAAATGAAGCACTATAATCTAAAACCCATGAATCATCAACACTTTCTAAAGACACAAGCAAAGCATCCTCTTCGGATTTGTTACTTACCACATTTTCCTCCTTGTCTCCTTCTGATTTATCTCCTTTATTTTTCTTTCGATTCCAACAATCTTTCTTTTTGTGCCTTGGTTTCTCATAGTACCAACAGTCATTTGGTCCTCTCGATTGAGACCTCTTTCCCTTTGAATTTCCTCTTGATTTTCCATGATTTCCAAAGTTATTTCCTCTCTTAGTTGTTCTGCCCCTGCTTTGTGCATTCAAAGCACTTCTTGATGTAGATCCACCTGAGGATTTCCTACGAGTTTCCTCACTCAAAACAACACCGATCACATCTTCACATTTGAGGGTACTAGATCTAGGAAGAAAATTACTCACCGCCATTACCAAGCCATTCTAGCTTTTAGGCAAAGAATAAAAAATCAAGAGAGCCCTAATTTCTTCATCGAAATTGATACCCATAAAAGATAACTAACTAGTAATAGTATTAAACTCATTTAAATGATCTGCAACAGATCCACCTTCTTCCATTTTCATATTAAATAAATGCTTCATGAGAAATACCTTGTTTGAAGCAGAGGGCTTTTCACATAGTGTTGCTAGGGTTTTCATCAACTCTTTTGTCATCTTGGCTTTTGTAATATTAAATGCCACCGATGGTGCCAAGCATAACCAAATGCTTTTGAGTGCCTTTCTATCCAAAAGATCCCATTCAACATCTGACATAGATCCCTGATTCTTGGCTTTGCCTTCCAATGACTTCCATAAATCCTTTTGATAAAGATAGTCTTCCATTTGCATCTTCCATAACTAGAACTTCTGCCCATTAAACCTATCAACCCTCAGCTTACCATCATTTGCCATCACTCCCACTCAACTGTGAGACTTCCACTTAACTGTGAGACTTTTCTGCAGAGGATAACTAAAAGACAACTTTGGATCTGATATCACTTGTTAGAATAAACCACAGACAAAAATAAAAAAACTACATACAAATATAACCAATAACAAAAAAATAATAGATCACACAAAAATGAACACAAGGCACCAAGATTTAACATGGTTCACCCAATCCCTGGGCTATGTCCACCAGACAACAAGTTTGATCTTATTACAGTCCAGTGATTACAACTTGATTACAGTCTGTAATCCCTTACAACTCAATACTGTCGCAAGAAGCAATTTCACATCATAACATAATGAAAATACCCAACCCTAAACCCTTTTATACAACTATTAAACCGCTTTAGGGTTATAACATGTCGGCCATAAATTAGCCATAACTTTAGTGGCAAATCTACGAATGGCGAATCTACAAATAGTACCAATTTTTTTTTTTTGGGGTGATGCCTCAAACCCCACTAATTATGGAGTATGTATAGTACTTGCCTGATCAGTCACCACAATCTAACAGATAAGTTAGTGGTTACTTTGGTTAGTTAGAAAATAGATGGGATGAAATTAGAGAGTAGTAATTAGGTAGTAATTAGGCTAATGTAAGAAATTAGTTAGTTAGTGATAAAGTGATAAGTAGAGTATAGACTTATTATCATTTTTGGTAGATTTTAGAATTATTAGATGCATGTATGTGTGGTTTAGTTGATTGGTATTGGTGCATAGCTAAATATTAATTGAATTATACAATATTGATACATTATAAATGTAGTAATATAATTAAAATATAGAATACTTGGTGATTATTATAAGGATGTGTGATTTATAAAAATAATATATATAGAACTTTATTTTGGGCATATATATGTATATAGACATGTTCTAATATAATGTATATAGAAGTACCAAATGTTATAAATAAAAAAATAAAATATTGTGTTAAATGTGCTTTTATATGTTGTGATGTTGGGTTACACTCACCTAATGAAACTTGTAAGAATGTCAACCTAGATAGGTATAGCTTGTTTCATTTCAATGATTTGATTTACCTTGTAATGAGAAACATAAGATCGAATTAGAAATGTAACATACTGAGTTGTTATATTTTAAATGATGTCCTTAATTGACTTGAGGATTTCATATATTGGGATTTGTATGTAAGAACTTGATAGGTACACACTTTGATAATAAATGATAATTCATTCATAGAATTAGGGTGAATGCACCAATAATATAATCATCTCCTTTAAATTAATCTTTCATCAATATGTTATATATAGGACCTAAACCTTAATAAATTCCAATGTTAGTGAATCAAATTCTCAATAGACCCTCCATGATTGTATTGGCATTGGTCATTATAGTACCAGATTTGGAATGGAATGAAACATTGAACTTTGACCTCCTAACAAGGGTTTCACATCCAATCTTAACACATCTTACATATACCTTAATTACAACTATTTATAATCTTTGTACCTTAGGCCTAGTTAAATACTTTAATACAAACCTTGAAGTAGCATTACATTAGTAAACATGATATCTAATATGCTTAGGGATATTAATCATCCTAAACTAACCATTAGGGTGCTACCTTCAAGCAAGATAATGAATTTAGAATAACAAGTGTTATGATAGTATGCTCATAGAATAACATAGCCAGTTACCAAAATCTAACCTAGCTTAAACACCAAATGGATAAATCAACAAACCTCCTAACCAATGTTAAGGTACATGCATTGGGATGATTTAAACTTAATGACCTAAGTACTTACCATGTAGATCTTGAGTTAGATGTATACTAGATATGTAACTATCGATAACCTTGTTGCAAGATGCATTTTTCAATATGTCATCCCTTAAGTTTATCTTCAAAAAAAATGAAAAAAATTTGTAGTTGTTTTTTTGCTTATAATTTTTGGGCATGATAGTAATTTTATTTTGATCTTGATACAAGATCACCAACTTCACATCCAATAATCCTTTGGATCACTTACTCACATGTACCAAATAGTTTACCCTTGTTTGTACTTACTCGATCATAATGCTTTTCAAACACACTCTCAAACAAGGAAAATATCTTTCCTTTATATCATGCCTTCAAAATAATTCCTTGAGTTGGACTTGAAGCTTTCAAAATTAATTATAATAGGACCACATTAAGATAATTAATTATTTCATAGCCACACAATATTGTCATATCACAGTCTTTACAACTTCTCACACATGCAACTCCAAACTTTTCACTCTCACTGTCGTCATCATTAGGATTTATTCTATCACTCTATAAATTTGCAATCATGATTCCTTCTCTATTAGGAGATATAAAACTTTCATCACAAACTACTTATCATGTACTCTATTTCTATACTTCTCTATGTAAATCAAGCATATCGTCTGGATATCTTTGACTTACTTGATGTGCACTTAACCTTGTCATTAGGATATAGTATCAAAAATATCCTTAATTATGCATCACCTAAACATCAAACCTCTATCTGTATGACCTTGATATTTTTCTGTTACTCTACTAGTCTTCACAGAAACCATACTATGTTGTCATAAGTGAAAAACCTAGTCATGAATGCAACATATCAATTATCCTACCTATCACCCCATGCTCTAGTGATGCTTATCATAATCCCTCAAAGGAATAGAATCATAATTCATGATAACACAACCTTTATTAAAGGATTTCAAACTGATACAATGTTTACAAAGTAACAACAAGTTTTGATATGAAAAATACAACTCACTTTACAATTATAGATCTTAGCTCAGCTCAAATGCTAACCCACTAACTGGCCCTCATTTTCATCTTAGTCATTGATTCACTTGGAAACCTTTCAAGAAATCACTCTTCACCTCTTCTCCACTCTTCACAACCTTCCACTTAGTTTTCCAATCAATAGTATCAATAAGTTTTCCAATCAATCCCTTGTACCTCTTTAAATAGGTAATTCTAATCTTTTCCCATTTAAACATCATGATAGATATTAGGATTAGGTCAGATTCATCAAATCCTTCAAACATTTTGTCTCCTCTTTTGTGTTCTAGATAATTCTCCAAACTTCTTTGTGAATCCTAACATAGAAACACACAAACACATTATTTGATTTAAATGATCTTGGTCATCCATCCTTATCTTCAACACACTTTACACATTCCAAGAAATCAACTTTGTTAGCTAGAAATTAAGATTTATCATAAACTATTAAAATGTTGTCCCTTGGGAAACACTATGTTCTAGCACTTGATCATCATTGGATTACTTAGTCACTACTAACTTTATTTTTTAACACATATATTGTCACTTGGTCAATACTGATGCTTGATTAACACTATTTCTACTTAGCATACATTATGGCTTGGTTGACACTAGCATTACTTGACATGTATTGAAAGTTCCTTAATCTTGTGGTCTATTTCTTGGTCAAGCATGTGTCTTTGGTCTATCTTTGATCACTTCATCAAGGATTCACTACAACTATCTTGTTCTATTATAGCATGATTAAACAATCACTTTATCTTATCAAAGTCTAACTAATCAAGTGTCCATTTGTAGTTTTTTCTTATAACTCAACCTTTCCTCTAGGTGCTTTTGTTATGACCAACTTCTCAAACCCTCTCAATTAATCATCTAGATATGACACTCAAATTAGGTAGAAAACTATCTCACTAATAAGGTTTGATATCAATGACAACATAACAATTGTTCCAATTCTAGTTCTAAACAATGCCATTGATTTGCTTAGCCCGAAATGGAAACTAGGTTTCTCTTGATGCTTGGTACAAATAGAAAACCTTTTAGTTTTAGAGTAACTCAAATTTTTAGTTGAATTGAACATGTTCCAATTCCTTCATGACTTATCCCCTCTTTTGACTTCTTTGGTTGTGTAATGCCCCGCCAAGGGATCCAAAGAATTAACCTAGAATTTCACTAAGTTTAGTAGCAAATTTTTTTTTTTCATGAAAGTAAACACCATGTATAACTAATGCACAATAACGGAAGCAATAGCAATGTCCATCTAATAGTAAACATACATAACAGATTACATTCTTTAAGATCCCTCAACGTTGAATTACATACATGAATCCATCTAGTACAACCTCCACATGAAACAATAATGATAAGTCCAATGTTTATACATTACATTTCAAATGCTCATTCATCCTCTGTACATGTCACAGGGTATGACAAGCTCAAAAGAATATACATTCATAGAATAAGGTACATCATCCTATTCTAATCCATGATACATCAAAGTAAAGATAATCACATGATACATCATCATAGAAGACATATACATCCATCATAAAGATCAAACATAATAAACTAAGTGCACAGTTCCCCCCAACTGTTAATAGCATCATTAGACCATCGTGGATCCTAGCCATCCCTTTGTGCATAACATTCCAAATTATCGAAGAGATCATCGGTATTACCATAATAGGAATGTCACTCCTAATATATACAACATCATATGTAGAAAGTAATCTAACATAAGATAACATTATCTAACATATGCTAATCATCAATGAAAAAGGATACATATCCACCATCATGAAGGATGCATCAGCCACGATGTCTCAATGAATCTAAAAATGATAAGAGTGGAAAATACACTACCACCTGACCGCGTGGTACCTAAGTGGTCCACTCCCACCATGCTAAGGAGATAATCTCAAGTCGCAAAATAGGCTATCAAAATCACATAGCATAAATCTCTATAAGTCCAGGAATCCTAAAAGTATACTAACTCAAAGGTTCCAAACACAAAATCCGACATCTAATTCCCAGAGGCACACAATGACACGTAGGAACCTACTATGCAAGCAGGAAAGTGTCATCACAATTATCACGTAAAAGTTACCCTGGCAGTTAGCTAAACTCCACGGGTTCATACTAATTTCATGCGGCCACTAGTATCCTCTCATATTGACAAGGCATACTACATAATACAAGGTCACAATCATGCATCTCACTACTCCCATCCTAGCCTGTACAAGCACTCAAGGCGTGGGCGAGAACAAAACTCTTATCTTTTTAGGTTCATTCAGTTAGTATTAGGTGTGAATGTTATCATTTATTAATCCAACTTACAATGAGTTACCCTGGCAGCCTCTTAGGGCCCTGACCCCCATTGCAAGCCACTTCCTGTCACTACATGCAAAAATCCTACCCTAATGATCATGGAATCATAAATCAAAAATTCTCAAAAGATAATCCATAATAAAATCATCAAATATGCATAAAAGCACCAAATCCCCATGAGCTAACAACCATAGAAAATCATGAACACAACAGCTCTCTATTAGCAACTGAAGTATCACTGATAATCAAAGTATCCAATGGTTCTCAATAACCAAAATATATCTCAATCAAACTGATTGAAGACTCCAAAAATGGTTGAGTCAAACATGTCACAATATGACATCATCAAGAATAAATCCACATTTCAGTCCCATCATGGCAACTAGAAATAATCAAGGATAACTGATCGATGACCAAAATAATGGCTAAGTCAAGTATCTCATACATAAGAATCTCAACTATAATCAATCAATAATTACAAACAATGCATAGAGCATTCCATCACATAACCATGGCTGGGTTTATAAAGATCAAGATTAAAACATCATCATGTCACCACAATCACATAACCCCCAAGCCTTTGGTAGACGTCCTATATTGGTCAACACTAGTCAACCTAAAACCCAAAAAAATAGCATAAAGAATACACAATGCAAACACATGTTTTGGTTTTACCAAGTTTACAACTTGAATTTAAATGTAGAGATCTCAGTTTAAGTTTCCAAGTTTGAAGAATGAATGGAGGAACACATATATTGTCTTTGGATAAAAGTTTTCCTTAATAGAACTAAAAATCCATTTTCCAATTTATAATATTCATTTGATACATCCCCCACCAAACTATCAATTCTTTATTTAATAATTTAAAACAATTAAATTATTAATTAGTTGAAAGTTATTAAAGAGTCACCATTATGAAAATAAACCTTCAATATGAATCATTTATCAAATAATAATAACTTAAATTTATTAATATCATATTCAGATATTACATATATACATATATACATACATACATACATATATATATATACATATATATATATATACATATATATATATATATACACATATATATATACATATATATATATATGTATATATATACATACATACATATATATGTAAATATATAAATAGTTATTACATTTCATAAAATCGAATTAACAATTTCGATTGACACCATATTACATAACAATGAGAATCAATTTCGTATAACATTTTTTTATAAACGTTTTAACATAAAAATTTTTAAAATATGCAACATAAACATTTTTGCACTCTTGCTACGATACGCAGTACCTACGGTCGCAGGCACTATGCCGACAGCAGGTACGTAGTACCCCTGTCGCTGCAGACCTGTGACGGCAGGCCTCTGCCTTCCGCAGGCATGGGGTACAAATCCTGCCCACGACATTTTAATATACACATTTTTTAACATTGTTCCACGCGATATGAATCGCGATGTGATTTATTAAGTTTTCCACTGCGATTTATCAATCATTCAATTCGGTGCATTATATATACATATGTATATATATATATATATATATATATATCAGTATATATATATATATATATATGTATGTATACATATATATTCAAATTTTATATTAGATTCATAATAAATGTATACATATGCATATATATAAAAATATATATATGTATATATATGCAGATCTGAATATATAGGCATGTATGTCTTTTTTCCACAAAGATTATATCTACAATTTAAGAATAAAATATTTGCATTATAGATTTACTCAATTGATTTTCTAATGGATTTGGCTATAAATTTAAACCCTAGCCCCGTGATCTTTCAGATCTATGGATATAGAATTCTCAAATAAATAATCTACCCATATTGAGAATGCATAAAAATATGAAACTTCTCAGAAGACATATGGAAGACACGAAGAAGACAGGGAATGCGTGATACGAAAATAGCATAAATAAAATCACAAGAATCTACCTGGATTCTGATGCTAAATCACTCTTCCTTAGAAAATCTACAGAGCAAGCTCCTCCCTTCTTCAGAATTCTCGAGTCCTCCAATGTTCCAACTGCACTCCCAACGCTGTGTCTAAGCTTCTACGAATGCCTGAATATAAAGAGCTTTCAGGAAACATCTAGAATGCCTCTAGAAACAGCTAGAAGGTGTCACCAACCAAGCATGGGTCTTTTCCAACCTTTTTGATGAGCCATAGGGTTGTAGACACCATGTGCTTAATTGATGCACTAACCCCCGTATTGTTGACACTTGAGAAATAGAAAAGTGCGCTAACTCCCATGCAAGCTTATAACTCCAATTCACTTTTATATAATTTTTATTTAAATATTTATAACTTTCATTTTAATTTTTTATAACTTTTATTATTATTATTTATTTATTACTTTATTATTATTTTATTATTATTATTAATTTTAATTTCTAATTTTCTTTTATTTAATTCTTTTTCCTCAATTAATTTTCATTTAATTAATTATAATCAAAATCTCAAATAACATGATATTTTATATTAATTTTCTCAAATAATTAATTTATTAATTAAATCTATTTATTAAGACTTAATTAATAGAAAATTCATCATAGACCTCCAAGATAAAATATGAAAACCCATCATAGAGAAAATCACACAAATTCAGTCTAAAGGGTTAAAATCATGAATTATGTCATCCGACACATTCGGTGGGTAAAATATCCAGATAGTTGTCCTACCTCACTAGGACAATTGGCTTAAAGGTTTGGGATTTGGACTTGAGAATTTATCTCCCTTCTCTTATCATTGAGATAGTATAATAGGGTATGCTCATCCTGACAATTTAGGAAAGTTGATATCCGGTACCTGCAACCTGCAAAAAAACCCATGCATGTACATACAATATATAATGCTAAGCTAAACAGACAATGGCAGGAAGTGGTGCATCGTGTAGATCTCGACTAAGCAGGTGACTACGACTCCCTTCCTTAACCACATCAGAAATGCCATACCATAAGAAAACACGCACACCATACACATGCAAGTATGGGGTAAGTATCCATAATAAAACACATAAGTTAATAAACCATCCATCTAATCGTCAATAATAACTGAAAACAATATAATGATCATCATGTATGCATGAAACATAAAGTCTAAGTGATCACATCATATAACCACTGAATCCATAACATAATGTCTGATAGTGTCAAAACAATACCACTAATCCATCAACATAAAACTAGTCCATCATAGTTTGATAATAATAGCAACAATATATCTAGAAAAGATGTGAATGAGGGTAGGCACTACATCCACCCCCCCTTGGGTTAGGCTTACTCCTGGAAGCCTACAAACAACTAGGGATATAACTCCCTCAATCTAGCTGCATCCTCCCAAGTAGCTGAAGTATCATCAGTAGGGTCCGATTGGACCCTTGCTCGATGGTTCAACCCCAAAGGGTCGACTCTCACTACTCCAGAATATGAACCAGCTCCAAAGCCAGCTGCCCATCCCCTACCTGCAATATATTCCAATCAAGAACATGTACAATATCAGGAATATACTGCCGAAGTACTGAAACGTGAAAAACATCATGAATGTGAGATAGGCTGGGCGATAGAGCAAGGTAGTAAGCAACCGGGCCAATCCTCTCCAAAATCTCAAATGGTCCCACAAAATGAGGTGCTAGCTTAGAACCCTTTTCGTACCAGATTGGACTCTTTCGCGGTTGCACTCTCAAGAAAACCTTATCTCCCACAACAAACTGCTTATCAATCCTATGAGCATCGGCATACTTCTTCTGCCTATCCTGTGTTGTAGTCAAGTGCTCACGAATATGCACTACCTGTTGCTCCATATCACAAAGCATCTCAGGACCCAACAGGATGCGATCCTCAAGACTGTCCCAACTCAATGGTGTATGACAAGGATGTCCATATAATGCCTGAAATGGTGCCATGCCAATAGAACTATGATACCCGTTGCTGTAAGAAAACTCCACCAGGTATAGATAATCCTCCCAATGTGTCTGCCTATCCATCACATACATCCGTAACATATCCTCCAAAACTTGATTCACCCTCTCTGTCTGACCATCAGTCTCTGGATGATATGCTGAATTGAAGTTTAACTGCGCTCCAAGCTCATGTTGCAGCGATGTCCAGAATGCAGATGTGAATACAAGATCCCTGTCAGAAATGATCTTTCTAGGAATACCATGTAATCTCACAATATCATGCATAAAGACATTGGCTACATAAGCTACTATGTAGGAAGACCTAATCGGTGAAAAATGTGCCACCTTAGTCAATCGATCAACGGTGACCATGATAGCATCATGACGACAGATAGTCATAGGTAATCCTACTATAAAATCCATGGAGATGATATCCCACTTCCAAGAAGGAATGAGATTAGGCTGCAAAAGTCCAACCGGGTGTTGATGTTCTACCTTAACTCTCTGGCACTCAAGGCACCTAGCCACAAAATCAACAATATCTCACTTCATCCCAAACCAAAAGAACCAATGTTTCAAATCAGCATGTATCTTCTTGACACCTGGATGTGCTGAGTAAGGTGTACAATGGGATTCTTCTAGTATCAAGGTGCGAAGCTCATTCAAAAATGGCACATAAATCCTCCCCAAATGTCTCAAAAGACCATCTGACTCTCGAACGAAACCTGCAAACTTACCTTCCAAAGATCTTCCTGAATCAATCTCTTTGTACACTTCCTGATACCAGGAATCTGTAGGAAGTGCTTGAAGAATCTGACTCCTCAAATCCACACTAAGGGTCATCGATGATACCACATGTCTCCTGCGACTCAAAGCATCCACCACCACATTCTCCTTACCCTGAATGTACTTAACCTCAAAATCATACTCGTATAGAAACTCCATCCATCGCCTCTGGCGAGCATTCAAATTAGGCTGAGTAAAAATGTACTGAAGACTACGATGATCACTGTGTAGCTCAAATCTGTGCCCCAACAAAAAATGTCTCCATCTAGTCAAAGCATGAAATACTGCTGCTAACTCAAGATCATGCGTAGGATAATTTAACTCATGATCCTTGAGCTTGCGTGATTCATATGCAATCACCCATCCATTTTGCATCAACACTGCCCTAATCCCTTCAAGAGAAGCATCTGTACATACCATGAAATCAACTTTTGGATCAAGTATAGCTAGAATCGGTGCACTGGTCAAAAGCTTCTTGAGCTTCTGAAAAGCTTCCTCGCATTTCTTTGTCCATACGAACTTCTTTCCTTTCCTTTGAAGAGAAGTGATAGGATGTGCTATCCTAGAGAAGTTCTAGACAAATCTACGATAATAATCGGCTAAACCCATGAAACTATGAATCTATGACACATTAGTCAGTGTAGTCCAATCTATTATCGCCTAAATCTTTGCAAGATCTACTAAAATACCATCACTTGAAATAACATGCCCTAAATACTAAATCTCCAATTTGAAGAATTCACACTTAGCTGCATTGGCATAAAGCTGATTGTCCCTCAAACACTGCAATACCAACTACAGGTGTTCCTCATGCTCCTTCTGAGTCTTAGAATATATCAATATGTCATCAAGAAACATGAGTATAAACCTGTCCAGATAAGATCGAAACACACCATTCATCAAACTTATGAAAACTAATGGAGCGTTAGTCAACCCAAAAGGTACCACTGTGAACTCATAATGCCCATAGCGAGTTCGAAAAGAAGTCTTGTGAATATATGCTTCCTTAATGCGAAGCTGGTGGTATCCTGACTTAAGATCAATCTTGAAGAATACTATAGCTCCCTTGATCTAATCGAATAAGTCATCAATCCTAGGTAAAGGATACCTGTTCTTAATAGTCACCTTATTCAACTGTCTATAGTCAATACAAAGGTGCAAAGAACCATCTTTCTTCTTCACAAAGAGCACTGGAGCTCCCCATGGTGATACACTAGGTCAAATTCTCCCTTTGGCCAGAAGTTCCTCTAGCTGAAGACGTAGCTCACCCAATTCCTGTGTAGTCATGTGATAAGGAGCTTTAGAGATAGGCTCCGCTCCAGGAATTAGATCAATACTAAAGTCAATGTCCCTCTTTGGAGGTATGCCTGGAATCTCACTTGGAAAAACATCTACATACTCCTATAGAATCAGGTGATCTAAGGTCTCCCTCATGGAATCTTCCCCATCAAGATAATTTACCATAACAACAAATATCTGACATCCCTTATGAAAACTTCACTTCAATTGCATAGCAAAAATCATCCGCAAAGATATAGGCATCGGTATCCCAACTATCTGCACATCATTCCCTTGGTCATCTTGGCACATAATAATCTTCTTCCTACAATCTATAATGGCTCTATAAGATCCAAGCCAATCCATGCCTAAAACCACAACATAGGAACCAAGGGGTATGACTCAAAGATCCACTGCCATATCAAACCTTCCTAGGCTAAGCCCACACTTATGAACTACAAAATCTGTGCAGACCTTAATGTTTGAGGCTAGTTCCACTTGTCAACCATGATCTTGCTTCACCGCATCCAGCTTATACTTAGAAACTATAGATGGTGAAATAAATGAATCTATAGCTCCTGAATCAAACAATACTAAAAGAGATATACCTCTAATAGCACCTATGGTCTCAACCACTATTCCCTGATGATCTGCCTGACGCTGATCAACTGCTGCAAAGACTCTATGAGCTCTACCTACATCACCAATTATAGGCTCTAAAATGGTAGGTCTAAGTCTTGAAAATTGAGGTGCTCACTGAGGACACTAAGGTGCATAATGTCCAATCTAACCACATGAAAAATATTTCATATTTCTGCCAGAACCTCTTCCCATAGGTGGTACATTTGATTTTTGGTGACTGTTCTTGCTCACAAAAGACTGGCTACTCTGAGCTAGCTGATTGGACTGATTCTATAAATTGCATTGAGCATTGTAGTTATTCTTGGTGTTAGAACCTTTTCCACTGCCTTGAGCTTGAGAATTTGAGCCCTTTTGTTGTTGTGTCTGCTAAGACTGCTACTGATACTGTTTTCCCCTTAGAGAAAGAAAACTTCTTGTTACCACTTAAATTGTAGTTGCTTTTAGCTCCTGATGTTGCTGGCACTCCTACAAAACTACCTTGACCAAGGTTGACACTTTGCTCAACATAGATAGCTTGATGCACTGCATCCTTGAGGGTTTTTGGCTCAAATACCTTAACTCCCCCAATAATATGGTTATTTAAACCCCTAATAAAATGTTGTGTCAACTAAGCTGAATTTTCACTGAACCTTGAAAAAGACATGAGCTCATAAAACTTATGCTCATACTCAGTCACTGACAAAGTGTACTGTCTGAGATTATGAAATTCATCAGCCCTTTGCTGTTTCCATTCCTCTGGTAGGAATCCTTCATGAAAACTCTCTAGGAATAACTCCCATGTAACACTGCTCATATCGATTCCCAACTTCTTCTCCTTTATCGTCCACCAAGTGGCCCTAAAATTCTCTAAATTAGTGATCGCAAATCTTACCTTAACATTTCTGTCAAACTCCTACATGGAAAAAATCCTGTCGAGAGAAATAAGTCACTTCTCAGCCACATAACCAGAACCTTGCCCATTGAAAGGCTTAACCTTGGATCTTGAAAGATCCTTCATCTGAGTGGACACAATGGACCTCTGACATTCCTTCTGAGGACTTCTAGATCTGGGTCTATGCTCTTGCTCTGCCTGATGCACTTTGGGCTATTCTTGAATAGGAGGTAGACATTCTAGAATAGTCTGCATCATCTATCTCAAACTGACCTCTTCAGACTCAGCTTGGTCCTTTCTATGGCTCTCTTCTTGCTGCCTACTATAGTGCTCTTCCCTGCTCTCTAGATGAGCCAATCCCTCATGGGAAAACTCATGGACACTGATAGCCCTGCCACATCCACAGCCTCTTCCACGGCCTCTACCATGGCCTCTAATAGAAGACCTAGTCCTAGATACCATCCTACAATAGTACAAGGTACTAAGTTCAATTCTATGTTTAGGTTTAAGTAAAATTTCTAGTTTTGAAACTGAGTGTTTGAAGTATGAAAAATATTCAAGTAACAGTTCAAGTCCTGTTTCAGTTTACCTAGATCAAGTTTGGAAAGTTACACTTAATAGTTCAAAGTTCTAGTTGTTCCAAAATACTGAGAGCTCCCAATGTAGAAACTTGGGCTCTGATACCAAATGTAATGCCCCGCCAAGGGATCCAAAGAATTAACCTAGAATTTCACTAAGTTTAGTAGCAATTTTTTTTTTCATGAAAGTAAACACCACGTATAACTAATGCACAATAACGGAAGTAGTAGAAATGTCCATCTAATAGTAAACATACATAACATATTACATTCTTTAAGATCCCTCAACGTTGAATTACATACATGAATCCATCTAGTACAACCTCAAAAGATAATCCATAATAAAATCATCAAATATGCATAAAAGCATCAAATCCCCATGAGCTAACATCCATAGAAAATCATGAACACAACAACTCTCTATTAGCAACTGAAGTATCACTGATAATCAAAGTATCCAATGGTTCTCAATAACCAAAATATATCTCAATCAAACTGATCGAAGACTCCAAAAATGGTTGAGTCAAACATGTCACAACATGACATCATCAAGAATAAATCCACATTTCAGTCCCATCATGGCAACTAGAAATAATCAAGGATAACTGATCGATGACCAAAATAATGGTTAAGTCAAGTATCTCATACATAAGAATCTCAACTATAATCAATCAATAATTACAAACAATGCATAGAGCATTCCATCACATAACCATGGTTGGGTTTATAAAGATCAAGATTAAAACATCATCATGTCACCACAATCACATAACCCCCAAGCCTCTGGTAGACGTCCTATACTAGTCAACACTAGTCAACCTAAAACCCAAAACAATAACATAAAGAATACACAATGCAAACACATGTTTTCGTTTTACCAAGTTTACAACTTGAATTTAAATGTAGAGATCTCAGTTTAAGTTTCCAAGTTTGAAGAATGAATGGAGGAACACATATATTGTCTTTGGATAAAAGTTTTCCTTAATAGAACTAAAAATCCATTTTCCAATTTATAATATTCGTTTGATACATCCCCCACCAAACTACCAATTCTTTATTTAATAATTTAAAACAATTAAATTATTAATTAGTTGAAAGTTATTAAAGAGTCACCATTATGAAAATAAACCTTCAATATAAATCATTTATCAAATAATAATAACTTAAATTTATTAATATCATATTCACATATTACATATATACATATATATATATATATATATGTTTAAATATATATATACATACATACATACATATGTAAATATATAAATAGTTATTACGTTTCATAAAATTGAATTAACAATTTCGATTGACACCATATTACATAACAATAAGAATCGATTTCATATAATGTTTGTTTATAAACATTTTAACATAAACATTTTTAAAATATGGAACATAAATGTTTTTGCACTCTTGCTGCTGTACACAGTACCTACGATCGCAGGCACTGTGCCGACAATGGGTACATAGTACCCCTGTCACCGCAAACCTGTGACGACAGGCCTCTGCCTTCCGCAGGCATGGGGTACAAATCCTGCCCACGCCATTTTAATATATACATTTTTTAACATTTTTCCACGCGATATGAATCGCGATGTGATTTATTAAGTTTTCCACTACAATTTATCAATCGTTCAATTCAGTGCATTATATATATACATATGTATATATATATATCAGTATATATATATATATATATATATATATATATATATATATATATATATATATATATATGTATGTATGTATGTATACATATATATTCAAATTTTATATTAGATTCATAATAAATGTATACATATGCATATATATAAATATATATATATATATATATATATATATATATATATATGTATATGTATGCAGATCTAAATATATAGGCATGTATGTCTTTTTTCCACAAAGATTATATCTACAATTTAAGAATAAAATATTTGCATTATAGATTTACTTAATTGATTTTCTAATGGATTTGGCTATAAATTTAAACCCTAGCCCCGTGATCTTTCAGATTTATGCATATAAAATTCTCAAATAAATAATCTACCCATATTGAGAATGCATAAAAATATGAAACTTCTCAGAAGACATATGGAAGACACGAAGACAGGGAATGCATAATACGAAAATAGCATAAATAAAATCACAATAATCTACTCGAATTCTGATGCTAAACCACTCTTCCTCAAAAAATCCGCAGAGCGAGCTCCTCCCTTCTTCAGAATTCTCGAGTCCTCCAATGTTCCAACTACACTCCCAACACTGTGTGTCTAAGCTTCTATGAATGCCTGAATATAAAGAGCTTTCAGAAAACATCTAGAATGCCTCTAGAAACAGCTAGAAGGTGTCACCAACTAAGCATGGGTCTTTTCCAACCTTTTTGATGAGCCATAGGGTTGTAGACACCATGTGCTTAATTGATGCACTAACCCCATATTTTTGACACTTGAGAAATAGAAAAGTGCGCTAACTCCCATGCAAGCTTATAACTCCAATTCACTTTTATTAAATTTTTATTTAAATATTTATAACTTTCATTTTAATTTTTTATAACTTTTATTATTATTATTTATTTATTACTTTATTATTTTATTATTATTATTATTAATTTTGATTTCTAACTTTCTTTTATTTAATTCTTTTTCCTCAATTAATTCTCATTTAATTAATTATAATCAAAATATCAATTAACATGATATTTTATATTAATTTTCTCAAATAATTAATTTATTAATTAAATCTATTTATTAAGACTTAATTAATAGAAAATTCACCATAGACCTCCAAGATAAAATATGAAAACCCATCATAGAGCAAATCACACAAATTCAGTCTAAAGGGTTAAAATCATGAATTATGTCATCCGACACATTTGGTGGGTAAAATATCTAGATACTTGTCCTACCTCACTAGGACAATTGGCTTAAAGGTTTGGGATTTGGACTTGAGAATTTATCTCCCTTCTCTTATCATTGAGATAGTATAATAGGGTACGCTCATCCTGGCAATTCAGGGAAGTTGATACCTGGTACCTGCAACCTACAGAAAAACCCATGCATGTACATACCATATATAATGCTAAGCTAAATAGACAATGGCAAGAAGTGGTGCATCATGTAGATTTTGACTAAGCAGGTTACTATGACTCCCTTCCTTAACCACATCAGAAACGCCATACCATAAGAAAACACGCACACCATACACATGCAAGTATGGGGTAAGTATCCATAATAAAACACATAAGATAATAAACCATCCATCTAATTGTCAATAATAATTGAAAACAATATAATGATCATCATGTATGCATGAAACATAAAGTCTAAGTGATCACATCATATAACCACTGAATCCATAACATAATGTTTGATAGTGTCAAAAAAATACCACTAATCCATCAACATAAAACTAGTCCATCATAGTCTGATAATAATAGCAACAATATATCTAGAAAAGATGTGAACGAGGGAAGGCACTACAGGTTGAGTGTCCTTTAAATGTTTCAAACTGATCTCTAAATCCAATAAAATGTCTAGATGCTCCACTATGAATCATCTAGGAATTCTTATCAGAGTTTAACTCACTTGCTAAGGCAAGGAAGAATAATAAGTTTTTAGGTTCCTTGACTTCATGTATGTTGGGAAGGACTTTCTTTCTTTCTGGACAATACATATGAGTACGTCCAAATTTGTCACATTTGTAGCATTGAACTTTTGACAAATATATCTTCTTATAGTTTTGATTTTTATTTCCTCTTTTCTTAAAATGTCTTTGTAGATGCTAAAAATGGTTTGTGTCTACTCTTTAAACACATTTTCATACAAACATGTCACATTTTATCATTTTACTAACTTTGATCTTTTGGTCAATTTGATTATCATTTGAGCATATTTGAGAACATCCTCCATCATTCACACTCCCCTTTCAAATCTATTGTAGATAATTTTAGAATCAGTTTCTATTTTCTCCAAACTTTTTAGAATCAACTTCAAATGATTTCAACATTATCAAAATTTCATCTAGTCAACCTTAAACCATTTCAAAATCATCACAGTAATTTCTAATCAGCCCAAACTCTTCCCAAATCAACCCATAATTAACCCAAATCAATCCTAAACAACACGAAGCATGTCAAACACCCCTAATCGATTATCATTTTTCCAACCCTAGGCATTTTCTTATCCTTTAATGCCTTGAATATCTATCAAACCTATCAAATATGACCTTAGCACTATCATGTCCCTCAACACTAGGTCAAAATTATCATTTTCATCATCTGGTCATAGACATTGTCAAGTCCCTCAACATCAGATCACGACATTATCCAATTAATTTAATAATAGTAAAAATGATTGTCAATGTTATTATGATAAATCGTATCAATCATTTTCAACCTTGTGGTCTTTACAATGTTTTTTAAATGTCACATGTCCTTAATCCATGTCATATGTCCTTCACATGCTATCAACCCTAATTTCTTGATCAATTTGATTATGGCTATGATCTACCCACCATTATCTTAGTCAATCTATATAATCATCACATCTCATCAAAAGAGTTAATCATGCATTTATCTAATCAAATTGGCCGATAATTTATTAATTTGTCCTATAGGATTAGGTAACACATAATCTATTCCTATGTTATTTCAATCACTTTCATCTCACTATTAACCAACATTCTCAATTTCCTAAGTCATATTTTCCCATTTCTAATTCCTATTTTACTAATTGCCACTTGTATGGAATTATGAATTTTTAATTCAAATGTTCCACCTAGTCTTCACACATGGACATCATATGTCATAGATCCCCTCTTTACACTTGGCTAATATGTGTCATATTTGACATATAATATTCCTTGCACATGACTATAATAAGCCACCTTCATCATAGATTCTTTTCTACAAGTGGATTTGATGAGTCATATGCATGTCATAGATTCTCTTCCACATTTAGCCATGTTGCCTTTTATGCATCATAGAATCTTATATGTGGCATAATGTGTCATATTTTTCATAGATATTCTAAGGAATATCATGCCAAGTTGTACACTCAAATTGAAAAATGTCCATCTCATCATTCATGTCTCACCTCTTACATTTTGGCTATAAATTGAGCCATCTTGCACCCATTTTTGGTTTTCAACCCAGATCATTAACATCATGCCTAAAATACACTTCTAGTACTCTCAATAGCATTCATCCCATCATTGTTTCATTTTTTTTTGATTGTGTGCACTATAGGAACTTGGAGCTACATCAAAATGGAGAAGAAAGAAGGACATGAGAACTACAATTGAAGAGGGGGTTTTGCTTGTGTTGATCTCTTTATTTTAATTGGTTTTCATGGTAGATTAGAAGGGTTTAGTATATGCTAACTAAATTTGTGGTTTCTCATACTATGCTAGGTTTTGACCCATTTTCTATTCCTATAATTGGTGAACCTAATGAGAATATCATGCTTACTAACTTGGCTTTTCTTTTTTTGGTGCTTGTAGGTGCAAGGAAGGAGCTCATTTGAAGGAGTCTAATACTTCTTTAGTTATTTTAATCATACCTAGTCTAATTAGGAGGACTATTAACAAGATTTTATCTTGTATTTATATATTTCTATAGATCTATGTCCCAAGTGTGCACTTGGCATTGTTAGGGCGCACTTGGGTGTCTTAGGAAGATGTTTTATGGGCCTAGGACTTAGTATAACCCTTTTTTAATTTTTTGCATCTAACCAATTATTCTCCAAAACTACCAACTACACCCTTTTGGGCTCTAGGTGCACTATAGGTGCAATTGGAAATGTTATAGTGCACTTGGTAGTCTTGCTTTTAGTTTTGCATGTTGTGGGTGCCATTTTGGCCCTATTTCACCATGTTTTGTTCCTAGCTTCCCAATTGAGCTGTGAAACTATTGACTATGCTCTAACTAGTCCAAGTGTATTTGGAACTATTTCAGTGCACTTGGGAAGCTCCTAATTGTTTTTAGCCTTCTCTGGTGCAATTTGCACTGTCAGGGTGTAGTTGGTTTATAAGAAGGTCAAGTTTTAGTCATAATCTACATCTAGGGTTCCATTTTGATTCTAGTACCTAGAGTAGAGGAATTTGTGTTATTGATGAACTATTTGCAACAAGTGGTGTTCATTAGGAGAATATTTATCAATTGAAAACTATTAATTTTTTGGTGTAGGACATTGATGAAGATTTGTGTGTTTATTCAAACTATGTGTGTGGTTTTCTTCAGTGAAGATAACACTTAGTTTAGTGCTATAAAATGAACTTTATTATTTGATTAGTGTCTCTATATTGTTTAGAACCCTAAGAGTTGCATGGACATATCCTATCCCATTTCCATTCATGGATCTTGGGTTTAAGAGAAATCCATGCAATTTATTTTAAAGAGGCCTACTTTGGAACCAAGACTCACCACTTGGTGATTTCCAGGGGTCAACCTCAAAGCAGTAATGGGCTAATGCCAGATCCACACTTCAACCACTATAACATACTCAATACTATTAATGACCTATCAACCATATTTCTACATGATAACTCTCCTCTAGTACCCTTGTGGTGCATCAAACCCTAATTCTCAGGGCTAGGAGACCTTTTGAGAAAGTTTAACATTCACTTGCCGAATGGAATGCCCAAACTAAACACCATGTCTTAGTGGCCAAAATCCTTTCTATCCATTGGCTCAAGGGGTCACCCATTCCTATGAAGGCATCCCACATTCTTGTGGTCCTTAGTAGAGGAAATAGTCCCTTGGGAAGTGACAATCCTTCAGAAGTAGATCTTGGTATCCTTGAGAAGTGAGTGGATTGTAAGGGGGAACCTGTGGTGCCAAGATCCTAGGTTGTCCACTCTAGATAAGCACATCTAAAATTTGGTTCAAGTGGGAATTTAGTAGATACAGTCTTGAAGCTTAGGTTGTGATGTGTCTTTTAAGTTTAACAACAACTATTCTTGTCTATTATATCTTGTGTGTGTGAATAAAAATAATCAAGATAATGCCAAATTTACAAACTCACACCAAACACATTTGAAACTTGGACACTTTCAAACATCCACATTGTCAAAACATTGCAAACCTCTCGTCAAAAAGTACAAATTTTTTGTCAAAATCATTTGAGAACTTCATAAACATGAAGACTTGTAGCCTTAGGATTCCTTAGCATGATTTGGACTTTATCTTTGCATAACATACCTTTGCATTTTCCATATTTTGATCCTCATACTTGTATCCTTTAGTCTTGATTTTTCATCTTTTAGTCCTCATAGAGCATCCCTTAGTCTTTATAGTTCATCCCTTACGCTTCACTTTGCATCTCCTAGTCTTTACCTTTCATCCCTTAGTCTTTCTCTTGCATGCCATAGCCCTCATTTTTCACATCTTAGTCCTCATTTATCATGTTCTAACCCTCATTCTATATCCTCATTCTAGTCATAACATCATCGACAGTCAACTAGCTCTCTGGCATAACACTTTGAAAGTCACCAAGTCTAGAATCAACAAAATTTCAACTCACTTTCCCAATTGCACTATGAAACTACCAACTATGCTCTATTTGGACCCAAGTACACCCTAGGAACATTTGGATTTTTCAGAGTGCACTTGGTGCTTTTTGAGTGCACTTAGTTTCCAAACCAACCAATTTTGACTTCCAAACTACATTTTGAGACCTTAGAATTGCCTCCAGATGCCTTCGTAGCTCCTCATTTTGATAATGTCCTAAACATCATTCTACACCCTAAACATCATTTTTCACCCTAGGATCTTTGTAAATATTACATATCCAATCTACATATTCCTCATTTTTATCCCCCTCTAAACCTAATTTTGAACGTAAAACCCCTTTGAACTTAGTAAAAAATAGTACAAAGTATAAATCCTAGAGTATCTCCTTATGTTGATGGATGATATTTTTGTGATCTTTAAAATAAAATTTCTTGGGTCAAACTCTATCTATCTCTTGATGGATTTGACATTGTCCTTTTTATCAACTTGATCTTTTTGATTTTTGTCTCTTTTGGTCAAGATCCAAAGTCTATCTTCATATGGTTAGACTCTTAGATTGATACTTTCCAAATATTTCTCCTAAGTTCAAAACCTTACATACACTTGTCATAGCATTATCATATCTTGTGTCTCCCTAAATGTCATTTTTCTTAACCCTAGTTGCATAATCACTTCACCTTGCATAGTTCAAAAACCTAGCATTTCCAAGTATCAAAATCCCACAAACATATCCAACAATTAACTTTTCCAAATCATTTGTCAAACCCAACACTTTACTTGATCTCACGTCCCTATCTTGCATATCCTTCATGTCATTATCAACGTTAGTATAGCCCCTTGTGTAATCTAATCTTAAGTTGAATACATCAACCTTCAACATCATTTCAAAGTATAAGGTCCAAGACAATCTACATTTTTCATACCTTAGAATAATTTTCATATCCCTTAGTCAAAAGTTCAATGTCACTCACATTTCAATTTGTGCACCATCCCCTTAGGTCATTTACACCTTGCATATCATAATAATACACTTGTACATTTGACCCTTTTTTTTGACCAAGAATTTCAACCATCCATTAAAATGTTTTAGATTAGTCAAAATCTGAAAGGAAAACATCTTTTTTTAAAAATCCATTCCCGTGTTGGTCGAAATTTTGACCAACACGGGCTTATAATGCAAAACTCAAAAAGGACTTTCACATTTCATTGTCATGAAATTGCCCATGCATGGGAGCTTCTTGCAAAAATGGTTTTCGCCCTTTGAACGCCAAAGATCTATCCTCACTGTGAAACACTAGTAGATGCTCTTTGTAAGTTTCTCTTGTCTTCATTCATCCATTTTCGTTTTGAGCTAAGATCGATTGGTGGAGTATTTAGGAAGAATGACTTGTTGTAACAGTGGAAGCCGTGGGCGTGCCCTAGTTTGTCATTTTTTAAGCTTGAAACTTCTATTTCTTCCAATGAACCGATAGATGCCTTTAAATTTCAGTAAGGAAGAATGTAACATTATATTTTTCAAAGTTTGTTTGAAGCATATCATATTAATTTGAAGCATTCGGGCTCCCCATTTTGCATGCATTCTCCCACAGCTAAGGAACTGAAGGTAACTCATTGTCTAAAGTTGCTTAATACACAATGAATATACAGTTTTGTACCTTGGATCCACTTTTTCCTGGTCAAAATCTTCTACTCAAAATCTCAATGATAATTAAGAAAGCACAGTTAGGGAGAACTTACTCTGTTGTAAATCTGCGAGACCATGGCTACAAATAAAATCCATGCGCATGAAACTAGGTTCCATCCTCTAATTTCTTCCTTGGCCACGAACTGGGATTCCTTCTTTTGAGATACTTTTGTGATGCAGGAGCATCCAGAGGTATAAGGGCAATCCTGTGTCACCCAAAAAAAAATGTACTTAGACTTAGTTTCTGTTTCATGTCTTTACATTTTTGGATACCCATTTGGCTTAAATAAAGGTTCCAACTCTTATAGTTCAATTATATCAATGCGTTTGAAAATCCCAAAAAAATAGGAGCATGTATTTGGGCCATCATTTCAGTAAACTAGAAGGTGTGAATTGGCCAGATGAATGTAATCATGATTTAGAGCATTCCAGAAAAAGAATCAGGTCAATAGGCCCCACGGTTTGAAAGTTATTGCAGTTTTTCGAGTTTTGGAGACCTCCTAAGAATGCTTCAAAGTCAGGTTTGGGGCATTAAATGACCTCGAAAAGGGTCAAAAAATGGGGGATGAGTGAAGCTTGTCCATAGGGCTATAGAGCACTTCGAGAGCTTTTCGAAAATGTAAACGGTTCGTCAATCGGAGCTACGGTTCAAAAGTTATGCCTCCCGAAAGTTCGGTTACCATTTCTAGATTCTTCTAGATTTGCACCGACTTATAACGCAGCTTCTGGAACCTTCTATTTCATCGGTGGATGCCTACTAGCACTTTCTAGAATGTACTCCTAGTCCTTAACCCTCCGGGGTCTATTTAAGGAGATTTCTGGCATTGTAAAAGGTAGTTCGGAGTGGAGTTTGAGAGGAGGTACCATAAGGAGAAATTATCTCCAGATTTATGCTATTGTAAGCCCTTAGGGCATGTTTTGAAGTTTATTTTCCTGTACTGGTTGTACTAGCTTATTTCCTCAGTTAATATAATTTCCCTTTTCTGTTGTTTCCATTCTGTTCTTGGGTTGTATCCCCATCAAGTGGTATCAGAGCGAGTTTTCTTGAGTGTGTAGATAGAGCACCGACTATAAGGCAGTTTGCACCAGGACTGTGTGGTTATGGGTTCGAGTTAGAAGATGCCTCCACGAAGAGAGCATGGCGAAAGGGCCAGAGCTATTGATCCTGAGGAGGTTAGAGCCCTCTAGAGGCAGGTACAAGCATTGCAAGAGGAGCTTCGTAGAGGAGCAAATGTTGCCGCAGGTGACAATAGTGAGGATGAAAATGAAGAGGAAGTAATGGGACCAGAAGAGGAAGTTGACAGGTAAGTTCTGAATCTTGTAGAGGAAAGGCTTTTTAGGGCCATTACTAAGTTTGGGAAAAGACCTACAATTGAAGTGCGTATATTTTCAAGAAATTTGAAACTAGATGAGTTGATCGATTGGATCAATGAACTGGAAGAATACTTTGAGTATGAGGATATAAGGGACCCAGATAGGGTTAAGTTTGCAAAGGCCAAACTGAAAGGCCATGCCAAAATTTGGTGGCAAGAGGTTCAACTGGAAAGACTTAGAAGAGGAAAGCAGAAGATCACAAGATGGGATCGCATGGTGGACAAATTGAAGAAGTAGTTCATTCTTGTGGACTACGAGCTTGATTTGTTTAAGAAGATGCATGGGTTAAAGCAAGCAGGAAGATCAGTCCAAGAATATATAGAGGAGTTTTACCGAATCTTGATTAGAGTGGGGCATGCAGAAGCAAATAAGGAGAAGGTTGCTCATTATATCAGTGGGTTGTGACCTAGCATCCAGGAGGAATTAAGTCCGGTAAGAATGACCAGCGTTGAAGAGGCATACTAGTTTGCCCTACGAGTTGAAGAGAAGCTGAATAAAAGGTTTGAAGGAAGACAAAGAGGGCATGGTCAAGGAGGAAGGGGAAGCGGTAGATCATCTGGAGGCCGCAATGAAACCCAAAAGAAAAATGAAGATGTGGGTACTAGCAGAAACTAGACGAATGAGGGTTTCAACTGCTCCCATGATCAAGACTTTGGAAATCAAAGAGGAAGAGGTAGAGGATGTGGAAAAGGAAGAGGAGGCTTCCGTGGTACCTATTTCCATTGCAATGAAGAAGGTCATCATGCCTTTGAATGCCCTCAATGACAAGGAAGGACAGATAGGAGAGCTGAGGGCCAAGCTAGGGTTGCTCATGTGGATGAGGATGCACAATCATCACAGTCAGAGGATGCAAAAAGAGGAGAGACCTTGGTAAATGAAAGAGTCCTACTAAGTGGTGAGAATGAACCAGGACAACGGAGGATTTTGTTCTGTACCAGATGCAAGTGTGAGGATAAATGTTGTGATGTGATCATTGATGTTGGTAGCACTGATAACTTGGTATCAGAAGAGATGGTCTCTAAGCTGAAGCTCAAGAGGGAGAAACATCCCCAGCCCTATCGGATTTCTTGGGTAAAAGATGATCATAAGGTCCTGGTAAGTGAACAATGTTTAGTAAAATTCAAAATTGGGAGTTACCATGATGAAGTTCTGTGTGACGTTATTTCGATGGATGTTTGCCATCTATTGTTGGGTAGACCATGGCAGTTTGATAGACATGCAATACATGATGGACATGCAAACACATACTCTCTGAAAAAGGATGGAGTTCACCACAAATTGAAGCCCATGAAAAAGGAAGGTGAAAAGGTATGTAGCAGTGCTAGGATTTGTCTTGTTGATGGAAGGAAGCTTTTAGATGGCATGAAACATCAGCATATGTGCTATGCTTTGATTCCTAGGAAAGATAAAGAAGGTAGTAGTGAAATACCATTTGAAGTTTTAGATTTACTAGGGGAATTTGGAGATATTATCTTTGATAATGTTCCAGATGGATTGCCACCAGTAAGGCAAATCAGTCATCAGATAGATCTGATTCCAGGAGCTAGTTTGCCTAACAAGGCTGCTCACAGGATGACTCCTACTGAAACAGAGGAGCTAAATAGATAGGTTCAAGAGCTGTTGAGGAAGGGCTTGATTCGAGAGAGCCTGAGTCCATGTGCAGTACCTACAGTACTTGCACCAAAGAAGGATGGAGAGTGGAGGATGTGTACAAATTCTCGAGCTATAAATAGGATAACCATCAAGTACCGGTTTCCTTTACCAAGGATGGATGATCTTATGGACTGCTTGAGTGGAGTTGAGTACTTCACAAAGATAGATCTGAAGAGTGGCTATCATCAGATACAGATTCGAGAAGGAGATGAGTGGAAAATAGCCTTCAAGACCAAGGAGGGTCTTTATGAGTGGTTAGTCATGCCCTTTGGATTGACGAACGCCCTAAGCACCTTCATGTGGCTCATGAATGAGGTACTTAAGAAGTTCTTGGGAAAATTTGTTATTGTCTATTTGGATGATATTTTAATTTTCAGCAAGACTTTGGAAGAACATTTACTGCATATTCATAGTGTCCTTGAAAGGCTAAGGGAAGAGAAACTGTTAATTAATCTAAAGAAGTGTGTCTTTGCAAAAAGGGAGTTAGTCTATTTGGGATTTGTTATATCATCTGAAGGTCTCAAAATGGATCCAGAGAAGGTAAAAGCCATCTTGGAATGGCCTACTCCAAGGTCTGCCATTGAGGTAAGATCATTTCATGGTCTGGTTAGTTTTTACAGGAAGTTTATTAAGAATTTCAATGGCATATGTGCACCCCTAACTGATACAATAAGAGGGGATAGAAAAGAGTTCAAATGGACTGTAGCAGCTGTGAGAAGTTTTGAATTGCTGAAGAAGAAGGTGACTGAACAACCTGTGTTGGCACTTCTAGATTTTAGAAAAGTATTCCAGGTGGATTGTGATGCTAGTGGTAGCGCTATTGGGGCTGTATTAAGCCAAGAAGGTAAGCCTATTGCATATTTTAGTGAAAAATTGAATGATGAAGTATTCTGTTTATGATCAAGAGTTCTATGCAATAGTTCAGGCCTTAAAGAAATGGAGGCATTATTTATTGCCAAAGGAATTTGTTTTGTATACTGATCATCAGGCATTACAATACCTAAATAGCCAAGGTAAATTGAATTAGAGGCATATGAAGTGGGTAGAATTCTTGCAGAGTTATACATTTGTGTTGAAGCATAGAAGTGGAAAATCTAACAGGGTTGCAGATGCACTAAGTAGGAGACAGTTGTTGCTTACAACAATGCAGGTTGAAGTAGTTGGGTTTGATGAACTCAAGAATTTGTACCCTAAGGATCTTGATTTTGCTGAAGCATGGAAAGCTTGTAAAGAACCTGTTGCTGTAGATAAAACCAAGTGGTTAGACTATTTGATTTAGGATGGCATGTTTTTCAAAGGTAGTCAATTGTGCATTCCAAGGAGTTCCATGAGGGAAAATTTGATTAAGGAGAAACACAGTGGATGGATGGCAGGACATTTTGGTTGGGATAAGACCATTGCCATTCTTAGAGAACATTATTTTTGGCCTCAAATTACACAGGATGTGAAGAAGTTTGTACAGAGTTGCCAGGTTTGTCAAGTTGCCAAGGGGTTTAGTCAAAATACTAGCCTATATCGGCCATTTCCTGTTCCATCAAGGCCATGGGAGGACATAAGTATGAATTTTGTTCTTGGATTGCCAAGGACACAAAGGGGTAATGACTCAGTATTCATGGTGGTTGATAGGTTCTCCAAAATGACACATTTCATTCCATGCCACAAAACTCATGATGCTGTCCATATTGCAGACTTGTTTTTCAAAGAGGTGGTAAGACTACATGGTCTTCCAAGGAGTATAGTTTCTGACAGAGATACTAAATTTGTGGGGTATTTCTGGAGGACATTGTGGAAGAAGTTGATAACAGACTTGAAATTCAGTTCCATGGATCACCCATAGACTGATGGCCAAATAGAAGTGGTAAATAGAAGTTTGGGCAATTTGCTGAGATGTTTAGTTGGAGATAAGCCCAAGGGATGGGATTTGATTCTACCACAGGTAGAGTTTGCTTATAATAACTCTATAAATAGGAGCACTAGAAAATCACCATTCCAAATTGTATATGGGAATAGCCCAAGGACTGCACCAGAGCTGAGGAAGATAGAGAAAGGGGAGAGGACAAGTGCTGAAGCTGAGGAATTCACTGAACATATCAAGCGTCTACATGAGGAGGTTCAGGCACACATAACCAAGATGAATCAAGAGTATAAAGCTAGGGCTGATCAAAGGAGAAGACATAAGGAATTCCAAGTAGGAGATTTAGTCATGGTACACTTACGAAAAGAAATATTTCCAGCCGATACTTACAACAAGCTGAAAATGAAGAAATTTGGCCCTTGCAAAATTTTGAAGAAACATGACTTAGGAAATGCATATGAATTAGAGCTGCCAGATGGTATTCAGATTTCTCCCATTTTCAACATTGTAGATTTAACAGAGTATCATGATGATGGTGCAGATGAGGAGTTGGTTTTAGAGCCATGTCCAATTCCTGCTTCTAAGAAGGAGGAGATAGAAGACATTCTAGATCATCGTGTGGGTAGGAGTACCAAAAACAGGCAGTATGAAGAGTATTTGGTCAAATGGAAAGGACGGCCGATCGAGGACTCAACTTGGATTTCAGCAGCTGAGGTTTCCCATTTGGGATTTCCTCTACCATCCATAAAGTGACAGGGTCACTTTTCAATCTACCCTGGGTGTCTGATGCAGGAGCATCCAGAGGTATAAGTGCAATCCTGTGTCACCCAAAAAAAAATGTACTTAGACTTAGTTTCTGTTTCATGTCTTTACATTTTTGGATACCCATTTGGCTCAAATAAAGGTTCCAACTCTCATAGTTCAACTATTAGTGCGTTTGAAAATCTCAAAAAAATAGGAGCATGTATTTGGGCTATCATTTCGGTAAACTAGAAGGTGTGAATTGGCCAGATGAATGTAATCATGATTTAGAGCATTCTAGAAAAAGAATCAAGTCAATAGGCCCCGCGGTTTGAAAATTACTACAGTTTTTCGAGTTTTGGAGACCTCCTAAGAATGCTTCAAAGTCAGGTTTGGGGAATTAAATGACCTCAAAAAGGGTTAAAAAATGGGGGACGAGCAAAGCTCATTTGTAGGGCTATAGAGTGCTTCGAGAGCTTTCCAAAAATGTAAACGGTTCATCAATCGGAGCTACGGTTCAAAAGTAAAGTTCGGTTATCGTTTCTGGATTCTTCTAGATTTGCACCGATTTCTAACACAGCTTCCGAAACCTTCTATTTCGTCGGTGGATGCCTACTAGCACTTTCTAGAATGTACTCCTAGTCCTTAACCCTCTGGGGTCTATTTAAGGAGATTTCTGGCATTGTAAAAGGCAGTTCGGAGTGGAGTTTGAGAGGAGGTACCATAAGGAGAAATTATCTCCAGATTTATGCTATTGTAAGCCCTTAGGGCATGTTTTGAAGTTTATTTTCCTGTACTGGTTGTACTAGCTTATTTCCTCAGTTAATATAATTTCCCTTTTCTGTTGTTTCCATCTGTTCTTGGGTTGTGTCCCCATTATTTTGTTTGTTTGAAACTACATAAAACTTCAACCTGACCTAAAAGCCCAAGAAGTATTTTTCATTTTTAGACAAATCCAATATCAAGAAAATCATGAACAATTATGCCAATTTTTTACTAGAAAAAAGGGTGAAGGGTCTTTTTCTTTTTAAATTTGCTTGATGTATTGTGCACATAAGAATAATTGAACCTGGTAGTCCAATGCAGTATGTGATGTACTGGTGGGTGATATTTCTTGTATGACTACTTCATAGTATACAAAAATGCCTCATAGGACTCACCTCAACCTGCATGTACTTGCCACTTCATAGTGTATGAGACACCCATAAATGTACAGAGTGGTGACACTGTCCACTTTGTACCCATATGACTCACATTGTACATAATGGATCACTATACGATGACTTCAACTACTGGTCCGCTAAGTCTTTTACAATAGTTTAAGAGGAGATATAAGATAGAACCAATACTTAGTATGGTGAAACAATTGCACAATTCCTCAGCTATTAATATTAGCAATAATATGTGTACAAAAGATATATATTTGATGCATAACATCATATATAGTTAGATATAAGCAAAGATGTTGAATTTCAAGCTTATTCACTAAATGGTAACAATCAATCATAGCAAGGTGGGAGGAAATACAAGGGGGTAAACTAACACAGGGTTCAGTAGCTACCCTATCTCATGAAGGATGGATAGAAGGTCTCTTGAGGTTCAAGAGGGATAGTATATCTGCTCTTGGGTCTAGGGTAGACGAACATTACAAGCACCCTATCATGTCTCTATATCCAAGCCTCATTGTGGTTAAACACATAATAAGTTATATATGTTATATGATTAAGATGTTATATATGCCTCAGTCTAGATTGCCTCAGAAGTGGCTGGAAGAAGCCTGCACGAGTCTGAGACTATGAACTCTCCTTGCCTTGGCCAAGAAGAACTTGCCAATTCTCTACTATTATGGCAAACTACAGAGTGGTGTGGTTGGTTTGCAACCAACCAATAAGTTCACAATTAAAGGAATGAGCCTTCCTTTGCCAAGGATTGCCAAGCAACGATCTCAAGTGTACCAATTTGATCAATGCTCCAAACATGTGAAAGTTAAGGTTTGAGGTTGGATAAGTGTGAAAGTTAAGATTTTTTATAAACTTCCCCATACAGAGGGAAAATGACTTGAAAATTTTTAATTTTTGGTGTCTTCAAAAAACAAGGCAACAACTAATTCTAACTGGGGTCAAGGACTGCAAAGGAAGTAAAGAATGAACCCAGGATCTCCCAGAAACCAATGCATTATTCGATGGGCACTAGAGTCATAATGGGAGGCAACACAGAGTCTTATTGGGGAAACATGCGACAAGCTAAAAATAAGACCAGCACAAAACAATTTGGGGTGGATATCATCTTTAGGTCTTCTCAAAGATTTGGTGTCCCCCTGGACTATGGGGGCCCCTCATTTATATTGCTTGGTTACATCTTAAGAGTAAAAATGAATGATGTCTGGCAGGATTATTGGAGTTAATGTGGATTCCCATAGGAATCTTGTGCTAAGGATGGAAATGTAGACAAGGGAGCAACACATCAAGCAAGATAATGCCACTAGAAATATCTACATGATACAGGCATTAATTACAATATATCTTCTATGTACGCAATCTATCATGGTCTGGAAGGATTGAAAAAAAATGTAGAATGTGTACATGGTTTGGTGGGAGCATTTATTAGTGGATTAAAGAAATTGGGCACTGTTAATGTTGAGGATGCTCCATTCCTTTATATTGTAAAGGTTATATGCTTATCATTAAGCAAGGGGAGATGGGCATCAAAACTTCTATCATTACTGTCTCAGCTCATGGAATGAATCCTACAAGTGCTATAATGTGTGGAATGAAAATTGTTGTTGTTTGAACTGTTGCCAAAGAAAATATAAATATGGAGAAACTAAGGAAGGAGGGTATTAAATAAGATATGTTAAATCATTCAAACTTTAGCTGATAATTTTGTCATAAAACTTTACAGGTGTACAAACTGTGGACATAGAGATGAGCATGCACAAGATAATAGTTGTTGGGTCTGTGGATCATAAGATGGTGCTCAAGACTGTGAGAAAAATAGGAAGAAGAGCAGAGTTATGGCCATTGAATCCTTATCAGCCTGGTCACATCACCACTTCTATATATACCAAAGTTTATAATAATTATAGAAAGCACGGATACATTGGGAGTTTTGGGTATTTCAAGCTTGCAGATGAAGATGAGATTTCAAATAGACGCACTTTCATGTAAGTCAGAGCAAAACCCAATAAAGTAACTCAAACCCTATTTTATGTTTTATCCTAACCAATGTTGATAAAATGTGCTGATGGATAATCTTGTTGTAGGTTTATGTTAAGGTCACTTGCTAGATCTTTTCACCTTCCAAAGAAGAAAATAATCAGAGGTTCCAATGTTTAATGCATTATTGCAAATTTATCATCTTTAATGAATTCCCAACCCAAGTAGTCTATTACATAGCCCCACCTTTGAAAATTTTCTGAATACTGTGATCATTATGCTTAACATGGGCTAGTGATATTTTTAATAGTTGTAAATGCTCATTCTTGAGCATATTCTAATTGGAAAATCTCAATGAACAAATACACATGATTTGTAGATTTTGATTATAAAATTTATTTTTGTATAAGGAGTTTAAATTAAATTTTCCAAACCAGTTGGATGAGCTAATTATTTTGTCATGTTATCACAGTTTTGGTTCATAGATAAATTTTATGAAATCATCTCCTACTACGAAGCGGAAAATTTGATTTTATTAGAAGGAATAGACCAATACTTTGGGAATAGACCATTACTTTGGGACATTGTTAGCGGCCTTAAAGAGGTGACTTGGTGGGGTAGATTGGTGAGCCTACATAGAGAGGCCAACTTGGTGAGACGAGATGGTGAGTCGACTTGGTGAGATGACCTGGAGAGCTAACTTGGTGAGAGGACTTAAGGAGTTAATCCTTATTGACTGAAAATCAGTGGTTAATTGTCTGCAAATTTGGTTGGAGACAACTCCTTGTGTTTTTATAGTGCTTGGACCAATTTAGTTGCCTCTTTGTCAGTAGTCTTTGATTGTTACCTAGCCAAGTGCTACATTTGTCTAATTTCATTGCCATGTTTATGGTGACTCACTACAAGTTATGTTCTCTATTGTTTATTTGTATCTTGAATCCTTCTCCCCAATCCTCAACCTCAATGTGGTTCCACTATCTTTTATCCCTGCCTTAAGTTAGTATTGTTTGATGTTTTAATTTTGTAGCTTCTATTGTTAGTATTGTTTGATGTTTTAATTATTTTCTTCATGTATTTGCTCAATGTAGGGGGTACTTCATGATGGAACTACAGTGGAAGTAAAGAAACTTTCTTCCAAATCATTCCAAGGACAAGAAGAATTTTCCACAAAGAAACTTTTCATTAGTCATGTGCAGCATTAGAACCTTGTAGCATTAAAAGGGTGGTGTGTGAAGGAGAAAGAGAGAGTACTAGCTCCAAGCTTCTCCAAGAGACATACTGCATAGATAGCTTTAGTTGTAAAGAGTTCACAGGTCAAAGACACCACGCTGTGATAGATTAACAGTAGCTGGTGCACGTTAGAGTAACTGGGAGTTAGGAGCCCCGAACTGAGATCATTAAAGACATGCCGTAAACAACAACATAGTTCCTCTATTATCTGCAATTTATACCAAGTTCTATTTATCATTTGTTTGTGTTGGTAACTTGTGTTAGTAATGTAAACATAGATTAGTTTCTTGGGATACAGTCAGTGATTGCTCCTTCATGGTTTTGGATAGATTAAACATTCCTTTGGTCTTGTTACTATGTTCCCATGAGTGATTTCTTACAGTAGTATCCAAGCTTAAGACCTGGGTTACATGCTAATTATTTGACAAAATACTTCTAGCCCAAACTTGATCTCCTTGATCAGAGCAAGCAGGGATTATTACACTATTCTTGATATCAGTTATTCGCATTTCAATTTTATGAGTTTCATTGGTACATTCAGCATTACAAATTTGATTCTCATATTTAGAATTGGCTTAGTTTGATGAAGTTTTAGTGCTGTCATTTCTTTCCAACATATTATCTAAAATTCAAACTAGAAGAATCACTTAAAAATCCCACAAGAAACTGCATAACAGTGAGGGTTAGTTATTGTCAAAGTGTTTGATGAAATGTCCAATAACTGAATTGGAAAGGAAATTGGTGCTTACTGAAGCCATACCCAGTTGGGGTTATTACATACCATTGATCTTTATGCAGTTTTGATAGTTTGCTTGACCACTTAGAACATTTTCATTGACTGTTCTATATGGCTCATTTGATATTCACTATTTCAAATCATAGATAAGGTAGTTCATTTTCTTGTTTGAATACTTAGAAATTATTTGATATTACCTCGTTGAAAAGGCTTATTTTCCTTCCATTCTGAATGGATAGATCTGATATGTATCAGTCATTGTAAAGAAGTAAAAGTTGTGCTTTCATTTTCATAATCTAAATTGAGATAAGATTGATTTTTTTAGAAGGCTTTTGAATTTCTTGTTTAAATGTAGACCTAAGTCTTTGAGTGTATATACAAAGTTCAAGCACATGCATATGCATGTGTGTTTCCTTTTATTGGTGATAACATTTCCTTTTGCAAATTGTGTTTTGGATCAGATATAAATATCTGATCTACTTATTTTTATTTGTGGGTTGAACTTTTACAAGATGTTGCAATTGATTGTCAATTTTCCTAAATGTCTTATATTATTGCTTTTAGTTATCAATTGACATCAATCTTCTAAAATATATCCAGGTTTCCATGTTGAAGGGAAGAGTAAATATTGTTGGTGGCACACCAAGTAGGTATTATGGTAATCATAACTCTGATGCAATTATATTGGAGTTTGGGTTATGAGCAGACTTTCTGAGTCTTGATAGTAAGATTCAGATAGGAAAAATGAGCAGGAGACAGGAAAAAAATTAAAAAACTAAAGCCAAAAGGCTAAGACACTAAAAGGCACCTTTACAACTCTAATCTGTCATTTAAGGATACTTCTGCTTTTTGTTTTAATGCCATGGATTTTAACTTCTATGTGCCTAAGCTAATATTGCTAAATGATTATAAATATTCTAGTCCACCCTGTAGTCAAATGGTTGGGAATGGGCTTAGTAGAGGTCAAATATCACATATGAGGCCCTCAATGCAATAAGCGATGAGGCTGGGATCATGCCCTAGGCAACTTTTGCAGAATGGGTACTTTTCAATCCTTTACTCTTAGGCCCTTAGTCTAAAAGGTAAACTTTTATGAATTCCTAGAGATGTAGGTTGGTTGTTAATGTTTATATTGCAAGCTTCTTGGATTCCTTAACTCAAGGATGTTGGCTTTTTAGAATGTTATTGATGCACATGTTCCAATTTTACCAATTTTGACAAGGTTGTAGAGAAACTTGACGGTTTTGAGTTTATTTGACAAAAGTGTGATTAGTAAGAATTTGTGTGTTTACTCTTGTTGGTGTTTTTAAGTGTTAAGGATCCAATGAACACACTTCATTGGGCTCTTAATATAATGATGTAATTTTGTAGTTTTTTAGTAAATATTTGCAATGACAGTGGAAAATCCTTGGACATGAGTCTACAACGTTGATTAGATGATTAGGGTCTATTTTGGATGGATTGGTTAGCACAATGACTCCATTGCAGAAGTTTCATAGTTTATTTCATTATATATTGAGATACTTACAAATGGTGTCATGTTTGATCTCTTTCCATTCTTTTGGAATCCATGGCTGAGGAGGACAAGGATTTGTCATCCAAAACTTAGTTTTACGCATGGTGAATTTGGAGCCTAATACAATACAATAAAATTCAAGAACATCTAGTAGGTTACTAATGTCTTCAACAGAATTATGAACAAATATCATACTATCATCACCAAAATGGGAGTTAAGCACCACAATATTATTGGGGAGAGAGATGCCATGAATGGGGGAGTTAGATTGAGCATGCTAAAGAAGATAGCTAAGAGCATTGGTTGTGATAACATGGACGAAAGGAGCAAGAGGGAAGCCTTGACGAATAGACTTTTGGAGAGATAATTATGGGGAAAGGGCTCCATTGATAACTAGTCTTGCATTCACATCCATGAACAACATTTGAACATGAGCATAAAAATTGTGCTCAAATCCTAGCCATTGAAGCATCTTGAATGTCCTCCTGATATGATCAATGGCCTTATCAAAGTCAAGCTTGAGAATCAAAGCATCTTGAGATGGTACTTGAGCTCATTCAGTAGTTTCCCAAGCAAGAATTAGGTTGTCTAAAATAAAATTCCCCCCATGGAGCCAGTTTTCTCTAGCCTAAAAAATCTCTTGAGTAATGGGTTTAATTCTTTTTGCCAAAGATTTAGCTATGATCTTATATGAGGTGTTGAGAAAAGTGATGGGTGCCAAACATTTACTAAATCTTGGTGTTTTCTTTTCAAGACAAGTTAAATAAGCTATTGCTTAATGAAAGGACCAAGAGTCACAATTTCGATGCCTTCCAAGTAGACAGTATAGAAATCCTCCCTAATATGTGGCCAAAGTGCACAATAGAATTCAATAGGGAGTATGTCCATGTTGGGGCTTTTCTCTAGTGCCAAATTATACATAGCTTCATCAATTTCTTCCAAGGACAAATACTGGTCAAGGTACTTCTTATAGCCCTACGGGATTTTGAATACAAGGAGTTAGACTATCTTCTAAAATGATAATTAGAGGATCAATGCTCAAATCATCCATGAATAATTGTTTATAATGATTAAAAAAGGTTTCCACGATTCCTTTTTAGCTAGTCTTGACCTTGCCACTAATAGATTTAACCATAGAGATGTGTTGCTTTTTATGTTTCTACTGCAAAAATTGAAACAATAACTTTATGGTCTTATCACCATCCTTCAACTACTGAAGTTGAGATCACAATTGTGCACCTTTCCCTTTATAGGCATTCAATTTGTGTAGACAATTTTTAGTGTGAGCAATTGATTGTTGTAAGGGTATACTGTAGGGATTGTTGTCCAAACATTTTCTACCTTGAACAAGCTTGCCTTTAAGAGATTTTTCAAGTCTATGATGCTTCACAAAATCTCTTCTACCATAGTCTTGAAGGAAAATGGTACAACAAGCAAGACTTCTTTCCCACCAATAGATCCATCTATCATGTTGGGGTTTAGGCTCAACTCTCTAAACAACAAGCAATCCATCAATACAGTCTTGGTTTTGAAGATGAGATGTGTTCAATTTGTTTGGGAGGTCATGGGATAGAGAATTAGCACCATTAAGAGAAATGGTGGTGAATATAGGAGGTGATATGAAAGAGTAGCAAATAAGTCTAGTTGAATGAGGTGCCCTAAAAGAGAATAAAGAACAACCAAATTGGGTGAAATATAAAATCTATCCAAGTGACACATTTTACAAAAAGACCCTTTACAATAGTTGTTCCATGTGAACCAATGGGGTCTATGAGAATACATTTTGCCTGAGATGGAATCAAGCATGCCCAAAGAATTTTGAGAAAGTGTCCAAGCTTCAAACTCAAGTGGAAGCAATTTGGGATGGCTATGCCAACTACGATTAGCGAGATGCTCCACCATGTTAAAGTCACCCCCAATAACCCACTCAATTGTAGGTAAATGGGTACGTAACCAATCCCACAATGTAGCTCTTTTGGATGAGGAGTTGGGAGCATAAATGGAATAAAAGCCCAAAATAGTACCTTCAACCAACATGGTTGCACACACGCAACAATTTATTAGGGTCTAATCCAAAGCCACAATTGATTTGGCTAACTAAGGAGCAAGACACAACACAACCCCTCCACTACCTTCCAAGTGGTTAGTATGGAAAAAATGGGCCTCTTTCCAAATTATAGCAAGCAAGGCATCAAGATGAGATTGACTTTTTCACTTCTTGAAGCATTAAGACATTTTTTTGGATATTCAAGATGAACTGTTTGAACTAATACTTGTGAGATGAGATTGTTAATCCCCTCACATTCCATCACTATATACGACAGATCATTAAGAGTCAAGAATCTCCTCATCTATGAGGAGAGCGTTGAATTGATTCGATGACAATAAGGCTCGAGGGTCAAGAGGGTCATCCATAGGATCTCTCCCTCTTGATGATGAATGTGAACATGATATCAAGGGGCTTGAAGGGGGATTTCTCATGCGATTGTTAGGCTATGAGGATGAGATTTTTGGGCTAGCAGACAAAGTTCTAACAAGCATTAGGGTTGAGGAGCAGCAACAATGTGTTAGGTGTTAAAGATGGGAAGGGTGATTGGTTCTTTTCATTTTCACTGAATGATAAATAAGTAGGTGCAGGTTGGTATGTTGCAGCTTTCACATCTTATATCTCTATGTTTACCCCTTCTATTAGTCACTTAAAAAATTTAGTAATTCTACCAAAATATTTCCAGCTAGTAGAAGTAATTCACTATGTTATTCTAAAATGTCCTATTGATTTTTATAATAATTTGGCAGTGGAAAATGTGCATTTGAAACAACAAATCAGGTTGCACATGTGAACTGCGAGAATTGTTGCACAACACTTATGTATCCATTTGGAGCACCTTCTATAAAATGTGCACTCTGTCATTTTGTGATAGCAGTTGGAGTAAGTTAATTTTGAAATTTTAATTATGTAATTTGTATTTGAGCAATTTTTTCACTTTGAAACAAGTTTTGTTGTGATGCTGGGTGTTTTGTTGTAGCAATCACATTTCTCAAGACCCTGTTATGTTTGAGACTCATTGATTATTGCATTTTGATCTATTGTTTTCACTGTTTGTGCATGTTTGTTATCCATGTGACTATTTTTCCTATTTCATTCCTCACTGCTAGGTCATTTTCTTATAACAGATGAACAATATGAGGATGCCTCTTCCTGCACAAAGGCCTCCTACAGCATCTATGACACCCCCATCTTCTAGCTCACTGGTGAGTTTTACTTAGGATTATGTTTAGTATCTGTTCAGTGATGAGCTGTGAACTGTGTTGTTGGACACTCATGCATTATGATATCCACTGGCTTTTGGTCCTAGATTTGGTTAAATATGAGCATTGCAGTTGACAATTTTTGAATTCTATCAATTTTGGACATATCATTTTTTATTGCTTTGGAGGCATTTTCCAGCTTTCTCATTTTTAATTATGTTCACTTTGCATAGGTCTGGAATTGCTGTATTCAATTTTTTAAGTCACTAAAGGTATGAATATTTCCATTGTGATTTGAATGCTGATTTATCTTCTTTGCAACAAGCATGGTGTAATTTAGTCCTATGGAGCTGATTGTCGATATAGGCACCAAAAGATGCCTCCTCCACTCCTCCTGTAGAAGAAGTTTTCTAGAAACTTTAGCAGTGGGCGACAGTGAAAAATGGTTCCTACCCAAACATATATCCTCAGCACAAGCAAAACAATTATTATTATCAAGCAAAAAAGGCTCAACCTTCACCTAGTGCTTCTTAAAGACTGCTAGGAAGTTCACCTTCAGGTGACAAGCCCAAGAATCAAGAGCAAAAAAGGTGACAACGTGTACCACAGTATCAGACAAATCAAAGTCAAGGCCAGCCAGTGAACCCTTCAGCAAATGGATTCTTAAATCAACTGAATGTTGTATCTGCTGCGTTAGCACTACCACAAGGAATTTCTAGGTTCGTTGACATGACTCAGTGCATGGTTGTTCTTCTATGGGACTATTGTATTGCAATTTAATTCCTAAGTCTGTGATGTATGCATACTTAATTGTTTGTTGCCTTTCCTCAAGTGATGTTGGGGGTGTGCCATTGGAATTGGTTGTTAGAATTATATTGGTGCTTGATGTATACATTTTAGCTTTAGAAGTTCTTATATGTACCAATTTCATTTTTTGTGCTTCATTTATATGTACATGGATACCAATCAATATGAATATATTGTAAATTTTGTTGTTGGAGCATTATAAGCTTTTCCTTTCAATTAATAGTTATACAGCTACCGAATCTGATGTCTGTGAAACTTTTGAGTAATTTAGTCTATTCCAGGAAGTTTTATTATCAGAGTGACAGAGTTGATTGCAACTCATTCTACCATATTGAGAATAAGTGTGGGCATTAGGTTCTTTTTGTTGTAACCTGTAAGCCCGCCTTTACTCTAGAGAGATTTCCATTCTATATAAATTTGATCACATTATTACATTGAATTTCCTTTTGCTAATTGGGCAGTGTGGGTGGTGAAAAATCATTCTTCTTTTAGAAGCTCTCATATAATTCTCTTAAATATTGGCTATTTTGGGGCAACATTAATTATTGTTTTTGATTAAGACTATATTGATTATTGTTATAGCAAGCATTTCATACTATTTATTAATGGGTGTAACATTGTGATTATATCATGCAACCATGGCTGAGTATGTCTTTTGTTTATTATGAGTAGCAGCGAAGATATCTATTTTATGCTTCTTTTCTATTCCTCTATGTCCTCAAATGTATTAAAAATAGCTGGGGGCACTCTTAAGTATACTTCATAGGTCTTCTCTGGTGCATTGGTCTTTATTTGAGTAAGTATCAGTAATAGATAGCTTCATAATTGTTACTAATATTATGACTTATTGACATTAGTGGGCAAAAGCATTGCAGGATACTACAAAGATCTTTGTAAAGCCACAAAACCCTTATTTTTAGGAAATGTGTTGTACAGGTAATATCAAAGGTCTAAACCAGAAAAACCCTTTACATAGTCCAAATGGGTATCCTAAATTGTTGTTTGTCTTGTAGGTTGTTAAGAAAGTTTTCAAGATAATGATCAAAAACCTACATAGGAGGGCTAATTACAAAAAGGGTTGCAAAGAAATATACAGCTAGTTTGGAAAGCAATTGGAAAAAGGAGTTTGGAATTGTTTTTTTGGGTCATTCTAGGCCCAAATAAGTTAGTCAAGAGTATGAACATCTCCTACAATGCTAGATAAGCACAAGTACAAGACTTGGCAAAAAAAAACTTAACAACCATGTTTACATAAGATAAGATAAGTTTGTGACTTGGTGAGTTGACTTGGGGGCAGACTTGGTGAGCGAACATAAAGAGTCGACTTGGTGAGTGTACTTGAATTGTTAGCTTGGCGAGCTAACTAGGGGAGTCGGCCTAGTGAGCTAACATGGCGAGTTGACTTAAAGTGGAAAGTTGGTTGGGCAAGTGGGGGTGACTTGGTGAGCTGACCTGGAGAGTTGGCCTAGGGGGCAGACTTGGTGAGTGAACTTAGAGAGTTGACTTGGTAAGCGTACTTCAATTGTCAGCTTGGCGAGCTGACTTGGGGAGCTGGCCTGATGATCTAACATGGTGAGTGGGCTTAAAGTGGCAACTTGGTGGGGCAAGTTGGCAAGCTGACTTAGCAAGGCCACTTAGAGACGCGAGCTAACTTGGTGAGAAAGCTCGATGAGTGGACCTAAAGATTGACCTTGATGAGGCACTTTGGTGGGGTGACTTGATGATCAAACTCAAAGAGTCAACTTGGTGAGTATACTTGAACAGTTGACTTGGTGGGGCAAGTTGGTGAGCTGACTTAGCAAGTCCACTTGGTGAGGCGAGATGGTGAGTCAACTTGGAGCGGCGACTTGGTGAGCTAACTTGGTGAGTGGACTTAAAGACTGGCCTTGATGAGGCACTTTGGTGGGGTGACTTGATGAGCGAACTTAAAGAGTCAACTTTGTGAGCGTACTCAAACAGTCAACTTGGTGACATGACTTGGTGGGCTGGCTTGGTGAGCCGACCTGGCATGCATACTTGAATAGTAGACTTGGTGAGGTGACTGAAAGAGTCAACTCACTGAGGTGACTGGGTGGGAGTGACTTGGCGAGCTGACCTAGAGAGTGACAATTCATATTCTACAAATTTGAGATGCTGGAACTTTTGTGGATGTGCAGGCCATTGGAACATACTATAGGGAGGATGATGAACTTATTCTCAATTGTCAGACTCAAGAAAGTGATACAAATTGTAGAATCTTAACATATGGTTGTTCAAATTCTGTATCTCCTAAACGATTTCCTTTTAGCGTATAACTTGCTGTGCACAGTTGCCAAGTTTTCTTATTGTATCAGGCATATTAATGAAGAAGCATATTAGTTATTGTCAATATTTTTTTAGGCATTCTATAAAATAGTTCACATGCCTTGCGTATGATATGAGATTTTGCATGCATCCTGCACTCTCTCATCTGTCTGATGATGGATTATGGAGAGTGATCTGAAATGATGACGCTAAAACACACACAATCAAATCCAAAATGAACTTGCATTACAAATAGATTGTGGAAATCTGATATTGTTGATTTTGCATGCATGTCTACCAGGACAATCACAACTTAAACATTAGACATGCATGCAAAATCAACAATATCAGATTTCCACAATCCATTTGTAATGCAAGTTCATTTTGGATTTGATTGTGTGTGTTTTAGCATCATCGTTTCAAATCACTCTCCGTAATCCATCATCAATCGGATGAGAGAGTGCAGGATGCATGCAAAATCTCATATCATACGCAAGGCATGTGAACTATTTTATAGAATGCCAAAAAAAAATTTACACACACGCGTTGGTCAAAATTTCTACCTTCAATGGTCAAAATTTTTGACCTTCATTGGTCGAAATTTCTACCTTCAATGGTCAAAATTTTTGACCTTCATTGGTCAAAATTTCCACCTTCAATGGTCAAAATTTGCGACCTTCATTGGTCGAAATTTCTCCCTTTCTTGGTCAAGATTTTCTACCTTCTTTGGTCAAAATTTCTACCTTGTTTGGTCAAAATTTCAACCAATTCCTGACAAAACTTGCACAATGGCTATGGACGTTTTTCAACCAAAGTATTGGTCAAAATTTTGACCAACCATAAGGTTGGTCAAAATTTCGATTGAAAAAATTCTGACCAATGGGTTGGTTGACTTTGGTCAAATTTTGGTCGAAAAGTGGGTCAAAATTTCAACCAATAATGGTCAAAAAATGGTCTCAGATGTACTAGTGATAGGTCATTTTGCACTTCCATAGCTTGCATAACATACCTAAACCCCTAAAAAGAAAAATAAAATCATATCTTGCATAAAACTTCCTAATGATCAAGTTTTAGCCTATTTTAGTAATTGCATCCCTATTTTACCAACTGCACACCTCAAGTACATAATTGGTAGTTTCAAAGAGCACTTGGTAGCTATGATTTCCACCTTAGGTTCTAGAGCCCAAAATTGCATTTCCACAACTTGCATTGCATCCCTAAACCCTATAAAACCCCTAAAAACACTTAAGACACACATACTCTATATATTTTTCACCCAAACATCTCATTTACCAATTACACCCTTCTAGATACCAAGTGCATGCTTTAGGGGTAGACTTGGTACTATTAGAGCACAACTGGTAGTTTAGGTGCACACTTGGGAGGCAAAGAGTTCATTTCAAGATTTCCCCATTGTATCTGCATCCTTAGGTATCATGCCAACACTCACAAGGACACAATAATCTTTGAGACCATAAGAACTATATCAACCCTTATTTTTTGAAGTACAAACACAACCAAAGACTCATGCTAGACAAAAGAAGACCACTAAGCCTCAACAAAAATTTGAAACAGATCAAACTAGAACTTCACAATCATTTCTCATAGACCCTCTAAGCATGTACCCACCGAACAATAGCCCTTAAGAAATGAGACAACCAACCCTCAACAACATGTCTACCATGAAATTCCCTATTAACACTTTCCCTACACATGGAATGGCTCAATAGAGTCCCAATTTTAAATCCATATTCATGCCTATAGCACCCAAATGTGGAAGTGAACCTACAACACCCAAGGATGAACAAACCCACTCATTTGAATTTAGAATTACTAACACAAGTACCTTTAATCCTACAAACATACAACAAGTTGCTTTGCACCTAAGTGGCAATTCCAACATAGAATATGGTATCACTAGTGAGGAAATGGCTAGGTTTTGTCAAGAATTTTTTTTTGGAAGAACTTTAAACTAAAGGTGGCCCAAGAGATAGTCAAATATAATCCCAATTTGGAAGGACCTAAGTCTAAATATCAAGACAACCTCACATTTGAAAACATACAACCTATGATTAATTTAGAGTTGGAAAAGTGGAACAACCTTTGGAGCTTTCAACTATAAAGGTAATACCTAGGAGACCTTATAAAGAATCAACCATTGAGATTCTCCAAGGTACCTTTGAACATGTAAATGTCAATCCCCTATTTGATGAACCTTCATCAATCAATGACAATACGAATCTTCCAAAGTATCCCAAAAGGACATTAAGAATTGACCTCAATCAAATAATACAACAACAATAATTTCTTAAGGGGACTTACACCATAGGGATGTCAAACATACCTCCTTTAGAGGAAAATCATCAAAGTCCACCCTTTCTCCTAGCTCTACCAATTACTATAACATAAAATTCTATGGAGCCCCCTATGAGCCCCCTATGTGAAGCATCAACACTTATTGGAAAACCCCTATTGAGATACAAAGAGTCATATTGACATGTCACCAATTCCCCCAAAGGAATATGGCCCATTGTCAAATCAATATGATCTCCCAAGGTGAAGCATCAAACCACCAAATGTATAAAAAAAAGGATCCTACCATAATGATCACCTCTAAAGGACATAGCCAACATTTAAGACAAAAACAACACCAAGTGTTGCAAGGAACCAACATTCCTAATGCACAACTGAGTCAAAATTTACTTAACATACATGCAACATATCAACATCCACAACAACAACAACAACAACAACAACCTCAAGTGGTACAAGAATCTAACATCCCTAACACACAACCTAGTTTAAATCAACTTGACTTACAGACAATGTATAAACAAAAATTCCACAAACAACAAGAAATTTTTGCTAAAAAAAAAGAGAAACTAAAAAAATAGTTGGAATACCAAAAATGATTGGAACAACAAATGGCCTATCAACAAAAATTTCAGCAACAATAACATGTGCCACAATAAAATCAATAGATACTGTTGGCTTGGTTTTTCATGTATTAAAAAAATTCTATAACTTTTCAGTGAAAATCTAGTTTGTCTTTAAAAAAATTAGAGTTATATGTTTTTTGAGTCAGTATTGGCCTTGGAAAACCCTAATTTGGTGTCACAGTTCAAATATTTTGGTTTTTCCCTAAAGTCCCTAAGCTAGGTTCATGTGGTATACATTTTAATGAAGTGCGTGGAAAATTTCTGAATGACCTTTTAAAAATCCTTTAAATATTTTTTCTCACATACTTTTTAATTTTATCTATGTTACCTTACTTAACCCTAGGTCCTATTGTGAAACTATAACCCAACTTTCATTATAAAATTTTAACATTACTAGGGTTACATTTTATGTGAGAGGATTAACCAAGTTACAATAGCCCTTCATCTCAAATTAGATTAAGGGACATCACTATGTTGCCTTATAAAGTTGTGAGTTTCTTACCCTTGATGACATACCAAGAAAGTGTCATCTGTCCATGGGGCCCAAAAAAAGGCAAGGTTTCAAAAGTAATATCATCACCATAGATCAGATGGTAGATCAACAAAGGTTGTTATGTTGCTAATGAAAGTTTCTTTTTCTTTATTCCTAGCGACATGAGGAGACACAGTTATGTAGGCCATTCTTCCTTGTGATGATTGGCTGTGTCAGAATGAGATGACAACTATCCATATCCCATTTGTGATTTATGATAGTAGGCTAATTTTTCAATGTACTTATGTCCACCATTGATCTCAAATCAAATCTAAGGTTTTCTCTATATCATTATCCAGATTTGCAAGGTCTTTATCCTTGGTGACATAACAATGTGAAGACACATGGGATGTGTTGGGACAACCCTTGCAAGAAGTTGCCACAGGTTCCAATTCATCAATGGGTTTCCACCTATCAAATATTCATTCGCCACAAAAGTAAACTTTATGAAGCAATAATATTTTGTTAGAACTATTAGATCTGGTCAAGATTGATAGATGTCACATTGTCACCAAAGAAAGTTGCATGGTTTTTATTCTTGGTGATATAGAGATAGGATGACATATGTCTGATGAGTCCATCTCAATTGTAATATGTCTATTTTATTCCCACTATCAAATTAAAGATTAATCAATGGATGTCACTTTGTCAAAACAAGAGTTGTAAGGTCTTTACCCTTGGCGACATAGCGAGAGATTGACACGTAGCATGGTGGCCCACTTTCAAAGGAGTCTTGAAGTATCAACCTTGATCATTCAATGCATAAGAGATCAAAGGCTATCATTATGTTGCTAAGGGAAAATACTCAACCTTTATCCATAGTGACATAGCAAGAGCTCAACACATATCTAGTCACACATATGAGTAATACGCAAGTTGCTAGTAAGGTGGAGAAAGATATATCTGTCAAGTTTTAAATGGGTTGACTACCAGATTGAAAGTTTGAAGCTGAGTCAGACTGCATTTTATCTCCTGATCGTCACATTTTTATGAATTGATGGCTAATTTTAAAATTCAAAAGGGAATGCCACTATTTTTTCTCTGCAACTCATTTATGGGAATTAAATGCTTCTCATGAAAATTGATACAAGGAATGTACTAAAGAAAATTAGGAATTTTATCCTACAAATAGATTTTCTCAAATTTTGGAGCTTGATACCTACCAAAAAATCTTTTATTTCACCTTACTAAGCTATGAATTATTCTGAGTTGAAAACCCATCACAACTTTTAGAAAAGAAGTGAAAGGGCCAAGTAAGTTCTTTTATGCATATAAATAAGGATACTAGTATTTTTTCATTGTCGTTCATTATGCCTCCAAAGAAGGGTTTTTCTAGGAAGGTTGAATATGCCAGTAGAAATATTCACAATGATTTCTTAGAATAATTAAGTGAATCTACCAATGAATCTACCCAAATATATAAGTTAGTTCCCACAAACCCTAGGTTGCAGGTTGCAGACGATTTATACAATAAAGTGAATTGGACTCAAGATGCAATGACATCTAAAACTAGATTACATCTATTCAAAAAATTATTTTTTGAGAGAAATTTGTTCACCCCTCATGAAAATATTTGGAATTTTGACCTAAGTAAATTGATAGTTCCCAGAATTTTCATGGATTCAGACCTCCTCATTGCTATATCTCAAAATTATGATTCAATAGCTAGGATGGTGAGAGGGATAAATGGAGAATTATTGATAAAAAATTCTATTGAAGAAATCTAGGGAGTATTTAGGATGGACCCTATTTTAGAATATAATGAGGTCATTGATTTTCAGGGTTTGGAAGAAGAATATCTATCTTGCAAAGATAAAATCAAGAAAGGGGCATTAAGAGGACATTTAGCTACAATTGGAAATCTAACATTTGTCATGTCCTTAATCATGGAACCTTTCAAGAAGTAGTTTTTCAATTCTAGAGCTATAGACATATACATGACTTTGTGCAAGGTGTTTGGTGAAGAAGAACAATAATTTATGCTAATAAAGTTCATATATATGTTGATAAAAATTTCATCCTATGGGATTGATATTATTTTTTATTTTTCTTCATTAATAACTAAAGAATTTAATATTGGTTTGATAAGGATTGCAAAATGGAAGATTGAGAAGACCTTTGGTTTTTACTCTTTGTTGATGAATATGTTTCTATATAAAGGAGTTACATATTTTGAGAGAGAAATGGTGTTAACAAGAGAGCATGAGGGAGAGTCATTGCCAGTATAATTATGGAGTGCAAACATGACATGGGATATAGAGGAGGCTAGTTTTGTAAGATTTGATAGATATTTTGCATCTAGATTGAGAAGCTTGTTGTTGAAAGATAATCCTAGGATACCTAAAGCATTATCAAATTTCATTAGGCCTATGGACAACCCTAACTATCTAAAGGTTTCATACAATTGGGCAGATATCATATCATATCTAGTATTAATAACTTTTAGAGCATATGGATTTTAAGAAACTCTCTAAGTACTCCCCTACCAAGTACCTCTTAAGGTAGGGATAACTGAGATGTTATGGTAGATAGGTGGTTTGGAGGAGATGGAATTAACTGGTAGGTCAAGGGGCTCTATTTTTCCATCCTACACCATGGCTCATCAATTTGTAATTGCAAAGGGAGGCTGGGTATTTTTACACATGATTTTAAACCCTTATAAAATGGTAGTGTCCCACTCTAGATTTGATGACAATGAGGGATTTTTTGAAATATATAGACAAAGTGTAATGCCCTGCCAAGGGATCTAAAGAATTAACCTAAAATTTCACTAAGTTTGGTAGAATTTAAAAAAAAAAAAAAAAAAATTAAAGCTAAACCATTTACAACATTCACGCAATACGGAAGCAATAGAAAATATTCAACTGAAAATAAAGATAAACACACATAATAGGCTACATTCGTAAGGATCCCTTAATGTTGAATCACATCTAAATTAACTGTTATTAATGAATCCATCTAATACTACATCCACATAAAATAATAATAAAAAGTCCATTGTTCATAATTTACATTTTCAAATGCTCAATCATCCACTGCACATGTCACAGGGTATGAAAGGCCTAAAAGAATATACATCTGTGAAAATAAAGTACATCATCATCCTAATTCTAATCCATGATGCAAAAAAGTAAGTGAAACCAAATACCATACATGATACATCATCATAGAAGATATAAATATTGATCGTAAAAGATAACCATATATCATAAAATACAATTAACTAAGTGCACGGTTCCTCCCAAATTTAAATAGCATCATTAGACCATCGTGGGTCCTAGCCATCCCTCTGTGCATAGCATCCCAAATCATCGAAGAGATCATCGGTAGTATCATAGTAGGAATGTCACTCCTAAATCATACTACATCATATGCAGAAAATAAATCTAACATGCAAGATAAAGCATAAGAAGCATTACCACCAATATGTGTCCACCATCATAATCAAAGAATGCATTAGCCATGGTGTCTCTGATGGATCTCAAATGATAAGAGTGTAAAGCACTACCACTCAACTGCGTGGTACCTAAATGGTCCAGTCCCACCGTGCTGAGGAGATAGTCTCAAGTCCCAAATAGGTTATCAAATCACATGGAACAAATACTCTCTTAGTCCAAGAATCCTAAAAGTATACTAACTCAAAGGTTCTAATCACAAATCGACATCTAATCCCAGAGGCACAATAAAGACTACAAAGGAGACTCAGGCTGCATACTAGGGAGTGTCATTACATGGCTGCTTGAGTTACCCTAGACTGGTCTCTCATTAGACCCCGAACCCTCAAGCATTGAGTTACCCTAGACTAGTTACTCTGAAGCCCGAACCCTCAATGTGGCACATGTGGAAACCAAAAATCCCTCTCAAGAAGATGAGGCACTCATCCCATTCTCATCCTTAGTCTATACAAGCACTCAAGGCATGGGTGGATCAAATATCTCTAACTTATCTTTTTAGTGTGTTTCCCCCCATAAATTTTAATTACTAGATTATCACTTATTACATAACTTGCATTAGGTTATCCTGGTACTGACCACTTTGGGCCCCAAACCCCTATGCAAGCCACTCCTAAAGTCATGTACCTAGACAACCTCTCCTAAGCACATAAATCCACAATTGTGTCCCATACCACAACACTCATAAAGATCAAACTTGGTTCCTTAATAGGAAACCTGATAATAAGATGGTTCTCCCATTCAAGAACACATAAAAGCTCCACAAAATAAACCTCATAAATATAATCTCCAATATGAATCACAATATCCATTGGTTCTTAAAAAGCAACCAAAAGGTATCTCAAAGTAATACTGATCGAAGAATCCAAAATGGTTGAGTCAAAACATGTCACAACATGACATCATCAAGAAATAAATCAACACTTTAGTCCCATCATGGCGACTGGAAAGTAACCCAAGTATAACTGATCGATGACTCAAAAATGGTTATGTCAAGTATCTCATAATCATACACCTCAGCTTCACACAAGAAGATTGGAAAGCAATAACAATTAGTAAATACAAACATCTCATAGAGCATGCCATCAAATTACCATGGTTGGGTTTTAAAAGAATCAAGACCAAATAATATCAACATGCCTTCACATTCGTATAACTCCCAAGCCTCTGGTAAACATCCTAACTTGTCAACACTCTAGGACCACCCAAACCCCAAACATGGATAGCATAAATAACAAGATACAAACACATATTTTAGTTTACTTTTGCAATCACATGGTTAAGCCAAATATGAGGTTTCAATTTTTGTTTCAAGTATACTTCAATTGTATAAGATTCTACGTTTAATTTCCAAGTCAACATAGAATTATCCCTCCATTGTTTTAAAATAATTTTCTAAAATAGTCAAAGATAACTATTAACTTATTTAAATCATTGAACTAGTTCTCATTGACTTTTAGATAAAATAATTTAAATTATTCAAAACATAATACTTATCAACTTTCTAATAATTAGTTTACAATTTCCTTTAAACACTTCAAGGACAATAATCCTCATTGATTTTAAGTAAATCAATCTCATTAATAATTCAATTATTTAATGACACTTGTTAATATCTCTTTTCTTTTAATTTTCCATCATTTAAAAATCCATTTACTTAAATTGACTAATAATTAATTACACTTCTTCTACTATTAACTAATCTTAATTAAATTTGATTTAATTAGATTGGATAATAAATCATATAAAACTAATGCATATTAATAAGATTCTACTTTTATTCGAACCCAAACCCAAATCAATTTCCAAATCTTGATTATAAATTTCTTAGATCTATGTTGATTTAGTTTTAAATTCATTCCATGCTTTGATAGATTATTTTTGTGAAGTTTAAGCACAAAGAACTCTTGGTTATGGAAAATGGTGGAATGACTGTCATTGAATAAAATAGTCTCAGTACAAGGGCCATATCTCCCTAATGAACTGTTGGATCGAGCTGAATTTGAAATATGTTGGAGAGGGCCAAGTTGCACCAAATTTGAGTGGAGTGATTGAATAAATTTGGTCTAGATAAAAATTTATGAATGTTTGAGTTCGGGTTTATGTAAGGGGCAGCGATAGGGTAGTTTGTGATGAATTTCCTTTATAAATAAAACTAGGGTTTCCTAATGTTTCATTGCAACCAAATAAAAATTAACATACATATCTAGATTCCAATTTCAATATTAAAGATTCATTCATGGAGTATATTCAGACACATATAATAGACATGATGCAGATAGGAAGAGAAAGAGTGCAAATGGAATATGCAAAAATCACGAGTGCACCTGGATATTGATGCTAATTTTTTATGCGTCAGAAGTTCATAGAAAAATCCTTTCCTTCTCCAACATTTTCCATTCCTCCAAGAATCAACCAACCAAAACCTCCAAGTGACTAGAAGTGGCTGTAGAAGCATATGAGCATGTAGAAGCATATGAGCTTCTCGAATGCATGTAAGCTTTTTGTCCATTTACACTAGGAGAGCCTCTATTTAAAGCCCTTTAAGATGCATCTAGAATGTGTCTAGAAAGAACTAGGAGATAAGCATGACAACTAAGCACGAGTCTTTTCCAACCTTCTAGATGAGTCACAAGGTTGTAGACACCATGTGCTTAATTTGTGCGCTAACTCCTGTGATGTTGACAACATGTGCATAATTAGAGTGCAAACTCTTGTGTTGTCAACATGACAACTCCCAAGAGCTCGCATTCTCCTATGGGAATAAATATTAAAATAATGCACATTAATTTATTTAATTTTCACTTTATTTATTTATTTAAATCAATTTATTAATTTTACATCTCATGCACTCACTTTAATAAATCAACTTGTTTAATCTTACTATATTTATATTTTAATCACATGCACATATCATGCGATCTAGAATCTTTTAATAATTTGTATATCTTTTCCACTTTTAAATTCATTTTCGAAACTTAATTGCTAAAATATTTATTAACTTAAATAAATATGATCACATTTCAAGTTTTAAAATTATAACTTTTATCTTCAAATTCAATTATTTTATTTAATTAATTTCCCAATTAATTAAATAAAATAAATATTAAAATATCATATTAATTTTCCATTTAATTAAACCATTAATTAAACTTTTAATTAGGCTTAATTAATAGAAAATACACTAAAGACTCATAAAGTAAAATACAAAAACCCATAATAGCAAAATACATACAAAATCAAACCAAAAGGGTTAATATCATGAATTATGTCATCTGAAATATTCAAAGGGTACTCGACTCAGATTCTTTTCCTAATTTTCAATTAAGAAAAATGGCTTAAAGGGTTGGGATTTGGACTTGAGAATTTATCTCCCCTCTCTTACCATTGAGATAGTGCGATAGGGTACACTCATCTTGGCAATTTAGGGAAGTAGATACCTGGTACCTGCAACCTACATAAAATCCATGCATGTACATACACAATATATACTAAGCTAAATAGACAATGGTAGGAAGTGGTGCATCGTGTAGATCCTGACTAGTAGGTGACTACGACTCCCTTCCTTAACCACATCAAAAACACCATATAGAAAGGAAACAAACACACACACCATACACATGCAAGTATGGGGTAAGTATCCATAAAAGAACACATACAGAATAAACCATCTATGTAATCATCATCAATAACTAAAATCACTTGAATAATCATCATGCATACATGAAATATAAAGTACCAAGTAATCTCATCATATAATAAACTGAATCTGAAACAATATCTGATAATCTAAAAAAAATGCCACTATTAATCATCAACACAAAACTAGTCTAATAAAGTTCAACAATGATAACAAAAATGTGACCTAGGGGTAGGCACTACACAAAGGACCAGGACTAGTGCTCGTAAGAATCAATTCTATTTCCCTTAGAATGTAATAGGGAATGAATTCTCTCTCCAAGAACAAGAAATCAAGAAAGAAAAGTAGAGAGTCTATTCTAGGGTTTTAGAATTCATTAATTATTTTGAGAAGGATTATTTCCCATTAAAAGATGTAAAGACATTAGTAGATAGGGTGAACACATTAATGATGACCTTTTCTAAGATCATGGTTGCAATGAATGAAAAGAAGGCTCTTCTTATCAATACTCATCCCGATAAAGCAAGAGAAGTGATGAAGAGGTTGTCTTTTACTCCTACAGTAGGGTTAGGACAATTGGTTATCTAAAGGAGCTTTGGATACAACATAATTAGGAACACAAAGCATGTAGTTGATAAAGGAAAGCAAGTAGCTAGATGAACTAGTATTGTTATGACATCAATAGAGAAGGTAAACAAATTAATGATGACTATTTCTGAGATCATGGATACAATAAATGAAAAGAAGAATCTTCTTATCAATACTCATCCTGATAAAGCAAGTGAAGTGATGAAGAGGTTGTCTTTTACTCCTTCATTAGGATTAGGACAATTGGTTATCCAAGGGAGGCCTGGATACAATATAATCAGGAACAAAGAGCATGCAGTTGATAAAGGAAAGCAAGTAGCTAGATCAACTAGTACTGTTATGACAAAGGAATCTTAATTGGAAGAAAGGCTTGAAGAGCCAAGGCCTAAGAGGTAGAAGATAGAAAAGAAGCAAGTATCACAAGTAAAAGATTACACACCTTCTCAATCTCCTCTACATATAGGAGAAGATCAAATCACTAGAGAGAAAATTGAGAAAGTTGGGTCTCAAGGGGGAGTATTCATTATTGCTATAGAATTAGAAGAAGGAAATCCACAAGAGCCTCCTATGCCTAGCCTTGAATTGATTGTGTTAGATTTGAAAGGAAGAGAGTTAGATCCTATAGTAGAATATGATAGCCATGAATTTTTATTTGATGATAACTTTGTGAAATCAAGGGCTTTCTACCAATTTGCTTGAGGATAAATATGAAAGATTTTGAAGGATATAATAAAAGAAAGGTTGATAAGCTAGAGAAGAAAGATGCAATTATATAGGAGGAGATAAAAGATGAAATAATGCAAGAATTTAAAAGCTTGACTCCTAAAGAAGGAAGAAGAATGATCAAATCATTTGGAGTCCTACTTTTACCAAACTGGGATATTGCAGATGCAATGGTTTTTAACACTATCACCAAGAAATATATTGCTGATGAGAAACCAAAGGAAGGACTCAAAGGTGCCAAGTTTAGTGAAGACCATGCTGCTCTAGTAATTTGGTCTCTAAAAAGAGGATCTAGAGCCAACTTTTCTCAATATGATAATATTGAATTAAGGGGCAACTTGATTGTCAAGAGAGTAGAAGATGCTCCACATGATGAAGTAGTAGAATTTAATCTTGAAACAATTACTCTTACTTTAGCTACTAGCAAGAAGGAGAAAAGACATAGGCTAGAATTGCAAGAGAAATATGAGAAAATCTTAGAGGCCTATAATAAGGAAGTCCAGAAGAGGATTGAGCTTGAGAATAAAATGGTAGGACATAGAGGAAAAATAAGTAAACCCAGTATTACTTATCCTCCTCTTCCCCTAGTCGCACCATTCAATACAATTCCTTTAATAGAAATGCCAAGCACCCTACAGGGATTTCAAGCATATACAACTAAAGAGCTTGAAGAAGAAAGGACTAAGATCTGGTCATTACGTGTGGAACTAGAAGTCTAGTATCAAAATAAATTTAGAGACTCTATTATGTATCTAGTAGACAAGGTGGAATGGCCAAATTTTATGATAAACAATAAAAAATAATGGATATATTGAATGAGTTAAAAGATAATGAGGACACCTTGAAGCTAATTTTGAAAAAGTGGAACAAAAGGGATAGTGATGTCATAATGTTATGCTATTCATTCATTAGTCTTTCTTGTGAGCAAATAGAGAAACATTTTGAAATGACTAATGACCTCTCTGATTTTGATAACAAAAGAGTTGCACTAGAGAGGAGGATTATTAATTATCTATCAAAATATCTTAGTGAAAGTTTTAAGATTTCCCACATGCACTCAAGGTCATAGATAAATTGAAAGATAATGAAGAATGGGCCAAGGAGTTGGATGAATTAATGTGCATCAAATTGAATAATGTTGTCAATGAAAAGGGCCACATATGGTTTGCTAAAACAACTCAATAAGTTGTTTGAGTTTAGATATTCTTTGATTCTTTCAAAAAGGAGTTTGATGAAATTAAAAAATTAGGAGAAGAAATTCTAAATAAATAACAAGAGATTCTGACTTTCAATTGGCCTCATGATACAATTTTTAACAAATGGATGGTAGATCTTGCCCAATCAAATCAATTGACATCTGAAGAAACTGATGAAAGTGGTGTGGACCTAGATGAATTAAAAATCATAGATGCACCAAAATAAATAAAAGGATATCAACTGGTTGTAGTAATAGAGGAAGTTAGTCAAATTGATGATTTGGTAGCAAAAAAATCAATTATAACTATTGGCTTGTTAGTTCATGATAACTTGAAGGGAGATCCATGAGTTGTATTAAATTTCTAGATATCAAAACATGGTCCACCATAGGCAAATCAAATGGTCCCACAGTTTGAGTAACCCCAACTACATTCAGGCCAATCATCAAGTGAAGCTCCTTGACAAAAATAAGCTACAACAGAATTGACCCCAGAATAGGAAGATTCATGATGTAGACATTCTGTTGCACAATTTTGTCTTATTATGATAGTGATCTATTATATATAATATCTTTTGTCTTAAGGAAAATTGGCAATCTCCTCTAAGCGTAAAGCTTTTTGCATCTCATGCTATATAAATTAGATCCTAAGGCCCGAGAAATGTTTCAAACTTATGTAATTTTTAGAATTTTTCTAGTCTTGCATTCAGTCCAGAGGTTTGGTGTTAACTTTGTGATGTATTTTTCTCTACAAAATTTTAGAATACGTTGACATTGAGAAATCATGTTGTCTTGTCTTGAGTTATAAATGAGTTTACATCAATATTATATGGTTTTCAAAGGAAATTAATACAAAAGGAAAGTTCTTCCATATCTTTTTACTTTGAATTTTGTCTCCATTATTGTGTATAGGTTATCTTGAGATTGTATAAGCAAGGCTTATGCAATTTAATGCAGCTATGATAGTTTATGTATCAATTTTTTGTTTCTTTTAATTGAAGGAATTAAGTAAACGCTTCATTAAATTGATAGGATTTCTAGCTACATAGGAAGGATATTCACAATAATGGGGTTTAGGGCTAATTGCTAATATAATTGACTATAAGACAATTAATTAGGTCAAAATTATTGGGTAGAATTTGAATGCCAATGGATAGGACATTGATCATTTATTTAGTTACATGTTGCAGAAATAATGAAGTTGCATGAAGCATAAATATAAATCAAATCAATCTTTACTTTATTATGTGAAGAGTTAAATTGCTGGTCAACACTTATTTGCTATAATCCCTTGAACACAATTGTTAGCTACTGATGTTAGGGATTATTTATGAAGTATAGAAGACTTGTGATCATTTTCTACTAAATAGGGATATAAGTGAAATAAAAAATGATATTAATGAGCATATGTTGAAGTAAAGAATTATAAACTAGTTATATGTCCATATATCCCTCAAGTGCACCCGTCTTGGTTTTGCAAAACCTAAAGAGTAGAGAATCCCTATGATTCTGTTGAAGTTGGGCCCAGATAAGAAGTTTTCTAAGTTGAATATAGGAGGTTACTAATCCTTAGGCCAACTTTTATCTTTAGAACCCTGGTATCTATTATTTTATTGCTTTGTAGTTTTGAAACTCTAATAGATACCTCTACACCAAAAGTTGCATACATGGCCTTACAATCAACCAACAGAGGTATCTCAACAACAACCACAAAAAATGACACAACAAAAACCAAAACCCATGGTGCAACTATAACCATCAATGCCACAAAAAGTACCACAAAGACCTTTCCATCTTTTAGGTGTGAACACACCTTCATCTCCTAGTGATACATCACTTGACTCTTCAGATACAAATTTTTTAGAATCAAGTAGACATAGTTCTCACCATAGAAAAATATTTACTCAAAGACATAAAAGACTTGAAGGAAGGACTACCACTCAACACCCTAATGAGGATTTAATACACCAATTCAAACAATTCGCCAAACAAGTTGAGGCATTAGCAGTCCAAAAGAAACAATTTCTATACATAGAAAGGGATTTATGTCCTAATCACTTTGATAAAAGTTTATGTATGCCTTGATTTCCAAAACATTTCAAGGCACCAAGATTTGAAAAATATAGAGGAAAAGGAAAACCAATTGACCAAATCAAAGAATTTTGTGCCTCTTGTATTGAGCTCATTGATGATTCCACATATCTTATGAGACTATTTTCTCCTTCTCTCGGTGGGCCAACACTTGAATGGTACTCCAAACCATCTGGTAATATAAAATCTTGGTCAAAATTAGTAGAAAAATTCATATTCCACTTTGCCTTCAACATAAAAAATGAGGTAATGTTATCTAATTTATGCTCAAAAAAATCAAAGATAAGAAAACCATTCATAACATTCTTATTTCATTGGAGAAACCTTGTTAGTCAATTCTCACTAGATATTCTTGAAGAATAACAAGTCAATCTATGTATTGAAAACCTAGTCCCTGATCTAATATACAAACTCAAGATCAAAAGTCCAAGCACTATTACTAAGTTAATAAAAAAGGGATATAGCATTGAAGATGCCCTCATTCATAAAGGCATCCTTAAAAAAAACAAGGAAAATATGAATACAAACTGATCTAATGACAAGGCAAAGTTTTTCTCCAAGAATAAGAATGTCACCAATGATGGTATTGTTGATGCAAAAAAAATCAACATGATACAAACTCAGATGAATCTCAAAGATGAAAACCCTACAAACTCAAACTCCTAACCAAATTCCACCTCAACAATAGACAATTGATACCTCCATATAGAAAATACCACAAAGATGCCCCAAAAATAAAGATAGAAAATTTACATCCCTAAGGATAGCACTCGAGACTACACTTCAACAATTACTTAGGAATAAATTCTTGCAATTACCCTTGGTCAAGGATGAACCATCAACTAAACCCTCTTGGTGGGATGACAACAAATTTTGTGACTATAATTGTACCAAAGGACACAAGACCACTTCATGTTTCTAACTTAAACATGAAATTCAAGACCTTATCAATGAAGGTGTGATTACTATAGACCCTTCACTACTATCATCCAATTCTGCTCATACTATTTTCAAAGGTCCTTTTAGAAACCAGGACAAAGGGAAAGCCTCTGGTTAAAAATCAAACTCACATGTTAATGTAAATTACACACACACTACATGCGACTACACCATCAATTGATTCAATGAGTCTGACTCCCATATATCCAAATTCACCTTAAAGGATGAAGATGCTCATTGTTTTGTCACTACATGTCACACTAGGATCATCTTACCTAGAACCCCAACTAGACCTACAACCTCTGCTAGACTTACATCCCCTAGTAGACCTACTAATCCAACTTCTTTAGATTATAACCTTGTTGACTAGATTGGAAAAATCCTTGCACAAATATCCATTCTATATTTTTTGTGTGCATCACCCCCAAATGAGAAGATTCTTGACCAAGCCCTAAAAGAGTTAGTAGTACTAGATAACATCAATGTTTCCTAGTTTCAGGCTATCGTGGGGAACTTTTCTACATCACAACATATCACATTTTCACCTTGAGATGTTCCTAAATGTAGACCTAACCATAACAAACCCCTTTACCTTGAGGTCTTTATCCATAATGCTAAGGTCAAACATGTCTTGATAGATGGAAGAGTAGGATTAAACATCCATACCCTTAAAGTTTTTCAAGGGTCTTGGTCACTCTAAAGAAGATGTGGATCCCTCCCATAGAATCACAATAAAGGCCTATGATGATGGTGAACACTTTCCAAGGGCATTATCATATTACCTATCAGAGTTGGTTCGACTACTGGGAATACATTATTGCATTTCCTAGATATCAAAATGAATTACAACATGATACTAGGATGTCCTTGGATTCATGCTATGAAAGTGGTGCCTTCTACATATCACCAATGCTTAAAGTTTTCTTATAGTAATGTAGAGGTTACCATTCCTGGTGATCCAAACCCCTTCCAATTCTATGCTAGTCTTAGAGGGACCACTGCATGCCAAGTCCTAACAAATAATAAAGAAAAGACACTTTATTCCTCCAAATATGTCGATTCCACCAAACTCACAACTGCATTCAAAAGAAAGCTCAAAATTGAAGACCAAGGTTGCGATGAGTATTTCATGATAGAAGCCTTTCATATTGGAAAATTACCCCTTTCTCCCTAATCATATGGAAAATCATAACTTATGTAGATTAGATCTAAATTCAAATTACAAAAGAAACCCTCTGTGACTTTCACTAGTTGAGGTGGCCTATATGAAGAACATGTTTACAAGAACACATCTGTATGGATTAAAAAGGCTAAGGAAGAACAAGAACCTACTCCTATATCACGAAAAAGGTATGGAATTGGGTTTACCATCATGAAAAAAAAGTAATATAATAGATTTAGTGTCCCGAACCTAAAAAGAAAGGCATTACTCAACCTATTACTGCAATAAGATGATCTCTAAGCCTAGGACTTGGATTCAAGCCATTTGTATTGGACCATCCTAATATTGAGTTATCCTAATGTGAATACTTTAAACAATGAAAAGGCATATGAGAACACCCAACCTAAAACCAAAGAAACTAAACCCATCATTGATGATCTTGATAGTCCCTATGGTCTTGACCACATCTTTGATCTAGATGAACTACCAATACAAGATAAACACATCACTGGAGCTTCACCTAGTTCAACAACCCATCTAGAATCATGTGATGGAATATGATGGGACTCAAGCCCTCCTACCTCTAACATGGAGTTCATGATCCATATGGTAGTGATACCCACATCTTTTCCTTAAAGAAAAGGATATTTAACACTGATGATAACATTTCCCTAGTTTACCCCAAACTCATTTATTGGGACCAAAAAGGACCACCAACCTTTGATTAGTTCAAAAATGATGATGCCATCATAAAATTCTTCAAAATCTATGAAGACATACCATGAAGAGACCACAAGTTAGGTTTTTCTATTGACTTAAACATTATGGCATACTTTGGGGAGTCAACTCCATCTTCTAGTCACAAAACTAGAAAAATAGAAAAAAAAATGACAAAAGTAGGTCTCTTGGTGAAAACCAAAAGGCACCATTAGATCATGAAAAAGTAACAAAAGGATGTATCCAAGGGTAAAAACCTCTCCAAGGTGCCCGAAGATGGAATATTGGACGTACTCCTTTTGAAAGAAAGATCATCCTTGCTTGTTGAGATGACAAAAGAGGTAAATCTAGGAACACCTAACAACCCTAAGATCATGAATTTTATAGCATTATCAAAAGAAGAAAGGGATGAGTTTATTAAATTCTTTCTGGTTAGGCAGATCAATTTTGCCTAGTCTTATGTAGACATGCCAGGATTAAATCCTAAACTAGTCCTTCATCACTTGGCATTAAAACCAAGAGAAAAACCAATAAAGAAAAATATGAGAAAGATGCATCCCCATGTAGCTCCTCTTGTCAAAGTGGAATTGAAGAAACTATTGGATGCAAGCATCATAAGACCCATTGACTATGGAGAGTGGATATCTAATCTAGCAAACACTTTAGGGGCATCTAAATATGTATAGAATTTTGTGATCTCAAAAAAGGATATCCCAAAGATGACTACACAAAAAAAATTTCACATGTCCTTGGAGAACATATTTCTCAAATGTCATGCATTTTGGCCTTAAGAATAATGGGGCAACATATCAAAGAGAAATGACTACTATCTTCCATGATTACATGCACATCCTAATGGAAGACTATATAGATGACTTGCTTTGTAAATCCCCTAGAAGAAGCAATCACTTGGGCATCTTAGACAAAATATTCAATAGAATGGAAAGATGTAAGCTTAGGTTGAATCCTAAAAAGTGTGTATTTGGAGCTATTTTTGGAAGGCTCCTAGTGTACAATACTTACCAATGAGGCATCAAGGTTGATCCTGAAAAGGTGAAAGCAATACTGGAAATGCCTCCAAAAAATCTAAAAAAATTAAGAAGTTTACAAGGGAGATTATAGTCTATCCATAGATTCATTGCAGAACTAGCAGATAAATGTCACTCATTTCAACATCTATTATGTAAAGGAGTATCATTTTAATGGAACAACCAATGTAATGAGTCTTTTCAACGGCTCAAAGACTATCTTCTAAATCCACTAATTTTAATGGCTCCTATTTTGGGAAAGCCCTTAATTTTGTACATCTTAGCTATAGAAACAACATTATGAGTTCTCTTACCACAAATTGATGAATAAGGGAGAGAGCAAGACATTTATTACATGAGTAGTACACTTGTGGGCTATGATCTAAACTATTCACTCATTGAACAAGCATGCCTTGCTATTGTCTTTGCATCCCAAAAGCTAAGACATTACATGTTACATCATAAAACAATGGTTGTCTCTAAGATTGACCCATTAAAGTATATCCTAAGTAAAGCCACTCTCACAGGGTGTCCACCAAAATAGGTTATGATCCTTAGTGAATTTGACATAGCATATGTGGATAGAAAGAAAATAAAAGGAAAAGTGATAGCTAATTAGTTAGTAGAAGCACCCATAGAAGATGATCATCCTATTTTGATAGATTTTCCAAATGAAGCCATATTTAACATGGATATAGCTAATGAATAGAAGGTTTACTTTGATGGCTCACATACAAGAAATTTTTCAAGATCTGGCATCATGTTTGTCACACCCCAAGGGGTCTTAATCCCTAAGTCATACCAGATAGCATTTAGTTGTACAAACAACATAGCAAAATACAAGGCCATGATAACAGGATTGAAGCTAGCCATCTAATAAAACATACAACATTCAAAAGTATATGATGATTCCTAGTTAGTCATCTAACAAGCCAATGATAACTATGAAACAAAAGATGATAAGTTAATGCCTTACAAATAGATGGAATATTTTCTCAAATCTAAACTTGTCATTATCTCATTTCATCAGCTCCCAAGAATGCACAACAAGAAAGCTAATGCTATGGATACTATTGCTTCTATGATTGATATGCCTCAAAATGTGGAATGTTGTGATTTACCTGTAGAGAAAATCTTGATTCCAACATTTGAACTATCTCAATGTAAGTTTGTGTGTGAACTTGTTGGTTCCAATTCCTTTTGGTATTAAGAAATTTATGACTATCTACATGCCCAAATCCTACCCCTTGACTTATCCAAGAATGAAAACTAAGCCTTGATCCAACAAGCCACTAGATACATCATCATTAGTGACACCCTTTAAAAGAGATCCTTTGACCAAACCCTTCTCAGATGCCTTGACTCACATGAAGTCAAAATTGCCTTACATGAGTTACATGAAGGTATATGCAGAGGCCACTTCAATGGTTTGAGTCTAGAATAGAAACTAGTAAGAGATGGACGTTATTTACCCACCATGGAACAAGATCCATATTATATTTCTAAAACATGTCATAAGTGCTAGATACATAGTAATTTGATCCATGCACCAAAATAAAAACTTCAATCAGTCATCTCTCCATAGCCTCTCATCAAAAATATTTCTCCTCCTTCCTCTTATGACCATTAGTTCATCATTACAACAACTAAATACTTTACCAAGTGGATTGAAGCCATCCCTTTGAATTTCACTACTAGAAAATGGATTTCAAGGTTTATCCTGAACTATATCATATGCCATTATGGAGTCCCCTTGGCTATTATTTTTTATCATGGTAATTCATTTCAAAACAAGGACATTGATAAACTCTATGAGAAGTACAAAATCTACCATGGATATTCTAGTATTTACCATGCATAGGGTAATGGCCAAATAGAAGCATCTAATAAGACCATTGCTAAGATTCTTCAAAAGACCATTAACAATTCTAGTCAAGAGTAGCACTTGCAATTAAATCTAGCTCTTTGAGCCTATAGAACAAGTGTGTGTGCTCCCACTAGTGCAACACCATACTCTTTATTCAATGGAATTGAGGCCATACTTCCCATTGAAATTGAAATTCCATCATTGAGAGTATCCCTACAAGATATTATTGATAATGAAAATTACAAAGTATCTAGACTGCACAAACTTGAAATACTAGATGAACAAAGGCAAGCTATCTTAACACATCTAAAATCTTACCAAAAGTGACTCAAAGGAGATACCACAAGAAAGTTTGAGGTCATCATTTTGAGGTTGGATATTTGGTCCTAAAAATGAACTACAAGACTTAACAACAGAGAGAAACTAGGAATATTTGAACCAAATTGGGAAGGACCCTATGTAGTCATTGTGATATTTAGGTTTGGAGTATATCAACTTGTAACTCTAGAGGATGAATCACTAGCCATATCTGTATGCATGCTAAAATGGTCACCTTGGCTATGGGGCCCCATTCTTCAATTTATCAATTTACTAAATCAATGCATTGTAATATTTTATTGAATGAATTCAAATTAGTTTTCCTTGATCAAATTGTAATTAATTTAATTATTTCAATATTTCCTAAGGTTTGATCATCTTATTCTAAATCTCATTTAATTAAAATAAAATATCCATTTTAATTAAATAAAACAAATTCCCTTTTAATTAAAAGAAAATTCCTCTTTAATTAAATAAATAAAATTCCCACTTAAATATCTCTTTGTGATGAAAAAAATGAAAAAAAAGAAATAAAATGAAATAAATAAATTTTTTTTTTCTCTATAGTTGAATGCACATATTTCTAAGTGGGATTCATTTTTTTTCCTCTTTCCACTTTCTTCTCAAACACTCCTCTTTTCTCATTGGTAGAATTTTGTTTCACTTGGATCAAACTTTATTATCCCATATTGGTTATGAGAAGCCTCCCACCTCCACATTTTCCTTTATAAGGAGTACTTTCCTTCTCATTTTGAGATATAGAGAAATATAGAGAAAAATATAGAGAAATATAGAGGAAGATTTTAAATTGTTATGCTATAGGTTTGGAGAGTGATTTTGGAGGAGTTTGAGCATTAGGGTTTGGACAATGGAGCTTCATTGCAACTTCTCTTTTCTTGTCTTATTCTCTCTTGCATCCATGGCTTCCATCATAAGGTTTCATCCTTTTATTTTCATATTATCTTAGAGTCATATTTATTTTCATAGATTAATATTACATTGTTATTTCCTTTCATAAATTAGATTTCCTTTCTTGTATTGCTTTGCATTTTTATCATTTAGATTAACTCGCATCTTCATTTGCATGCATATTTGATGATTATGGAGGCTAGTATTCTTTCTTTTTCTCTTTGAATCTCTCATTTTATGGTGTACTTGCATGGGCACAAACTAGGTCAAACTAAGGGCCTCCCTTACAAACCCTTGCAATCCATGAATATAGAGCTATCAGTTTCCATTTGAGACCCCATTATTGAAAAATCTTGGATATAATGACCATAGAAGTGTGTCAATATTTTAGCACACATTTTTAGTGCCCACTATGATGCAACCCACCCTTACATGCTGGTTTTGGCTATTTTTGGAGCTAACCCCCTTGTTCAGATTTGTTTGGAGATGAAAAACCCTAGATCTTAAAGATTTGATCATATCTCCCAAATAGATATGTGTTTTGGTCTTTTTTTTTAGGTTGGTGACATATTAGAGAAGCTTTCATTAAAATCTCTGATTTCTCCAAGGTAACTCATATTTTAAAATAATTTTCTCTTTATTTTTAATGAAAAATCATTTTTGGGTGTAAATTAACAATTTTTAAAAAAAATTTGTTAGAATTTATAATCTTTACTTGGTTGTATCTATTAAATGGGATAAACCAAGGTATCCCTTAACTTGGTTGTCCTCTAGTCCACATGTGAGGACAAGTCTTTTTTTGTAATTCCATTATTAAGAAAAATAGTTTATTCCTCCTTAAGAGGATTATGACACTTGTCAAGCACACACTTATGAATGTGGCAATCATTCACTTGGGAGTTACAAATAACTCCTCTTCTCATCTCTTTATAAGAGATGCTTCTCTCTCATTCTAAACACACAATCATGATGTAGTTCACGTAATGAGCCCTATGGCTCACCATGGTCTCCTTCTCTCTCTTTCTTCATTCTTAGGCATTTGCCTCATTCATATAATTCACAAGGGGTTTTCTTTGCTTTCTCCTTTCAAAATTTGTGCCCCCATTCTTGTGTTGATCTTGGAAAGCTCTTTAAAGTATGGTAATTATGTTCATCACAAGCTCTCTTGGATTAATTTATAATTTGTTAATTTTAGTTCATTTTGACTTTATTATTTCTAACATGGTATCAGAGCTACTAATCCTTGTTTTGAGTTTTATCTGATGAAGGTTGTCATTCATTGGAAGCACATCGTATTAAATAATCTCTACCTAGATTTCTCTATTAATAAAATTATTAATTTTTTTTTGCTCTTATTTTAACAAGTAGCATTTATCATTTTTAGTTCAATAGTATTTATTATTATTTTTATTATTAAATATTTAAGATAAAAAATTACATTATTATTTCTCTAGCATTTTAGGGATTACTTAAATAATGATAATTAATGTTATTTATACATTATAGTCAATTAGATTTAATTCTATTCATACTATATATATATATATATATATATATATATATATATATCCTCTCATCTATTTTTTTGGTAATATTTAATACCTGTTATTTTTAGAACTTATGAATTTTAAAATCTTATTCAACTTCAATTTCTATGTCACACCTATTCAGTTTTTTGTTTTTATATATATATATAATATTGCCCCTACATTTTTTTAAAAATATAATATTTATCTCTTTTAAATATTTAATCCAAATATTCTAATTCTTTTAGAAATTATGAACTATTTCTAAATTGATCTATTGACTTTCTAGTTTTTTTAGAAATTTTTTTAATATGTTCTCCTATTTTTTTAGAATCCTTCCTTTAATCTCTTGACTTATCTCTCTTTCTTTTCAGCTATTTATATTGTTAATTTCTTTCATTGCGTATTTTTTTATTTCACATTCTTGTTTTAGGATCAAGTTTAAGTTTTCTTGGTCTTCAATTTTTTTTTATGCTTCCTTGATCTTCAATTTTTTGTTTGCTCTCACTTGGTTGCCATGACCTTGACGCAGAGGGGCCCAATCCATCTCTAATTACTCCGTGCATCTCTTGCATTAGGCCCTCACCTTGCTGCTCCAACCAATAGTATGTAGATTTTAATTCTTCAAATCTTCTTCACATTGTCAGGGTTATGCAATGATATTACCTGCTTTATTGCAGATTGAGTTGATCAATGTGCACTGATTTTTAAATGATCTGAAAATCCTTTTGAACATTTTGTTCTAGTAATACTATGGACTTTTTTTTTCTATGATCTTCTTTTGACTCGCGGGCCCCTCTTCATAGCCGCTACTTTTAAAAGCTGTGTCTTCCTTTGTCTCTTGTCCGTCCTTGCTGGCTGTCCCTCCTTCCTTGTTGGTTGTCCTCCTCTTCCACGCAAGTCAGAACACAAGTCCAAATCCCTGTTTGAATCTTCATCCTATTTGTAGTGCACACTAGGGTTTGGATTTTTTTTTTGACCCATAGTTTCGTTCATTGTGTTTTTTTAAATTTCATTGCATAGTTTTCTCCCATTTTTTTGACATTTTTTTAAAATTTAAAATCATGTTACTTTTACAATTAGTAGGCCCATTTCATGAAATTGATAAGTATTAACATCTTATAGAGGCTTCAATCAACGGTTTCTTTATACACATAAATTATTATAGATGATGCATTGTTCATAAAATTTGTAAATAATTATTACAGATGAAGTGTTCATAGAATTTGTAAATAATCATATTAGTAACTTATAAAGATGCATTTATTTCTCTTATTGTGATTCATTGCCCTTATTGAGAATAGAAGATTATTATAGAAATCTTAGAAGCATATGTCATGGCATCATTTAATAATTTGAATACAATTAAAACTAACTTAAACGTGATTATTCATTTTCATAATAATGTTCTCAATGGCCGTGGTCACCATGTAAGTGGATACATACTGATCAAAAGATTTCAAATATAAAATTTTGTTTCAAAGTTAAGATAGAAGTTATAAATTGTGTTTCATTATTATTTCTTTATTAGTTATTTCCTCTCCTTAGGGGTCCCTAAGTTTATATGCATCTTCTAGGTTGTCAAACTAGGTTTAGTATTACATTTTAATCATTTCTTTATTAAGAAAGCTTTATTTTTGGTTTGTTATTTATCAAACCCTTTTTTATCAATAATTCATTTATAAGTCTTTATAATGATCATAACATAAGTTATAAAATTGATTTATAACTTTACATTTTACATTCTCATATTTTAATTTGTTTGTATTGTTTCAAAGCCACAAGTCATAGAATTCAGTTACAGGTTATACAATTAATTTATAACTTATAGTTTGGTTAGTTACTTTGGTTATAAAGTATTATGTTATAACTTATAATTTTTTTTTTAGTATTAGTTATTAAGTTTCATTTAATCTGAATTTGAAATCATACTTAGTCAGATATGGTTGACTTCAAGTCTTTTAATTTTTTTAAAAAATGTTTCCTTTAAAAGATATTTGCAAATTCCTTAATAATAATAACTGTTCTGTATTAGTTTTTTTTCCCTTGCGTTACAGAAGAATCATTCCTCTAACATTTTCTTGCAGGATTGCATTATTATTTACCTATTACAACAACTATTCTAAGTTATTCTCTAACAAGTTTTTTTTATAACTCTTGATTAATTTTTTAAAATACTATTCATAATCTCATGAGTGGAGAATAATTATCATTACCAATACTTTCTTTTGTAGCATTGCCTTAGATAAAGAGAAATCACAACTAACAAGAAAAGCTGTTAACAACGTTAAAACATCTTTTCCTATGTTAAAATGAATTCATGTAGGAAATTAATTTAGTAAGTCTATTTCAAATAAATCAGTACATAAATGTTTCTTTTCTTTCTCTCTCCTATCATAATTAAACCTAAACCTATTGCATGCCTAAACTTTTTTAACCCTCTCCTCAAGACTCAAACCTCTACACCTGATTAGTAGAACCCACCGACTCCACTATAATACCTATGTTGTCATCCCCAGAAGAGGCCCTCATTTGAGGATGAACCCTTCCATTTTCATAGTATCAGACCACCACTAAGATTACATCAAATAATGTATATGCCCTAGCCACCATATCTATTGGTAGGAGCCTTGCAATATGAATCATTTCCCTTTCAAAATACATGTGATTCCTTAGCCACAACCCTATCCTCATAGTATCCAAAAAGGTCATCCGTACCATATCCTCATCAAACTTCTTGATGGGAATAATTCCTCCCACCCATGCCTTTGAACCATGCAACATATAACCACAAATTGCTTCATCCAATACGGCTGCATTCACAAAAGATGGATTAATATAGATCTCTTGAATCTTCATCAACGTCTTGTACTCAGGTAACATATAATATATGTTTGAGTACAATATGGACAATACTTGAGTCTGATAGATAGGTTACAGTTCCATTGGCCTCAACACCCCATCTCCTATTATGCTCCTTATTGCATGCTCCACCTCTCCAAGCATTGCCTGAAATAGTTCATCAAAATCTCTCCTCAGGTATGTTGACTCTAGTGGAAATACACATGTTAAAATGGGAATCATCACTCAAAGATTCAACGCTTTGTGATCCATTTCCTCTCTAAAACCTACATTCAAAATTCATAAGAAATATAAGTGTTTTTTCATGACAAAAAGATACTTTTGCATACTCTACTTTCATATGCTTTACCTTCACCTAGAACTAGCTCGAATGAAGTTTTTTGAGTAAGAATCTAAATGCTTCTCTCAACTTCATTCTCTTTGTTTGCAACTTATATAATTTTTTTTTCCCTTTTCTATTTGATTACATTGTTGACTACCCAATGCATGTTAGTGCATTCTTTTTTGGCATACTTGCAACTATCTATTCTAGTTATATTCCTTTGTAACTGCTAAACTTCTATCATTGCTTCAACGTCTTTGTTCATGTATGCACAAAAATTAGTTTTTTTTAGTTGTTCATGTAATATGCTTTTTTGGCTTTCATCATTCTGAAATTTTGGTTATATTATTTTTTAACAAAAAAGAGTGCTCTATTTTCTTTGGTGGTCATTCCTAATGATCATGCATTTCTTTGATTGTGATAGATTTCTGTATTTCAAGTTATCAAAAATTTCTATTTAAGACATTTTGTCTTTATTCAAAATATTCATTCTATTTGATATATTTTTATAGAAGGATCCTGTCAATGCTTTTTAAAGGTAAATATTGTGACTTATCATATATTTATTTAAGTATATATGGGTGCACACATATATACCTAGATAAATATATCATTTTATTTATGACTATCATGATTTAGAAATTGATATATACCTTCAAAAAATGAATTAAGTACTCATGTTTACTCTCAAAGGATTTTATACCTAATATCCATACTTTGTTTATTTTTCCATTGATATTCCTTGGATACTTGCATTTACCTTAAATGGATTATGAGTTATCTTACACATTTGCCTTCATTGTGATATTTTGACATCCACTTAGTTGCACTTTTATGCTTTTATAGCATCATTCTATGCCCATGTTGGCACTTTACTATTTTATACCATTGATCTACATGATTTATATGATATATTTTTTTGAGTTGCCTAGGGAGCCAATTTTTTAAGGTTAACTATGTAGGTCCCCTCAATATAACTGATACATAGTTTCCTTATCTGGCCCATGGAGTATCCCTCCATCCTATATTGGTATGCACTCATTTTATATGGAGTTCCCCTCCATTTGGTTCTATTGGTTCCACTTTGAAAGATTGATATTTATATGGAGTTTCCCTCCATTTGATTCTATATGCTCTACTTTGAAAGGTTGATATTTATGGAGTTTTCCCTCCATGTTGTTCCATTTTGTTCCTCAATAAAGAGGATGTTATTATTGGAGTTTTTCCCTCCAAATTTAGATGATTTGATCCAATTTGAAGGCAATATGTTGTTAAATCCTCATAATCCATTCCTTTGAGTATCCTAACAAAATCATGATAATACTAATTTGATAAGCATTTCTTTCCTTTTACTTTATTTTCATATATTAATGTGATAATGATCTACATACTTTATTTCTTAGATCATGAGTCATGCATGTTATGGATTGATCATCCATTAACTTGCAGTGGGATGATTCATTAAGTGGACTATCTATATCCACATGATTGATGCAATGTTGATGCAAGTATCATTAGTTGGACTTGTTTGTGGTCATTAGTACATTAGTATAATATACCTTTCATGAGAATACTGATCAAATTTTTTGATAATATTTTGAGCATATACTTCATCTTGATATCAAGTTATCTCCATTGTTTTGTGATAACATGTTTTATTTTTCTCATTATTTCTCTGAGAGTTTTATTATCCTTATTCAAAAGCATTTATAATTTGCATATAAGATGAAATACTTCTTGTGGATAGTTGTGTTGTTTCTTGTGTCTATGTTTTTCAGGTAATCCATCTAGGCACATACAAGATTTTGTGTACTTTAATGACCTATCCACTTGGCTCTATGAAGATCTACCTACACTCACAAGAGACCTTTCACATAATTGAAGAGATTCTCAAAGCTCAAGTTGTTGCTATTTAGCATATCATTGTAAAATTTGGGTTTAATACCCTTTGATGTAATTTCCCCAAGTAAAGATTAAAGGGGGGTGTTAGAATTTATAATCTTTCCTTGGTTGTATCTATTAAATGGGATAAGCCAAGGTATCCCTTAAGTTTTTTGTCCTCTAGTCCACATGTGAGGACAAGTCTTTTTTTGTAATTCCATTATTAAAGAAAATAATTTATTCCTCCTTAAGAGGATTATGATACTTGTCAAGAACACACTTATGAATGTGGCAATCATTCACTGGGGAGTTACAAATAACACCTCTTCTCATCTCTTTATAAGAGATGCTTCTCTCTCATTCTAAACACACAATCATAATGTAGTTCATGTAATGAGCCCTATGGCTCACCATTGTCTCCTTCTCTCTCTTTCTTCATTCTTAGGCATTTGCCTCATTCATATAATTCACAAGGGGTTTTCTTTGCTTTCCCCTTTCAAAATTTGTGCCTCCATTCTTGTGTTGATCTTGGAAAGCTCTTTAAAGTATGGTAATTATGTTCATCACAAGATCTCTTGGATTAATTTATAATTCGTTAATTTTAGTTAATTTTGAATTTATTATTTCTAGCAAAATTCTACACTTTTGGAAAGGTCTCAAAATTCTACATAGGGCTATTTCTTTAGGTTTTGATTTTATAGCTCATATGAGGGCTCAAACACTCAATTAAAAAGAATTAGTGTATTTTCAAAAAATGGGTCCCTAGGGCACAAATGATTATAATTTTCTAAAATTATGATATTTTTGGAAAGGTTTATATTTTTTTAGCATGGGTCTCTTTTTTGTATTTAGGGTTTTGGGTCCAAATTCATGACATATAGGTCCAATCTTATTGATTAGGTTAAAAATCATGATTAACTCGCATGTAATTTGCACCAAGTTTAATGCATGATATGAGTTGTCATATTTCATGGAATCAAATAGTTCAATATATTTTCATGTGAATTTTCCTATTTCTTCATGATTTTATACACTTGATTGAAGTTTGTGAAGGTAACTTGGAGGTTTATAGAGCAAAAAATGGAAAATATTTGAAAGCATGAAATCAAGGTGCAAACATTTCAAAAAATCTCATTTGAATTATAAAAAGTGATCATTGTTTTCTTTTTCATTGTAAAATAATTTTCTTTCTTTTGTCAAATCATTTGGTGTGTCTTCCCAACATTGAAAAAAGGGCTTTAAATGAATCATGCACATTTGGATTTGGGCTTAAAATAATAAACCCCTTTTGTCTTTTAATCCCCAAGATTTTCTTATTGATGTTCTCTTCTTACATCCTTGTTAAGGAGTTTGAGGGGAACCTAACTAAGGGATATTGAATTTTTTTTTTAGGGGGGCTTCTAATGAAGTGATCACTCTAGGGGATGACCTCAACTCTCATGTTTTGGTAGAGTATAAATAGTGTGGCTTAAATCTAAAGGCATGCCTCTTGGAAGTAGTAATATTTTCAATCTTGGCTAAGCCCCAAAGAACTTTATACCTTTGGGAAGTGAAGGTGGAGATTGGGTTACCATTTCCTCCTAGCTATTTGGTAGTATCCTCCTTCATTTATAGATTTGGGCCTCATGTACCTTATGTATATCGAGGACATCCCCTAGTTGAGCTTGTACATCCTTATAGAAACCTCAATAGGCTATTGGTGTATTTGATGTGCTTGAATATTTAGAACCTTCCCCACTTTTTTAAAAAGGGGACTCATCCATTAAATTGAGCCTTAAGTATTCTTTCCTTTTATATGCTCTCAAAACCACTATGGGATTCACACCCTATGCTACCAAACCTCATTCAAGTCTAGATGATCATGAGCTTTCCTCTATCATTAAAAAGTATATAGACTTACCTGCTAGTCTCTCTAAACACATGATAGATGATCATGATTTCTCCTCTATCATTAAAAAGTATCAAGACTTACATGCTAGTCTCCCTAGACACATGATAGAAACAAAGAAAGTGCTAGAGAAAAAGATTACATTGTTACATGAATCTTCCTTAAGACCTTTACATAAACGTGAATCATCTTGTTTAAGGTCTGCATCTTCTATTCCAAGACATCAATTATCTTCCTATTTTATATCTAAAGACCTCTTGAGAGAGAAAGTGATTAATAACTCCTCTGAGAATATGCCAATATTTCATGATGGGCGTATCTTTGACTGAGATGAGAATGAAAAAAATAGTCCTAGACATACTTTTGAGAGAAATTTTACTCCTTTTGAATTTTCATATGATATGGTGCTTGAGACCTTAGTTACAAATAGGATCATTACTTTCCCATAAATTTTTTTTACACCTTATGAACCTAAGGTGAAACGTTCATGGTGCAGAGATGATCACTATTGCAGCTACCATACAAGAAAAGGTCATAAAACTAAAGATTGCATTGCATTGAAATGTATAATTCAAGATCTTGTTAATGATGAAATCATTGATGTTGAAATTCCTAAAGACTTATGTAATGAAGATGCTTGTCTTGAGCAAGATCATGTTGATGAACCTATTCTAGTGATGATTTCCTTGATACCTCCATTTCTTCCAATGCTTATGCATCTCCCAAAACTTCAAAGCTACCCAACATTCTTCCATCAAATAAAGGTCCTAATGCTTTTCATGTAGTTCCCTATAGTTATCCTCAAGGGCTACCTCTAAAAGAAACTCAAGCTAATCTACACTTGGGTGAAAACCTTTTTCATGATACTAAGACTAAAGATGCTCAACCTTCATGTGATGCTATGTCTACTATGCCAAATTTGGCTAGTCCTTTGTTACCCCTTCAAGATCCTATCATTAAAAGTTCATATACTCCAGTCCTTAGAAGTGGCTTCATGTCAACAAGACTCTCAAAAAGATAAAAATAAAAATGTCAAGAAAGATAAAGATCAAGAATCCCTTCATTTCCTTCAAGACATCATCCCTTCATATCCTATGTCTTAACAAAGTTCTATGCCTATTTTATCCAAAGAAACTAGTCAAGATCAAAGAATCCCTTCTTGTTCTACTTCTCCATATTCACTTCAAAACTGTGATCAAGCTTCAAATACTCCTATCAAAGGCATTTCTCCTATTAAAGATACTCATGAGTCTATTGATTGTTTTGGTCATATTGCTTACTCTAAAGATGCTAATATCCCTATTCACTATCCCTTCACATCTCCTAAATCTATGCTTGGTCCTTATCCATCAAAGATAAAGCCTTCAAACCTTCCATCTATATTGAGACATTATGTTCCTCCATCTCTTACTTTCACTCCTATCTCATCTCCTAGCTCTCCTATCATAGCTTTAGATCAATAAAAGACACTCATCCTTGATGAATTCTCATTCATATATCCATATGAACTAGTCATATAATACTTATTCATCCACAAATCCCAAGTCTTTTGGAAGAAATTTGGATGATCAATTTAAGAGAAAACATAAGAATCCACTGAAAAATGAATATCCCTATGTCCCATCTAATCAACATGTGAATGAAAAGAAAGAACAATTATTCAAGATATGACAAAGGTCTACTATCCAAAGAGCTAAATCAAAGAAAATATGGGTTCCTAAATCCATCATTGAAGAAATGTGCTCTAAAGCATCCAAAAGAAAAGAAAAATCTTAAGCTATATGGATGACCAAGTCTCTTTTGAAGGACTTGAATATTGAAAATACTTCAAAGTTGGCATTCAAGCTTCCAAAGGCTTCCACTCCATATTCTTCCAAAAATGTTTCTAAGAAGCTTCCAAAGGCTTCCACTCCATCTCCTTCCAAAACTCTCTCACTTCCTCGTACATCTAAACCTCAATCGATTTCCTCCATGATTACTCCATCATTTCATAACCCTTCAAGTTGTGTGTCGATGTTGATCTTTCCTACTTACTCGCCTACCATTATGCAATATTTTCAAGCCTATACTTACTTGCTATCCATATTCCTTTTATCTTTACAAAGCATAAAACCTTGTCCTCCATATAAATTATTTACCACCTCCTTTCCATCATCCTATTAGCATCTTTGAACATACCTTTATATTATCTTGGCTTATCATGACGTATCTTTCCTATAGAAGCACTATCTAAATTGAAATAACTTGAGCTCTTTCTAAAAATTCAAAAAAAGAAAAAAAAAATGTGCCTTAGTGAAAACCATTTGTTGTGGCATCTTGGTAGCAAGAGTAAAGATAAATAAATTTATTCTATGGTGAAAGCTACTTCTTGTGGCACCTTGGATAAGTACCATGATGAAAACCTGGTAAACATGCATAGTTCTTCCATAATCCATCCATTCCATTCCTTCCTCTTTGACCTTGACAATGTTGAGCTATTCTTGCATATTGGCTATTTTATCCATCAAATTCCCTATTATGATTTTTTATTCACTCACAGCCTACATATTTTCCTTCATTCTTATTATTTTATCCTACCACTATCCTATCCATTTGACCCCTTGGTTTGGATCACATAAAAAAAGACATGGTTCTTAGGCCTCTTGACATGCCTACTCTTTTGGACTACATGATTTCATGCTATCTTTATTATCAGCTTCAACTACTTATCCCACATGCTATCTCCTTTCATGGCTTTCTTTTCTTGTCCAACACATGCTTTATATGGTTATCTTTCCCTAGCTTGGGTACTCTTGAGGAGTCAGTCCTTGAGGATCACTTTCTCTTGCTTCATAAATTCCTTTCTTATCCATCATATCCACCAACTTGTTGCTCCATCATGTCGTATACCTTGCTAGACATTGGGACACATTGATGTGATCTTTCTTGAGAGCAAGTAATCTCTATGTCATTATAAAAATCCAAAATAAATCATATATGATACTAAAAAAAAATCCTAAAAAGCATAAAATGCCTTGGAAAAAATTATTATATTAGTGAAACCCTAGCAATAGAAGCTTTGATGTATCACAAAAAAAAAATCAAATATCTTAAAAATACAAAAAAAAGAAGTTCTGGAAAAAAAAAAAATATAAATAAAAAAATTTAAAAAAATCTTGCCAAGTGGTGAAAACCTAGAAACAAGTGCTACTTGAGGCCTTTGCACCCCTATTTCTTAGCACATGTCTTCGACACTTAGCCTTTCTCCGTCATTCCTTGACCTTGTTTCTTTGGATTGGAATTGGTCTTTGTATTTGTCTAGGGGGCATAAGTGTGTTAGATTTGGTCTCTTGGATGTGTTAGCCTTGAGGACACTACACAAACGGTGTTTTTCAACACCACACCAATTGTATTTTTTGGTGCAACCCTTGACATTGAGTTTTTTTCAATACTTATTGGTTTTTCCTTATGATGAGATCATGATATGGTCTATTTTGTCATTTCATTTTCAATTTAATTTGCAATCTTTTTAAGGACTTTTCTGTTCAAGAACATGATGTTTATGATGTTTATGATGATTTCAAACAAATGTGTGCATAATTACTTTTTAGGATAAAAATGAATTTTCTGTGAAAAGATATGTCATTTAATTACAAAATAGTGAGAATGATGGTTTTTCTTCCTTAGCTAGGTTGGGTAGTTCTCTTGCAGCAATGTGACATAGGGTAAACTACTTTAGATAACATGTTTTGAATAAGTCTTGATGTATGTTATTATTTTGGAGGTGCTAACATTTTGTATATATAAAAGAAAATTCAAGACAACCAAGCGGGAATCAAAGTGGTTGCTCACATTAACAGACCAGCCTTGAGTGGACGAAATTTAGGGGTCATGAGCACCTAAATTATTGTTCTATTTGGCACCAAAATTAATGCACCTCTTGTAATAACCAATGCCATCACTTTTTTCAATAGTTTATGAATCTTAAATCTAGGAAATATGTTCCTAGTTTGTCTTTTAAATAATTGGAAGTCGGTGTTCTAGAAGAGCTAGGTTTTTAGTTAGTCATTTTTCAATAGAAATAAGAAGTTGCTAAGTTTTTAACTATTGAATATAATCTTGTTGTTCATTAGTATGTACATTTTATTGTTATGAATAAAAAGATAATTTCAAGTTTTCATCTCTAAGTTATTTTACTTCACTTCTCTAGGGGGGCCCACACAGGGAGTGAACTAATTAGTTAGCATAGGATTTATATTCAGTTTGTAGAACCTAAGTAGACTATGTTGTTCCAGTAGCCACCAATAACAAAATTAGTAGACTGTTCCTGCAATGTAGGCAATTGAAGTAATTCTTAGCTATATTTTCATGCTTTATTAAAATAGATTTAGTTCTCAAATTTAGCATAAATTTCCTATAGTTCAAGCACTTGAATTTTCGTAGAGTAGTTCTTAGGTTGAGATAAGTTTGAAGCATATATTTTGCAAACACCATTTTAAGTTTATGTCCCTAGTTGATAAATTAAATGATTCCAAATGATTTGGATAAGAATGACTTGATATGTCCAATATTGGGTTAAGTAGTCCATTATTATAGGATTTTGATCCCTTTCTTTGGCCAAGCATTTTTGGTGCCATTGTCGGGGATGGTGTTAATTCAAACTAGTCTTTCTAGTTGTATTTCTATTTCTTGTAGAATAGAGCTTAGTAGTAAAGAAGCATGTTATGCATAGAAGAAGAGACCACTTAGGGAGATTCCTTCCTCATGATAATCAAGAAGAACCATTCAATGATGTTCAACCTAAACTACATGAACCCCAAGGAGTGAACGATGAAGAAAAACTCTTTGAAAATCCATTTGTTGACATTGACACTGAATAAGAAGAATCACTCCACTTGAATGAACTTTTTGATGAGCTTGAATATCAAGATAATCCACTAGCCATTGTTATCTATCAAGCACCACCTCTTACTCCAAGAATGGCTATGCCTACCTTTCCTTTTCCTATCCCACCTCAGTATGGGAACCAAAATTTGAAGAACATACCTGCTACTACACTTCCAATATTCTATGGCCTTATTATAGAAGACCCTAAAACCTTTCTCTTTGAATTTTAAATTCTCTATAGAACCTAAGACTACAAAAATGATGCCCATAAGGTGAAATTATTTCGCTCTACTTTGAAGGAGGCTACTCTTCGATGGTTCATGGGGTTGGGTGCAAGTGCTATAGCAAATTGGAATTAAATGAGTGATTTTTTTTTCAAAAATATAAAGAATTTGTTGGAGGTCAAGATATGAAGGGGTATGGCATCACAAAAGGAGGGTGAAACCATGGAAGACCATATTTCTAGATTCTTGTTAAATGTGCAACAAAATACACAACATAACCTAAATGACGAATCTAAAAAGCATCTTTTTCTAAGAGGTGTGCAAGAAGAAAGCATCAAAGCCCTAGAACTAATGGCTAAAGGAGATGTTGCACAAAAAACTTGGAATGACGTCAAGGAGATATGTCAGAACTATTCAAGGGCTACTATGAAGAAGGGTAGAGGACTAAGGAGCCTACCACATAAGACCAATGGTGGGTCAGGAGTATCAAAGATGGAGTTATCTAATCTGCTGTCTAACTTCAAGAAAGATATCATTAATGATGTTACTACTCAATTAGATACCATGCAAGATTGAAGAAAACAAGATGAAGCTAATTCTATGTTGATCAAATTTTTCTCTCATTGTAGGGAAAGGATGAAGAACTACACATGCAAGACCATTGTAGTAGTGAATGCATAACCAATGTCCACTAAGTTCAAAGCAATTGATGAGGATATAGGAGAATTGATTTATGTTCCTCAAAGATGACCATGGTCTTAGAGAAAAGGTATGCCTCAAGACCCTCTAAATAATTTTGGTTATAATAGTAATTAGTGGCAAGGCAATATTCACCTAAATTTTTTCCCTCAAGGAAATATTGGAACAATAATTGGCCCAACTAGAAACTATGGTATAATCAAGCCTACAATCAACCAACTTAGTATCCTAGTAGAGTACTCAATGGCCTCAATGAAATAACTAGTATCCTCAGTGGGGCCTTAATCAACAACCTTTGTATCAAGGGAATTGGCAAAAACCACCTAAGGGGGGGCCTAGCCAATCACCTTAGTGGAAACTCTTGATGCCTCCACCTCAGCAATAATCCTTGATGCCTCTACCTCCTATAGCCAATGCTAGCCCACAAAAGAAACCACAAGTTCTTGCTCAACCATCACCAAATCCCAACAATAAGTAGCAGGATTATTCTTTGCAGATCAATGCTATTCATCTTAGGTCTAGAACCAAGTTATTTGCACCTAAAGGACCTATAATAATTGATGTCTCTAATACTAAAAATATTCCAGCAAGTCAACCAGTTGATGTTCCAATTTCCTTATCTGTACAAGCACCTACTCCTCCATTTCCACAAAGGTTAGTTCCTGTAACTCTATCTAAATCAAAGCCTATAGCAACTGGTCTCCTAGACTAACTTAAGCAAATGACTATATAGATCCCCTTATTGGATGTGCTTAGGGAGATTCCCTTTTACAATAAAACATTAAAGGAAGCGTGTGTCAAGAAATTTTATAGAAAGAAAAAGGATCCTCCTATTCTCTATGTGTTGGGAAAATTTTTTGATTTAATGTTGAGAAAAACCCTGATGCCTAAATATTCTGATCTAGGAGGTCCTATTGTTACCATACATATAAATGTCATCCAAATTTAGAATTTTTTGATTGATTTAGGAGCATCAATAAATGTCATGACCAGAGAAGTCTTGTTAAGACTTAGCATTACTAGATTAAGAGATACTCCTACAATTCTTTAGTTAGTAGATAATTCAATTGTCAAACCTAATGGTATGATAGAAGATATCATTCTAACCTTGGATTCCTTAGATTTTAGTGAGTGGTACTTAGCATATTTTTTGACATAGCTATTGATTGTGTTGAGATCTATATGGATGATTTCACTACTTATAGTGACACATTTGAATAAGCTCATGCTAACTTGGAGAAGGTGTTAAAAAGGTGTTAAGAATACAACTTTTCTCTTAATAGTGAGAAGTGTTATTTCATGATGGAAGGAGTTTTTCTTGGGCACTACCTTTCCTCTTTTGGAATTCAAGTGGATCTTGAAAAGATTGCTCTCATTACTAATTTACCCATGCCAACCAAGCAAATAGATGATAGAAGCTTTCTTGGACATGCTAGATACTACAGAAAATTCATTTTAGTAAGCTTTCTACTCCTTTGTATAACCTACTTAAGAAGAAAGCTAAATTTGAGTGGACAAAAGATTGTGAAGCAACATTCCAACAATTGCAGGATGTTTTGACAATAACACCTATTCTTAGAGGACCTGATTAGAAGTTACCCTTCCAAATTCATATTGATGCATTTGACACTAGTTTAGGGGTAGTTCTCAAAAAAAAATAAGGTACTATTGAGCATGCCATTTATTATATTAGTAAGAATTTGCAAGGTGCTGAGATGAATTATACTATCAATAAAAAAGAATTGCTTACTGTTGTGTATGTACTTAATAAATTTTGGCATTATATCACAAGATATGAGGTTTTTGTTTACATTGACCACTCTACTATAAAATAATTGATGAATAAACCTACCATATTTGGTAGATTAGTATGTTGGCTACTCCTCATGCAAGAGTTTAATGTAAAGATAATAGATAAACTAGGTCGAGCCAATGTAGTAGCAGATTTTCTATCATGACTTCAAGTACCTAATGATCCTATAGGCATAGATGAAAAAATTCCTAATAAGCATCTATTTTCAATAGAAAGTTATAACCTATGGTTCACAAATATAGAAAATTACCTTGCTACAGGAAGAACACCACCACACTTTTCACCCAAGTAGTGCTTTCTATTGGTGGAAAAGAGTTTCAATTTCTCATGGATAGTTGGATTGATGTTTTACACTAGACCAAATCAAGTAACTCGTTGGTGTGTAAGAGAATATGAAACTTATGACATCCTACGGGTATGCCATGATGAACCATGTGGGGGTCATTTTGCAGCAAAAAGAATAGCCTACAATATTTTAACAATTGGATACTACTGACCTACTCTCCATAAAGATACAACAAAGTATACAAGGTGATGTGATCAATGCCAACTCATGGAAAGGCCCACTAAAACTAATGAAATGCCCCTGTAGCTATAGGTGGTAGTCACACCTTTTGACAAATGGGGTATTGATTTTGTTGGTCCAATAGAGCCCTCTTCTCATGGAAAATCATACATCTTAGTATGTACTAATTATGCAACTAAGTGGGTTGAAGCACAAGCTATGACACGTGCACAAGATCACAAAGTAGCTAATTTTTTATACATGAATGCATATTCACTAGATTTGGAGTACTTAGGGAAATTGTCATGGATCAAGGAGCTCAATTCACATCAAACTTGATTGTAGAACTTATGAAGAAGTACATGATCCATCATGGTACATCATCCCCATATCATCCTCAAGCTAATGGTCAAGTAAAAATCACAAATGGAGAGATAGAAGAAATCCTCACTAAAACAATTGCTATTCACAAACGAGACTGGCTTACCAGGAAGCAACAATTTGGGCTTATAGGACTACATGGAAGAGCACCATTGGATTTACCCCATTTGAATTACTTTATGGTAAATCTAATTCCATGCCTATAGAATTTGAACACAAGACTCTAAAAATTGCTTTAGAGAAAGATGTTGATCTTTCAAAGGCTCAAGAAGATAGGTTTCTATAGTTGAATGCCCTTGATGAATACCATAAATCTACCTTGCATAATATAGAGATTATCCAATAGTAGAAAAACAAATGGCATGATAAGTTCATCCATGATAAGAAGTTTTCTATTGGAGATAGGGCCCTCTTGTATGATTCCTATTATTAAAAAAATCTAGGCAAATTCCAAACTCGTTGGCTTGGACCATATGAAATCATTTCTATGTTTGAGAATGGTGCAGTGCAACTCTCTACCATTGATCTTATTCACTTCAAACTCCTTGTTAATGGAAACCATTTAAAACTCTACCATTAGCTATATATTCATGAAGAGTTCCTATAGCAATTTTAGTCATCTACTGATCCTACAATTCCTACAACAACTATAGATGAGTTTCTTGCTCATTTGCCATCCTCTCTCTAAAATAATTTCACTCATCATAATAAATTACTTTATTTGTGAAAGTATTTTTTTCATAATAATTCCACCTCATGCCACTTTTTCTCATCTTCCACCTCACCTCACCCTTCATCAACTTGCATGATAGTGTCAAATAACAACACGAATTAATAGGTCTGTACACATAATCAAGTTAAAATTTTTTCTCAATCTGTTGTTCTATTTTTAGTTACCTTTGTCACTAGAAATTGTAGGAGCAATTGCTTAATTTAGTTGGGCGGATGGGTATTATATTTCATTTTTTTTTGTTATCATTAAATGTCAATTAAATGTTGATGCTACTCTTTATGTGCCACCACATATTGTGTAATTTACATAAATCATGATAAGAGAATAATGTGATATGATAGTCACCTCTATGTCACATACCTTTTGCAAGTTGGTAAGTATGAGTTTAGCTAAGGTACTTAATGAGAAATTAAGTGATCTTAAATGCTAAAAATGTTAGTTGCTTAAAACAAGTACTATCAATTGTCTTCTCATTTGTTGCAAGTTTCTCCATTTTTGAAATAACTCTTTTAATCACTCCAGATGAACAATGGGGGGTGGTTTGTTAAGAAGAGAATTAACTGACTATACAACATTGTTGGGAGACCTAGTTTGCCTACCTTTATTTCAAAGTAGGGGGTGGACAAATTGCATGTTCAAACTATCTGCATGGAATGAGGAGCTTGCCTTAGAATTCTTGCGAATGTTGAGGGATGGTTTTTCTATAGTCAGAGGAGTAAGGATTTAATTTTCACCCAAAATTGTAGTAGATATAATAGAATTTCCATGAGAAGGAGAGTATTTTTTAGATGCATTAGAACCAATTTCAGCTAGAGCCTAATTTATATTGCATACAGACCCATGGCTTTAGATAGACTGGAAACAAGGTACAATTTGCACATCTTTACTAGCACCATTTAACAAATGTGCTACTTATATTGTGAGATATTTTACTTGTGAGGGGAGACATTCATATTTGCATGACATGCATTTCAAATTTTTGAACTGCCTAAGACATGATGACTACCCTTTGAATGTTTCTCATTTTATGTATCATATTATGTTAAAAGGAGCCACTAGAGTACAAAAGAACCTTGAAGGATGTTTCACACCACTATTTTATTAAGCTCATAATAGAAAAAGCCCTTAGGGAACATCTTGGGATGATTTTGTTGAAAAAAAGTGCAAAACCTTGTTAGGAAACTTTTAGATCAAGTTGAAGAGGAAAGTGAACCTCAAGAAAATTTTGTAGACCCAACACTAGGTTCTTCCTTAACCAGATCAAGGATGTCACAAAGAACCTCAATTTCCACTCTCGTAGCTTCTACCTCCAAGTGGGGACCAACATCTAATAAGGGTAGAAGGAAAGTTAAAATTTCCCCAAATACTGGCTCTCCTAGAGTTCCTAAGGTTTATAAGAAGAAAAAGGAGAATATACAGGAAACATCTCTAGCACCTCCTGCAACTTCAAAAGTAGCAGAAGTACCCTTTAGGTGTAAAGCTCAAAGGAGCCAGTTGACTATAAAACCTAATGAGGGTGTGCCTTTTCAATTCCCTATGTCCAAAAATGTAGTTACTAGAAATGAGCAATCCTCTTCCTCTAACAAAGATAAGATCATCATTAAAGAGGGTGAAAGTGCAGAACATGTACATGTAGTAGCAGTAACATCCTCTATCTAGCCACCCATCATTTCCATAGATTCAAATGATGATGATAGTGTATATGTTGGAGTTTTAGATTCTCCTTCAACTTAAAGAGAAAAATATCATGAAGAAGATGTTGGAATAAATTTTAATGTAGTTAATACTATTGCTAGATAGATTCTTTCTCAAGGACTTGATGCTTTAGCATCTGTAGCCCAAAAAATTGATCCTATTGATCCTTCACCTAAGATAAATGTTACTTTCCATCTTGGTTCCACTATTTCATTGTTAAAAATTATTTCACAGTTATCTAGCCAGTTAATTTAGGAGAGGGAAGAATGGAAAATAGAGAGAGAGAGCCTAGAAAAAACCATCTTCAATCAAACTCAAGATTTGACTAAGAAGGATGAGGAGATTGAGAAATTAAGTGGTAAACTTAAAAAATTCATTGGTATGATTCCTAAATTAATCTCTTGCCACTCTTCTTCTCCTATTTACGATCCCTTTTTGAAAGAAAAATTTGTTAATTACCAGATGACCTGTATAATGTAGGGTTAAAGTTTAACATGGAATACTCCTCATGAATTCTTCCAAGCTTTTCATGTTTCCCCTGTAGCCATTCAAAATTTTCTCTATGAAATTTTTTTACATAATTTATTAGTAATTGATAACAAAGATTAGAACCCTCTAGCTTATGTGTGTGATATTCAACTTAGGGCATTGATGTCTTGGATCCAAAATAAAATTACCAGGGAAAACTAGGCACATCAATACAAGGAATTAAAGTATGAGATGCCACTTTTTCTTAGACCTAAGGCCAAGGATGCCAAAACTCTGTACTATGAATGGTTGAAAATTGCTTACTAAAAACCCAAAATTCAGATTATTCTTCCTTTATGAGAAATAGTTTATTAGGAATATAAAGCTATGGCAGAAATAGATCTTCTTGTAACATGGTAGGTAAATCAATGGTACTGGATATGATTAAGTGAGAACCTATAGAAGAGGGAACCTCATTCTCCTCTAAATTTTATCATGGCCACTCGATAAGCACCCTAGTACATCAAGCTAGGGGAAGAAAGAAAAAATGATAGGATTCCTTTAACTTTTCAGCCTCCACTGTTGTTGTCCCCATTGCTTGCTAAGTAGCAAGATTTAGAGAAATTTGATATGTCAGAAGAGCTCTGTAGATGGGAAAGGTATAGGGAGAGTAAAGGTTTCTATTGGAACACTACTACAAGAGGTAAACTACAAAGTGTTGCCTCAAATTTTAGGATGACTATGAGGGTGAAAAATTTCATGTTTTCTTGAGGACAAGTCAAAGTTTTAGTTGGGGGGAATGATGAGACCAGAATATGGTCTATTTTGTCATTTCATTTTTAGTTTAATTTGCAAACTTTCTAAAGAATTTGATGTTCAAGAACATGATGTTTATGATGTGTATGATGATTTTAGAAAAATGTGTGCATAATGACTTTTTAGGATCAAAATGAATATGCTATGAAAAGATATGTTATTTAATTACAAAATAATGAGAATGATGCTTTTCCTTTCTTAGCTAGGTTGGGTAGTTCTCCTACAGCTATGTGACATAGGGTAAACTAATTTAGATAACATGTTTTGAATAAGTCTTGATGTATGTTATTTTTTTGGAGGCACTAAACCATTTTTTAGATATAAAAGCAAAGTCAAGACAACTAAGTAGGAGTCAAAGTGATTGCTTGCATTAATAGACCAACCTTGAGCGAAGGAAATTTAGGGGTCATGAGCTCCTAAATTACTATTCCATTTGGTGCCAAAATTAATGTACCTATTGTAATAATAAATGCTATCACTTGTTTTGGTAGTTAATGAGTCTTAAATCTAGGAATTTTGTTCTAGTTTGTGTTTTAAATAACTAGAAGTCTGTGTTCCATAAGAGCTAGGTTTTTAGTTAGTCATTTTTCAATAGAAAGAAGAAGTTGCTGAGTTTTTAAGTACTGAATATAATCTTGTTGTTCATTAGTATGTACATTTTATTGTTATGAATAAAAAGATTATTTCAAGTTTTCATCTCTGAGTTATTTTAATTCACTTTTCTATGGGGGCCCATACAGTGAGTGAACTAATTAGTTAGCATAAGATTTATATTCAGTTTGTAGTACCCAAGTAGACTCTGCTATTCCTGTAGCCACTAATAATAGAATTAGTGGTCTATTCCTACAATATAAGTAGTTGAAGTAATTCTCATCTCTATTTTCATGCTTTATTAAAATAGATTTGGTTCTCAACTTTAGCATAAATTTCCTATAGTTTAAGCACTTGAATTTTCATAGAGTAGTTCTTAGGTTGAGATAAGTTTGAAGCATATATTTTGCAAACACCATTTCAAGTTTACTTCCCTAGTTGATAAATTAAATGAGTCCAAATTAGTTCGATAAGAACCACTTGAGATGTCCAATCTTGGGTTAAGTAGTCCATTGTTGTAGGATTTTGATCCCTTTCTTTGGCCAAGTACCTTATCCAATTTTTTAATGTGATCTTACCTACTTGCAAGAATTTGATCCTTATCCTCAGAACTCAGTATTAGTTAACACACTTAGATTTTTAAACAAAAGCACTAAATTCTTGAGCTATGTCATGATCTTTGCTTTGTGTGTTGATTTTTATTGATTTTTGTTGAGTGTTCTTGTCCAATAAGTCTCTTTGGTATGCATAGCTAGAGGACTTGGGGCATGGGGCATGTTTTTATTTTCTTTCTACTTGTGGGTGTGGTCTTGAAACTCTAGAGTGTCTCTTGTTTTCCCCTTGAAACACTTAGGAGAGTGGAGGCATCATCCTTGACTATCTTTGTACACCCATTCTTATGGTCATCTTGGCCTCTGTGCCTTGGTGCAAGCATAGATTTTCCACATTAAATTGGGTAAGCTAACATTGAATTCATCTTGACCTTTATGTCTTTGATGCTTATGTTAGAATATTTTCACATTCCAATCTAATATAGATCACATTTATATGTTCATAGTTGTGCTTGTGACCAATGAGGCCAATTATTGCCACTATTTTATGATAGTTTTAAACACTTTTTTTAACACTCTATTTTATTTTCAGCAAGACATTTGTGAACTTATGTTTACCTAAACTGATGATTAACCTATGGGTAGATAGTATGTAATCTTTTCCCAATATTATATATATAATGTAGTATTTCATATAACCATTAGAATGTGTATTCTCATATTTGAATTTAATTTGATAATTCTTATTTGCAAATATCTTTGCATTATAACTAACCTATTAGCAATGAATGTAAAGATGGTTAGAAGAATTCAAAGATGAACGTTGAAGATAGGCAATAGCATTCAAGGAGAAAAGACGTTGAGGTTTAGCCATGGTGGAAAAGTTATAATGGTACCAAAGGACACAACCATGAGTATGGAGGAGCTATGAAGACTTGCTACATTCTCTACATTTATTATAATGTCAAAGCAGTTGTCTAGACTTTATTATTCCTTCCTTGAGCCATTATCTTTTCATCTCGCCTTGAGCTGTTATCTTTCCTTCTCCTGCAGATTTATAACTAGTTTGTTTGCTTTTATATTTTAGAATAAATGTTGATCTTCTATTTATAGGGATCAAACCAACTATGTTAGAGGTTAGAAGAATAAAGTTTATGAAAAAAATTTGTTAACTCTTGCAGTGAGTTGTTTTTACAGTTCTATGTATTGTTCCCATGTAGTGAATTTCTAAAATGTAATGAAATAGTTCTTGGCTTACATTCTATGTTAGTAGATTAGAAAAAGCCAACCAAGGGGGCTCACTTGGGAGGTGGATTAGATTAGAGTAGTATAGATTTATTTTCAATCATTTTTTAGTATTGCAGGTATGAGTTATAAGTTCCTTCCTGTAGCATCATACTTTGTGAATGCTCCTACAAAATTTGTGAGAATAGTTATAGTAGATGAACTAAGTTGGAATATATGTTAGCTTTTCATTGCATTTCTAGTATTCATTTCAGTAAAGAGTTAATTGTGTTAGTTTCTCATAGCACTAGTGTAGGTTGTTTCCTTGCATTTTACTTTCCTATAGCATAAGAATAATGACTCATTAAGAAACCAAGTGCACATATTGTGCTGAATATTTCAAGTATATGTCCTTGGGTTGACAAAATAAAATGCACCTCATAGTGGGAAAAATAGTCCTTAGATTGAATACACTATTCCTAAGTATGGCCTTTGGCATGATTATTATACACCTATTGTGAGGCGGATCATTTTGGGTGCCATTATTGAGGATGATGTCAAGCTAGGAGCATTCTTGAGTCATAGTTCTTAGTTAAAGTTTTTAGAAATTTGTAGTCATAAAGCTTTCTTCACTGGTGTGAAGAATTCAATTGCATGCATCAAAGAGGAAGATGACGAGATGAATATGACAGATTTATTCCATGGGAGTCTATTAATTTGAATGAAGAAATTGAAAAAGAAGAAGTTTCCTTTTGAAGATGCAAGCCCTAGTTTTCCTACAAAATCATCCTCAAGAAAAGAACCTATAGATGTAAGTGGTCTTCAACCTTTTGCTAAAATTTTGGCTAGTTTTCTTGATAATACTGCTCTAAATCCACCAGTTGTTAATAATCCAATACCCAATGTTCCTTTTCAATAGCAACCTCATAATCTAATACCTCCAGTAATGGCACAACCTACTTTTCCATTTCCTCTCCCAAGCCTCATAAATACTGATAATCTCAAGAATATACCTACAACTGCTCTTCCAAAGTTCTATGGCCTTGTAGCTAAAGACCCTAATACTTTCTTGTTTGAATTCAACATAATCTATCATAGTTTTGAACACAACACTAATGCCCATAAGCTCAAACTATTTCTAGCAACATTAAAAGAGTCAGCTTTATGATGGTTCATGGGCTTAGGAGCCAATGCAGTAGGAATTTGGGATGAAATACAAACTCTATTTTTGGATGAATATAAAGAGTATTGCAAAGCATCTGGTTTAAGAGGAGATGATGTCTTTAGGATATTACAAAAGGAGGAAGAAACACTAGAAGACTATGTTTCACATTTCTTATATACACTGCAGAAGAACCCTCAACATGTGTTATCTGAGGATTCTCAAAAGTTAGTCTTTTTCAGAGGTGTGAATGATAACTATCTAGAAGCACTAGACTTGATGGCTGGTGGTGATTTATATCAAGCTTCTTGGGATAACCTCAAGAAGATCTATCAAAACTATTCAAGGTCAACTATGAAGAAAGGTCGTGGACCTCATTCCATAGTCACTAAAGTAATAAGCCAAGGTATTTTAAAGCTTGATATGTCTAACCTATTGTTAGATTTCAAGCAAGACACCATCAATGATGTCGTTACACATCTCAACATAATGACTACAAAGAAGAAGTATGCAGAAGTTGATTTACAACTAGCTGAATACTGCCCTCATTACCATAAGCACAAGAAGGATTGCCAATGCAAACTAGTTGCAAGTATGGAGAACCAAAATTGTCCAACTAAATACCTCAAGATAGATGGAGATGATGAGAAAGTATTTTTGTTGCTCAATGTTGGCAATGGGCCCAACATCAAGGTATGCCTCAAGACCCTTTGAAAAATTCAAATTCATAGGGTAATCAATGGAAAAATCATAATCCCCAAGGTCCTCCACAATATCATCAACCTAATTGGAATAATGTTGGGCCAAAAAATCCACAACAGCCCTAATAGCCTTAGAATTCCCAACCATCCTGGCCCAACCAATAGAATAACCAATGGTAGAACTAGCAAAACTAGTAACAAAACCAACAGAATCAATGGCAACCACCCCAAGGGAATTGGCAGTCTACAAACCAATGGAGGGGACCTCAATAGTGGCCTAACCAAAATACCAGTACTCCACAATTATCACCCCTAGTTTAACAACCTGCCCTAATGCCACCACTTGCAAATCCTAGACCTCAAAAGTAGACACAGTTACCTACACAACCTTCTCCAAATCTAAATAGCCAACAACCACAACAACCCATATTTATTGTTGATGCTCAAAAATATCCTACTTATGCTCTGAGTGTTGTAGATATACATCTAAGATCTCATACAACTTTACTAGCACCTAAACTACCTCTTATAATTGAAATAATATATACTCTTGTAGCATTAGAACCCCCAATCTCTAAAGAGGTTGACCCAACCAATGTCACTATCTCAGCCCAAGCTCAACCAGTGGTGAAACCTCCTTTTCCAAAAAAACTTATACAAAGTAAACCTATACAAATAGAGGAACAACCTTTTGATATTGTTGATCAGTTGAAGAACATGCATGTCCAAATACCCCTGTTCTAAGCTATTAACGATGTTCCAATCTATGGAAAAGACATTAGCAATGCCTACCTAAAGAAGCTTGGGAGGAAGAAAAAGGACCCCACCATAGTCCATGTTGTGGGACAATTGGCTGACAGTATGTTAGGAAAATTGGTAACCCTAAAATATTTTGATCCAGATAGTCTAGTTGTGGATGTGAGTATAAATGGTTAGTCTATTAAAAATTCTTTAATAGATCTTGGTGCTGCTATAAATTTCATGACCAAGGACACTATGAAGAAGTTGAAAATAGAAGGATCAAGGGCTACTCGAACAATTCTACAACTTGCAGGCAGTTCTACTATCACCCCTAATGGGATGATAGAAAACATAGTTGTAACCTTAGACTCTCTAGAGTATCCTGTAGACTTCATGATTCTATCCCCCAAAGTTAATCTATTTGGTTACCTTATCATCTTAGGTTGACATTGGTTAGCTACAACTGATGCAAACATAAGTTATAGGTTAAGGAATATGACCATATCCAATGGCCAAGAAACAAAGAAATTTGATTTATATCCTCCAGTACAACCATTACTAGATTTAAGCACATCTGTTTGGCTAGATTTAGGGGATGAAGAAGAATAGTTAAATTCTATATCATATCTCATGATGTTACATAGATAATCCTTTCTAAAGCTATAGGAGGAAGATTTAGTACTTCAGAGCATTCTTACTAATAGTTGAGTGGTAGAAAAAGATGTGTTTGAAAGTTCCATGTTAGAATTAATCACATATGAGGAATGTGATGAGAATTGTACTCTGCTCAAAGAACCTAACATTCTTCATCCACTTTTACCGTGTGAATAAGAAGTAAGTCCAATATATGAAGCTACTATGATAAAGTTTACCACTACTGTTGAGTTGTCCAAAGGTCATAAATTCCATGTTAACCTCAAATTAACATCCACACAAATGGAACAGTTAAGAAAGTTGCTTCAAAAGCATGAAAAGGATTTTGCATGGGACTATGGTGATATGAAAGGGTTGAGTTCTACATTGTGCACCCATAGGATATAAATCAATGAAGGTTGTTTACCACTCCGTCAACCCCAAAGAAGGATAAATCCAAGCTCTAGAGAAATAGTTAAAACTAAATTGAAAAAATTACTTGATGCTGGTCTTGTTTATCCTATATCTAATAGTAGATGGGTGTCACCCCTAGTCATAGTGCCTAAAAAGGGAGGAAAATGGAGAATTTGTGTAGATTATAGAGAATTGAACAAGGCCACCAAAAAGGATCACTTTCCTTTACCATTTATAGACCAAGTTCTAGACACTCTAGCTGGAAAGAGGTATTTCTCTTTTCTAGATGGGTATAGTGGTTATAATCAAATCAATATTGCTCCTGAAAACCAAGACAAAACCACATTCAAATGCCCATGGGGTAATTTTGCATACTCTTTTTTTCCATTTGGTCTATGTAATGCTCTTGCAACATTCCAACAAGCTGTTATTAGCATCTTTGTTTATATATCACATGATTGTATGGAAATATATATGGATGATTTCACAAAATTTGGATTCACCTTTGAGGAAGCAATGATGAATCTTGAAAAAGTTTTGATAAGGTGTCAAGAACATAATCTTGCACTTAATAGTGAAAAATGTTTCATGCTCATGCAAGAAGGTGTAGTACTTGCTCATTTCATATCAGCTACATGAATACAAGTGGATCCAACTAAGATAGAGGCAATTCAAACATTGCCCATACCTATAAAACTGAAAGATTTAAGATCTTTTCTAGGTCATGTTGGATATTATAGACATTTCATAAGAGATTTTAGCAAAATAGTTAGTCCCTTATATAAATTACTAACAAAGGAAGCTGAATTTAGTTGGACACCTAAATGTAATGAAATGTTCTTGCAGCTTAAGAAACTTCTCACTACAACACCATTTTTACAAGGCCCTGATTGGAATTTTCCTTTTCATATATATATATATATATATATATATATATATATATATATATATATATATATATATATATATATATATATATATATATATATATATATATATATATATATATATATATATATATATGATTCTGACTATGCCATAGGTACAGTTCTAGGACAACAATCTCAACATCTTGAAAATGCAATTTATTATATTAGCAAGAGCCTTCATGGACCAGAATTAAACTACCTAGTGACTGAAAAAAGAACTGTTAGTAGTAGTTTATGCTTTGAACAAATTCTGGCATTACATAACTAGCTATCCCATATTTTTTCATACTTATCATGCATCAATTAAATATCTCATGAACAAACATGCTATAATAGGCCAATTAGCAAGATGGTTGCTATTGTTGCAAGAATTTGATATTACTATTGTTGATATTCTTCGAAGAGCTAATGTGGTAGCTAATTATTTATCAAGAATTCATCATGATGAGAATGGAACTACTCTGGTAGATGATGCATTTCTAGATGAGCATTTATTTCATATTGCTATTCAAGCTCCATGGTATGTAGACATTGCTAACTACATTACATCTAATAAAATGCTAGAACATTTTTCTTACAAAGAAAAGAAGCTAATTGTAGAGAAAAGTTTCCATTTCTCTTGGATAGATAATCTCTTGTTTGAAATAGGATCTAATCAAATTATGAGATATGTGAGAAAGGATGAGACATATGACATTCTACGTGCATGTCATAATGAGCCATATGGAGGGCACTTTACAACAAAAAGAACAACCTTGAAAATTTTGACAACTAGTTACTATTGCCCTACACTTCACAAAGATGCAACCAACTATACATGGAAGTGTGACAAATGTCAAAGGATGGGGAGACCAACAAGAATAGATGAAATGTCTCTCAACCTACAAATAGTGTTAACACCATTTGAAAAATGGGGCATGGACTTCATTGGTCCAATTGATCCTCCATCCAATGGGAAATCATATATCCTTGTGTGTACTAATTACCTGAAAAAATGGGTTGAAGTTAAAGCCATGAAGCATGCTTGTGGTCACAAAGTTGCAAAATTTTTGTATGAAGAAATCTTTACTTGCTATGGTGTACCCAAGGAAATAGTCACTAACCAAGATGAATAATTTACTTCTAATATGATCTTAGAATTGATGAAACAATATAACATCAAGCACCAAAAATCAAGTCCCTATCACCCTTAAGCTAATGGACAAGCAAAAGTCACAACTTGGGAGATAGATAACATCCTAACAAAAATAGTTCATTTGCATCGTAGGGATTGGAATAATAGATTACCAAAAGCTATTTGGGCCTACAGAACAACATGGAATACTACTATAGGGTTCAAACCATTTGAGCTCTTATATAGGAAAGTAGCAATGCTCCTCATTGAATTTGAACATAAAATTTTAAGAACTGTACTAGAGTTGGACATTGAACTTCCTACAGCATAGAGAGAACATCTTGTACATCTTAACTCTTTGGATGAAATGTACAAAGTTTCTCTAGAATGCACTAAAATTATACGAAAGCAAAGAAAATAATGGCATGACTCCCACATTAACAATAAATAATTTTAAGTTGGTGACTAGGCACTACTATATGATTCCAAATTTAAAGATATGCCAGGCAAGTTGTAGACAAGATGGCTGGGTCCATATGAAATTAACCATGTCTTTGAAAATGGAGCCATACAATTAACTACCATTGATCTAGTGCCTTTTAAATTATTAGTCAATGGTCATAGAATCAAATTATATAAATGGCTCCAAAAAAAAGAGGACTTCCTATAGGAGTTTCAACGGCAAAATTCAAATACAAACTAGGTAACTCTTCCTACAGTAGAAGGTGCTAACCTTCTACCTACAACTCTTCAACACTAATTTCTTTGTGCATGCTCATAATAAAAACTTCATGCCCACATAAAGTTCCAAATTTCTCCATTCACTTTCTAATTTCTTCTTTTCCCACCTTCATATCATTTCTTTACCTTCCATCCACCCACCTTCCATGTCATAATTTTCTAATGCTTTTAATAAACACTGCAAATTTGTTCACAAATGCTGTCACTATTGATGTACCTTTTTCCACATTTTGGTATGTGCAAAAATCAATTAATAGGTACAAGATTTTCAAATTATTATTCATTTATAGTACATAGATTTGATTTCTTATATCTAGTACTACATTCTTTATATTATGGCAGCATTATGCTAGTTCCATACCTTTTACTAAGTTCGACAAGTGTGGACACTTATCCATATTTTGTAGGGAGTAGGGAAGGTTACTAAAACCCAATGACATTCCTATTTATTTGTAAATATTTTCTTTCCAAATCTTCATACTTCCTTTATTGGATGGAATTCAATTGTCATAAGTACGCAAGTGTCTAGGTGTTGTACCCATTATTCTTGAATTATTCCTTATTATCAGGCTGTGATGTGACTTTTATTTAAATTTCAAGTGATCTAAATCCCACTTTTGGATGATTTTCACACATCCATGATTTACTCTCATTAAAGCCATATTATTGCTCATAATGAATCATTATGACATTAATTACTTGTTAAATGAAATGTGAAAATGGGTCTATAAAACAAGAACAAAAGAAGCTTGAATTCATAAGGGAGAAATAGTGCAAGCAGTGCAAAAAATGAAAGTGTTAAGTAGAAATGGGTGGAAAATTGTAGTGATGAGAATTAGTGGAACATACTATTTTTCTCTCAGATGTAGAGGCAGTGAGGAGATTTAATGCGTGTGGTTGGTTAGGGTATTTCTTAAGTTTAACTACATTTGATGAATAAGTAGCCACATAATTCACAAGGATGTTTGATGAGGGAGAAGCCTTTGTATGGGGTTTAACAGTGGTTGCTACAAAAGAGAAAATAGTAGAAGTAACTAGGTTACTAGCAATAAGAGAACATTATCCTAATACACATGATGCAAGATCAGCCAGGACTCAGTTTGTCATACCAACTAATCCTCAATTGGATATTACCAAGAAGGGTCACAAAAGGATGTCTCTTTTGCCATCATACAATGAGCTATCCATGCACATTATCAGGTACCACACATGTGAATGAAGAATTTCATATTTACATGCACATCATTTTAAATTGCTCAGTTGTATAAAGCATAATTATCCAATAAATATTCCCAATTTCTTGTATAATATGCTATGTATTAGTGCTGAAGAAACCCAAAAGGGAAAGGAAAATTCTATCACCCATCATGCCCTAATTAAATTAATCATAGAAAAATCACTTAGGGATGTCTCTCCCATGTCATGGGTAGAATTTATCCAAGCTAAAAACCTACAACCCCAGGCTGCCCTTAATGAACAACCCAGTAAAGAGAATGTAGTTCTCACTAATGAACCTACTAAGTAGAGCACTCAAAATGCTGAAATTAAGAGTGTGCAAGAAAATGTGTCTTTACCTATTCAAGAAACTTAGAAACCTACCTCTAGCTGGGAAAAGATAAAATGAAAATTGCAAGAAGAGATCTCTACTTCGGTAAAAGAAGAGCCAAACCCTAAGATGGGTCCTATAGTAGTCACTCTTGTAACAAAGACACCAAAAGAAGAAGTAGGCAAAAGGCTGTGATACCAGAAGAAACCCCTGTAGGAAGAATTCCTAGAATGAGAGGACAAATTTCTAAAATGTAGGGTTGAAGACAATGAAAATCAAAATGATACCTCAATAGGCCAATCAGGTACTTCAAGCTGTAAAGATGAAATAGTTCTCGAGCAAGTTTATCTAAACACTAGCTTAGTTCCCTATAAATCAACATGGCTTATTGGTTTTGTAGAATAGTTATGCAGGGAATAAAGCAAGAGGAAAAGAAACTATGAAGAGGATAATAGTTCCATTACCCTAAAAAAACTCATTTTCTAGTTGTTTGGACAATCTATGTTTGTTGTAGCCCTATGGGAAGAAGAGAGGAAGAAAATGAAGAAAGATATAGTGTCTTTAGGTGTAGAAATTATAGATTTGAAGGAGCAATTAGCAAATAAAAAACAAAGGATGGATCATGCCCTATAGATCACCACCACAAATTTATGCTATGTGTTTAAAGGAAAAATTTCTTTTATTCCAACTTATGCTAACCCTTAAGAATATAAATATAGAATTCAAATTAGCTCAAGAATTCTATGGTTTATACTAGACTTTGCCATCCTGGCAATATAATTTTCTCTGTGAATTATATGTACAAAATTTTGTTATCCTATTAGAAACCCAATGGAATCCTTTACTCTATATAGGGGATATAAATTTGAGGGCTTTGATGTCCTAGATATATAATGAAACAAACTATGATAGGCAAATGAACAATTAGAGAGATGGGGAAAGAACAGAGCCCCTAACATTAAGAGCTGAGAGCAATATTTTTGAAGAAGTTTTTAGGGATTGGTTTAGATTAACTTATGGGGATAAGAACAAGGGAATAAGGGATAGAATCTTCACTACTCAAACCAAGGCCTATGCAGATTATAAGAACTTACCCTACTTTTCCTTCCAAAGACCCATAGCTAGTGTTATAAGTAGATGGGCTAGATTACATGAGACACATAGAAGGTTAGAGCCACATAATCCCATCAATTCAGAGGCTACCCTTCACTGAGCTCCAAAGTATATAGAGTTAGGGAAATAGGATAGACTAGAACTATGGTGCCCACTCACTATGCAACCTCCAATGCTCATGTGGCCCTTGTATGATGTTAATGCTGACAAAATTGACAAGCTGTAGGAGGAAAAGAGAAGGGAAGTTTGAGAAAGAACACAAGGATTCTACTATACCATCAAGAGCAACAAGAAAGGAAGGACTAAAGTTGGGGAATTTAGGTCACTGACTAGGAAATACAATGCTTGAGGATAAGCATCAATTTACCTGGGGGTAAATGATGAGGCTAATTATTGCCTCTAATTTGTGATAATTTTAAACACATTGTTTAACACTCTGTTTTATTTTCATCAAGACATTTATGAACTTATGTTTACCTAAATTGATGATTAACCTATGGGTAGATAGTATATAATCTTTTGCTAATATTATATATATAATGTAGTATTTCATATAAACATTAGAATGTATGTTCTCATATTTGAATTTAATTTGATAATGCTTATTTGCAAATATCTCTACATTATAACTAACCTGTTAGCAATGAAGCTGAAGATGATTGGAAGAATATAAAGATGAATGTTGAAGACAATTAATAGCATTCAAGGAGAAAAGACATTGAGGTTTAGCCACAGTGGAAAAGTTATAATGGTACCAAAGGAAATGGTTGCAATTATGGAGGAGTTATGAAGACTTGCTACATTCTCTGCATTTATTATTATGTCAAAGCAGTTGTCCAGACTTTATTATTCCCGCTTTGAGCCATTATCTTTTCTTCCCACTTTGAGTTGTTATCTTTCCTTCTTTTTCTCTTGTAGATTTATAGCTAGTTTTTTTGTTTTTCTATTTTGGAATAAGTATCAATCTTGTATTTATAGGGACCAAACCAATTGCATTAGGGGTTAGAAGAAGAAAGTTTATGAAAACAAATTGTTAACTCTTGTAGTGAGTTGTTTTTATAGTTCTATGTATTGTTCCCATGTAATGAATTTTTGAAATGTAATGAAATAGTTCTTGGCTTACATTTTGTGTTATTAGATTAGTAGAAGCCAACCAAGGGGGCCCACTCAGGATGTGGATTATATTAGAGTAGTATAGATTTATTTTCAAGCATTTTTTAGTATTGTAGGTAGAAGTTATAAGTTCCTTCCTATAGCATCATACTTTGTGAATGTTCTTGCAACATTTGTGAGAATAGTTATAGTATATGAACTGAGTTAGAATATATGTTAGCATTTCATTGCATTTCCAATATTCATTTAAGTAAAGAGTTAATTGTGTTAGTTTCTTGCAACACTAGTGTAGGTTCTTTCCTTGCATTTTACTTTCTTGTAGCATAAGAATAATGACTTATTAAGAAACCCAGTGCACATATTGTGCCAACCATTTCAAGTATATGTCCCTAGGTTGACAAAATTAAATGCACCTCATAGAGGGAAAAATAGTCCTTAGATTGAATACACTATTCCTAAGTATGGCCTTTGGCATGATTATTGTACACTTGTTGTGAGTGGATCAATGAATAGTGATGATTGTGTAATTTTTTGATGTCCATTAATAATGGTCCCATGATGAAAATAAGTTCTTTAACATTCTTTAATGAATGATGAATGCAAAATCCTATGTTACAGTTTCTCTATTGCAAGTACACCTTTTCATTTTCATGTAGCTTGCATTATTAGATTTTCATGTAGCTTGCATGATTAGAATTCATGTTAGTTTGCATTATGAGTTTGAGAGGGTTTTCCTTCATCTTTATTGTAAACTTTTAATCAACTATGGTCATGTTTGATCTTCATTTCCTTATCTTCTTTCATGATCTCAATCAAAATTTTCTCTCTTAAATAGTGGATTAATTTGAGGCATTCTCTTTCTTGAGGCAAATTCTCTTTCTTCATTTCATTTATTTCCACCTCTTCCAAACTTCTATCTTCCATTTTATTTCACTTCACTTTTTTTCTTCTAATTCAACTTTTGGGCAAAATATTTCATGCTTGATAATCTACCTTGGTTCCATGATCCTTATATTTTTCATTTTACATCAAGAACCTTATCTTTAGTTTTATTTGATCAAATTTATCAATTTTCTATTTCTCCTCTATCTTATTTTAATTTTGATCATGAGGGGGCAATACCTATCAAACTTCAATCCTTGATTTAGCTTTATAAATCTCTGTTCAGCTTGGGATAACCTTGTCTTTGTCAAGACAAAATTGTTATCAAAATTTTTATTCTTTATTTTGATGTGTTCCTAAGTTGACCACTCATATGTTTTGTTTTTTAATCCCAAATCAACCTCACACTTTAGGTACACTCTTTGACTACATTTGTTCCTGAAATGATTATGCATTAGTCAAAAAGGGGCAAATGTATGCACCATAAAATGGTCACCTAGACTATGGGGCCCCATTTTTCAATTTATCAATTTTCTGAATCAATTTATCAATTTCTTAAATTAATTCATTGTAATATTTTATTGAATGAATTCAAATCAATTTTCCTTGATCAAATTATAATTAATTTAATTATTTCAATATTTCCTAAGGTTTGATCATCTTATTCTAAATCTCATTTAATTAAAAGAAAATATCCCTTTTAATTTTATAAAATAAATCCCCTTTTAATTTAAAAAATCCCTCTTTTAATTAAATAAATAAAATTCCCACTTAAATATCTCTTTGTGATGAAAAAAAGAAATAAATTAAATAAAATTAAAAAAATTAAATATTTTTTTTCCTCTACACTTGAATGCACATATTTCTAAGTGGGATTCCTTTTTTTCCTCTTTCCACTTTCTTCTCAAACACTCCATTGGTGGAATTTTGTCTCACATGGATCAAACTCTATTATCTCATATTGGTTGTGAGAAGCCTCCTACCTCTACTTTTTCCTTTATAAGGAACCCTTTCCTTCTCATTTCAAGATATGAAGAAATATAGAGAAATGTAGAGAAAAATATAGAGAAATATAGAGGAAGATTTTATTGTTATGCTATAGGTTGAGAGAGTGATTTTGGAGAAGGAGTTGGAGCATTAGGGTTTGGACAATGGAGCTTCATTGCAACTTCTCTTTTCTTGTCTTATTCTCTCTTGCATCCATGTCTTCCATCATTAGGTTTCATCCTTGCATTTTTATATTATCTTAGAGTCATTTATTTTCATAGATGAATATTGCATTGTTATTTCCTTTCATAGATTATATTTCCTTTCTTGTATTGCTTTGCATTGTTATCATTTATATTAGCTTGCATCTTCATTTGCATGCATATTTGATGATCATAGAGACTAGCATTCTTGCTTTTCCTCTTTGAATCTCTCATTTTATGGTGTACTTATATGGGCACAAACTAGATCAAATTAAGGGTCTCCCTTACAAACCCTTGCACTCCATGAATAGAGAGCTATGAGTTGCCATTTGAGACCTCATTCTTGAGAAATCTTGGATATAATGGCTCATAGAAGTGTGTCAACATTCTAGCACATAGTATCCATCAATAGCATGTATCTCTGTAAGTACTATACTTGTTTTCTTCTAAAAGTTCTTAAAAAGTATTAAAAAATAGTAAAAAGTCATGAAAAAATGGATGCCTTGATGAAAACCTAGTAAATAGGAATCTTGGCACATTAATTTGAGCCAAGAGAAAAATTCTATCCAAAAGTGAAAACCTAGCAAACATGCACCATGTGTAATTAGTTGTTGCTCCTCCATCTATTAGGATTCCATTTGGTTTTTCCCCCTTGTCATTCCTGGATCACATTCTTCATATTGCAAGACATCCCTAGTCCTTGATCATGGACCATGAACTGGTTAATATCTATTGCTATCTTATCCCAACATCACCAGTTTGTACATGCTATGTCTTTGGCCTTTGTATATAGTTTGTGTTTTTTCTGGGGGCATACTACCTACAGAGTCCATGAGTTTGAAATTGAATAGGGGGCATGTCCCTAGTACATGTTATCCATTGGACTTATCACATATTGGATTGGAGCCAACATTGGTGAATCCTCTATGATCCTAAAAAACCCTAAATTTTTTAAAATATGATCCTGAAAAAAGACTTAAAAATCATAAAATCTCCTAAACAAATCCATATAAATCATAAAACATCCTAAAAAAAACCCATAAAAATCATAAAATGTCTTGAAATTTTTTTTAAAAATCATAAGATATCATGAACAAATCTATAAAAATAATAAAATATCCTAAAAAAATGGTAAAAGTCATATAATATCTTGAAAAACTCACTAAAAATAATAAAAAAGTCTTGAAGAAATGAGCAACACAAAAGCATCAAATATCCTCAAAAAACCTAAAAATCATAAAATCCACCAAAAAATTTGTAATAAACCTTGTAAATAATCACTGTGGATAATCACCCTTTTTCAAAGCACTACGCTTCAATGACAAGCACACCTTAACCTACTATCTGAGCAACATGAACTGACAATTAATCCAACTTGTCACTATGATCCTATTAATTGAACCAACTATCAAACTTATCACATCATACATCTAACAAAAAAACCAAAGACACTAATAAACAAAGTAATAATGGATGAGAGTAGTTGTTGGCCTATGCTATTTAGTGAGTGATTTATTTTTTCATTGTTTTTATTTTATCATTTTCCTATGCCATTTGATGATATAAACTAATCTATTAGAGTGGTCAGGATGGTTCATGATTGTCTTTTTATTTTCTATCTATTGAATGTACATTTGAGATTCTAGAGCATGTATATATGCCTCAAGAGGAACAAGGTCATTTTTTTAATCTATCTCATGCTTGTTTATGCAAAAGGCTTGCATTCACACTCTAGCCCATTATGCCATGATGTGTTGCATTCCTTTTTCCATATCAAAATAAAGCTTCTTTGACATATAGTTGACTTTAAGAAAGCACAAGTTTTTACCTCATACTAACTAGTCCTCATCTCATCTCTTCAATCTTCTATCTTGTTCACCACCACCATGGTCTAGTACTCTAATACACCAAAAACATCTTCATCCAACATTCTTGCATATGTCAAAAGTCCAAAAAAACCAAGGGCTATAGTTTCCCACCCTGCTGGCATCCCAAATTTATGGTTCCTTCCACTGAGGATTCAAACCTCACCCTCACTCCGTTCAGATTACGAGTTGGCCCTCTGCCGCCTACACCCCCGGGTTTTTTAGGATGGAGTTCAAAGCCCACACCAACCCCAGGGAACTATAGCATGTTACGTATTTAGGCTAATTGAACCCTCCTTTCATCCCAATAATAGAATAATAGGGCCTTCCGGTTGAATCCCATCCTATCCTGCTAGTGGTAGAGCCATCCTTTACACCGAGGCGCCTACCTAATAGCTAATTCAAAATGTTGCTAGCTTTGGATCTTACTACTACTAGGTCAGGAGCTACTGCAAAAGGGTCTCTATCTAGATCTAGCTATTGAAATGGAAGGGATCGAGGTACTGTCACTGCCTACGCCTCTGTCACCTTTGCCTCTACTACTTAGATTTTGGATGCATAATCACTTGCTTCACCGACGACCCTTTAAATAGTAGGGCAACTTCTGAACCAATGGCATAATGAACAGAATAACCGCTCCAGAGAAAGGAGCAATTCTAGGTCCATCCCTCTGGTGGGTCCTGCCCGGTAGGAGCATGGCCCAGTAGGAGGAGTGGCTCTATGGGTGAGTGCCCCTGCATCTACACCTAGAATAGGTCATAGCCATAAGGCATATATAAACATGATATTCACATCATTTTACATTTCATTTGTATTCATTTTATGGGAAAACCATGGCACTCACATCATTTTATATTCCATCTGCATTCATTTCATGGGAAAAACATGTGGCAAAAATAAAGATATTAATTGCTAAGCATAACATGTGATAAACAAATACATGATGTCATCATATAAAGACCACATAGAAAAGTATAAATGCATTTATATAAAGCATGCAAAACATCTAGATAACCCATCTCATATAGCCATCATAACATAGTTATATCTCATAAAGGTCTCAAAAAGTATTAGAGTATGTGATCATGGTTTACATAAATACTAATTGCCTGTAGGCATGAACCATGAAAAAGAATAGACAAAGAAAATGATGCCACTTTGTATAAGAGCATGTCTATGTCAATCTATACTATCCCTAGCCTCATGGCCTCTATCTAGCCTCAGTGATGACCCCTCACCCTTCTATGGTTGCCTCATTGGTCCCATCACACCTCCACTACTTTGTGTCCTCTTTGTCTGCAAGAATGTGATCTCAATGCTTGATAACTTTCTACCCTCTTCTCCCATGGAACTTCTATCTCATAATGCATCCTCCAATACTATGTCTCTAGATGTGCCACACCCATCATTCCAACCAACTCTTGAAAAGATGCATCCCTAATACTACTAACAAAGTCTTAAGATTCCTGGACTAACCTCTCTTCCCTCTATACTACTACATCTTAAGAAGCTAGTATATAATCCCTCTCTACTATGACTCAGTCAATCACTTCTTGGCACTCCTCTAATTGACTTTAGAGCCCTCTAATCACCTCCATCATCTATATCTTTGAATCACTAGGCCCTATCTATATTGGCACTAGCATCCCCTCTATGCCATCTACCAAATCCTCCTCTATATTCATCACTACAACATCCAAACCTCGATCCTCCTCTCCATATAACTCTCTTCTATCCTCCTCCTCTTTATCTCCCTCATCATTGTCCCCATCTCCATCTAACTCTTCCCTATTCTCCCCATCATCATCCCCATCCCACTATCTCCACCCTCCTCCTCATCCTCTCCCTTATCATCATCTCTACTCTCCTCATCCTCTCTCCCATCATCCTCCCTAGAATCTCCATCCTCTTCATCTCCTCCTCATCCTCCTCTCCACTATGATCTTCTTGTGGTCTCACCCATGGTCCTAGAACTACTAGGTGTATCAATGACCTTGGTCGATGCTAAGCAAGCCATCATTCATATACTACTATCATTCTTGTAACTATTAGATCTACTGCTACTCCATACAAAATAGTTTGTATATCCTCTAATTGTGCATAGGCTACCCTTGTCCTGATAGGTGCCTCCACTCTTTGACCTCTACTCTAGATCGAGAAAATAGAGCAAGACTTGTAGGCACATCCTACCAACATACTTACTCTGGAAAGTACATATTGATAATTAGGTGTTCAATAATAGTATGACCAATCATATAGTACTCCTATTTGCAATAAGGAAGATAGATCTCATCATCCTCCCACCCCAAGAAAATCTCTACAGGTTCTCCATATAGACTATGTCATAGTGTCCAACTGATGCTTGAAGAATACAATATATCCTAGTGGTCCTCATGCTAATACTCCTCTATAATTGTATATGTATGGCATGTCCATGACCAAATCCCTCTCCACAAGAGGTCTAAATATGGAAATATGCTCATAAGCCCAAATCTATAGCAATGTAGCTCTAGTACTAAAGGACAACCCACCTCTCTATACAACCTTGTGAAGGTAGAAGTACAACATCCCTAGCATGCAAGGCCCCCACAACAACATAGTCCCATCCACCACCATCCTCTCTAAAATATACCTCATTCACTAGAGAATCCATATATTTACCAATATAGTATCATTAAACCTTTGACAACCTAATATATCATTGCTATTAGACACCCATGTCATGCCTCTAACTCCTCCCATCCTATCTCGTAATCTCTGATACCTAGCTCTACATCTCCATAACTAAACATCTGATGTAGTATAGCCCACCCTATCATAGGATTATGTACTACTATCTCTCCATGGATTAGAATCAAGATGATGCACCATACACCCTCAAAGGTCATGGTGACCTATCTAGTGGATAGATGGAAAGACCTAGTCTCTAAATGCCACCTCTCTACCAAACCTTTCATCAATCCCCTATTACCTCTAATCTCTGGCATGAAGGTGATATGGTAAAGCCAAACCTTGCTAACATATTCCACTTTCTGGTGGTCATCCTATGATGTAAGGATAGCTTATGGGGTCTATGTCTTCTCGTCTGCAATAAGGGAATGCCCTCTTGCCTAATCATACACTACTTGTAAACCATCTATGATTTTCTACCAAGTCTAGCCTTAGTTTGACCAAGTTGACCTTGGTCTAACTAATTTTAAATATTATTTACTATGTTTGAATAGGTTGACCTATTTTTTGAACTCTTTCTGGGGTGTTGAGGCTTTATACCAAAATTTGGATCATTTTGAGTTCATTTACATCATTTTCAACCCTCTACATGCCTATTTATCACCTTTCTACCAAATGTGACCTAGGTTTGACCAAGTTTGACCACATTTGATCATTTTTAATTTGATTGACCTATTTTATAACCTCTTTCTATGGTTTTGAGTAGTCATGCCAAATTTTGGGTCATTTCAAGTTTATTTGCATTATTTTGGACCCTCTGCCTAACTATCTCTCAGCTTTCCACCAAATTTGACCTAGGTTGGACCATTTTTTATTGGTTTGACCTATTTTTTGACCTCATACTAGGGTTTTGGGCATGCACACAAAATTTCAAGCCATTTTAAGGTCATTTTCACTATTTTCAAGACCCCAGAACATCCCAGGGTGCAATTTGGCTTCCCAACTATGCTTTGTGTGTACTTGGTCATACCAAGTGCATTTAATGTGTACTTTCTCATTCCTAGTGTGATAAATGTATACTTGGTCATGCCAAGTGCACTCAGTGCACACTTGGGTGCATCTTGAGTTCACTTGGGGTAGTTGGATGCTCTAGACTACCTCGAGACCTTGATTGGGCCCTTTTTGACCCCTACCTAATCTCAAAATACATGAAATAAATAAAATAAATAGAGGGGCCTCAATTTACTCACCAATAGTCTTGCATCTTCCTGTTGTCAGTAGGTATGCACTCATTCTCTACGATGTTGTTCCCTGGATAGATTGTCCATTTTCCTTTCTCCAAAGCTCTTTTCTTCAAAATAAGAGAGTGGAAATGATATCCAAATCCCTATCCAAGCCCCTTTTGTAGCCCTATTACTACCTAGATGTACATGCAATAGTCATTTTCTATGTTGGTCATGATGCTTTTTATACTTTGGACCCCATATATTTTATATTTGAGCTCCGATTTGAGATTCTTTAGTTGTTATGACTTCATCTTCTTATTATCAACAAATTGACCTATCATATGTAATTTTTGGTCAATTTTTTGAGGGGGAACCCATATATACCACACCTATTGGGGCATTTATTTATGACTTCTTCATCAATATTCTTTGACATAATGCTCTAAATCACATTGTATCAAAGAGGGGCACAATGCAAACACTAAAAAATTATTTACGTCTGTTGTTTAACACATTTTTATACTAAAGCATCTCATTTTATTATTTCACTAATTTTGATCTTTTGGCCAATTTGATTATCATTTGAGCATATTTTGACAACATCCTTCATCACCCCCCTTTCAAATTAATTGCATATCATTTCAAAATCGATTCCTATTTTATCCAAAATTTTTGTAATCAACTCTAAATAATTTTAACATCAAAATCTCATCTAGACAACCCTAAACTATTTCAACATCATCAAAATCCTTTCTAATCAGCCCAAAATCATCCCAAATCAATCCAAGATCAACTCAAATCAACCCTAATTAATTTGAAACATGTCAAACACCCCTAATCGATAATCATTTATCCAATCCTAGGCATTATCATGTCCCTCAGTGCCTTGATAATTTATCAAACCAATCAAACCTATCAAACCTAACCTTAGAACTATCATGTCCCTAAACAATAGGTTAAAACAATCATTTTGATCATCTAATCATTGACATTTTTTGAGTCCATCAACATTAGATTCTGGCATTATCCAATCAATTTAATAATATTAACAATGATTATGGATGTTATTATGATCAATCTTATCAATCAATTTCAACCTTGTGACCTTTAGAGTGTCTATTAAATGTCATATGTCCTTAATCCATGTCATATTTCCTTGAAATTCTACCAACCCTAATCACTCAATCAATTTGATCATGGCTTTGATCTACCCACCATCATCCTAGTTGATTTGCATAATTATCACATCTCATCAAAAGGGTTAATCATGCATTTATCTAATCAAATTGGCCAATCATTTATTAATTCATCCTATAGGATTAGATAATCCATCATCTATTTCTATGTTATTTCAATCACTTTCATCCTAATTTACTAATTTTTCCTATTAACCAAAATTCTCAATTAATTAATTGATTCATCTTCGCAAACTACGTAAATTCTCAATTTCCTAAGTACTATTTTCCCATTTATAATTCCTATTTTACTAATTTCCATTTGTATGGAATTATGAATTTTCAATTCAAATATTCTACCTAGTCTTCACACATGGAAATCATACATCATAGAACCTCTCTTTACACTTGGCCAAATATGTGTCATATTTGACATATATTATTCGTTACACATGACTATAATAAGCTACCTTCATCATAGATTATTATCTACAAGTCGCTTTGATGTGTCATATGCACATCATAGATTCTCTTCCACATTTATCCACCTTGAATTTAATGCATCATAGAATACTATATGTGGCATATTGTGTCATATATTTTCTAGGGAATATCATGCCAAATTGCACACTTGAATTGAAAAATGTCCATCTTCTCATTCATGTCTCACCTCTTGAATTTTGGCTATAAATTGAGCCATCTTGTACTCATTTTTGGTCTTTAACCCCTATCCTTAATATCATGCCTAAACCACACTTCTAGTAATATCAATAGCATTCATCCTATCATTTTATCATTTTCTTTCAATTGTGTGCACTATTTTCAATTGGAGCTACATCAAAATGGAGAGGAAAGAAGGACATGCAAACTACAATTGAGGGGGTTCTTCTTGTGTTGATCTCTTTATTTTAATTAGTTTTCATGGTAGATTAGAAGGGTTTAGAATATGTTGTTTGAGTTTGTGGTTTCTCATAGTATGCAAGGTTTTGACCTATTTTTTAGTCCTACAATATGGCATACCAAGTTTTGGGACATTCCAAGTCCATTCAGACTGATTTTGACCCTTGGAGCATCTTGGGGTGCACTTGGTCATGCCTAGGGAACACTTGGGTATGCCAAGTGTGACCTAGGCACACTTGGGTGAATTTTGGGTGCACTTCGAGTAGTTGGATGCCCAAAATTGCCATTGGGCCCCTGATTGACCCCCATTTTGTATTGTGGACCCCATAACTTTTGTATTTGGGCTTTAATTTGTGATCTGTCAAATATTATGGATTTGTCTTCTAGTTGTCAAAAAATTGGCCTATCATATTTATCTTTCATAAAAATTTATCAAGGGGACACCCCTATATACCACCCATAATGGGGCATGCTTTTATGGCTTCTTCATTAGTTATTCTTTGACACAACACTCTAAATCACACCTCGTCAAAGAGGGGAAAAATGTAGATGCTAAAAATGGTTTACATCTACTATTTAAACATATTTTCATACTTAAACATCCCATTTTATCATTTCATTAATTCCAATCTTTTGTCCAATTTGATTATCATTCAAGCATATTTCAACGACGTCCTCCATCATTCACCCCCCCCCCCTCCTTTCAAATCAAGTTAGATCATTTCAGAATTAGGTCCTATTTTATCCAAACTTTTCAAAATCAACTCCAAATTATTTCAACATCATCTAAATCTTGTTCGGTCAACTCTAACCATTTCAACATCATCAAATTCTTTCTAATCAACCCAAAATCATCCCAAATCAACCCTAATCATCCTAAAACATGTCAAACACCCATAATTGATCATCATTTGTCCAACCCTAGGCATTGTCGTGTCTCTTAATGTCTTGAAAATTTATCAAATCTATAATGCCCCACTAGGGAACCCAAAAGAAATTAACCTAATGTTTGACTAAGTTTGCAAAACATTTTTCTTTGAAATATTATAACAACAAGAGATAATATAGCAGAAAAAATAACTCACATACATGCACACAATTCATAAATAGATTACATCTCTTAAGGGTTCCATGATACTGAATCACATATATATAAGTTTTAGTAACACTAAATATGATACATAAAAAATCCACATCATAGAATAATCACAAGTACACATCCATTTAAATAATATATAATTACATAAGATGCCCCATGGCATAACTAGAATGCATAATCATCTGCTATACAAGTCACAAGGTATGAAAAGCTCAAAGAATATACATCATGAATAAATAAATCATCCCATAAGATCTTGAGATAATTAAGTACAATATAATAGAATATAACCATCCAACAAAAATACAAGATATGAATGAAAGGAACAACTACATGAATACATCCAACAATGACATCAAATTGTTGGATCTCAATGGTATAAGAAACACTACCACCCAACCTCATGGAACCTAAATGGCCCACTCCCACCATACTAAGGAGATAATCTCAAGTCCCCTATGGATATTAAATCCAAATATCATAACTAACATCTAGGTTAAGGAAATACTAATAGAAATCTATCTCAAAGGGTACCAAGACACAAGAACATCTAAACCCAAAGGAAATAAAGACATTAGGAAATCTACTATGTAAGTAGGTGAGTATCATTGCATGAGTCAACTCTAAGTTTACTAGGTGGCAACCTCTCTAGACTTTGGCCACCTAGTTACTCTATGTGGAATTAATATTCTTTCATACATACAAGACATACCAACAAAGAAAGGTCGCAACCAAGCATCCTCTCTACTCCCACTTTAGCCTATACTAGCACTTGAGGCATGGGCAAGGTAAAACACCGACTCTTGTTATCTTATTTTAAACCCATTTAATGAAATATTATCACTTTGTATACTACTTACAATGGATTACCTAGGCAGCCTCTTTAGGCCTCCAACCTCCATTACAAGCCACTTCCCAACATATACATAGATAACCTATCCTAAGCTCATAAAAATTACAACTCATAAAATCACAATATTCACCTTAATCTTATACAAGCAATTGGAAAGCACCAAAAGATAATTGAATGAAACTCTAAGGTTACAAAAATAAAATCAAAATATTCACCTTAGTCCTACACAAGCAATTCGAAGAAAACAAAAGATAACTAATCAAGACCTCATAGGTTACACCAAGAAAATCACACTAATCACCTCAATCCTATACAAACAAGTAAAAAGCACTAGCAAATAACTAATCAAATCCTTATCTTATAAATACATGAATGGATCACAATGGATGGGAATAAAAGACCATGACCACATAATAAACATAACATCATCATAGATCAAGCACCTAACCATGACATCACATACAACACCATAAAACAATAACTCCCAGGCCTCTAGTAAACATCCAAAACTGGTCAACTTACTAAGTCAAACCCAATCTATAGTAAAATAAACCATTCATCACACTAAAAGTAGTTTCATAAATCATTTGGTTTGGAAACATAAGTTTTATTTACAAACAAGATTCAAGATTTTATTTTATTTTGAAGTGTCACATTTGACAAAGTTTTTTTGAGTTCACAAGTATAACATAATTCCTTAGTGTAGAGATCAATTTCATATAAAATAAACCATTTCTAGAATAACATTCTACATGAAAAATTTATTCTTAATTACAACTAAAATTCCATCCATTTATTTATTTTAATATATAATTATTTATTTATTTTCTTTAAAGAAATAAATACAAAAAGAAAATATTATAAACAAAATCATGTAATGATATGGATTAATGTCCACTTTGTTTGTAATAAATATTGATTTGTGAAACTAGGGTATGCCCCTTTTATAATGTAATAATGAAGGACTAAGGCCCTGGGCAAGACTGGAGGTTTTCTTCTTTGTTTTTTCCTACTAGTGCTTGTTTGAACAGAGAAACCTAAGCTATATCATTCTATTTAAATTTAATCAAAGGCTTTGGCTATTTACCGATTTAAAAAAAATAAAAAATCATGTAATTAAATATTATTATCATAATTTAATAATAATAAAAAATTATTAGTTATAATATTTATTAACTTATTGATAAAATAATATATTAAATTAATTATAATAATAAATAGGCAAGAGCCTACAACATAATGATGAATTGTGAGCCTCTTAATTGGGAGGTCTTGGGTTCAAACCTACTCAAGATCAACTAATAATTGAAATAATTAATCATAATAAATAATAATAATTAACCTTGGCTTTGGCCTCTTATAGATAAAAATAATAAAATATAAAATAAAATAATATAATTATATATATATATATATATATATATAATAATAATAATAATAATATTAATTATTTAATATATTAATTTTTTTTAATAAACTAAAAAAAATGCACAACCCCTAACAAAGGGGAGGCCGCAAGCAACCTGACTACACTAGCATCATGTATGCCATGGCAGCCGGGGGGGGTCACAACCCCTCCTCTCCTTTTTATGTATTTATTTATGTTTAATAAAATATTTCTTTAGAATTAGCAAACATCCCCCCTCTATAAACATAATCATTTTTATAAAGCACACCAAAGACTTGATAGATAAATATTTTCAGTAGGCCATTTAAACAAAATAAAAATATAAAAGACTGGTTTTCCCAATTCGATTCTTATTCAAATGGATTTGAATTTTCCAATAAAACAAAACCTATCTAAGTTGATAACAAAACCTAATTTTTATTAAGATGATGGTTTCAAATTGATTTCATTCATAAATATTTTCAATACCAAAGAACAATAATTTTAACAAGGGTTTCAACCATAATTATTTCTAAAAACATATCCATAACAAACATGAAGAATATATAGGAATTTCAAAGGTAAATTACAGTGCAAATTCCAACAAGGTCCTACCTTGATTTGATGCTAACCAGATGACTGCTTAGAACTCACAAGAGTTCCCATCTTCTTGAAAATCCTCTTTCTCAAAATTTGCTCCTCCAAACTTATGTGTGAAGAAATGAGCTCTAATTTCTTAATAAAGAGCTTTCTCCTTTGGGGTTTCAGTTTTACAAACACACAAATCCTTTTTCTTTATTTTAATTCTATGTTCAACTTTTTGCATTTTTAATTAAAATAAACTTTATTAAATTCTCTCTCTCTCTCTCTCTCTCTCTCTCTCTCTCTCTCTCTCTCTCTCTCTCAATCAGAAGACATCTTTAATAATATATTTATTAATTTAATTGATACTAATATTTAGAGTTTATTATTAAAATGAAACTCCTAAATTAATTATTATTAAATTGAATAAATATAATTATACTAAAATTAAAACTTTAATTAAATCCTTTAAATTTAATTCTTCTATTTAATTAATTTCTCAATTAATTAATATAATTAGAAATTAATTTTTCTTTATAAGATTTTTCATTAAATTAAATCATTTAATATTTTCTTAATTTGAATTAGTTATAACTAAAGATCACAACAGACCCACAAATCTAAATAAGAAAATCCATTTTAAAGACAAGGTATTAAATCAAGCTCAAGGGGCAAAATCTCAAATTTATGTCACTTGACAATTTTGGAAGGGTAGATAACTATGATACTTGTCTTATTTTCTATGAAAATTGGCTTAAGGTTAGAATTTGGACTCAAGAACCATCTCCCCTCTTTACGATTGAGATACTGTAATTAGGCACGCTCATCTTGGCAATTCAGAGAAGTTGATGCACACTACCTATAATCTACATAAAAGTCAAGCATGTACATATATACATATAAATCCAAACTAAACATGAAATGGTAGGGAGTGGTGCATCATGTAGATCCTAATTAGTAGGTGACTACAACTCCCTCCCTCAACTATATCAAAAATATCAAATATAAAGTAAAACATACATGTACACCATACCCATGCAAGTATGGGGTAAGTATCCATAGAAATTGCATATAAACCATCCTTCTAACTATCATCATGAAATAACTGAAATCACTATATGAACATACATGTATCATCATTGAAAGAATAATCATGAACACATGAAATAACTAAGTATCAAGCAAATCATCAAATATATAAATTGAGTATGAAATAACATCCAATCAAATTAGGTAACCAAGTCCCAATAATCATAAAACATAACCATAAAGTTGGCCTAAAAGAATTTGGAAATATAACACAAAAAGTAAACTAGGGGTAGGCATTACAAAACTTATCAAGTCTAACCTTAGGACTATCATGTCCTTCAACACTAGGTCAAAACTTTTATTTTCATTATCTGATGATTGACACTATCGAGTCCCTCAACATCAAATTGTGCCATTATCCAATCAATTTAATAACATTGAAAATGATCGTCGATGTTATTATGATCAATTTTATCTATCAATTTCAACCCTGTGGAATTTACAATGTCTAATAAATGTCACATTTCCTTAATCCATTTCATGTGTGCTTGATATATTCTATCAACCCCAATCACTTGATCAATTTGATCATGCCTTTGATCTACCTATGACCATCCTAGTCAATCTAAATAATCATCACATCTCATCAAAAAGGTTAATCATGCATTTATCTAATCAAATTGGCTAATCATTTACTAATTCATCCTATAGGATTAGTTAACCCATAATCTATTCCTATGTTGTTTCAATCACTTTCATCTTGCTTTACTAATTGTTCCTATTAATTACCATTCTCAATTAAGTAAGGTTAATTAATTAATTGATTCATCTTCGAAAACTATGGGAATTCGCAATTTCCTAAGTCCTATTTTCCCATTTCTAATTCCTAGTTTACTAATTACCATTTGTGTGGAATTATGACTTTTTAATTCAAATATTCTACCTAGTCTTCACACATGGGCATTATATGTCATAGACCCTCTATTTACACTTGGCTAATATGTGCCATATTTGACATATAATATTCCTTATGCATGACTATAATAAGCCACCTTTATTAGAGATTCTTGTCTACAACTGGCTTTGATGTATCAGATGCATGTCATAGGTTCTCTTCCACATTTAGCCATGTTTAATTTTATTTGTCATAGAATCCTATATGTGGCATATTGTGTCATATTTTTTTTATAGATATTCTAGGGAATATCATGCCAAGTTGCATGCTCTAATTGAAAAATGTCCATATCCTCATTCATGTCTCACCTCTTGTATTTTGGCTATAAATTGAGCCATCTTGCACTCATTTTTGGTCTACAACCCCTATCCTTAACATCACACCCAAGCCATACTTCTAGTATTCTCAATAGCATTCATCCATCATTGTGTCATTTTCTTTCAATTGTGTGCACTATAGGCAATTGGAGCTACATCAAAATGGAGAAGAAAGAAGGACATGGGAACTAAAATTGAAGAGGGAGTTTTTCTTGTTTTGATCTCTTTATTTTCAATTGTTTTCCATGGTAAATTAGAAGGGTTTAGTATATGTTGATTGAGTTTTGTGGTTTCTCATAGTATGCTAGGTCCTAACCCATTTTCTAGTCCTATAGTCTCTTCCTTTTATTGTTTGAGTTTGTAAGTAAAGCTTTAATTTCCTCCTCTTTATTAAAAATGATATTCTTGTAAGAAATCATGACTCTTCTTGAGTAAAATCATTATTGAGTTGATCAAATGTTATAAGAGTAGGATGTGCACTAATCCCTTGAATGAAGGATTCCCATGTAGTTGGCAACCCTTTGAAGGCTATCAATGATAATTCTTGATCACCTATGATATTTCTAAGAGTAGAAACTTGTTCTCTTAATTATGATATTCTTATGAAATAAGATGTTATAGTTTCTTATTTACTAATCTTAATACAAAGGATTTGTGTTTTTAGGGTAAGTAATCTACTTGCATTATTGATTTCATATGAATTTTTAATCATCACAAACATCTCATATGTAGTTGTATATTTTTCTATGAATGGAAGGATGTGATCTTTTATAGAGTCAATTATAATTTTCATAGCTTTATTGTTATGCCTTTTCCATATTATTTTATCTATTTCATTTTTAGGTATAGGTTTTTTTCCTTCCACATATTGTTTTAATTTGATTTATCTAAGAATGATTACAATTTAAATTCTCTAGGATATGAAGTTTGATGCTCCATCAGGTTTGTCTTCTAACTTTACTCCATTCACCATGTTTGCACTTTGATATTGTTTAAATAATTCAGAGATCTTGGGAGAACATTTCATAAATTTTAAACTCTATCTACCAACGGGGCTTTGATACCATGTTAAGGAAACTAGGATCTAAGATAGTGTTTTATTTATTTATAATTCAATTATCATAGATTCACTATAATGGAGTACTAATTGAATCCTATGGATATATAAACATATACATGCAAGAATGTATTTTTAATGTTTATATTTCTCTAAAATTCTACTTTGTGATAATACTATCTTCAATTGATGATATGCCTACAGATGTAGAGGAGATAATCATTGATGATGGCTAATTCAATGGATAGTAATAATTTCTTATGATTGATATGTTTTCCATTGCATTTGAATCACTATATATACAAGGTTGAAAAGTCATGTCACCGTCCATACATGTCTCTATAGAACATGACACAATTCATAACAAATTGTAACTAACACACCATTTGTTAACCCCCAAACCTAAACTAGGCAATATTAAATGCATGCCTAATTATATTAACTTGGATGCTCATATTTTTAATACCCCTAAATTGGCACATTGGTATTCTAAACCAATTTTGGTTTATTAATCTTACTCAAAGTCCTATTGTACTAGGCAAATTTGATTTTGATAATCTCTACTTGACTGAAGTGTCAAATGCAAAAAATTATTAATCTAAATTGATAACTTTATTTAATTAATTCCTAAATATTAATTAAATTAGCTAAGTTCAACCTATTAATTGAATTATAAGTCCTAAGTACTTTAATTAAATTAAATCAATCCCTTTAGCTAATACAAATAAAGAAGGAATTAAAATACTTTGGTTTAATTAAATATATGTCATACTTGTTGAAATTGATTATTTATTTAATTAGAATATCTAATTATGACCACATATTTGAATGGATCAATATCCTTTCCTATTTCATCTCACATGAAAAAGGAATTAATAATATTAATTAATTCAATTATATCCTCATAATTGTTGAAACTAATTAATTAATTAATTAGAAAATCTAATTAAGAGCACATATTTGAATGGATCATTGTTATCTTCTATTTCCTCTCATTCAACTCCATAAAAATGGAGGACTCAATCCTATATTCAATTAGAACCATACACTCAGTTCAATCTTGACCGTTGATCAAATTCTAGGATTCTATATAAGAAACCTTCAACCTCTCATTTTAGGAGGATGCACATGAATAGTATTGAATCAATGCTAATTTGTTTACTCAAGTGCCTTGCAATCAAATTTTCTCTTGCTTTCATTTGCTCATCATTTAGCTTAAAATGCATTCATCTAGTTCTATTTTCAATTATTCTTAGATTAGTTTCAATTTTATCTAGATTAATCTAATATATTTGCATTTAAAAAAACATAAAATAATATAGATTAGATTGCATTTTCTTTGCTTTCAAATCCTTCGTACTAGTTTGGTCTAGTTGTTGATCTCTCAATTCTGAGAGTGAATAGTAAAATCTTGTCTAGTTAGAAGGAAACAAATCATTTTGTTGGGTCATATTGAAGGAAAAATCCCATGTTCATTTTGAGATGTTTCTAGCATATAATTATCATGTTGAAGTGTGTAGATTTAGAGGCCCATAATTAGCACCCACAATATTAAACAAAAGATCAAAAATATCCTAGATGATCATGGTAATACAAATTACTATTTGATCTAGGAAATAAAAGGAATCAATTCAATGAAAATATTATCATGAATAAATACTTTATTTTTGAATAAATAATCACAACATATATCCATATGCACAACTTGATTTGGGCATGATCATGGAATATTAAATAGTTTGTGATATTAGTATGTGGAGCAAATAAAATACATGCATATATGTATACATATACGTATACATATACATATACATATACGTATACATATACATATACATATACATATACATATACATTTACATTTACATTTACATTTACATACATATATGTATGTGTAAACCTATTCCAAATACTAATATCAACTTTATCAGATCCAACTAAAGCTATACTTTAACAATAATGATGAATATCAAATCTAATAATAGATCCCCTTTCCTTATCTCTTATGATATATTGAAGAAACCTTCTCATTTTCCAAAGGCTTCCATTTTCTTGCATAAGGATCTCCATTCTACTTTATCATATGCTCTTTGTATATATTATTTCATTAGCATACTAGGTTCCTTGTTTATTTGTGTTGAGTGAATCATTTGTTGAATTATAATTATTCCATCGAGAATTAATCTATAAGATACAAAACCTATTTGTGGTTCAGAGATAATTTGAGGAAGTACTATTTTAATTCTATTAGCCAAAGATTTTGTTAGTCTTTTATAAATGGTATTACATAATGTAATAGGAAAAAAGTTCCTAGGTTCCTCATGGTTATATTTCTTAGGAATTAATTCTAGAAATGTATTGTTGATTTATGTAAGTAGAGATCTTAATTTTCTATTAGCCTTGATTGCTTCCCATAAATCATAACTTAAGGTATACCAACATTTCTGGAAGAAGAAGGCTTGAAATCTGTCCAGACTTGGAGGTTTATTTGGGTCAAGATTAAAGAGGGATGCCTTTATTTCTTCTAATGAGAAGTTTAGGTTAAGAAATTTATTATCTTCTTCTATTATTATTTTAGGTATAGAACTTCTCATTAAATTTTGAGCTAAAAGATTAAAATATTCATAATTATTGAAAATGTCCTTAAATATTGCACAGGAATTTTTGCTATTTGATCTAGGTTTTCCACTATATTTCTTTGTTATCCTTTTTTTTATCATATTAATGTTTTTATTATTTAGAGTATTATTTAAAAAAAAAAATTGTATTTCGATCTCCTTTTGATAGCCAAGTCTCTTGAGATTTTTGTTTCTAAAATAATTCCTAATTTAATAATACATTTTCTTGTTTCTCTAGTAGTTATTTTTCTTTTGAATATTTGTCATTGCCCATTCCATTATTTATTGCACCTTCATTTAGCTTTTTTAATTCATCCTTCTTCTATAGTTTCTCTTTAAATATATTTTTGAAGTTATTTTTGTTCCACTTTGATATTTTTTCCTTTAAAAGTTTTAGTTTAGATACAAAACAAAATATCCTAGATCCTTCACATTTTCCTACTTTCCACCATTGTTTAATGTCATTCATGAAATTATTACCTAGAAACCACATTTTTCCACATTTGAAGGGATTTCTTGGGGGTTTCTACTGTTATACTATTTCTAGTTTGACTGGGAAATGATCTAATACAACATTTGATAGGACTGAAGATTGAAATGTATAATTGAAGGTGCTTAGAACTCCTTTGAATATAAATCTATCCAACCTTTCCAATATGTGACAAAGCCCTGACCTTCTGTTATTCCATGTGTAGAACCCATTAGTTGTTGGAATATCTATCACAATCCAATCTTTGGAATATATCATAATATGTGTTATAATTTATGATTGACCATACTTTTCTTTCAAGTTTAAAAGAGCATTAAAATCCTCCCCTATACAATTTTTTTCAGTAGGGTTATTGTCCATAAAACTATTGATTTCATTCTATAATGCCCTCTTATCTACTATTGGGGCTAGACAATATACATTTATAAGTGTAAATTGCATATCATAGGTGAAATTTTTAATACTTTGTATCCTACTGAAGTTCAATTTTCTAGGATGCCAAATAATGTCAATGCCTCTTGAGGCCCCTATAGCTTCTATCATATTGGTTTTCCAAAGATCAAGTTTTTTACTTAGATTATCTCCTTCTTCTTTATTTATCTTAGTTCCTTGTATTATTATAATTTTAGATTCAAAGAGGGTTAGGTTGCACTTTAGTAAGTGCTTCTTGTTAGGATCATTTAATCCCATAACATTCCATGAAGTTATCATAATTTCTCTGTGGGTGGAGGCCCTAGCTCGGTTGGCTAAATCTTCCCTATTGCAGGGGGTTGGTCACAGGTTCTAGTATCCCCCATCCTCGTGGTACCGGTGGGCGTGTCGTGCCAATGCTACCGGTCACGTTAAAAAGTTTACCTGGCACATTAAAAAAAAAAGAGTATCATCATTTCTCTATGGAAAGGAATTTCCCCTTCCCAACTTTTAGTACATCTTGTATCTTTTTTTGATTCCCTGCTTGACGTGTGGTAGTTCCAATTTTTGCCAATGAATTCTTCCCTAATTTTTCTATTTATTTTCGACATTTTGATGTTTCAATACCCTCTATGTTTGTAGCTAAGACCATTTTATCAATATTTTTATTTTCATTTTGAATATTATCTATAATTGAGACATTCACTACATCTTCTCTATTTGTTTACTGATCTCAATTTTTGCATAATCTGTTGATTCTAGTTGTTCTTTATGTTTATTATTCTTTTTTACTCTATGTTTCAATGATATTTTTCTAGTGGGTCTAGCATTCCAAAATCCTACTAGAATTCATTTGAATTTGTCTTATTTCCTTGTATACTATCTATATCCTTGTTATTATTATATCTTCTTGACAAGCCACCCTAATCTTACTCATAAAAGTCTGTACTCAATCTATATGAGCTTCTTACTATGTTCCTTCTATTGTGCTTTATTATTCTCAAATCTACCTTTCCATCTCATGGAGTTTTCTTGAATTTGTAGGTTTTATTTTTAATCTATTTTTGTTTTTCTGTAATGTAATATTCCCCCATTGTTCTAGAGATGTAGGGGGAACTAAACTACTTTCAATCTCCTTACTATTTGTAATTGTCCCTGTATTCTCTATATTTTTTTAACTTATTGCCTCTTTTATGAGGAGTGAATTGAAAAATATCCATACTTTCTTTTGCTTGTTCTAGAATGCATCTACTATTTATATTAGGTCTTTCATCTACATTTTCTATTTCTATTTTCTTTCCCACACTTTCTAAATCACACCTTTTTGAATTTAGTTAAGCATTTTCTATCTTCTCAAATTTATTTGTTGCAAAATTTGGTTTTGCTATGTATGAAATAAATCTCTAATCCTTGTTTGTTCCATCATTGTTCTTTGAGGAATTGAATCTTACATTTTTATTCTTTTCTTGTAATATAATTTAAAACTATTCCTTTATCTAATCTAAATTATTTTTTATTTCCTTATTATTCCCTACTCTTCCCAACTTGATTTTTTTCCTCTTTTGTATTTACCATAAAACCTCTATTTTGAGTTGCTGCTAAGAATATTTCTTCTTTTTTAGTTGCGTTTAAATCTTGTGATAGTTCTAAGATAACAAATTTATTATTATCATATTTTTGCCTATAATTTCTTGCTTTTGTTGTGTGCATATATTTTCTATAAGATTTATCCCATAAGATTAATGGATTGCTAATACCATATTGGATTAATATTATTTCACAAAAAAGTTGTCTATACACCAATATATTTTTCTTGATGTCTCTAATGTATAAGTTGTTATGTATATACTATTCACACTATTGTAACCAATTGATGTTACCCTCTATATCTAAGCATTCATTTCATTCATATCTATCCTTGAGTGGGATTACTTCTAGGAGTTCATCTTGATCAAAAGATTTCCCAATATTGTCAATATCATTATTGTAGGGGCTGCCACTATTTTGTATTTCTTAGTTTTCCCTTCTGGAATGCATATCATATTATCTAGCCAATCTCCCTTTCTATCCTTATAATTTTTGTTTTGAAGGCATCTTAGTGGGGAGATGAATAAAGTCATGAGATTCTATTGGAAAAATTGTTTCCTTTTCTCAAATCCCCATCTCAATCCCTAGGAATGTTGAACTTAAATTAGAATTCTAGCTAACATATTCAAAGCTCGTATAATCTAAATCCCTCTTGGTATCAGTTTGTAGAAGAATAATTTCATGAATTTTTTTTTATCATAAATATTTTAGTAAAATTTATACATGTATCTATTGGTTATAACTCTAATAGGTTTAAATGTTTGTTGTTTGGGTTTTAAGTTGACTAGAATTTGATTTTAGTTGATTTTCTTACAGTTAGCTTCAATTCCTAAGCACTTACCTATATAAGCTCCTATTTTTTTCCAATGTATAGAGATTTAGAAGCTCTATTTGAATTTATTCAAGCAATATCTATGTTGGAAATGCTAATGTTATTAACATATCTTCATTGAGATAGGGTAGCCATTTAAAAAAAATTATGCTTAAACCTTTATAGAAGCATAACGATCTAGAAAGAAAACTATCTCTAATATTTTTGTTTTTACAATATAAATAAATCAACAAATTTGACTAGATAGAGATACTATTTTCCATATAAATCATACAATCATTCAAACATCTTTCATTCCTAAGCTTTCGATTCATTCCAGAAAGAAAAGGCACCTAGATCATTTCAATCAAACTACCTATCTTCATTGACCTTATTACAATGATTAATAAATATATTTTAGAGATCCTATCACTTGTTACAAGTTCTTTTTTTTTATTAGGATATTTATCTATGGCTGAAATATTCTTGGGTAGTTGGCTCTTCTTCCTTTCATCTAGTTGGAGCATCACCAATGTTTCTTTTACTCTGTTGATATTTGATATTAAGTCTTGAGATAGGGTTTTTGCCTATGTTAAGAAAGGATCCATTTAAGAATACTATAGTGGGATCAAGTATTTTATAGAAAAGGTTTTTATTTCTAGAAACTAGGGTTTTACCAAGAGATGAAATATTTCTTCAGTTAAGATATCTAAAATTGCTCTCCTAGGTTATCCTAGATTTGGGATCTTATTGGCTTATGAGAAATTACACAAGAGTAACTTTCTTGAGGATACTATTGATGGATTTATGAATTTTTTCCTTCTTTAATCTCTTCTATTTCTTACTGTGAACCATTCTAGCTTAGTATTATTCTATTCTAGATTAAGTCATTTAGGGTTTTGTGGGTTTCTCTTCTTCATTTGTGAATCATTTTCATAGTTGTTTTGATATGGAGGGTGCCACTCTAGAGAATCTTTTCCTTTTCATATATGTGTGTGTGTGTGTGTGTAGATTTTCATTTGAATGAGGTCTCAGAATCACCAAGAGATAACTATGTCCTTTAGCTAGAGCTACTCTGTATCTTCACATTTTTTTTAGGAAGAGAGGATAAGAAATCATATTTATTGGCTATAGTGAAAGATTTATTCATTACATATATAATTTTTGCATAGTAATTTATGGTAGTGTCTTCTTCTTCTTTAGTCAAGATTGATTGCACAAGAAAATTTGGAAGAAACTTTTGATTGAATCCATGAGAAGCCAAATCTGACTTCACCCATTAGAACATAGAAGTTTTGCCACATTATCCCAAACTTCCTATGTGATTCTTCATTAAAATTCTCTAACTCTACTCTGCCTTGACAATGAAAGAAAAAAAAACTACTTATTACAATTTTCAAAATTACCATATTTGGCAGATTTTTCCATTTTTTGGTAATTTTCAAAACCCATCCTACAAATCTAATTTTTTCTTAAGAAAAGCTCCCAACTAGGACAAGATGAATTTCTAACTAATCTACAAAATCAAGAATATGATTTCAGATATCTTACAAAAACAAATTTCTAAAAAATTGGAAAAAAATATAAAAATCCAATTTCAGAGGCCAAGATTATATTTCATACTCTCAAAAAAATCCAAGACTTATCAACAATCCAAATCACTCCTCATCATGCAATTTCTTGTAAAATTTTAGCCAAAAACCACATCTGAGTCAAAAGTTATGACTCTCAAAAATTGGTGCATGATTCTCCCCTTCTTGAAAGAAACACAACTCCTACAAGTGACTATCCAATTTTGGAGGCCAAGATTATATCTTAGGCTCTTTCAAAATTTTCAAAATAGCCACCAATCAAGCTAAGATAAATCAACAATCCAAATAACTCCTCACACAACTGCCTATAAAATCTCAACCAAAACCCACATCCAAGTCAAAAGTTATGACTCTTGAAAGTTGATGCATCATTCTCTCCTTCTTGAAAGAAACATATCTCCTACAAGTGACTATCTATGAATTTCTACAATTTTATTGGATATAACTACAATATTTCCCACTTAGATAACCATGTACTCTCTATATTAGGTATCCCATCCCATTGTATCAGGTATCTATTATGTTGGCCATGCCTTGTGGAGGTAGTCTTCTTGTCAATAATTTTGGCATCTTTTCCTTCTTCTTATTTGGAAGGTGATGTTTCCAATCCAATCCTTGGATGTCTTATGCACTTGTAACATCTCCATGGAATGTGTATAAATCAAAAACATAAAAAATAGGGGAGATGTCAAGATTTTCTAGTAAGCTAACCTCATAAGCATTACCATTAATCTTTTTAATGATTTTTCAAGGCTCAATCTTTTTATACTTCAATTTATGATATGTTCTTGTAGGAAACCATTCACACCTCAAATAAACCATCACATAGTCACCAAAAACAAATATTTATTGTCTCTGAGTAGCATTTGAAACAATCTTGTAACTCACATTTTTATCTTGTGACTTTTGTCTGACATCTTGTTAGAGTTGGTGAAGGTGTTCAACAAAGGCAACTCCATCATTACTAATTCTGTCTCCCAAGGGAAGTGACACAAGATCTAGAACACCTTGAGGGTTTTGACCATAGACAATTTGAAATGGAGATTTTCCAGTGGACCGGTTAATAGATCTATTATAGAAAAATTCTCCCTAGGGCAATGCCAAGTCCTATTGTTTAGGCTTCTCACCCATAATGTAGTGTAACAGATTTCCCAAACTCTGATTGACTACCTTTTTTTGTCCATCAATTTGAGAATGAAAAGCACTACTAAACTATAAATTTGTTCCTAATTTCCTCCAAAGAGTCCTCCAAAAATAACTCAAGAACTTAGTGTCTCTATTAGAGGTAATGGTCTTTGGAAGGCCATGTAAATGAACAACTTCTAAGAAGAATAATTCTACCACTCTAGTTGCATCATTGATCTTCTTACAAGAAATAAAGTGGACCATTTTTGAGAATCAATCAACAACCACAAAAATAGAATCATTACCTCGTTGAGTGTGTAGGAGGCCCAATACAAAATCCATACTCAAGTCAATCCATAGTTTAGTGGGTACTAGTAAAGGCATGTATAATCTTGTATTCTTTAAATGTGCTTTATCCACTTGATAGATTCCACACCTTGCCACATATTTAGTGATGTACCTCTTTATTTTGGGCCAATTATACTTATCTTCAACTAAGTTTATTATTTTGTCCTTTCCAAAGTGTCCAACTAGTCCACCACTATAAAATTCCTTGATAATGTTTTCCTACATGGATCTGCCTAGTATACATAGTTGTTTACCCTTAAAGAGGTAACCATCCTACATAAAATAGTCACCTTTCACATGATCCAACTTACTAGAAGATGAAGCCTTTAGTTTTTCTACAATTTCTCAGAAATCATCATCAGTTTCATACAAGGGCTTTATAGCATCAAAACTAGTGACCTTAGTTTCCATTGCAGTTAAGAGTGTAGTGCGCCTACTCAAGGCATTAGCAACCTGATTTTTTTTTCTAGACTTATGTTATAGGAAAAAGGTATATCCTTGTAAGAAATATACCCACATTTCATGTTGACTATTCAACTTCTTTTTTGTGTTGAGATATTTTAGAGCAATATAATAAGTAAATAGCACAAACTCACGTGGGACCAGATAGTGCTTCCAATGTCATAATGCTTGAAAAATTGCATAAAACTCTAGATCATAGGTAGAATAATTCTTTCTTACTTCATTCAATTTCTCACTAAAGAAGTCTACATGCTTACTCACTTGGCTAAGAACAATGCCTATCCCAACATGTGAAGCATCACACTCTACTTCAAAAACTTTGTCAAAATTTGGAATTGTCAATATATGAGCTTTAGTTACCTTTTTCTTTAAGAATTTAAAGCTCTCTTCAAAATCCATTGTCCATGTGAACTCTGTTCATTTGGTACAATTTGTTATGGGTGCTACAATACTACTAAAATTTTGGATAAACTTTTGGTAGAAAGTTGCCAACCCATGAAAAATTTGTACTCCTATTATACTAGAAGGACTCGGTCATTCTAAGATTACTTTTACCTTTTAAGGACTCGATCATTCTAAGATTACTTTTACCTTTTCTTGATCCATTTGAACACTAGGTTGAGAAATGACAAAGCCTAGAAAGGTAAAACTAGTTTACATGAACCTACACTTCTTCAATTTGAAAAGAGCTTCTCCTTCCTTAAGATACTCAAGATGATCCTCAGGTGTTGTAAGTGTTCTTCCTTGCTCCTACTATAGATTAGAACATTATCAAAGTAAACTCAAAAAAAATTACCAATGTAAGGTTGCAACACTATATTCATCAACCACATAAATGTCCTAGGTGCATTCAAAAGACCAAAAGACATAACCATCCATTTGTACAAACCATGTCTTATCTTAAATACCATCTTCCATTCATTTCCCTCTCAAATGTACATATAGTGGTAGCCACTTCGAAGATCAATCTTGCTGAAGTACTTAGCCCCCACTAATTCAGCCATCATGTCCTCTATCCAAAGAATAGGAAACTAATACTTAATGGTAGTCTTATTGATTGCTCTTCTATCAGTGTACATCCCCATGTGTCATCCTTCTTTGGAGTCAACAATGTGGATACTGCATACACACTCATGCTTTCCTTGACTAGACACATTTTCATCAGTTCTATCACTTGTTTATTCAACTCTACATGTTATATTGGATTCAATCAGTAGGCTACTTGATTAGGTAGAGTTTCTCCAAGAATAACATCAATATGATGTTGAATATCTCTTTTCGATGGGAGACCATTAGGAAGAAAAACAGCAAACTCCTCCAACACCTTCATTGCCTCAAGTGGCACCAATTTTTCTTTTTCTTCTCTTCTTTTTAGTACTAGTGCATAACAAAAATATTTTACTTTCATTTCTTTGACAACTTCTTTTGTAGATAACATGGTTTCATTCTTCTTTTCATCCTTAAGTGGCAATAGGACCACTTTAGAGCCATCCTTCCAAAATGTGTATGCATTTTTCTCTCCATCATGTATGACCTTCCTATCATATTGTGATGGTCTTCCCAACAACATATGGCAAGTATCCATAGGAATAACATCACACCATATTTCATCCTTCTATAATTTCCCTATGGTAAATCTAACTAAACATCTTTTATCAAGTATTATTTTATTTCCTTTCCTAAACCATGCAATACGATAAGGATGATGATTCTTCTAACATTATAAATTTAATTTCTCTACCATTTCTCTAGACACCATATTCTCACAACTACCACCATCAATAATAAGTTGACATACCTTTCCACCAAAAGTGCATCTAGTTCTTAAAATGTTAGTCTAGAGCCATGTATCATTAGAGTTCTTTGCAGGAACTGCATCTTTTTTGGAATGATCATTTATCTCCTCATCATGAGGGTTTCTTCCACATATAGTGAAACTTCATGCTCCTCCTCTTTTGGTTGAACTAGGTTCACTCTAGGTTGTCTTGCTTTATTTATTTTTGGCACATTATAATTTGAGCATTCAAAGGCTCTATGTCCTTCTTCTCCACATTTGAAATAGGTAAAGGGCCTCTGTTGGTTTTCCTATTGTCTTCCACTACCATTACCTCATCATCACTAAAATCCCCTTCCTCATTCTTGTTTTGTAGCATCTTGTCTAGAATTTGTATTTCTTTCAAATCCTTGGGAGGATTCTCCTCAATTGAAATTAGAACCTCCTCAAAAAAGAGTTGAGGGACCCCTTTCTCCTTCTCTATTCCTCTAATTTTACCATCAATTCTATTTTTCTTTAGCCTTTAGGGCTAGTTGGTAGGTCTCTTCCATACTGCTAATATGATGCATGCTCAACTCATCTTAGGTAGAAAATTTTAGGCCATTTATGTACCTAGTAGCCATCTCCTCATCATCTTCCCGACTCTTTATTCTCATGGATAACTTATAGAGCTCATTTGTGTACTCTTATATAGGAAACAAATTCTACTTCAAACTTTGAAACTTATGAAATAGGGTTTGTGAGTAATCCAATGGTAAAAACTTTTCTCATAGCTTTCTTTCTATCTTTCTCCACATTTTGATCTTTTCCTTTTGTTTTCTGGTTCATTCCTTTTGGAGGTGATCCCACCATATTATTTCATGTCCTTTTAATTTTGTGCACATGAACTTTATCTTCTTTTCCTCCGCCATTGGCTTCCATTCAAAAAATTTCCCCATCTCATTTAGCCATTCTATCAATTCTTTTGGCTTGAGACTACCAACATAGTCTAAAACTTGGATCTTGATCCCTTCATTTTTACCTTCTAAATCTTGAAGTAGTCTATTTTTATTGCTAAGTTCTTCCAATTGTTCTTCTTCATTTTCTTTATTTTGATTAGCACCCCTTCAATTTTCCTCTTCATTTGATTCATTATCTCCTTGTACTACTAGTATTCCTTAATTAAATCCATTCACTCATTTCATCGTTCAACTTGCCTCTACATATTCAATATCAATCTTTACATTAGAGTGAAACCTCCTCTTCCTCTTCCTCTACTAGCCATCTTCCTACTATGATACCAAATGATGTAGCCCAAACTATTCAAACAATAACTCAAAAAATTAAACAACACAAAAGTTCTAGAATGTCTGATTCTTCATTAAAATTTTCTAACTCTACCCTACTTCTACAATGAAAGAAAACAACTACTTATTACAATTTCAAAGATTACCATGTTTGGCATTTTTTTGGGAAAAATCAATTTTTCCATTTTTGGTAATTTTCAAAATCCATCCTACAAATCTTGATTTTTCCCAAGAAAATCCCCCAACTAAGGAAAGATGAATTTCCAACTAATCTATGGAATCAACAAAAATATTTTAGATTTAATACAAAAAACAACTTTCTAAAAATTGGAAGAAAATTCAAAAATCCAATTTCTGAGGCCAAGATGATATTTCAGGCTCCTGTAAAAATGTTGAAATGGCTACCAAAAAAGATGAGATCAATCAACAATTTGAATAACTCCTCCTCATGCAACTACCTATAAAATTTCAGCCAAAACCCACATCCGAGTCAAAAGCTATGACTCCCAGAAGTTGATGCATCAATCTAGGCTAGATCAATTTTTTCTCTATGAATAATGGGTTTATCTTGCAAAATATTATTTGTGTTGTACTGCACTTTTTTAAGCATCTCTTTGTTTATATCCTTTATCCTTTGAATATTATGTATCTTTAGGGATTTTTTGATACTTACTTGTTTGGTCAATGACAATATTAATTCCTTTCCTTTCCCATTGTGCAACTTATCAAGGGCTTCAAAAGTGTTACTATAATTGATTGGAGAATACTTCTCCTTCATACATTAGTTGCGTACTATTTTCCCTTCTAGTTGTACTAATCTATATCAAAATTCTAAACTTTTTCATTTAAGGTTTTATTTATTTTGAATTTAGTCTTTTCTTTTTGCAAAAATCTTCCTCCATTGTGCAAAAATATTTCTTCGATTGCGACCCCACATTGTTTTTATAAATAATTTTATTACAATGTGTACTATTAAAAATGAATATTGAAGGAATATGAATAAGATATTAAATGATTAATTTAAACCATTAAAATATAATAATTTGGAGGGAGATGACATTTGTAAATTTACACAATAGAAATAAATTAAATAGTTAGAAATCATTTGATTTATTGAGAAAAAATTACTGTTTACATCATACATAGGCGATGGGATGATTTTTGGTGCCTATAATTTTCCCCTCTTTAATATAATATATTTTGGGGTGTCATTTTAAAGAATGAATAGATAAAATCTCACCTAAGTATGCCTTAAAGAGATCATAGTAGCACCTAGGTAATATGTTGCCCCCTTGAAAAATTGAACAAAAAATAAATAAATATGAGCTCTATTTGTTGATAAAATAACCAAGAGTAAACAATTATATTTTGTAGAAGTTATGGGCTACAAAAGGAAATTTTATACATGAACATTATAAAGGGGAATGGTTTCACATCCAATGATGAGGGTTGGGGGGTATAAAAAGGGCCAAATAAGTTATTTTCAAAGTCATTGTGCACATTGATATTTTGGAGATTGGAGGAGAAGAAGAGGTCTTTGAGTACATTTGGAGAGAAATGTTGGAAATTAGGTATGTGGATCACTTAGGTGAGTATGTTCACACATATCGTTGACTAGAGGGTGTAGGACTAACAGTAAGTATTTGTCAATTCATGTATTTTTTCACATTTATAGTGCTTTTTAATTTTCTATGTTTTTTTACTATAGTTGTCTTCACTGAATTTTTAGGTCACATTTTGCACCAGCATTAGTGATTTGATTTCATTCACCTAACATGAAAAATGTTAAGGTTTAATAAATGAGTCATAATCAATAATGTTATACAATGCAAGTGTAGGCTTAAAATATCACAATTGTACACTTTAGACACAATTACATGTTAGTGACTTAGGATGCATAATATGAGTTATTTTTACACATGTAAATGAATGGTGCAACATATTTGTGCTTAAGGAGACACAATTGACCAAGGAATCCATTTTGGCATGTGTTTTAAATAAGACTTGCACACATGCATGTTTTGTTTTATAAGTAAGCACATTTGGACTAATTTGACTTTTACATTTGTATTCTTAAAGGATAAATTTAGTATTGATTAGTTGGGATAATCATTCTAAGATGCTAGAAAAAAAAAACCAAGTAAGTTTGATTATGACCATCAAGATAGTGTTGAATTATAACATATGACCTTATACCATAGATAAGGAAAATAAGGGTTTGATTACTAGCTTGTGCAAGAGATGACACTTTGAGACCTATTTCCATGTACCTACTAGAGAGTGAAATATGAATTTGAAGGATATACAGAGGATTCTTAGGTTTCTAGTACATAGGAGGAGAGTAATGTATGGGCCATAGGTGGCAGGGGAGAACTATGTGACCTATTTTAGTGCACATAAGAAAGTTGGGGATCAAGGATTATAAGATTAGATGGAAAGAGATGATGGATGAGATTGATTCTAGTGGGTTTCTATGTAAGGAAAATTGACTATAGGTAAGGGAATGGGAATATATATCCATGTACAAACTAATTTTTGATAGAAAACCTATTCAAACTAGGAGTATAAGTGGACTTTTTTTGAAATCAAGTAAACCTTAATTTGGATGATTTTTTCGAGGGTTGTCCACTTGAAATGATAAGATGTGTAAAATATATTAATTTTAGTACTTTGAATCTACTTTCTAAACCACTAGAATTTTTATAAAATGGATAAGATTAGGTGGGAAAAATTCTGTGCACACAAAAAAAATAGTTCTCGATTTGTTAGAAAGCATAACATAGTCATTTTCATGTGTAGAGAAAAAGACATAGTTAAATTCAATATTGCTCAAATCCTTTTAGTAGGATGATAGATGAGAGTGATTTCTATAAGTTGTGTATTATTTTATAATTTTTTGATATTTTTATTTTAAAAATGAATTATTGAAGTGACTACATCCTAGAATTTTGGTCCCTATTCATGTGTTGGGCATAACTCACATAAAAAAAAAAAAAGGACTTTTAAAAAAGTGTATAGAATCAAGTGTAGAACAATAATACATATAATATGATGAGAGATGTGCAAAAAATGGTGGATAAGTTAGATAAAATGGTCATAGGAATTGAGAACACTCTAAAAAAGATTGTTGAATAGAGTTGCTCGATTCTTAAGGCCAATGTTGAACATCTTAAGATCCTTTTGGAGAATTTGGAATAGGGAAGAAATGAAAATTTCAATCAATAAATATGAATGATAACATATTTAAATCCTCTATCTCTCCCTCTCTCTCCCTCCATACCTCCTTTACTCACTAACCCCTCAGATAGAGAGAGAGAGAGAGAGAGAGAGAGAGAGAGAGAGAGAGAGAGAGAGAGAGAGAGAGAGAGAGAGAGAGAGAGATATCATACAAAGGATGGGTATATAAAGAGAGTAAGAGAGAGTGGATTTTATGGAGAGAGATGGTGGAGGATAGGAAGAGATTGTACTGCCCCGCCAAGGGATCCAAAGAATTAACCTAGAATTTCACTAAGTTTGGTAACCTTTTTTTTTTTTTTTTAAAAACATGAAAGTAAATACCACATATAACTTGTACATAATAATGGAAGAAATATCAATGTCCAGCTAAAAGTAAACATAACATACATAACCGATTTCATTCTTTAAGAATCCCTTAATGTTGAGTTACATCTAAACTAACTAACATACATGAATCCATCTAGTACAACATCCACATGAATAATAATGATCAGTCCAATGTTCATACATTACATTTCCAAATGGTCAATCATCCACTGTACATGTCACAGGGTATGACGGCTTAAAAGAATATACATATGTGAAATAAGGTACGTCATCCTATTCCAATCCATGATAGATCAAAGTAGGGATAATCACATGATACATCATCATAGAAGACATATACATCCATCATAAAGATCAAACAAAATAAACTAAGTGCACGGTTCCTCCCAACCGTAAATAGCATCATTAGACCATCATGGATCCTAGCCATCCCTCCGTGTGTAACATTCCAAAGCACCAAAGAGATCATTGGTATTATCATAGTAGGAATGTCACTCCTAAAACATCCTACTAACATGTAAAGTAAAGCATAGGATACCATCATCTAACATATGCAAATCATCAATGTAAGGAACATACAAAAAATACATCCATTACAAGGTATATCATCTATCATAATGATCCAAGAACATAATGAAGATAAATACCAACCAAGAATACTCCAGCCACGGTGTGTCGAAGGGATCTCAAATGATAAGAGTGGAAAATACACTACCACCCGACCACGTGGTACCTAAGTGGTCCACTCCCACCGTGCTGAGGAGATAATCTCAAGTCCCATACAGGCTATCCAAAAACACATAGCACAAATCTCTAGAAGTCCAAGAATCTTAAAAGTATACTAACTCAAAGGTTCCATCACACAAAATCGACATCTAATTCCCAGAGGCACACAATGACATATAAGAAACCTACTATGCAAGCGGGAAAGTGTCATCGTAATTATCACGTACAAGTTACCCTGGCAGTTAGCTAAACTCCACGGGTCCATACTGATCTCATGCGGCCACTAGTATCCTCTCATACTGACGAGGCATACTACAGAATGCACGGTCACAACCATGCGTTCTCACTACTCCCATCCTAGCCTGTACAAGCGCTCAAGGCATGGGCGAGAACCAAAACAATTATCTTTTTAGGTTCATTTAATCCCCATTTAGTGTGTAAATGTTATCACTTATTAACAAAACTTACAATGAGTTACCCTGGCAGCCACTTAGGGCCCCGGCCCCCATTGCAAGCCACTTCCCGATACTACAAGTAGATTACCTACCCTAAGCTCATAGAATCATAAATCACCACAGTCCTGTACAAGCAACTGTAAAGAAAATCCAAAAGATAATCCATAAAAATAATCATCAAATAACCATGATAAAAGCATCAAAAATCCATAATAAGAAGAACCATGAAATCTCCAAGATAAGAATCATCAAATCTCCATGAGCATCTAAAAAAGCATCCATAGAAAATCATGACCACAATAGTTCTCTATTGGCAACTGAAGGCATCGCTAATAATCATAATAATCATTGGTTCTCAATAACCAAAATATATCTCAAAATAAATCACCATATCCATTGGTTCTCAACAAGCAACCAATAATATCTCAAAATCATACTGATCGAAGACTCCAAAATGGTTGAGTCAAACATATCACAACATGACATCATCAAGAAATAAATCTGCATTCTAGTCCCATCATGGCGACTAGAAAATAAACCAAGGATAACTGATCAATGACTCAAAAATGATTAGTTCAGGTGTTTCATACAAATACATCTCAGCTTCACACATGAAGACTGATGAACAATAACAATCAATAAACATTTCATAGAGCATACGATCACATTACCATGGTTGAGCTTATAAAGATCGAGACCAAATAAAATCAGCATGCCATCACATCTCATAACCCCCGAGCCTCTGGTAACAACCTAGGACTGGTCAACACTAGTTAAGCCAAAATCCAAAACAAGAAGCATATAGAATACACGATGCAAACACATGTTTTGATTTTGCTATATTACATAGTTGAATCAAGTGTAGAGGTTTCCAGTTTTCTTTTTGCAAGTATATTTTCAAGTGTCTTAAGTTTCGTCATTTGACCTACAAGTCAACCCATTTGTTCCCCGATAGCATTATTCTTCCATTAATTAAAAATAATACTTTAAGAATAACTTAAAGATAAATATTCACTAAACTGATTATCATTGACCTTTAATTTTTCTCTTGATTTAACTATGATGTATATTCTAATTGATTAACTCTTCTTTAAGGTTACTTCAACTTTTCGAGATAATCAAAGATCAGTATTCGCTCATAAAAGAACCAATTATCAATCTTCGAATAAGAAGATTATAAATTAATTAAAATGATCAATCTAATCCACTAATTAACTTAGGTGCACAATTCCATGATCCATTAACATTTTAATGGTTAAAACTCAATTAAGTATCTCTAACACTTAAGCCTCTTAATTATAATCATTATTAAATTGTCACTAATAACCGTTAAAATATCTAAGTCATTATTCAAGTTATTAGAATAAGACTTATCAACTTTGATATCAATATTTTTTTTTACAATCTTGTTAAAAGAATTATATCAATTAAATCTCTATTACATAATTTAGTTATTAATTAAATCTAATTAACTCTAGTTAATTGATTTAATTAATAGTTGCATAACCATAGCATTGTTCCAATTAATATCAGTTGACTAATAACTAACTAGAATTCTATAAGATTAAGGTCAACTATAATCTAGTACACAAATATTCATATTCATAGTTCAATAATATTAACTTGTTAATATTTAATAACAAGTTATGTTGGGAATCTTATCTATAATGACCACATTCATCATTCTTTTCAAATAACTCTCTATCACACAACTTGATTATTAATATCATGGTTATGATATCAGCTCAATGAATATCAATTGATCAATTATACTTCAAATCCCAAAAACTAATATCTTTTTACAAAACTTTAATCATTAAATAATCTCCACTAGATTAACTCTAATCGGATTAGTTGATAACTAATTAAACCATTTATACTATTATTTATTAATAGTTTGTTAGATCCAACCAACATTAATAAATAATAAACTCATCAAACTATATTTCCATAAGCCCCATTAGTTAATATTTAACTAACCTTTAAGGCATATCAATAATTTATAACCAATATAATAATTCAAAACGAAGCTATGTTATAACAATGTTATAATGTAACTATGACTCCTTGTCAATATAATAATTCTTATTTAAATCTAAATCCAATATCATTAAAATTTGAGTCTCTTAATAATCATCATTAAACACTTTTATAAATTACCACCTCTTAACTATATATTAAATAGTATTTAATATATATTAAATAATTAATATTAAAAGTCATCCATTCTCTATTGAATTCAATATCTCTATCCATCAGCTCTATCCACAAACTTTCCATTAAAAAATCTCCATTAATTCATTTAAAACATTCTTATTAGTCTTTAGACTAATTAAATAATTATTAAATTCTAATTATATTACTTTGATATATTATTTTTGTGAAGTTTAAGCATAAAGAACTCTTGGTTATGGGAAATGAAGAAATATTCGTCCTTGAATAAAACAGTCCCAGTACGACGGCCGTATCTCCCTAATGAACTGTTGGATCGGGCTGAAATTTAAATATGTTGGAGAGGGCCAAGTTGGGCCAATTTTGACTAAAGCAATCGAATAAATTTGATCACGATAAAAAGTTATGAATGACTGAATTTGGGTCTATCCAAGGGGCAGTGACATGACAATTTTATGATGAATTAAGAATTTCCTGTTAAAATAATTGTTCTCTAAATTTAACCATAAAAGGGTTTGTTCATATGCATCTAAAAATATAATTGATAGAAAGATTACATCTAATCATTCGAATTTTCACCATAAAATTTCTATTTTAATTCCAAATTTTGTCTTTCTAATTTAATATAAATTCGAACCCAAACCCGATTAAAATCTAATTTCTTTCTCATTTGGAACTAGGATTTTTCTATTATTTTCTTCTCATCCAAATAAAATATCTAGATTCCAATTTCAAATAGTAGATTCAATCACAGAGAGTATTCAGACACATAAAACAGATATGATGAAGACAGGAAGAGAAAGAGTGCAAAGGGAATATGAGAATATCACGAGTGCACCTGAACACTGATGCTAATTTGCCATGCCTCAGAAGTCCATAGAAAATCCTTTCCTTCTCCATCATTCGCAATTCTTCCAAGAATCCAAGCCGATCGAATCCTCCGAGTGATTAGAAGTGCTAGAAGGAGCATAGAAGCAAGTAGAAAATATATGAGCATATGAATCTTCTCCCATGCATGTAAGCTTTGAAGGTTCTATTTTAGCTTGTAGCTTGTGGCTTCCATTAAGCTTGTAGCTTCTATTAAGCTTTTCATTTAAGCTTCTATGAATGCCTGAATATTAAGAGCTCTCAAGAAACCTTTGGAATGCTTCTTGAAACCGCTAAAAGGTGTCACCAACTAAGCATGGGTCTTTTCCAATCCTTTTTGATGAGTCATAGAATTGTAGACACCTTGTGCTTAATTGATGCACTAACCCCCATGTTGTTGACACATGTTAATTCCCATGCAAGCTTATAACTCCAATTTACTTTACTCTTTCCAATTTTATTTATTTATTTATTAAGTCTCATGCACTAACTTTAATATCTCCACTTTTCAATCTTAATATATTTATATTTTAATCATATGAGATTTATAATCTTTTAATAATTTAAAAAATATTTTTCACTTTTAAATTTCATTTTCCAAAACTTTATTGCTAAAATATTTATTAGCTTTAATAATATTATTATTTAGTCATTTATTTAAAAATGAACTCCAAATATATTATTATTAAAATATATTCCAAATTTAAACTTTTAACTTTTATTTTCAAATTTAATTATTTTATTTAATTAATTTCTCAATTAATAAAATAAAATAAATATTAAAATACCATATTAATTTTTCATTTAATTAAACCATTAATTAAAATCTTTTTAATTAGGCTTAATTAATAGAAAATACTCCAAAGACTCACAAAGGTAAAAATATGAAAACTCATCATAGCCAAAATACATACAAATCAAACCAAGGGGTTTATATCATGAATTACATCATCTGACGCATTCAAAGGGTACTCAACTTAGATACTTGTCCTAATTTTTCAATTAGAACAAATGGCTTAAAGGGTTGGGATTTGGACTTGAGAATTTATCTCCCCTCTCTTATCATTGAGATAATGTGATAGGGTACGCTCATCCTCACAATTCAGGGAAGTCGATACCCAGTACCTGCAACCTGCATAAAAACCATGCATGTACAAGCACAATATATACTAAACTAAATAGGCAATGGTAGGAAGTGGTGCATCATGTAGATCCTGACTAGCAGGTGACTACAACTCCCTTCCTTAACCACATCAGACACACCATACAAAAGCACACACACAAAGAAAACACGCACACCATACACATGCAAGTATGTGGTAAGTATCCATAAGAAAACACATATGATAATAAATCATCTTACTAATCATCATTAATAAATGAAAGCAATGTAATGATCATCATGCATACATGAAATGTAGAGTCTAAGTAATCTCATCACATATCAACTGAATCCATAGCACAATATATGATAATCTCATAGTAATGTTACTAATCATCAACATGAAACTAGCTCTAAAAGAGTTCAGCAATGATAACAAAATGCGAACCAGGGGCAGGCACTACAGAGATAGTGGACACACACACACAAACAAAATATGATGTACATAGGAAGAGAAATATTAGATAGGATTGAGACAGAAAGAGAGAGTCGATAGGATGCATATAAGATGTTAGTGAATAGTTTTTCCCTTTGGTAATGCAAGTTAATGGACTAGGAAAACTCCCACAAAAATTGAGTTCCTTTAATTGAACTCTCTCTATTTTGAGGCAGAGCTCCCTCAAATGATAAACATTAATTTCTTTTATTTCAAAAGAATTTATCAAGATAAATCTTTTAACTAGAAAAAACTAAGGCTTTTAGAAAATAATTTACCATCTCTTATGCAAAAGTAATGAAAGGATAATATTGATTCAAAAACAAGCCCAAATACTTATTTAAAGGTGTGTCAAAGAATAATTGAAAATAAAGATGATTGATTTCTAAACAATAAAATCAAAACCATTCATAGAACATAGCATATCATTATTAACCATAACCATGAAGACACTCCATATGAAATGAATCCAAATGATTAATATACATAACTGCAAGTGACCAATATCACATAACCAATATTCAGAGATTCTTGTATAAATTCCTTGTTCATGTAAATAGCATAACAAAATTGGTTCAATGTAAACTTGTTTTAACAATTTAAGTTACTATTACAAAAAATACCAGAATATCAATACCAAAAACATTTCAAGTTTCACAATATATAGCCACGAAGGGCCCATAAAATAGTTATAAAACTAATTCCCAAAAGAAGTTGCATATACTAAACTTAAAACCATAAAACAACTACTTCTAAGAACCAAAAAGACTAAATGGCCAAAGCCTTGGTTTTAAGCTAAGTAATTGAAATATTAGCTGCATCTTCCATTTGTCCTTTCTCTGTGGTTGCATTGCCACCTATACTTTTCTAGTCCCTATAGTTGACTTAAAAATCCATGATTTCCTTTTCCCATGGGACTCCCAACTATTATGTCCTTAGCTACCAGATGGTAATGACTTGATAGGCATGTTCCATCTTCTTGATCTACATCATTAGATGATCATGGTTGATAATCATCATGGAATCCATTTGGGCAATGACTATTAGGCTGGTAGCAAACACTTCTTTGGCCTCTTTGAGATCTCATAGCTTGTCCTAGCACTTAGATTCTATCCTCTTCAAGTCTTTGTTAGAGTAATATTTGTTGCCTAGGATTTCAACATTGATGCATTTAACATTATTTTGTAGGATTTTGTTTAGGAAATTGAGTTCTTTGACCAATTCTAAACATTCATCTAGGTATTGTTCAATGACCATATTCCTCCATTCTAGGTTAGTTTGGGAGATGTATAAGAAGTTTGCATCCACTTTGGAGTTATGCTTCTCAACTAAGAAATAATCCACTCCATATTTTTGAGCCTCTGTGATATGGGCCATAACATCTTCCCTTCTTTCTTTCTCCTCAACCTATGCATTTAACTTCACTTCCAGGTCATCCATCATTTCTTCAGCTTTCATCTTTGTCTCCACTAAGTGAGCAATGTAGCTAACTTCACAAGAAACCATTGATTCAAGCCACTCATCAAAAGCTTTAGAAAATGATCTATCCCTTTTTACTTGACTGATGAATTGCTAACATGCTAGGGAGATCACATTAATCATGGAAATTTCTTGAGGTTTTTCATATTCTACATTCTATAGATTATGAATGTATTCTATTAGCATGTAAATGGATTGTTTTAGTTCCTTCTTCTCCTTCCAATCTTTCCACATGTGATTGGTGACCCTTGCATGTTCTGCATTGAGGATTTTGATATATGTGGCTCTAGAGGTTGGTCCAAGAACTTTTTTTTCTATCATATAGTCTTGAGGAGTAATATCCTCAAGGTTTTTAATTTAGGATGGCTTGAATACATCAGCTACCCAATCCCCCATTTGTTCATCAACTCCAAGCATAGCCTCTATTTTTGGATTTTTGAGTTTTGATGATTTTCGCAAACATTTCCCAACTGTATCTTTGACTCAAACACTTACAAACTATCAAACCAATTTGGTGCTAAAGAGGTACTTTTGGATGGGGGTGTTTGTAAAGTAGGGGAACCATAATTGGTAATTGTTGATCCAAAAGCATTTGCATCACCTTCTATTGGTTGAGAATTATGATCCATGACTTCTTGTGCTTTTTCTTCAGGAGGCTCAACCTCTCAACTTCTATCTCAATTAGACCTGTGCTAGCACTCTTTTGATAGCTTTATGAGTTCTCTTCTTCTTTTTATGAGAATGAGTTTGTCTTGTTGGCTTGGCCTGTTGAACTAAACTCTCAACTTTAGATAGAACTTCAACTTCAGGGTTCAAAATACCTAGAGAGGAAAAGGTGACATCTTTATCAGTATCAATATCATGAATTTCCTACTTTGCATTTTCTAATGTTGATTGCATTTTATCCTTTAACTAGTTTTTAGTGCTCACTATGACTAGGTTAGTCTAGGAGTGTAAATCATCTTCTTTAGGTGAATCCCAAACTATCTCTAGGAGAGGAAAGGATTCAACCTATGCTATATAAAAGGGATCAATAACTTATTCACCTCTATTTTATGATACACCATTCACATTCATCTACAATTTTGACTCTCTTATCTATTTTAGGGTCAACCTAGACCACCACCTCTTCTTGAATTCATAGTCACAACTCAAACAGGGGATATGTAAAAAAAATTCATCAAAATCAAAGTGTGGAGTATGGGCCTCTAAGTTCATCAAACTTAGTTCATGTTTGAGAGATAAGGAATCTTGTATAGTTTTTCATCTATAGTGACCGAGTTCTATAGGGAATGTAGAACTAGAACCTTTCCTAGATTTGTAATTCCCATCCACTTCAGATACCTATCTACAACCTCCATGAAAACATATTTGTCTAGGTAGTCCCTCAACAATTTTAGTGGCCTTCCTTCATAGCCACTGACTCGGATGTAGGTGAACTTAGTGAACTAGGTGAAGAAACTATCGTAGATTGATACAAATGTGCTACCTCCTTTGTTAACCTTCTTTTTTCTTTCCCATATAGTTGAAAGTCTAGCTTAGAAAGAAATGTATCTTGCATTCTTTTGAATTCTTCTCCATTCTTTTCCTTTTGAAAATAGGGGAAATATTCATAAATAGGCATATTATTTACTCAATTAGTGTCTAGAATCCCAACCCATTCTTTATAGGATGCCAAGACATAAAATAGATTTGAAATCATATAAAAACTAGACACCCCAGATAATTGAGAAAGTTCTTCATATATCTTGTCAGCTATGATTTTTTCACAATCAACATGCTTGTTCTTGTCACTTAGAATGGTTTGAACAAAGAAATACATCTAGTTTTCCTAGTGGAAGGCATGTTGATTTCCTTTAATCATGTTTAGGAGAGTAATTATATCTTTTATCTCAGAGATCATGTGATGTCTCAATAGGTGGGGAAGGTAGGAGCCCCCAATCTCTAGCCTAAGAAACTAGTTCTTGGTGATGACATTATAGAATGTGTTTGAATAGGCTAAAAATTTGATATCTGAGAGGCTAATCATCGAAGCTTCATATACCTCATGTGGCATAATCCTTAGAGCACCCATTATTGTAACCCTATTTATATTGACCAAAACTTCTCTTAGATACATTTTTATGCATCTCTGGGTGAAATCATATCTATTCCTGCATTCTAAAATTAGTTCTAGGCAAAGAACTGATTTTGGGAAACCAGTAGCTTATAGCAATCTACTATTGACAATCTTCTCAGTAGTAGAACTAGGATTGGGTTTGGAGTAACTAGCCAACCACTTATTCATATCTTCATCAGCAATGTAGGTATACTTTAGTATGCAAAAGAAATAGGCAAGGGAAGAAACAAGATTTTCTTTTGGTAACTTGGGGCAAGAGCTAGCCATGAGAATATAACTCAACAATCCTTTACAAAAAAAGTGAAGAACAAATAGAAATGGAGGTGGTTAACAGAGTTACTCACTTTAAATGAATGAAGTAACATCAACCATTAGGAAAGATAAAAGAAACTCACCATGTAGGAGAAGCAACAATGTACCTCTATGATCAATCTAGTTACAGACCACCTATGACTCCATACAAGGGTAAGTTTTTACCTTTTTGATGATATCATAATGAAAATTTGACAAGGACACTAAATACATTGATGAGAGTATTTTCCTTCATACATAACAAATCTTTCTGCCACACTTTATACCAATCACTATTTGAAAAGAGTCACTTCAACCTTTAAACATAAGGATCTTGGTGCATATTCATATTTCCACATGTTAGTATTTTTGAATGTTCTAGGATTTTGAATTGAACATTGAACAATTTAGAAGTTTAGGTTCAAGTTCAAGGCCATGAATGTATAGAAATCGGGTGTATGAGACCATCATATACTTTGTCAAAAGGGTAAAAGAGTGATGCAAATTGAATTTTGAAAAGAAAGGAAATTTGAAGTTAGGTTTCAAAACATGCACAATATTGAAAGGAATTTATGTTAATACCAAGCTCAACTACCATTTTGACAAGTTGGTTGAACCTTGAACTATGAACTTAATCAGTTCAGAGGTCAAGTTGAAGGTTACAAAATTGGTTCACATTTTAGGCCTAATAGAAATAAGAACTAGTGAACTTGAACATTAAATTTGAATGAGTTCAAGGTTTATTTCTCAAAACCTAGACTTGGTAGGGATTCACTAAAAAAAAAAATGAGCAAGCATATATGAGGCTTTTACATGGGTAAACCCTATTTATCTTATCAAAAACAACTAGCTTTGATTGGGTATTCAAACTGTAAGGCACTAAAAATAAATTCAACATCTCTTGTTTTGCACTAAGAGAACTAACAAAATGAGAATTGAAAGTAGACAAAGATAGAAAAAGAAAAGAATAAAAAAGAAAGAAACATATGTACAAGAAAGGGAAGAGAACAACAAGCCTCAAAATTGTTAGAGTTTGAGATCCTATCCATTATAGAATAGGATAAGTTTTGTTACATCCAAATACTATAGCATGAAGGAATTTAGGCCAAAAGATTTTTTGATCTCAAAGGGTCCCTTCCATAGCGACTCAAACTTTCCATGAGCTCCCTTTGGCTCTCTTTGCTTGTCATAGAGAAAAACGTAATCACCTTCCATAAATTTCCTTTACCTAGCCCTACAATCAAAGGTTTTCTTTACTTGCATTTGATGCTCTATAATGTGATCCACTACCTTCTCTCTTTCTTCCTCTATTTTCATCATAGAAAAGATTTTTTTCTCTAGGGCATCCTTAAAAGTAGTGTCTTTGATAGTCTTCTTGAGATTTTCTATAGCTAATTCCAATGGGAGAAATAACTGAGCTTCTACACCATATAGCAATTCAAAAGGAGTTAGACTGATAACTCTTTTAGGTGTTGTACAATATAACTATAATGATTCATATAACCTTTTTATGCCAATATTTGGCATTCTTGCTAACCAACTTCCTCATAAGGGTGATGAACTATTGTGAGGAAAATTTTTGGGCATTATCTATCACTACCTTCTTAGGGACACCAAACTTGACTAAAATGCTATCCTTCAAGAACTAGCACACTACTTTGGATGTTGTCTTCTTCATAGGAACTGCCTTTGCCCATTTCATTAAAAAATTGGTGGCAATAAGGATATGAGAATGTCCTACTCTTGAGGTAGGGTTAAGAGGGCCAATAAAGTCTAACCCTCATTTCCTGAAAGGTTCTTCTATTATTACTAGTCTCAATAGAAGAGCTACCAACTTAGGTTTATGTGTGAAAAGTTTGCATTTTTCATATTTCCCTACCCACTTATATGAATCACCTAACACACCTAGCCAATATTACCCACTAAAAATAATTTTAAATGTCATGACCATTGATGAGTAATGTCCCCCACATGCTTCATTATGAAAAACATAGAGAAGCTTCCCTTGCTGATCTTTGTTAATGTAGTGCAAGAACATGCCATCTAATCCTTTTTTATAGAGCACATCATCCACTATCACAAATTTAGTTGCCTTTAATTTCAAAGCCCTCCTAGCCTCTTTGGTTAAATGTTTAGGACATTCACCATAGGTTAAATAAAAGGAAATATCTAAGAACCACTCATCCTTTAAACTAACCAAGAGCACAAAATTTTCTTCATTAGGGGGTTGTTGTTGTTGATCTTTGACAATGAGTTTACATAGGCCCTACCCCTTACTAACTTAGTGGGTTTTATTTTTAGATTAAATTATTGGACTTTTTAAACCTAGTTTTCCTATTTATTGACTACTAATTCCTATTATGTTAGAATACTTTTGACTACAATATTTGGTACTAGAACTATGGTGTGGGAGTGTAGGATGTAATAAAAAAATTTTGCAACTACCTTAACTACTAAAAATACCTATTTTTTAGTGAGTACCTCAATTCATGATTCTTAAGAGGAATACTCATATAAGAAATGGGGATTTCATCTCCTTCTTCATTTTTCATCATAGGAAAAAGGACATGGTGTGTTCACTTGCATAGTAGTGTATTACAAAATCTTTCTTATAGTTAGGGTGAGCTAGAACTAGTGCTTGAGCAGTAGTTGTCTTCACTTTATCAAATTACTACATGGATTATTCACTCCATTTGAAAGTTACCTTCTCACTAAGGAGATTAGCTATCGGTCTGGTAGTTTCAAATAATTTTGGCATAAATTTCCTTAGGAAATTGATCTATTTGAAGAAAGATCTAACTCCATTTAATTGGAAGTAAGACATAACTATTGGATTTTCTTAACTTATTCAGGAACAATCTTTATCCCATCTTTTGAAACTAGGTGACCAAGGAGTTTCCCTTGAGTAACACATAAAATGCACTTCTTTGGATTTAGTGAGACACCATGTTCTCTGCATATCTCAAGGACAAGCTTCAAATCTCTCAGGTGCTTCTTTCTCTTTCTAGAAAAGATAGTCATATCATCCAAGTAGATCATGATGATTTTATTTAGTAGGTGGATAAAGGAAGAGTTTATGGCTCTTTGAAAGGTTTCACTAGCATTTATTATTTTGAAAGGTAATTGGCTATAAGCAAAGGTACTCCACGGATTTTTAAAAGTAGTCTTATGTTGATCTTTGGGCTTGACACTAATCTAATTATATATTTATAATATATCTAGCATGGACATCATCTTAGTGCCTACAACCTTCTAAAGAATGTGATGCATGTTTTGCAAGGAAAATTTTTCCTTCAAACTTGCTTGATTAAGGTTTTTAAAATAAATAAAGATCCTTATCTTTACATTCTTCTTTTAGATAGGCAATATATTAGCCATCCAAGTGGAGTGATGGATAGGGTAAATTATGTGAGCCTACAACATTTTGTCCACCTCCATGAAAATTGCATTAGCTACTCTAGAGTTGTAGTTCCTCAACTTTGTCCTAAAAGGAGTAGCTCCAAGTTTGAGTGGAATTTGGTGTTTAAACTTTCCCTATTTGAGATCCTTCAAATCCTCATAAGACTAGGAAAATATGTCATTGAACTCTTTTAGTAGTTTGGTAAACTAAATTTTTTCAAAATCATTGCAACATTTTCCTAAATTAACCATCCTTGGTTTCTCTTCAATGTCAATGTTGACTTTGTCACTATCTCCAAATTTTTTTTGTCCTTTTTATCTTGTTGGCAACATTCTTGTGAGGATTATCCTTCCTATCAAATAAGGTGTCCAAAGAAACTAATCCTTTAGGAATCCTATTGCCTTTCAGTTGGAGTATTTCAATGTCCTCATTTGAATTCCCCTCTGGATAGAATTTGTGGCATTCTAAAGAGGAATCTTCAAAGAATGTTTTTCCAAAACCTTCCTTCCCATGTAAGAAAGTGTTGATCTGGGAGTTAGTATTAAAAATCTACCATGAGCTAGCATTATTAGGTATGCTAGGATGATGTATAAGTTCTATAGTATAGATATCTTATTTAAAATTTGGGTGGGGAATTAATAATGTTGCTAATCCGGTGAGTGGATCAAATTTGGAGTTCAATTCTTGTGGCACAACCTTGATAGAGAAGACTTCAAATCCCTCCAACTCATCCCATACTATGTTCCTATAGTGCTTTAATCTAGGATTTTTAACAGCAGAAATATTTTATACCTATTTAACCATCAATTTTGCATCTCTTTTGGCTTTGAATGACTTAATGCCTTTCTTCTTAACTTCTTTGATTCCTAGTATTAGGGCCTCATATTAAAAAAATTTATTTGTATTATCAAACTCAAGTTTAAAAGTTTGAGGAGCGATCTTGCTGGTAGGAAAAATGAGTACTACTCCCACCCTTGAGCCAGCCAAAGCATAAATGTCATTGAATTCTAGGGTCCATACACCTTGATTAGATGAACATTCAAGTTGAGTTACGTGTTCTTCTGGTAAAATGAAATAATTATAAATTTTAGTTTCTTGATACAAGATGTGGGACCTAGGATCTTCAGAGGGAAAAATTGTGTATTTGGCCTTGGGTTCTAGGTTTAAGACTACCTTCTTGTTGCCAATTGGTATAGTCACTTATGACCAATCTAACTTTGCTTCTCCTCCTAGGTTTTTACAAAAGGCTCTGCTTAGTAGCATTCCAGAATTGGAAAGAATTTTTGTGACCAAAATGGTTAACACTACTCTTTTCTTAGGAAACTCAGCTAGAGAAACCTGTGCATCTTTGATCTAGCCTATTAGAGGAACTTGTTTTCAATCCATAGCATAACATTTTCCTAAAGTATGTGTGATTAGAAGATTTAAGGCTTTTCCTATGAGGATGGCATGATATTGTCTAAAGCTCCAAAATCTATGATACAATTATTTAGTTTGTGACCATGGTTAAACAAGGACATGTAGAATGGGGCAAGCTTAAGGATGATAGGGTTATTATTAGTTAGCATTTTATCTTTACTCTCCACAAGTGATTTAGAACTAAACACAAAATTTTTAAATGGAGGAGTTTGTGATTGTTTAGGGCCTTTAACAAATTCTATCAACTTATCCAATTTAGTAGGATTTGACCATAGATAATTAGTTGGTGAAATTTGAATTCTAGAAGACTTACAAAATTCAACTGTATCAAAGGCAGTTTAAAAATAATTTCTTTAGAGTATCATGGACTTTATTTGATTGGTTTGATGAGTCTTCCACTTTTTGGCTAGGTTTGAGGTAGAAGGATCTTTAGGAGCTTTGCTCCTTCTTTGACCCCTTGTGAGTACCATACATGAAGGATCTTCAATGGTGACATAGACATTGCCTCCTCTTTCAAAATCTGACTCATATTCAAGGAAATAATTTATAGAGTCACTAGGACCTCTTGGGTCTTCTTCAATAGGAATCTCTTCTTTTGTATCCTTATTTTCATTTAATTGATTTGAATGGATCATCTTAGGAAATGCAACACCATCATGATCATCAGTAGAGTGGAAGACACAATGATTTGTTTTGTTGGATGAATTGCCTTCAATTACCAATTTTTGATTTGTTGGTAGCATGTTAGGATGTCTTCCTCCTGCCCCTACATTTGGGAGTTTCTTAGGGATGTCTTGGTATGTAGTATTGATTTTCAACATTTACCTCTTCATTTTCATTACATCATTCAATAATTTCTAAACTAGTGTCTTAGCTTGACCTGAGGTAGATGGTTGCAAGCTTGAAGCTTGCATCTCCCTTCTCTATTTACTAGTGGCTAGAAGATCATCTTCCAACTCAATTGCTAGCCTTTGTGTGGCAACAATATTAGCTACTCTATCTCTTCATAGGTGAAAGTTGTTATCTGGGGGTATTGGATTCATGAAGAAGCCTTTTTGGTTTTTAGCATTGGGTCATTTAGCAGTAGGGATTTTATGAAGTATTTTATTGAATTTCACTACAAAATCACACATAGGCTCTTATACCTCTTTCTTGAGTTGTGTCAATTGTAGAAAAAGGATATGTTCATTATCTCCTTATTTGAACCTGGCTTTAAAAACATTTTGCATTGAAGCCTAATCTGTGATTGCCACATTTAGCATATGGTAAAACCAATCTGTGACAACATTAGTTAGGGTTTGAACAAATAAAAAAATGGCCACATTTTCTATAGGAACAACAAGAACTCTGCAAGTAGTGATAAAGGCATTCAATTGTTCATTAATTGACTTCTTCTTGTCTCCACTAAATTTAGGAAAGATATCACTTGCTCCCTTTAGGAGAGGATCTGGCTTAGGACCTAAAGCAAGGGGACCAACTTGGGCACCCTAAGGATTAGTAGCCATTCAAGGAAAAATGAGGTTTAGAGGCTTAGGTTGAAATAAGTGGGTACTAATGTCCCAGGTAAAATCAAGGCTTGCAAACTAACAACAACTGGGGGTGATTTTTTAGGAGAATCAGGTCTACTTTTACTTTTTATACACTTCCTTCATCTTTGGGTAAGATTAGGGGAAAAGTTTTGACTTCTTAGAATATCATATAATTGATCCAAAATCCTTTTCTCTCTTCTTTTTGGGTATATTTGTCACCAACCAGTTTGCTAGAATGAAGGATTTTAGTTACTAATATTCAAAGAGGCTATTGGTCTAATCTGTCAACCAAAAATTCTTCTTTAGTAATAGGTATTCCTCTAATGACTTCTACTCATTCTTCTTCTCTCTCAAGAACTTGATTAACTCACAAGAATTTCTCAACATTGGTTTTGAGTTTCCAAGCTTCAACATTTAAATATAAAATGATATCTTGTTGGGTATTGCCAAAACCTAATCCTAGTTGAAGAATGGAGAAAATATTTGTGTAAGGCAAGAAAATTCCTTATGACAATGTTGAACCCTAATGGATTCCCTAGTAGAATCACCAAAAACTATTAGTGAACAATTTTTCCCTTTGATAATACAAGTTAATGAACTAGGAAAATTCCCACAACAATTGAGTTCCTTTAATTGAAATCTCTCTATTTTGAGGTAGAGCTCCCTCCTTAAATGATAAACTTTAATTTCCTTTATTTCAAAATAATTTATGAAGAGAAATCTTTTAACCAGAAAGAACTAAGGCTTTTAGAAATAATTTTCCATCTCTTATGCAAAATTATTGCAAGGATAATATTGATTCAAAAACAAGCCTAAAGGCTTATTTAAAGGTTTTCCAAAGAATAAATGAAAATAAAGATGATTGATTTCTAAACAAAAAAATCAAAATCATTCATAGAATAGAGCATATAATTATTGACAATAACCACAAAAATACTCCATATGAAATAAATCCAAATGATTAATATGCATAACTACAAGTGACCAATAGCACATAACTAGTATCAAGAGATTCCTATATATATTCCTTGTTCATGTAAATAGCATAACAAAACTTAAGTTACTATCACAGAAAATACCAGAGTATCAATACCAAAAACATTTAAAGATTCACAATACATAGCTACATAGGGCCCATACAATAGTTATTAAATTAACTCCTAGGTAGAGTTTCATATACTAAACTTAAAACCATAAAATAACTATCTTAAGAACCAAAAAGAATAAATGTCTGAAGCCTTGATTTTAAGCTAAGTAAGTGAAATATTAACTACATCTTCTGGTTGTAATTGTTCCATAGTTGCATTGCTACCTACAATTTTTCAGTCCTTATAGGTGACTTCAAAATCCATGATTTTCTTTTGCTATGAGACTCCTAGTTATTCCATCCTTATCTACCAAATGGTAATGACTCGATGGGCATGTTCCATCTTCTTGGTCTACATCATTAGATGATCATCACTGATAATCATCATGAAATTCATTCAGGTGATGATTGGTAGGCTGCTAGCTGATACTTCTTTGGCCTCTTTAAGATCTCATAGCTTGTCTTGGCACTCAGATTCTATCCTCTTCAAGTCTTTGTTAGATTGATCTTTGTTTTCTAGGATTTCAACATTGATGCATTTAACATCATTCTACAAGATTTCCTTTAGGCAATTGAGCTCTTTGACCAGTTCTGAACATTCCTCTAAGCATTGTTTGATGACCATATTCCTTCATTCTAGGATATTTAGGGAGATGTGTAATAAGTCTACATCCACTCTAGAGTTTTGTTTCTCAGCTAAGAATTAATCCACTTTATATTCCTAAACCTCTATGATGTGGGCCACAATGTCTTCCCATCTTTCTTTCTCCTCAAACCATACATTTAGCTTTACTTCTAGGTCATCCATTATTAGTTCAAATTTCACCTTTGTCTCTATTAATTAAGGAATATAGTTGGCTTGATGAGAAACCACTGATTCAAGGCACTCATCAAAAGCTTTAGAAATTGAACCATCCCTTTTTACTCGATTGATGAACTGTAGATTTTCCATGGAGGTCACATCAGTCATGGAAATCTCACCTGAGGCTCTTCATGTTTTGCATTTTATATATTATGAATGTATTCTACTAGAATTTAAATGAATTTTTTTAGTTCCTTCTTCTCCTTCTAATATTTCTATATGCAACTAGTGACCCTTGTATGTCCTGCATTGAGGATTTTTATATCTATGGCTTTGGAGGGTAGTCTAAGAACTTTTTTCTCTATCCTTTAGTCTTGAGGAGTGATGTCCTCAAGGATTTTTCCTTCAAATGGGTTGAATACATCAGCTACTCAATCCCCTATTTGTTCATCAACTCTAACCATAGCCTCTATTTTTGGCTTTTTGATTTTTGATGATTTTCCTAGACATTTCCCATCCACATCTTTGACTAAAACACTTATAGGCACAAAAATCCTTTTATTTCTTATAGAAATATCAAACCAATTTTATGATAAAGAGGTACATTTGGGTGGGGGTGTTTGTAAAGTAGAGGAAAAATAATTGGTAATTGTTGATCTAGAAGCATTAGCATCACTTTTTGTTGGTTGAGAATTCTGATCCATGACTTCTTGTGCTCTTTCTTTGGGAGGCTCAACCTTAACTTCTATCTTGATTGGACCTATGCCAACACTCTTTTATATATCTTTCTAAGTTCTCTCCTTGGTATGAAAATGAGTCCATATTATTGGCTTGAACAGTTGAACTGAACTTTGAACTTCAAATAGAACTTCAACTTTAGGGTTCAATATACCTATAGAGGAAATGTTGACATCTTTATCAGTATCAATATCATGAATTTTTTGCTCTACATATTTCATTTTTGATTTCCCTTTCTCCTTTAACCAGTTTTTAGTCCTCACTATGAATGGGTCAGTGTAGCACTGCAAACCATCTCCTTTAGGTGAATCCCAATCTATCTCTAGGAGGGTAAAGGCTTCAATCTATGTTATATAAAAGGGATCAACAACTTCTTCACCTCTATTTTCTCGTACACCTTTCACATTCATCTAAAATTTGAATCCTCTTATCTATTTTAGGATAAACCTAGACCACAACCTCTTCTTAACTTCATAGTCATCATCACAATCAACCTAGAAGTATTCTAACTAAGGAATATGTGAGAATTCTAGTCACAACTCAAATAGGGGATATGCAAAGTTTTTATTATTAAAATCAAGGTGAAGAGTGTGGGCCTCTACATTCATCAAACTTAGTTCATGTTTGACAACTAAGATATCTTGTATAGTTTTACATCTATAGTGACCGAGTTCTACACAGAATGTAGAACTAGAAGCTTTCTAAGCTTTGTAATCCCCATCCACATTAGCCACCTATTTGTAGACCTCCATCAAAATATATTTTTCTAGGAAATGCCTCAGCAATTTTAGTGGCCTTCCTTCATAGCCGTCAACTTGAATGTAGGTGAACTTAGTGAATTGGGTGAAGAAAATATTGTAGATTGATACAAATTATGTTGCCTCCTCTACTAAGCTTCTCTTCTCTTGTTAAACCTATTTTGTATCTTTTACTTTACTCTAGGTTTCAGGTCCTTGTAAAACCTGGTAGTACTTAATGTTGATCTTTTTGTTTTGTTAAAGGGTTTTGGGTCCCTTCAAAACCTATTTTTACCTTAATCTAAATCCTTCTCTACTCTTTCCCTTGTATTTCAAATACTAGCTTAGCAAAAAATGTATCTTTCACTCTTTTGAATTCTTCTCCATTCTTTTTCTTTTGCATACAAGGGAAATATCCATAAAGAAACATATATTATTTACCCAATTAGTGTGCGGAAGGCTAGCCCATTCTTTACTACACACCAAGACATAAAAAAAATGTGAACTCATATAAAAACCAAACACCCTAGATACTTGAGAAATTTCTTCATGTAGCTTGTCAACTATGATTTCTTCCTAATCAACATGCTTGTTCTTGTCATTCATTTTTTCCAGTGGAAGGCATGTTGTTTTCCTTTAATCCTGTTCAGGATAGTAATTACATCCTTGATGTTAGGGATCATTTGATCTCTTGTTGATGGGTGAGGAAGGTGGAAGCTCACTTTCTCTAGCTCGAGCAACTAGTTCTTGGTGATGGCATTATTAAATGTGTTTGAATAGGCTGAAAATTTGATATCTAAGAGACCAATCATCCATGCTTCATATACCTCATGTGGTGGAATCCTCAGAGAACCCATAATTGTAACCCTATTTATATAGAATAGAACTTCTCCTAGATGTATTCTTATGCATTTCTAGGTGACATTGTATCTATTCCTACATTCTAAAACTAGTTCTGCACAAAGAACTGACTCTAGGAAACTAACAGCTTCTAGCAATTTACTATTGACAATCTTCTTTGTAATAGAAATAGGATTGGGTTTGGAGAACCTAGCTAGCAACTTATTCATATCTTCGTAGAAAAGGTAGGTATCCTTTAGTGTAGGCAAGACTAGGCAAGAAATAGGAAAGGGAAAAATAGGATTTTCTTTTAGTAACTTGGGATGGGAGCTAGCCATGAGAACAAAACTCAACAATCCTTTTCAAAAAATGTTAAGAACAACTACAAATGGAAATGGTTAACAGAGTTACTCAATTTAAGTGAATGAAATAACAAAAACTATTAAGAAAGATAAAAGAAACTCACCATATAGGAGAAACAACAATGTACTTCCATAATCAATCTAGTTGCAAACTGCCTACAATTCCCAACAAGGGTAAGTTTTTACCTTTTTGTTGATATCATAATGAAAAAGAAAGCAACTTAGAAAAGCATTTAAATGGATACTCACATCATGATTTTACATGGAAAGTACCAATTTGATAGGGACAGTAAATTCATTGATGAGAGTATTTGCCTTCACACATAACAAATCTTTTTGCCACACTTCATACCTATTATTTATAACAAGGTGTCAGTTTAACCTTTAAAAAGAAGGATATTGGCATATCTCTATACCGCCACATGCCAATCTCCTTGAATTTTTTGGGCTTATGAACTGAACATTGAACTATTTAGAATTTTAGGTTCAAGTTCAAAGCCATGAATATATAAAAATCGGGTGTATGAAACTATCATAAAATTCATCAAAAGGGTAAAAAAGTGACAAAAATTGAAGTTTGGAAAGAAAGGAAATTCCAAATTAGGTTTCAAAATGCACCTAATATTAAAAGGACTTCATGTTAATGCTGATCCTGACCACCACTTGGAAAAGTTGGTTGAATCTTAAACTTTGAACTTAATTAGTTCAAAGTTCAAGTTGAAGGTTATGAAAAAGGTTCACATTGTAGGCACACTAGAAACAAGAACTAGTAAACTTGAACAGGGAACTCAAATGAGTTCAAGGTTCAAAGTTCAAAAATTATACTTGGTAGGGATTCATTTAAAAATATTGAGAAAGAATATATGAGGCTTTTACATGTGTAACATAAGAAGAGAGAGTGGATGGTAAGAGAGATAAAGGATGCATAGATTGTAGGGGATATGATGTAGATAGAGAGCATATAGGAGATATATAGAGAGAGAGTGGGGGATAGGAAGAGAGAGGATGGGGAAAGAGTGAGAGAGATACTAGGGGATATGAAGAGAGATTGGATAGGAAGGAGATAGGAAGAGGGAGTTTATAGAATGAATAGAGATAAAGAGATCTTAGGAGTTTGTGTGTGTGAGAGAGAGATTAGGGGTTATTCAAAGAGAGGTGGTAGTGGTTAGTTAGAGAGAGAAAGAGAGGTTAAGGGTTATGCGTCAGATAGAGAGACATTAGGATTTAGTGAGAGAATGATAGAGGTTTGGAGTTAGTAAGAGAGAGATATTAGGATTTGGTGAGTGAATGTGTGTGTGTGTGTGTGTGTGTGTGTGTGTGTGTGTGTGAGAGAGAGAGAGAGAGAGAGAGAGAGAGAGAGAGAGAGAGAGAGAGAGAGAGAGAGAGAGAGAGAAATAACAAAAAGAGGGAAAATATGATAACACTCTTATCTAACTATTTGTTCCATGTCTAAGAAATAATGACTATCTATTTTAGACTATGCTTGATTAAAATAGATAGAAAATAAAATATTGATGTATTGAGATTATTTTAGTTACACTATGTAATAGATATTTTCAATAAATTTCCAACATATTTCAAATGGAGTCAATTAGACTCTAGATGTAAAAGTTATGGCTTCTAGAGTAGATGCTATCTTTACTTCTTCAAAACCTAATCAAGTTTTGAAGAAGTAATATTATTATTACTCTTCTCCATAACAATATTGGATTTTAAAAACTTTTGGCCTTGGAACCCAATTAGGTTTCAAAACCCAATTGGGTTTTGTTTTATATATATTTTGGCTAGACTTAGTAACCAAGCCTAGCTATTATTTGAAATTTTAAATAACCTGATCAAGTTATTGATGTTTTTTCTATGTTTTTTGGTGGTGTCTAATTGTTTGTACACCATCTTGTTGTAACCACCATATAATCAACTAAATATAGTTAATCTATTTAATAATGTGAAGGTGTTCATGTGTCTAGTCTCTATCGATTATATACCTTGAGAGAGAGAGAAAGAAAACATCTCAAGTTTCTCTACCAAGAAAGGAACCTTGGTGGGATGACCAAATAGAGGGAGAGAATGATCAACATAAAGCTACCAAAAATGGCTTTGAAATAGTTTGGGGAGAGAAAGGGGTCCCTAACAGGTTCTCTTGGTTCTCAAAATCATTGGTTGAATTCCTATGAGCCTTTCCTTCTCGATGTTGGGAATCTCAACACAATTTTGGCCAACTTTGGAGATTGAAGAATTTGCAATCAATCTCCACACTCTAGGGTCAATGAACCTAGGTAGTTGTACCTTCTATCATAATGCTTATAGTGGGGAGAAAATTGTTGTCACAGATTTTAGGAAAGATACCCTTGAGTGGGCAAGTGCATTCTCAAGGAGAAATATGATATTATAAGGTTGGATACTTTTGGAATACTTTTGGAATGATTTTAAATAATGATTGGAAATAAGGATAAAAATTGATAAATGATATGTAGATGATTATGGTAAAGAACCACACTAGCATGTAACTATACAGTTAAATAAATCAATAAAGACCAATCCCTAGGTCCAATTGGGAAAATGGAGTCAACACTACAAGAACTTAGCATCAAACTCTTATAGAGATGGTTTTCTAGACCATCAACCATTGGATAGAGAAATTTGTAGTACATGAAACCCTAGTCTAAATGAATTTAATCCTAACTAAAGGAGACCAATTAGATATATACCATAACATAGTATGACAATGTCTAATAATAAAAGAATCATGAAGTTCAATCTATCAAATAATATTTCTAGATCCAAGAGAACAATATGGGATATAGTTTAAAAAAACTAATTTCCCAATTTTAGACAAGAAACTACATCATTTTATTGATGGGTAAAAGAAAAAACCTATGTCATCTTTTTATAAAGGAAAATGCTAACAAAAGTATAACTATTCAACTTCAATGACATAAAATTGGTATTATTATTTAGTATTTCAGAATGAAGTAAACTAATGAAATATGTAGAAATGGAAAAATTTTAGAATAATTATTTTTAGTGGTTATTTGGAATAAGATTTCATATATTCTCCTAATTTATAAGGATGGTTTTTTAGTTGCTAAAAAACACTAAAAATGAGGGCTCTAGTTCCCACCACAAAACTATATGGAAATAAACTTTTTTCCCTATGATCTCAAATTATGTTATAGATGACATATATAGCTACATCAATCAAAACCAAAAATTGGCATTTGACCAATATTTTCTCTTTTATAACAATTCAAATTTCAATTCACCTAAAATTAATAGTTTTCTTCTCTTGCCACATTTTTCATAACAAATCTATTCTAACCAAAAGAAAAATTATATATTTTAGAAGAGGAATCTCTCCTCTAGAACTTCATATACTTTTAAATTTTGTTTGATAAGATTTACTATTTTTTTCTTTCTCAAAATCAACATATTTTCAAATATTAAAATACGTACTTGAGTATTTTTAATTACAATATATTATATCTAAGTAAAACATTGTAAACTCTATATGAGAAAATACTTAAATTTGAGCTCTATAAAATGATGTTTGTATGCTATTAAAAAAAATCATTAAAATGAGCAAGAATTATTGAAACATTAGTTTTCAAAAATAATTTTATTTCTTTAGTAATTGGACACAAACTAGACTAAAGCATTCATTTAATAGACATTTCTAATTGGGAAAGTGTGAGAATATATATAACTTAGCTAGAACAAATTTATCTAGATCACATGTTTAAGAAAAATTGAGTTTTCGATAGAAATACCCAAATTTAGTCATTTTGATAAGTCAGCATGAAAGGTGACACAACTTTGTACTTTTAAATTGATTCAAAAGGAATTTACAATTTAGTTCTTTTAAAGTTACATTACCTAATAAAACTATAAATATCATCCAGCTAGTGTTTTTGAAAAATGTATCGTTGCATTCATTCTATTTTCTATATCTTTTGCTATATAAACAATTAAATGATGCAAATAAGCTTAACTCAATTGCAACTAAACACTTAATTTTAACAATGCAAAGGTTTATGAAATAACTAATCTAGTGGCTTTGTTCTACTATCACCACTTTGTGAAAGGTCATTCTCTTTGACTTGAAATAAATATTTGATAATCAGATAACGTTTCTTCAATATCCACTTTTGTTTAATTTGGAAAATGCTTTCAGCCTTATAAATCAATCCTTCCAAATTGTGTTTTCCTTTATTATAAAAAATATTTTAATTAGATTTATCCTTAAATTGAAAAAGAAAGATAATTTTACTTGTAATAATTTATAACTTCTTAATCCTTTCACAAAATTTATTCATTTAGGACTTATCACAAACCAATAAAAATACTTTATCTTATCAAAGAGAATAATCAAGTTTCCTTCCAAAATAACTATTTTGAAGGAAACTTAATTTTTTTTTTTTGAAATATAATGTTTTCATCTTCCAAAAATTATTAAAATATTATAATATATGTTAGGTAAAGATCATATTTACTTTATAAAAGGATAATATTTGAAATAAGCATAAGATTGAGAATTTTGAAATATCAACTTTATACTTTTGAAATTGAAAGCATTTTCCAACATAAAGTAAATATAAATGATTAAAGCTTTCTCATTATCTTGGAATATATCATTTTCTAATAATGATTTTAAAAATATAATAACAAAAACTTTAAAATATTTGAAATATTTATCCCTTAAAACTGTAATATCCTTTTAAAAATATAATTGATTTATTAATTTTATATAAAGCTTAAATTTTGAAACCATTAACAAACTATTTAAAACTAAGTAATTTTTAAAGATTGTAATGTGGATATAAGCAACAATTTTTTTTTAATAAATTATACACAACATATTTAGTAATTCAAAAAATTTAAGTATAGTTTGAGATAATTAATCTATATCAAAATATTATATTATCATTATAATTAATTTTGTTCTTAACATAGAATCAATAATTAATTTATTTATATTGTTTTTATAAAATATAATTTTTACTTAAAATATATATTTATTAATTGAATTATTTTATGACTACATGCATTATTAAATTTTGTAACATTTATATTTATATTTATGAATTGAAAGTTATGATAAGTTTTAATATTTTATATCAATATATAATAAAAACATCTTCTTTATTGTTTTTAGTAATCACTTTTGACTTAGTTATGTCACTTTATACACCATTTTGTTTATATTCACAATTCATCATTGTTTATATAAATAAATTAAAAAAAATTTAATATTTTGTCAAAATTATTTTTATTGAAGCATTTTCTTCCTTTTGAAATGTATTTATTTCAAAATCTGGTTCTACTATATATGAAATAAAGCTCTCATCCTTGTTTGTTGGCTCATTGTTCTTTAAGGAATTGAATCTTACATTTTTGTTTTTTTCTTGTGATATAATTTACAACTATTCCTTCATTTGATCTAAATTGGTTTTTATTTCCTTATTATTCTAGGTCCCAACTTGATTTTGTTTTCTCTTTTGTATTTACCACATCACCTCTATTTTGAGTTGCTACTAAGGATATTTCTTCTTTTTTAGTTGGGTTTAAATCTTGTGATAATTCTAAGATAATAGATTTATTATTATCATATTTTTGCCTATAATTTCTTGCTTCTATTGTGTGCATATGTTTTCTATGAGCTTTATCCCATAAGATTAACTTATTGCTAATATTATATTGGATTAATATTATTTCAAAAAAAGGTTTTTTTATACATCACCATATTCCTCTTGATGTCTCCAATGTATAAGTCGTTAAGTCTATACCGTTCAGTCTACTGTAACCAATTGATGTTACCCTCTATAACTAAGGATTTATTTATTTCATATCTATCATTGAGTGGGAGTTCATCTTGATCAAAGGTTTTTCAAATGTTGTCAATATCATTATTGTAGGGGATACCACTATTTCCCCTTAGTTTTTCCTTCGTGAATGCATATCATACTATCCATTTGATCTCCCTTTCTATCCTTATGAGTTTTATTGAAGGCATCTTAGTGGGGGGATGAATGTAATTATGAGATTCTATTGGAAAAACTATTTCCTTTTCCCAAATCCCCATCTCAATCCCTAGGAATGTTGAACTTAAATTAGAATTCTAGCTAACATATTTAAAGCTTATGTAATCTAAACCACTCTTGGTATCAATTTCTAGAAGGATAATTTCATGAATTTTTTTATTATAAATATTTTAGTTCAATTTATACATGGATCTATTGGTTATAACTCTAATAGGTTTAAATATTTGTTGTTCAAGTTTTAAATTGACTAGGATTTTAATTTTAGTTTATTTTCTTATAGTTGGCTTCAATTCCTAAGTAATTAGCTATAGAAGCTCCTATTTTTTCCAATGTGTAGATATTTAGGAGCTCTATTTGAATTTTTTCAAGCACTACCTATGTTGTAAATGTGAATGTTATTAACATATTTTTATTGAGATAGGGTAGCCATTTTTAAAAAATAACACTTAAACCTTTGTAGAAGCTTAATGATCTAGAAAGATAACTATCTCTACTATTTTTCTTTTTGCATTATAAATAAATCAACCAATTTGGTTGGATAGAGATACTTACCTAGTTGCCACAGAAATCATACAACCATTGAGACATCTTTGGGTCCTAAGATTTGAGTTCATTCTAGAAAGAAAAGGTACCTACATCATTGAAATCAAACTACCTATCTTTATTGAACTTGGTACTAATGATCGATATTTTTTTTAGAGCTCCGATCACCAGTTATGAGTTCTTGGTTTTCATTAGGATATTTATCTATGGCTGAAATATTCTTGGGTAGTTGGCTCTTCTTCCTTTTATCCAATTGGAGCATTGATAGTGTTTCTTTTATTCCTCTGTTGATATTAAGTCTTGAGTTAGGTTTTTTTCCTATGTTAAGAAAGGATCCATTTAAGAATGCTATAGTGGGACCGAGGATTTTCTAGAAAAGGTCTTAATTTCTGGATACTAGGGTTTTACCAAGAGATAAAATATTTCTTTGGTTAAGATATATAAAGTTGCTCTCCTAGGTTATCCTAGATCTACTCCTTAGAGAGATCTTATTGGCTTATGAGAAATTGCACAAGAGTAACTTTAATGAGGATATAATTGAGGATTTATGACTTTGTTCCTTCTTTAATCTCTTCTTTTTCTAACTATGAGCCATTCTCGCTTACTTTTATTCCATTCTAGATTGAGTCATTTAGGGTTTTGTGGGTTTTCCTTCTTTGTTTGAAAATCATTTTCACACTTGTTTTGATATGGAGGGTGCCAATCTGGAGCATCTTTATATATATATATATATATATATATATATATATATATATATATATATATATATATATATATATATATATATATATATATATATATATATATATATATATATATATATACAAATCCAATTCTTCTTTCTACTTGCTTGACGTAGATTTTCATTTGAATGAGGTCTAAAAATTGCCAAGAGAGAACTATGTCCTTTGGCTAGAGCTACTCTATGTCTTCACATTTTTTTGGAAGAGAGGATAAGACATCATATTTTTTGGCTATAGTGAAAGATTTATTTAATACATATTTCATTTCTTCATAGTAATTTATGGTAGTGTCTTTTTCTTTTTTAGTCAAGATTCATTGCGTAGGACAATTTGGAAGAGACATTTGATTGAATCCATTAGAAGCCAAATCCAACTTCACCTATTAGAACATAGAAGTGTTTCCATATTCTTCCAAACTTCCTATGTGATCATAAACCATTGTACTACTGTGGTGTATATAACCCCCCATCTATGATGTAGCCCAAACCCTTCAAACAATAACTCAAAAAATTACACAACATAGATGTTCCAAAATCTTGATTTTTCCCAAAAAAGTCCACCAAATAAAGCAAGATGAATTGACAACTAATCTACAAAATCAAGAATGTGATTTCAAATTTATTACAAAAAAAAACTTTGTAAAAAATTTAGAAATCCAATTTCGAAGGCTAAGATGATATTTGAGGCTCCCAAAAAAGATGTGGAAGTGACCACCAATGGAGCTAAGCTTTATTGACAATCCAAATAACTCCTCTTCATTAAACTTCTTGTAAAATTTCAGCCAAAGCTCACATCTAAGTCAAAGGTTATGACTTTTGGAAGATGATGCATCATTCTTCCCTTCTTGAAAGAAATGAAACTCCTATAAGTGGTTGCCTGTGAATTATGGAAATTTTATTAGATGTAACTACATTATTATCCACTTAGATAACCATGTACTCTCTATTTTAGGTAACCCTTCCCACTATATCAGGTATCTATTATGTTGGGCACATCTTGTGGAGGCAGTCTGCTTGTCAAGAATTTTAGCAATCTTTTCCTTCTTATTGGGAAGGTGATGTTGCCCATCCACTCCTTGGACATTATTTGTACTTGGAACATCTCATGGAATGTGTATAAATCAAAAACATTAAAAATAGGGGAGATATCAAGATTTTTTGGTAAGCTAACCTCATAAGCATTATCATTAATCTTTTTGATGATTTTGCAAGGCTCAATCTTTTTATACTTTAGTTTATGATATGTACTTGTAGGAAATTATTCATGCCTCAAGTAAACCATCACCAGGTGACCCAAATAAATTTTATTTTTTCTTCAAGTAGAATTTGTAGAAATCTTGTAACTCGTATTATTATCCTATAACTTTTATCTGACATGTTATTGGAGTTGGTGAAGGTGTTCAACAAAGGAAACTCCATCATCACTAATTATATGTCCCAAGGAAAGTGACACAAGATCTAAAAAACCTTGAGGGTTTTGACCATAGACAATTTGAAATGGAGATTTTTTGGTGGATCTATTAACTGAACTATTATAGGAAAAATTCTTCCTGGGGCAATGCCAAGTCCCATTGTTTAGGCTTCTCACCCACAAGGTAGTGTAATAGATTTTCCAAACTTTGATTGACTACCTTTATTTCTCCATTAGTTTAAGGATGATAGGCACTACAAAACTGTATCTTTGTTCCTAATTTCCTCTAGAGAGTCCTTAAAAAATGACTCAAGAACTTAGTGTTTCTATTAGAGGTAATGGTCTTTGGAAGGCCATGCAAAAAAAAAACTTCTGAGAAGAATAGTTCTACTACTCTAGTTGCATTGCTCATCTTTTTACAAGAGATAAAGTGAACCATTTTTAAAAATTGATCAAAAACCAAAAAAATAGAATCATTACCTCATTGAGTGTGTGGGTGATCCAATACAAAACTCATACTCTAGTCAGTCCATGGTTTGGTGGGTACTAGTAAAGGTATGTATAGTCCTATATTTTGTGAATGTCCTTATAGTGTACTACTATAAAACCTAGTGTGCTATGAACATTAAGAGTAAATTTAACATTCAAAAACTAAATTAAAGCAACACTTATGATAAGACAAGGGTAAAACAACATGGAGAAAAGAAGACCAAAAATAATAAGCTCCTCAAGTGTGCCCTACAATGACTTTGATATGTCAAGATAGATAGGGGATGTGTGCTCAAAATGTTCTTAAGCTTCAAATAGTAAATGGTTATGCATGGAGGTGAGTGAAAGGTTCAATAATGGAGGTGAAGATAGATTTTATCATAGTAAGGGTGTGAAATGGTTATGTTTTAGTGGTCAATATGGCATTATAAGTTTGCATTAGGAGATGATATGGTTTCTGAGAGAGAAAGGTTTTATTTTTAGGCCAATGGGTAGTGAGATGGAGGGTCAGGATGAGAGGGAAAGAGATTGGTGAGGGAGGGCTAGGATGCTCTGAAAGGGAAGCACATTGACTGTGCTTGTTTGGAGCCAATCAAGGAGTGACACTTGTCACAAGGAGGATGAGTGTGAGCGGGTGGAAAAAATGGATGGTCAAAGGGAGTTATAAGGGAGGAGGATTCTGTAAGAGGGATGTAAGAGGCATTTATGGCTTGTAAGAGCCATTAATGCTCTTGGATAGAAAGAGGATAAGGGATACCATTGACTTTGGCTTGGGTTAGCAAGTCTTAACCCTTACTTAAAGTTGTGCACATGTTTAGAAGGGATATTAGGCTTAGCTTAGAAATAGGGTTAGGAGGTAACTGACTTTGCTTTGATGGGATGGGTTAGTTAGTTAGCTAAGTGAGGTTAGTATGGGTGAATAGATTGGAATAGGGAAATGATAAGGTTTAGGGATGGTTTAGGGGTTTAGGATGATTTATTAAATTATTTATTTAATAAAAAGGAGGTTGAAAAATTAAATTAAATAGATTTTGGCATTTATTTAATTTAATAGAGGAGGAATGGGGATTAGATTGATAAATTGATTGTGGGTTATCATTTGATTTTAGCAATTGGATTATAGTTAATTAAATTAATTAATTAACTAGGGGATGATGAATACTTAATTAAATAATAAATATTTAATCAATAATATCCTAGAAGATGACTAAATAAGATTTCTTAATGGTGTAATTAGATTTAGGTGTCTACATTTTGCCCCTCTTTGACATACTATTGGAACAACACTATTTCAAAGAAGTTCAAATATAAACAATGTGAAGAAGAAGAAAATTTTTGTGGCAATAAGGTTGCCTCAGTCTTGAATAGAAGAGGATAGAATGGACTAGATGACGCCCCCTCAAGAAGGTAACGGGGAGAGAAAATTGATGATTTTTTAAATAAATATGATTTTAATTATGAAAATTTAGCCCTTTGTTGTTCTACTTGTTACATGCAATGTGATAAATGCATATACCCAACCAATGAAGAACACATGGTGAATTAGGTACAAGCTATTTATGATCCTTATCATGATAAGGGTAAAAATAAATAAGTATTCCTTGAAAAAAATGAATAATATCACACACTGAATAAAGAACATTAAGGTATGGATTATGATGTTAATATGCCTCATCATTGTATTGCATTGGAAAGAAAAAGTTTTTCTTCAAAACATAATTTTCCACCTAGTATGCCAAATGAATGAAGTAATTCATGCAACAACCTATAAATCCATCTTATATTCCACCATCTCCATTATTCCTATCTAATGCAAGGAGTAAGGAAATAACTAGGGCTAAAGACACACCCAACTATCTAGACCACCCTGCAAGAGTTAACATAGCAAAAATATAAGACATGTAATCAACAACCAAAGGAGGAAGAGAAAACACTTTCATTAATTCTTTAAATATCCAACATTCATGCCCAGTTGTAAGGCCTTCTAGGTTATGACCAAATAAGTTACAACTTTTAGATTCACAAGCCAAATTTAATTTTGCACTCCAAACACATAACTCTTATCCCTTTCTCTCCCCTTTTCTAAAACTCAATCCTAGACCTCCTTAAATACTTATCAAAATGACTTATAGAAGATTCTAGAACATAGAAAGGCCACAAGTTAGCCTCATACAAATACCAACTAATAAGCCCTTACATTAAATGCATAATCAAAGCACAAGTCAGCTCACATTATATTTTAACTACCTATACTAGAATTAAATACAATCAAGGTTAGCCCAAACTAGAACTAGACATAAACTACTCAACAAATAAAAGCTTTTCAAAATTAGCACTTGACATCCATACAAGCTCGGCATCCAAAGAATCGCTCGACAACAACTACAAACTTGATATCCTCCAATACTTGGAAACCATGGAGAACTTGACAACCAAAGAACCACTTGACAACCAAAGGAATCACTCAACAACAATTAAGAACCTAACATCCACTAAATTCTCAGTGACAACTAAATGCTTAGAACCCATTAAGAACTCAGTACCAACTGGCAGAATGAACAAAAGGTGTAGGATTACAATGCAACCTAGGATGCTCCTGCATCAAACAACTAGGGTTGGAGAAATGATTCTCCTAAATCATGCAAGTGTCACAACTAGAGCTAAATCCAACTCCAATTGAGAAATATATCTAGCATCTTCAATTGGTCTATTCTTCCACTTTACCAAATATTCATAGTAATCTTTTCCTCTTGTGATCTTACTAACTCTTTGATCCAATATCTATTCAACTTCTTCAATTTGCTTCTTAGGATAATCATTTGATATAAAAACTTCATCATTTGACTCATAATACTTATATAAATCAACAATATTGAGTATAGGAGATATATCCATGTTTCCACTGTCAAACTTCTTCAAGATTCTACAAGGTCCAAACTTCTTCATCTTCAGCTTACTGTATGTTCCAACAGGAAATATTCCTTTCTTCAAATGAACCATCACCTCATCACCAACTTCAAAAATATGATGTTTTCTAGACTTATCACCATTCTCCTTGCACTTCTAATTACTTTATTCCAACCTCAACTTTACTTTCTTATGCAAAGACTACATAAAATTAGAAAATTCTTCTCCTACAACACTTCTCTTCTTTTCACCAACAATTTCTCTCAAATCTGATACTCCTCTAGGCTACATTCCTATAACAATCTCAAAAAGGTGTCTTCCCTATACTCCTATTCATAGAATTATTATATGAAAATTTAGCTTGTGCTAATATCATCTCCCAATTACTTGGCTTGTCTCCTACTAAACATCTTAGCAAATTACCCAAGCTTCTATTCACAACATCTATCTATGGATGGAATGTGGAACTAAACTTCAAATCATACCCATATTTTTCAATAAAGTCTTTCAAAACTAACCAAAAAAATTACTATCTCTATCAGAAATAATGCTTCTAGGTAATCTATGCAATCTCACAATCTCTTTAAAGAAAATTTCAACAATATGCTTATCATCTAGTGTCTTCTTACATGGTATGAAATGATCCATCTTAGAAAATCTATCCACCACAACAAATATAGAGTCATACCCCTAAACTATTTTAGGCAATCCAAGAACAAAATCCATACTGATGTCACTCCAAGGTTTCTCAAGAACAACCATAAGTGTATACAAACTAGTATTTTGACTTACTCCTTTTGCAACTTGACAAACTCCAAAATTCTTTAAAAAAATTTGAATATCCTTATACATTTGTGGCCAATGATACTTATCCTTCAACAAGCTTAATGTTTTATCAATTCCAAAATGTCTAGCCAATCCACCACAATGCTTTTCCTTGATCAAATTCAATTGCATAGAACTTCTAGGGATACATAACTAAATACCTTTGAATAACATACCTTCTTGAATGAAATAATCATCATACTTACTTATGTAATCTATTAAATTTGGTACTCTATACTCTCTTGACACCTCAAAAAAATCAAGGTCAGTATCATACAACTCTTTCATGTCATCAAAACCAAGAACTTCAACCTTCATCTTAGCCAATAAAGAACATCTTCTACTTGATGCATCAACAACTCTATTAGTAACTCCACTCTTATACTTAATCACAAATGTAAAACTCTATAAGTACTCAACCCACTTCATATGTCTCTAATTCAATTTATGTTGACTTCCCAAGTACTGTAAAACTTTATGATCAGTATGCAACACAAACTCCTTCAAAATCAAATAATGTCTCCACTTCTTCAAGGCTTGAACAATAGCATAAAACTCTTGATCATACAAGAATATTTACTTTTAGCATCATTCAACTTCTCACTAAAGAAAGCAATAGGTTTACCTTCTTGACTTAATACAACTCCTATTGCGCTACCACTTGCATCACATTCAACTTGAAATACCTTATTGAAATTAGACAAAACCAATACAGGTAACTCTACAACCTTTTCTTTCAAATTCTAAAAACTCTTATCAGCTCCATGTGTCCAATTGAATTCCTTTTTATCTCCTCTCATTATCTCAGTCATAACATTACAAATAGCACTAAAATTCCTTATAAAATTCCTGTAGAAACTGGCCAAACCATGAAATGATCTTACCTCACCCACATTCTTATGTGTAGGCCATTCCACAATAGCTTTAATCTTCTCTAGATCCATTCTCGAACCATCAACTACAATAACAAATACCAAATACACAATATTCTCTTGCATAAAAGAACACTTTTTCAAATTAATTAGAAACTTCTCCTCATTCAACCTTTGCAATACTTGTCTAACATGATCAAGATGTTCTTCCTTAGTCTTGTTGAATATCATAATATCATCTAAATAAACAATCACAAACTTACCCAAAAATCTTTTCAAAACTTCATTCATCAACCTTATGGAAGTACTAGGTGCATTAGTCAAACCAAAAGGCATAACCAACCATTCATACAAACCATCTTTTGTCTTGAAAGTAGTCTTTCATTCATTACCTTCTTTGATTCTAATTTTATGATAGCTACTCTTTAAATCAATCTTAGTAAAATACTTTGCTCCACTCAAACAACCTATTATGTCATCCATCTTCGGCATAGGAAACCTATATTTCACTATGATGTTATTAATAGCTCTAAAATTAGTACACATTCTCCATTCTCCATTCTTCTTAGGTGCCAATACAATAGGTATAGCACATGGACTCAAACATTCTCTGATCGAACCTTTCTCCAACAACTCATGCACTTGTTTGTTAAGTTCTTCATTCTCTGCAGGTGTCAATCTATATGGTGCTTTGTTCAGCAAACTAGATCTAGGAATCAGATCCATGCAATGACTTATACTTCTTACTGGAGGTAAAGCATTAGGTATGTCCTCTATGACAATCTCTTTATACTCATTTAGAAACTCAACAATTTCTATTGGTACTTGGTTGCCACTATCTACTGTCACTCGATCATTACCAGCTTCTGCTACTTGGTCATTACTACCAACACTCAGTCCTCTAGGAACTATAGCAAAACAAAATTGATTCCTCTTTACTACCTTTTCAAATTTCTTTCCATTAACCATGAAAATTCTTAGAGTAGTAAAATTAACCTCATCCATACTTTCAATCAAAGTTAGCAATATTTTCTTTTTTCCATTCACCCAAAGAGTATATTAATTCAATCTTCCATCATGTATAGCATATCTATCATATTGCCAAGGTCTACCCAACAAAATATGACAATAATTGATAGGCATATTATCACAAAACTTTATCAAAGTAATGTCCAATCTTAAACTTCACAAGGCATTGCTCACTTACCAATATCTTATGCTCATCTTTGATCCATGAAACATGATAGGGCTTAGGATGTTTCAACCTCTACAACTACAAATTTGTAACCAACTTTTTTGATGCCAAATTGTTAGAACTTCCACTATTAATTATCACCTTGCAGCATTTTCTAACCATCTTACATTTGGTCATGAAAAGACTTCTTCTTAAAATAGGTTCCTCATCACTTCCCTTATTACATAAGGTTTTTCTCACCATTAGATTTTCACCAGCCTTAGGTTCACTTGTTGAACCCTCATCCTCTCCTTGAATCACAACATTTATGTTACCTTTCCTACTTTTAAAGGATCTACATTCAAAAGATCTATTTCCTTCTTTACCACTTCTAAAACATTTACCATGAAAACTACCTCTAGAATAAGAATTACCTCCTCCTTGATAAGAACTAGTACCTCCTTGGTAAGAATCACAACCTTTCCACACAATCTTACCTTTGTCATCATTCTTTCATTCAGATTTTCCTTTATCTTGCACAAAATTGTTAGATCTACCACCTTCTCCATAAGATCCACCTCTACCTCTTTCTCTTTATTCAAGTTTCTTTGTCAAGATCTCCACAACCTTCAAGGCATATTGATATGCTTCCTCCACTTTTTCCAATTTCACAAAACTTATTTTATCTTGACTTCTAGATATCAACCCATTTATATACCTTGCGATTTTCTCAACATCATCATCCATGTGTGCAGATTTGATGTCCAATCTATAGAATTCCTTAGTATATTCCTTTACACTCATGTCTCTTTGCCTCAAGTTTTGAATCTTTATCAATAGGCTTATTTTGTAATCAATAGGAAGGAATTTGTTTTTCACTTTGTTTACCATCTTCACCCAAGTTATGATCTTCTCCTTTTCTCTCCTTTGTCTATCAATTTGAAAATGTTTCCACCATAGTGAAGCATGAACTTTCAAGCTAGTAACTGAAATCTTCACCTTTCAATTATCAGGAGTGTTTTCATATTCAAAGAACTTCTCCATTTTAGAGATCCAATCCAATACAACATTGGTGTCCAATTTTTCATCATAAGGAACAATTTCTACAATAGGCTTTGAATTTTTCCTAGACAACACTCTCAACAACCTTGTTTCATCTTGATCTTCTTCAGGTTCTAGATTAGGATTTGGTGCTATTGCTTTATCATCACTTACATCATCAAGATGTGCTCCTCTCTAGGTTGTCTCCACAACATCTAATCTGGCTATAGTTTGTCTCAATGTATTTAATATTACATTATCAACATTTCCTCTACCTCAAACCATCTTTATAAATTATGTTCCTACAAGACATAACCCTCTACAAGTTATAGATCAAATCCATAGATATGCTACCCCACAACCATATTCACTTAGAGTTCTATATGATTGAATCACCACAAGGATGAACCTTGAGATTTGATACCACCTGACATAAGGAGTAAGGAAATAACTAGGTCAAAGGCACACTCAACTATTCGAACCATCTTACAAGAGTTAACACAATAGAAATATAACACATATAATAAACAACCAAAGGAGGAAGAGCAAACACTTGTATTGATTCTTCAAATATTCAACATACATGCCTAGCTATAAGGCCTTCTAGGTTACAACCAAATAAGTCACAAATTTTATATTTACAAGTCAACTTCAATTTTGCACTCTAGATACATAACTCTTATCTCTTTCTCTTAACTCTTATCCCTTATTGTCCCCTTCTCTAAAACTCAATCGTAGACCTTCTTAAATACTTTCCAAAATGACTTACAGAAGATTCTAGAACATAGAAAGGCCACAAGTTAGCCTAATGTAAATATCAACTAATAAAACCTTACATTAAATACATAATCAAGCCACAAATCATATCACATTAGATATTAACTACCTATACTAGAATTAAATACAAGCAAGGTCTGCCCAAACTAGAACCAGACACAAACTACTAGGCAAATGAAAGCTTTTCAAAATTGGCACTTGACATCCACATAAGTTCGACATCCAAAGAATCACTCAACAACAACTATGAACTCAACATCCTTCAACATTCAACAACCAAAGGACCACTTGACAACCAAAGGAATCACTCTGTAGTGCTTGCCCCTAGTTCATATTTTGTTATCATTGTTGAACTCTTTTAGAGCTAGTTTTATGTTATTGATTAGCAACATTCTTTTGGGATTATCAGATATTGTGCTGTGGATTCAGTTTATTATGTGATGAGATTACTTAGACTCCATATTTCATGTATGTATGATGATTATTTTTAGTGTTTGCAGTTATTAATGATGATTAGTAGGATGATTTATTATCATATGTATTTTCTTATGGATACTTATCCCATACTTGCATGTGTATGGTGTGTGTGTTTTCTTTTGTATGGTGTGTCTGATGTGGTTAAGGAAGGGAGTCGTAGTCACCTGCTAGTCAGGATCTACACGATGCACCACTTCCTGCCATTGCCTATTTAGTTTAGTATATATTGTGCTTGTACATGCATGGTTTTTATACAGGTTGCAGGTACCGAATACCGACTTCTCTAAATTGCCAAGATGAGCGTACCCTATCACATTATCTCAATGATAAGAGAAAGGAGATAAATTCTCAAGTCCAAATCCCAACCCTTTAAGCTATTTGTTTTAATTGAAAAATTAGGACAAATATCTAAGTTGAGTACCCTCCAAATGCGTCAGATGATGTAATTCGTGATATAAACCCTTTGGTTTGATTTGTATGTATTTTGGCTATGATGAGTTTTTCGTATTTTTACCTTTGTGAGTCTTTGGAGTATTTTCTATTAATTAAGCCTAATTAAAAGATTTAATTAATGGTTTAATTAAATAAAAAATTAATATAATATTTTAATATTTATTTTATTTAATTAATTGGAAAATTAATTAAATAAAATAATTAAATTGGAAGATAAAAGTTATAATATTAAATTTGGAATGTGACAATATTTATTTTAATAATAATATATTTGGAGCTCATTTTTAAATAAATGACTAAATAATATTATTATTAAAGCTAATAAATATTTTAGCAATAAAGTTTTGGAAAATAAAATTTAAAAGTGGAAAATATATTTTAAATTATTAAAAGATTCTAAATCTCATATGATTAAAATATAAATATATTAAGATTGAAAAGTGAAGATATTAAAGTTAGTGCATGAGACTTAATAAATAAATAAATTAAATTGGAAAGAGTAAAGTAAATTGGAGTTATAAGCTTGCATGGGAATCAACATGTGTCAACAACACGGGGGTTAGTGCATCAATTAAGCACAAGGTGTCTACAACTCTATGACTCATCAAAAAGATTGGAAAAGACCCATGCTTAGTTGGTGACACCTTCCAGCTATTTCAAGAAGCATTCCAAAGGTTTCTTGAGAGCTCTTGATATTCAGGCATTCATAGAAGCTTAAATGAAAAGCTTAATGGAAGCTAAAAGCTTAATGGAAGCTACAAGCTTCAAGCTAAAATAGAAGCTTTAAAGTTTACATGCATGGCAGAAGATTCATATGCTCATATATTTTCTACTTGCTTCTATGCTCCTTCTAGCACTTCTAAGCACTTGGAGGATTCGATCGGCTTGGATTCTTGAAAGAATTGCGAATGATGGAGAAGGAAGGGATTTTCTATGGACTTCTGAGGCATGGCAAATTAGCATCAGTGTCTAGGTGCACTTGTGATATTCTCATATTCCCTTTGCACTCTTTCTCTTCCTGTCTTCATCATATCTGTTTTATGTGTCTGAATACTCTCTATATTTGAAATTGGAATCTAGATGTTTTATTTGGATGAGAAGAAAACAATAGAAAAATCCTAGATCCAATTAAGGAGAAATAATTAGATCTTAATCGGGTTTGGGTTCGAATTTATATTGTGAAATTAGATAGACAAGATTTGAAATTAAAATAGAAATTCTAAGTTGAAAATTTGAATGATTAGATGTAATCTTTCTATCAATTATATTTTTAGATTCATATGAACAAACCATTTTATGGTTAAATTTAGAGAACAATTATTTTAACAGAAAATTCTTAATTCATCACAAATTGTCCTGTCGCTGCCCTTGGATAGACTCGAATTCAGTCATTCATAAATTTTTATCGTGATCGAATTTATTTGATCGCTCCAATCAAAATTGGCGCAACTTGGCCCTCTCCAACATATTTTAATTTCAGCCTGATCCAACGGTTCGTTAGAGAGATATGACCGTCGTACTAGGATTGTTTTATTTAAGGATAAATATTTCTCCATTTCCCATAACCAAGAGTTCTTTATGCTTAAACTTCACAAAAATAATATATCAAAGCATGAAATGAATTAAAGATATTATTGCAATTTTTTCTTAGTAGAATCTTATTAATATGCATTAATTTTATATGATTTATTATCTAATCTAATTAAATTAAATTAAATTAAGATTAGTTAATAGTAGAAGAAGTGTAATTAATTATTAGTCAATTTAAGTAAATTGATTTTTAAATGAGAAAAAATTAAAAGAATAGAGATATTAATAAGTGGAATTAAATAATTGAATAAAATTGATTTACTTAAAATCAATGAGGATTATTGTCCTTGAAGTGTTTAAAGGAAATTGTAAATCGGCTTATTGAAATGATAAATGATAAATGATTAATAATAATTTGTCAATTATTATTAATAGAGAAAAGATATTAATATAGTTTATGTAGAGAACTTTTAATATTAATTATTTAAAGTATATTAAATAGTTAAGAGGTGGAAATATATAAAAATGTTTAATGATGATTATTAAGAAGACTTAGATAGTATTGGATTAAAGGGTCATAGTCATTGTTATAATATTTAATAACCTTGCTATGATGTATTATTAATGGATATACCTTAATGGTGTTTAGATATTAGCAAATATTAACTAATGAGTTTATGGAAGGATTCTATAGATCGAGTATTTATAGTTTGAGGAGTTATTATTTATTAATGTTTGTAAGGACTAGCAAACTATTAATAAATAATGGTTTAAATAGATATCAACAAATTTGATTAGAGTTAATCTAGTAGAGATTATTTATTGATTGAAGTTTAGTAAAAGAGAATAATTTTTGAAGTTGGATTATAATTGATTTTAATCAATTGATATTCATTGAGTTGCCAATATAATTATGCGATTGAGATTTATCTTGAAATGACTATCATTAGTACGAATTAATTAGGGAAACAATAGTATTCATAAAGAATGATGAATGTGATCTATTAATAAGATTCCCAATATAACTTGTCATTAAATATTAGCAAGTTATTATTATTGAACTATGAACCTAAATATTTGTGTATGGCTGACTTTTAGTTATTAGTCAACTAATATTCATTGGGTTGATGGTTTGGTTGTGAAATTATTAATTAAATCAATTAACTAGAGTTAATTGGATTTAATTAATAAATTAAGTTATGTAATAGAGATTTAATTGATATAATTCTTTTAATGAGATTGTAGATTATCTATATCGAAGTTGTTAAGTCTTATCCTAATAACTTGAATAAAGACTTAAGTTATTTTAATGATTATTAGTGATGACTTTATTAAGAGGCTTAAATTTTAGTAATATTTAATTAAGCTTTAATTAAGTATTATTAGAATGATAAAAGGTCATGGATTGTGAACCTATAATAATTGATTGATTTAATTGATCATTTTAATAAAGTTATAATCTCTTATTCGAAGAATGATAATTGGTCCTCTTATAATATAACGAATAATGATCTTAGAATGGTTGAAAGGTTAATCAATTAGAATATGGATCATGGTTAAATATAGAGGACAATTTAATTAAAGGTCAATGATGATCAGTTTAATGAGTAAATATTTATCCTTAAGTTACTCTTAGAATGTAATTCTTAATAATGGAAGGATAATGCTATCGAGGAACAAATGGGTTGACTTGTAGGTCAAATGATGAAACTTAAGACACTTGAAAATATACTTACAAACAGGTAACTGGAAACCTCTACACTTGACTCAACTATGTAAGATAGAAAAACCAAAAATGTGTCTGCATCATGTATTCTATATGCTTCTTGTTTTGGGTTTTGGGTTAACTAGTGTTGACCAGTCCTAGGTTGTTACCAGAGGCTCGGGAGTTATGAGATGTGATGGCATGTTGATCTTATTTGGTCTCGATCTTTTAAGCCCAACCATGGTAATGTGATCGTATGCTCTATGAAATATTTGTATTTGTTCATCAGTCTTCATGTGTGAAGCTGAGATGTATGTGTATGAGACACTTGAGCTAATCATTTTTGAGTCATCAATCAGTTATCCTTGGATTATTTTCTAGTCGTCATGATGGGACTGAAATGTTGATTTATTTCTTGATGATGTCATGTTGTGACATGTTTAACTCAACCATTTTGGAGTCTTCGATCAGTATGATTTTGAGATATTCTTGGTTGCTTATTGAGAACCAATGGATATTGTGATTTATTTGAGATATATTTTGGTTATTGAGAACCAATGGATACTTATGATTATCAATGATGCTTTCAGTTGCCAATAGAGAATTGTTGTAGTCATGATTTTCTATGGATGCTTTTTGAATGCTCATGGAGATTTGATGATTCTTATCTTGGAGGTTTGATAATTTTTATTATAGATATTTGATGATTTTATTATGGATTATCTTTTGTGATTTTGAAATTTATGATTCCATGAGCTTAGGGTAGGTAATCTACTTGTAGTGTCGAGAAGTGGCTTGCAATGGGGGCCGGGTCCCTAAGTGGCTGCCAGGGTAACTCATTGTAAATTTGGTTAATAAGTGATAACATTTACACACTAAATGAGGATTAAATGAACCTAAAAAGATAATTTTTTTGATGTTCTCACCCATGCCTTGAGTGTTTGTACAGGCTAGGATGGGAGTAGTGAGAACACATGGTTGCGACCGTGCATTCCGTAGTATGCCTCGTCAGTATGAGAGGATACTAGTGGCCGCATGAGATCAGTATGGACCCATGGAGTTTAGCTAACTGCCAGCGTAACTTGTATGTGATAAATGCGATGACACTTTTTCGCTTGCAGAGTAGGTTTCCTACATGTCTTTGTGTGCCTCTGGGAATTAGATGTCGATTTTGTGTGTGATTGGAACCTTTGAGTTAGTATACTTTTAGGATTCCTAGACTTTAGAGATTTGTGCTATGTGTTATGGATAGCATGTTTGAGACTTGAGATTATCTCCTCAGCATGGTGGGAGTGGACCACTTAGGTACCACGCGGTCGAGTGGTAGTGTATTTTCCACTCTTATCATTTGAGATTCATTGAGACATCAGGGCTGATGCATCCTTCATGATGGTGGGTATGTATCCTTTCATTTGATGATTAGCATATGTTAGATGATGTTATCTTATGCTTATATTTGCACGTTAGATTACTTTCTACATATGATGTTGTATATGTTAGGAGTGACATTTCTACTATGTTAATACCGATGATCTCTTCGGTAATTTGGGATGTTACGCACGGAGGGATGGCTAGGGCCCACGATGGTCTAATGATGCTATTAATGATTGGGAGGAATTGTGCACTTAGTTTATTTTGTTTGATCTTTATGATGGATGTATATGTCTTCTATGATGATGTATCATGTGATTATCTCTACTTTGATGTATCATGGATTGGAATAGGATGATGTACCTTATTTCACATATGTATATTCTTTTAAGCCTTCATACCCTGTGACATGTATAGTGGATGATTGAGCATTTGAAAATGTAATTTATGAACATTGGACTTATCATTATTATTAATGTGGATGTTGTACTAGATGGATTCATGTATGTTAGATGTAACTCAACGTTAAGGGATTCTTAAAGAATGAAATCGGATATGTATGTTATGTTTACTTTTAGATGGACATTGCTATTGCTTCTGTTATTATGTACAAGTTATATGTGGTATTTACTTTCATGTTATAAAAAATAAAAAAAATAAAAAAAAAACCAAACTTAGTGAAATTCTAGGTTAATTCTTTGGATCCCTTGGCGGGGCATTACACACTCTGTAACCAAAGGAAGCAATCAACAACCAAAGGAATCACTTTGCAATAATTAAGAACTTGGTATCCACTAAATTCTTAACAATAACTAAATGCTTGGCATCCACTAAGAACTCAACACCAATTGGTAGAACAAACAAAAGGTGCAAGATTACAAGGCAACCCGGATGCTCCTACATCACCATCCTACTCATATCCACCTACTCTTTATCTAAGACAACCCATTCCATTATCCCTATTCCATTCATTTCACCCTAGATATTTATTTCACCTACCATCCACCCTAACATATCCACCAATGTAAATTATAATTCCACATAAAATATTACATAATAAGGTGGATCAAATAACATATGCTGATGACATTTCAATTATCCTTTTAAATTCTCTTAATGTGCATGAAAATGATGATATGACTAAAAGATGTGATTTTTTTATAATTAGAGTAACATATTGATTGATTCAAAAACTATTAGTTTAGTTCTTCTTATCTACTTCTTGAATCACCAATTTTTGAGATATTTCACACACAAGAAAATTGCACATTTTGATTTCATCATTGAAAAGATATGTATGTGTGTTGGAATTAATCATGCACTAAAAGTTGATTTAATATATTTCTTAATCATTCCAATGTTTTGTATGATGAAAAATGATATCTTACAAGATCCATTATCTAATAATGTTTTAATATTCAAATATATAGATCTTTGGAGGCCTATGATAAAAATGTATATTCCTCACACACTTACTGATATGGGTCCAGCTAATTAAATAAAACTTGAAGGATTTGAATGCATTACTAACCAAATAATATGTGTTGTAAATGGATGATCATTATTCCTCATTGTTGATTCTTTACATTATCCCAAGATGACTAAAGATACTATAGATGATTCATTCAATTAACAAGAATCAAGGTATTAATATCTATATATTTCTCATTCTTGGTTGTTGTATCTTAAGATGATCATTCATAGATAATAGGTGCTAAATGACTTTCTTGATTCCTTGGATGATTCAAATTCTTTTGCTTTTGGAATGTGACATTAAGGAGAAATCAAATGAATTCTCAAGATATTTGGTTGATTTATCAATTGAATAAAGCTCAAGAAATACATAAATGTGTTATACACTTTACTTCATTCTTTGGATTATCTTAAAGTTCTCATGACCCTGTAGCATGGAATTAAGTTTGGGGGAAATCCCTCCAATTTTGAGGCTCTTGGCTGATTTACAATAAATCTCCATCAATTGTTTGATGCAGGAGCATCCTAGGTGTATGAAAAATCTTGCATCACCCAAAAATATTTTTACTTTTACTCTTTTATATTTTAATAAGGACTAGTAGATAGGGAGGTTTTTTATTTCTAGGAGCTTCCTATTTTTAGTAAGTTTGTCATACGAGATTGGAATATTCTCATTTTCTACAAGAAGGTTCATTTTAAAGTTGTAAGCCTACCATACAAATCTCATTGCTAAAGCATTAGTATCAAAGAAGTTATTGTAGATTTTCAGTGGAAAAATTTGTAGAAAAATCTTTAGGATCATCGTTGGAGGCCTTAGAGTGCCTAGATGAGGTCTAAAAACTTGACAAAAGGATGCTAGTGCCATTCCAAGCTTGTAGATTAGAAGTTAGCATTTTCAAAAAGTGGTTATAATAGCCAATAGAGCAATAGTTCGTGAGCTATGGCCTTTCGAAGTTGGGCTACCCAAAATTTCTAAAATAATTGTCAAAAATTTACTTGGCTAACTCTATATATTTTTTAAGATCTATCAGCCCTTGGTATTAAGTTTGAGCATCTAGAACCTTCCTGGGTGGCATACAACTGCCTATTTAAGAAAGGCTCAAACATTGTCTAGAATAGCTCTAGGTGATAGTTCACAATACTATCTTGCATATTTCTATAATGAAGGCACCCATTTCGGTTAGCATATTATAATTGAAAATTTTGTAATTCCACATTTGGAGCAATAATAATAATTCTATATTTTGTTTCTTGCATTTTTTGTTGTTTCTTTGTTTTTGATTATGAGTTTATGGTATTAAGGGGAGCACCCTACATTATTATTTCATTGGACCTTCTAGTAAACCTCCAGATGTGAGATCTCAACAATTCAAGGTATGTGCTCTTGTGTTGATTGGCATTGATATTATATATAAACAAAAATTTATTTATTCATTTTATTATTATCAAATTTTTTAACTCTACCTATCATTCAAAAGCTCAATGGTTGAATTATTGAATGCATAATGTTTCTTTACTATACTTAATATGCTTGGTGTTGAGAATATGGTTATAGGTCTCTTATTATGGTGGGATCATACCTTTGCATTGATATCAATTGGCATATTCAAGATGTTTACCAATCATAGATGAGAGTTCTCTTATTTGGTTCTATGAGCTCACCAATTTGTAACTCGGTCTATGAGATTCATAAATCTTGTAGTTTTATTTTCTATAGATATACATTCAAGGACAACTTGAAGACATGCCTAAGGATCTTGAGAATTTTGCAGATCATCACATTCCTTTCTAGAGATGTATCTCCACCTTCCTATAGTTTTATGGACACATTAGTGACTACAATTGGCCTTTTAGTTTGCCACCTTGTCTCTATCATGAAGCATTCATTTTGGAGTTCTACAAGGAAGACTCCAAATTTATTGGTATAAGATCAATGGATCAAGATTGGTTTTGTGGGAAAGAGGTTATCATGCTTAGTTATTCTTGGTCATTATTTCTAGTTCACTATGCAATCCTCTTTAAATAGTGCCTTTTTGTCAGGACATGGAAAGAAGTCAATTTTTTGATGACATCACTCTTTGTCATCCATATAAGGAGTTATTTTATCCTTTGGTCATTCTATGTAGTCATTCCAAAATAAAAAATAAATGAAAAAAATGTAAGAGAGAAAAAAAAAAAAAAAAGCAATAAAAGATCCAACAATGAAAACCTTCAGGCATTATTGGCCAATTAATATCTAAAAACTAATTTATAGTAGATGTTAACTACAAAATAAATTCTTATGGTGAAAACTATTTTTAACACACCATTAAGCAATAAGTGATTGAAAACTAGCCTACTAGTGGTCACTTATCGTTATCAAAATTTGAAAAAAAAATGAAAGAAAAAATGAAAAAAATGCAATAATTGGGTTTAGCTATCCCTTTTCTAGAGACACTCAGTTGCTTGATCTTTGGTGATTTATCTCTTGATGTTTCTCACATATGATATTTCTTTTTTGTGTGGTCACCATGATTTTGATCACCTAAAATATGTGCTACACATTTAGTCAAGGTGCTATGGAAAATGGATCTAGCTACCTTCATTGTGCTCTATATTGCTTCTTATTGGTGGTGATGTTTTATGCTATAGTCCTTCTAGTCAATGTTTTTGGGTCCATCTGGTGGTCTAATATCTAGTGCTTTATGTCATTGGGAAAAATTGTGGTGTTGCAGTTCTTGGTGCAATCCTTGGTTCCTGCTTTGTTCGATCTTCATAGTTGCAATGATCTTTGGGCTTCTAGACCTTGGCATCCATGGAGATGCATGTTCGTAACACAATCTTATTTTTTTTTCATTATTTTATCTTTTAAATTTATTAATATTTCTTATTATATTTGATCATATGTGCAACATCCCTACCTTTCCTCTTCTTTTTTCCTGAGGACGGTCAATCATTCCAGTTGGGGGGAGGTATACATATTTATTACATATATTTTCATTCATCTTTGTTCATCCCATATTGAAACACATCATTTCCTAATTCATATTTATCATTCCACCCTACATGAATCCTATTATTTTCCTTTGCTAATCATTTTCATTGCCTACCATTTCACCAATTTTGACCAAGCTCAAGTGTATTGAGAAAATTTTCAAAAGACCTCCTGTACATCTAGCATTCGAGAAATATAATGCTATGAAAAATGAAAATAAAATATTGGAGGTATGAATGTTAAAATGAAAGATGCAAAATGGAAAGTGCAATGAAATCAACATGAGTTATAAAAGTTAAAAGTGAAGAAGGCAAATTCTGTAAATTCAAGGTTCCCTCTAAAAATTGAAAGATTGCACAAGGAGTTGCAATATGTTAAGTTGGGGGGAATGATGAGAGCCATTTATGACCTATTTGAAAACATCTCTTAATCATTTTATATGCCATTTTATTCACTTCCATATCATGTTTCTATTCCATTTCATCCTATTCTACCATCTTATGTTGCATATGTTTAAATATGAATAAGTAATATTTAATATAGTTTTTGGATAAATTAATGCAATTTATTATTGATTATGTTTACTAATTAATATTAATAGTTTATGCCTTGGATTATTATTTTATTTTATGATCAAATGTTTCAAGCCAAAAATATGAAGTCAATTTTGCATCCTCATTTACAAGCAAATGAGGGTGAATTTGGAAAATCCGAGACATGGGTTTTGTCCAAAATATGCTCAATTATGTTTTGACATGGAAAAATTTTTATATAGTGAATCATTAAAGATTTTTTAATGATTTTCTAAACATAATAATTTTAGATCTATTATTACAGGCAGCCAACTCTCAACATTTTTCTATAATAAGTGATGATTCTAATCATGCATACACTAATTTATGGATGATATAATTTTCTATACAATATATGGTTGATTTTTTAGATCTTCGATGGAGCAAAATGAAATGAAATATAGAGGAGAATCATGGCTGCATAATTGGAGATAAAGATAGTATTTGCAGTATTAATTTGTGTTTATTGTTTCAATTGATTTGTTTATGATTCATGGTTGGTTTTAAATGATTTACATGAGCCTCTTACTCACTCATCTACTGTAACAAACTAAATAATCTTCCTTTCATTATTATTATGCAATCTTTACTTATATATATGCGCATATTATGTAAGCTATAGAAAATAATAAATTTATATATCAGAAAAACACTTCTGCATATAGATCTTCCTGTAGCAGAATTCTGTGTAAATTCCTTGTTATATATGGATGAATAAAATATCATTTTTTTGATTGAATGAGCATAGAGGATCATTTATTTCCTTCACTAGGTGTACTAAGGAGGCTGGATCCACTTCTCAAAATGACTGGTGATTTATTTTAGATTAGAGTGTGTTTTATTTTATGTATGTTTTGATTTGATTTCTTATATAAAATGCTTATATTAGCTTACTAGCTTACTTATTTTAATTCATGTTATTGTAATTAATTATTGATTCATGTATTATTTAAGATATAAGTGTAAATTCAAATTTCTGTAGTTTCTTATTTATTTTATGCAATGTTAAATTCTAGATAAGATTTTACATTTTATTATGCTTTCTAATTTTTAGAATAGTTTTCTTTTAGATTTAAATCTTTAATTCCTATCGCAAGAAGTGATAGTTCCTATCACTAGTTGTGTTTTGATTTATTGTAGGTTTAAGCTTAGCTCTTGTTGCTAGGAAGTGATAAGTTCTTTCACCAGTTTTGTTTTGGTTTGTTGTAGGTTTCCTTCCACATGTTCTAGTTGCATCCATCTCCACTTGACTTGCTATCTTCATCCCTTAAGCATATAGCCACTATACCTTGCATGAGTTTACAACCCTGGATTAACATTTAGATGTGAGATGAATTGGCTCTTAATATTATCAATTATCAATAATATTTGAGCCACAATTTCACCCTACAAATAGCATATAAAAAGCTCAAGATAGCAGATGAAAAGCTTGGGATGAGTAGATATCAGATAAAAAGCTCAAGATAGAGGATAAAAAGATTGGGATGAGGATATAGAGGAAAACCTTAGGATGAGTAGATAAAAGGGATGCAAAGCTCAAGATACTGGATGAAAAGCTTAGGATGAGAAGATAGTGGATTGAGGGTGGATAGGGTGATTTGGATAAGGGAATGATATACCTAAATACAGGAGTGGGAAGGATGTATCTCAATGATGATGATTGGATTGTGACCAAGGCTTGTATAAAGACTAGGCAAAAGATTTAAGAATGTGATTAGATGAGTTGAGAGATGTGCAATGGGATGGTGCAGTTGATAGTAGATTCTAAGAGCATTAGGATATTAATGGATGAAATTGGGCTACATGGGGATATCCTAGAGCTAGATACCAATGGCAAGGGATGTACTAGGTGTTTATAAGGAGTGTGATAGGATGGAAGATTTCTCAACAAGAAGATGAGGGAGATATATTGAAGCTAGGATGTGAAAGGTGAATGAGGTGGAGGGTAAGTATGTTAGGAACCTGTGTGTTCCTTCTGTTTATTTTGTTAGAGTAGTGTTGTTGGACGCATATGCTTTGTAAGTCGTCCCGTGAGTATATTTTATTATCCCACATGCATAGGTAGTATTACTTTTCTAGATCGTACCTAGTATATAAGAATAGGTTGAGGCCCTTGATGGGCACGGACGAATTTATTGTATTGAGCTTGCTCAAAGGAGGTTACCCCCTCGAAGTGGCCTGCGATCAGTAGATTCATTATGAGTTCTGCTATCACTTTATATTCTGTTATTTCGAGCATTCTCACGATATTGCTATAAGGAGGTTCTTCACATCTGGTATCAGAGCACTCTCTTGGGCTCGCTGGGTGGAAATTACATCAAATTTTTTTTTCTGTCGTGGCCTTCAGGTTCCTCTCACTTCTAATATCTCTTGTTATTGCAGTAACTCTTTTCAGTTGTTCTGTCTGTGAGTAAATTTTTCTAAGTCGACTGTTCAAAAAAAAAAAAAAAAAAAAAAAAACCTTGTTTTATGGTTGTTACACGTACAGGAGCAAAAATCATGGAAGAGGAAATTGCATCCCTCAAAACCAAACTTCAAGATCTGGATGACAAAATTCTGGGTCTTAACTTTCAGCAGTCAGCCATGAGCCGAAACCATTCAGGAGATACTGGGTCCTCTTCTGGCAATTTCCGTGGACCAAAGCTTGATTTTCCACGCTTCGATGGTTCTGATCCGACTGGATGGATCTATAGGGCAGAGTAGTATTTCAGCTTGCATAATACTTTGGATAACCACAAAGTCCCCCTTGCATCTTTTCATTTGGAACATGAAGCTCTTCAATGGTTCCGTTGGTACATCAAGGCTAATGTAGGCCCAACGTGGAGAGAATTGTGCACCCTCATTTTGGAGCGCTTTGGCCCTAGTTCCTTTGATGATTTCACAGGAGCACTCACTAAACTGCGTCAAACAGGCACTGTAAGAGAATACCAGACAGAGTTTGAAAAATTAGCTAATTACACAGAGGGCTTGTCTGATAAATTCTTCCGTAGTTGTTTTGTCAGTGGTCTGAAGGATGCACTTTGCTCAGAAGTCAAAATGTTTCGACCTACTACAATGATGGAAGCCCTTGGGTTGGCTAAGTTAGCGGAAGACAAGATTAGTGCTCTACAACGCCCCAGATCTAATTTTGTTCCATTCAGAAATACAGGTTCTCACAACCCTCCAGTCATACCAGCTCCCAGAACTACTCTGATCAAGTACTTGTCTGAAATAGAGATGCGAGTCAGGCGAGACAAAGGGCTTTGTTATAATTGTGATGAGAAATGGTCTCGGGGCCATAGATGTGTTCAGCAAAAGCTCTATCTCTTGGATGTGGATTCTCCACCGGAACTGGAAGAATATGTAGATGCTCAGGAAACAGTGGATGATGAGGTTGAGCCTCACCAGCCTAAACCTCCTTCACCAGAAGCTCCACCAGAGATATCTGTCCATGCTTTGGCAGGAGTCACTACTCCACAAACCATGCGGGTCCAGGGTTTCTTCAAGAAGATCCCTCTTACTATACTCATTGATTCTGGTAGCACTCATAACTTCATTGATCCACGAATAGCCAAACAGGCTGATTGCTTTATCCATCCCTGCTCTAGCTTTGAAGTCATGATTGCCAATGGGGGCACTTTACCTTGTAAAGGGAAATGTCGCAATGTGCGTCTCTCTATTGGAGATTATAACATGCACTCTGACATGTTTGCCTTACCCTTAGGTGGCTGTGATGTGGTTTTGGGTGCCCAATGGTTACGCACTCTTGGCCCCATTCTCTGGGATTTTGCTGAACTTTGGATGCAGTTTTCAGCCGAGGGGCACCAACACACTTTGAAAGGCTTACAACCAGGGTCTCTCAGCATCATCAGTTCACACCGTATGGAAAAACTTCTTAAGAAGAATTCACATGGTGTCATCGCTCAGCTCCATTCCATTCAGATGCAGCCATCAGCAGTCTCTAGCACTCCTGCCGATCTCCAACACATTTTGGACAAGTATTCTGGTATATTTGCTGAACCTGTGGGATTACCTCCTTCTCATCCAGAGGACCACCGTATTCAGCTCCTTCCTGGCAGTATTTCGCCCAACATCAGGCCCTACCGCTACCCATTTCATCAGAAGACCGAAATCGAGATACTTGTCCGTGACTTACTGAAGCAAGGTATTATTCGCCCTAGTACCAGTTCCTTTTCTTCTCCAGTTCTTCTTGTTTGCAAAAAAGATGGGTCATGGCGACTCTGCATTGATTTCCGAGCACTTAATCATCTCACTATAAAGGACAAGTTTCCCATTCCAGTTGTTGATGAACTTCTTGATGAACTTCATGGGGCTCATTTTTTCTCCAAGTTAGATCTTCATTCTGGGTATCATCAAATTCGGGTTAATGAGGAGGATATACCTAAAACTGCCTTCCGCACACATGATGGTCACTATGAATTTTTAGTCATGCCCTTTGGCCTCACGAATGCTCCTTCAACATTTCAGGCAGTGATGAATAACATATTTCGACCATACCTCCGAAAATTCATTCTGGTCTTCTTTGATGATATCCTCATATATAGAAAAACTTGGGCTGAGCATCTCCATCATCTGGAGCTTGTCTTGCAACTTCTCTCTGATCATCAACTCTGTGCAAAACTATCTAAATGTGTGTTTGGCCAGGAGGAAGTGGAGTATCTCGGGCATATTGTTGCACACCATGGAGTGCGGGTGGATCCTACAAAAATAGATGCCATGAAAACTTGGCCGCATCCTAAAACTCTCAAGAGCCTTCGGGGTTTTTTGGGGTTGACTGACTACTACCGCAAGTTTGTCAAAGATTACGGGAAAATTGCAGCACCATTGACAGCTCTGTTAAAAAAGGATGCCTTCTCCTGGACCCCTGTTGCTGAGACTGCATTTGAACAACTGAAACAGGCTATGTGCAGTACACCTGTCCTCGCGATGCCAAATTTTTCCAAACCCTTCACTATTGAGAGTGATGCTTGCGGCAATGGATTGGGTGCTATTCTCCTGCAAGATGACCATCCTATTGCGTTCACTAGCAAAGCCCTCTCTGGTAAGAATCTAGCCCTCTCTACTTATGAAAAAGAAATGATGGCTATTTTGCATGCTGTACAGAAGTGGCGGCCATACCTCTTAGGGAGTCATTTTTGCATCAGAACTGATCACCAAAGTCTGAAATACTTCCTGGAACAACGGGTATCCTCTCCTACACAACAGAAATGGGTCAGCAAACTCATGGGGTATGATTATGAGATCACCTACAAGAAGGGTAAGGAGAATATTGTGGCAGATGCTCTTTCTCGCACATTTGATAATCAAGCTTCCCTTTCCGCTATTTCTATGCCCATTCCCAATTGGTTAGCGTCTGTTCAGCAGGGCTATGACAGTGACTCTTCTTTATAACAAATCATTCACCAGCTAGCCAATAATCCTTCTGCTATACCACATTACTCTTGGGATGGTGCTTCTCTTCGATACAAGGGTCGGCTAGTGCTTCCTCAGAACCCAGCTCTACATCAGGCTATTTTTTATGAACTCCATGCTTCTCCTTCAGCAGGGCACTCAGGCTTCCTCAAAACTTATGAGCGAGCAAGGAGAAACTTCTTTTGGAAAGGGATGAAACAGACAATTCAACAGATGGTGGCTGAATGTGATACTTGCCAACGCCACAAGGGTGAAACGACCCTCCTTCCTGGCTTGCTCGAACCATTGCCCATCCCTACATGGATTTGGACTGATATTTCTATGGATTTCGTTGAAGGGCTTCCTAAATCCAGTGGCAAGACAGTGATCTTGGTTGTGGTTGATCGTCTCTCGAAATATAGTCATTTTTGTGCCCTCAGCCACCCCTATACTGCCTCCTCTGTTGCACAAATCTTCATGGACCGGATATTTCGTCTTCATGGACTCCCTTCTTCCATTGTCTCTGATCGTGATGCAACTTTTACCAGTCATTTTTGGACTGAACTGTTTCAGAAAACTGGCACCAAACTGAAGATGAGTTCGGGCTATCACCCACAAACTGATGGTCAAACTGAAATTGTCAATAAATGCTTGGAAACTTATCTTCGTTGCTTCACTTCCGAACAGCAACATCAGTGGGCCAAGTGGCTCCCTTTAGTTGAATGGTGGTACAATACCTCTTACCACACTGCCTCTAAAATGACTCCATATGAAGCAGTCTATGGTCAGGCACCTCCAGTGCTCCTTCCCTACACTCCCAACAACTTACTAGTCTAGGCAATTGACATAGTTCTCTGCAGCAGGGATCAGATTCTTCGTACCTTACAGGATAATCTTCACATGGCCCGTAATCGGATGAAACAGCAAGCAGATCAACACCGTTCTGAGCGCTCATTTCAAGTTGGGGATATAGTTTTTCTTCGTCTACAGCCATACAAACAATCCTCCCTAAAGCTGAAAGGGCGTCATAAGCTGGCCCCAAAATTTTATGGGCCTTATAAGGTTCTGCAGAAGATTGGTTCAGTTGCTTATAAACTGGAACTTCCTCCTTCTTCCCGCATTCATCCAGTCTTTCATGTTTCTTGTCTAAAGAAAGTTCTGGGTACCACTGTCAGAGCACAAACTACTCTCCCTGAAATGGATACGGAAGGATCCATTATCTTGGAGCTGGTGGCAATCATTGACCAGCACACTTGCCAGCTTCGCTCTCGCTCCATCTCTGAGGTCTTGATTCAGTGGCATGGCATGCAACCAGAGGATGCTACCTGGGAACCCTTTCTTCAGATTCAACAACAATTTCCACACCTTAAGCTTTGAGGACAAAGCTTTTTTCTAAGGGAGAGGGGATGTTAGGAACCTGTGTGTTCCTTCTGTTTATTTTTTTAGAGTAGTGTTGTTGGACGCATATGCTTTGTAAGTCGTCCCGTGAGTATATTTTATTATCCCACATGCATAGGTAGTATTACTTTTCTAGATCGTACCCAGTATATAAGAATAGGTTGAGGCCCTTGATGAGCACGGACGAATTTATTGTATTGAGCTTGCTCAAAGGAGGTTACCCCCTTGAAGTGGCCTGCGATCAGTAGATTCATTCTGAGTTCTGCTATCACTTTGTATTCTGTTATTTCGAGCATTCTCACGATATTGCTATAAGAAGGTTCTTCACAAAGTATAATGGGTGGATGAGGCTAATGAAGGGATTATATGGATGAAAGAATAGGTTGATAATGGATAGGTGGAGATAATCTATGATGGGGAAATGGATATCAAGATGATGACCAAAAGTATGCATCTAGTGGTGGCTTTTATTTTTATCAAGATTTGAAGGAGGATAGCAGGTAAAGAGGATAAGATGTGGTTAGTATGGTGGGATGAGATGGGTATGGTGGGTGATGGAACTCTCCCCCAAGTGTGCAAAGCATTTGGATGGAGGGATTAAACATGATACTTGATTACCAAATCTTCATCATGGTACTTGTCCACAATACCTAAATTGCCAAGTTTTCACAAGTGGATGCTTTTTCTTCTTTACTTTATTTTTTTTAATGCATTGTTACTCATAGATGTTGGTAGGATAGGTGTAAAAATATTGGATTAAATGAGTGGAATGGTGTGTGGTAGTTGGCAGATAAGGGATGGGAAGACATAAGACTTGTGGGTAAATGGATGAGGAATTTGGAAAGATCATCGTTGGCACACACCATGAAAGGTGATGAAGTAGTGGGAGAAATGATGTTGGACAAGGTTAAAGAGAAAATGGAGCAAGAGAAATATAAGGACTAAAAGTAAAGTTAGAAGATAAAGGATTGGAAATCTAGGATAAGAAGGATATGGACTAACAATGGATTAGAGGGATGGAGGATGTGTATGTGGAGATTTGGATAAAGTATGAATGGATGAGACTTTTTTAGTAGCAAGAATGGATTCCAATTGAGATTTTTCTTTGAGACACATATCTTTTATGAGTATCTTAGGTATCCACATGATTTTTGACTTTTCTAGCTTGGGCCTTTGTGGACTTTCAAATTTTTCTTTTATTTGGATCAAATGTTTCTCTTCTTGAACATGTACTTTAGAGGTGATATGTTGATACTTGGATATTTGTGGATTTTTGGATTTATGCATTTTAATTTTGGCATCCAATTTGCTTCTATCAGCCATGGTATGGGAACAAGAGCATGGGTGATATGATAGGTTATAGATGGAATAATAGAGGTAGAAGGTTGGAAGGGATTCAAGGATAAGTGCCTTTGATGATCTAGCTTGTGGATTTGAGGGGATGGAGTGACGGATTGGAATATAGAATATGAATGCATATAATTGCCCAAAATGGATGGAGGAAATGAAGGATAAGCACCTAAAATAGATGGAAGCAAGGAAGGAGTAGGTCCCAAGATATATGGAGTAGATAAAGGATTTAGATTAGGTATATAACAACCCAAAATGGATGGAAAGGGTGGAGGATTTAGGTAAGGGATATAGTGAACCAAAATGGAGGGTTGGAAATAAGTAGTAGGATAAGGGCCCAAAATAGATGTAGAACAAGATGGATGGGAGCTTTGGGGTGAAGATGGAAGGACTTGGGACCATGTAGGGATAGAAAGGATACTAGCAACTAGAGATACACTTTTATTTGTTTCTTCAATATGGTGTTCATTATTTGGAACACAAGATGTGAGTCCATTACTAGCTAATGGAGTTGAAGTTTCAGATATGATAGTGAGGTCTTCTTCTGTAAATCTATTACCATGGATTATAGGGTATGTAGGATCATGAAGTATAGGGGATGGGAGGATATGATATTCATTTTGGTGTGTTGATGGAAATGGATTTTGACTTGGAAAGATGAAGGAAATAAGAGGATGTTGAAATGGAGTGGTGGATGAAAGGGTAGAATTTTGATATGGAGGAGATGGTGACTATTCTTTGGATGGAGTTAATGGTAAAATTGGATCATGTAGGGTAATAAGTGGGATGGTGGGATCTTATTTTATGTTGTGGGATATGTCAACATTGTTTTGGAAAAGATCTTGACATGAATGGATTGGATTGGGTGATGCAAGAGGAGATACATGGATGTTTTCTTTTAGTGAGGTAGATGGATGGGTGGGAGATTCTTCAATGGGGATGAGTTGATAGGGGAGGGACTCATTGGGTTTATTACATGGGATTTGGGTAATCCTAGGAGAAGGAGATATGGATGGGATTTAAAGGGATTTGATGGATGGGAGGTAGGAAATGGAAGGGGAATGATAAGTGTGATCGATGAAATAGGGATGATATCAATAGGATGAGGTAAGAGGAATGATGGGTGTGGGAGATGGGTTTTCTTGGGTTTCCTTGTAAGACTCCTTGGATATGTGCAAGTTGGATTTGGAAGAGTAAGAGGATTAGGATGATGAATTGTATAAATAGGATTGGTTGGAGGATTTGGAAAGGGGTTTGGAAGATATTGAGATAGTGTGTTTGGACTAGGCATGTAGCTACTAGCATTATTCTGGAATGGTGGAGACTAGGATATTAAGGTGAAGGAAGATGGAGCCATGACTGATGTATAAGAGGAATATGGGGGGCATGATATAGGAAGGAGGTGTGGATGAAGATAATAATGTATTTCCCTTGTCAAAGGTATGATAAGGAGTATTAGTGGGTATGCATGGAAGCATGATGGAGTAGTTTGGAGGAATGTTTGGATTTTGGAGGATGCTTGGAGGAATATCTCTAAGGCTTTCAATATACCCATCATAGTCAACTAGATCTTCATCATCATTGGAATAGGATGGAGTGGGAGAAAAGGTGGGATGAAAAAAATCATCATAATATGATTGTTATATTATGTTTTGGGGATGAAGGATTAATATGAAAATGTAGATTAGGATGACAATGTTGTGGAAGTTTGGATGAATATTGGATGAGGTAGTGACTATGCTAAGTATGTAGTGACTTTGAAATAATTTCTTTAGATCAAGTGGACAAGAAATCCTTCAAAGGAAAATACAATTTTGAGGTAGGAAATTAATGGATCTCTTTTTGGTAAAAAGAAATTGATAACTAATTTTGAAATATATGTTTGTTCAAAAAAAAATTTGTACATGGTGAACAACAATAAAGACACTTCAAGCATGTCAAAAACACCTACAATCTTATAAGGTTTTGAATAGGATATAAAAATTTAGCTAGGGTGTCCTCAATATACACAAGGTATGTGAGACCCAAATTGGTAGATGAAAGAGAATAATGTCACATAGCTGGGAGGAGATGGTAACCCAAATCTCCACCTTTACTTCCCAAAAGTATACAGTTCTTTGGGGCTTAGCCAAGAGTGACAAGATTTTACTTCCAAGAGAGGTGTCTTTAGATTCATCTCCCATTAATTATACTCCACTAGAACATGGGAGTTGAGGTCATCCCCTAGGGTGATGAAATCCCCAAGTAGGCTAAAAATACAAGACCGCTTATTTCTTATGCATTCAAGATCACCCAAAGTTGTGAGAGGAGAGAATACATAAGTGGCCTCGGGTTTAAAAGAGACTTTATTCTTTCCCAATGGAGATCTAATTTTTGTAGTCTACTCTTGAAGACACTCATGTTTAGCATGCAAAGTTCTTTTCCAATTTACAGTGATGGTCAGTATAATAAAATTAGGTCAACATAAGAAATTGATCAAGTGGAAAGCTTTGGAAATGATAGGAATAAGAATATTTTTACTTTAAGGAACTTAATATTGTATGAAGTTTGTTTTAAGATCTAAAATTTGAAGTGTTTATCCACAATGTTCATTGATTTTCAGGCATTCAAGATTAACAAAAAGTGTTTTATGCCAAAATTGAGGTGTTCATCATAACAATGGTTTGTTGATCTTAGTCATTCAAGATTTTGTTTGATTGATTAAATTAAGTGCAACATGCATTCAAAGACACGTTTTTAAGCATTCAAGTTCATTAAAGGAAAACCTGCAAGACACATGGTTAGCTCCTTCTAGAATGTTCCAATCTACAATGTTGTAAACAAACAACTTGATTAGCATCACCAAAATTTCAAAAAATGAATGCTTGACTATGGAAAATTTTATTTTAACTTTAAATTTATTTTTTCATCCATGTAAATAAACTCAGAAAAGTCCATATCCTATGGAGCCACTAAAAGTCAAATTTTGTTCAAAAATTAGCAAACCTGTGGGAGTAAAACTGCGATCCCACAGTGTGGGAATGCAACAAAATAGTGTGGGATCATGGTAACAAAATTGGTGAAAATAGAGAAAAAGTAGGCCATGGGAAAATACTCATAGTACAATCCCACAATAGAGTAATCCTATAGGATTGTGGAAGGTATTCCCACTAATAATTGTATTTGTGGGTTTGAGGGTGAAAATTAAAAATTGGATTTCTAGGCTCGGTCATTTTGGTCAAGAATTTTTGTAGGTTTTTACAGCAATATCACTAGTAGAAACTCACATTCCCACAGGAGGATTGGTCTATGGGAATGATGGGGAGGTTTTCTAATTTCATGTGGTGGTGAGGGTTCATGATGGATGTGTTCCTACCTAAGCAAGTTTGCAATCTTGCTAGTTTTTCCTCATGAAATCATAGCTATGGGTTCACAAATACTATGTGTTTTGAACATTTTTTAATAGGAATCTAATTTGGTGGCTAGGAGTGTGCTTTTGGGTTGGAGATTTTGGCACCTACAAACAACATTAAAAAACCCAATACATACAAAAGCAAGCACAATATGTCAGTTTGGTTAGTTAACAAAATAAGTGCAAAATATGATTAGAATGACATGAATGTGGGGTCCCATTGGGTGTGCCAAAATGTAGTGCTATAAAACCTAGTGTGCTACAAACATTAAGAGTAAATTTAACCTTCACAAACTAAATTAAAGCAACACTTGTGATAAGATGAGGGCAAAAAACCATGGAGAAAAGAAGACCAAAAATAATAAGTTCCTCAAGTGTGCCCTAGGATGACCTTGATATGTCTAGATAGATAGGGGATGTGTTTTGATGATGTTCTCAAGCTTCAAATAGTAAATGGTTATACATTGAGGTGGGTGAAAGGTTCAATAATTGAGGTGAAGAAGGATTTTATCATGGTAAGGGTGTGAAATGGTTCTGTTGTAGTGGTCAATATGGCATTATAAGTTTGCATTAGGAGATGATATGGATTGTGAGAGGGAAAATATTTGTTTATAGGCTAAGGGGTAGTGAGATGGAGGATTGGGATGAGAGGGAAAGAGATAAGTGAGGGAGGGCTAGGATGCTCTGAAAGGGAAGCACATGGATTGTGCTTGTTTGGAGCCAATCAAAGAGTGACACTTGTCATAAGGAGGATGAGTGTGAGGGGATGGGAAAAATGGATGGTCAAAGTGAGTTATGAGGGAGGATTGTGTAAGAGGGATGTAAGAGGAATTTATGGCATGTAAGAGCCATTAATACTCTTGGATAGGAATGGAAGGGAATAAGGGAGACCGTTGACTTTGGCTTGGGTTAGCAAGTCTTAACCCTTGCTTAAAGTTGTTTAGATGTTTAGGAAATGTATTAAGCTTAGCTTAGAAAGGGGGTTAGGAGGATAGTGGCTTAGCTTTGATGGGATGAGTTCGCTAGTTGGCTAAGTGAGCTCAGTATGGGTTAATGGGTTAGATTAGGTTAATGATAATGTTTAGGGTTGGTTTAGGGGTTTAGGATGATTTATTAAATGATTTATTTAATAAAAGGGGGTTGAGAAATTAAATTAAATAGATTTTAGTGTTTATTTAATTTAATAGAGGAATGGGGATTTAATTGATAAATTGATTGTGGGTTATGATTCTATCTTATTAATTGGACTATAGTTAATTAATTAAATAAATAAACTAGGGATGATGACTAATTAATTAAATGATAAATATTTAATCAATAATGTCCTAGAAGATGGCTAAATAAGATTACCTAATGGTGTAATTAGATTTAGGTGTCTACAGATAGATTCTACACCTTGCCACATATTTAGTGATGTCCCTCTTTATCTTGGGCCAATAATACTCATCTTCAATCATGTTTATTATTTTGTCCTTTCCAAAGTGTCTAGCTAGTCCACCACTATGAAATTCCTTGATAATGTTTTCGTACATGGATCCGCCAAACTCTTCAAACAATAACTCAAAAAATTACACAACACAAAAGTTCTAGAATGCCAGATTCTTTATCAAAAATTTCTAGCTATACTTTTCCTCTGCAATGAAAGAATAAAACCACTTATTACAATTTCAAAAATTACCATATTAAGCATATTTTTTGGGAAAAATATTTTTTTCCATTTTTGGTAATTTTCAAAACCCATCCTATGCATCTTGATTTTTTCCAACAAAATTCCCCAACTAAGGCAAGATGAATTGCCAACTAATCTATGAAATTAACATATGATTTCAAATTTATTACAAAAAATAACATTCTAAAAAATGGGAAAAAAACACAAAAATCTAATTTCAGACACCAAGGTGATATTTTAAGCTCTCAAAAAAAAGGCAAAATGGCCACTATACAAGATTATCTTAATTAAAAATCCAAATAACTCCTCACACAAATGGCTATAAAATTTCAGCCAAAACCCACATCCGAGTCAAAAGATATGACTCTGGGAAGTTGATGCATCAATCTAGGCTAGATCAATTTTTACTTTGTGAATGATGGGTTTTTCTTGTGGCTCTACTTGCAAAATATTATTTGGATTTTCCTACACTTTTTTAAGCATTTGTTTATTGATATCCTATGTTCTTTGAATTTTATCTATCTTTAGGGATTTTTTGATCTTTACTTGTTTGGTCTATGCCAATATTAATTCCTTTCCTTTCATGTTGTGCAACCTAGCGAGGGCTTCAAAAGTATTATTGTAATTGATTGGAGAATACTTCTCCTTCATACATTAGTTGTGTACTATTTTGCCTTCTAGTTGTGCTAGTCTATATCAATGTTCTAAACCTTTTCCTTTAGGGTTGTATTTGTTTTTAATTTAGTCTTTTCTTTTTTCAAAAATCTTTGTAAATTGTGCAAAAATATTTCTGCCATTGCAACCCCACACTATTTGTATAAATAATTTTAATACAATGTTTACTATTAAAAATGAATATTGAAGGAATATTAATCAATTACTAAATGTTTAATTTAAACCATTTAATTATAAGAATTTGGAGGGAGATGACATTTGTAAATTTACATGATACAAATAAATTAAATAATTAGAAATCATTTGATTTATTGAGATAAAATTAGTGTTTATGTCATACATAGGCAATGGGATGATTTTTGGTGCCTATAATTTTCCCCTCTTTAAGCTAATATGTTTTGAGGTGTCATTTCAAAGAATGAATAGATAAAATCTCACCTAAGTATGCCTTAAAGAGATCATAGTAGCACCTAGGTAATATGTTGCCCCTTGAAAAATTGAACAAAAAAATATACACATGAGCTCAATTTGTTGACAAAATGACCAAGAGTCTAAAAAGGTAAACAATTATGTTTTGTAGAAGTTATGGGCTATAAAAGGAAAATTTGTACATGAACAATACAAAGGGGAATGGTTTCATATCTAATGAGGAGGGTTGGAGGGTATAAAAAGGGCCAAAGGAGTTATTTTCAAAGTCATTGTGCACATGATATTTTGGATATTGGAGGAGAAGAAGAGGTCTTTGAGTACATTTGGAGAGAAATGTTGGAAATTAGGAACAAGGACCACTTAGGTGAGTGTATTCAGAAATATCATTGACTAGAGGGTGTAGGACCAACAGTATGTATTTGTCAATTCATGTATTTTTTCTCACTTATAGTGCATTTGATTTTTTATGTTTTTTTTACCATAGTTGTCTTCACTAAATTTGTAGGTCACATTCTACACTAGCATTAGTGATTTCATGTCATTCACCTAACATGAAAAATCTTAGGGTTTAATAAATGAATTACAAAAAATAATGTTATAGAATGCAATTGTAGGCTTAAAATACCACAATTGTACACTTTAGACATAGTTACATGGTAGTGACTTAGGATGCATGATATGAATTGTTTTAACACATATACATGAATGATGTAACATATTTATGGTTAAGGAGAAACAATCAACCCGAGAATACATTTTGGCATGTGTTAAATAGGATTGGTGCACATGCATGTTTGGTTTTATAAGTAAGCGCATTTGGACTAATTTTACTTTTACATTTATATGCTTCAAAGGTATAGTTAGTATTGATTAGTTGGGATAATCATTCTAAGATGCTAGAAAAAAAACACCAAGTCAATTTGATTATGACCATCTAGATAGTGTTGAATTATAACATATGACTTTATACCTTAGATAGGGAAAATAAGGGTTTTATTACTATCTTGTGCAAGAGATGACACTTTAAGACCTATTTCCACATACCTACTAGAGAGTGAAATATGAATTTGAAGGATATACATAGGATTCTTAGGTTTCTAATGCATAGAAGGAGAGTAGTTTATGTGCCATAGTTGGGAGAGGAAAAATATGTGACCTATTTGAGTGCATGGAAGAAAAGTTAGGGATCAAGGTTTATGAGATAAGATGAAAAGAGATGGTGGATAAGATTGATTCTAGTGGGTTTTTATGTAAGGCCAATCTACTACAGGTTAGGGAATGGGAACATATATCCATGCACAAATTAATTTTTGATAGACATCCTATTCAAGATAGGAAAACTTACATATACTATTATATTATAGAGTAAGTGCACCAAGATGATTTACAAAAAGGGGGGTATAAGTTTACACATTTTTGCTGAAATTAGGTAAACCTTGACTTGGATGAGTTTTTTGAGGGTCATCCACTCAAAATTATAAGATGTGTAAAATATATTAATTTTAGTACTTTGAATCTACTTTCCAAACCACTAGAGTTTTTACAAAATGGATAATATTAGGTGGGCCAAACTCTGTACACACAAAAAAAAGTAGTTCCTAGTTTTTCAGAAAACATAAAATAGTCATTTTTGTGTGCAGAGAAAAAGACATAGTTAAATTCAATATTGCTCAAAGTCATTTGGTAGGATGATAGATGAGAGTGATTTCTATATGTTTTTTATTCTTTTATAATTTTATGATGACTTTTTCTTAATGAATTATTGAAGTGAATGCATCCTAAAATTTCGGTACTTGTTCATGTGTTGGGCATAAAATGGACTTTTTAAAAAGTGTATAGAATCAAGTGTAGAACAATAATATAGACAATGTGATGAGAGATGTGTAGAAAAGGGTGGATAAGTTGGATAAGAGGGTCATAGGAATTGAGAACACTTTGAAAAAGATTGCTTAACAAAGTTGCTTGGTTCTTAAGGCCACTATTGAAAATCTTTTGATCCTTTTGGAGAATTTGGAATAGGGGAGAAAGGACCAAGGAAATAAGGAGATAAGGGATGTTAAAGGACCTACTAAATGGAATAGGGAAAGTTCAAAAAAACCTAAGGCTATGGATAATAAAGAGCTTGATGAGCTAAGGGATTCTACAGTTAAAATGAACATTCTAGTCAATTAGGTTGTGAACTTTTTGAAGACTTTCTAGTTGTTCTTATGCTATTTTTTTTGAGTTTTTTCTATCTCTTTCATATGAATCTTTGTCGGGAATTCTTTATTTCTAGTTGTTGATGCATAGTTTCATTTGAACTTTTTATGCTTATATGCTCTATTATTTGTAAAAGGTTTTGGGTCCTATCAAAACCTAATTTTACTTAATCAAAACAATAATATGTAATTTATTTTAAATTTGCTTAAGTATATAAAAATTTATAAAAGAAAAGGTAGACATATGTCTATGAGGACTATCAAGATGATAGTAAAAATAACTAAAGTTTATAATGTTAATGGTGTCCAAAAAATAGAAAAAAAATATGGTTAGAAAGATAAGAAGATGAGTAAGATTATGGTGTTGATTTTAGAGATTCCACTTTTCCATTTATAAACTTGATGAAAGAAAGGATGAAAATTCATTTTAGGAGATAAATAAATGTCTAAAAGAAAACAAAATGGAGAGAAAATAGTCTCCCAAGCCTTTTGGGACATTGTTCTAGGCTATTATCAAGCCATAACCCAATCAGGTTTCTAGGATTTAAATAACCCAATCAGGTTATGAAAAGAAAAAAGTGCATTCAAAACCTACTGGGATTATGAAACTTGAGCTGGTTTTGAAGAAGTAAAAGTGGACTCTACTCTAGAGGCCATAACTTTCACATACAAAGTCATTTTGACTCTTTTCAAAATGCATTGGAAATATATTGAAGACATCTAAAAGATTATTTAGATAAAATAATCCAAGGATGTCATCATTATATTTTCCATCCATTTTAATTAAACATAGTCTAAAATATCTAGTTATTATTTCTTGAACATGAAACCAATAGGTAAACATGAATGATAACATTTTTGAATCCTTATTCTCTCCCTCTCCCTCCCTCTAAACCTCCTTTACTCACTAAATCTAGAGAGAGAGAGAGAGAGAGAGAGAGAGAGAGAGAGAGAGAGAGAGAGAGAGAGAGATCATACTACAAAGGATTGATATATAAAGAGAGTGAGAGAGAGAGAGAGAGAGAGTGGATTTTATGAAGAGAGATGGTGAGAGAGAGAGAGAGGGGGGGGGGAGGGGGGATATGACAAAGATAGTGGATTTTATGGATATAAAAATATAGAAAATGAGTTGATGGAGCATGGGGATAGGATGTAGATAGAATGAGAGAGAGAGAGAGAGAGAGAGAGAGAGAGAGAGAGAGAGAGAGAGAGAGAGAGAGAGAGAGAGAGAGAGATGATGGAGATAGGAAGAGAGAGTGGATAGGATGGAGTTAGAGGGTAGGGGAGAGGAAGAGAGAGAGAATGGGGAGAGAGTGACAGAGAAAGAAGGGGATATAAAGAGAGATTGGATAGGAAGGAGATAGGAAGAGGGAGTATGTAGAATACTAGAGAGAGAGAGAGAGATCTTATGAGTTTGTGTTTGTGTGAGAGACATATTAGGGTTTATTTAAAGAGAGGTGGTAGGGGTCAGTTAGAGAGAGAAAGAGACATCAAGGATTATGAGTTAGATAGAGAGACATTAAGATTTAGTAAGAGAATGATAGAGGTTTGGAGTTAGTAAGAGAGAGATTTTAGGATTTGGTGAGTTAATGAGTGTGTGTGTGTGTGTGTGTGTGTGTGCATGAGAGAGAGAGAGGTGATAGAAAGAGGGAAAATATCAAGATACTTTTATCTACCTATTTGTTTCACGTTTGACAAATAATGACTATATATTTTGGACTATGCATGATTCAAATGGATGGAAAATAAAATATTGATGTATTAGGATTATTTTAGTTTGACAATGTAATAGATATTCTGAATAGATTTCCAACATATTTTGAATGGAGTCAATTAGACTATGGATGTGAAAGTAATGGCTTGTAGAGTGGAGCCTATGTTTACTTCTTCAAAACCTGATCAAGTTTTGAAGAAGTAAGACTATTATTACTCTTCTCTATAATATTGGATTTTGAAGAAAATTTTGGCCTTGGAACCTAATTAAATTTCAAAACCCAATTGGGTTTTATTTTTTATATATATTGGCTAGACTTAGTAACCAAGACTAGCTATTTTTTTGAATTTTAAAGAACCCAATTAGGTTATTGATATTATTTGTATGTTTTTTGGTGATGTCCACTTTTTTGTACACCATCTTGTTGCACCCACTCTATAATTAACCAAATATAATTTATTTATTTAATATTATTAGGGATTTCATGTGGCTAGCCTCTATCGGTTGTATACCCCAGGAGAGAGAGATAAAACATCTCAAGTTTCTCTACCAAGAAAGGAACCTTATTGGGAGGACCAAATAGAGGGAGAGGAAGATCAATATGCAACTACCAAACTTGGTTCTAAAATATTTTGGGGAGAGAAAGGGGTCCCTAATAGGTTCTCAAAATTATTGGTTGAATACTTATGAGCCTTTCCTACTCGATGTTGGGAATCTCAACACAATCTTGGCCAACTTCAGAGATTGAAGACTGTACAATCAATCTTCCCACTTTAGGCTCTGTGGACCTAGGTAGGTTTACTTTCTATCTCAATGCTTATATTATGGAGAAAAATGTTGTTGTAGATTTTAGGAAAGATACTCTAGAGTGGGCAAGTGTATTCTCAAGAAGAAAAGTGATATTATAAGGTTGATTTCTTTTGGAATACTTCTGAAATGATTTTAAATAATGATTGGAAATAAGGATGAAAATTGGTAAATGATATGCAAATGATTAAGGTAAATAACTACACTAGCATATAGCTATACATGTAAATAAATCAATAAAGACTAGTCCCTAGGTCCAATTAGAAAAATGGAGTCAACACCACAAGAACTTATCATCAAACTCTTATGGAGATGGTTGGCTAGACCATCAACCATTGGGAAGAGAACTTTGTAGGACATGAAACCATAGTCTAAATGAATTTAATTCCAACTGAAGGAGACCAATTAGATAGATACCATAGCATAGTATGACAATATCTGATAAGGAAAAAACTATGAAGTTCAATCTATCAAATAATAGTTTTGGATCCAAGAGGACAATATAGCATGCTAGTTTTTAAAAAAAACTAATTTCTCAGTTTTAGATAGGAAACTACAACATTTTATTGATGGGTAAAAGCACAAACCAGTGTCCCCTTTTTATAAAGAAAATGGCTAACAAAAGTATAACTATTCAACTTCAATGACATAAAAATGGTATTATTATTTAGAATTTTGAAATGAAGTAAACTAATGAAATATGTAGAAATGGACAAAGTTTAGAATTATTATTTTTAATGGTTATTTGGAATAAGAATTGATATCATTTCCTAATTTGTAGGATGGTTTTTTAGTTGCTAAAAAACACTGAAAATTAGGGGTCTAGTTCCCACGACAAAACTATATGAAAATAATCCTCTTTCCTTGTGATCTTAGAATATGTTATAGATGGCATATATAGCTAGATCAATCAAAACTAAAAATTGGCTTTTGATCTATATTTTCCTTTTATAACAATTCGAATTTCAACTCACCTAAAATCAATAGTTTCCATGTCCCACCACATTTTTCATTACAAATCTATTCTAACCAAAAGAAAAATTATATATTTTGGAAGATGACTCTTTCCTCTAGAATCTCATATGCTTTTTAATTTATTTTTGATAATATTTACTATTTTATTCTTTTTCAAAATCAACATCTTCTCAAATATTAAAATACATACTTCTAGTATTTATTAATTACAATATATTATATCTAAGTAAAACACTATAAACTCTATATGAGAAAATGCTGAAATTTTTAAGCTCTATAAAATGGTGTTTATATGTTATTAAAAAAAAATCATTAAAATGAGTAAGAATCATTGAAAAATTAGTTTTCAAAAATAATTTTATTTCTTTAGTAATTGGACACAAACTAGACTAAAACATGCATTTAATAGACATTTCCAATTGGAAAAGTGTGTAAGGGCCACACTCATACCCTATAATAAATCTTAAGAAATGAATGTGACTAGGAGTTAAATTAGGTCATGATTGACATTTTTCGTTACTAATAATGATTTATGAGATCCTATTAGAGACTGATGCAGATTTTGGTTATTATAAGTCTAATACCTATTCAATAGCATTAGGTTGAATAGATAAGACCACATTGAAATGAGACTCAATATGTTCCAGCTAAGAACCTGGTCATGAAATTCAAGGTATGATCCACAAAGCAATTGGGAAAGATCAATTAACATTCATTCTAGTGAAAACAACCATGAATGTAGGTTATAATGACAACAAGACATATGGTTACATTTAGCAATTGGGTTTAAATTATTATAACATAATTATGGAAACATTCTTGTCATGGCCCTGACAGTTCTACATCTGACACCTTGGATTCTAAAATTAATATTATTTTCTAGATAGTTGGGTACTTGTTGAAGTTATGTTAATTTTGGCAACATTATGTTAACATTATGAGAATTCAGACATTACTAAAATTTGATTCTCAAAACAAATATTTGAATGCTTTCGGTATTGTGTTATATTCAAAATTTTATTATCTGAATCAATTTCGATTCAGGAATGAAATTTTAAAATAAAGCAATGTTAGTATGGTTTCAGTTTTACTTTTGTCTGATTCATATTTTTCAGACTTATATTGAGGTGGCATTAAATTTTTATCAGCACCTTGTATCTATTATTGCCGGATTTAAGTATATATATGTATATATATAAATATAAGTGTATTAGTATAAAATAATATATATATATATATATATATATGTTAGGATAAACCACGGATAGAAATAAAAAACTACATGCAAATATAACCAATAACAAAAATAATAGAACACACAGAAATGAACACAAGGCACCAAGATTTAACGTGGTTCACCCAATCCCTGGGCTACGTCCACCAAACAGCAAGTCCGATCTTATTACAATCCAGTGATTACAACCTGATTACAATCCGTAATCCCTTACAGCTCAATACCGCCGCAAGAACCAATTTCGTATCACCACACATAAAAAATACCCAACCCTAAGCCCTTTTTATACAAGTATTAAACCACTTTAGGGTTATAACATGTCGGCCATATACAGTACTTTCCTGATCAGTCACCACAATCTAACAATCTCCCACTTGGGGACTGATCAGGCTCCACACTAAACAACAATCTCCCACTTGGAGACTGATCTTGTAGCAATACAACTACGGCATGGGGCTCCCACTGGATCAAACCACCCTGGACTCTGCTGTTCTTTTATTCACATTTAGTCTAAAAGACCAACTGAAGCTGAAGAGGAGTTCAGCTTCTCCCTTGTGACAACCTTTGTCAACATATATGCTGGATTTTCATTGGTATGTATCTTCTCCAGCTTTAACTGTCCATCCTCCAAAACTGACCGAATGAAATGGTACCGCAACTGTATGTGTTTGGTCTTAGAATGCAGAGCTGAATTCTTAGCAAGATGAATGGCACTCTGACTATCTGTGAACAAATAATTATCCTTCTGAGGATGTCCCAATTCTTCCAAGAAGAACTGAAGCCATATCATCTCTTTGGCTGCCTCCGTAGCAGCAACATACTCTACCTCTGTAGTGGAGAGAGCATTAATCTTCTGTAGCCTAGAAACCCAGCTCATGGCTGCCCCACCAATAGTAAAGACATAACCTGTAGTACTCCGCCTGGTATCAATATCCCTAGCCAAATCTGAGTCAACATAGCCCTATAAATCAGTAGTAGAGCCCCCAAAGTGTAAACACTTATTTGATGTTCCTCTCAAATATCTGAGAATCCACTTGACAGCATTCCAATGCTCAAAACCTGGATGACTCATATACCTGCTAACGACTCCCACTGCATGTGCAATATCTAGCCTAGTGCATACCATAGCATACATCAAACTTCCTACAGCTGAAGCATAGGGTATCTTGGACATCTTATCCTCCTCTTCCTGTGTCTTGGGACACATCTCCTTAGTCAATTTCAAATGACCAGGTAAAGGTGTGCTGACAGCTTTAGCATTCTCCATAGAGAAACGTTGCAACACCTTCTCAACATAATCAGCTTGAGATAGCATCAATGTTCTGTTCTTCCTATCTCTGCAAATCTTCATACCAAGGATTTGTTTTGCTGCCCCCAAATCCTTCATAGCAAATGCATGTGCTAGCTGGCATTTTAGCCCCTTAATATGATGCATGTTAGACCCAGCTATAAGCATATCATCAACATATAGACATAAAATAATGTAGCTATCATCATCCAACCTCTTAAAATAAACACAGTAATCTAAATGACACCTGTTATATCCATGCTCATGCATAAAACTGTCAAATTTCAGATACCATTGCCGAGGTGCTTGCTTCAGGCCATATAAACTTTTCTTCAATTTGCACACTAAGTTCTCCTTACCTTTGACCTCAAAACCCTGTGGCTGAGCCATATATATTTCTTCATCCAAATCACCATGAAGAAAGGTTGTTTTAACATCCATCTGCTCTAAATGCAAATCTTTAGTAGCCACAAGACTTAAAACAATACGAATAGAAGTCATTTTAACAACAGGAGAAAATATCTCATCAAAATCAATTCCCTTTTTCTGTGCAAATCCTTTTACAACTAACCTAGCCTTAAATCTTTTCTTACCTCCTTCCTCTTCTTTCAACCTGTAAACCCATTTATTCTGTAAAGCCTTTTTACCTGCAGGCAACTTGCACAAATCCCATGTCTTATTTTTCAGCAAAGAGTCCATTTCATCTTTCATTGCAGACTCCCACTGAATCTTAGTATCCACCTGCACAGCTTCATCATAACTTTCAGGTTCACCGGCATCAGTAAGTAAAATAGAATACAAAGAGGGAGAAAACCTTTGTGGAGGTCTAATTGGCCTTGTTGACCATCTAACATTCACTGGTGTGTGTGGTATTTGTTGTTGCAGTTGTTGCACATCATGAGGAATGGCTGGAACATCAGCTTTTGGAGTATCATCCAGCACTACATAATCATCTTCTTTCTTCTCATGTTGCTGCAACAGATCTTTGTACAACACTTTTTCATTGAATATGACATCCCGGCTTCTTATAATTTTATGATTTTCAAAATCCCAAAGCCTATAGCCAAATTCATTAATGCCATATCCAACAAAGACACATTTCTTTGATTTCGCTTCTAGCTTGGTTCTATTTTCAGAGTCTATATGAGCAAAAGATTCACAACCGAAGGTCTTGAGAAAAGAATAACTCACCTTCTTACCAGTCCATGCTTCCTCTAGAATACCACAGCCCAAAGGAGTAGAGGGACCTCTATTAATCAAATATACTGCAGTATTGACAGCCTCCGCCCACATGTGTAAGGGCAACCCAGCATGCAACCTCATGCTCCTTGCGCGCTCCATTATAGTCCTGTTCATGCGTTCAACCACTCCATTTTCCTGTGGAGTCCTTGGAATAGTTTTTTGTCTACGAATACCATTATTGGAGCAATAATCTTCAAATTCATGACTGCAATACTCACCACCATTATCAGATCTGAGACATTTTAATTTCTTACCAGTCTCATTTTCAACCAAGCATTTCCATTTCTTAAAAGTTTGAAAGACATCAGATTTCTGTCTAAGGAAATAAACCCATACTTTTCTAGTTGCGTCATCAATAAATGTAACATAATAATGAGAGCCACCAAGGGAAGATACCTGAGTCGGTCCCCATACATCTGTATGCACAAGCTCTAATTTCTCCTTTTTTTTTTCCTTCCCTGTCTTTACAAAACTCACTCTCTTTTGTTTTCCATACACACAACTTTCACAGAAATCCATATTCACACATTTTAGACCTGGTAAGACTTTCCTTGAATGAAGTACTTTCATACCTTTCTCACTCATGTGCCCAAGTCTATTGTGCCACAGCGCTGTATCAGAATCTACAGCAACTATTTGTTCTCCCTACTCAACTATAGTAATTGTTCCTGAATATTCATTTTTCTCTGAAACAATCAAAGTAGAAGGAACAATATGACCTGTACAAAGATATAAGGTGCCTACTTTCACACCTTTTGCTACTACAAGGGAACCTTTTGAAACCTTCCAATTTTTATCATTAAAAGTAACTACACAACCCTCATCACCGAGTTGCCCTACTGAAATTAAATTCCTACTCAGCTTTGGAACATGTCTTACCTCATGTAGTAGCCAATGATTCTCATTCTGCAACTTAATCTTAATTTTTCCCTTTCCAACAATATGACAGGGTTCATTATCCCCCAAATAAACAAGCCCAAAATCCCCTTGGACATAATCAATGAAATAACCTCTATGAGATGTAGCATGAAAAGAAGCACCAGAATCTAAAACCCATGAATCATCAACACTCTCTAAAGACAGAAGCAAAGCATCCTCTTCGGATTTTTTACTTACCACATTTGCCTCTTTGTCTCCATCTGATTTATCTCCTTCATTTTTCTTTCGAGTCCAGCAATCTTTCTTTTTGTGCCCTGGTTTCCCATAGTACCAGCAATCATTTGGTCCTCTCGATTGAGACCTCCTCCCCTTTGACTTTCCTCTTAATTTCCCACGATTTCCAGAGTTACTTCCTCTTTCAGTCGTCCTGCCCCTGCTTTGTGCATTTAAAGCACTTCCTGATGTAGATCCACCTGAGGATTTTCTACGAGTTTCCTCACTTAAAATAACACCAATCACATCATCATATTTTAGGGTACTTGATCTAGGAACAGAATTACTCACCGCCATTACCAAGCCATTCCAGCTTTCAGGCAAAGAACACAAAATCAAGAGAGCCCTAATTTCTTCATCAAAATTGATACCCACAGAAGATAATTGACTAGTAATAGTATTAAACTCATTTAAATGATCTGCAACAGATCCACCTTCTGCCATTTTCATATTAAATAAATGCTTCATGAGAAATACCTTATTTGAAGCGGAGGGCTTTTCATACAGTGTCGCTAGGGTTTTCATCAAATCTTCTGTCGTCTTTGCTTTTGTAATATTAAATGCCACCGATGGTGCTAAGCATAACCGAATGCTTCCGAGTGCCTTTCTGTCCAAAAGATCCCATTCAGCCTCTAACATAGTTCCCTGATTCTTGGCTTTTCCTTCCAACGACTTCCATAAATCCTTCTGATATAAATAGTCTTCCATTTGCATCTTCCATAACTGGAAGTTTTGCCCATTAAACCTATCAACCCTCAGCTTACCATCATCTGCCATTGCTCCCACTCAACCGTGAGACTCCCACTTAACTGTGAGACTTTCCTGCAGAGGATAACTGAGAAACAACTAGGCTCTGATACCACTTGTTAGGATAAACCACAGACAGAAATAAAAAACTACATGCAAATATAACCAATAACAAAAATAATAGAACACACAGAAATGAACACAAGGCACCAAGATTTAACGTGGTTCACCCAATCCCTAGGCTACGTCCACCAAACAGCAAGTCTGATCTTATTACAATCCAGTGATGACAACCTGATTACAATCTGTAATCCCTTACAGCTCAATACCGCCGCAAGAACCAATTTCGTATCACCACACATAAAAAATACCCAACCCTAAGCTAGTTATGTAGTTGTTTGTATATTAGTGTGCTTGTATTTATGTGTGTGCATATATATACACTTATCAATAAGTAAAGTTTGTTATGTTAGTGGAATTAATATTAACTAGTATTGATGTTAATGTTAATATTGATAGCAATATTAATATTAACTAGTATTAATATTAATATATATGTTGATGTATTAATATTAATATTAGCTAGTATTAATATTAATATATATATGTTGATGTTAATACTAATATTAGTTAGTACTAATGTTAATGTTAATATATACCTATTACTATCTAAGTTAGTGCCTAAAACTAACCTATCGAATGGATTTTAACTAAGTTTAAACCTAAACTTGAAGCATGGCCTAAGTTTAACGATGCAAGACTTGAATTTGGCATTGGTTGAATTGGGCATTGGCGACTGAGTTAGTGGGTTTTAATGGTGGCAGGTTTATCAACCTACGAGCAGGTACTCCTATTGCCAAGTGTTGAAGGAGACTTAGAAAATGGGTTTAAGGGATAAGCTCACATTTATGAGCATTTCTTCACATGGTAGTTGGTCGTTTTGGTTGGGTGTTGGTTAAAAAAAATCCAAGTTCAATCCACCATTGATGTATACCAGTTGGAGTATCATGGAAACCCTATTGAATAGGTTTCTCGGTGCAAACATATGGAAATTGTTAGCCTTGAAGGAGACTTTTGAATTAATCCAACTCTATTTATGTTTATGAATTAGTTCTTTTCTTGGTTTTTGTCTTGTGGTGGTTTCATTTTCACTGATTCCACTTTCGAAAGGATTTCATTATATCTCTCTGACACGGCTTATAGAAGTTGGAAGCTTGGGGTTCAAGTTTGAAGAAAGGGCTTTCTAGGCAATTTTTCTTGAGTATCAACCTGCACTTACATAGGCAGGGGGCTTTTCTTTAACTTTATTCTATAGTTAATGTTATGTTTCATTTAAATTTGTGAATATTGTTTATCAAAATTTGTATGTAGATAAACCCAGAATCGGGTGTGTGAATATGGGAATACTCTATACTTGTGTTGCAATGAGTTTATAATGTGTATAGGGGGATAATGAAACTATATGTTATATAGAACAGTTTAAATAGGGGTTTTATGTTTCTCATAAAATGTATATGTGGGTTTCGGTCTATCAAGACAAATGCATTCGTTATGGTATCGTTTGCTTTATGATTGTTATTTAAAAAGAGCCATTAAAAATAGAGGATGGTCACTTAGTTATATAGTTGTGGTTAAATATTTTACAATGCTATAAATTGTGTTTTGGTATTGGTTTTAGATAGCATTTTGGTGAACAAAAATTGTCTGGAGGATAACACGATTTCTGTCTATCATCAAACTTTTTATGTGATTAGGGTCTGAGGATATAGGCTCATGATTTTTGCATTGGTCGCTATTGTGGGTTTCAAATTTTTGTGTGTTTTATGTCTCAGTGTTCATCACTCTTAGTCGAATGCGACTTGGCCACAGTCACGAATTCGCAGTGATTTGCGAGTCACGTCTGTGAACTGAAAGCAAAGACATGAGTTGGGGTTTGAATTCATTCTTGATTATGGTCGAGGGTTTTTGATGTCGACCATTAGCATAATTTTGGGGTTTTGGGTTTTGCAGTACACAACCAATCTTAAAATAAATAGGAAGAAATGTATCTTATTTTGGCAAGTTTTTCAATGTGTAAAATCTTATTTTGTTTTGGTTAAAGTTATATACGTATTGTTGTATGAGTCGATGTTTTGTCGATTGTGTTTGATGTTTTGAGTTCATAAATAATTCCATAAAATTTTGATTCGACATTTGTAATCTTTGGATATGTTGTTATCTGAAATGGAAAGAGGCATTAGGTTTAACAAGTTCTTGGATATAAAATAATAAAATAAAATAAAATAAAAAGTTGTATGAGGGGCACCGTGTGTGTGTCGTAGTTTTAATCAGTAAGATGTTGATTTTGAGTTAGAAAATTGTAGTTATTTAGTAACGGCAAATTATAAAATTAACAAGGGAAAAGATTATTCATCTATTTTAACTCTAACTTTAAATTATTAAGGCTATATATATGTATTGGTATATGTAAGTGAGTACGTATATGTATATGTATAAATAATGTCATGTATATATATATATATATGTATAAGTATTTATTTATATGTATCAACATATATGTATTTCCTTACGAATTGAATTGTTAGAGTTATCTTAGATATGTAATTTGAGATTATTGTGATTACTGGTTTGGAAATGGAAATTGATAAAAAAATTATATTCTGATGTAAGTTAGAAATAGTATATGTGGATAGTTTTGTTATTGGTATTTTAAAATGAGGTGTAAATATAGTGAATCTTAGAAAAGTCTATTCCTTACTTTTAATTTAAATATAGTTGTTTTGTAGTTTGAAAAGTTTTGTTAATTGTGAGAGTTAAAAGACAAGGATGTTTTTGGTAATATGAATTGTGAAGGGTATGAAAGGATACAAATGTGGTTTCATTTGGTTTCATATGATATTTATATTGCTGATTCAATTGTTAAATTGAAGCAAATGAAATAAATGTATTAGTTGAAATTGGAAAATTAATCCATGTTTTCTTCCAATTAGTATAACCAGAATTAATATGTGTGTTAGATTATGCAAGTGTGATCCTTTAGATTGGGTAGTTGTCATAAAGTGAGTAACTTGAGGTGATAGAAATATGTTGCCGGATGCCCTCTGACACTAGTCTAGATCCTTATGGGAAATTTTATGAGAGTTATTTAATCAAGTGGTAATATTTAAAATTTCATGGGTTGGGTATCATAAAATAAGATTAAAACATTATGGTTTCACCTGACATATTGAGCCTACGAGTGGCCAATCGTAGATTCTTATGTTGACACCCATGGACTACTGGATCATTATCTTGTCATATTCTGTGCGAGTTTATTTCTACATATTTGCGTGTGAGAAATTATGTACTTGCATTATATTTGATTGTGAAAAAGGGAATTGTATTTTTAGTATATCTATTATTTGGATTAATGAATATAGTTTTGTCATAAAATCTAACATGCAGGTTTACTGGAGATCTTATTGATTTAGTTACTATTACTAAGCCTTGTTTGGTGTGTTGTGGTTGTGTTTTTTTGTATTTCAGGTTCGAGATAGGGTTGGTTATGGACCTAGAAGAAATGACTGTATACATTTAGAATCAATGAAGAATCGAATGTATTTAAGTTGTTGTACTTCTAATAAAAGAGTATAGATATGTAATATACTCTGATGTAATCTTTTGAAATGATACATTGCTGTTATGAGTACTTTACTGTACTTGATTTTTTAAAAAAAATTATTCAGGGTTTTAATCTTTTGATTATGTATGGATTTTTGTCTTTTGGTTATCTCTTTTGGTTTTGTTGGTTAGGGTATTACAATTCTAATAGTCTAAGGAATTAACCCTAGAAAATCACACACAAAACCCTCATAATGTGATAAAGAGATATTGCTAGGAATGTTGCTATGTTTAACTTGATTAGAAGGATACTAGCTAACAAGTCTACATATTAGTGATTTTCACTTAGAACATATATACTAAGATCTATTTTATATGTTTTCATGATTTAGTAAAGAGGACCTTAGAGTTTCATTGTTCTATTGGAAAGAGTTGTTATAATATTCAGAATGATAATTGGGTATGTTCAAAAAGATAACTGTTGATACACATTTGATATTTCAATGTTTTGAATATTTTATGGAAATGATTAGATGAAAGTTAATTATATGTGTTAATGCAAATTATGTGATATTAATTCATTCTACACTTATCTATATGTATTTCTATATTATTTTATTGGGCTACTGATGTTTAAGTTGAGTGTGTAAGAAAACTGAACCATGCAAATTATTTGGGGAAATAAGGTTCAAACCTAGGTGAACACGGTAAAACCAAGGTGAATATTTGGAAGATTCAAAACCTCATTGTATTGTGTTTATCTCATAATGTGATTGTGCATGGGTGTTATAAGTTTAAATAACATGGCTAATTAGAGACATGTCATCATGATGTGTAAAGTGTTTTAATGTGTGTGTGTGTGTGTCATTTGACACTTGTGTGGTCTATTTGTAAATGACATGTCATATAGGTTGTTGGGCATGAAGTCACTTAACCTAAATTTATCCCCCATTATGGAATTAAGATAACTCACCTTGGAGAGTGTTAGGATGAGTCACCTTCATGATGGAATTCAAATTAAAATTTGATAGGAACTTTAGAGAGCCTAAAAGTGGTTCCCAAGTGTTATTTTGGTGAAAATAAGTCACCCATATGGTAGTGGTATAGGTTGGGGGACTAAATATAACCTTAGGTTGGCCTCGGTGACTTAGGAGACCCTCTAAACTAGCCATTTTTAAGCCAATTCGAAAATTATAGTGTCACATGACTGAACTTTCCTCACCCCTTTACTTGGGTAAGTTCCTATTGGTAGGAAGGTACAAGGGTGTAAGAGGGGTAGGTGGGGCTAGAAGTGGAGGGCCTTTTAGGGAGCTTGTGCCAAACTTAGTGGTTGTTCACCCACTCTCTAATTGTAGAGACACTTACGGTTTGAAGGAAAGGGACTTGGAAGAAAAGAAGGAAGATCTTCATCACCATTTCCATAACCATAGCTTGGAAGGAGGTTAGTACTTCATGTTATGTTTTCTATCATCTCGTGAAAGTTGAAGAATGAAATTTTGAAAGAGTGTTCTTGTGAGATTTATGTATTTGCATTTGTTGTATGTAATAATTGTTGTGTATGTAAATGAGCATGTTGGATTTCCTTGCATTGATTTGGATTCTTGATTTTGTTGTGGTGGATTGAACATTGTGTTAGGTGTGAAGGCTTCACTCACCCTTGGGAGGGAAGAGAAGCCTTGGGGTGAAGAGGTTAGTTTGGCTTTACATTGAAGTTGAGAAATCCTTCTCTTGGAGAGGGAATAGTTTTCATGGAGTATGGGCTCCAATGAGGCCATATGTCTTTCTATTGTTCTATGGGTGGTATAAGTAAGGATATGTGAAAGGAGTAAGTATGGATAGCATTGTTGAGGCATGTGATTATTGATAGCCTTGGATGGCATGTGTTTCTTGGAAGCCTTGTTGGGCATATTGCAATTGCAAGATTTGTTAATGCATAAGGATATGGCATTCTCCTCCTTGGAGAGCCCACCTTCACCCAATGTTTATGATTCTATTTGTGAATCATTGTGCAAACCTTGGTTGGGGTTGTAAGTGTGTGTTGAAAATTTTTTTTGTTCATGTTGTTCTTGTTTTGTGATGTTGTTTTGGATGTATCCCATTTGAGCCTTGTTTCCCTTGGCATGGTGTGTGGCCTCCTTGAGGCCTAGGTTGGGAGGTGAGCCTCCATGGTTCACCATTTTTATCTTTGATTTGTAGGTCCTTTTTGGATGATCTTCAAAACTTGGAGCTCTTACTATCTTTCCATGTGCATAGGATATGAAGACCTTTCTTTGTTGTATTTGAGTTTAGGCTATGAGTAAAATCCATCTTGTTGTGTTCATTTAAATTTATTGCAAGAGTAGTGTTATTACTTCTCATTGACAAGGAGATTTGGAGAAACATCTATGTTTAGTGAATAGCATTCCATTGTGTTATCATAGTATGAAGATTTCATCACCTTTTTTGTATTGTAAGAATTATTAGAGGAAGCATGTATTGTGTGTAGGAAGATAAGCTACTTTGGTTCTTTAAGTTATTGTGCTCCTTCACTTCTATGTAGATTTCAAAAATGAACCCAATTATAATGGAAGAATTATAATATTAGGAGGATTATATTCATGAAATGATACTACTATTTCAACTCTCTTGAATAATAATTGTATATGCATCATTGGATTGGATCCTTGCATGAGAATACAATGTTAGATTTTGAGCAAAAGGTTTACCGAATTTCATGACTCATAGATAAGTATAAGTAGTCAGTTTTCATGTGTGGTTCTATCATGATATATGTGAAATCTTGTAGTGAATTTAATGTTCAAATGATTAAACAAAAAAAAAAACATTAATCTAGACTTTATATAACATACTTAGAAATTCCAAGTTACTATTGAAATGACACATCAAGAACACCTTAGACTATAGGGATGAGTAAATCAAATTAATAACATATATGCATAAGTGTATAAGAAATAACTTGTTTTAGGTGCTCATTTTAACTCTCTGGAAATTGTATGGGTGAGTGGAAATAATTTCCAACCAATATAGACCATTATAATAATAAGGAATATACATAGATATCCTAGTAGCACTCTATAAAATATAGGGCTCATAATATGGGCTACAAATATAAAATGTCTCCTAAGTTGTTTCCATAGTGTCATGTGATTTTTAGTATAAAAAAGAAGAAGAAATATGCATACATCCCATTCATGACATAATATTAAAAGAATGAATAAACATAAAAAAGAGAGAGATAATAATAAGAACTTAAAATATACATATTTATGCTTATAAAGTAGCACTCTCCCCCCAAGTGCTCACTTTTCTAAGGAAAAAGGAGGGTGGCATTGAGTTTGGAGTGGCCCCATATCCCTAGGCATTACCCTAAGTGCCTATGGGAAAAGTATGAAAACCCATGATTTAGGCTGACATGGTCAGCAAGATTACAAGTGGATGCTCCAAATTTATTGAACCTCATGCACTTAGGAGGGAGATTTGACCTCAGGTCAACTGCTCTATGTCATACTTGTCCCACTTATGGTGCCTTGGGAGCATGGGGAGGCACCCCACATTGGAGAGAGCGCCTAGGGTTGTGTCAGGTCACCTAGGAATGGTAGTGGTAGGCATTTTTCTTTAAATTTGGTTAGTGTGGTTGAGGGATGATGTTGAAAAATAAAGTTTTAAGTGGGGAAAGGGGTAGGTGGTAGCTAGGATAATGGTGGGAAATGATGTAAATGGCGTTTGAGAGTTAGGAGTATATTTAGGAATAAGTGAGTTAAGTTAATATTAATTTTAGTAAATAACATTAGTGGGATATTAAGTTTGTCTTATTTAGTTGATTTGTTATTTCATAAGAGAGGGGTGTATTGTATTATAATTATATGGGGTTGGAGTGTGATGGAAAGTGAGGATGTCAGTTGTATTTTAGATAAGATTATTATTAGATATTTAATCTTGTATCAAGGGATAGGAGGTAAGTACTTAGTAGGCAATAGATAGAGATTTAATTAAGTATAGGATTATGCTAATTATTTAGGGATTTTTAGATGTGAATATTAAGTAGAATTTAGTTAAAACTATGAGCTTTCGTATTAAAGAATTTAGAGTTTTAATCACACTTAAGTCATTAAATTATGTTTATGGTATTAGATAATATGTAAGCAAATGAAAACTTAGTATGCTATTAAATCATTCAATAAAGAATTAGTGGAAATTAATTTAAATTTAGGGTTAGAGCTACTTCATGGATCATGCAATTCATTTTTAATCAACCAACACTAAAATGTTGACAATTAATAATCAGGCCCTAGAGAAAATTAAAACAATAATAATAAAATAGTAAGTATATAATTACAAAGTTCTCATTTGAATTAGTAGTATAGGAGTAGTTAAGCACTTAACAGGCTTATTCTCATAATCTAATTTAGAAGTTAATCAATGCTTAAAAGTGTTATTCTAGAGGTAGCAGAGTTAAAACAAAAAGTACATATATAAGTACTCATGGCCAAGTAATGATATAAGAATTAGGTTAATAAATTAGGGGTTGATGAAATGACTATGTGCAAGATAATCATCAAATTTGGTATACGTAAACAAAAGAAGGTGATTTAAGAAATAGATGAAATAATAAAATACAATAAAATGGGCTTGGTAAATCGTAACTCATCGATGCAAAAAACTATGTTTCATAATTACATACATAATGTCTCACCCTAAGGGTAGGATGTGAATCCAATTTGATAACTTCACTAAGCTATTTTGGTCAATGAAGGTTAGGAAATAAATTGGCAACTCGTGGTAACTTGTGTGCATGATATCAAATGATGAACATATTCCTTTCCACCAATTAACTTTATCGCCTCCTAAACTCAAGGGTTGAATTAGTACCTTCTAACCCCCCTGCCCCCTCCCCCCAATAATAGAGTGTTGTCACGATGATAGAACATTTGTAGCAACATAGTTTTTTACACATTATCTTTAGTTTTTCCTATTAAAAAAAAATTGGTTGTGTTTTGCCTAGTAGATTAGGGCATGACAAAGTGTGAGAATATATATATCTTAGCTAGAATGAATTTATCTAGATCGCATGTTTGAAAAAAATAAATTTTTAGATAGAAATACCCAAATTTCATCATTCTGATAAGTCAAAATGAAAGGTGACACAACTTTGTAGTTTTACCTTGATTCAAAAAAGAATTACAAATGAGTTGTGTTCAAGTTACATTACCTAATCAAACTGTAATTATCATCCAACCAATGTTTTTGAAAAATGTGTTCGAATACAAACACCAGTGAGAGTTGGTGGGGGGGATGTGGTGAATCAGAGGTTTAAAATAATTTTCAAAACTTAAAACAATTACAAGTTATAAAAATTCAACATATAAGCAAGATAGTTAATGAATAACAAAGTGACACAATATTTTAACATGGAAAACCCCCTAGGGTAAAAAAACCACTTTAAATCTAAAAATTTATTGATCTCTTTATAAAATCTTTTAGAGCTACAACTCTAGGAAGCACCAACACCCTATTTTAGAAGCACCAATTTCAAGGAACACCAATCCCTTACACCTGAAGCACCAAATTCATGAATACAAGAAGTGCCAACTTCCAAAATGAACAAATAAGATACAAAATTAGAGGATCATCTCTGTTACAACACAATTCATGAATCACTAGTTTCAACTTCTTGTTAAAAACATAATGTACGATATACTTCTATTCTCCTCAAAACACCCAATATCCAATAAATTTTCTTTTTCCATTAAAAGATCTAATCAAATACTAATATGAATGAATGAAGAAGAAATATATAACCCTTCTTCTACCTTTGATAAACTTGTGTAATGAAAATTAAATCACAAATATGAAAATAGAAACATAAAGCATTACACTCTTCCTTGATGTTAAAAATCTATCTACAAACTATTCAATCTACAAGAATTACACATAGATCTTGCAACTTTGGTCAAAAAAACCTATTGTATGTTTTAGAGGAATGTACCCTCTACTTATAAACTAAGAAATTCAAAATTTTAGAGTTAGGTACATACCCCAAACTTCCATTAGACCAAAACTACTCAAAATTGCTAAAACTATCATAACAATTTGGTAACTATTTTGATAAACAAACATTTTCTCTTTCCATACATGTGTTATGCAAAAACTAGCAAAGACCCATTTTAGATAACTCAACGGCCTTTCCAAAATGGTAAGATAGTTAGGGTCTATATTATTAAAAAACATGTCGACTTTCTCATAGATCAAAACTATTTTTATAACCATTTTCTAAACCAATGTGAACATTAAGTGCTAATTGTATAACACTTAAGTGTTTGTCTTGAATATTTTTTGAACAATATTGAAGGACATCAAATAAGATAATTACATGATGTTAAGCATATCACATTCTCATTATAATTTCATTATTGACATCAATGACAATAATCAAAGACCAAATACCAAGGGTTCAACATAATGCCCCTTTGACATTGATGTCAATACCAACTTCCACTTGTATATCCATGTGTACCTTTATATCATATCTATGTACCTATATATCCATGTGTACTTATATATCCTACATCTATACCTATATATCCATGTGTACTTGTATATCTTGTATCTGTACTTGTACCTATATATCCATCACATTAATGTCTTCATTGTTAGTTTTCTTCCCCTTTGACATCAATGACAAAGGAGATATACCAAGGTTTTAGTGTAACAAAAAGATAAGAAATATATGCTCCCCCTAAAACTTATCACTTATTTATAAACCTATGCAAGAGAAGAGAGGGATAAAACCCCCTTATAAACCAATCTAGCCTTGTTCCTTGATATCTTTCCATTTTCATCAAGTTTATTTCTAAAGATCCATTTAGCACCTATTACATTTTTATCTTTAGGTCTAGGCACTAATTCCCAAGTTATATTCTTTTCAATTTGATTTGGTTCCTCTTTCATAGCATTAACCCAAAACTCATCCATACTAGCTTCTTTATATGATTTAGGTTCAATTTGAGATAGCAAACAAAGATTAGCACATACACTAGATGTATTTCTTTCACTTGTTTGAATACTTGCATGTTTATCCCTTATAATTTGTTCTTCAGGATGATACTTCTTCTATTGACATTACAATCAAGTTTGTTTATTAGTCACACACACACACACACACACACACACAGAATCAAATAGCTAGCAATTACCGAGCTTATTGTATAGTTAATAGAATTAACCAAGTAATTTAGTGCCTACCAAGTTCTAAAATTGCTACGAGTTCTAGGAACATCATTTAGTTTTCACTGAATAGTTTCTACTAGGTTGGTGATTATTAGTGTAAATTGAGCTTCATAGTGTTTACTAAGTTTCTTAGTAAAAACTAAATTCTATAGTGGTTACTAATTTTTTAGTTTTAGTGATGTGATTCCAGTATTGACCAAGCTATGTTGTGTCAACCAAGTGATTTAGTTTATACTGAGCTCACAATGATAGTGTTGATTGAGCTATGCAGTGTCAACCAAGTGATTCAGTTTATATGTCAAGTTCCACAGTGTTCATTGAGTCACTAATTTAGATTGAGTTTAGACTACTTAGAAGTGATCAGTATGATCCAAGCATCTATGTCTACCAAGTGCATGATAATTTCGAGCATTGACAATGGTTGCTAAGTGTGAGAACCTCAATAGGTTTGTCTTTAGAACCCAAGTACTTGAAATTGGGCCAACTTTGTGTATTTTGGTGAAACTTGTTTTAGTCAATTTTAATGAATTCTAAATTGGATTGGTATATATGTAATGTCTTATATCACATCAAAAGAGAAAAATGTAACAAGCAATAAGAAGCAAAAGTGCAAAGTACAAATGCTACAAGTAGTATAAGAAGCAAAGACTTATCTATCACAAAAAGGAAATCATTACACTCAAATGGAATCTTATTCAGGAAATCATAGTTATAGATCAGAGATCAGCCACTGGTTCATCCTAATAGGTGGAATAGTTAAATTCTTTACAAGGTAGACCTAACAATCTTTTGAAAGCTCTTTATCAAGTGCATACTTCATTTTATGTTTGTAAATCCTTTTGCAAGGTGGACCTAGCATTCCTTATTGCTCCTAATAGGGAAGATCATTAGAAATGATCATGGTAAGCCTTAACAAACCAACTTTATATTGCAGTACTAAAGCTTTTGGGCATCATCCCCACCTTAGTTTTACTTTCTATTTGGAAGGTTTCTAGGTCACCACTTTCTATTTGGAAGGTTTCTAGGTCAGCATATTGTGTGTCAAAATGTTATGAATGTTTTAATCCTTTTAGTTTTCCATGCATGCAATTAGATCGTAATACATATGAAGGATTAATTGGTGAATTAAGATTAAGTTTTATTGGTTACTGATTCACCCCTCCCCTCTTAGTAACTTAGCCTATCTCATATTTCCAACATCTTCAATCTTGTTCCTATAGCCTTTCCACCTATGGGTTCTAGTGTTTCTATTTGATATTTTATCTCTTCTTCACCTTCATCAACTTTATTATCTACTTCTTTACCTTCATCAACTTTATTATCTACTTCTTTCAAGTCTTTATCACTATCTTGTAGGAAAGTATTATCTATTCTTATTTCCTTTTTATCTTGCACTTCATCCACTTTCACATGTACACTTTCAACAAGTTTATTCGACCTTTTATTAAAACATTTGTAAGCTTTACTTTGAGAAGAATATCCTAAAAATATTCTTTCATCACATCTTGAATGAAAGCTTCCTATTTGATCATCAAAATTCTTAATGAAGCATCTACTTCTAAAAATTCTAAAATGCTTAATATATGCAAGATGTCCATACCACATAACTCATAAGGAGTGTATTTAGTTTTTACCCTTAGTTTTTCCCTATCTAAAATACATACTATTGCGTGAATTGTGTGAATATATACTTTAGATTCATCTAACATTGTCCTTGCCATTTCTTTCACTATTCAGTTCTTTCTCTCAATAACTACATTTTAATTAGGTGTCTTGGATGCTACATATTATCTTTTGATGCCATGTTTTCACAATAATCAACAAATTCATCTAAAGTAAACTCACTAGCTTTATCTGATCATAAGCATTTCATCTTCACGTCTAACTCATTTTCAACCATTTTCCTAAAAATCTTAAACTTGTTAAATGTCTTTTATTTATGCTTTAAGAAGGTTACCCATGTCATTCTTGTATAATCATCTATAAAAAGCATGAAATACTTTTCACCATTTAACGATATTGTCCTTGTAGGACCACATAAATTAGTATGTACTAATTGTAATGGTTTAGAAGCAAAATATTCTTTTGAAGGAAAATATGCCTTTGTTTTTTTACCATGTTGACACCTTTCACAAATAACATTCTTTGTCATGCTTATACATGGCATACCTCTTACTTTCTGATGCTTACTAAATTTTACCAAGTTGTCAAAATTCAAGTGCCCAGTCTTTAGTACCATAACCAACTTTCATTTACCTATCCCATAAGACAAACATCTTCATGATTGTTAGTATTTGTGGTATCTTTTAAATTGTATACATTTCCTTTAGATATTTTACCTAATGTAACCAACTATGTAGATTTTAATTTGACTTGACAAATGTGGTCATAAAAAAAAACTTCATATCCATTATCACAAATTTGACTAACACTTAGAAGATTGTACTTAATCCATCAATATAATACACATCATGAATGGACACACTATTACATTTGCACTCAAATTTCAAACAACATTTTTGACTAAGCCCTAAATGGGCTTCTTCAATACTTCTTTTTTCTTTTTTTTCCCAGTTTGGTCAAAATTTTGACCAAATTAGGCCCATAATAAAAAAAAGGATGGGTTATTTAGTTATTTGGGTGTTGTATGTTTTTGGTGGTAGTCTGTAGTAACATGAGAGGCATCTATGTTTTAGGTTAGTGCAAGATAATCATGTATAAGAAAGGCTTGATCCATCCACATTTCTTAATTGAATTTCTTTTTTAGATCTCTAACTTTGAAACTTCACGCTTCCAGATTCAAATTTGTTAGAACATTATGGTTCAAGACTAGTCATGTAAATTCTCTGGCATCGACCAATCTCTAGAGGAAAGTTCCCATTGAGATGCTCAATTAAACCAAGAATATATGGGGGACTAGAGTGGAGGGATCACTCTTCTCATATCAATGCACGTCATGATCATGCAATCCCTGTGTGTCACTAGATACATCCCCAATAATTATCCAAGGAAGGCTCAAAGAATACCAAACAGATCCTATTTTTACCGCCCCCACTCATTTCTTTACTTTCTCCTTAATAAAAAACTCCATTGAATCTAGATTTTCAAACCCTCTATCTTGCTCAATGAAGATGTGTTGCCCTAAAATGTTAAGTTGAGCTCTTATATATAAATTGAGCACCATCATGGCCCACAAGGCACATGCAGTCCTTATAAAACTTAGAATTTTGAACATTTCCCACAACTAAAGCTTCTCCTCAGAACTACGATGGATACCCAAACTTTCCAAACCAAATGCTAGGGAAGATGAATCTGACATGTTTTGGATATTTTTGAAATATCCTTGCAACTGGTTTTTAGCAAGCCTGTCTACTTCAAATTGATCTTAATCTTCCCTTCCCAATACCAACATCATCTTCATCCAATATCTTCAACAATATTCCCTGAGCATCTTCCCTAGAATTGGTCCCAATCATGAATACATGCACTCCAAATCAACAATGTTCCTTCTAGATTTCAAAGTGCAAGGCTTCCCAAATCTTTGAGTTATAGTGCTACAAGATTGATGTATATATCTAATTGAATTGTAGCTTCTCAATAGTTCATAAAACAACAATTCAGGACTACCATAAATGTTAAGTAAGAAAAATCTCCACTCACACTTGCATTCATATATTATAAGTTATCAATTAAAAAAATCCCCTTGAATATTGAACTTTAGATTAAAATAGATAAAAGAGTACAAAATTCAGGTATCTTTTGTCTAGTTTCTATGAAATAACATCTTACAACCATGAATTACTAAGAATGAACTACACACATATTAAATATCATAGGCAATTCCATTATTTTGCATATATACCATTTTAAGAAAATACAGAAAAAAGGTCAAAATTCCTATATATTATAGTTCTATAGAAATATAGTTTATACTGATATAACCACTTACTAAAATTTTAGAATAGAAAATCTTTACATATAAACATCACTAAAAGTAACAAGATAGTAGATAAAAAATGAATAGCTAGACATCTAAGAGTATAACCAAATGCAAAATGTAAATAAAAAAAAATATCTCTAGCTAAATAAATAACTTGATAATAAACTCAAATTTGATCAAGCATAGGCATGTGATTAAAGTACATACAACATACTTGTTATAAAGTCTAGATGCATAAATTTTGTCAAGCCTTTAGAAAAAAAGAATAGATAAATGCCCACCTAAAGGTCTAAACATTACTAACATTCTAAGGGAAATGGAGATTTCATCAATTTCTCCACATCAATACTAGAGTTAAAACAATTGAATTTTTATATTTTTTGCTCCCATTCAGAGCCCATTTTCCTCTTCTTATAATTATTGTCTTCTTCAAAATCCTTGAATATTGGCACCCCTATATTGGGCCCTAAACCTCCTCTTCTCTTCTTTATATAGAGGCTAGTTATTGAAGGAGAGGATGAAGATGATAGTGAGGAAGGAGGAGCAAGAAATAGATGTGCATCCATTAATGAGCTTGTCTTGTTAGACTACTTCTATTGCAAGTACCCACTTATTATTGACATCACAACTTAACATTAACCACCAATCACTCCTTGTAGAAATAAGTAATTGCAGCCTTAAATAACATGACTACTATTAGAGTTCAATCCAATTGTCCTTTACCAAACATGTAGGATTCCACATGTGTTAGAGGGGAAAAGAGTTTCCTCTCTGCTGCAATTGCCTCCATTGTCACACAAGAATTGTTCAAGAATAGAGGTGAACATTACTAAACACCTGCACCATTCTCTATATCATCCCTCTCTTGTTACACTACATTAATGTCACTAGAAGAAGACTTATATCAATTAATTAAAAATAGATTCTTCCTAAAAGGATTGAATCAATTATGACTAGTTGTTGTACTATAGATTTTAGCATTGATTGTTGAAGGGTCAACAAGATGGCTTTTTTTGTTTGCAAGCAGGAATTTTTTTAGGGATTTTCTTATTGATTTTCTCATTTGCAAGATGGATTTTCTCTTGCATTAGAAAATTTTGCAATTGGAGTGGGTCATATTTTTAGTATTCGTCTTCGAGGGACTTACTCATTCTTGAAGTAACTATTACATAACCACCTATTACAGAACTATCCCTTCTAGAATTACCAAAAAACCCTATGGGTTTGGATCATTAAGTATGGGAGTTAAAAAGATGATGATTTGATCATAACTTTAACAAGGTGGGAGTGATCATAGTGGGAGGCAGTGGTAAAACAAATTTGGTAGTTTCTCTTTACAGAGATCACCAAGTCAAGGAACACTTTAGAAACAAGATAATATTTTAAAAAGTTTTAGAGTCTCTAAATATTCAGAATATTCTTGAGGGAATATCATTGGAATAAGACAATGGTAAAACTTGATATCTATTATGTTTCTAATATGGAGATATATGATTACAAAGATTAAAAGGCCTAACATTAAGGATAGTAATAGTTTACTATGACAAGAGCAATGACAAAGTGAAGTGGTGTGTATAGGGAAGGGAAGCAATGATGAATAGTCATAAATCATCACTCCAAATACACCACACCAGAAGATGCTAGAAATCACTTCAATTGAGAGGAGATTCATTGTGAAGGATTTATAAAACTTCAAATGCCGATTGCAAATGTCGCAGTCCCAAACACCTTATTATTATAGAAGAGCATACAAAATATTAAAAAAAAGGAAAATAATAAGTAAATTCAAAATACTAGCAAGTTCCTCTATAATTGGGAAGGAACATAATTCCATTGATTAAATAAGCACAATATAAATAGAGAGGCAATCTAATCTTTGGCTCTTTGGGCACAGAATTGGAAAACCCCACCATGTCATTTAATCTCATTATTGTGTGACCTTTTACAACCTAATCCCCTACCATAATATCCACAATAATCTCTATAGAATTTTTTAGCTTGACAATTGACCTCTCATTTTGATGTTGATAAAGCCTGCCTTGCTAAGACTAGTTACTTACTTGAAATTGCCACCTGCCACTAGGCTAATAAAATGAGTATATATATTATTGTAATTGGCAACCCATATTTTGTAGTGTATCCTAGAGATGTTATCAAAACAAACAATATTATCATTAATAATGCAATAAAATACTAGGAGAAACCCATTTTGCTTGCATCTAAAGATTTGAATGCAACCAAATACTCCCAAAGAGCAAGCCCCAAAGGTATTTTCTTCTATTAGATGTTGTAATGGAAGTAAACATCTTCATGACTACCTCTTTCTTCAAATATTTCATGCCTCTTCTAAATCTTCATCATCTCTTCTCTGTCTTGCATGCATAGCTATAAATGATCTAGGAGTGGCAATAAAATCTGGCATTAATCCTAACACAATATAGATCCATATACCAAGTTTAGCACTAAAGTTTGAAACCTTAAAAAAAAAAACATACACAAACATTAGAAAAACCTTGCAAAAAATGATGGGAAAAAAGGTAGTAATTAAATCATCAAAAATGATTGTCCTATACCAAGCTAATCGATGGTTTCCAAGTGTGAAAGCAATTCACCCATCCTTCTCTGACTTTTTCTAAACTTCTATAATTCTTTCATCATGGTATTTGATTTCTTCCTCACTATAGTCATGTTGTTTAACTAAAGTTCCAAATTGTAGCTAAAACTTACACAATAGATTGGTAGGAAAACCCTCCTTAAAATAAACTAACATGCAATCACAAGTACTAAGTTGAAAAAACTGATACCATGCATGCCACTAAGCATAATCATTATTTAGTGACTTCCAACACGTAATAATTGTTACAAGGATAAGGTACGAGATTTCTTAAACTTTTTCATAATTGTAATAGCACATGTAATTGTTTGAACAATGATTGGAATCGTAGGTTTTGGTCTATCTTCATTCTTTTGTATGCTTGGGATATTTTATAAGAACAAGGATAGTCACTTAACATGTTGAAGAACTGAAATATATAGTTTAATTTAAAATTTAAATCAAATTAAAAGAATTGTGTACAAAGCTATATAAGAAGAATAAGTCTATTGTGGTTTGAATCATTAAAAATAAGACAAAACCTAAGCAATCTCACAAGAGGATGTCACATAGCCAAAGTTTAGAGGGCCCAAAGCTATATAAGAAAGTACCTTGGCAAAGCAGAGATGCATCAATGCATCCATTATCAAGAATCATCTTGGGGATATCAAATCTTATCCATGTGAAAATATTATCAAGATTCTACCAAAGTCACTTGGGAGTGTTAGTCTTTTCAATAATCTAAAGAAACAACGATATGCTATTGTAATGGCAAAATGCTTCCTAGAATGTATAACTTGGGTAGAAGATTAAAGGTAGATGATATGGATGATTATAACCTTGACGATCCTCTATAAGTTGTTACAGATTACTAATGTATGAATACACTATGAAGAAACTTGTTGATATCGTTCATTCCATGTTATGAGTATCTTGTCTAAATTATGTTAGTTATTGGGACTTATTGATTGGTTTCTTGCATGCTTAGACTAGTCTGGTTGAATTCTTGGCATTTTGACATCTTTCTTTCCTAGTAAATTAGGTCCCTCTCTGCTAACACATATAACAAAGCTACCCTCCGTGGAAATTATTACATCTCAAGTGAGCTACTAGATCCTATTGGTTTAGGTGATAAGCTAGAGTAGAAAATCTTTATTGTTGGAAAGTAATAATCTACATAGGACTTGAAGGTGACAAGAAACTAGTCCCAAGGATAAAATATCCCACCAAAAGATCTATGGAATTCCATATGTAGGAATCTATCCATTGGAAGCTAGTTATACAAGTATCCTATGGAATCTAGATATTTACAAGTGTATATCAATAAAGATGTCTTTTTTCTCTCTAAAATGTATGTATCCATGCAATGAATACCTATTCTATGCTCTGGGATGTTGAAAGTAATCCTCATAACATCTATTGTAAGTAGAAGTCCAATGCTTACCTTTGGTGTGATAACTTGTCTAGTAGTTGGATTGTATTTTCTTGCCTTCTCCAAGACTAATTTTTTCCATTGATGTGTAGGTGGGAAGACCGCTACTCACACAATACCATTCTTAATTATCTTCTTAGTTTCTTTGGATTTGAGGACTCCATGCATTCTATCCCTATTGTTGGGGCCCTAGGTCCTAATTAAGGTAGTCAAACACTGAGGAGAAGAGTGTGAAGGTCAATAAGGTCAATAAGTGTCCAAGTTGACATAAGTTAGTTTAGATTTTCTTTTTGTGCATTTTTGACATCTGAATTGCATGATTACTAATGTTACAAGAAAAGTCAAAGGGAGGTCAACAAGTGGTCAAACATGGGAGTTGACCAAAAAAAATCATCAATATTATGTTGTATAATCCTTATTCATATTTTGGTATAGTTAGGTGACCTTGGTGAAATTCTTATGTTTTATTTTTGGGGAAAATGTAAAAATTGCAATAATTGCTAAAAAAAAGTTGGCATGCAACTTTTTTTGCAAAATGTGGAAGCTCAACAATCAACTTTATTTTGGTTTGATTTGGGAAATTGAAATTGTAAGGTCAAGATATGGGAAATAAATATTGTTTTACCTTCCTCTTTGTAAGTAGAAAAGATACCATGTACGAATTGGAAATGAATAAACAAACTTATCTTTGACAGTAGCTTTTTTCCTTATTTGACCACTTGGGTGACAGTAAGTGTTCAAGTTATTTTGGAAAGTTTTTATCTTTATTTTTTAAATGAAAGGAGGAATGGATTGATTTGAACTTGATAAAGAAATTGTTAATTACGATTTTTTCATTGCTTGTTGTTTACCTAGACTATGATAGGGTTTGAATGCTAAATATTATATTTCTCTGAACCCTCACAGTGAGAAGTATTAGTGTTTGGTGGAAAGAAAGGTTTTGATTCTTGTAAAACTATCGTGGTACTAGTTTTGGTGGTTTTTGATTATGTTGGGTCCAACAAAAACTTTTGGTGTATGTGTTCCCTGCTATTACGTGCTAAGAGACTATGAAATCAAGTTTGGAGACCACATTTAAGTGTTGGAAGATTGGGATTTGGTGGAAAATTAAGTATAATGTTTCTAATAGATAATGTAAATGAAAGTATGAATGGTTTTATGAGTGAAGCAACCAAAATTACCAAACAATTCTATTAACCAAGAAAAGCCTAGAAATTAGGGCTCGGTAGGATAGGGCTGTAAACTTGTGATGTTAACCCAATATTGGAGATTGAGATATGGTTTTATGCATGCTAAGAGATTATATAATTATTATTTTTGGTTGTGTGGAATTTTATGAATTTTAGTGCAAATTTGGCAAAATAGGGCCACTAGGAATGAGCCCCTTTTAGGCCTCTTAGTGCAACTTTTGAATTTGGGATATTGGGAAGTGCTAGACCTATCGGTTGGCCAATAAACCTTGTAGAAGGTTGGAGAGGGTATAAGGTAGCTCAAGATCCTAGAGGATGTAGGTGAAGAGAGGTGTAAGGGTGATTGTTATTGGGTGTATGTTCTAGACCACTTGGAAGATAAAGTGAGTTGAGGTTGTGAAATTGGTGAGGGGAATAAAGGACCATTTCACATCTACCCTAAGCTTGAGTAGGTCTTAGGAAGGGTATTTGGTTATCATTAGGGGATTGTGACTACTCTTACTTGCATCAATACCTTATTGGATTCATGTCAAATGGGACAATATTGGTATTTCCAATGTGCTCGCATTTGAAGGTGAAGGTGGATTCAGGAGTCATATCTTGTTTATTAGATTTTAGTTGTACCAACCTTTGTGCTTTAGAACTTTCAACATTTTTCTCCTTAACCTTTTCTCTATTTGTTCATTTCATTCCTTCTCCCTTGCTAATGGGTCTTTCTTTTACTTGGCTATGGATTTGGATTTTTGCCACCTATTTCCATGATTTCTATTTGTTTTTATCAGACTTAAATTAAATTCTAAAGTTAATATTTATTGGAGTTCTAAAATTAGACTTTGAAACTTAATGCAATACTTTAATGACATGAAAAACTTAGAAGTTTGATCATTTGCAAATCCTAGACGTCATACCACTTCTCTCTATTCAATTTTACTATGTTCCTAGAAAAATGTTTGAGTGAGGTCTGAGAAATAGAGGTTATTGTAGAACTATATTGTTTTAACAATGGTTGTAGATCTTTGTCCCCAATACCAACATTTTTGTTAGAAGAAAAAAATTTGAAGAATAAGACTAGTTTAATTAAACTCGGGTCTTATTTATGTCTAAGATGAATGAAATCATACCCTAATTTGTTGGTAAATGCTTGTAATCATAGTCCTCTTTTTGGTAAATGTTGATAAAGATTGAAATTAGAGTTTAATTTGTTGATAAGTGGTTAAAATTAGACCCAATTCTTGGTAAATGTCTAAGATTTGTCCAACTTTAGCATGAGATCTTGGGGAAAAAACTATGTAGGTTGAATTGCATCATATCCATTATGCAGCTGTGTAATAAAATAGTCAATAAAATAAAAAATCTCTTCCCTATTGGTTTGAACTTTAGATGTGCCTACAATTAGCTTGAACAAACTTCTTTTGAAGTGTAAAACTGGCCTTGTTTATATAAACATGGTGTCATGGATCAATTTCTTTCCTTGTGGGGCTACTAATTTTAATATTTACTATCATATATTAAAGGGAAACCTCATTTCTATTGAACTTGTAGCCTCCCTATTATTTTTTTGCCTTTTTTCTAGTTCAAATATTGGATTTTGAAGACCTCCATATTGGATCAATTTTCTCCATGTAGGGATCCCCTCGTATATTTTGGCCTCTAGTGGTTAAACTTGAGGCTATGGGGAATTGGCTTTGATGCTTTGCAACTTTGCATTTAAAATTGTGAGTTCTTGTATTAAATAAAAATCCACACACCTAATTTGGCCTATTTGTTGTAGCAGAGGCCAAATTTAGTGCCTCATGATTCCTTCTTCCCAAATTTAGGGCCCATGTTTAAATTTTTAAGGTATATAAGTTGAGTTTGTGACCAGATTTAAGGCTAAGGAGTCTAATTTAAATTGAATTGGGCTAGGTGAATGGATGCAAGACTACATACTACTTTGTAGAGACTAAATAAAGTCTTGTTTATTTGAATTTAAAGTCTAATTTGTAATTCAATATTACACACCTCGTTATGGGGACATACTAAATCAAAATTTTTGCCTAGATTTTGGTCTTCATTAAAAGCAAGACCACATGTTATGTATTTAGGTCTTTGTAAGCATTTAGTTCAGAGTTAAAATTTCAAGGCCATATGTAGAATTTTAGGCCTATGTTTGCCTAGATTTAGGGTCTTGCCATCAAACTTTGTGCTGAGCTTTAGGTCCCATTCCATGGGGCCCAAGTTCAGAGGTTTGAATTTGAATTTAGGCCTGAACCTACATTAATTTTAGTTCCATTAGATCCATACATTTGATGATATAGAGCCTGGTGTATGCTTTTGGGTCCAAACATTTGCCATTATAGATCTTATCCAATTCACATTTAGGTCACATCTAACAAATTTGAGCCCACATGCCTCATTTAGGACTTGGCCTTTAGCACATATGCTCATATTTAGGGCTGCATTCATCAATTTTAGGCCTATTGTATGGATTTAATTCTACACACTACACTATCCAAGCTCATGAGTAGAGCTTGGAACAAAAAATGTTTGGATTTTGTCATGCCCAAAATTTTACCAGCCAAACACAAACACTTTTTTAAAAAATTTTAATTTAACAACATTTAAATTATACATCAAGATTTTCAATGATAATGAAAATCAGATAAGTCATTCATACTAGCATTAGGTTAGTCATTTGTTCTCCAATGCTTGTCAATGAAGTTCGTATCCTTAATCAAATTGTACATTATAGTTCTAGTTGCGAGATAGAGTAGATGACTTAGAACCTATGAATTAAGAATAGGATATCTATAGTTTCATATTTAAAATCACATTACCTTCTTAGAAGTCCCAATTATTCAACTCAAGAAATTACATGAATATAAGAATACCATTTAACTACCTTTATATTTGTTATATACTTTCATAAAAACCTTTACACATTTTATGAGATGAACCTGAGGACATAAATTATTTATATTTTAGCCCTACAACATCATGGCACTAATGGTATTAGTTTGCAAATGCTACTCAAAGTATCCTATATAGATTACATCCTCTCATATAATAGATTTTGTGCAAAATTTTAGCATTATAAAAAAATGATTCCCAGGATATTTATCCCGAACATAATTATCCCATAACCTTTAATTTATTTTATTATATTATTTTACTGCTACTATTCATATTATTATTATTTTACTACCATTATTAATTTAATTTATCTTTATTTACTAGTTATGCTTATTTAATTACTAGGCCAAGCTACCATGACCTTCAAAACCTTCCTCCCTAACACTCTTACAATCTTACTAAATTAAACTTCACCTAATAATTAAAACCCATTCCTATCCTCTACCCACAACATGAAGTATCAAGAAAATAAATTAAATTCACTTAATCAACCCTATAACAATCCAATTCAAACTCCAATCTAAATTTTAACTTTCTTGCTAGTTTTGTATTATGACATGCAAAAGAATTACATGAAACTCCAACTACTCTATTAACCCTTTGATTTACTAATAATCCTACTACATAATATTATTTGTCAATTTTAATTGGTTATTACTCCCTTTATTGTCCTCAATTCAAATATATTTTAAACTAGCTACTAATCTTGACTAACCTTTCATACTAACTAACTATGAATGCCATTACCACTAAACATTTCCTAATAGAGTTCAAACACAAAACTTCAATCTAATTAACCAACTAATATAATACTTACTTTTTAACAACCTATATAACATCTACAATCCTAGCATCCAATTAAATTATTATTATTATTATTTTCACTAATACCCTCCCTATTCAAAATCTCGTACTCACTTTCCCCTAACAAATTTGCACACACCCCAACTTCAATACAACACATCACCCTTTACCTCATTTGTTTGGTTGCTTCCTTCTAGGCGTAGAAGGGGGAGTAATAAAGTTGAAATTATATCTGCCCTTGTCCTAATTTTCTGACCGCCTAAGTGAGTAGCAAGATCATGTCAGGTCATGATTTTCACCTCCATGCCTTGGATGCCTAGGTGGGCCATCACCATTAAAATCACCTTGCATAAGATGTTACTTTCCTTCTTGTACAGGCGAAGGCCGCTAACTTTGTTGGGTTTAGCATTTCTTTTTTTTAAATTTGTTTATTTAGTTTATTCAGAGCTCCTTCATTGTAATTTTATGGGGTTCCCATGTAGGTACTCCCTAGCTAGGAATTTGTGTGACTAGGTTTTTTTTGTTTAAAAAAATCTTTATTCATTATTTAGTCAAAGTCTCATCATGATCTATTGACATTATATTTTATGGCTAACAAATTTTTAATGAGGTAGTTGCACAAGGTATATAGTTTAATCTTATAATAGTCAAGATAATAATATCTTATTCAAAGTATGTTATTTTTTTATTGGATTTTATTGGCAAAACATTATTTGAAGTTGCTCATACATTTTCTAGAGAATTGGTATGCATCTACAACACTTATTTTAAGTTGAGCTTATTTGCTTTGTTTCTTCCTTCTTATTTTTTGTGTTCCTCTATGTAACTTTTATCAAGCTAAGGTAATTGATCCATGCATTATAAGTATCATTGTTTAATCCATATTGCAAAACTATTGTAGGATCATGACAAATATCCTAACTATTCTCAAACTTAAATTGCAAATGATTTTATATGTAACACGATACAACTTTTGCATATAAATTTAAGAACTTCAAATACTCCAATTCTTTTGTTGCTATTTTCCATCATGACCACAAATTTCATCATCAATTCAAACATAGACTACACTTGATATGTTCAAGATTGAACTCAAATACATTTGAATTATCCATATGAAACTTGTGAAAATAAAAATAACAAATGATAATCTCCTATTCTTCATCCAATGTATATCATGATACAAATTTCTTTTCTTCAATACATTTTATCCAAGTGGGGAAATAACATCATCAAACAATGAACTTTTCCTTTACATTCAACACAATACCAAGCAAGCAATAGGGTGGTGGAATCATCATATTCAAGATACACAATGAAAGAAACTTTACAAACAAGATAGTTCATCATCTCTCTATGGACATATGTATGAGACCAATTAACATCATTTCATCAATACAAATAAATCCACTTGACATAACAAAATAGAGTTGTCCTCCATTGCAATACAAAAACAATGATGTGCTCTTCTTCTGTGCAAAGGTAAAACTTCACAAACTCCAAATGTCCAAAGCATCAAGAAAAATGACTTGCAAATAAGAGACAAATGTAGAACCATGGAGGCTCACCTCCCAACCTAGGCCTCAAGGAGGCCACCCACCGAGCTTGGGGAAACAAGGTATAAATGGTTTCATACTACACATTCACATACCATGCATATTCATGACAATATGACAAGATTTAACACAATACATTACAACACATCCCATCCCAAGGCTTTGCACAAAGATTCAACTATTGAATCAAGTATAGGGTGAAGGTGGGCTCTCACCATGAGGAGGATTTCCAAATCTATGATTCACAATATACACATCTTCTCATTATCAACATGCCCTTTCGAGGCTTACAATATCTTCCCCTCCACACACCTCCTTATACCTCCCAAAATGAAAGTAAGCAAGATGAACACATTCCATTGAACATATACAATCATCTCCACACATGGGAGAGTTCCTCAACCACACACCTCCTTATACCTCCCAAAATGAAAGTAAGAAAGATGGACACATTCCATTGAACATACACAATCATCTCCACACATGGGCGAGTTCCTCAACTACATGTGTGAGCCTAACTAACCCCTTCACCCAAGCATCTCTTCCCTCCCAAGGGTGAGTGATGCTTCACACCCATTACACAAAACACAAAACATGAAAAAAAAGCAAGATTCAAGGAAGGATTCACACAAGACTTCTCACGTGCAACACTCAAACAAGATCCTTTCCACAAACCACATTTACAATACACCAAAAATTCATCATGAAATGAGAAACACCACATCTATTCTACATGTGAAATGATGAAAACCATGGATCAGAGGTACCAACCTCACTCCAAGAAATGGCAATGGATAGTTGAAGTAGAGCTCCTTATCCTCTTCCTCCCAACCCTAGTTGTCTCTAAAGATAGAGAGTGGCCAAGTGAGTTCCCAATTTTACCTTGCCTCTATATATCACTCTCATTTTCGGATTCAATATTAAATGCATTCTTTTTGGGGTCTCCTAAGTCTTCTAGGCACCTTAGTGGTCATTATTAGCCCCCTAACTTAAAGTAATAACATGGGTAGGGTTTATTTTTATCACAATTTCACCTTAGAGTTACTTTATGGCCCTCACAATGCTAGGTAAGTTCAAATTTCAAATTTTCTTGGTGGTAACCTTGTTCTCTTTATTAATTCAAGGCAATAAGTCAAGTTTTTCAATTAAGGTATTTAACTTGGGATAAGGTGGTCACATGATCCATCATCAAATAACATGCCATTTTTACATAATGAGTACAAGTGTCAAGTGACACACACAACATTCACTATACATTACACATGACACATTCAACATCTACACTTGAAACACATACATCTCACATTTACAAAATAAACACATCAGAACAAGGTTTAAAAATCTTATAAAGATTCACCTTGGCAAAGTCATATTAACATGCATTGATACCTTGTTACCCCATTTAGTTTCCATGGTTCCTTTCCTGCACACTAAACTCGAGCATTAGTAGTTCAATGAAAAGTCACATATAAAATACATATGATAGTAAAGGTACATAATAATTTCATTATTCCATCATTCGTATACAACACATTCCATAATCAACTCTCTACTCTCCATCATTTACATATAAAGCATTTAATCATTAATCCTCAAAACAACTGCATGTTACTAACTTTACTAACAAGATCAAATTTAGCATTTGAAGCACATCATATTTCCATTTCTTATCATAAAAGTGAAATACTGAATAAATATCCATTATCCATTAACACACATAATTGATTCCTCTTTCTAATCATTTCCATAAAATATTTAAAACATTGCAATATCAACCTATGGGTATCAACATTTATCTTTCTTATCATAACGAAATTACCATTCTAAACACTATCACCATACTTATAATCATGAAACGCTGAAATCATATCTACTAAATCATTAAAACATATAAAATGGATCTTAGTATATATATCCTAAGTGAAAATCACTAATATGCAGACTTGTTAACTAGTATCCTTTCAATCAAGTTAAACATAGCGACATTCCTAACAATATCCCTTTATCTCATTACAAGGGGTTTGTGTGTGAGTTTTTGGGGTTAACTTCTCAGACTATTAGAATGTTTCCATAATTATGTCATTGTAATTTAAAACCAATTTCCAAATGTAGCCATATGTCTTGTTGTCATTATAACCTACATTCATTGTTGTTCTCACTAGTGCGAATGTTAATTTATCTTTCCTAATTGCCTTGCAGATCATACATTGAATTTTTTGACCAAGTTCTTAGCTAGAACATATTGAGTTTCATTTTCATGTGGTCTTATCTTATCAGCCTAATGTTATTGGATAGGGTATCAACCTTATAATAACCAAAATCTACATCAGTCTCTACTAGGATCTCATAAATCATTGTTAATAACAAAAATTTCAATCATGACTTAATTAACTCCTAATCATATTCTTTCCTTATGGTTATAATAGGGTATGAGTGTGGGCCTTACAGATTTGAAGGCTTGATATAGGCATTTTTTTCACACATTTAGCTATGAAGGTTGTCTTGTTATATTCAAACTTGGATCTTTGAGCCCATGTTTCATTTAGGGCCTTTTTATGGATTAGGCTCAGGCATTATCCATTTAGGCCTAGGCATTTACATTTAGGGTTCAAGCTTAGGCACTTCATATTAGGTCATTGTGGATGGTTGAGAGACACTTGAAATTTATGAAGGGCTTGGTTTGACAAAGAACACATCTTGAGGGTTCTATGGTATAGGAATATATGGTATACTAGACCATGGTGTATATTAGTGAATATCTTCCAAAGTTTGCAACAAATATCCATGTAGATCACATTTGAGATCTCAACTCTATTAACAAATTTGATGGGGAGTACCTGACGAGGAAAGGTAGATTAAGGAGAGTGAGAGGTAATTATAAGTTTTTTTTTTTTGTAGTTAACTAATTCTTATCCATGGTCAATACAAGTTGTTTCTAGCTGATCTCATTGTTTTCTTTATAGTTGGTCATGAGTGGGATGCATTACATTTGTATATTGCAAACAATTTTGATTGGATGATGACATGGATTGAACAGTCTCAAGAAAATGGTCACTCATTAACATGGGACGATGTTGCATCATTAGTTAAAGAAGCTCATTGTAATGGAGATCCCAATGTTATGCCAATGGTACTTGATCTAATATATGGCTTAAGAGATACAAAGGTGCATAGAAGATTACTAATCATGAGTCATAAGTTTAATATCAACTCACAGATCAATGAAAATAATCTTGACATGTTTGAATAATTATAGGTCAAACACCACAAAGCTATGTACTACCATGGCCATAAATTTTGCATAAAAAATTCAAATGAAACAAAGAAAACTTGTGACTTTGGGATAAGTGTAGTTTTTGCGGTCACCAATATTTTGTCTAGAACTGACATATATCCTCAACAATTTGAAAATTGATACTATGACATGTTGGATGATATACTTGAGTGTCACTTTAATTCATTATAATTAATTCTATTTTTCATCAAATGGTACAAGCTATAGCTAAATCAAAATGATCTTAATAGGACTATTATTAAGCATGATAGTGGATTACAATGATTAATACAAGGCCATTTGAGCCAGTTAGAGATGAGCCTTATGTTCTTCCAAGACAATGCAGGCAAGTGTTTTGATTTGGCATTTCATAAAAATCAGGTTGGTCATTTTTTGTTAGACATGATCTAAGAGGAAAGTCAATGAAGCATAATGTGATTGAAGAAGAAGATACTGAAGAATCACAAGATGAAGTAAATGATGATCATGAATGATTGTTACCCTATGATGAAGAAGAAGAAGAAGAAGAAGATGATGATTCTGGTCATGCTAATGATAATGGTGATGGTGATAATGATGATGATGATGATCGTGCTAATGAAGATAGCGATGATGGTCATGATAATGGTAATGAAGATGATGGTGATGGAGATGAAGATGGTGGTGGTGACAATGATGATCAAAGTGACAAGTGTGATGATGGTGATGATGATCACATGGATAAAGATGATGATCAATGAAATATTTTTCAAGGTATAATGGGGTCATGATTTTTATTTATAGAAATTTTCTTGATTTTGATGAATGCATCATGTAATTTTTTTCTTCTATGTAATTTGTAGTTTATAGAGCATTGTAAGCAGAAAAATTTTCATTCATTACAATATGGGTGAATTTGATAAGTGATGTGACCAACTTTTTCTTTCAAAACCATATGTGTAGATATAAACATTAAATACAACATGTCCAATATTTTTTTAGATATACACATTAATTAGACCAAATTTTTAGCTAACTTAAGATAAATGATTTACATATGCAGGCTATTCAATGCCTTTGACTAGGATCTTGCATAGTCACATGGATCCATAGGTATATGTCAATAGACCCTATAGATACAATTTTTTATTTGCATATCTTCTCTTTACCATCAACATCAACTTTTTTCCAAGTGTGTCTCTCATTTTATGGATTGCAGGTATCACCAAATAGGTATTTGTTTGATCTGTCTTCCTCGAGTGAGAAAAATGAGGTAAAAGAAGACAAAAGTGAGACATCCAACAGGTCTAAAATAGGGAGATCAACTAGAGGTCAAAATAATAGAAGAAAATTCAACAAATGAATGCAATTTTTTCTTGCTGAGGGGGGTTCATGATTCTTATGATAATGAGAGTGAAGGCAATAGGGATGTTCCCTTAAGGTACACACATCTTCAAAAAGAATGAGTACCCAAGGAACTACCTCTAGTTAACACTAATTTTTTTGTTAATGAAAGGATATGTAGCATAGCTCCATCTTCATTACATGGTTGGGCCTATTTTCCATGGATGACATAAAGGTCTATTACAATAAAGTTTTTGAATTGATGGAGTGTGTAGGACCTTGTTACAATTACAACAATTGGATGCAGATTATGCAATATAAAAAAAGTATGCATAGGTATGCATTGCCACCAAATTATATACAATGCAAAGAAAATGATCAAAGTAAAATGTTCACTATATATATTGATGGAAAGCCAAAAGCAATAGGGAATATTGCAGGATTTATAAATAGTTCTTGACCTATGTCAACTAATAAGTTGGCAAATTGTATATTTGAGGCACACGAGGGAAATTTTGTTTTTGTATGTGTGATAAAATCAATAAGTGCAGGGGAAGAGCTTCTAATAGATTAAAATTTGAATCGTGTAGATACAAAATAATTCCCTATCATAGGATTGGTAAGTATAATATTTAAACCGATTACCTCCAATTAATATTGACTTCAATATACAATCTACTTTATTATTAATATTTTTTTTGGAAGTCTATTACTTTCATTTTGTTGTTGATTGCTAAGAATTACTAATCCTTTTTCATAGGGAAACATGGATAGATGACCACAAATAGGCAAGGATGCACCATCTCATACACCTTCTTCAAAAAAGGTAAACCTTGATTATTGCAATTGTTCAAATTATATAGAAACAAATTTCATATTATTTTTTTCTTTTCTTTATGGATTTGGAGTTATTTTGATGGAATTTTATTGATATTGAATTTTTCATATATACACATTAGTTACACCAATTTTTTCTTTGAAAACCATGTGTGTAGATATAAACATTAAGTACAACATGTCAATACTTTCATTTCATTACTAATTGCTAAGAATTACTAATCTTTTTCACAAGGTGACATGGATAGACCACCACACATAGGTGGGGATGTACCATCTCACACACCTTCTTCAGTGGAGGTAAACCTTAATTATTGCAATTATTTAAATTATATAGAAACAAATGTCATATTATTATGTTCTTTTCTTTATGGCTTTGGAGTTATTTTGATGGAATTTTACCAATATTAAATTTTATTGATATTGAATTTTGCATATATACACATTAGTTACACCAAATTTTTCTTTGAAATCCATATATGGAATAGAAACATTAAGTACAACATGTCAAATACTTTCATTTTACTTCCAATTGCTAAAAATTACTGATTTTTTTGATAGGGTGACATGGATAGACCACCACACATAAGCAGGGATGCACCATCTCACACAACTTCTTTAGTAGAGGTAAACCTTAATTATTGTAATTTTTCAAATTGTATAGAAACAAATTTCACATTATTATATTCTTTTCTTTATGCCTTTGAAGTTATTTTGATGGAATTCTACTAATATTGATATCACAAATGATAGGGAAAAGCTAAAATGATAGCAGATCAAATGCGATTTGAAATAAGAGTGTCATTTCTACATGACATCACCCTTAGTGTTGACTTTATGTTCATGGCCCAAAAAATCAAACAAAGATAAAATGATGAAATTATTAATATTATCATCGAGGGTGACACAAGTGAGGAGAAAGAGGCAATGAGAAAAGAATTGAGCCATAGGGTCAATTCTTTTAAGGTAAGCAATAATTAATCTAAAGCAATAATAGAAGTTCAATAGATGTTTATATTTTATAGTATCTTATGAATCATTATCTAAAATATTATGTGTTCTTCTATAGAAATATGTGATAGCTATGACACTACATGGTAAACATGGTGAGGGTTGTAATACACAAGTGATTTATTCAACCATTCTTCTAAATTAAATCACTCAAAGGAGCACGTTTACCTCCAAAATTCCATGTTGATGTGAAAATACCCTAAAACATTAGAAAATTGTTTCTTGGCAAATATTAGTTTCTATTCTTCCATGCTTTATTTTCTCATAAGTCTTCTTCAACCATTTTTTTGTCCTATCTTTTCAAAAGGAATATGAGCCCTTCTATAGAACAAATCCACCTTTATTAGCAAATGCTTCTTCCCTACCTCTTGTTGCATATATTTTTGGAATATCATTTGCATGGAATTCATTACCTTTTCTCTTTATATTTAAATATTTCCTGACTAAAGTTTGTGGCAAGGAAAACTTGTTATTCTTCTCATTAGCATACTTTGTTGTTGAGCTAGATTTTATAGATTCCTTGTTACCATGTAGACTTCAAATTTTAAAACCTTGATGATAATAAATAGAGTATGATCATGCCAAGGAATCTTCTACACTGTTCCATCAGAGAAAAGGCAAAACAAGCCTACTTTTTCTAGTAGGAACAATAGATAAAGAGAAGGAAACAAAATAAGGGCAATCTAAATCGCCATTTTTGCATAAAGGAGAGCAAGGTATCTATGTGCTCCCTATCTCTGTGGTTCCCACTTGACCTCCATCCTACTAATAGAAGAAAATGACTCCTTTTCCTTGTCAATGTTATCCAATGACAATTTAGTAGCTTTAGTCACTATAGCTTTAGTTACTAGATGTTATAGAATCCTTGGACTACTTGATGTCTTCAATTGGTGAAGTGCCCTTCACAACTTCATTGGAATTGACATTGGTGGGCTTTATCTTTGGAGTCTTAGAGGTAATTTTCACAACTTCTCTCATTTTTGGTCTCTCCACACTGTACTCCTCAACACAAAACATTACCACATAAAACACATGCATCACCTCATGTAATGGAACACTAGAGAGCCTTGTATCTAAGATCTTGGGAACTTAATTTGTAGATTTTTTCATCTTTCTCACCCACTGAAAAATGTCCAATCCATCACCAAATTTTCCAACATTCCTTCTTGTAACCAACTCTAAGAGAACCACATCAAAGTTGTATACATCGTTCTTCTCATCTAGTTTCAATATGTACACATACTCTAGATAAAACATGCATGAATCAATAATTATAGACCAACTCTTTAAAAAGGTACATTGTACATAACTGACTGAGACTTGATATATTATAGTATTGTACATGAATACTTCATGAAACCAATAGTTAAAAGTGTTGTGCATTGAATCCTAGTTCATAAATCCTACGAGTATTAAAGATTGTGATAGATAGACAAACACATTTGACAAGAATATGCGAGGAAGTGTCATGTGAAATGTTACCTGGTGCAATGTAGCCATAGGAGCTTGCTATTGTAGGCATGCATTCAAATACTCTAGAGTCTTCCAGAATTGGAGGTAAATATCTAACTTAGCACATTGAAGCTATATGTGTTGATTCTATCATAGAAGAAAGTAAAAGTGGTGAATTTGGTGTAGTGTTGCATCAACCACAGTTGGAAAATTGTTATGTGTAGTAGAAGACATAGCTGTGAGGGCCACTCCACCACTTTCACCCTCATATTTGAAAAATGGGAGGCATTTGGTTAATATATTAATGACTCACTTTAGTGAAGATGATGTCTCCTTTGTAAAATAAGGCTCAATAAAATACTTTGAATATTATTTTATGGTAGTTTACAATGTAATATGCGGGAGTTTAATGTGATCATGTTGTTTACAATGTGTTATATATTGGAACACAAAATTTGACTAGATTATGCAACATAGAAACAATTATGACAGTAAATGGAAAGTTTTTTGGCCCCACTATATATGTTCATGAAGGTGATAATCATTTTTTTGAGGTGAACAACAACGAGTCCTATAATGTGACTCTTCAATAGTAATACTATGCTCCAAATTATACTACCCATGTCATTTTTTTTTATGAACATTAGATAGATCTTCTATTGAGATTTAATCTTTTGTGATTATTGCAGGCATGGGGTGAAGCAATTGAAATCATGTTGGGCAAATGGACCTTCATACATAACATAATGTTCCAATACACTAGGGAACAAATTTACATACAACTTTACAATCATAGAATAAGAAGGGATGTTGTGGTGGCATGCACATATTACATACTTGAGAGCCATAGTGCATGGAGCTTTGGTTATTAAACCCTAGCTTAGAAAGGCTTACCCTTTTCCTAAATCGACTGTTGATTTTCCGATTGTTTTGGGTAGGTGTTTCTTTTCATATTGTCTATACATAGATCAAAAAGTGTACTACCCCCTTTTATTGTATTCTCATTTAGATAATGTATTTTCATTTAGTTAATGAATACATAATAAGAAAATTTCATCTCTACATATGCATCCCCCATTTCTTCAATGTAAACCTCTTTTACATTTTATGTTCTCTATCTAAAAGCTTTACTTTGTTAAAAGTCATATATTTTTATTATTAATTTGTTTTGCCAACATAATAAATGATATAAGAGATCTTGTATCATATAATTGTCCCACTTATTTTAGACTGCAACTTTCAACAAAGTCTCCTATGAATATTGGCTTATGAAATAAATTTGGTTAATTGTTAAAGTCCTTATCAATGTTGAATTATGAAGTAAAATTGGTTTATTGTCAAAGTCTCTTATTGAATATTGAAGTATGAGCTAATTAAAATGGTTTATCTATGGTGTTTACAAGGGAATGGTGGAATTAAAATATGGATTAATGGTACAAGATACAACAAGATAGAAAAAGAAAACATTTTCAATGTTGATTAATGGTTATGCATAGTTAGATTATTTTACAAATGTGTTTTCTATCTTTGAGGATATGCTAAGATATGGTGACTTATAATATCATTATCAATTCATTTTGTAAGCTTGGTAATCTTGACCATGCTGTTAGAATTCCTGAACAAATGTGAAAGGAAAGGTAAAAGCCATCAGCTTGAACATTTACCACCATAATTTATGGGTATACAAAGTCTAGAGATATGAAGATGGCTTTAAAAATAGTTAAACATATGAGGGGATGTGGCTACAATCCTACTATACAAATATTTAATGTTCTCCTATATGGTTTAGTTCAAAAGAAGTAGGTAAGTTCCCATTCACCTTTGATAATTTGGGAGACATGGATGTTAGAGTGTAATATAGTCAACCCTCAATTCAAGGTTACAGCAAACAAGTACCAGATATTTACATCATTGAGTATTGATATCTTCTCCTGTAATGCAAGAGACAAACAATTCATCTTATATTTAGGATTGCCACAACTTTCCTCTTTTGTTTCAAATAGGCAAGTAATTAAATTTCCTTTGATAGATCATTTAAATTCTATTTCAAAGCAGATGGATAATGCTCTCAAGATTATTGATGACATGTCATTAGCAAAGGTATCTCCAAATGAGCATACATACACCACTATAATGCAAGGTTATGCATCTATTGGTGATATTGGTAGAGCTTTTGAGTATTTTACAAAGATGAAGAGTGAGGGTTTGAAGCTTGATGAAATATCATATGGAACCTTGCTTAAGGCATGTTGTAAGGCATGAAGGATGCAAAGTGTTGTAGCGGTCATAAAGGAAATGAATGTGGTTGGAATCAAGAAAAATGCCTATATTTACAACATTCTAATTGATAGGTACTCAATATTTATTCCTTATAGTCCTTATTATCTTGAATTTGATTTTTTTAGGTTACTAGAAAGACAATGACATTCAGTTCACATTGTTCTAAATAGTACTTCATAAAATTCTTAGAAAATGATCAGATTTTGTTATATATACTTTTGTGAGTAGGGTATTTTAATGTCAGCTAGGACTCATTCTTTTGAAGAAGTTTTTTTTGTGAAAAAGCATTTGGATTGTGGCAATATGAGAAAATAATAGATGTTGATAGCATCATTATTTTTTTATTGCATTTTTTGGATTTCATTGGTAGCATTCACCTGATATTAGTTGGGCATATTTGGTTTAGGAAAGTTTCATTTAGTATTGTTCCAAGTTTTGTTGATGTGATTCCATATCAGTTGTTTCCATTCTTTTCTAGAAGGAAAGAGTTAAGGTTCTTTTAGGGCCATTTGCAAGACCTTAGGAAAATAATTAAGAAGCATCTATGAATAGGAAGAAAATGCTTTATTATAAATCCTTTTAATGAACTTCTTAAATGTTAGCATGATAAATTATTACCATTGTAATGCACCTTTGTCAACAAGATGAGCTCTTGTTGCAATCAAGTGAAAGCCTACAACCTATGATCACAATAGTCCCATGAAGACACATGTCATGTAGATATGTCAGCCCAATGAAGACACCTGACCTATGGATGTAGTGATCCAATGAGAGTTTGAATTTTGGTGATTGTCACAAAAATGATTCCATTTATGTTGAAACCTTGCTATCATGGAAGATCTTCATGTGCATCCTTATGGTGGTTGATTCTTTGAAGGGCCTCTTTAATAATATCAAACTTGCTGCCCCTAATGGTTTGTGGATTGAAATTTTTCTCTTAACGATTCATTTGTGGTTGTTGATGGTGTGACTAGGCTTGAACAATAGAAGCTCCCCTACTCACTTGCACAAACATCCCAAGTGCTAGCTGAAAGCTCTACCCTTAGTATTACTTTCCATATCACCACAATGATACGCTAGAATGAAAACCACTATCGAACTACACTTCCAAATTTGTGCCAATGAAGTGAGAAAGAAAAGAATATTTAGGGAGCCATGAATAGCAAATAGGTTGTTGCATCATTCCACTCTTATAGATCTGATGTCATTGATCTCATTTGGAATCTGGGACTACATTCATCCTTTTGTGACACAAGAAATGACTCCATTTGATCGCCATGGGGAGCTTCTAATAGCAAAAGCTCCCTTGTCACTCTAGATGATGGCTTGTCCTTTAGATCACTTTCTAGGCAACCACAATGACATGTTGGAACGACAACCTCTATTGAACCATTCCACAAAGTGTGCCAATACATTTGCATAGAGACAACTTTGGGGAACTCCCACATAGCAATTGGGATGCTTCATGACCCTCTAATAGAAAAGATGCTAATGCCAATATTTGAAATCCAAAAAATGTGTCTTTCTTGAACACCATTTCTGATTCTATTGGAGGGTCACTGGGAGCTTTCATTATCAAATCTCCCATTAGTCATGATAGGTTCATAACAAATTGCAAGATCACCAAGTAGCCACCTAATGCTAGATGAGGGCTCACCATTAGATCAAATTCAAAATCACTAAATAGACGTGCTATAGAATGACAATCACTGCCAAGCATCTTTTGAAATTGCATTGGTTGAGTGATTGAAGAAGATGACCTAAGAGAGAGTCCATAGGCATTCATTGGGGGATTCATGTACATAGCAAATATCTATAGTAGCTATGTAGCATATTGATGGTAATCAATATCACTAAAACCCATTATATATATATATATATATATATATATATATATATATATATATATATATATATAAATGAATCAATTTGGTCAAAATTTTGACCAACCCTTTGGTCATGACCATAGCATCTTGGTCGTGGGATGAGCCAAAATTGGTCAAAAGTTTGACTAATTCTTGAAATTTTTCCACCAAGATTTGGTTGAAATTTTGACCAGCCCTTTGGTCATGACCATGACATCTTGCTCATGGGATGGACCAGAATTGGTCAAAATTCCAACTAATTCTTAAAAGTTTTCCACCAAGATTTGGTTGAAAATTTTGACCAATTCTTGAAAGTTTTCCACCAAGATTTGGTAAAAATTTTGACCAATAATGACAAATTAGGCTTAGAAGAAATATAATATTTCTGACCAAACCATTGGTTGAAATTTTAACCAGCTTGAGGTTTGGTCAAAATTTTGACGAAAAAATTTGTGGCATAGTGCTTGGTTTCACTTTTGACCAACATGGGTCAAAATTTTGACCAAAATTTGTCCAAAATTGGGTCAAAATTTACTAATGACATTTTTTCACTAAGCATTAAAGAACTCAAAGCTTTAGTTTTCCTTAAAGAATCATCACCAAAACTAACATTTCCACCTTTGTAGTTAATCAATTTGTAAATCTTTGTTTTATCTCCTCTCATGTGTCTAGAACAACCACTATCAATTATCCAAAAGTCATTTTCTTTAGAATGTAGAGCCATTTGAAAAAACATAGACTTATTAATCTTAGATCTCCATATCTTAGTCACTTGAGTATCAAATTGTTTATCAACTTGTATTCTAGCATAAGATTGATCATTCTGAATTGACTTAGTTTTGCAATTACTCATAACATGACCAAAGAGATTGCATTTGTAACATTTGTAATATTTTAGACCATATCATCTGAAGTAGTATTCTCATATTTTTATAACTTTCCTTTATGTGATACTACTTCATTCATTAACCTTCTACATTCCTAATCTTTAGAACTTAACTCTTCCTTAGTGACAAAGACAATTCTCTTTTGTTCCTCAACTTGTAATTTTAATTCTATGACTTGTTGATTTAAGTCCTTAGTTTCTTTTTCAAAGTTCTCTCTTTCTTTTAAGAATTGATTTTCTTGAACACTTAAATTCCTTATTTTTTTAAGTGCATGAAGAAAATCACATTCTAAATTAGTCTCAACAAGTTCAACATCATCGCCATTATCTAATTCTTGACAAGTAGTTTCTATAGCCATGAATGAAACTTCATTTTCATCACATTCAAAACTACTAGATTCACTATCTGATACACTAGCAATCAAATTCTTCTTCCTCTTAAAGAACTTCTTTTTGTTATAGAAATTATTTTTACTTGATTTCTCTTTCCCATCATCTACTTCATCATGACTATTATAAGGAAATTTAGATGCAAAGTGTCCTATTTCACCACAATTTCAGAATTTGAAAGGAAGTTTACCTTTGTATTTACTTTCTCCTTTCTTTAATTTCCTTGATAAATGCACTTCAAGAACATCAAGATCTTCTGATTCTGAAGAGACTTGATTCACTTTCTTTTCCACCTTGAATGTTATTTCTTTTCTTGTGAATTCCTACTTGCCAAACTTTCTCATTTAATAAGCTAGAAGAGCTTCATGAATATCTTCCATTGTGTACTTGTCAATATCTCTAGTTTCTTCTATAGAACATATCTTAGAATCAAATTTATTAGGAAGAGATCTCAAAACTTTCTTTGCAACATCAATATCATCAATTTTTTCACCAATTCCTCTTATGCCATTTACAGTTTCATCTATCTTAAGGATATCATCTTCTACCTTTTCATCATTACCCATCTTAAGGTCTTCAAACATTGCTTTCAAATGTTGTATCTTGGCTTCTTTAACTCTATCATTACCATGATATGTGTTTTTCAATTTGTATCATACTTCTTTAGAAGAACAGCAATGTATTACCTTAACAAAAACATCTTTAGATAAACTATTAAGTATAGCAAATTTAGCTTTCATACCAATTTCATACTTCCTCTTTTCATTAGGATCTATAGGTAAAAAATTAGGAATTGTATAACCATTAACAACTAAAGCCCAAACATCAACATTAATAGATAAAAAATATGTTTGCATCATTACTTCCCAAAAAGCATAATTCGGTCCATCAAAAATAGGAACCTTTGAAGAACTATCTTGAGCCATATCCACTCAACCAAAATCTACCCAAAGTTGTTAAACCTAATATAGGGAACCTTGCTTTGATACTACTTCTTTAAATACAAACACCACTGGGGGGGGTAGTGAATCAGTGGTTTAAAATACTTTTCAAACCTTGACACAATTACAAGTTATAAAAATTTGACACATTAGCAAGATAGTTAATGAATAATAAAGTGACACAATATTTTAACATGGAAAACACCCTAGGGTAAAAAAACACTTTGAATCTAAAACTTTATTGGCCTTTTGGGAAAATATTTTAGAGCTACAACTCCGAGAAGCACCAACACCCTATTTTAGAAACACCAATTTCAAGGAACACCAATCCTTTACACCTAAAGCACCAACTTCATGAATACAAGTACCAACTTCCAAAATGAACAAATGAGATATAAAATTAGAAGATCATCTTTGTTACAACACAATTCATGAATCACTAGTTTCAACTTCTTATCAAAAGCATAATGCAGGATATACTTCTATTCTCCTCAAAACATCCAATATCCAAATATATTTTCTTTTTCCATCAAAAGATCTAATCAAATATTGATATGAATGAATGAAGAAGCAATATATAATCCTTCTCCTATGTCTAATAAACTTCTTCAATAAAAATCAAATCACAAATATGAAACAAGAATGAGATTGAGAATTTTTAAATATCAACATTATACTTTTGAAATTGAAAGTGTTTTCCAACATAAAGGAAATATAAATTGATTAAAGCTTTCTCGTTATCTTGGAATATATCATTTTCTATAATGACAAAAATTTCAAAATGTTTGAAATATTTATCCCTTAGAACTGTAATATCCTTTTTAAAATATAGTTGGTTTATTAATTTTATATAAAGCTAAAATTTGGAAACTATTAATAAACTATTTAAAACTAAATATTTTTTAAAGATTGTAATGTGGATATATTCAGCATTTTTTATTCTAATAAATTATACACATCATATTTACTAATTCAAAATTTTTAAGTATAATTTGAGATAATTAATCTAAATTGAAATATTATTATCATTATAATTAATTTTGTTCTTAACATAGAGTCAATAATCAAATTATTTATACCATTTTTATAAAATAGAATTTTTACTTAAAATATATTTATTAATTGAACTAATTTATGAATGTAGACATTATCAAATTTTTCGACTCCAAACAAACACATTATGTAGAGCTTATATAATTTTGGTTCTTTTCTACGGGAGCTTTTTGAACCAATTATTATTAATATAAATATAATGTTTCGCCTGGACAAATTTTTTTTTAAAAAAATTACATTTATATTTGTCAATTGAAAATTATGATAAGTTTTAATATTTTATATCAATATAGAATAAAAACATCTTAATTATGACTTAATTATGTCACTTTATACACCATTTTGTTTACATTCACAATTCATCATTGTTTATATAAATAAAATAAAATATTTTTAATATTTTGTCAACAAAAAATTATTATTGAAAATAATAAATAAAATGATATATACAAATAAAATTTAAACATTAATTTAAATATATATAATAATATAAAACTTTATTTTATTTAAATTTTTATGTTATAATATTTTCATATTATTTACCAAATTTAATTAAAAGTAAAAATTTATTAATAAATTATTTAAAATTAAATAAAATATATTTTTAATTTAAATATTAAAATAAAAAATATTAGTAAATAATCTTTCAAATTATTTAAAATTAGACATGTATAATTTAATTGTGCATAATTTTCATAAAAACTATTATGCATGTTTAAAATAATAATATTTAAAATAATAATTAAATTTAAAAATGAAATTTAATTTTAAATTTTTTTTTTTTACTAAGTTAATATATAAATTCAAAATTCAATTTATTTGAAAAATATTAAAATTTTATTTTCTCATAAATTTTTTTTGGGTAAGATATGTAAGTTTATTGAAATAATAATGTTAACACTAATTTTATCTACAGTTGAATATTTTATAAACAATTTTTTTAATTTAAAGTTAGAATAACGAACAATGGTATGCCGAACAATAGTACAGACACAGCGTGACAAAGCGAATACAAGTACCATTAATTATCATGCATCTTATTAATGATTGTCATTCATATAGATTTTTATAAGTAATTGGAATTCAGTATTAAAGTTTTTAATAACTTTTTAGGAAAGGAGTTCTCAACTGAAATTATGAGGTAACATTTTTTACTTAAATGTCCAAGTGCGGAATGTAATTATTTTTATAAGTTCTTATTTGAAGTTTTTCTTTGTAAAGAAATTAAAGGAGCATTAACTAAGTTATTAGTTTAAGTTTATATTTGCTAAAAAATGAAGTAACTAATATGGTGAATACGTCATTATTTGTTAAAAAATTTAAGTTTTATAATATTCTTAAAATCATAAAAATATATTATAATTTTTTAATTTTATATAAAGCTAAATTATTCAATACTTAGAAACTATTAAGTAGATTATTTAAAACTAAATTATTTTTAAAGAAAGTATTGTAGATAAAAGTAATATTTTTAGTTGTCAAAAAAATTTAGATAACATATTTACTAATCTGAATATTTGAAGTATCATTTGAGATTATTTAATCTACATTCAAATATTATCATTATAATTAATTTTATTTTTCAAAAATATTTTTAACTAATTGAATAAATATATCAATATAGTCATTATTAATGTTTTATTACATTTATGGGGCGGGGGCCCTAGCTCGGTTGGCTAAATCTTCCCTGTTGCAGGGGGTTGGTCACGGGTTCTAGTCTCCCCCGTCCTCGTAGTACCGGTGGGCATGTCGCGCTAGCGCTATTGGTCAGTCACATTAAAAAGTTTACCCGGGGGAGCCATGCTGCACCCGATTCCTGTAGTCTAATCAAAAATAAAATGTTTTATTACATTTATACTTATTTTCAAAGAAATTATAGTGGGATGTAACTAATTTATTTAATAAGTTATTATTTAAAGTTGATATTTGCTAAGAAATTAACTATAATTATGTGTTAAAAAATTGAGGTTCTATAATATTTTTAAATTACTATTTTATTTACTAGTCCTACCTATAACTAATGTTTTCATTAGACCCCCTTTTAAATTAATTTGTGCAACTCCCAAAAAAAACATGTTCTAAAGTTTAACTAACATTTTATTTTTAAATTTCCCAAAATAGTTTTGAGTGGATCAACAAAGTTGTCGCTCGACAAGTTGCTGCTCTTTGAAGTTTGAATTTTGAAATTGAGTTTGTCCATGGCAGGCTTTGAGCCTTCGGACCCTCCAGCCTGCCCTAATCTATAGATGGTGTTGACCTTGCATAGAAATTTGGAGGGCATGATTGATGGGTGTGGGTCCGTGGAGGAGGTGGGAAGGAATCTTTTTGACCCTAAAATATTGGAAAATGGGGTCTTGAGGGCTACCCAATGGTAACTAGTCAGAAGATGACAAATAGGATATTGGGAGGTTGGAGGAATGCTCTTGTGGGATCCCAAGTGGTTAATGTTTCTAAGGAGGAACCCAGGATAGCTTACGATGCCAATGGATTGGTGATCTCCCTCTTGGATGATTGGGTGGACTATGTTGCCTCTGTTTTAAAATTTTGTGTGGCTAGGAGATTTGTGGCCTTCAAACCCATGATAGAGATGGTGTGCAAGTGGGTTAGCCAAAAATGGAAGATTATGGGTAGTGTTGATATTTCTGCTATGCCAAGTGGCCTTTTCTATTTTAAATTCTCTGCAAAGGAGGATTTAAATTTTATGCTCTCAAGTACTTGGTACTATGGGAAACACTATCTTGCATTAACAAAGTGGCACCTGGGTTTTGATGCTAGTGTGGAACTCAATAAGCTAGCTCCTATCTAGGTAAGGCTACCTAGATTACCACTTGAATTTTGGGATGAAAAGATACTAAGGTGGGTAGGAAATTCCTTTGGTCACTTTGTGACTACGGACAAGGTGACAATGCAAAAATCCAGGCTGGTGTATGCCAAATTCTGTGTGAATGTGGTATTGAATCAAGCTCTCCCAACCGTAGTTACCCTTAAAACTAAGTGGGGAGAGAAATACCAACCCATAGAGTATGAGAATGTTGGGCTTTTCTATCAGAAATGTGGGCAATTTGGACACCTTATAGTTGATTGTAAATTCCAAATGTATAAAGAGAAACAAAAGGTTGGATCCCCTGGGATAGTTAAAGAGACTGTGGGGGAACCTTTGAATACCCCAAGACTGGAGGAGGGGGGTGCTAAATTCCAAAATATAGAGGATAACATGATTCAAGATATCCCAGTTAAGAGGGTGGAGGGCAGAGTGTACCTAAAACAATGGAAGCTTTAGAGGAGAATAGGAAAATGGAAATATACCCATTTAGATGTGAGATAGAGGAATTAATTAGTTCACCACTGAGGGGGCTAAAGGAAGGAGAAATTATGGAAGAGGGTGAAATAGTGGCACACCACTCCCTTCCTAGTTTGCTAGCAAGTCTGGGTGATATGTGCTTATAGGAACATATGGAGGTAGATTGTGGTACCCAAGAATGGGTGTGCACTTCTCTAAGAGTGATAAAGGCCTCCCCTATGGAGATTGTTGCTAAGGTTATGGAAATTTTGGAGAGATTTGAAAAGGAACTAAGTCCCATCTCATTGCAGGAGAGTGAGAATGGGGAATGGGAAGTGCAGAAAAGAAAGAAAAAGGTGGGGAAGAGACCAAATTTAGGAACTTGTGGGATAGCGGGAAGACCATTTAGTAGAGTAACTAGGACAAAAAAAGCAACAAGGGACGTGGCCAGTGGTAAGTAGCTTACACTAGAGACTATAACAAGAGGTAAGAAATGAAATTTATTTCTTGGAATCTAAGGGGTTAAATAACCCCAGAAGCAATATGCTCTAAAGTAGTATATATTTTAGGAAAAAGTGGATTGTGTGTTAATTCAAGAAACAAAAATGTCCAGTGCTAATTTTGTCAGACTAGTTAGTCATGTCTAGCTAGGAGTTTCCTTTGTACATATGGATGCTAAGGGAGCCTCAGGGTATTGAAACCATGTGGACCTCGTGTTCTATGACTGGAGCTAAAATATGGAAGGACAAAAAATTTTAAATTATGGAGTTCCAAACTAGTAATAAAAAATGGGGGCTTATTAACATTTATGCTTCTAATAACAAAGTAGAGAGGAAGGAAACCTATGGAAAGCTAGAAAGGATTGTAAATATCATGAAAGATAAATAGTTAATGTGTATGGGAGATTTTAATACCCTGCTCTATCACTCAGAAAAATTAGGGGGAAATAGAGACAACCCTGAAAGCTTGCAAAATCTTCATGATTTTATAGGTAGAATGGATTATATTGATGTTGATTTGAGAGGGAACCCATTTACATGGACTAATAATAGGAAAGGAAGAGAGGTAATCCAAGTAAGATTGGATAGATTAATGGTATTAGAGAATTGGGATAGATTGGGCAATTATCTTTTGGAGAATCTCACAAGAACTGTCTCAGATCACTCCCCTCTAATGTTTCATTGGGAGGATGGTTTAAGAGGAGGATCAAAACCTTTCAAATATGAAATTATGTGGCAGTCCCACCCAAAATTTAAATATTGTATCCAAGAATGGTGGAATATAAAAATTGATGGTACTGCTATGTATAGACTAACATAGAAGTTAGACAATATTAGGAGGAATGTTAAGGGATGGGCTAAGAATTTCTTTGGTGATTTGTTTAAAATTAAAGGGGAAGTGGAGGAAAATCTTAAAAAGCTGTAAAAAGAGATTGTGGGGGGTAATAATATGGAGGCTATTACTTAGGAGAAGGAGGAATATAGGAAAAAATGGAAGGATGTCATTTTAATGGAGGAAATCTATTGGAAGCAAAGATCGAGGATTCAATGGTTAATCAAGGGAGACAAGAACATGACTTTCTTCCATAGGTCTACTTCCAATCGTAAAAGAAGAAACATGATAAATAGTTTGAAAGGAGAAGGGGGAAGAGAATATAAAAAACAAGAGGAGATGGGGAGACATAAGGTAGAATATTTCTACAAGGCCTATAAGAAGGATAACAATATAGGAAATCAGGTTATCAAAAGAAGATTGATAAATACAATCCCACAGGTTCTTGGAGACGTGAAAAAAATTGCATTTTAGGTAACGTCACAGAAGAGGAAGTGAAAAAGGTTATGTTCTCAATGAAAGCCTATAAGGCCCTATGTCCTGATAGCTTCCCCCTGTGTTTTCCCAGCATTTTTGGGAGGTTGTTAAAGGTGAACTGATATGGGCTACCAGAGATTTCTTCAAAATAGGGAAGATGTTAAAAAGGATAAATAAAACCTTTATTGCCTTGGTTCCCAAGACCCCGACACTAGTGAGTCTACTAGATTTTAGACCGATAAGCCTCTGCAACACTGTGTATAAGATATTTGCAAAAGTGTTAGTCAATAGAATTAAGCCTTTCCTAGAAAGTATTATAGGAACACCACAGAAGGGGTTTGTGCCGGGTAGACAAATCCTTGATGCAACGATTACCACACATGAAACTATACACTCTATGGATAAAAATAAAAAACCTAGTATGGCTTTCAAGTTGGATATATCTAAGGCATATGATAAGGTAAAGTGGGATTTCTTTTATGATGTTCTTGGAAGAGTGGGGTTTAATGATAGAGTTATAAACCTAATTAAGATGATGGTAGGGATGGTTTAGTATTTTTTCCTTCTAAATAGATCTCCTTGGGGTAATTTTTGTGTGGAAAGAGGACTAAGACAAGGTCGTCTACTATCTCCTTATCTTTTTATTATGGTGGAAGAGGTGTTGGGGAGGTCATTTTCTAAAATTGGTTAACACAAGATGTGTGAAAGGAATAAAACCTGTAACTACTATTGATATTGAGGTGTTACAACAATTTGTAGATGACACATTTCTATTTGGTAAATCCTCTATTATGGAAACTAAGGCTTGGAAAAGTATACTTAAAAACTATGAAGAAAGCTCAAGGCAGAAAATAAATTACTCTAGGAGTAAGCTTTACTTCTTCAATATAGAGGCTAATATGTAGAGAAGGATAAGGAACATATTATGTTGTTAGTTGGCCAACCTCCCAGATACTTATTTAGGACTACTGCTAACTACTAGGGAGGTGACCAATGAATTTTGGAACACTATTGTTGAAAGAACCCAAAAGAAGCTAGTAAGATGGAAGGAGAAGATTCTGAGTAATGCAGGTAAATTATAGTTACTCTCTACAACCCTCAAGGGTATTCCAATTTACTTTTTATCCCTCTTTAAGATTAACTAGAATATGGCTGACAAAATAGATAAAATACAAAGGAACTTTCTATGGTTAGGAACAAAAAATAAGAACAAATTAAACCTAGTTTGTTGGGAGCAGGTTTATAAATTGAAGGAAAGGGGGGGGGGGGATTGGGAGTTAGAAGATTTCATGATCTAAATAAGGCTCTCCTTGAAAATTTTGGATGGAGATTGGGAGAAGGAAATACTAATTCATGCAATATCATGAAAGCAAAATATCTCTTAAACTCCCTATTCTCCCACAATTTGTTTAATAATGATCTCCCGGGAGGTTCCAAAATTTGGATGAATATTATTAGAAGAAGGGGGCTGCTAAGGGAGGAGGTAAGATGGATCTTGGGTAATGGGCACAAAATAAGGTTCTGGGAAGATAGTTGGATGGGAAGGAAACTGCTAGTTTATAGCAAATTCAGAAGACTAATGGACAAGTTGAAGGAGGTAATAGGACAATGAATGGTGGATTATATTGACAAGGGAAGAAGATGGAAGAAATTAAAAAATGATACGTATTCCCAAGAGGATATTCAACTCCTTAAATAAGTGGAAGAATTGATGGAAGCACAAAGAATCCCAATTCTAAATCAAGAGGATAAAGTGGCATGGGACTTAACACCTAGTGGAAACTTTACAGTAAAATAAGCTTACAAACATCTATGAAGTAAATATTTTCACCCCCTAATATGGAGTAAAGTTTGGATAAGCAATCTCCTTCCCAAATATTTTTTTTTTTGGTGGACTATTCAACAGGGAAAATTTTTTACATTGGACAATCTGAAAAAAGGGGTTTCATGGTACCAAATAGATGTTATCTTTGCAAAAGAGAAGAGGAGAGTATCTCCCACCTATTTCTAAAATGCACATATACTTTAAAGATATGGGAGTTTGTTTGGGGGAAACTAGGATTATGTTGGGTGTTGAAGGATAACTTAAGTTGATTTGTGGAAAATTGTGAGTGTCCCTTTTATCACCCTAAACTAATACTTCTATGGAAAAGTGTCCCTCCTTGTATTTGCTGGCACATTTGGAAAGAAAGAAACAAAAAAATCTTTTGGGAGGAGGAAAAACCATAGGAGGTTGTCATGGGTATCATGAAGAAATTTTTTAAGGAAAATATAATGACTGCTAAATGCAAGCTACCAAAGGAAGAACCAAGTGGAAAGGAAAAAAAATAGCAGAGAGATGGGGTATCTAGGAGGGTTTCAATCATTTTGATAACTCCAAAGTCTTAAAGAGACATAAAACAAAATGGGAACCACCAACCTTAACTCAACTAAAGCTAAATTTTGATGGTGCTACAAAAGGGGGTATAGGAGTGGCAGGTGGTGTCTGAGGGATGGACATGGAAATCTATTGCTAGTATATTCTGGGAATGTTGGAGGAGGAAGTAATAATCTGGCCGAAGCAATGGCTTTGATCCAAGACTTGAAATTGATAAGGAAAATGTAGATAAAGGAAATAACCATAGAAGGGGATTCCAAATTAATCATTGATTTGGTGAAAGGAGTCTCTAAACCTAGCTGGAGTATCCTAAATGTTATTATGGATGTAAGACATATTGTAGATGGGATGGAGAAAGTCCAATTACAGTATATTTACAGAGAAGGAAATAAGGTGGCAGATGTTGCCACTGCCATGGGTTTTGAATTAAGGAAATTGACATGCTAGAGAAACTTAGAAAATTTAAGGGATGAAATGAAGGCCTTGATTGGTAAGGAAAAGGAGGGGTGCAAAAGTTAAGCATGATTTGGCAAATAATAGTTAGTGCCAATTTTGGCAACATTATACCTGGGAAGATGAAATGTGCTAATGTTAATGGAAAGTATAAGGGGAAGTTGATAAGATGGTACCATATTGATTGGATAATAAATAGGGGTGATTTGAGGTGGCAATTATTTCACTATAATGGTAACACAAGGTGAAATTTGAATTACTTTCTCTTCAAAAGTATGAAAGTTCTCAGTACCAAGGCTATCAGTGCATTCAGGGATGTGAGAATAATAATGCTAAGTATGTGTGAATCCCATCATAATTTTGATTGGGATTTCAAAACAAGCCAAAAATTGGTTTGGGAGATGATTAAAACCTCTATTGGTGTTAATCATAGAATTGATGTGATTTTGGTAATCAATATTTTTAAGAATCCCAAAGGCAAGGAAATTCAAATGCAAATTACTGAGATTGGAGGGTCAGAAACTAGTGAGGAGGAGATGGGTGGAAATTTGAATAGAGTGGAACCACCGAATATTGAAAATTTTAAAGATAGAATGGTAACCTAGTTTCTATTGAAGGAGGGGGGATTTCTTCCCTATATGCAGGTGATGGCGGGATATAACGAAAATTGTGCACTCCAATTTGTGAACAGTTGGAATGAGCGCAAGGTCATAATAAATGGCATTATATTCTAAGTTAATGAGGAAGTGATTGCAATGGCGACTGGGTTGTCCATGAGGGGGAAAAATGGTGGAAGGTCATGAAAACTGCAGATGAGGCCAGTATGAGCAACTTCTTCAAGGAGAATGAAGAACTAGTGAGGTATAGGGGAGGATTCAAAAGGGATAAGCTTCCAACTCTGTGAGACAACGTCTGCCTGGTGATTATGAAATACCTTACACTTGAAGGAAAGTTTGGAAATTACTACTACTATCACTTTCCACTACTCAATCATTTTAGAAAAAGCGATTTTGTTTCTATTTCATTTTTTCTCTTACATTCTCTAGAGGATATGGTTAATGATGTTAGGGGAAAAAGGGGTAAGGATCTATATTTTACCATTATCCACCAATGTCTAATTTTTAAGCTCTGTCAATTCCACCTTGTCCTTTGTCCCCCTAAGGTTATAGTGGTTGATAACCAACACCAAAACTGAAATTCACCCCTAAGTACTAGCATAGGTACTAAAATCTACTCCCTATAGCCCTCCCCTAGTGGAGATGTTAAGAAAAAGAAAAAGCTAGAGTTGGCTATAGAAAAAAAGGGTTATAAAAAAATTAAGGTTGAAAAACCTGTTGTGGTAGAAATTGAGGAGTCAGAAGAGAAGGGAGGGGGTAAGGGTAGGAGAAGGACGGGAAGGCTAGCTAAATCCCAGGCTAGGTACAAGCAGAAAGCCAAAAGATATAGGTTGGAAGAGGAGGAAGAGGAGAGTTCTGAGAGCAAGGAAAAGGAGTTGGAGGAGGAGAATCTCTCTAATTCTAAGAGAGATAATGAGGAAGGGAAAAAAGAGAAAAGTGAAAACTTGGTGGATAATTCCCAGGTGTCTACTTGTAATACCCTAGCATTGGTTGTTAAAGACATTACCATTGAGACTCATGTTTCAGCTAGTTTCACCCTTCAACCCATAATTTTTTGTGAGGATAGTAACAAAGTGGACACTTCCCCCATCACTATTTCCTCCTTGGTTAAAGAAAAATGTAATTTTTTTATTAACCCTCAAGTTTTACAGAATGGAATTCAATTGACAAAGACTAATGAGGGACCTGGAAAGGTTGATAAGGATGGGAACAAAATAGAGATGGAACAAAATGAAATGATTGCACCACTGGAAAAAAGAGTTAGAACATTGGAGGAGGGATTCCATTCTTTCTCTAAATTTGTACTAAAGGTCACCCATGCAGTGGCTACCACCCTCTAATTGCTAGCATAGGAGAAGGATGATTCGGGGATGGACATGGAAGATAATAAGCTCCTCTATAAGTTTCTTGCTAATGACTAGGCTCGGGTCCTTCTAACTAGGAAAGGAAAAGAAAAAGAAAAAGAATAAATTTGAATATTTTTAAAGGATAGGGTTCCTAGTTTTTGTTTTTTTCTATTGCAACATAATTGTTGATTTATTGCTATTACTAAGACTTGGGTTGGCCTATTTAAGCCAAAAAAAATTATTCAAAACTTTATAGTGTGTTTAAGTTCTATAGTTTTTGTCTACTGTGTTTGAGTATATGATCTTGAACTTTAGTTTGTTAGTTTATTGTAGACTTTTGATAGTTTTTCTTCCTTATTACTAGTGCTTTTTGGTTGATATTATCTATGTGAATGGGTGGCACCTTGTTAATTCTATAGGTGTTTGTTCGTTACCAGCTTTTTTTGTAAGGGCCAATCCCCTTGCTTTGGTTGCTTTTTATTTCAAAAACATTTTATTTTTAAATTAATTTATATTGATTTATTTCCTTTTTTGTAATTTGCCACTTACAATTTTGATGGGTTTATACTATTTTCCCACTTCAAAAAATAGAAAAAAAAAGACTAAACATCATTAATTGCATTTAATAGTATTGTTTGACATTGTACTATTTCCATCAATAACCTATATGTGATTTTCCAGGGAGGCAAAGCAATTACTAATATGTTTATTTCCACTGACTATTTTAATTCCAATTTTCAAGTGTGGCATGTCATCATGCCATCATTTCTTTAAACCTTCATCCTTATCTAGAGCCATTTAATTTTTACACTTCTTTACTCGACAGTAGAGAAAAATCAACATATTTAATTTCCCTTAAAATACATAATTTTGAATGTCTTACAAACTCTTGTTGTTCATGATAATGATAAAATGATAATAATACAATTATTAAAGTCATTGACACTCTAATCTTTTGCACCTTGAATGAAAGAGGGAGTAGTGCATTACATTAGGCAGCTTTACTTAATTATTTTTTTTAATATTAAAAGGAATTAATGTAAATTGTTATTGAATTTTCATTTGAGTTGGTTTAAAGATGAACATTTTGTTCTTTTATTTATAAGTACAAATCTTATATGAGGTTATATTTCAATATGTAGCTTAATGGATCATATCTTAGACTATAAAAACTCATATCAATTTTTTCTTTTTTCTTTTTAAAGTGCAACCTCTATGAATTCAAAAATGAATTATATTTAAAAGAAAAGGTAAGTAGCATAGGACTCATATGATTATAATATTTTGTGCTCAAACAAGATCTTCAAAGAAGATTTCAAACCCTAAAATTTAAAAATTTAAAAATAATAATGGTAGGTTTGAGGTCATGTTATGAAATCTCAAGAAGAGAAGTAGATACAAAATTATCAAAATAGAAAGTAATAATACAACTTGGATATTTTTGTGCAGCAATTCAATTTTTATGTGGAAATTTGATTAAGAAATAGGTCAATTTCTTCTCAAATTATATACATACATACATACAGTTATATAATATAGGTAAAAATTTAATATTGATAGACTTTTAAAACATTTACATCTTTTTAAGCAAATAAATTTCATTTTCAAATTTATATTAATAATATTGATTAGGCGAAAGTTTAATAAATATGTGTTTTTGAAATAAAAAGTGACCAAAACAAGGGGGTCAGCCCTTACAACCAAAAAGTTGTCAACCAACACACTACTAGAAAAACAAGTAGATAACAGTCACATATAACATCAAACTACAACTATTAACCAAAAACACAGCTAACAGAGGAACAACTTACTAAAATAGAAACTATAGTACTAAGAACACTATGATTATTCAAGACATGAACTTTTGGCAGAAAAAAAACCAACCTAGTCCAAAAACATCACACTATCATTTACATCTATCAACATAATATCTATACTAAATCTAAAGACTATAGAACCAAATATACTATTAAAGTTCAATTTTTTAAAAACTATTGGTATAATAAGTCAACCTAAGTCTATGAATAAGTTGTAAACTAGCAACTAGGTACCATCAAAAACCAATAAACAACTAGGGCTAAAAAACCCCTAGGAACCACCACATTATTTTTTATCTTTATCGTTTCCCTTCCCATCCAGAAGCATTCTAGTCCAATCCTCAGCAAGGAACTCATACAAGAGCTTATTGTCCTCCATGTCCAACCCTCTCTCATCCTTCTCCTACACAATATTTGAAGGGTGGTAGTAGAAGCATGGATAACCTTCAAGGAAATTTTAGAGGAGTAAAACCCATCGTCTAAAGATTTGACCCTTCACTCTATCTGTGCATTCCTCTCATTTTTCTCCTCCTCTTTCTCTGTGTTTCCTTTTTCAACATTCTTATGCACCTCCTTAGTCTTTGCCAATGGTTGGTTTTCATCCTGCAAAACCTGGGGGTTAGTAAAAAAATTGGTTTTTTCCTTAGCTGGGGAAGAGATGGTAATGGGGGAGGTATCCATTTTATTGTTGTCTTCATAGAGGATAATAGGCTACAAGATAGAGCTAGCTGACACATGCATCATCTCAATGGTATTGACATTACTAGCAGACACCCATGTGTTATCAGTAGAATTTTCACTTTTTTCTTTCTCCTCATTCCCCTTTTCTCTCTTGGAGTCAAAAAGTTTCCCCTCCTCCAATTCTCTTTCATTATTTTCAGAATTCTCCTCTACATCCTCCTCATGAACCCTAAATCTATTAGCCTTTTTTTTGTATCTTGCTTGCGTTTTGGCTAACCTTCTCAACCATCTCCTACCATTCCTTCCCTCCTCTTCCTTCAACTCCCAATGTCCGCCTTAACTGGCTTTTCAATTTTGATTTTTTTACTACCCTTTTATTCAACAACTGGGTTTGGGTTTTTCTTTTTCTTATTCTTATTATCCCTACTAGGGGAAGGGTGTGGCATGTGGATTCTAGTTCTAGTGCTTGTACTCGAAGGGGAATTCTGATGGTGACATTGATTATCAACAACAACAACCTTAGGGGGACAAAGGACAAGATGAAACTAGTAAAGTCTAAATATTAGACCTTGGTGAATGATAGTGAAATTATTACCCTTGCATCTTTTCTCCCTACCATCACTTATCATGTCCTCAAGAGAGTGTAATTGAAAGAATAGGATAGAAATAAAATCTCTATTTCTAAAATGGTTCACTATAGGAAAGTGATTATAATAATAAACTCCAAACCTGCCTTTGAGTGTGAGGTATTTCATGATCACCAAAAAAACATCATCCCAAGGAGCTAGTAGTTTATCCCTCTGGAAGCCTCCCCTATAGAAAATAGGTTCTTCATCCTTAGCAAAAAAGCTATTCATGTTGGCTTCATCTGCCATTTTCATTACCTTCTTCCATTTTTTCCCTTTTAGGGATAACCTAGTGGCCATATCAATAACCTCCTCATTCACTTGAAATGTGATACCATTTATGGTAACTCTATAGTCATTCCATCCATTTACAAACTAAAGAGCACAATTTTCATCGTAACCCGCCATTGCCTACATATATGGAAGAAATCCCCCTTCTTTCAACATCAAATAGGTCACCATTCTATCCTTAAAATTTTCTATCTTTTTTGGCTATAGTCGATTCAAGTCTCCACCCATTTCTTCCTCACTAACTCTTGGCCCCCCAACCTTAGTAATTTGCATCTAAACCTTCTTCCCCTAAAGCTCGCTAATAGTGGAGATATTTTTCATCAATGGCAGCACTATGATGTTGAAAATAACATTTTAGTGCCTTTAATCATCCTATGAGAAATTTTTTGAGGTGTTTCAAAATCCCATCCATTTTCATTATGGGATTCATGCATACTTTTCATAACTCCAACATCCCTAAAATCTCTAATAGTATCTATAATGATATTGTTCATACTGTCAAAAAGAAAATATTTAAACTTTCACATTATGTTACCATAATTGTGAAGTAACTCTTGCCTCAAATTGTGTCTATATATTATCCAACCTATACTATAGTGTTTCGCCATCTTTCTTTTACATCTCTTATTAAAATTGGCAAGCTTCACCTTCCTAAATATGATATTGCTGAATTTGGCATTAATCGTTATTTGTCTAGCCATGCTCAATTTTGGTTCCCCCCCTTTCCTTGCAAATTAGGATCTTAATTTTCTCCTTTAGGATATCCATGCTTCTCTAGCATGTCATTTCCTTTTAAAAATTCCCCATAGCAGTAGTAGCATTTGCCACCATATTACCTTTCTTGTATATGTGTTGTAACTATACTTTTTTCATCCTATTTAGGATATGTCTAATATCCATGATAATACTTTGGATATTCCAACTTGGCTGAGAGATTCCTTTCACCATATCAATTATTAATTTAGAATCACCGTCTATAGTTATTTCCTTAATTTGCATATCCCTAACCAATTGAAGGCCCCAAAGTAGAGCCATTTCTTCTACCATGTTATTACTTCCTCCACCAACATTCCTAGAATAGACTAACAACACTTCACCATTTCCATTTCTCAGCATTCCACCCACAACCCCCACACCCTTTCTTATAGCACCATCAAAATTTAACTTAAGTTGTGTTATTTTTGTTGGTTTCCATCTTGTCTACTGCCTCCTTATTACCTTATGTTGGGCGTTCATTTGCACGAGGTCAACGGCAGGAATCCATAGTGTAATTCATCTCTTAAAAAGAAAATCTTTTTAAGGATCCACTCCAAGGTTCAGTGTTTGTCTTGCGACGTACCAAAATTCGCTCGGTATAGGAGGAGGCCTTTGCTGGTTCCAAAAACTCTTTTACCTTGGAATCAAGTAAAATCTGTCTATTGTCTCAAAATATCACACCAAAAGAACAATATTTTTGTATTTTCTATTTTTTCAATGAATGCAACTCTAACAATGTAGCTACTATGAGGTCCTATTCTAACAGGGGGATTAGCAAAGAAAATAATGAAACTGAAAGAAAATAACATGAAATCAAATGACTTAAAATTAAAATTCCTAAATGGACATAAGCTACAGAACACAACATGCTACGAGTTAAACCTTTGAAGAAATCGGTAGGAAACCAATGAAAATAGGAGCAGCGCTTCCTAGAATCCACTGATGCAATCATCGGTGAGAATCTTTAAGAAATCGAATGATGTTTCACTCTTCATCAAATTGCAAGGCCACGGAAAGTGCGCTCATGCGAGACAAAAAGCTATGTAGACACAATTGGGTGATCTCTTCTCAAGCTCGTTACGTCAACAGAATTCATATATCTATAGCAAACACCAGAACTAAAAGATCACACAACCAAAAACAACGCAATAAACCTTTGGCTCAATCAAAATCTCATGAATAAAATCCACAAAATAATGACACATCCAGGCAAGAATAACTACACTCCAAATGCTAGCACCAAAAGCATAACTTTATTGCATAATAACGGCGGCCTTTTTTACATTTTACAATGGGGTATTTATAAGAAATCGTCTCCTCAATTTGTGTTGAGAGTGAGAGATATCTTAATGCAATAAAATGCTTTTAAAACATTTAAAATAAACTAAATATATATACAAACTAATAATTGAACTGGTGCTTAGAGGGACTCCATCCATATTTTATTCATTAATTGGATGCATGAGCCCTTTACATGTCAAAAATAATAAAAGCATGAGAGAGAAAGTAGGAGGAAGCCATCAGTCAAAGTGGAAGTGCATGGAGACACCAAAAATAGAAGCTAGCCCTTTACTAGGCATGTGTTGGAGTTAACTTGCCATCAAAATGTGCTCCCAATGCATGGAAAGTGCTATCTTTGGAACTGGCAGTCAATTGTCGGTGCACCTCTGAATTGCAGAGCTACATGAAAATGCGGAGTTGCAAAGATGCGGAGTTGCAGAGCTCAATTCGCCAAAAAATAAAAGTTCTCAATTTTGAAAATGATTTTTGGGTTTTTCTTAAATGAGGTTTTAGATCACTTTTTGTATATGCTCCATGCCCCTTTCTGATGATTTACACCCTCTTTATAGCCAATTACTCTCATAAACTTGCACTCCCTCTACTTCAATCAAAAATCTCAAGGCACCTACGTTGAATCTTGTCCCAAAAAGCCACATAAGATGAGGAGCCTGATTTGCTTTATGTGTCCAACCTCTGTATCTTTAACCTTTGTCTTTTTCCCACCTATACAATCCTTCCCGGCAAGAAACCAAGTGATCCAAATTATCCAAGACCATCAAATGTTTGCAAATTTTTCATATTTTTTCACAAATTTTCTAGGCATTTTTAAATGACCTTTTTGGAGGTCTTTTGCTCAAAATTTCAAGTCAGAACCTTCATCGGTCCCTAAAATTGGATAGCCGAAGGCTCACTATTTTAGGGACTGAAATTAGATCTTCGATTCTTCTTTCCAACAATGTAAGTGGTTCTAATTTCTGAGGCTTGAGTCAAAAGTTATGATCTTGACAAGTTGAGAATGCCATTTTTACTTGTAAAAGAAGCAAACATTAGCTTGTAGAGTTAACAATACATAGTAAAGACACACTAGCCATTCAAAAAAAATTGGAGATGAATCCTGAAATCTAGCTAAGTCTAAAATTTTGAAGCCCTAAAATTTGGCTAAGTCTGAAATCTTGAAGCCCTGAAATTTGGCTAAGTCTAGATTTCTAAAGCCCTAAAATTTTCTAAAATCTTTACCTTATCTCCGGGAGGTCTAAAACCTATCTCAAAAGATTCGTCGCATATATTAAAATATATCTTAAGTATAAGTTGACATTAATTTTTTATACTTAAACGATATATTTTAAACCCCTCTCATTTATCTAGAGATGTACACTAAGATGGAGGTGCGCAACATGCACACCAGGATGGAGGCGCACACAGATCTTGGAGGCACACATGGTACCTCCCTGAGAGGCACGCATGCACACCCCCGCGAGAGGCACACGCAACGCCTCCACGAAGGGCATGCATGTGTGCACCTTTGCAAGAGGTGCGCACAACAGCTCCATGGAGGGCGCGCGCGCACCTCCATGAGAGACGCACACATGCACCTCCACGAGAGGTGTGCACGGCGCCTCCACAAGAAATTTTTTTCTTTTTTTTTTCAAATTTTTTTTCTTGTGCTTTTTGATTTTCTGATTTTTTTGTGATTTTTGGACTCAACTTTCAAACAAAAATTCTTCTTTTGACTTGAATTGTGAGTCTGGGAGTCGAAAAGAGTAGGGGGTCCCCATTCCTAGGGAGGAATGGGGCATGTGTTGTGTACACCACAACAAATAGCCCCGAAAAAAGGAAGAAATGACCAAGGCATTTTTTCATCAGCAAACATTCCTCCGACATGTGTTAAACACCAACCAAGCTTTGAACATCCCAAGCATCTTTGGGATGACTTCTAAGTCAAAATCTCAAAACTCGAAACCTTCTAGCTCAATGTGTGCATTGTGTATTCATTCCTTTTGATGTGTCAAGCTGTAGTCAATTAGAGTTTTTTGACAACTCAAAACAATCTTCCACTCCTCCTAGCTCATTCATTTAGAATCTCCACAAAGGCTCTTTATCAATCAATTGCTTGACCAGATGAGAGAATCAGTTCGAGGGCTCTTGGCGGGATGTCACATTCTTTTAATTTTTGGCCTTTTGCATAATTGCTCCATATCATTTAAAATGTTACTTTTGATGAAGCAATAGTTTGAATTGAAGATACTCTATTTTAGGAACGTATCTTTTTCCATTTTAGATCTTAGAATCCTTCAATCTTAACACTGTCTTTTCTTCTTCTTCTTCTTCTTTTCTTTTTGAATTTTGTATCCTGAGTACGCTTACTCTATGTAGTCAAAACATCAGTGTCATTTCTTGGATTTGATCTCTTATGAACATCCCTTGCATTCCTCTTTTAGAACTTTTTAGGAAACTCTCACACCAAACAATGATCTTAGTAACCTTTTGAGGAGACCCCTCCTGCTTGAACCAGTTACAGTTTGGATCATTTCTCATCATCATTGACTCGAATTTAACAGCACCCAAAATGATCAAATCTTAAAATTTTTAAAGTGTTGAGAGCTTGTTGGTCTAGGCTTCTGATTTCCAAATTGAAAGTCCCCTAATTCCACTTGGAATGTATGTTGCTTGGTTTGTATAAAACACACAATTGTCCAAATGTTTTGACAAAAAAATACCTCCTCTTGAAATCAAGACCAAAGAGTGGTTAGTAAAGTCTTGAGAAAAATCCCAAGTACACCTTATCCCCTAGGACTAACATAACTTTAAAAAAAAAATTTTAAAAATGAACACATGACTGAAAGCAAACATGTAACACCTAACTAGAAAGACTATAAAAAAAAACTAAGAAAAGCAAACACGGAGGGCGTGCGCATGCACACCTCTGCGAGAGGTGCACGTGGAGCCTCTACGGAGGGCGTGTGCATGCACACCTCTACGAGAGGTGCACGTGGAGCCTCTACGGAGGGCATGCGCGTGCACACCTCCGTGAGAGGTGCGCGCACGCACCCTCGCGAGAGGCATGTGTGATGCCTCCAGGGAGGGCATGTGCACGCACACCTCTACGAGAGGTGCGCATGGCACCTCCATGGAGGGCATGCATGCACCTTCATTAGAGACACGCGTGCACACCTCCGAGAGAGGTGTGCGCAGTGCCTCCATGAGAGGCGCGTGCGTGCAGTGCAAGATTTATTTTTTAATTTAATTTTAAAAAAAAAAAATTTGTGTTTTTTGATTTTTTGATTTTTTTGTGATTTTTGGACTCAACTTCCAAACAAAAATTCTTCTCCTAACTCGAATTGTGAGTCTGAGAGTCGAAAAGAGTAGGGGGTCCCCATTCCTAGGGAGGAATGGGGCGTTTGTTGTGGACACCACAACACCTTAGAGTTATCAAAATGATTAAAGTTCTAGTGGATACCCCATCTTTTTGCTATTTGACATTCTTTCCTTCTTGGTTCTTCCTTTGGTACCTTACATTTGGTAATCTTTATATTTTATTTTAGCAGATTCCCAATAATTCCCATAACTACCTCCATAGGCCTTTCCTATTCCCAGAAGATTCCATTGTTTCTTTCCTTCCATATGTGCCAGCAAATGTATGATGGGAAAATTCTCCATAGGAATACCAACCTAGGATGATAAAAGGGACAATCCTATTTTTTCATAAATTGACCGACACTTTCCTTCATCACCCAACATAGTTCAAATTTCTTCCACACTAGTGACCAAATCTTTAGGGTATATGGACATTCTAGGAAAAGGTGAGAGATACTCTCCTCCTTTTCCTTACAGAGATAGCATCTATTTGTGATAAAGAAACCCCTTTTTTTAAGGTTGTCCAATGATATAATCTTACCATATTGAATAGTCCACAAGAAGAAGTTGATTTTAGGTAGAAGATTACTAATCCATACTTTATTCCATATTGTGGGACATAGGTCCTTACAAAAGAGGAGTTTGTAAGTAGATTTGATAGTATAATGGCCACTAGACATTATCTCCCACACCACTTTATCCTCATGTATTAGCATTGGGATTCTTTGATCTTCTATCAACTCCTCAAGTTCTTTAAGTAGTTGAATATCCTCCTAGGGGTAAGTATCTTTTTGCAATTTCTTCCACTTCCTTCTAGGGTCAATATAATCTGCAACTTTCATCCCCACCTCTACCTTCAATGTTTTCATTAGTCTTCTAAATTTTTTGTAAACCAGTGGTTCCCCCCATCTAATTATCCTCCTAGAATCTAATGTTTTTCCTACTACACATAATCGACCTCACCCCTTCCCTCAGTAAACTTCTTCTTTTAACAATATTCATCCATATTTTGGATCCTCCTAAGAGGTCATTATTAAAGAGATTATGAGTAAAAGAGGGGTTAGATAGGTAGTTATCTTTCATTATATTGCTCCAATCTATTTTTTTCTCCCAACCTCCATCCAATTTTAGCAAGAAGGGCTTTATTTAGATCTCTAAGTCTTCTCACTCCCAATCCCCACTCTCCTTTGGTTTGCAAACATCCTCCCAGTTGACAAGATTGAATTTGTTCTTTTCCTCCATTCTTGACCAAAGAAAGTTCCTTTGTATTATCTCAATTCTATCTACCACGTTTTGGTTTATTTTAAAAAGGGATAGAAAGTAAATTGGAATGCACTAAAGAGCCACTGAGAGTAGCTACAATTTTCCAACTTTACTAAAAAAATTCCCTTTCCATCCTACCAATTTTTTTTGTATTCTTTCAAAAATGGTATTTTAGAAGTCATTTATTACCTCCTTGGTGGTTAAAGGTGAACCTAGGTAATTATTTGGGAGGTTAGCCAATTGACAACCTAAAATATTCATGATCATCCTCTGCATAACGACATCAATGTTAAAAAAAAAAGTTTACTTTTAGAGTAGTTTATTTGCTGACCATAGCTATCTATGTAGTTTTTAAGGATACTCTTCCATGCTCCAACTTCCATTATAGAGGATTATCCAAAAAGAAAGGTGTCATCAACAAATTGCTATAACATTTCAGTTCCAGTAGCAGTGGTAGGTTTAATACCTTTAACATAGCCTGTGTTTTACTAGTTTAGAGAATGATCTCCCCAGCACCTTTGCCACCATAATGAAGAGGTAGGGAGATAGTGGGTTCTCTTTCCTTAGTCCTCTCCCCACTTCAAAATTACACCAAGGAGAGCCATTTAGGAGGACTACATACTAGATAGTACTCACCATCATCCTTACGAGGTTTATGACCTTTTCATTAAACCCCACTCTTTCAAGAACATCATATAGAAAGTCTCATCTTACCTTATCATATGCCTTAGAGATATCTAGTTTGAAGGCTATACTAGGTATTTTATTTTTCTCCATTGAATGTATGATCTCATGGGTGGTTATTGTAGCATCCAAGATTTGTCCTCCCGACACAAACCCCTTTTGTGGTGTTCCTATAATGTTCTCTAGGAAGGGCTTAATCTTGTTGACCATTACTTTAGCAAAAACCTTATAAATAGTGTTACAAAGGCTTATAGGTCTAAAGTCAAGGAGACTCATGGGTGTTGGAATCTTAGGGACCAAAGCAATAAAAGTCTTATTTATCCTTTTTAGCATCTTTCCCATTTTAAAGAAATCCTTGGTTGCCCAAATCAGTTCATTTTTAATAACCTCCCAAAATTGTTAGAAAAATGCAGGAGGGAAACCATCTAGTCCTAGGGCTTTGTAAGATTTCATAGAAAACATAGCCCTTTTCACTTCCTCCTCCATGATGTTTCCTAGAATGCTATTATTTTCCACCTCTCCTAGCACTTTTGGGATCATGTTTATCAAAATTCTTCTTATTACCTAATTCCCTAGTCTATTTTCCTTTTTGTATGCCTTGCTAAAGTATTCCACAACATTTCTTCCCATCTTCTCTTGTTCCTTATATTCTTCTCCCCCTTATCCTTCCAACCTATTGATCTTGTTTCTTCTTTTATGGTTCAAGGCTGATTTGTGGAAAAAGGTAGTGTTCCTGTCACCTTTAGTTAACCATTGGACTCTCGATCTTTGCTTCCAAAACATTTCCTCTCTCAAAATTATATCCTTCCATTTTTTTCTATACTCTTGTTCTTGTATAGCTTCTTCCAAATTATTACCCTCAGCAATTTCCCCCTGCAATTTTTTAAGTTTCTCCTCTACCTCTCTTTTGGCTTTGAACAAATCTCCAAAAGAACTCTTAGCCCAACCCTTAACATTTCTCTTTATATTATCTAATTTTTGGGTTAGTCTGTACATTGTAGTACCATCTATCCTTATATTACACCATTCTTGTATTCTATCCTTGAATTCAAAGTGGGATTCCCACATTATTTCATACCTAAAGGGTTTCAAACCTCCTTTTATACCATCTTCCCAGTGAAAGATTAAAGGGGAATGGTCAGAAGTAGTTCTTATAAGGTTCTCCAGAAAGGAATCACTCAGCTGATTCCAGTTCCCCATCACCATCAGTCTATCTATTCTTACTTGGATGAGATCACTTCCTTTTGTATTATTACTCTAGGTGAATGGGTTCCCTCTCAAGTCTACATCAATCAAATCCATTTTTCACATAAAGTCATGAAAATCTTGCAAGCTTTCAGGACAACCTCTATTTCCCCCTAACTTTTTTGAATTGTAAAGATGAGTATTAAAATCTCCCATACACATTATTTATTTTTCCTTCATAGTGTCCATTATCTTTTTCAGCTTTTCGTAGGTTTCTTTTTTTGCTATCTTATTATTAGAAGCATATATATTGATAATTCCCCATCTTTGATTACTAGTTTAGAACTCAGTTATTAGAAAAAATTTGTCTTTCCATAACTCAAATCCAATCATAGAACTTGGGTTCCACATGGTAGTAATACCCCTTGAGGCTCCATCAACATCCATATGCATGAAGGCAACCCCAGGCCAAACATGACCTGCTAGTCTGCCAAAATTAATGCTATACATTTTGGTTTCTTGGATTAACACAACATCAACCTTTTCCTAGAATATACGCTACTTCAAACCATATTATTTCTAAGGGTTATTTAACCCCCTTAAGTTCCAAGAAAGAAATTTCATTTCTTACCTCTCGTTACAAACTCCAATGTAAGCTGCTTACCACTGGCCATGTCCCTTGCTGCTTGTTTTTTCCTAGTTGCTCTGCTACTTGGTTTTCCAGCTATACCACAAGTTCCTAGATTTGGTTCCCCCCTTCTTCTTTTTATAAACCTCCCATTCCTCATTATCATCCACTTGTGGGAAAGTGGGGCTTAGTTCCTTTTTAGCTTCCACTTTTATCTAAGCTTACCATCACTTTTGCTGCTATCTCCACTTGAGAGGCCTTCATAATTCTCATAGGTGTGCATATCCTCTCCTAGGTAACATTGTCTATAGAATTTAGTTCTGTAATCCCTTATTTCTTAGGCTTGTTGGCTCACTAGAAGGGGAATGGTGAGCCACTATTTCACCTTCCTCCATCATCTCTCCTTCCTTAGGTCCCCCCAAAGGCGACCTTAATAATTCCTCTAACTTTTGTCTAAATGGATTCTCTTCCATTTTCTTCTTTTCATCTAAAGTCTCCTCCACTCTAGGTTCATATAAATATGTGTTAATCATATCATCACAATTGTTTTAGCAAACTTAATTTTAATATACTCATAAGTTTATACAATATAACTTTAATTTTTTTACATAACTAAAATCAAATATATTTCATATTACGTAAATGTTAATCTTTCCTAAAAAAAGAATCAATATATAAAATCATATCTAAAACTAATATTAAAATATTAATATTGTATATTCACTAGTATATTTATAACTAATTGTATACATATTTAACTATAATATATTCTCATGCTTTTTACAATAGGCAGGGACTCTTGCTCCAACAAAACTCTTGTTAAAAATATGTTATGGTTTATTAATTTTATATAAAGCTAAAATTTTGAAACTATTAATAAATTATTTAAAACTAAATAATTTTTGATGATTGTACACAACAATATTTACTAATTCAAAATTTTAAGTCTAATTTGAGATAATTAATCTATATCAAAATATTATTATTGTTGTAATTAATTTTGTACGTAACATAGAATCAATAATCAAATTATTTACACTATTTTTATAAAATAGAATTTTTACTTAAAATATATATTAATTAATTGAATTAATTTATGAATATAGACATTATTGAATTTTGTAACATTTATATTTATATTTATGAATTGAAAGTTATTACAAGTTTTAATATTTTATATCAATATATAATAAAAATATTTTATTTATTATTTTTAGTAATCACTTTTGACTAAATTATGTCACTTTCTACACCATTTTTTTTATGTTCACAATTCATCATTGCTTATATAAATAAAATAAAATATTTTAATATTTTGTCAAAATTATTTTTATGATTGAAAATTAATATTCAAATATTTTGACAATAATAAAAATATTTTATTATATATATATAAACAATGACAAATGCTGAATATAAACAAAATCATGTATAAAGTGATGTAATTAAGTCAAAAGTGATTTCTTAAAACAATAAATAAGATGTTTTTATTATATATTGATATAAAATATTAAAACTTGTCATAACTTTCAATTCATGAATATAAATATAAATGTTACAAAATTTAATAATGTCTATATTCATAAATTTATTCAATTAATAAATATATATTTTAAGTAAACATTCTATTTTATAAAAATAGTATAAATAATTTGATTATTGATTCTATTTTAAGAACATAATTAATTATAATAATAATATTTTAATATAGATTAATTATCTCAAATTATACTTAAAATTTTTGAATTAGTGAATATGTTGTTTATAATTTATTAGAATAAAAAATGTTTTTGAAATATTAAGTAGCTAAAACAATTGGGCTCGACCTTACAAAATAAACCTTACCAACCAATTACCAACAAATAACCATCAAAGCACAAAGACAAAAAGAACCTCCTAACCAAGCTTAACAAAAAAAAAACAGATCCAGGACAACCTAGGATCCCAACAAGGGTATCCAGCCAAAACTTTAAAAACTAACATATTAGCAGAGTACCATAACTAGAACTAGTTGCTTATAAAAAATGTTGCTTGTATCCAAATTACAATCTTTAAAAACTTTTTTTAAAAAATAATTTATTAATATTTTCAAAATATAACAATGATGCAATGTTAAAAAGCTGAGGGAAAATGGGAGACATGCCCATTTTTTTTGGTCCAAAGCCTCTTTCTATCACAGGACTATAAAGTAGTGAAACCATTATAGAACTCATTAGTCCTTGTCACTAGATTGCACATACACACCACAAATACCTACAAAATGGAAATACAAACTTGTCTTTACACTATGAAATGATCTTCTTAGGGATTAATGAGACCCCGAATTTGAGCCACAACTTGTCACTTTTGCAAAACTACTTGGCACATGATACATTGCTATATCACAAATCCAATTTGAAGCTCTTTGAAAAATAGAGAAATTGTGATAATATATTGATTTGATTGAATCCATCTATTTCCAATCCTTTTATTCACAATCTTCTTTGTGACTCTCTACCAAGAAATGCACAAATTACAAGTATACCTCATAGCAATAAAGAAAATAAACTAAACCCAAATTGTGGGGCTTGCAAGATTATATTCTTCAACCAAAAATATACACTAGGATTAAAACGAAGAATTTCAATTTTTATATATTTCTTTTTTAATAGGATCAACATGATGTAACTAAATGTCTCTTCCAACTAAAATATATCAAATTTTGTAATTTGACTAAAAGAGGGGTAAAAATTTATTATAAAAAAAAAAAGAGATACAAGAGGGAGAGTTCAACTAGGAGCTCTATCCCTATCAACAAGATCATTGAAGTCAGTAGGTAATTGAGGGGGTAATTTCCCCATATCCATAATATTACAATCATGCACATGATTCAAAGCCCATATAGACAAATAATCAACAACTCCATTCCATTCATAGGGAATGCAAGTAAATTGAATAGACTCTAGAGATCTACACAAGAGGATAATCTAATTCACAACTGAAGCTAGGTGCTAGCTACGATCTACAAATTCCTTCAAAATAAGAAGGTTTACAACCACTTAGGAGCTAGACTCACAAATAATACCACACCATCCTCTTAGATAACATTGTTCCACTACATGTAAAATTGCTAGAGCTTCAATAAGATTGTAAGCATGACAACCCTTATGCACTAAAAAAGGAAATTGGACTACACCAGAGCTACAATAAGCCACTCCCCTAATACTAGAAAGACTAAGATTCTCATGGGAAGAGCCATCAATGTTGACTTTTAGAACTCCAGGTGGGGGAGGAGACTAATGTCCCTCATGACTCACTCACTATTTCACCTCCTGCCTAGTATATCTAGGATAAGTGTGGAACCATTGGCCCATAGCTACTAGGGTCCCGCCATGAAGCTAAAAATTGAGATGATTGGGAATGTAAAGGTTACTAGGATCCATAATCCTTACTAACACATACTTATCCTGAATTATCTCTTGTAGAGAATGGGTAACCTTCCACCAAAGTTGTATGACTCCAATCTAGACATCTTGAAATATTTGTTGGTTCCTCTCTAACCAAATATTCAAAAGAATAAATGAAGGACCAACCATCCACATAGCTTGAAGAGGAGAGTTAATAGAGGGGGAACTCCCCAAGAGAACGTAGAAAGAAGACAAGGAAGTAATGTGCCAAAAAGGTTTGCCCCAAGAATTCTACTAAAGGTGCCAAATCTAGATAGAAAAAGAGCACTGAAAGAAGATATGGGAGACAAACTCCCCTCCATTGTTGCACAACATACAAAATGAGGGCCCCTCAAACCTAAACTTAGAAATATTTTTTGTGTAGGAGAACCAAGAAAATACATTAAATGATTTTATAATATCATAATTAAATTTAATTATCTTTACATTTTGAGTCAATATGAATCAATATGTAAGGGTAAAAGAACTTATTGTAATAAGTTGTATTGAATTAGTCATTTACCCATGAATGGGTAAAATGGGGATAAGAGATATCATTGTCCATACTAATATGTTTTGAATGTTCATGTGAAGTTTTAAAGGCATTTGAGTCAAATATTGTAAAATACAACTTTTCAAAAGTTGTAAAAACACAAAATAGGAAGTTGTATTGTCATAAGAGGAAGTTAAGTAGTTATGACTTCAAATGAAGGTGTAAAGACTATAATTTTTTTTAATGGTCATTCATAGGCATGATATAAAGTTGGAGAAGGATTGGAAGCATTTTGGTATCATATTTTCATTGTTTCAATCTATTGTTTTGTTGTGTTGAAAGTTTGTCCTCTTGTTTTTAGGTCTTGTATGATCATGCACAACCTAGAAATAAATGTATTTATATTATGGTATATTATTAAATTGAATAATCTTTCCATTTTTATTTTTTTGAGATGAGTTCATGAAGTATTGAGGAAGTTATCAAAGTTTTGGTGAAAGTCATTCACAACTGTCCAAACGTTAGATTCAATTTGACTACTTTTGGGAAAATAATCATAAATTTTTATTGCACCATTGGATCTTACTATAAATTGGATAAGTGATCTATAATTACCTATTATACATCATTAATGGTATGATTTCCATGGTTATCAATATTTTAAGAGTTACAGATGATTGTTTATGACTATATTTTCATGACCAAAATAAAGTTTATTTCAAATGTGTTAATGCCTCTATGACGTTAAAGAAATTATGTTCATAATTGAACTCTATGGTTGATTTGGGGTAATTTTTTGGATTTTCATGATGTTATAAATCATTATTGGTATTAGAGGTAGAATATCTTGAGTGTGTGAGTAGAGTGTTGAAGGAGGCAATCCACACTAGGACCTAGCTCAAGAAGGATTTGTTATTTTGTTTTTTCTGATGACTATTGTTGCAAGTGATTTTCCATATAGTTGTAAGAAGGAAGATATGGATGGTCTATCAAGGGACAATGAGATGGTCCAAGTTCATAGGAGATTATCTATTAGTTTCCAAGAGACTAAGGAGAGAGGCATAGAGGAGAACACCTAGGTGATGAAAACAAGTTGTTGACAAGTTGATGTAGCGTGAAGAGGTGGACATGAGGTTGTTGAAGCACAATGGATGGAAGCCATATACACTCCACTAATAGGAGTAACAAGAAAATTACTTAAAGAAATATTGCAGTGACATATAGATGATGAAAGAAGAATAAATAGGCATGAAGCAACCAAGATGAATGAAGACAAAGTTGAAGATCCCACTCAAAACATTTCTTGCAGGTTATTTTCATCTATGTTTCCAAGGGACTTCAAAACTTTTCAAGATTGGGAGCATGGTGCAAGAGCACCAAGAAAAGACATCAAAGGATTCTATAGTATTCATAATTAAATTCAATTATGTTTTCATTTTTGAGTCAATATGAATCAATATGTAAGGCTAAAAGAGCCTATTGTAATAAGTTGTATTGAATTAGATTTTGTTTAAAATACCCATGAAGGGGTAAAATGGGAATATGAGAAATTATTTTCCATACTAATATTTTTGGAATGTTTGTGTGAAGTTGTAAATTCATTTGAATCAAATATTGTAAAATACATCTTTTAAAAGTTGTAAAAAAGAAAATGGGAAGTTGTATGGTCATAAGAGGAAGTTTAGTAGTTGTAACTTCTACATGAAGTTTTAAAGGCTATAAAAAAAAATTATAATTTTATTTCATAATAATTATGTAAATTTGGAGAAGGATTGGAAAACACTAGAAGTATTTTGGTAACATATTTTCATTGTTTCAATCTATTGTTTTTCTATTTTGAAAGTTTTTACTCTTATTTTCAAGTCTTGTATGACCATGTACAACTTGGAAACAAGTATAGTTATATTATGGTAGTTTAGTAAAATGAATAATATTTCCATTTCTTTTGGTTTGAGACTATTTCATGAAGTATTGAGGAATTTATTAAAGTTTTGGTGAGAACCACTTGTAACTACCCAAAACTCAAATTCATTGTGACCAATTTTGGGAAAACAATCATAACTTGTCATTGCACTATTGGATATTTCTATAAATTGGAGAAAAGATCTATAATTACCCATTCTAAAATATGAATTTAATTGACATGGTTACCAATATTTTAAAAGTTATGGATGACTATTAATGACTGTATTTCATGACTAGAATAGAGTTTATTTCATAGTTAGACAATTCTTGATTTTCTTTTGCAAGTAATGGATAGATCAAGGGTTTAAATTTTTAATATTTAATGAAGAAGAGATGGATATAAAGGTATAATTTATTTATATCTATGGATAATATATGATAATGGTGATTTAATTAATGATGGTATTGGGAAACATGTATTAATGCCTCTAAAATATTGAATAATTTATATTGATGATGGAACTCCATGATTGATTTGGGGGTTCTTGAAGGGTTATGAAGATGCTATTCATTAATTATCCCATGTAAGACATTGGTTATGGACCACTAGCCACATGGAAAAATTACATTTGGATGAAGAAAAGTTATTCATACTTGTTTCCACCATGACACCTCAACATCTCCAAACAATTGCCTATTAAGCTCATAGTACCTAGCAGAAATAGAGTGTTTACCAAATGGGCTATCCCCCCAAGCCAAGCCATCCCATCCCTCCAATGAGAAGAACTTCCTAGAAGCTTAAATTCTAGAAATCTCCTAGCTATCCATCTCTAATCCCCTTGGAGGCCAATCTAAAGAGTTCTTTCATCTATAACCAACAAGAAGACCCAAGTGATAAGGAGTCTTATAATGAGCCACCTTATCCCATCCAATTCTAAGAAAAGAATCATAGAGTGTCTAAAGATATCAATCTAGAAAAAATCCATAAAGCCTCCCTTACATATCTAGAAAACACCTCTCTTAACCAGCTGAGCACCCTTCTTGAAAGTATATCACACCATAGATCCCCGACCTTTCGAAGGTTGTGAGGAAATAGAGTGAGGATGAATACCCCTAAAATAGTTATAAGTGATTATATGGGCCCAAAGTTGATTTTTTCTAGAGCACCCTTGCCAATAAAGCTTAGCAACCAAAGCTTGTTTACTCAAGATACCAGAGCTTAGAACAAGATCACCCTCCTTCTTAGGCCTACAAATAGTCTTCCAACTAATTAAACTCCATTTTGAATTATGAAAATTACTATCCCATAGGAATTGTCGAGAAAGATCCTCAAACTCCTTGAGAAAACTATAGATAAGAGCTTCCTATCTATAAATAGGTAAAGCTTGAATAATAGATTGAAGAAGAGTGACTCGAGCCATAGTAGAAAGTGTAATCACCTAAAAATGGTCACCTAGACTAGTAGTCCCCTCCTTAGCATTTTGGCTAAATTAATTAATCATTTTCCTAGATCAAATTTCTAAAATTTAATTAATTTGATTATAACCTATAGTTTGACCATACTATTCTAAGTTCATTATTTGATTAAAGAACATGTCCCCTTTTAATTAAATAAAATCCCCCTTTTCTTCTAACCCACTTAATGTGCACACATAAAGCATTATCTCTATTTTACAAATTAAAAGAAAAGACTCCTTTTGTCTCATATGAAAAGTCAACTCTTTGTTTAGTGGTTGACTTGTGTGTGCACATGGATCAATATCATTCTCAAACTCTGCCCTTGATCATCCATCATTTTATCTTGATCTCAACTATTTGTACACCTTTAAAAGAAAGAGCTCTCCCCTTATCAAATGATCCACACTCTTGAGTATTGTCATGTTGCAGGTGCATCATGTAAATTTTTGAAGAGCTATTGTGGAGAACTTCTACTTCTCATCTCATTCTCTCATCCATCACATGCTAGCTTGGAATCATATTACATATTAGTCTAGTTTCTTTATAATAGCTTAAATCATATAGTAATTTGTTTGGTTTGTAATACTCTCATTCTTGTTAACATAGCTGCATTTTGCATATTCATACTAGTTTAATCCACATTTTGTATTGCATTCTTGAGGCATTCTTTGTGGAAATTTGAATTTTTGCATCTTGTCTCTAAGAGAACCTCCCATTGCATGGCTTACTAGTAAGAACATCCTAGTTTTGATCTTAATCTTGTTGTATTTCTTGTATTTTCCACATTCTATCTGCATTTTTTATTTTATTTTTTATAGTCACAACTTTTAGGCAATACTTTGTCTGTATCATGCAATATTTTTTGTACTATTGTGTGATACTTTTTTGGTAAAAGTATCAAATTCTCTTAGTGAAATTTATCATCTTGGCATAGTAGGATTTTTCACTTGACTTAAAATAAAAATATTGCATGAAGGAAAATTGTCACATGGTTATATTGAGAATTATCATATAACAGTCTTCTAGCAAAAACTATCATTTCACTTAAATTTATTTTTTTTTGGATGATTTGGTCAAGTTCTCAGTTGTTTCTTACTATTTGTCAAATTTTATAGGTTTGTAACTATTTGACACAAATTTATCTTGTAGATTTTGTGTTGTTTTGGGACTAACTTGTGGGACTAATGGTTGTGCTTGTAGGTTGTTTCCTTGAAACACTTGCATAATTTCCTTGAAAAAAAATGTATTTCAAAGCTTCAAATGTGCAAGGGCTACTAAAATTTATTTTTAGGGCTTCCCAAAGCATAAATATCAAACTTTCTTGTTTTCTTTGATTCCATGTGCAGAATTCTACTAGTTATTTTCATTTTGTAGTCACATTAAATTTGTGATTGAGATTCTTTGGTAATAGGAGAGTATATTATTCACCCTTGTGGTGAATCATAAATCTTGACTTGCCTTTGGATTTTAAAAGAAAGGGGATAATTTAAGCTTCTTGGCATGTTTGGGGGAAATATAGGAGAGTATGCTCTTCACCCTTGTGGTGAATCAAAAATCTTGACTCTTGAAAGTGGATCTAATATATTTTAGTTAGAATCCTTTAGAGGGCCTACTCTTGGGAAACCAAGAGGAATGACCCAAGTGGAGACAAGAAAACTTGGGTATTCCAACCCACTATAAGTTCTAGTCTATCAAGGACACAAAATCTTGATAGACATATTGTTTGTCTTTGCTTAGTGTGATTACTTGTGGGATTGGAACCATGAAGAAAATTCTAAGAAAGAATGCTTAAGGTGCTCTTGTGGTTATGAGGTTTGTTACCTGTCACAAGGTGGGATGTCCCATAATTGGGTGCAAGAGGAACATTATGAATGGAAGCCCTTTCTAAACACTCTAAGTTAGTAGCTACCTTTTCTCTACTCAACTTCTTGGTGCAAGGATCAATCCTAGTGGATTACCTAGATCATCCCAAGATTTTACACTCACCATATGTGTTCCCTTGGTTGTGCTTATGGTACTTCCATGAAAAAGCCAATATCTCTTATGGGAAACCACTTGGTGTGAGGTAAAGGAGCACTTAGCATGGGCCAAGTTGTTGGATAATGAACTATAATTTTTAGGTAGATTGTTTGGCAAGTGTTTTCAAATGTGTTGAATTGTGTAAATGTTCTCACAAATCAAACATCTTAGCCCATGAATTAAAATTTGTCTGATCTAAAATTACATGACTATCAAATTGAAAACATGAATTTTTAATTCCAAACTATCATTTTCATAGTTCACTAGAAAACTCTCGCATAGTCTATAGAGAAATATCGTGCGACACTTTTTGTCCAAAAAAGTATCACATGGCTCTTTCCAAGTCTACTGCCTCATCATACAATGTTTTATCACATTGCTTAAGAATAACTATTGCTCCAAAGAAAAGTATTGCCTTGTTACTATAAACTATGTCATACAATACAAATTTCTATCCTACTATCACCTGGTCTTTGGAAGAATATTGCCTGGCTCATTTTGTTGTTGAAATAGAGTCTGTAGTGTGTTTTAATTGATCTTTGGTCTTTTTGCTTCATTCCTTCCTGGGCCTAGTATCAACTCTATATGTTAGGTGTTGTCCTAAGTTCAAAAGATGAGTTTAGTCTATTATATGTAAGTCTCAAAATGTCATTGATGATCACTTGTCAAACTCTAGTTACTATTCTATGCTAGCTATTTGCTACTGAGCTTCTTTCTCACTCTCTCAACAAGAGTCCCTAGTGTTGTAAATTCTTGAACACTCTTGACAATGATTATTATTGATTGTATGAGCTTCAAATTTGAAATGCTCCTATCATCCTATTAAGTAAATACATTTCCTTTCATGTCAGTCAGAACTAGGTTCCAAGTTGGTAATGGTAGTTGTCCCTCTTTTATTTTTACATAATTAGAGACTCCACCTAGGTGCCCTTGTGCACAACCTTGTGTGGAAGATCCTAATTCTAATCAAATGCTAACAACCAACATTTGAAAACCCATTTAGAACACCCTTTGACACACCCATGGGTGAAAACATTTTGACGAACATGCACCCTAAAGAAATAAACCTTGTGTGGAATATCTTGATTCTAATCAAATTCAAACAACCAACATCTAGCACAATTCACTTTACTATTTTGAAAACCCATTTGGAACACTATTTGACACACCCATAGGTGAAAAAATTTTGACCAACATGCACCCTGAAGAAATCAAACACTACTTATAAGAGAAAGCATGTAAAACTAAAAGGCTTATGGAAGTCATCCATGCTAGAGAAAGAGGTAATTAATAAGGTGAGCCTAACACTCATACACTCCATGAGGAAACTAGAAGAGGCTATTATGGAAATCCATTTGAATACATCCCCTCACTGGGAATGGTGGAAATCGCACACCTCCAAGGACTCCTAGCGTCGATGCAAGAGCATGCCCATCACCACCTAGAAAATCACAATCGAATCATGAAAGTGATGATGAGATCACTAGTGAAGATGTCATAAAATTTCAACAAGACAAGCTCACTAAAAACTTGATGCTCAAGGATTTGGAGAAAAATGGGGACCAATACTTCCAGTATATGACAATATAAGGATGGAAACTACCCAAATATTTTGATGTACAACAAATAATCAAAAAATGAAAGCCCACCGAGGCAAAAATCTTGAGAGAAGAAATGCAAGACTAAAGGAAACAACTTTCACAATTACAAACTTATAAAGAACCACCTAAAAATTCATTTGTTGAATCAATATGTGTTCTCTAATTCGATATGAGTTTATACATGCCTCCATTTCCTAAGGATATAAAGATTCTAAAATATGAAAAATATGATGGAAATGGAAACCCTCACGATCATGTGAGGCATTTGTATGCTATTAGCATGGATTTCATGTATGAAGACACCTATCTTATGTGATTGTTTCCTAGGAGTCTAAGAGGGAAAGCTATGGAAATGTTCACAAAGTTGAGTCCCCCTCTCAAAAAATTGATGAGCTTGTACGATTTTTTATCCAACAATAGTCTTATAAAATTCAACATTTTGTAACTGTATTGGACTTGTGTCAAATGAAACAAAAATAGGGAGAACTTTTTGTAAGAATTTTCCATAAGGAAAAATAATAGCAAGATCAAGAAGCTCAATTACTAGCAAAATATGGACCAATAATGGATGATTAGAATAAAAATAATGAGAATATCATATTTACATACACACTAGAGGTGCCTATATATAAAGGCATCTAGAATGACTAGGAGTTAGCAATGTGATAAGCCTCACAACTAAGCACATGTCCACAAAGAGTGGATTATCCTCCATTGAGCACAAGAGTTAGTGCAATGATGAGAGGATAAGCTTACATAGGTGTATCTCATAAAGAGATGTTGTAGACACTGTGTGCTTAATTAGAGTACAAACAACTATGTTGTCTACATGAAAACTCAAATGAATATGAAAACTCCTATGTTGTCATCAAGACAACTCATATGACTACACATACTCCTAGGTGTCTATATGATAAATAATAAAATAATTCATTTAACCTAAGTAAAATTAAGTCAATTATAATAATAATTAATTATTTACACTAACACCCCCCCTTAAGTGCAGCTTAGGGGAATACACTTAAGCTCACAAAAGCTATGATGAAAATACATGATGGGTCCCAACTACTAGGCCATGTTAGGTACCCATGTACAAATGCAATGCTCTACATATAATGTGATGCAACACAATCTCTCTTAAAATGGAGAAAGAGGGAAAACCTCATGGGAAAAACCCTCCTCCAAAAAGAGAGATACGTATAATAAACAAGATGAGAGAGAAGAAGACCCCATATGAGGAAAGGATCCCTCCCATAAGAAAGAAGAGAGAAGTCAAGGGACTACCCTTTCTAAAATATCTTACAACCTCAAGATATCTTGCAAATGAAGATACATAACCTCAATGAAGGGTTTGGTGAAGATATCTGTAACTTTCTCTACTATAGGACAATACTACAATGCAATGACCTACTCATGTATCAACTCTCTGATGTAGTGCATATGAACCTTAATATGTTTGGTCTGCTAATGTTGAACTAGATGTTTTGAGATCTCAATAACACTTTGATTATCACAATGAATGACTTTAGGTTTAGGTATGTCAAATCCAAACTCCTTCAAAATATGCTATAACCAAATAACTTTTGTAACCATAGTGATAGATCCTCAATACTCACCCTTAGTTGAAGAAAGAGAAATATTATTTTTCTTCTTACTCTACCAAAAAATGGGGCCAAAACCAAGATGAAACATGTAACCTAAAGTAGACTTGTGAGAATCAAGATCTCCTACATAATCTAAGTCTGTATAACCAACCAACTAAAGTCCAGTACTTGCTACATAGTGTATCATATGTGTACGAGTACCCTGTATGTAGTGCAAGATGCATTTGGTGGCCTTCCAATGAAGCTCATGTGGCTCTTGCATGAAGCAAGAAATCATGCCAACTACAAAAGCTATGCCAAGGTGTGTATGTGTCATGTTAATGAGACTCCCAACCAACTATCTATACAATGTTGCATCAACAAGTGGAGTGGAACACTTGGCCTCTAACTTAACACTTGAAAGAAAGGGAGTATGTGTAGGCTTACAATCACTCATACGAAAGTGAGAAAGTAAATCAAGAGCATACCTAAGTTGAGAAAGTGTGATCCCATCTGAAGACTATGTGATCTCAATACCAAAAAAATAATAAAGTTAACCCAATTTTGTCATAGCAAATCTATCCTACAAAGAAATCTTGATACTGGAAATGATGAATGAAGTACTTCTTATAATGATCAAGTCATCTACATAAAGCATGAGTATCAAGTGTGAGTCATCCCTCTAAAGAATTTAGACATTCAAATTTGAATGACACTTGGTGAATCCTATTGAGAGAAGAAAGGAATCCATCTTGGCATACCAAGCTCGAGGAGCTTGTTAAAGCCATAGATAGACTTTTTCAATTTGCAAACCAAAGTAGTATCCTAAATGAAACCCTGCCATTAATCCATATAAATCTCTTCAAGAAGATCACCATTCAAGAATGCACTCTTCACATCCATCTGATGAACAACCCAACCATGAGTTACACCAATAGCTAGTGTCAAATGAATGGAGTTCATCTTAGCTACTGGTGCAAAGGTCTTGGTATAGTCAATGCTAGGAACCTATGAGAAACCTTTGGCAACAATTCTAGCTTTATGTTTACCCACACTTCCACCCACTACAAACTTGGTTTGATAGATCCACTTACACCAAACCAACTTTCTTCCCTTAGGAAGAGGAAATAAGTCCCAAGTGTTGTTTTTCATTAAAGAGTTATATTCTTCCTTCATGGACTTTTCCCATTCAAGAATCCTTAATGCTTCCTTGAATGACTATGGATCTAAAGAAATGGAAATATATGCATGCGGAAATGATTTGTGTTGTGACCTTTTCCTCCTAGTATCTAAAGGATTCACCATCAATGAAATTGTCAAATCAAGTGTTTGTTGTGCCCAACAAGGTCTGGTGGAAGAAGAAGAAGGAATATCCTCAACTGATTGTAGACCCTATGAAGGTGGTGTCCTATAAGTCAAAGTTGAAGGAATATCATCTTCCAAGTCATAATCATCACTATCATCACTTTCCATGATGGAGGAATAAGGAGTTGAAGGAACCAAACTTGGACAAGTCTCTTCAAAGTGAACACTCCCTTCAAAAAATATTTCATGTGTCTTTGGATCCATGAGTTTGTATTCCTTAATGTGATCAAGATATCCAAGAAATATACAAGGTTTTCTTTGAGGTTCCAATGCCTTTTATTTTTGTGGGGGTATCCTTGCCCATGCTGGATGAACAAAAGCTTTAAAATGTTTTACACTTGGTTTTCTACCACACCAAGCCTCAAAAGGTGTAATTCCATCTAAGGCTTTATGGGGACTTTTTTTTTGGATGTAATTAGTAAAACACATGGCTTTTGCTCAAAAAAATTGATCTAGATACTTATATTGAAGCAACACCATTTTGTTGTGGAGTGTATGCAACTGAATTTTGAAGATCAATACCCTCATGAGTACAAAAGTCTATAAGCCTTGAGTTCACATATTCCCTTCTATTATTTGTTAGAAGAATCTTGATGGCTTTCCCCGATTGCTTCTCAACTTGAGCTTTGAATGTGATAAACTTATCAAACACTTCACTCTTATGAGCAAGAAAGAAGACCCAAGTGTAGTTTGAAAAGTCATAAATGAAGGTGAGAACATAGTGAGCCTTTCCAAATGATGGCACTAGAAATGGGCCAGCTACATCACTATGAACCAATTCAAGAATAATAGTAGCTCTCCAAGACTTCTCCTTGTCAAACTTTTCTTCAGAATGCTTTCTTGCTTCACAACATGTACGTACACCCTCTGAATACTTGACTTGAGGTAGACCAATGACCATAACCTTGTTGCTAATTTGTTCAAGGTAGTAGTAATTGAGATGTCCAAACCTCTCATGCCATAGTTTACTCTGTGAATTTGAGTGGGTCAGCAAGGCAAGGGAAGTGGACTTGGGCACAAAATGAGAAAAATAATAAAGTCTTGTCTCATGATTAGCCTTTCCAATTTCCACCATAGAATCATCCTTTAGAATTTTCACCACAATTGAATTAGGAAGGAACTCCATTTTGTTGCCACATACATAGTGAGTTATTTGGTAGATTGAAAGAAGGTTGGTGCTAAGGTTGGGAAAATAAGAACATCTTTGAAGATGCCATTTTCCAACTTAACATTTCCTTCTCCTTCAACTTCCACTTGAGTGTCATTTCCCACATATATGTAAGGTACATTTGATGGTTTCAAAGAGGAAAAATGCTCCCTTGAAGCACCCATATTATGTGTAGCTCCTGAATCAAGAACCCATTCCTTAGAATTGTTTGCACTTGCTACCAGAGCTTGTCCCTTAATTTTTGAAGTGGTTGAAGAATACTTATCCTTATATGAATTTGGTACATCAATTTTATGTTTCCTCATTAATTTTATCAACTCATCAATTTGTTTATCCTTATGCTCATGTTCATCATGACCATTCTTCTTGCAATAGGCACAAGTTTTCTTCTCCTTTTTGTTGAAGTTGTGTTCCTTCTTATTGTCTTTCGAAAAAGACTTGCCTTACTATAAATAAGATTGTTGTGTAGAGGAAGATTGATGAATAGAGGAAGATTGTTGTGTGTCATCTTGTGGCTTAGCCTTCCACTACTTTTTCTTCTTGTTGGAATTTTTACCATCTTGATTCCCTTGATTAGCTATTAAGGATTTGGTCTTGGAAGACTAGAGAATTCTCATACTAACTTTTCATTTTCTAAGACCAACATTCCTAAAAATGACTTGAATGAAGGCTTAGTGAAGGCCATACCCATTTTTAACTTGTGAGTATTATAACTAGAAACAAAAGTGGCATATTCAAGAGGAAGATGAGTCATCACATGTTTGATCAACTTTCCATCCTTGATGGGTTCACCACAATCCTTAAGTTGTGCCCTATAATGTCTACTTGGGTAAGATAATCTTTGATGGTATCAAAATTCCTAGGATCTAATTTGAGAAGATTGTCCTCAATGGTGTAGGCCATATGTTCATCTACTACCCCATAAAATTCTTTAAGTTTATTACAAATTCTATTGTATTGTTAAGGTTCCTGATGTGATATTTGATAGGGTTAGAGATATTATTTAAAAAGGTTCATAGGGCCATTTCTTGTTTTGATGCCTAGTCTTCTTTACGATACCCATTAGCATCATCATCAGGTTTCTTTGTTGCACCAGTTACATAATGCAATAGACCTTTTTTAACCAATGGTTTCTTTATCTTTTCTTTTTGAGCAGCATAATTATGTGGTGTTAACTTAGAAAAAGAACCCATAATGCAAAAGAAACATCAAGGAGACACAAGAACACAAGACACACCCCCTTTTTTACTCAATGAAAGAACCCCCCCAAATGAATGCGTTGGGAACTTTATATGTATTGTGTTTACAATAGGCCACTTATCAAAATAAACAAAAGTGAACTTCTAATTTTTCTATTTACAACCTCCTCTTGGAGTTCAAATCTGGTACTCAACAATGTAGCTCATTTATACAACAATTTTGAAGTTTAATCAAAGCAATACAATGTAAAAAAGGACCTATTTTTTAAAGTGATATTTCTATCCATACGAACCTATAATCTAATTATATATCTAGAAAGTAGATGAATAATTAAGCACTTTCAAAAAAATGAAATCTAAAAATGTGTCTAGATGAGCCTGTATTAGCAGTTGAAGTTGCAAAATATAGGATTGGATAGGTACAGTCACCAAAAACTAAATTTTCTAACAAATTTAAACACCAAAACCAAAAAATAATAACACCACTAAAAAATTTAAGAAATTCTAGCCCAAATCAAAAAAATTGCACCTGATTTAGAGACCGGATGATTGAGTTGTGGCCTCCCAAAGTTGGACTGTCAAATCAAAATGGCATTGGTGAGGGGTCTATAGCAAAAATTGCTAGGTTAAATTTGATGTCCAAATATTTTTCATGACAATATAATTGGTCCTACTGGTGATAGTCAAACAACCATCAAATTTTAAGATAGTCAAAATGGTGACATCAATAAAAAGGGCCAATTTGGCTGATGTGGTAGAGTTGTATGATGATGTGGTAGATATGTACTATATAGATAGCCGACTGTACATTGACATGTCTAGGTTATGTGGTGGGTGATTTTATGCCATGTCAAATGTTGACTATGTTTTCAAGCAAGCGTTGAGTGGTCTAGTTGACGTGCATGCAAGACATGGCAGTGCACTATGGTAGGGCTCTACAAATATGGAGCTCTGTCAGTTGTTGATGTGGTAGGGGTTGCATTAGTATGGAGTTGCCACATGAAGCTACTAGAGAAAACATGGCAGCCTTACATGGTAGGAGGTATAGATAATGGTCGAAGATGGGTGAAGTTAGTGATCACTATTTGAAAAGGTCACCAATGTTGGGAAGTAAAAGTCGACAGAGCATTGAATGGTGCCCAGCGGAAGGTCAAATCACTAGTGGGAGGTTGTTAGCAGTGATTTTGAAGGTTGGAAGTGATGTGGGATATCAATCCCACATTCACTACAATACACCTTTCTTGGTGTTTAAAACCATAGGGCCATGGTGAATGAAGTGGCTTGGAGGCCGTCGATTATATTAGAAGTCCACTAGGTTGTGTATTCTGCCATGGAAATTTCTAGATGTTGCAAAGTGCTAGTGGAATAAAGAACATTCTGGCTGCAGGCACCAAGATTTGACCACCTAGTTTGCCTGCAATAAATGCTCCTCTATAGGCCTAATAGGTCAAATTATTTTTGAAAAAAATACAAAAAATCTAGAAAAATTGTAGAGATGGAATATAAAAAATGTAGATTTGAAAATAAATTGCATAAAGCTAAAAGATCATACCAATTCCATAAATTGGGCCTTTACATTCTAGTTTGCAAAAGAAAAATTCCTCAAATTTGACTATAGCCTAGGGTAGGCAAATTTATAGTCAAAATTTACTGAATCAACACTCTAGATGCAATGGTGAGGTCTACTTTGGCTCTAAACACTCTCAATAACTACATATGTTCTAGATTTGAATCATGGACATTTGAGAGTTGAAGAAAAAACGGTCTTTAATGGCTATGTGAAGAGAAGCTCCCTCAGCTCTAATACCATGTAAGAATTTTTCTTAGGGAAAAATAACACCAAGATCAAGAAGCTCAAGCACTAGCATTAAATGGACCATTAATGGATTTTCAAAATAATAATAATGAGAATATCATATATACATACACACTAGATGTGTCTGTATATAAAGGCATCCAGAATGACCAAGAGTTAGCAATGTGATAAGCCTCACAACTAAGCACATGCCCACCAAGAGTGGATTATCCCCCATTGAGCATAGGAGTTAGTGTTATGATGAGAGGATAAGATTACATAGGTTTATCTTGTAAAGAGATGTGTTAGACACCATGTGCTTAATTAGAGTGTGAACAACTGTGTTGTCTACATGACAACTTAGATGAATATGCAATCTCTTGTGTTGTCATCAAGACAACTCATATGAGTATGCATACTCCTAGCTATCTATATGATAAATAATAAAATAATGCATTTAACCTAAGTAAACTTAAGTAAAGTGTAATAATAATTAATTATTTACACTAACACTTTTTGCAACATACCTTTAGAGATGGGGATCCTTATACTCTAGGTAACCTTGGCAAGTTCTAGAAGCTGAGAAAATTGACATATTTTTGAACACACTTGTACTAGAGCTATACTTATACTTAAGAAACTAGTTGTTTACATCATTCAATGCAATGGTTGAGAGTGCATGTCACATTGAGGATGTTTCTATCAAGAAGGGTGACATTGTTGTGAACAAAGAGAAAAATGACAATGGAAATGGAAAGGACAAAAAAAGCCTCAAAATAAGAAAAAATATGTTGTCAATGATGGAGTAGTAGATTCTCCTAACACCAAGGAACTTTTAAATATATGACAAGAACAAAAAGTTTACAAAAAAATGATGTGCTTATACAATGATGGTTGAACCTTATGAAGTGGTCTTAAAGACCTTGATCACAAAAAAATTGGTGACATTTTTAGACAATTCCCATCCCTATGACCCACCCACTAGACCTCCTTGGTGACAAGAGGATCATATTTGCAGTTATCATAGAAGCAAAGGTCATAACACTGAACATTGTTTTATACTCAAAGATGTTATTCAAGATCTCATATAGGCTGGTAAAGTTGTCACATATGGTCTTGTTAAAAATTTTGACCATAAAGATTTCAAGCAACCCTTTCCTAAATGTGAGAAAGGTGAAACCTCCAAGGCTCACAAGAAAAATCACAATGCCAAGATCAACTATGCCTATGCTAAAATAGATAAATTTATAAACATGATTGAACCCATTGAGTATCTTTGCATAATGAATTCCAAATCTGACAATTAACCCAACTATGATGCTAAGGATGAACAACCCAAGGTTGTCTTCAAAATGAGAAATGCTCCTCAACAACATAGGAATACCCTACCTAAAATGGTCCTTTGAGTGGTAGAATCTTCCTCTTCATTGAGTGAAACACTTAACACTGTCACTAAGGGCAATCTAAAGTTTTCCTAAAAGTTTCTAATGTTCCTAAGAATGTTTCATCCTCTAAACAAGAAACTACTTTAGAAATCTCCAATTATGACCTTGTTAGCCAACTACAATGTACCTTGACTCAAATCTCCATTTTTGAGTTGTTATAATTATCCCCTTTGCACAATGACATCCTTGAAAAAGCCTTGCATTCTTCTCCGTAGATATTGATGCAAAATGATTCCAAGCTATGGTGAACCATATCTCTTCAGCTCACTACTTCACCTTTTCTAGAGAAGATGATAGAGATCTCAATCATCCCCATAATCTCACCCTCCATGTTGAAGTCCAAATCTTTTGTACTTGCATTTTCCAAGTCTTGATAAATAATGGTGCAGTATTGAACATTATCTCATTCAATGTGATTCAAAAATTAGGTATGTTTGAATATTCTATTAACCCTAGGTGCAAGATTACTATCAAAGCCTATGATGAGGTCAAAAGACCTTCTAAAGGTCTAATTTTGTTTCCAATTAGAGTTGGTCCAGTTGAGAAAGATGTCATTTTCCAAGTCTTAGACATACCACTTGCGTACAATTTTTTGTTGGGATGACCATGGATTCATGACATGCAAGCAGTACCTTCTACATATCATTAGTGCATCAAGTTCCCTTTTAATGGTACTAAGATAGTTGTCCCCAATGATAACTCAATGTCTATCAATACACTATCTACTATAGAAACATTGGTTCTACATAATCGCTCTTCTTATGAACATCTAATAGGGATTCAAAGTCTCCTAATAGGAACTCATATGTACTAGATGTTGTAATAGACTCTTAAGAAGGTCCATCCTCTAACAAGGAATATTTATATTAGTACATCATCTTGTGGGCATCATTCCCACCAAGATTTTCCCTCTGATCAAGGGTTTTCCTAGTTAACAAATCTAGTGTAATTGTGCATATGCATCTTAGTATGGTTGTTGTTTACTTTGATTAAATGGTTAAGATTAATTAAGGTTGACAATTATTTTAATGTAATAACTTATTCACCCCCCCTCTTATTTATCTTGGTGGAATATTGTTTCTAACAATTGGTAGTAGAGCATCGCGTCCTTGAAGATAAAGTTTAACAACTTTGGGAGATTCATGGTGAACATATTCAAAAAGGATAGTCTAAAGTTTGATGGAATAAATAATGATAGCTGGAATAAAAAGATGAAGATACATCTATTGTGTAGAGGTCTAGGATATTGGATCTTGACAAAATTAGAAAAGAAAATTATTGTTGAAAGTGCTTTGGAAGCTTGTATTGAGGAAGAGAGAGAACTTTTCATGTGTGACATGAGAGCTAGAGAAGCACTATTATCTACACTTTCTAAAATTGAGTACAACTAGATAAAATCACTTGATACTTCTCATGAGATTTGGAAAGCTCTGGAAAATATTTTTAAAGGTGATGAATATTCTAAGAAAGTGAGGTTACAAAGCTAGATTTTTTCATTTCAAGATGCTAAAATGATAGAAGATGAATCTATAATAACATATGTATGCAAGATATTATAAATTACTACAAGTATTAGATCTCAAGGAGGAACCAAGCAAGATGACGAGGTGATCTAGAAGATATTGAAGAGCTTAGTGCCACCATTTAAGCAAGTAATTCAAATGATATATTTTTTGATCTCTTGTACCAAAGATTTCACAAAGGAAATATTACTTGGGAGACTTGAAGTAGTTGAGAATGAGCTTAGACTATCTAAATAATTGACTAGAACATAAACAACTTTTAGTGCCCTAAACATTTGACCTAGTTTATTAAGGAGCACAAGTGCTAGAAGAGATTTTGCTAGCAATAGCAGAACTGATGAGGATAGAAAGATAGAAGTGTTGGAAATATAGAAGGAGTAATTGAGAGGGGGGGGTGTGTTGAATTAGTTACCACCAAAATAAATCCTAGATCCCTTACATGTCAACAATGAAATTTTAACTAAGAAATTTTATTGCTACTAATATTTGGTAAACACACAAAAAATGTTGTAACTCGGTAAATGTAGAGTGTGATTTTTTTTTATCAAATCTTAATATATTAACAGTAATTAATCTTGAAAGCATAAGAGAAATAACATGAACACTTGAGACACTAGGATTTAACATGAAAACTCAATATGTGAAAAACCACCAATGTAACTAGTTACTATTTTTCACTCTTCTAAAGTGAGCCCTGTTAGGAGCCAACCTAGTTAAAGGTTATGAAACACACTATTAGGTGTGACCTTGTTAGAGGATTTAACCACCCTATTAGGAGTGGCCTTGCAAAAGGTCTTAAAACAATTCAATGGAACTATCACCTTGTTAGGGGATTTGCAACTAGCTATTAAACCAATTTTGATAAGATATTTTAGATCACTGCTACAATGGTTAGAGAGTAACAATGAATTGACTTGATTGTGATGCAACTAAATTGCTGATTACAGATCTCTATTTTGATTCGTACTTGATCCTTCTTGATTGAATAACACTTTTTTTCTCCACAAGGATATCTATTTATCCTTCAAATTTGCTCTTACTCTTTCCTTCTTAACTTAACCAACACACTTGCACACACACTAGAAATCTCAACTTGACCTTTCATTTATACCATCCAGATTGTCAAGTAAGCCCAAATTCAAATTACAATAACCAATAATCATCACCATAGTCAGCTAGAAAAAATACTTAAAATAATTAAGGTTCTTATGTCAAAATAACAAAATCCTTCATTGGTTGACCCTGCTCGGTAATCACTAGTTCTAAGATGATTTCCTATGTTAACCAACAGAAGCTTGGTTAACATTGTAAACTTGCAAAAATCCTTTGGCAACTGAGTGAACTCCATGAACATTGACTTTGTCCAACTTTCCTTTGCTAATCATGTAAACTTGATTAACACAGTTTCCTATGTGAATTCTTTTTGACACTCGAGTGAGCTTGGTAGACACTATCTTCATAAAGTAAACTTTAGGAACACTCAGTAGACAAGGAAAACTATCTTTTTGACCAAGTGAGCTCAATAAGCATTGACTGACAACTGATATGACATTTGTGTAACATCAAAGATAACACACAATTAGACAATTATATTCAACAATCTCCCTCTTTGGAATTGATGGAAACACAACATGTCATAGCACAATAAAATTTAAGAACAAGACTTTCTCTGATAGAAAGTTTCTCCCTCTTAAATTTTTTACCATATACAGTAATCTCCCTCTATGAAGGAATTACATAACTTGTATGACATTATACTTCTCCCTCAGAAAGATATGAACAAATTTTAGAAATATATGACAGTAATCTTCTCTCGCTTTGACAACACATGTCAAATTAGTATTAATATACCTTGAGTACTAATTCATATGCAATATTCTCTTGACTATGCTACATCAACTGATTGATCTTCAACTTGGTTTCTACTAATGCATCACTAAAACTTTATTTAGTGAGATTAAGATAGGGGAATGATCCCTAACTTACCTCTTAGATACAGAAATGCATCCTTAGGTAATGGCTTGGTGAATATGTCTACAATTTTTTCTTTTGTATGAACATATTTTAATTTGATTTTATTTTTCCTACACCAATTCTCTGACAAAATGATATTTTATTGCAATGTGCTTTTTTTTGGAATGCATCACTGTGTTCTTTGATATGTTAATTGCACTGGTGTTATCACAAAACATGACAACTAGTTCTTTGATCTCAACCTTCATGCCTTCCAATAACTATTTAAACTAAACAATGTTAGAACAATTTACTATTGCTGCAACATATTCTGCTTCTACCATGGATTGGGATGTGTAGTTTTGTTTCTTGCTTGTCCAAGATACCAACCTTTTACCAAGAGAGAATGCTCCACCACTTGTACTTTTTCTATCATCAAGATTTTTTACCCAATCAGCATCAGTGAATACCTTTAGGTCTGAGTTTCCTCCAAGTTTGTACCATAAACCATAGTCTTTAGTACCTTTTATATTTCTCAAGATTCTTTTGATTGCTTATCATATGATTTTCTCTAGGTTTAGCTATGAATCTTGCCACTATCCCAACTACTAAAGCAATATCAAGCCTTGTGTGAACTACATACTATAATTTTCCAATCATTGATCTATATAAGGTCTAATCTACCTCTTTGGAATCATCATCTTTGGTAAGCTTTAGTCCAGCACACGTAGGGGTACCAACTAGTTTTGAATCTTCCATTCCAAACTTCTTGAGTATTTCCTTAATATACTTATATTGAGTAATGTAGATACCATTCTTGTTCTATTGTATCTATAACCCAACAAAGAATTTTATCACATGAAACATGAACATTTTAAACTCTTTGTTCATTTTCTCTAAAAATTCTTTGCATAGATCATCATTCCCTATAAATAGAGTGTCATCCACAAATATCTCTACCAATACAATCTTTTTATCTAGTCCTTCCTTGATATACAAACTACTATTATCATTAGTTCTCTAAAAACCAATCTATTTAAGGTAGTTGTGTAACCTTTCATACCATGCTCTAGGAGATTGTTTTAAACCATATAATGCTTTGTGTAATTTTCAAACCATGTTCCTTTTGTATGGATCAATAAAACCTTCTAGTTGTTTAATGTATACTTCTTCATCAAGAGTAGCATTGAGAAATGCAGATTTAAAATTCATCTGATATACTTTGAATCCTTTATGAGCAGCATATGCAAGTAGGGTCCTAACATCTTCTAATCTTGCAACAAGAGAAAATGTCTCACCATAATCAATTCCTTCTTCTTGAGAATAGCCTTTACATATTAGTCTCACTTTTTTTCTTAATATTTGTCCATCTTCATTCAACTTATTTCTAAATACCCATTTTTTTCGAATCACATTTTTATCTTTCGGTCTAGGTACAAGGGTCCAAGTTTTGTTCTTCTCTATTTGTTCTATTTCTTCATTCATAGCCTCAATCCAACTTTTATTTTTCAATTCATTTTTAACACTTCTAGGTTCAAAATCAGCAAGTAAACATGTACGTTTTAGCTTACTTCTTGTCATAGTACCTTCTAATTTATCTCCAATAATCTGATCAGGTGCATGATGGCTTTTGACATACTTGGCCAATATAGGTTCATTTCCTTTTGAATGAATTGCACTATCTTCATTTTGAATTTCAACTTTTGGCTCAGGTTATTTAGACTCAGTAGGCATTGGCTTGGTAGCTTCAAAATGTGACTCAAGTCCTTGTGACTCAGTTTGAACTTCTTGCAACTTGATAGCTGAGGAAGACTCGGGAGGTGAAGTCTCCTTATTGTTAGATGTGTCTGACAATGTATCAGGTTCAAAGTAAACAAATCTTTTGTAATCTTCTAGTTCCTTTTTGCTTTCTTCTTCAGTCTTTTCTACAAACTCATCAATTCTCACATGTGCACTTTCTATGATTTTATGAGTAGACAAATTCAAACATCTATATGCCTTACTTCTGCAAGAATATCCTAAGAATATACCTTCATCACCTTTCACATCAAACTTTCCTTTTCTAGAATCTTTCAAGATATAACATTTGCTACCAAATAATTTCAGGTAACTTACATTGGGTTTGTAGCCATACCATAATTCATAGAGAGTTTTATGTGAGTCCTTCTTCAATTGAATTCAATTCAAAGTATGAACCACGGTGTTGATGGCTTCCTTCTAGTATTTGATAGAAACATTTTTTTCAATCATTAGAGTCCTTGCACAATCCATGATGGATATGTTTCTCTTTCAGCTATTTCATTTTGCTTGGGAGTACTAGGGGCTAATACCTATCTTTTAATTCTTCTTTCAATGCAAAAGTTATTGAATTCATTGGAGATGAATTTTCCACCTCTATCTGATCTTAAGCATTTCAATATTTTCTAGATACCATTTGAATTTCTCAAATGCTTCTAACTTTTCTCTAAGATACATAATAGTCATCATTCTGGAATAGTTATTAACAAAAAGAATAAAGAATTTTTCTCCACTATAACTTTCTATTCCAATGGGTCCACATAGGTTAGTATGCACAATTTCTAAGACATCTTTAGATTGATATTTTTTGTTCTTAAAACTAGTCTTTTCCATTTTGCCAATTTGACAACTTTTGCATAATCTTACATCTGATTTCTTCAAACTAGGAATACATCTTACTTTTTTGAATTTACTTATCTTGACCATATTATGACATAGTGTTCTGTGCCATAACCAATTTTTTTCCATTTGAGCAATAAAACATGAGAAATCACCAAGATCAAGATAAAATAGGTTACCTTTTGTTTGTTTGCCCAATCCAATTAGATTCCCTTTGTCATCTAGCAATTTTTCCTTGCCATGCATGAATTCTACCTTGAATCCAATGTTGATTAGCTATGCCACATTCAGTAGATTATGTTTTAGTCTTTTAACCCAATAGGAATTATCACATACAAGTTCATTGGTTAATGAGATTCGACCTTTCCCTTTTATGCAACAAGGTTCATTGTTTCCAAACCGTACACTACCTCCATCATAGTGTTCAAAGTGTTCAAACTTTGTTCTATCTCCAATCATAAGATGTGAACATCCACTGTCTATGATTCATGTGTCATTTTTATTGACATGAGAGATAAGTGCCATGTTATCTTCTTATTCATCAAAGTCATCTTTTACAACAATGTATACTATCTCATCTTCATTGTTATCAGAATCTTTAGCCATAAAACAAGTCTTCTTACCTTTGTTCTTGTGATTTTTGAAATCCTTTTTACCTTGGTACTTGTGACTCTTCTTATCATCCTTGCTTTCTCTATTTGGGCACCTGGCAGTAATATAACCAATCTCTTCACATGAAAAATAGATTAAAGGAACCTTACCTTTGTACTTTCCTCTTCCTCTAGAATATTTCTTTGCAAGTAAAGCTTCAACAACTTCATGATCACTATCAAAACTTTCCTCTAATTCCTCTTCACCCTCTAACTAAATGTCCTTTATTTTCTTGCCTTTCTCCTTGAGTGAAAGTTTGGCCTCAAATGTAGATTCAATATTTTTGGAAGCTGGAACATAATTGTCAAAGTTGTCTAGTTCAAAAGCTGTCAATCTTCCTACTAAGGTATCCAAACTTATCTTGTGATTTGGCTCACACCTCTTTTCTTGAATAGTAGATACTCTAATTGCATAGATAGGAATCAATATTTTAAGAATTTTACATACAACAGTTTCATCCTTGATTTCTCCTCCAGAAGCTTTGATTGCACTAATACTAGGTTTGATTCTTTCCACATATTTGGCAACATTTTCATCTTCTCTCATTCTCATTTGATCAAATTGTCCTCTAAGGCTTTTTTCTTTGGCTCTCCTTACATTGTCCTCACCACCATAGATTTCCTTTATCTTGTTCCACATATCAAAAGTAGTTTTGCAGTCTTTGATCTCATTAAATTCATCATAATTAAAAGTAGATGCAATATTAATCATCATGATGTTATGGTTCTTTTTCTCAACAATATCTCTAACATGTAATGTACCAGTAGGGGTTGTATATTATTCATCAAGGTATTTCAAGCTTGAATCACTAATGATGGCTAGATGAAGTCTCATGAGTCATTTCCATGCGAAAAAGTTATCTCTATTTCACTTTGGAATCTCTCTCTTGTAAGACATCCTGATCTTTAGCTTAGGTCCTGAAAACCTTTCCTGCAAGCACCAAAATCTCTGATACCAATTGTTACAAATATAGGAGTAAATAAGGGGGGGGGGGGGTGTTTAATCAATTACCACTAAAATAAATCTTAGATCCCTTAGATGTCAACAATGAAATTTAAATTGAGAAAACTTATTGTTGCTGATACTCGGTAAACACATAGAAAATGTTCTAACTCAGTAAATGTAGAGTGTGATTTACTTTTATCAGATCTTAAAATATTAACAGTAATTAAACTTGCAAGCATTAGAGAAGTAACATGAACACATGAGACGCTAGGATTTAATGTGGAAATCCAATATGGGAAAAACCACCAATGTAACTAGTTACTATTTTTCATTCTTCTAAAGTGAGCCCTGTTAGGAGCCAACCTAATTAAAGGTTACAAAATACACTATTAGGTGTGACCTTATTAGAGGATTTAATCACCCTATTAGGAGTGGCCTTGCAAGAGGTCTTAAAAAAATTCAATGGAACTATGACCTTGTTAGAGGATTTACAACTGGTTGTTAAACCAAATCTATTAAGAGATTTTAGGTCACTGCTACAATGATTAGAAAGTAATGATGAAATGACCTGATTGTGATGCAATGAAATTGCTGATTATAGATCTCTATTCTAATTCATACTTCATCCTTCCTAATTGAATAACACTTTTATGCTCCACAAGGATATCTTCTTATCCTTCAAGTTCACTCTCACTTTTTCCTTCTTAATTCAATCAACACTTACACACATATTGGAAATCTCAACTTGACCTTTCATTTATACCATCCAGATTTTCAAGTCAGCCCAAATTCAAATTACAATAACCAATAATCATCACCATAGTCAGCTAGAAAAAATACTTAAAATAATTAAGCTTCTTATGCCAAAACAACAAAATCCTTCATTGGTTGACCCAGCTTGGTAATTACTAGTTCTGAGAGAATTTCCTGTGTTAACCAATAGAAGCTTGGTTAACACTATGCACTTGAAAAAATCCTTTGGCAACCAAGTGAACTCATTGAACAATGACTCTATCCAACTTTCCTTTGCTAACATTTTGAACTCAATTAACACTATTTCTTGTCTAAATTCTTTTTGATGCTCGAGTGAGCTCAGTAGACATTCTCTTCATAGAGTAAACTTTAGGAATGCTCGATAGACAAGGAAAAATATCTTGCTGACCAAGTGATCTTGATAAGAACTGACTAAAAACTGATATGACATTTTTGTAACATTAAAGACAACACACAATTAGATAATTATATCCAACAAGAGGGAGTAGCCCTTCTAGGAAGAAGAGAAAAGGATGGTAAGAAAATCTTTAAATGTTGGACTTGTAATGAGTTTGATCATTATGCATCTAAGTGTCCTAAAAGAGAGAAAAAGCATAAGGGAAAGTTTAGACCTAGAAGAGAGAGAGAGAGAGAGAGAGAGAGAGAGAGAGAGAGAGAGAGAGAGAGAGAGATTGTTTATATGCAAATGAAGAAGATGATTATGATGAACGAGCAATAAGTGCTAGTAATGATGAAATAAGATTTGTAGCTATTAAAGAAGAAAGTCTAGAGGAAATGGCTTTGGTATCATAGGTTGAAAAAAAATCTAATCAGATAATTGATAGTGGTTATTCACATCATATGACTAATGATATGAATAAGTTTGTTGACTTCAAAAGTCATGATGGAGGAATTGTCAGAGTTGGAAACAATGCAGATTTCCATGTTAAAGTTATTGGATCTATAACTGTTGATGATAAGATTAACACCAAGGATGTATATTTTGTTTATGGTTTGAAAAAAAATCTTTTGAGTGTTGGACAACAATTGGATAAAGGTTATTAGTTATAGTTCATAGAGAAGACATGCATGATCTAAAAAAAGATGAAAAGGTAATTGGAACATGAACCAAATCTAGAGGTAATGTATCTCAACTAAATCCTATTGAAATAACATGTTTGGTTGCAAAGGTAGATGACAATTGGTTATGGCATAAGAGATTATTTCATATAAGTTTTGATAGCATTGTGAAAACTAGTAGTATGTTTGCAGTTAGAGATTTGACTAAAATTGTAAAGCCTATTAACACAATTTGCAAGGAGTGTGTATTGGCAAAGCATTCTAGAACTTATTTTCCTAGAAAGACGTTTACTACTATAGCAAAGTTGGAGATTATACACACAGATCTTAGCGGTCCTATGAAGACTAAAGGATTCTATGGTGGAAGGTATTTCATGATTATAGCTGATGACTTTTCTAGAATGATGTGGGTTGCATTTCTTAAAGAAAAATCTAAGGCATTTGATAAGTTCAAGATATTCAAGAATAGAGTTGAGAATGAATCAGGTATGAAGATTAAATGTTTAAGATTAGATAGAGGAGGAGAGTTTACTTCAAATGATTTTAACATCTTTTTTGAAGCTAATTGAATCAAAAAATAGTTTTTGGCTCTGAGAACCCCTGAATAAAATGGCATTGTAGAGAGAAGAAATAGGCTAGTAATAGAAGAAGCAAGATCTATGTTAGCTAAGAATGATGTATCCAAGATGTTTTGGAGAGAAGTTGTGAATACAATAGTCTATCCTATGAATAGAGTGCATGTTAAGAAAGACACAAACAAGACCCCTTATGAAGTATGGTTTGGTCATTCACCTATAGTTAAGTATTTCAGAATTTTTAGTAGCAAATGTTACATCAAAAGAGATATGATGTTGGTAAATTGGATTCTAGAAGTGATGAAGGTATGTTTCTTCATTATTAATTAAAAAATAGAGCTTATAGATGTTATAATCTAAGAACTAAGAAAACTATTGAAAGTGTGAATGTAAGAGTTTATGAGAAATTCAAGATAAAAGAAAGAGTAGTTGATTACAATTTTAATGATGAGAATGTTGTTACAAAACCAAGGAATGATGAATTATTCTATGAGACTAACAATAATTTGTATAATTAAGGTGAGAAAAGGTAGGAAAAAAGCTTGGAACCTTCAACAAGCTAAGAGTTGAGACAACAACTCCTACTTCTAGTAATAATATGACAAAGAATCGTCCACTTGAGTAAATCATCAGAAGTAGAGATAGAGGTGTGATGACAATAAGAAGAATCACTGAAGAACTATGTTTGATATCTCAAGTTGAAAAAAAGAATGAGGATGAGGCATGTAAAGATGACTATTGGAACCAAGCTATGAAAGAAGAATTAGATCAGATAGTGAAGAATGAGACATGGGAATTGGTCTCTAGACCAACAAACATAATGTGATAGGAACAAAATGGGTATTCAGGAACAAGATGAATGAAAAAGGTGAAGTTGTAAGGAACAAAGAAAGATTGGTATGTAAAGGTTACTCATAGTAGGAAGGAATAGAATATGACAAATCCTATGCTCCTATGGAAAGAATAGAAGTAGTAAGGTTATTCTTAGTCTATGCAGCACATAAAAAATTCAAAGTGTATCAGATGGATGTCAATTTAACATTTCTAAATGGAGAACTTGAAGAAGAGGTATACATAGAATAGCCTAAAAGTTTTCCTTTGATAGATGACAAGGACATGGTATGCAGATTAAAGAAAGCAATGTATGGCTTAAAGAAAGCACCCAGAACTTAGTATGCAAGGTTGGACAAGCATTTAACTAAGCTTAGATTTAGTATAGGTATATCAGACAATAATCTATATTAGAAAAAAATAGATGATGGATTGATTATTTTGGTGATATCATATTTGGAGGAAATGATGATGAAAGTGACAAGTTTGCAGAAGAAATGAAGAAGGAATTTGAAATGAGCATGATAGGATAGATGAAATACTTCATAGGATTATAGATTATGTAGGATAAAGAATGAATCTTTATTTCTTAGACTAAGTATTTGAAAGATCTATTGAAAAGGTTTGGTTGGGAAACATGTAAACTAGTTGGAACATCTATAGTAATTGAACACAAGTTATCTAAAAAAGGTGAGTCATCTACTACTTAGTAGAAGAAGTATAGAACTATGATTGGAGGGTTGAAATATCTAATTGACACAAGGCTGGATATAGAAAATGTAGTTGGAATTTTTGCAAGATTTCAAGCTAATCCTAGAGAAGCACATTATATAGTAGTCAAAAGGATATTTACATACCTAAAAGGAACACTAGAGTTTGAATTGTGGTATTATAGATCTAGTGATTTCAATTTATATGCTTATACTGATGCTGATTAGATAGGAAATATGGATAAAATAAAGAGCACTAGTGGTGGAGCCTTCTTTCTTGGAGGAAGATTAGTTTCTTTGTTAAGCAAGAAGCAAGATTATATCTCACAAAGTACAATAGAAGTAGAATATTTTTTAGCAACAAATAATTATAATCAAGTTGTTTTGATGAAGTAGATGCTAAAGGATATAAGGATAGAATTTAGTAAAACTATTTTCATACATTGCAATAACACAAGCATAGTGAATATGTCTAAGAATCCAGTATTGCATTCTAAGACTAAGCACAATTCTATCAAATATCACATGTTGAGAGAGAAAATTGTAGAAAAGGAAATTATATTGGAGTATGTAAGCACCAAAGAGAAGACTACAAATATTTTCACCAATCCTCTTCCCAAAGAGACTTTTGAGTATTTGTGAGGTATGCTAGGGGTTATGACCCTTCCTACATCAGAGTAGATGATGCAAGAGTGCATTAGTCCTATGTTATAGGGCACTATTATTTGTCTAGACTAAATGCTAATAATTCTTATATGGGGGAGTATCTATAATGGAAAAATTTATTTAGGACTATTGTTGGATGCTATTTTGAATAGTGTCTTTGAACACTTGAGAGCAAGTCAGAGACAATTGTTGCAGAGATTGATGGTTGTTGAAACCTTTGACATTGATGTCAATGGGGGAGAGATTACAAAATTAAAAAATACTTTGATATAGAGTACATTGAATGGAGAGATTATAGCTGATATAGAGCACATTGAGGTATATCAATGGGGCTATTGGTTGATGAAGAGGATTTAAAAAGAAAGGATAATAGTCTTTTACAGTTGGTATTTTTGGAACTAGATGTTTTTCATCTATGTTGCCATCAATGACAAAGGGGGAGATTATTGGAAGCATGAATGCTGATGATATTTCAATGGGGGAGTATTGTAGAAATATGATTAGATTATTATCATGATGATATGTTACATTAATGACTGTGTTTGTCATTGATGTCAATATAGTAGTTTTTTGTGGTATTTGACATAAGAACATCAGTAAAGATCAAGTTGGTATTGACAAATTGTTGAGAATTTTCACTAGGTGAGGTTAAATGGAGATACTACTAAGTGTCTAGTATATGAAGATAAGCTTAGAAGCATAAGATATTAAGTCTAGAAGAAGTTATGCAAGTTTTGGTGAAGACTATTCTGAGATAGAGTTTATAGAAGCATGTTTTGGTAAAAAATTTATATGTCTTAGCAAAATTGATAATTTAAGAAGTGAAAGTTAAAGATTTGTAGAAGACATTTTGGAGATGGAATGGCTAAGCTCACTCATCATGATATCACATGTATAAAAATGTATTCAAGTTACAAGGAAAAATATTAAGGTTATCACTAAGTGTAAGGTGGTCCTAACGAGGTCCTATAATAATTAAGTGAGAAGGTGTAATAACTGACTCAGGGAATTGTTTTATCAATTTGGTGTAAAGGAAAGACATTTTCCTTTATCATAAAAGGATATATGAAGAATATAAAGATAAGAAGAGTAGGTGAAGTTGGAGAGAACTTTGTTGTCAAAGTTTTATTGTGAGATCTAAGTTTTGATATTTGGATTTGAGGTTCATGACCTAGTCTACAAGGTTAGATAGTGATTGGTCTAGTTAATAGGACAAATGAAAGAAGTTGAAGTACAATATATATATAATTATTCTACAAGGAATAGTTGAGAGATCAGTTGGACATTGAGTTTAGTGGTCTTTCTCTAGAAGTTGTTTGGACAATATGTCCTTCTACCTTGTACAACTCCTAGTAGGGTTGGCACAACTCCCAAAAGGGTTGGAATGTCCTAACAGGAACTCATGTGTACTAAATGTTCTAATAGAATTCTAATAGGTTCCATCCTCTAATAAGGAATATTTATATTAGTACATCATCTTGTGAGCATCATTCCCATTGAGGTTTTCCCTCTAATCAAGTGTTTCTCTAGTTAACAAATTATGTGTAATTGTGTATGTGCATCTTGGTATGGTTACTATTTCCTTTGATTGAATAGTTAAGATTAATTAAGGATGATAACTTTTTAATGTTATAAAAGATTCACCCCCCTCTCAGTTATCTTGGTATACTATTGTTTCTAACAAAACAAAGGATACATTAGACAAAATATTGCTCACTAATGGGAAAGCCTATCAAATGTATCTTATGAATTAGGGGTGGATGTCATTCACACCTATGCAACCCAACTGAATGTAGGCAAAGAGTCTAGTGTAGGGTTAGACAAATTTGGTTTGCAAAATACTCTAGTGGACCATGTTGGTCCCTCTAGGTATATTCCTAATCTAGGTTCTTTTTTAAAGTTTACTATAGGCTCAACTTCTCATGTTAGTGGAGATGACTCCTTTTGTATCAACAACCTTGAAGCTTCCACATCACTCTCCTTGATTCACCCTGATCTCAAAGATTGGTCATTTCAACATCAAAGATCTAAAATACCATCTTTTCAGAATGACTATGAGATCTATTGCCACCTAAATGCCATTGAACCCATAACTTCTTCCACTAGTGAACCCATGGTTAGCATGATGGAATCAGATATCAAGTACCTTAGTCATAAAATTAAAAGAAAAAATAAGTGGTCAAATGGTAAAAACCACTTTGTGGCTATTACGAAATCTAAAAAAAGTTATAAAAAAAAAGATGTATCCAATGGTGAAAACCTCCTTGAGGTGCTTGTGGATGAGGTATTCGGTAGTCTATCAAGCTATTTTTAGGATAGATCTTTGGTTCTCATTGAGCCTACACTTCCTATCAACTTAGGGATAGAGGAGTATCCTAAAATTATCCATGTGGCTCATCCATTGTTAGCTAAAGAAAAATAGAGTTTTTCCAAGTTACTTCAAGACAAGAAGCTCAATTTTGAATGAACATACTCAAATATGCTAGGAATTTATACAAAATTATTCATGCATCATTTATCTATCTCTCCTAGTGTAAAACATGCTAAACAACTAAGAAATATACATCCACATGTAGCCCTCTTGGTCAAAGCAGAGTTGGAAAAGCTCCTAAGTGTAAATTTTATCAGAGCTATTGATTGCGTGGAGTGAATTTCCAACATTGTACCTATGTATAAACATGACAAATCCATTCACATCTATGCTGATATCAAAGATCTAAACAAAGCATTCCCTAAAGAAGAATTTCTACTACCCAACATAGACATGATAGTGGATATAATAGCAGATTATAAAATTTACTCCCTAATGGATGGTTTTTCTAGGTATAACCAAATTAAGATTGCTCTAGCTGATAAAGAAAAGATAACCTTTACATGTGCCTAGGCACCTTCTACTAGAATATCATGCCCTTTGGGCTCAAAAATGATCGCACTTCATATCAATGAGAAATGACCACCATATTCCATGATATGATGCATAAAAATATGGAAGATTATTTTGATGAGACACTAGAAAATCTAGAAAATGAGACTCACACCTTGATGACCTTAGTTTGATCTTGGACCATATGAAACAATTTCAACTTTAGTTGAATCTGAAAAAGTGTGCCTTTGGTGTCACATCTAGAAAATTTCTAGGCTACATTATATCAGAAAAAGACAATGAGGTTGATCCTAAAAAGGTACAAGCAATCATGGCAATGCCTCATTGAGGAAATATTAGTCAACTCAAACATTTGTAATCCATTAGAAGATTCATTTCTTAGTTGCCTAATAAAGATCAATCTTTTAACAAAATTTGCATAAAGGCTCTACTAATATTTGGAATAAATATTGTCAACAAACTCTAGACTAAATCAAAGGGTACTTGGCTAAACCTCATGTACTAATGTCACCCATAATGGGAAAACCTTTGATTTTGTACATATCATCTAGAACTTCCTCTCTGGGAGCAATATTGGCACATAGTGATGAGGCTAGAAAAGAACATGCAATATACTACATTAGTCACACCTTAGTGGCTTATGAGATGAACTATAACAACATTGAGAAGGCTTACCTAGTAGTGGTTTTTACTTCTCAAAAACTTAGGCATTACATGTTGGCACATACAGTTCACCTAATTTCTAAAATTTATCCCTTGATATACTTGTTAAGAAAAGTTGTGCTTATTGACCATCTAGCTAAATGGATGATGATTCTTTTAGAATTTGACATTCAGTATGTTGAATGCAAAGCTATCAAGGAATAAGCTATAGTTGAGAAATTGGCTGATTTTCCAATAGAGGATACAATGCTTAAGTTTCTAGATGCCTCAATTATGTACATCACTGAGATAACTTGGAAAATGTTATTTGATGGTTTGTATACACAAAATGGAGTTGGAGAAGGTGTCTTTTTTATTTCATCTCATGGTTATACAATCCCAAAACCCTAAAAACTCATATTCCCTTACACCAACAACATTGCAGAATATGAGGCATTAACAAATGAGATCAAAATGGCTCTTGAATGGAGAATCACTGAATTGCATATCTATGGAGATTCCCAACTTGTCATAAATCAAGTAAACAAGGAATATAAAACAAAGGATGACAAGTGTATACATTACAAGAAGTTGATTGATTCTCTAAGGAACTATTTCACTCTTTTAACATTCCAACAAATTCCTAGAGTAGAAAATAGGGATATCGATGCTATGGCTACTTTAGCATCTTTCCTCTAGTTGCAAGAACATAAATCATGATTTGAGTTCCTGGTGGAATAATTACATCATCCTGCCTATGATTCCTTGGATAACCATATGATTTGCACTATTTTAGGTCATGATTCCTCCTGCTATGTGGCTATCTTCCTTTACTTTCATGATTAGGTTATTCCTAAAACCCTCACGTACAACCCAAAGTGCCAACTCCTCCACAATGCCTCACATTACACTTTGGTCTCTGATGACTTGTATAGAAAGAGTTTAGATAGAATGTTTCTTAGATATTTAGAGCTAGAAGAGTTTGAAAAGGCAGTCACTGAAGTTCCTGATAGTATTTATAGGGCACATTCCAGTGGCCTTGCACTTGCTCAAAAATTGCTTGGGGTGGATTATTATTGGCCAACTATGCAAGTTGAAATTGTTTGCTATGATAAGTCCTATAAGAAATGCCAACTTCTTGGAAACTTAATTCATGCTCATGGACATGAGCTTATTCCCCCTATGACATATTGGCCATTTCAGTAATGGGCCTTTGATTTAATAGGAAAAATTCATCCAAGTTCATCTAGTAAGCACAAGTTCATCATCATAGCAACTAAGTATTTCACCAAATGGGTTAAGTTTGTACCACTATCTACTACTATAGGAAGGAAAAATCCCTATTTATATTAAACTGTATCATTTTTTGTTATGGCATTCCTTCCTCCATTGTTATTGATAATGGAGGATAATTCAAGAACAAGGACCTCAAACAACTATGCATGAAATTTACAATCAAACAAAATTGGTCCTCCATCTACTAACCTCAAGGGAATGATCAAGCTAAGGCCTCCAATAAAAAATTTCTGAAAATATTGCACCAAATGGTTCACAAATCTGGGAAGGACTAGCACTTATAGATCAATGTAGTGGTATGGGCTTACAAAACTACCATCTATACTCCCATAGGGGTCACGTTGTTTGCTTTAGTCTATGGTTTTTAGGTTTTCCTCCCATTAGAAGTTGATATCTCCTCATTATGAGTCTCCTTACATGGGTTGATAATCAATGAAGACCATAGGGCTATAGGAGGACAAAAACAAGAAACTCTTGATGAACACCGCAAGGCTTCTTTTGATCACATGAGAGCTTATTAGAAGGCATGTCTACTTAGTATAAAAATAAAGTTCATCCTCATGAGTTCAAGTGGCTAAACTTGTTCTTAGAGAAAACCCTAAGAATCAATAGAACTTAGAATAGAAAGGGAAGTTTGAACCTAATTGGTTGGGCCCGTACATTATCACAATAGCATTTGGGTCTAGTGCTTATGAGCTTTCCACTTCAAAAGGGGAACAATTGGTGGAGCCTATAAATATCCTACTTCTAAAGATGTTCTATGCTTACAAGCTCACCATTTAGCTCTTTTGTACATACTTATTGATCCTAAAAAAATTATAAAAATTATAAAATTTCATGAAAAATGATCATCTTAGTGAAAACCTAGCAATAGGTGCTTTGATGTATAAACAAAAAAACTAAAATAAATATAAATATAAAAAAAGTCCTAAAAATAATCTACCAAGTGGTGAAAACCTAGAAACAAGTGCTACTTGAGACCCTTGTGCATATGTTTATAAGTCTCAATCATTCACTCTACATCACATTTCTAAGCCTGGAATTGTTCCATGTTCTCATCTCGAGGGCATAGCTACTTAGCCTATTTGATGTCTCCTTGTGCATTAGGGTTTCTTTAGCAACTCACAAAACAATGTTTCTCAACAATACCCCCCTTGACATCAAATTTTTCTCAACATTTTTTAAATAGCTTACCTATAGTCTCTGATGTCACGATATTTCTCACTATCATAATCAAGTCTTGAAGAAATGGCCAAGTGACTTACACACACACACTTAAACATTTAAATGGCTAAGCTATGGTGAACTTTATCTTCTTTGTGTTATGTCTATGATGATTTCTTTTCTATGTGTTCTCTCCCTAATAGTCTTTTGAGGATGTCATGGACTAAAAGACTAGGGGCATAGGGCATGTTTTCTTTTTTTCTTCTTGTGGGTATACTTTGTTTGTGTATAGTGTTTAGAGCATTCATGCTTGTCCTACTTGACATTTTGACTCACAAACACATCATCTTTGACTATTTTCACAGGATTGCACTCAAGGGTCATCCTAGTGCTTATGCCTTGATACAAGTGCAACCTTGCTATATTAAACTTAGGGAATCTAATCACGTAGTCATCTTGACATACATGTCTTTGATGCTTAGATTTGATTTCCACATTCCTATTAGATATCAATCATATTTATATACTCATAGTTTTACTACTGATGGTTGAATGATCTCATGATGTCCCTAAAAACTATCAATGATGAAATTAGAATCTAAACATTATGTTTTTCTTACTAGTAAACCACTTTGTATATTATTTTGTATTTTAGGTTCATTTTTTAGCATAGTCTTGCATTCCTACATTTAGGGAGAGCTCCCTCTTCATCTTTTTTGGACATGTTGGCTAACTACTTTAATGTCTTCTTCACTTTCTTCTTTATCATGTCTTTTCATCTTCTTAATATTTTTCTTCACTTCTTTCCTATCCTATCATCACAATGGGTTAATTTGAACATCACATCTAATCTATCAAAGTGTTATATTTTTCAAAACATAAGTCTACATCATACATGAGAGAGATCGATGAGCATATTTGTAAGAATTTTCCTTAGGACAAAATGAAACCAAGATCAAGAAGCTCAAGAACTTAGCACAATATAGACCAATAATGTATGATCATAATAACAATATGAAAATGAATAACTATTTTATACATACTAGAAGTGCCTATATATAAATGCCTTTGGAATGACTAGGAGTTAGCAAAGTGATAAGCCTCACAACTAAGCACATGTCCACCAAGAGTGGATTATCCTCCTTTGAGCACAAGAGTTTTTCCATTGATGAGAGGATAAGCTTACATAGGTGTATCTCTAAAGAGATGTTGTAGACACCATGTGCTCAATTGGAGTACAAACAATTGTGTTGTCTACATGACAACACAGTTGAATATGCAAACTCCTATGTTGTCAAAAAGACAACTCATCTAACCATGCATACTCCTAGGTGTCTACATGACCACTAATATAATACTGCATTAACATAAGTAAACTTAAGTAAAGTGTAATAATAATTAATTATTTACACTAACACAACATGAGCATAAAAAAATGCATACATGAGCAAGAAACTTAAACATCAAATGAAAACTTAAAATATTGAAACATCCATCAAATTGAAACAAGTACACGAGGCTATCAATCAAATCCAATATATATATAAATAAATTTGTCACTATACATATACAATGTGAGATCCAAAATCTTGATATCAGTCTCAAAATACATGGGGTATGATTAAAAAATTGTCATGATGCATCATGCCTAGACCTAAGACTGACTCACTCCCTCTATAGCTGGTGGTGGTCATAGTGGAGGAATCTATCTCATATCAAGTGGTTGTATTGCACCCTCTAATCTACTAGCTCACTCTAAGTAGTTAGGAAGTCCTTGCCTTGGTGGCACCACACCCTTGTAGGTGGGATAATAGTATGTGGCTTATGTGCCATGATGTGATGCCTCTCACCTATTAGCATCTCGCTCCTTGTGAAGCTCCTCTCCTCATGCTCGCTCATCTATGAGGTACTAATCTCAAACTACAATAGCTACCCATGATGTTTTTAACTCTACCTACATGGCTCAAAGTTGAGCATCTTGATTATCATCTGCTACTAGCTACTTTGTCTACATCTCCACTTGCTCCACTCTCCAATATCTTAGTGATCATTGCTCCTCCTCCTCCTCCTCCTCTCTCATGGCCTAGCGCTACATCTTCCTCCTCCCATCATAGGAATTTACCCCAATATCCATCTATCTACCTTTTCCTCCACCTTTGTCACAATCTGCCCCATCTCCCCCCTATCCTACTATTGTGAGTCGAGAATCTGACTAAGTAAACCATAGAAATAGATGCCTCTACCTCTCATATAAATATGCCAAATCAACACCTACATTGGTCACCTCTGGCCTATAAGCCCAAGGCTCTTAAACTAATGCTACTATCTCCTAGAGGGTTGTGTGATAGTCCTACATAGGAAGCTAACCCTTTGCCTCCTCTCCATGGTATTGTGCATACGTGGTCATCTCCACTAAAAGCACCTACCAATTTGCAAACTGCTGCCATACTTGGCTGATCACAAGTCTCTCCACAATATCTATATATCTACCAACTAGGGGCTGACTATAGTGCATATATTATAGCTCCCAAGAGTCAATCTATCTATGGTACCATTGGTATGGCCACTATATAAAGGAGGTAACCTCATCTAACACCCATCGATGATATGTAAGATCTCCATTATGTGTCTATGACACAAAACCTCTATATCTAAATATGTAGGGCTAGCTATGCTCTCACAGTTGCACCTATGGTTAGATCACAACAATGTGCTCCCACACCCATATCTAAGCCAACACTACTCCACATGTCCAAAAGTGTCCCTCACCATATATGATCTTGTGTAGCTTATGATACATAACTTCAAGGGTTTTTGGTACCAATGCATTCCTTCATGGCTACCCAATCAAGTCCACTACTAGCCTCCCCCATCCTAATGGGAAGCCCTTTTGGCCCCTGTCAATAACTAGAGCTTGAGAAACTAGAGAACAAATCAAGCACTATAGTGGGTAGTCATCACCATACTCATCTATAAGGCACTCCTAGCTTAAATGGTAGTCTAAAATGGTAACATCATGGAACATTTCTTGTACGACTGCTTGCCCCTCTATTGAGGTCTAATCATAATAAACCTATGACATATAACAAACCTTGCATTAGTATACCTCACATGGATATCAAAATCTAAAAATACAAAAGAGCAATCAAACAAAGAAATCACTAGATCACCATAACATTGTACTTGAAGGATGTGATATACATCCTCCAAAGTGATTGTCACCTCTCTAGTAGGCAGGTGAAAGGTGTTGTGCTCACTATGTTAGCACTTGGCTAGCATAGTCAACAACCCATGGTTCACCCATATATGGGGCATCTGTGTAACCCACTTTAGCTCCATACCAAATATGGTGGCCTTCTCATCATTAATAAGACTATCTAAGACATGCAACTCCACCACTTTAGGGGCCCTAATAAGAAAAGTTGGGAACACCATCTACCAAACAATGACAAAGAAACATTAGTAACATTGCAAAATAGTGCTCAACCCTTCAAAATTTAACTAAAAACACAAAAATCATGATGTGTGATAATTTTTTCTATCTAAATATAACATGATACTTTTTATAATACTTAGGTGATACATTTTTCTTGAATGATATTTCACATTAGCTTGCACAACAATCGGGTATAACCCATACGATAAAATTTTATAAAGGGTGCAACCCTTTTTTTCATGTGAAATATCGGATGATATTTCTCAAAATACTTGTGTGATACTTCTAAAATATCTCATGATATTACATATTTCAAACCCTAAAACATGTGAAAAATCCTCATAAATGCATCTAAAACGAATTTCTTTTGACACATTACCGGTGCCTTGTAGCAGAGAGCCTAGTTGTGCAACCAGCTGCACTCAAAATGTTGTCAATGGGCCGAAATGCCTACTAACACCATTTTTTCTCTCTCAAACTCACTCTAAGCTCTCTAAATTCACAAAAGAAAAAATTATTTGAAAATGACACTTCGACACCTTATATAGCCTTCTGACCAAATTTTGACCCATTTTTAAAACTCCTTAGAATTATGCAAAAATTGTACCCTTGGCTAATTTTGATGTCCTAGATCTATTTTTGAGATCAAAATAAAAATCCAAGTTCATCTTGATAGAAAAACTTGTATTTTAAAATTCTACCATCTTCTATGTAGTTAGCTAAGCCCTTAAGGTCTAATCTCTGAATCTCCACTAGGGCATCTTCATTTCTTCATATCTTCATCATTTCTATGCTTTATATCTACTTCAACTCAAAAATTTGAAATCTAAGTCACTTTTCTACTCAATTTGACCTTTCTTTCATGCTTTATCCTTCGTGGTCAACTTTGGTCAAACTAGGGCATTCTATCAATTTCTTATGACCACTATGTGTTCTAATCATTTATTTTTCATCATGGACATTGCTATATCTCAATTTTCTAATATCTAGCTCATTTCTACATCCCCCTTACCTCATTTTGATTTTGATCCTAAGGAGCAAAAATACTCTATCATCACTTTCTATAGCTATCTATTTATTGGGAGCATATGTTTGATCATTTCATTTTCTCTTAGTCTATCTACTTTTCTTGGTGTTAGCATTATTCTTGAGTTTTTAAATCATCTATTTCCTAAGTGTTCAATACTACCACTATCAGGCTGTACATTTAGGATTTTCTATCTATTTTTGCATTTCATTCTTTAGAATTAGATATCTCTATCTATTTCTACCCACTTGGCTTTTTTTTTCTTTGATATAATGTGTTCCTAGATTGATCACACATCATTCAAAGAGGGGCAGATGTAATCACCTAAAAATGGTCACCTAGACAAATAGCCCCCTCCTCAAAATTTTGGCTAAATTAATTAATCATTTGCCTAGACCAAATTGCTAAAAATTAATTAATTTGATTATAATCTATAGTTTGACCATACTATTCCAATTTCATTATTTGATTCAAAGAACATGTCCCCTTTTAATTAAATATAATTCCCCTTTTCGTCTAACCCACTCAATGTGTACACATAAAGCATTATCTCTATTTTACAAATTAAAAGAAAAGACTCCTTTTGTCTCATATGTAAAGTCAACTCTTTTTATATTGGTTGACTTGTGTGTGCACATGGATCAATATCATTTTCAAACTCCACCCTTGATCATCCATCATTTGATCTTGATCTCCACTGTCTGTACATCTTTTAAAGAAAGAGCTCTCCTTTTGTCAAAGGATCCACACTCTTGAGTATTATTATGTTGTAGGTTTATCATTTGAATTCTTCAAAAGCTGCTATGGAGAACTTCTACTTCTTATCTCATTCTCTCATCCATCACATGATAGTTTAGAATCATATTGCATAATAGTTTATTTTCTTTGTAATAGCTTAAATCACATAATAATTAGTTTAGTTTGTAATACTCTCATTCTTGTTAACATGGCTGCATTTACCATATTTATACTAGTTTAATCCACATATGCATTGCATTCTTGAGGCATTCTTTCTGAATATTTGCATTCTTGCATCTTGTTTATAAGAGAACCTCCCATTGCATGGTTTACTAGCAAGAAATGTATTTCTAAGGCTCATTTGAGAGTCCTCACACATTCAAATATACTTTCTTGCTCTCCATGGATAGGGAGATCTAAGCTGGCATCCAAGCATTCCAAACTCATGAAATCACTTGGATAGAAGGGTTTAGAGCATGACACTTTCTTAGTGTATAGAAAGCCATCTATGAGTCCAGTGGTTTACCTTATCCTAAATCTTTTTATGAAAATTATGGTAGAAGAGTCATGGCTTCCTATAAACAACTATAGGAATGCCAAGATATGTCAAAGGGACTAACCCAATCTAGAACTGAAAAATATTAGCATTCCTCCATTGAGTAGGTTTTGGCATGTTACAAAAACATATTGAGAATTTATGATCATTGACTTTCTATCCTAACACTGCCAAGTAGATATCTATAGTATGTCAAAAGACCATAGCCTCCTGAACCTAAGCAATTCCTACAAGTGCAGTGTCATCAACAAATTGAATATGAGAAAGAGAAGATAACCCATTATCCCAATGTCACCCATGAATTAAGTTCTAAGGGTAAAAGCACAAACCTGTGTCACCCTTTGTGATATCCTTTGGTCTTTCGACCAAAAGGCTTTCGGCTAGAATGGTTACGATCGAACATACATGGTAGTTTTTCTCACCTACGTGGCTCATACCATTTCGGCTGAAACTCGTTCGATTGGAATGGTTATGGTCAAAACCCCAAGCCATAATAAAACTATCGTAAACCTCTTGCAGCTACCATTTTCACTGTTGCAGTTCCTAAATTTCTGGAGAGCGGGTCAAGTGTTTCGACCGTAACTAGTTAGTGGCTTTTTCCTCCCCACTTTTTAATAACGTGTTTTTTGATTAAAAGATGTTAATTGTACTTAAAGTAGTTTTTTTTTACCTATTTTGCGAGTGAAATACTTAAAATTGTTTATTTTTTAATATGTTTAAATTATTTTAATTATTTTAAATTGTTTTAGAATGGTATTTAAATTAATTTGTTAGAAAAAATGTAGTTAAACATGAGATGAAAACTTATAAAAATATTAGTTAAAAATGTAGAAAAACATTAGGTTAAAATATAGAAAAACATTAGGTTAAAATATAGAAAAACTTTAGGTTAAAATATAGAAAAACATTAGGTTAAAATGTCAAAAAAATTAGTTAAAATATATAGAAAAACATGAGGTAAACATGTAGAAAAACATTAGTAAAAAATGTAGCAAACCTTTAGGGGACATTGTACAGTTTCTAACATAACCTAATGGAACTAGAGGTGAAACAATAATATCTTATGGTGAAATTAATTTTGACATTAAATACACCTTCTAACATAACCCTATATTAACTACAATCATAATCCATACCACATTCTAACCATAACATAGGCCCTCTACTAACCGAATGAACCACACTTAGATATTGATGATGTTCATTTTAACAACTAGTTATTGTTAGGTAATAATGAGTCTTACATTACCAAACAACACATTAAGATCAGTTAAATGATATGTTTTTAGGTACGTTATCCATGCATCTATGTCTTAAGGGGATAAAGGAGTCATAATAGGTCATACTATTTTTTATAGGTTCTAATAAGTCTTAATATTTATTATTAGGATATAATAGGTCTTATTAGGTAATGATGATTCTTAGATTACCAAATGACACATTCAGACCTCATGATACATTTCTAGGTATATATATGTGTGTGTGTGTGTGTGTGTGTGTGTGTGTGTGTGTGTGTGTGTTAAGGGGACCTAGGGACTCCTACTAGGTCATTACGTCTGTTATAGGTTCTAATAGGTATTCATATGTTTACTAGCACATAATAGGTATTGTCAAGTAATAATGAGTATTACATTACTAAACAACACATTAAGATCACTTATGTCAACTACATTTTTCAGTACGTTATCCATACATGTGTGTCTTAAGGGGACATAGGAGTCGTAATAGTCATACTATTTTTTATAGGTTCTAATAAGTCTTAATATGTATTATTAGGATATAATAGGTCTTATTAGGTAATGATGATTCTTACATTACCAAATGACACATAACGACCTCTTATGATACATTTCTAGGTAGTTTTATCCATATATATGTTAAGGGGACCTAGGAACTCCTACTAGGTCATTACGTCTATTATAGGTTGTAATAGGTATTCATATGTTTACTAGCACATAATAGACTGACCTTACTATCAACCTTAATAAAACTATATCCCATTTACTTTATTAACATTCTTAACTCTAATTCAAACTACTAAATTAAGTCATGAGTTCTAAATTGTAAACTAACATTTGCTAACTAAACTCATTTACTTATCTAGTAACAAATTTTTCTATCCCTATGTCCTAACTCTCATCTATATTCCCCATAATCATCAAAGCATTTACATCAAAATCTAGAATTTAGTCAAGAATTATATTTTTTTATTGCATGTATACATGTGTACACTTAGTTATCATTTAATCAAGAAATTTTATTTTATTTTTATTGCATATACATGTACATGTACGAATATTTATTTTTCACATTTGCATGAGCACGTTACAATGTACATTAGATATGGTCTCTAAGATAATTTGTTTTAAAATACATATTTATGTTACATGATTTAATTTAGCACCATACATTTAATGTTGTGTATTTATATGTACATGTGTTTCAAATTAAATTTAACTTTTAATTATTTTCATTTAAATACACTTGTATGTTTATATTTGTATATATATGCATGTGCAGATCTCTAGATATTTATCACTCTTGTAGCTTTACATTCATATCCTTATATTTATTTTCATATATACATTATGGAATCCGATTCTAGGGCTCATGCTCCTGCATCCTCAAGGGATGCTAGTGTTTTTGGTGGGGATCAGAGTGTTGAGTCTAGTACAGCACGTAGATCGACCTCCTCCACTAATGATAAATAGCAGTTATTTAGAGATACAGTTGTGAGATTATCTCATGCTATGCAAGTTTAGGATACCTCACTTTGAGAAGGTCGCAGCAATGTGAGAGGAGTTATTTTATATGATTCAGACAGATGAATCATACAACCCTTTTGATGATATGAGCATATAGACATTTTATTCTTCTTTATCTCATAGTGTCACTGGCACTGTGAAGTACACACAGATTGACACTGAGGTTTTCATCGGCATGGTGAAATCCATGTTTCCATCTTATACAGATCATCGCAGAGTCAAAGGCTACTTTGCAACAAAGTGTACTGATCCACTCATCGTACCATTGATGTATCCTCATTGGTTGGCTACTCATCATAGATGGCCACAAAAGGATGAGTTCCCTCTATATTTTTGCAAATAATTGTTTGCAAAATTTCATTTACACTATGATGTTGACTATATAGATTATCTAGGGCATGTTGGGCCAGGTCAAGGGAGACTTTCTGATAGATTTAGACCCGTGGACACTCCTACGCTCGTTAAAAAATGGGCAATGGTGGGTCCAAATCTTTTGGTTATGCTGAGAGGTCCACAGATGGCTGCTAAAGGTGAGAGTGTTCCTGATGACACAATTAGGACACAAATTTTTTTGAGCATCGCTACCATCGCCACACAGTTACACGAGATTTCTTCTGATCGATGTGGTAGATATATGCTAAAGTCTCAAGGTATCACTCCCATAGCTGCATCATCTAGCACACCTGTTGATGATGATTATGGAGTTGCAGACATACCTTCTCCTGTAGACATTTCTGCAGTCTTAGAGGTGGATGCATTGCATCGTTTGGCATCATATTTAGCATCTGATCTTTTAGATTCATATTGAGCATTAACTACACTCTCATGGATTTCACTTCATGACATGAGCTCTGAGATGAGACATATTTTGTCATGTACAGTAGTCCTAGAGGATTCACAAAAGCAAGAGGACATTCATGCACCTTCTACTGCTCCTACTGCTACACAGGCCCAGGCTACAACACCAGCCCCAGCTACTCAGGACCCTACAACACCCCCCCCCACTCAAGATCTTAGTGCTAGATAGCCTGGTCTATTTACTTCCATGCTTTCAGATCAGGGCTACACTATTGACTTGGATGTTGATACTATTTTTTCATTACATGATCCAGATATCAGTTAGATCGACAGAGCATTACATAATGCTACGGTAAATATCTCTATATGTTTACATTTATTTTTATTATAGTAAATAATATGTCTATATGTTTAAATTAATGTATGTGTGTGTTTGTGTATGTGTTATAGGGTTTGAGTGATAGTATGTTACGTTTTGCTAATCTGTAGACACCGATAGATCCTACACGTCGTGAGTCCTAGGTATGTTACCATTTAAATATATATATATATATATATATATATATATATATTTGATTTATATACATGTATATCTTGATATAATTTGTCTATACGCATAATTAAATGGTTCAAGTTATCACTTGACACAGGGTTCAGATGCAGCTGATAGACCCTTTTGGGGACAAGGCCCAGGATTAGGAGGGGGGATGTAGCTGATTAGATCATATGTGGCCTTTTATTTTATTACACACATGTTATGTCTAGATACATATTTATATGGACAGTTTGATGTTTTATATGTTATTTCCATATGCATACATTTTATATCCAGACACTTTGATGTCTTGTATGTTATCTTCAGATACATGTTTTATATGGACACTTTGATGTTTTATATGTTATTTCTAGATACGTGTTTATATCATGGACACTAAATGATGTTTTATATGTTATTTCTAGATACATGTTTATATGGAGATTTTGATGTTTTATATATGTTATTTCCAGACATTTGATACATGATCTATTTTTATACATTTGATATGGGTACATTATATTCTCCAGATATATGCACATGTATGTTATTGATCTTTTAATGTACACATCTATTTTATTGATCATTTGATGTCTTCATCTTTTATGTAACTTATGTATGTGTTATGCACATGTTTCTATATGTTATTCATGTTTTCAATATTCAAGTTTACATGTATATGTATAGTTATTCATCTTAATGCCTTAATCTAAGTGTAATTAACTATATAATTTTAATGGTCAATGTACATAAGAATATAACATATAGATGTACATAAGAACATATAAAGACTATGATCACCTAAAAAGAATGCATGAACTATAACATTTAATTAATAAAAATTAATATACATATGTATATGTTTTCAATATTCATGTTTATACATACATGTTATTGTTTTTAATGCATTAATTTAAGTTTAATTAACTATACTTAATGACATGTCTTAATATAAGTATAATTAAGTTCTATATATTTAATCTAAGTATAATTAACTATATTTAATGACATGTCTTAATTAACTGTATAATTAACTATATTTAGTCTAATTATATTTAATGTAGATCATGTATTAACTATATTTAATGACATGCCTTAATTAACTATAATTAACTATATTTAATCTAATTATATTTAATGTCTTAATAATTAACTCTATTTAACTCTATTTAATGACATGTCTTAATTAACTATAATTAACAACATTTAATTAATAAAATATAATGTATGTAATATGTAACATAGTTCATATAACATATACATGTAAGAACATATAAAGAGTATGACCTAAAGAATGCATGTTACAACATTTAATTAGTAAAAGTTAATACATGCAAGAACATAACGTTTATATACAAACATAAAGAATGTATCATATAAGAACATATAAAGATTATATGTACATAAATACATAACAAAATTAACAATCATATGTAAGAAAACATAAACAATGTACATATAAATACATACAAATACTAAAGGGGTTGTCTTAAGGGGAGGTCCTAAGAGACCTAGTCTTAAATGAGATATCCATGTCGAATTTAAATAAAAATAACAATACATGTCTAATTTTGCATATCCAAGATAAATGATCCACTATACAAAAATTTATAAAAAAAATATCATGTCAATATTAAATATGAAAGTATAAGAGCTATATAGGCATAACTCAACTAGAGCTCCATAATAAGTACATAGGTAAACTAGAGCTCCACAAACAATGTATTGTTAGGATCCTCTCTACCTTTTATTATCTCTAGAAGTTTTTCATGTTCTTCAATAGGAAATTTCCACTTTTGATTTCCATGACATCCTTTTCTTTGTACTGCTTCAAATTGTAATTTGGTTTCTATAACATGGTTACTGTAGTGGAAAACCTTTTCTCCAGGCTTGTATTCAATAAATTCAATACCACTATCAATTACCCTTGTTTTTTGATAATATGTTCCTTCAATAACAACTGATCCAATTGGATATGACTATTGATCAGCATCTATAGTTCCTTCTAGCAACTTGTGTTTTGCTTTTGTGCATCTTAAAAGATAATAGTCCACATTTTTCGCATTATCTGGTAAGGCTTGAACTGCAAAAATATCTCCTGCATGTATATAAAAATATAGATAAATATAAATTAATTTTAAAACAAATATACATGTATATTAATTTATATATATGTATATATGCACACAAACCTGCCATAACTAAATTAGAAATGCGCTCATAATCAGCTGAATATATAGGATCATGAATGTCAATGTCAATGTCAACATCTTCAAAAGGAGGCTTTCTAACTATCTCCTTCAAATCCTAATGTGAAACATATCCATTCCCAATATTTTCACTTGCACTCACTAGATTGTCCTTAATGCAGTCATCACAAAAATATGTTTTCTCTCTTACTTTAATTACTAGAGGTTTATGGTTTCCTGTAGTCATCACTTGATGTAAACTTCTAATTTCAAGAATCATTTGACAATTGTAAGGATTAGATCAATCTATATCTGTTAAAAATACAAAAAATAATTGTCATATTTCAAAATAAATATTTAATTAAAAACTCAACTTGATTTGAAAAATACATTAAAAATAAATATAACTTAGTTCACCTTTCACCTCCCAAAAGTAATGCTTATTGTATTCAGTATCTCGAGTAGAAAAATGAACTTTGCACCATTCAAAAATTTGATTTGTGCTCTCTATCCTATTCTCTGTATGTACATACAATATGCATGTATATATAAAATTTAAAATATATGCTACTAGAGCATTAAACATGCACATTTTTAAAATGCATATATTTACCTGCAAGTTCATGTTGTCGAAGCACATGTTTTATACATGCTCCTACTCCATCATGCTCCCCTTTTTTGTGTCCACTTTCAAAGAAATTCCATAAAAACCTAACATTGGTTCTAGCATGTTGCATTGCTAACCAATTAAATGCTTTTGCAGATTTGAATTGTCCTGTGAACATGAAACATGATAAGTATCTACAATTATCCATGTGCATATATCAAATAGAAATAGACATGTCCAAATAAATATAAGTTAAAATAAAGTTAAATAAATGTGTAACTATTTCATGTATACTAACTTGCACATCCATCAGACCAAATCTAGTGCTCTGAAACATTTATTCCATGATTTTTGAGATCTTCAGAGAACATTGCAAAACAATGAGCCACATAACTCCTGTCATGAGCTTTATCATCACTAATATAGAAATGAACCTCTTTGATGATGATGCGTTCATTTTCATCCAATCTTTTTATCTGATCCACCTCAAATTGTGCATGTCTATAGGTCACTTGCACAAATATTGCAACTTATTTAGAATGATAATATTGGCTTTGGAGCTTTGTATGAGGTACAAATTTATAATTCTCAAAAAAATCTACAACTGAAAGTATACAACCAGGTGGAAAACAACTTTTGGAATCACGAAACTGTTTAGCTTGCCATCGTGCACCATGACAATGTTGGATATGTGGATATATCAATGGATGGAACTTGGTCATGAACTCATCATAATGAAATTCACTCTCCTTCAATACATTCTTTTTGGATTCATCTCCTCTATTATTTTTGTATGTCTCATATTCATATCTCATCCATAAAACTGGTGTGGATTCATTAATATTCTCAACTTGCATAATTTCAAAAAATTTGTGTAAATCTGCACAATCTTCACACTGGTTTTTGATGCATTGCACTTTGAATTCATCTTAATCTTCTAATTTATCACATAATATGGACCTCACAAATTGTGTTGTACTGCTAGGGATGACCAAATTAGGATCAAGTAGTGCCATAACTTTTTTAAATGATTGCAAGTGTAGACCAAATTCAACATGATTTCTACAACAACATGTTTCACACATCTTATTTATGTGTACAAAGGAAGGATGTAAACTCTCAAACATTCTCTGACATATTTTGACATTTGAAAATTCTTGTTTGAATGCTTCAAATAATTCACTTTGAGTTATATCTATGAAATGTTTTGGATGTTCAATTTTGGCCCCTGTTTCTTGATCTTTAATTTTTATAGTATCACGCCTATTGGAAGAAACACGAGAATGTGTGGTCAAAATTCAATAACTTGTCTTTTTACTTCTTCAAAAATCTTATCTTTTTGAGGAACTCTACAAATATTCACCCAGTTATTCGCATAGTTATCATCTACCATATTTCTCCTCTTGATGTATCTCTGGACAGTTCTTCTAGATATATGTAGTACATCAAAAATTGCATGTACCTATTTTCTAGGTGTCAATTTTTTACTAGATATAGTAGTCATCAATGCTCTGTGTGCATTACTCAAATCACCTCCTCGAGTTGTGTTGTCAATTTTGTTATAAGCATTTTGCAAGTTTTTAACTATTGTTTTATTAATATTATGGGCATGGCTTTTCTTGTTATCAACACCCAACAACTCTAAAACAAGTCTCATATCTTTTCTCCTAAATAACTTGACAAATAATTGTGCCTGTCCAAATATACTTTTATCCTTGAAATATTCATCCCACATGTTCTGACAATGCTTTTTGATAGTGTTATCATTTATCATATCTTTAGATGGGATTTGGTTTAAAAATAGTTCTTCATCCAAATCCATCAAATTTTTTATGCTTTCTAATTTGTCTCTATCAATAGAACTGCCAATTTCTTCCTCTTCATTACTTTCATTTTCTTCATGAATCTCATCCTGCTCAGGAATTTCAGTAGGTTTATTTTTATTATGTTTTGTATGGCCTTTATTTGTCATCTCTTTTTCTATCATATTTCCTTGATCTTTTCCTTTTACTACCCATTGAATATTTTAATTTATAGAAACAAAAATAAATAAATTTAGATTTCATTAAATGTCACCTAATGGTTCAATATATAATACATAAAAATAAAAATAATTAGACGAGAAAAAAAGTACCTTCAAAATATTCGATCCTTTGCAATATTGATTAAATTCGCAGAATAGTTGTTGAAAATTGCTTCAAAATTAATTGTCTTTTGAAAACCCTCTTCATATTTTTGTTGTCCCTGTATATTTAATTTTTTTTTAAAGAAAAAACTTTTTTTTTTAATAACAAATAGTGACATTAACTGCTGGCGGTTTATTCTACCGACAAGGGTTTCAGCCGGAACAGTTTCGGCCGAAATAGTTCTGTAAACATCTCATTTTGAAGGCCAATTTGACCTACTAAATTGAAATTTTTTTTAAAACTAAAAATATACTTTTGTATTTCTCGAAGTCACAATTATGATCATATAATTTTTTTTTAATTTTGATTACGAATAATATGTTATAATTTGAAAATATTACAAGTAGGTATCTTAAGATTTAGGAAGATGTCTATTCAAAAATAAGAAAAAAATAGTATATCATGTTAAAAAAATATTTTTTTTTTATGTTGCACTAGAGGAGAGAGTTTTCTTCAAGAATATGTAATTTTCTTTAAAAAATATGTAGATTTGATGGAAAAAGTTTGACAGGAGAAAAAAATTGTCAATTTCTGATAACTTTGACTTTGACCAGTTATAACTTCAAAAATATTAGCCAAATTTTAATTTTTCTTTTTCAGTGCACTAGGTATACATGTTAACTCTAACATATTCCAAAATCAAACCAAAATATGAACATTTGCATATATTTGTTTGATGGGAAAAAACTCTATATTTTTAGTATTTTTTAAAAATTCAAAAATACATTTTAAAAATTCAAAAATAAATAAAATTTTCACTCATTTTTTTAAAAAAAATTATAGACATAAACTTCATCCAATTTTACACATTTCATTAGTTTACATCATCTTCAAATTCTAAGCACAAATCCCACTGTTATTTCGTTAAAGTTGAAGACTTTAAATTCTGATATCACTTCTCCTTTATAAAAGGTGACACAGGTTTGTGCTTTTACCCCTAAGATACCTAAAACTTGATGAATCTACCCAAACCCTTAGCTATAATAATAAAAAGATAGGGTGAAAGAGGATCACCCTGTCAGAGACCCCTAAAGGCCCCAAGTAACAATGATGGTTGGCCATTAAGAAGAATAGAGAATGAAGTAGAAGCATCACAACTCATAGTCTATCTCACCCATTTTGGGTTAAAGCCAAAGGCAAGAAGAACATTCTAAAGGAAACTCCATTTGACTCTATAATAGTCCTTAGTCTCATCCATCTTAATAAACATAGATCACTCCCTTGAAGTAGCCATTGAAGAGATAAACTTAGTAGCAATAACCACCCCATCCAAAATTTGTCTTCCTATGACAAAACCTCCTTGTTCTTCTAAGACAATAGTGGGGAGCCACCATTTAAGCCTATCAATAATTAGCTTAGTAATAACATTGTAGACTATAATACACAAAGCAATGGGCTTAAATAAATCTAGCTAATTAGCCCATCTTCTTTTGAATAAGAACCGAGAAAGTAGAGTTCAGGGCCCAAAGCATCTTCTTACTACAGTATGATTCCTAAACCACCTCCAACAAATCCTAATTAATAATGTCCTAAAATTCCTAAAAGAATTCAATAGGAAATTCATCAAGGCATATAGTTTTTTCCTTTATGCATACCAAAGAATGCCTCCTCCAATTCCACCAAAGAGAATAATTGCATGTAATAATAATTCATTGCTTGGGTGACAAGAGTAGGAATACAAGACAAAATAGTATTCTCTCCATTATTTTTTGGAGGATAATCCTTAGAAAAGAGAGCAGAAAAGTACCAGGTGGCCTCCTAGATCAAAGCTAGCAAGGAAGAAAGTTGCAAACTTTCTGAATTAACTAAAGAAGAAATATGACTCTAGTTTTAACAAGATTATATAGTTTAATGGAAAAAATGCTATATTCCTATTTCCTTCCTGAAACTAATCAACTCTATCCTTCTTCTTCTAGTATATTTTCTCTCTAAGTTCCCATTCTTCTAAATCTTTCAAAGCAATAGATTTATCTTTTCCAAGAGCTTTGAAGAAGCCAAGATCCTCAATATGTCTAGTAATAGAATCAAGATGTACCTAATCTTTCCCTTTCATACCATGGAGGTTCCTAAAGAATTATCTTTTCTATTTCTTGAGTTTCCTTTTGACATATTGAAGTATTTTAGAAAAGAAAAACATAGAAGTATTGTCAGTGAAGGCACCATCTCTCCACCAACACACCATAAGATCAAGAAGAGAAGAGTCCCAAAAGTACATCAACTAAAACTTGAATGGAGGATTTTTGAGAGTAAGCACCTCAATAGAAAAAGATTTAATTGGCCAATGATTAGAACCCCTCTAGTCCATAATTTTTAAAGAGAGAGTGAGGAAGCCACTAACCTAGAAGTAGGAAACCAAGAATCTATCTAGACATTTAGAAATATCTTCAACTCCAGAGCTTCTATTATTCCAAGTAAAGATCCCATTATCTGGTTTAATATCCAAGATATGAAAAATATCAATAATTTGGCAAATAATATTGGATGATGGTCACATCTAAGCCAACCCACCCCTCTTTTTCTCAAGACTTAAAAATAAATTGAAGTTTCTTGCTAAAATAAAAGGATGAAGAAGATGAAAATTTATAACATACCAAATGTGGAACCAAAGTCATACCATCCCTACAAAATCCATAGAAACATGCATATTAGTAATCAAGATCATCTCCCCAGAAACTAAAGAAGAGGCTACCATAGTAAGGTTTGAGCAAGAAAACACCCAACGAAGAGGATAAATTTTTCATGGATCCCAAAAAATAGCCAACCCACTACCACTCCCCATAGCCCTAACACAATGGGATTTTTCATGAGTAAAAATACTAGAAGCACTTTGGACCATAGACTCCACTAAAATATTGGTCTCCTTGATACAAAGGATATCTAGAAAATGATCAAAACACCAGCTTGTGAATAGATTTTTATCTAGGGATGTTATTTAATGCCCTAACATTCTATGAGAGAATAATCATCATTGAGTAGAGTGGGGGAAATTAGAATCTAGGGTTTTGACATCCATAGACTCTACCAACACATCTCCTAGAATTTTGATCTTCTCCTAGTCCTTCTTACACTCACTATTCAAAGGAGTAAAAGAAGCCCTCTTAAAAGGCCTTTTTAGCAAAACCAAAGGTAGGGGAGACCCCTTTTCCTTTCTAGAAGCCAATGCATCCTTAACCAATTCTTGTCAAACTATGTCATTATCTTGAGGCTCCCTTGGAGTCAACACAACTCCAAACTCAGAAGTAGTAGGGCCCTCACTCTATTGATGAACCTCAACATGGGTAGCCATACATAATTCATGAGATGGATTACCCCCATCTGAGCTAAATAGATTAGAACATGGTTTAGGAGGAAAAACCTCCTCTAAGGCCATACTATCCAACACATCAAATTGGTTAAAACCATACTTAGATTGTTGATCTTTAAATGGCCTCTTCTATCCTCACCCCTTACCTCATGAGTGAGCATAAATAAATCCATCTTTATTTGGGCCAACATCATGCAACAAGATCTTTCATTTACATGGATTTCCCACTTGACTATTCCCCTTAGTTGTATTATCCATCATAGTTTTTCCTTTTCCTATAATATTTCTCTAAATACCACCATTGCCAATAGTAGAATCATAATCCCCCTTAGAAGCTGAAATCTAAGGGCATTGACACTGTAAATGTCCATACTCATGACATATTCGACATTAGAAAGGGAGGGATTCATAATCTAATTATTGCACCCATGAAAAAGTCCCAAGAAAAATTTCCAAAGAGTCTGGTAACAAGTTATTCAAATCAATTTTGACACAAATTTAGGCAAAATAAAGAACTTAGTTATCTAGGGATTGATGTAAAATCGTAGTTGGCTTACTAATCAAAGAAACAATTTGATGAAGAATGCCTTCTTACAAAAATTGAAGAGGAAGACATGGTAGGTGAACCCAAACCTATACCCTTGAGGGGAGATCCTCTATAGAATTAAATTCTGAGGGTTAGGGTTTAAAGAACCCTACTTGGTTGTAAAAGTAAGACTTCACTTCAAAAATATGATCTTGATTAGAGATGCAAGAGAAGACAAAAAAAAAAAAGCTATTCCTAGACAACATAATTTCCATATCACCATCCACTTTCCATGATTGATGAATCTATGCCTCAAGAGCCAATAAAGATATATGGATTCCACAAACATTTTAAATCAAAGCGTGCTTAGTCCAATACTCAATATCCTCCATCACAACCTCTAGAAGAATAACTAGAACTTGCCAATCTTGACTTTGTGGAAATCAAAGATTTCAATTTGTATTACATAAAATAAATGAGATATAATGATTGGTGAGGAACAATAAAGATTAAATGTGTAAATTTAGGAAAGTAATTATTTTTTATGTAACTTTATTTTGTAAAATAGATTGGGTTCAAGAATAAACACCTACACTAATTCCATGTTGAGAAGTACATACTTTGACTTTTAATCACTTGATGCATACATTAAGGCTATTGTCAGAAAGTGGAGGTATGTTTGAAAAGGAATTCCTATGGAGATTTTCTCTTTCAAATAATAAATTTCCTAAAATAATTATAGTTCCACCTGTGTCAGTATATGGAGTAATCATTCCTATAGATACTTTGATTGTGTAGATAGATGGATTGGTTCCTATTTATTGCAATTAAGGACTAACAAGTAGATGCAAGTACCACATTTAAGTATGTTACATAGTGTACGTAGAATACATATATTCCTTTGATAGATGTAGGGATAAATAATCTTAAAAGATGATGCAATGTGTTAAAAATGATGAAAAAGGACAAAGAGATTAGGATATGTTACAGTGGAGGACATGGATGAGATATAGGTGTTGGGATTCAATGGTGGTGTCAAGGTGCAAGAGATGGAGGAAGGGGAGATGAGTATGAGAGGAGTGATAAAGGAGATGGGTTAGAGTGACAAGCACTCCAAAAAAAGGTGAGGGAGAGGGAAGATAAATTTTAGGCAATTGGGGGAGATGAGACATAAGATGTTAACAGCATAAAGGGTAGTTCAAAGGAGGAGAGTGAGTTTGAGAAAAGAAGATCTAATGGATCTAGTAGACAATAGTGTAGAGTGACGATGGTGTAGAGATTGTAGATATTGTCATGGGTATAAATGATAATGAGGAATATGAGGAATGGCTAGATATTTTCCTTGGGAAGGATGTGGAATAGGTCTTTAATTTATATGCACTATAATAAAATGTTATGACTATTAGAATAATTTAGAATAACTAAGAGGGAGGGGGTGGAGTGAAATTACCCTTAATTCTAGATGTACCAATTGAACTTTTAATCACTTTAAATACTTCAATCTAAACATCTACTATCTCAGTCTCTATAGAAAAAAATTAGTCACTTAAACTTGTAGGCCACTATCCTAATAGTAAAAAACTTGTAGAATGTAAAACATTGACAGTAAAACATCTTAGATCATCTACACAAGTATGATACTAAGATTTAAGGTGGAAACCAAGTTTGGGAAAAACCACCAGAAATATGTCACCAATCTTTCACTCTTTTGAAGTGAGCTATGTTAGGAGTCAACCCTATTAAAGGTTACAAAACACACTATTAAATGTGACCTTGCTAAAGGATTTAATCACCCTGTTAGGAGTGGCCTTGTTAGAGGGCTTAAGAATATTCCATTAGAATGACACCTTGATTAAAGGATTTATATGACTTTTAGATCAACATTGATTAAAGAATTTCAATTAGGATATAATGATTAGAAAGTAACAATAGGTTGATTTGACATATACAACTCACTTTTCAAATATAAATCACAATTTGATCCAATATTTTCTTCATTGGATGGATTAAATCAAAGACTCCATCAATGATTCTCTTGGAAATCCTTCAAGCAATCACTCTTCACCTATACTTAATTATTTAGCCTTCTACTCAGGTTCACAATTCAAAAAAGACAACAACTGCTCTAACCTTGTTAAGGTCTTTACCAACTTTGCTAACCTCTATAATTTTAGCCCTTGTACCTACTTAAATAGGAAATTCTAATATTTTACCATTTAAAAATCACCATTTATCTTAGGGTTTTGATTAGATTCAACACATATAATGAACCTATCCACCTCTATTATTTCCTCTTTTCTCTTCTAGAAACTTCTCCAAACTTATCATTGAATTCATGCATAGAAAAACTCAAACATGGATTCCCTTGAATTAAATACTCCAAGTTATCCATCCTTATCTTCAACACACTTTCCATATCCAAAAAAATCAATTATGTTGGACAAAAATCAAGATTCTCTCATAATTTATAAAATGTTGTCCCTTGGCCAACATTGGGTTCTAACACTCAATCATCATTGAATTACTTGATTGCTACTAATTGTTATGTCCAATACACTTTCTAATACTCGATCAATGTTGATACTCAGTCAACACTATTTTTTTTTGGATTTAACTACCACTTGGTCAACCTTAGCATAGCTCGACATAAAATTCAAGTTTCTTAATATTCCACTCTTTTTCTTGGTCAAATGATTATGCATTTGGTCTTTCTTTGATCACTTCTTCCAGGCTTTAGTACAATCTTCTCCACTTGGGTTATGATAAAACAATCATATTATCTTGTCAAAGTATAATGAATAAGTCATTGTAGTTCCACATAACTCAACCTTTCCTCTAGGTCCTTTTGTTATGTCCTTATTCTAAACTCCTCTTCATCAATCATCTTGCTATGACACTCTATTCACATAGAAACTATATTATCAATAAGGTTTAACATCAATGACAACATAAAAATTATATCAATTGTAGTTTCCAATAATCTTTGTCTTTGACATTAATGGAAACACCTCTAGTTACCATGTAATCCAAAAACATGTAATTGCTTTGAGCATCTTCCTCTATATTTTGTATTAGACTATCATTAATATCCTTGGTTTCATTATGATTCTCATCTCAATTTCCAACAATAATATCTTTTTTAGTTTTATTCTAACTTTTATCCATACAACTCTGATATGCTACACATAGACTACCTCTATCATTTTAGATCATTAGATTAATCATCCCTCTCTTGTATTATTGGAAACACCATATCCTCCCTTTTTTGCAACATATTTTACTGAATAAATCCTTCTTCATAACACCTCTTCTCTCCATATGGTAACTGTATATTATCTTTCTCTTTGACGATAATTCCAAATACACTTCATCTTTCTCGTGTAGATATCTCCACATTAGTATGCCTGAATCTTATGCATCATTTTTCATCTATTCTTATGACTGATGCAACATTATATTCTTATCTCTTTATTACTTTAGGAAACCACTAAAGTGTGACTTTCTACATCAACTTGCAAGATATTATAATCAATACATTTGATGCAGAGCTTCATCTATGCTTAAGTAGGCTGACACAGGGAGGGATGAAGAACTAGGAAAAAAGGAACACCCAGTTATCCAAACCACCTTGCAAGAGTTAACACAAAAAAAACACAACACAAAGAACAACAACCAAAGGAGTAAGAAGAGCCAACACATTTATTAATTCAGCAAATAATTAGCATACATGCCTATTTGTAGGGCCTTTTGGGTTATGGCCCATATATCAATTAATTACAATTTTCAATGATCAAACTCTACATTTTGATTCCTCTCTCCAAAAAACTATCTCCTAAGATTCTAACCAAGGTCTCTTAATACATGCACAACCATAAGTTGTCCTATTGCAAATATGACCAAATAAACTCTCATATTAAATACTAGGATAAGCCACAAGTCAACTCACAACATATATCTAATAAAAAATTAAATGCAAAGGTTAGCCTCAACAAGAAACCACACACAAAAAACTTGCCAAATGAAGACTCCATGAAATTCTAGTACATGACATCCACACAAACTCAGCAATCACATGAAATCAAAATCTAAAGTATGACTCGAGAACCACATGAACTTGAAATCTAAAGGATGACTTGGCAACCACATGAACTTGACAACTACACAAACTCACAATCTAAAGGATGACTTAGTCATCAAAGAAAACTTGACAACCAAAGACACTCAATAGCAACAAAGAACTTGACAATGAAAGACATTGTAACTCAGTAGTAACTAAGAAAACTAAAAACATTTAAGCTGGTAGTATAACCCAGGATGCTCCTATATCATAGGCTTAGCCTTATCTATGGAAATCACCCCTAATTTACCTCTTAGATATTCATGTGCATCCTTAGGTAAAGCCTTAGTGAAAATATAAGTTTTTTTCTTCTTGGTGTTTGCATATTCCAACCTCACTTCTTTATCTTGAAATAACTCTCTCAAGTAATGATACTTGATAGAAATATGCTTGGTCTTTGTGTGCATTATAGGTTCTTTGATATATTTATAGCACTTATGTTATCACAATATATAACAATAGGATCAATGATCTCTTCCTTCATTCCTTTCAAAAATTACTTGATCCATACAATATTAGAACAATTTAATGTTTCTTCCACATATTCATCTTCAATTGTTGATTGTGAAATGTCATTATGCTTCTTTCTTGTCCATGAGACTAATCTCTTGTCATGCCCTAAATTTATCAAGGCAAAACACAACCTAATTTTTTTTTTTGAAGGGTGAACCAAAGATAATGTGCAAAGAACTATACTTGTTATGAACGTTCTATCAAATTGGGAGGTATCTGGATAATAATTCTTAGTTCCTTGGGGGTGTTAGAAATTACTAATTTGACCATTGAGTGTGGAGATGATAATGTGAGTTGGTGTAAGGAAATTTTTTTCATTGAACTCATTTATCTATAATTAATATTCCTATTATTATTTTTATCATTTTATTTTATTTTATAATTTTAGTATTTTTTTATTTTTTTTCATATAATAATTTAACCATTGATTACACACTCCATCATAATGTGGGATGATTCTTACATATCTTATTATCAAATCTTTTATTTAACAAATATATTTGTAAAAGAAATCATCCAAATTATCTACTAACTTGCACCATTCACTTAACACTCCTAGGTATACATGGGTTTTAAATTCACAAATTTTCCACTAAATTTAACCATACTATTATAATTTTGTAACTATCATTTTAATTGTTATTAGTCTTAACCACCAATTTATTATTACTAAACTTAACTATAATTCTAGCTTCTTGTCTAGTCAATACTAAGTTTAACTACAATCTAAATCTTTAATACTGTTAGAAAGGTTAATCTTTCCTTGGATATATTAATTGGGATATTCCAAGGGTCCCTAAATGTAGTTTGTCCTCTTGTACACATGTGGAGGACATGTCATTGTTTGTCCTTTATTCCACATGTAAGGACAACTCTTGTTTATTTCTTTATTTAGTTTATCCTCCTTAAGAGGATTGTGACACTTTGCACACACCTATTATGAATGTGGCATTCATAGAAATGGGAGTTACAAATGCAACTCCTCTCTCATCTCTATATAAGAGATTCTCCTCCTTCTTTCTTCTTCACTCTTAGCACTTGATGTTATTGTATTGAGCTACTTTTTCTCCAACACTCTCTCTCTCTCTTCTCTAGGCATTTGCCTTCATTCATAATACTCACAAGGGGTTTTCTTTGCTTTCCCCTTATAAATCCTTGTCTCCATTGTTGAACCATCTTGGTGTATGCTCTTGGAGTTTGCTTATCTTATGGTAACATTGTTTCACACTTAACTTACTTGGATTGTTTCTCGTTCCTTGCTCAACATTATCATTTCTTACATGGTATCAGAGCTTGGCTATCTAATCCTTGTTTTAAGTTTTGTGTTGAAGGTTGCCATTCATTGGAGCACACCTTATTTGGAGACGTTATTGAGAGAAGAAGTTTGTGTTGTGATTTTAGCTCTTTTTTAACATATCTTGTGTATGCAGGTTTCATATTTTTTTTACTAACCCTCTTTGGAAGGCTTGCCACCAAAGGGTTTTCTTGCTAAATTTCAATTTTTTTTCTTGTTTTGGAAGGCATGCCGCCAAAACAATAAGTATTACATGATTAAAGTTTTCAATAAGTCTCTAATTTTCTTACTCCTTTGAAAAAAAAAATTCCTTCTCTTTAAAAAAACTTCTAATATACTGTTCTATATCTATTTGTTGTATGCTCTTGAAAATTTCAAACATAGAACATAGATATTTTCATAGGATTTTAATCCTTATAAATCTATATACATTGCATTTAATTGTTTTTTTTTAAATTGCGCATTCACATTTGTTTGGGCGGACGCGTCACCCACACACCACCCACACACCACTGCGCGCCGTCAGTGCCACCGCAAGCCATCAGTGCCGCTGCGCACCATGCGCGCCGCTGCGTGCACACAGCACCGCCGCGCGCAACCTGCGCCCAACACTGCGTCCTCTGCCGCGCACATAAACCTCTGTCATTTTTTTTTTTTTTTTCTTCCATCGCTTTTGCCGCCCCCTTCTCACCCGCGGTAAACCCTAAGGCGCGGCCTGTGTTCAGGCCACGCGTCAACCGTCACCTGCGCAGCCACGCCAGCGGCTTCATCCATATCTTCTTTGAACCATTTTTTAAAAACTTAAAACTCCGCCCTTTTCCACCGACAAGGGCCGACCAACCACCTCCGCCGCTTTGGCCACGCGGCAACCGCCGTCTGCGCTCCGCTCCCCTCTCATCCTCCACATGCGCACTACGCATTTTTTAAAAAAAAACTCCGCCTTCTTTGCTCGCCCTTTCACCGACTTTTTAAAATCTTGTTTCATTTCTTTAAAAAAAAAAAAAAAACCATACAACGTTTATTATATCACATAATTTTTTATTCATTTTGTTATTAAAAAAAAATTTAAAAAATAAAAAAAAATTCATTTTATAAATTTTTTTTTGTTTTCTTTCAAATAAATAATTGAAAAAAATATATATTCTTAATTTTATATAATAAAAAAACAAGATTTTTTTTTCTCAATTAATTTGATTTTCAAATTAAGGAATTTTTCTTTTTTTTTTAAGAATTTTTTTTTCTAATCATATCAACCTTAATTCCAGAAATAAAACTTAATTATTCTAATTATCATTCTTGGAGAACTCATATCTCATTTATTTTTCGTTTTAAACACCTTTTCGAAATAGCCACTGATCCTTCTCTTGAACCCGGTTCAGCGGCTACCCAAGACGAGAAAGATACTTGGAAATCTAAAAATGAAGAAGCTTTAGGGTTAATTGGTATTTCCATTATTCCAGATTTATATGTGTTAATTGCTCACTGTTCTAAGGCTCATGATGCATGGTCCATCTTGAAAACCAAGTATGATAGTGGAGATGAATACCACAAAATACAGTTGCAGGATCAACTTGAAGATCTCAGGTATGCAAATTTTAAAAGTATGGATGAATTTCTGTTAAAATTTGATTCTCTTAAAAGCCAAATTATTGCCTTAGGTGTTCAATTAGAGGACATTTGTTTAATTCATCTTATTCTTAAAAAGTGTCTTCCTAGACAATTTCAACAGTTTATAACTAATATTCATGCACAGCTTGCTATTCCTACTTTAACTTCTTAGTTAACTTATGTTATTTTTCAAACTTTATTAAGACAGGAAGAAGCTAAGCTAATTCAGTTTGGTACCCTTAAATCAACTGAACATGCATTTGTGTTTAGAAATTCAAATAATAATTCTCGTTCTAATAATAATAATAATCACCACAAACAATATAATACTAATTCAAATAATTCCAACAATAAATTTCATGCGAAATATAATAATAATACCAATCATCCTAATAACACTCGTAATACTAATAATCAAAGGAATCATTCCAATTCCAAACCTCATTGTTCTTATTGTGGCAAAGATGGTCATATTGTCAATAACTGTTTTAAAAAGCAAAATGATAAAAAAACCTATGAATAATAGTACCAATAATCAAAACTCAAATCATAAAAAAGGTAACTCTACTGGTTTTAATCCTTGTCATGCTTTTACTTGTAGCTTTAATCTTTGTAGACCTTTAGAATGGATTGTTGACAGTGGTGCATCACAACATGTCACTTCTCATAAAGAAATTTTTGATTCTTTACAACCTGATATTGCTAACATTCCTATTCAGTTAGCTAATAATCAGACTTGTAAAGTTGAAGGATTAGGTGATGTTACTATTCCTAATGGTAAATTGCATGATGTATTATATGTACCTGACTTGAAAACTAATCTGCTTTCTGTTTCACAGTTATGTCAGGACTATAAAGTTGAATTTTACAAAGATACATGTTATATCATAGATCCTCAAACTCTAAAAGTGATTGCTCATGCTAAAATGGATAATGACAATTTGTTTAAATTCCATGAATTTGCTAGTTCACGATATTCACTACATACTTCTATTGATTTCAATATATGGCATGAGAGACTTGGCCATTTAAATTCTGATTATATTACTTTCATGCAAAAGTATAATATGGTTGATGGCTTGCCTCACATTATTCCTTCCAAGATTGCCTGTACAGGTTGTATGAGTGGTAAGATGCATAGGGAGCCCTTTGCAAGTGGAAAATCATGGCGGGCAACTCATAAGTTGCATCTTGTCCATAGTGATCTTTTGGGCCCCATGGAGAATAACTCCATCCAATGTTCTCGATATGCACTTACCTTTGTTGATGTTTTTTCTAGACGAACTTGGATCTATTTTTTGCATAGCAAGGATCAAGTTCTTGATATATTTATTGAATTTCAGTTATATGTTGAAAGGCAATCTGGTTTTAAACTTAAAATTCTTAGAACTGATAATGGGAAGGAATATGTGAATAATGCTTTTCATTCTTATTTGAAATCATGTGGAATTAAACACAAGCTTACTATTCCTTATATACCACAACAAAATGGTGTGGCGGAAAGAAAGCATCGGACCATTGTTGAAATGGCTAGAAGCATGTTGCATGCTAAGAATCTGCATTATAAATTTTGGGCTGAAGCCATGTTTTGTGCAACTTATATCCTTAATTGAACTCCTAGCAAAGCTCTCAAGCTTATCACTCCAGAAGAGGCTTGGTCTGGTAGGAAACCTAATTTACATCATTTATGGATTTTTGGTTCTATTGCTTATGTTCATACTCCTAAACAAAAAAGGCATAAATTAGATGCTAATTCATCTCCTTATATGTTTGTTGGTTATGATGAAAACACTAAAGGTTATCATGTTTATGATTTCACTACTAAAAAAGTTCAAGTTGCTAGAGATGTTTGTATTGCAGAAAATGGAGTCCATGATTGCTCTACTACACATGATGCAGAATTCAGTGGCACTAAAATTGTGCTGGTGGAGGACCAACCTCCTTCTCTCAACCTTACTCCTCCTCTTAATCCTTCAAATCAAGTACCACCTATTATTTATGCACCTACACCTCATGATATTCAAGTAGATACTAATGATACTTTTATTACTAATGATTCTTCCTCTAGTGATAATTCCATTACAACTAAACGTAAACCTAAATGGGCTCAAAACTTAATCAATGAAGGTGATGATTACATTTCTAGATCTGGTGGAATTAAACATAGAAGGATTAATTATTGTAATTATGCTTTGATGACTACTATTATGAATTCTAAAGATCCTAAGTCTTTTGATCAAGCTAACTCTCAACCTCATTGGCAGAAAGCCATGCAAGAGGAATATGATTCTTTAATTGCTAATCAAACTTGGAACTTAGTCAAGTTACCTCATGGAAAGAATATAGTTTCATGTAAATGGTTATATAAAACAAAATTCAATACTAATAATGAAATTAGTAAATTCAAGGCTAGACTAGTTGCTAGAGGTTTTTCCCAAATTGAAGGATTAGACTATAATGAAACTTTTGCTCCTGTTGCTAAAATGCCTACTATCAAATTAGTTCTTGCTTTAGCATCTAAAATGAATTGGCCCATTCATCAAATGGATGTTAAAAGTTCCTTCTTAAATGGTGACTTACACGAAGAAATCTATATGGCTCAACCTCCTGGATTTGTTAAGAAAGTAAGTGAAAATCTGGTTTGCAAATTGAACAAATCTATTTATGGTCTTAAACAAGATTACCTAGAGAATGGTATTCTAAAATTAATTCTTTCTTTATTTCTCAAGGTTTTGCTAGAAGTAAGAATGATCCAAATTTGTATATTAAACATCCTAACAATGACATTATTATTGTTATTGTTTATGTAGATGATCTAATACTCACTTCTAGTTCAGACGCTTTGATTTTTGATATCAAATTTCAACTTAAACAGAAATTTCAGATGACTGATTTAGGTATCTTACATTACTTCTTAGGTATGCAAATTTTCCAAACTCCTAAAGGTATCTTTCTTTCTCAAAGCAAGTATGCTTATGATCTTTTAGAAAAATTTAAGATGAATGACTCTAACCATGTTTCAATTCCGTGTGACTTAGGTACTAAATTAATAACTGATATGAATACTCCTTTTGTTTATGAAACTTTGTATAGGCAATTGGTAGGAAGTTTAAATTATTTAACTCTTACTAGACCTGATATTGCTTATAGTGTTGGTTTAGTTTCTCGATTTATGTCTAAACCTCAACAAACTCATTTTAAAGTTGCTAAATGAATCTTAAGGTACATTAAAGGAACTATTAATATGGGATTATTTTATGATGCAAATTCTGAATTTATTTTACATGGCTATACTGATTTCGATCTAGGTGGAGATCCCAATGTTGGGAAATCCACTTGTGGTTATTTTTTCCTTGTTGGTTCAAGTCCAATTTCTTGGAAAAGCAAAAAAGAACACTCTATTTCCCTATGCTCAACTGAAGCTAAATACAAAGTTTATACCAATGCAGCTAAGGAAGCTTTGTGGATTAGAAGACTTCTTGACGATTTGGGTCTACCTCAACAATCACCTACACCTATACATTGTGACAATCAAAGTGCTATTGCCTTGGCAAAGAATCCAGTTTATCATGCACGAACCAAACATATTTCACTTCAACATCACTTCATTCGAGAACAATTTGAAGACAAGAAAATTATTCTTCTTTATTGTAAAGGAGAAGATCAAGTGGCTGATATTTTAACCAAACCACTTTCTAAGGAGAGATTTCAGTTCCATTTTAAAAATTTGGGTTTACAACCCATTGATGTAAGCTCCCCAAGTAAAGATTAAGGGGGGGTGTTAGAAAGGTTAATCTTTCCTTGGATATATTAATTGGGATATTCCAAGGGTCCCTAAATGTATTTTGTCCTCTTGTACACATGTGGAGGACATGTCATTGTTTGTCCTTTATTCCACATGTAAGGACAACTCTTGTTTATTTCTTTATTTAGTTTATCCTCCTTAAGAGGATTGTGACACTTTGCACACACCTATTATGAATGTGGCATTCATAGAAATGGGAGTTACAAATGCAACTCCTCTCTCATCTCTATATAAGAGATGCTCCTCCTTCTTTTTTCTTCACTCTTAGCACTTGATGTTATTGTATTGAGCTACTTTTTCTCCAACACTCTCTCTCTCTCTCTTCTCTAGGCATTTGCCTTCATTCATAATACTCACAAGGGGTTTTCTTTGCTTTCCCCTTATAAATCCTTGTCTCCATTGTTGAACCATCTTGGTGTATGCTCTTGGAGTTTGCTTATCTTATGGTAACATTATTTCACACTTAACTTACTTGGATTGTTTCTCATTCCTTGCTCAACATTATCATTTCTTACAAATACATCTTAATAAAAGAAAACCCACTTAATAAAAAAAAAAACACATTCCTTTCTCTACACATAACATGAAATAAAAAAACAATTAAAATAAGGTAAACTTACTTTAATGTCCTACTAACTACCCCTTTCATACTTTACTAACTATCCTATCTAATCACTAATCTAACTCTCTTAACCCACTTGCTAACTGCCACTAACATATGACTCATACAAAAAAATCTAACTCTAATATTAATACTTAAGACATAAATTCCCTAAACATACTTTATTAACCTCTCTTACATCCCACTATATCCTAACACCCAACCATTTTACTTACTACCCCAACATAATCCCAAGTGAAAATTACCTAGGACCTAAGCCTACGTACCCTCTTCCACTCTTTCCAAAATGGAATGTCAAAGAGTCACATCTTCCTAGGAGATTATCATAACAAGTGGCAGCATGTTTTCCCTATGAAAATTGACTTAAGGCATTCAAACATACTTGGACCACTTTCCAAGTCATAACTCACTCCTCCCTAGGTGTGATATGATGAGTGAAGTGTTTATTTTATACCATTCACATCCCTAAAAGATAGGAATCTAGGGAAGTTTGAACATTTCAAAGGAAATGGTCATTCTATTATTTTTAAACAACTAAACCCAAGGAAGTTTGTATTATACCAAGATGGAGGTGCTTGGGAATTAGGGGTCTGACTTTATGTCAGTAATGATTCTCTTCCCCATGTCCCTTTTCACATGCACCCAAGCCTTCCTAAGAAAAAAATAGGTGCTTGGGTGTGTTTTAGTTTATATATTATTTTTTAATTTGAAATTTCATTATCATTTTGTGGGGGTTTTCATTGGGTACTTCCTAGTTTTAAGAAGTAGGTGTCTAGACTTCCTATAATCATAGTCTTTGTTAGTATTTTTTTAATTTTATTGTTTTCTAAAATAGTGACAGAAGGGTCATGGGATTAATGAGGGTCCTTTCTTGTAAATGATTTAGGACAAGATGTTTATTTTTGTTTGAGTCTTTTCCAAGTCAAGATGTTTTTCTATTATTATTTTATGCACAAGGTTCTAAGAATATTCCCTCTAAATAAAATATTAGACTATAATGGAAAGTGGATTTTTTTGCCATTCCTCATACAAATTCTAGAGGATTAAATGCCACCTACAGGCTTTCTTACTTGTGCATTTGGACTATGTATTCATTTTCAAGCTAGTTTTCTCTTAATTCTACCATGGCATTTTTAGTGAACATGTTTAATGATGTGATGGTGTTATCTAACCTAGGAATTTATTAGAACTTGAAAAAAACAAATGATCCAATTTTCATACACACGAAATAAACTATCAAAGTATGCCAACTTTCTCCCATTACATAACATATGAATTTAAATGCAAACATCTATATTTTGAATTGAATCAACTATATCTATAACATTCTTCCACACAACATTTATAAAATATTTTTTGCCAAATGATTTACAATTAACATAAGAAGGAGGATCTCATTACATAACTTCTTCATAATACATCAAATATCATAATGAATATTTCCTTACAAGTAAAATATATATAGTTTCTCAATCTTTCCTTACACCATTCCAACAATAAAAAATAATATGAAAGTTTCATTTTACATCACATTGAAAACAATATGGAGACTTAACATCACAATACATTTTGTGATAGCATGGAAAATTCATCTCTCTTTACACACTTGATTTTTCAACTTTTCCAAGGGTAAAACCCTAATATCTTCAAGAAATCCATCTTCACAAAACCTACATACACACACAAACTATGAACCATGGAGGCTCACCTCCCATCCTAGGCTTCTATGAAACCACCCACCGAGTAGGGGAAATAAGATTCAAATGGGATACACACATATCATATTTGATAATGCAAGAGGAACATACAAAACAACACATAACATTCCCTTCCAAGGTTTACACATTGATTCACCATTGGAATCATTATCACATTGGGTGAAGGTGGACTCTTCAAAGAGGAAATGTCATAACCAAACATAAACATCATATTGAAATTGCATTTTGCCTCTCAAGGCCATCATAAAAATCTCCTTCTTCTTACACACAAAACCCCTTGTATCTCCCAAAAAAAATAAGGTATATGGCTTCAATGGAGCCCATAATCCATGAAAGAAGAACAACTCCTCATTATGAGGTAAATTTTCTCAACTACAATGTTGAGCCCAACTAATCCCTTCACCCAAGGTTTCTCTTCCCTCCCAAGAGTGAGCGAAGCCTTCATACCCATGACCACATTCAACATTCAAATCAAAGAAAGAAAAACAAGAAAGAAAGCCAAGAAATTTACAAGAACACAATACACATTCACATTGTCACAACACAATACCAAAACCTACAATACAAAGATTTACCACACAATGCATGATCCCATGACACATACTCCATGTAGATTTAATTATGCAATACTTAAAAGAAGGAAAATGAACATGGTTTGAATCACCAACCTTGGTCCAAGCTAAAGCCAATGTTGTAGAGCTCCCTTAATCTCCCTTTAAAACCTAACTATCTGTAAACTTAGATAGTGGCTAAACAACCTACTAATTTGTCCAAGACTCTCTTAATAAAGCCTTCTCATTAACTATTTTATCAAAGACGCCAAGCCACTTCCTCTTACAAACTTGTCTCCCTCTAAATTTGTTATATTTGACTTAGTGGGAACATGGGAGAAAACACATATGAAAACTTCAATTTCGAATTGATGGAACAATGCATGGATAAAGGGGCCCCATAGGCTGTCTAAGCACTAACACGATCAAAATTAGGTCCCTAACATGATATAATATCATATGGCTAACTTATTTTCACATTAGAGACACTTTGGGACCACCTAATGACCCCTAAAAACCTTAGGCAAGTCCAAGGTTGAATTTCCTTTGATTGTGACCCATCCTACCCCTTGTCAAGTGGGTTTACTAACTCATTAACAAGGTAATTAGTTTTAGGGTAAAATTCCACCATGACCAAAATTGTAATGACATGTCAATGCATGTAAAATCCACAAGTGTCAAGTGACACATAAAAGCACACTCCACATCACCATGACATGTCATTAATGCATCTTTATGATTAAATATTTCCACATACAAGAAAAATGATATTTACTAAATAAAATAAATCACAATGAGGATTTTAAATCTTCCAAATATGTTCCTTGGTTAAACTATGTTCACATAGGTGTGGAACTTGTTTCCCCCAAGAATTTCTATTGTTCCACTTCCTACACATTAAACTCGAGCATCAATAGTCCAAGGAGGTCATATACAATATATATCATAGATACATATACTTTCAAATTTTATGAAATCCCTATTAACATAATTCAAATTAATTTTCCTTTCCTAACCATTTCAATTAAATCATTCAAGATGTTAAAATATTAAATCTACATATCATAAACCATCATAACCAATTTAAAATCCATCTGCATATCATAAATCCTCATAATCAATTTAACATCCATCTGCATATCATAAATCATCATAAAATCAAATTAACATTTTGCATCGCATTATAATCTAATACTATCATGTCATAAAACTATATCCCTATGTGTTTGATCATTTCATACACAATATCAAGTTCTTAGTGCATAACATAGATGCAAAACACTACTATAATGTCAAAATCAATAGATAAAACAAGTCACTATCCATCTAAGTCTTGAATAACTATCAAAGTCTCAAATATCAAAATGCAATTAAAATATCTATGCTATGACAAGTCAAGGTGAGGCCTCACATCTCTTTCTAGGAAAGAAAGATCCACCAATTTTTCATTAATATTTCCTACCCAATCAACATATATGTATACTTTTAGTTAAAACTTGTCATTCTTCTTATCATAGAGTCCATAATCCTCTATTCCTTTCAAATATCTTAGTATTCTTTTCACTACCATCATATGATTTTCCTTAGGGTTTGCAAAAAATCTTGCAACAATTCTAACTACTAGGAAAATATCAAGTCTTTTATGAATAACATATTGTAGTTTCTCAATCATTGATCTATACAATATTGTCATGACTAAAAGTTAGAGGGAAAAAACACACCAACAATTATTATTATTTTTTTAAATTAAAAATGTATAGCATCACTAAGTTTGATATGATTAATTGCACATGTTAAAGTTTAGGTATAAAGAGAAACATCTACGAGGCCTTCTAACAATGTCCTGACATTTCCATTTAGATTTAAATCAATGAGTAAGGAAAAGATCGTTTAAATCTAAGCATTCGCTATTAAATTGATTTTGACATTAGTTTTGTTATTACTTTAATTTTAAAGTAATCTATTATAAGTAGAATAATTAAGTCAAATTTCCTAATCTTGCAATACTAACCAATTATCTAGATGTAAAATCAACACTTAAAATTTAATCTAATAATCTAACTTAATTTTACAACCTTTACAAATCTAAAACATCTTAAGATAAAATAATACTAACTCATGATTTAAGAACAATATAATCACTCATAATAAATCTCAATTAATTTTAAGACGGATTAAATATGCTAATTAACTTATCTTAGACAACATACTAACCATTAATGATGCTAACTTTTCTTAAAACATAGAACTTTACTAAATAATAAATTGACTTTATAACCTTCTCAAAAAAAACTTAATATCAAAAAGTGAGGTCGACTCAATAGATTTAGAACATTTATTATTATTCAGTATAACGTTAACTATCAAAATATTACTAAACAATATAACTAAATTCTTCTAATAACAACTTAAGTAAATATAACACTAATTATTTTGAAATCACAATCATAGAATTGATTATCTAAAATAACACCTCGCATTAAATTAATTAAAACTTTATTAAATCAAACATAAACAAGACCTTTAACCTTGAAGAACACTTTGATATCCTACACACAATTAATACTATCTATTATATATAAAAGAAAATGGGTTAGTTATGATTCACTAACATTAACATATCACCACTACCCTAATTATGTTCCACTCCGAATTTTTACAAATTTTTCATCAAATAAATTGTTTTGGAAATTAAGATAACTAAACAATACTTCGATCTAGCAATTTTTTTTTTTTAATTAATAAAAATCTATTCATAAAAATAACAAGTTAATTAATCTTCACTTCTATCTTTAGTTTAGAAAATACTTTTAAATTTCCTTAAAAACACATTCATTAAACTACCAAGGAAAATCAAACTATCTAAATCCCACTTAAATATAAAACCAAACTAATTAAATAACTTTTATTAATACTAAAATAAATATAAGTACTAACATTGCTAATGTCTATGGTACTAAACTCACTGCTACTAACTAGCTACCATAATATTAACCTTTTAAGTCACCACTAAAATAAATTATTAATAATTAAGACTAGCTAGGTTTCACTTAATTTAATTATACTAACATTAATATTACTATTTTAACTTACACTAATCTAAAACTAAACTTTATTAAACCCTACTAACCTACACTCACGCTACTCCCCATGACCCCCACTTGCTACACACCACCTAAAGCTTCCTTGGGCAGTACCCTAGGCTGGTACGTTGTCCAAACTTGGCGTGGGTAGAGGAAGATCAAGTGCTATGAAAGGGAAAGATAAAGTGTTTTACACTCAAGCCAAAAATATTAACTTAAATGCCCCTCCAAACAAACTACTTCCCTAGCCCATGCATGGTCTAAGTGAGCCTGTGGAAATCTAGGAGGATACAAGAGGTACTTTAACCATTAATTCATTGACTTTAATACACAAGTTCAGGTCAGCCCTCTGACCAATCTGACACCAAGGAATGCTTGAGTGGGGGGGATAAGTTATCACATAAAGATTAGTTGGTGAGTTTTCAAGATAAGTTAAAATAGACTTAGATATTTTAATTTAGGTATTTATTTTTTGTTTATCGAATTCTTTGGTATTATTTAGATTTAGAAAATAATATTTTAAGGGAATCAATATAGACTATGCTGTGTTACAACATGAGAGATAAAACTTTGTCATACAAAATCCAGAGAATGTTTTACTCATGGGGGATTTATTTTTTGAAACCATATTTTTTTGTGCTAAATTTTCTAATGCAATCTCATCTTTTGACAAGGGAATATATATTCCTTTCTTTTCTAATTAGATTTAAGCCAACTATTTCTAATAAATTGAGGGTAATATTATTGATTTTTCCTTTGAATGTTGATTACAAACATCGAGTTCAATTATTGTGCTTTAACCCAAGGCATAGGATTACTCTAATTTCCTAAGAAATTACAAAATTACAATGAAGCCCAATCAAGCATCGAATTCTCTTTAACATACTTTGAATCTTAAATTGTATAATAATATATTGTCATCCTATCAAATTAGCCTAGATTAAATAAACATGATTACCAAACATGAGAATATTGCAGTAAGGTAGAATTGTCATCACCTCTAATATCAAGTAAATGTATGCAAAACTGAATACGATAATCTCATATGCAAGAAACATTACTCAATCTTTTCTCTTCTATTAATCAACCTAGTTCAAGGCTCTGTTGGGAAAGAGCCAGTAAGAAAACTCGACATCCTTTCCACTTCAACATGAGTTTAAACACATTTTTTCATAAAATTACAATACAATTAGAATTCTCTTCTAGGTCCTTAACAGGAGATCCCTTCCATTATCTTCAATGCATCAAGGTAATCATGGCGAAGACGAGAACTGACCCAAAGGTATAATAACATAATAAGAAGAACAAATCAAGCATGCATCCCCATCCCAATTTTACACAATAGGTCCAACATTGAACCAAACTAGGGGGGAGGTGGATTTTCCCAATAGGAGACATTGATCATCATACCATAACATAGCCCTTTCGAGGCTAAAAACTCAAGAACATTTGTTCTTCTATAAATTCCCTTTCAAGGCCATTACAACAAGGATTTTCATTCCTTCTCTTCTTCAAGAATTCAAATTTTCAAAACATGGTACGTGATGACAGGTAGGGGCCCATAACACCCTACCCTATTTCCCTCTTCTCACCATGAGAAGAGACTCTACACTATTGAGGTCCAACTAAGGCCCTTCCCCCATACATGGCCACTTCTTCCCTATCCAAGGGTGAGTAAAGCCAAACACAACCCACAAAAATCTCTTCGAAGATCAAGCAAAACAGGAAGGAAACCATTCAAGAAAACATGATTCGATCCCTTCCAAGCATACCAAACATGCATACAAGTATTCCAAATAAAATCACAATAACATAAGCATGAACAACATGAACAAAGGAGATGAAGAACTCCTACCTTCAAAATATGGTTATGGTAAAATGAACAAGTTTGTGATGAGCTCTTCCTTCCTTGTCTTCAATCTTCAAAACTCCTCTCTAAAACTAGAGATTGGGTAACCACCAAAACCCTTCTCAAGAATGCCTCTAAAAAGATCAAATCTCAACTACCTCTAAATTTCAATAACTTCCCCCACTTGCATAACTTTCTAGAGGCTTCTAATCCAACTAAACCTAAGGTTAACCTCTAAGTGAAGTTAAGGTTATTCAACCCATGGTAACAACATTCAATTTTCGCACTAAAGCAAAAATAGACTTTTTGTGTGACCATAAAAGAAAAAAAAATGGGCTAAGGGGTGAAAAATGTCCCCCAACCCATACCCATACCCCTTGGGTACTTAGATTTCATGATTTTAGGCTTTTAGGATAAATTTGAGACTTATCAAAAGCTAGGAATATTTTAGGATTTACTAACAACCTTCAAAATGCAAATTAGTCACTAATCATGATTAGGGTAATTAACCTTGATTACTCACTTATTAGAGAAAAGGTCACTAACCTAGTCTAACTTAGATCTTTAGGTTACTTGGTTAACCCTAACTATCATGTTGGAATGAATATACAATTTATGAGTGTCAAGTGACACTATAAAACACTATTACGAAACATTAATATTTACTGACTATAGAATGATACATCCATTCAAACCACAACACAAATAAAATATGAACAATGGGGTTAGCATCTTTCATCAAATTTAACCCTGGTTTCTCAATTGGTACAAAGGGTTCAGTTTTGTTTCTCCATTAGATTCTTCGACTAATAAATATCCTGTACACTCATTGCACACATCAATAGCTCAAGAAAATAACATACATATATATTCAAAACTTATCTGGATGGTTACATAAATCAAAACATGAATCTTTCATATAATTTACTATTTAATTCATTTCTACTCTCATTTAATCATCAGCAACCACATAATCAATATAACATAACTTATTCCTTAATTTAGATTAAGCACAAGTACAATCATCGTTAGGATGCATATACCTAAACATCATAACATCACCAATAGGGCATACGGTACCATCTAAATTGCATGTAACTTAATCATCGAGGTATCAAAATCAACATCCTCATTATCAAGTGAAAACACTTCATACCATCATTAGTAAAAAATTAATGTTTTAACAGTTGAGGTGATGTAGTACTTCTTGAATCACTAAGTATCTAAAACATGAATGAATTAGCTAATCTTAGTTTCTTTTAGGACATTCACAACATAACACATTACTTCATTTTCGATACAATCTCCTATAATAGTTTTAACAGAAGATTCATATTTGATAAGTACATACGAGGAGGGTCCTTACAAATATCTAGTTCACATTTGTAGAATTGTCATTCTTTGATAGCTTATGTCTAGTAGCCTTAAGTGTGTTAATTGGTCTTCAATCTTCCATCCCAAAAAATTTTAGTATCTCCTTGATGTATATTTATTTAGTAGTGTAGATACATTGCTTCATCTAATATACTTGTAAACCAACAAAGAATTTAAACTCACCAAACATAGATATTTCAAATTCCTTCTACATCTCATCTGCAAATAATTTGCATAATGCATCTTGTCCTCCAAATATGATATCATCAACAAATATTTCAGCCAATAGTACCCATTTACCACCTTTATTCTTGAAGTATAGATTATTGTTATCATTAGTTCTTGTAAATCCAATCTTTACCAAATAATTGTGTAGCCTTTCATACCATTCTCTAGGAGCTTGTTTTAATCCATATCATGCTTTATGTAGTTTACATACCATGTTCTTCTTGCTAGAATCAAAAAATCCATCTAATTGTTCAATGTAAACCTCTTCTTCTAGTATTCCATTCAAAAATACAGACTTGACATCCATTTGATAAACTTTAAATCCTTTTGTTGGAAATATAGATAAAGTAACTAAGAGGGGGTTTGAATCAATTACCACCAAAAAAATCCACAAATCCCTTAGATGTCTTAAATAACTAGTTACTGTTGTCACTTAGTAACCAAATAGAAAAATGTTATAACTTGGTAGATTAACTTGTTATTGATCTTTAAGAATTAATAACAATTAACACGCATGCATAAAAGAAATAACATCAACACAAGAGACACCAAATTTAACATAGAAACCCAATATGGGAAAAACCACCAAGTAACTAGCTACCAATTTTCACTCTTCTGAAGTGAGCTTTGTTAGGAGCTAACCCTATTAAAGGTTAGAAAACACACTATTAGGTGTGAACCTGTTAGAGGATTTAATCACCTTTCTAGGAGTGGCCTTGCTAGAGGACTTTAGAACAGTCCAGTAGAACTATCCACCTTGTTAGAGGATTTACAAAATGGTTATTAAACCAACTCTATTAAGAGATTTACAAATCACAACTACAGTGATGAAAAAGTAACAATGAAGTGACCTAAATGAGATGCAACTGAATTTTGTTGTTACAGATCTTTGTTTTGCTTCAATAGATTCTCACTAATTGTATACAACTCTATTGCTCCTCAAGGATATATGATCCTTCTTCAAAAAAATTTCACACCTTCCTCTTTTCACAATTAGCTCACTTGCATACTCACTTATTACAATTAGAATCCACAACTTGACCTTTTATTTATACATTACGAATTGTCAAGTTGGCTCATTTACAAGTTATATTTACCAATAAAAATTACATCAGTCAGCTACAAACATTACATGGAACAAATAATGAAATCCTTTATTGGTCGACCCTGCTTAGTAAACACTACTCCAAAAATGATTTTGAGTGTTAACCAAGTGAAGCTCGGTAAACACTATAAACTCTGTGAAAATCCTTTGGAGATCGAGTAAACTCGATAAGAACTAATTTCTCTTCTCTGACCTTATGAGCTCGGTAGAAGCTATCTTCTACCATAAAATCCGTCAGTGCCTAAGTGAGCTCAATAGAAATAGTCTCCATAGTGTAATATTCAAGAACACTCAGTAGACTCTATAATTCACTTTGCTAACCTTCTGAGCTCAATAGACTCTATCTTTTTCTTTGTTGATCAGCTGAGCTTGATAGACTCTATCTGATAACTGATATGACATTTATGTAACATCAAAGACAACACACAATTGAACAATTGTATCCAAAAATCTCCCTCTTTGGCATTGATGGCAACACAACATGTCATAGTAGAATGAAATTTGAGAGCAAGTCTTTTCTGAAAAAATGTTCCTCCCTCTTAGATTTATTCCACAAAAATTCTCAAATATAGTAATGTCCCTCTGTGAAGGAATTACATAGCTTCTTTTCAAACATCAAACTTCTTCAAAAAAATTCAAATTTTAGAAAGATATGATAGTATAATCTCCCTCTTTGACAACACATGCCAAAGACAACACAAACCAAATAAAAAACAATGTGCCTTATGTACTGATTCACATGCAATATTCTCATAACTATATTGCATCAACTGAAAGATCTTCAACTTGTTACCTATTGATGCATCATTCAAACTTCATTTTAGTGAGCTTCGAATAGGGAATGACCCCTAATTTACCTCTTAGATACAAGAATGCATCCTTAGATAAAAGCTTGCTGAATATGTCAGCAATTTGTCATTTTGTATAGACATTTTAATATCATCTCCTTATCCTACACCAATTCTCTAACAAAGTGATACTTTATTGCAATGTGTTTGGTTTTTGAATGCATCACTAGATTTTTAGATATGTTAATTGCACTTGTATTGTCACAAAACATAACAACAGGTTCTTTGATTTCCTCCTTCATACCTTCCAATAATTGTTTGAAGCAAACAATATTAGAATAGTTTACTACTATTGTAACATACTTTTCTTCTACTGTCGATTGGGATGTACAATTTTCCTTTTTACTTGTCCAAGAAACCAACCTTTTTTCGAGAAAAAATTCTCCTCCACTTGTACTCTTTTTGTCATCAATGTTTCTTGCCCAATCTGCATTAGTAAACACTTTTAAATCCAAAAGACCTCCAAATTTGTACCATAATCCATAATCTTTAGTGCCTTCCAAATATCTCATGATCCTTTTGATTGCCATCATGTGGTTTTCTCTTGGTTTTGCTGAAAATCTTGCTACAATACCAACTGCAAGAGCAATATCTGGCCTTGTATGAACTACATACTACAACTTTCCAATAATAGATCTATACAATGTCTAATCTACCTCCTTTGATTCATCATCCTTGGTAAGTTTCAGTCTAGTACACATAGGAGTCCCAACTGGTATATAGTCTTCCATACCAAACTTTTTCAATATCTCCTTGATGTATTTAGATTGAGTGATGTAGATGCCATTCTTACTCTGTTGAATTTGAAGACCAAAAAAGACTTTGATTTCACCAAACATTGACATCTCGAATTCCTTGTTCATTTTCTCTAAAAATTCTTTGCAAAGACCATCATTCCCTGTGAACAAATTATCATCCACAAATATTTCTACCAAAATAATCTTATTATCTGGTCCTTTCTTGATATACAAGCTATTATTATCATTAGTTCTTTGAAAACCAATCTGAATAAGATAGTTATGCAACCTTTTATACCATGCTCTAAGAGCTTGTTTCAAACCATACAATGCTTTGTGTAATTTGCAGACCATGTCCTTCTTGTCTGGATCAACAAAACCTTTAGGTTGTTCAATGGAGACTTCTTCATCTAGTATACCATTGAGAAATGTTGACTTGATATCCATTTGATAAACCTTAAATCCTTTGTATACAGCATATGCAAGTAGGGTCCTAACACCTTCCAATCTTGCAACGGGAGCAAAAGTCTCTCCATAATCTATTCCTTCTTCTTGAGAGTATCCCTTGCATAACAGTCTAGCTTTGTTTCTTGACACCTTACCATCTTCATTCAACTTATTTCTAAATATCCACTTAGTTCCAATCACATTTTTATCTTTAGGCTTGGGTACAAGAGTCCATGTCTTATTTTTCTCTATCTACTCTATCTCTTCATTCATAGCCTCTATCCAACTTTCATTTTCTAATGCATCTTTGACACTTCTAGGTTCAAAATCAGAAAGTAAACAAGTACCTTTAAACTTACTTCTTGTCATAGTACCTTCAAATTTGTCTCCAATGATCTGATCTGGTATTTTATCTCTCCTAACATACTTGGCTAATACAGGTTCCTTGTCTTTTGAACGCTTTACATTCTCATCTTCTTGCTCTTTAAGTTCAAGTTCTAGTTGTTCTGTCTATTGCTCAGGTCCTTCAAACTTGGTAGGCATTGGCTTTATAGCATCAAAATGTGACTTGGGTTCCTGTTGCTCAGTTTGAACTTCCTGCAACTCGATTACTAAAGACTCAAGAGTAGAAGATTCTTGATTGATAGGTGTATCTGGCACTATATCAAGTTCAATGAAAAAAAATATTATATAATCTTCTAGTTCCTTTTTCTTTCTTCTTTAGTCTTTTATGAAAACTCATCAACTTTCATGTGTGCACTTTCTATGACTTTGTGAGTAGACAAATTCAAACATCTATATGCTTTACTCTTGCAAGAATATCCCAAAAATATTCCTTCATCACCCTTCACATCAAATTTACCTTTCCTAGATTCTTTCAAAATGTAAAATTTGCTTCCAAATACTTTTAGGTAACTTACATTGGGTTTATAGCCACACCATAACTAATAGGGGGTTTTGAATGAGTCCTTCTTCAGCTATACTCGATTCAAGGTATGAACTACAATGTTAATAGCTTCCTTCCCGTATTTGATAGCAATGTTATTTTCAATCATTAAGGTTCTTGCACAATCCATGATAGATCTATTCCTTCTTTCAGCTATTCCATTTTACTCAAGAGTTTCAGAGGCTGATACCTATCTTTTGATCCCTCTTTCAATGCAAAAGTTATTGAATTCATAGGAGATGAATTCACCACCTCTGTCTAACCTCAAGAATTTTAGTCTTTTTCCTATTTCCTTTTCCACTCTGGCCAAATACCTCTTGAACTTCTCAAAAGCTTCTAATTTCTCTCTCAAGTACATGAAAGTTATCATTCTTGAGTAATCATCAACAAAAAAAATGAAGAACTTTTCTCTAGTATAGCTTTTAATCCCAATGTGTCCACACAAATCAGTATGCACAATTTCTAAAACTTCTTCAAACTAATAGTTCTTACTGTTAAAGCTAGTCTTCTCCATCTTACCAATCTGACAATTCTTGCATAGGCCAATCTTGGGTTTCTTTATACTAGGAATGCCTCTTACTTTCCTGAATTTACTTATTTTTACCAAATTATCAAAGTTCACATGACACAACCTTCTATGCCATAACCAAATTTCTTCAACTTAAGCAATAAAACATGAACATTCACCAAGTTCATCCAGAAGTCTCACTTTTCCATGCATGAATTCCACTTTGAATCCATTATTGAGTAGCTGTGCCACACTCAATAGATTGTGTTTTAGTCTTTCTACCCAATATGCATTATCACATACAAGCTCTTTGGTTAGTGAGATTCTTCCTCTTCCTTTTATACAACAAGGTTCATTATTACCAAACCTCACACTACCACCATCATAGTCTTCAAAATGTTCAAACTTTGTTTTATCACCATTCATATGATGAGAGCAACCACTATCTATAATCCATGTATCATTTTTGCTCACATGAGAGATAAGTGATATTTCCTCATCATTTTTAGATTCATCTTTCACAATAATGTAAAAAATTTCATCTTCTTCATCATTAGAATCATTAGAATCCTTAGCCATGAAGCAAGTTTTCTTAACTTTATCCTTGAATTATTTGAAGTCTTTCTTTCCATTGCACTTGTGACCTTTCTTTACATCCTTGTTCTACTTATTTGGGAACCTAGCAACAATATGTCCAATTTCCTCACATGAGAAAAAAATTAGAGGAACCTTACCTTTGTATTTTTCTCTACCTCTAGAATATTTTTTGGCTAGTAGAGCTTCAACCACCTCAAGATCACTATCAAAACTTTTTTCTGATTCATCTTCACTTTCTGACTGAGAATCCTTTATCTTTTTGCCTTTTTCTTTGAGTGAAAGCTTGGCTTCAAATGCTGATTCAATGTTCTTGGTAGCTGGAACATAGTTATCATAGTTATCTAGTTCAAATGTAGTCAATATTCCTACTATGGCCTCTAAATTTATCTTATGATTTGCTTCACATCTTCTTTCTTGAATTGCAGAAACTCTAATTGCATAAATGGGAAGTAATGTCCTAATAACTTTACTTAAAACTGTTTCGTCCTCAATGTCTCCTCCAAAAGCCTTAATTGCACTAACAACTACTTTGACTCTTTCAACATATTTGGCAATATTCTTATCCTCTCTCATCCTCATTTGATCAAATTGTCCTCTTAGACTTTCTTCTTTGACTCTTCTCACATTATCATCACATCCATAGATATCTTTTAGCTTGTTCCACATTTCAAAAGCAGTTTTGTAGTCCTTGACATCATCAAATTCTTCATAGCTTAGGGAAAATACAATGTCTATCATCATGGTTTAGCAATGTCATTTGTAGACAATGTGCTAGAAGGAGTTACATTTTCTTCATCAAGATATTCTAATCTTATATCTCCAATGGAAGCTATATGGAGTCTCATGAGACCTTGCCATGCTGAAAAGTTATCCCTGTTAAGCCTTGGAATTTCCCTCTTGTAAGACATCCTAATCTTTAGCTTAGATCCTTGAAATCCTTCTTGCAAGCACCAAAAGCTCTGATACCAATTGTTGAAAATATAGGTGGAGTAACTAAGAGTGGGGGTGAATTAGTTACCACAAAAAAAAATCCACATATCCCTTAGATGTCTTAAATAACTAGTTACTATTGTCACTCAGTAACCACATAGAAAAATGTTGTAACTCGGCAGATTAACTTGTTATTGATCTTTAAGCATTCATAACTATTAACATTCATGCATAAAAGAAATAACATCAACACAAGAGACACCAAATTTAACATGGAAACCTAATATGAGAAAAACCACCAAGTAACTAGCTACTAATTTTTACTCTACTAACGTGAGCCCTATTAAGAGCCAACCTTGTTAAAGGTTACAAAACACACTGTTAGGTATGACCATATTAGAGGATTTAATCACCCTACTAGGAGTGGCCTTTCTACAAGACTTTAGAAAAAATTAGTAGAACTGTTCACCTTGTTAGAGGATTTACAAAATGGATGTTACCTAGATATGTCAAAAGACACCAGGCACCTAATTAGATCATTGGAGATAAGTTAGATGGAACAATGACAAGAAACAAATTGAAAGGTACGTATTTTCTTGTTGAATTTGAACCTAGATTAGTGAATTTTATGCTTATTCTAACATCTAAGGGATCTGGGATTTATTTTTGTGGTAACTGATTCACCCCTCCCCTCTTAGTTACTCCTATTATATTTCCAATAGAAGTACGATGTAAAGTATTGGTTAGAACCTAGAAGAAATCTATAAGTTTTCATATTGTTGTTGAGCATGAAAAATTTCACTATTACTATGGAGTGAAATTTTAGTTGATGTCAAGCTATCGAAGGTGATAGTGTTGGATGAGCTCACTATGGTTGTTTAGAATGGTACAAATTACATGGAAATCAAGTGAGTCAAAATTACTATTGGAGCCGAGCTTACAACTATATAAGCATTGAGTATTTATTACAAAGTTTTAAGGGTTATATGGTAGTTTTTTGACTCATTTGCAATCATTCAAGATTAAAGACAGCACAAACAGAATAAGGAGAATTTGAGAAATTGGTTCAAGCATTTGCAAACTAGATTTAACTACTACTCACCACCAAATGTAAGACTTTTCAAGGTATTTATTGTGTACCAAGCTATGCTATTTGAATTTATACAAACCCTACATAGTTATAATGGCGTCTAGCTCTTCTATTGTTGTGGTTAAGGAAGGAAAAGAAGTTTTAAATGTATAGCTCATTAGTAATAAGATTACACAACCACATTTTTGGGCAATTCTTGATATTGCATACAAAGGAGACCTATTTGGTACATTATCCATGATATCACCACAAGTTTTAATGATACAAGATGTAAGGTGTTGCTACACTTGTAAGGTGGGGAGTATAGGAGATATGGAAATTAGAGGCTTGTATGGAAAATTGTGTAAAAATAGAGTGCTAAAAGAGGAAAAAAATTGTAGAGATAAAATGGTTGACCCATGCCCTATATTTTCCTAACATATTCAAGACAAAGTGGATTAAGATAGTTCTTAGCAGAATACATGACAACTCTGTCTGGTTAGAAGATGGCCCTATCAAGATCACAAAGAGGATTATTCAAAGAGTAACAAGGTATCTTATCCTAGACAGATCAAAGACTAGGAGTGATTGATGGAAATGAGGCAATTGAGAAGAATACAGGGGCAGTATGGAACAAGAGAGGGATGACCATAGACACAATCATTGATCCTTTAATTTCATTTATAGTATGAGTAATTGCATATAAGTTATTTCAATCCAACAAATTGAATAGTGTACCATGTATAGTTGTGGATCTAGGCTATAACATAGTAAAGAAGGACCATTCTTATGACCTTGTCAGGTTACAATTCTAGCAGTTATTAGAAAACTTGGGATCCATAAGAAAGAAAATAAGTGCACAATGCAAATTTGGTTCAATACTTGTTTGTATATTTTTCTATATGTAGAACACTTTCCCTCATTTGGAAAAGTTTCTTAGAAGACCAATAGGTTTGTTGCATTGTAGATTGGAGAATACATAGAGCAACTTGGACATAATTTTGAGACTATAATGACAAGTTATTTTGAAGAATTTAAGAACTCAATGAAAAAAAGACTAAGAATATGAGTGTCACTAGTAGAGAAACATTACAATGATGTTTTTTTCTAGTTGATGTTGATTTCACTTATGTTCAAGCTATTGTTCCAAGGGTTAGATGGCTCAGGCCACTACCTTATGAAATTGATGTGGATGAGGCATCTGCAACCATCACTTCTTTATTGGATGAGGAAGTAGATAAGAAGGCTACTGTATTTGGAAACTATGATGTACTCAAGTCTAAAATCACAATGGACTTGAAGACAACTTTTTTAATGAGGAAGAAGAAAAAAAATGTGAAAAAGTTCAATGAACAATTTGGTGAAGAGGTAGAAGGAGATGAATAAGAAGAGAATAATGAAGATTATGAAGAAGATACACCTACCCAAGCACCACTTACTCTCACATAGGGTCAAGGTAAGGACCAATGAGAAGAAGAAGAAGAATTTTATGAAGGTGTTAAGGGAGAAGAAGCTAATGAAGCACCTATTGCTACAAAAACGAAAAAGAGAAAAGCAAAGAAGAAAACAGCAAGCATACCCAAGAAAGTTGTGAAACCTTTACAACAAAAGCCTATAGTTACTATCACTAGGGATAGCATAAGGGCTATTGCTAAGAAGACTTAAGGAGTTGAGAAGCCTATAGGCAAGAGAGCTTGTATAGCTACCAAGGAAGATGAACCTTAGTAGAGGAAAAGGAGAAAATATATAGCTCTGGCTAAATTAGATGGGGAGAGGATTGAGTTAGATGAGAAAAAATAATTCAAAGTGGTAATTCATAGTCCCTCTTCTAATTTGGACAACTCGTGTGATAATATCAAAAGCAATGCTAATTTATTAGGGTTCACACATGTTGATTTTTCCAAACTTGGTAAAATAGAAATGAACAAGGTTAAGGAATATATGTAAGTCATGATGGAAATTTTTAAGAAAATCCCTATTGATATTACCAACTCTTTATCCAAAAGTCTACATGATAGAGTTGAGCAAAGGTGGCAATACAATCTCACAATTGAAAGGAATATCAGAGAGACTACTCAAGAAAGAGTAATGCTAGAATTGGACAAGCCTACAATGACAAAGGCCATTAAAAAGTATATAAGGGAGATTTTATCCAAAATATAGAGCCTTCAACATTTTCTAGAAAATAATTGAGGATTTTTTCAAACAAAGCACCTATATATGGAAAGTTATTTATGGGTTGCAGACAAAACAAGCTATTGAGAAAGAACCTGTGGAAGTAGGTGAAGAAAAAGTAGAAAAAGAGGTAGTTGAGATAACAAAGGATGAACTATAAGGGAAGGACATGAGGAAGGCATTTTGAAAGAAGAAGATATGGAGGCTACAACTAAGGAAGAAGAACAACAAGATCAAAATGTACTAGAGGTACATATATCAAATACTAGTCCCCCTCATGTGAAAAAAGTGGATCAACAAGAAGAAATAGTAAAGATCAAGGATGTCTCTAACATCATCACTCAGAACATCAATCCCTTGATAGAGGACGATATGGAGAAGATATTGATTGGTTCACCACCAAGGCAAAAATATGCAACCATCCTATATTGGTGAGTCTGGATGATATTGAGAAGGTAGAATTGGCATTTGTAGGGGAGAAAAGTCAAGAATTATCCATCCTCCCCCCGCCCCTCAATCTACAAAAGTGTAACCTAAAATTCCTATTGTAGTATATTAAAGGAAGGACACAATGACATCGCATATTGGCACATTGGTGCAAAATGTTTCAATGCAAGTAGTTTCAACAGTTGAGAAAGATGGGACACCAGTCTAAACAGATCAGGAATCCAATCCGACACCTACAACTCAAAAATAAGATGAAAAAATAATCATAGAAAAGGAGAAGGATAGGACTAAAGATTCAATCTTGACTACAAAACTAGAGGAACAGATAGCAATTCAAACATTAGTTACCCTACAAGATATTATTAATCCTATTCCTAGTCAAGCACTTCATAGGTTGAGTCTAGAAGCTACACCATTGCAGTCACCAAGGCCTAGTCCTAGTACATCTAAGGTTGATGAGGTTACATCTTATGGTGGTATCAACTTAGATGAGGTGATATAACTTCTAAAGTTTGATCTTGCATTAATCACCATAGTACAAATGAGAATATTGTAGTCCATGCTCTAGCCAAAAAGAAATACCAAGAATTGCTTAAAAGGGAGCATAGATAGAAACAAGTACTACATGACATCAATGACATATATCTTGATGCATTTAGCCTACCCACACTTGATGAAGAAAATCCAATCATTGAGCAATTAGAAAACATTGTGTAGAAGATAAATGATGAAGACCTAGACACAAATGTTAAATTACTAGAATATTCTACGAAGAAATTTCAAGCCAAGGTAAATGAAAAGATATCTAGTGCCATTGCACTAAGTAAGGTTGAGTTAGCAACCAAAATTAATGGTGTGAAGAAGGTGTTGGAGAATATTTTTTCTCTTTACAGCAAGTGGTGTAATGTAAATTTGTTTTCACAAGAAGTGTAGAGACACATTGACCACCTAGAGGGAGATTTGAATTGAATAGGTAAAATCCTACAAAAAAATCCTAGTCAAATTCAGTCTCATTTTAGATTTTTTTTCTTAGCACAATGTCAATTAGCATCATTGCAAGCTCAATATGCCAACATTTAGGCTACACTAATCATCGTCTAGTCCATGTTGACCCCTCACATGGAGGTGTTGCACAAGGAACTAGCCTTTGCAAAAACATTGATGAAGAAAGATCCCCATATTTCTACTCATGAAGGCCTAGTTAACCATACTACTAAGTTAGATATTAAAATAAAATATCAAGAGGTAGTGTGTGATACCTAAGATATAATACTAAAGCTTATAATGGAGGTCCATAAATCATTCTTGGACAAAAACACTATTTGCGTACCACCCATGACATAAGTGTCAAAAAGGGGGAGAATGAATAAGTTTTTTTGGGAGACCAAGTCAGTACAAAAATAGAGCTAGTATAGAAAGTTTACTCAATAGGAGTGTTCAGATTCAGAAAAGAACAATCAACTCAGGGGGAGTTATAAATTTTGAGGTATGACTAATAAGTCACAAAGTTTTAAAATTTTGTATGTAAGTTGAGTACTGAATAGAGATTATTTGAGTTATGCTCAAAGGTTATTTATGCATGAACAAGTTTTTTTTCCACTCATGTCAAAGGGGAAGATTTTTAATCTCATATTGGTTTTGACATATGAGTGACAATATACTTAAGTCATTTACTAGATAGAACTTAGTTCATGCCAAACAAGTAATGTATGTGGAGCATAAGTTTTCAAATAGTGTATATCGAGCAAGATATATAGTATGTGTTGACTAAAGAGTAAGTGTTGAGTCACTCAAGTGCTAAGTAGACAGTTAATGTCAAGTGATTCAGATGTCGAGTGATCAATAGATGTTGAGTCATTCAAAGGCTGAGTAAGAGCATTGAAGATACAGTGGATGTCAAGCTTCAGAGACTTCAAGTGCTGAGTAGAATAATTTTTGGACATAGTTGTTTGTAATGGCATAAACTACTATCTAAACCATTGTTGAGCTAACTTAAGGATTGTTTTGCAATTCTAGATGATAAGAATAAATCTATATCGAGGATCCTTATGCAATACATGCAACTGATTAGCTAAAGGGATAGATTAAGTAGAAAAATGGATGAATCACAATCGTTGATTCATACCTAACCCTAAGTTACCTAGTATTCTTCAAGAAGGAAAACCCTAAAATATTGTATGTGCAAAGAGAGAAGTTTTCATGCACAGATAGAGCATTCATGGTGGATAAGGACTTGTGAATTGAGATATTCATTGCAGAATCAGTTAAAGGAGAACAAAGGAGAGAATTTAGAGGGAAAATGTGAGAAATCTAATCAGAGAGGATCAAAGATACATGCAAAGAGGTGATATGTTATCTAGCAATAGAGTGCTAACCATAGGATCATTGCTGAGACATTCTAACAGGTGAATCAATTAAATCTATTAACATAGTAGTCCTAATAAGCTATTGTAAATCCTTTAATAGGATGCTTACTTCATAAATTTTCTTTTTTTATTTTTTTTAAATTTTCTATTTAGAATTTTTGGAAATATTTTGAGCTTCTTCAACTTGGATAGTGCTCCTATTACAAGGATAAGCCATGATAAGACAAGATGATAGAAAGGAAATCTCAAAGATGTTAATAAGGTGTTGGAAAGGAGATGATAGAGAAAAAGGTATATGGAGGATACGAGTTCATACCTTGGAAGGCGGGAAGAAGGTTGGCTAGTAAATACATGTAGGCTTGAAAATATTGCATAAGGATAGGTGAGAAAGTAGGAAATATCAACATTGAAACACACGTTGAAGGGTGGTAGAATGACCAATATATCATGGATGAAATAGCTTTAGGTTTTGATATATGAAGTGGTAGAGTAATGTTGGAGGAAGATGGAATGGAAGGCTTCAAACATTTTTGAGGAAGATGTTTACAAGAAGATGGAGTGGAAGCCTTTGGAAACTTGAATATCAAATTTGATTTGTTTTCAATATATAAGTCTTCCAAGAGAGACTTGGGAGTCCATATAACTTTAAATTTTTCTTTTCCTTTGTAAATTTTAGAGTGTATTTATTCAATAATGGATTTAGTAATCCATATTTTCTTTGATTTGGCTCTTTGGTTAGTGGACCTTTGTGGTCTATTGAAAAATTATTATTATTTTACATTTACGTGTCTATTAGATAGGACATAGTGATCTTTATTTGTAAATGGATTTTTGTATTTATTCTTAAGTTGATCATCCAAATTGCTAACAAAGCATTTGGGACTTGTGGATGAAAAGGCTAATACGACGGGTTTATATGCATAGATTGATGTGAAGTGTTCAAGGATGTGTATCTTTGTTGATCTTGAGTGGTAGGGTAACTAGGTGATGAATTGGAACTTGAAAATGTAGGAGATGAAGGAACATAAGGTCCCAATATATATGGAAGGTTTGAAGGCTTTAACTTTGATGGATAAGGACCAAGGATAGATTTAGGAGATGCAAATGGATAATGAATAGGAATATCAACATCTTTAGAGTGACCAACATGGCCAAGGTCATCAATAAACTCATAAGAAACTTTAATAGCAAGAAACATTTTTAGTAGGAGCATTTGAAGCTTCAGAATAGTTTTGAAGTGGATATATGGAAGTAGAACAAGAGGGGATACTTTAATCTTGACAAGTTTCTTTGGATAGTGTAGAAAGAGCACTTTTTTCATAATTTTCAGTAAGATCAATAGAGGTAGTAGAATTAGTATCCTTGTCATACTTAGGAGGTGGATCAGGCAAAGGATATGTAGGTGTGACATATTGAAGGATATGACAGGATGATTGATTTTGATCTTTCTTGACATTTATAGCTTTAGCTTTTTGAGAGTCCTCTTGACATGGAGCCTTTTCTAAGGACAAAGAGTAATGAAGATGGAATGGAGTAGGTATAGTAGCACATGAAGGTTGGGGATCTTTAGTCCTAGTAGTATGGAAAAAATTTCCAGCCAAGTGAAGATTAGCTTGAGTTTATTTTAGAGGTATATGCATAGTCAATACAGAAATCATTAGGTTCTTTGTTTGATGGAGGTATGTTGAAAATATTTGACTATTTAAGAGGTTCATGAGTGTTGGAAGAAGTATGTGTGTCAAGGAGACCATCACTATACATAGGTTCATCAACATGATCTTGCTCAAGACAAGTATTCTCATCACATGAGTCAATAGAGATATCAACAATCTCATCATCAATAAGACCTTGGACTTTATGTTTTAGCTAAATGTAATCTGAAGTGCTATTCTTATTATGTTGATGATAAGAACAATAGATATCCAAGAATGGGTTTCCATATGAGCTAGTCTTAGGAAATGTGATGAGCTTAGTGCCAAGAAGTCTTTGCAAAATTTCATCATAAGAATATTCTAAGGGAATAAAATTCCTCTCAAAAGTATGCCTAAGATCTCTTTTTTTTAATCAAGTGCATACAATGCATCAATATCTTCATCAAATATAGGTTTGTCATGAAAGCTTGATATAGGTTCAAAGGACGTATCACTTTCTTTCTCTCTAAGAAGGTCTTTAGATCTAATAAATGAAGTCAATTGTTGTCTTGAAATAGAGCATGTAGACCTAGAAGAAGATGATGACCTTAAAGAAGGTCACTAGTGTGCATATACAGGACTAGAGATAGAATTACATGATGATATTGTTTGTTCCTCTACCATTTTGTCAAATCTAGATTATATTTTTATTATGCCCTTAATGAGACTAATGTAAGAAGGATCAGGGGTCTCTTCAAGTTTATTGTATTGAGTGTATAGGAATTATGATTCTGTAGACAAATCAAGCAAGTTAGAATCATCTAGACTTGGTTGAGATTGCTAGCACAATATTTCAATCATATATTTGTAGATGAAAATCCAAGCATGAAAGAGACTAGAAGAAGATAATAATGTGACACAAGATAACTTAAGATTCAAACTAGAGCAGTATAGTGTTTACTTGTCAAAGAGAGGTAGAAGTGAATGAGTGACTTGTCAAATAAAGTGTACAAGAAACTTACAACATAAGTAACTCAAGTCAAGAGCTAGGCAAGAAGCCAAGTAGCCATGTATCCAAGTAGATAGATAGGTGAAGGACAAGCGAATGAATCTCCCAATCAAGCAATGTAATCAAGAGATCAAAGTAACCATTTTAGAAAAATATACTCTAACATGTAGATTTTAGACCCAAGGAACCATGGTAAACCAAGTAGATATCAAAGACAACCCAAGAACAAGTTTAGAGCTTAGCAACCAAGTGAGATAATACAATATGCTAGGTGGCAATTTGATAGCATAAAATTTTGTACTACCATTTTAGCAGTGTTTAGTTCTAATTTTGATAGAAAAGTAACAAGTTTTGATAGCCATTTAGATACAAACACATCTTCAAGAAATTGGACAAGGGACAGAGAAACCTTTTCAATACAAGCACTTGTGAGGTTTCAAAGAAAAAAAATACCTATGAAGACTACCATCATGTGTATGTTCAAATAATTCCCACAGGTCTAACACATTTGAGAACACATCAAGCAAGATCTACCTAAGAGTCATGGTTCATTACTCAAAAACTTGGCCCACACTTGACACCCCTTTGCTTCACACCAAGTGGTTTCCCATGAGAGATATTGGCATTGTCATGGAGATTCCATTGGCACAACCAAGGAGACACAAATGGTGAGTCTAAAATCTTGGGGTGATCTAAGTAATCCATTAGGATCTATCCTTGCACCAAGATGTTGAGTGAAAAAAGAGGGTATCTTCTAATCCTATGCTATTTAAAAAGGGCTTTCATTCATAGCACTCCTCTTGCTCCTGATACGAGACACCTTATCATATGATAACTAATGGACCTTGTGGCCAGAAGAGTACCTTAAGCATTCTCACATAGTGATTTCCTCATGGTCATAATCCCACAAGTCCTTCCACTAGATAAAGAAAAGTACTATATTTACCAAGGTTTTTTTGTCTTTGATAGCCTTGAGTTTATAGTGGGTTGGAAGATTCAGGTTCACTTGTCCCCACTTGGTTCATTCCTCTTGATTGCTAAAGAGAATGCTCTCTAAAGGATTCCAAACTACACAAAATGGATTGACTTTTCGAGGTCAAGATTTATAATTTCTGCAAGGGTGAAGATTATACTCTCCTATTCTAATAGCTTCTCCAAAACACACCAAGAAGCTCAATTATCCCACTTACTTTAAAAATATAAAGGTGGGCCTAGATTTCTAATTCACCCCAAGGGTGAAGAGCATTCTTTCCTACCACCAAAAGATCCCATTTGCAAGTTTTATGTGCCTAGGAAATATGGACAACTAGTAATATTGTCTCACACAAAAATAAGGGAAATAAAGGACATTTGTTTGTTCATTTTTGTGCCTTTGGGCAACTTTGCAAACAAGAATTAGTAGCTTCTTATGTAATGGGCACCCCTGGATGTCCCAAAAAACTAAACCAAATTGCTGAAAGGAATTATGTCAAACAGTTTGCATTCAACTTCTTAAAACCCCTTATAACTCCGAAAATCAAACATTTATTTGTTTGTTGTGTTTCATGCATGGAATTGGTATCATACAACATAAACAAGAAAGGAACTACAATAATATGCAAAGTGGAAATGAACTGCTGCTAATAAAATGTTATTTTCAGAATTCATAAAACCAAATACATGGCAGATTTATCAACTCACTAATTACTTCAGCAATATTGTCATAATACTCTAGCCCATGCTTACGAACTTGCTGATACAATACTTTGTCCTTCAATCAGTCCACTACCTTCGTAATACCATTCCCTCAAAGCGGCATAAGCGTCGGACAAGTAGTGAAGAAGATATGAGCAAAATACCAAATCTGCCTGTAGCCGGAAATGCAACTAAACTGCTTGATAATGAAGCCAAAAACAAAGAATTCCAAAGGCCAAACCCCAAGGGAATGACGTCTAGAATGTTACAAGAGAGGATAGACGTCCTCAAATGCCAAGAACTGAGCTGCAACTCACATACCAATTTCTTCTCATATTCAACCTGCCTAATGAAGCCACAGATGCTTCCTTTTATTCTATTCCCACGGGTCCGCTCAACTCATATGGGCAATGTGGGATAAAAGATCTGTAATATAAAACATATATTAAAATACCCCTTATGTCTCCCTTGGGTACACATCACCATAAAATAAATATTAAAGTAACACTTTAATATTTTACAATTAAATTAGACGTTACTTTAATAAAACTTCAGGCATTAAAATGTATTAGCAATCGAACTCCGAATAATGCGAGTGATAGCTCATCGAAAAGCTCTCACCGAGGAGTATCAAATCCAATCACCAAAATTGACCTGCATTGTGTCCTGCCGACTTACTAAAAATAGTAAGTATGCCTGAAACTGAGTAAATCAACTTCGTTTTGGCCCAAACTGGAAATGACTAGGCAAAAACACTCCAAGATCCCATTAAACCCTTCGTTAGCCCTCGGGACCATGTAGAACAAGGCTAATGCACACACACTTGGTCAACTGCTAAAATGGGGACATTACAGTCCGCCCCCCTTGAAATTGCTTGTCCTCAAGCAATCTCAGCCCAGCCTGCTGAATAACCTGCTCACTCTCCCATGTAAAATCTTCCTCTGGCAGGTCTTTCCATCTGACCAAATACTCCTTCACTATCCTGCTTCTAAGCTTCCTCTCTCTGATATCCAGAATAGCCTCAGGTACTAACACAAGCTTCCCCTCCTCATCCAAAGGGGGTAAATCTGCAGAAGGCACTACACTCTGACCAATGGCTTTCTTAAGCCTAGACACATGAAACACATTGTGCACTCGATTGCCTTCTGGAAGCTCAAGCTCATAGGCAACTTTGCCCACTTTGCGAATCACCCTATATGGACCATAAAATCTAGGTTTCAAATTTTCAGCTCCGCTCTTCTTAAGCGATGACTGTCTATATGGTTGTAGCCTCAAGTAAACCATATCCCCTACCTCGAAGCTATGCTCTATTCGATGCTGATCAGCATACAATTTTTGTTGATTCTGGGCCTGTTGTATATTCTCTTTGAGCACTTTCAGGATGTCCTAACTATCCTGCAATAAGTTTTTGGCTTTGGGCACTCTACTGTCCCCCAAAACTAAATCCATGAAGCTAGGTGCTTCATAACCATAGAGTGCCATGAAAGGAGTCATCTTGATGGACATATGATAATTGGTGTTATAACAATACTCTCCCATATGCAACCATCTGATCCAAGCCTTTTGTTGTGTAGTTACATAGTTCCTCAAATATCCTTCCACCCATTTATTCACAATCTCTGTTTGCCCATCTGTTTGCGGATGATAACTAGTGCTAGGTGTAAGATCTGTACCACACAACCTAAACAACTCTTGCCAAAAAACACTCATAAACTTACTATCCCGGTCGCTGAAAATGAATCTGGGCAACCCATGTAACCCGAATATCTCTTTAAAGAAAAGCTCCGCCACCTGTGTTGTTGTGTAAGTGGACGGAATAGCAATGAAGTGAGCAAACTTCGTCAAGCGGTCCACCACCACATAGATGCAATCTCTTCCCTGTACTCGTGGTAAACCAGTGATGAAGTCCATCGAAATACTTTCCCATTTCCTATCAGGAATGGGCAAGGGCTGTAATAAACCTGCAGGAAATGTGTGTTCTCCCTTATTCTGTTGACAAACCACACACTCCCTGACATACCTCTGAACATCATCCTTGAGCCCTTTCCATGAAAACTGCTCTCAAATCTGCCTGTAGGTCTTGAAGACCCCCGGATGTCCAGCTGTGGGTGCATCATGAAATGCCTTCAGTATCGCCTCTCTCAAATGTGATGATGGAATCAAATAAACCCTGTCCTAAACTCTGATCAATCCATCTATCACCTCATAGCGATCATCCTGTATGGTACTTGAAATCAATCCAGAAGCCCAAGCATCTCCGACATACTCTGCTATAATCCGATCTCTCCAATCTCCTGAAATCTCTGCCAGAGCACATAAGTGAGGTCTCCGAGATAAGGCATCAGCCACCACATTTTTTTTACCTTTGATAAACTCTATGTCAAAGTCATAAGCCTGCAATTTAGTCACCCATTTTTGTTGCCGGTCATTAAGATCACGCTGGCTGATGAAGTATTTAATACTGTTGTGATCAGTCTTGATCACAAAACGTCCCCCTACCAAATATGATAGAAATTTGGCCAATGCATGCATTATGGCCAACATCTCCCAGTCATAGACAGAATAACTTTTCTCAACTCCTCGGAGCTTCCTACTCTCAAATGCAATGGGATGCTTCTCCTGCATCAATACTGCTCCAATCCCATCACCAGATGCATCACAATGAAGCTCAAAAGGCTTCGTGAAATCTGGTAGAGCTAGAACTGGACATGAAGACATTACCTGCTTGAAATGCTCAAAACACCTCTGTGCTGCCCCTATCCACACGAAGGCTCCTTTCCTGGTAAGATCTGTCAAGGGTGTAGCAATCTGTGAGAATCCCTTAACAAACCTCCTATAAAAACCACATAAACCAAAGAATCCCTTAAGCTGTGTAAGGTTTGTGGGAGTAGGCCATTCTACAATAGCTCTAATCTTTTTGTGATCAACCCGAACGCCATCTGCACTAATGATATGCCCCAGGTAAAGGAGCTCAGTCATGCCAAACTCACATTTAGATTCCTTGGCATACAATGACTCTCTCTCCAGAATAGATAACACCTCCTCTAGATGATGTAAGTGCTCCTCCCAGGTCTTACTGAAGACCAAGATGTCATCAAAGAAGATCAAGACAAATCTCCTCAGCTGCTTCCTGAATACCTGGTTCATACAACTTTGAAATGTAGCAGGTGCATTGGTTAGACCAAATGGCATAACCATGAACTCAAAGCGGCCATAGTGACATTGGAAGGCTGTTTTCTCAATGTCCTTTGCTCTCATCCTGATCTGATGATATCCAGATCGCAAATCAATTTTGGTGAAGAAGCATGCCCCATGCAACTCATCAATCAGCTCATCAATCCTAGGAATGGGATACCTATTTTTAATTGTTTTCTTATTCAGTGCCCTGTAATCAATGCACATGCGCATCGTCCCATCCTTCTTCTTTACCAATACTACTGCTGAAGAAAAAGGGCTCTTACTGGGCCTGATATGCCCCATCTCCAACAAATCCTTAATCGCCTTCTCTATCTCATCCTTGTGTTTCTTAGGATGACGATAGGGAGTAATCATAACTGGTTTGGCTCCCTCCTCGAGCTCAATAACATGTTCCATCCCTCTGTCAGGAGGAACCCCATGAGGAATATCGCTAAATACTTTAGCATGTCTATCGAGTATCTTCTGGACATCTAGTGGATGACTCTTTTCTTGTGGCTCTGGTGAAGTTGGCATAATGTGGCACTCTGCCGCCCACTCTATGTCATCATGACGAAAAAATCTCTGCATTCTCCTCAAGGACACTATTCTGCAACCTCCATCTGAAAGCCCTCTAAGTACCACAGTTCTCCCCTCATGCTGGAATCTCATCTCCAATTTTGCTAGATTGAGTGTGAACTCAACTAGTGAAGCCATCCATGTCATGCCAAGGATGACATCATAATCTCCCATGTCCACAACATAGAACTCATCCTCCAACTCGTAGCCATCTCCAAACCTGATGCGAAGATTAGATATCTTTCAAGTGCATAATAACTTATCACCGTTAGCCACCATGACTCTAAACCCATCATGCTCCTCTGTCTGTAACCCTCTCCTGGCTACCAACTGTGCATCTATGAAGTTATGTGTAGCCCTAGTGTCAATAAGAGATATCACTTTCTGCCCCTGGATAGTACCCCTGACCTTAAATGTGATTGCCTTTTGGGCCCCTGTCAAGCGTGCCAATGATCTATCATCCTTAGGAATGTTGCTCTCCTCTATAGTGTTACCCTCATCTGGATCGGAGTGCTGATCCTCCCCTTCTGACTCTGACTCTTCTGCTGAAAAATACTCCATTTGATTTGCCTTAGCCTTGAGAGAACATTTATGAGATAAGTCCCAAGGCTCTCTACAATGGAAGCACAGCTTCTTCTTTCGAAGTTCATTCAAGGTTTCATTGTCTAGTCCTTTTGATCCTTCTTTGGGTTTTCTATACTCTTTCTGAAATGATTTTTTGTCTTTGTCCTTGCGGTAGGAAGAATCTGTTGAATGGTTTTTTCCTTTGTATACCGAAGGGGCTAAATCTCGTGCCTTTTTAGTTGCTTCAGCTAACGTGAGTGGATCATGTCCCTTCACCCAACCTCGTAATGGATCAGCAAGACCATCACAAAATAACACCACCAATCTCCTAGGAGAGATATCAGTAACAAGTACAGACAAGCGCTGAAACTCGGCAATGTAAGCATCCACCGAACCTGACTGTTTTAACTGTGCTAGCTCCTTGAAATGTAACTCGGGATCCTTAGTGTCAAATCTCCCAATCAATGTTTCAGTGAATTCCTCATAGGATGTAATCTGATTATGCCCCAAAGTCACCATGCCATGATGCCACCATTCATGTGCAATGCCATCCAAGTGCATAGCTGCATACTTGATAGCCTCCTCCTCAGGCATAGGATTTAGCTGCAAGTATGTATCTACCTTCTGCACCCAAGCTCATGCAGTCATCTTCCCTGAAGCATCATAATAAGGTAAAGAAAGTTTTCCAACTTTCTTCCTCAGCTCAAAGTTTTGATTCCTCCCTCCTGCTTTAGGCATGTGTCTCATCCTCAAGTCCATATAATCTCTAAGAGAAATATCCGCCTGAAACTCTGGTCCACTAGCCTCCCAGTCCCTCCTGAACTGATCTTGTAACTCGGTAATCTGCGGTTCGTTTACTGGATGAATTGGATCTCTGGGTGGAAAAGTGGGTAGAAGAGGTCTCGAGCTCGTAGTCTGTGCTGGGCGTGCAACGTGTCTAAAGTTATCAGCCTCATTCCCATTATTGTCGTGTCCATTATTACCATTAATGTTATTCTCAGGACCATTGTTGTTGCCTTGGCCTTCATGGTTATTGTTTCCCCCGTTGTTATTATTTCCCTCGTTGTTATTGTTTCTGTTGTTGGAATCACCTGGATTAATATTGACACCCATCTGTCTAGCCATGAGCTGCAACATCATGTCCATTCGCCTATTCTGCTCCTGCTGCATACACTACCCCTGCTCTAATGTATCCAGTAACTGTCAGAACAGTACCTCCTCCTGATCTGGACCAGCATTTCTGCCTCTGCCTAATCCTGTATTCCTGTCATCTCGATCACCCATATTATTGTCCTGATCACAGAATATCTCCTCTGTGTCTGTATGGTTGAATTCAATGTCCCCCTGCACGGATGTACTAGACTGTTTGCTTTGCAAGTCTGAAATCCTATTTTGTCTTGCTTTGGTATCGCGAAAATTATAAGACCCCTATCGCATGCTCAAACATAAATGCTTAGCCTGTGTTTTTTACTTACTTTTTCCCTCTATCCGGCTGTTCCAAATTCCCTATAAGACCTCCACAGGATGGCAGGACTTATAGCTCTGATACCACTGTAATGGGCACCCCTGGATGTCCCAAAAAACTAAACCAAATTGCTGAAAGGAATTATGTCAAACAGTTTGCATTCAACTTCCTAAAACCCCTTATAACTCCGGAAATCAAACGTTTATTTGTTTGTTGTGTTTCATGCATGGAATTGGTATCATACAACATAAACAAGAAAGGAACTACAATAATATGCAAAGTGGAAATGAACTGCTGCTAATAAAATGTTATTTTCAGAATTCATAAAACCAAATACATGGCAGATTTATCAACTCACTAATTACTTCAGCAATATTGTCATAATACTCCAGCCCATGCTTACGAACTTGCTGCTACAATACTTTGTCCTTCAATCAGTCCACTACCTTCGTAATACCATTCCCTCAAAGCGGCATAAGCGTCGGACAAGTAGTGAAGAAGATATGAGCAAAATACCAAATCTGCCTGTAGCCGAAAATGCAACTAAACTGCCTGATAATGAAGCCAAAAACAAAGAATTCCAAAGGCCAAACCCCAAGGGAATGACGTCTAGAATGTTACAAGAGAGGATAGACGTCCTCAAATGCCAAGAACTGAGCTGCAACTCACATACCAATTTCTTCTCATATTCAACCTGCCTAATGAAGCCACAGATGCTTCCTTTTATTCTATTCCCACGGGTCTGCTCAACTCATATGGGCAATGTGGGATAAAAGATGTGTAATATAAAACATATATTAAAATACCCCTTATGTCTCCCTTGGGTACACATCACCATAAAATAAATATTAAAGTAACACTTTAATATTTTACAATTAAATTAGACGTTACTTTAATAAAACTTCAGGCATTAAAATGTATTAGCAATCGAACTCCGAATAATGCGAGTGATAGCTCATTGGAAAGCTCTCACCGAGGAGTATCGAATCCAATCACCAAAATTGTCCTGCACTATGTCCTGCCGACTTACTAAAAATAGTAAGTATGCCTGAAACTGAGTAAATCAACTTCGTTTTGGCCCAAACTAGAAATGACTAGGCCAAAACACTCCAAGATCCCATTAAACCCTTCGTTAGCCCTCGGGACCATGTAGAACAAGGCTAACGCACACACACTTGGTCAACTGCTAAAATGGGGACATTACATCTTAACATTGAGTCTTTGACATGTGTTTGATTTATTTGTTTTGACAATTAAGTTGTGAAATCCCTACAAAACAACAAGGTTAGGGCATCAAAAATAAGTAAGACCTACAACATAAAGTTCTTATTTGCCTCAAAAATCCAAGTTGTCTTTCAATCAAGAATATGGAAAAAAAAAGTGCAAACTAATCACAAATTCTCTCTTTTTTACTTTTTATTTTTGACCTAGTCAACAAGATCTAATTTCTTTGCTATTATTCTAGCTACAAAAATAGAAATGTGAAGAAGATACCCCTACTAAAAACCAAAGAGCTTTCCAAAAATGTAAGAAATTCAGCAATAGCTCTTCATGTTTTCCCTGGGGACCCATTTCCCAAAATAGAATAGTTTTTTCCAAATTGAGTTATTGAGCCCTAATATGACCTCTAAATTCAAAACACAAAGAACTAACCCCTTGAAGAATTCACAAACCTTTATGAAAATGTAAATTTTTCCAAAAAATCTATGATTTGTGACCAAAAATGACTTTTTATGAAGAAAAAAATTATAACAAATGCACATCAACTCAAAAAAATTTGAAAATTGGACTAAGACATTTTGGATGCATCCCTATCCTACCAAAAAAAATTAGATCCGAACACCAAGCAATTGGAAAGATATGATCAAATCGTTGAAAAACTTGGGTTTTGGCCTTCAAACCAATCTGCATAAGGGTTAGCCTTAAAAAAAAAGTGGAAAACCTCTGAAACCACTTGATTAGATGCAATAAGTTTCTATAAAAAAACTAGAAATGAGAATGCAACTAAAATACCAACAAGAAAATGGAGCTAAAAACTTGGCTCTAGCCCCACGGTGGGTGCAAAAAATGTGTGTACAAAAAGTGTCACACTTCTATAAACCATTATTCTTGAGAATACTCATGAAGGTGAGAATCTCAAGAGATGACTTATAGCTTCCTATATATGATGTGAAAGAGCTATGAGATGGTGGCTCTCAAGTGAACTTAGCTATGAAAACCCTTGCAAGATGCACCATAGAATGGAAGATTCAAAGAGTAGAGGCAAGAGTGCCAATATCCAATAATCTAGAATGAATTTAATGCAAATGAAAGCTAAATGAGAGAAAGTAGAATGCAAGATAAACTAGAAAATAAATATTTCAATCTCTATTTAGACTTGATGATTTAAGCTATAAGCATGGAGAGAAACTAGAATGAATAGGAAGCATGAAGAATGAAGAATAGAAGATACAAAGAAGAGGAGCTCCACAAGTATGAGATCTTCAATCCTGCAACATAACATTAGTAAAAGAGTGGAGTTGTGAAGTGAGGAGAGATCTCTCCCTTTTAAAGAGAAATGGATGATAGAGATCATTAGGCAAGATGCATGTGATGAAGGGTGGAGTTTGAAAGTGGGATTGATCCATGTGCACAAGTATTTCCACCAATTGTGATGAAGAGTTGACTTTTGTACCCCGTGTGGGACAAAAATGTATTTTCTTTTATTTTTAAATAAGGGAATCCTTTTGTATGTGCAACTCGGGATAAGAGATGAGTGGAGAATTTTATTTAATTAAAAGGTGGACATTTTCTTTTAATTAAATATGAACTTAGGATAAAGTGGTCAAACTATAGGATAAAATCAAATAAAATTATTTTTGGAGATTTGATCAAGGATAACTATTAGATAAATTATGCAAAAATGATAGAAAAGGGGATCACAGTCTAGATGACCATTTTTAGGTGATTAGAAATAGATGGATGTTTTTATTACTTCAACAAGTATGGGCATAGAGAAGAAGACTACAAAATAAGAGCCAAAAATGATGAAAGATCTACCAAGGAAATGATTCCCACTAGAAAGGATAAGTTTCCCACACCAATTTGCAAGACATGTAGAAGCAACGTCATCTTGTAACTCAATGCTAGCTAACGATGAACCCAAGAAACAACATTAGACCATGGAAATGTACTGAAATGACTTGTTATATTTGCCACAAGATTGGTCATCTTACAAGGGATTGTAGATGTAGTACAAGAAAAGGTAGTAAGTCCCCAGTCAAAAAAGAGGAAAACAAGATTGAGGAATAGCTAGAGAAGGAATTAGCCACCAAGTGAACAAAGACGAATTAAGTGGTCAAGGATGAGGCTGAAAACTCAATGGTCAATGGTGAGACCTCACAAACTGACTAAGCTCATGATGCTTAGAGGGTTTAGAAGATAAAATGAAAATAATCATAAATAGGTCACCTAGCCTAAATTAGTAGACATGCAAACAAGGAGAGGAGATTTTGATGCTAAGAAAAAGTGTTACCTATTGATGAAAGATCAAGAAGAAAAAAACTAACTATTGTAGAATGATCTAAAGCATTAATGACATATGTCCTATGGTAGGTAAAATCTTTTTACCAACCATTTAACCCTAATGTTACAATTTCTTGACATAAATACGAGGGAGATCTATTAGATATCTAGAATCCATAATAATGCTTTTTGATTTCTAGATTTGATTGTGTCTAGTTTTTTTTAACATCAACACTTCGAATCATACTACATGATCCATCATGAGGATGCTAGAGAGAAAAGAACATGATGATGGATCATGTAGTATGATCCAAAATGTTGATATAAAAAATACTAGACACAATCAAATCCAGAAATCAAAAAGCATAAATACCAAGATCAAGAGTCATTTGATACTTTGCATTATTGAAATCACCTGTACTTTCATACTACCAAATCCTAAGAGCTCATAAGAGAATTTGTGAAGGTATCACTTGCAAAGAATCTCTTATAGATCTGCACAAAAAATAACCTTGAAATAGGAAAAGAAAATGGATGAAGAAATTAACAAATTAAACCTGATCGACAATTGACTAAGTATTCATCCAGAACACCAGGAAATCATGTGAAAGGGTAAGGAGGTGGAAGATGAAACTACACTATTGTTGTTCTATAATGATGTTCTTCACATAGAATATGTAAGCGGGTATCTAGAAGTTTAAATCTATGATATTGGAGATAAGGAAATAATTTATTTTTACAACACATTTTGTTCAAAAGAAGCCCTAAATGGGTAGCACAAACACCTAGAGAGTTCCATGCTAAATAGAGAGATGGGCATACCTAATTTCTTCCAAATAGAGTGGCAGTGATTTTTTTCATACAGAATCCATGAGTAGTACCTATGGTTGGACAACCAATATAGGATCATAAAGGCCCTGATTGAAAGGGTAATTGGCTTCAATGTATTGATCTATAAATAAATGTTGTTTCAAAAAGGCAAGAAGTTTTGTTGATTGGAGCAATTTTGACACAAAATAGAATGGGTTGCAAAATGGATTAGATCTCAGATCCTAAATTAAGGTTTGTGGTCATGGTGTTGGGCTACAAATTGTGTTACACTAGTATGGAAAAAAATGTCCTTAGAGACAACACTCAAAGCATTTTAAGCCATCCAGAACAAGTCAAAGATAGACCTATGTGGATATCTACACAAATAGATAATGGAGAACATGGGAAAGATAGTGAATGATCATAAGGATCAAACCCTATGGTTTGGGTATATACTTGTATGCATGTTCTTCTACCTAAGGGGAGAATTTCCTAGATCCTAAACATTAGGTGGAGTGAAGACCAACTAGTAATGGAACAAATAGGTGAACTACATAGGAAACTAGAAGGAAAAATAATTGTCATGTTGTGGGAATACTTCAAAGAATTCTAGAAGGAGATGAATCAGAGAGAAAGGATACCTAAAATTTTGGTGGAGAGCTACAAAGATCAAGTTTTCTTTCTAATGAGCACAGACAAGTGCATTGTGTGTACAACTAAACAACTAACTTTTTGGTTGACACCATCTAAATATGAAGTGAAGGATGAAGAGGAACAATCCTAAATAGAATGCTTAGTAGTATCAGATGAAAGATTTATCTTACCAAGGTTTAGCACTTGTGCAAAGATAAGATATGCAATTCTCTCTGAGATGAAGAAACTCAACAACCAACTCCAAAAAGAGTTACAAGGAGCTAGGTATCTAAATCATTAAGTAAAAAACAATTCAAGGTAATAAGTGTTAAATTGTAGTTCAGTCAGATTGATATTCATAAGTTTCATTAAATGGTAAATCATCATTAGATAAATATTCTTTATATATATTGCATATTATTATCTATATAATATATATATTACACATTATATTATATATATAATAATTTATATATATGTTATACATATGGTTAATTATATTAAAATATACTAACCAATGATTATTAGCTATAGAGACATGTCTCTTCATGAGACATGTCTCCTCCTCATATTTATATGAGATCCAAATCTGCATTTGAAAATCATCAATTACAATGGCAATGAAAATTACATTTGCAGAATTTGATTCATGTTGCTTAACATGATATCAAAGCCAAACTACAAGTGTAAAAATAGATTAGTAAGAAAGTTTGAGAAAGATACGCAACTATAGATAAAATTATAAAACCACACCATAAAGAAAAGAATTTTATGTTAAGATGATACATCAAATTATATTGAAAATATAAACACTACTGAGATCAGACACAAAAATGAGGGACAAGAGATATTGCCACTAAAAAAATGCAGACTCCTATGCAACACTTATGGATGTCAAGGAGCAAGATTTATGAAATTAATAAGCTAGCTCAGAGAATCCACACTCATACTAGACGATATTAATCTGAGATAGAAAAAGGAAAAGCAATTAGGCAGAGTAAGCATCTAGCATAGTAGAACATACAGAGAGTTCTTGCAAAGAATGTTAGAGGATATAAATGATGCAATAAATTGAATGAATAAAGGTTCTAACACATAGTATCTTACAACATTGATATTCATATATAACCTCATAGTGAGTTGAAGAAAATTCCATATGTTAAATATGTTAGTTTACATATGTGTGTTGATGAATTCATATTGATATGCCATTCTAGGGATACCATAGTGAGATGATATCTCCTTATACTCAAGAACATAGTATGTTCTATATCAATCCTTCCTAACTAAGAGGGAGTGTTAAATTGTAGTTTAGTCAGATTCATATTTATAAGTTTCATTAAATGGTAAATCATCATTAGATAAATATTCTTTATATATATATATATATATATATATATATATATATATATATATATATATATATATATATATATATATATATATATATATATATATATATATATATATATATATATATATATATATATATATATATATATATATATATATATATATATACATATACATATACATCTATATATATACATATACATATACATCTATATATATACATATACATCTATATATACATATACATATACATCTATATATGTACATATATATATATATATATTACACATTATATTAAATATATAATAATTTATATATATGTTATACATATGGTTAGTTATATTAAAATATACTAACCAATGATGATTAGCTATAGAGACATGTCTCTTTGTGAGACATGTCTCCTACTCCTCATATTTATATGAGATCCAAATCTACATTTGAAAATCATCAATTACAATGGCAATGAAAATTACATTTGCATAATTCGATCCATGCTGCTTAACAATAAGCACCAAGGAAATGGAAGAAGAGTTAGAAATAACTCCCCTCGCATGAATAAAGCTCTAGAAAGAAAAGAACCATCATCGAATCAACCTAAGGCGAAATAAATTGAATCTAAAGATGACGCAGTTTGGGTAGTTGTGATCACCAAGACCACTGATGAAGAGGAAATAGAAACACCAATGACACTAAATAAAGGTAAGAAGAAATCTAAAATGGTTTCTATTAGTGAAATTGTGAATAAAATTGGTAAAAAACATGATTACTTTATCCTTAAGAATATATTTTCAGATTTCTAATGAAAAGAAGACAAAGGCTATAAATGATGTGTTGACTAACATGAGAATAATAGAAAGAAAACCATATGATGTTGAGTTATCATTGCCCAAATAATTGAGGAAAATATTGAATGACAAATGGAGAACGAGAAAAAAGGACTATGAGAAAATAGTGGAAGATTCTCTAATCAAGTTTAGACAAAGTTTGAATGAGTCTCAAAAGATGTTAATCACAAATTTTCATAGACGAAGGTTCAATAACACAAGGGATGACGTAGACATATTGATCGATCTAACCAACCAGACAAAAACATGCATAGCCCAACATTTGAAGGAAATAACTCCAGAAATTAATGTCTATTTAAAGAAAAATCAAGCTCCATGAGGCACAAAGGAATCATCCAATTCAGAGTTCATAGAGGTAGATAAGCCCAAGTAAGTAGAGGTAGAAACTAGCACAAGAGGTGAGGAAGAAAGGTAAGTTGAAGAAAGGAGATAGGAAAATCCTAGTCCTCAAAGATTGGAAGATGTTTTGTCAGAAGAGAAATAGGAAGAGACTAGTGTGACTCAAGAGGATTCAATTGCACCTAAGACAAATGAAGAAGCTAGGCCTGCAGCTAAAGTCAAATAGGATGAACAACTGACAATTTCCCCATTAGTTACATAGATTGGTGAATGAACCCCTAAGGAGCAAGTTGAATCATTAGATTGGTGAAACAATCAAGATAGTCACCATCTCTTTCAATTCATCGCCAGAAAAAGATGAAGATAAGAGGGATAAATCAACTAAACTAGTATAAATACTAGATGATGAACCCTCAAAGGAAAATTCCCTAGGAATCAAGGAGGAACTAGAATTATCAACAAAGGGAGGTGAAGAGGCTAAAGAAGAAGTAGAGAAACACAAAGAGAAACAAGGTATCAAAAATAGACCTACATCTTCAAAATCAAGACACATAGACAAGTGAGTAGAAAGAGAGCACCAAGCATGTCAAGAAGGAAAGGTGGCGAGTACTCTAAGAAGAAGAGAATGTCAATTAGGCATATGATGACAATCTCATCGTCAACATCTTTTTTGAGCTCTAAAGATGAAGGAAAATTTTATGAGAAGGATGTTGGCACAAAAAAAGGAAAGGAGAAACTAGATGCTCTCATTATTGAAAAGAAGGAATTGGTCAAACACATGGATCTAGAATAAATAAATAATTACAAGAAGCAATTGATAAGCCAAGGAAAAATCAAAAAGGGGCAACAAGGAAGAAAACTAGTAATCACCAAAAACATAATTACAAAATTAGACTTATATGTCACATATGATCCTAATACAAATCTCATCAACCAACTTTCCATATTGGTTGACAAGGTAAAGGATAGTTAGGGAAGCAATGAAGCACTGGTGGAGAAGAAGCTAGAAGCCAAAAGAATGTATACATTCCACAATATGGTAGAACAAAGGAAGACCACTCTACTTGAAGAAAAGGACAAACTAAATAAAACTCTATGATCTTTATCACTCATCATAAAGAAGACATCAGATCCACAAGCACTCTCACCAAATCTAGAATAGAAGCTACATCAAGCTCAATGGGAATTGCAAACTTTAAAAGATAACTTTAATGTAGTTATTGATTTTGCAGCTAATTATTTGTCCAAAACCTAAAGGACAATAATCCCCATTCTTTAGATCAAAGATGAGAAAGATAAAATAGCTATCATGCTAATGGAAGTACATTACAATTTATCCCCATTAACAAGCATCATCTAAATGCATATTGGAAATACAAATGCACTACTCACTAGAGTTTCGGGCAAGACAATGAGAAAACTTGAAACACTCTTGGGTGGTACAATAAGTGAGATCATTTCTCTCACAAATCTGAAGGCATCATTGGAGACTCATCTTGTTCCATACAAGGTCAATACCAAGCTATGTTCAACGACCTATAGCCATGACCCCATAGAACCTTTTTTATTGATGACAAAAAGGGGGAGAATAAGGAACAAAGAATGGGGGAGAATACATAAAAGAAAGGGGAGAATGAGAAAGCCAAATAGGGGAAGAAAATTATTGGCAGAGATAAAATTAAAAATGCAGGAGAATTCAGAATGAAGAGAAGAATAGGAACAAAAAAACTAGAAGAAGATAATGAAAATGACACAAAAATGAAAGAGAGATCGACACATTGTAAGGGGGAGTTCTCAAAAATCTATGCCAAGTCCATCTACTAACGACATGGTCCTCACTAGTACAGGAAAAGGAATGGTAACTGTTGTCACAAAAAATTTTACTCTTGTCCAAATTTTTTACCTAAGGATAACCTTGTGAAACATAGAAACAACCTCCAAGCTATGGGACTTGAATTGTGAGGTTGAGTCTCCAAAGAAGGTCGGCTTCCTTTTCTATCAAGATGCACCTAACTACTCTTGAAGAGGAAGAGGGAGAAGGAATGCATAGAAGCAAACTACCTAATCTATTCTAAGGAGGTGAAGCACCAAAATAGAGTGTTTGATCTTATCTCTACCCATAAATGCACAATTAACCAATTATAACCTCAAGGAATACAGATTCAAAATTTTCTTAATCCAACAATCACATGTAGACTAGACAACAAAAGAATGCTATGGGAAGAAACTTCACTTAATATCACTTAAATGTCAAAATAGATTCAATCATGCAAATTGCAAAATATAGACAAGAACATTAACCAAAGGCAGAGTCTCGCATAGTGTGTTAATGGCTAAAAGAGATACAATAAAAAATTACAATGGCTCAGAGGCATAAGAAATTAAATTAGTACACATGGAAAGCAATACTAGAGAATCAAAGAAAGATCAACCTTTGAAAGGGTACAAAACTTACTTTTATAGTTCAAGCATAACTCATAAAGCTTTCACTCCAAGGAAAAGCACACCTACACCATCAAGATTGTAGAGGTCAATCATAAAGATAGAGAAAACTTGATCTTGGAACAAACCCTAGATGCAAGAAAATATAATATTTTTCCAAAAGAATGACCTTGAGAAGATAGAAATGGAAGTCATTAATGCACAGTTGGGTGGATGGACAACCAATTGATGAGTGTGTGCTCCTTTTGCATTTACTAGGCATGGGAAATGTTGAAAGCAATCTGCAGATGATCAAAAATTTTGATCCTCCATTAAATAATTGTTTCTTCCTTTCTATTAGCACACCAAGTTAGATGTATCAGTAGGTCAATAATATTCAACATTCATCCTATACGTTTCTTGCAATTATATTGGTCAAATTCTTTTTCAGTTTGGACAAGTGAAACACCCTTACCATGGTCAACCCAAGGTCCTATGATCCTACGATCATCAACTCGTGTTAACATCAGGTCTTCCTTGAAGTCTCTTCATGATCTGACAATTGCCTCGATGCTACGACAAACCATTTTTCTTTTTGTCTTTAGAAGACTCTTCAACCACACCTACGATCTTACGACAACCACATATTGCAAGATTGCAACCCTCCTTATCATCTTTTGTGACCATACACTTCTACGATGCTACAATAGTTGAATATCATAACATTGGAAACTCTGAGAATTAGCTTCATGATCTTATGCTAGATCATAAGATTATAGCATGGAAAAATGATTGTATCATCATAGCTCTAACCTTTCACCTCTTGCGATCTGAAGAAATGGTGTCCACTAGGGACACATGTCGAGACCTTGCCATGTCACTATAACTTAAGATTGATCATTTTCTCATAGCAACATAATGAGAGACGTTGATCTTCTTCCATCTAACAGCCTAAAAACATGCAACCAATTTATCAACCATGCCAAAACCTAAACCAATTAGAACTCGTCAGTGCATCAAACTATTTGACATTGATTCATGTCACCTAAAAAGTTTTTACTTTTTTGGCCTGCCAAGGGAATGATGTCACCTAGTCCACACATCACAATTTTGATTTGTCGCCTTCCATAAAACCCTTCTAACATCATAATGGAACAAGGCAATGGCCAAAGATCTAGGAAGATCTAACGGTAGATGAAAACTTGCTGATGATTGTGTTGATCAAAGAAGAAAAATGACCCCACCTAGATGCGTGTCATACTGTCGCTTTGTCGCATGAAATAAAGTCCATATTTTTCTACAAAGTGGCAAAGTGATGTTTTTTGATCTAGGAAGATTTATGGCTGGGAAAGTGCAAGCCCGTGGAGATATTAAAACATGAACTATACCTTGGGACTTAGGATATAACACATATAAGCAAAGTATTCTCACATCCCCAAATATTTTAATTTTTAAATATATGAATGTTAGGGTATCCTTAGGCCTTTGAATTCAATTTTTGGTCAGAGGGCATTTTTGGTTAACAGTAACCATTTTTTCCATCAAAGGAACTTCGCAAAGAAGAAAGGGAGATGGTTGGTAAACGATGTTTTTCCATCAATGCCAAAGGGGGGATTACTGACCCTACAAATCTCTTTGGCATAAAGGTTGAAAGAAGTATGAAATGTCGTCATTGATGGCCAACATATTTTATTAGAAAAATATGTGATAATAGGTCAAAGAAAGGATAAGAAGAAGGAAGTCAATGAATAATAGTCAATGAGTACACCAGCACACACACTTCATCACACCCATGCCAACACAGCCAATCACCAATGAGTCACCAATGATGTGATGGGAGGTAAGAGAAAAATAGTGGAAGCAAGAAAGGATGAAGGCAACCATTGGTTTATAGAATGACTGGCAAGGCTACCAATCTAGGCCCTAAGAATAAGGATCCAGAGTTTCTTATGAATGAGCTAGACATGGAATTCAAGATTTGAATTCAAAAGCGAGTAGGATAATTTGGTCACGGGTAATTGTGACTTGACATCAAAGAAAGGATATAAACAACCAAGGAAAAAATTGTTGTTGTTGTTGTTGAAAGTTGTTGCCACTATAAAACGAGAGTAAGAGAGTAGAGAAAAAAAAGTGTAGCAAGAAGAAAACCAGTAGATGAAGCAGTTGCAGATAAAGAAGATAAAATGACAAGTTGTTGCAAACAACCAAGGGGAGAGTTAAGATCAAAGAACTCACCAAGAAAATAGGAAGATCAGTGTATGTTCAAGGATATGAAGCAGAGATCTACAAGGAAAGCCAGTTCCACATCTAAGGTCTAAACACGTAGTATGTTTTCTTACCATTGCATCTATTTGTATCTCTTAACAGGGAAAGCTTCATTAGTAAGCTTATTATAAAATCCCATAACTAGGTGTCTCTCGTAAGGAGAATTATAAATCCTCTAACAATGTAGCTTTCAGAGGCTTTTGTAACCTTGATAGGTTACATGTATTCCTAATAGGACATATTTCTAGAAGAAACACATGTATCTCTTAACAACGCATCCCTTTAAATGCATTATAAGGGCTAGTGGTTATATTATCTCCACCATGGTTTTCACCCTCTATTAAGGGTTTATATGTATAAAAATATGTGTCAACTTGATGAATATGTTTGTGTGTGAAATTACTTGCATTTATCTTGGTTTTAGTTGTCAAGTGACTTACATTAAGTTTAGTTAAAGAATTTGGACCAACAACCGGTTTTATAGAACGTAGTGATTCAACCCCTCCCCATTACTCTCAATACTGGTTGAGATTAACAAGGCCTTCATGTCAAATTCATATGCTAGATCATGTTTGCACTCGGTAATGAGGTGGTCTTATCCTATAATTAGTAAATCATCAACATAAAGAATACAAATTAAGATTTCACCATTTTTTACCTTGAAGTAAAGGTTTGGATCTGCATCCTTTTTCGTGAATCCTATTCTTGAAAGATATGTCTATTCTTTCATACCATGCTTAGTGACCTTGTTTATGTTTGTATAGAGTCTTTTTTAATATGCAAACATTAGATATTTTATTATGGATCGTAAATCCTTTAGGGTTCTCTAGGTAGAGTTCTTCTTTTATTGCACCATTAAGAAAAGAAATCGTCACATCTGTTTGATGAATTTTCCATTTGTTTAATGCATCAATAGGAATCACAGCCTTGATTGAGGTATATCGAGCAACAAGAGAAAAATATAGTCAATCCCTTTTGAAAGAGGTACATCTTGCTTTATATTTTTAATTACTTTCGTCAACAATATGTTTGATTTTGAATAGCCATTAAGATGAAACTAATAATTTGTCTTCAGGTCTAGGTACAATGTCTTAAGCATCAATCTTAAGAATTGATTGAAATTATTTTGTTATAGAATATTTTCGAACTTGATGTTTAAGCACTTCCTTGACATTAGAAGGTTTTGATTTGATAAGTTCACTCAGAAATGCCACATAGCTACAATATACTTGTGGTATTTTTCTTTCCCTGAAGGTTCCTCTTGGAGTTGCATAATTTCTAACTTCTTGAATCATTTTTCTTGCCCAAAGAGGTCTTTTGTGATTTATAGTAGTTTTCTACACGCATCAGTAGAATCCATAGGTTCACTTTGATTGGTGTCTTCTATTTGTTCACAAGTCTCCCTATGAATCTCAGGAGTGGGATCTTCTTCTATATGTTGAGGAAATTTATGATCGTTGATATCTATTTCATGAGCATTTTTGAATCGTTTGAATGCAATATCTTCTTCAAAAATTACATCTTTGCTTGGTTCAATTAATTATTGTCCTAGGATATAAATTCTATAGACTTTAGATGTTTCACTATAATCAACAAATATTCTCTTTTTCCTTGAGGGTTCTAATTTGGGTCTTGTTTCTTTGGTTATATGAATGTAAATCGTACAACCAAAGATTCTCAAATGACTTTTGACAATTTTTTCTTTTGTGAATGCTTCTTCAAGAGTTTTGTTGTTGAAGAGGGTGTGAGGACATCTATTTTCAATATAGACAATAGTATTAGCAACCTTAGCCCAAAGAGAAATGTTAATGTTTTAGTCATGAGATTTAATTTTTGGTTGCTTCTACAATTGTTTTGTGTTTCCTTTCAGCTACCCCATTTTGTTGGGTTGTAAGGAACAATAAACTACCTCTTAATCCCAACATTATTACATAAGACTTTGAAGTTATCATGTGTATTCACCCCTCGCCGGCCACTGTGTGATCTTAAGATTTTAATTTTATCACTTGACCTAGTAAGGCCTTAAATTCCTTGAATATCAATAAAAATTTGTTAGATTGTTTACATTTCAAAAAACATATCCAAATTTTCCTAGAATAGTCATCTACATAGTACAAGAATCCTCCTAAGGTGTTTGTTGTCATTGGCCCACCTAAGTTTGAGTGAACAAGCTCTAATATATCTTTAGACCCGTTTTCACTATTATGAAATGTATTTTTAATGTTCTTCCCTAGGGCACATCCTTTGCAAGTTCCTTCATTGAAGGCAAGGTGTGAAAATGAAGATGCCCTAATCTTTTGTGCCAAATCTCACTTGAGTTTGAGAATTTGTGAATCAATGCTTGAGAAAGTGAAGTGCAAAGTTTGTATAAACACTCATGTTGCACTCCAATAGTGTGAGCTTTCTTAATGTTTCAATTTTTAGGCCAAGCTAGAACATTACCATCCAAATAGATAATTTCATGTCCTTTGTCTTCCAGGGCTGAAATGGAAACTAGATTTCATTTGATACCTAGTACAAATAGTGCACCTATTAATTAAAGAGAGATGTATGAGTTCAACTATATGGTGCAAGTTTCAATTTCTTTCACATGATAATTAGAACCATTCCTAATAGTGACTTATTCATTTGATTCTTCTAAAAGATTGTCTAGGTGTTGTCTAGATCTAGTTATGTGGTGAGATGCCCCATTTTCTATGGCCCAAGTATTTAAACTGATGGTTACTTGGCCTAAAATGGCTTTATAAAACACAAATCATTCATAGATCCTATATAGTCTTTCTCTATTAACTTTGGCAATGGAAGCTTGAGCTTTAGGTCTGTCTAGGCATTTCATTGCAAGATGACCAATGTTGGATCTAAGGCATTGTACTTTAGATAGGTCTCACTTTCTTTTGAATGAGTGTTTTCTCTTTGTGTCTTTCCCTTTCATCCTCTTGAAGTTATTTCATTTCTTGCTTGAATGAGAGTTTAGAACTTGTATGTAATTATTCTGATAGTTCAAACCAATTCCTCTAGTAATAAGTCTAGACTCTTCTTGGATGTAGTCAATTTTCAAATGATCAAACTTAAGAAGTTTAGATTGACAACTTATTCCTTGTATGAAAGATTCCCAAGATGTAGGGAGTCTGTTAATGCCTAGCATTGTTAATTTTTTGATATCAATTATAATACCAATAGTTGATAATGGGTTCCTTAACTTTGTGATTCCCATTAAGTATGATGTAATAGTTTCACTTTTGTTCATTCTGACATGATGTACTTGTTGTTTCAAGGCAAGATCTCTACTTGCATTATTTATCTCATACATGTTTTCTAAAAATGTAAACATTTCATATGCAATACTTAGTTTTGATATAATTTGAACTATATGATCTTTAATAGTATTTGCTAACATTTTCATTACTTGGTTATTGTTTTTAATCCATAGTTGTTTTCACTTTCTTCACTAGGAATGGAAGGTTCTTTTCAACAAATGATTCTAAATCATGTTCTTTTAATGCAAGCATTATTCTAAATTTCAAAGATACAAAGTTTGATGCTCCATCAAGTTGATCTCCAAATCTAACATTGTTCACTATTTTGAATATTTATGAAGTTTAGATTGACCACTTATTCCATGTATGAAAGACTCCAAGGATGTAGTGAGTCCATTAATGGCTAGCATCGTTTAAAAAAATTTATCAATTATATGACCAATGGTGGATAACGTGTCCCTTAACTATGTACATTTCATATGTAGCACTTAATTTTGATATAATTGGAACTATATGATATTTTACAACATTTGCTAAGATTTTCATTACTCCATTATTGTTTTTAATCCCTAGTTCTTTTCACTTTCTTCACTAGGAATGGAAAGTTCTTTTTCAACAAATGATTCTAACTCATGCTCTATTAATGTAAGCATTATTCTAAATTTCCAAGATACAAAGTTTGATGCTCCATCAAGTCAATCTTCAAATCTAACATTGTTCACCATTTTGTATATTCTAGAAATTCGATAGACTCTAAAAATCTAGATGATCTCTTCTATCAATCTAATAAAGATCTTCTTGAATAGACTGGATACCATGTTAAAATACATCGCATTTAAATGGTAGGCAATTTAAAATTTATTTCAACTGTTATCTCTAACTTTATAATGTCTCTAATGTAGAACTAGAATATGAGATCAAAATTAATGTTAGTATGATAATATTTTGATACTTGATAAGGTAAATAATATTAATGTGTTTTTCTTGTACTTGCACTTTTCATTTTCAGTATTTTCCAAGATCTTGTTTTTGTGTGTGGTGTGTGTGTGTGTAATGGTGCCATTTCATAACATAATGTGATTAGAGCGATGCTCAATAACAATGATGTTTAATATCCATGATACTACTATTTAGTCATCCACGATAGCATTTCAAAATATATTTGTGGTAACATCCATGATAGCATTATTGTTGTGGTACTATACATGATAGCATTTCAATATATTGTTGTGATAATATCCACAATGGTATTTCAATGTACTATTGTAGTAATAGTTGTTAATGCAGGAAATTTGATTGATCAATGCATAGTCCATATCAAGAAAAATATGCATAATGTGAATGTGTGATTGATTACACATAATAAATAATCGATCTTACACAAATAGGTTTGATAAATATCAATGTCATGAAATTATCAATAATTAATTGATAGTACAAATAATGAATGTTTGAAGATTGCATTCATCAATTTGATTTTTTCGACTGACCACAAATCAACACTTTGAGAGTCTAATAAACAAGATTTAACATGGTTAATTTTAGGATGAAAGATGTGCCACAACTAGTCAAATTGAGCTAGGAGGCACAACCACGCTAGGAAGTTATGACTAGACCCTCTACTTTTCCCCTAGTTTTAACTAGAGCTAGGGAGAGGAAGATGTAAATTGTGATATTGCTATCAAGATTTAACTGTGTGATTTTGAGTCAAACTCATTGGCCCATGTTTCATGAGTAGTGATTCAACATGAATCCATCTCTCATGAGAATAAATGAAACACTTAGCACTCATTGGATCTAGGTGATGCTCATAGGGGTGAAACACCAGGACTTCCTGGGAGGTCACCCATCCCAGTACTACTCCAGCCTGAGCGCACTTAACTACAAAGTTTTCTCCATGGTTAAACCCAAAGCTTGCAACCCCATTTGCAAAACCTTCACCAAGTGTTGTGTCTTATGAACCATCCATTAGAAAGCCCCTTAAGCTCATCAATCGATAAGTAGGAGATAATTTCCACAACAAGTCAAATTGTGATATTGCTATTAGGATTTAACTATGTGATTTTGAGTCAAACTCATTGACCCATGTTTCATGAGTAGTGATTCGACATGAATCTATCTCTCATGAGAATTAATGGAACACTTAGCACTCATTGGATCTAGGTGATGCTCACAAGGGTGAAGCACCGGGGCTTCCCAGGAGGTCACCCATCCCAATACTACTCCAACCTGAGCACACTTAACTACGGAGTAGTACTGGGATAGGTGAACTCCGGAAAGTCTCGGTGCTTCACCCCTATGAGCATCACCTAGATCCAATGAGTGCTAAGTGTTCCATTTATTCTCATGAGAGATGGATTCATGTCAAATCACTACTCATGAAACATGGGTCAATGAGTTTGACTCAAAATCACACAGTTAATTCTTGATATCAATATCACAATTTGACTTCCTGTGAAAATTATCTCCTATTTATCGATAAATGAGCTTAAGGGGCTTTCTAATGGATGGTACATAAGGCACAACACTTGGTGAAGGTTTTGGAAATGGGGTTGCAAGCTTTGGGTTTAGCCATAGAGGAAACTCTGTAGTTAAACGCACTCAGGCTGGAGTAGTACTGGGATGGGTGACCTCCCAAGAAGTCTCGGTTCTTCACCCCTGTGAGCATCACCTAGATCCAATGAGTGCTAAGTGTTCCATTATTCTCATGAGAGATGGATTCATGTTGAATCACTACTCATGAATCATGGGTCAATGAGTTTGACTCAAAATCACACAGTTAAATTATGATAGCAATATCACAATTTGACTTGCTGTGGAAATTATCTCCTACTTATCGATTGATGAGCTTAAGGGACTTTCTAATGGATGGTTCATAAGGCACAACACTTGGTGAAGGTTTTGGAAATGGAGTTGCAAGCTTTGAGTTTAACCATGGAAGAAACTTCGTCATTAAGCGCGCTCATGCTGGAGTATTACTAGGATGGGTGACCTCCCGGGAAGTCCCAGTGCTTCACCCCTGTGAGCATCACTTAGATCCAATGAGTGCTAAGTGTTCCATTTATTCTCATGACAGATGGATTCATGTTGAATCACTATTCATGAAACATGGGTCAATGAGTTTGACTCAAAATCACACAATTAAATCCTAATAGCAATATCACAATTGACTTGTTGTGAAAATTATCTCCTACTTATCGATTGATGAGCTTAAGGGGCTTTCTAATGGATGGTTCATAAGGCACAACACTTGGTGAAGGTTTTGCAAATGGGGTTACAAGCTTTGGGTTTAACCATGGAAGAAACACTATAGTTAAGTGCACTCAGGCTGGAGTAGTACTGGGATGGGTGACCTCCCGGGAAATCCCAATGCTTCACCCTTGTGAGCATCACCTAGATGCAATGAGTGTTTAAGTGTTCCATTTATTCTCATGAGAGATGGATTCATGTTGAATCACTACCCCTGTGAGCATCACCTAGATCCAATGAGTGTTAAGTGTTCCATTTATTCTCATTAGAGATGGATTCATGTTGAGTCACTGCTCATGAAACATGGGTCAATGAGTTTGACTCAAAATCACATAGTTAAATCCTAATAGCAATATCACAATTTGACTTGCTATGGAAATTATCTCCTACTTATCGAAAGATGTAAATTATTTTGATAGTGTATTCCCTTACAATTTTACAAGGACAATTTGCTATTTTAATTTTTCTTTAAACTATTAGGCTACAGCCATTAACATTTTACACGAGGACGTCATTTTGTACCCAATTTGCATTTAAACATATCCAGACTTAGCTTGTTTCTTTTGTTTACTTATTTACTAACTCATTAGATGCATGTCCTCACTGAATTTTGCAATAAAGTGCATTTCTAAGTAAACTTAAGCAACTTCCTTTGCAAGGAATTGCCAAGTACAAATATTTCAACTACCGTCTGATGTATCCCATTATTTCTAATCAGAATGCACAAGCTGACCCCATTATTTCTAATCAGAATGCACAAGCTGACTGCTAAAATTTAAATTCTCAAAAATGGGAATTCAGACCAATGAGAAGTTCTCTGAAAAAATTTCACCATGCCATTTACCAAAAGGTATTATGTATTCAGTTTCCATGAGTGAAAAACTGTCTAAGAAACTCTAAATAAGAGTTTTCAATAATAAAACTTGGGAGTGCAATTGACAACCATTCTATAGTGCGTTCTACTCGGATATTTAAAGTGAGAACCATAGTATCATTAGACCTTGGATAATCAAATTATTTCTCTTGATTGGCATACCAGATTAACAATTTTAGAAAGAGGTAATTTTACGATGGACATCTTTCAAATTCATTAGAGGAAAATGAAGGTTCCCCCAGATATTCAATCCAATTTTCCATGTTAAATAGACTTGCAAATTTGATACCCTCAAGTTCTAATGCACTAGATGGCGCTTCACTTTTTAAATAAGATAGTGCAAGTTCCATGACTAAATATACCATCGATATCATTGTTTTCTCGAAGAATCCCTTTGATAAGCATATATGAATTAGTTCAAATTTCACCATAATCAAAAGTTTATCTTGTATCATCAGTCATCATTTATCGCAAGCCACTTTGCAACCAATAGTACACAAGCCTGTAGATGGTTAACAATCCCAAATTTATACAACATAAAAGCTCATCACAGCCTTCATACTGACTTATCAAGCCTGTGCATTTTTCTGAGCAACATATTTCTTTTTCTGTCGAAGAATTTGCCTCCGATGTGCACGTCCGCTTTTATGCTGCTCCCATTCATGTGCTCCCCGAAGAACACGATCACAATCCTGTCAGTACAAATTAACCCAAAAAAGAGCACCTCAGACCTGTATTCTGAACTAATCTCCATAACAAATGTATCACAAAAAATCAAAGCTGACCTCACAGACATATTGTGTCCATAAATCTCGACCTTTATCTGCATCTGTGGAATCAACTCTGACCACATCCTTTGAGTTTGAGGCAATTGCATTTTCAGATAAAAAGGTTTTTACCAGATTTATGCTAGTATCAACCACCATTGTTTTCCAAAACTCCAGTGATTCAGCTGTAAAATAAAAACAAAATAATTTACAATCCTAACTAATGATAGACAAAAAAAATGAAGGTCTATGTAATGTACTGGTTGGTTATAATTTATTTACATCATTACACCCTAAATAAATCACACTACTCTTTAACCCAAACACGGCCCTACACACTACAAAGATCATAACTCCAGGAAGCTCATTTGGCTTGTTAGAAGAAGCAGACCTTTCTACGATGAGTTATCTGGGAGCAAGGCAAGAATGTTGACAAACACTTCTAGATAAAGATGAAATTGAGACAATTTATTTTTAAGGTTCTCTTTTTTTCTTTAAAAAAAAGTTACTCATAAAATGAAACCGAGCTTATGATTACAGAAAAGATGCCAAGGTCCAGTAAGAATAATAACCATCGGAAAGATCATGCAAAAATTAAAACAGAAGTGTACAAATTACTTACAAACTTTAATATTTTAACTAAAAAGAACCCAAAAAGTCTGGTTCCTAAACCCAAGCAATAAAATGCTCATTAGTCATTATCAAAGCTTTTGTTGAGGAGGAAATCCTCCCTAGCTTCTCATATATAAGCTGAAGCTATTCAAAAATCAATCTAGAAATGCATTTCACTTGAAACGATGTGATTCTTGAATTTCATCTTCAGGGAACAAGCTGGTACAATATTTATAATTCCACAATATCCCGTGCAAGTGAATGAGACTTTCAACATATATTTGAGATTAGGCAAAAGAAAAAACAACTGCAAATATGGTTCAGTCACTGTACAAGTTTCTGCAAAAGGCATCTTCAAACCCACATAACCCTAAGTTATGTGACCATTTTGGTCAAAGACAATTACAAAATACCATGAAAGAGTAGACAGTGGTAGTCATATATACAAAACTTATTTGCATGGGAGTTATAGTAGGGTTTGATCACCATTTAGTATGTGTGAGTAGACATGAGGTTTTTGTGCCAGGAAACAAAACATTAAGAATTGGTTAGTTTGGTTTAGGAGAGTAAGGCACAAGCTATATAAATGTTGCTCTAGAATCCATGGTGGATCATTCTAATATATTATCTACTCGTAAGATGAATGTTGTAAGCAGAAGAGTGTTATAAGTTTGGCATAGGGAAAGAATTCGAAGACAGCAATTATTTTGGGAGACAGTATGAAGATAGCAGCACAAATAATATACAATATAATACATTTGAAAAAGTAAAAACTAATAATAAAAAACTAGTAGGAATAAAATGTAATTTATCTTTGAACAGTAAATAGCTATAAGCATACTTGGGATAGACTTACTACATATATTACTTTGAAGCATGGCATCTACGAGTTCTGCAAGGTTTGTGCACGGTTGTGGGTTCATGTTTGCTACTTGGGCATCATCTTCTCCTTCCTGCTCAATAAAAGGATGCTCATAAAAGGAAGTGGCTGTTGGGGTTTCTACCTTTATTTCAATGAAGCATGTTTAAAATGAGGATAACTTTTGAATCCTAGTCAAGATATGTTATTTGATGCCATTCTAATTGGTGTGGTTGGAGAGGGGGTTTGGGAGGCCATTGTTTACTTTTCTTCTTTTCCACTAGTGATTTTTGCTAAAGCGTTGACTGCCTTTGCCAGCACTCTATTATTTTTGACGATGTTATGATCACTCAGCTTCCTTTAGCAAGTAAAAAATGTGAGTCGGTTGAGGTTGTGACAGGTTTTGTACAAGTCGAATCTCTTGCATGATGGGTTTTTGTTCATTCAGCTCCCACCTTCATACATAAACTTGAGAAGATTTCCTTTACTGATTTTTGGGCTTGGAGATTTGAGAGTAAATGCATTATGTTGAATTAAGAGAAATTTGTACATTTCATAATTTATAGCTGAATTTGATTGATCCCCAAGCTTGCAGGGTTTCCAAAACATGGAAACCAATCTGTTGTGTTGTAAACGTACACATGCCCTAAACGGTAAGTCCTCTTGTCCGCTACTAGCTAAGATTAGTTTGGTATAATTTTTGTAGGTTTGGAAATAATTTTGCAGTCTCTTTCCTTGAGATGAGAAGGATTTCATTTTGTCAAGATTAAGAGTGAGTTGGGGAATGAAACTGATAAAAACAATCTTCTCTAAGCATGAGAGTGAAGGATGAAAAATTTATGAAATCATGGTATAAAAATAATTGAAAATAATTCAATACTCGGAAAAAATGAAACATAAGTAAAAATTCCAAGCTTGAGAAGGAAATTACATCAGGTTGCTGACCTTAACAAAAGAGGGAAAATTCTAAAATCTTTGGAAAAAGTTGAAATTCCAAAAAAATCCTTGTCAAGCTTGTGTTTCCCCTTCAAAACCTGGCTTCAAGGCAAGATTTACATGAAAAATCTTTATCAAGTTCGAGTTTCTGATTAAGAGTTCCAAGTTCATGATTGATATTTCATGATGAAGCCATGATTCCATCAAGAAATGCAAGAAAATATAGGACATTGTCGAATTTCAATTTTACTCGAAATCCCTTGTCTGATACAAATTTTTCCTTCAGAATCCACGACTAAGTCAAATTTCCACCAAAGAGTCCAAAACAAATCACTAGAGGAATCACGTATAGCACACCTTATAAAATGCAGTGCATTCGGTAAACTTTTTAATGTGACCACTATGACCAATAACGCTAGCACGACACATCCTCCGATAATGCATGGGCTGGGGGGGAGAATGAACCTCGTGACCTCGTGCTCCATACAAAGAAGCTCTCACCAATCAAGCTAGGCCCCCAGCCTAACATTTCCAAAAATTTGAGAAGCAAAAGAAAAATGAAATAAAAATTAAAATCCTTGATTCAATATGGAATTATACATTTAACATGAAAAAAATCCAAGGTTCAAGTGTGGGAATGCATCCTTGAGTCTAGATCATCATTTCTCATGCACCCTATTGTCTAGTACTAGTCCTCTCATCTACCCTATCGTTTGAAACTCTCCACATCTCAAGTGAATGTGTCCTTGCGACTATCTAAATCCAGCCAAGGGAGAGTTAAGCCGATTTTTTTTTGTAATGTCCCTTTTAGGGGGACATTGAAAATTGATTGACAGCTCAACAAAATATTCAAAATGACTTTTTCGAAGCTTCATGAGAATTAATATAAGTTGTTTTGTTGATGTTGTAGCTTCAGTTGGATTCTATGGTTATTGGTTAAACATTTCTGCATTTGATTAATCGTCAGTTAGACATATCTACTCATATATATATATATATATAAAAGAGAGATGTCTATTCATGAGACATGACTCTTGTACTCCTATATGTATATATATATATATATATAGACACACATTTGGATCCGCACTTGGAAAACACATACAACACAAATAGTGCCATTACATTTGCAGTGATCCTACTTAAATCAACGTAGTATCAGACTAGGTCCGAATCAAGGGAAACTATGTTGATCTTATTTGCACTTGGTAATCATCTATAAGATATTACGGAATTATACAGAGCAGCATATAATATATTGACTGGAAGAGAATCGAAAGACACGACAGGAAATTCAATGAAGGTTGTATAAAGGCACACAATCAACAGCCATTCCAGGTAGGGTTCAAACCCATTCTTCTAGAGGGTAGACGATTCACTTCAGCTCATATTCCCACACCTAGCAATGAGTCCAAATGCTGCTATGGTTCCCAAAGGTAAAATATTTTCCTTAATGTCTACAGCCACTGTGGCTGCCCAGACACAAAGATAGCAGGTGTCAAAATCTGATTTTGTGCACACACAACCAAGTATATATTTCCTCCTTCCTAGCTGTATATTCTCAAGCCATAGTTGCCAATATATGCAGTGTCATTCGTTTCAGAATGGACCGGCAATTAGCTCTTTATATTCACTACACATTTACTCCCAAGATTCTCCTTTCTCATCCATAAAAGTAAAAAAGAATACTAGCTTGAACTATAGGAAAGATTTCCGGCACTCGCAGACAAGATTACCTCAGTTGGGGCACCTTTCTTCTGAATTCTGAGCAAAGTCATCTCTGAAGAGATTGGGTTTCCCTCCAATACTTGGTTCTAATGGATTTCGTCCCTAGAAGAATCCAGTCACTGTGTTTCAGCACCAAGAATAATAAGAAAGGGGAAATAACAAGGTGGGTCACCCGGAAAATAGAATGCTTATTCCTATACTGAAGGGACCTAAAACATAAATCATCCCGGTCAAAGCTGGTAAAAGTCGAGTGGAAGACAAGTTAAGGAAGGTAGTTGTTAGAAGAGGTTGAATAAGACCGAACAGGAATTGACATCCCACGTTGGCAACCCCAATAAGAGTAAAGGGAATATTAAACAACACACCGATGTCAAACTCCATTCAAAGATAAAGGTGGCTTTAATTTTTTATAAATAAAAGGTAAGGAAGCTATGATAAGGTAGTGGTTCCATTGTACCAACCGATTAGGAGGAAGGAAGTAAAAGCAAACCGATCCAATATAGGAATATATGATTAAGCAACAATACATATATAAGGTTATTACAATACGAGGAGATATAATAACCTTGGACATAGTATAAAAAATAATATAAGGATCTAGTGGAAGCCATTTTAAGTGAGAAAATGCTAGAAGAAACTACAAATAAGACTTTCACATGCATGAAGAAAGAACTCACATTACAAAGGATATCATTGGATAGTTGCTCCAAAAAATGAGATGAGTATTTTTTATTATGATTATGTCTTGAGAACTACCTTTATTTACCTTTTTTTAGTTAATCTCTTATTTATATTTCTATATGTACTATAAGAGCTATTTGTCTTGATCTTTTCCTTTCTCTTTGGGGATGTTCTTGCAAGAAAAAAAGGATTGATATCAGATTCAGAGGGAGTCTGAAACTTCATCAAAGGCAACATTGGACAAGGAGCTCAGAAGACTGATATTCAGAGAGTCTGAAAATCTGTGTGTGACTCCATTATTTTAATGGGCCTAACCCCTGTGTACATCTTGAGGAAGTGACAAATTCCAAATAATTATCACATGTATTTGTAGAAGTTATTGAAAGGTGACGATCTTACGGTAACTTAATCTTCTATTATGATGTCTAAGCAAATCATGATAGATTATAACTTGCATGGTGGATTAAGTTCCTTAGACAGACCATGGCCTTTTATTGTGATAGAAATCTTATGATGTCTAAGAAGATCATGATAGATGATAACTTGCATGGTGGATTAAGTTCCTTAAACAAACCATGGCCTTCTATTGTGATGGAAATCTTATGATGTTGAGCAATTCATGACAGATGACAACTTGAATGGTGGATTAAGTTCCTTAAATAGACCATGGACTTCTATTGTGATGGACACCTTATGATGTCTAAGACAGATCACGATAGATTATATCTTGCGTGGTGGATTAAGTTCTTTAAATAAAGCATGAATGTTTCTATGGTAAGTATTATTGAGGATACATTATCAAATGTACATTTTTTAGTACTAGGTTAATATCATGTGACTTAGTATTTTGAGGCCATTACTCTTCATATCATGAGATGATACTTAAATGATGGATATCTTCTGATCAAAGATATCCTTCAAACATGTCATTCCTGATTTTACATTGAAGTAATTTTACATCTTGTTTTTATCCTCCTTAGCTAAGAGGGAGTGTTGATGTTGTAGCTTCATAGATATTAGATTCCACAATCCATTATAATTAACATAAACATTTTATGGGTTCAATTGTGTATTTATTTTTAGCGTTGACATTTTGGATGACACTCCATGATCTATCATCAAGATGAATGAGAGCAATAGATGTAACAGAAAAAATGAGTTGCAGATGTGGACTAACTTAGGAGATAAAGGGAAAACAACATGCACAAGGAATGAGACGAAATAAAAAAAACCTCCAAAAATAAGATTAAAAAATAAATGATGACCAAATACAAAAAGGAGAGAAATTAAAAGTAATTAATAAATAAAAAGAAGAAAAGAAAACTAGTAAGGGCAAAAGACATTAAAATCACCAATAAAGAAAGAAAAGTCAACAAACCAATAAGAAAAAGTAATTGAAAAACACGATATAAAAAACACCTAGTGGTAAAACGAAGCGCTAATAACAACATAAAAAAATAATTAGTTCTTTATCTTGTTACTAGAAGCGAAACCAACAACCACACTATATCAACATATAAGTGTCTATATCTATGTATAAGAATATATATACAAACACCAAAAATAAATGTAAATGCAAATACAAGAATCCAAGTATATAACAATAGAACTATATATAAAGATATATAATAATAGAACTATATAAAAAGATATATATATTGTTACTAATATTGTCTAATGGCAATTAACTTAGAATAACCAATTTATTGATTAACATAGAGACATGTCTCTTCATGAGACATGACTCTTCTACTCCTATATACACACATTTGGATCCGCACTTTGAAAACACATACAACACAAATAGTGCCATTACATTTGCAATGATCCTCCTTAAATCAGTATATTTTTATTTTAAACATGGTTTTAAAAAGAGTCAAAGAAACATGTGGAGGGGAACTAGAGTCACTGCATCGGGCTTTAAAAGACAAGTGTCAGATTCATTTGACCATACTTGGTATATGTTGTTTATTACATTTCTCTCTTGGAGAGTTTTGTTAAGCTTCAGCTTTCAGCAGATTTAAGGGTGGTAACACTCGAGCTTAGAGGTGGTGGACAAAAACCCAATGCCTTGTTAGAATATATAGTCCACTGATATAACTGAGAGGGTGGGAGGTGGGTAGGTGAATCAGTTATCCAACTATTATCACAATTGTCAACCTTAAACAAACTTAACCATATGAGTAATATAAATTGAAACCACAACTAGATACTCATACACAATAAAACCAAATATGTTAACTAGGGAAACCCTTGATCAGAGGGAAAACTCCAATGGATAGTACCCACAAGATGATGTACTAATATAAATGTTCCTTGTTAGAGGATGGACCCTGTTAGGAGTCTATGAATACATTCAATACATATGAGTTGCTATTAGGAGACTTTGAATCTTTGTTAGGAGAATTCAACTCTATTAGGAGTTGTGCCAACCCTATTAAGAGCTGTGAAAGACAATTGGACCCATTGCCCAAATAGCTTCAAGGGCAAGACCAATGCACCCATTGTCCAAATGATCTTTGTATTATCCTTGCAAAATAATAGAATTGTATTGTGTTGTTCCTTCCTCTTTCTCTGTCCTGTCAACCAGACTTTTGCTCCTTCTGATCTTGTAACCAAATCACAAATCTCGCATCTACTAATCCCTTAGATCACTTACATGCATTCAGTAAGAACTCTAGTCCTTTTTGCACTTTGCACTTCATACAACAATGGATACACTTACAAACAAGGAAAACATCTTTCCTTCATACCATATCTTCATAATAATTCTTTGAGTCGGCCTTGAGGCTTTGCCAATTAATTATTATAAGATAATTAATTAATTACAATTACAATAGCACTATCGGCTCATAGTCTATACAAAACTTCACACATGCAATACTAAGGCTTGCGCACTCGCTAACGTCATTAGTTGACTATCCTCTATCACTACCTAACTGTGCATCTTCTTACTACATCTTAGATGTAATCTAGCAGACAAACATCAGGAACTTGTTCGTGTCAGTTTTGTACCACTACATAACATATAGGAATTGAATATTTGATATAGAATACCAAACACTCAACCCTCTCTTGAAAAGTAAATACTCATGAAGAACATGAGAAAAAACTCCAAGGTTCCTTACATCTGTGGATACTAACTCAATTATACTAATGTGATTTGTTGGTTAATCACGTAAGCGGGCTTACGTTATTCATTCAAGGATGTTGAACTTTTGTTGTGATGGTGATAAATCTAGCTTTGCAATGTATATGAGTGCCAAATAATGTTGATCGTGATGATGGAGGCAATGTCCACCAATGACTTATACCTTTCTAACATTCTTCTTGAATTAACTCCAACCACTAAACTACTTGCTACTTTACTTCTTCTCCTATGAATGGAAAGGTTAGCAAATGGGGATCAAATCAGATGAAAGCTTATCAGCGGCTCTACTTCCATAGATGCAATGATTCAAGAGAAAAAATGCTAGATTACCACACAAGGCTTCCTAACAAGCCGCTAGGATGCTAGTGGCCTAGTTTATAGATCCCTATCAAACATCCACTAATATCACCATAAAACTATCCATCTACTCTTACTCTTACTCTTACTTAACAACTTTCTTGAAATAAAATCTACTTTAACAACTTTAATTGAATTTAACTCTAACTATTGGAAGTAGAAACCATGCAATAACACCAAGTGTCCTTAATCACCATGCAAGTCACAACAATGATAAGAGAAGCAATTTTGGTATTATCTTAAACAACAATTTTCTTCAACTCTTTTAGTTTTTAACTATTGGAAGTAGAAACCATGCAACAACACCAAGTGTTCTTAATCAACATGCAAGACACAACAATGATAAAGAGAAGCAATTTTGGTATTATCTTAAGCAACAATTTTCTTCAACCCTTTACAAATGAGAGCAAATGGCCTTATATAGGGGCCAAAATTACAATCAATAGTAAAGGTTAAGAGGCAAAATCAACAATCCAGATCAAATCCCAGAAACCCTAGTTAGGGTTACCACCCCATCGGCCAATGAGAAGATGCCACCTCATCAATGAACCAATGAAAAAAAGAAAAAGTGGCAACCAATGAGAAGGCACCAAAATGGTAGCCAATCACAATCAGACACCTATCTTGCTCATGAAGGAGAAATTGCCACTTGGGCTTACATCAAATGATCTTCTAATATAATTCTACCCTTTTCTTTCATCTTTTTAGCCCAAGCAATGAACTTGGCTAGCCTGTCGTCGACTTCCTTCATGGGAGAGCAAGGCGTGTACTTCATCTTGAGCTCAACTGTATTCATCATGTTGCTCGATGCTTGCAGTGTCTTCTAATGATCCTTCTCATATTATTTCGCATATCTAATAAAGGCACTGAGGGAGGCAAGGGTGCCCAAATGCTTCTTGATGGCAACCTTCCCCAACTCATCCAATCTCGACCCAAACTCTATTTTGTTGACGTTCTCCTCTTTGATATCTTCAAAATCAAGTGCAGCCCCAACATCGCTCATAATGGTCGAAATGGATGTGTCAACGCCTAGGCTATGTTGTGCAATCTCATTCTGTATCTCCTCAGGTATCCTCAATCTGATGGTCAAAGCAACAAACCAAGACTCCATTATACTCATTCCTCTTTCATCTACCAACTTGGTTCTTTCCAAATATCTCTTCAGTAAATTGGAAAGAAATGGCCATCTTGAATTATATCACTGATCCAATGCTTGATTTCATGCAATTGAGCTGATATCTCTTCTATGTTGCTCCCGCTATCTTGCTGAAGGGCTACCTGATGCAACTGTTGGATAGGCTAACAATCTCTCCAATACCTGTATTCAGCCTCCAACTTTATAAACCTCTCGTTTGCCTTCCTCAACCTTTCTTTAATTGAAACCATTCCTTCATGGATCTCCTCACACTCCATGTCATCCGTGATTCTTCCCAAGTTATGTTCTACTATCTCATACTCCTGGGCTACAATCTCATCCACCTTGCTAACCTTTAGTATAGCAATCTGAACTTTTCGATGACCCTCATCATCACTTTTAATTACCTTTGCCACCATTTTGCAATTTGTTTCTGTTTCTCACTATCTTCCTTTCCCACTAACCCTTGAATATCTTCACTATTCAGACAGTCATCACCTCACCTCTTGGCATAAGCATTTGCCTTAACCACAGTGGTGCAATGCATCTTCCTAAATTTGGATTTGGTTCGACTAGCAAAGCATCACCAACTGTCTTGGGCACATGGCTTACTTAATATCAATTGGCCTATCCTCTTCTTCACTAGTGACTGTCATACCATCTCCATGTTGGTTATCCGAGACAGGAGAGTACCCAGTACTATCACTGTAACTACTTAATTTCAAATCAGAGCTCACCTCTACTGAGACCCTTTGTCCACTTGTATTAACCTCTTGGCTCCTAGTCTCAATTATGCTATCCCTTGACGATGCTGCATTCTGTCTCTTTGTTGGAGGCTCGTGATGCTCTTTCCTTTTCTCAACCTCCGAACTTCTCTTCTTGCTCTTAAATGCTCTTTGTTGTTGGCTACTACCCCCACCTTTCTATCCAATTGACTCTGTTGGACCTTCTTTCTCCAGTTTCATCTTCTCATAAGTAAGGCATACCTTCCGACTTTGTAATTGCCTTAACTTCTCATTGTACCACAAGTCGGTATGTAGATCAACTATCTTTGTAACTACCTCTAAGGAAGGGTCTTAATGATCATTCCAATCCACTAGACCCAATTTTTTTCCATCCACTGTATCATAATCTTCTCTTAGTACATTTTCATCATCTTCCAGTTGATTGGGAATATCAAGGCCTCTCCATCTAATTGCCCTCATTATGCCCACTAACAATCTTGAGAAAGCTAGCTTCCTCACATGAAAGTCATCCTGTGCATTGGCACAAAAATCTTCTATAGTAGGAATATGTTTGAATGTGTTTTCGTGAGATGCCTTGAAAAGACCATTTGGATCAAATCTCTGCCTTGCTATATACCATCCTAGATGATACCATTCTAACTCCTTCGTAGCTACAAAGGTGACAAGATTAGGGCAAGTATCATTGCCTATTCCAAATGAGAAGGTAATCCCTATCTCACCTTTAAGTTTCATCATTTTTTCATCATGTTCAAGTTGCCTAGCCAACTCCATCAAAATTATCTTGTTGGGTGGGTACTTTGGAAGTCTCTTGGGACAAACTATACTTCCTACTACTCTAATATATGTGAATTCTAGAAATTGGATGAACCAACTCCCATACTTCTTAACTTTTACTTCCGCTTCCAATGAGAGCCTCCTAGCAAGTGTCCCTTGTAGTATCCTTACCATCTTCATGGCAAAAGCGTCATAAAACATCTTATAATCTTTGGTGTTGTGTAAATTAAGCTGTGGATAGCACTCGTGCACCAAACATTGCCCATTGCCAATCACTCCTAAGGCCTCAAGTCCACGATTTTGATATAGTCTCACAATCAGATAGAAAAGATAAGATCCCATATAGAATTGCTTTTGAATTTGTATTGTCCTTAGTTGCAACTCTAAATTTTCACTTATAATTCTAGCCCAATCAAACTTTCTCTTTTCATTTTCAATTTCATCAATAAAGAAGTACATCCAATTTTCAAATTGCATACCTTGAGCCATGCCCATGATCCGGCTGAGAAGCACAATAAGGTTGTCGTATTTTGATTTGAAATTTGACATAGTGAGCTTTGACGACTTGGTAACTCCCTTCTTGCCTTCGTGTAACCAACTTTGCTTTAAATGAATGAAGTAAGCCTCCTAATTATCCTGAAAGAATTTGGTTGCCTGATCCATCATTACCAATATCATGCCTCTCTCTTCCCTTCATCAAAAATGGACTTGGTCACAATATCAAACCGGGATGCACATTCCATTACCAATTCCAAACAAGGCAAGGTAGGAGGGAAAGCCGCCATGTGTACAATTCCGCTCCTGTAGATCTTCTTTGCCATGGGGGACTGTCCTTCCTTCAATCTATCATTTAACTGTACCATATTCACCGTGCCGATATTGGTATCACTTATTTGCCTCACATTCGAAAAGATGGTGGTCTTAGGCATCATGTCTTCCTTCTCTTTTTTGGTATTCGTTCCCTTTGAGTTCTTGCTTGTACTAATATCTACCATCCTAAACACTTATTTCTGCCCTTTCGTTCTAAATGATATGGACTACACTTATCAATCTCCAACCTTCTTTCTATCAATGGAATCTAGCTTATTTTTGCCTCTCCAAATCCTATCTCTACACTTATCAATCTCCAAACTTCAATCCTAGGGGTGAGACTACCACTTATTTCTACCTCTTCGTTACCTTAGGATGGACTACACTTATATCTCCCAACTTAAAACCTAGGACAGTCTTAGCTTATTTCTGCCTCTCCAAGTGTCCTATCATGAAATCTACACTGATATCTCCCAACCTCAGCCTATCAATGGAAATGATGAAGTGCTAGATGAAAAGTACAAGAAGAAAATAAGGGAAATGAGCCAAGCAAGAACAAGGAATAGAATTTGCCTTTAAAACCAATCTTCACCTCTAAAAATGAATGAGAAGTTTACCTTAAATCTATCTTTACCAATAACTGAGTCTCTTCACATTCAGATCAGATCTCAGAAATTTCAATCCTCCTCCAAAATATGATGTCCTAACAAATGAATTGCTTGCAAAAATCTGCTCATGCTACTGAATTTTGATCTTCTTGCCAAAATCCCCCAAAATGAAGGAAATTGCTGGCAGCAAAATCTGCTCTAAATCAGAATTTCAGTTTTCCAAATTCACCGAAAATTGCCAAAATTCAGACCTCAAATCACTTTGCCTCTCCACTAAATAAAATCGCCATCACTGAAGAAGAAAACGCTGCCAAATAAGGGAAAAATCAGACTTCAAAATTGTTGCCAATCTCACAAAAATAGCCCTCTTCACCACAAATCGCCCAACCAAGGAGGAAAAATTGCTGCCAAGCAATGGAAAATCAGACCCCAAAAAATTGCCTTAGGGCAAAAATTCACTCAGAAAAAAATCACTGCTATTGAAAGGAAAATCAGACTTCAAAATTGCCGTAACTGGAAATTCGCCCAACTTGAAGAAGAAATTCGTGCAAGGAGGAGGAAAAAAGGAATGAGGAAATAAGAGGAGGGGAACCCCCTCTTATACCAAACTTTTTGCCTCCAGAGTTGGCTGACCTGCCTGGAGGGAAACAAAATTTAGTCCCTCAATTAACGGCCCAAATTTAAATGCAACATTAAAATTACTTAGCCCTATAGTGAAATTAGCCCATTTAATTGCCATTTTGATCCAAAATTGCAAAATGGAAACAAGGTTAACCTAGGAGATGTCAAAATTTTCATTTAACAATGTTTTGGCAATTAAAATATTATTAAAATCGAATCTAACAAGCCAAAATCAATTTTCAATTCCAAATTACCAATTTCCTTTAACATTTCTAAAATCCCCTAGGCAAAATTTCGACCAAATTAATAAGATTATGTAATTTAATCCAATTTCAATTTTTTAACAAAATAAATCCTTTTCCTACCAGTAGAAATTCAAACTCTAAATCCAATTTCACTATCAACATTTCTTTTCACCGAAAAATTTTAAGATTTCCAAAACAACTAAATCTAACAAATTCATTTTGAAAATGCTCAAGCTTATACAATTATATCGAATTTTCAAAATCCCTCTAAGTCCAAAAGTTGCAAATTTATCCTACCAAATATTATTTTAACCATTGATAAAATGTTGTTGAATTCTGCTTGGCCTAAAAACAAAATTACATGTTCCAAAAAATCTAGTTTTGCACCGGATGAAAAACAAAAAAAAAAAACAAATCCCCTCCTAGCCCAAAGGCGTCCAAGGTGTAAAAATTGTCAATTCAAAAATCTCTAGACCACTCCAAATCTTGCTAAGGCAACCAAAAAATTCCCAACACTTGCGACAATTGCCAAGGCTTGCCCGAAAAAGGGGGTCCCCAAAAATTTTGGGGCGATGGTGTGAAAACCTCACAACATAATTGCTTTCTGTAAAACAGGTACATCTTCCATACGTCTTCAACTTAGACTCTGGGCACTTAACCATGTCATCAGAACATTGTGCGGAACATGTTTATGACTGCGCAACACCAGACAATCAAACCATTGTCCGTACCGTCAAGATCTCTATCTACTACTCAACCAGTCTTTACAGAAACCATGCTATGTTGACATCAATGACAAATGCAATCATGAATGCAACATGTCAATATTCTCCAATGCTTAGGATACTCCCCCAATGTAGTGTCATCAGCATTCATGCTAACATGTCTGTCATTGGAGGTATCACTTTGGTGTCTCACTATTGGTACATATTCATATGTCTGATTATCCAATCTTGTTAACTACAATTGGATCTTTTAATTCTTACTAAAGATTTAATTGCAATATTATTTCTAAAAACTATATTTATGTTGGGTATTTTGAATTTTTTTTCTAAATTATGTTCGGCATCATCTTCTCCCCTCTCAGCAAAAGTTGTAAATACATTGCCACTACTTGGGTTAACCCTCCTGGTGGGTTACGCCCATGGATGTCCTTTTACGCGAAGCACTTTTTGGAGATGTTTGATGGGATTATTGTTCGTCCTAGCTACCTTTCCCAAAGGTGGTCTCATTACCTACGTATCTCTTTGGGGTCTTTCAAAGTTGGTTCTCACCATCTTCGGGTTCAAACTAGCCATCATATTGACAATGGAGAGCGGATTTGCAGGCTTGTACTTTGTGTGAGGTGGAGACTGAGACTCATTTCATTTTCCGTTGCTCTATTTATTATGAGATGAGAGGGAGATTTTTTTGTCTGTTACGGGAGTACTTCTCTCTCTATGATTTTTTCAGCTACTATGATCAGCATTGTCTTGCACTTCATCTTCAAGGGGCCACTATGCTCTGTGATAGCACGATACAGTCACTGCTTCCGCATCAGCGCTCGTCTACTCAGCTCATCACTGCCTTTTTCACACCATTATCTCCTTTGTGTGGTGTGAAAAGGCCTTCTACCTCCATTAGATCTACTAGACATTCCAAATGCATCATATCTCGTACCGGCTATTTACACCAATGACACTCCTCTATGAGTGGCCAGTGGCCACAGACAGAGCAAGGCCTTTACTCATCGGCATGCATATCATTCAGTGACTAATTTCTTTTCGCCTATAAAGGACTCCTAGTCTCTCTCTTGGCCTCCTCTCTGGTTCTTTGTTTGCTTTCTTTTGTTGTTGTTTGTATTTATTTTTGAACACGTTTGTGTGCTCCTGCTGTTGTCAGCCTCATTGTTGTAATCCTCCAATCCCATAGACCTTTTGTTGGTCTTTTATTGGACATTAATATTACTATCTTATCTTATCTTATCTTATCTAGATAATTTGAAAACAACTACAAGCAAATATTGTTTGAAATTTTTGTGTTAAAAATCTAAGTCAGATATCCTAGCGGGGTATTATAAAGGTATCAAATTGAGGTCTTGAGCTTGAGACTCACGGAGCATGTTGATTGTATTGTCCCATGCACGAGTGGTGCGACTTGGCAACCATGTGTCCAAGTTCTGCATAATTGGGGCAATCCAGTGCCCTGAAATGTCACCCTTAACACCCTAGGTAGCAGCCCTCACCACTAGGTCAGTCTTTTGGTATAGTGGTTGAGCCTTATTGGTATCAGAGTAGTATACCCTGCCAGCCTAGAGGGGTTAGCATTCTTAAAATTGAATTCAGAGGCAAATTTTGCAAAAGTATAAAGATTGTGAAACGGTTTATATCTAGGCGTTTAATATTTCTAATATAGAGTGTCATGCATATTATCTAGGGAGAGGTGATTATTCTAAGATCTATCATTACATTATTTTACCATAAGGAAGTGCTTACATGTACTATGTTTAATTTATATTTTAAGTGTACCAAAGCTCATATTAGGTTCTGAAAGTTGTAGACAAACCCACATAAATATTTGGCATGATAAATAATATTTAAATTGTTGTGGAGTTGCAAGAAAGGAAGAACAAGGAGCTTTACACAGATTCTAATATTCCCTGGTTTGCAGCCACAGTGGCTGTTCAAAACCATTGAGAATAGAGGTCGACAAGCATTAGAAATCCTTTTGTAGAAAGCATCATGATTGGAACCGGCACTAACTCTATAAATTGGATAAGGCAAGTTGAAGAATCTGAGTTTTGCATGTTATTAAGTTATAGAACCGATTGCTGAAAGGCACGAGAAATCAATCTTATGAAATTTAAGTGTGAAGGGACACCATAGCACGACAATATTGACACAAGACTAGAGTGTAGGTATTGCGTCTGAGGAATATTTTTGGTTGTGTCCACTATTCTATAATGTGGAGATTAAAGCCTGGATTTTTTTTTTAAATCAAGTATTATAAGACAAGAAATGTATGTATCTAATATGCCTCTATCGTGAATATTACCAAAGGTCTGCCAAATTTATCATTTGTGAATTATTCATGATAGGCTAACTCTTGATTACAGGCAATTAAGTTCCCGCTATAGGGCTATAGGAATATATGTAAATTTTAGTGTCAATAATATGAGTTAAGAGTCATAATGCAATGTGTAGTTGTTTAAGATTAATGCTTCTTCAACTTGGGCTCCTGGAAATATTTTTCGTGTGGTGAGACCGAATAATGTGGGGTATGACATTATGATAAAAAATAGTTTCTATTTCTATTTATCTATTGTGATCTATTGTATATATTAGAATCTTTCTAATATTTAGTTAGCTTTTGGTTAGTTGTTAGTTATCTGTTAGCTATCTGTTAGCTAGAATAGAATGCTTCTATTCTTGACAATCGTTTCCTAAGGGAACATCGTTTAATTTTTTGTATATATTGATCTATTGCTCTATTAATATCAAGCAAGTATTTTATCAATTAGTTCCTGTAATATGGTATTAGAGAAAATACTAGGGAAAAAAATTGAATAAAAATAGTAATTTTCATTTTTAAACAAAAAATAATTTTCCGCCGATCTACTGTGTGAGCTAGGATTTCTGCACTTTTTCTGAGCCTGGGTGTCTTCCATTTAGTTGTCATTTTTCCTACAAAATTTGTGACCATTATTGGTCATATTTTTGGCTATACCAGGTGACTATTTCATGCCCCTTTCTCAAGTTAGAGGCGTCACTTTTCGGCATGTTTGGGAGATGTTCAGCAAACTGGTGGTCATTATTTCTACAAAAAATGACAGCCATTTTGACCTATTTCATGCTCATTTTCTACTTGTTTGGAGGCATCTAGGGTTTCTAAATCCCTTCGTGTTTGATCCACACCCAGAATCTACCATTTTTTCTCGCAAAATTTGCCATTTTTTAAGCTTTCTTGGAGCTGAGCACTTTTGTTTCGAAACCCTAAATTTTTGTGCCAAATTCAAAAACTTTTCACAAATTCTTGAGGGGTTCTCTGAGAACTTAATTGGGTTGTTTATTTTTTCTCAATGCCTCAATTTTTGAGCTAGTAGAGCCAAAATCCGACAACATAAACCTTTTAGGTTTTCCAAACTCTCTTCTAGGTACCTCTTCGTTTTTTTTGGGTCTTCAGTTTTTATGCCTCAAAGTACATACCTTAACAGATTTTCACATTTTCCATTGAAAAACATGACATGGCATCATTGACAAATATTTTGCTTGAGGGAAATCAAAAATCCAATAATTAGAATTATGGCACATGGAAGCAGCGGATCTTAACCATCTTTGAATATCGAAATACTAATCAAATTGTTCTGGGTGTTACATAGCATTCGACTTATTGGTTCCCAAAATAGAAGATTGGAAATCCACGAGCTTTGCCAACTCTCCAAAAGGATTCCTCAATCAGTTCTGGCCAACGAACTGGAATAATCCAAATTCCCCTGCACTTTAGGCTTCGCTACACCTAGGCGGGTAAACCTTCACCTCAAACTTGTTCACCTAGTTGAATGCTTTTGTATAGCAAAATCAGATTTAGTGAGTTCTTCAAGGTGGAAAATTCCTCAAACTCGATCAATATAAAGTTATTTGATTGCTTGAAACAGTCGAATGTTTATGTAAGGTTATTAACAATAGATTAGATGATTGGAAGAAGGAAGTATATAGATTTTTTACTTCAATTATAGATCCAATAATTATATTTTATTGATTTTAAAAGACCAGTGCCTCTGCTATCCGGGCAACAAAGTCAACTACAACAAGGATTATTATGTACATCTTTATCAAACTATTTTTTTTAAATATCATCAATTACTCATGAGCTCTGCAAAAGAAATTCTTATGTGCAATTCTATGTTAGTCCAAAAAGATCTTATCTTCTTCGACAGAAGTCCAATTAGACAGAGACAAGGAAACACTTATTTATTTCACAAGATCCCTAATTATTGAACAGAGAATGGGGAAAAATCCAATGCAAAATACCTTGTTAGGATAATCCAATAATCTTCTTACTGATCATAAAGGACGAATCTTAATCATAACTTTAATTTCTCTGAGGCCTTGAATAAACATGAACAAAAGAGATTTTTATTTATTATTGAAATATAATATATAAAGTCATATTAAAGTCACACTTTAATATTTTACATTCTTACTTAAAAGTAAATATATGTCCTTTTTGTTTCTCTTCCAAATATGTCTTGTTGCTTTATTTTTAACTCAAGACATAATCCTTAAAATGTTAATCGCATCTTTTCAAAACTAATGTTTAATTACTTATTTAAAACTTTCTAACCGACGCTTTTCTTGGATCGCACTAAGTTTGTATTGTTACTTCCATGGCGTGAAATCTTTCATCCACTCATCACCTGTCAATCCTTGCCGAGTCCTCATCAAATTGAACTTCCATATTTAATAAATACTGCATTCTTGTCACATAATTTTGCATCCATCCTTGCCTTTCGAGTCATTAATTCTTTTTTAGTGGTTTGTAATCGAACACAGGCATATAGTCTTCAAGTTTTCATTGCCTCACAATTGTCGCGAGACCTATTCTTCAACAATCCTGTAGAGACTCAGACCTCTTGTCTCTATAGAGTGATAACATTATAGAGGGATTTTGTGGCACTGGGCACCATAATTCTCAACAGTCATCTCTATGAGTTCAACACACTTTTGAATTGGGAAGCAATCAGTTACAAAGGCTTTCAACTTTCCAAACCACCAGTTAACTCCATAGTGAACCCAGTTTGATTTGCAAGAACTGTAGCTTCTGCAATGTTTCTCGGAGACTCTTAACTTTTTCATCTATAAACTCTTGGTTTAAATTCACTGTTCCCAAATACTTCACAGGTATCTTTGTAATGGACAACTCCTTGTCTTCTGTAGTTTTTCTTTAAATATTATGAATGATGACTTCTTCAAATACCTGCCAGGATTGTCCACACCACCAACCCAATAGCAAAGCTCCTCACAAGTGGATAATCTTCAACCATCAAAATCATGCAAGGAAGAAACTCTGTCATCGACGAGTCTTTCTAGACAAACTGCAGACTTAATGCGATTATTGAATGAGCATCGATTATGCTAGCCATGAATTATCTTCAGCGGCAATGTTTGCATGCAATCATACACCTCAAATTTTATAAATTCCCAAAGTTCAGTTAACTAAATATGTCTCAATATCTTATGACAACTCCCAAAAATCGATGACCATGCTAATTGTAATATAGTCCTTTATCACTTCGATATTTTTATATTCCTTGCCCGACATATGTATTGTGTTCAACATGGAACTCCATTTAATATTTCACAATAGAAGCACTTATATTATAATATATGCTGCAAAGCCTTGCCATAGTAAAGTTATATTGTCATTCTTCAAAAGACAACAAACATAATTTATTTTCCTTCATCTATGATAGGTGACCTATCTGACTAAGAAGGAGAGCTATTTTTAGGAATAATCCTGCTGTTGGTTTTATCGGGCTCTTATATTTCTGCTTGCTGCAAACATTATAATTATATTCCTTTTTTATTAAGAAATTGCTGCATAAAATAAATTAATGCTTTTATCTATCAATGCTCTTTATCTTTGTATAAATGGCTTCCTTTAGTCAATTCCATTAACATATCACCATTGTAGACACTCCATACATTCACAACTTATCTTTTGTTCTTCCTACTCAGTAATAGTTTTGCAATTAAAAAGCTTCTTCATCTCAAGACAATTTGTGTTGGCTCGATAAGATTTTTAGTTTTCTAGTAATGTCCTTACCAAGATCTTAGCAGCTGCTCTAGCACTTTGAGACCCCAAAGAAAGCTTATCAGTATCAGATTCTCCAGTAGATGAGAATGTAGCTCTCAATATAGCCAAGCCAGATAGACTCAGGGAAGTATTTCCTTTTTAATTGGAGAAAGGTTCATACAAATAATGTTGACCTTTTGACAGGTTGAGACCTTAAAAGACTTCTAGTAGCCTCAGCTTCCACAGGAAACTCTTCTGAAAGAATAATAATAAGACGTGGGTGATCTGAACTTCTGTTTGGTTTGTCCCCTTTCTTGGAATCTTCTTGTGATTCACCTAGACCGGGCTTATCCCTGTCACTGTTTGTACAAATATTCAAATCCTTGGCTAGAAAAGAATTGAAGAGTCTCTTGGGAGTGTTGGTTCCCAAACTTCGTTTCCTCTCCCAGTCTGTGTTAAGAGGAGTTAAGCTATTAAGAGGAATTAAGCAGACCTTTCCAATTTCATTTTCTTTCTACAGTTCCTGCATTGAATATATCAAACTTGTTCCTTGCCATAAGGGGTCATGATAACATAAGCAGAGCCTTACAAATTTGTGCTCCATGATAACTGCAGCTAATACTGATCAAGAGACCTTTGATTAGAATAATCGGGAGGCGATGATGCTTCTCCAATTATCCGTAGCTGATGATCAGCTCCCTCAAATTCAATCAGACAAGAAAACTGTCGAGATTTGGGAGCATCTCAAGAAAATTCATGAGACTTCAGACAAAAGCAGGACCTTCTTTTGGAAGAGACTATGTTTTCTATTGTCATGGATAAGCAAAAATCTCTCAACGAACACCTGAATAAGGTTCAGAAAATATTGTGATCAGTTATTTTCCATTGGACGCAAGACGGAGGAAGAGGACATTGTGGTAATAACCCTCAAAAGTTTACCCAAGTTCTACGAGCATTTTATTGAGACTCTCAACATAACTTTAATTGGTGTTGATTTGTAGTTCACAAATCTGTGCACACTTCTGCTTCAGCAAGATCGATTGAAACAATAGTTCCAACTCCACGGCCACAAAGCAAGCCTTTGCTGCTAAATCCTTTCAGAAGGATAAGGGCAGGACTCATTCATAGTAATCTTCTTCTCAACAGAAGTCCTCTGCTCCAACATCAGAAGGCTCCAAGAAAAAGAACATCAATGCAACAACTAGCACAAGTATGGTCACATGAAGGTTGAGTGTTGGAAATCCTTACCTACCCAATCTAAGAAATTGGTTCGCAGCTAAAAGCGAACAGTGCAAAGCACTAGATAGACAAAATCTGCATTTACACCTTCATGGCTAAAAGACTTGCAGATCATGTGAAGTCGTATACCTAGTACATTGATTCAAGTGCCTCTTGTCATTTCACCCACCCCAAAGACTAGTTCACTGACTATTAGCCTTTTTCAAATTCAGTTATTTTTGGTGGGGAAGAGTACACTGTTCTCGGCAAAGGCAACATTTAGACTCAATTTGCTGGGAGGAATCTCATTTTTCTCAATGTATACTGCATTCGAAGGATGGAACTGAATCTACTCTCAGTCAGTCAATTATTGCGACACTCTCCACAGTTGGTTGTCACCTTCAGTTCACATCAGTGCACTATTACTAATAGGGAGACTCTGTTATTGAAGTTGGTCTTGAGGATCGTGGTCTTTTTAGACTTGTTGATTCTGCTGATTCTCGGGACGTGGCTATGGTTTCTCAGTGGTGTTATGTCAATTCTTTGGCATCAATGGTTTGAGCACTTAAATGTGCATTATCTCTCTCAGCTTGCTCAGGAAGAGCTTGTCCTCAAATTGCCAAAGATTCAAACTCAACAACATAGTGTTTATGATGCATGACAGGCTAGGAAGCAACATTGCACACCTTTCAAAAGTGGTGATTCATGTTGGGCTTCTCAGGTACTTCAGCTTGTTCATGTTGATATTTGTGGCACTATGTGCACTCCTTTTGTTCTTGGGTGTAGGTATTTTCTATTGTTTGTTGATGATTTTAGTAGAAAAATGTGGGTCTATTTTCTTAAAAAGAAATTTAAGTGTTTACTGTATATCAGAAGTTTAAACCTCTAGTTATAAAAGAGTCTAGGAAATCTATTATTTCTCTTAGGTCATGTTGGTTCCCAAAACCATAGATTGGAAATCCAAGAGCCTGTCACTTCTCCAATAGGATTCCACAATCAGTTCTGGCCAACGAACAAGAATCACCTTGATTCCTCTACACTTCAGGCTCTGCTACACCTAGGCGGGTAAACGTTCTCCTTGAACTTGATCACTTGGTTCAGAGCTTTTCTAAAGTGAAATTTAAGCTTTGGTGAGTTCTTCAGCTGGCAAAGTCCTTGAACTCAATCAAAATGGATTGAATGATGAGTACTTCAATTGTATGAATTGTATAAGATTTGTTTATAATGAACTCAATGCTTGTAGGAAGAATATATGGATTTTCTGACTTCAATAATAGAAAGACCAGTGCCTCTACTAACTCGGGCAATAGAGTCAACTTTAGTGAATTTTCACGTACAACTTTATAAAATTCTTATGCACTTATACTGCCAACAACTAAATAATCAAGATGTGACAGATCAAATATTTATGCAATCTTAAATTAGTCCAAATTGAACTTTAACTCTTCTAGTAGCGAGAAAAACTGGACACAAATACAAAAACAACTATATATTTTACAATATGTGTGATGATCGAATTTAAAATGCTAAATGACCATGTCCACTTATCCAATATTTAAATTGTATACAGAATTTCAAAAAATAAATACAAAGGACGATTCATCTACAATTTAAATCTCCATGCCATTTAGAAATAAACAAAGGACTTTTTATTTTATTATTAAAATAAACTAATTGAATTTATATTGCAAAGTCATATTAAACTCCTTATCCCTCTGTACAAGTAATATAAAATGCTTTTTTCAGAATATGAATGTCTTTTGAATATGTCTTTATCTCATATCCTACAACTCCTATATATCTTTATATCTTTTAAGTTTGAAACTGTGACTTTTCAAAATGAAAAGCCATGTCACTTTTCTTTTATTCAATCACATTCCTTTATTGTTATTGTTATTTACTTGATTATTACCAGGGATCGTAAATTAAAACATTTCCACCCCAAAGCGAACCATTTGCAAGAATATTATATCTCTAAATTGTGGACACATTGTATTTCCGAATGATATGAATGTCAAAGAGAAAGGTTTCCAGAATCGCGCAAATGTATGTATTTTCTTGTCAAAGATTACTTGGGAAAGACACCGCCTCACATCCGTCACCAATATCATCTTCTTAACCAGCAGAAGTCGCGTATAGAATATGGAAACATAGCATGCCCATATTCCTTTTTACTACACGCAGACACAAATTCCTTTTATTTTGGATAAGGCTCTAGAATTCATGTTCGCACATAATCGTTTGTATGGACCTAATTCTTTGTTATCATTCATACTCTAGCACTCTCCTTTTCTTTGACATCAAAAGTTTTGTTTTCAGATTCACTGAGTTGTGCGTCTTAGGTAGATTGCTCGTATTCAAAACCAATACCATCCTTACATGCTCTTGTTAATCCCTCAATATTTGGTATTTTCTATTGTTATGACTTCCTTTGTGGCCTCCAAACATCTGAGTCTGTTCGCTGCAAGACCACGGTTCTCGAAAGAGCCTATTCTTGATCTCTGGGGCCATGTCCAGGGCCTACACAATAGATTAGCATGATATCGTGGAGATTCATGACACCATATTCAATACTAGATTCAACTTATCTAACTTTGACTTGCCCTTTTACTTTCCACTGTGCTTGTTCTTTTTATCGCTTCCAAATAGATCAATTCACATTGCTATATTGAAGATTGGATGGCTACCAGCGAACAAGTAATGTTCTTGAGAAGTGGCTTGTTAGTTAGGTGTTGTAGATTCTCATATCCTCTACTTTTTAGTGTAGAGTATTATAGGTGGAATATGGAAGACGAATGAGAGACACATTCTCTACATCGTGTGGAAAAAACTCTTTTGATCACTTCCTTCAATCGAACTAATTCTCTGTGAACCTTCATCTCTATTAAAGTGCACTCAAATGCTAAAGTAAGTCATTTAAGCCACCTCATACCCAATGAATCTAAGAGAGTAGGGACATAATCTTTAGTGTGACATGTCTCTAGAACATGAAACATAGAAGGAGCTTTACCAAGTGAACCTCTATCTGCATTCAGGTTAGAAAATGGAAGCCAATGCAATAGTAAAACATTTATCCCCATCATCCATGTGTTGTTCATAATATCGTGCTTGCTATCATATCCACTGCTCACATATGAAGCAATTTCTTTATTGCTAGTTCTGTGATACTTTTGCTACTAGCATAGTCTAGCTTCTTGTTGACTTTCTTTGTATTGATGTTCTGTTGTTGTCTTCCATCAAATAAATCTACACATTGGGCCATTATACTTATTACTCTTCTTATTCATGTGTATGCTTTCAAAAATATACATCTAATTCCAAAATATTGGTTTAAGCCTTTGATTCCAACATTATTTCTCAAATGGAGAATCTAATCCTTTGCAAAAATTAGAGCTCCATCAGGTCAGACAATGGGGGGGATTTTGTTCTAATGAATTCTCTAGCTTCTATGATATTCATGGCATTAAGTGTCAGTTAACCACAATCCATGCACTATAGAAGAACAATGTAGTTGAATATCGAAACAAAACAATCACTAAGATGGCTCGCTCCATGCTTGACCACAGATATTTAGAAGAAGTTTTGGGCTGAAATAGTTAACACTGCAATTTATCTTTTGAACCAGTCGCGCACTGTAGCAATCAAAGGTAAGCCTCTTGAAGAGGCTTGGTTACGTAACAAGCCCAAAATCAGTCACCTAGAGGTTTTTGGCTCTCTTGCCTATGTTTGAATCCCTAAAGCAGAAGAGGCTTGGTCAAGTAACAAGCCCAAAATCAGTTGCCTAGAGGTTTTTGGCTCCCTTGCCTATGGATCCCTAAAGCGTCATGCACCAAGTTGGATGCCAAGCATCAAAAACACATGTTTGTCGGATATAGTAGTCTTCACAAAGCCTACTGCTTGATTGACACTGAGACATCTCGTCTCTTGTATAGTTGTGTTGTAGTCGTTGATGAGCAATGAGGACTATTCATGCTTGTTTCTCCTATTCTTGATCCAGCAAATCAGCCTATGAAGGCTCGTGATTTGGGAGTTCGGCTTCCATTAGGTCCACCTAATGGGAGGGCTCCAACAGCTCCTGCAGATCCAGTTATACTAGTAATTCGTGTACAGACACCTTTGGCTTCTCCTACAGGATCACCTAGATATGCAAATGCTTTACTTGATTTTGATCTAGATTCTTCTAATGAGGCACCATATAATAGAGTGTCTCTTGATACTAATGTTGGTCCTCCTCTCTAGCCTAAGTGGTGGGCTAAGACACTTGCTGATCTTCAAGATGATGAGCTCTCATCGATGGGAGAACTAATTAAAAAAAAGAGCAAACCTACAAAGTCAATTAATTTTGCTATCATGGCCAACATTCACAATGTATTTGAACCTCAGATATACTCTAAGGCTAAAGGAATTCCAGGGTGGGAACAGGACATGACATTTGAACACCAAAGCTTGCTTAAGAATCACACCTAGGACCTTTTTGAGCTTCCACCAGGGAAGAAACTCATTGGCTGAAAATGGGTCTACAAAATTAGATACAACTCTGATGGTACTTTAGATAAGTACGAAGCTCATTTAGTTGCGAAGGGCTTTTCTCAGCATCAAGGTATTGATTATGAGAAGACCTTTGCTCCTACAGCAAAGACATCCACAACCAGATTAGTCCTAGCCATGGCAACACAATTTGGCTAGAAGGTCTATTAGACGGACGTCAAGAGTGCTAACCTAAATGGTGACCTACAAGAAGAGGTCTACATGATGCAGCCTTCTGGTTTCAGGGTTGCTCGTAAAGAAAACTAGGTTCTTAGACTGGTGAAAGCTCCATATGGTTCGAAGCAAGCCCCTAGGGCATTGTACATGAAAATTGATATGTACCTCAATGATCAAGGCTTCTAGAGGAGTTCTTTAGACTCAAATTTGTACATCAAGACTACTAATAGTAAAATCATCCTTCTAGTCAATTATGTAGATGATTTGATCATCACAGGCAGTTCAAGAATTTTGATTTAAGGAATCAAATAGTGTTTATGTCAGTCATTTAATATGACTGATCTCGGGCTCATGCATTATTGCCTAGGTGTTGAGATTTGGCAGCAGCCTTCAGGTATATTCTTTTATCAGTCCAAATATGTCAAGGCTTTGTTAGACAAGTTTTGCATGTAGGATTGCAAACCTGCATCTACCCCCATGGAGAAAGGTCTAAAGTTATCAACCAAGTCTGATTCTCCTCTAGTTAATGATGCTACATACAGGCAACTAGTAAGCAGCCTCATCTACCTCTCTACTACTAGACTTGATATTAGCTTCACAGTCAGCTACATCTCACGCTTTATGATAGCTCCCAAGGCTGATCATTGGATCCCACCAAAGTGTGTGGTTCGTTATGTGAAGGGCACTACAGATTATGGACTTCTTTAATCTCAGAGTTCTAATCCTAGATATGGACTTCTTTAATCTCGGAGTTCTAATCCTAGACTTAGTGGGTTCACAGACTCAAATTGGGTCGATTTTGCTGACGATAAAAAGTCAACTTCTGGGTATGTGTTCAATTTGGGATCCAATGTCATCAAATGGACTAGTAAGAAGAGTAGGTAGTTTCTCTCTCCTCCAAGAGGTTGAATATAGAGGGGGAGTTAAGGCAGGTTGTGAAGTTGTTTGGCTTCGTACGGATTTTGGGGGATATGTAGATGACACCAGCATGATTGATCACTTTGTTTGTTGATAACGAAGGCGTTATCAAGTTAGCGTAGAATCCAGTCTTCCACGAACGAAACAAGCACGTGGATGTTCACTATCACTACATATGGAAGCTAGTTGAAGATGTGACAATAGACTTACAGTATGTTCCTACAACGGATCAAACTACAGACATTCTAACCAAGTCTCTTGATCCAGATAAGTTTGTCAAATTCAGAGGACAGCTTGTTGTTGCAGATATATTAACCATTAAGGGAGGGTATTGCAAGAATAGATAGTTTCTTTAATGGTTATCTATTGTAAATATTAGAATCTTTCTAAAATTTAGTTAGCTTTTAGTTAGCTATTAGTTATATGTTAGCTAGAATATAATGTTTCTCTTCTTGATGATCATTACCTAAGGAAACATTGTTTATTCTTTTGTATATATTTGATCTATTGATCTTTGTTAATATCAAGCAAGTATTTTATCAATTACTTCCCTTAATATGATAAATAATTTAAGAGAACTTAATTTTATTCCAAATCAATAAAATCCCCATAGTCACCTTCATGATGGGCCTGCATGTGTGCCCATAAAGAAACTAACATTGGAACAGTGTGACATTTGGAATGATGCTAAGAAGTATTCTTCTTCCACAACTTGTCACTCGTAACCAATATAGATTTACAGATTTTGATGGAACTACTGAGTATGCCTAAACAGTGGGAATATCATTCAGAGAAAACATCAGAATACTAACAGAGTTAATGACTACTGAAGAGATGTGTGGACAAAAACAACCTTGTAGAATGGTGAAGTTGCAAAGTTATCTCCAGTCGACACATTGCTATTGGGTTGGCACGACTAATATAGTTGAACTGAGCACCCAAGCTATTGCATCTAGATTTGAGAGGGAATTCCACAATTACCATTGAAATAAAACACCATAGCCTTCTATGTGAGCTCGAAATTATAGTGCTTGATTGGGTGAAGGAATGTTATCGAGCTTCCTAAGGAGATTTTGGCTAGCAACACTGGTCTTAAGGTTCAAGTTGAGTTGATTGTTTATTGAGTATCCGTTGTGTGACAAACATACCATTTTTGTGTGAAACTACAATTTCTCAATGGAATGCATCCTTCTGCGTCAAGAGGTTTCTGTGAAAAATTCTCAAACCTGACCTAAGTTGCTAAGTTGCATCTTCTTGAGGTAACAAAACATTTCAATTGTTGATAGGTGATTAAAATAGAGGTGGTTGTGTGCTTCAACAGGAGGCTTTAACATTGTTAGTGTTGCTAGTTTATGAACCAACAAAACTTGTAGAAATCATAATGTGAATGGTCTGCTAGTTTTGAATGGAAGTTGTCATGTTTGGAGAGTATGATGTAAGAAGACAGCCTCACTGATAACTATGATATTAAGACTGGACAATCGAGGCACAATATCCATATCATTCTAACCCATTGTCGTAAGGGAACAATATCTGGTTGGAATGATGTCCAGTTTTGAAATGGTAAGCAGTAACAAAAGTTCAAAGAAAGTGATCCACAGACATCTAAAAGTTGGAGGAACCTGATATGAAAAATGTGACATCGCATTGACGTCAAGACATGTCAAGGTTTGCAGATTGTCTTATATGTGACTCGAGAGAGCAGCTACGGAGAAAGTGTTGTTGGTTTGTTGTTAAGATTAGGAGGATAAACTATTTTCTTTGTTGTGCTAAAATATAGACTAGCGAGAACCAGGCTTCTTAGCATCTTTCTTGACTGTGGGGGAGCCTACAATGGTGGCTGAAGAAGTATATGTTTGAGATTATTCAAAGAAAAAATCTATTACAACGATCTTGCAGTGGTTCAACTTCAGTAATAATTCTACTATAATAATTTTTTGTTTTTGTTAATGAATTCATTCGTCTTATCAAGGAAAAGAGGATGTGCTATGCCAAATGGTCACTAGTCATGAACAAGACAAGGTATGCGCAAACTACATCCATCAGCATTACTCCTAAACTCAGAAAAGAATCAATTGTTGAACTCAGGAAGTAAAGCAAAACAGTGGTTGCCTCTTGGCATAAGAAAAAGGACGACAATAGAAGATCTGAAAATGCCACTGGGACCCGACAAACCCAGGAAGAGGACGAAGAGGGCTCTCATGGGTCTCAGTAATGACAAGAATATTAGTGGAATCAACACCATCCTCAAAAAGACCCAACAAGGACCATAAAGTGCCATTGTCAATCCAACAGTTGACAAGCAGGGAACCACTGAGAAGCTGCCTCCTGTCTAACTGCTGCAGAGACCGTCATTTGACCTTGAAGGCCAGTTCTGGTTCCCAACTGAGGGGAGGAGAGTCACAAATAACAGCGCTGAGGTTCCAAATAACTGCCCAGTTCCCTTTCCGTCTAGCCTCTACAACAAGTACCCGAGAGTAGAAAATGTTTGTCACTTGTTTGACTCATGGAAAAGTCCTAGATGAACATCACAGTTATAGGCTGCCTTCAATCTATTAGGCTAACAAAAAGTCTTGTGATGAGAATTGATAGTCACAAGATCCATTTCCTATTTGAAGTTTGATTATAGCCCATAATAAACAAAACCTTAAGGATGTCAAAAAAGTCTGACATTTCAAACTGCCTTGTAAAATTGATGAATATATTATTGAACAGTTTCTTGGTCACTTAAAAATACATAGCAATTGCCTGGTAACCCTCCAGATATGCAGAATAATATAAGATTTGCAGCTGCAAACTAATACCTATTACATGTCGGAATATAAGCTATGTTGTTTATGAGTATTGGGCTTGAGACCTGTGCATCTAGGTTAATTCTAAATTTTTTTGTCAAGAACCAGAAAGTGCTAAGTCAACTTCTAGCTTAAAAGTAGGCAGCAGAGTTTGTATAGATGTTGGAACATTTTGAAGAAACAGAAAAGTCACATTTGTCAACAAAATTTGTTGATATCCTTGGCAATTGTTTGATGGTCTCAAAAATCTTGTACTAGCATATATACAAGATCAATAGTTGCCTCCAAAAGGAATTATTCATAAACAAATTCAATAATGCATTATGTATAAACCATAAACTGTGATTGTTTCAATTGGCCTAATGTTAAAAGGATTCAAAGGAATGTCTCGTGAGAAATTAAAACTACACATTCCCTTTAAAGAGGAAAATAATTGCCCTGTAGGACAGATCTAGAGCAGATAAAAGTATAAATTATTAATAATAGACTCATTCAGGAATGTTTAGAGAAATTACATGATTCAGGGCTAATGAATTTTGTCCTATAATAACCTAACTTTAAAATGCTCAACTGGAAAATCTTAAAATGGAACCAAATTTACCAAGTAAACAAATAATCAGATTTATCTGTTAATGTTATAAGATACGATAGATATGACACAGATTTCTAACAGATACAACTAAGTACAGATCACGAATATCAAGAGCTCTCATAAAAAAACACACTACTCTTGCTACAATTTCACAGATGCAATTACAAGATAGCACTAAAATTCCACGAGAAAAATATATTATTCATCTAAAAGAAGAAACTGCTTGAGATTCAAACATATTTAAAACTACAGCAATCCCAACTATATAAGCTCCAAGGGGAGATAATCATACACCCATTGGTTTCCAGAGCTTTTGTTACATCAAGTTGATGCAACTTCCATCCATAGAATGTCCTCAGCCGATTGAGTCGTCGTTTCTGCAAGAAAAGACAAAAGACAATTTTCAGAGAAATAGCATCCATTTTGCTAACATTTCCTACCAGAAGAAGAGTTGACTTCATTATTAAATATTTATATGATCTAATCTAACGGGTATCATTAACTTCAGGTTCCACAAGATCTGAATCTTCTTTTAAGTCAATAAAACCAAGAAAACAAAGACATTGTAGCAATAACATACTTGTTGGCGTACAAGTCTGCAAGTATGTGCTTTCATCCTTTTAATAGCTTCATCTAAGAGGATCTTGTGGTAAGTCTTATTTACTTCTGCTATTTCACAACAGTCACCATTTTCTTGGGTAGTTGCCTCAGTTTTTGTATTGACGTGAATATTCACGTTTTCTGCATTTGATCTGCAGTTTGCAGGCTCCTTACTACCTATAACAGCTAATTTACTATCTGGTGGGGAAACCGTAAAAAAAGTCTCAAATTCCCGTACACCAATAGCTTGCCGCAAACCACGTGTATAATCAGCCTTAGGATCATAAAACCCAGAAACTTCTTTTAGCAGACCGTCATCAACCATAACATCCACTCTTTGTTCAACATATTTATCCAGTACAGGCAATGAAGCATCCACCCACAAGAAGCAGCAATCGTATCTAAAAGAATCTTCTCTACCCCAATTCTGCCCTGCCACAAGAAATCACAAAATAAATGGCTCCATCACTAAAAACACATGTGCTCTGCTTGCTGACATTCACCTGGAAGAAGACAACAATATGAAGCAGATGATGCAAAGATATTTACATGCAGATCGTTGTGGGAACTATAAATAGTTATGCTAATCAGAACAAATCTTCCATTTCAACATGAAATACAGAATAAAGACAGTTTTCTACCAAAAGGCCGGATCATAATACAATGATTTTTGCATTTATCACAACGTCAATGAAAACCATTTCCAAGAGAGGGAGATATTTTTCTCGAACAATTACATATAGCTTCCTGCACAAGCTTTTTTCGTATTATTGTATGCTTTCAAGAACATTCATATTGCTTTTCTTACATCTCCTAGAAAAAATCCTTTTATTTAGCTGATTAATAACTTCAACATTTCACCTCATGAAGTCATAAAAGACAATACATTCACTCCCCTTTTTCAGTGGGGTTTTCTGTCCAACCATTATTCTACCTATTAACATAAATAGTTTTTACTCTGTTTGAAAGAGACATTCGATTTTTTCTGTCAGTAAAGAATCTAAACAGTCCCCTGGCATATTTTTATTGAACAGTACCTCCTAGAATGCATACCCATACACCCTATACATCTTCCTCTATGTTCTCATGGACATTTGAATTAAAGTGAAAAAAATGATCTTGGCTAGAACTCACGAGTCCAAATCTTTGACTCCGACTTGCACCCAGTAAAAAACTTATGTAAAAAAATTAAACAGAGTAAACTTAAATAATGCATGAGAAGCATAAAAAATGAATTTAGATAAATTGAAAGAGTTTTTTGATCATATTGTCACAAACCAACAATTACGTATCATACAATTCATGCCTCTCAAAGACCCGTGTTTAAAATTTCAATTAATGTACATATATAGTTTACTTCTTTGCCCTCCCAGCAGTATCCAGCTTCAAATTAGAAGATAAATCGGACTCCTCATTGTTTAGATTGAATGATTCCTCAAATGTGTCATCATTTAATGCTTTTGTTGTTGCTAATTATCTCTCCAATTTAGCAAGATCTTTGTCAAAGAGCATTAAATCCACATCTTCAACAATTCAATCAAATTATGGATCAATGTCATCTATAGTCAATGACATCGCAAGACTCCTCTCTCCTTGTTATCAGAATGAGATGAAGATTTTATTGAGTGAAGAAAAGGTCATTGAAACTATCTCGAGTTTCAAATAAACTCTAAGCGTATTCACACTGAGAAGCACTACTAGGCTTTCACAGCACAAAAAACATTAACCTTTAAATAATTGGTATTTGAGTACCTCAATCTTTCTATCACAAATCTACAAACACAACATTGATAAGTTATAAATTATTTATTTGTAATATTGAGCTAAAATTGCATTTTTCCAAAAAAAGTGTGATTAAAGCACTCGATTTTCTTTGCCTAGTTGCCGGATCACCCTTCTTGGAATGCATTAGGCGTACATTGTGACCTTTCCACACCATCACTTCATTTGTGAATGGAACACCCTCTTTTTGCTTTGGCAGGAGAGTGATTAAATCAAGTAGCCTTAGTGGCAAGTTCAAAGTCCTTGAGTCTAAAAGTTGAGTTTGAGCAAGCTATAGGTGCAAGTCCCTTGTCCATTAGGAAGTCAAAATCCACAAAGTAGAGGTGAACCAAGGCATCTAGTACTAAGATCCTCCATAGTAAGAGTGGGACTTAGGAGAGGTTGACATGAGGGGATCAAAGAGGTTGATGGGGAGTTCAAGCTTTGATCTGTGAAAGGAGATAGAGAATGATTTGAATTTCAACGATCCTTAAAAATTGAGATATATGATATGACAAGGATTGAAATCTGATCTGAAACATGTCTAATGTGCATGAAGGAAAGTTGATTTTAGAATGATCAGCTTTAAGTAAACAATTTGGACAAGTTAGAAGCCTAGAATTGAAGATGTGGTATGAAGTTAGGAATAAGAACCAAGATGATAAATCGGACAAAATCTTGACATAAGAGCATGAAAATGGAAAAAATAGAACATTCAGATTTGACACGGGAATCATTGAAACAACCTCAAAGCATGATTTAGATCCCTTGGACAAAATAAAAGGGGAGTTTGTAAGAAAAAGTATGAGGGAGACTTAGGTGAAATTTGTTCTTAATACATGGTTGGTTTTACAGATGGATTACTTGTATCATTTTCGTGTATTGCATGGTTTCTTCATTTCCCAACTTAAAGTAGAAATTCATTTATGTTGAGTAGAAATAGTTAAGTAGATAAATGGAAGATTTTGTTGTTGGTGAAATATGGTGAAACTAATGTTTGCAACTTTGGATATTTGTTGATTGCAAATACCAATGTAAGGTTAGTCTAGATCTGATTGCAAGCATCTAACTTCAATTGGAAATGTTCATTTGAATTCTCTCATAATTGGGTAGTTGAGTGAATGTTCTCACTATGACAATCATAGTTGCATCCTTAGAAACAAGCACCACCTTAGTGTAGTTGACTTGGCAAAGCAAGGACTGGTTAGAGTTTCACCTCATATTCAATGATCTCTTGCATTGTTAAGAGTAGATTAAATTCCTAAACCCTACTTCCCTATGCAGTTTGTTTGGTTAGAAGAAGTTGAGAAGCTGTCATTGCCATAACATTTGCATTTGCAAACTTGATATCCATTAAATGAATAGCATGTCCCCAAGTGATAACCAAACATATTGCATCATACAATTGTTGCGAGGTGTTCACACCATTGTCACATGAAACATGGGGACCCCCCCCTCTTTTTTTCTTGCATTTCAGCAAGTGCTAGTTTAGTTGGTTGTAGGTATTAGGGTTGAATACATTAGCAACATGTTAGAATATTAGCTTTGATGGTTGAACTTGAGATGAGGAGGTAGTCATGAAAACCAAGGAGGTGAAGAAACATTTGAAGCATCAACTATTACATCCCAATTTTTGACCTAGCTTGAAATATAGCCATTGAGGTTTACATGAAGTCAGTTGGCAGTTTAATTTGACATAATCTGGTGAAATGGTAAGTTAGTTGGTCGTTATGATTTCAAGTGAGAATGACATGTTAGTTGATCGTTAATCGCAAATTCATGGAATCAGGATGAAAGGTTAATTGTTCTGATTACTTATGATTATATAATTTATAATTTAAATTCGGAGAAATTCCTTGCAGGGAGCATGCTTAAGGGGTGAAAACATTGTCAGAAAAGAATTAGGCAGGGCATCACCATCACTGGGCAAACGAGTAAAGGACCTAGCCAAAATACATCTACGGGACTTGCATGAGTTATTTAATAATTTAATTTAAATAAATGGGATAAAATATAAAACGTATCTTAAAGGATTTTAAATTATCTTTTGTCATAGTACTTTTAATAATTGTTTATAAATGTTCATTTAAATATAATCAAATGATTTGGCACCATTATTATTTAATAATTTAATAGTTGTGCATTATAATAATGTTCGAATTATAATAATTGTATTAATATAATATTTGAATTTTAATCTTCCAATTCTATTTTCTTCCTTTTTATTTTTCTTGCTTTTAACCGATTATTGTTGGCATGTTTAATAGAATTTATGTTTTTAAATTCATTTAGACTTTTGGGGAATTCGAAATAAATCTTGTAACTGTAAGTAGCCGTAGAGACATGCTTACTCTATATTATGGATTTCTTTGGTTGTTAGCATCCATTCTTCTTCTTCCTCTTTCAAAATTCAATTCTCTTGGCAATCAAACCCTTGTTAGGTATTCTCATAATTTAGAGAGTGAACCCGAGTTCATATTGTGCCCATCGATTGGAATCTATCAAGCCGCAGATCTCTAAGCTAGTAGTCGGATTCATACCAAACGTTAAGGTTTTCTTCTATTTAGAATTTGGGCCGAGTCACGATTGGCGGATTTAATCAAGCGCACGTTGTTCTCAATTTTTAGGTCACGTATTGCATTTCGACCCAGCAACCTATAAGAACACTGTAGCTCAGTCATGACTGCCTCGAATATTTATTTTCTTTCTCTGCCTTCACATTTATTTAATACAAATGACAGCAAGTATTGCAAGCCATTTCGCAATTCCCTTTTCGTGTTAGAGAAGTCATCATGCCTCAATCGATCAGGTGTATTGCTACCGAACCTATGGAGAAGATTGGCATATTTTGATGTCTTATACACCCAATGATTCACTGGTTGTCATTCTATTTTCTTTTGATATTTTTGTTACTTAATGAATATCTACAAATTACAGAGGCACAACCTTTTCTTTAAGACAGTATTTCCTATCTTTATTTGATATCAGTTATGGTATAAATTGAAATTATGGTGGCCATGTAAAGTGAGTAGACAGGTAGCAATATAAATTCAACATTTAGTGCTTTTATTAATTAGGGCCATACCTATCAATCAACAAAGTTTGTGCCAATGTCTTCTAACTTCTTGGGGTCTGGATAGCCTTTCTCGTGTGGAACTAGGTTTTGAAAATATTATATCAGTGCTTGTTTCATTATTTCCAATCTGGAAATAGAAATTTAAATGACCTGGACTTCTTTCAAAAACATCTGATGGTGCTGGCATATCCTAGAAATGTACTCGATTTTGTATATATTATTCATTTTGTATGAACATAGTTTGTGAAATGTTGGATACATGTAAAATTGGCAGAACAGGTTAATCTGGAAATTCCTAATACCTAAAACTCACTCGGCTGTGTAGCCAAGAAAAAGGGTGGTGAGGTGAAAAAGAGGAATCTATGATAATTGAATCCGTAATAGCTATGACATTTCAATATTTATCAATTAATAGCTCATGCATATTCCTATTATTGTGATCTTCTACTGCCAAGTTGTACGGTGAGTTAATTACCAAGAAGCCCAGTGGATGGTAAGATGTTCCTTGTCAATTTCGAGTAGGAAGGGCCTTTCTTGTTAGAGATCGTGTGGAGATATGTTGTGGTCCGAGGTTGGGTGGTAAAGCCCCTAACAATGTTTCATCTCTCTCAAGATGTCGGATATGCGTTAGACAGAGATAAGCTATGCATTCCTATGTTTATTGGAAACAGGTATTATCATTATTATTTATGAAGAGGTAAGATTAAATTGAGTGGATTTCATTCTTACTATTATTTACATCTAAATGTAAGAGATAGATTCGTGGATTGTTTTTCATTTAAATGAATATCAATTATAAGTATATTTTCTAATCTTGAGATATTGTCACAGTTAAGTAATCAGAGGAAAAGGAATCTGAAGCCCCAATTGATTTGAGAGATGATTGGAACCCTAAATGATACAATGATATCGGAACCCTAATTGAATCCGTGGTATTGGAACCCCTAATTGAATTTGTGGTATCGGAAGCCCTAGATGAATTTGTGGTAGCAAAAGCCCTAAGTGAGATAGAAATATCAAAAGCCCTAAATGAACCGAAGGTAAATGATGCACTAATTGATACAATGGTATGTGATGCCCTAATTTAAAATATAGTGGTATTTATTTAAAATTATCGTTTGGATTGAAGATAGTGGTTTGTAGATGATAGTCATCGTATGAAATTGTTATAGTGTATTTGTGGACTAACCTGGGTGGTTGCAGAAACATCCCTAGTTTGATTTGAACTCAATTTTCTGAGGTATATGATTTTCAATTTCTGTAGTAATTTCATTTGATGGTAATTCAAGTTTTTAGTTAAGAAATTCTGTGTAACTGTTTTAACGGTAAATCTTATTCACATGAACGTGAATGATATAACTCTCTTCCTATGAAATGAAGTAGTAACTGTATTCCTTGAGTATGTTGAATGATAAATTAGACCCGGGAAAACTGGATGTTACATCAACGAATCAGACATAGTAAAGTTCAATCAAACTAAGCAAAATTCAAATCACGTGGATTGGCAACTAATTGGAAATGTGAAACTAATGGTGACTGATGAATTAGGAAATATAACTATTTTGTAAAGAGATTAGCTCGGGTGTGAATAACTTAAGGATTAACCAACTTAAGATTTTAGAAAAAATAACAATTAAGATTAAAAATAAACAGAAAATTAAAACGTTAAAAAAATAAAAAATAAAAAATAAGAAAATAAAAATAAATAAACAAAACAAACTAAAATTTTAAAAAAATGAATATTCAAATTGATAAGCCATTCTGAGTTGAAATGAAGTTTGCTCAAGTCCAAGTCAATCTTCATTGATCACTAGATGCACTTGCCTAAGTCAAGCTCGGTTTCTACTTCTAGATTTCAAATTCACCTCAATGGAGGATGTTTTCCACTTCACATTTGCAACACTTTGCCTAAGTTGATAGGAGTTTCCACCAAACACTTGAGTATTCACCTTTTTCCAAACGAGTTCTGAATTTGCCTAAGTTGTGGCTGGTCTATTACGATAATAGATAATCGTCAATTATTAGTTAATGGTAATCTATTGTATATATTTAGTTAGCTTTAGTTAGCTAGAGCTTTTTTAGCTTTCTTTCAGCTAGAATAGAATGTTTCTATTCTTTACAATCATTTCCTAAAGAAAAATCATTCCATTCTTTTGCATATAATGACCTCTCAGTCTCTATTAATAATAAGCAAGTATTTATCAATTACTTCCGTACTATGGTATCAAAGCCAATACTTCAATTTTTTTGAAAATTTTATAATTTCTTTAGAAATTATCTGCTAAAAGAAATTTGAAATTATTTTCGAGGCTTTTCTCAACAACCTGGCTAGGGTTTCTGTTTTTAAGTAATTTGTATGTACAAATCCCTTCATTATTTCTAGTTTCAGCTAGGGTTTGTTCATTGTTGAGGATCTTCATTGTTGAGGATCTCTGCTAAATCGCATTTTTTTCTCTTGTCTCCCAACTAAAAAAAGTGTCCTTTCTAGTTCAGCAAGCTAAAAAGCACAGCATCACACAAAACTACAAAATTGCATTTACTATTTTTGCATCCCGAAACCCCAAACTGGTATTGTTTCGATGGTCGGACGCCTTCATTATGGGCATTCACTGGTGTTTTCTACTAGCTGCATTTTTACTGATAGCTCTACTCTTTTTCCTGAAGAAATCGCCATTATTTTTGGGCCGTGTTTCGCCTGACAGCTCTGCTTTTTTCTTACTGAAGAAATCGCTAATGTTTGCGTTCACCCACTAATCTTCCATGCCACCTCTACCTGTAGCCGCGATCTAGAACACCAATCGGCTTTTTGTTTTAATATAGAAATCACCATTTTTCTTCCTCCATGGCCATCAGCTACGGTTTTGCTCGAAACCCTAAATTTTGAGCTAGAAAATTTATGTTGATTTCAGATTCTTGGTGAGTTATTTGAGAGCTCAACTAGGTTGTCATCAGATTTTTTTGGGTGCCTCGATTTTGAGCCAGCAGATTCAAAGATTAACATATTCCTTCTAAGTTTTTTGAGCTCTCTTCTAGGCCACTCTAAATTTTCTAAGTCTTCCATTTTTTGCCTCGAAGAACGTACCTTTATATATTTTCACATTTTCAATTGTTTTTCATGGTATCTCTGACAAACATTCTGCTCAAGCAAAACTCAAAATTCAATGGTCGAAATTATGGCACTTGTAAGCAGCAAATCATCGCCATTTTTTAATATCGAAACACTGATCAACTTGTTTTGGGTGATACAAAGCGTTTCACTACTCCTGGTACTAATCAAGATACATGGGATCTAAATAATCAGGAGGCAGTGATGCTTCTCAAACTATCTGTGGCTGATGATCACCTCTCTCGAATTCCATTCGGCAAGACAGTTGCCAAGATCTAGACACATCTCAACGGTCTTCATGAGACTTCTGACAAAAGCAGAGCTTTCTTTTTGAAGAACTCTATTTTTTATTGTCATAAATGAGCGAACCTCACTCTAGGCACACTTGAATAGAATTCAGGAAATACGTGATTAGTTGCTTGCCATTAGTCGCAAGATGGAGGAAGAGGACATTGTGGTTATCACTCTTCGGAGTTTACCAAAGTCCTATGAGCATTTTATCAAGACTCTCAACATCACATCTTCTGGTGTTGATTTGAAATTCACTGATCTCTACACACTTCTACTTCTACAAGATTGGTGGAAACAATAGTTCGGTAGCAATTCCAGCTCCACCTTCATAGAACAAGCCTTTGCTACTAAATCCTTTTAGAAGGATAAAGGCAAGTTTCAGCAGTCGTCTCAACAAAAGTCTTCTGCTCCAGCATCAGATGGCTCCTGGAAAAACATTCAGTGCAACTATTGCCACAAGTTTGGACACACGAAGGTTAAATGTCAGAAACACTTAGTTGCACAATCTAAGCAATCAGGTTTATAGCCCAAAGCGAACAGTACAGAGCATACTGAGTAGATGGAATCTGCTTTTTATGCCTTCATGGCTAAAAGACCTATAGATCATGTCAAGTCGTCTGCTTGGTACATTGATTCAAGTTCCTCTCATCATTGCACTCACCACAGAGACTGGTTTACTGACTACCATCCTTATTCAAATTCTATTGTTTTTGGTGGAGAAGAGTAAAGTGTTGTCGGCAAAGGCCACATTCAAATTCAGTCTGTTGGAAGGAATCTCATTTTCCTTGATGTGTATTATGTTCCAGGGATGGAACTAAATCTACTCCCAGTCGATTAGTTACTGCGACATTCTCCATACTTGGATTTCACCTTCAATTCACATCAGTGCACCATCACTGATCAGGCGACTCACTCTACTATTGTAGTGGGTCTTGAGGATCATGGTCTTTTCAGACTTACTGATTCTGGTGATTCTCAGGACTTAGCTATGGCTACTCAGTGGTCTTCTATTAGTACACTTTGGCATTAGCGACATGGGTACTTAAATGTGCATTATCTCTCACAACTTGCTCCGGATGAGCTTGTTCTTGGATTGCCAGAGATTCAGACTCAACAACTAGGAATTTGTGATGCATGCCAGGTTGGGAAGCAACATCGCACACCTTTCACAAGTAGCGATTCATGGCACGCTTCTTAGGAACTTCAGCTTGTTCATACCAATATTTTTGGCCCTATGGCCACTCTTTTGTTCTTGGTTCCAAGTACTTTATGTCGTTTATTGATGATTTCAGTAGAAAAATGTGGGTGTATTTCCTTAAGAAGAAATCAAATGCATTTCCTATATTTCAGAAATTTAAACCTTTAGTTGAAAAACAGTCTGGGAAGTCTATTATTACTCTCAGATCAGACAATGGGGGGGAATTTTGTTCTAATGATTTCTCTAGCTTCTTGGATACTCTAGCATCAAACGCCAATCAACTACACCCCACACACCACAACTAAATAGTGTAGTTGAATGTCGAAATAGAAAAATCACTGAGATGGCTCGATCCATGCTCAAACATAGACATGTTCCAAAGAAGTTTTCGGCAGAAGCAGTCAACACTACAGTTTCTTTTTTGAATCAGTCACCCATAGTGGCAATCAAAGGTAAAACTTCAGAAGAGGCTTGGTCAAGTCGCAAGCCCAAAATTAGTCACTTGAAGGTTTTTGGCTCCATTGCTTTTATTTGGATCCATGATGTGTCACGCACCAAGTTGGATGCCAAGAGCCAGAAACTCGTGCTTGCTGGATACAGTAGCCTTCACAAAGCCTATTGCCTTATCGATGTTGAGACATCTCGTCTCATCTACAGTCATGTGTAGTCTTTGATGAGCAGCAAAGAACTTTCATGCTTATTGCTCCTATTCTTGATCTAGCAAACCAACCTATGAAGGCTCATGACTTGAGAGTTAGACTTCCATTAGGTCCACTTGATGGGAGGGCTCCAGTAGCTTATGTGGCTCCAATTATACCAGTGATCCCTGCACAGATATATCCAGCTTCTACAAGATCACCTCGATTTGTAGATGCTTCACCTCAGTTTGATCCAAATTCTTCTGATGAGGAACCTGATCACCAAGCATCTCCTGATACTAATGTTGGTCGTTCTCCTCTCTGGCCTAAGTGGTGGGCTAAGACACTTGCTGATCTTCGTGACGATGAGCTCATTGATGGGAGAACTGCTCAAAAAAAGAGTAGACCTACAAAGTCTATCAACTTTTCTCTAATAGCCAACATTCACAGTGTGTTTGAACCTCAAGCATATTTTGAGGCTAAGAAATTCCAGAGTGGGAATAGGCCATGACATCTGAACACCAAAGTTTGTTGAAGAATAACACTTAGGTTCTTTTTGATCTTCCACCATGGAAGAAACCCATTGGCTACAAATGGGTTTACAAAATCAAATACAAATCAAATGATACTTTGGATAAGTAGAAAGCTTGTTTAGTTGCGAAGGGCTTTTCTCGGGATCAGGGCAATGATTATGAGGAGACCTTTGCTCCTACTGCAAAGATGAGCACCATCTAATTAGTCCTAGCCATGGCAGCACAGTTTGGTTGGAAGGTCCATCAGATTGACGTCAAGAGTGCTTTCCTGAATGGTGATCTCCATGAAGAGGTCTACATGACGCAGCCTCCTGGTTTCAAGGTTGTTGGTAAAGACCATCAGGTTCTCAGATTGGTAAAAGCTCTCTATGGCTTGAAGTAAGCCCCTCGAGCATGGTAAATAAAAATTGATAAGTACCTCAATGATCAAGGCTTCCAGAGGAGTTCTTTAGACTCAATTTGTACATCAAGACTACTGACAGTGACATCATCCTTCTAGTCATTTATGTGGATGATTTGATCATCATTAGTAGTTCGGCATGTTTGATTCAGAAAATCAAACAGAATTTATGCCAGTCTTTTGATATTAGTGACCTTGGGCTCATGCATTATTGCCTAAGTGTTGAGGTTTGGCAACAGTCTTCTAAAATATTCATTTCTCAGTCCAAATATGTTAGGGCTTTGTTAGACAAATTTCGTATGTAGGATTGCAAGCCTGCATCTACACCCATGGAGAAAGGTCTCAAGTTATCAACCAAGTGTGGTTCTCCTTCCATTGACGATACTACATACAGGCAACTAGTAGGCAACCTCATCTACCTCTTTGCTACTAGGCCTAATATCAGCTTCGCAATCAACTATATCTCACGCTTTATGACAGCTCCTAAGTTTATCGTTGGATGGCTGCAAAGCGTGTGCTTCATTATGTGAAGGGCACTTCAAAGTATGGACTTTTGTATTCTCAAAGTTCTAATCCTAGACAGTGGGTTCACAGATTCAAATTGGGCAAGCTTTGTTGATGATAAAAAGTCAACTTCTAGATATGTGTTTAGTTTGGGATCTAGTGCAGTCACATGGACCAGTAAGAAGTAGCATGCAGTTTCTCTCTCCTGTATAGAGGCCGAATACAGAGGGACTGTTAAGGTAGGATGTGAAGTTTTTTGGCTTTGTCAGATGCTTGGAGATATGCAAATGTCATCAGCAAGACCAACTACTTTGTTTGTTGATAACGAAGGAATTATCAAGTTAGCACAAAATCCAATCTTCCATGAACGAACCAAGCACGTGGATGTTCACTGTCACTACATACGACAGCTGTTTGAAGACGGGACAGTAGATTTGCAGTACATTCCTAATAATGGAACTCTAAAATTTGGCAAATTTTAGATTCCCAGGCACCATGTTCAGGGCACAAAAGAATATTTTAGAGTGATCATGAGCAGTGATTGCCAAACATCTTCATCACATTGAGGACTTGGACCAAGTGACCAAAAACAAATGCAATTGGTTGATACTATAATTGTTAATGCTGTAATAGAACAGAACATTGGGAATCATGATACGGATGTCTCCAGCATTTCATTCACTTCTAAAATTTTTGAATAAATCATCATCTAAAAGATAAGTGTTTTCTTTGCTCTCAATTGGTTGTTCTCCATTTTAGACGAAGATTAATGTCTAGACATTATCCCCAAATCCAAAGTTTTAAAGCCTAAACATGATTTGGATTTCTCCGATTAATAACATCTAGGGTACAGGATACCTGAAGCTTGGTGATTGCAGGGATAAATAACAGCAATATTTAAAGCACACATCTAGATATTGTTTTTCTCTTTTAGAAATTCTGCTAGCAAGGAACCATGAAGTGTATTTTGCTCATATTTGCTGAAGATGAACCATTCAAAATTTCCAAGGAATGAATGAAGTCCTCGCTCCACTTTGTTATGAGTTCAAAACCTGACTTTTCCCAGCATGAAGAATGATTGTTGCTTTACCACTCTCTTGTAGACAGGATCTGATAAGCAACCCAAGGATTTCAATGTGCCCAGAATTTGGACACCCAAGGCCAAGTGAATTACACAAGTGCTTCCCTCTATTTTCTTTCTCAACAACCAAAGAGGATCATCCCATGAAGGCTAACAAAAGTTTCGAGGATATGCACAAACGGCATGTTGGAAGGCACCAGAACAAGCATATGAATTGCGTCAGGAGTTGGACGGTGAAATCCAAGGAAGAAACAAAGAAAAATCAGGAAGCCAAGCAAGGAGCATACGAGTTTATAAAAAGCTACAGAAGTTTCTATGCGTTGAAAATTCAAGAATCTCCAGACGATCAAAGCCAAAAACCAGCGTATGCATCAAAGGTATCTTGTGCATGATGAACAATGAATTTTCATACAGGCAAAGCGATGAATCAAGGATTCACAATGGGAGAAATAAATTACAACTCATCTTCTCCAAAGTTACAATTATGGAGATGTCGTCAATGATTAAAAGGGCCCGAGGGATACATTAAGACTTGGGATAATAAATGATTAAAAGTTGTGATCACAATAACTGCAGATTTAAAAGGGATTGGTTATTGGGACTCATCAGTTTTATTTTAAAAAGGGTGTGATTATTTGAAGAGGAGCGACTATTTTATGAGGTAAGACTTTTTATTTAAAAGGCCATGTCTCTAAGATAAAAATGATATAAATGGGAGAAGTAAAGAGGACATTGTAAGATTCAAAGATCCAAACAGAGACATCCATATTCTCTTAGGAGAAAGTATTTTATATTTTATTATTGTATGGAGGAATAAGAGACTTATTATGACTTTGTAATAAAAATTCTATTATTTTATTTTAATAATAAAATAAAATGTTCTTTGTTTATTATTAAAAGTGTGGAGGTTTTAAGTACAGGCGAATCGTCCTTCATAATTATTTTCTGGAATTCTGTATACAATTTAAATGTCGAATAAGTGGACATGGTCATCTAGCATTTAAATTTGATCATCACAGATAGTGTGAAATATTTAAATTGTTTCTGCATCTGTGTCCAATTTGTCTCCTTACTAGAGGAGTTAAAGCTCAATCTGGACTAATTTAAGATTGTGTAATATTTGGTCTGTCACATCTTGATGATTTAATTGTTAGCAATAAAAGTGCATAAGAACTTTATGAAGTACGTGAAAATTCATTGAAGTTGACTCTATTGCCCGGATGAGCAGAGGGACTGGTCTTTTTATTATTGAAGTCAGAAAATCTATATTTTCCTTCCTACAAGCATCAGATCTATTATTAATAAATATTTTACAATTCATTCAATTCAAACACTCAGCATCCAGTTTTCATTGAGTTCGAGGACCTTGCCAGCCGGAGAACTCCAAAGCTTAAATTCGCTTTAGAAAAACTTTGAACCAAGTGATCAGGTTCAAGGAGAAGGTCTACTCACCTAGGTTTAGCAGAGCCTAAAGTGCAAGGGAATCGAGAAGTATTCCCGTTCGTTGGTCAGAACTGATAGAGAAGTCCTATCGGAGAAGTGGCAGGCTCTTGGATTTCCGATGTGCAGTTTTGGGAACCAACACCTACCATAGATCAGACTGCAAATATTCTCACCAAGCCTCTTGGTCCTGATAAGTTTGTCAAATTCAAAGGTCAGCTTGGTGTTATAGATAGATTAACCATTAAGGGAGGGTATTATGATAATTGATAATCGGCTATTATTAGTTAATGGTAATCTATTGTATATATTTAGTTAGCTTTAGTTAGCTGTAACTTTTTTAGCTTCCATTCAGCTAGAATAGAATGTTTCTATTCTTTACGATCATTTCCTAAGGAAACATCGTTCCATTCTTTTGTATATAATGACCTCTTGGTCTTTGTTAATAGTAAGCAAGTATTTACCAATTACTTCTGTTATATGGTCTCTACTTGGTTCGTAGTGGTTTTGCCTAACTTGGTGGTGGTTTCCACTTGGCATATAATGTTCTTGCCTAACTTGGAGGTGGTTTCCACTTGGTGGACAATGGTTTTTCCTGACTTGGTGGTGTTTTCCACTTGGCATATATTGGTTTCACCTAACTTGGTGGTGGTGTATATTGATATACATTATTTAGCATATGAGCATCCTTATTCAAGAAAGAGATGGAGATTTGGTGGTTCGTCCTAGAATACTAAGCATTCAATTCTACAGCTACACATTGTAGTGGCATAAAACTCGCATCAACAATAATTAAGTTAAGCCCACAATAAGAAGGAACCTTTAGGTTGTCTTTGTTGACCATACAATCATACATTGTTTAGCATCCAAGCTTCTTTATTCAAGAGAGGCTTTCATATTTGGTGTTTCACCTAAAATATTAAGTGTTTCATCCTATATGTTGAACTAGTCACAAAACTTGCATCAATGGTGAAGAAATGAGGCTCCCTTTCATAACCTTGTCAATCTACAACTAATCTAGAAACGTGTCTTTGAAGATTTCATCATTAGCCTCAAAAGTATCAATGGAGAAAATTATGGGGGTTGAAGTATATGTCAAATCTCTTTCTTAGGTGTAAAATTAATGAAGACCCTTAACATATTTCCTTATTTTTTCATGTAGGCTAATGGGGTGAACAAAAGAGACAATATGAAATTATTTTATTTTATTTATCAAAAATTAACTTTATATTCTGTTTTTAAAAAGCAAGCTATGTTTTTAAAAAGGTTTTAGTTTTTGTATGTGTGGTTAAACAATGTCTCTAGGACCAATCCAAAACTTAATTAAAAAGAATATTATATGCTCTTATGACTAAGGAGGACTATATATGTATGTGTGTATGAATGTGTGTGTGTTTATATTCTCAAGAAAAGTTATATGAGGAGAATTGGACAAAACAAAGAGTCTTCCTGCTCATTTTATGGATTTCTTCTTCAAGATAAAGACTACAAATTCCTTTTCTGAGGAAAAAATCCCTTTGCTAAGATGGTTTTGAGCATGAACCCTCCCAGCCATTTGATTGATTTCATCTAAACCACCATCGTGTTGTATGCTTGTGGTTTCAAAGTTTGAATTAGTAAGCTTTATTGTGCTGATCAAATATGGTTCCATTTCTGAAATATTACAATTGAAAGGTGACATCAAATTTATTTTCTTATTTTATCAAAGACTCAAAAATATTGGGCATATCGTCATTCTGTGCAACTCATAACAGCTTTGAAGGGAAATCACAGCAATTTCAGAATCTTTTGAGCAGGCTGTACTTGCCTAACCTGGTTGTACTCTTTAAGAGCCGTTACTATCCAGTCATACTTTTTTTTCAAGTGACTTTCTATATTGAAGTGCCAGCACCAAATCATAAATAAAGTCAAAACAAAATCCTTGCAGACACAACACTTCCAAAAGGACAGTTATATACTTTAAGGCAGATCATATATCTCCAGAACTACTATATTTTGTATTATGGTGAGCAGTCACACCTCTCAAAAGAGATGTCACAGTCATCTAAATTCAATATCGGTACTAATGTAAGCAGCACATCATTGATTGCAAGCCGTACTACTGCTGCAGCTGTTCACATCTAGAATTAAAGATCAATATTGTTCTTTCTAGTTGCTTACTGAGTTTTACTTTTGTTGCCAATAGTTGTGGTATGATAATTTGATTTTTTGGATACTCCTTTGTTGATTGCTCATTGATAAACATAATTTTAAATGAGTTTACTACTATCTATTATCAGTTTTCACTTTCCTGTGATAATGTACGTCAACTATGGCTGCTTGTTATGCAATCTGTTTCCTTCTCAAGTATGCTGCCAATACCTTATTTTGGTCTTTAGATCGACTTACATTATTGATGCACTGTTTTGAACAATAGATCAGTGTCTCAGTTATTAAAATAATAATAATTGTACATTGGAAATTTCTAGGTGGTTTATGGCTAGAATGCTGTTGCATTTAATTTTGTAAGAATATCTTGGTGAATTTTCTATTGGATCCTATTTTTAATTTGCATATCAGTATCTGCCAATTCGTCATTGATCCAAAATCCACTTGTTATCTATCACTTCGGCATTAATCTGTTCTACAGTAATCTACCTATTTGGCATTGATCAGATCTATATTTTCCAATTTGACATTGATCAAATTTGCATAATTGTCTTTGATATGAATCAAGGATGATTATGGAATCCATCGTTGATGCAATAAGTTCCCATGTCCTATTCCTTTCTGAATTCTTCTTCCGATAGATGGAAATCAGAACACTAGGTTTTGATAGCACTTCATTCTGCACTTGGCAGCACATGTTGACATCTTGGCAAGCACTTTGAGCAAGCTTCCATTTGGGGCAATCCGTACCTCCTCTCATACTAAACTCGCATAACTGTAGTTCAGTGTGCCCTCAATTGTGCCATGCTTTCATGCAAGCTCTTTTCTGCTGTACTCATTACCTTTTATTGCACACTCTAGAGAATCTAGGTTTAGTAATTTAGGGGGGAAAGGGAAGCAGCATGGCTTCAAAAAAGAAAAAGAAAAACAAAACAACCAAAGCGAATACCTGTGAAATCAGATCCAATTGTCAATAGATCCTTCATATCTCTTGGCAATCCTTTCATCTTCTTGAAATACAAATTTCTGACTATAAAAATGACAAAAACTAAAAAATAAGGTTTTTAACTTGTTTCTACAGCAGTACAAGTCTTTTGTCAGGCTTGAGGGGTCCAAGCAAGTTCCAGCAAGAAACTCACAAGATTCTGTGGCCAATTTGTCTTATTTTAAATTACTGTTTGAGAAAGATATTTATTACTTTCAAGTTTCATATGACTGTTCACTCTTACAATTCTAGAACATTGACCAAACCATAATCACATGCAAAATTAAGACTTAAACTTGACCTCTGATCATTTTCAATACATCTGATTTTATAATCTTATTCTAATAATATGCACTCTATAGAATTCAGATTTTTGCTTTGACAGTCTTTTGTCCACAAGTGATTTTAGGACTTCTTTGACACATTATGCTTCAAAGTTTGAAGCGTGAAGAAAGATGTTTTTGACAGTCGGAGATTTCGACAATAGAATGTCAAATTAGTTTTTAGTGTTTATATCATATTGTTTTAACCAACAAAACATACTAACATAGCAGAAAACAATAGAAGAGAAGCATACAAGTTCTACTTGTACACAGCTTCCAACTACATAATGTTACAGTGTAGAGATTATTTTACATCAGCAATCAACAACACAATATAAGCAGATTAGCACCATACAGTAAATGTGGCTAAAGATTAGTTAACAATTTTTCTGTACTGTGGCTAAAAATGATGCTTTCAACAGGGTCATGGCAACTGTAACCAACTTCCTTATTTAAATCACAAGGACCATGTTTCTGCATTTTATTAGAGACTTGCACTATAAACTATAAGGCATTTCAGTTTAAACACTTCTATCATACATCCTCCAAGAGTCGCTAAAACTACATACCTTCGATTGTGATCCCTGGAAAATTTCACTTGTAGGAGTCCCAGTTGTTTCATAGATCTCAAGGTACCGATTTATCTGCAGGGAGACCAAAAATAGTGTAAAATATGCAGGATTTCTAAAATATATACAACTTACATATACCATAATACAGATATATATGTGTACATAATGCTCTCTCTCTCTCTCTCTCTCTCTCTCTCTCTCTCTCTCTCTCTCTCTCTCTCTCTCTCTCTCTCTCTATATATATATATATCAGTGATATGAAGACTGGTATAATGGTCTGGATGTGTTTATGTATGGTGTGGATCATGTATGTATGGATGTGTATATATGTATGTATGCATGCATATGTGCGTATGTATGTATGTATGCATGCACAGGTAGGTAATGACACATCATGAATGAATGCATTTACAGAAACATGAGTAGAATACATGGTGTACTGATGACTAATTCCTGAACAAAATGCAGAAATATATAGAAGACAAGGTATATGTAGTTTTCTTGCCCTTATTGCATTTTTGTTTATTGATCAAAATAATAGGATATCACATAGGCATGTCAATCAGATTGAGAAGGGATGAAAAAGTGCCAAATCAGACTTCATCATGAGCATGGAAAGAGGATTCATTTGAACCCAACCTGGGCTATTGTTTGCAGCCAAGGCAATGGCCAAAGGTTAAAGGCAAAATTGGCTTAGTCTAAGTGAAGAGGATTGTGGTCGGAATCACACTGATTTGAGGAATTCTGCCCCCAAATTTTCCTCTAGATCTGAAACCTTCTTCCTCATAAATGATCAAAATCTTGATGTGGCCTAGGTCCTTGAGTTTGAGGACATGAAGATTGAGGATTAAAAAGTGAGAGGTGATGAAGTTTGAATGACTTGAAAGATAAAGAAATTTATGAGCATCATGAATTCTGGTTGAAATTCATCTGATTAGAGGAATTCTTCCTTGAAAAATCCTCTCTTCCTCAAATCTCCACCCAGCATGAAGTCCTGAATTTAGATGCAAATTGGAAGGCTTGAAAGAGGCAAATCATTTCCTTAGATGATACACCATGGATCCAATGCAAGAGGTAGCTGCTATTAAATAGTTGATTGAAGATATTTAAAAAATAATTGCATTATATTCAAACAATCTTCTATATAAGCAAGATAGCTGCTACAATCTGGAGATCATTTTGAAATTGCAGATACAGCTGAAAGGGTTCAAAACTTCAAACCATTCAAGGTAGATTGTGGAGATCTTTTCAATTACTTTATTTGCTGGAGCTGACAGAGATCAGTCCATAGCGTTTCTCATTCAAATCTGCAAGCTAAAACAATTTTCACAATCACACATCAGAGAATTGGACCACAATTTCAGGCAACTACCAGCAAAGTGACTCAATTTGAATCAATTGCCAGTGCTAAGACTCTAATTTCAAACCTTTATCAGCACTGAAGTTCTGATTTTGGACATCTGAATGTGTTTACCAATGAATTTAATTCTGATTTCATGCCTGATTATAATAATAAATCAGTAGAAAGGACCCCAATTTCAATTAGTTGCTGGCAAATAACAATCCAAATCTGATTATCCAGGTTTCATATCCAAGAGAAGCAACTCGGGCCCTGAGATTTCATCCTCCCATCATATTTTCATCACCATTTACAGTGGTTACACTCATTTCCAAAATTGTGTAACTTCATATCAGACCTCATTCTTGGATCTCAATCATGTTTGCATTTGCTAAGTGAAATCAGATTGCCATGAGTGATAGGTCACTTAGAGGTGAAAATGGATCAATTTTCTAAATTTGTTATGGTGTCACAGCCATAGATCAATCAGTTTTATAATTCTGATGCACATGTTTAGAGTACCAATTAATTTCCCAGCTACCATTGCTCTCTAATTTTGGAACGAACCTGATTGAAAAAAGCTAAATCCTAACTGTAGTGTTTGTTGCATCCCTAGGTATAGAGAAAGGAGCCGAAACCTCAAGGCGAAGGAAAGGATTTACCAGTGAAGGACAGTGAAGGAGAAATGTGAGCAGTCAAAGGACAACAGATGTTTCCGAGATGGATTCGAGCAGCAAGTACAAGACCAAGACCAAAGCACATCAAGACCAAAAAGATCATGCATGGTTCCAAACTGTTGAAGACAGGATGATACGAAGCCAAGGACAAGATTTGGTCCAAGATCAAGGAACACTAGGACATCTCCAAGATATCAAGACAGAAGAAAGGCAAAGCAATTTCAAAAAAGAAGACAAGGCTTACACCTAAGAGGGAATGCTATCTTAGATTTCCCTTGAAAATCCAAGATTAAGATGAAAGACTCAGTTATCACCATAAGGCCAGGTTCAAGACAAGAATTATTCAAAGAGTAAGAGACCAAGGATGAAGAATATTAAAGATGAAGTAATTGAGAATATCAGCCATCACAATTGAAGGCTTAACAATGATTTCTCATCAGCAAGTAACAGGTATTTATCAAGTTCCTAGACGAGCATGTTGAGGTGGCAGCCCTTTGCTCAACCAGTCAGAATGTGTGAAGTGGCCCAATGGAGATGATTAATGAAATTGTATCCAGGTTCATTGAATGTGAAAGAAAAAATGAGGATGAGAAGCACATTTCCCAAGGTGATGATGTGCTGTAGGCCCGTGTGGCCCGGAATTCACTCATTGGTTGATAAACAAATGCCTAGCTCTGATTGACCCATTTGGTGCCAAGTGGCATAAGCCCACATGGCCTTTTTGCTGATTGGCTCTTGTAAGCATTTGAATTTTCTCATTGGTCCACTAGTTGGTGGCTTCTACAAGCTCACTCTTTTCATTGATCCACTAGTTATTGCACATTATTTGGTTGTTATGCATTTGAATTTTCTCTTTGCTCACTGGGGAGAAATTTAACTTTTCTATTGGTCCACATGGAGGTGCTTAATTATATTTGACAGGTATTTAATTTTTGTAGCTATGGTTATAGAAACCCTAATTGGGGCTTATGTGGATTAATCTTGGCCCTTGATTTCAAATCAATCAAGGCCATTCATTGTAACTAAGCACCCTATATAAAGGTTTACTCACATCATTTGTAAAGAGGAGTTATGTTAGAGAATTGTTGCCAAAGTACTACCAAAATTTGTTCTTTATTCATTGTTGTGCTTGCATGGTGGATATCTATTATCATTTGGAATATTGCATGGTTCTTTGCATCTCTCATATAGATTAGGATTTTATTTCATGTTAAGTAGAAGTAGAAGTAGATGAATGAAATATATTCTTGAATGGTAATTACTGGTTTAGCTAGTATCCATACCTTTTGGTACTTGTTGATTGTAAGTAACAGTGCAAGGTTAGTTTGGGCCTAAATTTCAAGTGTTTAAATTCCATTGAAGATGTTCATTTAAATTGCACCTTCATAGGGAATTTGGTTGAATATTGACAGTGTGAAAATCAATCCCGCATCCATAGAAGATAGCACCTCCTATGCCTAGCTGACACAGCGAAACAAGGATTGGTTAGAGATCATCCCATCATCAATATTATCTTACATTATTAGAGTTAGATTGAATTTCTAAACCCTTTACTTTGCAAGTTATTTGGTTGAAAGTGATTTGACGAACTTAAAATCATGCTGATATCCATTGAATGAATAGTGTAAGTTCCTTTATGATAACTAACACATCGCATCATAATATTCAGTCGAAGTCTACAATAAGAAGGAATTTTGAGGTTGTCTCATTTGATCACACAATCCATATACATTGTTTAGCATATAAGCATCCTTACTCAAGAGAGACCTGGAGATTAGGGGTTTCATCTTGAAATAGTAATTATTCGATCCTGCATGTTGTATTAGAACAAAACTCACACCAATAGGACTCGCACCTTGAAAGTCATTCCTTGAGTACTAAAAACTCCAAATTGTGAAAATTTTCAGCAACAAAAACTAAATCTAAATAAAATGACTCTAGATTTTATTTATACATACAATGTATTTACTATAGTGTGGTTTTCATTACTTGAGTATTTGATAATTCAAATGGTGGAAAATGCCACAAAATAAAAATATCTAAAAAAACCTACACAATGCAAGCTCTAGTTACAAACCAAACACCTACTGCGGTACGACTATCTAGACCTTTACCCTCAGATGTAGCTAATTGTGCATTCGCTTATTTTAATACTATCTTGAAATATTTTACATTGTCATTATTTGCATTTCATATTATTCTAACCCAACTTATCTTCTTTCCATGTTTTCAAGAATGACCCCATGGGTTACCTTATGGAAAATGTTATATATTTGGCACTACCAACCACAAATAGTATAAGTAGATCAAATGTAAAGAAACGTGTCTATCTATCTAGCAACATATCAAGTTCATATGATTGTGAATACTATTTCTTAAACAAGAAACCTTTTTTGTTGATATTGGGAAGATAGATGTATATCCTGATTCCAAAGACCTTAGAAATAGAGTAACAAGATATTGAGCAGTAGTATATTTCATGTCTTGACATGATTTTAGCTTTGGCAGTTATAATATTCTAATGTAAACTTCATAGGAATATGAGAATATATGATTCATAGGTAACTCTTGGGGTTCTCTTCTTGTACATTAGGACATTAGAAAAGACAGGAAAAGGTTATAATTTCAACTACGTCATCACAATATCTCTAGAACAATATCAAACTTGCCACAGGTACTCCCCTTCATATATAACAATTAAACTTAATATTTCAATAGCCAAAAAGAGTTAAGAGGAACTTCATTAGGGCAAGGAAAGAAGAAAAAGCTTTTATTTATCATGTTTTCTAAAATTTTTACATCAGATACATATAGAAAGATAATGGGAATTGTAATAAAAGAATTTGTACCCTTCTGACATCATTAGGATGAAGTCTATTTGCTGCAACAGGATCAATCTCTTTGAGTCGGTCAAATGGATTACTTCCATTACCAACCACACGAGTGCATCCTTTATTTTGGTTACAATCCTTTCCTACAAACACAGCAGATACAAAATCAGATATATCATAGTATCTTCTCAGAGAGTACAGACGTAGTTCTAAAATGATCTTCAAATATATTGTATCAAGTATTCATCAGTTCTCACTAGTTTGAGATGGGCAAGTTACCTGTGTATGCACAACTATCAAGAGAACTTTCAGCTATTTTGAGATCCTTGTCTCCAGCATCCATCACATCATCTACCAAGTATGAGCTAACAAGAGCCTGATTCCAAATATATTTTCACAGGTCTTCATTATCTTATCTTATTTAAGTAAAAAAACAGAAACATCTTAACAGAATAAAATTTATATCATTCAAAGAGGAAAATATTAAAGATGAAAAAAACACTTATCAAAAAAAACTCAAACAGAAACAATTGCATGTTGAAGAAACAGAACTCAAACTCCCTCTACATGGAACAGCCATGAATAAAAGCAGCTACTTCACACTTACATTACGCAAGTTAGTGAGTTTGCAGTGCTCAGATCTGCCAAGAGGGCAAACCTTTCCAAAATGGATGCAGATTATTAAGAACTTACAGCCATGTATACCTTTTCAATCCCTTTGTACAAATCTGGACCTAGCTTTTGCATAGAAACTTTTCAAAGAATATAACAACCGAATGGAATATAATTATCAAGATTATAACTGATAACCTTGATTCTCTTCTCATTTTTTGCTCTCAATCTTAGTAAGAGAGCAAATAATTCCTTAAGTGTAATGTCCCCTTTTTGGGACATAAGGAATTTTGCAGTTAACCTCATAATATATTAAAATTGACTGATGAGAGTTTAACGCAAATTAATAGATGGGCCAATTTAATATTATAAAAGAAACTGGAAAAAGAAAAAAGAACAGGAAAAGGAAAAGGAAACTAAAGAGTCACTGGTTTGAGCATAAAAGAGGGATGAGGAGTTCATTTTGGAGGATGCTTGGGATTGAGATTGAATTTCTGGTTCCTCTTTGGAGAACTTTGGGAAGCTGCTAACTTTCTCTTGTTGAAGCCTGAGGACGGAGACCTCAGGGTTTTTTGGGTGGATTGGACGTAGCCTGATTCATCATCTGAGGTGGATTTACATCTAGGATTACAGGTGCATGTTGTATTTTCTCTCCAATCTGACTGTAACAATAAGTTTTTTTAATACTGGATTTTATGCTTTTGGTTGTTGTATTGCTGATTTATAATACAAGGACAACTCTGAAGTGCTATCAAAACTGAATATTTTAATGAGTATTTTGGTTCATTACTGGTTTTATTTGCAAAATATGTATATGGTTTTCAGAAAAATTATTGTGTGGAAAGTACTGGAAAAATATTCTACTGGGGTATTACAGTGGTATCAAAGCTGATTTTCATGCCATACTATGAAGTTTCATGAGTAACAAATTTGCAGTTCTGAACTGTTAATCAGTTTTGGATATTACTACTTTCAGTCTATATTTTGTTGACTCTGGCAAAGTTTTGTGGTTTCAAAAATTTAAATTATGTTTGGTGAATAAATTGTTGAGGACCAGTGATTTTTTTTCCCAGATCTAAGTCTGTGTGGCAATTGGACAAGTTTGAGGAAGAAAAAAATTGGTACCGTTGAAGCTCATTATAAGTTGAGAAAATAGCCTTTGTTATGTTTTTTTTTTTTTTCTGGAGAACATGCTAGGGCTAAAAGACTAAACATGTGTGATGCCTTCAGAGAAAATCACTATCCTTTTCCTGAAGAATTCAGTAAACAAAGCAAATATTATGTGGGGACCACCAGGTATAAAAGCAACGCATTGTATTTTTTGGGCTATTGAAATGTTTTGAAACTTTAGCCAACGGTATTCCTCAGAATTAAAAATTGCATGCCATTTTGTTCAAAGGAGACTCTTATTGCTTCTGCAGGACCCGTTTTATCATTTCTGTGACTATAGTTCTCGTTCTAATATATGAGTGGAGAGATATATGCCATAAAATTCATTCTTGGCGGAGTAAAAGAATAGTGAAGGAAGATTTGCAAAACTTTGGTATTTCGTTTCAAATATTGAAATTTGCATAACCAGTGGGACGTTTGGTGCTATGGTTGTGATCACAGGAAAACGTTTTGGAGAATAGTTGACAAGTGTATGACCTACAGAGACGGAGTTGCATGTGGATGTTACAGAATTCTTCATACGGTTCCCTCCTTGAGTTTAAACTCACCATAAATATTTTGAGAAATATCAGTAGCAGTGATAAAATTGTATGATTTCTTTCACCAATCAAACAGACTATCACAGTTAAAGAAGAGGGGTTAAATAATGTATGTGTCATTGGAACGCAAGCCATCAGACTACAATTGAGAAAGCGGAAGAGAATTTTGTTTCTTTTTCTCTTTGTGCGATTCTTTTTGGGCCTTACAAATCTCATAGAAAGAAAGAACGACACCTAGCATCCAATAGGAATTTGGTCTGTTTTGACAACAAATAGTGACCAGGATGGCATCGATGGGCATCATGAGTGTGTATTTGTAACGTATTGGAGCGCTAGTAAGCATCACAGGAGATATGTGGTAGAAGTGAAATTGAGTGAGCCAGAGAAAACACCAATATTTCTGAAGTTTCCCTTCAGAGGGTGCAAACTTGTTAGGATTTTAATATTCACTATGAATTAGAAAGAAATTGTCAGTTTTGCGTGAGTAATGACATTCTACACTGTAGGATATCGATTTCAGCCCAAGTTGGAAAGAATATCAAACGACACTTATCCAATGAAATTGGAGACAGTAACATTGGCATATGAAGTTCTTGCATAACACTGAGACTTAATCTTTAAGTGTCTGTAATTCCCGAACAAGAGTTGTATTGAAGCCCTTTTCTTTCTGGATGGTGCTCGACTTTAAGATTGTCTTGCAGGGAATTTTGCGAGAATTGAAAATTCATCAGGCAACCTTATAAAGTCCACGAATATTGTAGGGGAGAAAATAATCGTATTGCAGACTGAAGAAGTATTCATGTGGAGCCAGAAACTTATATTAACAGCAGGCCTCTCCAATCCTACGGTGGAGGAATATATATCTTGACTATTACTTTGTGTTGTCAGGTGTTGGAGAGTTCGGATTGCAAGTAGAAAAACTTCACATATACGTAGTTTGTTGACGGAAGTCCATTGAAAGGGGTGATGAAACGTGAACATGAACTTTCATACATGCAGAGCGACCACAAGGAGAGTTAAAAAGCACATCCTTGAAATCCAAAAATACCAATGTGGCTAGTGTTCCTACAGTGAGTCATATTTACAGTTATCGGGCCTCCTTGATTATTTGGCATCAACAACTCAGGGATGTTACAAACATCGTTGTAAGTCCTAATCAATTGTGAAGAGTGAAAAAACACATCTTAATTTATCGGGCTCAATCATTTCAAAGGTTTGATTACTTTAATCTGGGGAGAGCAGTTTTTTTGACTTGTCATAATCGGGAAGTAAAATATCTTAGTTGGAAGTAATAACATACGAGACTATGAAATAAAGACAGGACAAGGGGCTCTTTCATCAAGAGGGAGCAGACTGCAGTGGAATTGTGTTCTACGATCAAGATTGGTCATTAAGATTAACTTATGATAGTAGTTCAAGAGTGAGTAATTAGAGGATCTACTTTAGTTGACATCGGAGGATCTTGAGCATTGTTTTAGAGGGAGTCCAACAAGCAACCTTGGACGTAAAAAGATTGAGATCTTAATGAGGAAGAAGTTCAAGGTGAAATTCCTTGTAACACATTCTTCTCTGTGAGAGAGAAGATTGAGGTGAAATCTTTTGTTCCACCCTTTAGGAACAGCTATGGTAGATGCCTTTGACATGGTTCATGGTGGATATCATATGAGTTACTATTTTTAATGTCATCAAAAGTGATGATCTGCCATTGATGTGTTTGTGAAGTTGCTATTGTAAGGTGACGATCTTAACAACAACTTGACCTGTTATCATGCTGGACTACATTGAGTTCTTGTCCCAAAATGTGTTGGAGATCATGATAACAAACATAGCACGATAGACTACATTAAGTTGTTGTCGCTAAATGTGTTGGAGATCTACTTATCATGATGGACTACATTAAGTTGTTGTCGCTAAACGTGTTGGAGATCATGATACTTATCACGATGGACTACATTAAGTCGTTGTCTCAGAATATTTCAGAGATCATGATACTACATTTGTGGTTCTTGAGTTCTTGATCTATTATCATGATAGACCACATTAACTTGTTGTCCTGGAATGTGTCGGAGATCATGATAACTAACTTATCACGATAGACTACATTAAATTGATGTCCTAAAGTGTGCCAAAGATCATGATACTTTTCATAATGGAGACTACCTTGTTGTCCTTGAGATCAAGGTTGCTATCTAATACACTACATTCAGTATTGTCCCAAAGTGTGCCAAAAATCAGATAATTCATATCTTCCTAGGATATGATATTCTTGTTGATAGGCATCTTGGTGTTGATGGTAGTGCTCATATCACACAAATATGAGATTGAAAAGGTTTCTCATAATTGAATCACCATTTTCTGAGATGGTTGTGTCTTTAAATCCTCCCTCGCTAAGAGGGGGTGTTGATGAAATAATATCAGTCGGATTATATCTGATTTAATGGATATATGTTGATATCCTTAAATATGTCATTTCAAGAATATCATTTTGAGATGATATCTCTCTATATGCTTGAGAGCATAATGTGTTCTATAACAATCCTCCCTAGCTAAGAGGGAGTATTAAAGTTGTAGCTTCAATCGGATTGAATTGATCTAGAGTTAATCCCCAATAGTTATTGGTTAAACATGATTGCATTTGATTAATCATCAATTAGACACACACACACACACACACACACATAGATTGTTGTTCTTAATAATGTCTAATGGAAATTAACTTATCATAACTAATAGTGATTAACATAGAGACATGTCTCTTCATGAGACGCATCTCTTCTACTCCTATATATATGCATTCGGATCTGCACTTGAAAAACACATACCAACATATCCGGCAGTGCTTAGTACATTTGCAGCAATCCATGAAAACCAACAAATCTTAAATGGGATGTGTCAATTTGAACATTAGTAAAGACATATTTGATTACAAAGAGATAGGTAAACATTAAAAAAGGAGTGAAAGGGGCAATAGCTGTTGTCAAACAGATGTAAACTCTGATTCATCAAGTGATTCCATACCTATTTGCACTTTCAATAACAAATATTCCAATGGGGGAGGTTTTCCACCATATGAAGGTATGACGGACTATGTTCCAACGATAAGGTTAGGGCATCACATGGAGGGTCAAGGATGAATAACTAAAACACGAGATGGTTTAGAGGTGGATGCGCCTAAGGATGACAACTCAAACCCCTCTCAAAGAATTGCTTGAAGCAGTACAAGTAAAGCAAGAGGAACATGCCAAACCTGTCTCTTAGGACATTAACAGAGGTTTACCTTTGGATAGTGATAAGATATCTTCATCCGAGGCAGATACTTCATCTAATGATGATGCTCCACCCATTACAGCAGAATAATTGCCTAAAGGTCAAGCCAAATCTAATGTTGAATCTAAGCCCAAACTATCTAAAGATTATGGGGTATGGAAGCTAAGGTTAGATGGTTCCAAGTGCAAACAAGGAGTTGGAGCCCTCATTGAGTTAATCAACCCTCAAGGTAAGTCTTTCTATGTCGCATACCAGTTACAATTTATATGTTCTAATAACGTTGCAAACTATAAAGCTTTGGTACAAGGTCTCCTCAGGCACTCCAAAATAACATGAAAGCTTTGGTTTTTGAAGAAGACTTGCAATTGGTGATTAGGCAGATAAAGGGACAATACTCTTGCAATGATAAGAGGTTAATGGCGTATAGGAAAAGAGTTTGGGATTTGATTGAAGACTTCAAAGCCTTGAATATAATATCAATCCCTAGAAGAAGAAATGTTGTTGTTGATGCTTTGGCTATATCAGCCAATGCATTGCAACCAATGGAGCCAACAAAGTTGAAAAAGTTTTCAATTGAGTTAGTTGCTGCCCCATCTATTTCCGACAACATAACAAATTTTCAAAGATTTCCAAATGACCAACATATCCTTGAGTTCATTATGTGTAGTGGATTATTTGAGAAACAAATCATTGACGATGAATCAAAAGGACAAGTTGAAGAGGAAGGCAAGGACGTGATTGTAAAATTGAAAAAAAAAAATTTCTAAAATGGATGGTTGCTCTAGAGCGTATTTTTAATAAAGATGAATTAGCTAAAGGAAAGAGACCAGCTTTGGAGAAAGGTAGAGATGATTGTGAGACTTAAAATCTGGGCACTACAAAAGAGCCTAGGTATGTGAAAATTGGTAAGGCTTGCACTGATGAAGAGAGGGGTAACATAATTCAGTTGTTAACGAAGTATAAGGATGTCATAGCATGGAGCTATGAGGACCTCAAAACATATAATATGGATGTTATAACTCACAATATTCCTTTGAAGTCAGATGCAAAATCATTTCATCATCTTAGACCTATAAACCCAATCATTGAACCTTTAATACAGAAAATAAGTCCAGAAATTGCTTGATGCTAGGATTATTTTTCCCATATGGCACTCTACATGGGTTGCTAATTTGGTACCTATACATAAGAAGAATGGTGAAATCAGACTTTGTGTTTGATTTCTAGAATCTCAATAGGTCCTCTCAAAAGGATAACTACCCACTACCCTCTCTTGACGAGGTGTTGCAAATCGTGAATGGATCAAAGATGATGTCCTTCTTGGATGGATATTCTAGTTATAACCAAGTGATAGTCTAGGAGGAAGATCCGTTAAAGATCACATTCACTACTAAGTGGGGAACTTTCCCTTATAGACGTATGTCATTCAGATTAATAAATGTTGATAAGTTTTATAGATCTTGATTGGTGGAGACTAAGCAATTTTGATTCAGTTTGATTTCCTTTCTTTGACAGACCTATTCATTCTTTATATGATTACTTGATTTCTTAATCTGATATAATTTGTGAATTAGTATTCTGATTTCAGTCTGAGATCTATATTCCAATGTTATTGATATAATCTGCAGATGAGAAATGAACCTAGTATATATATACATTGAAATATAACCAAGTAGTGGCATCACCCTATGTGGTCATGCCTCAATATATATAATACTATTAGCATTTGTTTATAACTAATTCTAACTGATGCTAATCTCACCCGATGACAAATCCTTAATAACAATATTGTTTGCCAAGGGAGACTCCTGATTCCTCAAATCCTCATTGGTTTCCTCAAAGAACGAATTGTCACAGGTTTGAAATGCCCTTTTTTCTGGTATGTGATAACGCAACCTCTTTTTCTTCAGCTGTACTTACCTAGTGCACATTTCATAATCAAATAATTATTAGATTCTCATCTAATTATTCCCAAAAGGCAATGGTGCAGTTGAGTCCACAAATAAAAATTTGATTACTGTTCTTAAGCATTTGCTTGATTAGAATCCTAAAGATTGGCACTTACAACTGAAATATGCAGTATGGATTGATCGAGGGTTGAGAATGCCTTAGGTACCTCTCCTTACTTGTTAGTTTATGGTCAAGACTTTGTCTTCCCAATGAATCTAAAAATCCCAGTGCTGAAATTTATGAAAGGTTATGACGATGATGAGGATAGGGTTCAGGTCAGGTTGATGAATCTTTTAGATCTTGACAAAAAAAGCACTTTGGCATTGGAACATGTTTCCAAACAGCAGGCTATATTTAACCATTGGTTTGACAAGAGAACTACTGTAAAAGCTTTTAGGATTTCTAACTTAGTCCTTTGGGATAAGGCGAAAGAAAAGCCGAGTAGTCACACTAAGTTTTAACAGTTGTGGATTGGCCATTATCAAGTAGCAAAAACTTTAGGAGAAAATACTTCTGGGATAAGTCCTCTACATAGAGAATTCATCCTGTTTTCTGTCAATGGACAGTTTCTCAAGCATTATTTTGGATCTTGAAGGGTTGGAGTCTTGACATCGTACTATACTCATTTATGTTTGGTCTTTTGTTTTTTTTTGAGTCGGGGAATCTATGTGTTTTATCCAGGTTGTTCAAGGCAAGGTGGTTCGTCCCAATTGGTCCTCAATGGAAGGTAAAAGTATTTCTTAGTCAAAGTATCCAAAGGATTGTGCATTGCAAAAAACTACATACACGAATCATCAAGGAGATGTTTATCATTTACTATCACATTGGAACTCAAGGCTGATCATTCTCACCACATTACACACTTAAACATGATGCAAGAGTTGTGGGTTGCTTGGGTTTAGAATTGGTTGGAAATGATTGTAGTTGGTTGGCATGTGACTTTGATTCTCAAAACCCTTCTTTGCCTACTTCTTTACCTGCGAGTTTTCAAAACACAAAAGGAGAAATGCAAAATCATAAAGTCAACTTGAAGAATCAAAGTTCAAACACCATGGTAGCGTAGTTTAACTGTTGCCTTAGTATTCAAAAGAAAATAAAAGAGAAAAGAATGAAAGAAAATGAAGATCAAATAATAAGATAGGATAGTCTAATCATTGTCTTTGCTCATTAAAAGAGTTTGCAATCAAGATTGAAGAAGTGACCAAATCATATCGTAATAGATCACGCATGGCGCTAAATGCATAAAAAAATGTTGATGGATAAAAACCCCTTTGAATGGAATCTCATATCTGGTCAAGAGGATAAAGGAGGGTGATTCTAGCAATCCCTAATGGAGCTGAAACTATTGTCTGACAGTAAAGGAAGGTTAGATTGAGGTTGCGGAAGTTTATGTCAGCCAGTGAAGGTTGATTTCAGCTGCTGCTTACTTGAATCCTTTTCATCCATGTTTCGAAAGAATGAATACACAAACTTACTGGTTGTGAAAGGTAAGATTACAAACTTGAGAATTGGTGATATGCTTTTTCCACAAGGGATATTTGTGTTTGGCTTATTGCAAGATAGAGTTCAAAGGGCAGTCGTTAGTAATGAAATGCTTTCATCATTTCCTCCTTTTGTTGGGGCTATTTGTTGTGGTTTCACAAAACACGCCTCATTTCAAGCACTTGCCCAAAATAGGGACTCCTTTTCTACTTATGGAGTCTTTTGCTTTCCTTCAAGTTTGAATGCCTTTGCTTTCTTGATGAGTCAGATTGTGTTCACTACCAAGTGTCCCCAATAGTTGGGTATGTTATGAGGCGAACCCTGTCAGTCCTTTTAGGTTTTTCAAGTTTCAAGGGTTTTTTGTTTTGTCAATTTTGTCTTATGTTTAGTTTGTTTTATCTTATTTGTTAGTATTTTTGGACTTGCGTTGTTATCAGCTTTTCGGAGCTTCGAAATCCCAATTGCCCCTAGTAGTTCTTTTGGTTTTTGTCATCGGTAAATATTGTGTAGCCAATAGGATGTATGTTGTCGGTAGATATTGTGTAGCCGATGGGTCCCTTCGGGAAGGTTCTTGTTATGTAGCCGATGGGTCCCTTCGGGAAGGTTCTTGTTATGTAGCTGACGGGTCCCTTCGGGAAGGTTCATGTTATGTAGCCAACAAGCCTTTCAGTAATTGTCATGTAGCCGACAAACCCCTTTGGGAAGGTTCTTCGGAAAGTATTTATACACCCTCTTGGGTCATTGTAAATCATCGAAATCATTTGTATGTAATCCTTTGGCCTATGCGAATAATATAAGAAGTTCTGCTATTCTGATCCATAGTCTGTATGCATTGGTTTCTTTACAAAGTACGGTAAACATTTGGCGCCGTTGCCCAATGGAACTGGAAAGGCAGGCAAATGAAGAGTAATGCCGAATCAGCTGAACAAGAATAAGAACAAGCTAAAGGAAAAGGACGAAATACACATAGCACAAGGAAATCTAATTTTGGCACAGCAAGCCGAACGCAGGAGGTTCCAGAAGATTGTCGACGGACACAGAAGCGCAGAGGAATTGTTGGAAGAGACTCGACAGCGGGTGGAATTGGTGGAAGAAGCAAGGGAGGAGTTTTTGAATTTGTGTTCGCCGAGGGAAGAGAATCCAGACGGAAGAGAATCGACTCGCACGGCTCGGAGTGCTGAGGGAGCAAGAGCATGGAGTGACCTCTTCGTCCACAATACACTTCCAGAAGGGACAGATTCGCTTAACGGAGACCATTCTTCACCAAACAGCACAGCTTCTGGGATACCAAGCATCAACGTTGGGATACCAAGTGTCAGCGTCAGGATGGCGGGACCAAAGGAGAAGTTGCCTAAATTTGATGGTGATGGAGTAGCTAATCCCATCTGACATTGTAAAACCTGCGAAACAATTTGGAGGGCCAATGGTATAACGGATACAAACGAATGGATGAGGCAATTTCCAGCAACCCTACGAGGGGTGGCAATTGATTGGTTTACTGATACGGATCCACAAAAGTTAAACAATTGAGATAACATTGAAAAGGAGTTTATCGCAGAATTTCAACTCTTGCGCGACGATAATGAAATTATAGCGGAGATATTCAATACTAAACAGGGGAAGAATGAAATAGTCTGAGTCTTCGCCAGGAAGTTAAAGGACTTGATCAATAAAATGGAGAATAAGCCAGCTAATGGGCTACAGAAAAGATGGTTCATTGAAGGCCTTCACCTAAAGTTGCGAAAGAAGATGAAGATCGTGCCACCATCAACATACACTGAAGCGTACAATCGGGCAATGAACCTAGAAAGTGAGCACACGACAAAGAAGAAGAAGAAGAGTAGCTCGTGTGATTCAGATGACGAGGAACCTTCAAGAGAAGATAGCAGTGATGATGAAGGCAATAGCAAGAAGGTCCACGCCCTTCAAAAGGACATGATTTGGATGATGAAAGAGTTCAAGAACATGTAGAGGGAGACCAAGGGAAACAAACTATGGTGCACCGAGTGCAAGAAAGAAGGCCATACGAAGGGATCTTGCTCGAAAGATCAATTTTGCGAGATTTGCCAAATCATGGGTCATTCGACAAAGGAATGCCCTTTCAACCTGAAAACAAGAGCACCGCAGCAAGTGTTCCTCACGCAGGAGGCATCTGCGTTAGGAGGAAGCAAAAACACCACTACGGAAGGTGCCACATCGAGTGGATACAGAAATAATTAGCGCAATCAAAACAACAACAACAACAGTGGCAACAATAATAATGGTTGCAGGAGTCGAATTCAATATGATGTGAACAGTCGACCCATAGTTCAATGCAGGGCATGTAATTTGTGGGGCCACTTTGCCCGAGACTGTACAATGGCAAGTGGACCAAAATTATTATGCAGATGGTGCAGACCCAGCGATCACAAAGATGCCAAGTGCCCAAAGTCGGGAGTAAATTTGATCAAGTAAATTTGATCACCGTCAGGACAGACGAAGAGGAGGTTCTGGCCATCACACGAAGCAAGCAAAAATGTACCCGAACCTGATGGAAGAAAAGAAGAGACTGGAGGAAACGCGGGCAAAGATCCAAAAAGCAACGCAGGCAAAGAAAGCACACCTAAAGGAAACTACTGGTACCTCCGCACAGAATTGCGTAGAACAAAACATCGTACAGCAAATATTACAAACCGAGGTATCCGTCAAAATAAATGATCTGTTGCTCACTATGCCCCAACTCCGTACGGCACTCACGAACATAGCTCCAACTACTAAGTTACCAGCAGAGCAAGGAAGGGAGAAAGAAGGTGGCACAAGTATAGAAAACCCGATGCTGTTAGCCCTTTCATCCGAACGACATCCGACAGTCGTCAAAATGCGAATTCTTGGGACTGTGTTGACAGAAATGATTGCGGTGTCAATGTGTTACCAGAGGACACCTGGAAAAGGTTGGGGCAGCCAACATTGTGGCCACCTACATTCCAACTACTAACAGCCGATCAACATGGAATCAAGCTATTGGGAGTCCTGACAGCACAACCAGTGACGATTGGAACACAGTCGTTCTTGCTCGACTTCATCGTCATTTCGCTGAAGAGGAGAGGGTACGATGCTATTCTGGGCCATGGATGGCTAGTGCAAGCAAGAGTTAAGCACGACTAGAAGAAGAATACTCTCTCAATGGAGCGCGGAGGCAAAAGATTCATAATTGACCTACACACACAAATGGTAGGTGAGAAGGCAGCATCGTCAGACTCAGAAGGTCAAAGCGAGAATGATGACGAGGGGAAGAAGAGAATGGAACCTGATAAAGAGGGAGTATTGAGATTGGAAGGAGGGTCGAGTGAGGATGATCTAGACTTTATGAACGACCTTTTTCACTGGCAGATCTATCTTGTTGTAGTTAATCAGTTAATTCGTTTGTTAATTTGTCTCAGATATTTTGTAATTGTCGTCTGGAGACAACTTTTCTTTTTGGGGGGGATGATGCCGTCGGTAAATATTGTGTAGCTGACAAGATGTATGTCGTCGGTAGATATTGTGTAGCCGATGGGTCCCTTCGGGAAGGTTCTTTTATGTAGCCGATGGGTCCCTTCGAGAAGGTTCTTGTTATGTAGCCGACGAGTCCCTTCGGGAAGGTTCTTGTTATGTAGCCAATGGGCCCTTCGATAATTGTCATGTAGCCGACAGACCCCTTCGGGAAGGTTCTTCGAAAAGTATTTATACACCCTCTTGGGTCATTGTAAATCATCAGAATCATTTGTATGTAATCCTTTGGCTTATGCGAATAATATAAGAAGTTCTGCTATTATGATCCATTGTCTATATGCATTGATTTCTTTACCCAATATGGTAAATAGTTTTGGTTTGAGTCTGGATGTTTCAAAGTCGTCGAACATCCGATGTTCAACAATTCCAAAAGTCTTAAGGTCCTTTAGTTGGTTTGTTTTCATCCAAGTCCTTTTACAGTATTGTCAAACTTTTCGTACTCTGATAAGTTTGATAACCCTGCAAGTCTGATCTTGAGTCTAGTTTTTAGGTTTTTTCAGTTCAGTCTTCAGAGTGTTCAAACTAGTCTGACATCTCCAAAACCCCACCACATCTAATCATTGGTTGATGTCTAAGTTTTTGATGTTTTGGTGTTTGAAACTCTAAAATAGGGTTTTGGTCCAATTTGTGGTGACGTTATTGTAGGCTTGGGCCTATTTAAATGCGTTCAAGGTCATTTGTATTCATTCGCATCTTCAAGCTCAGAGTCTTTGAGCTTCCAGTGCTTCTAAATTTTGTGCTCCAACATGACCTAGCCCTCTACGTCCTTCTTGCCTTCCTGGTCAACAGCTTTACAGGGTAGTTTGCCTTTGGTTACTAGGATCTTCACTGTTCTTTTTGTTTTTTCAAATCCTTTTCGGTCTATTGTGCCCTAGTTCTAGTTTTGGCTTTTGGCGTGTTTGTAGGCTGATTATGTTGGGCTCCATCTAGCGTCTTAGGGTCTTCGTAGTCATGTTCTTGTTGTTTTTTGGCCATTTGCATGTTTTAGGCAAGTTCTCTAGTTTCTTCAGTTTTCTATCTTCAGAGTCTTCAAATTCCTTGAAGTTCTCGATCTTCAAAAGTCTGGGAACTCTAAAACTGTCCCTTCCTATTTTTCATTCAATTTCACAGATTCCTCATACATTTTGGAGTTTCGAAGTTTGAAAGCTTGAGAACTCCAAAGATCTTGTTCTAGTGTTTACGTCCCAAGGTCTTCAAACATTCAAAATTGGTGGTCTGCCAACTTTGACACCCCCATTGCCTCCAAACTCCACTCCAATTTGCCCATATCCCCTTAAATCAGCTAAGTCCACTACAGTTTCAGACTTGTTAGACTTTCGATGTCTAATAAATCCACAAACTCCGCCATTCCAAAATACATCTTCCGCAAATCAAAATGCCAAGTGAACAAGGCCTTCGAACTTTTCGTCTAGTCAGACTTCAACAAGTCCGACATATCCAAAAGTCCAAAGTTTGACCCACATAACCCAAAACTCGTATTTTCTTAAAATCTTCACACTTTTGGTCTTTTTGCAGTTTGTCATTTCTTCACACTCCATAACTCTGACATGTTCAAATTTTGTCTTCTTGCTCTTTTGAGTCAGTGTCGTCAGTTGCATCTTAGTGTTTAAGGTCTTTAAGTTAGTTTTGATTAGTTTCTTAGTATTCATATAGTATAATTTGATGCTTTCAATAAAAATTGCTCAGGATCGTCTATCGTGCAAGTTAGCCTAAATTGATCAAGTACAAATACCAAGGAAACATGGTTGCTTCAAGGTTGGGTTATTGACATTCCAAGATCTAGGACACTAAGTTGGGGAACCATGATTGGGATGACTTTCTGTAACAATGTCTCAAGCCATGGGACAGATCTGAGATGTGTAGGGTCTTGGTAGGTTTTGTTATTGCAGCTACGCATCCAATGGCAGTGCAATCATTTGATCTCATCATGAAACTTGCACATCATTACGTGCTTAATGAGAAGGTGGTGAAGAACTCAATAAGAGGAGTTGTATTGGACCTCAAGCCAGAGGTCATAGATGTGTTCCATATCTCCAAAGTGGACACCTTCTACAAGATCACATTGGAAAGCGGAAATAAGTGGTTGCTCGAGAATATAGATTCAGCCTTCAAATTGATTATAGAGAAGTATCTGACTGAGATGGCTCCATGGGCTCAATTAGATAAGGTAGATATGAGCAGGGCTACATGGTTGTAGGTATTGGATACGTTGTTGTACTACTAAGCAAAGTGGTGGGTCTACCATCAACAAGAGCATTTAAACCTTGGATAGTTCATTTCATAAAGAAGATTAGGAGTTGCAAGAACAAGATTGACTAGGCTACCATCATAAGTGACTGCATCCATGATCAGTTGCAGGTAGTGAAAGATGACCCTAAATTCTATATGACTTCATATGTTGTTTACTTATTGGTCGCGAGAGCAAAATATCTAGGTTTGACCAAACATGGGTCTATTCAAGACAATCAATCATGGCCCCAAATGGTGTACCTACAGCTTGTTAAGAAGAAACTAAAGGGGTGAAATATTGAGTTCAGAATTGTGAATAAATCCTTTATCTTCATAGGCATCTATTACATTGAGGGTGATTATGCCAAAAGGCTACCGATTGAAGTTGTTGCTCAAGTAAGCCAAATCAAAGCATTCTATATTCAGTTCCACACCTTGACACAAATCCGAGTGTCGAGGTGTACCATTAACCCAAAGAAGTTGTCGAGGCACCCTTCTGATAAGCTGGTGCTTCTAGAGATTGGCAAGCAGTTAGAGAGTGCCTATGACATCACTAAGGAGAAGAAGAAACATTGTTGGGACTTTCCCATCTCCATCGGTGCATGCACTATTATGAATATTAAGGCTCTTAGGACTTTCAATGTTGAATGGGAGGAATATTCGTTTGGAGGACTTTAAACTCATCTGCCCCATGTATGATCCTATTGGATTTTTTAGCAAGATCAAAGGAAAGGGATACATGGATGAGCCTCAGCTTGAGGATCATTAGATCAATTGTGTGGATGATTAAGAAGTTCGTATTCAACTACTACCACATGAATTTTGGTGCTAGCAAAATGTGCTTTGTAGATTGACATTCTTGCATGTGCCTAGGATAGGGATTCAAATAATGTATTTGATCCCTTGTATAACAAAGATGAGGTTTTCAAACGAGCAGTGGAGAATGTGGCGCTTGCTTCTTTAGAAAACGATGATATATATCACAAAGCAAGTCATTTCTCAAATCTTACCCTCAACTAGAACTCCAAGCCTTTCAAGATGGATCTAGTATTGGAGGGTAAGTGCAGAAAGATAAATATCCCTACATGGAATCCCACTGCTCTGTTGAGACCAAAGACACTATATGAGCACCCAAGGTCAATATGTTATAAGGTTAGCACCAAGGACAAAAAGGAAAGGGAAAGAAACATCAGCCTCCCTCCGAAGAGGAGGTGCAGAAAGAAGAGAAGGAAGCTCCTGTAGCTCCAAAGAAGTTCACGACAGTAAGTGCAAAAGGACTCTTTACTTTTGTATATACATCTACCTCGGGTACAAGTACTAAAGAATAGGGGCCCGAGAAGATGAAGAAAGGCAAGTTGTACAAATAGAAGAGATCTAATACAATGTATTCCCCATATATAGGTAACTTCCTAGAAGAGGAAGAGGAAGAAGATGAACAGAAGACCCCTTTGGTTAATAGGACATGACAAGTTTTTTCTCTAAAGACCGCTAGAAGGAAGAAGCAATAGGCTTTGACTCCCCCTCAAAGACCAGGAGATACCATCTAGGTGGATGAGTCAACAAAGGGAGAAAAGAAGGTTGGAGAGGAATTGGGTTCCAATGTATTTGATATTGTTGTAAATTTTTATTTCCTTCCTCCACCTCCCATTGTATTCCACAACCCTAACTTTGTTTGAACCACCAAGGCAACCACACAAAGTACTCAACAACCGATAGAGAAACAAAGGATGGATAAGCCTGCAAAAGCAATGATAACACCACAATAAAACCAAGAGAAAATGTTTGTTAACCCCTCTCAGGACGCAAGTACTAAAGTTTTCTAAGAGCTTGAGAAGGGGGTTACCAAGGAGAGACAACAAGATCAAAGGGAAGCCCTTGAGGAAGGGGAGATATGGAAAGAACAAGTAATGAAGGAGCCTAAGGGCGATGACTCCCAGTAGGTAATTGAGGATCGGCCTCACAAAGTTATTCCTCTTCCTACTGTGGTGTCTTTGGTACAGTTGTTGATGGCCACTCCTATGGTTAGAGTTATAGCAAAAAAAACACCAAAAAGGGTGAGACCCTAAGAAGAAGAAGAAAGATGCATCAGCTCATACACAGAAGTCATCAAAGCAATAGGCTCCAAAAAGTCATATGGACAAAGCTCTACTATCTCTGCCAAGGCAAGAGTAGAATGTCCCTAAGAGAAAGGAAGAGAAACAGGTAGGGACCGCAAAGAGATGCTCCCTCTACCAATAAGGACATGCTAATCTCCTACGAACTTTTGACCAACAAAGCTTGTCTGCTTATCTAAGGCAATCAAACCAAGGAAGAGGACATATAAAACCGACAAGGATTTGGACATGTTCACAGTAGGACACTCCTTCAAATAGGCAGAGTCCAATAAAGAAGCAAATAGAATATCTTATGCCACACATGATGTTGGTAAATGGAAGGCTTAGGTTGCAATTCCTCCAGCACAAGAAGACATTGAAGAACTTACACCACAATTATATGATTGAAGAAATGGACTTGGGATAACCAACCCAAGAAGGTGGGAAGGCATTAGTGGCCATGGGCTTAAAGCATCTACTCATATGTATAGACCAAGATAAAACCCAAATACATGAATTGAGGAAGTGGAATAAGGCTTTGAGAGATTTTTTGCAAAGATGGTGGTCCCATTGACCCTAATAACCTTAAGGCCACATTACAAGTTGTGCTTGAATAGCGAGTCAATTTGAATATTCTTTCTGATTCTATTTTAAATACACGTGGACAATGTGTTGATTCCCAAAACCGTAGATTGGAAATCCAAGAGCTTGCCAATTCTCCAACAAGATCCCGCAATCAGTTCTAGCCAACGAACGAGAATCACCTTGATTCCCTTGCACTTCAAGCTCTGTTAAACCTAAGCGGGTAGACCTTCTCCTCGAACCTAATCACCGGATTCAAGGCTTTTCTATAGTGAATTTAACCTTTAGTGAGTTCTTCGGTTGGCAAAGTCCTCAAGCTCAATCAAAATGAAACTGAATACTGAGTATTTGAAATGATTGAAGGTTTAAACAATGGATTTGAGGTTTGTAAGAAGTTATAGATTTTCTAGCTTCAAATATAAATCTAATACTTCAATTATAAAAGACTAGCGTTTTAGCTTATTTGGGCAACAGAGTCAACTAAAATGAAGATTATAACGTACAACTTTATAATGTTCTATGCACAAAAACTATAAACAATTTAGTAATCAAGACACGATGGATCAAATATATATAAGCAATTCTAAACTAGTCCAGATTGCACTTTAACTCCTAAGGTCGGTGAGACAGACTAGACACAGATTAGAAAACAATTATATATTTCACAATATCTGTGATGGTCAAGTTTAAAATGGCATAGATGACCTTGTCCACTTACCTAACATAAATTGTTTACAGAATTCTTTTTAAATAATTATAAAAGACAAATCAACTGCAGTTTAATTCTCCATGCCTTCAAATTATTCATTAAAATATAATAAATTTATTTATTTTACAAAGTCATATTTAAGCTCCTTATTCTTCCTTACAAGTGAATGAAAAAATACTTCTTGTCAAAAAAAACATTTGTTCTTTTTCTCAATATGTCTTCCTCTTTTTATGTCATATATAATATAATAAATATGACCTCCTATTTGAATGGATGCATCTCTTCGTGACCGATATTTGATAAAAAATTTGAATTAATGACTTTATTCACATGGGTTCGCAACTTTATTTGTTTGCTAAAAACCGCTCACCTTTTAATGCTTCGCAATGTCAACTGCTGGGAACATATGATAGTCTTTATAAAGTTAAAGATTTAATGGAGTGAGCGATTGAAGACAAGGGAAATTTTCCGCGCGAGTACTGGTATATATTCGTCGCACTCTACTCCTCCCGCATTTCTCCACAACGACGACTCACCTGGCTAGTTCGGTTCTCTCCGTGCTGTGCCCATCATACTGTATATATTGTCGTTATATTCGTCGCACTCTACTCCTCCCGCATTTCTCCACAACGACGATACACCTGGCTAGTTCGGTTCTCTCCATACTGTGCCCATCATACTGTATATATTGTCGTTATGTGCTAAGATATCTGACCGTAGAGCTTTCTCTATTCTATTCACCGATACTTGCCATCTTTATTTGAACGATGACCTGTATTTCTCTTTACACGTTTGATTATTGTTGCAGCTTGATACAGCTGTTGCGGCATGAGACAAATTTATCTTCAATTTTATCGGGCATCTTCTCATTCATTTCCGTCTTTGTCCCATCGATTCAATTCACTATTTATTCCATACTCGCTTTATCAAAACTTCCTCAAAACAAAGGGCCAGCCCTCCATACTCATTCAATATTGTTTGCTTGTTCGGTGGACTTTTATCATTTTAAATATCTGCCATTCATAGATTCAATAACCTTTTACGGGCCCATCTTGTTGCATGTTCGTTGATTGGAAGGAGCGTTGCCTTGTACATATCAAAGAGTGAAATTACTTCCCGCATGTGGACTATGAGAATCCTCGATTGCTGGTAGAAACCCTTAAACAACATTCTTGCGTTCAATAGAATTGCATCCGATCCCTTGTAATAATCGGTGTATAATGCTAACAATGTCACGTTGTTGTGAATTAAGCCAAACGATCTCAGATTCAAGCGAATCTCAGTTTCCCTATATAGTATGTATCCTCCCTTACATATGGCATCTGGTCTTCTCTTCTCGTTATTTATTCGTACAGAACTACTTCAAAACTCCATACATCACTCTAGGAGCTGCAAATCCCACTGTGCCTACAACCGGTGTCGTCACATGGCTATTTCCCATTGCAAGTCCTTGCCTAGCCAGTCCACAATCTGACAATTTTGGATGGAGAATATTAGATGTCGCTAGGTTTCCGAAAAATATATCTTTAGCAGCAGTAATATTGAACTTTGTTTATTGAATGGCAACCTTCAGAGCACGTATGATACCAATTTACTGGCACTTTATTGTTTCAGCTTAAATTATGCAACCAAACATTCAGAATGTGCTTGTCATCCTTCTTTGCATAGGAACATTGTTTTCATGATGTTGTCATTCTTAAATCTTCTTTGAATTAGCAGCCTCGTTGGAATCTTGCAGGGATGTATTGTTTACATCTAAAATTGAACCGTCGTTGTTGCTGTATAATTGTCACTGTTGTAGACATTGTCTCTCTCATTTAAATCAGTGCATACTTTTGGATTCCCATTAAAATATATAGGCAATAACTTTGAAAGAACCATACTTGTATGAATTCGACTTTCTGCTTAACCATCAACATGTCATTTCTATTTATACTAGTGTATATGCTGATAGTCTCTTTTATCATATGTGTTGATAGTGAAACATTCATCATAGACTCTCGACACTTCTATTGACTTCAATCAATATATATATATATATATATATCCTTAATGCCTTTGACTGTTAGACATTTAAGACAATAATCTCATCACTTATGAGCAAGTCACACTTGAACAAAATTCAGGTCTGAAGTCCTTCGTTGCCACAGCTAACTTATGAAATGTGAATGTTTGAACAACATGATGTTTCTCATCTTTGCGAACCTCACCCTTTTCTATTAACTAAAGATTTAGATTAAAAGGTTCATAAATGGAGACCCAAAAATAGGGCTCCATCACAATGGAAGGTCAATTTCACAGCCTCTAGAGAAGAGTGTGTCATAACAATTTTTTGGTTACATCATTCCATTATAGAGAATAAAAAGGTGCTGAATGCTATGGTGGAAAAAATGAACAGTTTGCGGGATCAAGCACATACTTGGGAGGCAACCAGATCCGACTAGAGGATAATAAGGAATCTAAGCTTCTAGAAGCTGTTCAACTTATATCAAAGAATTGAGCTCGATAAGTTTGATGGGTGGCTCGTGACCATACATGCTGCAACAGTTGAGCTTTTTCAGATGTTCAGTTACAGAGAAGAGGTGAGAGGGGAGGCAGTGAAATGGATATCTGGGGGAGATAACTTTTTCAACAAAGTTAGTCTCAAATATATCAAGATGATCAAAGGACTCAGTTCTACCTAGTAGAGAAAGTGATTTGGCAGTTTAAAGGGACATTTGAAGCTGTGAACAATAAGGAGGACCTCTAATAGGAATTTATTCAGAAGTCCGTGAAAGATAGATGAGCTTGAGGAATTGGCATTGCGTATAAGGAAGTTTTGGAAGAAACAACAAAGGAGGATCAAATATCTACTGATTTGAGATGTCCAAGAAGTCACTGAGATTATTGATAGGTTTCATGCCAAACACCCAGACATCCTTCCAAAGGAATGAGTCAAAAAACCCAAAATGCAAAAATGCAAATCTATGGACTTGGAAAATTTTGCAGTTCAGAATTTCGGAGTTTTCGAACATCCAAAACTCCAAAAACTCCGAAAAGTGATCAGCACTCAAGGAATTTTGGCAGCCAGAATTTTAGAGCTGGAGTAAAGCTCCAACAATTTCGGCCAGTAATGTGTTTTCGTGTTTTTTATGCCAGTTCTAGTTTTGGAGGTCTTCTATGTGGATTTTTGGATAAGATTGCATGTCTTGGGAGTATCTACTAGTTGCATATCATGAGACTTCCATGGACACGAATTCAGCAATAAAGATAAAGTGAAAATCAAAGTCAAGTTGAAGACCTGTTTTTGTTGCACTTCATTCCTTTTAGTTTTATAGAGCTCTATTAAGATGTAATGACTACGTGCACAATAAAGATGGATAAAAATCTCTGCATAATAGTTAGCAACTAGTTTAGGAGTAATTGTGAATAGAAGTTTATGTATTTGCATTGTAATTTGAATTTAATGCATGGTCAAAACCCTAGCTACAGGTTTCTTAGTTTAGGAGTTGAGGCATTATAAAAGCAAGATTGTATAATGTAATTAAGGTCAGCAATTTTCATAATAAATTTTATACAATTAGTGCTTCACTTGTGGTGTGATATTTCTACTATTTGTGTGAATTTATAAATTATGCGTTGTCGATTTATGGATTCAAAGAGTCAATTGTTTTATTATGATTAATCTCTGCTATCATTAGATTTTCTAGAGTTTGTTAATGCTGCAATTTATTTGTTGTGAAAAATCATAGGGAAGACATTTATGATAATATCTGAGATAATATTATATTAAGAGACTTGTGTCATGTTAACAGTCATGCATTTGGAAACATGAAGCCTTATATTTGGAAATTGAAGAGACCTTCGGATGTAATATGAAAAGTATCTCATTTCAATTTATATATGTGATTGCTTAGTGAAATGATACACAATATCAAGGAAAGCATTGTACTTGAATATTTATTATCAATAAAAGTGACATTTTTTAGGTGTGGATGGGTTTATCCCTCTGGATTGGATGGTTTTCCTAAGATAAATGTCTTGTGCCTTTTGTACCTATTTTTGTTCTCCCTTATTGTTGTTCTCATTATTCCTAAGCAAAACTTAAATATGGTATCAAAGCCAGGCTACATAACAGCAATAAAGGTCTCTTGTTTTTTAATTCATTCAGATTGCTTGAATATCTATGAGCAATTTTTGAAGTGATAAGGAAAAGTTGTCACTAAGCTTGGTTCAATCCCTGGTCCTCCGAGATGACAAAGACCACTAGAATTCTCTACATAAGGTCGTCCTTTCCTTTCCCAAGTAGCCTAAACGGAGGAGCTTGAGCCGGAAACTGAGTTAGCGCCTGGGAATGTTGGAGATTTCTCATATTTGGTGTTCATGTCATCAAAAGAAAGTCATTAAAGACGAGCTCAGAGTGCTTGAACTAGCCTAGGATGTGAGCATAGAGTTTTGTGAGGATTTAATCAATGGTTGTCTCATTTAATCGTGGCCTGGCATGGCTTCCCGTGAGCCTATTTGGCTTCCATTTCCTCATTTGATGGATGCTTGCCCTCAGCAGCTCCATGAATTTGTAACTCTAAGCATAACCCTCTTTAAGGTTGAAAATATTTTATCAAGTAACGGAAGCCCTATTTCTTACCCGCATAAGTCCTTGCTTGGTGTTTGCATTATTAGGGAATTTGTCAACAATATGGAGAAGTTCTCCAGAATTTTGGCAAGTCATGACTTTACTAGTTTTGCAAATAGGGTTTATGTTTGGAGAAGGGTCAATTATAAGCTTTGGCTCCAATGGGATGGCTTGAACCCTACACCTTCCACTGCCTTTAAGAGTTGCAGCTTCCTTGCCTGGATCTATTGAATGCCTCGACAGACTTGAATTTATGTGCAGATGTAAATGGGGAATATATATATATATATATATATATATATATATATATATATATATGTTTTGGTAATTAGTTCTAGGGGATGGCATTGTGATGCAAGTGGCATTCTGGCACAATGATGTGTCTACTAGAGAATTGTGGCAACAAGTGTTGCATCATAAAAGGCTACCTCAAGATCAAAGATTGGGAAGATATCCTACGCTACATCAACACCCACTACAATGCCCCCAAGTCAACCAAGGTTGTGAAGCAATGTCATGACAAGGTAGAGAACCTGAAGTGGAGGTACAAGCTCATGAAGTGCTATGTGTTATCATACTTAACTTGGAGAGTGTGTGCTGATGCATGCTCAGGATTCAGACATGCCTCCATTCGTAGCAAGAATATAGAAAATCAAAGGCAATAGTGAGAGTAGTAAGAGGAAGAATGTTGAGGTGCATATTCGTTGGTATTAGTGGTCAAAGGAAACGATCAAGGGTCGGAAGCAATTTCATGACTTGAACGAGATGTTCCTCTCTAATCATTATGATGTGTGTTGAGGAAGCAGTTTCGCAACTTTCAAGAATTACATAAAGCTGGAATCTGTGTTGAGGATTATGCTTCTACTGTAGGCTTCATTCTTGATAGGGTTGTCGTCGTTCCAGAGAGTTCTACGGTTTGGGCGTAGAGATAAAATATTGGAAAACAGAAAGCAAGAGGAAGGAGGATAAGCCACCCGAGGAAGGGGGGTGGTTGTGCAAATGACTGCACAGAAAAGTTGCAGAGGGAGATATTGAGTCAATCACTAACAAGCTTGAAGCATTGCAAGTACATCGAGGCCAAATCCAAGGAAAGGAAGTCGCTTTTGTTTTCATGATGGCATTGAGAAGATTGTAATGGACAAGATATTGTTTTCTATTGTTTTATAGAGGTCTTCATCCTCTGCAAGTTTTGTCCATAGTTCTAACGTGGACAAGAAGGATTCAAATTGGGAATAGTATCTATATAACAAGAGGTTGTTAATGGCAATGAGGAAAACTGCATGAGTTCAGAAGAAAACTAAACTACAAAGGGATGGTAATTAGCTTTTGAAATAACAGGAAATAGTGTACGCTTTTAGCATTGATCTCTATATTTGATTGCAAGACACATCAAGATGCGATGAGATGATGAGAGATTCATTAACATGAGGACATTGCTTGTAGTCACGAGACTTAATTGATGATACATTTCTTCATTAAAGGAAGAAGATCATATATTGGAAATGATCTTCAAAGGGAGAATTTTCAGCTTCGGAGGGAGGTTATGTGGCATAGGGAGATGTCTTGGCAAGCTTATGTGGCACTATAATTGCTTCTTGTTTGGTCAAATTGGAACCAGCTATCTTATTATGGTGGTCAAAGTTGTCTCTACTGAGAGGGAGTCTCTGTTGAGAGAGAATCTCAGCCAATCTTATACATGATGTTAATGAATTCTTTGCTCTGAAATAGAAGTTTGAGGTGAGATCTTTAGTCAACGAGTTATTTTCTAAGAGGGAAAAGTTTGAGGTGAAATCTCTTGACAATGAGTTCTTCCTTGTGATAGAAGTTCGAGGTGAAATACCTTTATTAATGAGTTCTTTCTGTGAGAGAAGTTTGAAGCGAAATTTCTTGTTCCACCCTCTGTGAGTAGGTATGGTGTATCCACCCTCTACGATGAGGCATGGTAGAAATGCATTCATCTACGAGACAAGTCTGAGGTGAAAGCCCTCATTCCACCCTCTATGATGAATCATGGAGGAAGCCATATGTGTGACTCCGTGACTTTAATTTTATGCTGCTATGATGAGCAGTGTTATGCTGAGATAACATCTTTTAAAGAGAATCTATGTGATGACAATTTATCATTAACATCTTTGGTTGTAGCTATGCGTGCCTGCCATACTAAAGATCTCTCTCTTGTTAAGAGAGAGTTGAATATTTTAGTTGTGATAGAGATCTTTATCTTTGATTTTTCAATATATTGAAATTGAGATTATACCTTTATATTGTGTTTACAATTGAGGAAGATATCTATGATAAGATTTGAGATAATATTATTTTAAGAGACATGTCATGCAAAGAGTCATGCATTTGGAAACACGAAGAGTCTTGTTTTTGGAAATTGAAGAGAACTTAGGGTGTAATATGAAGAGTCTCTCATTTCAGTTTATATACATGCAATTTCTTAGTGTCATGATGCACAACATCAAGTGAAAAGCATTGTACTTGAATATTTATTATCAATAAAAGTGACATTTTTTTGGTTGGTTGGACTTTTCCCTCTAGATTGAAGGGTTTTCCTAGGATATATGTCTAGTGTCTTTTGTACCTTTTTTGTTCTTCTTTATTGTTGTTTATCATTATTTCTAGGCAAAACTTTAATACTCGTTATCCTAATCTATTTGTGAATTATTTGATATTGGTCACATTTCACTGATAAATCTGCAACATCATAAAAGATAAGAAATACAAAAAAATTGTTATCATTATTATTGCTTACAGCCCTGCAAATTTTACAAACCAGCAAAGGCCTCATTGTGAGTATATACATCAGTCTTCAATTGAGTTATCCAGGTGCTGGACAAACAGCTTAAAGGAACCTTGGGGTTAATTTTATTATCCTTTCAAGAGAGAAATTTGTACCAAATTCTTGTCGTTGTCATTGGGTAAAAACGACACTCAACACTATGGCACCTCATCCTATGGACATATCATTTATCACAGCACTTCCCAATTTTGCACCTATGTTGGATGAGTTGCTTGATTCGCCATGTATACTTTTTCCACAAAGCAGGCACCTCCTCCTGAGGATCTATTTTTACTAACACTAGCTCTGCATATCTCCTCAATTGCTCCTGTGATCCTCTCAATGCACCAAAATCTGATTTTTGAGAGTCTGTTTGATACATACTCCATTACTATCCCCGGTATGATAGTTTCATCTATAGCCTTGTTGGATGCCACTTCAGCACAATTTGAACAGTTCATGGTTGAGGTTACTCACAATAGTTCTACTCCACTTGCCATCCAGACTAAGATGCCACCTATTGTGACTGCGGTTGCACAGGCTGATTTGGTATCCACATTGGTTACCACATCTACAACAAGATCTTATTTCTTGCTTCCTCCTTGACTCAACGCAATCACTCAAAAGAGGAACTCCCACCCGAAGATCATGATTTCAGGTGTGTTACTAATACCAAGGCCCCTAAGAGCAAAAAGGCAAAAATGGTTTTGAGGGTCATGGTTAGCAATGATGAAATCAAGTATGTGGAGGTAGTTGAGCCTCTTGTTGAGAAACCTATGGAAGAAATGCAATCCGCAGATTGCAATTTCACCAGAGTTGAATTTGGTAAACAAACACGTTTGGGTTGTCAACAAGATGCACATGATGCAGTTAACTTACACAAAAGAATGATAAGCTATGGGAGAAAAAGAACAAAAGAAAGGAGGAAAATGCACAGTTGCTAGACATCATAGAGAAGATGAAAGCCTCTTCTGTGTCAGTTGATAAAGAAAAGGTCGTGGATGATTGGTATTGTCACCTAGAATGACTAGGTGTGCACGTGATTCAGGATAGTTACAGGATAGGCATTGGAGAGAAATTTTAGCCAAGTTGAAAGAACTTAATTTTTTCAATTAGTAGCTCAAATTCCTTGTTGCAGATCTTGATGTTTGGAGAAGTATCAAAGAAGTTGAATTAGATGTTTTGTGCAATTGTAAGATCATTTCATTAGTGGAAATGTACTATGATTGATTGCTTCTGATGGTCAACCAGGAACAAGTTCTGCAAGGGTTAGTGGTTGAGAGTAATATAGTGGTTTCAGAACCAAGACAAGATGATCAGTGGATGTTTTCAAGAACTGACATGCAAGGTAGTTGTTGAAAATGGCGAACTTGCTGAAGAAGAGGGTGTTTTGACAATGTTCGCAAGAGTTATTCATCTACAGCTTAAAGTGTACAACTTTGACTTCAGAATGATTGATATACTAACAAACTAAAAGACTTCATTGAATAATCTGCAAAACAAACTGGCAGAGTGTACTAATATTACTTCTGGAAGTGAAAATGTAATCCAGATTGTAACAGTTATTACACAGCATACAGGTGAATCGGATGCAGCAATTGTATGTGTCTCTGCAAAAGTTTGGGAAGTTCCTAGATACTCTGTGAAAATTTCATTCAAGTGGTCCTAGAAACTTACTTTTTATGCTTTCTAGAAATAGGTGTAGTGTTTATGACAGATTGCATGTAGAAGCATAACACTCTATAATTACAAGAAAACATGTACATGTATAGTCGCTCCATGCAATCAAGTTGCAAGTGCATTAGGCATGTAACTTTGAATAAGTCATAGGTAGTTTTTATATAAATCATAGGTAGTCTCTGAACAAGTCAAAGGTAGTTTTTAAATAAGTCAAGGTGGTTGTTCTCTCCACCTTTCTCTCATTGCAAATATTCATCTTTTGATTTTAGGCAAGGAGGCTATGCTTGCAATATTGTATCATTGAAAACTGTGTTTCATGGTGCAATTTTCAAAATTGAATAAGAGAACCAAGACTTTCCAAACTTTGTGTTGCAAGTCTTAAGATTGTATAATGTTTTCTTATGTTGCATTGTTTAATCATTCTTGAGTTCATTATTATACCTTCCCTGTACGAATCATTTGAGTTTTCAGTTTGCCTTTTGAAAGGCTTTGAGCTTTAAAAGGGAAATTGTTATAGTTAATAATGGCTCTAAAATACTAAAAGCTATAGACTTTCAGCTTTAATTTGAGGTGTTATTGTGACAAAAGACACTAGACAAAAGACTTTGTGCCTTACAAGTGTTTTACTAAATGAGAAATTCAAGATAATTGCAAGAGACTTTGGGTTCCTGTTGTTATTTCACCTAGGTTTATAGTTAACTATTGCCTTAGGAGTTGCTCTTATGTTAATAACGAGTCACCAATATTCGTAGTAATAGGACCTTTTAGTTGAATTTGAAAATTGAAATTGTCTGCACAACATTCTTTGAAAAAAGGAATCTATTAAGAGAACTGCCATTTTTGTAATTTTCAATTAAGTTTCTATTGAAGCCACCTACAGAAAGAAGGGAGTCTCCCCTATTTCTGAGAGGAGAGATTTATCTCACGACGCCATTGCCTAAAGTCACAATTTTGAAAGTTGTAGTCTTAGACTTACAAAAAGTTTAGCCAACCAGTTGTATGCCAATCTGAAGAAAATCATTCAACAACAGCATCAAAATAATTGTATCATTACTCACAGGCCATATTTGTGCATATTTTCCAGGTATTTGTATTATTAGTTTATATTCATTCTTGCAAATCAAAAGGGAATGAAATTATTGTGAGTGATTAAAGTCTGAAACTTTTCCATCAGAACTGCATGATTAATGGTGAATTATCTTTATATTTAGTCTTGATTGAATCATTGTTTTCATTACTTTGAGCTCCACTAATTATTTTGTCAGACAATTGCAGAACAATATAAAACATTGTTCTGTGTGGTAAACCTGAAAGTTATTTTCATGCCTACATGTTTGATCAAATGTCGAAACCACGAATTTGTGATTTTTGTTGCAAGTTTGCATCAAATCTAGTAAGGGATATTATAACACTGTCGAAGGCATATTGAATCCTAAAATTTGGTTGTCTGAAATTATTTGAGAACTCCCAAAATCTAGAATCTTTATTATAATTCCTATAAAGCTCAAAGCTATCTCAAACATCTTGGCAATATTTATATAAAATATAGCTTAAAGTATAAGAAAGAAAAGTATACTTTAATATTATATTTTATATAAATCCTCCTACCCTCTGAGCTAAAGACAATCCCTCTAAGCTGAAGAAAATGACTAAGTGTAAACAGCAAAGTAGCAAAGAGGAAATTCTTCTAGGCATGACAGATTCTGCCTGCCCTAGAGGAAACCAAATTCCTGTGGCACCACAAAATTCCACCCCTTGCAAATGCGAATTCCAAGTCCAAGAATGGAAAGCCCAAGAAAGATCTATCTAAAATAAAGTGTTTCAAATGTGAAAAATTTGGACACTATAGATCTAATTGCCCTGAAAATTCCAAACAACAGGCAAATTGTACAAATGTCATTAGAGAAGAGGATACTTATGATCCTGAGAACCGTGTTTTGTATTCCTCTATATCAAATGAAATTTCAAATAAAGCATGGGTAATTGATAGTGGACCTTCTAGACATATAACGGGATACAAAGAAACTCTAGATTCTTTAGCAGAGAAGGTTAACAATGAAGTTACCATTGGTGATAACTCAGCACACTTCGTTGAAGGAATTGGAAATTGTACTTTGAAACTAAAATCAGGAAATATTCTTCTTCTTAAAGGTGTACTCTATGTACCAGGGATTAAAAGAAACCTAATCTCAATTATAGCACTTGAAGATGATGGACACAATGTTGCATTCGTGGATGGAAAAGTATTAACTTGGGCTAAGAACTCTTCCATCAAGAGAGCAAAGTTAATTGGTCAAAGAAAGGGATATTTGAATGAATTGACTACAGAATCTAGTCGATCCATTCAAGCCCTAGTCCACGAAGCTAAAGATTCAAATGAAATATGGCAATCAATCCATTCAAACCCTAGTCCACGAAAGTTTAGATTAGGGCATCTCAATTTTAAAACTTTATCAACTATGGAAAAGATGGTTACTAGATTACCCAAATTAAATAAAGACCACCCTAGTATTTGCAAAAGGTGTGCTCTGAGTAAAAGCACCAGGAGTTCCTTTCATAATAGTACTAGGAAAACAAATAATGTACTAGAATTAATTCATTCAGATTTATGTGGACCTATGTCTATTTTTTCTCTTAAGGATTCTGGTATTATATCTTGTTCATAGATGACTTCTCTAGGAAAACATGGATTTACTTTTTAAAATGCAAGGAATCAGAAGAAATCCTACAAAGATTTAAAAAATTCAAAGCATTAACTGAAAAAAATTTAGGACATAAAATTAAAGTCCTTAGAACTGATAACGGAGGAGAATATGCCTCAAACTTGTTTAAAAGGTTTTGTAAAGAATCAAAAATTAAGAGGGAGTACATTGTTCCTTATAACCTAGAGCAAAACGGGGTAACATAAAGAAAGAATAGGACAATTATAGAAGCTAATAGGGCTATATGATTTTTTACCAAAACCTAGAATATTATCTTTGGGCAAAAGCCTCTTGTACTATTGTATATATTCAAAACAAAAGTCTTCACTCCTATCTTAAAGATAAAACACCTGAAGAAGTATTTACTAGAGTAAAACCCAATATAAGTCATCTTAGAATTTTTGGATGTCTTGTATATATCCATGTTCCAAAAGAAAAGAGAACCAAGTTAGAACCCTCTGGGAGGAAAGGTATTTTTGTAGGGTATAGTGAAACTTCTAAAGCATATAGGATTTTCATACCTAGACAGAAAACTATTGAACTTGGCAGAGATGTAATCTTGGAAGAACATTTTGCATTCAAAAGAGTCATAAGTTCTGATAAACCTTCTCCTATATCTAGTTCTAAAAGAAATAATGAATCTAGGTCCCAGAGGGAGAACTTAGAAGAAATCAAAGATGAAATTCGAAATATGAACCTTGAAGAAAATTCAAAGAACAAACCACTTTGGGCCATTAAAATAGTTGAAGAGGCTCAAGACTTTGCTGCACCTTCCGAAACAGTCAGAGAAAGCAAAAGACCTAAAAGGTTCTCTGGTTATACAGCTAACATAAGTGATTTATCCAAAACAGAGCCAACCAATCCCTCTGACGCTATTAAACATACAGCTCGGAAAGAAGCTATGACAAAAGAATACCAATCTATCATGAAAAATAATGTTTGGGAAATTGTTCCAAGACCCAAAGGAAAATTTGTTGTTTCTTCCAAGTGGATATTTAAAATAAAGCATGTTGTTGATGGTGGTATTGAGAAGTATAAAGCCAGATTTGTAACCAGTGGATTTTCTTAGAAAGAAGGGATTGATTATGAAGAAACATTTGCTCCTGTTGCCAGATATACCTCCGTAAGAGCAATCTTAGTAATTGCCGCATCAAAGGGATGGAAGGTACATTAGATAGATGTGAAAACAACATTCGTAAATGGAAAGATTTCAAAAGAAGTATATCTGGAGCAACCTGAAGGATTTGAAACTTATGATCCTAACGCTTTTGTTTGCAGACTCAAGAAAGCTACCTATGGGCTTAAACAAGCTCCCAGGGCCTAGTACAAAAGAGTTGATAAGCATCTCTAGCTTAGGATTCTCCAAGAATGAAGCTGATCCAAATTTATATTATAAAAGAGATAAAGATGATATGGTAATTCTGATACTGTATGTTGATGATCTACTAATAATAGGTGATGATCATCTCATAAATTAGTGCGAGAAAGATCTAACTAGAGAATTTGAGATGAAAGATTTGGGACTCCTTCATTACTTCCTAGGACTGGAAGTACGGCAAAATTCTGAAAGTATCATACTAAATAAAGGAACGTATACATCAGATATTTTAAAGAAATTTAGAATGTGGAATTGCAAACTTATGTCTTCTCCAATGGAGACTAATCTACATAAACTTAAGGAAGTAGCTGCAGAATCACCATCCATAGATTCTACTCTCTATAGACAGATGATTAGGTCTCTTATGTACTTAGTAAATACAAGACCAGATATTTGCTATGTAATTAATGCCTTAAGTCAGTTTATGTGTGAACCGAAGGAGATTCACCTAGTCTCAGTTAAACACATTATGAAATACTTACAATGCATTCTTGGACTCAAATATGAGAAAGTTGCTTTAGACTTACATGGATTCACTAATTCAGATTGGGGTGGAAGTGTTAAAGACAGGAAAAGTACTTCAAAATGTTGTTTCAGTTTGGGATCAGCAATGATATCTTGGATATGTAAAAAGCAATCTTCAGTAGCACAGAGTTCCACAGAAGCCGAATACATTACAAAAGCAATGGCCTCCCGAGAAGCAATATAGCTAAGGAACTTACTTGTGGGATTATTTGGGCAAGCTATGAATCCCACGATTATTCATTGTGATAATCAGAGTTCCATCAAGCTCTCAATGAATCCAATTTTCCATGACAAGTCCAAGCATATTGAAATTCCTTACCATTATGTAAGAGATATGGTAGATAGGAATTCTGTAAAATTGGAATACATTTGCATTGCAGATCAAACAGCAGACATACTCACCAAAACTCTATCTAGAGTGAAGATGGAATACTTCAGGAGGAGACTTGGTATGGTTGAGTATTAATCCATTTGTACTCTCTTGATTATTAATAAAATAATTTTATTTTGTCAGGCTATTGACTGTTATGGGCTCCACCATGTGTATTCATTTTTATTCATTATTTTAAGAGGTGACGATCTCTGAAAATAATGAACACTTGTATAAAACATTATGAGAGGTGATGATCTCTTAGATAATGTGCTAAACAGTATAGTTCTACTGTAAAATCTAGATGAGTTCAAGATCATATTGAGATATTGACATTGCTATGTTCATGGGTCACAAATTGGATAAAGGATGAATCTTAGTATTCTCCAAGTTTATCCTGTATTCTGGTATATCTTAAAACTCGAGATCATGTTGTGATATGGAAATACCAGTTTCTATGAAATCATAACTTGGATAAATGAAGAGATTATTCTTCAGATTTATCTTCTATAATATCACTAGTGGCAGCGATTTGTCATATCACAGGTTTATTAATATGACTTTGTATCGTGTGATTCTAAGAAGAGATAAATAGATATAGAGTATTAATTCTTGTTTATTCATCTGTACTGGTGTTGCTAGATATAATATCTCTCTATAGGATTATCAGGTTAAGAGGGAGTGTTAAGAATATTAACCAAGATAAACGTACAAGTCTGATAGTACAGACCATACTTCCTCTTAATAGTAATATATTTCTAATGTTGGCATTTAATGATATATATATCTCTCCTATAGGTGCTAAGTTAGGAAGAAGGGACATAACATTTAGAAAGGATATATAAGTAGGTTGTAAATGCAGATTATAGGACACACAGTTATAGCAGTCTGCTCCTATAAGCATTTTATATCCTGCAATTTATATCTAAGATTCTCTATCACAATTAAAGGTTAAATATTTAGTATTGTATCTACATTATAATAACCACTAATTTCATCAATATTCATACTACTTAGAAGATCATTCTCAGCATATAAGATTGGATTGAAAGTCTGATTAAGAGATAAGGATTTAGCAAAAACTTTACAACAAGAAGTTAGCTACTAGTAGTAGAGTAGGAGAGTAGACTTGATGAAATTGTTGCCATAATGGTATAAAAGTAATTGATGATTCGGTGTTGGTCTTCATGGTGGATTACTTATTGTTGCTTTTAAGTATTGCAGGGTTTCTTCAATTTCTCACTTAGATTAGATTCCATTCCATGCTAGGTAGAAGTAGATGAGTGGAAGATATTGTTGAATAGTATATAATGGTGAAGTTAGTGTCCATACCTTTTGGTACTTGTTGATTGCAAGTAATAGTACAAGGTTAGATCTAAGCCTATATTGCAAGTGTTAAACTTCTACTGGAGATGCTCATTCAAATTATGCCTTCATAGGGTATTTGGATAAGCATTGACAATGTGAAAATCATTCTTGCATCCTTAGAAGCTAGTACCCTCTTATGCCTAGTTGACAGGGTGAAGCAAAGATTGGTTAAAAGCTCACTCCATCATCCACATTCTCTTACATTCTTAGAGTTAGATAGCTTTTATCTCCTTGCAGTTTATTTGAGAAGAAATCAAAGTCAAGTTGATATCTATTTAATGAATAGCGTAAGTGCATTTGTGATAACCAGCTATTACGTCATAAAATTAAGTGAAAGTCCACAATTAAGAAGGAATCTTGAGGTTGTTTCATTTTATTAAACAATTCATCTACAATGTTTAGCATATGAGCATCCTTATTCAAGAGACAGTTGCACATTCTGTGTTTCATCATGGAATACTAAGTCTTCAATTTTGTATGTGTAGTGGAGCAAAACACACATCACAAGTTCCTAATATGTTTATAGATATGACTTTACATAAAGCTCACTGGTAAATTGTATTAGATAGACACAGAAAAAGATGATTTTTCCTTAACATGTTCTCATATCATTCATGGATAGCAACTGGTTGAATTCCACATCTGTAACAGATTGAAATAGAATAAATCCACTAGTGCTCATATTCTGTATCTTCCAGGTATTGTTATTTGATAAATTGATTGCACTTCATATTGACGTTTATTGACCTTATCTATACAATCTGTGTAGTTGATTGGAAAAGAAAATGTTCATATTTCCTTTGAGAACTACTCACTGAACATACATTTTTTGACCATAATTTATATTTTGCAGGTGATTTACCTGTATGTAGTAGTTTGTTCCCCCAACAATGATAGGCAAACACTTGCGAGAAATTATCGAATCAATAATCTGGTAAGAAAAAGCAAGATTTATGAGTCCCACATTTAAATCAACGATGCATGAAAGGGAAAAAGTTTTTCTTTCAAAGATCAGACATTGTAAAGCTATTGAATGATACAGAATAAAATGTATAGTGTATGTTAACTTATAGATCCAATCTGATTCAGAAAATAGTAACTGGAATAACATTCTTATTTTGTATATTTTTTTCTCTGCGTTCAATGAACAAAGAGAAAAATCAAACCAAAGGAAAACACATTGGTTAGCTATTTATTGTCCATGATAGAAAAACAAAGCCTGTACATGAACAAAACATAAACTTACTTTCAGATCATAATAAGAGACTTACAGGGATAGCCATGTCACGGAAGTCCTTAGATGTGAACTCCTTCTTTGGATCTATTGTGCCTAGAAGATGATGAGGTACTCCTAGAAATCACAATTGTCATATTAGTTGGATTTCCAAGAATCAAAAGAATATTGGAAACAAAACAAAAACATGTCTTTAAAAGAACCACTAGATCCAAATTGACCATAATAAAACTTTTAGTTCAAAAGTAAACTGCCCTCTAGATTACTAAATAATAAAAATCATTACAAATAAATATGAAGTAGTACATGTACAATTACATCGTTGTCATCCAAGTTGGGAACATTACAATTTCCCTGGATTCTCACCATTTCAAAGTGCCAATAATTGGAGAGATTCACAACTCCTCAAGCCAAATACTGTTGCAAACACTTGCACAATTCTCTTCATGGAATCAACAAAAAGCAACATCATGGAATGGTTTGACTTTTAGTGTTTTGGCTTTATATAATTATCCAAAACAAGTCTATCTTCAGCTTCATTCCTCTCATAACTTGAAAATGTATTTGCTTTTGATGGAGATTGTATTCATAATTAAATTATAACTTGCTTTGTATTTCTCAAATGAAAAAGACTTTGCTTCCTTTTATTTAATTCATTAAATGTTTGCTTTTCATGTGCTCACGTTGACTTAGGGAACAAATAATAAATAGGCCTCCTTTTGACATTTGACATTTAAATGCACATGACTAAATCATTTGGCCCCATCTTGACAATGAATTGGTCCATTCATCAAAGTGCAATTATAACCTTATTTCATAATGTGTCATAAATGAATAATTATTAATAAAATATTACTTTATTAATAATTAAAACAACATAACTCTATGAATACTCATTATTCTCCACTTCCGTTTGAACAAGGGAGTCAACCAATGCATCCACTACACATCTAATTGCTTTACTAAGAATAGTAAAGGTCCATCTCTAACAATCTCATACTATAATTTGTAAATCTTTGAGCCTAGTCAACTCTAAGGTGCTACAGGTCATCACTGCAACTAAGGCGGATCCAGGTGCACGGCCAATTATAGCAACATGGGCATAACTGACCCTCTTCTAGAGTGGGAATTTGCCTCTGGTTCTACCAACTGAACCAATTGACTTAGCCTACAATGGCCACAAATAGGCTAATCCAAACCACTAACCATGGAGAGATAAAAAGGGGCATTACAACATATCAACTAATTATCATAGTCTTCTATTGTCTTGCCTATACAAGCAAGCACATCCACATTGTATTGTATCTATTGAATCTAGTTGGTTCATTATTGCATCATCAATGAGAATACAGTATGTTCTCGTCTATATCATCTCTGTTGTCTTTGTGTTATGCATTGGCCTCTAGATCTTATGTTGTTGTTGGCAAGCTTTTATCAGAGTTATTATTACATGGTATCAAAGTCATTGGAGCATTATTGTGTACTATATTGAGAGAGATCTTGCATTTGAAGTGGCCATATTCTCATATCTAGGGAACAACATTTATTGGGAGCGCCTTGGACCAAATCGACCTCACCATTGCATCTAGGAGATTGTTTTAGTAAAACTGACTATAAATTTGTCTACATTTAGTGAAAGTTGAATTCAAGGAAAATTTGATTAAGCAGACTGAGTTGCATGGCCAAGACAATCAAAAGCAGTATGATTCTATTTCAAATTTATTCTTTGGGATTATATTAACTATTTTTTCGCACTACTTCAGGCAATTTTTTCCCATAGTGCTTTGAGGAAAAAATTGTGTTTTAGGCTCTTTGAATGCCTGTATACTTTTCCTAGTTTCTTTATTTTATGCGGGCCGACTTACCTATGTACACCCTACTAAAAATTGTACTTGACATCACCTATCATCCACCAACATTGACTCGAACTCATAGCAACCTTAGCAGATCCATCCCTCCTAGTAAAGACCACAAGTTTCGACGACATCTAAGATTTTCCCACCACCTTAGCATCAATTCCTATCACGGTAGGCTCCTACTAAATACCATCAATGGCATCTACATATGCCCCCTATCGATCTCCCCCATGGTCAATGATACACAGCTAACTTCCAAGCAACTTACTTATCCCTTGTATGATCACCAATAAAAAAGAGTAAAAGAAATATGGCACATAGAATGTGGGACCAAAGTCATTGTCACACCAAAGCACATGCAAGAAGTAGGTACACAACATACTAGCCATGTTGAGATCCCAATTGACAGTCAAAGTAACATGTGGATCATAAGACACGTGCAAGAAAAATCAATGATATGAAGCGATCACAGGCTTTTCCACATAGCACACAAAAGGACCGATAGGATTTTGACATGTGTCACACGCGCAAGGAAGCTTTTCCCAATGATGGGTGTTTAGGCATCAACTTTAAGCCTGCAATTTTGTTGTGACAGGTACAAAATTGTCAAGAATTAATAACATCAACACTGTGTCAACAATTTTTGAAAAATTTCAACGCCTCACCATTGACAAATTGATTTGCAAGCGGAGTTTGAGACCCCATAACTTTGGGGTTCTAACTCATTTCTTTTATGCAAGATTCCTAACTTGAAGTAGAATTTCATGCACTTCACTCCTATGCAGGTATTTTTTAATTTTGGTGGACAGATTTTTCAAAATTTGCAATTTTTAATAAGTGCACCTGTCTAATCCTTGATTTTGCAACTTGCGGCGCTTTGTTTGGGCTCACACAGACACATATTCAAGTGTTGTTCTTTCGAAAGTGCATAATTTTTTGTCTTCTCATTTTTGCTATTATATACTCATTGTGAGTGAACATATCACATTCAACATTGGTCCATTTTGGGCCTATATTGGCACTTGTGGTAGTAAGGATATTTGATGGATATTGTTCATTGTTTATTTTAGTTCGCTATAGCCTTATTTTTGCAGTTGTAATCACTGCAATCAGAAGTCCACTTTGCCTTGTTTCACAGGTGGCAATTATACATGCACTAAGTATAAAGTGTCAAAATAATTATTTTTGTGGGGGTTATTTGATTTGTGTGAATTTCGAGGGTATCTTTGGTGATTTTGCCTCTCTTTGTGTTCTTTTATTTGCATTATGCATTCTAAGTTTCCTCTTTTAGCTCCATATAATTATGTATCATGGAAAATACATGCTTGGAGTGAATTAATGGAGAAAGGATTAACTCGTTACATTGATGTGCTATTGTAGCACCATCTAATTGTCAAGCTGATCCAAATGCTCAAGTTAAATGGTGATACAAGGTTATTAAAATGCCAGCTGAGACCCTTGTTCGGCATGGATGATAAGTCAATTTAAACTGTTAAGACATAAGAAGCATCCCAAAAAAGATCTTTATAATATGTTAAATTGCAAAAGCATCGGAGGCTTCCCACAAGAAGGGATCCTTATCATATTCTTTCCAAAGAAAATCCATTAGAATATTTGTAACATAATTTTTTTTAAACAAAGTCTTCAATGTCAACAAGAATAGACAAGCTTACGCCACCCAAACTAAATCCAGAATCTGTTTCAGGCTGATATTGTAAGGGCTCATATTTGATTTTTTCCGTAGATTTACTTAAATATTTATTTATTCTGATTCATTTGTTTTAGCTGTAAGTAGGTGATATTTTTCACAACATGACAAATTGTATATTGCTATCAGGATTCAACTCTGTAATTTATTGATTCAAACTCATTGACCCATGTTCCACAACTAGTGGTTCACAAGAACCCATCTCTCATGAGATGGAATGGAACACTTAGCACTCATTGCATCTAGGTGATGCTCACAGAGGTTCATAAGGTACGACACTAGCTGAAGGTTTTACAAATGTTGTGGGCTTAACCATGGAGGAAACTCTGTATTTAAGATTGCTCAAGCTGGAGTAGTGCCAGGATGGGTGACCTCCTGGAGAGTCTCGGTGCTTAAACCCTGTGAGTATGAGCATTACCTACATGCAATGAATGTTAAATGTTCCATTCATTCTCATGAGAGATGAGTTCTTGTGAACCACTACTCATGAAACGTGGGTCAATAAGTTTGACTCAAAAAACTACACAATTGAATCCTAATAGTGATATCACAATTTGTTTAGCTTGTCTGAAGTGTTTTCTACTTTACTATTTTAAAATTCATATGTTAATTTTAATTATTTTTTTCCAATACTGGTTACCCTACATTTTCAATATCTGGGAAAAAAAATTACGATCTCCAAAACACATCCCCCTGTCCCTAAAACCTGGAGAAAGGCTGCTTGGTAAAAGAAAAATTGCAATCTCCAAAACACATCCTCCTGTCCATTCTATAATTGATCTGCCTTGTAACTCCTTTTCCACGGCTTCAAGCCGCAAAATATTCACTCTTCATATCTTGCACATAGTACTTAAGATAACACAAGAAAACATTAGAGGAACATGTTAAAAAACTGAATTGTAACTAACTCTACTCTGTGTCAGACTAGTGACCATGGTCAATCTCTCATTACTATTAGGTAATTGACAAAGGTATTGGTTCTGCTACGACGTGACCTAGATGACAAAGGATGAATTGATTTAGAAAAAGTTACAGATTTTTATTTTGAAGCTATATGCAGTTGTAAACATTCCAAGTGGAATCTTATACAACATGCACGGCACCATTATATGGTAATGAAAAAGCAACTCATCACATCTTCTATGACAATGGTAGGATTTCAAGGGAGAAGAATGAAGTAATCAATTGATGAATCCGATTTAAATGCGCACCTTTCCTTTCCTGTAATGGTACTTTGTTGGTCAACACATCCAGACCTTCATAAACCTGCGAGGATTGCATTTGAGTATGATCGACAAGAAGAGGGTGGGACGAGAAGAGAATTGAAATGAATAGAATAGAAAATACTTACTTGCATCGAGTCGGCATTCACGATCTCGGCCGGAAACTGCTGAGCTAAATCAATGGCAAGACGAGACTTACCAACTCCCAAGGCTCCCACAATAACCACAACCTTCGGCTTGCCTTCCCCCATTATACTTGTTGTGCTTCAAATGCTCCCTCCTCTGCTTTTCTCAATTCTTATATTCATGCTGCTCGGCCATTCCCATCACATATGACCAACTTTTGCTTTAAATCAATCTTCCCTGCCACCCAAAATTTTTAATTTGCAAATTTTTAATTAGTGTACCTGTCTAATCCTTGATTTTGCAACTTTCAGCGCTTTGTTTGAGCTCACACAAACACATATTCAAGTGTTGTTCTTTTGAAAGTGCATAATTTTTTGTCTTCTCATTTTTGCTATTAGATAGTCATTGTGAGTGAACATATCACATTCAGCATTGGTCCATTTTGGGTGTATATTGGCATTTGTAGTAGTAAGGATCTTTGATGGATACTGTTCATTGTTTATTTTAGTTCACTATAGCCTTATTTTTGCAGTTGTAATCACTGCAATCAGAAGTCCACTTTGCCTTGTTTCATAGGTGGCAATTGTACATGCACTAAGTATAAAGTGTTAGAATAATTATTTTGGGGGGGGTTATTTGATTGTGTAAATTTCGGGGGTATCTTTGGTGATTTTGCCTCTCTTTGTGTTCTTTTATTTGCATTATGCATTCTAAGTTTCATCTTTTAACTCCATATAATTATGCATCATGGAAAATACATGCTTGGAGTGAATTAATGGAGAAAGGATTAACTCATTACATTGATGTGCTATTGTAGCACCATCTAATTGTCAAGCTGATCCAAATGCTCAAGTTAAATGGATCATAAAAATACTATGGCTCTTGGAGCATTGAGAAAGTATATTTCAATTTGATCTCATTTTTCACATTGATAAGTGTAAAATAGTCAAAGAGGCTTGAGGAAAAATTGCTAATTTGTTTGGCAGAACTGATGAGGTTAGAGGCTATAGATTAGACAATGATCAAACAAACTTAGATCCTAAGAACTTTGATATTATCCAAGGCTATGTAACTTGAGCAAATGGGCTTAGAGCACAACTAAAGGACTGTGGCATTGATAAAAAGGATGCACGATTGGTTTTCAATTTGTTGGACAAGCTTTAACCTGAATATGCAGCCTTTGTCTCTAGTTTCCAAACCCAACAGTTGACTAGTAGTTCATACACTACACCATCTTTTGATGAACTCACATATACGTTGATGCTTGAACAAGAGAAGGGGTTCTCAAGTCTTTTAAGTCGCATGTTTGGTGGCTCGCGAAGGGAAAGGCAAGAACCAGCAGTCATCCAAGCCAAATCCACAAAAGGATAGTGCGCATTCTTCTTCATCCCCTCCGGAGAATAATCCAAGAAAGAGTTGCCTTCTTGTGCATATTGCAAGAAATCAGGGCATGATGAGCACAAATGGGATGTCAACAAATTGATGAGTTGAAGCATCTCATTAAAAAGAATTAGATCAATTTGCCCTCAACACAATCAGGAAGCTCATCAGCTTCTTCTTCACAACAAAGAGGACTCGATAAGGTAAAGGGTCGCACTTTTGGAATAGGAAAAGGAAAAGCTCTTTATGCTGCTATAGGTGATGATTCAGGGAGATGGCTTCTAGATTCAGGGACTTCTCATCATATGGATCTTCACAGTCATGTTCTCTTTATTTGAGCCTTCTTACACGCCACCAATTTTGATGGCCAGATATACATATATGAACATGATTGGGAAAGGAACCATTGATTTTGGGGAGGGTGCCTTCAATGATGTGTTGTGTGTACCTCATTGATTTGTACTCAATTGCTGGCATGAGTCACTATTTTTTTGCAATGAAGTCAACCTTAAAAAAAAAAAATTTTGTGATAACTGATGTTTGCTTTAAATATCGGGGTACAAAAAAATTCCAATACCGTTATTGCAGAGTGTCATCCTGAATTTCTGCTCTAAATTGTTATGTCCTGAATTGATTTTATTTCCAATAGATGATTCTCAATTGATTCCTGATCTTGTGCCCTCCCGATGTAATGGTCTTCCCTCTTATCTCTTTATTTTTGAGAGAGACAACTCTTAAACATTGTTGTCTCTTTAAGAAGTTGGAGTTGCCAATCTTCTTCTTTAATTGCAGGCCACTGATAATCATTAATAATCTCAACTGGCCCCTTGAGAATAATTACACTTTTCATAGTCTTGGTCGGACCCCTTTGAATTGCTATTAATTTCACTGCCTAGACTTATTTATAAGGTCAGCCCTTTTAAGTCTTGTTACTATCACACAATTTTATTATAAATAAAGGCTGTGATCAGTTTTTACTAAGTGCCGCTAACCCTAGTTTGGCAGTGGCACATACACACTCTAAAAATGCTCTAGCAATATTTCTTTTGCAAGGGCTTTATCAATGATTTGCATGTACCATTGATATATAAAGGGGCTGTTTGGGCTTGCTTAGAGCTACAATGTGCATTATCATGATTAAGTGTCCTTGGAATGCCTTAGGTTCCCTCATCTTATATCTAAGGCATAGAAACCTAAACATATAATGTCAATCTGAACTCTGAAATGCTAGAATCATAATCCTGAAATTTTGCTTTGTCCAAATCTGAAGAGCTCCTCCAAAACTATTTCTTTTGTATAACTCCACAAGATTTCAAACTACTTGCAAACATTCTATATATTATAATTATTTAGGAAAGGCATATTTTATGAACATTAAATGTCAATATATAAAATTGTGGACTTATACCTAAAAGTTTGATTATTAATATAACTTCTTGGACTTTTCAGCCCCTTGTGTATCATTATCCATCTTTGCCTCATGTCACCAGCCATAGATTGTGAAGCACAATTGCCTTGCTTTATCACTTGGACCAAGCTGACTTCAGGAACCATGGCCAATGACCTTGGCATTATTTAAATTTGACATAAGGCTCGATACCCTATTTATACTTTAATCCCAAAAAGGTCATATTTGAAGAAACAAACAACTGAATCATCTCGGCATGTGAGAAATACACCAGGCCTAGATTAGCTCTCTAGATGCTTCCTTAAGTGGAAAAAAGAAAAGAACTTTTCCCTCATCAAATTCAATAGGATAGGAATTATAGACTTGTTAAGGGTTTGCCGCAAACGAATATTAGGGTCATAGGAACAAGGACTCACCTGACTCATAAGGCTCCATATCCCTTTCTAGAGTTTAAACCAAAGCCTTCAAACCTTGCAACATGGAAGCTCTACTCGACGGGGGGGCTATACTACATTAACACATTCTCCAAAAGCATCTCTATTGTGTCCACCTCTGACATGTTTCTCATTTATGTTGATCAGCGTGTTACCTAATTTAGACTATTCCTTATCGTATTGCAATACATATTGTCAAAGCACCATGCTTATTGCCTTGTGTCTCTTAAATTTGTTTTATTGCTTGCATTATCATTTACACATTTTAACTGCTTGCTACAAACTCAATGCATTCATTGGTACCTTTGAGAGTACACATAGAGAAACCTTCTTTCCTTGTTAGATTTAGTATTGTCCTTAACTTTGTGCATACAATTGCCACCTAAGATGCGATGCAACAATTTTTTGACAATTCAACAAAGCCCTTTCTACGATGACCAAGTTTAGTAAGCACTATGGATGGTATTCCTAAAGTAATTTTGGTAGTGTCAGAAAATAAGTCATGAAATCAGATGCTGAGTTCTTTATGACATTTAAATTCATCCTTTTGATTTGTATTGAGATGTTTTGGTATGTGTAAGTTGAAATTTAAGAACTAATCCATGTCAACCAACTTTCAACCTCTAAGTTGTAATCTACATTAAAGAAATCCAATGTCAAATTGACAATAGTTTTATAAAAACTTTCTTCATTGATGTTAATGACTATACACAAGGCCACAAAGAAAAGATATGAATCAAGAAGCAAAACCAAACCTGACATAAACTGAACATGAAAATTCATCATAACAAATATGATCTGGTCTAAAATCTATTACTCTTAGCCTTTCAATATTAGTTCTCATTTTTCTGATTTTTGAGACAAAAAACTGATTATTTGGATGTCAACGACAGAAAATAACAAGATGTGAAAAGGAAATGTCCTGATAAAAATAGCTAAGCAAGACACCCTTTATAATAGCACATGAAGTAATGAAGAAGATTTCTTCACAAGGTCAAAGGTTTCCCCTGCAACTACTTGCTAGTTCACCCCAGCTTCAACAACACTATGAGGCACACTAATAGGACCAAGCCTTCATGGACCATGCTAGTGGAAGTTACAAAAAACTTTAGGTACACAAGAGAAGATTCCTGATTCTTGGTCTTAAGCTTCAGGTCAAACCAATTCATGTAAGGGTGTTGTGTATGGCCATTTTACTAACTCAGACTATAAGACTCCAAAGTGAAATAAGGATTCTGGCATGACCACGGACTCTGGTCCTTCATAAACTATCTGAACAAATCATTACAGGAACCGAATTTGTGCAGTAAGGATCAAGGGACTAATCACTTTTTAAGTTATTCTTCCAAAGTCAAAAAACTTCTTTCAATTCACAGGTGAGATATCTAACTGGCATATGTAATAATCCCTCACCCAGTTCTATTTTAACAGAACATATTAACTCTGTACCACTATTTCCTGGGAAACCATCACCAGGGCCAAAACTCCCATCCTGAACATCAGGCCATTCTGGGGACAGGGGAAAGACATCCTACCAAACCCCTCCCCCTGATCCCATTTTTTAATGAAATTGTAAAGTCCCTGTATTTGTTTCCTAAAATTGGTGACTTGCTAGCATCTTGGGGGCAGCAAAGAGACCAAAAACAAAAGAAAGAGTGGAAGGCTTTCTGTGAACTTTTTGTGACTGAGATCAAGCCTTCTCAAATAGAGTAGAGAGGAAAGTGAGTAATCTAGGTAGACTTTCCAATTTAATAAAGCTATACAGATAGCACTCACCTGTTGAAATTTACTATATATAATCCCAATCCATTTACACAAGAACTGGGAAGACTCGTTCCTAACACAAGCTCCAGATGAACCAAAATGCAATTAAAAACAAAATGATAAACATCAACTATTTGACATCAATTTTGATACAGAAAAGCAAGAACGTACACAGGAGTGCATCACTAGTTAGAAGCAAGGAATTAGTAATAAAACATGCCGCGATTAATGAAAGTTAGGGAATTGTCGAATGGAAACCAAACTTATGATCTCGTCTTATTGGTGGTGATACAAGGTTATTCAAATGCCAGCTGAGACCCTTGTTCAGCATGGATGATAAGTCAAATTTAAACTGTTAAAACTTAAGACATAAGAAGCATCCCAAAAAAAATTGTTATATGTTAAATTGCAAAAGCATGGGAGGCTTCCCACAATAAGGGATCTTTATCGTATTCTTTCCAGAGAAAATCCATTAGAATATTCGTAACATAATTTTTTTCAAACAAAGTCTTCAATGTCAACAATAATAGACAAGCTTACGCCACCCAAATTGAATTCAGAATCTGTTTCAGGCTGATATTGTAAGGGCTCATATTTGATTTTTTCCGTAGATTTACTTAAATATTTATTTATTTGGATTCATTTGTTTTAGCTGTAAGTAGGTGATATTTTTCACAACATGAGAAATTGTATATTGCTATCAGGATGTTCCACGATTAGTGCTTCACAAGAACCCATCTCTCATGAAATGGAATGGAACACTTAGCACTCATTGTATCTAGGTGATGCTCACAAAGGTTCATAAGGCACGACACTAGCTGAAGGTTTTACAAATGTTGTGGACTTAACCATGGAGGAAACTCTATATTTAAGATTGCTCAAGCTGGAGTAGTGCCGGGATGGGAAACCTCCCGGAAAGTCTCAGTGCTTAAACCCTGTGAGTATGAGCATTACCTACATGCAATGAATGTTAAGTGTTCCATTCATTCTCATGAGAGGTGAGTTCCTGTAAACCACTACTCATGAAACATGGGTCAATAAGTTTGACTCAAAAAACTACACAATTGAATCCTAATAGCGATATCACAATTCTTTTAGCTTGTCTAAAGTGTTTTCTGGTCTAGTATTTCAAAATTCATATGTTAATTTTAATTTTTTTTTCCAATACTGGTTACCCTGCATTTTCAATATCTGGTAAAAGAAAAATTACTATCTCCAAAACACATCCCCCTGTCCCTAAAACCTGGAGAAAGGCTGCTTGGTAAACGAAAAATTGCTATCTCCAAAACACATCCTCCTGTCCATTCTATAATTGATCTGCCTTGTAACTCCTTTTCCACGGCTTCATCTAAAGTCTGAGCCACAAAATATTCACTCTTCACATCTTGCACACAGTACTTAAGATAACACAAGAAAACATTAGAGGAACATGTTAAAAAACTGAATTGTAACTAACTCTGCTCTGTGTCAGACTAGTGACCGTCGTCAATCTCTCATTACTATTAGGTAATTTGACAAAGGTATTAGTTCTGCTACGACGTGACCCAGATGACAAAGGATGAATCGATTTAGAAAAAGATACAGATTTTTATTTTAAAGCTATATGCAGCTGTATACATTCCAAGTGGAATCTTATACAACATTCACGGCACCATTAGATGGTAATGAAAAAGCAACTCATCACATCTTCTATGAGAATGGTGGGATTTCAAGGGAGAAGACTGAAGTAATCAATTGAGAATTCAATTTAAATGCCCACCTTTTCTTTCGTGTAATGGTACTTTGTTGGTCAACACGTCCAGGCCTTCATAAACCTGCGAGGATTGCATTTGAGTATGATAGACAAGAAGAGAGAACAACGAGAAGAGAATTGAAATGAATAGAATAGAAAATACTTACTTGCATCGAGTCGGCATTCACGATCTCGGCCGGAAACTGCTGAGCTAAATCAATGGCAAGACGAGACTTACCAGCTCCCGAGGCGCCCACAATAACCACAACCTTCGGCTTGCCTTCCCCCATTATATTTGCTGTGCTTCAAACCCTCCTCCCTCCTCTGCTTTTCTCAATTCTTATATTCATGCCACTCGGCCATTCCCATCACATACGACCAACTTTTGCCTCGAATCAATCTTCCCTGCCACCCAAAATTCTTAATCAACTCTATTATGGAGATTATAAACGGTCCAGCGAAGGCTCGGCTGTTTTTCTTCCCCTTTTTCAATTTGAAAAAGTATGCATTTGATATTTTATTGGGACAGTGCTAATTATGTAAGTTGCATGGGATGCCCTTTACCATGATGTCTTGGGCCCATATGGAATGATCTATCGCACATGTTCTTGTGAAGGTTGATTTCAATGTTATGATTCATTTTTATCATTTAGATCTGTAGTTGTAGACATGACGTTTTATGATTTATGTGGTCGTAGATTTAAATGTTAAATTTTAATTTTATTTATTATTTTCATTTATCTTTAGAGATTGATTTCAATCTTTTGATTCTTTTTTATCATTTCAGATTAGATGTTTATGTGTGACTTAGATATGACTTGAGTTATTTATGTGGTTGTAGATTTAAATGTTAAACTTTTAATTTCATGCATTATCATCATTTATCTTTAGAGATTAATTTCAATCTTTTGATTGTTTTTTATCATTTTAATTAGATTTTTAGTTATGGTTTTTAATTTGGATTATTTGTGCAGTTTTAACTTTGAATGTCACACTTACATTTTAAAGTCTATTCCTCCAATATTCCCTTGGTAATTATTATAAGTTAACTTAATAGGCATTATATTGATTGGAGCTCTAGATAGTTATATTTGAAGACATGCATTGAACTTTTTAATGAGGACTTAATAATCTATTGAGAATGTATAGAATTTGACTTGTGAAAAGGGATAAGAGTGGTTAGCAACCTTGCTAGAAAATTGCATCACATGTCATCCAAAGTCCCTTTCATGTTTGTGTGTTGCCTCCAAACTTTCACTTATCATAAAGTTTATCGTACTAGGGGTGTATCAAAGGAGAATGTGACCCTCATAATTAAGAAAATTCCCAAAGGTGTTTCTAAATATCACTAATCCTTACAATAAACCCAAATATCATAAATCAAGGTAAGCAAGGCTGTGTTGTTCATATTCATGTGGTATAAACAAAATTCTCTTCAAATCAAATTTGCATGTGGAAAATCAATTCCACATACATCAATGAACTATAGAAAAACATTATTGAGTTCAACATTTTAAGATTATTTGAGTGAAACACAAAAAAAAAAAAAAAAAAAAAGTCTTGGCAAAACAATCTCTAACATGTCTTACAACATATTCTCATTATTCAACTTTATGCAAACCATAATATTGAATTTATTTAATCTAGTATTTATTAGAACTTGCACTAAAATGAGGTGCAATAGTTACACCAATAGTGAAATATACTCTATGTAATATGTTAGAGGGTTGAAGAATTAAAAACCAAATGACATTGGTTGTTGGTAGGAGTTATTCTTATTGTACAATGCAATATTTTTCTTCTAACATTCAAAATGTGAAAGGTCATTTGTAAATGACAAAAAGTAATTTTTGAATCATATGACATATCTTTTGTGCTCTTGTATCATGGTTTTCTATGATTTCTATCATGCATTTTCAATATATTGTCAAGTTTGGGTCATTTATGTCATGGCTTACAAATATTCTCGTTACCATATTGCTACTTGTCTTATATATTCTCTCTCATTTTGATGCTTATTTATCATTCTTTTTCAAAAAATGTGCTTATGCGATGGCATGCTAATAGTTCATGTCAACTCTCCCTATTGAAATCATATTTGAGTTGTGTATGTTTAACCTATCACCATTTTTTGTGGGTTCATATTTTCTCTTCCAAAAATTATATTATTTCTATTACTCTTTTTATCTACATTCCAATTTTTTCCCCTTTTTTTTGTAAGCATGCTCCCTCTTTGCATTTTGTGTGTCTTTAAACACAAATAATAATCTCTTCTTAGTCATGTAAGTGATATTTGCCTATGATTGCCTAGTTTGTCAAATATTTAAAGATTTAACAGGTCTATTACAAATGACAAGAAACCTACTTCTTGTGCTCATATAACACATTCTTTTACAATTTTTTATATGAAATTTTAATATATTTTTAGGGTTGGGTCTCAATTCTTAAGGCTTGTAAAACTTCTTGTTAGCATATCAATTCAACTCTCAAATTTTCTTTTGATTTGCTTGTTATTGTATTGACGTATTTTGATTTTGTCACGACCTACTTTCTAAGTTTTTTAAATGTTTTGTATCCATTTGTTTCCTATATGCGATGAGTACAATACTTTGTGTACGCTTCACAATCTTGTAGTTTATGTGCTTCTATTTATCATGGGGCAGTTTGAGCTTGTTCTAATTTCTTAGTACATATATGGGCAAATATGTCCTCTTTGCAATATAGTAAGCTCAACTTCCTTTTAGCCAAGCAATTTGCATCTATGCAATGTGCTTTCTGACAATTGCTAATTTGGTTTGAATGCTATCATTTAATTCATTGATGAAGAGGATTTGAAAAGAAAGGATGACAAGAGTACCTAGAGAAAGGTTGAGTTATGTGGTGTATAAATGGATCACTAAGACCAAGTAAGACTTTGATGATATAGTGTATTGTTTATCTACTTAAGGCTACAATGAAAGGATACTTAAGCAAAGAAATGTGTCTGCCAAGCCTGACCAAGTAAACAATTTGAGCCGAGCAATTTAGTTAAGGCTAAGCAAAAAGTTAGTTGTGGTCAAGTAAAGCGAAATTCAATATGTGTCGAGCAAAGGAAGTTTAGTATGTGTCGAGCTAAGTTAATATTAGTATGTGTTGAGTGTTAGAAAAATGGTAGTAATGACCGAGTGAAGACTTATTTCATGCGAGCAACCTATTGTTGACTGAGCATCAGAATCATGTTATTGCCAAGCAAACAACATGTTATTGCCAGTCATTTCTTGATTATGTAAAGTGTGTTGAAGATAAGTGTGATGAGCTAGTGGCACAAAATTCTAGATAAACTATTTTGAAACGAATTTGAAGAGGATTGTAAGAGAAGTTTCTAGAAGGGAACAAAACGGAAAAGAGGGTATATTTGATGAATTTGACCTAATCCTAAGATGGTTGATTGTGATGAAGCAACAAAAGACCAAAATTCTCTATATAAGGAGATACCAGGCCAAAAGCAATAGTGTGAAGTGTGTGAGCAAGGTAAGGTATTTCTTCATTTGGTGGCCAAAGAAATGAACCTATAGTTGGCATACTAGGCATGAAAGCTTAAGGAGGTGAAGGCTTGAAGGGTGAACAAGCTACTAGAGATGAAGGGGAATGAATGCCAAGGAGTATGAAGAGATGAATGAGAGATATGTAATCTGCAAGTGAGATGTTTTGTTATTAGATCAAGTCCTACTATTACTTTCTAAAAATTATATAAGTCTAGATAATTCCTTTGGATTAAGGTTGACCTAACAATCATGTGTAAATCCTTTAACCGAGTGACATTCTAATGGAATTTTCTAAAGTCATCTAACAAGACTCACTCCTAATAGGGTGATTGAAATCATTTAATCAAGGTCACATTTAATAGTGTGCATTGTAACATTTAACAAGGTTGGCTCCTCACAGAGCTCACTTCAGAAGAGTGAAAATTGGTAGCATGTTACTAGTGGTTTTTCCCAAATTGGGTTTCCGCGTAAAATCCTTGTGTCAAATTGTGTGATTGAATTTTTGGTATTTCATGTTTACATTTTTGCAAAGTTCATTTGACCTAGGACAATAACATACTAAGGTTTGAGATACTAGATGATCTAATCAATGCAAGCACATGTATTTGTTGAGTACTGAAAAGTCTTATCTATACATTTGGACATTGGATAACTAATTCACCCCCCACCCCCCTCAGTTATTCTAAATTATTCCAACAATTATATCATCTACCCAAGCCAAATTGCCAATAATTTTCCCCTTTTTTCATTGATGACAACATATGGAAAAATTGGCTAAGTCCCAAAAACTCAAAATTTCAAAACTTATAACATCTGTTACATGGCCATTACAAATTTTTCAAAAATTGTGGATCATTATCTTATGATTACCATATTTATATAAGGATACTCCTTGTAACCACCCAAAAATGGTCATCTAGAGTATTAGCCCCTTTTCTAGAAATTTTGCACAATTTATCTATTGTCTATTCTTGATCAAATCATCAAAAATATATTTATTCAACTATAATCTATGGTTTTACCACTTTATCATGTTAGAGAAAAAGGTTAACTTAATTTAATTTATTAAATTACCTTTTCTCCCTTCTTAAGATTTTGCTTTATGCATTTTTTAGCTTTCTCTATTTAATAATTATTTTGTAATTATTAAATAGCTTTCTCCTTTAGGTTACCCTTTGTAACTTATGAGGTTACCCTTTTCGAGTTTTGATCTCCTTGTATAAGGATTGATCTCTTTGTAATTTATAATCTCTTGTTCATCTAAACATACAATTTGTGTGTTTTTAGATCAAACCTTTGCCTCTTCTTGTCTTTTTCTTCTCTATGACAGGTTTCCTACATGCAAATATTCGTGGGCTTTGTAGATTTGATTTGCATATTTTTTCAAATCCTAAGTCTCTTATTTAATTGAAAGAACCTTCTCCCTTTTAAATAAATAAAAAGCCCCACTTCCCACTTATCCTAAGTGTGGACACATAAATCATTATTCCTATTTTAAAAATAAGAGGAAAAGGCATTTTTGTCTACACATGAATGCATAATTCTCTATGTTAGAGGAATCTTCTATTTTTTAAATAACTTTAATTCTCCTCCACACATTTCTTTACCTCTCAAAATTCAACTTTTGATTGTGATTAGTCGATGTGCTTATGTGCATGGATCACTCAAGATGCATTTTCCTCCCTTGATTATGCCTCTTTTACCTCTTAATCCCTACTATCCATTTTTCTTTAAAAGGGAGGGATCTCTCCTCATTCTAAAATCTTAGACTCTAATGCTAACATTATGCTGCAATATTTTTAGGTTATTTTCGAGCTTTGAATACTTGGAGAATTCTTACATTTTGGCATTTTAGCTTAGCTCTCATTCTACTTGCACTATGGTATTAGCTTAGTTTTTCTTTATGCTCATAGTTTATCTCACATAGCTTAACTAGGAAGGATTTTCAATACTCTCATCTTGCTAGTTTAGTTTACATCTTGCATTTATTATAGCTTAGATTTTCATTTGCATTGCATAGCCATTTGAGGATTCTTGGATATTGGCACTCATTGCCTCTAATCTTTGAATCTTTCGTTCTATGGTGCACCTTGCAAGGGTTCAATAGTTTGATTCATTTGAGAGCCACCATCTCATAATCATAGATAGAGAGCTCGAAGAAGTATCTTTAGATGCCTTTTCATGAGTATTCTTGAGTATAATGGTTATAGAAGTGTGACATATTTTATGCACACATTTTTGGGGCTTGAATCAAGTTTCTAGCTCCATTTTCTTTCATTTTAGTTTTGTTTCTTATTTTTTATTTTTTATAGCAGTATATTGTATCTAATCAAGCGGTTTTGTAGGTTTCTCACATTGGTTTTAAGGCTAACCCTTGTGTAGATTCGTTTGAAGGCTAAACCCCTAGTTTTTCAAACATTTGATCATATCTTTTGCATTGCCTAGAGTTTAGATCTGAAATCTTGTTTACAAGTTGAGGATGCATCTAATATGTCTCAGTCCAATTTTTAAATCATTTTGAGTTTATGTGCATTAGATATGGTTTTTTCTTTATTTTTCATAAAAAAATCATTTCTGGTCGCAAATAAGAAATTTTTTGGACAAAATTTACATTTTTGGAAGGTTTTCAAATTCTACAAGGTTCTTTCTTTATCTTTTGAATTGGGAACTCATATTAGGGGCTCAATATCTTGATTTAAAAAAATGGGTATGTTTTGGGAAAATGGGTCCCTAGGGCACAAATGAAGAGATATTGTTGAATTTCTTGCATTTTTGGAAATATCTCTAGTTTTTAGTAGAGGCATATTCTTTTCAATTATATTTTTGAAGCCAAAATACTAGCAAAAAAAAAAATCTTGTTGACTAGGTCAAAAACAAAAAGTAAAAAAGAAAACATTTGTGATTAGTTTGCACTTTTTTTTGCATGTGCTTGATTGGAAGACAAGTTGGATTTTTTAGGCAACTAACCACTTTTTGTTTCAGGTCTTAATTATTTTTTATTCCCTAAACTTATTTTTTATAGGGGTTTCACACTTTCTTTCCAAAACAAAGCAAAATAAAGCATGTCAAAGACCTTGCTTTCTAAAAGGGCTACTAAAATTTGTTTGCAAGGTTGCGCTAGCTTTAAAAAAATTTCATTTTTCATGCTTTCATCTATCTATTGTTCTTTCCTAGTTTAATCTAGATTTTATTTTTTTCATAGGCACATAATTACTTTCTTTACTAAAGCTTGTCACTTGGTAGGAAAGTATGCTCTTCACCTTTAGGTTGAATTGGAAATCTTGACCCATTTGATATGCCAAAGTAGAGTAAGGGGTACATGAAATTTCTTGGCATGTTTTGAGGAAGCATTATGAGCTTGGATTGCATTGGTGTGAGCCCTTATAACCTTGTTTCTTTTTGTTACTCATTTTTGTTTAGTCTAGAATCCTTTAGCGGGCCTGCTCTTGAGAGATCAAGAGGGACAAACCAAGTGGGGACAAATGAACCCAACTCTTCCAACCCTCTATAAACTCAAGGTTGTCAGGGACACAAAACCTTGGTAGACATAGCACTTGTCTTTATTTAGTGGAAGTACTTGTGGGATTATGACAATGAGGAAATCACTAGGTAAGGAGTGCTATAAACAAAAGCCCTTACTAAGAACCTACGATAGAGGCTACCCTTATTTGCCACTTAATATTTTGGTGCAAGGATCGATCCTAGTGAACTACCTGGATCACCCCAAGATTTAACTCACCGTATGTGTTCCTTATTTGTGGGTAACCCATCTATGAAAAATCTAATATCTATAGTGGGAAACCACTTTGTGGGAGGCAAGGGAGCATCAATTTGTGGGACAAGGTATTGAGTAATGAACCATGTCCTTTAGGTAGATATTGTTTGATGTTTTCTCTAATGTGCTAGACCCATGGAAATATTTTGAACATACACATGACGATAGTTTTAGGGTTTTCCTTTTTAGAGCCCACATATGATTCTATCATACAAGGTTTCTTTGTCCCTTGCTTGATTGTTTGAAGACTACTCCATGTGTCACTATCTTGCTTGGAAAAAACTTTCTTTTGAACATAAAAATTTCTATGCTATCAACTATTGTCAAACTTTGTCAACCAAGTCAAAACATCAAGTGAAAATATTTGCTTGTGTTTCTAACCAAGGAGAGTTTCATCATTTGAATTTTCTTTTCTATGTCTCTAATGCTTGAACTTTCTTAAAATGGCTATATGGTCTTATCACTCCTAGTCTTTTCCACCTTCTTGGTCTATGTAATTTCAACTTGAGTTTCTAGTGTTGTAAATTTCTTGGACACTTTGCTTGAAAAATCACTCTTTCATTGCTACCTCTCTTTGACAAGTGAACACTCTAACTCTCTAGTTTGGACAAGAAGTTATCTTGTGTCACCTTATTAGCTTCTTCTAGTCTCCTTCATGCTTGATTTTCTATCTACCACTATGGGCTTCAAACCTTGTGCTACCAAACCTCAACCAAGTCTAGATAATCATGATTTCTTCTATGCCTCTAAAGAGTTTCAAGATCTATACGCTTGATACAAAGGACTAGAAGAAACATACGATCTTTCTTACCTTCATCTCACTAGGTTCATGATAGAAATGAAGTCTAAATTTGAGAAAAGGTTAGAGGAAAGAATGAAATCATCACATGAGCTTCCCTTAAGCTCTCAATATGCACACAAGTCATCTTCTTCAAGATCATATTCTTCCTCTTCTTCTAAGTCTACGCACTCTATCTCTCTAAGATATCAATTGACTTCATTTATTGGGTCTAAAGACCTCCTTAGAGAGCAAGAAATTGATACCTCCTTTGATCCTATGCCAAGCTTTCTTGCTAAACCTATCTTTTATGAAGATATTGATGCATCCTATGCACTTGATGAACAACAACAAGATCCTAGACATACTCTTGAGAGAACTTTTACAGGTAAAAGCACATATTTGTGTCACCATTTAGGATCCCAAAACCTATTTTGGTCATGTTGGTGTTTTAAAACAATACCATTTCAAATTACCTTGATGAGAACAAGATACATCTAGGGGCAGCTACTTCCCATCTTCAACATACTATTTCAAACACTAGGCCAACTATAAGGCTAGACCCTTCTTCTACTTCAAGCTTTGCAAAATCTAGGTGGGTATACCTCAAATTCACTTATATGGTACCAGTGCTAAAACATATTCTTGAATCTAACAAAGTAGATAAAAACCCTAAATCTTCTAACACTTATGCAGAGATCTCAAACATGGAATAGCTAATAACATGGCCTAAGTAATTGATAAGCTAAGTGAGGGCATCCTTTTAGTTCATTCAACATTAAAGGGAAAGATATTTGATTAATGATGTTGATTTCAGCAAAACCCCAAATATGTAGCAGTAAGAACAAGTTGATCATGTAGTTGATCCATGTCTTATCTATTGGGCAATTCCACAAATTAAAAACATACATTAGTGATACCAATAACATATTTCATATATTACAATATCAGATCTGTCCTATCACCTTGTGATTCAAACATCAGTGTTCATAAAGACCTCATTCTCATGAAGTATCCTTCTCAAAATAACCAACAACCTTGTCAAATACATCAAGCATTTACTTGGCCCTTTGTTCCAATAGTAAAATATATTAGACATACAACCTTAAGGGGATGTAAATGGGTCTTAGTTATTTTCTCCTAAACCACATAAGATTGCAGATTACAAAGATAGGAGATGAGAATGAGAATGAAACTAAGGAGATTCTTGCTCATTTGTATTGATTTCTTTGAAACTATACATTCAGATGCATGTAAAACAACTCACAAAACAACTAAATAGATTAGAACTAGCTATATTATCTTCACTATTGATGTTCATGCAAGAGAAAATATGTTGAAGAATATGGTGGAATCACAACTTTGGATCCAACAATGTGGTCTCACAGACAAAAACTGGAACCAACAATGTGGTCTCACACTGAAAACTGCCAACCCTTACAATGGATGAGAAATAGGAGGATATAGAAGAAGAATGGAATCCTAGATCCGATTGAGAAGTGACATGTGTCCACTTAAATCTTCATTCTTTGCTATTGTAAAACATCTCTCCTCTTTCTACCCCTAAATCTGATTTAATTTTCATCATTATTTTGTAACCAACTTGGAAATATCTCTTATGAATGATGAAAACCCTTATGTCACTCAAATATCTAAGATGCATCATGAAATACTAATAAAATTTGGATTTAACTAACTTGAAGGTGACCAAACCCGACCCTAACTACATTTTTATTGCCTTTTACACACATTTAGCTCATCACCATGCTAGAAAACACATTTGAACCTCAATACCTAAATGCAGTTGTAAACTGAGAATTTAGGACAAAACCTCATATAACATAAATAGACAACTTTCTGTGTAGAAACAAACTCCAGAAACAAAAAGTTCGTCTTCTCCCAGTTCTGGCAATATATAATATTGCTATATTTACCCATCAAAAACACCCAAAAACTCATTTTGAAAAACATGCCCCTATTGAAGGTCTTTGGTCTGCAAATCTATTTTTCAAAAATTTAACAGATTCTAAAGTCTAATCTTTAGCTTATATCTTTTTAAATTTAAAAATTGTGGATGAGCTTGTTTTGAAAAATATTTTTAAAAATCAATTTTTAAATATTTATAAATTTTCTCCCTACCCATGAATTTTGGATCAACTGAGTTTGACCACCTATTTGCCACGTGGTAGTATGCCATTGGTCGACATGTGCCACATCATCTACCATCGGGTGCCACATGGTACCCTCCGATTGGCTAACACATCATCGCCACATATCATCTCCCTTTTTGCTCTTCATATCGCCCTATCACTGCCACATCATCTGCTAACTGGACTGCCACTGGACTACCACATCATCGTTGACTAGTGTCTGCTGCCACATGTCAACTAGGCACTTCCCCACATTACAATTAGTAGGCTACTAACAATGCATGTCGGGATGCACCTTCGTGACACATGTCCCCCATGCCATGTCAGCATCTCGTGGTTTGTGCCTCATCTGAAGTCCTCACCACTTGTCAGTTTGTAATTCATCCATGGATCTCCACATCATTGGATGATATCAACATCTTTGGTTTGTATTTTTGTTCAAAATTTTACTTTCCACTTCCTCCAGCCGAGTGGAACCCACACACATGGTTGAGGCTTCAAAAGCCTTGTGTCTTAAAGACACTTAGTTATAGTGTAAAGGTGTATTTAAACACTTGAACAAACTCCAACCCAAAAAATGTGGGATATATCATGTAAGTCTTTTCTCTGCCCATACTACCTCCTCTACACATATGTTGTTGCTCCATGCAAATTCGTAGATGGATGGAGTTAGAATGGGAGGTGGTTTCTCCTATTTTGCAAACTTAAGAAACGTCAAATGCATTTTCCTTCATCCTTTGAGTTTGCACTGGTGAATTTGGAGAGAAGACGAATAGGAGATGACCTATGAGGTGGAGTCTGACCATGCCTAGGAGGAGATCAATGTCAATGTGACAATGATGAGCAAGCTAGACTAGCTAGACTTCCCCTTCATTATGCATTTCATTGTTGGCCCTTTTCATGTGCAGATTCCTCCAACACTGAAGGCACTCTCCATCAACAAAGAAATCTTTTTTTGGTGTAACCTTCCCTACCTTTGTGTCATCGCACATGAACATTTGGCTTTGTTGGCAGATTGAGAGGAAGGTTTAAAACATGACATACATCATCGATACCTTTCACATACTCTGTTAATGTGTGGGATCCATTTGCAACTTTTAATTCCCAAGTTTGGTAAGAGATCCAACGTATTTGATCCATATTCTCTTGATGTGTGGGATCCCTTTACAACTTTTAATTCAATTAGTAGGGATTTGGCTCCTTCAAAATTTGCAAGGGAAACAACAGTCGTTGCAAATACACAAATTGATTGGAAGGAGACTCCAAATGTGCACATTTTGAATGTCAATCTGCCCAAGTATGTAACTTATCCTAGCTTTATTTTATTTTGAAGTTTCAATCTACCATTTTTGTAGTTGCATTTGCAATTTCCTTTTTCCTTTGTAGTTATTTACTTAATAGAGTTTGAATTTGTCATTGATTGTCAGGTCTACAAAAAGAAGAGGTGAAAATAGAAGTTGAGGACAGATGGATCCTGCAGATTAGTGGAAAATTTTGCTCAGAATTGCTTATCATCTTAGCTTGAAGTGGATTCCAATTTCTTCATGGCCACAAGAGTACCGTATGGTAGAGATCCTTTGAAAACTGAGTTGAATTCTTCTCTCCACAACTTAGACTTGAAATTCTTAGTTGCAATCTTCAACTCATTATAAGTGAACATTCTAAGAAAAGAGTCAGATGAATCCTCATGACTCTCAATAGATGTTGTGGTTAGCAAACATACTTCATCACCTTGATACACTTAGGCATTCACTTTAGCTTCATTATTTTCATGCTTTCACTCATCCAGAAATGGATACGTAGTTACAACCTACTTAATCATGTTCATACCTTGTCCTTATAAAACTTACTCTACTTGATGGAATCAGTTGGGCCCCAACGTAGGTCTAGCTAAAAAAAATCATTTTTGAACAACTAACATTACAAACTGGTCCACTGATTTCCTAATAGTAATTTGAAACAAATTCGACCACTGGAAACAATTTTAAAACTCATCTTACATATTTCTGCAACTTCCAACTTTGTGCTAGGAGGTCCTTTGACTGGCTTTAAAAACTGTCAGAAACACATGACTGGACTCTGAAATCAAGCATACTAATTCTTTGTTCTGTATACTTTCATGTTGTCAAATCTTGTCTCATGAAGAATTCTCAGTCAAAAGATATTGACTATCAAAGTTGCCTTTTCAAAATTGCCTGCAAGAAAACATGTCAGAAAATAATAAATTGTGTTCGAAATCGGCTCTAAAAACAAGGCAAACTGACACTTGGGGGCACAAAAATTGGGGAATCGGTTCACTATCATGAGGAGAGTATGAATCTACGATTAAGGCTCATGATGAATAACATGATGCATTTGGAAAATAGTCAAAATGGGCTACTTAGATTTGCAAATTAGAAACATTGGCAGAAAAACATTTTTTGCAAATGGAATGGACCTGGGTAAGTGTGCAAATGGATTCGTCAAGAGTTGTAAACTGGCACACTTAAAAGAATTTTCAAAGTAGAATACAATGGTACAATCCATTCAATCTCACTTATCGCAAATTTAGAGTTATGACATCCTAAACTGGGGTACCAACCAATCTGCCTTTCTTGACACTAGTAAAAAGTTACAAATTGCATTTGGAATCGCGTTCAAAAACTAATCATATAGATTTTTCATAAGCTCAAAATTGAAATGTAGAAAGTATTTGACCTATAAAATGCAATGCAAAAGGAATTTTCTCATTTTGGTCAATTAGATCAAAATTATAACAAGTCAAACAAGGCCTCCTAGAATTTAGAACAATTTGCATCAACATGACAACAATAAATGACCGACTTTGAGGGATTCAAAGACTAGTCAAAACATATCAAAATGACTTGAAATATGAAACATAGGTTCTATGGTATGGACAATAAACACTTCCAAAGTGGTGAGTCATGAAGCATTGCTAAGTACAAGATATTCAAATGCAAACAAAGGTCTCATGTCATTGTTTGACACTAATGCAAAAATGTATATTTAGACATTGCTCAAAACAGGACTTCACAAAATGACTCAGAATGCCATTTTTTCTTCATTGGATGCATAGACATACTGAATGCAAGGTGTTAGAAACATTAAACACCTTTTAGGCCTCAAACAGACAGCCAAGTAAACATGCATTAAAAAGCACTTATAGGGCTTGATTTTTGAATGGTACTCAAAATCAAGGCTTCAATATTGAATCTCAATAGGTCAAATCTCATTTCTCTATCAAAACTCAATTTTTTCAAAAACTAAAAATACCCTTTTATAGATGTCAGATTCAATATCACCATTAGAAAAAAAATTGAGTGTTTTGATTAGTTATAATATATTATAATTTCAAAATATTATAAGTCAATATTGTAATATTTTAGAATATGCTCCCTCAAAAAAGGAAAAGAAATAGCAAATCAAGAACAAGATCCTAGACATACTCTTGAGAGAAATTTTTACTCCCTTGGAAGATTCCTATGATGCCATCTTGCAAACACTTCTTGATAATGAGTGCATCACATTACTAGACAACTCCAAACCTTATGAACCTAAAATTAAACCTCCATGGTGGAGATATGATCACTTTTGTAATTATCATAGAAAATGGGTCATAAAACCAAAGATTGCATTGAGCTGAAACATAAAATCCAAGATATTATTGATGATGGGATTGTTGATACCTCTAATGACTCATGAGATGACGATACTTCTCTTGAGAAAGATAATGTTTATGAACCTATGTCTAGTGATGGTCTCCTTGACACCCCTACTTTTTCCACACTCATGAACCTCTTAAAACTTCATATATTTTCAACATACCTCCATCAAATAAAGAACCTAATGCTTTCTACATTGACTATGTCTATCCTTAAAGGCCACCTCTAAAAGAAACTCAAGCTAATCTTCACTTGGCTGCAAACCTTTTCCATATCACTAAGACTAAAGATCATCAACCTTCATGTGATTCTATGCTTTCTTTGCCTACTCCAAGTAATCCCTCCATCCCCCCTCATGACCCTTTGTCTTTAGATGTGGCTCCATGTTAAGGGGACTCCCAAAAGGCTAAAGATATAAATGTCAAGAAAGATCAAGATCAAGCACCCTTTCATCTCCTTCAAGATGTCACCCCTCCATATTGTATATCTTACCCACCTCCTAAGTATGATGAAGACATCACTTCCACTATTTCCATTAAGCTTATTGAAAATCATGAGAAATTTTTTATGCCTATGCTATCTAAAGAAACATGTCAAGATTAAAGTGTCCCCCCATGTTCTACTTCTCCATATCCAATTTAAAACTATGCTCAAGCTTTAAATGCTCCTATCAAAGATACACATGATTCTATTAATGGCCTTGGTCACAATGCTTTCTCTAAAGATGTTGACATCCCTACTCACTATCCATTTACATCTCCTAAGCCTATCCTTGGTCCTTATCCATCAAAGCTAAATCCTTCAAACCTTCCATCGATATTGGGACCTTATGTTCCTTCATCTCCTACTTCCACTCCTAACTCATCCCATAGCTCTCATATCATACCTCAAGATAAACAAAGACACTCATCCTTGACGAATTTCCATCCATCTATCCATATGAACCATTCATGGCCTTATTCATCCATAAATCCCAAGTCTTTTGGAAGCAATTTGGATGATCCACTTAAGAACAACCACAAGAATCCATTTACAAATGAAGATCACAGTGTCCTATCTAGTTGACATGTGGATACAAAGAAAGAACAATTATTCAAGAGATCACAAAGGTCCACTCCCCAAAGAGGTAAATCAAAGCAAATATGGGTAAATCATCCAAAGGAAAATCTAAAGCTATATGGATTCCCAAGTCTCTCTTGAAAGACTTGAATATTGAAGATAAATCTAAGTTGACATTCAAGCTTCTAAAGGCTTCCACTACATTTTCTTCCAAACATCTTCATCAAAAGCTTCTCAAGGCTTCCACTCCATCTTCTTCTAAAATTCTCTTGCCACCTCATACGTCTAAGCCTCAAGCTATTTAATTCATGATTCCTCCATCATTCCAAAACCTTCCAAGGTGTGTGTCAATGTTGATCTTCCCCACTTTATTACATACCCTTATGTAATATTTTCAAAGCTACACTTACCTATTATCCATACTCATACAATACTCTCAAGGCATGAACTCTTATACTCCAAATACTTATACTACTACCATCTCTCTTCCTTCACCCTATCAACATCTTTGAGCATACTTACTTATCTATGTCTTGGCCTGTCATAATTTATCTTTCCTGTAGGAGTACTATCTAACTTGAAAAGGCTTGACCTATTTCTAAAAATCCAAAAAAAAAATTTAAAAATTAAAATGTTCCTTGTTGAGAATCACTCCTTGTGGCACCTTGGTAGCAAAATTAATGAGAAATAAATTCATTCTATGGTGAAAACCACTTCTTTTGGCACCTTGGATAAGAACCATGATGAAAACCTGGTGAATAGGTGCCATGTGTAATTCTTCCATCTTCCATTTATTCCCTCTTCCTCTTTGATCTTGACAATGTTGAGCTATCCTTGTGTATTGGCTATTTTATCCACCAACTTCTCTATTGTACTTGCTCATTCATTCATAGCCTTCATGTCTAGCTTCATTCCAATTTCTCTATCCCGTCTAGTTGACCCATTAGTCTTGATCACAATAAAGAAAAATATGGTTCTTAGGCCTCTCGAAATGTCTACTCTTTTAGATTACATGCTTTCATGCTATCTTACTTATTGTCTTTCTTTTTGTATCCCATATGTTATCTCTCTTATTGCTTCACTATTTATCCTATATGTTATCTTTCTCATTGCTTCCATTACTTATCCAAAACCTGCTTCATATGGCTATCTTTCCCTAGCTTGGGTACTCTTGTGGAGCCAATCCTTGAGGATTGCATTCACTTGCTTCATATACCTTGCCTATCCATCTCTACTTATTCACCAGCTTGATGCGTAATCATGTCCTACACCTCGCTTAACAATGGAACAAAATGATGTGATCTTGCTTAAGAACTAGTAATCTGTAAATCATTCTAAAAAATCCAAAAAAATCATATATGATACCGAAAAAATCCTTAAAATTATAAAAATTCCTTAAAAAAATCTTGCCAAGTGGTGAAAACCTAGAAATATGGGCTACTTAAGACCCTTGTACTTATGTCTATTAGCATATCGCTTTTCACTCTGAGATTAATCCATTTCACTTCATATTTCCTTTGGGTATTCCTGGTTTGAAGTTGATCCTAGTCTAGGTCTATGGAGGATATGTTGTAATCTATCTAGGGTCTCTTTGTTGCATTGGAATTTCTATTGCAACTCCTACAAATAGCATTTTTCAACACTCCCCTTGACATCGAGTGTTTCTCAACATTTATCAGATACTTTAGATATAGTTTAGGATGTTTCAATACTTGTCATTGGCAGACTCATGTCCTACAAGAGATAGTCATGCAAGAATGTCACGGACTAGATGACTGGGGGCATGGGCATGTTTTCCTTTTATTTTTGTCTGCGAGTGTTCTCTTTGATTTTATCTTAGGTGTCTTAAGAAATTTTCTTTGCCCCATGAACACTTAGGATAAAATCCATTGTGTTTTCTAACCTTTCGAATGGTAGCAATGTTGCAAAACAGTAAGTTAAGAGGTTTATGCTACATCTCGAGTGGAAAGTCTAACTTTTAAGTTGAGATTGTGCAATGGATAAGAGCTTTGAATCATGAGGGCTTGGCTTATGATTTGCAAGGTGATCTTTAAGTTGAAAATTTGCAAAGTGTAACCATGGTGATCAGAAGCCAACTTATTGCTACATCTCATGTAGTCAAAGGTGAAGTAAGTTGAGAGGAAGTGGAAACAACTAGTGGTCACAACATCGTAAGGTTAAGTTATGAGTTAAAGTTTATGGATGTGAAGCCACAAAGAAAGTAATGGTTAGCTCCAAGGTAGTGTTTGCATCATCATGCAGGTTAAGGATGACAAGTTGTTGGCTACATCGAAGTAATGGAGTGACTAAGATAAAGTTTTTGCGACATCACCAGTATGATAAATGTTAAGTTCTAAATTGTGGAGACCCAAAGATGTACGTAAAAGGGAGTTTCACCACTTTGCAAGGCTAAAATGTAAATAAGGATAGCAAGTGGTGATGAGGAGATAAGCATTGATTACACCTTATTAAGGTTCAAGCTATGATAAATTTTAAGGATGAGATGTTGTGATAAAGGTTAAGTAGTTGTTCACAATTAAAAATTATTGGGTCGCTATGGTTAGTGAGATAGTTAGTTGAATGGTTACGAAGTTGCAAGATGATTATGATGATTGAGTTTACTGCTTTGTGGGTTACTTGCAAATAATATAAAGTTGAGTTTCAATGGAGCGATAAGGTATGATTCAATGGTTAGCGCTACATCTGCATGATGTTAAATGTTAAATTCTTAACTAGTGTGATGTCGAGTAGAAGGTTATGAAGTATTTTTTATTGCTTTGCAGGTCTCCATTGTAAACATAATTATATGGTGGCAAAGAAGAGATGAATGAGTAATGCAACATCTCGGGGTGAAGCGGGTGGTTTAACAGATAAGTGGCAAGGAGGTTATGGTAACCATGTCTGGGCTGTCATGACCAAGATTAATGAAGGGCACAGAGCTGTTGAGAAGTGAAGAAAAAGGGTAATTGCCACATCACTACCTTAGGTTTTGAAGGAAAAAAATATAAAACAAAGTGTGTTTCCAAGTTGGCATGGAATGATGAGTTGGAATTACGAGCAACATAAAATTTAAGTCAAGGTAGCTTTTCAAATATTGAAATATTTTGTGTGCATTTTGTTTTAATGCCATTAATTCCAATTTGTAGAAAGGAAATAAAAGGTAAAAGGGACAAGTATTTTGTCACCAATTTCAAAGTGCTTGAAATTACAAAGCCGAATTGAGTTGCAAAGAAAATCTTAGCAAGCAAAGTTTGGTGATATTGTGAGAGATTAAAACAATGGCATAAAAGGAGGGAGAATTGATTGCACATGTTCAAATTGAAGAAGATCTATCAAGTCCTTCAAAGGCCAAGAGTCTTAGACCTTTTGCTGATGAATGGTTACAATTCTCACTAGGTTTGTAAAATTTTGAATCTACAAATGCTCATGCTTTTAAAGACACAAATAGTTTTTGCAGAGATGCAGAGGTGCCAAATAGAAATGGGAATGAATTGTTTTGGTTCTTTTATAACAATAGATTGTGTAAGGTCCCTATATCAAACCCTTGGAATAAGAATTTGGGAAAATTGATTATGCCTAAGGTCTTTTTTGATGTTAATTTTTTAAAGACATTAATCAAAGCATACAATCCTATTAGTCATGCATTCTACAAAAAGGACAAAAGTATACTTTGCACACTGGACAAGGAGACTTTCATTGAGGCTTTTGATTTAGGTGGACCTATGGCATTCCCTATTGATTTGGATAAATTTGATGATGATTTCTAGAAGCACAATAATTTCTACACTAAGAGGGCCATGTTGAGGAATATTCCAAAATCAATGAAGGAATAAAGAGACATACAAAAGAAAGTGGGAGACTATATGTCTCTCAAGTACTTCCAAAGATATCTTCAAAATATAGTCTTTGTTCTGAACAAGGTTTTCAATTGGATGGGACTATGAATGCTTCCACTGAATTTTACATCATGGCATTGAATATTCAAGATCCACATACCAAGATTTGATATGATTTTATCACCTACATAGCAAATTGTATTCACAATGAGATTGTCTCTGCGCAACAAGGAGAATTGGGAAACTTCAAATTTCATCATTATTCTCTACTAATGCATTTAATTTTGTACAAGAATGTGGGGTACATTGACCCAAGTTTCATTGAGAACATAGAAGAACTTGGAGAGAGTTTTCCTATGTAACACTAGACTAGGATATGGCAAAGGTTCTACCCTTACTTAAATTATCTTTCCTTTTATAATGATTTGGTTACCTTGTATTAAATATGTTGGGGGTTATAGTAGAGAGGACTCTTAGAAATATTAGGAAATTTCTTAAACCCTCTATGTTCTTTGATGAAGGAAAATAATTAGGGCATGATTGGGGAAGTATTTTTCTATTGGAAAATTGTACAATCATTAGTGTTTTTGGGTGCCCTCAGCCACCACATCTCATTCCTAGATTTATTCCAAAAAGATTAGGGATTGCTGAATTTTCTTAGCAATTTATATCTACAAATAGGGAGTATTTGGGCCCTATTACTATGAAGGAAACATTCTTGTGTAGAAGTTCCAAGTTTGGAGACTTTGAGATTGGTAAGAATGCAATTGAAGAGACTAATGCATTCCTTAGAAATTTCAAATTGCCAACTGCCCCTGCAAGGACATATGATCCATTTTATGTTTTAAATTAAGGAAAAAAATAGGTTTTGAGGGGACCTAAAATCCCTTACAAAAACAAAATAAAATAAATAAGGATCAACAATTTTTACAAAGACCTAAAACCTGAAGTTCACAACTAAACAAAAGCTAGGTTTTACAAGGACTCGAAACTAGAATAAGTACTAAACATATTTCAAACCTGGGTTTTACAAGGACTTGGAACCTAGAGTTAATACAAGAAAAAAGATGGAAACAATAGAAAAAATAGAAGACTAGAACCAACAACCTGACTAGGGACCAAACACATGCAAACTAGATGCCTTAACCTAACCACATTACTTTGAAGGATATCTTCCGCAGCAAAACTGGGCACCTCAACAACAATTTCTTTGTGCTTTTTCTTGTTTTTTTGTTCGGACCACCCAAAATATTGGCTGCAATAGCATTGGGTGACATGATCTCCTCATTACTTTTTTCCCCTAAACTGGCAGCCGCGGCACATAAACTGGATGTCACCATCTCTATTTTTTTACCACTATCTTTAATTAGTTACCGAAGTCCCATTTCATACTCTTTTAATTTCTTAGGGATATTTCCAACTTGGTTTTCCTATTGGGTTCTCTTGATTTTTTTGATCCAAATCTCTATAGATTTTGTCCATTTTTGTCTTTAGAATAATTATTTCATTGTAGAGCCAAGATTCCACTTGGAGGGAAGCACCCACTTTTAGCTTGGCTTTGTGAAGGAAAGACAACTTCACTAAATTATTTTCATCTCTAACCTCTTTATAAAACATTTTCCCATAATCATTAGTGATTTCCTGGGTTTCCTTAAGATCTTGCTGGTTATTAGTATTTAAACCCTTTTGTTCCATCATCTCCTTTTGATTCTCCTTGTTTAGGCACTGATCTTTAATGACTAGGGCTTTTCCTTCATCATTCTTCTCTATTTTAATGTCCATTAGGCTCTTAATGTCAATATCCATTTTGGTGGGTGTAGCCTATTCACTTTAATTCCCATCATTCTGGCCCAAGGTTTCTGAGATCATTTTTGACTCCAAGTTCCTTTCTTTGCTACTTTCCCCCTCATTCTTAGCCACAAAAATACCCTTACTTCCAGAGTACCCATCTAGATTAGAGCTAAAATCCCTTTGATCCTTTTGATGTTGTTAGGGATTCCCTAAGGCAAATGAGGGGATATAACTTTCCCTTGAGAAAGAAATACTGGGAAGAGGATGTCATTGTAGATTTTCTAGATGCAAATGTATGTAGAGATAAGACATTAAAATGAAGGGAAATAATGAGCTTTGAAGAAGAGATGAAGAGAATTGACCATCTTTTAAGGGTTTCTATCATGAAGAAGGATATTAGCCTAGATTCGATAAGTGTATTGAAAATTTTGATGAGATTATGTCCCAAGTTCCCGAAGAAATAAAAAATAGAGTCAATCCTGAATCTCCCAAGCTTGATATTATACTAGAAGTAGATGATGATGAGGAGCAAATTGAAACCTCAACTTGGGCTCAGAGAGGCAAGAAGAAACAAAAAATGGTCGAGATTCCTCAAAAAGAAAGGGAGAAAGCCTTACAAGTTATGCCAAGGGGTAGTGAGTATTTCAATGCTAGAAGGCAAAGATTTTTTATGGCATAGGCCACTGAGGATGAGTAGAAGGCAAAGAAAATAGAGTTGGAGGATATGATGATAGATGTGTTGTTTAGTGTGGAGGTTGATCAGTTCCCAAGTCAGAGATTGTTAGATTGTGCTGATTGATCAGGGAAGTACGGTACATACTCCATAATTCCTCACCAGGGTTCAAGATTTTTTGGCCCTATTTTATCAAGATTTTGGGCTGACATGTAATTATTAATTATAACCCTAAAGCGATAAAAATACTTGTATAAAAGGGCTTAAGGTTAGAGATTATTTTATAGTGGTAATGTGAAAATTGGTTCTTGTAGCAATATTGAGCTATAAGGGATTACAGATTGTAATTAGGTTGTAATTACTGGATCATAATAATATCATAATTGCTATTTGGTGGACGTAGCCCATGGATTGGGTGAACCACATTAAATCTTGGTGTCTTATGTTCTTTTCTATGTGATCTATTATTTTATGATATTGGTTATATTTGCATGTAATTGTTATTTCTGTCCATGGTTTAATCCTAACAAGATGAAAGGATCAGACAAGCTAGAGAATATATGAAAGATGAAAATTTCATAAAAATGTAAGAGTTTAAAAGCTTCTTTTTCAAAATAAAGAAAAATGAATTGTCATTACAATTAAAGCCAAGTAACTCCGATGAAAAGGTAGCAAAAGTAGTCAAAAGGCTATAGGAGTATGATCTTGAGAGTGAAATCTTACCTATAGAAGATGTAAGAGAGATGATAAAGAGAAGTGGCGCAATCATCTTTCCATGATAGGAAATCATCTCTTTATTTTTGCTTGACCAAATGAGAAGGTAGGAGAAGACAATTTCTTTTGAGGATGTAAATCAACAGGGAGAATTATGAGGGTTTGGTTATAGTATTGATGCACATACCATGACAATATGGAGCTTGGATCCAAAAAATGAAAAGTCAACCCTTATGGAGGTTAGAGATTCCCCTAGTGGAAATGTAATCTTTTGGAATGTTCATTCTACATCTAGTGATCAAATTTATGGACCGATGACTTCAGCATCATTATTGGGAAAGAATAGAACTAATGTGTTGTAGGAACAATTGTATACATCCTTTGAGAGGTATGTCTATGAGGAGGAGATGAAAAAGACATGTTTTAAAACAAAGAAATCTCTAGCTGGAGGATGAGGTAAAATCATTGAAATATACTATTAGGCATTATGTTGAGGTTGAATACAAAGGTGTACAAATAGAGGATTATGTAAAAAATGCAGGTGATATAGCAAGCCAACCTATGGTCATTGATGAGGAAGAGCTAGAATCAAGCAAGGAGACATAAATTAAAACAATGCAAAAAAAATTGATTCATAAGATAAGATCTTTGAATCATTCCTCATAGAATGTACATAGTAGCTAAATTGCTTTGCAGGGAGCTGAGTATCAGTGTTTAGAAGCAATTTCATTATTATCCCCTTTATTCACAATGTGGGGCCCGTATACACCATTCTTTGAAAACCTTGTACCAATGTCGACACAAAAAAAGGAGTTACCCAAGGGAGTAATTATCCTTATTAGAAAATTGATTCATAAAGTTAAATAATTAAATAGTTTTTCTTAGGGAAATTACAATTGATCTAGAATAAAATGAAAACAATTACTATAGGGACTCGCAATCTTGTGCCCAACATCATTGATGAAAATGGAAATGTGAAGGAGTGGTAGGAATGGTCATCCTCTTTTGATGATATTTTAAAATATATATTATTTGTTGCATACTGTAACAATGAGGCATATGTCATGGTAGTATATGATATGATTGATGAATTGTATAAAATAGAATCAGAGATGGGAAAGGTGACTCTATAAGTGAAGGCCATAATAGATGTAAAATGGAATAAATGCTTTGATAAATTGAATACAATCAGAGATGCCACTTGGCTAGACATTGATGTTGATATTACTGTCTGGGAGGTCATAGCTAGTATAAAAGCCTTACCATCTAGAGATAATGACTAAGCAGTTTGGGAAGAAACTAAGGTTATTCATGAGGAGAAATTAGAAATCATAGCTAAATGGAAGAAGAGACAAAATAGAGAAAGGATAGTGATTATAACACATTGTTTAGTTGTACACATGCTCATCTTAGAAACACTTGCAGAAACAAACCTAGACTGTACCTAAAGATTAATTTCCACCTATCAGTTTTGGAATTGATTCTCATCTTCCATCCAAGTACAAAGAATGTTTTGCAAAAGAAAATATCTAATGTCTTTGTATTTAGTTTTGAATCAAATTTTGACAAGTGTCCTCCCATCTGTAGCTTGTTTGTAATCCTTGTCTTATAAAAGTATTTCCAAGATGTGGAGTGAGGGTCTGAATTTTGTTTTCTTTTAGTGATAATGCTATTTTGCAGTTAGTCCAAATTCTTGTGTTAATTTTTTCTATTTCAAATTTGTATTTCAAGAACATGGCAAATGAATGAAATATTGTCAAATCCTAAGTTATATTTTGAGTCTTATATCAAATACATGTATCATTCTCAAGAAGATTAAAACAAAAGGAAGTTACTGAATATTCATGTCCTTATTTTCTGTCTCCATTTTCATGTACTTTTCATTCTAAGGTCAAGTGAACAAAGTCTATTTCATTTAATGCAGCTTGGATAGGTTATATATCAATTCATTATTGCTTTTAATTCAACCAATTAGGTAAATGCTTCTATGAGCTGATATGATTTCTATGTATATGGAAGGGATATCATAAGAATGGGATTTAGGGTTAGAAATTGATATATTTAGTTGTAGGTCAATTAAATGGATCAAAAACTATTGATATGACTATGTGTAACAATGGATAAGACACTGATCATTAGTTAGGATGCAAATTAAAGCAATCATTTAGTAGCACAAATCATTTTAAAACAAATCAATACTTGAAGTATGTAACATAAAATTATATGTTGGTCATTCACTTATTGTGATGGCTTTTTGAGTTTGTAGTTAGCTTCTATAATTCAATATTTGATTTCAATTCCAAGAAGATTAAGAGACCAAATCTCCTCTAAAGGGATATATAGCGTGAAAATATGTAGAAATGTTGAAATCCCTAGGTAAAACTGCCTTGGTTAGAAGAGCCTAAAGTTTAGGAAGCACTATTTATTTGTTAGTTGGTCCAGATCTAAATAGATTTTGTTGAAAATGGGATGTGGCTAATCCCTAGGTATCTTTGTTAGCCAAAAATGCCTTCCCAATAGAAAATTGATTTCAAATGTTGAGCCATCTAATAGTCATACTTTTGAAAATGTTCAAATGTTTCACAAGAATCTATTTTAAAGTTTGGTCATATCTTTATCCTAAGACTCACAATTTTATTTCATGTATTCTTTAGAACATTTCAAAGTTGCAGCTGCATGATTCACATAGTTACAGTAGGTTAAGTGCTAACTCGAGTCAAGGTGGTGAAGGCATGATTGCTTTGTGTTCACGTTATCGTAGAGTTAGCTAGTTCAACCTAATTTAGGGTCCTGATGGGGTGATTGCATTGTTTTCACTTGGTCACAGGGTGAGTTTGATATATTGTGGTTTAAGTTGCAACAGTGTGGTAAGAGCAAAATCTTCAATATTTCAAGGATACATTTCACATCGTTAGATCTTTTAGGTCTATGGCCAGCAGACTATCATAGCATGTAAGAAGGAAGTTATGGTTAGAGTTTCCATCAAGCAATTTCTTTGTTTTTCTTGGTCGCAAGGTTGGAAGGTGAACTTCGGGTCAAAGTGGCAACGATGCGAATGTGGTTACGATCTCGATCTTCATAAAGTCATGGTGGTTAATGAAAATGTCAAGGGCAGGCTACAAAACAACGATAACCAATCCATCATGTTTCACAAGCAAGAACTACTATTAAAGAAAGGTGGTGGTGAAGCTGCGATCATAAGTAGTCAAAGTATGAAGACTTCGTAGAGTGGTAGAATGGTAAAATATATTTGGTCCATGTGGCAAGGCTTGATGGTTAACTCTAGTTAACCAAATAATACAAATCATTTGGTGCACTTATGACAACAGAAGAAGCTCCTTGATGATGGATCTAATCTTTTCAATCTCCTACAACCACTTTCATCATTCTCCAGGTCTAATAAATGTAAAGGATCACTTCATCATTACCTATTGATCCATATATTTAGTCAAAAGTTAATGACCGTTGTCCTTGACCTCTCAGAACTTTTTTTAGTGAACAAGTGAATTGCCAGCATCCAATTTTATATCGGGATTAGATATTTTCTATATTTGAAATAGTGGTTGGGTGTAGTGGTTGTGAAGTGGTTCTTTCAAAAATATCTAATTATGCTTAAGCTATAAAATCACATTTTTTGTAACTTCTCAAGATAGATTATTCTATGTTTTCCTTGGCATGTTTTGCATGTGCATTGTAAATTCCCTTTGCCTCTGAGCCATTGTAACTCTCTATTGTATCTCTTTCAGCCATTAACACATTATGCAAGACTCCTTTGCCTCTGGTTAATGTTCTTGTCTATATTTTGAAATTGTCATGATTGCATCTATTTTTTGCATTTGAATGATATTGAGTGAAGTTTCTTACTATAGCATTCTTTTCTCATATGATCTACATGTGGTTGTTGGAGTAAACAAGGTTTGAATCTATATTCTCTGATGTCATAACTAGTTAACTGTGCATATATGGGTAGAGGTAGGATTGAACACCCTATTTTGGTGCATCACCTCCTTAGACTAGATTAGGTAGTTGCTTTCATGTATTCCTTCTCCCTTTTCTCTTCAAGTGTAGTTTAAGTGCACCTTGATTGCAGAGGAAGCCTACCTTCTCTTGAGACTCAACCTCATAGTTCAAGTCCCACAATTTGGAAGTCATTTCCATGTTTCACAAGGTTGTCCTTAGGTAAAACCTTTGGATAAGGGTTCAAGTTTTTGTGACAATGGTTTTTGGCATGCCTAATGGGACAATACTCAAAATATTTCAAGTTCATTGGTGTCAAGAAGAAAAATTTCAATACATGCTAAGAAGATAGTGTTGTTCTTGGTATTTTCAGGTCTTCAAGAGGCTTGTATTTAAGTACTTGGTGACTCTACTCCATTCCACATCTGGCGTCTAGACCATGTTATTATTATTCATGCCCAAAGCTGAAACAAGGACATCTTTAGAGGTAAGTTCCAATACCAGGAGCTTTCTTTTTCTAATCCTAGGAGAAAGGCTAGGGTATCTCTATCACTAGTTAGGAGTGTATTAGTAACACATACTCCTGTAAGATCTATCTCCACTCCTCCTGTTGTTAGATCTTAGCCTAGAATACCATGTGCTCATATCAATAAATCACTTGCTTAGATGGCTAGAGCTAATGCTTTTGTCACCTTTAATGATGGAAGTCTTCTCTTATTAGCCCAAAGGCATGACATACCCATATCAACTCTTAAAAGTATACCTAAGTTTATTGGTGAAACCTCCATCTACCCCTTAGAACACATCCAAGAGGTTGCAAATGTTTGTAATATATGAAAAATTTCTGAGGATGATGTTGTTGTTAGGCTATGGGCTTCATCTTTGAAGGGGAAAGTGCCACAATGATATAGAGTTTTGCCTTATAACTCTATTGTTGATTAGGATGGGTTAGGAGCAACCTATGCAAGCATTTTGAGCACAAAAGCAATCACCTATTACTTTTAAAACAATTGGCAACTATCAAGAGGGCACCCCATGAATGTATGACTAATTTTAATTATAGATTTTAGAAAACATGGGACAAAATATCTACTACAGTGAAGCCTTCTCCTAGTAATGCATTCTTGTATTATCTCAGAGCCTTCAATAGTGATATTGCTACCACTATACAATCTGTGGGAGGGGACACTCTACCAAATACTTATGAGGTTGTCGTAAGAGTAGAAAATAACTTGATACAAGGAGGGAAGTTGGCTCCAAGGCCCTTAATGCCTTTCTTCCCTGACATGCCCAATCATCAGCCTGATGTAGCCCCTATTCATACTTCCTCTACAAGTCAACCTCTTTTTGTGGTCCCAATAGCCTCCACATCCTCTAATGGAGTCAATAGATTGAGGCCATGATGTAGACACTAATGAAGAATGTGGATAAGAGGATGCAAGATCAAGAAAAGAAGATGGAGGACAATAATACAGTAGTGCAAAATATAGGCAATGAGTTGGTGACTATGAAGAGGCAACAAGCTCAAAATAATAGACCTCTCCAACTCCAAAGTCAAGGTCCCATTCTTGGTGGACCTTTGAACCAGAGTCATGTCTCCTATAATCAAAATAGACCTATGGACCACCCTAGACTACAAACACCAACCTAAATGGGGCTTTAGTCCCTCAAAACAATCTTGGCCAAGATCAAGATTTCTACTCTTCTCATAACTACTCCTATGGATATTGCATGTCTCAAAAGGCAAAATCTTACTTGGTATTAATAGTACTAGAGCGAGTAGTTTTCCAACAACACAATGCTAACCAATAGTTTTTCTTATACATAGGAGATCTCAATCTCTCCCCCATACATCAATCTTCCCCATTAGAGGATATTTTCCCCCACACATGGTGCTTCTCTTTGCAATCTCTCCCCCATAGTACTAAGATGATGTTTTCCTCTCACACTTCTCTCCTCCATTGACATCAATGACAAAGGCTTCATTATGTCAATCATCTACTCCAAGTCTTTAACCAACTCAAGTGTTCAAAGACACTATTAAAAACTAGCTACCAAGAGTCCTAGGTGACTATACTCATCTCAAATACTCCCTCATACATGAAGCATCCATCTAGTCCATTCAAACAATAGTGTTTGTACCACTAGACTAATGTAATCTTTGTATCATCTACTCTGAAGTAGGCAGGGGCATAACCCCAAGCATATCTCTCAAGTACTCAAATGTATCTTTAGGAAAAGGCTTCATGAAAATAATTGCAATCTAATGTTTTGTACTGGCATACATCAATCTAATTTCTTTCTTTGCAACTTTATCTCTCAAAACATGATTCTTAATAGATATATGCTTAGTCTTAGAATGCAATACAAAATTCTTAGACATAATTACTGCACTTATGTTATCACAATGTATGATAATAGGTTCTGAAAATTATATTCCAATATCTTTCAGCATTTGCTTCATCCACATGATCTGATTACTATTATTTGTTGCTGCTATGTACTCTACTTCAATTGTACTCTGTGAAATACAATCTTATTTCTTGCTTAATGCGTCACCACTGTTGCTTTTTCTATCATCCATATTGCATGCCCAATTAACATTAGTATAAACACACAAAGTGAAATCACTTGATCTATCATACCATAATCCATAATCAAGTGTACCCTTCAAATGTATGAATGATGCAGGAGCATCCTGGGTGTAAGGGCAATCTTGCATGACCCAAAAATATTTTATTTTCAGCCTTTTCTATTTTAATAAGGACTATTAGATAGGGTGGTTACTATTTATGGGAACTTACTATTTTTAGTAAGTTTTTCATACAAGCTCAAAATATTCTCATTTTCTACTAGAAGGTTCATTTTAGATTTGTAAGCCTACCATAAAAATCTCATTGCTCAAGCATTAGTATCAAACAAGTTATTACAGATTTTTGATGGAAAAAATTGTAGAAAAAATCTTTAGGCTCACTATTGGAGGCCTCAGAGTGCTTGGATGAGGTTCAAAAAATCGACGAAAGGATGCTAGTGCCCATCTAAGCTTGTAGATTAGGAGCTAGCATTTTTGAAAAGTGGTTATAATAGCCAATCAAAGCAACGGTTCATGAGTTATGACCTTTGGAAGTTGGGCTACCAAAATTTCTAAAATAATTTGTCAAAGATGTATTTGGCTAACTCTACATGTATTGTTAGGGTCTGTCGGCCCTAGGTATTAAGTTTAAGCATCTCGAACCTTCCTGAGCAGCATAAAATTGCCTATTTAAGAAAGGCCTAAAGATTGTCTAGGACAACTCTGGGTGATAGTTCACAACACTATCTTGCAGATTATTATAATGAAGATGCCCATTTGGATTAGCATATTGTAATTGATAATTCTGTAATTTTGCATTTGTGGCAATAATAAGAAGTTCATATTTTGTTTTGGCATTTGCTATTATATCTTCTTTTTTGTTATGAGTTTATGGTATTAAGGTGAGTCCTCTACATCAAGTGGTTTCAGAGCTAGAGTTCTTGAGCATGTGGACAAATCGTCGACTGTGAGGCAGTTCACACCAAGACTGTGGTTTGGGCTGAGCATGTAGACATATCACTGATTGTGAGGCAATTTGCACTAGGGTTTTAGCAGAAGCGCGAAAATGCCTCCACGAAGAGAGCATGGTGGAAGAGCAGTAGGTGTTACACTTCAGGGTTTTTGAGCCCTCCAAACACAAATGCAAGCATTAGAAGAACAAATACATGGAGGAATGAATCTTCCCATAAGAGATGAAAGCGAGGATGAGGATGAAGTAGAAGAAAATGCCAAACTAGAGGTAGTTCTAAACCCAGAGGAAGAGAGGCTTTTTAGGGCCATCTCCAAGATTAGAAAAGGACCTAAGTTTGACATTCCCACATTTTTTGGAAATCTTAACCCAGAAGAGCTGATCGATTGGATCAATGAACTAGAGGAGTTACTTTGAGTATGAAGATATTGAGGATCTAGATAAGGTCAAGTTTGAGAAGGAAAAACTAAAGGGACATGCAAAGATCTGGTGGCAAAAGGTTCAGTTGGAATGAAATAGAAACGGAAAAGACAAAATCACCAGATGGGATTGGATGAAAGCTAAAATGAAGTGATAATTCATTCCTATGGATTATGATCTTGATAGGTTGAAGAAGATACAAGGAATGAAGCAAGTAGGAAAATTTGTTCAAGAGTATACTGAGTTCTACCGAGTTCTCATTAGAATTGACCATGTAGAAGGTAATAAGGAGAAAGTCACATGTTATCTTAATGGGTTAAGGCCTAGCATTTAGGACGAGAAAAGTTTGGTTTGGATGAACAATATTGAGGAGAAACTGAGCAAGAAGTTTGATAATAAGAATAGTGGAAGAGGTCATGGTGGAAGATCTGGCAAATGATCTTATGGAGGTCGTAATGATGATCAAAAGAACAAGGAATAGGCTAGAAGTAGCAACCATAACCAAAGGAGAAATAATTCTAATAATTTCCATGATCTAAACAATAGAGATCAGAGAGGAAGAGGTAGAGGACAAGGATCTGGAAGAGGAGGCTTTCATGGAAAAAGTTTTCACTATGGGGAAGAAGGGCATAGAGCATTTGAATGTACCCAGTGCCAAGGAAGGATAGATCAAAGAATAGAAGGTCAAGCAAGAGTTGCACATGTTGATGAAGATGTTAGATCCTCACATTCTGAAGATGCTAAAAGAGGAGAAGTCCTAGTTAACAGAAGAGTGTTGTTGAGTGGTGAGAATGAACCTGGTCAAAGAAGGAGTTTGTTTCAAACAAGGTGTAGATGTGAAGATAAGTGTTGTGATGTGATCATTAATGGTGGAGGTATTGACAATCTCATGTCAAAAATGATGGTCACCAAGTTGAAGCTAAAGAAATAGAAACATCTGTGTCCATACCATATTGCTTGGATGCAAGATGACCACAAGGTTATGGTTAATGAGCAGTGCTCAGTGAAGTTCAAGATTGGGAGCTACCAGGATGAATTACTATGTGATATCATACCTATGGACATATGTCATATGTTGTTGGGTAGGCCGTGGTAGTTTGATAGGCATGTTGTACATGATGGGCGAGCAAATACCTACACTCTAACTAAGGATGGAGTGAAACATAAGTTAAGGCCATTGAAGGATAAAGAAGAAAAGGTATGTAGTGCTACCAAAATATGTTTTGTTGATGGAAAAGAGTTTCTTAAAGGTATGAAACATAAGCATATGTTTTTTTCTATAATTCCTAAAGATAGTAAAGAAGAAGTAGAGGAGGTAGTTGTAGAAGTTGCAGATATGTTGGAAGAGTTTTCTAATATTGTATTAGATAATGTACCTAATGGATTGCCCTGAATGAGGAAGATTAGTCACCAGATGGATTTGGTTCCAGGAGCCAATTTTCCAAACAAGGTAGCACATAGAATGACACCAGCAAAAAGTGAAGAGTTGAATAGGCAAGTTCATGAGTTGTTGCAGAAGGGGTTGATTCAAGAGAGTCTAAGTCTGTGTGTTGTACCAGTAGTGTTAGCACCAAAGAAGAATGGAGGATGTGCACAGATTCTCATGCTATCAAAAAGATCACTATCAAGTATACATTTCCTTTGCCAATGATGGATGATATTATGGATTGTTTGAGTGGAGCTCAGTATTTCACAAAGATAGATATGAAAAGTGGGTACCATCAGATTCATATCAAAGAAGGTGATGAGTCGAAGACTACTTTCAAGATGAGGGAAGGACTATATGAGTGGTTAGCCATGCCTTTTGGGCTAACCAATGCACTGAGCACTTTGATGAGGCTCATGAATGAGTTATTGAAGGAGTTTCTGGGTAAGTTTTTTATTGTTTACCTAAATGATATATTGATCTTTAGTAAGACATTAGAGGAGCATTTGATTCATATTCGCAAGGTGTTTGAAAAGTTGAGGGAAGAAAAGTTGTTGATAAACCTGAAGAAGTACATTTTTGTAAAGAAAGAGTTGGTGTATCTAAGATTTGTAGTGTCGGAAGAAGGTCTAAAAATGCACCCAAAGAAAGTGAAGGCTATCCTCGAATGACTTAATCCAAGGAGTGAGACAAAGGTAAGATCTTTTCATGGACTCACTACATTTTACAAAAAGTTCATAAGAAGTTTTAGTAGTATTTGTGGACCCTTGACTGAAACAATGAGAGGAGATAAAAAAGAGTTTAAGTGGACTATAGGAGCAGATAAGAGTTATAATTTGTTGAAATAAAAAGTTACTAAGCAACCTATTTTAGTACTTCCTGATTTTAACCAAGTGTTTCAAGTAGATTGGCTAGTGGTATTGCAATAGGAGCTATTTTGAGCCGAGAAGGTAGACCTGTTGCTTATTTTAGTGAGAAGTTGAATGATGCAAAAAGAAAATATTTTGTTTATGATCAAGAGTTTTATGCCATAGTTCAAGAATTGAAGAAGTGGAGACACTATCTTCCTCCCAAGGATTTTTTTTTGTATACTAATCATCAAGTTTTACAATATTTGAATAGTCATGGAAAATTGAACCAAAGACATTTAAAGTGGGTTGAGTTTTTGCAAAGTTATACATTTGTTTTGAAACACAGAAGTGAGAAGTCTAACAAAGTTGTAGATGCTCTTAGTAGAAGATAACTTTTTTTGACAGAAATGCAGATAGAGGTGGTTGGGTTCAAGGAACTTAGTACATTGTATCTAGATGATCTTGATTTTGGTGAAGCATGGAAGGCTTGTACAAAACCTGTTACACTTGACAGGACAAAGTGGTTGGATTTTATGATCCAAGATAATATATTGTTCAAAGGAAGCTAGTTGTGCATTCCAAGAAGTTTAATGAGAGAGAACCTCATCAAGGAGAATCATAGTGGAGGATTGGCTAGACATTTTGGCAAAGATAAAACTATAGCTTTGGTTTCTGAAAATAATTACTGGCCACTATTACAAAAAGATGTGATGATGTTTGTACAAAGTTTCCAAGTATGTTAGATGGCGAAAGGAGTGAAGCAAAATACAAGGTTGTATCAGCCATTACCTATACCAGAGAAGTCATGGGAGCATGTTAGCATGGATTTTGTTCTTGGACTACCAAGGACACATCATGGGCATGACTCTATTTTTGTACTGGTTGATAGGTTTTCAAAGATGGCACATTTTATTCCTTGTAAGAAGACTAGTGATGTTGTTCATGTAGCAGAGTTATTTTTTAGGGAAGTGGTGAGATTACATGGTCTGCCAAAGAGTACCATTTCAAATCAAGATACCAAATTTGTTGGGTATTTTTGGCATACATTGTGGAAGAAGTTGAAGACAGATTTGAAGTTCAATTTATCACATCATCTACAGACTAATGGATAGACAGAAGCTGTAAATTGTAGTTTGGGAAACTTGCTGAGATGTTTGGTTGGAGATAAACCAAAAGGATGGGATATGATTTTTCCATAGGTGGAATTTGCATATAATAATTCTGTCAATAGGAGTACTGGTAAATCACCATTCCAGATTGTATATGGGAGTAGTCCCATAAATGTTTCTAAATTGAGGAAGTTGGATAAGGGAGAGATAAGTAGTGCTGAAGCAAAAGATTTTGCTAAACATTTAAAGAACATCCATGAGGAGGTGAGGAAGCACATCATAAAGATGAATGCACAGTACAAGGCTAAGGAAAATGTGAAAAGGAGATATTAGGAATTTCATATTGGAGATGAAGTCATGGTCCATTTGATAAAGGAGCATTTTCCAATAGGTACATATAATAAGTTGAAGATGAAGAAGTTTGGATCATGCAAGATAGTGAAGAGGCATGATTCTAGAAATGGGTATGAAGTGGAGTTGCCTACTGAATTTAATATTTCACCAGTATTTAATATTTCAAATTTGATAGAGTATTATGAAGGAGGTGATGGAGATGAAGTTGTAGAAGCACAGGGGAGCATTCCATCAGCTAGTTCAGCTACCAAGGAGATTTAGAAGATACTAGACAGTAGTATTGGAAAATGTACCAAAAACAAAACTTATGAGGAATATCTGGTCAAATGGAAAGGAAGACCAATTGAGAATCATCATGGCTAGCAAAGGAGGAGGTCAACCATTTTGGTTTCCCTCTGAACACCTAAGACGTGATAGGGTCACTTCTCAAATTACCCTGGGTGTCTGATGCAGGAGCATCCTGGGTGTAAGGGCAATCTTGCATGACCCAAAAATATTTTATTTTCAGCCTTTTCTATTTTAATAAGGACCAGTAAACAAGGTGGTTACTATTTATGGGAACTTACTATTTTTAGTAAGTTTGTCATACGAGCTCAGAATGTTTTCATTTTCTACAGGAAGGTTCATTTTGGTGTTGTAAGCCTACCATAAAAATCTCATTGCTCTAGCATTAGTATTAGAGAAGTTATTGTAGATTTTCGATGGAAAAATTCATAGAAAAAATCTTTAGACTCATCATTTGAGGCCTTAGAGTGCTCGGATGAGGCGCTAGCGCCATTTTGAGCTTGTAGATTAGGAGCTGGCATTTCTGAAAAGTGCTTATAATAGCCAATCAGAGCAATGATTCATTAGTTATGGCCTTCGAAAGTTGGGCTACCAAAATTTCTAAAATAATTTATCAAAGATGTATTTGGCCAACTCTACATGTATTGTTAGGGTTTTTCGGCCCTAGGTATTAAGTTTAAGCATCTAGAATCTTCCCAAGCAACATAAAACTGCCTATTTAAGAAAGGCCCAAAGATTGTCTAGGATAGCTCTAGGTGATAGTTCACAGCACTATCTTGCATATTATTGTAATGAAGGTGCTCATTTGGGTTAGCATATTGTAATTGAGAATTTTGTAATTCCACATTTATGGCAATAATAAGAAGTTCATATTTTGTTCTCGCATTTGTTGTTGTTTCTTTATTTTTGTTATGAGTTTATGGTATTAAGGGAAGTCCCCTGCATCAATGAATGTCCTTTTCATTGCTGCATAATGATACTCCTTAGGATTAGCCTAAAATCTTGCTACTATCCCAAAGTTACATTTGCTATATCTAGTTTGGTGTGAGTCAGATATTGGTAGCCTCCAATCATTGATCTATACTTCTTCTCAACTATAGGTGTCTCATCTTTGCTAGATAACAAGTGACCAATTGTCATTGGTGTACCAACAGGCTTAGAAATTTCTAAGCCAAATCTTTTCAACAAGTCTTTCAAATAGTTAGCTTGCGATATGAAAATACCATCTATGTTTTACACAATCTATAAACCTAGGAAAAACTTCTTCATCTCACCAATCATACTCATCTCAAATTCATTCTTCATCTCTTCAACAAACTTATCATTTGCCTCATCATTACCTCCAAAGATTATGTCATTAAAAAATATCACTATTATTAACAAACCATTCTCAATTTCTTTCAAATATAAGTTACTATCTATTGTACTTTAGCAAATCCAAGTTTTGTCAAATACTTATCCAATCTTGCATGCTAGGTTTAAGGTGCTTGCTTTAGACCATACAATGCTTTCTTTAATCTACATAATATGTCCTTTTTCTTATGTCAAAGGAAATCCTTCACGCTGCTCAATGCAAACTTCTTCAAGTTCTCCATTTAGAAAGGTTGACTTAACATCCATCTGATACACATTGAACTGCTTACTTGCTGCATAAGCCAAAAAAAATCTCATTGCTTCCATTTTGGCTACATGGGCATATGTTTCCTCATAATCTATTCCTTCCTAATGTGAATAACCTTTTCATACTAGTCTAGCTTTGTTTCTCACAATTTCACCTTGTTCATTCATCTTATTTTTGAATACCCATTTAGTTCCTATAACATTCTTGTCTTTAGGTCTAGGAACAAATTCTCATGTTTTATTCTTCACAATTTTATCTAGTTCCTCCTCCATTGCTTGAATTCAATGATCATATTTGCATGCTTCATTTGCACTCTTAGGTTCTACTAAAGAAATCAGACATAATTCCTCATTTACTCTATTTCTTGTCATCACTCATTTGTCTTTACTTCTAATAATCTACTCTATAGGGTGATTCTTTGTCAAGTTCTTGTTAGGAGTAGGAGTTTCTATCTCAACTCTTATCACTTCTCTTGGTTTTGTTCTTTGTTCTCCCCTTTGCTCAGTAATTTGTACACCATTCTACAAGGCATTGTTAGTTTCAAAGAAAACTTCTACATTCTCATGGTTAATCTTTGGATCAACAATAGTCACCAAAGCTATCTCTTCTATTGCTCTACCTTTCTTAACCAATTCAAGCTCATTATCTTTATCATCATAGTCATCAAAAAGATAATTATTTCTAGTTTTTCTTACTCTCTTAGGACATCTAGACAAAAAAATGACCAAATTCTTTACATGTCTAACAAACAAAAAAATTCATACCTAATGGCTCTCTTTTCATAAGAAGATTAATACCTTCCTTTTGCTTCTTGTCTTCTTTGGATATGGATCTATCTTTACTTGTGCTTCTATTCTTTTGTATGCAACAAAAGGATTCTGGATCTAGAAACTCAATGCTCTGTTCTTTATAAATTTTGATAACTCACCAAGAAGCTCTATCTTCTGGGTGTCGAAATCTCCTCCATCTAACTTAGAACTTTCTTTTCTGAAGTGACTCACCATTGATCTCCCAAAGTTGTTAACCTTTCTCACCAAGGAGCCAATGCTTTGAAACTAATTGTTAGAATGTAAAGTCCACCAATATAACTGAGAGGGGGGGGGGAGTGAATAAGTTATCCAACTATTATCACAATTATCAGGATTATTAATCCTTAACCATATGAGCAATATAAATAGCAACCATAACAAGATACTCATACACAATAACATTTGGTATGTTAACTAGGAAAACCCCAGTGGGGATGATACCCACAAAATAATGTACTAATATAAATATTCCTTGTTAGAGGATTAACCCTATTAGGAGTCTATGAAATACATTAAGTATATATTTGTCCCTGTTAGGAGTCTTTGAATCCCTGTTAGGCAATTCCAACCTTGTTAGGAGTTGTGTCGACCATGTTAGGAGTTGTAGAAGGCAGATGGACCCACTATCCAAACAACTTCAAGGGCAATACCAATGAACTCACTATCCAACTAATCTCTATATTATTCCTTGTAGATTAATAGAAATGAACTATACTTGTACTTCCTCTTCCTCTATCTTGTCAACTAGACTGCTCCACTTCTTTTGATCTTGATACCAGGTCACCAACTTCACATCTAATAGTCCCTTGGATTTCTTACTCGCATTTACCAAATACTCTGCTCTTGTTCACACACTTCACACTTGATACACTTATCAAACAAAAAAAAATCTTTCCTCTATACCATGTCCTTAAAAAAATTCCTTGAGTTGGCCTTGAGGCTTTCCTAATTAATTATAATAGGACCACATTAAGATAATTAATTATTTTTCAATTACACAATATTGTTAGCTCATAGTCTTTACAACTTCTCACACGTGCGACTCTAGACTTTGTGCACTCATTGATGTCATCATCAGACTATCCTCTGTTACTATACAACTTTGCATATCATGATTTCGTCTCATTTAGGAGATACAATCCATTCATCACAAACTGGTTATCAAATATTTGTCTCTGTACTACTCTTTGTAAGTCAAGCATACCTTCTTCATATCTTTGACTAACTTAATGAACACTTAGCCTTGCCATCAGGACATTGTTCCTTAACCACACATCATTGAACATCAAACCTCTATCCGTATGACCTCAATCTCTTTTTGGTACTTTTCCACTCTTCACATAGACCATACTATGTTGGCATCAATGACAAACACAGTCATGAATGCAACATATCAATCATGCTACCAATCTCTACATGCTCTAGCAATGCTTAGGATACTCCCCCAAATGAATACCATTAGTGTTCATGCTAACAATGTATATAAAAACACATATTTATATATTCTTTATTTTATTTTATTTTATTTACTCATATGTGTGTGTGTGTGTGCATTTGCATGTATATATAATGTGTTGGCTCTTCTTTTCTTTTTATTTTTCTATGCCCTCTTTTTCTTAACAATCGAGCACTTTTCTATTCATCTCATTTTATTGCTAGTAATTTATTTCAGTATTGTATTATTGGTTGGTGTATTACATTCACTTGGCGTGAATCCCAAGCTATCTAAAAGGGATAAGCATCATGGAAATTTCATTATGGTTTAGCACTCAAAAGCAATAATGGGATCATTTTGATCTTTTAAGCACTTTCATTTTTATGAGAGATACTAAAGATAATCACAAAGGTCACTTGGTTGGTATTATGTTCTTTCAAGTACTCTTTGATGAAGTTAGTTCTAAGTTGCTTGTCAGATGACTAAATGTTAGTGATATTTAGGCTTAAGTTATTCATAGGTCAATCTGAGCTCTAAATTTTGAAAATGATATTATGGTTATGCTCATTTAAGAATTTTTTGTAAATATTTTTAAAGCAAGGATTTTAATCCTTAAGGGATCATGGCATATAATTCTACCATCCTTTGTTCATCATTTAATTTGGCATCTACATCTTGTCAATGCATACCATGGGTAGACTATATCTATATGGATGTTTTGTCTCAAGAAATATGATAGTTAAATGCATTACAATACGGAAGTAATGACATATATGTATACTTATTATTTGTTTATTTTGTCATGGACTAGTCATAAATAGTTGACTAACATGATAAGAATTTTAGAGCTTCTATGATCGAAGGTAGTAATTATTTTTCAAATGACACATTGCAATCTATTATCAAGCTATATTTTCCACAATTTTTCCACAAGTCAATCCTTTAGGATTGTAAGAATTTGCCTAAGGGAAAAATTCACCCAAGAACTAAGAACTCAAACACAAGCACACAGTAGACCAAAATAGATAGAGTATGATCAGAATGACGATATTCATTCAATAATTGGATACAAGAGTACACTAGGAGTGCCTGAATATAAAGGCCTCAAGAGAGCTTCTAGAATGCATAGAAGTCAGCACTATGATATGTCATACAACCAGGCACATGTCCCCCAGATATGGATTATCCTCCATTAAGCACGGGATTAAGTGCGATGATGTGGGGATAAGCCTACAATGGTGTAGCATGCAAATCAGTGGAGTAGACAACATGTACTAAATGAGGAGTGCAGAAAACTATGTTGTCATCATGACAACTTAGTGAATGATGCATACTCCTGTGTTGTAGACACCATCTGCCTAATTAGAGTTGCGTAACTCTATGAGAGTTCACAAACTCCTAAGTGTCTCACCTAAAATAATAATAAAATAATGCAAAATAATTAAATAATGCATTAACCTAAGTAAAAGTTAAGTAAATGTAATAAGTAAATACTTATTTATACCAACAAGGATGAATACGTGATACTTGAGCTAACAAGGTACCGAGTGTGTGGAAGATGTGGCTTGTTTCTTATACACGAACAAGATTTCCTCTAAGCAAGATTACACATCACATAATTATGGAAAGAAGTAGTAAGAAGTGTGGATACATAGACGAATAGAGGATAAATTAGAGACACAACATTATGATGAATGTAACCGATATATTAAATTCACCCCTAATGTGTAAAAGGGGAATGTAAATTATACAAAAAATTATACCTTTGGTTTACCGATGATGAATGCTACTGACATTAGAATGTAAATGAGGACGAAAAATCCCTCTCCTATACCTTGTGTTTGTAAATATAATGGTTGTAAGATATCAAATTATAGCTCATGATTTTATTTGTTGGGGCAAGACTAGTGATTTTCTCCATCCAAATCTTTCCTACTAGTGCTCCTAGTACAAGTCAGGTTGTATATAGATTTAATGTTAATAAAATTTATTTGGCTACAACTATTTACCTATACTTTTTTCTTTTTGTAAAATTACCTTAGTTGTACTATATCTTATGGTGATGAATTTTAAACTGGCAACAATAATATAAACCAAATTTATCTATAATTAATAATTATAAGTTAAAAACAGTAATAAAATAAAAATAATACTAAAATATCTTTTTCACATTTGCTTTTTCAACATTAACTAATTTTAATATTTTAGATATAATAATATATTTTGGATAAATTAGAGACACAACATTATGATGAATGTAACTAATATATTAAATTTCACCCCTTATGTAGAAAAGGGGAATGCAAATTATACAAATTTTTATACCTTTAGTTTTACGATGATGAATTGCCACTGACATTAAAATGTAAATGAGGACAAAAAAATTCCTCTTCTATACCTTGTGTTTGTAAACATAATGGTTGTAAGATATCAAATTATAGCTCATGATTTTATTTGTTGGGGCAAAACTAGTGATTTTCTCCATCCAAATCTTTCCTACTAGTGCTCCTAGCATGAGTTGAATTGTATATAGATTTAATGTTAATAAAAAATATCTGGCTACAACCATTTACCTATACTTTTTTCTTTTTGTAAAATTATCTTACTTGTACTATATCTTATGGTGATAAATTTTAAACTAACACCAATAATATAAACCAAATTTATCTATAATTAATAATTATAAGTTAAAACAGTAATGAAATAAAAACAATACTAAAATATTTTTTTCACATTTAGTTTTTTACCATTAACTAATTTTAATATTTTAGATATAATAATATATTTTGGTTATAATTATTTGTATAGAATTGATTAAGTATTTATACTATATTATGTATTACAATTATATATTTAAAAAAAATTGTTACTTCTGTGAGCTTCTAGTTTATAGAATTTTAGTAAAAAATTATTATTATTATTATTATATGCATGTGTTAATTTCAATATATGTATATGTTAAGTTCACTTCTCCCAATACTTTTAATTTTAACTTATTTTAAAAAGGTTTTATTTATATCTTCACAATTTCACAACTTAAAACATTTTAGGAATACAATCTTATATCATATGAAGTTAAAACCTAATTTAGGGATAAAAACATTTATACATTTAACCAAGGTTTTATCATATCCCCCTCTTTAAAACTTGCAAGCCAAAACTTTAATAACTTTGAGAAAACCCTACAGTATGAGTAAAATGAAGTTATGGCTTTCTCTTGGAAATTGATGACAACTCAAAAAACCCTAAATATGAAGATATATTTCATCCTGATTTTCACAAGAGATCAAAAATTTAAGATTAGTGAAAATCCAGGCCATTAGTGGCTCTGTCTGGGGATAATGGATAGTTGGTATCCATGTAAGAATCTAAAATTTCTAGAAGAGCAGACCACATACTTGACAAAACTTGACAATATTTAGAGGGAAACACCTGACAAAGCAAGGAAACACACATTACAAACATGAACCATAAGGTTGTACAATATTTACAAAATTTACAAAACCCTAAACTAATGTTCATGGGAAAACCAGTTTCTTAAACATAAGTACTTTTTTCAAGACTTGCCCATGAACTAGAAATTCAAGAATATCTCCTGATAGTTCTTTTATGAAATAGGAATCATCACCCCAATTCTCATGAATAAACTATGGACCTAACCAAATAGGATCAACCTTTCCATGTTTTCACTTTTCTTCTTGCCTAGCATTCCATAATGACACCAAATCTTCTATTTGAAATTTCCTTGCTACTATCTTTTTGTCATATAAGTGCTTTACTTGAATATGAAACTTAGCATTTCTGGCAAAAGCATCTCTCCTGGTCTCATCTAGTTACAGAATATCATCCATCTTGATTTGCATTTCATCAGTGATATCTTCATCATATTGTTGGACAAACTTGTACAACCCACTTAATTTTTTTTTGGGACAATCTAACTTGTATTCCATATACTAGATAAAATGGTACACATCCTATGGCCTTATTTACTATTACCTTGTTAGCCCATAATGTCAATGGTAATTTGCAATCCCAAGCCCTCTTATTTTCATCTAGGATCCTCGTAATGATCTTCAATAAACTTTTATTACTTGATTCTTCTTGTTCATTTCCTTGGGGATGGTGTGGTGATGAAGTGGATCTGGTAATGTTATACTTTTCAAAGAAAGCTTTATATTCTTCAGATCTGAAACACATTGCATTGTCTATGACTATTTTCTTAGGGAAATCAAACCTAACAATGATGTTATTCAAGATAAAATCCATCACTACTTTCCTGGTAGACCTTTTAGAGGGGATTGCTTCCACCCATTTTGTGAAATAGTTAGTTACCACCAGAATCCAAGAATGTCCTCCACTTGATTTATTCTCAATTTCACCTATAAAATCAATTCCCCATTATTGAAATGGTGCTTGCACCTCCACTAATCTTACTTGTAAATTACCAGAGAATTTTAGTTTACTAGAAAACCTTTGACAAGCATCACATTTTCTTACAAACTTATGTGTATCTTTAAAAAGAGTAGGCCACCAAAATCTTATCTAATCACCTTATGAGCTATTTTTTTCTATGTAATGTCCTCCACATACTCCACCATGCATCTCATTCAGAATTATCATTGAATTTTCTTCATCAACACATTTAAGTAACACACCCTCCATATCTCTTCACCATAACTACCCTCTTATAATAACATATCTAATAGATTGCAACTTTAGGGCTCTCTTCTGATTATTATTCATCCTTGGTGGAGATTTAATATACTGTAAGTAAAATATTCTTTCCTTGTACGAATCACAAACATCCATGTCACATAGTCGACTTTTGCAATCATCATCAAGCTAGTTTATTTGGTTTGCTTCAAGATTAGCTTCTACCATCAACTTAGCAAGTCCCTGTCCTCTTACCAACTTGGTAATTTGGATATCCATGTTAAATTCTTGGATCCTATTAATCCAGTTGCATCTTCTCCTGAGACTTCTTGTTGTGAGAAGATACCTTTCACTACAACACTAGGCACAAATGCAATCACAATGGCTCCCATTAAATAGCATCTAAATGCTTTTACAAACTTAACCAATGCATAATCTTTTTTTTTCTCATTAATATCATACTTCAAATTGGCAACCTACATAGATTTATTGAAAAAGGCTATAGGATGTTCAAATCCATCTTTTCTCTTCTATAGAAAAATCGCAGCAACAATATGGAATGAGGCAAAGGGAAATATTTGCATTGGTTTGGAATAATTAGGAGCCCTTAAGATAGGAGCATCCTTTATTGCCTACTTTATCTTTTGAAAAGCCATACTTGGTTCATCATCACATCTGATTTCATAATCTTTCTTTAACATTTTGGAAATGGGTCTACTTATTTCTGCAAAATTTGTAACAAATCTCTAAGAAAATTAATCTTCCCAAGGAAAGATTGGATGATTTTCACATTCTTAGGCTTCTAAATTTTTTCAATAACCTCTACTTTCTCTGGGTCTATCCTAACTCGTTCTTTTCTAACCAAGTGACCTAACAATTTATCTTCAGTGACCCCAAAGACACATTTTCTCAAGTTCAAAGAAATGCCATATTTAAGAGCTCTAATAAATACCTTTTCTAGATGTACACAGTGGTCATTCTCATTTTTGAATATGTTGTTAAATCATCTTGGTATACCACTAGAAACTTATCAATAATATCTGCAAAAGCCACATCTATGGATCTCTGAAAAGTAGCACCAACATTGGTTAAACCAAACAACATCCTATTGTAAACATATGTTCCCCAAGGTGTTGTAAATGCAGTCTTGTATTGTTTTGATTCTTTCACAACCACTTGATTGTATCTAGAGAAGCCATCCGTCATGGACATCAATTCCGATCTAGTGACTCTCTGTAACATAGCCTCCATATTGGGCAGACCATAATTATCATTCAATAAAGAGATGTTTAGATTCCTAAAATCAACACATAATATTATGTCACCATTTTTATTTCTAACAGGAACCAAATTTGACACCCAAGAAGAATGCCTAATTGATTTGATGATCCTTGCATCCCTTAACTTTACCAACTCTTCCTACATTTTTGGTGCTAGAGTTGGATTGATTGGTCTCTCCTTCTATCTAAAAGGTTTAGCACCTTCTTTCAATGGGACTTTATGCTACAAGAGATCTTCTCTATAGGCCTTTAAATTATCATATGACTAGGTAAATACATGTCTTTATTTTCTCAATAAATCAATCAAAGTCTTCTTGATTTTAGGAGATAGCTTCTTCCCCACATTCACCTTCTTAGGTGCTTCTTTGGTTCCAATTTCTATCTCTTAGAAATCCTTTGCATCATGCTCCTTTTCATTTGTTTTAGATCTATCATGGTTATCAAAAACAATCTCTAACACAATCAGTCCCTTAGGAATCTTGTTTGTTTTCAATTGAATAACTTTTTCACCAAAAATGGTGTCCTTGTTGTCTATTGTTTCCACAAGTGTTGCGCAATCAATCATTTGTCCCCAAAATTGGTCTTCACAATTTAGAAACCTTATTATATATTTTTTATCTTCAAAGACCTACCAATTTTGGATATTATCAGGGATAGATGGTCTGATCTACACTTCCACTTTTGATAAACTAGCAAAAGTCACATTGTTAGGCTTTATAGCAATATTTACCAATAAATTAGCCATCTTGTTGTTGCTTCTATCTTTACATATTATCCCAAATGAATCAAATCTCTCTATCATGTCCCAAACATCATTCCTATACTATTTCAATATCTTATTCTTAGAAACATATACTCCTCTTATTTGGAAAATGATTAACTTAGAACAACCAACAACATGCAAACACTTAATACCATGTTTATGAGCCAGCCTTAATCCTAACAATAGAGCCTCATATTCTACAATATTGTTTGTACATGGGAAACTTAAAATGAAATAAAACTTTTAAGTGAACCCTTCAGGAGAAATTAAAAGAACACCTGCTCTTGACCCATCTTTACAACAAGCTTCATCAAAATAAATGGTCCATAAATCTCCCTTTTTTGACTTTGAGTCAACTTCCACTATAATGAGGGATCTGATTGGTTCCCTTTTCAACACTAAAACTTCTTCCTTGAATGCATTTACATTAGTATCTACAAAACACGACATTTCATTTTCAATACATTGTTCAATCATGCAAACACTCTTGGGCTCTCTATTGATTTTCACCAACTTATCTTCAATTTGAAAGGTGACATAAAATCAATCACATTGAATATTTTCACCCATTGTCATACTCCACTTTCTTGATAATAGCATACCATATTGGGGTGGAATGTCAACTACCAATACACTCATTGTTAACTCTTTTCTAGGATAGACTAAAAAACCTATAAGGTAATGCACTTATGGTCCCTATAATGGCTACCTCTCTTTGATCCACGACATAGCACCTACCTTGAACAATATCTACTTTAAACCCTAACTCTTTCATGACTTCAAAAGGAATCATTGTGTTTGATGCACTAGAATCTATCATACAATTTTTTAAGGTCTTCCCATTTACCATGATACTTAAGAAAAAGGGGTCAATATTTCCTAGATGTTGATTAACTGAATCATCTAACTACATTGGTGGGATTTGAGATACTACTCCTTTCATCTCTACTCATTCACTATTTTCAATAGGGGTTTCATTTGAATTACAAATAAGATCAACACCTTCCTTAACACTCCCAGTCCATGCCATAGCTTTATCCTTATGTTCTAGGATTCTCAATAATTCAAGAGTGGAACTTTTACAGTAATTTATAACAACATGGATAACATATCAATAGGAGACTTAGGAAAATTTTCAACATGCACATGTTTCACCTCCTTTTTCTTTTCAATAGTACCAGCATCATCATAAGCTTTTTGTTCACTGCTTCCAACAAATACAAGGGATGCCTTTTCCTCTCCCTTTTTCTTATCATTACTCTGAGATTTTGGGATTTTGAGGCTTTTTCCTTCTTAGGTTCTCACTTTTTACTCACATTTTTTACCTTGATGTTTTGACCCTCCTTAGGCTTTATTATATTTTCCCCTTCGGGATCTGTCTTGACAAAATGCCAACAACTCCACCAACATCATCTTTAGATATCATACCATGGGTCTACACTTGTGGAACCATATAAGTAATAATTTGGTCAATCTCTTCCTTGGTGGGCCATCTCAAGACAAATTCATCATTCTTTGAGGGGATCATGTTACAAGTAGTATCATTTGTTTCATTTTCATCTGAGAAAATTTGTTTATGCATAAGATTATGCATTTTCCTTTTTTCATATACATCATTATCAATGTCATCACAATCAGACATATCATCATAATAATATTCAACAAAATTACATCCCACATCATCAATATTCTCTTCATGATAAGACTTCTCATCTTCATTCTGACTTTTGGAGAAAGACATAGCAACGATACAGTTGTAGACGCTTAAAATCATCCCAACTACTATATTAATTCATTTAATATTTCCTTTAACATTATAATTAATTAATTATTAATTAATCATATTTTTTCATATTCTTCTACTTATTTAATTAAATAAGTTCATTTCCCTAAGGTATTTAAATTTAATTTACATCCCCTCTAATATATTAATTTTATTTAATGCATAGTGCTCCATAAATCTCCTTTAAATAAATTTCAATTTAGTTAATTCCCTCCACTTCAACAACATAAATAAAAGGAGTCCTTATAGATAATGGATATCGTTTGAACCTTTGTACAATTGAGATGATCCATTTCTTGGGGCTTCTAGAGGACCTCCTAGATATCAATAAAAGGATAACAATCAAAGCATATGGTGAAAGAGAGAGAATCAAATGAAGCTATCATGCTACTGCTAAAAGTTGGGCCAGTTGTAATAAATACCAAGTGCCATGTCCTAGATTTGGACTTGCCATATAACATTTTGCTTTGTCGACCCTGGATACATAAACTAAAAGCAGTCCCATCTATATATCATCAGTGCTTGAAATTTCTTCACCAGGGAAGAGAGGTCACAATTCTAGGTGATCCTTTGCCTTTTGCTTTTTGTAAGAGATTGGAAGGTGCCCCAAAAATTTTTTGTCCAGTTAGTAAGTTTTCTAAGGTTATACCTAGATCTCTCACAATAACGAAATCACCTTCCACAACAATACCAGATTTATCCAATATTTATTTCACTTCTCGTAAAGGAAAAGAGAAGGTTGAAGATATTAAGGTCAATACTATAGTGAAGAAGGTTACTTTTGCTGACCAAGGAATGGGAGAGTATAAGTTTGAAAATGCCTTGTGTGTTGAAAAACTACCACTCTCTCCCCCATCATTTGGAAAACCTTCCCAAATACCACCTTCTACAAATAAGGATACTATGCATGTTGATAAATCAACCTTTGAACATTGGGGTTCACTAAGTGATGAGCACATGGAGTCTAATATCTTAGATTGGCTATATTTGGACAGAAAAGATGATCTTGTGGAATTTCGTAAAGATAAATATGTCAAGGCTACTCCCATTATTGAGAACATGGGATATTATGGTATCAACCTTGGACCTAAAGAAGATGGAATTAGACAACCCCTTGAGGCTAATAGCTATCCTAAAGGACATGTTTTAGGTTCCATTAAATCCAAGGTGTCCTTTGTTGACAACTATTGTATGGTTGAAACTAATTATGAGACTAAAGAGGAGGAATTCTTTGAAGTACCCTTCCGATACATTGAGGATGACCTAGATAACTATGTTTGTGCCATTACCATAGCTAACCTTTCATCCACTGACCTACCCCTCACTAACCCTAACATGACAGATTGAGACCTTCAAGATACACCACAAACCCTTGATATCTGTAACTCAAACAAAGTAGTAATGACACTCTTTGGTCTTAAGAATCTCCAAGATTACAAACATGAGATCCAATACAATAAGGAAGTATACTTTGGTAGCCAAGTCAACTCTCTTAGTTGTAAAAGTGAAAAAGAAAAGAAAAATAAAAAAATAGAAGAAACATCCTCTAGTGAAAACTCTTTTGGAGTACTTTTGGATGAAGAAAAAGACAAAATAAAGGATGCATCTTCTGGTGAAAACCTTCTAGAGGCATCAAAAGAGGGAGAGATTGACTTGTCATTCAGATCTTTACCACTAGAAAAGTCATCTATATTGAATAAGGACACAATTCCAATTAACTTGGGCATGGTAGATAATCCACAAATCACATACATTGCAGCTACCCTAAGCCTTGAAGAGCAAAACGTGATGACAAAGTTCCTACAGAAAGGCAAAATCAATTTTGCATGGACATACAAAGATATTCCTAGTTTAGACACAGATTTGGTTTTGCATCACTTAGCAGTAGATACAAAGATTAAACTTGTGAAACCGAAGTTATGCAAGATACATCCTAAGGTAGCACTTTTGGTCAAAGTAGAATTGTAGAAAATTCTAGAGGCAAAATTCATCTGACCTATTGATTATCATGAGTAGGTTTCCAACATTGTTCTTGTAGGTAAAGCATCTAGGGGTATCTGTATTTGTTTAGATTTTTGAGATTTAAATCTCCCATATCCTAAGGATGATTTGCCACTTTCTAACATAGACATCATAGTGGATTTGACTGTCAGACATGAAATGTTATCTTTAATGGATGGTTTCTCCAGTTACAATTAGATCAAAATTATAGAAGAAGATCAACATAAAATGGCACTTACTATCCCATGGGGAACTTTTTGTTACTAAGTCATGCCTTTTGGCTTGAAAAATGTCAGTGCCACCTATCAACGTGCAATGACCATAATTTTTCATGATCTTCTACATGTCATAATGGAGGATTATGTTGATGACATCCTCAAAAAATATAAGACTCAAGATTCCCACATTTTTTTCCTTACCACCATCTTTGAAAGGTTGGAGAAATACAAAGTGTGCCTAAATCCCAAGAAGCGTGTTTTTGGGGTCCAATTAGCAAAGTTTTTAGGCTATATAGTGTCAAGAAGAGGCATTGAGGTAGATCTCACAAAAGTGAAAGCCATCATGGAAATGCCTCCACCTACTACATTGAAACAATTCCATAGCTTTCAAGGGTAGTTATAGTCCATCAGACAGTTTGTGTCCTAGTTAGCAGATAAGGTTCATCCACTCCAACATTTTCTTTGAAAAGACACTAAGTTTCAATGGGATTTCCTATGTCAAAAAGCATTTGAGCAAGTTAAAGTATACTTGGCTAATCCACAAATTTTAGTCCCTCCAATTATCAAAAAACCATTGATTCTATACATTTATGTCACTTTAGTTGCCTTAGGTGCTCTTTTCACACAACTAGATCACAAGGGGAATGAGAAAGCTATCTACTATCTTAGTTGAGTATTAGTTGGCTATGAGTTGAACTACACTACTATCGAGTGAGCTTGTTATGGGTAATCTTTTGTACACAGAAACTATGCCATTATATGCTTAATCATACTACAGATCTCATTGCCAAGATAGATCCCCTCAAACATTTGCTATTAAAAGCTTCCCTCATTGGTTGAGATGCAAAATGGGTCTTGATTTTAAGTGAATTCAACATTGTCTATAAAGATTGCAAGGCCATTAAGGACAAGTAATTACAGACCAACTTGCCGAAGCCCCTCTTCAAGGAGATCATCCTATTATAGCTAATTTTCCAGATGACACAATTATGATTGTTACCCCTAGTACACTATGAAAACTATATTTTGATAGTTCCTTCGCACAAAAGGGATTGGGGGCAGGACTTTTATTTGTTACACTGCAAGGAGACCTTATTCCTAAGTTTTATAAAATTTCATTCCCTTGCACAAACAACATAGTTGAGTATGAAATATTAGTAATAGGGCTCCTCCAAGCTATTGGATGGAATATTAAGAGCCTACTTATCTTTGGATACTCCCAATTGGTCATTAGGCAAGTCACAGGTGAATACTAGACAAAGGATGAAAAATTGTTGCCATATTGTTAGATAGTTAAAGATCTTAAACAACACTTCACTAAGATAGTTTTCTAGCAGATACCAAGGACTAATAACAAAGCAATAGATGCTATGCCTACCATTGCCTCCATGATTGCCATGCTTGAGTATAGTCCTAAGTGTGAGTTTCTTGTTGAGAATCTTTTTCTTCTTGCTTATGAGCAACTTGAATCAACACTGGTGTATGAGATAGTCAGTCTTGAGTCTCCATCGTACTTTAACATTTTTTCCTACCTTCATCACAAAATGATCCTCATAACCCTTTCTATGAACCAAAGAAAAACCTTCATCCATTTCACTACCCGATATACTATCCTAGGTGATACACTTTTTTGAAAACACTTTGAAGGAACCCTCCTCCAATGTCTCATTTCAGATGAAGCCAGAATGGCACTAGAAGAGGTTCACCAAAGAATTTGTGGTGCCCATTTTAGTGGCCTTACATTAGCAAAAAAGCTCCTTAGAATAGGTTACTATTGGCCTACCATGGAGGTTGATGCCTATCATTTTGTGAAACATTATGTTCCTTGTCAACAACATGGAGATTTGATACACGCTACCACCAAAGATCTTCAACCCACCATCACACCATGACCCTTTTCTTGCTGGGGATTTTATCTTGTTGGTCAAATATATTCAAATTTTGCAAATGGCCAAAAGTATATTATTGTTGCCACCGAGTACTTCACAAAGTGGGTCAAGGCTATTCTTTTAATCTACACCATCAAAAAATAGGTCTCAAAGTTCATCTTGAACTACATTATCTTTTGTTTCAGTATCCCTCAAGACATCATGATTGATAATGGAACTCCTTTCAAAAATCAGGAAGTTGCCACATTGTATAGGAAATTCATAATCACCCAGCATTTTTCCACCAAATACTTCCCCTAAGGTAATGGCCAAGCTGAAGCCACCAATAAAACCATTTTGGAAATCCTAAAGAAAATTGTTGATGCAACTGGCCGTGATTGGCACCTCCAAATTGCTCCTACCCTTTGCACCTACTGCACCTCCATCTGTACCCCCATAGGAGCCACTCCATTTTCCCTTATTTATGGTTCTAAAGCTATTTTACCCATCAAAATTGAGCTCCCTTCCCTTAGAATCTCTCTCAATAATCTAATGTCTGAAGAAGAATACCGAGAGTGCTTGCTTGCAAGAGTTGCAACTCCTTTATGAAAGATGCCTTAATGCCCTAAACCACCTTTGCATGTATTACAATCACCTTTAACTCTAGTTTCACTAAAAATTCAGACCTTGGAATTTCAGGTGGGTGACTTAGTTTTGTAGCTTAGCATGAGGAACCTCCAGAGCTGTGAAAAGAAAGGAAAATTTGATGCTAATTGGCTTGGTCCATTTGTCATTACAGGTAAATATGGTTTTGGGGAAAATTAGATTGTCACTTTAGAGGGAGATATGCTCCTTGAGCCTGTAAATATCCAACACCTCAAGCAGTTCTATGCTTGAGTTTTGTAGTTCATGTACAATGTTGTTATAGTTCCACAAAACTCCAAAAAAATCATAAAATCATAAAAACTCCAAAAACATTTGAAAAATGTTCCTTAAGAAATGACTAAAACGAAGAAAAAAAGATCCTAAAAAAAGTATTTCATTCCATTATCTATAAGGCTCATCTCACTTCACTACATTCCACCATTTCATCCCACCTTTGTGTAGAAGTCCTATTCTAGTTGTGCTTTTCATGCATCTAATAAAAGACCTCTTATCTACAAGGCATCCATTCACTTCCATCTTTCAAAAGACCTCTAGTCTGCAAGGCATTTTCCATCAAGTGTTGTCCTAATCCCATTACATTGAGTTTTTTCCCATAATAGTGACTGCAATAGAACCTAAACAAAATAACCATTGAGACTTAATGATTCAAGAAAGTTGTTCTTTTCACATCCCTTGTCAATAAACATTTGCAACATCTGACAAACACATTTTCATAGGATGAATCCTTCGTACACATAGCACAATAAATTTCACTTTTGGGACTTAACGTTCTTGGCAGGAACTATGGACTGATTGACTAATTGCTCATGTGGTCTCTTTTGGTTGATTTCATTTTGTGTGTTAGTAGTAGCCTTTTATGATGTGCCTTGATCTTACATATTTTGGTATCACCTAAATGGCTCCAACTGAATACACATGTCATTTGCGGTATGATCTATTTTTGATGCTTTGGTACATGTATGTCAGTTTTGAGTTATGGTTATGCATTACTCATTGGGGGCAACGGGTTAGCACATTTTCCACCAAAGATCCCTAAAAAGACTTTGGGTGTGCCTAGACCTCTCCAAATGCATATATGTCATTTTTTCCATAATGTCTATGCAAACTACATCTATTGTCCTAAAGTATCTATTGTGTTGAGAGTCTAGTCCACGCAAAGGAATCTTGTCATATATGCTTCTATAGCATATGGTGCATAACTCCTTTTGCAAAATCCAACTAGGGTGTGCTCTCCCATATAAACACAACTAAATTGCTTGGTATCATGTAGTTAGGATAATGTAGTATAGGATGTCATTGTGCTCTACTTGAGACAAGGGTTTTGTTTATTTCCCCCTCCTATGCCATGCTACTTGATTCCTACAAGTGAAAAGCTTGATGCATATCCATTCATTAGGTTCATTCATATTAAATTTTCATATTTCACATTTACACTTTAAGTTTGTATCATTTCACTTTGCATTCATGATTAGTATGTCTTTTTATGTTACTGACATTTTCATTTAAGATAAATTCATTTTCATATTAGTACATTCATTACATTAGGCATTTTATTCACTATTAGATTTCATCATTTGTTCATTAAATTAATCCATTAGGCACATATATTATAGTTATTGCATTTAGTGAATATACATCATGACACATCTCACAAAGCATATAGTAAATCCATACATGTAACATAACAAAATGCATACATCTCATAGGACCTGCGTCATCCACACATTGTCATCATATATGCATCATAGGAAATATAACATCACACACATCCTACATAACAATGTCAGTAACAACATCATAAAAATTACATGCATAAGAAACCATCATTCATAAACATCTAGGCCCATCAAATCATGTCATGTATATCAAAAGAATAAGTGTTTATGTATAGTCCATATACAAAAAAATCATATATTATCTCATGCATAATGCATCTTCAAAAAATTGCTACATTTGCATTACTGTGTCAAAACTGTCCACTATAAGGATCATGTAACTTGTTTTGAGGGCCCTACCTCTCTTGTACCCCCTCCTCATGGAGGCCTACCCTATCTAATCAAGGACTTTGACCTCTAATGGCCCCTTGTGGTCCACGAGTTGGCTGCCTCCTAAAAAGTTGGTTGTTGGTGCTCTGTTGACACAATATCATGATATAATGACCTGTAGTAGGTCGCCTCTTGTAGAGCTCATGCCTCATGCTAGCATGTAGTCAGGGCCTCCTACATCAGTGTCACCATCCCCCTAGTTTGTACCATCTATCAAGAAATATTGCATTGGTTGCAATACTCATCCACCTACCTCTGGTGAGTCTCCTTCTCTTCCCATAGGGTGGCCACCTCGTACCGTAGAGTGTCTATCTTGGCCAGCTCATCCATCTTGGCCTACATAGTGAAGTCACTAAACTCTCCTACATCTATCCTAGCCTGCAATGCTACCAAGGCCTCCTGGGCATTGTCTGCCCTCATTCTCTTTACTGAAATATCCCCCTATAGATGGGAAACCTTTGTCTAGAGGTTGTCCCACTTAGCCCTCACTGTATTTGCATCTACCTATGGAGGTGGCCCCTGTGGTGCTTGTACCTATGGCCCTAGCTATGGCCCCTACACTAATGGTGGCCCTACTGGTACTGGTCCTCTCCTTCGATAGACTTTGTACCATCGAGGACCCTACTATGCTCCCTACCTTGATGGTGGCACCGTTGTTTCCTATCCTCCATCTCCTGCCCCATCTCACTCACCCTGTGCCTACTTTGCTACTAGTGGTGCTCCTAGTACTATGAGTTGCACTAGCTAATGGGCCATCCACCACTATGTGTAGGTGGGTGTCATCCCTGCATCTCCCTAATCCTATCTGTGTACTCATAGTACTAGTTGCATCCCCCACCATGACATCCTAGCCAATCTCAGAGTGGTCCCATGAGCCCATAATCTCCCATACTCTTAGGATACCACTAGGTATAAAAATCTATCAGGCACATCATCCTGAACCCTCCCGAGCTATTGCTACACCCTAGAGGGCATGTACCACATAACAATATGAATGGTCTGACTAATCAACCAATAACCTATTTGTGTATATAAGAGATAGAGCTAATCCTCACTATCATCCTCTCCCCTTGCTGGCAGTGTAGCCCCCCATAGCTCACCACCATCATATTTTGTCCAATCAAACATGATAATCTCATCTAGTTATCTCCTCCAAAATTTGACTAACTCGATCGAGGTGTACTAGATCAATAGCCTATATCGATAGACATAAGGCACACCCAACTGTTGAGTCTCTCACCTAATAATAGGGTGCATCACGCCTATGTGCTCCCATGACCACACCATCAACAATGTCAATCCTAGACCTATGGTCCATTATGTCTTGTAGGCACATGTGTAGTCAATATATAACTCGGCCAAGATTGTCTAACCCTAGCAGAAGACTACATCATCATGCTATAAAAGAGTACTCAACAATTATGTGTAGCCAATAAGAAACCCATACCCAACATGGTATGACACCATCATCCATATTAGTGATGCTAGATAGAGAGCAAGTCGTAGCAACCTTTTCTCTAATGCCTCCCTTCATGTAAACCATGATCTTTGGATAGGTAGCCTCTGTCATCAATGCCTGAAGCACTCTCAAAGATAGGGATCAACACCCTCTAGTATATACTCCAACTATCTCCTGTGGATCAACACTTGAATAATCTACCACACATCAAGAAGAGTCACTATCACCTCTCCAGTAGGTAGAAGGAAGCTTGAGGTCAGTGTATGCCACTGCTCTATTCGTGCCAAAAACTATACTGAGTGTACCCTCAAATTAGGCCTTTCATGGATGTGCTCAAATTGCATAGTCTCATGTGACCCCACTCTACCTCTGTAAGTGTCTCTCCTAACACCATCATCACTGGATAGTGCTCCCATGATCGAAACATCACCATCACCATCTGCAGCACAAACATGCAATGGTTAGTATATCATTTATTTTCCTACTCTTTTCGCTTGTGTAAGCATGGGCATCCTACCTTGTTCACCCCCCCATCATCCTTGTCACCTAATTATACAAATTTTTCCAAATTAGTGAAGATGCAAATCCACATAGATGTGGATCAACGAAGATGACAAACTATGGAGACACCTATCTAGCATCTTTGGCAGTTCACAGATGCTAGTTTTCCCATTGACAACTATTGGAATGTCATTCGTAGAGATGACAACATGGAGATCATCATATCTAACCCCATATTTGCACCTTATTTTCCTCCCTTTGGCATTTTCATGGATAACAAAATGAAGTCTATTGTCTTTGAAGATGATAGGATGAATCCTATCATCTCCACAATATCCTAACCCCTATTTTGTCATCTATGAAGATGGCAGAGCAAAGAACTGTTGTCTCTACACTAACCCCATTTTCCCCTCATCTAATGCATAATAAATACCCAAACTAAATGTATAATTAAAAATTTGACAAGTAGGAATGGTTGACTTATCGGTGGACCCATGTCAACTGACCTTTGGTGCTCCCGTACATACTCTCCAAGTTGTAGTCTATCGATCATATCCATCCTTCATTCTAGTTCTCTGCTCTCTAGGTGTACAAATGACTCTTTCTTCAGCCCCTTGGAGGCTTATATAGGCCCTTTGAGGTCCCTTTTTGAGCTTGTACCCTTCCTTTGGCTATGCCAACCCCTGTTTATCCCCAAGTCATGCAAAATGTTTATCTATGCCTTTTTCCTACCCTTTCTTTTCTTCTAGAGTCCTTTTCATAAAAATTGCCCAAAATTTACTTTTTGATCTATTTTTGCGAGGGGGCACCCTCCTCCTCTGTTTTTACTATATATGAGAAATATGTTAGCAAGAAATACTAATCTATTAAGAGAACAAAGCATTAACTAGCATAAAAATCATAACATATATGAGAGACAAAGTGAAACCCTCAAATGAGAATATGAGCCATAGAATGGATCTCCCAATGAGGATGGTCACTTGATTTGGGGATGAGTCTATTTGATAGGATTTGGGATGTATGCTCAAGGTTCTCAAACTATGCTTCAATGGAGATGGATGGGTAATGGCAAATTGGTAGCTTTGTGAGCTCTCAATTTGGCATTATAAGGGTATGGTTGATGGCTTTTGGTTCTCAAACTAGCATTATAACTTTGGCTTAAAAGGTTGTGATGAAATGGCTTGGGAGGAGATTAAATTTATAGGTCAAGGGCTTGAGGGTTTGAGGGCTAAGATGCAAGGATGGGGAAATGGTTAAGGAGGATTGAGATTGCATGAGAGGAGAGCACATGGATTGTGCTTCCTTACAGCCAATCAAGGAGTGACACATGTCACAGGGTGAGTGGATGGAGGAAAAGGCAAGGATGAGTCAACAAAGGAGACTCAAGGGATAATATCCTCATAAAGACCCTTCATAATGGCTTGTAAGAGAAATTAATGGGCTTGTAAGAGTCTTTATGGCCTTTGTAAGAGCATTGATGGTTGGGTGGTTCAGATATTTTGGAGGAGTTGAGATTGTTGACTTTGCTTGGCTTGGGAAAGTCTTAACCTTGCGTAGGGAATGTGACAAGGTTAGGAGGGAGATTAGGCTTTGTTTAGGATTAGACTAAGCTTGTTAGAGATTTGCAAGTGGATGACATTCATGAGGGTGGGTGAGTTAGTGGCTAAGCTTGGTTAGTATGGGTGGATGGGGTGGATTAGGCTAAATGGAGGATTTAGGATAGTTTAGGGGTTATTAGATTTGGGGGTTTTATTTATTAAAGTGATTTTAATAAATTTGGGATTTTGGAATTTAGATAGAAGAATAGGATTTAATTGATAAATGATAGGTTATTTGATTTATCAATTAGGACTATAGATGATTAATTAAATTAATTAGATAGGGGATGGCAAAGAATTAATTAAATATTGTTTTATTCCTCCTAAATCCCCCAGTCTAAAGGTAGTATCTCCGATGGATGACACCATTTTATCTTGAAAAACTTTTTCCTCTTGAAAAAGTGTTGTAAAAAGCCCACCCAAAAGCCTAGTAGTCTCAGTCATAGAACTATTAGGCGAGATTTATTTCCCCACTATGGGTTGGTATTAAGGACCATCTCTAGGTTTCCATGTATGACTAGACTCACCCATTTTCTTAGGCCAATTTTTTCTACCAACTCTTGGAAATTCTATAAATAATAGGATTTATGGATTCTTTCTCATATATGCTCTTGTGGTTTTCCTCCTATCACCTATTCTTTATTTTAGTAACAATGCTAACTAATAAAAGCTTTGATTGAGTTGCCACCCACTAGTGGAAAATACTTTTAATTTGGTTAGAAGACAGGAAATATCATGGGAAAAGCATGCTTGAGACTTCAATATATTGCATGTTGGGAATTGTAAACTTTTCTTTGTAAACAAAGCACTATTCAAAGACAACTCATGCCATGTCACTCTAGAGACTCCAATACTTTAAATAATGAAAACTTTACATAGTTCCCTAGCATATTCGCCATTTTCTTGGTGTTTTAAAACTACAGGCTTTAAAACAACACTAGAATACCACATAAGGAGATACTTAAGGATTAGCCACTTTCCATTTTCAGAAAAACCTATTTAGACCTGGACCAACTAATGAAGCAATAGTTCATCCTACAGTTTAGGCTCTACTAACCAAGGTGGATTTACCTAGGGATTTCAACATTTCTACATATTTTCACACTATACATCCCTTTAGAGAAGATTTGGTCTCTTAATCTTCTTGGAATTGAAATCAACTGTTAAATTATAGTAGCTAATTAAAAACTCAAAATCTATCACAATAAGTGAATGATCAACATATAATTTTATGTTACAGACTTCAAATATTGATTTATTTTAAAATGATATGTGCTACTAAATGATTGCTTCAATTTGCATCCTAACTAATGATCAATGCCTTATCTATTGTTACACAGAGTCATATCAGTAGATTTTGATCCATTTAATAGACTTGTAACCAAATATATCAACTACTAGCCCTAATCCTATTCTTATCATATCCCTTCCATATACTTAGAAATCCTATCAACTCATAGAAGCATTTACTTAATTGCTTGAATTAAAAGCAACAATGAACTAATATACAACCTATCCAAACTCCATTAAGTGAAATCAAGTTTGTTCACTTAACCTTAGAATGACAAGTACATGAAAATGGAGATAGAAAATAAGGTCACGGATATTTAGTAACTTCCTTTTGTATTAGTCTTCTTGAGAATGATACATATATTTGATATAAGACTCAAAATATAACTCAAGATTTGATAGGATTTCATTCATTCGTCATGTTCTTAAAATACAAATTTGAAACCTGTAAGGCTTTCTCCCTTGCTTTGTGAGGAATCTCAACCATTTTTCTATTTTTTCCTACCCCTTTGAGCCTAGGTTGAGCTTGTAGGCTTCTCCTCATCATCATCTACTTCTAGTATAATATTAGGCCCAAGAGATTTAGGATTGACTCTATTTTTAATTTCTTTGGGAACTTGGGCTATAATCTCATCAAAACATTTAATACAATTATCAAATCTAGGCCAATATCCTTCTTCATGATAGAAAACCTTAAAAGATGGATCAATTATATTCATTTCTTCTTCAAAGCCCATTATTTCCCTCCATTTTATTGTCCTATCTCTACATACATTTTCATCCAAAAGCCTTGCAAAGACATCCTCTTCTCATAATTTCTTGCTCAAGGGAAAGTTATATCTTGTAATTTGCCTCAAAGCATCCCTAGCAACATCAAAAGGATCATATATCCTTACAGGGATAGTTGGCAATTTAAAATTTCTAAGGAATCCATCAGTCTCTTCAATTACATTCTTACCAATCTTAAAGTATCCACACTTGGAACTTCTACACAAGAATGTTTCCTTCATAATAGTAGGGCCCAAATACTCTATATCTGTAGATATCAATTGCTAGAAAAATTCAACAATCCCTAATCTTTCTAGAACAAATCTAGGAAAGAGATTTGGTGGCTGAGGGCATCCAAAAACTCTAATGATTGTGCATTTTTCCCATAGAAAAACACTTCCTTGATCATGCCCTAATTATTTTCCTTCATCAAAGAACATAGAGGGTTTGAGAAATTTCCTAACATTTCTAGGAATCCTCTCTACTACAACCCCCAACATATTTAATATAGGGTAGACAAACTCATTATAAAAGGAAAGGGAATTTCAGTAAGGGTAGAACCTTTTCCATACCCTAGTCCATCATTGCACAGACAAATTATCTCCAATTTCTTCTATGTTCTCAATGAAACTTGGGTCAATATACCCCACATTATTGTACAAAATCAAATGTATCAGTAGAGAATAATGATGAAATTTGAAGTTTCCCAATTCTCCTTACCGAGTAGAGACAATCTTATTGTGAATGTGGTTTGTTATGTAGGTAATAAAATCATATCCAATGTTGGTATGTGGATCCTAAATATTCAATGTCATGATGTAAAGTCCACCGGAAGCATTCATAGTCCCATCCAAACCCTTAACCTTATTTATACTAGAGTATGTATTCTAAAGATATCTTTGGGAAAACCCAAGAGGCATATAATCTCCCACTTTCTTCAGTATGTTTTCCTGTTCCTTCATTGATTTTCAATTATGCCTCAACAAGGCCATCTTAGTGTATAAATTCTTGTACTTCCAAAAATCATTATCAAATTTTTCCAAGTCAATAGGGAATGCCATAGGTCCTCCTAAATTGAAAGCCTCAATGAAAGTCTCCTTGTTCAACATGTAGAGGATACTTCTATCCTTTTTGTGGAATGCACAACTAACAGGAATATATGCTTTGATTAATGCCTTTAACAAATTGACATCAAAAAAGACCTCAAGAATAATCAATTTGCCCACATTTATATTCCAAGGGTTCGATATAGGGACCTTCTACAATCTATTGTTATAAAAGAACCAAAATAATTCATTCCCATTTTTGTCTGGCACCTTTGCATCTCTATAGAAACTATAAAAATCCCTAAAAGAATGAGTATTTGTAGATTGAAGATTTGATGAACCTGGCAAGAATTGTAACCATTCATTAGTAAAAGTGTTAGGACTCTTAGCCTTTGAATAACTCGATGGAGCTTCTTCAATTTGAACTTGTGCAATTACTTCTCCCTCCTTATGCACCATTGTTTTGATCTCTCACAATATCACCAAACTTCACTCACTAAGATTTGCTCTGCAACTCAATTCGGCTCTATAATTTCAAACACTTTGCAATTGGTCAAAAATCCTTGTCCCTTTTACCTTTTATTTCCTTTCTAAAAATCAGAGTGTGGCATTAATGGCATTAAAAAAACATGCATGAAAAATCTTTCAATGTTTCAAAAGTTTCCCTGCAATCAAAATTTACATCGCTCATACTTCTAACTCATAATTTGGTGTTAGCTTAGAAATGCACTTTGTTATTAGTTTTTCCTTCAAAACTTAAGGTAGCGATGTGGTGATTACCCTTTTTCTCCACTTCTCAATGGCTCTGTGCCCTCCATTAATCTTGGCCATGATGACGTGAACATGGTTACCATAATCTCCTCACTGCTTTGTTGCTTATATGTAAAACCACCTGGTTCACTTAAAGATGTCATGTTACTCATATATATCTACTTTTTTACTCTATAATTATTTTTACAATGGATATTGGTGAAGAAGCGAAACATATTTCATAACCTTCCACGTGATATTGTACTAGTTAGGAGTTTAATATTTAAAATCATGGAGATGTAACACTAACCATTGAATCATACCTTATAATTCCATCATAGATCAACTTTGTATTATTTACAAGTGACCCATGAAGTAGAAAACTTGGTCATCATAATCATTTCACAGCTTCACAACCATTCAACTAACTATCTCACTAACTATAGTGACCTATTTTTTAATTGTGAATAGCTACTCAATAACTTTTATCACCATATCTTTTCTTTTAAATTTAGCACAGCTTGAACCTTGGGAAGGCATGATGACTGCTTATCTCCTCATTGCCACTTGTTATCCTTGTTTACCTTTTAACCTTGTGAAGTAGTGAAACTCCCTTTTATGTACATCTCTAGGTCTCCATGATTTAGAACTTAATACTTATCATATTGGTGATATCACAAAAACCTTATCATAGCAACTTTGTTGCTTTGCAATAGTCAACAACCTATCATCCTTAACCAGCGTGGTGATGCAAACACTACCTTGGAGCTAGCCATTACTTTCTTTATAGCTTTACATCCATAAAATTTAACTCATAACTTAAACTTGCAATGTTGTGACCACTAGTTGTCTCCACTTCTCCACTCTTTACTTACTTCGCCTTTATCTACAGGAGATGTAGTGATAACTTGGCTTTTGGTCATTGTGGTTACACTTCATAGCTTTGTAACTTAAATGCAAATCATAAGTTGAGACCTCGCGATTCAAAGCTCTTCTCCACCTCACAACATCAACTGAACTAGTAGCCTTGCTGCCTGAGATATAGCATGAACCTCCTGACTAACTATTTTGTAACATCACTACCATCAAAATGGTCAGAAAATACAATGTAGAGATTCAATGATTAAAAGGTTTTTACAACTTAAAACATTTTAGGACTACAACCTTATATTATATGAATTTACAACCTAACTTAGAGATAAAAACATTCATACATATAACCAAGGTAATATCATATCTCCTTCTTTAAAACTTGCAAACCAAAACCTTAAAAACTTTGAAAAAATCCTATAGTCTAAGAAAAATGAAGTTAGGGATTTCTCCTAGAAATTGATGACAACTCATGGAACCCTAAATATGAAGATATATATCTTCTTGATTTTCCCAAGAGATCAAAACTTTAAGATTAGTGAAAATTTAATCCATCAGTGACCACTAGTGGAGTTAGTAGATTACGGGGACTTTCTTGAGAATTTGGCTCAAGAAGAGGAAGCTTGGGAAGGAAGGAGAGGAATCTTGGATAGGAGAAGACTCAAACCTATCATTATGAAAGATTAGGAGTGGGGTTGGTACCACTATCATGTGGATTCCATTCTTATGTAAAATGTGGAATCAATGCTTCTCATATTGTGTTACATTTTCTTGTCTAGTGCTAGAAATTTGTGTGTTGTAGATGTGTTCTTTTTTGATGTTATTATGTGATTTCATTGTATTCATGTGATTTTTCTTGATATTGTCATAGACCTTACTAAGTATTTCATGGGTGTTACAAGGTGAACCTCACTCTTGGGAGGGAAGAGAACTTTGTTGGGTGAAGGGTATGGGGAATTCATTTGGGTGGAGAGTCTCTCCTTGGGATGGAGAGGGATAACATATGGGTTTTATAAGCCCCATATACCACATTTTGCTTGGGGGCCATAAGGGAGATGCCACATTTGGCTTGAAGGTCATAAGAGATGTGTATGGAAGCTTAATTTTTTGTGAAGATGTATGTGAAAGCCTTGTGAAGGCATGTAAAGATGTATGTAAAAGCCTTGTGAAGTCATGTGAAGGTGTATCTGAAAGCCTTGTGAAGGAATTTTTTTTTTTCTATTGCATCATGGTTCTCCCCATTTGTTCATTTCCACCTTCACCATATTAGAGGGATCAATAGTGATGCTATGTGCAAGCTTGGGGTTTGAGAGTTGTGTGAAGTGTTGTAACATTTTGTGATTGTAGATATGTTGTGCAATGTCAATGTGTATGACTATAAATTTTTGTTACACCACCTAACTAAGGTTCCCCTAGCTTGAGGATAGCCTTGAAGAGACCTATGGCTGGAAGGTAAGTTGTTCATGTGAAAGGGAGTTTTTTTGTAGGTTACTTATGGAGGTTTCATGCTAGAAGCAAAGAGTTGATACTATTAAAGTTTTCCCTGCGGCAAGATTAAAAGCTCCTTGTATAAAAGTGGGAAAGTATCCCACCCAATTTTAATTTCAATATCATGTTATTTGTTAAAAAGGAACATCACTCCTTAGTTTGTTGTTTATGAAATTCTACACAAAATAAACCAGTTTGAAGGGAAGGGGGTGGGGGAAAATGTTTAATAGTTGCTACTTTATGTGAATAATAAACAAATCTGAGTTGGGGATTCTAAAAATCTTTGTTACTAGATGAAAATGAATGTCCATAATTATACCATATCTTGTTGTTATTAACAAAGAAAATAATTTTATAAAAGTTGCAACAACATAATAAAAAGTGTAAAGTTATTTTCCATTCTACACTAGTAACATAGATCAATTTAAAAAAAGGCTGTAGACATTAGTGAATAAAAGTCTACAAGTTCATTTATGTAATAGGAGGAAATGATTTGTTTAAAGTTAAAATTAAAGTATATTATGAAGGTTGTCTTTGCTAAAAAGGGGGGGGGGGGGGGAGAGAGAGAGAGAGAGAGAGAGAGAGAGAGAGAGGTTGTAGGATTATAAAATATGAAATACAAGATACCTATGTATTAATTACTGCATTTATCCCAATAAAAAAGATGATAGAAATCACTGTAAATTTTTTAAAAATTGGGTGTTTTTGGCTTAAAGTTTTGGGGCATGACAATTGTTCATTGGCCCACGTACATTAACATGAATGAATTGAATTAACTTAGAGGCTTACTTGAATCTCTATTAAGTTCCTCTTAAAGTTTAGGAAATAAGTAATAATTCTTTAGGAATGCTTACTTGAATCTCTATTAAGTTCATGTTAAAGTTCAACAAATAACTAATAACACAGTCTTCTAATATTTTATGATCTTCAAGCTCATACTTGTCATAGTACTTATTTAGTTGATTGATTAGACCTTCCTTTTCAATTTTCTATGTTATCCTCTTTGAATCAAGTTTCCTCTTGCTCTTCTAATCATTTGTCTTTACCTTTTTTTCTTTCTTTTTTTGTCTCCAATGGTTCCTTATCCTTAGTTTCCTTCTTAGCCTCAATAATTTTATCTTTCTTTGGACTAGGTCCCTAAGCCTTATCCTTAGGTCTACAAGTCTATAAGTATTCATTGTTGGTTCTACTTTAACTTTCTCTACCTTGGCAGGTGGAGTTATCCTTGAAGATTTCCTTGTGGCTTCCTAAGGTATAAGTAACCTCAGACTTCATGACCATTTTTGATAGTGTATCTTCCACCTCAAGTGGATGCACGCCAAAAATTTCTTTCTCTAATGGTATCTCAAGTGTAGAGACCTTAATATTTTCTTCTTAGATACTTTTTTCTCTACTTGAGAAGTATCCTTTAAGTTTTTTGATGTAATATTGTGCATCTCTAAGCATCAATTTAAACCTTTCCTTATTTGTACTTTCTTTATTGATATCCTCAAGTGCTACATCAAAATTACTTTGTAAATATCTTGTATCCATTAGGATCCTCCTCAAGTTGTAAGACTTCTTTCAAGGAACTAATCTATAACACCAATTGTTAGGATGAAGAAACACTGGGGGGAGGGGGGCTGATGTAGGAGTATCCTGGGGTAGTTAGCAATCTTGTATATTGAAGTGTCTTTTGATCTTGGATTTGGTCATCTTAGTTGAAATATTTGTGATTTTATTTCACTTGGTGGTGGTCCTTGGTTAGAAGATGTGGCTTTACTGATGAACTTTGTGACTAAATAAACTTGGTGATCCTAGTGGTGTTCGATTAGTCTTCTACATGGTGGAACTCATGCTCCGTAAACATAAAACATGGTGGATGATATTTCTCAGTATGCTTGGTGTGTGATCAACATGCTCAACTGTCGATGTTTCTTCTTAATGATTTAGTTCATTTGCTAGGTGTTCTTGATGGTTTTCCCAACCAACTGGTGCATTTGATCATGATGTGGATCAATTATGGGATGTATGAGGACCAATTTTTGGTCTTGGTTCTTTCTGTTAGGATAAACCACGGACAGAAATAAAAAACTACATGCAAATATAACCAATAACAGAAAATAATAGAACACACCGAAATGAACACAAGGCACCAAGATTTAACGTGGTTCACCCAATCCCTGGGCTACGTCCACCAAACAGCAAGTTCGATCTTATTACAATCCAGTGATTACAACCTGATTACAATCCGTAATCCCTTACAGCTCAATATCGCCGCAAGAACCAATTTCGTATCACCATATCAAAAAATACCCAACCCTAAGCCCTTTTTATACAAGTATTAAACTGCTTTAGGGTTATAACATGTCGGCCATATGTCGGCCATAATATGTCGGCTACCATGTTGATGTCGGCTACTTCCAAAAAAAAAAATATGTACAGTACTTTCCTAATCAATCACCACAATCTAACACTTTCTCCTATGTGTATTTAATGATGGTTGAAAGCCAATTTATGGCATATTGCATTTGACTTGATTTTTTAAGTCTTATATTTATGATAGGTTGACTTATGATTGTGCATTATAAAAGAAGGGTTTAGATAGTGTTGAAAGCAATAGAGTGACAAAGTGAGGAAGGAGGGGCAAATTTTAGAAAATCTAGTAGCTAAGTGTGGGATTACAAAAAAATGTAAAGTTTCTTGGTGGCTTGTGAGTAAAAGTTTAGATCATTCTTGGGGTTTCTACCAAATTCTTGAAGTGCTACATATCTAGGCTAGCTAGGGTTTGTTTGGATCTTGAGAGATCTTGTAGAACTATTGTTTTGATTACTTATGTATTTGGTCATAAATGGGAAGGCCCTACAACCTGACACATTGCATGTAACTAGTTATTGATGAATTAAGAAGTTGAATTCCTATCAAATCTTGTGTTATGTCATGCTTTTAATAAGATTACTTAACAACTTGGTTGGATAGTCTATTTTTAGACCTTCCAACCTAGTGGGTGTTGCATTAAGTGTATCATATCCTAGTTTGATCTGGTTGGTGCTATTCAAAGCATGGTTGTAGAGATCTTGTGTGATTCTTATTACAAATATGTATTCCAAGACTTGTGAATGCCTTCCTTGTTATTCATGTGAGGTGGTAGGTTATGATCTAAATTGCAAATAGCTTGGGTTTATTACAAGGTGCTTGGGTAGGATTTGTCATAAAAGACTTTCAAATATCTTAGAAGATTCCTCTAAGAAGATTGGAACCTAGGACAAATATAGATCTCTATGATGTAGTGGAGAATAAGAATTCATAGAAGGTTAGATCATAGTTTAGTTTTGAGATAGAGTCAATAAAGAATGATATGGTCACTAAGATCATGAGGGATATAACTAGTATATTGATGAACATGGGTATGAAGGCTGGTTATGAGGAATCTTCTAGAGATTTTGAGGAAACTAGATCTAGTAGTTAAGACAAAGATAATTCTTTTGGCAGATCTATAGAAGATAGAATTGGCTAGTTGGATAGATCTAGAGCTCGATTGAAACTAAAGCATAAGATGGATGTTTCTAATTTCTTAGATACTATGAATCTTGAGGTCTTGATTGATTGGATTGGTGAGTTGGAAGACTAATTTGAGTTTGAATATAATGGAGATTCACCTAGAGTGAGGTTAACACGGACTAAGTTGAAAGGACATGTTGCTTTGTAGTGGAAAAAATTGCAGTGAGATAAAGAAAAGGAAAGTGAAATCAAGATCATTCAATAGAGATAGATGGTGAAAATTTGTAGGATAAGTTCATTCATGTTGATTATGAACCTAAGTTGTTCAAGAGGTTAAATAATTTGAAGTAGAAGGATTTGACTATGAAGGATTATACTGAGTTTTACAAGTTAACTATGCAGTTTGGACATAAAGAACTTTCTAAGGAAAAGATGGCTAGGTATATTAATGATGTGAGATTTAATATTTAGGATGAGATTGGTATATTCATGATTTATTAAGTTGAGGATTTTTATCAGTATTATCTAAAGGTAGAAGATAAGTTAATGAGAACACATCAAGGTAATTTATGAAGAAAGAGAAGCAAGAACACTTGGTGAAGGATAAACTAATTCTTGAAGATGAACTAAAACCTGTTGAACTAGTGAGAAGAAAAGGTAGAGGTGGATTTAAAAGTACTTGTTATGATTATGGAGAAGATAGACAAAAATATTTTGAATGTCCCTATCCTGATAGGAAGGTTAGTACTAGAAGAAATGTTATGGTGAATGAGAGAAGAACTTAGTGAATGCACCCAATGTAGAAGAGAACTTTCTAGTTAGATGAGTATTGCTTTGTAGGAAGGTGCTTTAACCTTGTCAAAGGAGGAATTTGTCAAGGAATTGATACAAGTTTGGAGGCAAATCTTGAAATGTGATTGTGGATAGTGGTAGTATTGATAACCTATTTGCTAAGAAGATGGTTCAAAAACTTATTTTGAGGAGAGTGAGACATCCATGTCCTTATAGGATCAATTGGTTGCAAGATGAACATGCTTTAGAATTGAGGGAGAAGTGTCTTGCTGATTTTCCAATTGGGCAGTCTATGGATCATGTGTTGTGTGATATTGTGGACATGAGTAGTTGTCATATATTACTTGGTATACCTTGACACTATGACTTTAAGGTAGTACATGATTGTGTCAATAATGTATTTAGTGTTGGGAAGGGTAGTAAGAAGTTTTCCCTTATTTCTTTGTAGAAAACAAAGGTCAGTAAGAGTAACCTAATTCTTGGTAGGTGATTTAAGTTGAAGTATTATCAAAGGGTTGGAGATAATCTTGGAAAATAGACCTATAACACACCAAGGAAAGATGTATATATGCAAGGTAAATAGTTGACACTTGTAGGAAACGATTTGTAGAAGTGGAACTTAGGAAATAATGTACAAGTTGAGGACTTGGAAGACATTTGTGTGAAGAATCAGTTTGGGGTTTATATGTTGAATCTTGAAAGATGTTCATTCAGCTACTAAGAACATTTTTTTTGCACCTAGGATATCTGATGCATGAGCATCTTGGGGTAGTTAGCAATCCTATATGTTGGAGTGGCTTTTGATCTTGGAGTTGGTAAACTTATTTAAAATATTGGTAATGCTTGATCACTTAGTGGTGGTTCTCAATTGGAAGATGTGGCTTCACTAACGAACTAAATGACTGAATGAACTTGATAATCTTTTCAGTCCTCAGTGTTCTACTCAGTGGAACTTGTGCTCTATAAATGTGCATCTTGGTGGATGAACTTGCTCAGTATGCTTGATGGGTGCTCAACATGCTTAGTTATTGCTACTACTCAGTGGTTAGGTTCATCGACTATATTTTATTGATGGTTTGACCATCTAAATGGTGCATTTAATTTTTTTTGTATTTGATCATGATGTCGATTGATCATGGGATGCGTGAGAACCTATTTTTGGTCTTTTTTATTTCTGCTATCTGTATTTAATGATGGTTGTAAGTTGACTTATGGCATATTGTGTTTAACTTGAGTTCTAGATTCTTCTATTTGTAACAAGATGACTTGTGGTCATGGATTATAAAATAAGGGTTTGGTTAGTGTTGAAAGTAGTAGAGTTAGAGAGTGGGGAAGGAGGAGTGAAGTTTAGTAGAGCTAGTAGCTAAGTGTGGGCTTAGGAAAACAATAAGGTTTCTTACTGGCTTGCAAGCACAATTTTAGATTGTTCTTGGGATTTCTACCAATTTTTTTGGTGCAACATATTAGGTTAGCTAGGGTTCAGTTGGATCTTGAGAGATCTTACAAAACTATTATTGTGATTGCTTATGTATTTGGTCATACCCGAGAAGGCCTTATATCTGAGCACATTGCATGTAACTAATTATTGATGAATAAAGAAGTTGAATCCCTATCAAATCTTGTGTTATATTGTGCTTTCACTAAGATTATTTAATAACTTGGTTGGATATTCTATTTTTAGACCCTCTAACCTAGTGGGTGATGCATCAGGGGGTGAATAAGTATTTTAGCACTTTTAAACCAGTTCCACACTTTAAAACTTAATTGTAAACATCTACAAACCACAATGTATAAAACTAAAGCATACATCAAAAGAGAACTCGTAACACCATGATTTATTCTTAGGGAAACATTGGTCAAAGGAAAACCCCAGTGATGATTGAACCCATAAGATGATGCACTAATTTGAAAATATCTCTACTAGGAAATATGACCCTATTAGGAGTCATTACATAGAATTTAATACATTGGTCCCTATTAAAGGGCAAGAGCTTATTAGAGGTTGGTAAATATTTTAGGAGTTAATAACAAAGGGGAACACACTTACTAAATAGTGAAGATTAAATTCACCTTATGAACTCAATGTTCAACTATAATAAATTTTTTACAATAATAATGACCGTTACATCACCTTACAATGTTTGATTAGTCCCAATGAAGCCCACATCCTCTCTAATTCAGCTTCAAGGCTCACACATCATATATTCATACATCACACATCTTACAATCATGTACCAAATAAATCCTTCCTTTATACCTTTGAGAATAATTTATTGTGTCATCTTACAATCATGTACCAAATAAATCCTTCCTTTATACCTTTGAGAATAATTTATCGTGTCATCTTACATAACACGTCACCAAATGTGTCCACACAAACAGCAATATGCAAAATAAAAGTAATAAGAAGAATCATTCATACCTACAAATCAATGTTTGCATAAGGACAATATTTGTCCTTGTATTTACATTCTTGGAAACTTGCAATAAATACTATATATATTGTTTTTTACACAAATATTCCCTAGATGGGCTATAATTGTCCAAACATGGGTATTTATGTGCATATAATAGCATGCAAGTGCTCTAAAAATCACCACTCATGGTATTCAAACAAAAACATAAGCCTTTCTATGAAAAGTGATGGGTTTTAATAAGGAGAACACATGAAATCACTCTTTATATTGCCACTTATTCCTTGAACAAAAAATGTGGGTATGATGACTTAATAATGTGTTTATCATGATCATTAACATGTTTTAGAATGCCATAACGAGCTTTATAATCCTTTAAACATGTTTTAAATACATGCAAACTATTCTAAAATTGTCATCAAAACCGTAATGAGTTGTTTTAGCATAACTTGTGCTTATAATATGTAAAAGCTTCCAGATATGAGGCCTTACCCTGACACATCATAACATAGTTGAATATTCATATTTTGATACACGTTTGGATTTGTTTAGACAATGACACATACTATTTGATGACATATGATGATTACATTATGATGATTTTTGCTATATTGTGAATTGAGACATATCTCATATATTTTGATGATTAAATATATGCTTCCAATTATTCATTATATGATGGAAATTGAATCATGTTATATTTCAAATATTAGATGATTTATATGTTAAGGTTAGGATTTTATTTGAACATTATTTAGAAGAGAAAAAACACTAATATAAATTAAATTACATATGTGAAATGTTGAATACAATTGCATAATGCTGATTTTTATGTATATAATTATATGTGGTTTTACTTTGGACTGTTGATGCACAAGTGTAGTATGCAAGGAAGTAACCATGGTATTAATTAGAGAATCAAAGCTAAACCTATGTGAACATAGTAAAAACCAAGGTTGGATCTACTGAAGAGATTTAAACCTCATTGTTATGTATTTTGATTTGTAAATGTAAATTGAATATGTGCATTAGGTTAAATTTATTTTATAAATTAGAGACATATCACTTGTAAAATGTAATGTGCTTTTATGGTGTCACTTGACACTTGTGATTTCTATGCGTAAATGACATGTCATTTAGGGTTTAACAAAAAGACACTTAACCTAAAACTAAACCCAACAGAGTGTCTAAGTTAACTTGACTTGTAAGAGTTGTTATGAGAAGTCCCTATCAAATTGAATTTCAAATTCAAACTTATTAGTAACTTTAAAGGGCTAAAAAGTGGTCCTAAAGTGTCATTTTAGTGGAATTGAATTACCCATATGTTAGTTATATGAGTTTAGAGCCTATTTTTCATCATTAGAAGGTTTGAATAACTCTAGTGACCCTCCAAATAAGTCATTTTCTAAAAGTTGCAAAAATTGAGAAATCACATGACTTTACCCTTACTCTCACAATTGTCCAAACTCACATTTTTGGAAAGGGACAATAGTGTAAGAGGAAAGGGACTCATTTTATTGCCATATTGAGATAGTGGGTGGGTTAGAGGTCTTGGGTTACTTTTTAGAGGGTCTTGGATAGCTTAATTTTGATTCAGTAAAAGCAAGTTTTGAAGGACCTAAAACCTTTTACATAGTATCAGATAGAATAAGCATTGAAATTACACAAGGAACTATGTATCAACACCAAAAAACTAAGCAAACTAAGACAAAAATCCCTAACACAATAAACAGGAAAAAATAGCAAAAAGACGGCACCAGGACAACTATAAAGTCTTTTGTAAATCAAAAGCCTCATCTACAAGGATATTCATGTTCATAACAGAGGCCTTCAGCTCATTAATTTCTTTGTCTTCTAGCAACCTAGTCTTCTTTGAATTTGCTTTGGTGCATTTATTGGGGCCTTGATCCTCTTTCGTGTCCTTGAGACCTTGAATTCTCCCCTATTCCAGTTTTTCCAACAAACATTAGGGTTTTTGAGATTAGAAGAAAAAGGAAGGGGGGTGGGGGCTCTTCTAAACATTCATTTCCAATACTTGAGTCAAGGTTGGTGACTCTTTCCAAGAGAAATTCATTTCATTTTATTGTAGATTAGCATGTTAATGAATTCATGAATATGCATTGTATGTATTTCTTGTTTTTTTTGTTATTTTTCTTGTGAAGGGAAGGGAATGGAGATCTTTATTCTTCTTTTTTTGGCATTTTGAGGGGGTCTTATTTATGGGTGTGAAGACATCACTCACCCTTGGGAGGGAAGAAGTATCCCTATTAGTTGGGATTGACAATGTAGTTGAGAGATTCTTCTCATAGAGAAGAGAGGAATCTCATGGGATATGGGCTTCATGAAGCCATACTAATTATTATTATGCTTTGGGGGTGATAAGGAAAGATTTTGTGGAAGAAGAATGTGTTTTTGAAGCCTTGAGAAGGCCTTGAAATTTCATGTTATGTTATTGGAAATGTGACAATATACTCTTTGGGAAATCCCACCTTCACCCTTGTTTATGGGTCCATTAGTCATCCATTGTGAAGCTCATAGTTAAGGGTGTCAAATGTTGTAATTATGTCTTCATACATATGTGAGTTCTAGTGTATATGTATCCCAATTAACCTTGGTTCTCCAAGCTTGGGGGTGGTCTCATAGAGGCCTAGTTTCCGAGGTGAGTACTCCATGGTATTGTTCAAATGTATTTGCAAGTTTTGTGCATACTATATTAAGTGGAAAAAGGGCTTGGAATTGATCATAATGTTGGTGTATTGTGAAGGAGAGAAAATTTGATATTTTGTATTGTACATTGTAATGTATAATTCTCCACCTTGTTCATCTTGTTGTACTGCATTGTTGCAAGCTTGTAGTAAGAGAAAATATTGTTGTATTGTGGTCAAAGTTTTGTATTGAGAGAATTCCCCTTTTCTCGTCATTGTAACATTGTCTTGATTGTTGTTTAGTGATGGAAATACCACTCCATTGTCATACTCCTTGTTTTATGTATCATGAAATTTGAAAATAAAGAAGAATTTATTTTTAAATCATTTTTCTTGAAACATCATGTAAATCCTTCTATTGAAGTAGTAATAATGAAGGAAAGAAGTAATGTTTTATTAACAAATTTGAAAGATAGTGTATTGAAGTTTCAAGAATTTCATTCCATTATAATTTATATTTCTTGAAATGAATATATATATAGGTTGCAAATTTGATGTATAAAGGATATTTGGTTGCATGTAAATGAATATAATAGAGTGGAATTAATTGAAAAGTCTTCATTATAATGATTGCTAGATGTATTTGAATATTTTCATTACAGAGGAGAAAATTAGTTGGTTTGAATAAGCATCCTTGTGGTATTGCAAATGTTGGAATAGATAAATATAATCATTCAATGTTAGGTAGGATACCATATCTCTATTGTTAGCTTCAAAAGATTCACTAAAAAAATTAGTTTGTTCAATGATCAATTAGATATTAATAAAGTTGGTCCTAGTAAACACAAAAACATAGTTACACCATTTGAATAAATCACATGGACAAAAAATTGTACGCAAGGAAGAGAAGCAAAAAACAAAACCCCAAAATTTTATGGGAGAGCAAATTTTCTCTTTGGAAAATGTATGGGGAATGAATAAAATCATTCTCTTTCAAATGGCTTCCAAAAAGAATATTCCTAAGAGATTCTATTTTAATAAAACAAATAAAAATAAGGCACCTAGCCTACCCATGAAAATAAAAGGAACAAAAAGGTAAAAGATCAAGTGCATATGGTTTAAGAATATAATAGACTTGGTTTATAAAGAAAACCTATAACATTGGTATAGTTACCCCCTTCAAAAAAAATGAAGAATAGAGGAATATATAATAATAGTTATATGATGTGCCATGGTTTTGGAAAGAAAGGTTTTAAAAAAAAAAATCCTATATATAATAATGCTATGGGGAGGGTGTGGCCTCACATGGCCCCACCACTTCCCATCCACTCAACTACCACCCATGGTACCTCCTCATTCTATATGCAAACCAAGCCCAGGCCTATGCATTAAATGAAAATCCTCTTCCAATGTTTCCCACCCTCCTATGCACTCACACCTCTATTGGTATCTCTAAATCTTGTTGTCTATTAGTGTCAAACACTTAGTCATATATAAGGAAGAGTTAGTTAGTCATCAGCATGACTGAACTACTCTATATAGGCCGAGTCATGTGAAAGGCTTGTAAATAAACATGTATATGTCAAGCTCTATAGGAGCTAAGAAAGTCTTTAGTCACTCAGTATTTTCAGTATAAGTTGAGCCTAGTGAATGTCGAGCATACATAGCACATTAATGCTAAGTTATTTAGGAGGGACCAAGTACAATTGTGATTGAGCTACAACAACACGAATAGTGAAAGATGAGCATCAAAGATAGAATGTGTTGAGTAACAAAGAGTTGACATTCAAGTTATAAATGATACAACTTTGAGGTAAACCATTTTAGAATGACATAGACATGAGATTTAATATTTTTAGAGGTTGTTACAGAGGCTATTACACATTTATGATGTGGATCACATATCCCTATGAGTGGTTATCAACCAATCAAATGAAGAGTAGAAAGGGGAAGCATCTAGAAAACTCTTTACAAATCTTTAAATAGATAGATCTAAAACCTATTTTTGTGTGTATGTGTGGAGAAGAGTGAGCAAGATATGTGTGTGATCACAAAGTAGATGTAAGTGTAAAAGTGTGAACATTGAGAAGAAGGCAAAAGAGTTAAGTTTTGATATTATATAATAGAGGAAGTAACCTTGTCAAGAAGTGAAGGACATAACAAAGATATACCAAATTAAAGATCATATTAGAATTGAAGAGAGGAGATCCATAATTAACAAAAGAGTGTAGACTGAAGGATCGAGTACTAAATCACAACTGAGTAAGGGATAATCTCTTAATAGAGTGGTTTTAACATGCCTTTTGTAAATCTCTTAACTGAGTCCTTAGTTTATTGTAAGTGTAAAATCCTCTCTTAAGGTAAGACCTAACAGTCTTAACAACCTTTAATGGGGTAGATCCCTCATAGGGTAGATCATCAAAAGTGATCAAAATTGTAATCTTAAAAGGTTAACTTTAATACTAAGGTAGTGAATATTTGTGGGTGTTATCCCAACCCTTGTTTTACCTTCACCTTGGAGGGTTCCTAGGTAGCCAAATCTTTGTGTTATGTGTTTACATTTCATGCATGTAATTGATAGCTAGATCTACATATTACATCATTTGATTTTATAAGTTATGTTATGCATGAATAAGATATGAGATGGAAAATGTGGTGAATACACTAAAGTTCCTTTAAGGGATTAAATTTTAACAGATCTTAATTCACCTCCCCCCCCCCTCTCCCCCTCTTAGTATCTTGTTTCCCAATTAAAACTTCTAACAATTGGTACAAGAGCATTGGTTCTCTAAAAAAAATCTAACAACTTGGGAGTTTATACCTTGGAGATGGAGGCTTACAAATTGGGAAAGGTTATTGACAATCAAGTGATTGGCATCTGCTCATACTGTAACAACTTGAAGTAGCAAGATAGTAACTGAGGAAATCTATGAAAAAGAGAAAGGATGTGGCCATTAAGCTAAATGACATAAATTATGAAGAATTTGATACCAAAGGACTATTTGACATTGGAAATTCAAATGGAAGTAATTCAACAGTTGCAGATCTACTTGAGAAGAACAATATCCTACATGAAGAAATTAGAGGATTAAAGAGGGAACATGAAATCTAGTTAGTAATGCTTGTAGTGTTATAAAACCTAGTATGCTAAGAACATTTAGTAACTAGATTGACATCTACAACTAAATAACATAACAACACTTATCATAAGACAAAGGTGAACACCATGAAGGAAGGTAGACCAAAAATGGTAAGCTCCTCAAGTGTGACTTGTGATGACATGGATATGTCTACATATGGATGGATGTGTGTTCGGTTGTGCTAAAGCTTCAAGTGCTGGGTTTTTTTATCATGCATGGAGATGAGTGAAGGATTTACTAATGGATGTGTAGGTGGATTTTAACATGGTAAGGGTGTGAAATCGTTATGCTATAGTTGTTAATGGAGCATTATAAGTTTGCATTAGTAGATGATTTGGATTGTGAGAGGGAAGGGATTTATTGTTGGAAATGATTGAAAAGATCATGAATGAAGAATAATGGAACTGGTAAAGAATGTTTTCAATCATTGTTTTGTCATTAATGTCAAACTTGCTAACTACAGGAATGACAACTGCTTAAGTGATCCAAATACTATCACTTAGTTGATTGACAAGGAGGAGTTAATCAATGAGATGTAACTAGAACACTTAGAGAAAGGTTGAAGTTATGATGTTGTAATGAAGTATAAGGATTACTTGGCTAAGACATTGAAATCTTAAATTTCTAAGTTAGCTTAATAGCTAGGTGGATAAGCCTCAGGAAAAGGATAGAAGATCCCCAGGAGAAGGACAAGAGATCCTTAGAGAGGGATAAAAGATTCTTTTGAGAAGGTGATTGTAAATCCCATGGACTTGGGTGGGCCTAATAGCTCTAGGTAAATCCTTTAACAGGGTGGCATTCTAAATTGAATGTTCTTAAGTCCTCTAACTGGGCACACTCCTAATAGGGTGTAGAAATCCTTTAACAGGGTCACATCTAACAGTGTGTAAAGCCTTTAACAGGGAAAACCATCAGAAGTGGTTGAAATCAATTGCACATTTATTTTGTGGGTGTCATCCCCACCCCAGTTTTACCTTCTTATTCTTGGAGGGTTTCTAGGTCACCAAAACCCTTTGTGTTATGTGGTGATGCATGTTTACTTTTCATGATTGTTTAATGTTTAATTGCATGCATGGTAATTTCAATTATATGCCATTAAGGATTTAACAAAAAATTGTATTGGACATTATTGGACCTTGGATAACTGATTCACCCCCCCTCTCAGTTATTCTAAAAGAATTCTAACAATTGGTATCAGAGCTCACTGCTGATTTGTTTCAAGGTACTAGTAGCAAGAATGTCAAGATGTCCAAGAGAGAAGTTCCCAAGCTAAACAAAGACAACTTTGTTGCATGGAAAAGTTTGAAGAAGTTGCATCTTGGATCAATAGGTGACTATGCATAGACCTTAGTCATAGTTGATCATGTAGACCCTACAAGACACCTCACTGTAGATGACATGAACAAGAAGAAGGAGCACAATCAAGAGATGTTAGAGATTGCTTCAGCACTAAGCTATGTCGAGTATGATGACATCAACAAATTTTTTACTGCACATCAGATGTGGAAAACATTATCAAATATCTATGGAGGAGACGATAATGTCAAGAGAGCCAAAAGAGAGAGCCTAAAAGGAAAGTTTGATGACATGAAAATGAAAGAAGGAGAGAATGTTGCTCAATACGGTGCAAGGATGAAAGAAGTGGTAAGTGCCATAAGATGCCTAGAAGGACAGCTATCAGAAGAAACAATATGTAGCAAATACTTGAGAACTTTGCTTCCTATCTATGCTATAAGAGTATCAGCCATCCAAGAGCTAAGGTGTGTACCAGGCAACACATTGTCATTTGAAGGAATAATTGGAAGACTCACTGCCTTTGAGCTATCCAACTTTGACAACTAAAAGCTAGAAAACTTTGAATTTGCATTCAAAGCCAAGATGACAATAAAAGACGATGAGGAGGTGCAAACAAAGAAAAAGAGTGGAAAAGGAAACTATGTATTTAGTGATAGCAGCACTGATGAAGATGATGTAGACAAATTGGAGGCATTACTAGCAAGAAGATTTCACAGAGGAAGAGGAAAATTCAAAGATAAGTTGCCAATTATTTGTTCTAATTGTAATGAAGTTGGTCACATTGCAGCCAGATGCACACAAAAGAAAAATTACAAGGATGGAGGCAACCTCAAGAATAAGAAAGAGGACAACAAGGACTACAAAGGTAAAGGCAAAAGATGCTACATTGTTGAAGAAGACTCGAATGAGAATGATGATGAAGTAGTCTATGTGGCTATGAAAGATGAATCAAATGAAGATGAAGCAACTACCCTGGTAACTTGCATGAACAAGAATAAAAAATGGATCATAGACAGTGGATGCTCTCATCACATGACTGGAGATAAAAGTAAGTTCATTACCTTTATTTAGTATGAAGGAAATAGTGTTAGATTTGGTAACAATGCACCATGTTAGATCAAAGGAAAAGGTAGTATCAAGCTTACTGAAAAGATATCATGTGATAATGCATACTATGTTGAAGGCCTCAATTATAACTTGTTAAGTGTCTCACAATTAGGCAACATAGGATGCAAGGTTGAATTTGAAACTAGAGTTGCCAAGATCTATGATTCTCAAGGAAGTCTAATAGGAAAAGTGACCAGACTAGGAGTAATTTTTTTTACCTAGACATGGAAGATGCTTCTTGTCTCATTGTTCAAATTGATGATGTATGGTTATGGCACAAGAGGCTATGTCATGTAAATTTTGACAATCTAATAAGCATCAACAAAATGAAGAAAGTCAGAGGTCTACCAAAGTTGAAGAAGCTTGATAACACCATGTGCAAACAATGCCAACTAGGAAAGATGTCCAAGTCAACTTTCAAAAGCAAGGCTTATACTTCTAATGAAGCATTAGAGCTAGTTCATACTGACTTGTGTGGTCCTATTGAAGTGCAAAGCTACAAAGGTGACGGAATCATTATGCTATTTGTAGATGACTATTCAAGGATGATGACAGTCATGTTCCTAAAAAAAAAATTAGATGAGTTCCAAATGTTCAAATGGTACTTGGCCAAAGTTGAGAAAGAGATAGGGAAGACCCTAAAATGTCTCAAATCTAATAGAGGAGGTGAATTCACATCAAGAGAATTTGAAGAATTCTGCAATGTAAGAGGAATCAAAAGGCAGACATCAGCACCTAGGACTCCACCTTAGAATGGTATAGTAGAAAGAAGGAATAGATCAATTATTGACTACACCAGGACCTTAATGATGAAGAAAAATATTGCACTCAAGTACTGGAGAGAAGTTGTAAGTACTGTAGTCTACACACTCAACATAGTTCAAGTCAAGAAAGGTACAAATGCAACACCTTTTGAATTATGGTATGGGCATTCTCCTAATGTAAAACATTTCAAAATATTTGGATGCAAATGCTATATATATAAAGAGTCTAGAAATGGAAAGTTTGATGCAAAGAGTGAGGAAGGCACATTTCTTGGTTATTCTACTAGAAGCAAAGCTTATAAGTGCTTGAATGTTAACACTAACAAAGTAGTAGAAAGCACAAATGTGAAATTTGATGATCTTTCAGAAGTTCAAAGTGTTGAGGACACCAAGAAAGAAAAAGAATACAAGACCTTTGTATACTTTTATGAAGGTATGCCTAATAATGGTGAAGTTGCAACTCAGAATGACAATCAACAACAAAATCCAGTATCTATCGAGTCACAGACAGTGAATGTCGAGTAGCAGACACATTCAGAAGCTGAGCTGCAGAATACAGAGAATGTTCATTTAGATTCTAAGAACTATCAACATGAAGGAAATGAAGAAATCTCTAATGAAAATACACATGCAGATTCTGATTCTGAAAGAGGCAAGATGCAAACAAGGAAAGAACCAGTATTGGCAAAGTATGTAAGAAGACATCATCCTGCAGATCAAATTATTGGAAACAAAGAGGCAGGACCAATGACAAGGAATAGACTCAGAAGTCAGACATGTTTGCTCAACAAAATGGAACCAAAAATAGTAAGTGAAGCCATAAAAGATGATGACTGGTACAATGCTATGAAAGAAGAAATAGAACAAATTGAAAAGAACAAAACATGGACCTTAGTCTCAAGACCAGCTGACAAAAATGTAATTGGAACCAAGTGGGTGTTTAGAAACAAGTTAGATGAGAATGGTGAAATCACAGGGAACAAGGCAAGACTAGTCTATAAAGGGTATGCACAAGAAGAAGGACTAGACTATGGAGAAACTTTTGCTCCAGTTGCCAGAGTCGAAGGAGTAAGGACCTTACTGGCATATGCAGCCTTCAAAGGATTTAAAGTCTATCAAATGGATGTTAAGTTTGCATGTCTGAATGGCATACTTGAAGAGGAAGTCTACATAGAGAAACCAAAAGGATTTGTTGATGAAAATAACAAAAACAAGGTATGCAAATTGCATAAGGCTCTATATGGATTAAAGCAAGCCCCTAGAGCTTGTTATGAGAGACTTCACAAGTATCTAGTGAAAATAAGATTTGAAAGAACTGATGATAACAACATGTGCATCAAATCAAAAGAAGGTAAGGATATCCTTGTATCTAAAATCTTTGTGGATGACATAATTTTTGGAGGAAAGGAAGCACTTTGCAAAAGTTCTGGTGACAAAATGAAACATGAGTTTGAGATGTCTATGTTTGGAGAAATCAAGTTCTTTGTTGGATTGCAAGTACATCAACTAAAACATGGTATATTCCTAACACAATCAAAGTACATCAAAGAGATACTCAAGATGTTTGGATTGGAAGACTCCAAGCTTGTCAACACACCAATGGCAACATGACGTAAGCTATCCAAAAATGTTGAATCAGCTAAAGTCAATCAAATAATGTACAGATCCATGATTAGAAAACTACAATATGTTGTACATAGTAGACCAGACATAGCATTAGCAGTTGGAATAGTGGCTAGATTCTCTGCTAATCCTAGAGAAAATCATCTCATGGTGATAAAAAGGATAATGAAAAAATTGATGATTTTGGCCTATACTACAAAAAGATTGAGAAGTTTGAGCTCAATGCATGCACAAACACAGATTGGGGAGGCAACATTGACGATAGAAAAAACACAAGTGGAGGAGCATTATTCTTAGGTAAAAGGCTAGTTACTTGGACTAGCAAGAAACAAACATGCACATCTTAGTCCACTATAGAAGCAGAATATGTGGCAGCAACAATCAATTACACAAACATTGTGTGGCTCAAATATCTATTGAAAGGAATGATAGAAGAGGTAACCAAACCTATGATATTGTATTGTGATAATAAAAGTGCTATAAACATATCCAAGGATCCAGTAATGCATGCAAAAACCAAGCATATTGCAATCAAGTATCACTATGTCAGAGAATTGGTGGAAGACAAACAAGTGAAGATGGAGTACATTCACACAAAGGAACAAATTGCAGATATCTTCACCAAACCATTGCCCAAGGATACTTACGAATATCTTAGAGGCAAGTTGGGGGTAAAGCCCCTAACTCAAGCAGTCTAAAGCAACAAAAAAGCTGCCCTGCATCAACACAAGTAGATCATTGCAATATTAGAAGAATGATGCAAAGGATGACAATAGGAATAGAAATTTTAGATCAGTCACAAGCATGGTGACAAAGGAAAAAGACATGAGATGCAAAGCTTACACCAAGCACATTGAACATGCTACATCTTTGGCATTTATGTCAAAGAGGGAGATTTATGAGAAACTGATCAATGAAAGGTAAGAGGGAGATGTATGAGAATGTATGAAAGGAGAGATAAAAGAGGGAGACATGATACAAAAAGGAAGATATGTAATATCAACAAGTTTTCTGTTTGATATATAATTTTGGTGGTAACTAAGTTGATCAATTGATCAGTTTGGTTTGCCATCAATGCCAAAGAGGGAGATTGTTGGAAATGATTGAAAAGATCATAAATGAACAATAATGGAACTGGTAAAGAATGTTTTCAATCATTTTTTTTTCATTGACGTCAAACTTACTAACTATAGGAATGACAATTGCTTAAGTGATCCAAATACTATCACTTAGTTGATTGAGAAGGAGGAGTTAATCAACAAGATGTAACTAGAACACCTAGAGAAAGGTTGAAGTTATGATGTTGTAATAAAGTATAAGGATCAACTAAACCATTGATGAAATAGTGTCTTGATAACATACTCTAAGACATAGGGAATGGACACACTAAGACACATCAAAGATGCAAGGTTTAACTAAGTCATTTGTAAAGCATAACTAAGTTCATTTGTGAGAGCTGAGCAAGATCCTTAAGTGTCGAGTAACAGAGATGTTCATATGCTGAGCTATACAGAATTCAATAGGTTCCAAATAACATAGGAATTCTTCAGGTGCCGAGAAAGATCCTTAAGTGCCAAGTAACAGAGATGTTCATATGCCGAGCTATATAGAATTCAATAGGTGTTGAGTAACATAGGAATTCTTTAGGTGCCGAGTAATAGGAAACACAGTGGATGTCGAGCAATCCAGAACTAGATAGTGCTAAGCATTAGTAAATGTAGTAGAAGCTAAGTAACCCAGTTAATGCTGAGCATCAGTAAACCAATGATGCCGAGTTGTTGCATTATTTGTTAAGTCAAAAGATTCACCAGATTAGTAACGATAAGTTTTTTACATTGAATTTTGTGAATTAGTTGGATGATAAGGATGATGAGAAGATGTCATAGAATTTTATGTAAACCATGCAAACCAATTCAAGGTGAATACTGATGGACTTATCATGAATTTTCTAGAAGAAACAATTTGGAGGGAAAACAATATCATTTTCTTAGATCAATTCAAATTGATGAGTAGTAATACTTGAGCAAGAAATGAAGAACAAAACTTCTTTATAAGGAGTTAGAAGTCAAAGATAAGTGAGGAGAGTAAGTTGGTCATAAGTGTGGTCATGTGAAGAAGCCAAGAGAAGGCTAGTGTGAAGTGTTAAGAAGAGGACACAATGAGGAGAGTAAGTTGGTCATAAGTGTGGTTGTGTGAAGAAGCCAAGAGAAAGCTAGTGTGAAATGTCAAGAAGAGGAGACAATGAGGAGTAAGTATAGAGCATCAAGACTCTGAGTTGATCAAGTGACCATAGAGTGCATTGGCATAACAAGTGGAAGAACTCAAGGAGATAGATCTTGAAGGGTGGAAAAGCTATCAACACTGCAAGGAAGAAAAGCCAAGCAAAGAAAAGAACTGAAGAGTGATCTAAAATTTGCAAGGTTAGAGTTGCAATTTTTATTAGGTCAAAACCTTTCTAATACTTTCTTACCATTGTATTAGACATTGAAATCCTACATTGCTAGGTTAGCTTAACAGCTAGGTGGATAAGCCTCAGGAAAAGGATAGAAGATCCCCAGGAGAAGGATAAGAGATCCTTAGGAGAAGGATAGGAGATCCTTAGAGAGGGATAAACAATTTTTTTGAGAAGATGACTATAAATCCCATGGACTTGGGTGGGCCTAACAGCTTTATGTAAATCCTTTAACAGGGTGGCATCCTAAGTTGAATGTTCTTAAGTCCTCTAATAGGGCACACTCTTAACAGGATGTAGAAGTCCTTTAACAGGACCACATCTGACAGTTTGTAAAGCCTTTAACAGGGCAAACCATCAGAAGTGGTTGAAATCAATTGCACGGTTATTTTGTGGGTGTCATCCCCACCCTAGTTTTACCTTCTTATTCCTAGAGGGTTTCTGGGTCACCAAAATCCTTTGTGTTATATGGTGATGCATGTTTAATTTTCATGATTGTTTAATGTTTAATTGCATGCATGATAATTTCAATTATATGCCATTAAGGATTTGACAAAAAATTGTATTGGACTTTATTGGACCTTGGATAACTGATTCACCCCCCCTCTCAGTTATTCTAAAAGAATTCTAACATTTATTTATAAGCCAAGGGGTAGTGAGATGGAGGGTTAGGATGGAGGGATGGAATAAAGGTGAGGGAGGGCTAGGATGCTCTAAAAGGGAAGCACATGGATTGTGCTTGTTTGGAGCCAATTAGGGAGTGACACTTGTCACAAGAAGGATGAGTGTGAGGGGATGGAAAAAATGGTGGTCAAAGTGAGTTATGAGTGAGGAGGATTGTGTAAGAGGGATATAAGAGGAATTTAAGGGAATTTATGGCATGTAAGAGACATTAATGCTCTTGGATAGGAATGGAAGAGGATAAGGGAGACCATTGACTTTGGCTTGGGTTAGGAAGTCTTAACCCTTGCTTAAAGTTGTGCACATATTTAAGAGGGGGATTAGGCTTAGCTTAGAAAGGGGGTTAGGAGGTAAATGACTTAGCTTTGGTGGGATGAGTTAGTTAGTTGGCTAAGTGAGGTTAGTATGCGTGAATGGGTTGGATTAAGGATAATAATAGGGCTTTAGGATGGATAAGGGGTTTAGGATGATTTATTTAATAAAAAGGGGGATGTGGGATTAAATTAAATAGATTTGGACATTTATTTAATTTAATAGAGGAATAGGGATTTAATTGATAAATTGATTGTTGGTTATCATTTGATTTTATCAATTGGACTATAGTTGATTAAATAAATTAATTAGCTAGGGGATGATGATTAATTAAATAAATAATTAAGCCTATAGGCTTATTTGTATCAGACTTTCTATCAAAATGTTGTGACATTCTAGTGGTGTCAGATGTCATGAAAAACAAAATGAACTTCCATTATAAAATGAAACCACTCTTCACAGGTGCATGTGCCATAGATTTTAGGTGAAAACCCTAGACTTTTTATTAACATTATTGTCATTATCATTCTCAAGGGATCTCCCCTTATTTTGTAATGTGTACAAACAAATATGCTTATTAATTAATGAAGATGAAATAGACAGATAGGATTTTTACACCCCCTCTTTCTGTCCACACTTCCCTATCCTTTGCATCCTTTATACACCCTCCCAAACTGAAACGATTCAAAATTATCTCTGCTAATAAACACTACACTTTTGCATGACATAGTTGAGGATAATATTCAAAATTTTCTAGCATATGTAAATCATATTCAAAGCTTCTCTTTGTTAATATTTTTCATTTGTAAATTGAAAATTTAAATGAAATAATTCAATAAATGCATAGAGTTTATTATAACTAGAAATTCAATTTTGCATTCGAAATGTTTGTTCAGATGTCTTACATCTAGCATCAGAAAGTGGTGTTGGAAGCAACCGTAACATGGGGAGAGAACAATTGTGTAATGCAAGAGTACAAGGTAAATTTCTTGTTCTTCAATCGCTTAAGGAAGGTAAACTCCATTTCGAATAAATTTTTCATATTTTGAACCATTAATTTTTTCTAAAATTAGGCCATCTTGGCTTTGACAAAAAAAAATAGTACATAATGCTATTAAATAATTCTAACAAAATCTACTTTGCTATGGTATTATAGATTCAATTGGTATATTTAAAAATTGAAAAATTAAATGTAAAATAGAATTAAGATTTATAAGAAACAATGATTTGAAATAAAAAAATTTCTATAAATGAAGTTATTGAATTTAATTTATAGAAATGAGAAATATGAAGTCAATTGTAAGACTAATATATTGTTATATTTGAAAAATAAAAAATGTAAAATTAAATGCAAATAAGAATTAAGATTAATAAGAACAATGATTTGAAATAAAATTATTTGCATAAATAAAATTATTGAATTCAATATGTAGAAATGATAAATATGAAGTCTATTATAAGACTAACATATTTCTAATTTTGGACGCATTATGATACTTTAGTAATAGAAAAAATTCTAAAATTTATAAATATCTTTTTTATGTATATTATTTTATATATTATTGGAATTAGAATTTTATTAATTTAAAAAATATTAAATGTATATCTAGATTTTTAATGCAAATTATTCAAATATGAAATTCTTTTTATATGGAATATATAATTTCCTTATATTAATAAAATCAAATTAAAAAATCATTTTATATTTTTCTTTATTGAGAAGTGTTTTACTTGAATGAAGATGAATAAATCGATCCCTACAAAATCTTCAATGAATCACTTTCTTAGAGAGATAGAGAGGGAGTGGATGAAGAGATAAAATGATAAAGATGTATGAGGCGATGAATAGTATATAAATAGATACATAGAAAAGATAAAGATACGTATTAAAAATAAAATATTTGTATTTAGATTTAGTTTCATTTGGAGTTGGTTCCTTTAATTAAGAAAATTGTAATGCATTCATTAGTTAAGTTGAAACCATTCAACCTAGCTCTGCATGCTTATATAGATAATGAGAGGTGAATGGTGAAGAGAGGAAAAATATAGATAAAAGGAAAAGAAAGTCTCTATACTTCTGAACCAAAATGCTAGGTTTGATGTTTCATCCACCCCTAAAGATGCCTTTGCATACATAAGATGCTGATAGGATAAAGTCTAACAAAAGGACAACAAGATAAGGAGGGAAAAATTAACGTATGTATGTAGAAATATATGAAGAAAAGTATAGGGAGGTAAATAGTGAAAGTTTGTATATTAAAGAGTGACATATGCATATTAAATAAAAAAGAGATATGGAAATACATAGTAAGATGGAGAGGAAGAGATAGATATGATTAGATAGAGACAATTTTAAATTATTGTTTTCAAATATCTAGGTTGTCCATTTCATATAGGAAATAATAGTTAGAGGGGTGGATAATTATAATGAAAGATAGGAAGAAACTGAGGGGGTAGGGGAGAGTGAATAAGATGAATAATATATTTAAAAAGAGGGGTTGAGATATGAAAATATTAATAGAGATAAAAATAGATAGGATAATATAGCAAGAGACTATGTAGAGATAGATTGATAAGAATTGAGTATTAAAGGGTAGGATATTAACAAAGAGGGGGTAGTTGGAGGGAGATAAATAGGAAGAGGAGAGGAGGGAGATGAAGATAGGGAATGATAAAGATATATGAGGTGAAAGATGGGTATTAGATAGATAGATAGATAGATAGATAGATAGACCACATACATAGACTAGATCAAAGAGAAACAGGGGAAATAGGGTATAGATACATGTAGGAGAAAAATGTAAAGAGGAGTAATAAAAGCTAGAGATAAGAAGTGAGAAATGATTGGCTATTTGTGTGAATAAGAAAGATGTAAAGGTAAAGGTAAAGGTAAAGAAGTAGACATGTAGAGTTTATGAATAACCATTCAAGAACATCGTCAAAGGTATACAAAACTATTGGCTTAACCCTTGCACCATTCAAAGGTGAAAGTGCTAGTAAATATTTAATCAATAATGTCCTAAAAGATGACTAAATAAGATTACATAGTGGTGTAATCATATTTAGGTGTCTACAATGCTATGTGAAGTGACTAAACAAAAGAAGAAAGATGAAGAAGACAAGGTTGTGGCTGAGGAATACAAAAGATAAATGGTTATCACACTTGAAGAAAGATCATTTGATGTGAAAATATTATAAACACTCAACTAGACATGATGAATACCCTAATGCTTTCAAATTAGGAGTTAAATAGGAAGGACATGGAAATAAAAAATCTGAGATCACAGACTAACTTACTGAGGAATAAGTTGAAAACTAAAAAAAAATTGTGGATAAGTTGAACAAGCCCAATGAAGCAATAAAATACCTTGAAGAACTGATGAAATCACCTAGGTCATCTAGCAACAATTTTGGACAAGAACATATAAAGCAAAATTCATCTATTGAAGAAGGAGAATCATCCAAGAGTGGAGAGCTGAGAAATGCAAAGTCAAAAGGAAAGCCTATATACTATCATTGGGGAAAACTTGGTCATATTGCAAACATCTATAGATGCAAAAATGGTATGCAAAACCCTAAACCTAAGTTTACTAGTTATTATTTTTATTGCAAGAAAAGGGACATCAAAAACATGAGTGCATATCAAGAATGAAAAATACATCTAATGCAACTAGATTTGAAGGTTATTAATACAACTGTTAAAATTATGGATGCATAGCATATGAATGTAGATCACAAGTAAAACCTTTTCAAACAAATAGGAATGCATCGAAGAAAGTTTGTTCTAATTGTCACAAGATTGTACATGTGAGTAAGAATTGCAGGAACCAAACATGAGTACCAAATAATGAACACAACAAGGGTAAAGGTAAAGTGGATGATGAACAAAAAAAGAAGGAGATGAATCAATCTTTGAAGAAAAAGGTGAAAGATGGAGGTAGTGGAACAAATGAAGTCAAGGTCACCCTATCTAATGGAGAAGGTGATCACGCCACCTCAAACTAATCAAGAAAGGTATGTAAGGAATTGAATGTTTAATGATATATCTTACATAAGTTCCTAACATAAAATGTGATAAAGTTCATATCTGCATAGGTAAAGATGCATAAAAATATATCTATGAAAATAAAAGTGCAAAAGAATCATTTTCACAGTGAGTTCCCAACATCAATAAAATTGTCTATACTAACCAAGCATTGTAATATGGACCAAGTACTCCAATCTCAAGCTGATGTATAGGCTAAGCTAGATGGAATAAACCTAGATGTATTGTGAAGACTAAGTTCAAAGGCACAATATCAACTGAGACAACTAGATTCCACCTAGAAGTGAACACAACATTAATGGAGACCCTAATTCGAGCAAAGGAAAGTATATATTGAAAATTTGAAAACATTTTTCATACCTTGTATTCAAGAGCATAGAGTAATTTGAGCGATTTGCAAAATAAATTTTAAGGCAAATGATTGATTGAGTGAAGATTTAAGTTGTGTTGACTTATTCAGAGGAAAAAGTTTCAAAACCCTAAAAAGGAAATATGGAAGCTTCATCATCTGTAGGAAGTCTTGCACCAAAATTTTGAGCTATTCCTGAGATTTCTATGAAAGGTGATTCAATGGGTGTGTTATCATCGATACTACCTAAAGTAATTATGATCCATGATGTACAAAGTTGTTGCATGTGTAAGATTGGAAAAGTTGGTAATTATGAGATTCAAGAGGCAAACAAAAAATAATGTGATGAAGGAGTATTGAAGGATGAATTCAAAATTGTTGAAAGGAAATGGTTAAATCATGCCATAGATTTTTTGAGGAATTTCAAGGTTTAATAGATTAAAGTAGTGTTATCCATTTTTGCCCCCCCCCCGGGAAAAGTTTGAATTTTGAATGTTGCCCCATCTAATGGCTACCTGCTAAATTTATGATATTTTAATGCCCAAGGTATTTTAATGTTTTGCCTCACCGGTGTGCAACTTTCCTCACCTTCAGATCTTGCCAGATCTACAGCAGGCGCTTCCCTCTAAGATACAGATGCAAGTATTTTAATTATTGTGATCAAGCCCTTTTGCGTCGCATGGCATGGTGGGTCTTGTTCCATCGGTAAGCCGCAAAGATGCAAGTATGGACCCATCGCTAGACCTTCCCAGATCGATGATCACCGCACGCCCGCAAGGTCAAGATGCGAGGGAGTTAAATCATGCGAGAATGCCGCTTTTCGAAGCATGGACAGCATGACATCATGCAAGGTTTTCGCCAAGTTTCAATGTGCAAGTTACGAGCACTGTCAGATCTCCCCAGATCAACAGTTGGCACTTTCTTGCTTGCTGGAGATGCAAGGGCTTTAATTATTACGGGCATGCACCCTGGCGACACATATCCCAAATGACATCATGGGCCCACTCTTCCCTCAGGGTGATGCTTGAAGGATTCTCGCCGTCCAATGTGATCTGATCCACGGCTAAGGCTTTCCTGCAAGATGAAGTTGCAGGCAAGATAAATGTTGTGGGGAAGCACTTTGTCACCACGTGTCTCTGCAAGACCAATTTCTTTGTGGGCTGCCAGTTGGATGCCATGTGTCACCAGGCGTGGTATGGATAATGCCAGGTGTGCTGAGGTGTTTTGAGGGCCTAGAAGTTTTAAAGGGGCAAGTGCAGTGTATGGCAAGTCTTTCACTATCGTTAGATCAGCATGGATCTATGGTCCTCACTAAATCGCTATGGGAAGATGCACGTTGTTTAGGTATAGCGAGTTAGTGACCTAAAAACTCATGGATTGTGGGTCCTGTTTCCTTGCGAGCTGCAAAATGTAGGGCTACCTAACATATTTTATTGTACTTTCAAGGCTGTCAGATGGTGGCAGATCGATGGTCCTCGCTATCTTGCTATGGAAAGATGCTCAAAAGATATGCATAGTGAGATAGCAACTCACTCACACATGTCTCAGTGGGTCTAGTTAAGGTATTAACAGTTAGGGCTGGTGATTATGTTGTGGGCCGTCGCAGATAAGATTTAAGAGGATGGCACAGTTAGTTAGAGAAAGACATGGTCAACTCGAGGAGACTTTGCAGGGTGGCAAAAAGATAAAAGACTGTTGGTCCACGTGGCTCATCTTGGTGCCAAGACAAGTTGACTCGCTGACTCTACTGATTCATGCACCAAAAGTGATAAAAGGTCAAGTTTTCTGCATGATTTGATATTTATGATCAATCCCAACCATCAGAGGTGAATGTGAAGTATGTAGAGACACTCTACCACCCTGATCTAATCTATCTACTTGGTCGGAGCACAGTTATGGCATGGCTTCTGTCTTCTTAGGGCCCTATTCTAGTTAAAAATCAAATTTCATGGTACCAAAAAACTATATTCAGACCAGATTTTCTTCTGGATCCCCATGATTGTTCTCTGTAGGACTTAATGGCGATGGTTGTAGAGTAACTTTAGCTAGAAAATATCTCAATTATGCGTGAACTATAAAGGCAATTTTTGTGAATTTTAAAAAGGTTGATCATTCTCTATTGTTCTCTATTGTTGCTCTACAATTCTAGTGTAAAATCCCCTATGCCTCTAAATTGTATGATTTTTGCCTTATCTCCTTCAACCATTGGTATGAAAGTGCAAGAATTCTTTGCCTCTTACCGATGTTTTGTAGAGATCTATAATCTGCATGATTGTATCTCCTTGGCCTATGAATGATAATATAAGTTAATCTCTCTTTCCTTGTGTCATTCATCTTGGTCTTCTGATCTACATGTGATTATTTGATTAAAGCAAGTCTAAGTGTGTATATCCTTAGTTTCATTCTGTTCAATAGTGCATATATGAGCAGAGATTGGTTTGAACACTCTATTTTGGTGCATCACCTCTTTAGATTAGATTAGGTAGATTTTCTTTCATGCTATCTTTCTCCCTTTTCCTCCCCAAGAGTAGTTAGGTGCACCCTAATAGTAAGAGGAAGCCAGCCTTCTCTGGAGACTCAACCTCACAGTTCAAGTCCCACAGCTTGGAGGTTGTTTCCATGTTTCACTAGGTTTTCCTCATGCATAGGCTTTGGACAAGGGTGCAAACTTAAGTGACAACAAGTAGTACAAAGAAGGATCCATGATATGAAGTTATGGATAGATGATGGACCTATTGAGATATCAAAGAAGATGATTCACAAGGTTACAGGGTATCCCACATTGAATAAGAAGAAGATTGTATGTTGCTTCACTAGAGAAGAAATTGAGGCTAACACAAAGGCTAAGTGGAATGGATGAGGGTTGTCCATCTATACCATCATTGATCTAGTGATTGAGTTCATAGTCAGAGTGATTTCTCACAAATTCTATTAGTTGAGTAGATTGAACAGTGTGCCATGTATGGAACTTGATCAAGTATGGAAGATTTTTGTGAAAGATCATGAATATGATCTTGCTGGGTTGCAAAGATCAAAATTGGTAGAAAATATAACATCAATTAGAAAGTATCATGCCCAAAATTTTAGGGAAAAATAGAAGTAACAATTTTTTATAAGATAATTAGATTGCCTTACATAAGACAAGTTGCAGTTAAAAGACTAACTAGTTCCATCTACCCAAGGTCATACTAGTTTAACCTTTCAGTCTAACCTGGTACACTTAAACAATATCCAAAATGGGGATGGTGCCTTATTGGTTAGCTTATGATGGTCTACTCGCAAGGTAACCTTCCATCCAAAAAAATGACTTAAAAATGGTTCTAAGACCTAATGACAATTTCTGATAGGTATCTAATTACTGAGGAAATATTATTGAGTTCTATAGAATTTCTTCCTTTTTAATGATACAAATATGGATATAGGGTCATAATACAAATATTGTAATGAATGATAAGATGTATATGTATAAACCTTGATTAGCATCTAAGCAGATATATCATATAATTCATATTATATCATAGTTACTATGGTTTTATATTTTTGGGTGGATTGGTTTTAGGTCATGATATATATTAATTTTCATATAATAAATCCATCTAATAAATTAAAATACTTACTATAGATTAAGTACATTAAAAATTATAAAGAAATCTAATTATAAAATAAAATGTATATAGGTACATAACATATTCTAAATCCTCCACCAACTAAATATTTACTAACCACTAATTAATAACCTAAACCTTACCTATGTCATCTATACTTTCCACTAACCAATCATCAAATCCACATCTCATAGGTAATTCTACTTGTTTACAAATTAGATAATTCTTCCTACATCTTCAATTCCATAAAACCAATCTTTCTTTCATCATCTATAACACACTAATAACTTTAACAACACTAATTACCACTTTATACAACCATTGCTGCATACATATTAATTAAATTTCCCCCTTATTACTATTGACTATATTACTAATTATATAATACTATGCAATTTACTATAATACAATACCCATTCACTAAAGTACTACTATTACTATACCAATCTTTGATTTCATACATTCTCCTAACACTGCCATAAACAAATCACCTTAAACTCTACCTTACATGTTAATTCTAAGGGATTCATAAGAATTTAATATCCTAACATACTTATCTATTTTACAAACTTCTCATAAACACTAATTTTACACTTCATAATATAACACTATTCCCTAAACTTGCTTTAATACTATACTATGCTTACTATTCCATCAAACTTTATATTAAACTATATTCTCCTAAAAGTGAAATACTTTCTACACCCTACTAATACATGCCTCTTAATAATCTATTATCTAATTCCATATTAAACACTAATGCAACTTGACTACTAACATAAACATCCCTACTTACTCACTATTAACCTTTCCTTACTCTACAATCCTTAAACTATAATTAATTTACTAACACTCTAACTCATTACTTAAACATTTTCTAAACTCCCCATTACTACTTCCAAAGTCCATAAGCGTGGACCTATTCCCAACCTAAGTGCTCAATGACTCCTTTACAAAAACTATTAATGCTAACCTTTATACTTTTAATAAATTTCTAATACCAATACTAACAAATAACTAATAATTCCTTATATAAGTCCTTTCTCCCCCCCCCCCCCCCTTTATCACACATACCTTAACATGTGATTTCCCAGGTGCATGGTCCTAGAAAGGAGGCATGGTGTGTGGAGGAAGCCTTTGACTTAAGCTAGAGTATGCAACAGCCAAAATAACGCTTGGTTGGGGTTGCGTGAGAAAATGGAGAGGGTTGGGAGTGACAGGGACCAATTCCCTCCTGTTCTCCAAGTACTATCCTAGACATGAGCACCCCACTCACATATGTTTTCATGTCTACCCATTTTTATTATTATTTATCATTAGTTATTTAAAGGTCACTCCTATTACATGGGTTGACTTCTCTATGGAGTAGGGTTAAGACAATTTATTTTATTTAGGGGTATGTTACGACAAGAGCTATATTATATACATATACATACATGCATGCATGCGCCCACACACACACACACACACATGTAACAAGTCCTTCCCTCCATATCAAGGATATGCCAATGGGATAGAGGATGTCCCCTCTAGGCTTGGTACGTTACATTATAGTTTAGGCTATTATGTTATATATGCATTTCTTATTATATATTTATGGTAGACGATTATAGGACATGTAAGTATCTAATATGGATTTCATAGGCCCTATTCCTAATGATTATTTTATTGCTCTATAATTAGGGTGGGATATTTTCCCACTTCCCATACAAATTCCAGAGAGATAAAATGCATCTACAACAAGGTTTCACTATGAGTTTGATGCATTTTTCTTCCTTCTCATTCATGAATATGGATTTGGTGTTAGCTTGATTTGTATTTTCTAATACTCTTAGTTACATGTTTTGATATTATTCTTTGCATCTATCAAATCTAAGGATTTTTTGGTGTTTGAAAACTCAAATTTTAACACACTAATTACAATGCATGAGATTAAATATATATGTTCCAAAAGATAAATAGTATCAGATATGGGATTTCTTGTTACTTGAAAACATATTGAACCATTTTCCATGCATACATATGAACTATTGCAATATAAGAACCTTTATTTCTATTGCATAAAAATAATGGAATCACTTAATTTTAAATTGAATAACTATTACAATGTTTCTCTCATATACACAATCTATAAAGTTTAACTATTGATTGATACATGAATCTATATGCGAAGAAGTAACTCAATTACATCATTTCAACATAGAATTCACAACAATGGATATTCCTTTACACATGAAAAGATTCTTTTTCCTTCCTATACAAGTATGGAAATGATACAATCTTTCTCTTACAATGTCAACTATAGGCATAGTATCAAATCTCACTTTTCTTACTCACATTATTATACAATAGCGGGTAGATCCCTCTCACATTATAGAGAATAAAAATGGAGATTTTATTATCACAACACATTACAAAATGACATGGGAAGGATTGATTTCTTTACAACACCTAACTCTTCAACAATGCCAAGGTAAAAAACCTAACTTCTTCATAGATCCCATTCTCGCAATCTTGCAAAAAGAACAACATAAAACCAAGAACCATGGAGGCTCACCTCCCATCCTAGGATCTTAAGAAGCCACCCACCGAGCTAGGGAAATAAGAATAAAATGGATTACACTCAAGCAGCTAATAATGCATACAAAATAGCATCACAATACATATACAATCCCTCTAAGGTTTAACACAATGATTCACCTTTGGAATCATGAAACAGTGGGTGAAGGTGGGCTCTCCAAAGAGGAGAATTCCATATCCATATACACATATACATTTTCAATTGCATAATGCCTCTTCAAGGGCTATCAAAAATACATCCTCCTCATTACATCAATACCCTTATACCTCCCATAATAACAAACAAGGCATATGGCTTCAATGGAGGCCATACTCCATGAACAACGAAACCCTCTCCAAGAGGAAAATCTCTCAACTTCAATGTTGAGCCTACCCCTTTACCCAAGGCTCTCTACCCTCCCAACTTCAAGAGAAATCTATCACAACAATAACACATAACAAGCCATTCAACACTACACACATTACATGTTTCCACCACTATATGAACAAGAATTCAAAACTATTAAGAAAGTTCAATGAAGCCCATGGAAGGAGTATCAACCTTTATTCAAGATAAAGGAAAAGGATAGTTGATGAAGAGCTCCCTTCTCATTAGTCTTTCTCCTTCTAAAGCCCTAGTTGTGTCTAAACTTAGGTAGTGGGTGAACACCCCACTAGTTTGTCACAAATCCTCTAAAAAGACTCTCTACTAGTAGAAACATCAAGCCCACAATTTCTTACATTGTTGTCCCTTCTAAAAAAAACTTTGACCAAGTGGGAGTGTGAGTGTACACTCATGGAAAACCTCAAATTTCGAATTGGTGGAAGAATGCATTGATTAAGGTGTCTCCTAGGATAGCTAAGCACTAAAATGGACAAATTTAGGCCCTTAAAATGTTATGCTAACATATGAATAGCTTATTTTCACAAAAATGACACTTTGGGACCACATATTGACCCTCTAAAATCCTTGTCAAGTTTGAATTCGAATTTCCCTTGATGGTGACCCATCCTATCCTTTCTCCAAGTGGATTAACTTAATCATTTGAAAGGAAATTATTTTAAGGTTAAGTGCTACCATGACCAAAACCCTAGGTGACATGCCATTAACACACAAACAATTACAAGTGTCAAATGACACATTTAAAACACATTACACATCACCATGACATGTCCCTAATGTATTTATGGGATTAATTTTACCACACATGAAAGCTTACATTTAAAAAATAAATACATCACAATGAGGCTTTTGAATCTTCCAAAGATTTGCCTTGGCTAAACTATGTCCACATAAGTTTGGACCTTGTTTCCCTGATTAAATTTCATGGTTCAATTACCTGCACACTAAAATTTAACATTAGTAGCCCAATAAAAAACCATATAAAATGCATTTATATAGGTGCATGACAGATTTTATATTAAATAATTCACATTAACATACTCAATTATCATAATCAACTTTTATTTTACAATCATTTTCATATAAAGCATTAAAAAAATTAAAATATTAGAATTTGCATATCAACATTAATATCTAATCAAATGATCCAACTAAAATTTTGAACCACATCATAATCCATTTCCTATCATAATGATGAAATGATAAATCTATACTAATAAGTCAGCCATCATGAAAATTAGTTTTGAATACATATCTTAGGTCAAAATCACCAAAATGTAAACATTACAACTAGTATCTTTTGATTCAATTAATTATAGTTTGATTACTAATAGTATCTCGTTATGATTATGAGATAATACATTATAAGGTGTATCAATTATGTCAGGTAATTAGGATGTTGCATAGTCACATAGTTTTCAAAATCAAACATAGAATAAATTTGTTACATTTTATTGGGCCATAAAATCTATCCTCATAATATATCAACATATCCACCTAATAGTACTTGCACAATAATTAACTCATTACATTACATCATATCAAATTCTATCATGTAGACCCTTATCCTATTTTGATAAAAATTTCCATCTATGACTATAAGTAATATCATAAGGTGTATGGTAACAATATATAATTTACATTCTATACAAGAGACAAAAACATGACATCTCATCTCCTTAATCTTCCTAGGTCTAACCATATTCGTGTTATTAAGTTTTATAATAGGGTACTAGGGAAGGGGCCTTACATAAAGGCAAAGAATTCAATGTGTAAGCTTGGATCACTGATTATGTGAATTTTCTTTAATGTTCAAAATTATTTTCTTGCTATTAGAATTATTATTTGGCAACAAGGAAAACCTCTCACAAGATAGATTAGTGAATACATAACTCAGTCAGAATAAAATTTTGAGAATGTTATGATATGTATTTTGAAAATTTTAAACAAAGGATTAGGAAAAGGTTAATGATCCCAATAGAGCTAGTGGTCAAATACTACAATGATGTATGCTTTCTAGTAGACACAGATAATACATTTGTACAAGCAATGAAGCCTAGGAAAGCATGGCTTAAATCATTTGATTATGAAGTTGATAATGACAATGTGAGTAAAAACATTGATGCACTATTTATAGAAGAGATTTATGCAAAAGTAGAATCCTTTGGGAAATATGAGGAAGCTAAAGCAAGAATCACAGTTGACATCAAAATAGTTTCAAAAGAGAAGAAAAGAGAGAAAATTATTGAAGACCTGGACGAGAAAATAGGCAGACACAACAAAGGCAAGGATCCTCTGAATATTACACAACGTCTTCATGAAGATGAAAAAAAAGACACTAGTGATGAGGAAGAGGAAGAAGAAGAAGAAGAAGAAGATCAAGATAAAGCCCTAGTAGTGGTCACTTCACCAAAAAAGAAGACTAAAATTGTAAAAATACAAAGCCTAAGGAAAAGGAGGTTGCAAATAAGCCAGTAGTGGCACCTCTCTCTCCTCCTACACCAACCAAACCAAGAACTAGGGTGACAACAACTACTGTCGAGCATTCAATAAAGAAAGGGGTAGTTAAGATTACCAAACCGAGTGGTGCCAACACAAAAAAGAAGAAAACTCAAGCCCCTGTGAGCTAGACAAAGAGAAGATGATTGGTAAAGAAGAAATAAGGTGAAGAAGATGAAGTAGAGAGGATCAAATTGAATGAATTGGGACATAATTGAGTCATAGTACCTAAAAGACCAACATATATTGATGAGGTATGTGCTAATATTAGGAGCTATGCAAGTATATCAAGTTTTAGATTTGTAAAGTATGATACATTGAATAACGTTGATAAAACCAAAGTAGAGGAGGCCATGATAGATATGATGGATAAACATGAATTGGAGAAGAAGATTCTACTTGATTTCTATAATAGATTAGAGAGGAAGTGGCAACACGTATCTAGAGTAGAAAAACAAATAAGAGAAAGCACATTAGCCAACATTATGCCTAAGTTGTCAAAAGATCAAAAGTCAACATTTTTGGACAAGAATAGCAACCAATTTGTTCCTAAATTTTTTTTCTTTTTTGATTCTTTAGAATTAAATTCTATTTGTAGTACAACAAAATGAGTTATTGTTGAAAATCATATTTGGTCTATCCACTAAAGGAGTGGAATAGGTGAAAGCAATTGAGATCATAACCATCAAAGATGATCACAATGATAAAGAGAGTTTGGGTGTGTCAAGCCCTCAAGGAAGCATTTCACCTATTCATGCCACTACACCTGACACACCAAGTGGTGAGAAAAAAAATCCATCATATGCTAAAGGAGAAAAGAAAAAGGTAGAGGAATCAACAAAACTAACAAGCGTAGATACTTCTACCAAAGGTTAAGAAGGACCAAATGTTTCAGCACTTCACATTGAGGGAAGCCATGAAATATTACAAAGAGTAGATAATATATTGTTGATTATTACAATTAATGTCTCAAGCACTACAGTTCAGACAAGACCAAGTGGTGACACCCCATCACCTACTCCTACATAGGCAATGTCGAGTAGTAACACTTTGTCCCCTAGCAAAGGAAAAGAAATAAAGGACAGTTCTTCAGATATTTTTGTTAGTTTGGATGAAGTATGAGATGCCAAAATGGGACTTGGAAAATCTCACTTTGGAGAAAACAATCATGTTGTAGGAGATTTTGGCAAAGAAGAAGAAATGAGAAGAAATGAGAAGAGAGCAATGACAAAAACAAGTGTTGTATGAAATAAAATACATATTTGTTAATGCATTTGATGTACATAATTTTGATGGGCAAGCCCCAATTATTTCCTAGCTTGTATAGATTTTTGGACAAATAAATGTTGGAGATATTGAAGCTAATGAAAAGTTAATGGCATGGCCAACAAAGAAGTTTAAAAATAAGGTTATAGAGAAAATCTCTACTACCATTGCCGAGTGTAAGGTTGAATTGCCGGCACATGTACATAACACAAAAGAGCTTGTACATAAGTTAAAAACAATTGAAAACAACATGCATGCCCAATTAATCTCAATCTAGTTGATGTTGATACCTCACCTAGAGGTTTTGCAACATGAACTGAAATAAAAAAAGGATCTAATTCGGGCATATCATAATCTTTCAATTGATGATAGTTTAATTTACTTGGCTACATGATTGGAGTTGTAGATTCATGTATTAGAATCAACTAGAACCACTTGGGATCATGCTCTTTGAATGATCAACTAGGTACATGAACCATTCATTGGAAAATGTGGTTTGATTCCACCCACTCAACCCTAGAAAAACCCATGAGTGACAAAAATAAGGGGGGAATGTAATACTGATGATTACATACTAAATGGGATAATAATGAGATCAAGGAGTACACAAGAGTTTAGAGTCAGAATTCAGAAGACAAACATGGTATGACATAGACATAATTAGACTATTTAGAGTCATGTAAATATATATAATGTTATTCAGTCAGCAAATGTTTTGAAGCTCTATAAGAACTGAGTCATAGCTTAAGGGGAGTACTCTTATTCTTTTATTGTAATAATGTAATCATGACAAAGTGTTTTTGCCACTAATGTCAAAGGGGGAGACTGTTTGTGTTAATAAATCTTGTTTGGTTATTAGTGTCAAACACTTTCTCATATATAAGGCAGTGTTAGTCGGTCATCACTACGACCAAGCTACTCTATATAGACCGAGTCATGTGAAAGGCTTGTAAATAAACATGTATATTTTGAGATCTATAGGAGCCAAGAAAGTCTTTGGTTGCTAAGTATTTTTAGTATAAGTTGGGGTTAGTGAATGCCAAGTGGATAGAGCACATTGATGTCGAGTTATACAAGAGGTGCCGAGTTTAGTTGAGACCGAGCTACAACAACAAGAATAGTGAATGTCGAGCATCAGAGATAGAATATGTCGAGTAACACAGAGTTGACATTCAAGTCAAAAATGATACAAAATTTGAAGTAAACCATTTTAGGCTAACATAGACATGACATTTAATATTTTTAGTTGTTGTTATAGAGGCTATTATGTGTTTATGATATGGATCATAGATCCCTATGAGCAATGATCAACCAATTAGATGAAGAGGTGAAAAGGGAAATATCTAGAAAATTCTTTAGAAATCTTTAAATAGAAAAAATTAAACCCTATTTTTCATGTTTATGTATGGAGAAGAGAAAGCAAGGTATCTGTGCGATCATAAAGCATATCTAAGTGTGAAAGTGTGAACATTGCAAAGAAGGCAAAAGAGTTAAGTTTGATATTGGAGAATAGAGGAAACAACCTTATCAAGTAGTGAAGGACATAACAAAGATATATCAGAGTAAAGATTAGATCAAAATTGAAGAGAGGAGATCTATAATCAATAGAAGAGTGTAGACAGAAGGATCAGGTGCTAAATCATAACTGGGTTAGGGATAATCTCTTAACAGAGTGGTTTTAACAAACATTTTGTAAATCTATTAACTAAGTTCTTACTTTATTGTAAGTGTAAAATCCTCTCACAAGGTAAGACCTAATAGTCTTAACAACCTTTAACAGGCCATACCCCTCACAGGGTAGATCATCAGAAGTGATCAAAATTGTAACCCTAATAGGTTAACTTTCTTACTACAATAGAGAAGATTTGTGGGTTTCATCCCCACTCTAGTTTTACCTTATGGGTAACCAAAGCTTTGTATTATGTGTTTACATTTCATGCATGTGATTGATAGTTAGATCTATATGTTGCAACATTTAATTTTACAAGTTATGTTATGCATAAATAAGATATGATATGGAAAATATGGTGAATACACTAAAGTTGCTTTAAGGGATAAAAGTTTAATAGATCTTGATTCCCTCTCAATAGCTTGTTTCCCAATTAAGACTTCCAACAGCCTCCTCCCTTGGGTAAATGTGCACACATATCAGTGGGGCAGGGAGTAGATAGGATAGGGAGGTTAGGATAGCTGGGGGGAGGAGTATTTAAAGTAGCTTTAAATTATTTCTTTTTTATGTTTTATTTAATATAATTTATTATATATATTAAATAATATATATGTATTATTTAATATATATAATATTTTATTTGTTATTATATGTGTGTATATTAATTAACATATTATTTATTTATATATTAAATATATATAATGTTTTGTATGTTATTTTTATCTAATGTAATAAATTATGTTTTTTGTAATAGCATTACGATATATTTCTCAATAGTAATATTGTGTTTCTCCCTAACATACATATAGTTAAATAATTAACTATATATTGATTGATTATATTATAATAATTAAAGTGTAATTGTATATAATTAATACATGCTACACATTTATTTAGTAACATGAGTTGTTTAACAAATCTTATTGAAACTCTCAAGGTGATGTTAGATAGATAATAAAAGTTGTATTTAAGTAATTATTGAATTTGTGACCTAAAATTCTTGTGATAGCTTGGTTAGTGTATTTGCAATATATATCATGTTAAATTAAAATTTGATATTGTTGAATCCTAGAGAAAATTGGAAAACTTGAAGTATGAGGTTTAAACCTTGAGACAAAAACAAAACCCTTCAACCTTGCATCAATGTCATCATCGAGTTATCATCTAGTTAGACAATGTTAACTGAAATCTATAACCAATCTCATTTGTTTGTGGACGTTCTATCATGAAACTTGTAAATGTTCAATTAGTTGTTAACCTAGTTGTAACTCAACCTTGAATAAGTGTGTAATTAACACTATTAAAAAAAAAAAAAAAACAATTGCTGTGTTTTTTCCATGAATTTTGGGCATTGTAGACACTAGAATGTGCACTTCTCTAAGTCCTTCTATTTGAGAGATCTCATGGATTGAGAGTCCCAAATGGTGACCTAGAGCTCCCTAATCATGGAGTGCAAATGAATGCAAAATATGAATAAAAGGGCTCTCAACTAAGCCTAAGAAATGTATCCCCTTGAAAGTATACCATGAAATGGGAGATTCTAAGACGAGAAAGATTGCTATCCAAGAACTACCATGGAATGTTATGCAAAATACAACTAGATTATATGAAATGAAAAGAATGCAAGCTAAGATAAAAACATGAAAGTATTACAATCCCTCTAATTAGCTAAGTGTGTTATTCTAATGCACAAAAGAAAACTATGCTAATGCACCATGAGACTAACTAGTATGCTTTGCAAGAAATGAGAGTCTAGCCACAAGTATACAAGAGTACAGAAAAACCTACAACATAACAATAATGCAAAGAAGATGGATCCTGAGAGGAGGAGAGACCTCTCCCTTTTATAGAAGTATGAAAAAAGGAGATCATGAGGCAAGAAGATCTAATCAAGGGTGAGGAGTTGAATTTTGCATGGTCCATGTGCACAATCATTTCCACCAATCACAAAGAGTTGACTTTTGTATCTCCATGTGAGACAAAAAAAATAAAATTTAATTATTTAATTTGAGAATATGTCTTTATGTGTGCAACTTAGGATAAGAGATGAAGGGGGTCTTTTATTTAATTAAAGGGGAACAAGTTCCTTTTAATTAAATAAAAACTTCGGATATAGTGGCCAAACTATAAGATAAATTGATTTTTGAAGATTTGATCAAGATGAATGATTTAATAATTTTAGCAAAAATGTTGAGAAGAGGGCTAATAGTTTATATGACCATTTTTGAGTGATTACATTTTCTCCTCTTTGACTAATGTGTGATCAGTTTGGGAACACACAATGTCAAAGAATGAAGAAGCCAAGCAAGTGGTAAAGCGATCTAAATGCAAAGAATGAAGTGCAAAAAGAGATAGCAAATCTTGAACGCATAGTCTATTAGCAACAATATTGGACACTGGGAGAGAGAGACAATGTTAGAAATCAAGATGAGGACTAATATATCAAGCAAAGAAGATAGATCAAGAGAAAATGGAAAGGTCAATCATATGCTCCTTAGAAATAGATAGCCATAGAAAGTAAGAAATTTTGCAGTGATGATAGAATATTCCTGCCCCCTCAAGATAGAAATTGAAATGAGGTAGAGGAGATGCATAAATGAGAAAAATATGATTAAATCAAGATAAGGCAAGGTCCATGATGACAGATAAGTGATTAAAACCCAAGAGTGACCATTAAGAAGTGATAGTATGCCCTAGTTTGACAAGGTTTGACCAAGGAAGATAAAGCATGGAAATTAGGTCAAAAGAAGAAGAAAGGTGAAATGGAATGAGTAAGAAGCTTGAAAGAGAGTAGAAGAAATGAGAAAATGATGATGCCCTAATGAGATTCCAAGATTAAGCCTCAAAAGGTCAACCAACTGCATAAAAGGAAGAAATTTTAAAATGTAATTTTGACAATCAATATGAAACCAATTTTGATTTTGATCCCAAAAATGGATCTAGAACATCAAAATTTTGTAAGAGGCTCAAACGGGCAGATAAATGTGATTATAAGATTAACCCTTTTAATGACAAGATAACAAAGAGGCAAGAGAAAGCCAAGAATAGATGACAAAATATGATTGAGGAGAAGCAAGAGAATATGAATGTAGTTAACTAAGATGTCCATGAAAAATAAAGAGAGAGCTCTCTCAAAATGCAAAAATGAAAAAGCTAAACTAGAATAAACCCTAGAATGCAAGCTAGTATACAAAGGTGTGATTGCAAGGGACATTAAGTAGACTTTGATTTTTGTCATCAAGCTTTGCTAGGGACATCAAAAGATCATAAAATAATCACTAATATAAAAATGAGGATATGAATATGATCTATATTGGATTGAGATGTGGGAACCACACCTATGCATCAAAGACATATAGGTCAAGATGACTAGTGTAGTTAGGTTCCCTAAGTTTTGTATAGAAAGATTACACATGTAACAAGGCATGAGCGTTAGGATAACCCCCAAGTGTCATCTTGCATAAATAGACAAGGATGATATGTTGTAGATCCCACATGTCAAGTTGGATAAGCATGAATGCTCACGACACTTCAGATCAACAAAGAATACCCATAAGAAGAAAACAAGTAAAGCATGCCCAATGACCCCAATCTTCTAATCCATGACATCCTCAAGAGTCTATTAGGAAGGGAACACTCAACTTAAAAATCATCATTGATAGTACACAAAGAGAATAAAGTTAATCAAATATCAACATGGTAATTATTTAAGTGCATGTGTAATTCCCATAACCATCTCTTTAGGACTTGAATCTAACAGTGAAAAATATTGTAGCATCTTAGACTCTAGCTAAAGTATCTAACAAGTGTTTAGAAATACTCGATGTCAAGGGGGTAGTGTTGAGAAAAATTGTTAGACAAGTTGCCAAAGAAATACCAATGCATAAGGAGACCCTGATAAGCCAAAAAAATTGTGCCCCCTAGACCTAGATGTGAGAGTAAGTTCCAAGATAGGTGAGGAAAAGTGCAAATGAAGCGAATGAGCGCCAAGAAAAACTGATAGACATAGGTGCAAGGGTCTCAAGTCATGCATGTCACCACTTGATAATTTTTTTGGAATTTAAAAAAATAAAATTGTATTTTTTGAGATTTTTTTGGTGATACATTAATGCACCTATTGCTAGGTTTTCACTAAGATGATCAATTTTCATGACAGTTTTTATTTTTAAGGATTTTTCAGCATCATATATGTTTTTTTTGGATATTTTTAGGATCATAGAATATGTACAAACAACTAAGAAATAAGAGGGTTAGGCATAAAACTTCTTCAAGTGTAGAATATTGATAAGCTCAGAAGTTGTTCTCCCTTAAGTGTAGAAATTTGATAGGCACCAGATCCAAATGTAGTAGTGACAATGTATAGACCCAATCAATTTGGCTCAAACTTACCCTTTCGTTCTCTATTCTATTGATTCTTGGGGTTATCTCTAAGAACAAGCTCTCCCACTTGGAATTCACGAGGATAGATTTTCTTGTTATAACTAGTAGACATCCTCTTTTGTTAAGCTCACATGTGGTCAAAAGCAACCTTTCAAGACTCATCTAGAGTTTGAAGCTCATGGATCCTAATAGCACTATGGTCCTCATTAGTTATTAATCCATGCAAAGAGACTCGTAAAGAGGGAATCACAACTTCTAGTGGGAGGAAAACTTTAGAACCATAGACTAGAGCAAAGGGCATAGCCCCAGGGGGAATGTGTATGGTAGTTATATATGCCCATAATGCCAGATTAATCTGTAAGTGTCAGTCCCTTCCTGATTTTTGAATTGTCCTATGTATAATCTTTAGCAATGTTTTGTTTGAGGCCTCATCTTGGCCATTCCCTTGAGGGTAATATATTAAGGACCAATGTTGCTCAAGATTTTAAATATTTTACAAAGTCGTCTTGGGTCCTTATTCTTGATTGCCCCCTAGTGTCATTGATTATGGAAGAAGGGATAACATAGTGACAAATGATATGATTTAATATGAACAAGGCAACATGTTTTCCCGTAGCAACAGAAAGTGGCACAACCTCAACCCATTTTGTGAAATACTTAGCTATTATGATTATGAAATTGTGTCTGCTGGAGGAAATTGGATAAATGTTTCCAACTGAGTTAAAGGCCCATTTTTGGAAAGACCAATGTGTAATAGAAGGATTGAGTTCATGCCCAAGAGCATGAATCAAGTTACCATGTAACTAACACTTGTTATAGGATTTAGTGTAGTTGACATCGTCAACTTACATAGCTGGCCTATCTAATGCCACACATAATTAAGAAAACATATAAACTACTCACTATAGGTGTTACAATATCAACTTCAATCCTCTAGCTACCCATTGTCATGGAAAATGCCCAGAATATGCTAAAAATCACTTCAACTCCAATGTTCAGAACTTCTCTCCATACAATGGGTGTCCAACCCTACACAATGGTTTGTGCATGTCTTATATAGGGTGGTTAGATAGTTATTGACAACTTAGGTCTCCTTGTCATTGATTTTTAATATTTGTACATTGTTGTCCAAGCCATCTTTAAACATTGCAAAGTTGTACAATGCAATTTTTACATCTTTTTGGTAAGTTTTGCACAACTTAGCTAAATGAGTTCCAATACTCCTTAAACTTGACCAAAGACCTTAACTATGGTTGAAACATGATTCTAACCCATCCTAGACCCTACTAACCTCACTCAAATGTCATCATCATTTTTGTGCAAATTAGGGGCTTTTACATCTTGTTAAACCCTAATTGCACCTACAAGTATCCTAAGTCTCTTCAATCAAAGCTCTATTGTACACCTACCATGGTCCACATGATGTTGAAAAAAACAATCCAAAATTACCTAAAGGTACACACACAAAACAAGACAAAAACTTGGATTGATTAAACAATCCTTGGGTGTTCCTGTGCCAGTGCAATTCTTCCACCAAGAACTCAAAGCGAGATTCATGTTCTTGTAGTTGCAAGATAGATGCCAAAGTTTCCATAGCATCATCAACCTTTTTTTTTGCCCTAGGATTTTTTTGGAATGTAAGAAATGTGAAGTAATTCCTTAAGGCATTAACTAGTTTCTTATAAGGTACTAGCTTGTCATCCTTAGTTTGGTACTCATTGTTTAGTTGGTTGATGACAAGTCAAGAATCTCCATAGATATGCAACTGTATTATTCTCCATTCTATGAATAGTTTGATTCCATTAAGAATAGTTTCATATTCAAATATATTATTTGTCCATGGAAACAACATTTTGTAAGCTTTTGGGATGGTGTAGCCATGAGGTGTGACAAACACAATTCCAACACCAACATCATTTTGAGTATACGACATGAAAGAGCATCTTCCAGGTTATATCTGTAATGTACATGATAGATGCATCTAGGAAGTCAATTTTCATAAGAGCATTATCTATGATGGGGAACTCATCCAACTGATAATCAATAGCCTTTCCTTTGATGGCCTTATGTTTGACATATTGAATATCAAATTTAGAAAGAATTTTTATCCATTTACTATCTACCTATAATCATAACCTTACTCAAGAGATACTTCAAAGGGTCAATTTTAGCTACCAGCTGTGTGGTATGAGCAAACATGTAGTGACAAAGTTTTTATGAAACAAACACTACAACTAGGCATGTTTTCTCAATGTTGTTATAGTTAAGCTCATAAATGACTAATGTGTAGTTGATGTAGTATGTAGCTCTTGCTTTCCCATTCTCATCATGTTGTGCTAATAGAGGCCCTAGGGAATTCATCGTAGCTGAAATATAGAGAATCAATGGCTTCCCTTGAATTAGAGGCATAAGGATAGGTGGCTTGGCTAGGTATTCTTTGATTTGAGCTAAACTTTTCTCACATTCTTCATTCCATATGCATGTTGATCCTTTGTGTAGATTTTTGTTAAACAGTTGTGATCTATTAGCTAATTGAGAGATGAACTTTCTAATAGATTGAAGGCATCCTTGTAGAGTCCTTAGTTGACTAATATTCTTGGGAGATGGAATCTCCATGATAGCTTGTAACTTTTCTAGATCAACCAACTCTATGTCCTTAGCTAAGATTATGTACCCTAACAATTTTCTAGATGTGACACCAAAAGTACACTTTTTTGGATTAAGCCTAAGTTGAAATTGTTCCATGCGGTCAAGTATCAAGCTCAAGTTAGATAAGTGAGTGCTTCATTGTTTACATTTGGCAAGGGTATCATCAACATAATCTTCCATATTTTTATGCATCATATCATGAAAGATTGTGGTCATAACTCTAATATGTAGCTCCTGCATTTTTGAGACCAAAAGGCATGACATTCCAGCAAAAGGTTCCCCATGCACATGTAAAAGTTAATTTTTCTTGATCATCGAGAGCTATTTTTATCTGATTATAGCTAAAAAAATCTATCCATGAGGGAATATATTTCATAGTACGTAGTCATGTCTACTATTGTATCTATGTTTGGTAGTAGAAAATCATCCTTTGGGCATGCTTTGTTTAAGTCCCTAAAATTAGTGTAGACACGAATCGATTTATCATGTTTGGAAATAGGGACTATGTTGGATATCCATTCTGTATAGTCAATAGCTCTAATAAACTTGGTGCTTAACAAATTTTCTAATTCATCTTTGAATAACAAGGCTATGTGAGGATGCATCTTTCTCAATTATTGTTTGACAAGTTTCGCGCTAGGTGTTATGGAAAGATTATGCATAATAAGCTTTGTATCTAAGTCATACATATCAATATAGGTCCATGTGAAGTTAATATTTTTCTCCTTGAAGAACTATGTGAATTTTTCTTTTTCCTCTATTGTTAAAGACTGAGTTACATGTATGATCTTTGGAGATTTTTCAGTACCCAAGTTCATTGGTTGTGTCAGTTCTATCAAAACTGATGATCTATCATGGAAGTAACTTGGAAGACTACCTAGTACCTCATCTTTAGGCTACTCAAAGAGGTTTTCACCTTTGTATGCATCTTTATTTTTACTTTTTTTTGTTCAAACACTGCTACAAGGTGTTTTTCGCCATCTGAATCTTATTTTTCATTTTTCTCTTTAATTTGTGACTAGGGTATTGGATATTTGTTTTGGTCATTATGAATGTTGGTTCACTAGTGGAAGAGACCATAGGTTCAATAGTAGTGAGGTAACACATGATCTAATAATCATTTTGGAATGAGGGTAGCTCTGGTCTTTGATTTTGAACAAACCAATCTATGAAATCTAGGTGCATAAGTAAAAGTTAGGTGGAAGCTTCAAGGTTGTTGCTATGAGAGGAGTCATCTTTGGTGATGAGAGAGGTTGAGTCTATAGAGAAGGCTCCAAAGGCATCCAAATTAGGATACGACATAAAGGAATTAGTGTTCTCCACTCAGGCAAGTTATGAGTCCAACTCATTTGACCCTACATGATACTCATCAACTATGTTTGGTTAGGTAACATAGGCATGTATAACATCCACACCCAATTCACAAGAAGCATTAGAAAGGGACTCCCACTCATTTTCTTGAGATTCAATACTTTGATGTTTCTTCTAATTCTCTCTGTATTAGGATTTTCAATATCTGATTCACCAAATTCTGGTTGCCTAGATGTGGAAGCTTTAGCATTATTATCATAAAATAACACATTTTCTCCCCAAAGAAGGGATGTAGAAGGGGTGAAGTCCTCTTCATGTATCAAAGTGGTAGCAGTGGGTTGAATATCATCCTCAAACTCACTAGTGGTAGAGACTTCTCTATCAAACCATGGTAAATCATTTTCAACACCATACCCTAAACCTATAGTATCTTTTCTCTTTTGTCCCTTAGTGTGACTTAGGGATTCTGCAAGAGCATTCTTGTTGTCATTTAGAGGTCCTTGATCATGATAGCCCATTTTTCTTAGAAAATGGTAGTCTTTCCCATATCTTTTAGGAGAAATGGGGATAGTTAAGATGACTTAATTATTATCCTCTTGCTCTCTATGGACCCAATTTCTAACAGCTTGATCTACCTTTTCAACTTTTAAATCAATAGAGGATTGTACAAAAGTACCAATGATGGTCATAGCGGAAGAAGAAGGCTTCATTTTCTTAGAGAATTTCCCATAGGACCATGGGGAAACATGCAACACTACAATGGAGTCTAAAGTGTACTCCCCTAGCCCAATACTCATCATTTTTAGTTTCTTTTTGCATTTAGTAAGAGATGCTCTAACTAGAGGGTCAATTGTGTCGCACTAGTGACTCTATAGCCATAAGCATTTTTATGGAAATAGAATTGTCCCCTAGGATTAATATTTCTGCACCATTGAATGGAAATTTGATATATTGGTGATATGTGGATGGTACAGCTTGCATTTCATGAATCCATGATCAACCCAACAAGAGATTGTATGCAAGTGGAATATCTAGCACTTAAAAAACCACATATTTTTCCATAGGACCCACATGGATAGGAAGGAAAATTAGGCCTTTAGATGACCATTCAACCTTGTCATATGCTTTGATACTAATCTTCTTTCTATGATCAATTGCAAATTCTGACATTCAGAGTTGTTGAATTACACTGAAGGAAACAATGTTTAACCCAACACCATTGTCTATTAGGATTTTTTGGACTTGGGTGTGCTAAATCTATACTTCAATATGAAGAGAGAGATTGTGGGGATGACTAAGAGATTTTTCATATTCTTCAAAAAATGCAAGATAACAAGGCAAAGAAATATGGTTAACCATAGCTTGGAATCATTCAATATCAATGTTTGTGGGAACATTAGTAGTGTGCAAGGCTTTCTCTAGGACCTCCTTATGCAAAGGGGACTACTCTAGCAGCTCAAAAATGAAGATTTGTGTGGGGTTTTATGCAATTTATGTATAAGGTCATAACTAGATATAGCAGGTAGAGTCATATGTTTGCAAGATGAGGTATTCTTGGGATCATTAACCACTTTGAGAACAACTTTAGATTGCCCTCTAGTGACAACATTTAAGGTCTCACCATGAGATGAGGAGGAATTTTCCACCCTAAGGGATACAATAGGTTTAGTGTCTCTACAGTTTTGATGAGAATTGTGTGTTCTCAAGACTACCTTAGGCTTCTCATCATTAGTGTCATAATTGACCTCCTCATCAAATTTGGCACCCATAATGTAGATGCTTTCACTTATGGGCTCAATCATACTAATCACATTATCTGTATTGGTATAGGTATAGATGACATTGGTGTCATTACCATTTTTTTTGGTATTGGATGTTTCTCCTTTTTCATAATCGGGCAATGGTTGTTTGAAAGCTTTCTAATAAGAGTTTTTGACTAAGCCATTTGTGAAGAATTTTCCTTGATTAATGAGATCTTGGATCGTATCTTTAAGTTTGAAGCAATTCTTCATGTTATGACCCTTCTCCCTATGATAATTACAATATTGGTCATCTCTCCACCAACCGAGTTTGACAGGTGGGTAATAGGGATGAGAATTGTCAGGTAGCATAATGAGCTTATTGGCAAGCAAAATTTTCAAGACTACTTCATATGAGTTGACCATTGGTATGTAAGTGCACCTTGGTTTAGAGGGCCTCCTAGCTTTGTCTAAAGATTGTGGCTTTGAGGTTTCTTGTTGTTTAGTAGCATATATGGCATTGGATAAGTTAAAGGTTGATCCCTTAGTCTTACAATCATCTACAACTCCATCATTGACTACATACTTGTTTTTATTCCAAGGTTTTCCTTTGTCCTTTCCATTTTTGTCATTATTAAGAACAATGTCACCCTTGTTTACAACAACATTCTCAATGCAATAAGAACTTTCAACCATGTCATTGAATGAGGTAAATAGTTGCTTCCTAAGATCATAATATAACTCGAGCACAAGCATGTTGACAAAGATGTCAATTTTTTCATTCTCAGGAATTTTTTGAGGATACCTAGAGTGCAATGACCTCCAACATTGTAAATATGTAGCAAATGGTTCATCTTGTTTTTGTTTTATGTTGCCCAAATCCAACACAGTAATAGGATATTGTATGTTATAGGAGTATTTTTGGATAAATCATTGTGCAAGTTCATCAAATGTCTTAAGGGGGGTGACAATTTAGTGAGCCACTCAATAGCTTGTCCCCTTAAGGTTCTAGGAAATAATCTCATGAGATATGTATCCTCATACATGAAGTCCATGCTAAGAGTGTAGAACTGACATACATGGTCATGAGGATCACCATTTCTTTTTTATTGTAGTTATTATACTTGAGAACCTCAATATCCCTAGGAAATGGTACCGTGTAGAGACTCCTGTCAAATGGGAGAGCACATATAGATTCCACAAAAGATGTTTTGGGTTTCTCTTTTGCCATTTGTAGTTGTGGGAGTTGACTTCTTAACTCTTGCATTTCTTTTCTTAGGATCTCAATCTTAGTTGGTTCTCTTTTCTGTATGATCCTTTGAACCTCTCCTAAGGGAGTTAGCACCCCCTAGAAGTCATGTATTGGAAGTATTGGTCTCCATTTTTCTCTAAGGCCTTTAGCATGAGATTTTGGAGGAGTTCGTCTTGTTGAAATCTCATAAGATTATCACTAGTAACTTTGTTATCTACTTCACTCTCGTGATATGATTGTGAGGGTCTAGGGGGTGAAGGACATCCCACAACACATGTCCTTGGAGATCTAGGTGGTGTATTATTTCCATTACAACAAAATGGGTTTCTATAGTTGCCATGAGTGTGTCAGTTTTCAAAATCATGCATGTGAGCATTGGTTTCAACATGTGTACGAGACATCTCTTTAGTGGCTATGTGCCTAGCTTCTTCTAGTCTTTCTCTATCACCATGTACAAAAAGATCCTCTAGGTACAAAAAGATCCTCTAGGTAGTGGTTCCTCTCTTCAAGATTCATGGTGAGTGAAATGTTGTCAAAGGGGGTGTCAAAGAAATTATCAAAGTGGTATAATGGATTATGAAAAGTTGTAGTATTGGCCTCTTCATGCCTATCAAGGTCAGGTTTTTCCTCGCAAGTTTTTTTATGAGGACATCTAGTTGGAGTGGACAATTGTATGAAGGTAAATGAGGGATGACTTCCTTGACTGACTTGGAGCCTAGTCGTAACTAACATGTAGGATAAGTCTTTAGCATGGTGAGACAAAATAGAGCCGCTCAAGGTAAAAATTCTATTGTCAAAATGATCACTTGTCAAAAGATAATATGGAGCAAATAGCTTGTCAAGAGTGCTCCAAAATTTACAACACTAATGATTCCAACTAAGAATTGAGCAAGAAGCTCAATGACAAGTATCCAAGAGAACGAGATAATCAGATTTTTGACAAGTGAACCATAGAAACATAAAATTCATATCTGAGAGACTAAATCCATCTTTTCAACTTTAGACAATACCAAACATGGAGATTTCATACTAGATTGGGGTAAGACTAGGTAAAACACCCCTAATTTGACTAGAACACAAATTGGACTCAATTCTGGAAGCAACATAAACTAGGCAATATTTCACAATGCAATGGGTGATAGAAGTTCAACAAATATTATCCTGTGATAGTTCCTACAATAGCATATGATACTTTATAAGAAGACGATACTTCTTAGTAGGTTGGATGATATAACATAGCATAGACATGTGATAGAGTTTGTGAAGTTGTGCAATATTTTTGACAAATGAAGTATTGTACGATATTTCTTAGAATAGATGTCTGATAAAGGGCTAGTAAACTCTATAGCATGCAACTTGTTGCCTAAAATGTCTATGTTTTAGTTTAGTTTTTTGAGTGTTTCAGGATAGAATACAGTTGTGACAAATTAAAACACTAGTTTGCAACAACATGCAGAGTGGTTTGAGAACAATTGGGGATATGAACATGTCTTCAAATAGTTGAACAAGAGACAAAGAAACCTTTCCAACACAAGCACTTGTGATATCAAAAATAAAATCCTATGAACACTAATGCCATGTGTATGTCCAAATTATTTCTATGGGTCTATCACATTTGAAAACACATCAAGAAGAACTATTTAAAGGTCACAGCTCATTACTCAACAACCTGGCCCATGCTTGATGCACCCTCACCTCACACAAAGTGGTTTCCCACAATATATGTTGGTTGTCATGAAGGTGCCATTGGCACAATCAAAGGGACACAAATGGTGAGTGTAAAATCTTGGGGTGTTCTAGGTAGTCCACTAGGATCAATCCTTGCACCAAGATGTTGAGTGGATAATAAGGGTAGCTTCTAATCCTAAGGTGTTTAGAAAGGGTCCAATTCACAACACTCCTCTTGAACACGATAAGAAGACACCTTATTAGAGATAAGTAATGGACCTCACAACCACAAGAGTACCTTGAGCATTCTTGCTTAGTTTTTTCCTCATGGTCCCAATCCCACAAGTTTTATTAAATAAAAACAAGTGCTACACCCCTCAATGCTTTGGCCTTTGTCAAGGGGTTTGTGATTATAGTGGGTTGGGTTAGCTGGGTTTTCTCATTCCCACTTCGGGTCATTCATATTTGTATCTTTCCACCAACAGAAGGCCCTGTAAAGGTAGTATCTCACTAGGAGATAGAAACAAAATGGATCCACACCTAGAGGTCAAGATTTTTGATTCACCCAAAGGGTGAAGAGAATACTCTCCTATTCCAAATACTTCCCCCAAACACACCAAGAAAGGTTAATTAAGACCAATAAAGAGTGGAATGTGCCGCTCACTTTTGAGACTCAATGGAGGGTCAAGAATTCTGATTCACCTCAAGCGTGAAGAGCATACTTTCCTACCAACAAAGGGACCTACTTGCAAGTTTTATGCATGTATATTGAAAAGGATAGTAACTAGTTCATGCCACACATGGAAATGAAATAAAAACAAGAATACTTAGCTTGTTTGTTGTTGCTTTACTTGGGCAGCCCTGCAAAAGTGTTAGTAGCCCCTTTTAGTAATCTATCTTTGACATGCATTATTTTAATAAGCAATTTTGTAAGCAATCTAGGCAACCCCACAAAACCAATGTGTTAGTACACCAACATGGGGTTAGCCAAATATATGTAATAAATGTACAAAATCTCACTAGTTAGATAGTAAATAATCCAAAAACCCAAAAAAAAAAAAATTCCAATAACTCAAAAGTTTGACAAAAAATATAAACAACAAACTATTCTAGAATGTGCAATACTTTCTTCTATAGAAATATTATATGATACTTCACTATATAGCACGACAATACTTTATGGCCATGCAATACTCTATACAAAGCCATACGACATAATCTATTAAACAATGTGATAAAATACTAACATGTGTACAATACTCTTGACTGGAAAAGTATCATACAACAGTTGTAGAAACTATTGTACGATATTGGAAAAGTGTTGTACGATAGTATTGATTGGAAAAAAAACAAAAACAAAAAAACATAACAACAAGAAAAAAAATGTAGAAAAGAGGTCAAAATATAGTTGTTTTGCCCCACGGTGGGTGCCAAAAAAAATACACTAGAATGTGCACTTCTCTAAGTCCTATTGGAGAGATCTCATGGATTGAGAGTCGAAAATGGCGACGTAGAGCTCCCTAGTTGTGGAGTGAAAAGAAATGCAAAATATGAATAAATAGGCTCTCAACTAAGCCTAAGAAATGTAGCCCCGTGCAAGTACACCATGAAATGGGAGATTCTAAGACAAGAGAAAGAGTGCTAGTGTCCAAGAACTACCATGGAATGCTATGCAAAATGCGACTAGATTACATGAAATGCAAATAATACAAGCTAAGATAACAACATGAAAGTATTACAATCCCTCTAATTAGCTAAGTGTGTTATTCTAATGCACAAAGGAAAACTATGCTAATGTACTATGAAACTAACTAGTATGTTATGCAAGAAATGAGAATGTAGCAAAAAATTCTCCATGAGCTTCAAGAGTACCTATAGGAAAACTTGCAACATTACACTAATGCAAAGAAGATGGATCCTTAGACGAGGAGAGAGCTCTCCCTTTTACAAAAGTGCGGATGGTGGAGATCATGAGGCAAGAAGATATAATCAAGGGTAGGGAGTTAACTTTTGCATGATCCATGTGTACAATCATTTCCACTAGTCACGAAGAGTTGACTTTTGTATCTCCATGAGAGACAAAAAGACTTATCTTCTATTTTTAAAATGGGAAAATGCCTTTATGTGTGCAACTTAGGATAAGAGATGAAAGGGGTCTTTTATTTAATAAAAGGGGGATATGTTCCTTTTAATTAAATAAGAACCTAGGATATAGTGGCCAAACTATAGGATAAATTGACTTTTGAAGATTTGATCAAGATGAATGATTTAATAATTTTAATAAGAATGTTGAGAAGGGGGCTAAAAGTCTAGATAACCATTTTTGGTTGATTATAGGCATGACACCAAAACTAGGGTCCAAGTCAAGACTATGCAAAAAATTAGTCAAAATGTCTTATAATTGGTTTTAAAAGGGAGATTACATGCTTGGAAAATCATAGCGGCTTTTAGAAAATGATGTACAAATAAAGACATGTAATAATCAACATGTAAAAAGTTGTAAAATGTCAGCATTAGTAAGGACAAGTTTTTTGAAAGATGTTACACCTGTTATAGACTTTAAACACATGCAAAGTCGCTAAATTTGCCACCATTAAACTTGGAAGATGTAATACACATCTAATAATTGAATTAAGATATACATTTATTTAGAAAATCACTAACATTAAATATTAATGGATATTGTCATATGCTTTTACAAGAAAACATTAAAAAGAAAAGACATGTAATAAGAATTTAAAAACCAACCATTACATGAAAAACTTATTACAACTTTATATATTCAATATGAATACATGAGGATGGAGTTTTTTTTCATTTCACATGCAAATTCTCCCATAGTATAATGAAATGATTGAAGAAAAGTTTAATTGAGGCCTTAATTTTTTAATAACTTTTGATAGACAACTTCAATTGAGCCCTACAATAGCTCAAAAAGAGTGGAATTGAAAATGCCATCAATTTATGATAAAATGAAAACCAAAAATCAAATGCAAGTCCAAAAAAAATAGCTAAGAAAATACCTTAGAGAAATTATCCTACAAAATTGTCCATAATGTTGCCCCAATTTTGCGAATACAAAATTGAGACAACAAACTAAATAATCTTTCATCTGATCTCTCCTTGAATTGTAGTTGAATCTATCAAACATAGGAATATTCAATTTGTGTGCCATCAGATTTGCCTCAAGTAGTTAAGCTCTATACAAATTTTGATACTAATTGTTGAACATGTTGAATAACTAAGACAGGGCTAAATAAGTTATATTCCTACAAATAATATAATATTTTTTAGTCAATAAACTATAAATAGTGTCAATAACAACTTAAAATATACTAGTTAACTGCATTAAACATCCAAAGAAAATTTAAACATGAAAAACATAGGAACACCAACACAGATAACTCCAAGATTTACGTGGAAACCCAAATTGGGAAAAGTCACAGAGAAGCTAATTCTCACAAAATAAACACACGTTAGGGTGATACCAGTTAAGGTGACTTTTAAAAGAGGCTCACTACTAGTTTTTGTCATTGTGATTTGGATCATTACCAATAGGCTCACTGCCAATGTGCTCGACAACCAAGAAATATAATAAAGGCTCACTAACAATACAATTAGGATTATAGCTAGTAAATAAGAAACAAAAGTTGAATGCACCACTGAACACACTTGTTGATACTTTGTAACACAATCAACCACTACTTGCCTCAATACACAGTCAATGTCTCAATAGATTCACACTTACATTGCATATTACTCACATATAAACATCATGCATGACATCAATTAAAATCTTCCCACTTCACACTAAGACATTCTTGTAATGGTGAAAGAACAAAACATGGACCACCTCAACCCAAAAATGCACCTCAACTAAACAATGCACACCACTATCTCCAAGATCTTTGATGCCAATGATCATGATGAACACATTACAAAATAGTTGATGAGATTGAAAGACGACTAATACTCTTCAATATAGATCAACCCAAAAACATGTGATCCACCATACATGTTGCATGCCAAGTAGATATTGTAATGCCCACCCGTAGTTTGCTTTTATGTTCTGATTGTCAAATTCTTTTTAGGCCGATTTTATGCATTGATTAGTTTTAGAGATACTAGATTTACAATATTATGATATTATTTCATGACTTGGATTACAAATATATTGGTTATAATTGCTTAGTTGATTTCATTTCACGTGTTGTTAATGATGTCTTGATGATTCCTAATTATTAGATGTGGTTTCTTTCATAACAATGTTAACGTGATGCCTTTAATGATGATTATGTTTGTATTGATAGAGATGCATTATTATATGTACGCATTTGATGTTTGACTTGTGATGTATTATGGTACTTACCCCATACTTGCATGTGTATGGTGCACGTGTCTATTTTATCTTCTGTCTGATGTGTTTGATGTGGTTAAGGGAGGGAGTCATAGTCACCTGCTAGTCGAGATCTACACGATGTACCACCTCGGCCATTGCTTGTTTAGTTTAGATATATTTATATACATGTACATGCTCGTCTTTTATGCAGGATGCAGATACCGAGCATCGACTTTCCTGAATTGCTAGGATGAGTGTGCCCAATTATAAATACTCAAATTGTGAGAATGGAAAGATAATGATCAGGTCCAATCCCAACCATAGCCTAAAATACTTGTCCTGTAAGGAGGACTTGTAACAGACTGTCTATCGTTTTTAAAACCCAAGAGTCTTTTGTGCGTATGTTGTTTTATGAGTCTTTGATGAATTTTGTATTAATTAAGTCTAATTAAAAGATTAAATTAATAATTTAATTTAATAGAAAATTATTATGACATTTTAATATTTAATTATATTTAATTAATTGAGAAATTAATTAAATAAAAAGAATTGAATTCGAAGATAAAAGTTATAAGTTTAAATTTTAGAACGTGATAATATTTATTTAATTTAATGATAATATATTTAGAGTTCATTTTTAAATAAATGCTAAATATTATTATTATTTAAGTTGATAATTATTTTATCAATTAAGTTTAAAAAATATATAAAAAAGGAGAAAGATATTAAATTATGAAAAAAAATTTAAGTTCGTATGATGCGTGCATGAGATTAAAAAAATAGGAAATTAATTGAAAAGATAAAATATGTGAACTTAATAAAGATATTTTAATAAAGTGTGCATGAGATTTAAAAGTTAATAAATTAAATAAAAGCAAAGTCGGGTGGAAAATAAAATAAAGTAATTTAATAATTCATTTGATGTGCATGAAAGAAATAATTAAATAAAATAATTATAATTTAGAATTGGTGGAGACAAAAACCCTAAAAGGTAATAAGAGTTTAGATTAGAGGGTTTTTGGGTCATTATTACACACACAGGTTTTGGAGAGCAACTTGGAGGGTTTGGAAAAGAAGGAAATTTTTCGTGGCTTGAAGGATTTTGCTTGTAGTAGGAATTTTCATCTAGTTGTCAGAGTTTAGCATCAGAACCAAGTAGGTTCTTGAGTTTTCATTCACCTAGTTAGAATTATCTTTTTAGAGAATCATGTCTTCTTCGTGATTGTTGAAATCAATTTCTCTGGATCTCGTTGCATGAATCTATTACTTCTTGTTCTGAATCTAGGATAACTGTACTGTATCTCGTATGTATGATAAGACTGAAAGGAAAATAAATTAAATTGAAATCCCATTCTGTAAGATGAGGAAATTAGAATTTAATCTGGATAGGGTTTCGAAAGAAAAGAAAATTTTTAATTCGAAAGTTGATAGGTTAAATGTATTTCTCCTATTAGACTAAAATTGTATATATATATATATATATATATATATATATATATATATATATATATATATATATATATATATATATATATATATATATATATATGGATCTTGTTTATTTTAGAAATTATATAAAACAATTTTAAAAATAAAAAAAATAAAGAAATAAAAATAAAATAATAATAATAAAAAAAATATGTTTATAGAGAAGGGGTTTTTGATTTATGAAAATGCTAAGTAAAATATAATTTTAAAACAAATTATAATCATAAAAAAATTTATAAATTTAAACTAAGAATATATTTTTTTAAAATAATATATGTGGATAGGGGTTTGACCCACCCCCCACTTACTTTAAAGGATCGGCGGCCTGCATGTTTGTCGGCCCTGCGTACGCAGTATACTTGCGTTGGACAAAGGGCCTGCACGACTATATTCATGCTGGCGGCTTTAAAAGCCCACAATGATTTTCAAATCGCTTCAGACTTTGGTTTGCATTTTTATTATATATATAGTAAAGTTTAATATTATAAAATTTTAATAGTATGTTTTATTTAATTTAATATATATATATATATATATATATATATATATATATATATATATAAAATGTATGCTATTTAATAATTATTAAAATGTTATTTAATATGTGTTAATCAGTTTTGATTTATTAAATATTAATGAGTTATTATTAATAATATTTAAATAATTGATATTATTAATTTAATTAATTGATTTAAGTTATGATAATATTTAATTTAAATTTTAATTAAATTATTATTAAAGTAATTTATAATCATAAATTTAGAATTAATATGAATATTTAATATATTAATTAATTTAATTAAATATAATATAATTAGAATTAATTAATAACGAAAGTTGTTTAATTAAGTTATAGACTTTACTTAATTATTGTAATATTGATTTTTAATAAAATCGTAGATTATTTTATTTGGAAGACAATAATTATTATTTTTAAAAATCATTTAGATAATTACGGATGGATTATTTTTAGGAAATTGACTTAAAATCAATAAGGGTAAAATTTGAACTAAGAACGAGTTAATTTGTAAGGGAGATATTTCAGACTTATTTATTTGAAACGTACATTGAAATGCAAACTGAAACCTTTATCTTTAACCCAACCATGCCATTTAAAATAAGCCAAAACTTGTACTTGCATCTTGTTTCTTATGCTATTGATGTTTGGGGGTTTTGGGCTTGATTAGATGTTGACTAGTCTAGGATGTACACCAGAGGCTTTATGAGATTTCTTTTATACCATTTATGTGGCTAGATGTCATGATGTGTCTTGTGATTCAAATTGAAAATTATATTTATGAGATTTACTTTGTGGAGCATTTATGTGTACTTGGATGGGAGAACCAATTTATTTTTAGGTTGCCTCTTAAGGAACCAAGCTTGATCATTATGGGTGTTGTGGTATGGGACACAACTGTGTTTTATGTTCTTAGGAGAGGTTGTCTAGGTATATGTCTTTGAGAGTGGCTTGCACTAGGGGTCTAGGACCCAAAGTGGTCAGTGCCAAGATAACCTATTGTAAGTTATGCAATAAGTGATAATCTAGTAATTAATATTTTGGGGGGAAACACACTAAAAAGATAAGTTAGAGATATTTGCCTGACCCATGCCTTGAGTGCTTGTATAGACTAAGGATGGGAATGGGATGATAGTATAACTGGTTGCCTCATCTTCTTGAGAGGGGTTTTTGGTTCCACATGTGTCACGTTGAGGGTTCGGGGTTCAGAGTAACCAGTTTAGGGTAACTCAACGCTTGAGGGTCTAGGGTCCATTGAGAGACCAGTCCAGGGTAACTCAAGTAGTTTGACAGTGTGATGACACTCCCTAGTATGTAGCCCGAGTCTCCTTTGTAAATTTTGTGTACCTTTGGTGGTGTACCTATTGTTGGATGTGTTTATTGTGGTTATTTACTTTCATTGATGATGATTGGTGATTCATGGGTGATGTACTTTGACATGTGGTTCTTGACTTCAAATGAATATCCTTCGTTGACTTCATCTTATGATCTTGGTATTCAATTTATTCTTTGTTCATGTATGATGTTTGGTTATGTGGTGTTGGTATTGGATTGAGTGTTCTTTCTTTTTGGATTGTCTTATCTTTTTGAGTAGCATGTGTTACCTTTGAGGTAGTTTTGGCTGTTAGGAATTTCTTGCCTAGGAATGTTTTATGTTTGAATAGCCGTATGTGGATCGTTCATTATCTTCCTTGCATGGTGGGAGTGGAAGCCTGATTAGGTAACCACTCGGTCGAGAGGTAGTGTCTTCTTACCATTTGGGTTTTCCCTCACATTGCCACCTATTGGATGTTCATTGCAGAAGATGTACCTTATCATTCTTATTTCTTATCTCAGAGACTTCTTTTCAGTTGATGTATATATGCTATCATCTATTCTGATGTATTGTATCTATTCTCATATACCCTGTGACATGTGTAGTGGATGTTATTAATTGGATGTACTTTCATTGTATTAGTTATACTTATGCTTTGCTTATGTGATTATGTATCTGTTATTTCTTATGATCATGAGACATTGTACTTGGAACTTAAACTAATTGATTTAAACTTTTTAAATGTGACTCAACACAAAGGAACCCTTTAGGAATTGAAACTATATCTGTAATTGCTAATGTGTATTTGATGTGTATGTTCATATTGCTTCCGCATTAATGTTATCTTGATGTTGTTCAAACTTAAAAAAAAAAAAAAAGTTTAGTAAACATTGTAACATATTAGGTTTATTTCTCTTGGGTTCCTGAGCGAGGCATTACAGATATGTTAACGTCAAGTAGATCTACCATTGAGATATCTAGAAAGATAAAAAATTTAATGCTCGTAATTGATGAACACCTTTACCAAAACACAAACTATTGGTAGACATCGACTAACACACAATTGATATGCCAGACCTATCAGTACACAACAACCAATTCAACAATAGGCTGAAATATAAATATGTTGACATTAATGGAAACCATTAATGACAACAACATGGATAACGTTAACCACACATTCTAACACACATCTTGGCCTAGTATAATATTACTACATAAATAAGTCAATCACAAGCTTATTACTTATATCAAACATGTATTTGCTTAGTCCAAAAGCTTACACATTGCTCCAAAGGGCACTATATGGTTATTGAACACATGCTATAATGGCCCCAAAGTATATCAACATATTATCTTTGAATGCTATACATTACAATCCTCTAGCACATCAAACAAGAACGCCAACATAGTCAACCATCAAACACAAAGATCACTCTATCACTTCTATATTTTGTCTGTTAGCTCAACCACTTAAACTCTAAAAATTGATACATCATATGTATAATTATTTATCCTCCAAATTAAGCAACAAATGTGAAACCTTAGAAGCATCCAAGAAATGCTTTTGACAACATCACATATGATATTCAATTGAGAACTACCTTCACGAAAGCATAACGATACCATTATGATAAAGACTTAATTTAGTCTTCCTAAAACTTTGATGCTCTTATATGACATGCTAGTAATTACAATCTTCAAGATGTATTGACATCATTAATAAAATTGACCAACACTTTTCCCTTTTCTTGACAAGGGAATTCTAATCCATTCAATCTAAGCAAGACCAATAAAGTCAAAACAAAACGAATTCTAGTTGATTATAACATCCTACATAATTGAACAATTACTCCAACTTACTTTCCATATATCAACCCCAAAATAAAAAAATAATAAGATTGGTTTTCCATTCAATTCTCTCAAAATATTTTTACATTTCAACATAATTTCAAATGATTTCCACCACCAAATACACAATTCAATACAAATTCACATTTAATTCAAACTAGTAGTGAAATAAATTTTAGAAATTTAAAATTGAATAATTACCTATAAAATAATCTAATTCAAATCAACACTTCAAATCTGATTTACAACCCCAATATAAATTACAACCCCAATGTAAATTAAGAATCACCGAACACTTTACAAGAAACAATTTAAACAATTTAAATATAATTATTATATTATATCTCCTACAAATTTATTATTACATTCCAACTAAAACAGAGCCACCCATTCCTCCCAAAGAGAGACCTTGCCAATGGCACTGATACTGAAAATGGCTCTGCCATCGGGAATGGCTAATTCTCGCCGCTTCTCATCTTGCTCGCCTCCTTCGCTTTTAAGGTGCAGATGGACTTCCCCCTCAGAAGAATACAGGCGTAAATCAGTTGGGCCTTCTCCTTTTACCCCTTCGCTTAAAACAGCTACCCCTAAATATCTAATTCAAGTCGCTTCGTATATTTCTCCGCCGGCCGATTTTGTTGAAGTACACGAGTCTGTTGATGTCACTGGTGGCCACGATAATGATAATGGCGTAAGAGAGCCGGCGGTGCCCATTAGCTGGAATGTGATAGTAAAGCTATTGTTTGGACACAAAATGCGCCTTGCACTTTCTGTCTTTGCCCTTTTTGCTTCTACGGGCTGTACTCTTACCATGCCCATCCTCTCTGGTACACATTTCATTGCCCGCCCGCTCCTTCATTCTCTACGCAAACTCAATTACGACACACCTTGAATCACATATATAAGTCCATCTCACTAAAATCGGATTTCTTAAATGATAGTCTACTTTGAGAAGTTGTGCTTATATATTTTGTCAAAACTAAAACATTTGTGCTGACCATGTGGTGCGATCAATAAATGCTTTTAGAAGTAGAAACATATTTGATCTCGATCAGGTCAGAGATGGACCTCATTCTCATGATAAATTTTAATAGGAGTTTGAATTTTAGTGACAAGAATCATAATGTCAAGTTTTGCCCATTAACCATTGTCCTATAAAATTAAGGATAGAATGCGATTGAATAATTGATTAAATAAAAATGCAATTTTTTCCTACAAGCATTGATTGCATTTGGCTTGTTCTTGCATTATTTACTACTTCTTGTTGGCGATTTTTTTGTAAGTCATTATGACCACAACTTACACAATTGTAACTTTAGACAATGCTCTCTCCTCTCAGCAATAGGGGAGGCTCACATCTTATTGTAGGTGGCTTCAAGAGGAATTCAACTAAAATTACAAAAAGAGCGGTTCCCTTAATTGACTACTCTTTTTTTATGGATAATTTGCATACAACTACAACTTTCCAACTTAACAAAAAGTTCCTTATTGATACAATAATACCGATGACCGTGGAATTTTACCATTTATATTTTGTGGAATAAGTACAAGAACCCAAAGTCCTCTGCAATTATCTCATATTAGGATTCTAGTAGAATAACTAGCAAAGCACAAAGTCTCGTACCAAACACTCTCAAATATAATAAAAAATACCTACAACTAAATCCCAAAGTCTTCAACTCTAAGTAATTACAGCCACTACAAACCATAACAATTTATCCTCCTCCAACAGAAAGTCTTTAAAAGTTCAAATTCGCTCTGAATACAATAGACAATTCAAAGTCTGCATAATTGAATTCAAATCTCTCGAGTAAAGCTCCAAAACTCACAATCAATCTCTAAAGAATGTCATCACATAAAACTTTGAATCAACACAAAGTTTGAAAGTAAGTTACCTATTTTATTGAAAACAACTCAATTTACATCTAATCTCAAAGTCTTAGGGTGTATATACAAGCTGACAAAATTTTCTTGCCTTGCCAAAAGATAATTATTTACAATGAGCTCCCTCCTTTATATAGGAAAAGAGTGGAGGGAAAGGTGGAGAAAAAAAGAGGAAAAACCTTAAGCACTTTGACTTACTCTCTAACAAACTTCTAACTAACTTTGACTTATTCAAAGTTGCATGCATAATGCACTTGCAACTTGATTACATGTTACAACTTTGTACATGATACTATCACACGCAATTACATCTTGTTTTTCCATTATATATAATATGCCAATTACAAATCACAAATGCATGATAAATATATTCTAAGTGTCTAAGAAGACATGACCCCTATTACATCATCCTTTGTTGGTTTTCATTCTACTACAAGAATGCTTTACAATTGATGTGCTTAGGTTTGGTGGAAACATCTTGATTTGGGATATGAACTTGCATCCTTGCCTGTTCTGCAGTATAATGGTGGTTGTTTCTTGAAAAACACATTTGTTTCTTTCTACCTTCGTCCCGACTCTTGAAAGCACTCTATAACTATAATCATTCCATCTTTCATCACTTTCTTTATATGTAGTCGTTCTTTAGCCACCAAAAAAAGTCATAATATAGTCTTTCAGGCTTGAACTTTGGATATCTAGAAGAGTATGCGTATAAGATATAAGAGGAAGGCCTTTGAGTAACAAAGTGAGAAGGATTTTAGGCAAAACCGACTTTTCCAATGAGGGAAAAACTCTAAAAACGGGATTTTTGGGAGCATTGCATATGGAAGATGGCTGAATTGTTTTGGGACAACTAATGAATACATGCATTTGAGCTCAAAATATGTGCTTATATGGTAGAAAAACCCAAGAATGAGTTTTTGGAGGATGATTGTTTATGCGGGCAGCAAGCTTTATGTGTGAAGAACACATGGAAAATGGGTGGCATAATGTCTATGTTTTCATTATAAGTAAGTGTACAAGCAACCACTATCATGAAATTTAAGCCATGTGACAACGATATAACAAATGCGGATGGAGTGCGTGTAAGCATGAGAATGGGAATTTTGGATGCAAAAGCATATTGCAAAGTGAGCTTGCTTTCCTTGGTAATTTCATTTGAAAATGAAGTTTTTAATCCCGAGTGCATATGCAAGGAAGATGAAACACTTGCATATGCAACTTGGAGAAATAAGATGGAAGATAGGAGAACATATTTTATGATGCAAATCTGAAAAAGAAACAAACAGATTTGTGAAAAAAAAAGAACAAACATATAAACAACTTAGCCTTATGAAATTCACAAGAAATCTTACCTATTTTCTACAATAAGGAAAGGAAGAAATCTTTTCAAATCTCTATGCAGAATCTGAAACATATCCAAGAAGATCTTTGGATTTGGAAAAGATTACAACAAAAACACTTATATAGATTTTGGATCTTGACTCAATCTTCTAAAAATGAATGCATTTAGAGTCAATATTCATTTCTTGCCAAGTGTAGGAAGTTAGAGGATTAAATGCACAAGAATAGCAACCATATTGACCAAATCAAATGCAATATGTAATGACAACCGAAAATGGCACCTAGTGCATTAAATGCAACTTGGTAAGAATGATAAACAAGCTGAAAGTGAAATATAATGCCCAAGAACTCACATTGGAACAAAGACGTTGAGCTTTGATGAAGAAAAATGATCAAATATGAGGTGTTTTTGAGCAAAAAAGTGCCCTAGATGGGCTGTTTGGGAGGCAAAATGCATTCAAAACGATGTGTTTTTGCCATAAAAACTGCATCCCTTGAGTATGCAGCCAAAACGCCTAAGTATGAGAGGCATAATGTGATTTTTAGACTTCAAAACACATTCTTTCAACTCCAAAAAATTGCTAAGCTTCAAATGTTCAAATAGGAAGGAGAAAAATGTGTTTTTTCAAGTGGGAAAGCATGTGCTTTCTCTTCCAAAATCGAAGCCCTTAGGTATTTTATGTAAAATGCATACAATGGTGAGTAAAAACATACTTTTTGATATCAATAGCATGTGTTATTGACCCTAAAATCACCACCATATGCATTTTAAAGCCAAATGCATATCACAAAAGACTAAAAACAAGTTTATTTTCAAGTCAGAAGCATGTACTTTTAAGTCAAAAATGTTAATGTTGTAGCTTCAATTGGATTGAATTGATCTAGAGATAATCCTTCTATGGTTATTAGCTAAACATTTGTGCAATTGGTTAATTATCAATTAGAAAACTCTCACACACACATATAGGGTTATATATCGTTAATATATTGCCTAATGGTTATTAACTTGCTAATTACCATAGAGGCATGTCTCCTTTACTCATATTTATATCATTAAAATTTGCACTTGGAACACACAGAAATAATGACAGTGTTATTACATTTGTAGCGATCCTTTCCCTCAACATGGTATTAGAGCCAGATTGGTGTGCAGTGTAAGTTGTACAAAGGCATGCGACCACCATGTAAGATGCGGCCACTAGAAGAGCTTGATAGGGTCATGTTGGGGAGTTTTCCCCAATCTTGATAGTCCACCTAAATTTGAAGCAATAAGCTTAGTGGTGGTCACAGGTATTCATCTATGGCATAAGTGTAGATACCACAAATTAATACTTCAATGAAATATATATCTGGCAATACATTTATGTTTGGAAGAATTGATGTTACTTGCAAGTTAAAGAGTTCTCTACAGAATATTGTTGCCAAGGTTTAGTCTTACCCCTTTAGAGCTAGAAGTCATTGGTATGAAAGTGAGTGTGTTTCTAAGTATCTTTTAGGTCACTTACTTCTCATTTTTCCCAAGTGCTCTACTTTCTTTGTTTTTCGGGTTCCCCTTGCATTACCTTTACCCATCACCTAAGCGGGTTTCTTGTTTTTTCGGTATGGGCGGGGTCTAGGTGATCTAGGCATGGTTGGGATGTGTTTTGGCGTCTTCTCGATGAGAAGTAAGTTTTTCCGCACCTCATTATCTGTTATCTTTCCCTAACACTCTATGTCCTACGGACTCCGAGCTTTCGAGCTGATTTTCCCCTTGAGCGAACTACATCAAGTGTGAATCCTAAGGATGAAGTCGTGACAATGATTAATAAGCTGAGAATATGATTATGTCGTGTTGGAAAGGCAATCTAAGCTGTGGATCGAAGCTAGAATAAATCTCATTCAAATTTGTGGAGATAAGATCAAGTACTATGAAGGAACATGGGTATATGGGTTTTCTGCTGCATACTCATGGAAGTGAAGTTGTTTTGTTCTGCTTTCGATGTTGTATAAACTTGAGCCAAATCTCAGTCCTAATGACCAAATAGTGAGAACACAATGTTGAAAGAACCATTTAAAGGCTCATAACCAGTAAGGCATGCTCAAGATCTAGCTTCAAGGCCATCAGATTGGGATGAAAGAATAAAATTGCAGTTTGCTGTGTTGCAGTTCAGGAAATGTTGCTGAGAAAGGGGTTTTCCATCCCAAGGAAATGAAAAAGGCCACTTGTCTAGAGGCTTTGAAAATAGAAAGTTAAGTTACTCTAAGATAGGAATGTCCTTCAGAGATGCTCAAAAGATACTTCCAGAGAAGTTAGTGATGAAAATGCGAACCCGTCATAAAGGAGATGTAATGTTAAAATCTTTAGCTAGAAAGTGAAAGAATGGAGTGTGCAAGCTAGCAAAAAGATTACTTCCCGTGCTGCGATCCCAAATAGAAGGAAAATGGGTTTGTTGAAAAGCTAAGTTTCTCTCTCTCCCGCATATGTTAACATTATCAAATATATTTGCATTTCGGATTCTGAAGCAAAGTACGACACTTCTTGTAAAGCTAAAGCATTTGTGTTGTTAAGTGATTCTTAGTCATATCACTTTACTTTAAGTAAAGTAATAGAGCTTTTAGGAATTTAATATTTTGTATGCAAATGAACAAAAAGTTTAAATGGCAGTTAGTCATGGAATTAAATGCAAATCCTATCGTTATAATCGTTGGCTGAACTTAATTTCGTTCGTGTGGCACCAATGTTCTAATTCCTATACCTATTTCATTAGAATTGCATGCAATTGGTTTCTTCAAGTATATTTAAACAACTATTTATCGAGAACTGCATCCTATGCAATCATAGTGAATGACAATCAGGGTTGTTGGTTACGATAAGTTAATTGGCCTGGAGAGTGAGTTAAAAGAGCTTACAGACACATTCTTCAAATTTTACGATTTGAGTGATCTTCATAGAAGACTTAATTCTCAACCAATTCATCCAATCACTCAAAAACTTAAAGAGAGCGAATTGGTTGAAGCAACTAGTTTTCCTATGGCAGTGCATGCACTTGAGCTTGTAAGGGAATGCATCGAAAGATACCACCCGGAAACAAAGAAAATTTTGTTTCCTAACCAGTCTATTCTCATATCAATCAACAAGGCACTGATGCAGTCCGCATTTGGCATTCCCGTGAAGGAGTAGTATTGTGATGTCAATTTTAGGTCCTCTACATCCATGTTCAATGAGAAGAAGACCCTCAGATGGGAGGACATGCAGAGGACGTGGTTCCAGACTGCTCGCTCAAAGAAGAGCAAAAATATCCTCGAACTCCTCAGATTGGAAAGAAAAGAGGGGATTTTAGAGTTCATCGAGTACCATTTCTTCCTAGTACAAGCAATCTGTGCTAAGGATATGTAGATTGACTTGGTACAAATCATCTGTGGTGAGCTTGCCTTGTGGTTGAATTCGGCCAGAGGATTCAAGCAGTTTTACATGTCCTCTTATTTGATCTATGCATTGGCAACTCACCACTTGTGGCCAGGCCTCCCTAGCATCCCAAATTATGATGAGCGCACCAAAGTATACAAATTCTACCCACATTTGCAGCTACAAAGAAGCTATGAGGAGTACGTAGTTGTCAATGATGCCTTCACAATGAGGCTATGCCGAGAATTGCAAGGATGCCCTGAAAGGAGATTCTCACCATATGCAATTTTGGCCATAAGCCAATTTGGATGCTCATTCATCCAGTTTTCGAGCTTTTCCTATTGATGAATAGGAGCTTATGACGACTTTCCTAAGGGGTTGCCAAGATATCTAGAAGACAAGGTGGTTCTAATCGAACTGTGTCAACAAATCCTTGAAGTGAACACCCTGTGTTCTAATGTGAAGAAGATTGCCCAGATTCCCTTCCCTATAGTGGTTGGGCTGTGTTCATGTGCCTCTAGATCAGATGCTCATAATTTTGTAAAGAGCTTTGAGAGCAAAACTAAGTTGTTAGACTATGAGGTACTCAGGCCTTAATATGATCCAGTTAACTATGTAAGTGATCATTTGAAGTTGGGTTATGCCTATAGGCATGTGCCAGATATTGAAGACTTCTGTTTTGGGTGTCTCAACGAGTACCAACTCGGGAAAGGTTTTGGGCACGGTTAACCATCAATGAAATTAAATTGTATAACGACTCTGTTGATGTTTCTAACATTGCAGATGATGGAGCCTACATGCACCCCACATCCTACGAAAAGATCAAAGGCACCCTAATTTTGTCTAGCCTGACTGTAGGTCTAGTCATTGATACTATGGAAGTTAACATGAACAAATGGGTGGAGTGGACCCGAGCGAGGAAGAAAAGGACCGACAACATTGGTTCTACGATAGAGTATCATCTGGATCCACCCAGTCAATCGCAACAACAACCACCACAACCATTACATCAACATCTGCAGGGCCATCGTAGTCCATTGGCTAGGGTGGAGATCAACCTCCTGACAAGAATGTGCCACTCACTCCTACTTGCGGAGCTGGCTCTCTTTCAAACACTGAGAAAGTTGGGGAGAAGGAGGATGACAAGGATAAGGGGAAAGAACAAGAAAAATCACTAGCCAAGCCATCTTCCCCTATCCAAGTCATTAATTTGGATGGCGACACCAACCCCATGGATGGCCAAGAACAAGATGCATTTCAGCAAGGGGATACCTTAGCCCTTTTGGTAACTAAGGTGGCTGCCTTCCTTGTTGCTTCTCAGAGCAAGCCAACTCCATTAATCTCGAGGAAGTTGTTTGACCCCATTGCATTGCAATCCACTATCAATGTGCTCTCTATAGAGTCATGGCTCGAGGAGACCATTGATAGGAAGAAGAGGAGATATGAGGATGCAACCCAATCAAAGGACTTGATCACACAAGTCACCTCCTCTTAGCCATCCAAGAAGACAAAGAAGTAGAAGATGATTGCTGCACTAGCTACGGATTCAACAATTGGCCATATGCTAGTTGAGATTGTTGAGCCACAAAAAGAAGGAAGATTTCATGAACTCTCAAAGGATGATTTCCAGATCAGAACAATGGACCTTGGCATCCCAGTTCACGACTCTATGGTGAACATGTGGAAGTCTACTAATGAGAAGATCGAGGACAAGTTGGAAGAGCTTAGAGCAAAGAAGGAGATATTGAAGGCCTCGAACAGAGAGTTAGTGGAATACATAAGGTTTGCACTCGAGAGCACCTCTTCAAGTCAATTTGACCGGAATGCAGAGGAGAACAAGAACTTACTTCTAAAGCTGCAACAAGAAAGGCAATTCGAGTAGGTACGCCGAGCATGGGTAGATCAGATGAAGGCTTGATCCTCCACTGGTTGAAAATTTGGGAAGCCTGGTATTGGATGTTCACAAGCTTAGGGAAGTGGCTTCTAATCATCAGACAACCATACAAAAGGTTGGCCCTTCTTCAAGAAGTGATAGACATGAAGACAAATGTGGCCATTGCTCATGGGATCCTTAAGACAGGCAAAGAGTCACTATTCCATTGGAAACAATCCTTGGAGTTTGTTATAGAAAGCTCCATGAGATTTGTAAATGAGCTCAAGGATGTGTATGACCTGGTGCAAAAGGTCAGTGAAAAGTTATTTCAATATTTGAAGACACTGAACACAGAGTCCTTCGTGTCCACCAATGGCAAGCTTGTGGACATTGAGAGAATGAAAAGTTAGCATTTGTTGATGAAGCCGTTGACCCACTCAACTTCCAAGTGTCTAAGATCCAGGAACTCTTAGTAGCAAATGCGATCATAAGGAGAGAAATGGAGAAATTCCAGTGAATGGTGGCCAAAGTAGATGAACTAACAGAGATGCATGACTATTGGATGGTCTGAGTCGACAACATCATCATTCCAGATGTCAAAGAGTTGGACAAAGTAACCGAAGCCATGAAAGCTTACAGAGCTAAATCAATTACTTCTAAAATGGCATAATGTTCTGATGATTTTCTAGACTTCTGCCATTCTCCCTCTTCTCTTTCCTAAATATGGCCTTTCTTGGCATTTTGTCAGTTTTTGTAATGAACAATGATTCAAGCTTGTCCTATTTTTAGTCTTTCCGTTTAGAGATGCTTTGTGAAGCAAATCATCCATGTAATCGGCCATTTTGAGAAGGCCTATAAATGTAACCTTTTATGAAGTTAATAAGATCAACAAAATTTACTTTGGGCAAGCCCCGGTAGGTGGGATTGCTGTGTGTGACCCTGAGTTCATTTAAAGTTTTTTTGTTCACTTACTTTCAATATAGTTTATGGAATGAATGTGTTAATGTTGAGTATTGAATGAATGTGAATGAACTTGGTTTTGTTTCCTTCGTTCAATAGATTGTATGTCTTACTTTCCTCAGCTTAAACATGTCTTCTGTTCTCTCTGCTGTATGCTGAAGTTTGTGTGTTTTGTATAGTTATTTGCATGAGGAAGCCGACAACTGGTGTGTGGAGAAGCTGAGAGATAGACAATCTGGGTATTGTCAAGATATCAACTATTTGTGTAGTTCAGGAATTACCTATTTCGCCATCTCTTCCTTTCTTCCTGCTGTCGTAGCTGGTTATGCATTTTTCCATTTATTGCATTGTAGGTCAGTATAGATTGCATGTTGTGAATTATTCCCCCTTTTAATTGCCTAAGTTGTTTAAAGTGTTGAGCAGCTTGGTTTTTGCCTCTTCTGCTCTTTGGTTAAGAGCATACCCCCAAAACCTGAAAGACAAAATTCATTACATATCTTGCATTCATAAGGGAGTTGTACCTTTCAATTCAGGGGTCCTTGATAGACTACTACATTGACCCATTCTATTGTTAACTTCTTTGTTTTCCACAAGCCCGAAAACTTGAAAGACAAAATTCATTACATATCTTGCATTCATAAGGGAGTAGTACCTTTCAATTCAGGGGTCCTTGATAGACTACTAATCGACCCATTCTGTTGTTAACTTCTTTGTTTTCCACAAGGCATTGGGTAGTCTAAGAGTCAAGGTATAAACCAAAATATCAAGGAAGACAAACTATTAACCAACAAATATATAAATTTTATCAAACATATTATTGAATCATTGGTGCGAAAGCCGAATATTATCAATATATCAACTCTAGTGTCGAGCATACATAGATGGAGATGATATTTATCGCAGACATTGATAGAATGGGTCATAAGCAATCATGGTTACAAGATAAGGAGACATCTTCACAAACGTATACACAACAAGTACTATAGGTTTCTACATACAATTTTCTAATAACAAAATGATTCATTGAACAGTCACCACAATGTTCTCTAGGAAAGACGGTGGTGGAGACCAAGAATTTTAATGTCATCATATTCATGGATGAGCAAAGTTGTATTCTATTGTTCACCATTCGTGGCTGAAGCCCTTCATATGCCATATTTTTTTTTTTACAACATGGATATTTGTCTTTACTCCTTGATAATTGTTGGGCAAACAAGTAGATAAAGGACAAAATTATGCAGAAGTCATATTGATAAATATCTATTTGATTGCTTACACAAAAGATGACATGTAGATATGAAAAATGAAATATTTGATTAATGAATGTTACTTAAGTACCTATTGGGTGTGTCAGGTGTTTCCAATAAAACAAAATCTGAATACACCATCAATTATATTTGTTAACAAGTGTTAGATTGCATATAATAATATTAAGTCATAATAAACAATGACGGTTTTGGCGAGGAAGCCACGTAAGGCAAGCAGTTCAAGAATTGTTCAAAATTGAGTACAACTTCCTTGACAAAGTGTCTTTATTAACTCTTTATTTCGTTGATTGGATGTTTGAAAAATGGATACCCTGTGATACTTGAAAAGAAGAAAAAGGTTGTTTGAAATATCAAATAAGTGGTTCTGATGTGCCTAGAACACAATGGAGATATAATGAATTGAAAGCTATATGCAGAGACCAAATCGATAGATTGGAAAGATCTGAAAGAATACATTCAGACTATTTGATAGGAATAAAGTGTTTCTAATTTCATCATTTTAAGAATTTGAATATCTTATATGGTGGTCCTATGTATAGCAGTTATCACACAGTTGTCTATCCATAGTTTTGACAGTGTAAAATTGTGAGTGAAAAGAAATATTGAAAAGAGATAATGTCGTTGTGGCTTGCCAGAGTGAACCATTTTTTTCTCTGTCTCACGCAAAGTTATGAATGGTTTGGCTTGCCTCGCAAAGCGCTTCTCGAAGCCTTGTGCATTTGCAAGGGATGGAAATAATTAAAACATCGATTATAGGAATAATTGACGGTCAATAGAGACTTCAAGCATTTACATATTAAAGCTGGAGGAATATCAGATTATTCAATTAACCTACAAAGGACAATAATGGAAATAATGTAAGTGTTATTACATTTGCAGTGACCCTTTCCCTCAACATGGTATCAGAGCATTTGTCAACATGATAATGAAATAATCATTATCATTGTTTGCAAGTTCCGACAATAAAAATTATGAAGAAGACTTGATGTCAATATTTGAAAGAGTGAGACCATATGACAAACATGAACAATATAGTAATGAATTGGAGAGGTACTATAATCAAATGGAAACTAATAGTCAAAAGGATATCGTTTAATCAATGATAATGGGAAGTGTAGTAATTAAATTAGCCATAGTCAATCAGTAGAGTACGCTATCCACAAACTGATCTTCCACATTTGTGGTGACCCACAATCCGAACAATGTGTATATTCTCTCTCATTGGCAGCCTCGTTAGCTTCTCAATGTAAGCAGCCCTCATGTGGCTCATTCTTCCTTGTGGATTTCCCTGTCTTCTTTAGTAGCTCGATCCCAAAGCCCACAAATAACCAACATACAATGCCTATTCCTCTGCAACTTAGTGAAAAGTTGCATCTAGATTTGTCTGTTAACATCTCCAACACCTATCCACATAGCAAAGACCCACTCTCGCCTAGCGGATTCAAGTCATTCAAATTGCATAGTTTGTCAATTGCAAAATTGTTTCACTATTTTGTTCATCCATAGCACAAAACATAGATCCATGATCTACCACATGTAATATTATAGTCATAGTGGTGTCCCTTTGTGACATAACTCATTATTAGAAAAGGGGAGTAACTAGTCTATGTACAGTGGGCCTTCAATAGACATCTCATACTCTACATCCTTAGCTGTGAGGAAATCTTCCCTCAAAAGCTCTATAAGGAATAGACATATATAAAGACAATACATTACACTTACTACATTGATGAAATAAGCCAGAATGAAGAATATGCATGAACTTGGAGCTTCAGAAGGGAGCCACTTTAGCATGAATGTCTGAAGTAACCAAACTTGTGATAAACCCAAATTTACTAGTATCAAACTGTTCCTCCTTGTGTAGATTGGAGAGGGTAGACAAATTTGTACATTTGGAGAATAGATGGTCTAATTGATGGTCAATGACATGGCCTATGAAAACCTCATAATTTATCATATAAAAGGACGAACCAAGAAGTATAACAATTGCATTCAAGGAAGAAAGATCTTGATGTGTGTAGTCAATGAGATTAAATAGTGAGTGAAAACTCTATAAAATGGAGTAAGTTGGAATTTTACATTGTGGGGGGAAATAATAGCCACCATTGCCATTGTTTGGCAAATGCTTATATGGAGATGTTTTTTGATTTGTTGCATATGGACCCTCATTGAAGCAATTTGTATCAAGGATGTTGATGTGCAGGGAAGTATTTATTATCCTTCAGTATTACATTTATCTACTTATTGTAGTCTCCCTCCTATTTGTTTTTTATACGTACTATAAAGAGCTATTTGCCCTGATCTTTCCCTTTGTCTTTGAGGATGTTCTTGCCGGAAAAGAAGATTGGTACATTAGGCATGCAACCAAATATTGTGCAACACTCAATCTTATGACAGTATCTCCAAAGAAGTTTTGATCTAGGATCCATTGGTCTTTTGATGATCATGCTAGATGAGTGAAGCTCTCGAAGCGAATATCTTTGATGATTGATATTATGAGGATCCTTCTATATCAAGAGGGAGCCTAAATTTTTTATTAAAGGCAACCTTGGACAAAGAGAGGGAGCAAATAGAGGATATGTTTCAGTTGACTTTTGAGGATCTTGATCATATTTATTCAGAGGGAGTAGACCATGACGAGATGTATTCTCTAGTGACCAAGAAACTATAGTGGTCAAAGGACTATGATTCATGAGATGGAGTTCCATATGTGTAGACTAAAAGGTCTTTATGCGAGTGCCTAGACTATAAATGGATACTTGGAATACTATTCTTTGAGTACATTATCACTGAAAATTTGACAATTGATATTTTCTCCAAGCCTTTTGTCAAAGTCAAGTTTGTACATTATTGAAGGCAAACTTGAAGTAGTGGATGAAAGCCTTTAGTGAGAGGGAGCCTCAACATCAATGATTATCTGAGATGCACTATAATGCATCCTTCTCCGTAAGAGATAATTTTGAGGTGAAAGCCTTTGTTCCACCCTCCGGAAATATTCATGGTGGATATCATGTGAGTTAGTACATGATTCCGTTGAAAAACATTATGAGAGATGACGATCTATCATCAATGTTTGATTATGGTTGCTATTGTGAGGTGACGATCTTAACAATGGCTTGACTTTTTATCATGATGGACTATATTAAGTTGTTGTCCCGAAGGTCATGATAACCTATCTATCATGATGGACTACATTAAGTTGCTGTCCTAGAGGTCTTGACAACCTATCTGCTATTCATGATGTACTACATTAAGTTTCTATCCCGGAGATCATGATAGCTCACATGTTATTCTGATGGATTACATTTAGTTGCTGTCCCGTAGATCAGATAACACATATTCCATTAGGATATGACATGGTGTTCACACCATATGCAAATATTCTCTTGGTAGGTATCATGGACTTGATGCCAGTGCACATGCCTAGAAAATATAAGTACGATGAATATCATATGGTTGATATTCCTTGTTGAATCATACGGTTGATGATATTGAAAGATAATATCTAATTTGGCGCATATGAGTTGATATCCTTAAAATATACCATTTCCAAGAATGTCATATTGAGATGATATCTCTCTATATGCTTGAGAATATAATTTGTTCCTTAACAATCCTCCCTAGCTAAGAGGGACTGTTACTGTTGTAGCTTCAATCAGATTGAATTGATCTAGAGATAATCCTTCTATTGTTATCAGCTAAACATTTATGCAATTGGTTAGTTATCAATTAGACCAAATCGTATGTATCTACTTATATACAATTATATAGATATAGTTATATATTGTTAATTTATTGCGTAATGGTTATTAACTTGCTAATTACCATAGAGACATGTCTCCTCTACTCATATTTATATCATTAAAATCTGCACTTGGAACATAGATATAATGGCTGTGTTATTAGATTTGCAGCGATCCTTTCCCTCAACAAAAAATCGCCACCCTTGGCTTTTGATGCACAAAACCTCTTTTGGAGAAGTAATTATGAGTTTTTTAATATCAATAACATATATTCTCACCTTTACATCAAATGCACATAGCATATGTGTTATTGTGTTAAAAATCCCCACCTTTACACTTTTAAGTAATCACTCAAGTTAAAATACACAATAATAAGCTTTCAAAATGCAAAAGCATGTGTTATTGGGTTCAAATTCCCCACTAACACATGTTAAGTGACATATTTTTGATTAAAAATATGTAGTTGCATTTGAAAACCCCAATTTTATGTATTTGGAACTTAGATTTTATTGGTAGTGGGGTTTTAGGTGATTTGCATGTGGATGATATGCAATGAGTAATAAAAACCCCACCATTATGCATTTAAAATGTCTCATACAATTTTTTAATATATAACTATAGTTTTCAATAAAGCAACATGAAAATAGACTAAAAAGTGCCATTTTTATTGATACATTTAAAACTATGGTTGAATCAACTTAGAATGAGTTGAAATTTGAAAATAGAGGTCAAAATCCATTTTACATATTAATAGTAATTTTGTTTTATGCAATTGCCAGTAAAAAGCCTACTTTTGGAGGATTTTTGATAAAATATGTTGTCAATCTGAAAAATCCCACCTTTTCCTTTATAACTTGAATGAGACAACTCCATTTGAGGCTTAAGATAGCTCAAAACAAGTGGGATTTCAAGGGCTATTAACTTAAGGGATAAACAAGCTTAAAAACTACTAACAAAAAAGGGGAAGGAACAATCTTTCATGGTAAGTTAGTCTAAACACCAAAGAGCAGAAGCCACTCTTGGTGATGGCTCATTGCTGCAGACTATTTCAACGACAATTTAGATCTAGTAGGGCCAGAATAAATCTGAAGATTTCTAAAAATCAAGTGCTTGTAGTCAGAGAAGAAAAACTTGTTCGAGTAAGCATTAAATGGGATTTTGAATTTTTGCCACCTTCCTCCATGATTCATCTTGCAACGTCAATAAGGGATGGAAAATTTCTTTGTTATATTGTCAAGGATAAATTATTGCTTGAAATGCTCCCCTTTTTCATTTTTCTGTTCACAAATATGTTCTTTCTTTTTTTCTTTTGGAAAACATCTATCAAAGTGAGGGGCATCAAGATGTCCTAGAGATGTTTCAAAGCAATTGGGGACACCTCTTAATATTTTTGAGTTGTAGAGGCATTCCTATATACAAACCTTAAAATAGGAAATAGCCTTATGATAGCAAAAATATTATGAATTTATTTGTATCCATGAGGGAAACATGTATAAACAATGTCGTGGGCATGTTCCCTCCTCATTCCAAAAGTGCTTGGGACAACTCCACAGAGTAGGGTATTTCCCTCTATATCAATTGCTAATAATCACTTATCTATACTTCAAAGCTCAAAGTATGTTGCTTTAGACTCTTTGTAACATCCCGAATTCCTGGGTCTAAATTAACAAATACCATACTCAAAGAAATACAGTTTCTACTTCGTTTCATAGGAAGACAGTTATATCATTCATGTTCATGTGAATAAGATTTGCCATTAAAATCAGTTAGACAATTTTTTTTAACTAAAAACTTGAAATACTATCAAATGAATTTACTGTAGAAATTGAAAACCACATACCTTGGAAAATTGTGATCGAAATCAAACTAGGGATGCTTCTGCAACCACTCGGGTTAGTCCACAAATACACTATAACAATTTCATATTATGACTATCATCTACAAACCGCTACCTTAAAATCAAATGATAATTACAATTAAATACCACAATATTTTAAATTAGGGCATCACATACCACTGTATCAATTAGGGCATCATTTACCTTCGGTTCATTTAGGGCTTTTGATACCGTTGTCTCACTTAGGGCTTCCGCTACCACAGATTCAACTAGGGCTTTCAATACCGCTATCTCACTTAGGGCTTCCAAAACCACAAATTCATTTTAGGGCTTCCACGACCACGGATTCATTTTAGGGCTTCCGCGACGACGGATTCAATTTAGGGCTTCCGCAACCACGGATTCAATTTAGGGCTTCCGCGACCACGGATTCAATTAGGGCTTCAGATTCCTTTCGTTCCAATTACTTAACTGTGACAGTAACTCAAGGTTAGAATTATACTTATATTTGATATCCATATAAATGAACAACAATCCACGGTTCTATATCTTGCATCTAGGTGTAAAATAACGGTAACAATAAATTAACTCGACTTAATCTTACCTCCTCATAAATAAAAATGACATTACTTGTTTCTAATAACAATTGAATGCATAGCTTATCTCTGTCTAATGCATGTTTGATATCTTGAGAGAGGTGAAACATTGTCAGAGGCTTAACCACCCAACCTCGGACCACAACGTATCCCCACATAATCTCTAACGAGAAAGGCCCTCCCTACCTGAAATTGACAGGGAACATCTTACCATCTACTGGGCATCATGATATATAACATGCCATACGGCTTGGCAGTAGGAGATCACCATAACAGGAATATGCATGTGCAATTAATTAATTCATTTTAAATGATAAATATTGTAATGTCATAACTGATACTGATTCCAATTATTGGTGATTCCTTTCTCACATCTCATCACCCATCTTCTTGGCTACATAGCTGGGTGAGTTCAGGTAATCGGAATTCTCAGAGCAGACAGCTCTATCAACTATACAAGAAGATTACATGCATCCAACAATTCACAATCTATGATTACATAAACATGTTCTTTTAAGATTCCATAATTTTGATTGTTTATTTCTAATATCCAAATGATGTAACAGTTATGGATCCGTACAATGTTTTTCTTGGCTTCAATCTAAGATTCATAATACTTGTTTTTTATAAGAACACAGATACATTTTATATTCACAGCTATAGTGTGTTTGACTTGGGTCTATGGCTTAGCAAAGAATACAATTGCATTTCTAAATTATTTACTAGTTCTTCTTGAGAGCACTATCCCTTATCTCATAGATATATGGAAAATACTTTGTATAGGCTTGTTCTGATATGACTTCTTTTTAACAAAGATCTGATATAAATTATATATTCTATTATGGTATCAATATTCTGATTTATTTCAGACTATTCAACACTTAAGCTTATGTGCAGCCATAATAAGGAACAAAAGATACCTCTACAGAATGCATGGAGTAAATCAAATAATGTAATACCATAAACCTATCTTAGTCTATAGGAATAACCGGCTAAGGATGGATACTCAAATTGAAATTTGAAAGGAGTTATGCCCTTAATAACATATTTGTTTCAATCTCAGCCGACTGCCAACAGGCATTATATCATTGTAACGTTATCACAAAAGAAAAAACATCAACTGTCAATGGATTTCGACAGACTTCAAGCATTTATTGTTGAGGAGTACCACATAAGGAAACAACAACTTTGCAATGGAAATACGTGTAATGACCCTGCTCAAGTCTGACCTCAAAATGCTGATTGAAGGGTCAAGGAATTCCGTTAAACAATTCACATGCAAACTTCTAACTTGCTGGTCTGATTTATCAGACTGATTGTATGCTTGATAAATGTTGAAAGGAGACTTCAAATGATTACAATTCAACACTTTAATGTCTAAACTATCATCTAGATGCATATACAACCTCCTTTTTATCACTTAGAATGCACTTCAATAATTTCTATATGTAAATTATTCATCTTCAGCCACTCGACATTATGTCAAACAATTGGCATACAATGGGTATATGACTGTTATAATATTTCAGTTTGCCAGGTCTGCCCTTTGACTGAAAATGGGTGATGCAAATGTTTAATAATGAATGCCAAATGATCTAACAATGAGCTGAGAATGAAATGCACTTTCCTTTACATGAGTTCCTAATGAATAAATGCATACCAATAGCCAAGCACATTTTTACAAACACTTGGCGTGCAACCCAATACTTTAATCAAAATGAACATTATGCCAGATAATAGACATGCAACTTATTTCCCCATTTATTGACTAACAATTTGCATCCAATAGTGACATAGATTAGCCAAGACTCTTGGCTTTGCAATGATATCTCATACAATGCCAAAATCTGAAATGAATAATAATCATCTACAGCTGCAACACTATCAATTTTATGTGCAATAAAAAATCTGACTTCAATGTTCACCTACAGCAGCTCAATAAAATGCAACTATGTAATCATGAAAATGCATGTAAATCACAAAGGAATCTGATATATCAAATCGCCATATGCCATTGATGGAGAGGCAAGCAATATCACATGAAATGATGATCTCATAAGCCCAAATCGAATTCCTGAAGTAGCCGCCCCTGTTCTTGCATAGGCTGATCAACCTCCATGACCACAAATTATGAAGGTCTGAAAATGCAATTGAATGATGCACCAAGTTACTATAGCGAACACTATTCATGGGTACTGTAGCAGCCAACACTAAATCTGATCTGCAAGTAATAACCTTTAAACCCTTTATTCAGAAAGTACATTAATACATCAGCTATTGTACTCAAATATTTTTCTCAATGTAGCACAAATAGAAGACTGAAGTATCTTCCTCCCAGTTGCAATAATTCAAGTGATATTTCACACCCTCAAAATTGCTATCAATAGGAAGTTTTCGTTTCCTATGACAAAGAAGTAATCTGCAGAAACCCTAGGCTCCACAAGATGAAACAACAACAACAACAACATCAAATCTGCCTGCCAAGAATGAAGCCCAGGATGCCTATTTATTCTTTTTTCTCCACTTTCTCCAGAAACTTCTAGAACATTATTTTATTTATTAAGTGACTTTATAAAATATTTTATAATTCAAGTCACTTTATTAAATTAATTAAATATAAAGTTACCTTTTAATATTTATTTATTTGATAACTTTATAAATAATTAACTTAATACCACTTATTTATTTAATTAAAATAATTAATTAGTCATCCTCATAAAATATTCATTATTTTGGACAACGTAATTAATTAAATTAATTAAATCAAATTACCTCCAAAAAGGAGACATTACAATCCGCCCCTCTTGAAATTGCTTGTCCTCGAGCAATTCACCACCTGGATCCCACAAGAAGAACTGCATAATATCCTTGTCATCACCGCACAATCTCTACAACATTTGCCCAAACTGAAACTGTCGTACCAACTCAATATCATCATCAAGTGTTGCAGAAGTATAAGCCTCAAGTGGAAGCAAGCTAAGAGACTGATCAACCTTGCCTCCAAACTTCGTACAAGCTAAACTATCATCCCAACTATTCAGCACATGCACTCCTGAATTGTGCATCATGAATAGGTCATGTACATGCGAATAAAAAATGAAGCTATGAGCATTCCTCACCGTATAATGCCAGTAGGAACCCCCAAACTCTGCTATTGGCTCATCATCACTGAACTGGGAATCAGTAGATGGCTCCAATCTCTGACTCCGAGTGGTTGTAGGTTGGATAGGACCCTGTGCAATCCGCTCAACAAACCCCACCTCAAAATCCCTGTGAGGTAGCATAGTAGAAAGGATCACTATAATCTCTCCAACCAATCTGCGAATAGCACTAGTACCTTGGATGAGAACACCTTCTGACGCTTTATGCGAGTCCAAACGAACCCCTGCACTATCCAGCAAATACTCCATGAACGGTTCAGTGCAATAAAAATTATACAAGGAAGCATCAACATACTCCCCCACACACCACAATTGATCCCTCTGTAAAGGTGGCACGACCAACTATACCACACTGTCATCTGTGTGAGAATAATCAATTTGGAGACTCAACTCCACTGGTATCCCAAACTTATCAGGACTAGGTACTCCCAAATCTTGAACATGTGTGTCAGCCCCAACAATATGTTCCTCAGTAACAACTGCAGGAGTGTACTCACCACCAACCACCTCAATATACAAATGAACTGGGTCTAGGGCTGGTGTAGATTGCAAATGCTCCAACTCCATGGTCACCTCCTCTAACTGAAACTGCGACTCCTGTAGATCTCGCTATGTGTCCTCCAAAGCCTCAGTAGTCGCTATGAGCTCCTAGGTAAGCTCACTCACCTCCTCCCTCACAATCCAAGAGTGCCTCATAGGCTGCACTCCCCCACTCAACCAGGTGATCATAGTTGGCTACCAATTGTAAGTAATCCTATCTCAAGACCTTGACAGCTTCACGCAAGGCATGAACCTCTGCCAAAGAAAGGTAACCACTGCTGGACTCATCTATCATAGAAGCATCCCAACCAGTAACGACCAACAACTGACGAGCGATATCAAAATGCTCAAGAGCAGTAGTGATATCTCTCTCATCAACTCTCAACTGGCCGGTCACATGGTGACTCTGCACTACGAGCCTCCTATGAACCGTCTCAAATACGCTATCCTTACTATGAGAGAAAGCTGAATCAAATGAACTCCCCTCAAGATCACCAACGCTCAATGTACTTACATCTGAGTACACCTCCACACTCTGAATGCAAGCATCAGACTCATCCTCATCTAACTCTGAAGAAGCTAAACTATCTCATCATCACAATCTCCATCTTCCTCGTCCTCTGCAACTAATTGAGAGTCCAAATCCTGAAAAATATCATTAGGGGTTACTGACAAAGTAACTCCCTCAACTGACAAGGTAGCCCTGGTTGAAACAAACTCCTGCCACTCAGACTCTACCTCATCCTCATCTATGGGCTTCGGCAACACTGAATCAAGGAACCCATCTCCACCAACTAAAAATCCAAATACACTACAACACTCATCATCCTCACTCACAGCAACAGATGAACCTGGAATGCTAGTGTATATATCCTCTAACTACATCTCCTCTACCGACTCTGACCACGTACATAGCTCGACGTCAACCTGTGGATAAGCTATACTGTAGCATGGAGTGTCATCAGACAAAACATTTATAACACTCCCATCCTGAGTGTCGTCACTAGAAATCTCCATGCTCACATCCTCAGTACAGGAATATAACACTGTCTCCTGTACCGAACCCATACTACGATTGCTATCATAAATATCAAAATTGTCAGAGCTCAAACTCTCCTCGCAGTCATCACTCAATATCATACAGGGGGCATCGTCACCAATGCAACTCATAGCGTCCTCGAAAGTATCCTCAGATGTGTCCATACTGACAACTCTCACATCACTTGTAGGAATCTCAACTGCAGACACAGATCGCTGTACACATGACTCATTGTCAACCTGTACACCAACAATGCTGGAGCCCAAACTGAAATCAAGTGTCCCCTCTGTAATACTATGATCACCAAGTACACCACTAGGAGACTCCATAGAAGCCTTGTGCCTATTTGAGGAAGCCACTGCCTCCTGAATTGGAGCCATGCCACTGAAGCTGACATACACATCCCTGATGACAATTCCCTCTGAAGAAGAATCTGAATGATCAGAGATGACTACAACATCAACTGCCCTTGTAGAATCCACAGTAACTGCTCTGGGAGCCTCAACCCGGTGATGCTCGACACTACTGTCCTCCAGTGGCATAGAAACATCCACTGAGTCTGGTGCAACAAAACTATCATTAGCACTACGAATGGTAATAGCAGGTGCTGAACTAGATAATGGTATGTTAGCATCATGATCAGTGGACGGAGAAAACTCAAGTCTTCTCCCCTATGAACCCGATGTCGACCTACTAAAAGCAGAAGTAAAATATCTTGCTATCCTGTCAACTATAGCCGGATCTGACAATCTCTCTGCCAGTCGTTGCTGATGCAATCTTAATTTCTTGACACTTTCCACCAAAGCATCTAACCCTGTTCTCTTTTCTCTACTACTGTGTCGACTTCCCGAACTCGACCTCCTGTATCTATTCATGGATGAGAAATAGAAATATTGATCACTCTGATAATAATCTCATACAAATAATGAAATCAATTCCCATAGGATGGCAAGATCAGAGCTCTGATACCACTGTAATGACCCTGCTCAAGTCTGACCTCAAAATGTTGATTGAAGGCTCAAGGAATTCCGTGAAACAATTCACATGCAAACTTCTAACTTGCTGGTCTGAGTTATTAGACTGATTGTATGCTTGATAAATGTTGAAAGGAGACTACAAATGATTACAATTCAACACTTAAATGTCTAAACTATCATCTAGATGCATATACAACCTTCTTTTTATCACTTACAATGCACTACAATAATTTCTATATGTAAATTATTCATCTTCAGCCACTCGACATTATGTCAAACAATTGGCATACAATGGGTATATGACTGTTATAATATTTCAGTTTGCAAGGTCTGCCCTTTGGCTGAAAATGGGTGATGCAAATGTTTAATAATGAATGCCAAATAATCTAACAATGAGCTGAGAATGAAATGCACTTTCCTTTACATGAGTTCCTAATGAATAAATGCATACCAATAGCCAAGCACATTTTTACAAACACTTGGCATGCAACCCAATACTTTAATCAAAATGAACATTATGCCAAACAATAGACATGCAACTCATCTCCCCATTTATTGACTAACAATTTGCATCCAATAGTGACATAGATTATGTAATAACCCCAATAGGTTATAACTTCTTCAAACACCAAAAATCTTTATACTTCAGTTGTTTGACATTTCGTCAAACACTTTGCAAGCAAGGGGTCAAATGACTAATATAACTTTTCAGATTGCTGCAGTGATTCCTGTTTGGATTTGCCTCAAAGAGAATGCTTACAAAAGACTCCAAATTGTCTAAACAATAACCTAACATAAATATGCAACTAATTTTGGCAATAGTGAATGCATATATGAGTTCTAATCATGAAAATGATCACCTACAGCCAACTGGTATTTTAACAAACAGTTGGTATGCAAGCTAACTGGTTGATAAGAAATGATGTATTAACGCTCAAAGACAACTATTAATGACCAGCAATTGTATCTCCTTGATTGAGGATGAGTATCCAATACAATATTCATACTAAGTTAGCCAAGACTCTTGGCATTTACAAAGATATCAAAATATGATGATTGCTGATAAAGTAATATGCACCTACAGCTGCCAATGAAAACTAATGCAATACTAAATATCTAACTTCAGTACTCCCCTACAACAGTACGCTAATCACATGCATGATTAAATACAACTAAAGCCATGGATTGCTGATACCATTGTGAGAAATGTAAAAATGAATGATATATCTATTAATGAATGATAGGTCTGATACGAAATGACAGTTACAACAGCACTCTATAGTGAAAGGCAACTATGAAAATACACATCGAACCTAGCATATGAAGTCGCCTTAGAGAATAGATGTATTGCAATACCACTGAACAGAAAATAACTTCCTCAAGTGCCCAAGTTGTGCCTCTCTAGCTGCTGCCCCTGATTGTAGATGGCTGTAATAATTTTCTTTGCTTTTTCGAATTTGCTTTTTCGGATTGCTTTTTTAGATTGCCTTTTTTTTCGGATTGCTTTTTTTAGACTGCTTTTTCGGAATGCTTTTTTGCGCCTGCTTTTTTCGAGTCTGCTTTTTCGGCCTGCTTTTTTCGGATTGCTTTTTTAGCCTGTAGACCTGCTAGAAATGACCAATAATTTCGGCCCTGCTAAAATTGCCTCCTGAAATGCTGAAATGCTGAAAATGGCCTTAGGCCCAATGATGCCCTAGCTGAAGTGACTGAAGTATCACTTCCAATTATGCAACCCTTCAGAAGATATTTCACTTCTTCAATTATGCTAATCCAAGGGAGTTTTCGTTCCCAAAGATCAACTGACTATCTGAAACCACTTGGCTCCACAATAGACTATGTGACTGAATCACAATTGACTATGTGACTGAATCACAATTTGATGTCAAGAGAGAAATAAACAATTGGATGATTAGAATGAGGCCCGGGGTGCCTATTTATTCTTTTTTCTCCACTTTCTCCAGAAGCTTCTAGAACATTATTTTATTTTATCTATTAAGTGACTTTATAAAATATTTTATAATTCAAGTCACTTTATTAAATTAATTAAATATAAAGTTACCTTTTAATATTTATTTATTTGATAACTTTATAAATAATTAACTTAATACCACTTATTTATTTAATTAAAATAATTAATTAGTCATCCTCATAAAATATTTATTATTTTGGATAACCTAATTAATTAAATTAATTAAATCAAATTGCCTCCAAAATGGGGACATGATAGATTAGCCAAGACTCTTGGCTTTGCAATGATATCTCATACAATGCCAAAATCTGAAATGAGTAATAATCATCTACAGCTGCAACACTATTAATTTTATGTGCAATACAAAATCTGACTTCAATGTTCACCTACAACAGCTCAATAAAATGCAACTATGTAATCATGAAAATGCATGTAAATCACAAAGGAATCTGATATATCAAATCGTCATATGCCATTGATGAAGAGGCAAGCAATATCACATGAAATGATGATCTCATAAGCCCAAATCGAATTCCTGAAGTAGCCGCCCCTGTTTTTGCATAGGCTGATTAACCTCCATGACCACAGATTATGAAGGTTTGGAAATGCAATTGAATGATGCACCAAGTTACCGTAGCGAACACTATTCACAGGTACCGTAGCAGCCAACAATAAATCTGATTTGCAAGTAAACCCTTTATTCAGAAAGTACAACAATACATTAGCTATTGTACTCAAATATTTTTCTCAATGTAGTACAAATAGAAGACTGAAGTATCTTCCTCCCAGCTGCAACAATTCAAGTGATATTTCACACCCTCAAAATTGCTATCAATAGGAAGTTTTCGTTTCCTATGACAAAGAAGTAATCTGCAGAAACCCTAGGCTCCACAAGATGAAACAACAACAACAACAACAACATCAAATCTGCCTGCCGAGAATGAAGCCTGGGATGCCTATTTATTCTTTTTTCTCCACTTTCTCCAAAAACTTCTAGAACATTATTTTATTTATTAAGTGACTTTATAAAATATTTTATAATTCAAGTCACTTTATTAAATTAATTAAATATAAAGTTACCTTTTAATATTTATTTATTTGATAACTTTATAAATAATTAACTTAATACCACTTATTTATTTAATTAAAATAATTAATTAGTCATCCTCATAAAATATTCATTATTTTGGACAACTTAATTAATTAAATTAATTAAATCAAATTACCTCCAAAACGGGGACATTACAATGCGGCAGGCTTTCAAAGATCATGACAACTTTAAAAGGAAGATGACAGGATTCAAGCTTTGATCACAGTCTTAAACCATAAATGAAAAACGATTATATCTGTATTGGAAATCGGCATCCTTAAATACAAGTCGAGTTTTTACTAATATGAAACTAAGAAATGATCTGCTGGCACATGGATTAAACTCTACATTTGTAATATGAAAAGGGAAGTACAAACAACCATACTTATTGAATTTAAATTCCTTACGTGACCCAATCTCTGTCACCGATTGCTGAGAAGGCCGCACTTGTTTAACCTGCCTATCTCTTTTAGTAACCCGCGGGAGTTGGTATTGATGTAAGGCAAAAATGTTAATATCAGAACTGGTTCTGTCTCTATTGTTTTCAAGGAAACTCGACTACTGGAAAAAATAGAAAAGCTGATGAAGTATATGAAAAAGAATGCCGAAAGACCATAAGAAATCCATAATATAGAATGGGGTCAGACCTTTCGGCTACCATCGGTTATAAGATTCAATTCAAATACCCTCAAATCGACTTAAGAGAAAATAAAGAAAGAAAGGAGGAAAAAGAAAGAAGAAAGAAGATGAAAGGTTTTAAAGGTTATTATATTAAAATCTAACATGTACATCACTTAACTGATTATAAATTATAATGGTACTAAATGATTTTATATTTAAAATGTACGTAATAAATAAATATTAAAAACAATATAACAAAAGATAAATTAAAATCCTTTAAGATATGTTTTATATTTTAACTCAATTAGTTTAATTAAATTATTAAATAACTCATGCAAGTCCTGCAAATGTATTCTATTTCAAATCGTTGGGTCCTTCACCCCTTTGCCCAGTGATGGTGATGCCTTGCCTAATTCTTTTCTGGCAATGTTTCCACCCCTTCGACATGCTCCCTGTAAGGAATTTCTTTGTAATTAAATTATAAATTATATAATCATAAATAATCATAACGGTTAACCTTTCATCTTAATTCTATGAATTTGCGATTAACAATCAACTAACATGTCATCTACACTTGAAATCATAACGACCATCTTACCATTTCGCGAGATTATATCAAATTAAATTGCCAACTGACTTCATGCGAACCTCAACGGCTATATTTCAAGCTAGGTCGAAAATTGGGATTTAACACTCTTTTGAGACTGTATTGAACTATTTAACTTTTTTTTGTTGTGATGATTTCACATTTGTCACTGGAATTTGCATTACATTAAAAAATTAATTTTCTTTATTGGAACTATACTAAACCGAGATGTTCTCAAGTGCAGTTATATTCCATTGTCCTCCTTGGTTTTAGATGTCGAGTGCTTATACAGTTAATGCTATTTTCAATGGATACAACATCTTGTAAGAGAAGTGGACGAATCTTTAATATGCACAATAATATTTTTTCAACAGGTAAATGGCATGAGAATGAGTCATAATATGATGTGGTTGTACAAATTTTGGTTTCTTCATATGTGAAATCTAGGAATAGTAGTAAAAATGGGAGGGAGATGCATTACATTAAACAATGACAAGTGACATGATGTTATAAATTTTATTGTGTTTACACAGGGAGATTGTTCGAAATTCTTGTTGGCACAAGCTCAGAACAGTTATGGCGATTGCTTTGCACCATGGGTTCTCTTTATTTGTTAGAACCAATTTTCACCATTATTTTTATAACTAATATGAGTGCAATATGGGAAAGCGTGATGGCAACCTTACGGCTCCAAATATTCAACAGAATCTTGATCCAAAAGGTATGTTCTTGTGTGTATTTTGTTGCCTTTTTTGTTTAGATATATTCAAGCTCCTCCCTTGTAGAAGTTGCTATCATTTGATGGATAAGTTGCTTTATCTTTGACTTTTTAAGGGAGTCTGTCCAAGAAGAATATGGAGGTGCACAATAAATTGATTGTATAAAGCTAATAGAAAGAGACAAATCATATGCATCCTCATATGCCCAAATGCTGTGTGTGCATTCTCAAATATTTAGCGAACATCTCAGGGTAATGCCTAAGGCTTTTTTGGTTTAAGTTCAAATGATCCAAAAGTATAACTAAGAAATAGTTTTTTAAGTGCCTCTTACACAAGTTGCCTTGTAGTGCTGATTTTTCCTCAGCCTTAATATTGCTTAACATATAGACAGGGTTATCTTAGTACTTAAAATGGGTATAACAATAGCAATAAAAATGGAAAAAATGTCATATTATTATGCATAGTAATAAGTAAATTTCCACAGTTCAATTCTAAGAGTCCAAATTCTATTTTTTTTTGGTCATACCAGTGGATGCTATATATTATTCAGAATGACTGAAAGAAATACCTTGGGTCTCTTTGTGTAAGGTGCAAAACAGTGAATTTAAATTCAAACAATTAAGCTCTTGAAGCAATTATTTTAGTTCTTCCATGCAAGATGTCCTCTAAAGTGTGATGTCCAACTGTAAAATGCTGGGCTGCTCGCTTGTAACACCTTGGTTCTAATAATCATAACAATGATAGCAGTAACGATGCAAATGATCTGGGCAACGCTCTTATGCATTATATCAGTAAATGTCCATGGTTCATGTAATGTCCCTAACTAGGACTTTATTTACCCTAAAATTTCCAGTAGGGTTAGGGTTGCATTTTTGGAATGGCCATTTGTAATGTTCCTAACTAAGAGGATGCCAATTTCCAATGAATGACATGCATAAACACTGATTCATATTACATACTTAAGCTCTAATTCCTTACTTATCTCCTCATCAATAACCTTAAGAAGGATAGTGGAATCACTATGCTAGGGCATGTGAAACAGTCTACATGCGGGCTCCCTCAAGGTTCTCACCCATCTTGGGACCTTCCCATCATGTAACCGAATTACTGGCTCCTCACTACACAAACCCCCTATCCTCTTTGCTGTATTAGCAAGTGACGGACAAAGTAGCTAAACATATATTATTATCTTATGGATTATATATACACCACATGCACATTTATTTCTGATTTCACTATTATTATAGTACATCTATTGGACCATCTACTGGTCCCTTACTGTAAATCAGCATTCATGCACAACAGTTTGGGCATGCCACTAGCCATTGCACTGTACTTGTAAGCAATTAAATATGATTTTTAATTCGTGTTCTGGGCATTTGTAATAACCCCCAAATAAATATTGAATTCCTCATAAATGTCAAAATTCCCATCATATGAATGACAAATTATGTATATATATATATGATGTGCAATTATATCTTATATAATTATTTAATTCACTTTCGGACACACACACACACATAAATTCCCTTAGCCACATAATATAAAATATGAAAACATCGATGTTAAAACTATCACACAATCAAACCCATTTTCTTTTACTTAGCTCTCTTGCATCCTGATGATGGATCATGCAGTGTGATCCTAAACTCGTTGATGTTAAAAACTATCACACAATCAAACCTAGAAGAAAGAATACATTGATATGGATTGTGGAAATCTGATATCGCTAATTGAAAATAATTATTAACCAAATATATATATATATATATATATATATATATATATATATATATATATATATATTATGAAAACACTAATTTTTTTAAAAACATATATAATATTAGAGATCATTGATCACCCGACAAAGGTCGCGACCCGAGCAACAAAGGGACACTGTCCCACTAAGCAGTCACACAGATATAAAAGGCTGCATGGGACTTATACGATGGAAAAAAAATCAAGGCAGAAAAAGACATCATTAAAATATTCAAAGTCAGCACTGAGATTATCAACGAAGGTCACTACGATAAGAAGTAAAGGGACAGTGATAAGAGTAAGAATAAATGACTATTGAAGGAGGTTAATTCAAAGAACGAAAACAAAGAGAAGTAAATAAGAATGTGACGAGTATAGACAAGGATAAAAGGAAATAACACTCAATGATAAGAATGATAGGGACAACAACCACTAAATAAATCACAACGAATTACAATCACAGACAAGACTACTCCACCCAGCAACTAGAGGATTGTAAGAATCAATAAATATTAGACTAATAATAAGGAGATTTGTAGAGAGAGACATACAATAAAACCAACAAAACACTATTTGAAAAATAGAGTTACAAAATTAGAGCAAACCATAGGGATGTCATATGCTTCTATTAAATAGAGAAATTACAATTAATAACTACTACGGAGAGGAGATAAGATAAGATAATTCTATTAATGTACAACAAGAGACCACAAGGGTCTAAGAGGCTGAAAGACATAGAACAAGGCTGCAGCTAGCAACGAGAACACTAAACGGTGTCCACGAAAAAATACAAATAGGAAAGCAAAGGAACCAAAAAAAAAAGACAAGAGTAGCCCAACACAGAAGGATATAGTTTGGTGCGAGGGTGTGGCCTAGACCATCTCGAAGGTTTGTTGGGTGTAGGGTGGTGTAGATGTTGTCGGGTAGGTCCTTTGTAGGATCTCACAGACCTAGCGTGTTCAAAAGGCAAGTCGAGCGATTTCTTTGTTCCAAGGGCAAGAGACACCGAAGCAGAAAAGGAGGTGATTGGCTGGTCAGAAGTTGACCTAGGCGAATATTGAAGCTACAAAGTATAGTCCCAGAGTCCCTTGGCCTCCTATAGATAAAGTACAAGGCACTATTGATCAATGTATTTGAAAAATGAAGAGATGGTTGTGTACTATCTGAATATGTAATAGAATCTCCGCTTGGTCTCATAGTAAATGGGGCAACAAAAAATAAAATGAGTCTTAGTTTCTGTCTCCTCAAGATGACAAAGGAGGCAAACCCTTCTTTGTTGATCTTTCTGTATGTGTAACTGATGAGTGCCCCTTCTGAAAGACCCCAAAGAGATGTAAGGGTATGATTTCAATGCCTAGTGAGGTACCAAGGGTGCACAATCACCCTGTCTTGGATATCCATGCAATGTTTGACATAGACAACCATCTTTGGGTGGAGTCCCCCCAGAGGGTTACTCCATGTGATAATATATTGTTAGTAGATGTTGAGCCTTACATGCTTGTTCATCTCCTATTGAGAGGGAAAGAGGTGAACAGGGGCATCCATGGAGAACTGGAAGGGAGGAAGGCAATCCATCACAATCCCAATCAAGTTGAGAAGAATAGATGCCTGGGCGAACCAACAACAAGCCCTGCCAGTAGGATTGGAGACTACCATCACCTCAGAGGAGCAATAAGCAACGCAAGAATACTTGTGATGACCCTTAGTAGAGTTTGCGAAGCTCTAAAGACAATGGAGAAACCGAATCAAGTCAAAGATGGTCCCAAGTTTGAAAGGATGAGCCCCAAACTCGGCCAAGATGATAATGTGTTCGCTGGTCTGATGGCATCTGATAATATGATGGAGTTTATGGACTCTCTCAACTAAAGCCTAGTTAGAATCCAGGAGAGAGAGCCCCCACAGAATAGAGTTGTAGAGGACGGTCAGCCTGACTAAGGAGTCCAAAAGGGACATCTTGGTAGTGGTATCCTGGAAGTGATGTTTGAAGCACTGTCTCTAAAGCATAGTTAGGGAACCAAGCCCCTTGTCAACCCGAAGCTGCATGGTTGGTCTCAAGCTGAAGCAAGACTCAGAGAGCTTAACACACAAGTAGGTGTAGGAGGATGAGATCTCAACTTCTACGCCTTGAAAGTGGGAGTGAAAATATGAGGTCTTCAAATAGTTGAAGACCATCACCCGAGTCTTGCCTAGGTTTAGAATTAACTGCCCCAAGTCACAAAAGGAAGCCAATCCATCTAGGAGTAATTGGAGCCCCTTAGGAGAGGAGGACAAAAGAACCACATTGTCAATAAACAACAAAATGAAGATCAAAACGCCATGCAAATGACATGCATCGCAGGGGGCAAGAAGTCACAAAGGAAAGTCTTGAGCTCATCAATATAGATACCAAAGAGAGTAGGGGAGAGAGAGCATCCCTAATTCACCTTGATGGTGCTCTGGATAGTATTGGAAAAACCATGAGGAGTCTTGAACCTGCCCACAACGTCCTCGTAAAGCCTCATGATAGCTGTCAAGAGAGTCTTTGAAACCCCAATATCCTTAAGTCTTTGGAAGAGAGCTGTCCAAGGAACAAAATCAAAAGTTTTGTGAAAATCAATAAGGCATTGATAAACCTTGGCCAAGCAGTGTCGTGCCTCCTCAATGATAGTCCGTAGTGTCAGAATATGGTCCATAGTTTGAAAATCTATACGAAAACCTGCCTACCTTCTAGCTTGACAATGTCGTTGATCAAGCTCCCTCGATAAAATAGTGTTCAACACAGTGGTGTAAAGATAGGCGAATTTATACCCAACTACGATGGTCCTATAGTTGCTGGGATTCGAAACTGTCCCAGTCTTATGGATTGGATAAATAACGTTCCATGACCAGGAGTTGAGAAAACTAGTACAAACCACTCTGTTAAAGAGTACAATGAGAAAGGACTCCAAAACAGTGATACCAAGCTTGAAGAGCTCCGCTTGGAACCCTTCCTCTTCCACTGTCCTACTACTATTCATGAATTTGATGACCTCATTGACGTTGGAATAGGCGAAGAGATGAAAATGAGGTGAGGGGTAAGGTGGAGAGGAGGCTAGCTAGGGATATCATAAAGGGTGGAGGTGTGGGAAACAAGGGAGTTGTGGTCCAGGGTGGAGGGAGTAGGGGTGGGTGGTGAGGGAACATGGTGCGCCAGAAGAACTTTAGAGATCATAGGAGGAAGTCACAAAGGGAAGTGCATTGTCTTGTGAAAACGGGCTGCTTCTTGTGGCGAAGAAAATGGTAGTAAGCGATCTTCAACTAAGAAAATGAGGAGGGGGAAAGAGTGGAAGAGGTTGAGAAAATTGAGTGGTGGAAGGATTTGCAATCCTCATCAAACCACTGATTCATGAGGCAAGTGTTCCTGCATTTGGGTGTACGAAAAAAAGAGGAGGTGCAGTGGGGAATGGAGAGGAGGATGGACTCCCACAAGGCAGCTGCCTGCGACTCAAACATGGAGGGAACATCCCTAGAAGAGGTAGTCTAAGGTGGAGGACAAAGAGGTCACAATTATTCTTGGAGAAGCAGAAAGAGGTATGGATGGAGGTGGGGTGGTCAACTTCGGGGGGGGTGGGAAGGAGGAGGTGGAGGGGCAGGGGGAGAGGAGACGCTGAAGGTAAGGCTAAGGAGGGCGTGATCAGTCAAGGGGAGGCCAAAGATGGTGAAGTGGCTAATGGAGGGGATGAGGGAAACACCAGAGAGAACATAGTCAATGACACTGGCACTACCACAGTGGGGCCAATACGGTGAAAGTATCGGAGCCAAGAAAGCAGGAAAGCCTATTCAGGATCACCAAGCTTGAAGACTCACATAACTATAAGAGATGATGACTGTACCTAGTGAGGGGTCTTTGACCATCCTCATAAAAGCGTTGTAAGCCTAGGGAGTCCGGGTTCGATTCAACCATACAAATTGGATTGAACCCATGATCGTGGAGGGGTGTCTGAAGGTCTTTGGTACGAGCATTAAAATCCCCAAGATAATGATATCACCCATGGCCAAAAATCTAGTAATACACTTATGTAAGTTCTCGTGAGGGCCACCGTACTCTTTGCTAAGGACAACATAGTATGAGGAGGCCGGAGGAGAATAACACACAACAATGAAGATATCCTTGAAGTGAGATGTAAAAACCCTTGCTAGCTATGGCTTTGACAAACATCAATCGTTCAGATGTTTGACATTTTGTCAAACATTTCGCAAGCAAACTTGTTCCCATTGTAAGGCTAGATGATACTATTTTGCTTAGAGTGTTAGCTTGGAAACTTAAGGATCTTTAAAGAATATACTCTTTAAATGGATTAATGCATATAACCAGATGTAATGCCAATTCTCCAACTTATTTGATTATTAACTTCACATACACAACTCAACTAAAATTGATATCAGAATGATGATAGACAATTAAATGAGCAATTCCACTTTATTTATAGCTTTAACACAAATTGCATTTACTGAACACAATGCAATTACGTGTAAAATGTAATAATGAACCTGGTAATGATTTACACAATAAGTATCAAGCTTCTCCACAAAACCATAGCCCGGGAATGTAATGCTACAACAGTCCAAAATGATGCCAAGGCAGTGAATGTTTTGCGTTCAACAACAGTGAGATAAATGCCCATGATGCAAAAGGATCTAACGCTAAATAGCAAAGGATTGAGGCATTCATTGAGTGAAGATTCAGCAGACATTAATAGCAGACCAGAATTGCACCATTTAATAGGGCATTTGGAGCATCTAACAGGGCTGAAATACCACACCCAATCTCAGTTACAAAATCGCCCAGTTCAGAAAAATATGCACAGCCCAATAGGGTAATTTGCTTCCCTCAATATGCAGTTCGTCCCTCTTAGAAAAATGTCCAGGTTTGCAGCAACTTAGGCACCTAAATAGCAGACACCATGGGCGTTGGAATTCAGCTAGAAGACGCGCAGAAATTGATAAGCTAATGGCACCACAAGTGCAGATAATTCCAACGCCCAACAATTGACAATGATATACAATACAGTAATTCTCAATCACAGATGCCAAAGCATTAACTCCAGTAATAAAAATGGTTTCTCAACCACAGTAATTGGTAATGGAAGATGTCAAAACAATTTCAAGAATTCAAATCACACAACTCTCTTTACCTCAGCAAGCAGATCACTTCTTAGCTATAGTCAATATAGTTTGAGAAGATATTAAAATTCCCTAAAGAAACTTGCCCCTTAGCCATGGTAGAAACATAAAGAGGAAGCACCAGACCAAAACCACTATACTTCAACAATGGAATTGAATACACAAACTCAAATCCTCACAAAGACAAAAAAAAGAAAATAGTCAATTGGATGCTTTTCTCTCACAATGGGCACATAATTATAACACCAAATGACACTTAGCTTCTTCGTCACACCTTTCACTTAAGAAGCTTCATCTTCATATTTCATTTTTATTACATCAAATAACAAAAAGTACCTTAATAACAATAAAGCATCATTAATTAATTAATAATATGAACCCCATCGATAAATAACTCCATCCAATGTAGGTGATGACCAACTACCAGCGCCACCAATTGCACTGCCAAATATGGCATCTACCCAAAATAGGCTTACTAAATAGTTAGTACTATTAATCTCACTGAACATTAATAAGTTTAATTAATAATAATTCCATCTATTATAGATATTATCATTTTCATTGATTTTAAGGTTATATGAAGGGTTATTGATTAGTGTTAAACTAATAGGATTCAATTATTAAGAATTGATTATTATTAGTTTGATTTTTATGCATATATATTTTTGATTAATTGATTATGTACATTGTATATTATATTTCACGATAAATTATATTCTATTTATATATTGATTAATACTACATTTTGTTTTAGCTATCCATTTATTAATTATTATAATTTCTAATATTGATAATATTAGTGCATCAATTAGGGTTCCTGACACAATTTTCTTTTATTTATTATAATTTTAGTATTATGTATCTAATTTATCGATTTAGATGCGGATCTAGAAGCAAATGTGCTGATGTGCACATTTTTTTTGGGGGGATGTGGATGCGTATATAAATATTTTTTCAAATATATATATATATATATATATATATATGTTCCTCCAAGTTTCCGGTACGGTGACGGTAGGGGACGGCGGGATGGGTTTCCGGGACGGCAATTTTTTTGGCAATTTTGGGGATGTGGGGGGGCGATGGCAAACGGGGACGGCTATATATATATATAGGAAAATTTTAAAATATATATTGAAATTTGCAAAAATATATGTCATTCATATGAGCATGTCATTTAAACATTATAGAACCATAAAATACAACATTTGAATGCCATCTAGGAAATAATATCCGATTTTAGTACCCAATTGTCAAAATGCATATCAATATTAGTGAACACTGAACAATGAACATTAACAATTGTCAATATCATAATGTCATAATGATAAATATGATAAATCTGAAAATCAAAATTGAAATATGCCCAAAGCTATAGGCCCAAACTCAAATGGTAGAGGGCTGCCATAAAGTCATAAGTATCAATGTATCATAATCATGTTTATGTTCAACATTTAGAAAAAAACATAGAAAAATGAAGCAGCCTGCTGCTCCTATTTTGCCTCTACTGCCTTTTAGGGCATTTGGAGGGGTGGGGACAACTTGGCCGACCAAGTTGGAGGCTTTAAAAAATTTTTTTATGTTAAACTTTTTAAATTTTATGCAAACAAAAAAGGGGGACGGCCAGAAGTACCCGGTACGGAAAGGGGACGTCCAGAAGTAGACGTCCCCTTTCCGTACTGGGTACTTCTGGCCATCCCCCTTTTCCCCCTCAGCCATCCCCAAGTTTTCGAGACGTCCCCTACATTTTTTCACTTTTTGGGGATGGTTGGGGGACGTCCCATACCCGTCCCCCTGTCCTCGGGACATCCCCGTCTTCAAAACGCCGGATTTTAGGCCAGGTACACGTCCCCGGGGAACATATATATATATATATATGTATGTATGTATACAGTTATACTATGTATATGCAAAGAAATGAAAGCAATATACAAAATTAAAACATTTGATAGCTTGTAACTTCACCAATACATATTCAAATACTCAATATGATTATAAAATATAAACCATATCAAATGATATGAATATCATATACATCTATGTTTACAATTCCAGTGCAAATCAACAAATCGTCACAACTACAAAATCAAAATATAGTTCATCCAATATTTATCAATCCAAATTCGAATCCAGATCATATGGATTCCCAAAAAATTCATCATCTTCATCTCTTCCAACTGCTGCAAGTTCAAAGATTATTTGAATCAAAAGCGGTTATACTTGCGCTAGATACACCATGTGTTATGATGTTATCATCATTCTTGAGTGTAGTGAGATCTTGAATTGTTGCATCCAATTTCGCACACTCAATTTCTACATCCCAAAGCTTGGCTGCCCCTTCCTTGTAGTGATCCTCCTTACATGACAAAAGATGCAAGTTGGTATGAATGGAAACCAAGTCTTTAGCTTTTTTAAAGCCCAACCAGTTATGTTTTACTGAGTGGATAACAAAGTATGTACTCAAATTCCTTTTAGTAGCAGAAGAACTTGCAACCTAGACAATGTTCACAATTACAAATATAATTATTAAGCTAAATGTTCACAATTACAAATATAATTATTAAGCTAAAACATAAAAATGAAAACCAATTTAAAGAATAATAGAATACATGTGGTAAAAAAAAAGTTAAAAAAAAAAAAAACTTACTTGCGAGAGGATTTTGATCGCGAGAGGTTGTAGATGTTTAAATGGTTGACCATAAAGCTACCACCATGTGATAGCTCCCATGTCACATTGGTCCTCTACTGCAAGAGAATTAAGTCTTGCTCCCGAAGAAAATAGTCCAAATTCAGTCCTAACTTTTTTGTGAGTGTCATCATCTAGGCTAGTGATTGGCTAGGACGTAGCCCTCAGCAATCTTTGGCACTGAATCTTTTAGGCATTGTGCATGGTGATTAAGGATAGAGGCATCAATTCTCATTGGGGTTTCAGTGTGGCATATCATCTTTCTAGTTGGAATGTGGTTCATTGCAGCCTGGGGGACGCCATTTGTAGCAAATACACCACGTGGTGTATAGAGTATTGCTTATATTCACCTCCAAATGTATGCTAGATTCAAGAACAATCTTCACCTTCTAGTTTGACATCAAATTTGTATGTGAGCTTTGGAAAATGCATTGGATTTATTGCTTGGCTCTATATTTCAGACAATCTGCCTAGTACAGTTTGCAATAATTCTGATTTTTACTGAATACCTTATTTATTTCAGTCTTGTTTCATGGTTGTTGTTCCCTATTCCTTTCTATGTTATAAAACCATAGAAAACAAACAAACCTTTCTGCACTTCTGTCTAGTTTTGCAAGAAAAAATAAATAAACAGGAAAACAGATTTAAAAATATAAAATTACAGCAGATCAGCAGAAGAGATCCATCAGGGATCTTTCAGTGGTATCAAAGCTTACATCCTGCTAGCCTGTAGGGTTTGTGAGAAATTGTCACAATAGATTTCAGCATTTGGGTATTGGCTAAAAAGTTTTGATAATTCATTTTGGCATCTGGGTATTGGCTAAAAAGTTTTGATAATTCATTTCAGCATCTGAGTACTGGCTAAAAAGTTTTGATAATTCATTTTGGCATCTGGGTATTGAATAATTTTTTTTTGATAATTCATTTCAGCAACTGGGTACTAGCTAAAAAGTTTTGATAATTCATATTAGCATTTGGGTAGTCACTAGTTGGTGGATTGAATACAAATCTATGCATCAAAGAGTTGAGATACATAGATTTTATATGCGCAGGAGAGCTCAACTTGAGCAAGGGTTTGGAATAGACTAGGAACCTATCATGGCAGAAGAACGGGTGGGCAGCATAGGGAATCAGGATGATGAAAAAAGAGAGATGGTGCGGACCCTATTCACTACTCAGCCCAGGATAGCTCAGGCTTTACACAGATTATAGGATACCTTGGAGCGTTTGGAGATGGGTGGACACAGAGGTGAGCGAAATAGATAAGTTTTAGTGGTTGGTAGTCAGCGCAGCCATTAGTCCCATTCTTCAGTTGGGAGCTCCCTTCATTCCTCTAGGCGGCATTGCCATTGTACACCTACTACGAATAGACCATTGCTTCCTCAGTTCATACTAGGTGAATGGCCAGCATAGGTGGAACCACCAGAGGTGGGGTTCCAGGAGTCAGTTTTGGTAGCCACAACTTAGTGGAGAGCTCTACCCCCTGAGGTTAGGGATGTCTTCCCTCTTCTCCAGTATTGTGCACAGCGTAGAGATATGGCTAGGTTTAGGGGAGATCGTGGTTATAGACCACCACAGCAGCAACAGAACTATGACCTCAATAGAGCTACTGGGAGGATCACATTGGCTACGTATAATGGCTCAAGAGATATGAGTGCACGAGCTTGGGTTCACAAGCTGGATATATATCTTTCATTACGGCCCATGCCTGAGCGTGAGGCTATTCAGTTTGTTGTGTTGCATCTAGAGGGGATTGCCTATGATTGGTGGCACCATGGATTGGTTACCCAGGATCACGCCTTAGTACATTCCTATGCTGAGTTCACCGAGCGACTCATTACACAGTTTGACCGTAAGGATACAAAACTTTACTATAGAGAGTTGGCTTATCTGAGACAAATTGGTCATGCAGAAGCTTATATTAATGAGTTCCAGCACATTGCAGTTATGGTACTTGATATGACACAAAAGCGTAGTGTGATGCTATTCATTGAGGGATTGCAGGATAGGCTTAAGGGATTGGTTCGTGCTTTCCAGTCGGCCACTCTTAAGGATGCTATTGATGTGACATTGAGATTGGACACCACTCCTACCTCTTATTAGACTGATAAGAAACCATCGGGGAATATACAAGCACCACAGAGACCTCCTTTACAGGCTAAGGACACGCCACCTCCACCTCCCAAAGTAGACCTGGATTCTAGAAATGAACTAAGGAGGAGGAAATTATGTTTTTCTTGTAAGGAGCCATGGGTACCGGGACATAGGTGCCTTGGGCAGGGAAAGGCACATCTTATTGAGGTCATATCAGATGTGGACGATGAGGAGGTTCAGGATATAAATGACAAAGATAATGGTGTCCAAATTGAGCTCAAAGATGCTAAGGTAGCAGTCGCAACATAGGGGACTATGGCTACATTGTCAGGTGCACCGATGATTCACCTCTTCGACATCTCGGGTATGATCCATGGGCATACTGTGTATTGTTTGGTGGACAGTGGGTCTACACATAATTTTATAAATACAAGAATGGTAGACCGATGTGGTCTGCAAGCACAAAATTTTCCAAGAATCGATGTGACTGTGGCCAATGGTCTTACTCTACAATGCGTCAAGGGTATCCCACAGTTGAGCATAGGCATGAAGGGATACACCTTGATAGATGACTTTTGCATGTGTGATCTAGGGGGCACAGATGTAGTTTTCAGTGTATAGTGGTTGCAATATTTGGGGAGATACAACCAAGATTTTAGGAAGAGACAATTGGAGTTTAGGGTGGGAAGAAGGAAAATCATGCTCAAGGCATGCCCACTTCCATCTTAGGGTGGATCAGATAGGAGTATGATTTCTGATCATAACCCCATGTCCCTCAATATCTCAACACACAGGAGCAGGTGCCTTAGATTTGCCACGTGTTTACCACATAGATTAAATGATTAATGCACACAGACCATGAATAAGAACAGCAACAGCTGTACTCCTTTATTCGCATATGCCAAAAGATTACATAATTGATGATAAGATGATTTACAATGATCCCAGACAGGGTATAAATACTTTTCGCCGAACCTTCCTGAAGGGGTCTGTTGGCTACAAAATCTTTACCGATGACATGAACCCGTCGGCTCGTCAGCTACAAAATCTTTATCGACGACAACACCCTGTCGGCTATAGTTTCTAGTTTCTACCGATGACATCATCCCCCCAAAAGAAAAAGTTGTCTCCAGATGACAATTACAAAATATCTGAGAAAAATTAATAAACAAAATACAGTAACTGACTAACTACAACAAGATAGATCACTTCCACATTCGTCCTGTGCTTGCACCAAACTGGTCTCCAACCCACGCACATTTGTAGCCTCTGCTAACACAATACTTTCTCCCTAGTCACGCTGACCTTGATAGCCATCTGTGCTACCAACACTGGGTACACTGAGCCAAGTGTCGCTGTATTGCTTCCAACTGGATGATCAACTCCTCCCGAGCTCTCTATGCATCCACCAAGATAGCCTCACGTCCAAAACCTACTCCAAGTGCTGTTGGTACATAGATGCTCCATGCCTGTAGCAGCTCCAGGTCTCATTAACTGGTCACACTTCCCACGACTGATAACTGCAATGACTGGGGGTCTAGTGGGCAATGCCCCCAGTAGGGTTGAGGGGCAGCGCCCCCGCGGGGGTGCGCTCCTTGTCGCAATACAGGACGGGGTTGAGGGGCAGATCCCCTCGTCGCCAAGACCAAATTAGCACTTCGAAACTCACACAAAACTGCATAGAACACACTATTTCTGTGAGTTACTTCCAATTCCACGCTCTTTGCGTTACTCATTCTGAACAATATGAATCTGTCATTTTTTTTTTCTTTCTCTTTGCTCCTCTCTCAGCTCATCTGCTACTGTGCCTCTTTCCTCTAATCTATCTCTCTATCACTCCTGACTCCTCTAATGCTTTTGCCTTCATAATGCAAGGTTTCTGTCGGTTTCGCCTTCCTGCGGAGAATGCAAACACCCAAACTCATTCCCTACCCTCAAATCAAAGAGAACATCCATGCATACTCTGCTTTGAAAACAACCCTGGAGATGCCGCAGGTAACAAAAGACAAGCAATGCTATTGCAAAAGATCGGATGCGGAAGATGTAATGCCTGTGGAAGAAAAGAATACCACCGTGGAAGAAGGAAGATGCCACCATGGGAGAATAGGAAAGGCGTCCGCGGGAAAAAAATGAAGCTGTAAACTTGCCACCCGTTTGTGGAAATGAAGAAGGCAAGGCGCGGGGGGAACACAGCCCGCAGGAGGATAAGCTTCTGCGGGAAAGTAAGACCATCCGTAGAAGTATAACCCAAGGCGTCTGCGGAGAAAACCAATAACGCGGAAATCAGAGGAACATCCGTAGGAAGACACGTTCGCAGGGAGCAGGGATATCTACTGAAGGCAAAGACAAATGCCCGTGGAAGATGCAGAACGCAAGCCGCGGGAAAAAATCCAAGGCGTTCGTCGGAGGAGCTTCCAACAGACTGTCCGTGGAAAACATGAACTACCCATGGGGTTAACACCCACGGGTAACCACAAAACCACCAGCGGAAAGTTGTCCGTAGAGCAGCAGACAGTGGGGTGTGCCCACGGGCACACTTTTGCTCACTCCCTTTTCTCTCTCTCTCTCTTTTTTTCCTAACAAAAAATACAACTGCTCAATTTTCCTTCTCGACCTTGCCAGCCTGCGACGACTAGGGAGACAGTCAGGCTTGGTCATTCTGCAATGACGGGCTGTTCCTTGCATGATAGATCTTAAGCTTCGACCCGTTGACTGCCTGAGGCACTTCTTGCCCATCCAAGGTCTACAATTTTATTGCTCCATTGTCGCCTACCTCCCGAATCTGGTATGGCCCGATCCACCCGACCTTAAACTTTCCTAGTTTGATCTCATTTTGTTCGTCATACTTCAACACCAACTATCCTGGTTGAAACTTGTTCAGTTCTAGGTGCTTATCACGCCACGCTTTGCATTTGTTTTGTGTCACCTTCGTGGTCCATTGTGCTTGCGGTCATTGCTCATCTAGATTATTTCTTTGCTATCGACACCCTTCAACTAATTTTATGGTGTGGTGTATTCTTTTCTCTCTGTGCAGTCCGTTCACCATGTACCAGACAGTGAGATTTTTTTTTTTCTAGGTTCAGACTGTATGTTCTTCCCCTCAGCTTCAGCCGTAACCACCTTTCCTTCTTCCGCTTTTCTGTATTCTTTCAGACATTCATTTTCCTCTGTTTTCTCACCTTTGTCGACCCTTAACATATTACAACTCGAAAACAGTTCGTAGTCTTCTATCTGCCAATGGAAAAGGCCATTCACCGAGTCTAGGTTGTCGCCATTTGATCCTCCTTCTAGTCTCATTACTCCTTCATCCGGTTCCATTCTCCTCTTTCCTTCGTCGTCACTTTTGCCTTCACCTTTTGAATCTGATGATGCTGCCTCCTCACCTACCATTTGTGTGTACAGGTCAATTATGAATCTTTTGGCTCCGTGCTCCATTGATAGGGTATTTTGTTTCCAATCATGTTTTACTTTTGCTTGCACCCACCAATTCCGTCCCAGAATAGCATCATATCCTTTTCTTTTTAATGGAATGACCACGAAGTCCAATAAAAATGGTTGCGTTCCAATAGTTATTGGTTGCGCCCTCAAGGTTCCCAATGGTTTGATCCCGTGCTGGTTTGTTGTGAGCAACTGGAATGTAGGTGGCCACAATGTCGGCTTTCCCAACTTCCAAGTATTCTCTGGTAACACATTCACACTGGACCCTCCGTCGACAATTGTGTCTGTCAGAACATTTTCCAAAATCCCCACCTTGATGATCGTTGGATGCTTTCCTGTTGTGAGTGTCAGAAGCATTGGGTCTATTGCCGTCGTTCCACTATTGTCCCTTCTTGTTTCCTCCATTGCTTTTGGAAGTGGTGTAGAATTCAAAATGGCCGTTCGTAACTGGGGCATTGTGAGAAAGTCACTTAATTTGATCGGGACTTCCATTTGCATCACCTGCTTTATTATGTTTTGCTCAACGCAGTTCCTTGTTGAGGTGCCAGTGCTTTCCTTCAATTGAGATGTCTCCACCTATGATGCCTTTTCAATTTCTGTCCGCGCTTCCCCCAATTTCCTCTTTTCTTCCATCGGGTTCGGGTACACCTTTGCTTGCCTCCGTGTAATTGCCAAAACCTCCTCTTCGTCTGTTCTGACAGTAATCAAATTTACTCCGGATTTTGGGCACTTGGCAGCTTCATGGTCGCTGGGTCTGCACCATCTGCATAATAATTTCGGTGTGTTTGCCATTGTACAATCCCACGCAAAATGACCCCACAAATTACATGCTCGGCATTGAACGATCGGCCGTCCATTTGCATCATACTGGATTCGACTTCGGTTGCCATTGTTATTGTTATTGTTCACATTGTTATTGTTGTTTTGCCCTCTGCTATTATTCCTGTACCCACCCGAAGTGGCACCATCAATGTTTGCATTTCTGTTCCCTCCTGACGTGGAAGCTACCTATGCCAGAAACACTTGTTGAGGTCCTCTGGTTTTTGTGGAATGTCCCATGATCTGGAAAATCTTACAAAATTGGTTCTTTGGACAGGACCCTTTAGTATGACCTTCCGTCTTACATTCTGTGCACCATAGCTCGCTTCCCTTTGTCTCCTTCTGCATGTTTTAAAATTCCTTCATCATACGGATCATGTCCTTCTGTAGGGCGCGGACCTTCTTGCTACTGTTTTCATCATCACTGCTATCCTCTCCCGAGGATGCGTCGTCATCTGAGTCGAAGGAACTATTCTTCTTCTTTTTTGTCCTGTGCTTGCTTTCCAAGTTCATCGCTCTATTGTATGCTTCTGTGTATGACGACGGCAACACAATTTTCATCTTCTTCCACAACTTCAGGTGTAGGCCTTCCATAAACCATCTTTTCTGTAGTCCATCCGTTAGCTTATTTTCCATTTTACTTATCAAATCTTTTAATTTCCTGGCATATATGCGGACAGTTTCATTCTTCCCTTGCTTCGTATTGTATATCTCTGCGACGATTTTGTTGTCATTGCGCAATAGTTGAAATTCGGTAGTAAACTCCTTCTTAAGGTTGTCCCAAGTGGTTAAGTTCTGGGGATCTGCATCGGCGAACCAATCACTTGCAACACCCCATAGGGTTGCCGAAAATTGCCGCACCCATTTGTTTGTATCTGTTATGCCATTTGCCCTCCAAATCATTTCACATGTTTTACAGTGTCAAATTGGATCAACTGTACAATCACCATCAATCTTCGGTAACTTTTCCTTTGGTCTTGCCATCACTACTGGGTTTTGTGCACAGGTGTTGTTCGGTCCTGCAACATTGGCACTGTTCACTCCCACACCGTGGCTTTGCACTCCCATACCGGCGGCCTGCACTCCCACACCAACGATTTGTACTCTGGCGGTCTGCTCTCCCACACTGGCGGTCTGCACTCCCACACCGGCGGTTTGTACTCCAGCGGTTTGCTCTCCCACACCAGCGGTCTGCACTCCCACACCGGCAGTCAATTCTCCCACACCGATGATCTGGTCTCCCACACTGGCGGTCTCAATAGCTGCGAACCTTGGTGAAGAAGGATCTTTTGAAGTTGTCCCTTTCGGAAGTGTATCACGGACAAAGAGTTCACTCCACGCTCGTGCTCCCCCGGCACTCCGAGCCGTGCGAGTCGATTCTCTTCCATCTGGATTCTCTTCCCTTGGCGAATACAAATTCAAAAACTCCTCTCTTGCTTCTTCCACCAACTCCACCAGCTGTCGAGTCTCCTTTAACAATTCCTCTGCACTTTTGTGTCTGTCGGCAATCTTCTGAAACCTCCTTCTGCATTCGGCTTGTTATGTCAGAATTCAATTTTCTTGCGCAGTACGGATTCCATCTTTCTCCTTGACCTTATTTCAATCCTTGTTAAGCTGATTTGGCATTAATCTTCATTCCTCCCACCTTCCAGGTTCATAGGGCAATGTCGCCAAATGTTTTACCGCATAGATTAATGGATTAATGCACACAGACCATGAACAAGAACAACAACAGTAGTACTCCTTTATTCACATAGGCCAAAAGATTACATAACTAATGATAAGATGATTTACAATGATCCTAGACGAGATATAAATACTTTCCGCCGAACCTTCCCGAAGGGGTCTGTTGGCTACATAACAATACTAATCTAGCCGTTGGCTACAAAATATTTACCGATGACATGAACTCGTCAGCCCGTCAGCTACAAAATCTTTATCGACGACAACACCTTGTCCGCTACAGTTTCTACCGACGACACTACGGAGATTGTATGAGGTTTGGGATGGGTTGCATAATAGGATTGTTTTGGGACCGGCTATTGGTTTGAATTTTGACAGGAGGACAGGATGGCCATTTGTTTGGATTCTTGGGCGCGAGGGTATTCAGGGGTGGATACTCTACTGTGATGATGTGATCTACTTCACTTCTACACCTTACAGTGGGGAGTATGTTTGTCTTGATGAGACACTTTAGGTTTGAGGTCGATCAGTGCTCTATATTTGGATTGCTTGGGATAGTGGAGGATTAGTGTTGTATTGCTTGTGGGCAAGCATCTCCAAGAGGGGAGGACTGTCATGTTAGTGATTGGCTGGGACGTAGCCCTCAGCAATCTTTGGCACCAAATCTCTTAGGCATTGTGCGTGGTGATTAAGGATAGAGGCATCAATTCTCATTGGGGTTTCAGCATGGCATATCATCTTTCCAGTTGGGATGTGGTTCATTGCAGCCTAGGGGATGCCATTTGCAGCAAATACACCACGTGGTGTATAGAGTATTGCTTGTATTCACCTCCAAATGTACGCTAGATTCAAGAATAATCTTCACCTTCCAGTTTGACATGAAATTTGTATGTGAGCTTTGGGAAATGCATTGGATTTATTGCATGGCTCTATAATTTAGACAAATCTACTTGGTACGATTTGCAATAATTCTGATTTTTTACTGAATACCTTATTTATTTCAGTCTTGTTTAAAGGTTGCTGTTCCCTATTCCTTTTTATGTTGTAAAACCATAAAAAAAAACAAATCTTTCTGCACTTCTGTCTAGTTCTGCAAGGAAACATAAATAAACAAAAAAACAGATTTAAAAATATAAAATTACAGCAGATCAGCAGAAGAGATCCATCAGGGATCTTTCAAAAAGACTATGGAAGCTTCATGAGGATTAAATTGAACACTTAGCACCATTAATCAAGAGAAATCTACAATATGAGCTATGGGCAGCCAAGGAATTCTCCATATTAATACTAATATTGGAAACTCAAATGAATATATACTTTGAAATCACGTCTGAATAAAGCTTTGGAAAATCCAAAAAATCCGTGCACACATATACACAAATTTTGGACACTTCGATATATTCACACCAACTTTAATGCATTGAAAACTTGCAACTGTTCAACCCAATGATGATCCCTAAATGGGATTTAATCAAATAAGTAGGAAGGTTTCATCCCAAAATCCATTTTTTTGTAGTTTTTGTCCTAAGAAAAAAAAAACAATGCTCACTGACAAAAGAAATGATTTTGATTATCTAAACTAGTTACCCTCTCCATTCCTCAACTCCTCTTTATATTTTATTTTCAAGGAATAATAATAATTTGAATCTCTAATTTTCCCTCCAAACTTGATTTTTGAAAAGTGAGTAGAAGATTTTTTTAATAAAATATGCTACTTTTGGACCCTATTTCTAACATCACTTTTGGTCCCTTTTTTAAAACAATTGTAATGTCCCCATTTTTAGCAGGTTCCTGTAGTTGGCCAGGTCTGTTCACCATCGCGACTCTCGTGAGCTGACAATAGGATTTGAGGGTCTTAGTTGTGTGGTTATAGGCTTTCTAGCAGCCTATGGTGTGTTTTGGCTCCATTTGAGGGACTTACTATTTATAGTAAGTCAATCTATCGGTTCCGATGAGCTCATTTGACTTAGAGGAGTTGGATGATGCTCTCATTTTTTATTTCAGGCTTCCAGATTGGGCTCCAAGAATCTTGGAGGGAGCGTCTATTTATAGTAAGTCACCCCGTCAGGTTCATTCATCGTCTTTCATCATCAGGATCACCTTGGTGTTGTCAGATTTTGATTTTGATGCTTCTTTAGTTGTTTTTGCAAGATGGGTGAATTATTATTATTATTGATCTAAATACGTCAAGGTTGCTATTTTTGTTATTGTTGTTAGTTGGTCACCTCAGTATCATAGCTCATTGGAACCGAGACAAAAAGTTTTAAATCATGGGAACAAGAAACAGTGGCCTTACATGTTAGAATTTGGAGTTATGGTGGAAAAGTTCATTTTCAAAGCCAAAAGCAATTAATAAATTAGTTTATAATGACACTTTATTATGTTTTAAATGTTGTTTGTGGGAAGGTTCTTCAGTGAATTTCATTTGTGAAACTTTATCCCATTTGGAGATTATAAATATGAGCCCATTTGATGAGTAAAGCATCCGATTGATTATTTTCTTTTGTTGCCTGTCAAGAGTTACTGAGTTTGTCGATTTCTTTGCCCTTGCTGAAGTATAAGGGTTTGGAATCAAGAAGTGTCTGGTAATTCATAGCTGAGGTATTGTGAATTAATTCTAAGAATTGTCTTAATTAAATTATAGTATTTCTTGACTGTTGTGTATTGTACCTAGAATTTCATTGTGTTTGGAGAATTTGTGATTTGGAACACCATTATTGTTTGTTGTTTGGCGTGGTTAAAGAAGAATGTACTGTGGCTGTCGTCCCTGTATTTGGCAGCGATTTCAGACTTTGTGGAAGGTTGCAATCAATTATTGGAGGCCAACAATCAGGTTTTAGAGCACCTGCGATTATAAGCGAGGAGCATGTATTTTTGAACCTATGAGTAAATTAGATTATTTCTTGAGAGCTGCAATCCATATTTCATCTATTAGAAGTCAATTTCCAGGTTCATTATTGCATTCTTGTAAATTTTCAGAAGTCAATTGTTAAATTGGATATTAGTAGCATTGCCATCAATTATTAAATTACTTCTAAATTGTTTAGTGGTGTTCATTTGTTCAAATTGATAAAGACTTTAATCAATTAAAATTGTGAGCAGCTGGTTGTGAATCTAAAGCATTATTTATTCAGTGATAATAATTTGTTTGCCAAATGTTTGACAAAATATCAAATTGTTGATTAGCAAAAGCAAATTGATGTTTGTTAAGGATATAACTTGTTGAGGCTTTTTACAACAACTTTTTTGACAATCAGACATAAATTGTTTTTTCATGAATTAAAATGATTTTTTCAATAAAATATTTTCATTGGACCAACCCATTAACCTTTGGGAAAAAAAATAAGGGGACAACACCACTTCTTATTTCACAATAATTTTATATGCATATTGTGTTCCTTTACTTTTTGCATTAGTTGTTTTGCCATGATGTATCATATTTGGACTGCCCTTTATAATAATTTAATCAAGTGTAACATGGACCAAAATGCCAAAGTTCATGAAGTACGAAATCATGTCACAAAGTGGGGCTAATTCTCTACATTATACTTTCCTTGAGGAAATGCTTAGTTAAACCAATATGGTAGATGGAGTGGGAGATCTTCTTATAGTCCAATGGCACCACTATCACTTGAAAAGTCATCTATAATGCAGAAGTAATCTATCACTAGCATGTAAGGCTTTATCACTACTGCTAAAAGAAGCTCCAGTTTTCCAACCATGCAAAATCTTGCAAGGCTGTAATTTTGTTGAAATCATTTCAAGCTCCAAAAAAAACAGAAGATTTAAAAGGTATTTGTTTATCTTTTTAAATAATAGCATTAAAAGTGAAGGTGCCATCCAGTTTCTGGTAATTTATATAAACCGAGGATAATCTATATTTCCATAAAGATTTTATTGTAATGTGAAGAGGTCACAATTTGTGTTTTGCAAAGTGGAACTGTCTAAACGAACAACTTAGTAGTGTAAATTTGTTATAATGAAATGAAGCAGATTGTAATTCCCTCGCTTATTCTTTTGTCATAAAAATTATCTATGTACTCTAACCTTTTCTGCTTATCCTTGAATTTTGAAGCTGTACAACAGTAGCATGGTATTTCATCAGTTTTAAAAATGTTACTGCATTTGGAGAGCACTGATCTATGTCTATGAATCTGTAAAAAGAAATAAAGCATTGCTAACTGCAAAGAGCTATCATACTGATTGTGTGTGGTAATATTGTTTTTGCAGGTGGAGTTCTTTGACAAGCATAAGGTAAAAGGTCTTTGAGCTTAAAATATCCTAGCAATACGCAATGATTTTTTTTTCTTGCTCAAAATATTATGGAATATAAATCTGTTTACTGATTCTTAATTTCATCCTTTAATAAAGTTGCTGGAATGGTATATATGAGATTTTGAGGTTATAAAATGTGCCTTTTGAATGGGAAGAATTCCACGGGTTCCCATAGTAGTTTGTAAATTGAAATCATAAAAGGGAAAAAATGTAAACCACTTGCAGGTGGACCTATAGATAGTTTGAGTTGAAGTGCTCTATTTATGTTAGTTTAGCCCACAATCGTAAATGATAAATCTCATAATATGAAATAAAGTAATTTTCTCTGCTAATTTTGTTTCGTAAGTTTGTTGTGTATGTGTGTGTCTTGATTGTGTCCTTGGGCATCCCATTTTTGGAACCCTTGGCATTTAACTGCATAAAAAGAAAGCCTTTGAAGTGTTTACAAGTTTTCATTTTCTGTAGACATGTTAGAGAGATTAGCGATTTCATTTTGGCTTTATGGTTAAATACAATATATGCATAGACCCTAGGAGGGAACATTATATAATTGGGCTTAGCATATATATATATATATTGCTAGGTAAACCACTGGGTGGAGACTTTATATTAATAATATAAAAGTTTACATAGTTTCTATGGTACTGAAGCAACCAGAACATATGCTGCTTAGAACCAGTTACAAAAGAAAACCCCCCAATAGCTATGCAACTATTTAAAAAAATATAGGTGCTATACCTAGACATTTAATATTACAATACCACAATAGATCATAAAAAATGGAGCTTGAAATCATAACCACGTGATGTAGTGAGAATCAGAGGGTATCCCTATTGGAGGTAAATTGGATCCCTGCAAATAACCACACAGCAGAAACACAACAACTTAACAACAATGCAAGATCTGATACCAAATGCAACTCTTTATTCATAAATATAACTGTTTACATGCAATATGCTGTAATGGCCCTTGCCAATAGGTCACTAATGACCACTAACACTGTACTGTGACATTTCGTCAAACACTTGACATGCAAAGTAAATACATTGCTGAAAGTAAAATGCTGAATAAAAGAAATTGTTGTGCAACAAATCTACTCAAATAACTGATATAAAATAGTGCCAATATATTCATTCAAAGATAACCAAATGCTTTTTCATATGATATGCGATTTTTCAACTCAAGGCATTACAACATGACACATTACAAACAAACCCTTACTGGCTGAATGCAACTGAGAATTTCTCACAACTATGAAGTGAAATGAAAGAACCTGGATTGAGCAAATGCTGGAGACTGAATGCTGAGACGAAATGATGAAAAAATGCAACTCCAACCTGCCCTCAAACTTGCTGACCGCATGGCCTGCAGGTACAGCCGTACATGTATGGATTGGTACGACACCTGGCAAAAATAAATGCTGGGCTGAAAGGTGTTGAAAATGGTGTAGAAATGATCGCTAGGCTCCAAAGAAAATTCTCCGAGAAAATTAAAATCAAACTCCCAACCAACAGTGAGATATGAGTAAAAATGTATGTCCAAGCTGAAAATCGAACCCTGTTGGAAATGTCCAAATAAGCCCAACTTGAAATAGCTGAATACCACTTCCAAAGTGCAATCCTTCAAAGGATATTTCACCTTCTCAGTTATGCAAATCCTTAGGAGACTTCGTTTCTAATGATCAAATAACGATCTGCAGACCAAGATGGCGCCACAAATGCTCAAAGAGAAAAGTAGTGTAAACTCAAGTCATAGGATGTCCAAATGAGAGGCCAAGGACTCTATTTATTCACTTTTCTAAGAAACCTCTAAGAACTTCTAGAAGTATCCATAAAATATTCTTATGAAATCCCTTAATAATGCACTTTTATATAAAGTAACTTTATAAAATAAAAAGTACAACTCAACTCAAAATTATAATGTTTTGGTCTTGCATAACACATAAAAATAAAAATATGATAAACCCCATCTCTCCAAGAGCAAATAAGACCATCCAATCCCCAAATAATCATCAGAATGACTCTCTCACCTAAACCATCTGCCTACGAGAGTCCATGATAGGCAAATTCAAGCAAAATAACATGTCACTAAAAAGGGGACATGGCATATGCCCATTTGTAAGGCCTTCCAGGTTAGGGCTAAATACAACAACAATTACAAAACAATTTTGCAAGATCCAATAAGGTCCAACTTAAACACCACTTCCAGTTAGTCCAGATCCACACTCTAGTAGAAACCTCCAAGGAAATCTTAACTTGGGCTCGCAAGCCCACCAAGCAATCTCCTAGTTTTCAAGTCATAGCTACTAGCTCTTCAAAGTTCACATACTCTTCTCCAAGATAGATCATTATTACCTAAGACTCCACAAGACCCCCTACTTATACCTAACTAAGCCACAAGTTGGCCCAATTCATTACAAATTAAATTAAATCCCTTACATTAAATGTATGTTGAGCCACAAGATGGCTACAACACAAATTAAATACCCAAAGTCAGCTCACAGACAACTCGACACCCATAGGAACCAAGATCAGACTGAGTGTTAGAAAAAACCAAGTCAAGCATTAGCCAAAACACCAACATTGCCGAGCTCCTAGTGCATGTCGAGCAACTAGCATATGCCAAGCACTGTAGTAAATGCCAAGCAATCCATACAAGGCTAGCAACCAATACCTGCCGAGCATAGTAGGTGCCGAGCAACAAACAACGACCGAGATCCTCGGCCACAACTAGACCCTTCAACGACTGAACACCATTGTTTGGTGACTGAGTCCACAACACTAAGCCAAAATACCTCCAATCATGCAAGATTGCAAGAAAGTCCAAGATGCTCCTGCATCAGACACCCTAGGTTCGAAAAGATGTTCTCAGTAGCTGGAAGAACATCTTCTGGGATTCGGCACATAAATCCCAAATTGGTTTTTCACATAAATATCATCCAAGTCTTCAACTTGCAACTCTTTCCCTTGTTCTTCTGCTTCTTCACATCCATCCTAGGTGTGCTACAGGCCTTCTTTCCATGCTGATCTCCAACCTTCTCAAAATTTGCGAACTCAATTCGACTGCCAATACTTAGGTTCCTCCTACCGAGCTCTTCATTCTACGAAGGAATTAGGGAATGCTTCCTACCACCTTTCACAATTATAAACACATTCTTGACACAATCATGCACAAACCTGCAATTATACTGCCAAGGGTCTACTAGGCAACACATGACAACTGTTCATGTCCACAATATCACACAACACTTGATCCTTATACTACCCAATCTGGAAATCAACAAGGCATTGCTCCCTCACCTCCAAAGCATACTCACCTTGCAACCAGCCAATCCTATAAGGTTAAGGATGTCTCGCTCTCTTCAAACAAAGTTTCTGAACCATCTCCTTAGCAACAAGGTTATCAGTACTACTACCATCCACAATCACCTTGTAGACCTTACCACCAGACTTACAACAAGTCCTGAACAAATTAGTCCTTTGACAAGATTATAGTGTCATTTGACCAATCAACACTCATCAAGATAGCAAACTCTTTCCTCACTCTGGTTTGACTATCTTGGACTACAACCTCATTCACAATATCAACTTTCCTACCATGAGGACATTCAAATGATCTATGCCTTTCTTCACCACATCTGAAACAATTACCTATAAACTCACCTCCACCTGTCCTCTTTTGATCAATAGGTTTTGGTTCACCTTCTGCACTTAGTTTAGCTTTTGTTGAGCTATCTTGCTTCTCCTTTCCTCTAGCATTATCTTGACTTTTCCTCTCCAACTTATTTTCTGCCTTTAGAGCATACTGATAAGCATCCTCAACCGAAGAAATATTCAGCATACCAACCTCATCTTGAATATTGAATCTCAAACCATTAATGTACTGAGCTACCTTCTCTTTTGACAATTCTCTATGCCCAGACAAAATAGTCAACTTGTAGAACTCGGTATAATCTTTCACAATCATATCTTTCTGTTTCAGATTTTGCAATCTCTTAAACAACTTAAGTTCATAATCAACAAGAATGAACTTAGCCTTCAACTTAGTTACCATCAACCTCCATCTAGTGATCTTCATTTCACCTTCTTCTTCTTCTTTGTCTCTTTATAGTTCTTTCCACCAAAGAGCAACATGTCCTTTCAACTTAGTTTGTGCCAACCTCACTTTGAGTGGATCCTCAATATCCTCTAGCTCAAAGTAGTCTTCCAATTCACCAATCTAATCAATTAGGTCTTCAGAAGTCAAATTACCTGAGAAATTAGAAACTTTCATCTTATGCTTTAGCTTCAACTAAGATCTAGGCCTAGCAAACTGACCAGCCCTAGTTCCAATAGGTCTCTCCACAAGATTAGTTCTATCCTCACCACTGGATCTGGTAACTTCAAAGTCTTCAGCAACTTCCTCATAGCCATCTTCAATACCCACCTGCCTAGGTACACCACCTAAAACACTCACAATTTCAGCAATCATGTCACTCTTCATCAATGCAATCTCAGATTTGAATTCTGCTCTAATCTTCTTTGAGATTCTTTCCTCCATAGCATCACTAAGATCATAAATTTCCCTAGGGTCCAATCTTCTTGGAGGCATCTTTCAAGGTTTTCGTAAAACATGAAGCAATAGATCCACAAATCTAGAAGATCAACTAGCTCCACTAGATCAACCTTCTCTTCCAGCATTCACCCCAAGTTCTGATGCAAACAGCCTTGTTTACCGTATGGATTAATTAAGCAACGCACACAGACAAAGAATACGAACATAAACAGCAACCAGCAGAACTTCTATTATTATTCGCATATGCCAACAGTACATTATGCTTTTCTCATATGATATGATAATGATAAGATCAGATGAATACAATGCTTCCCGAAGGGGTTATAAATACTTTCCGACGAACCTTCCCGAAGGTATCCGTCGGCCAGATACATTATGTCCGCTACAAACTATTCACCGTCGGCTACATAACAAGAACTTTCCCGAAGGAACCCGTCGGCCAAAACACAATTTCCTTTCCGAAGGGACCCGTCGGCCGATACACAATTTCTACCGACGACATCATTCCCCCCAAAAAAAGAAAAGTCGTCTCCCGACGACTATTACAAAATCTCTGAGACAAATCAACAACCAAAATATAATGACTGACCCAACACTGTCACTTTAGCCAATCTGACATCTGACTCTGATAGCCACCTGTGCCGCTTTCTGCCTTCCAATGCCGAGTACACTGAACCAAGTGTCGCTACACTGCCTCCAACTGGATGATCAGCTCCTCCCGAGCTCTCTACGCATCCACCAAGACAGCCTCATGGCCAACACCTACTCTCAGTGCCTCTGATACACAAACACTCCATGCCTGCCGCAGCTCCAAATCTTCTCACTGGTCAGACTCCCACGACTGATATCTGCAACGACTGGGGGTCCAGGGGGCAACGCCCCCGGCGGGGTCGAGGGGCAGCGCCCTCGCGGGGTCCTGGGGCAGCGCCCCGGTCGCAGTACAGGGCGGGGTCGAGGGGCAGCGCCCCTCGCCGCCAAGACCAAATTAGCACTTCAAAACCCACACAAAAATGCACGGAAGACACCATTTCTGTCATTATTTGCCGATTCTGCACTCTTTCTGGCAACCACGGATGCGTCCTCTTCCCTTTGGCATCATCTGTCACTCATTCTGAACAACTTGATTCTGTTGTCGTTTTTTTTTTTTTTTTTTTTTTGGAAAAGCTCCTGCCATCCTTCTGTGATGAAATCCGTACGGCTTCCAACTTGACACAATCTAGATTCCAATCTACTTAAAATAACCGTTCTGCAATATCCCACCATCTTGAAAAATTCGTACAAAAATTTAATAACAAAGCCGTACCTCACAAATCCATACCAAAACAAATCCGTACGGTGGTTGTTGCCCGCCTGTGAAAAATGCAGAATCCATACAGTATGTCGTATTATTGTTTCAAAATCCGTACATTGCCTATTAAAATCTGTATTGCTCAAGTCTCCAAGAAAAATCCGTACATTGCCTCCAATTCCCCTCTTCTTGAAGTCCGTACATCACATGCAAGGAGAAACCGTACGGTGATAAATAAGATACCGTACTGCACTTGAAGAAATCCGTACGGGGTAAAAAACCGTACCATGTCTCAAAATCCCGTATTTAGAAACCGTACAGTGCTTTTTTAAAACTGTACATCACTTGAAGAAATCCGTACGGTGTAAAAAACCGTACCATGTCTCAAAAAATCCCATACGGTGCTTTTTAAAGCCGTACTTTACTTAAAGAAAACCGTACGGTGCATTTAAAACCGTACCACACCTCAACAAAACCGTACTCTTCTTTATGGAAATCCGTACGGTGCATTGCAAAAAACCGTACAACGCCCCCCCCCCTTTTTTTTTTAATTTATTTATTTATTTATTTTTATTCCTTTTTCCAAGTTTTTTTATTTTTTATTTTTTATTTTTTTTGAAAATCTCACTTCTGGAACAATATTTACATATATACAGTACTTACAGTCTTCTCTCAGTTATTCGTCCATGGGGGTGCGTTACTTCTTTCATTGCAGACATTTAACTTCGACCTCTTCACTACATCGAATATTTCCTCTCGGTCTAGCATCCACTGTTTTATTGCTCCGTTATTGCTTACTTTCTGCATTTGGTATGGCCCGACCCAGTTAATTTTGAACTTGCCTGGTTTGATCTCATTCTGATCGTCGTAAAACACCCACTGTCCGAGTGGAAACCTGCTACGCTTGTTCTGTGGCATCTCCATATCGCCCAGTTTGTTCCCGAAGCCCCGTACCATGGACTCTGTCAACTGCCCCTTCTGTCCGTCAATAACATTTTCACTCCGTACTGCTGCAACTTTTATTAGACCCTTTCGCTTTGTTTCCTGTGCAGACCGTATCGTGTGCCTTCCTTGCTGCCAGTACCTTTCTGTTATATTTGTGGTTTGACATAATACTTTCTTCCTGCGCAATCGTACAGTAGAATCTTTCCTTCTTTTCGGTTCGTACTGTATGTTATGTCCTTCAGCTTCAGTCATATCCGCGTTTTCTTCTTCGACTTCTTTATGTTGCTTCGAACATTCATTTCTTCCTTCGGCTTCTCCATGTTTCTTCAGACACTCATTTCTTCCTTCGGCTTCTCCATGTTCCTTCAGACACTCATTTCTTCCTTCGGCTTCTCCATGTTCCTTCAGACATTCATTTCCTTCGTCGGCTTCTCTGTGTTCCTTCGGACATTCATATCCTCCTTTCTTACCTTCGTCGATCCTTAGCATATTACAACTTGGAAAGAGCTCATAATCCTCTATCTGCCAGTGGTAAAGACCATTTACTGAATCCAGATCATCATCTCCTTCCAATCGTAGGACTCCCTCCTGATCGGGTTCCATACTCTGCCTCCTCTCATCATCTTCTCCTTCGGAATCTGACGATAGAGCTTCTTCTCCAACCATCTGAGTGTGTAGATCGATGACATACTTTCGGCCTTTGCTTTCGAGTGATAAAGTATTTTTCTTCCAATCGTGCTTTGCCTTGGCTTGTATCAGCCACCCCCGGCCCAGAATGGCATCATATCCTCTCCGCTTCAGTGGGATCACGACAAAGTCCAACAGGAACAGTTGTGTTCCAATCGTCACTGGTTGTGCTGTCAGGACTCCCAATGGCTTGATTCCATGTTGATCGGCCGTTAGCAGCTGAAATGTAGGCGGCCATAATGTCGGCTGTCCCAACTTTTTCCAAATGTCTTCAGGCAACACATTGACACCGGACCCTCCGTCCACAATTGTTTCCGTCAATACAGTCCCGAGAATTCCCATTTCGACGACTGCTGGATGGCGTCCGGATGAGAGGGCTAACAACATTGGATCTTCTGCACTTGCGCCACTTTCCTTCTCCTTTTTGTGTACTGTACTTGCTCCACTTTCTTGCTTCCTTCCATGTTCTCCTGGTAGTTGAGCAGCGGGAACCATGTTTGTGAGTGCCGATCGAAGCTGAGGCATAGTGAGCAACAGATCACTTATCCTGACAGGTATCTCGGCTTGCAAAATTTGCCGAACAATGTTCTGTTCTGCGCAGTTCCGTACGGAAGTACTCGGCGTGTCCTTCAGGTGTGTCGTTTCTACCTGTGTTGCTTTCTGGATTTCTGCCCTTGCTTCCTCCAGTCTCCTCTTTTCTTCTGCTGGGTCAGGATAAAGCTTCGCTTGCTTCCGAGTGATGGCCAAAACTTCTTCCTCGTCTGTTCCTACAGTAATCAGATTTACTCCGGACTTTGGGCACTTGGTATCATCATGATCACCAGGTCCACACCAGCGGCATAGCAACTTCGGTGTATTTGGTGTTGTGCACTCCCGGGCGAAGTGACCCCACAGATTGCATGCGCGGCATTGAACAATTGGCCGACCATTTGCATCGTACTGAATGCGACTCCTTCCTCCATTGTTGCTGTTGCCAGCATTGTTGCTAGTGCTGTTGTTGTTTGGACCGCGCCGGTTGTTTCTATATCCGCCGGATGTGGCACCTTCCGTACTGGTGTTCCCATTCCCTCCGGACGGAGAGGCCTCCTGTGTCAGGAACACCTGCTGTGGTGTTCTTGTTTTCAAATTGAAAGGGCAGTCCTTTATTGAGTGTCCCATAATCTGGCAGATCTCGCAAAATTGCTCTTTTGGGCAAGATCCCTTCGTATGGCCTTCTTTCTTACATTCCGTACACCATAAGTCATTACCCTTAGGGTCCTTGTTCATGTTCTTGAATTCCTTCATCATCCGAAGCATGTCTTTCTGAAGGGCACGAACCTTCTTGTTGCTTCCTTCGTCATCGCTGCTATCATTTCTGGAGGATGCATCGTCATCTGAATCGGACGAGCTGGTCTTCTTCTGCTTCTTTGTCTTCTGATCACTTTCGAGGTTCATTGCTCGGTTGTAAGCTTCATTGTATGTGGATGGCGGCACGATCTTCATCTTTTTCCGCAGCTTCGGGTGAAGGCCTTCAATGAACCATCGTTTCTGTAACCCGTCAGCTGGTTTATTCTCCATCTTACTGATTAAGTCCTTCAACCTCCTGGCAAAGACCCGTACAGTTTCATTCTTCTTTTGCTTGGTATTGAATATCTCTGCGACAATTTCGTTGTCATCCCGCAAAAGTTGAAATTCTGCGATGAACTCCTTCTTAATGTTATCCCAACTATTCAATTTCTGTGGATCGGCATCAGTAAACCAATCAATAGCAACACCGCGTAGGGTTGCGGGAAATTGTCGGATCCATTCGTTTGAATCTGTTATGCCATTCGCCCTCCAGATCGTTTCACATGTTTTACAATGCCGAATGGGATCAGCTGCTTCATCACCATCAAATTTAGGCAATTTTTCCTTCGGACCTGCCCTTATTACTGTATGTCGAGGGTTTTGTTGTGTACCTGCGCTGTTTTGCACTCCCGCGCTGTTCTGAGCACCCGCGCTGTTGTGAACACCCGCGCTGTTCTGGACACCCGCGCTGTTTTGCACACCCGCGCTGTTTTCTGCGTCCGCACTGTTTTCTGCTTCCGCGCTGTTTTCAACACCCGCGTTGTTTTCAACACCCGCGCTGTTTTCTGCTTCCGCGCTACTTTCAACACCCGCGCTGTTTTCTGCTTCCGCGTTGTTTGGTGAAGAAGAGGGTTTGTCAACCGTAGCTGTCCGTTCCGGAAGTATATCTCGGACGAAGAGGTCACTCCACGCTCGTGCTCCTTCTGCACTCCGAGCCGTGCGAGTCGATCTGCTTCCGTCAGGATTCTCTTCCCGTGGCGTATGCAGGTTCAGAAACTCCTCCCTCGCTTCTTCCACCAAATCAAGCCGTTGTCGAGTCTCTTTCAACAATCCTTCCGCACTTTTGCTTCTGTCGGAAATCTTCTGAAACCTCCTTCGACGCTCTATCTGCTGAGCCAAAATTAAATTTTCCTGCGCAACGCGTATGTCATCTTTTTCCTGTAGCTTACTCTTGTCTTTGTTCAACTGATTCGGCATTTAATTCATCTCCGCCTGCCTGCGTGCCAGATCCATCGGGCAACGGCGCCAAATGTTTACCGTATGGATTAATTAAGCAACGCACACAGACAAAGAATACGAACATAAACAGCAACCAGCAGAACTTCTATTATTATTCGCATATGCCAACAGTACATTATGCTTTTCTCATATGATATGATAATGATAAGATCAGATGAATACAATGCTTCCCGAAGGGGTTATAAATACTTTCCGACGAACCTTCCCGAAGGTATCCGTCGGCCAGATACATTATGTCCGCTACAAACTATTCACCGTCGGCTACATAACAAGAACTTTCCCGAAGGAACCCGTCGGCCAAAACACAATTTCCTTTCCGAAGGGACCCGTCGGCCGATACACAATTTCTACCGACGACAAGCCTCAACTTTGGCGATCTGTCCACACACTCAGGAACACTTTCGCTCTGATACTACTTGATCAATCGAGAATCGAAGGGTACCCCTATTGGAGGTAAGCTGGATTCCTACAAATAACCACATGCGAAAACACAAAACCAACACAACAACAATGCAAGATCTGATACCAAATGCAACTCTTTATTCATAAATATAATTGTTTACATGCAATATGCCTGACTATAAGGCCTTCCTGGTTAGGGCCAAATACAACAACAATTACAAAATAGTTCAGCAAGATCCAACAAGATCCAACTCAAACACCACTCCCAGCTAGTCTAGATCCACACTTCCATAGAAACCTCCAAGGAAATCTTAGCTTGTGCTCGCAAGCACACCAAGCAATCTCCTAATTTTTAAGTTGTAGCTACTAGCTCTTCAAAGTTCACATCCTCTTCTCCAAGATGGATCACTATCACCTAAAGATTCTACAAGACCCCTAATTATACCCAACTAAGCCACAAGTCAGCCCAGTTCATTACAAATTAAATTAAATCCCTTATATTAAATATATTTTGAGTCACAAGTCGGCTACAACACATATTAAATACCCAAAGTTGGCTCACAAACAACTCGGCATCTATAGGAACCAAGACTAGGCCAAGCATTGGAAAACACCAAGCAGAGCATCAACCAAAACACCAGCATTGCCGAGCTCCCTGTGCATGCCGAGCAACCAACATATGCCGAGCACTATAATGAATGCCGAGCAACCCATACAAGCTGAGCAACCAACACCTTCCGAGCATAACAAGTTTTGAGCGACCAATAATGACTGAGCTCCTCAGCCACAACTAGACCTTTTAGCGACTGAGCACCACTGTTTGGTGACCGAGTCCACAACACTTAGCCAAAATACCTCCAATCATGTAGGATTGCAAGAAAGCCTAGGATGCTCCTGCATCACCACGACTATTGACACAACCCATCTCACCACCTTGGAAGAAGGCCATAAACATGTCATGTCCCCTTTTGTAGGTCAATGAATTTTTTTGTGCTGTTAATTGTTTTGTTTTGGTTCCTTGGGCTAATCAAGTATTCTCTGGGATCAATTCAGTTTTTGGCATAGGTAGTTTCAGTTGTTAGCTAATCAGGGCTATACTAATGGAGTTTCAAGACACTTACTATTTTGAGTAAGTCAATAGGTTCAACATTCTTGTTATTTCAGGTTTGGACTAGGAGCGCCTTAATGAGAGCTTTCAGACGAGCTATTAGACATGCATATCCAAGTCCATCTAATCAAAGATTTTAATGACTAAAGATTTCATTGATTTATTAATAAAGTGACTTATAACTCAAGTTCATATTATTAATGTCACTTTATTATGTTTGAGCATTTTATTTTCCTTAGTGGGAAAAAGTATTATTTTAAAAAGGAAATTAAGATATAAAAAGGGGAATGTGAAGGGTCACTAGGTTGTGTATAAAAGGAGCTCATTTCAGCATACTTGGTTTTGTGATTCGGATTTCATTTTCTCTCTTGGAGAGTTATTTGGGAAGCTTTCAGCTATTAGCGAGTTTGAGGTTAGCAACCCTTGAGTTCAGAGGCAGTGGACAAAAACCCATTGTCTCGCTAGAGATATTACACAGGTATCTCACTTGTTCTTGAACATTTCTTTTCTCATTACCAATCTGATTGTATTTTTGTGTTTAAGATTGGTTATTGTATTGTTTGTTGTGGGATTGTAAAGCAATTTAATTATCAAAATACATATATTTTCTGCTGGTTATTGGTATTTGCTGAATGAATTGGAAATCTTTGCATGCAAATCTGTTGTTGAATTTCTGTATTGCGTTTTTGAGAAAAATTGGAGAAAATATCTGGTTAGGGATATTATAGTGGTATTAAAGCATCGATCTTGCCACCCTGTGGAGTTTGTGAATTTTTTTTTTAGCAGAAATTTTACCCAGGCCAAAAATCTTGTCAGCTTGGAGGCAAGAGCCTACACCAAAATGGTAATTTGTGAGCCTCTTATGTGCGAGGTCTTGGGTTCGAGTCTACTTGAGGTTAACATATAATAATAATTAACTCCAACAAAAAATAATAATTAATCTAGGCTTCAGTCCATTACCTATAAAAAAATTAATCCTGTCAGCTTGTGAGTTCTACCGAGGTAAATTCACAGAGGTTTACTTGAGACAAATTTTTGCATACATAATATACTTTATATTAGAGTTTCTCAGAGTTTGAATTATTTATCAGAGAATTTTTTATCAAGAATTTTATCAGAAAGGAAATTTCAGAATTATTCCCAAGTTCACATAACTATATCATTTACTGTGTGATCACAAATAAATTTGGCATTTGAAATTTTTTCTTGCGGTGGCTATATTTTTGCATATTTACTATTGGTATTAAATGATAGACTTGACTGTGTGACAACTTTTTCTAGTGCTCCGAGTATATAATATTTCCATTGAGGAATAAAACTTCAAGTTCGAACATGTCTTTTATTGGTTGGAATAGTTTAATCGCACCATACTGCTTGTCAGCGAATATTTTCATTATTAGATGCTTAAGGTTTTATCGAGCCTTCCATGGTGGAGTTATATATTCTTTGATTTTTAAATCAGAGAATAATATTTTTGGCAGTAAATGTTTTGATAAGACTATTTTTGGGCAAACCATTGGAATTAATGTTTTATAACATCTACTTTCCATGCTTACATTGTTGGACGTATATTATAAGCTTGGTCTTATATCGTCTGAGGTTTTAGCGGTTGTCCAAATATATTTCAAAGCTTTTAGGATATTTGGAAAACATTTTGAGAAGTTGAATAATAGTCTAGCATGAATAAGGTTGCAAAAATATTGTTTCTTGTGGCGTCAATTTTCTCATGACAGGAGGTCAGTTATAGTAGTGCACAGGGTCTCTTGGCTTTGTGGAGAACGTATTGTTTTTGCATGAACTTGATCAGAGAGATGTGTGCATGAATTTGTGCCCATTTCTGATTTAGCATTGTCGGAGGATAAGAGAAGCCAAACACAAATGCTTTTTTCTGAGAATCACGGCTTATGTCTTTGTCGTAATGTATGCAATCCTTGTAGTTTGGATTTCCTGTTGTGAAGAGGAAGTTGTCATGGGAATCCATTTTAGAGTCCAGAATCATTGTTGCTGGAGTTGTTTAGCAGAAATTCAGTGCCAGAAAAAAATACCATGCGCCTTCATATTTGTTGGCATGAGTAGCATATTCACTGTTATCTGAGTTGAATTCTTCAGTGCAAAGTGTTTCGTAGACCAGGAAGCCATGAATATACATGTAACATACTTGCAAAATAAATGTTCGATGAATAGTTATTCCAGCAGACAATGGAAGGGCTGTGTTGAATACATGATTCCGGACTAAGGACGATGAACATCATCTAGGTACCATATTGTCATGAAGAAATTAGAGCCATCCAAATTTTATGTGCATATTTATGTGTTTGGGCTGTATTGAACTTCATATCCCCGTTTTCTTTGATGTTGGGTGTCAACAGTACTCTTTGTAGAGTTTGGGATACTTGGCGTATTTGATAAGGGACAACTAGGAGAGACTTGAAACCTAACGGAAACCAACGTTTGTTAAAGGATTCTGGGCCGCAGGCTTTTACAGAGTTGGCAACTACATAGGCGAGGAACAAGTTGTTATTCTTTGGAACCTTTAATTACTTAGTAACTTTCAGACTTCCATTTGCAATCTTTAGTGAATCCCTTTGCTCTTTAAGTTTAGTTCTTGAGTACATTATTTTGTGTTCTCGGTAACTTGAGTTGAAAAAACTTGTGTATGCATTCTAGTTTATCCTGGTAATATGTCTGGCAGTAACCAACTCATATGTATGAAATGAGATGCTTGTGATAACCAGTCAAGTGCTTGACAAATTAACAATGCACAAAAACTAAAAAACTCAGAGTTTGAGAGGTTGGATAGGACAGGGGTTACCACATCGTTTTGTCCACAACTATAGACAAGTATATCTAGCTATGGGAAAGATACCAGGCCTGGAAAATGTTAGGTAGAACTTGCTAAGCTACAATAAAAGTTAGCTCAGAATTTGGCAGTTAGATATGGAAAAAGAAGTGTCAAAATATTAGATGAATATAACACACTCACTCTATAGGTTCATAAAGATTAGCCTTCACTGATCACATGGACTTTAATCTAGGTCTTCAAAGCAAGAATAATGCAGCAAAAAAAAATACCATGAGATAGATCATGACTTCTCGCACAAGAAGCTTGCAAATAGTTGCAGGAAGAGTTTTTAGTAGTCATAAATCGGCTTATTGGTGGTTTGAAAAAGAAGAACAACTTACAACCAGAGAATTGCAGCCATTTCATGATCATGTGAAAGATGATAAATATGGCACAGGCTCTTTGATAGGTAGCATGGAGGTAGAGGTTTCTTGTGGGGCTGCCTACACCAATGCTATTGATGAGTATACTGATATTGCTTTGGAGGAGATTGTCCAATCAGCTAAGGATGATGATTCCACATCTTTTTTGAGTGCTGATGCTTATTTTGATTTGGACTTAATGATCTTTACTTATGATTTGGATTTGTCTTGTGATGGTTTTTATTCTGAACATAGTGCTTTCCCCATTTCCATTGCACAATTGGACATGAAAAGCAACACTCATGACATTGGTAGGTGTGACGACATGTATTCTCCTAACCCATATGCAGCTGATTTCTCTCATACACCCACTAGTTCACATATGTTGGGAAATCAGCTGAAGGTAACTGAAGATAAAATTATTGCAGCTTTATTATGCTTTGATGACATAAATGGGACGTTTGAAAAACACCTTTGGAAGGAACAGATGGAAGGGAAACAAAGGGGACTCAAAGAGGAATTTTCACAGCTATTAATAATCCAAGAAGGGCTGACAACTATAAATCAGATTATTTGCAACTACTTTCAGATCATGATCATCTCTTTGGCCTTGCTCAGAATTACATAGAAGCATTCAGGACGAAGGAAGAAGAAATTGATGCATGTACTCATGAGGTCGTGAATGCTAGGACACCCTAGGTGCTAAATTAGTGGCATTTCACGAAGTAAAATATCAGATTGTTGAACTTAATAAAAAATTACATTTAGCATCCTCTACCTTAGTTCAACATTCATATTTGAGAGTTGAGGAGGTTGTCATAGATGATAGCGTGAGAGTTTATCAGGAAGAGCATGATTCACTTGCATTCAATGGGAAAATTGTACTTTGCGATGGGCCATTGACAGAGGTTGGAGTTATTTATCACGACCTTACAGTGAGGAGTGTTCATCATTTTTCTTTTGATCCACATGTGGAGGACTTGATGAGGTACAAGTGTGAATTGGCTCAAAGATGGATAGAGCTCTGCCACCTTCAAAAGATGGGGTCAGAGGTTGCTAGTATCCATCTTAGGTGACTTTGAGAGATTACTTATAGGGACACCAGTTAGTTTTCCATCATATTAATATGCATTAGAGTGGGTCAATTACTTATATATCATAGAGATCTCATGTGGATACAAGGTTATAGGGTGACTATGGTGTCAGTTGCTATAGGCTAGATTACTTACATAGTGGACACATTTGTGGGGGGTCTTGTAGAGGTTAGAGGCAGTTGTGGGGTCATACATTCTTCCAATGGTTTGTATCTCCTTACAACCGATGGATGTGAGGGCAATTGGTTTTTGGACCCGAATATTGACATAATTAGTAGTATAGCTTGGGTGGGTTCCAGTGATAGGCTTCACCATTCTGACATGGTAAAGTGTCATGTCCCCAATCTAGCTCAGTTTAGCAAAGACATGTAAGTCAGCTTATCATGGGGTCTTGTAGGCTGACAGGGTTGGATAGAGACCCAGTATGGTTATTCAGTATTGGGGACTTGGTGTTCTGGCGGTTATTGATCAGTTGGGAGACGTTCCTTGTTTTTAGGAGACAGTTCCTATATTTATGGGGTTCATTCCTACTTTTTAGGAGGTATGATCATGCACAGGGTTGGGTTTCCATGAGTTTGCTCTTTGGGTTCAGTTTTAGAGGGATAGAGCTTGTTTCCTAAAATTTAGGAGCATCCCTAGATTTTAGGGATGAGACTGCCAGTGGATCCTTGATTTCTGACTTCAGTCACAGACAGGTGACAGGATGATTTCATGGTTTGTGATGTCAGTTGGGCATTTTGTAGCTATTTGGGTTATATTTTTAATATTTCCTAAGTTAGCGTTTAATAATTAAATAAGGCTAAGTTAATAGCCATTTTGGAGTAATAAGGGGAATTTTGACCTCATTTGGATGCATACCCCTTGGTGTGATAGCTCGTTGGAAAGGTCTTGAACTTTTCTAAATTTTTCTCTTTGGTCTCAGGGCGTTCGGTGAACGGATTTATGTCTATGGAGAAAAAGGGTCATTTTTAGTAACATTGCCACTTTAAAATAAGACTTAAATCACTTTTGTAACCCAATGCCTTTTGGAGTCTCTTTAGGGTTCGATTTGGTTTGGAAGGGGTTATAAGGAGATGGAGGTGCCATTCCTCATTCATATTATGCATTTTAAACTTGTTTACAAATTTGCTCTGCTTGGGCGATTTTATTCTGGGACGCAAACCCCAGGGTATTTACTGGCTGGGACGTAACCCTCAGCAGTATTTGGTCTTGGAATTTTCAGTGGTATCAGCTGTTATCAGTGAAGGAGGACGCCATTTCAGCTTGGGTCTGCAGTATTGTTTAGTTGGGCACGATTATTGGTACATGGGAAAGTGAGCCTTGCAGCAGTAGCCGCCATTTGTAGCACTTTGAAATATAGAGAGTCGGATAATCAGTAGCAGATGTTTGCATGTTCACAGTCCTTTTCCATCAGCTAGTTTGGCGTCATTGTTAGGGAAAATGTACTGGATCCTTTATTTGGCTCTATAATTCAGAGATCTGCCTAGTACGATTTGTATCAATTCTGATTTTGCTGCATATTGTTATTTATTTTCAGACTCTTTTCATATCATTTGCTCCTTCTCATTTCTATGTTGAATAATCATCAAAAACGCAAAAACAAACAAACTCTTCTGCATTTCTGTCTAGTTCTGTAAGAAAACTTTAATAAACAAGAAAAAGAAAATTAAAAAGAAAAAATATAATTAAGCTACAGTAGATTAGCAGCAGAGATCCATCTGGAATCTTTTAGTGGTATCAGAGCTTACATCTTGCCAGGCTGTAGGGTTTGTGAGAAATTATTACAACAGTTTTTGGCTTCTGGGTATTGGATAAAAAGTTTTGATAATTCATTTCAGCATTTGGGTACTGGCTAAAAAGTTTTGATAATTCATTTTGGCATCTGGGTAGTCACTAGTTGGTGGATTGAATACAAATCTATGCATCCTGGTGGAGAAATACACAGGTTATACAAGTGCAGGAGAAACTAGTGGCAAGAAAAGGCCACCAGAGACACACAAATACCAACTATGGGTGAGGCACAGGGTGCTGCTGGCGACGGCATGCCTACAGAGGCAGAAGAAAGAGAGATGGTGCCGACCCTATTCACTACTTAGCCCAGGATTGCTCAGGCTTTAGACAGATTACAAGATACCTTGGAGTGTTTGGAGATGGGTGGACACAGAGGCAGGCAAGGTAGATCAGTTTCAGTGGCTGGTAGTCAGCGCAACCATCAGTCCCATTCTTTAGTTGGGAGCTCCCTTCATTCCAGTAGGAGGCATCGCCATCATACACCTACTACAAATAGGCCATTGCTTCCCCAATTCATACCAGGTGAACGGCCAACACAGGTGGAACCACCAGAAGTGGGGTTTCAGGAGTCAGTTTTGGTGGCCACAACTGAGTGGAGAGCTCTACCTCCTGAGGTTAGGGACGTCTTCCCTCTTCCCCAGTATTGTGCACAGCGTAGAGATACAAACAGGTTCAGGGGAGATCGTGGTAATAGACTACCACAGGAGCAGCAGAATTATGACCTCAACAGAGCTACTGGGAAGATTACATTGGCCCCATATAATGGCTCAGGAGACACTAGCACACGAGCTTGGGTCCACAAGCTAGACATATAGCTTTCATTAAGGTCCATGCTTGAGCGTGAGGCTATTCAGTTTGCTGTGTTGCATTTAGAGGGGATTGCCTATGATTGGTGGCACCATGGATTGGTCACCCAGGATCATGCCTTAGTTCACTCCTATGCTAAGTTCACCGAGCGACTCATTGCACAGTTTGACCGTAAGGATACAAAACTTTATTACAGAGAGTTGGCTCACCTTAAACAAACTGGTCATGCAGAAGCCTATATTAATGAGTTCCAGCATATTGCAGTTATGGTACCTGATATGCCCCAGAAACGTAGTGTGATGTTGTTCATTGAGGGTTTGCAGGATAGGCTAAAGGGGTTGGTACGTGCTTTCCAACTAGCTACTCTTAAGGAGGCTATTGATGTGACATTGAGATTGGATATTGTTCCCACTTATCAGGCAGATAAGAAACCATTTAGAGATTCACGGCCTGCACAGAAGGCGAATACGTCACAGAACAAAGGAGGGACCTCATCTAAGACTCCTTGGATGAATCAGGAGACGAGGAATGAATTGAGGAGGAAAAAGTTGTGTTTTTCCTACAAAGAACCATGGGAACTAGGACACCGTTGTATGGGTAAAGGAAAGGTTCATTTGATTGAGGTGACTTTTGAGTTAGGGGATGAGGAGGTTCCTGATACTGATATTGAGGATAATACAGAGGATGTTGAGCAGTTTCCGACGCATTTGGAGTTAGACACCCTTGAGCCTGTGGCATCAGCTAAAGTAGCTATGGCTACCCTCTCCAGTTATCCTAAGTTTCATGCCTTTCGGTTGAAAGGTACACTTAAGGGTAAGTAGATCACCAGTTTGGTAGACACAGGTGCTATGCATAACTTTATTGATCAGAAATTAGTTGAGAGGCGTGGCTTACAGTATGAGGAGTTTGGTGGTTTTGGAGTGAAGGTGGCTGATGGTGCTATCTTGGGTTGTACCAAGCGGATTCCACAACTTAGTATTCAGATGGGAGATTATACTTTGACTGATGACTTCTATGTGCTTCCCATAGAAGATTATGATGTGGTTTTGGGCATGCAGTGGTTACAAGTTATTGGGCGTTACATTATTGATCACCACCGTATGCAATTAGAGTTTCTTTCTGGTGGGTAGAAGGTGATTTTGAGGGCAGCGTCAGATGGTGGACCTAGAGAGGTGACTTCTTGCAAGATGGAGACCATCCTTAGGCATAATGATGTGCTTTGGGCTACACACTGTTTGGTTAAATCCAAAACACCCATATCTCAGGATGACCGTGTATTTCATGTGGACATTCAGTCAGTGATGGGTCGTCACGGTAGAGTGTTTGGTGATATACCTCCTGGAGTACCACTAGATAGAGGGTTTGAGCATGGTATAGAGTTGGAGGATGGAGCGAAGCCAGTGATTACTACCCCATACCGTCATCCTAGAGCCTATAAGGATGAAATTGAGAAGACTATTCATGAGCTATTGGACATGGGTTTCATTTGGCCTAGTTCTGGCCCCTTTGTTTCTTCTATAGTGCTGGTTAAGAAGAAGGATGGGACTCTACGGATGTGTGTAGACTATAGAGCTTTGAACAAGTAGACTGTAAGAATTTGCTTAAGGGCAAAATTCACCCAAGAACCAAGAACTCAAACACAAGCACACAGTAGACCAAAGAAGGATATGATCAATTAATCATAGTATGTCCGAATACATTGCTCTGTTCAGAATGTGATATGCTATGCATGATTCAGAGTACACTAGGAGTGCCTGATTATAAAGGCAACAGGAGAGCTTCTAGAATGCCTAGAAGTTAGCACCATGAAGTGTCACACAACCAAGCACATGTCCACCAGATATGGATTATCCTCCATTAAGCATAGAAGTAAGTGCGGTGATGAGAGGATAAGCCTAGAAGAGTGGAACACGCAAAACAGTGTTGTAGACACCATGTGCTCAAATAAAGGTGCATACTCCTGTATTGTCAACATGACAAATCACAAGGTTGCACAAACTCCTAAGTGTCTCATAATAAAAATAATAAAATAATGCAATATAATTAAATAATGCATTAACCTAAGTAAACTTAAGTAAGTGTAAATAGTAAAGTACTAATTTACACCAACACCCCCCCTTAAGTGCAAGTTAGGGGAATGTGCTTAAGCTTACAAGCTAGGATGAAGATGCATAATAGGTCCCGGCTACTAGGCCATGTTAGGTACCCATGTACATAATGAAAGGAAAATCTCCCATAAAGCGGGGAAAGAGGGAAAACCTTATGGGAAAAACCCTCCCCCAAAAAGAGAGATAGAAGAGGATGCATCGATGGATGGAGTAATCAAGACCCCCCCATTACGACATACATCCAATATATACAAAAAAGAATGGAGAAAGACAAAACCTCCTATGAGGAAAAAGTCCCCCCCAAAAAAGAGAAGAAAGAGACGAGGTAGTCCCCCCCCCCTTAAAAATAGTGTGCCAATCAGTGAGAAGTGCTCCGATGAAGAAGCTGATCCACGACCTCTGAACAATGTTCCTCCCCTTTGGAAGAAACATCAGCAAGGGTACAGGCGAGAAGTGTCCCCTAGATGGAGAAGGAATCTCGATGATGACTGGTATCTCTGAAACTCGTGTCAGAACACCAACAGTCTTCTCGAATGTGAGAGAGATCACCTGTAGATGTTGGACATAAGTATCCACAATCACACCAACCTGAAATGATTGATCATGTAGAGAATGTACAATAACTGTAGAAGAATTATTCTCAGCAAAGAGAAGCAAGAAATCATCATAAAAATCTCCCATATCAATTGTGTGTGACTCCAAGAACAGAGCTGAAATGTCTGGCAAGAAATCAGCACCTGGAAGACCATGTGTACCCTGTAATGCTGAAGTACATGAATCTATTACTGCGGCAAAAGATGAAGTGTCCGCCTCAAAAAGTAGACGGATGTCATCAAGAATGTCTCCCACATCTTCAATGTGAGACTCCACGAACAAATGTGCAATGTCTGAAAGGTAGTCTTCGCATGAAGGTAGAGTAGGAAGACATAAAGTATCCTGCTGCACTAAATCCGAAGCATCTGTGGCTAGAACAGGATCAGTAGGAGCAACAGGAGCTGGAGGTGTGATCTCATCTGAAGAAGTGTCAGCGACAATTGGAGGTAGGAGATCTTGTGGGAATGGAGGAATAGCTGGATCTCCAAATGTCTCCCAAAGATACATCCAAAACTGATATGGATCAGATGACTTAATTTTGAACATTTTTTTCATAGTTTTATAATCCATATAGCGACAAAGAATAGTTAGAAGGATGTCAACTTGAGCAACAGTATACTCAAGATCAAGTGCATATGGTAGTGCATTATGCTAAGAGAGATATCTGGCCATTAGTTGACTCCATTCCTGATAGTTGTTTGGTTGCAAATCAATCAAATCATCCTCTTCCATGATGGATCAATCAAAAGAACCTCCAAAAAAACAAGAACCCCCCCCTAAAAAAAATGTTGTGGTTCGGGGTGCAGAGTACTGCACGTAGAAAAACCACCGGAAGTCACAGTTGACTGTTGAAACCGCTGAGCCCGTGCCGGGAAAGCAATGCCGCCGGAAGGATAACCAAGATCGCTGCCAAAATTTGTGGTCAGAATGGGAAATACGACAGTCGGAAAAAGGACAGACACCACTGCACACAGGCGGTTGAGCTTGCCGGAAGGTTGCCAAACAGTGCCGAAAATGTGGGCACGGATGCGGGAGAAAACAATGTGCAGAAAATGACGCCGGAGAAAGTAAACAGCGACGCCGTAAACTGTGCCGGAGGGTTTCAAATCGCAGAACTAGGTGCGACAACGGGAAACCTTTAAAAAATGGCCAGAATATTTACACCAACAAAGACAATAAAAAACAAATATCCCATTCCGCGCATTAATGAGTTGTTAGATGAGTTACATGGGGCTGTCTACTTTTCTAAGATTGATCTTCGTTCAGGCTATCATCAAATACGGGTACGGGCAGAGGATGTACACAAGACTGCCTTCCGTTGTCACTACGGGCACTATGAGTTTCTGGTAATGCCTTTTGGCCTTACCAATGCACCAGCTACTTTCCAGTCTTGTATGAATCATATCTTCAACAAGCAGTTGAGGAAATCGGTTCTAGTGTTTTTTGACGACATATTGATTTACAGCAGTACTTGGGAGGACCACCTCAGACATCTCGAGGAGGTACTGAGCATAATGGAGAGTCAGTCTCTATTTGCTAAGCTCTCCAAATGTGAGTTTGGATTGAGGGAGGTGTTATATTTGGGTCATGTGATCAGTGCTGAGGGGGTGAAGGTGCATGAAGAGAAGATTTAAACGATTCAGAATTGGCCTGTTCCTCGGAACATTACTGAGTTACGAGGATTCCTTGGATTGTGTGCTTATTATAGATGATTTGTGAAGGGTTTCTCACAGTTGGCAGCACCTTTGACAGATCTCACTAAGAAAGGGGCTTTCAGATGGATGGAACAAGCACAGGGGGTCTTTGTAGACTCAAGGAGGTTATGAGTACTTGCCCCGTTTTGGCACTTCCTGATTTCTTGCAGCCATTTGTCCTAGAGTGTGATGCTTCAAGTTTGGGTATAGGAGCAGTGTTGATGCAGAATAGACACCCCATTGCCTATGAGAGTAGGAAGCTGCAAAACAATGAAAAGTTGTACTCTACCTATGATAAGGAAATGTTGGCTATTATGCATGCGTTAGCTAAGTTCAAACAGTATCTTGTTGGCAGAAAATTTGTGGTGAGAACAGACCATAACAGTCTAAAGTATTTCCTAAATCAAACAGAGCTCAATGATCGACAACAAAAATGGGTTAGCAAAATTCAGGCTTATGACTTTGACATCGAATTCATAAAGGGGAAGAATAATACTGTGGCTGATGCACTTTCTAGGAAACCTTCATTGGCTGCCCTATGTTCATTGAGCGAGATTTCAATGGATTGGAAGGCTCAACTTTTAGTTGAGTACTCCAAGGATCAGTATGCTTATAAGATCTTGGAAGGGTTGATAGTGGATGACAGATACAATGTGGTAGATGATATTATCTACTACAAAGGCAGGGTTTGCCTTGTTCCAGGTTCTCAGTTGAACAAACAAATTTTGCATGCTCTCCATGATACTCTTACAGCAGGACACCCAAGATATTGTAAGACTTATAGGGCGGTTCGTGAGAGATTCTCTTGGAAGGGTCTTAAAGATGATGTTTTACGCCATGTCCGTGAGTGTATAACTTGTCAGCAGAACAAGTCGGAGCATACTTACCCAGTAGGATTATTACAGCCATTACCTATACCGGAACAGAAGTGGATAGGGATCTCAATGGATTTCATTACAGGTCTTCCTAGGGTTCAAGGGAAAGATTGCATTTACGTTGTTGTGGATAGGCTAACAAAGTATGCCCACTTCTTTCCGATTGCGTTAGATTTTACAGCATCTCAGGTGGCTGAGTTATTCTTCAAAGAGGTGTTTAGACTTCATGGTCTTCCCAAGACCATTGTGAGTGACAGGGACAACAGATTCATGAGTTCCTTCTGGCAAGAACTTTTTAGGCTAGCAAGTACTTTGTTGACACCTAGTACTAGTTACCACCCTCAAACTGATGGGCAGACAGAAATAGTCAACAAGTGGGTTGAGGGATATTTGCGTAACTGTGTCAAGACAGCAAAAAGCATGGGTGTGTTGGTTGCATTTGGGCGAGTATTGTTATAATACTACACATCATATGTCCATTGGCATGACGCATTTCAGAGCTCTCTATGGATATGAGGCATTATCTTTCACTGATTTGGCATTTAGTGACAGTAGAGTACCCTTGGCTCAAGATTGGTTACAGGAAAACCAGGATGTCATGAGATCTCTTAGGGAGAATTTACAACAGGACTAGAATCAACAAAAGATGTATGCTGACAGGCACAGGATTGAGAGAGCATTTGAGGTGGATGATATGGTCTTTCTACGCTTACAACCATATCGGCAGAGCACCCTAAAAAGAGGGGAGCTGAGAAGCTCAAACCACGTTTTTATGGTCCATATAGGATACTCAGGCGAGTGGGAGAGGTTGCATATGAGGTTGAGTTACCACCTGGCAGCAGAGTTCATAATGTATTTCATGTACCTTGCCTAAAAAAGGCCCTTGGACAGCATATTACGGTTTCACCCGAGTTACCTCCTATGGATGAGGAAGGTAAATTGATTTTGGTCCCTGATGAGATTCTTGAGGTGAGGGAATGGCGGCTGAGAAGCCGGGTGATTCGAGAGTATTTGGTTCGATGGAGAGATCTTCCCATAGAGGATGCCACTTGGGAGGGTGAGAGCATTTTACAGCATCCAGCATTACAGTTGCTTGTGGGCTAGCATCTCCGAGAGGGGAGGACTGTCATGTCCCCACTCTAGCTCAGTTTAGCAAAGACATGTGAGTCAGCTTATTATGGAGTCTTGTAGGCTGACAGGGTTGGATAGAGACCCAGTATGGTTATTCAGTGTTGGAGACTTGGTGTTCTGGCGGTTATTGATCAGTTGGGAGACGTTCCTTGTTTTTAGGAGACAGTTCCTATATTTATGGGGTTCATTCCTACTTTTTAGAAGGTATGATCATGCACAGGGTTGGGTTTCCATGAGTTTGCTCTTTGGGTTTAGTTTCAGAGGGATAGAGCTTGTTTCCTAAAATTTAGGAGCATCCTTAGATTTTAGGGATGAGACCTCCAGTGGATCCTTGATTTCTGACTTCAGTCACAGACAGGTGACAGGATGATTTCATGGTTTGTGATGTCAGTTGGGCATTTTGTAGTTATTTGGGTTATATTTTTAATATTTCCTAAGTTAGCGTTTAATAATTAAATAAGGCTAAGTTAATAGCCATTTTGGAGTAATAAGGGGAATTTTGACCTCATTTGGATGCGTACCCCTTGGTGTGATAGCTCGTTGGAAAGGTCTTGAACTTTTCTAAATCTTTCTCTTTGGTCTCAGGGCGATTTGGTGAACGGATTTATGTCTATGGAGAAAAAGGGTCATTTTTAGTAACATTGCCACTTTAAAATAAGACTTAAATCACTTTTGTAACCCAATGCCTTTTGGAGTCTCTTTAGGGTTCGATTTTCTTTGGAAGGGGTTATAAGGAGATGGAGGCGCCATTCCTCATTCATATTATGCATTTTAAACTTGTTTACAAATTTGCTCTGCTTGGGCGATTTTATTCTGGGACGCAAACCCCAGGGTATTTACTGGCTGGGACGTAACCCTTAGCAGTATTTGGTCTTGGAATTTTCAGTGGTATCAGCTGTTATCAGGGAAGGAGGACGCCATTTCAGCTTGGGTCTGCAGTATTGTTTAGCTAGGCACGATTATTGGTACATGGGAAAGTGAGCCTTGCAGCAGTAGCCGCCATTTGCAACACTTTGAAATATAGAGAGTCGGATAATCAGCAGCAGACATTTGCATGTTCACAGTCCTTTTCCATCAGCCAGTTTGGCGTCATTGTTAGGAAAAATGTACTGGATCCTTTATTTGGCTCTATAATTCAGAGATCTGCCTAGTACGATTTGTATCAATTCTGATTTCACTACATATTGTTATTTATTTTCAGACTCTTTTCATATCGTTTGCTCCTTCTCATTTCTATGTTGAATAATCATCAAAAACGCAAAAACAAACAAACTCTTCTGCATTTCTGTCTAGTTCTTCAAGAAAACTTTAATAAATAGGAAAAAGAAAATTAAAAAGAAAAAATATAATTAAGCTACAGCAGATTAGCAGCAGAGATCCATCAGGGATCTTTCATAAAGTTGAGGTTAGAGTTGGGCGATAGGAGTCTGATGATCTTCTTAGACTCATTTTCATTCTGATGGTTTCCTCGTGTGTGTGAGATTTGGATAGTTGGGATGATATATATTCTTGCGTAGTTGAGGGAGGTATGATAGGTTGACTTATTAAGTTTCTCTCGGCTGAGATGTCCACCCTTGTGATATGTATTGTTTGATTACTTCACCATTTCTAGCATGGTGGCATGCTGGTTGTGTCAGTTGATAAGGCTTTAGCGTCTCCATTTGTGCAAGTATTATAGGAGCTAGATTGCGATATTAGGGATATAAGATAGATCTGCACTTGGGATCTAAGTGGAGCATTTACATGGATGTTTACGGATCAGGGAGTTGGGAGGAGTGACTTGTTGCATTCCATTCTTGATGGAGATTGATATATTGTTGAGTTCCCACCACTTCGTGATATTAGAGGTGTATGTAGCTACAGTTGGAGTGAGGTACTCAGTTGGATAAGGACAATTTCCTTTTATGATAGCAGTGCATGGTGGGTTTCCCTACTTGTGTATACTTCTGAGATATTTTGGGATCTTAGCATGCAGTTGACATGTGGTTTGGTTTATGTTGTGTTGCTCCACGACTCTGGGGTAGAGATGTTTACACTACTATAGTGTAATGATTGGACAGAGTATCCACTTTGAGATAGACTTGGGATCAATGCATTTGGTTCCAGCATATAAATTTGGATTGCTTGGGGGCAAGCAATATTTGGGAAGGGAGGACTATTATGTACCATTTTCTAGGTCATTGAATTTTCTTACATTGTTAGCCCATTTTACTTTGGTTCTGTGGGGTAATTGAGTATTCTTTGAGATCAGTTCCGTTTTTGGCCTAGGCAGTTTCAATTGTTGGCTAGTTAGGGCTGGTTCAGTGGGGTTTTCAGACACTTACTCTTTTGAGTCAGTTTGTAGGTTCAACATTCTTGACATTGCAGGTTGGACAAAAAACGCCTTGTCCAGACCTTTCTAACAAGCTATCACACATGCATATTTGAGTCCATCTGATTAGAGATTTTAATGCTTGAAGATTTCATTGCTTATTAATAAAGTGACTTATAACTTAAGTTCATATTATTAATGTCACTTTATTATGTATGAGAACTTTATTTTCCCTAGTGGGAAATTATTTTAAAAAAAAGGAAATTAAGAGACAAAAAGGGGAATGCGAAGGGTCACCAGGTTGTGTTTAAAAGGGGGAGCTCATTTCAATATACCTGATTTTGCAATTCATATTCCATTTTCTCTCTTGGAGAGTTATTTGGGAAGCATTCAACTTTCAGCCTGATTGAGGATGAAAACTCATTGTCTTGCCAGATATATCACATGGGTATCTCACTTGTGCTTAAACATTTCTTTTCTTATTACCAATTTGACTACATTTCTGTGTTTAAGATTAGTTATTACATTGTTTGTTGTGGGATTGTAAAACAATATTATTTTCTCTTAGAGAATTGTGGCTTCGATCAAATTTCTCTAACAGATGGAATCAGATGCATAAGTGACCTATTTGCCTTGAGCATTTGATCTATATCCTTTTCTATATACTAATCTGATTATTCGCTATGATTATCGTAATGCATGATCAATAATTACTAAATTAATAATCTGTAAAGTTTATTACCAGATTTGATTGATTGCAGAATTTTATTGCAGGTACAAACAATAACACCAATGTTTTAAATCACTTCTAGAATCTGCAAATGTTTGTGTAGTTTTAATAGAAATGAAGTCTATCAAACTCAAAATTATCTTCGATCCTTCTGGATGTAATGACCCTGCTCAAATCTGTTCCCAAAATGCTGATAAAGGTTCAAGAAAACACTTTGCATACAAGGGTCATATGACTGATATAAAATTTCAGTTTGATTTTATGGCTCTTTCCTTCACTTAGCATCAATAAAAATGTTTGCAAGCAGACTTTGAATTGACTAAACAATGACTTATCATGAATGTGCAACTAATTTTCGCAATATACAATGCATATATATGATCTAAACATGAGAAATGAAAACCTACAGCCAACTGGCATTTTTACAAGCAGTTGGTATGCAAACTAGCTAGTTGATAAATAATGATATTGAATTGCTCAAATGACACCAGCAACTGTTATCTCCTTAATTGCAATGAAATTTCTAATACAATGCTCATGAAATATGGCCAAGACTTTTGGCAATTACATAAATTACAAAAATGATAATGTTGGTATAATGCACACCTACAGCTGAAACTTATAACACCTAAAAAGCAATGCTAACAAAGAAACCTGGTTGTAAATGGCTGTAATAATTTTTTCCAATGCTGCCCTTTCTGCTTTGCTTTTTCCAATCTGCTTTTTTCACTTGCTTTTTCAGATCTACATTTTCGCTTTGCTTTTTCGGACTGCTTTTTTGGATCTTCTTTTTTGGACTGCTTTTTCGGAGCTACTTTTTCGAACTGCTTCAAAAACTCAAACCCTCAAGTACTCTGAGTATACAAATTAAGCTCAACTTGAAATGGCTGAATACCACTTCCAAAGTGCAACCCTTTAGAAGGTCTTTCACTTCCTCAATTATGCAATCTCTTGAGAGGTATCGTTCTCAAGGATTATGCTGAATATTTGCAGACCTGGATGGTGCCACAAGTGCTGAAAGAGAATGGTAGTAGAATCATCAATTCCCATCTCACCAAATGGGAGCCCAAGCCCTCTATTTATCTACTCTCCTAAGAAGTTACTAAGAACTTCTAGAAACATCCATTATAATGCACTTTTTAATAATAAATAACTTTATAAAATAAAAAGTGCAATCTCAACTTAAAATTATAACATGTAGGCCGCGTATAAAAAGTAATGATAAAATAATATCTCCAAGAGCATAACAAGCCATCCAATCCTCAAATAAATGCCAGAATGACTCTCTCATCACAACCACTAGTCTACGAGAGTCCGTGATAGACTGATCTAGCACGCAAAACGATGTCAACCAAAATAGGGACATTACACTGGAGCGCTTGCATTAATCGATTACAATGCCAAGATTACATCAGGCAGATTGGATAAATACTAACGGAAGGGGTGTGGGGATGAATGGCCATGTCTCACACGGGAGAGATTGACATTCATTCTCACACCCATTCATGGTTAACTAATGCACATAATTAGTTACTGTCTTACACTGTGATTTAAATGTATGACCAATCATTACATCTGTGGCCCAATATAAAGGATAGATCGACCATGATCTAAACATCAAAGGAACTAAAAATAATCTCGATCATGCCTTAGTGATCTCAAAACATATATATGTCTCATCGCTTGCAGACTGTGTAAAGTACAACAACACGTACATATGCATATATGCATAACAGCGTGGGCATCATGTTGTTGTACATATATACATACGTATTTGCTTATTACACTAATATCAGACCGAAGTTGCATGCATTAACACTCCCTCTTAGCTAGGGAAGACAAAGTGCATATATATAAGTTCTTTATACGAAAAGTAAAATCCTCAAGGTATATATAAGAAAATCAAGTCTCATGACATTCTTTCTAGTTATGGTGTGTATATAGATATCAGGTCACATGATATCCACCATAAAAGATCACGGTAAATCTGTAGATATTAAGTCACATAATATCCACCATGAATTTGAAGATATTGATCTTCAGCAGATATCAAGTCACATGATATCCATCAACATGCTCTTTTAACTATCATGATTTTCCTTGAATATCAAGTCACATGATAGTAATCTAATAATAAAGTCGTTACCTTATATTAATAGAATCAATGTTTCGTTATAAAAGATTATCACCTTAAATAATGAACATAGGGTAGGCCCATGAGTCATAGAGTCACGCATATGACAAAAGAGTTTACACTTTAAACATCTTTATTTAAATAATACAAATTTACAAAGTTGAGATTCAATCTCATAAACTTACATTTCAATCAAGCCAAGTTTCTTTCTCAAATGATCAACTTTCACTTTGGGGAGAGCCTTGGTGAGAATGTCAGCTGTTTGATCACCTGTATTAATATATTCTAATTGAATAGCTCTTCTTTCCACCATGTCTCTTATGTAGTGGTAAGGAATTTCTATATGCTTGGATCTATCATGAAATACCGGATTCACAGATAACTTGATACAACTTTGGTTATCATAGTGAATAGTAGTAGGTTTCATAGGCACACCAAACAAGTTAGAAAGCAACTTCCAGAGCCACACTGCTTCTCTAGCTCCCATAGCTGCTGCAATATACTTTGCCTCAGTAGAACTTTGAGCAACAGAAGCTTGCTTTCTGCAGATCCAAGAAATCATGGTTGATCCTAAACTGAAGCAGCATCCTAATGTGCTTTTCCGGTCTTTGACACTTCCGGCCCAATCGGAATCAGTATATCCATGTAACTCCAAGCTAGTATTCTCATATTTAAGTTCATACACAATAGTACTTTAAAGATACCTCAATATATGCTTCAAAGCAACAAGATGAATTTCACGAGGTTCACACATGAAATTACTTAATGCGTTCACTGCATAGCAAATATCAGGATGAGTATTTACAAGATACATCAAGGACCCAATTATTTGTCTGTATAAGGTGGGATCAACTAGTCTGGATTCAACACTTGCTTCCTTTAGCTTGTGGAGGTTGGTTTCCATAGGTGTAGACATAGGTCGATAATCCCACATTCCAAATCTTTTCTAAATATCAATAGTATACTTCTTTTGATGTAGAAAGATATTACCAGACTTCTGACATACTTCCAAACCAAGAAAGTAATGAAGAATTCCTAAATTCTTCATTTCAAATTCAGAAGCCAAATCTTTCTTACACTGATTAATGAGATGTTCTTCCCCTATAATGAGAAGATCATCAACATAAAGAATTAGAATTAGCATATCACCTTTAGTTACCTTGAAGTATAGATTTGGATCAGCCACATTCTTGGTGAATCCAAGACTTAAAAGGTATTTGGCAATCCTTTCATACCAGGCCCGTGGAGCCTGTTTAAGTCCATATGGAGCCCTCTTCAATTTACAAACATGAGAAACATCATGAGATACAAATCCTTCTGGCTGTTCCAGATATACTTCTTCCTCTATTATTCCATTAAGAAAAGTAGTTTTTACATTCATTTGATGGATTTTTCAACCTTTGGCTGGTGTAATGACTATTACAGCTCTAACAGAAGTGTACCTGGCAACTCATGTAAAGGTTTCTTCAAAGTCAATTCCTTCCTTTTGAGAAAAACCTCTAGCCACAAAACTAGATTTATTATTTTCAATGTTGCCATTTGCAGCATACTTAACTTTGAAGAGCCATTTTGAAGACACAACAAATTTTTCCTTAGGTCTCGGAACTATGTCCCAAACATCATTCTTTTAGTATAGACTGGTATTCTTCCACCATGCTGACTTTCCAAGCTTGATGTTTAAGTGCTTCAGAAGTACCAAAAGGTTCAGGATTCAAGCTCTCACACACGAAAGCATTATATGTCAATTTTCTAGGTCTCTTTCTTTCTTGGAAGGTCCCTGAAGGGGTTGCGAATTCATCTCCTTCCTATATTATTTTTCTTGCCCAAAGTGACCTTTTAGAGTGGTCAAGAATCTCTTCTTGAGTCTCTGGAAGGATCTCAGTTTCAGTTAAGTCTCTTCAGGAAACTCCTTCTGAATCTCAGGAGCAGGAATCTCTTTTGGAGATACATCAAATGTATCTAGTTCATCGGAGGTTTTGGCTCTTCTGAAAGCAATGTCTTCCTCAAAGATGACATCTTTGCTTAGTTCTGTTTGTTTTTGTCCAGGTATGTAGACTCTGTATCCTTTTACAATTTCACTAAAACCAATGAGAATACCCTTTCTTCCAGAAGGTTCTAACTGTCAGTTGACTAGATGGTTCCGGTGGTATTTTGTAGCCGACGGGTAAATAGTTTGTAGCGGATGTAATGTTGTAGCCGACGGAACCCTTTGGGAAGGTTCGGTGGTAGTATTTATATCTTGTCTGGGATCATTGTAAATCATCTATCATCTACTATTACGGATATTATATAAGCTACTATTACGGATATTATGAAGCATAATGTAAATATAATTCTGCTATTCTGTCACATTTGTTTACCGTACTGGTAAAAAAATCAACGCATCCAGACAACAGAACATGAACAGCAGAATTATATTCGCATATGCCAGACATACATTATGCTTCCTAATATTAGTAATAGAAGATGATTGATGCTTTACAATGATCCCAGGCGGGATATAAATACTACTGCCAAACCTTCCCGAAGGGTTCCGTCGGCTACAACATTACATCCGCTACAAACTATTTACCCGTCGGCTACAAAATACCACTGGAACCATCCAGTCGGCTGACAATAACATAGTCTTTTTTTCCTTAGGTACATGAACATACACAAGACATCCAAATATCCTTAGGTGACTGATGTCAGGTTTCTTTCCAGAAAATGCTTCTTCAGGAGTCTTATTGTCCAAATGTGAGTGAGGACATCTTTCTTTAATATAGAGTGTTGCATTGGATGCTTTAGCCCAGAAGGACATACTCAAATTTTGATAAAAAATCATAGCCCATTTAGCTTTTACAATAGTTCTGTTCTTCCTTTCAGCAAACCCATTTTGTTGAGGATTGTAAGGGACTGTGAACTCCCTCTAATCCTAGTGAGTTTGCAGAACTCTTTAAATATTTCAGAAGTATACTCCTTCCCATTATTTGTTATTAGAATTTTAATGTTCTTATGGAGTTCTTAGTGATAGTTTTGAATTCTTTGAACTTAGAGATAATCTCTTTAGATTCTTTGCATTTAAGGAAGTATATCCATGTCTTCCTTGAAAAATCATCAACAAATATCAAATAGTACAAGAATCCTCCTATAGAAGGTATAGACATAGCCCCACATAGATCAGAATGAACTAATTCCAACACTTTTTTAGTTTTGCTCAAACTATGAGGAAATGGCTTTTTAGTGTTTTTCCCTAAGGCACAACTTTTACATGATTCATTGTGAATATGTTTTAACTTGGGCATTCCAGTTACTACCTTCTCCATTGATGTTAGGGCACAGAAGTTGATATGACCTAGTCTTCTGTGCCATATTTCATTTGAATCTGAGGTCTCATGTACAAGTGCAAGGTTTGTCTTGGCACATAGCTCATATAAAAGTCCTTGTCTTCTATTGTTAGAGCCTTTTTAATGGTTGAATTTATAGGCCATGCTAGTACTTTCCCTCCCATGAATGCAATTCTAAAACCATCATCTTCAAGTGCGGATATAGATATTAAATTCCTCTTAATACCTAGTATATAAAGAACTCAAGAAAGTTGAATAGAATTTTCAGATTTCAATTTTATGGTGCAGGTCCCAATTCCTTTTGCAGAGTGTGTAGAATCATCACCAATTGTAACTTCTTCATCTGTTTCTATTTGCATGCTTTCTAAGTTATCTTGATATCCAGCGATGTGTCTAAAAGACCTGCTATCAACTATCCATGTATTCCTTTTGGTTGATATTTGGCTGGATAATGCTGAATAGAAGGCATATTTCTCATATTCATTCCCCTCATTTGACTTCTTAGATTTTGCAAAAGATGCTTGAGGTTTAGATCTATCAAGACAATTTATTGCATAATATCCATATAGATCACATCTAAAGCATTGGATTTTGGACAAGTCTTTCTTCTGTTTGGATTGTCCTTTTCCATAAAAAATTCTTTTCCTTTTTTTGTTTTTCTTCTTTTCGTTCTTATGAGCATTTGTATTAAGAACTTGAACATCTTCATCTAGGGTTTTGTGTTTTCCCTTAATCATTAATCTTGATTCCTCTTGAAGACAATTTGATCTTAAACGATCTAGTTTAGGGATTTTAGACCTAGCACTTATACGTTGTACAAAGGATTCCTAGGAGTTTGGAAGTCCTCCTAATGGTATTAAGGATAATTCTTGATTTTCAATCTCATAACCAAGTGCAGATAATTGATCTCTCAAATATGTGATTCTCATAGAGAAAGCATTTATAGTTTCTTCTTTATTCATGCTTACACTATTCATCTGCCTTTTAAGAGCAAGTTTTTTGCCTGTATTATTGATTATAAATGCATTCTCAAGAGCTCGAAACATACAATATGCTATGGTATGTTTTGCCACAATAGGTACTATGTGGTCTTGAACAACATCTACAATTATCTTCATGGCCTTTTCATTTTTCTCGATCCATTCTGATTTCTCAAGATCATCTTTAGGTTCCTTTTTGTCCTCTCTTACAAATGATTCTAATTTGTTTTCTTTTAACAACATCATTAATCGAAGTTTTCAGGATTCAAAGTTATCAACACTTCCAAGGTGATGTTCGAATCTCATTGTGTTTGTCATTTTTGTAGAGAGAGGGAGGACTGTTATTTGTAGTAAAGTCTGATCCTTATAAACTTAGTGTGATCTTTCCTTAGCCAAGCTCTGATACCATGTAAAGTTTATCACCAAATTTTTTTGATTGTAGAATTTTATTGTAGGTCCAAACAATAACACCAATGTTTTGAATCGCTTCCGGAATCTGCAAATGTTAGTGCAGTAATAACAGAAATGAAATATATTGAACTCAGAATTATCTTCGACCCTTTTGGAGTGCTTGCATATAGATTAGATGCCAAGATTACATCGGGCAGATTGGATAAATACCAACGGAAGGGGTGTGGGGATGAATGGCCATGTCTCCAGTGCGAGACATGGACATTCATTCTCACACCCATTCATGGTTAACTAGTGCACGTAATTAGTTTCTGTCTTAACATAGTGATTTAAATGTATGACCAATCATTACATTTGTAGCCCAATATGAAGGATAGATCGAGCATGATCTCAACATCAAAGGAACCAAAAATAAGCTCGATCATGCCTTAATGATCTCGGAACACATATGTGTCTCATCGGTTGCAGACTATGTAAAGTACAACAACACGTACGTATGCGCATATGCATAACAGCATGTGCATCATGCTGTTGTGCATATATACATATGTATGTGCATATCACAATAATGTCAGACTGGAGCTACATGCATTAACATAATCATACATCTATATATATATATATATATATATATATATATATAATTAAATATATGTATGATTGGGTTTAATATAATAATTATAAATCATGCTATGGATTGATAATATGTATAGATGTTAATTATGATTATCACAACATACATATCGATCTGTCAATGATTGTTGAAGACTTGTTATTATTGAGTGAATCAGTTTATGAGAACCTGTCTCACATAGAGACATGCCTCTAAGTGAACCATGATTGTGTAGAGACATGTCTCCTAAACATCTTATATATATGAAAGACCTATTTTGATATCTTGCAATGTACATTAATCAATTAGTGCAAAGCAAAGATACAACATTGACTCACAATATATCTCAACAACATTGCATTGTCTCAGTTCGATATTGACTCATAGTTATATCTCAGCAACATCATACTATCACAATTCAATATTGATTTATAGGGAATTAATATTGTCATTATATCTCAGATTGATATCGATATTAAGATTATAGTTGATCAATATCAATTCATATCAAATTGATATTGATATACATCTTAGTGTTATTATTATTGTGATATTGCAATCAACAAAGGACATCAAACAAATTATTGTTCGATCTGCATTGATTAACTCATACATTTGCATAAAAATGATTAAAAATTAAAATTCTTATAGCATATAAATCTGATCAAACTTTAACATGTTATTAAAGCCAGCATAACGAAGATCTAAATCAGATTTATAGGTAGAGACTATCTAAACTACCATTAAATATTTTTAGAATTCCTTATATTCTACAAAAATGGTGAATGGCGTTAGATATGAGGACCGACTTGAAGTAGCTTCAAACTTTGTATCTTTGAAATTTAGGATAATATTTTCCCTAAGAGAACATGAGTTAGATTCATTCATGGAAAGGAAATATCTGTACCTAGCGAAGAAACGTCAATGTATGGAAAGTAACAACAAATCCATGAAGATGTTAGTGGATGTAAAGGATCATATAGTTTCAATCATCTCCAAATTAGATACATTTCACATGTTCATAACCTTAAAAAGTATGTATGAAATAAATAATACAAGCAGGGCTTTTGCTCTAAAACAACTCCACCATATGAAAATGAACAAAGGACAATCCATTACATCTTACCTCACAAGGATAACAAAATTAAGGGACTAACTATTCACCATTGGTCACACAATTGATAGCAAGGAGTTAACCATGTTGCTCTTAATGGACTTCCAACATATTGGGAAACATTCATTTAAGGGATAAGTGCTTGATCTAAACTTCCTAAGTTTGATCATTTAAAACTTATTGCATTTGGGAAGAGTCAAGGTTGATGACAAGAGGGATTGATTGAAACTCCACTAATGAAGATATTGAAGTAATAAAATCTCATTCTCACAAGAAGTATAAGAGAGGAAACTTCAAAAGGAAGAAAGACAAAGACTCAAATAGAAAATACTCATCTAAGAGGACAGACATGTCTAAAGTACAATGTTTTAGATGTAACAAATATGGTCACTATGTGATGAAGTGTCGAGACAAGCCTTAACTGCAAGCCTCTATTGCTGAAGTTAGTAATGCGAACTTGGAAAAGGACTCTAAAAGGCTCATTTTATTCAGCCCTATTGAGTCACATGTGTACCAATCTTAACACTAGGGCAATTGATAGCGGAGTATCTCGTCATATCACAGGATTTAGAGAACACCTAGATAGCTTGGTGGAAAACGTAGATGAGGAAGTTACCATAGGAGATGATTTCAACCACCTTGTTAAAGGAATTGAAACCTGCACTATACAATTAAAATCAGGCATCTCTCTCCAATTGATAGACGCATTATTTGTACTAGGTATCAAATGTAATTGGGTTTCCAATGCAGCCCTTGAAGACAAAGGATACTGAATCACCTTCATGGATGGTAAAGTTCTTCCATGGCCCAACAATTCAAACATCAAGAAAGCTCACACTATAGGAGTTCAACATGGATGCTTATACAAACTTTGCACTTCTCCTCCTCAAGCCTTAATTCACGAATCTTCTAATATGTGAGATCTGTCATGAATCTTCTAATATGTGAGATTTGGCATAGAAGATTAGGGCATCTCCATTTTTGTGGTGACAAGTTTACCTAAACTGAATTGAAAACATGAAGGAACTTGCAAAGGGTGTGTCTTGGGAAAGAACACCGAAGACAAACTTTCATAGTAGTGAAAGTAGATCTAAAGATGTATTATAACTTATTCATTTAGATTTATGTGGAACTATGACAAAAACCTCGTTAGGAGGATTTTTGTACTATGTTATTTGTGTAGATGACTATTCTAGGAAAACATGGATATATTTTTTGAAATGTAAAGAGTTGGATGAAGTCCTTATGAGGTTTAAGGAATTTAAGCCTCTAATAGAAAATATGTTAGGTAAAATAATCAAAACCTTAAGATCAGATAATGTGGGGGGAATATACCTTTGATAACTTCAAAACCTTTTGTAATAATCCTAGGCTAAGAGGGAGTTTATTGTTCCTTACAACCCTCAACAAAATGGGTTAGTAGAAAGGAAAAATCGGACAATTGTAGAAGCAACGAAAGACATGATGCATGACCAAAGCCTTCATATCGCTTTTTGGGCTGACGCCTCTAGTACTACTGTCTATATTCAAAATAGGTGTCCTCACCCCTTTTTGGATAATAAAACCCTTTAAGAAGCATTTACAAGGATATAACATGTTATAAGTTACTCGAGAATCTTTGGGTATCCTGTTTATAGTCACATACCCAAAGGAAAGAGATCCAAACTAGAACCCTCAAGGAAAAGTGAAATATTTGATGGCTATAGTGAAACATCTAAAGTTATAGGATTTATATCCCTAGACAAAATTTAATTGAGCTTAGTAGGGATGTAATCTTTGAAGAAGATGTTGCATTGAAAAGATCCAAGGAGATTCATGAAATCAATATTAACCATCAAGAGTCTCCTCAGAATATGGAAGAAGATTATGGTTCTAAGATTCAGAGGGAGACCCATGAACTTATGGAAGACGATAATCAAAATGAACCTATGGATTTTGTTGATGAGCCTAGAGACACTACTGTGAATCGGAAAATACCTCTATGGGAAAGGAAAATGATTCAAGAAGCTGAAAATTATAAAATACCAAAATCAACATTCAAGGAAAGTAAAAGAACTCATAGATACTCCAGTTATGTTGCCTTCATGAGTGAAATTATGAAATCAAAACCTTCTAGTGTTGACAATGCTTTCAAACATCAAGTTTGGAAATATGCCATGACAGAAGAATATCAATCCATTCTTAAGAACGATGTTTGGGACATTGTACCTAAACTAAAAGACAAATCAATGGTTTCATTTAAATGGCTCTTCAAAATCAAACATGTTACAGTCGATAGTATGGAAAAATATAAAGCAAGGTTTGTTGCCAGAGGGTCTTCTCAAAAGGAGGGAATTGATTATGAAGAAACAATTTCTCCAGGTGCTCGATATACATCCGTCAATGCTACGATTGCTACTGTCGCATCAAAAGGATGGAAAATTCACCAAATAGATGTAAAGACTGCTTTTCTTAATGGCATAATAGGAGAGGAAGTGTACTTGGACCAACCTGTAGGATTTTTAGTACATGGTAATGGTTCTCATGTTTGCAAATTGGGGGGGGGGGGGGGGGGGGGGCGGGGGTGAATCAATTATGTGCTTGAAACAACTCTAAATAACTTTATCAATTCTGAAACATGTAATCAAAAGATGCAACAACCATAGAAAGATAACTATACATAGTAATACCAAATATGTTAACTAAGGAAACCCATTATTAGAGGGAAAATTCCGATGGGAATGATGCCCACAAGATGATCTACTAATATAAAAGTTCCTTGTGAAAAGATGTGAACCTATTAGGAGTCAAATGAAATACAATTAGTACATATGAGTCCCTATTAGGAGACTTTGAATCCATGTTAGGAGATTCCAACCTTGTTATGAGCTATGTCAACCCTGTTAGGAGTTGAACGAAGGACAACTGAACCCATTGTTCAAATAGCCTCAATCTATCTTCACTAAAAAATCTTCAAGATAACATATCCAAGTTCTTGAATTGACTAAATAACAACTTCTTCGCCAATAAAGTTCCTTTGAAGCTCATAGTACATCCTCAACATCAATCTTTCCTCTGATCATACATAATTCACATCTGTTGGGTGGATATTTTGCAACCGATAGTTTTGGGTAAAAATCTAGTCGCAAAATAGGATGACCAGCCACAATGTGTGAGACAGTCTCTTCTACCCTAAAGGGAAGGCTCCCCCTTCTCACCGTTTTTGGATCAACTCAAGGTAAGCAAGAAGTCGAGAGATTTTTTAAAATGGGTGTTATCAATATCCTTTCTTTTTAACTTTCAAGAAAGAATCCACTTACTCGTGAAGCAAGTAATGGGCAAGGTGAATCTCTAACTACACTTCTATCAAGAGCTGGCAACAGTGATACCAATAAACTTTCACTAACTCAAAGGCTAGGTAAAAATGTATCAGTTTGGCTTTAAATCCCATTGTACTTCTATATGAAAAAAACTTTACAATTATGGCACAAAGACTCTAAAAAGTAAGAATAACTTAACTATTTTGCGAATTAAGAAGGAAGTATAAACTAAAGGCAAAGCTTCTAGCTATACACTTCCACAATTACTCCTGGTCAAAGTTCTGGCTCCAATTGCTTCTTAACTCTTTTATATTCAATTCACGAGATCTAATTACCAAGAACACAAGATAATGTGAATCAAAGATAACTTAGATGAACTATCGACAAAGCTTATAACTCATGCAAGTAACAATCTCACTTAATCAAAGTTAAGCCTCAAATGCTCCATTGTATTCACTTTCTCTCAAAATAGTGCTTACAGAAACAAAGTTCTGTTGGCACAATTTCTCCAGAGCTCTTTTGCATTAAGATGATGATGATTTTACAATGAGGGGGCACTCCTTTATATAGGCATAGGAGTTGAGAAAAAGGTGGAGGAAAAAGTGGGAGCAACTCAACCAACTTTGACCTAGTCTAACTACAAGAGAAAATATAGGTTTATATGCAATTGCATATGCAACTCTCATTACATCCTTTTACATACATGTATTTCATATTACATGTAATTACACTTTTTCATGTAATGCATCCTTTTACAACTACTAACATGAAATAAAAACAAAAACAACAATCTCAAAGATTGTTTCTCAGTGCCTTGAGTATGATGATGATGTCATGCACTGTGAGAAGATCAACAATTTCCATGGTCTTTGATATGGCTTCTACTCTCATTGCATTTGCATACACTGATTGTACAACTTTGGAATTTTCTGCCATAGTATCTAACAAGTGTTTAGTCGAGGATTTATACAAGACAAACTTGTTCATTGTATGTGAACCGAAGTCTTCGGAATCTACATCAGCATTGATTTTGATTGTATATTCTGAGTTTACTCTTTCCATTGCAGTGAGATTAGCAGATTCATCAATAATATGGCATCCCATCTGCTCCAAATCACAAGTGACACTTGTTTCAACTGCTTGACAATCTCCAAAGGCCACCTGTAACTTTGTGATCAACTTCCTCAATGTTTCCTCTTTGTAACCAATAAGCCCTTAAAATCTGAAGAACATTTCACATGACAGAAGAGCGTCACATAAGACCAAGGCATCCAGATCAAATCTAACCATTTCATCCTAATCATCAAGGATTTCCTTCAAATTATGTTCTTCTCGAGTCAAAGAAGAAATCAAATTTTGCTCCATTTCATTCATCTCTTTGACATGCTTAAGAATTTCAAATGTCTCTGTGATGCCTCAAACACCTTCAAAAATGATTTCCTATATCCAAGACTTGGCGGCTTCAATCAACTTTCTCTCCTTACATGTTTGAGACATAACGACAACATTGAGAAGATTGTTGCCGAATGACCTCGTTCAGGTGAGAGACCTCCCATTTGTAATGTTCCGGGCGGGAAGTATGTTGTACGGTGGAGATAGTAGGGTGCAGATGGTGTATGGATTAGTGTGTACGGTATAGATTAAGGGTCGTACGACAGCAGGTGGAGGGCTTCAATATGGTCAAGTTGAGGGAGAGAGTGGAGGTACAGTGAAAGATGATTTGGAGGCCATATGTTGTGCAATCAGGAGGTCGTACGGGGAAAGAGGAGGGCTGTACAATGGCTTTAAAAGGGCCGTACAATGGTTTGAAATGGTGTACGGGGGTGATGGGAGGTGAAGTTGAGCTGTACAACAGAGGTGACCGTACGTAGTGCTTGGAGGGGGAAGTTTACTTGGCCGTACAGTGTGCCTGAAGGAGAAAGAATGGGCCGTATGATGAATGGAGGGAGGAAACAAGGTAGGTACAGGGTGTGGGGAAAAGAATGCGGTGGAGAGTGAAGGTTGTACGGCAAAGAGGGAGCCGCATAGGAATGTTCGGATGCCACACAAAACAACAATGAATGGAAACTCAAACACAAGAAGATTAGATACAAGATTAGAGACTTGAACAGAATAATTCCTCCAATATATGCTGAAAGGTGGTGCTCTAATTTGCTAGATTTGAGCGAAGTAATACATGCAACCACAAAATAGGGTAAGGGTTGAATCCCACCGTAATCGCACGAGCCAAATACGGAAGATCTCTCACTTCTAAAATGGCGAATTACAGGGAACTCCAAGAGGAATTCGCAGTACAGAGAAATATAATCCAAAAGCATACCAACTACAACTTACAAGCCGTGCTTAAATACCTGTCGAGAAACTTTCTCAAGGTGTACAAAGATAGCCGATGACGACAAAAACAAAAATAAAAATGGGTCTGAGATACATTAAATCAATCGGCTTGTTACAAAAGTTTGATTTATTATTTATTTTATAACGGGAACATTACAGTCCTCCCGTCCCAAAATTTGCTTGTCCTCAAGCAAATGCAAGCCCAGTTCTAAGAAACCTTCTGTCATTAGCACCTTCAGTTCCAAGTCAGGCACCAAGTGGATCTTCTCGTCGAAGTAAATGATGTCATCAATAACCTTGTATTTTTCTTCGTTTACATAACCATCCATCAACTCACATGCAAAAGTCTTCTTGGAATACTTAGCCAATAGATGAGCCTGCCACTTATCCAAGGAATGTGGTGAGGTGTTGACTATCTTGTTTTTACCTGCAGCGTCTGGGACCAAATCCTGTTTAAAAATTGCTTCCATCTTCTTGATTGTGACTTCCCTTGATCCTTTATTTGTCAGTCCTCTTAGCAACACCTTCTTGCCATCCGTCTCGAATGAAAAGTCCATCCTTTTGAAACTTTGAGTGTACTAGTCAAGAGTTTCCAACCACTGGATGCCCAAAATGATATCACTATCAACCAAATCTATGACAAAGAAATCATCTGCCAGGGTATAGTTTCCTATGAAAATTTGTAGCCGTGGGATCACATGAGTGCAAGGTAACAAGGTTCCTCCTACAACTTTAACCTCAAATCCTCCGTGCTCAACTGTGTGCAGGCCTTTACTAGTGACCAAAAATGAATTGATGAAATTGAGTGTGGCGCCACTATCAATCGTGATTGGGACTCGTTTTCCATTAAGTGTGCTCCAAACTCTGAAGATACCACCTCCAATTGGTGTAGTGAGGGTAGCAGTGAAACCCCCTTTTTCTATCAGGGCATTTATTCTCTCCTGCTAGGTAATTTTGTTGTCAGTCACTATAGGTATTTGTTCTTAGTCGTCATCAGGCATCACCTCAATGTAATGAATCTTTCCCTTCTCGATGCAGCGATGACTAGGACCCCATGGTTCTTTGCATGTGAAACAAAGCTTTTTCCTCTAGAGTTCTTGTCGAGAATCTTCATCAAACTGAGGTTTTTTCTGAATTGGCTCCTTGTCTTTGTCTTCTTGTGGCGATGGTGTTGGTGTAATTGCGTGAGTTTTGGAGGAAGATGCGATCTTGTCATGCACCTTCTTAATAGCTTCGTTGAGTGTACCTGGGTTGAACCCTTTGGTCCAGCCTCTCAAAGGCTCTCTCAGCCCATCCATGAATAACACAATTCAACTTCTTTCAGAGATGTTTGTGACTAATACAGACAGCCTTTGGAACTCAGTGACATAGTTGTCTACCGTGCCTGTTTGTTTTAGTTGAGCTAGATCTTTGAAGATAGGTCAGGATCCTTCCCATCGAAATGATCAATGAGTCTCTTAGTAAACTCAACATAAGAGGTCACTTGGTCGTGACCGAGAGTGACCAGTCCATGATGCCACCACTCATGCGCCACTCCTTCCAAATGAAGTGTTGCGAACTTGATTGCTTCCTCTTCGGGCATTGGATTGAGTTGGAAATAGGTATCTGCCTTTAGGACCCACGACTGTGCAGTAATGACTCCATATCCATCAAATGGTGATAAGTTCACCTTTCTAATCTTTCTCCTAAGATCATCATTAAAATAACTACGATTTCCTCTTCCAGAATATCTCATTCTTAGATCAACATAGTCTCTGTAAGATATATCTCCTTCCATATTTACGTTCTGCCAATCTTCCTAAAGTTTTTCTTGCATTTCCTCAAAAGTGGCCTCTCTTTTTTTGTGTGGTGCTTCCATCCTTGGAAGGAAGATGGGTATCGAGGGTCGAGAGCGAGAGGGTTGAAAGTTTGTCCTTCTGGAAACAAAATTGTCGTTATGCCCATTTTTTTCTCTTGTTGTCTTTCCCTCGTCCAATTTTTGTAGAGTTTCCTGCATAAGCCTTTGGATTTCATTGATTTGCATTTGATTTCTATTTAGCTTTCTTAAAAGATTCATGAGTTCTGTTGTAGGATCCTGATGATCTGCCATTCTATCAATAGGGCTATTTCATCTTCTCCTCCGAGTATAAACTTGCATTCACTTCCATAGGTAGGCAAGATCAAAAGCTTTGATACCACTGTAATGTTTCGAGTGGGAAGTATGCCGTATGATAGAGATAGTAGGGTGCAAATGGTGTACGGATTAGTCCATACGGTACAGATTAAGGGTCTTATGGTAGTAGGTGGAGGGCTTCAATACGGTCAAGTTGAGGGAGAGAGTGGAGGTATGGTCAAACATGATTTGGAGGCCGTACGTTGTGCAATTAGGAGGTTGTACGAGGAAAGATGAGGGCTGTACGATGGCTTTAAAAGGGTTGTATGGTGGTTTGAAATGACGTACGGGGGTGATGGGAGGTGAAGTTGAGCCGTACAGCAGAGGTGACCATACGTAGTGCCTGGAGGGGGAAGTTTACTTGGCCATACGGTGTGCCTGAAGGAGAAAGAATGGGCCGTACGATGAATGGAGGGAGGAAACAAGGTAGGTACAGGGTGTGGGGAAAAGAATGCGGGGGAGAGTGAAGGCCATATGACAAAGAGGGAGCCACACAGGAATGTTCGGATGCCACATGAAACAATAATGAATGCAAACTCAAACACAAGAAGATCAGATACAAGATTAGAGACTTGAATAGAATAATTCCTCCAATATATGCCGAAAGGTGGTGCTCCGATTTGCCAGATCCGAGAGAAGTAATACATGCAACCACGGAATAGGGTGAGGGTTGAATCCCACCGAAACCGCACGAGCCAAATAGGGAAGATTTCTCACTTCCGAAATGGCAAATTATAGGGAACTCCAAGAGGAATTCGCAGTACAGAGAAATATAATCCAAAAGCATACCAACTACAACGTACAAGCTGTGCTTAAATACCTGTTTGAAAACTTCTCGAGGGTGTACAAAGTTAGCCGACAACGATAGAAACAAAAATAAAAATGGGTTTGAGATTCATTAAATCAATTGGCCCATTACAAAAGTTTGATTTATTATTTATTTTATAATGGGAACATTACACTGTTTTAGTTGATTTTTCTTTTCTCATAGCTCATGATTGCTCTTTGATACATTAGCTAATGCATCTTGAGCATCTTGCAAACAACTCAAATGTGATTGCTTCCCGATTCCAACCTTAGTAAACTTGTAATCAGAATGAGTAAGTTCTTTAATAGGTTTGTCCACTAAAGGCCCAACAACTTCAACAAATTTGGTTTTATCTGAATCAACCAAAATCCTTGAAACAATCTTATCTTTCACAGATTTGGGTTTGGTCTTTTTAACAGGGAGATTGTCCGGAGGAGATTATTTGAAATTTTGCTCAACCATGCAAGTAGGCTGAAACCTTCATCCGTAGAAGTGGATACAGTCAAAACCATTGGCATTGATCCTGATTGTATTTTCGTTGTAACAAAACAAGATTCAGTCTGTACACTCAAAGGCATAGGAACATGTTGAGAAGACTTCATCATGAAAAGCTCAAAACTTGTCAAAGACATCAAGTTGAGAAACTTGACCACTTGTAAGATTTGGAAAATCCTCAAAAACATTTGCTAAATGTTCATATTGTTCATTTGCAAGAATGTGAGGAGCAGCAAAAGAAATAGGAAGAGCCATTGTATTGACTTCCAAGACTGGAATAGGAGTGAAAGCAATATAGAATGAATCCACATCATCATCTACTTCATGCAGAAAAGCCTCTTCATGTATAGATGGTGCAAAAGCTTGTGCAGGCTTTGGGGGAGATATGAACATGACTTTTCCTTCTTCGTTTGAATCTTCTTTATCAGATTTTGTCTCTAGTTCTTCTGATTCTTTCTCTAATTCTTGAATTGGTTAAGAGATTTGAGATAGTTTGGCTCCTTTTCCACCCTTCAATTTGAATTTGAGGGAACCCTTAGCATCAGAAGATGAGACACCATCTTTCCTTGTGATTTCCAGCTGTGACTTCCTGCCAGGAGGACCAAAACTCCACAATTCAAGCCCATCTTAGGATTTACTCTTTTAAGGCTTTTATTTTTCAACCATTTGTTGGGGTTTACCAAGATGGATTGAAATCTATCCATGGTAGATTTACCTTCTTTTTGTTGCCACTGAATAGGAAAAGGACACTTCTTATCAAAGCCGGCTTGATGAAACTCTGGATCAAGAATGTTGCCATCATCTTCAACTTCGAAGGGATCTCCAACATGTTAAGATCGATTATTTGTTGCTGAATTAATCCATAGTAGTCCATCTTCATGATTTCAAGCTCTGTCCTCATATCGATCCAGATGTCCTCAATGTGATGAACATGAGTATAAGCTTTTTTTATTTGAGAATTCATTTCTCGATAATCAAAGTCTAATCTGGCTTTGAACTTCTTCAAGGTGATCAACTGTAACTCTGCTTCCATGTTCTTTGCTTTAGGTACATAATTGATCAAATAGTTGCCAATAGCAAAGGGTTTAGCTGAGGTAATGTCATAACCAGGCCTATGTATAGCATGTTGATCACTCTGCACGTCCATGAGTTGTCTAGCTAGCTCCATCAAGATGATTTGATTTTTAGCATACCTAGGTAAGGTATATGGATCGTTTTTGAAATACCCAACTCTTAGGTATGTGAAAGTTGGAAACTGAATGAAAATACAACTGTATTGGTTCACCTTTTTCCATGCCGCATTAGATACTCTTTTGATAGATCACTGTTTATTGAACAAGCATCAAAAGTGCCCAAAGAAGACATCTCAGACTCCTCTGTAATGAAATTTACCATTTGTCAAAGTGATTTGATTATAGTAATTCGAAATAGGAACTTGAAGACGATCTCGCTTGGTTGAGAGGCCAGAGAAAGATCCCATGGCAACAACAATGTAAACAAGGTAAGAGTTCATGTAGAAGGGTACTAAAGTTCTCACATTGAGTTTGCTAGCAAAGTGCAATACTAATGAGCTCTCCCCAAAAGATGTGTTCTTTGTTCTCCATGATTTGAAACATCAACTTATACTTCCATGGTTCGAAATTAGTAGAATCTTTGAGACCACAAATTCTGCTGAGAAGGGTGATGAGATCCTTAAATTCTTCTTTAAAGTTAGACTTTTGAACGGTCTTTGGCCATCTTGAGAAGTTGTTTCTTTTATTGTCTAACCAGTATTGGTTGACATATTTTTGATAATCACCTTTCTTCTCATTCCAGCATGACAAAGATGATTCCTTGGTTAGATCTACACATTCTGCTTTATGTGGTACCTTGAAGATTTGTTTAATAACCTCAGTATTAAGGCTAATGACAACCTTGCCGTCAGAGCTCTTGATAGTCTTTTTCTTAGGAGTAAAATGCCGTGCACATTTGAAATGAAATCAGGTTCTATGGCTGCCATAGGGAATGTAGATACCAATTGAATGTTACTTCTTTTGATGTGCTTCATTTCGTGGCCAACTGGAGTTCCAACTCTTTGGAAAAAAACGGCCACATCCACATGACCAATCTTCGTGTCCATCACGTTATCAAGAATAGATATGACTAATGAAGGAGCTGCACGAGCCAATTCTTTATCATATTGATATTTCATTTTGCCTTTGGATTTTGATGGCGAGGACATTTCTTGTGCTTGTACTGCAACTAAAAAATCCCAAAACATAAATACATCATTAGATGGAATCTCCATACAAGTTGATTTGTGATCAACAAAGTTTTGGAAACAAATTGGAGACTTGGTAGATCCAACGGAATGATCTCAAAGAAATCATATACATATGCAATGGATGAAAATGAAATGAACAAAATGTGGAATGTAGTGCTATGAAGGTGGAAAACTGGAAGATGGAATGATATGGAAAGAAATGAGAATATGTGAGGGTTGAATGCATGGGAATGCATGCTAATGAAGATTGCTAATTTTCAAACATTACTTAGGGTTTGCAAGGCATTATTGTGTGAAAAATGAATACATGTAAGTGCAACATGTATCGGGAGATGAAAAGTGAGATGAGATGCTAATGAGGATGGAGGATGCTTTACATGCAAGTGAGAATGGAGGATGAGATGGAAAGCATGGAAAAATGCTGAAACATGTATTTGCTCATGAAGGCGCAAATGCATATGGAGGTATGGCAATGAAAATGGAAGAGGGATAATGAGTTTTATAGTCACTTTTGGTGAAAAGGAGAAGTCAAAGTACATGGAGAATGAAAATGACATCTTTTTGACTTTTCAAAGAGTAATTTTTAATCAAAATTAGACTTTTTAGGTGCTATTACACTTAAGGCATTTCGTGTAATCGTATCGTGCAAATGGATGCGAAAAGTGAGATGAGTGAAAATAGAAACGAAAAATGAGATTACATGCATGTGCGGATGATGAATGAGATGGAAAATATGTAATCGCATTCGTTGAATGAGATGTGAGATGTTGTGACATAGAAATGGAATATGGAACGTGATGATGCTTTTGCATGAAGTGAAGCACCAATAATTTGTTGGGAAAGAACTTGTGACTTCTCCAAAGTGGAGAAAACCGACAAGTAAGCACAAAACACAAAAACACAAAGAAAAACGTACGTTTGGAAAGTGACTCAAACATGTCAAGATGCAAAACACTTCAACACTCAAATTTGAAATTGGAACTTGGAAAAGAACCAAAAACATGAAAATGAGCAAATTCTTCATTTTTAAAGGAAAAATGCACTTTCCATGGCATAGATTTCAACAAGTGGCAATCATTAAGCAATTATGTACATAAAATCAGCAAGATGAGCACAAATTAAATAGCAAGAAAGAAGAAGTCCACTTATATAAAGATTAAGTGCCAAAAATGAAGGAGAAAGATGCTCCAATGTTGAAAATTTCTTCAAAAATGCTAAGACTTTTTCCAACTTTGCAAATTCGAATGGGAAAGGGCAACAAACAAGTTCTTGTTGAAAGATGCCAATGTTGTTGGTAAAAATATAAAACAGCCGACAGGTAGATTAGCATGTAGTCGGTAATTGTTATGTAGCCGACGAACCCTTTCGGTAATTGTTATGTAGTCGACGGACCCTTTTCTCAAACACCGTATGCTGGTAAGGAAAGTAAGAGAAAATTAAAGGCCACATGTGCAAGACGGACATAACTAGTTTGTATGCTCAGGAAGACCAAGCACAAATACCATACGGACGTTAGGAAATCATGAGAAGAGATTCAGTACTGTACGCCGTATGGCCGAAGCAAGCTGGAAGAAAACAAGTATAATACAACCATTAGAAGGGAAAGGAAAGGGGGAAGCATATAGACAAAGCACGGACTAAAGGAAGAGCCATTTTCATACACCAAGCAAGGAGCCACTTTATTGGACGACTAAGAAAATTACAGAAGGAGATATCATATAGCAAGGAAATGTTGTAGCCGTACTGTAGAAGCTAGGTGAGAACCATACGCATCTGTACAGGGAAGGAGAAGAATTTCTCTGTGTCGAGGGATAACTCAACTAACCCAACAGAGGAACAAATGGAGTTTGCAGGAAAGCGGAAGTGGAAGAAAAACTTAGAGGAAGAATCTACAGCTAAAAAAAAAAAAAAAGACGACAGATCGAAACAGTTTAGAATGAGTAACGTATGAAACATAAGCAGTTGTCGGAAAGAGTGTGGAATTAGAAGAAAATCACAAAAATGCTGTGTTCCATGGAGTTATCAGTCGTGGGAAGTGTGACCAGTTGATGAGACCTGGAGCTGCTGCAGGTATGGGGTGTCTGTGTACCAGAGGTAGAGAGAGCACTAGAGCAAGCCTTTCAAGAGGGGTGATACGTTTTGAGGCACTCGGAGTAGGTTTGGACGTGAGGTTACCTTGGTGGATGCATAGAGAGCTCGGGAGGAACTGATCATCTAGTTGAAGACAGTACCACGACAATTGGCTCAGTGTACCCAGGAATTTGAAGTAGAGAAAGTGGCACGGATGGCTATCAAGGTCAGCTAAGGAAACAGTATTGTGTTAGCAAAAGCTGCAGATGCAACATATTTTGGAGACTAGTTAGATGCAAGCACGGAACAAATGTAAAAGTGGGGTGACCGAAACATATCTATCCTGTTATAGTTAGTTAGTTAATGTATCCCATTTTGCTAATCTATCTTAGATATTTTGTAATTGTTGTCCGGAGATGACTTTTCTTTTGGGGGGAATAATGTTGTCGGTAAAAATATAAAACAATCGATGGGTAGATTAGCATGTAGTCGTTAATTGTTATGTAGCCGATGGACCCCTTCGGGAAGGTTCTTTGGGAAGTATATGTACACCATCCGAGATCATTGGAATCATCATTGTAAGCATTATGTAATCTCTTTGGCATATGCGAATAATAAAAGGAGTACTGCTGTTACGTGTTCTTGTTTATTATCTATATGCATTAAACTATTCACCTCATACGGTAAATAGCCAAAACATGCCCTAAAAATGCTCCAAGATCCAACATTTTTTAAATGTTCATGCTTGGGACATTTTTGGTGAAAAACATTTTTTTACCAAGATTAAAGATCAAATCGATTTGGTGTTTAAACACCAAAATATGCAGCAACATGCAATTTAATCAGCAAATAAGATCAAATTGATTCATATTGGAGCAAAAACACTGATAAAAAATGGTTTTTTTGAAGTTTTCTTCAAAAACGTGCCCTAGGTTTGAGCTCTCAAAAACAATTTTCAGCATGTTAAATCCATTCTTGATGCAAGGAAAACCATTTCCAAGTAAAAATGCCTTCCGTGGAGATCACATGCAAATCTTTCAAGAAAATCTCCCTCAATGATCAAAATCGAACTCTTGGAAGGCAAATACATGCATTTCTTCAAAATCGGACTTTTTGAAGGGCAATACACATTTTAAAACATGCTTCTAGTTAAAATCGAACCTTTTTGGGTGCATAGCATGTTCTAAAATCTTTCAACAAGGCAAATCGGACCTTTTTGGGTCAATGACATGTTTTAAAATATGCAAGTGATCAAAATCGCACCTTTAGAGGGCAATGCACATTTTAAGTTACATTTCACATTTTGGATGCAAAGACATAAAAACTTACTTTTTGATGCAATGATATCAAAAAGGTCCACTTTTGATAGCCTTTTGATGTAATGACATTAAAAAGGTCCATTTATGTTAACAAGTTGAACTTTATATGTAGTAACATGTAAAATGTCAACTTTTGATGGATTTTACATGTAATTGCATATAAAATGTCCACTTTTGATAACTTAAAGTCATTTAATCAACTTAATTTCAGAAAAAAATGGGACATAAACAATATTTATATATCATATTTAAAAATATAACACAAATATCATTTAAAAAGTAACATTTAAATGAGCATTTGATTAAAAAATCAAAAATTAAATTGAAACTATATTGTTATATAGTCACTTTAAGTGAAAAATCAAAAAGTATTTCAACTTAAAATTATAACATAAAGTGTACCATAGTCACTTTAAGTGAAAAATTTAAAGATAAAGTAACTTAAAAACATAACAAAAAGTGAATTAAAGTTATATTTTTCAAAAAGTTAAAGTCAAATTAAAAATATAACATAATCAGCAAGAACATGAGAGATTTCGGAAGGAGTGTTACCAATATTCTTTCCTCCTATCTTTCTGGAAAGAATCCACTTATGCGTAGAGCTAGCAATGGGCAAGATTAAATCTCTAAACTACCTTCTATCTAATAGCTAGAAATGATGATAACGATAAACCAACACCAACTCAAAGGCTTATTGAAAGCATACCTTTTTGGCTCTAAGTCATGTTTTAATCTATTCTTTGAGAATAAACTCTACCATTGGGACGCAAAGACTTCCAAAAGTAGGGAATTCTAACTATTTTTTATGAATTGAGATGACAATACAAGCAAAAGTCAAAGCTTTCTAGTTTATGCATCACCACAATTGGTCCTAGTCAAAGCTTCGAGTCTGATTGTTACTTAACTCGTTATGCTCTATTATAAACACACAATAACAACACGAATCAAAGATAATAGATACAAATCATAGTCAAAGCTTCTAATTTATGCTATCACAATTGCTCTCAATCAAAGTTTCAACTCCAATTGTTTCTTTGTATTCACTTTTCTTCAAAATAGTACTACACAATCAAAGTTATGCTTGCACAATTTTATCAAAGCTTTCTTGCATACAATAAAAGATGGCTTTTACAATGAGAGGGGCACTCCTTTTATAGGAAAATAAGTGAGAGAAAGGAGGAAAATGTGGAAGCAACTCAACCACTTTGACATGGTAAAACTAGGCGAGAAGAATTATTGGATGACATGTCATGAGGACATGAAATCAAACTACATGCAATCGCATCACATGCAATTCATCTTCTCCAATTAAAAAGATGAAAAATAAAAAAACGAAAAAGAAGACGAAGAAAGGTGAATCAATCCTTGAGATTGTCAAGGAAAGCCTTAAATTTAGGAATACAATCATAAACCACAGGAAGATCTAGGTCTCCATCGTCTTTGAAATGACTTCAATTCTGATTGCGTTTGTATATGCTGATTTTACAACTTCGTAAGTCTCTGGGAGAATCCCACAAGTGTTTTGCAACAAACTTATATGTAGCGAACCTATTCATTGCATGTGATCCAAAATTTTTAGAATCAAAATCAGCATTGACTCTACTAGTGTCCTTTGAGGTCATTTTTACTTTAGTAAACGGGTTATCATGTTCAATAAGGACCTTGCATCCCATCTACTCTAGATCATTCATGATCTCCATTTCCACCGCTTAACAACCTTCTAAGGCTCTTTGTAACTTTGTCAAAAGTTGTCCTAGTACTTGCTCGTTATGACCTAGGAATCCCTAATATGTGGAGAACATATTAGGGGATGCATGAAATCAAGACATGTAGATCAACGTTTTCCATTTGATCCCAAATACCGAAAATTTCTTTCAATGTATTGGTCTCTTGGTTGAAGGAAGCGATCATGTCATTGAGTCTCTCCTCAACATCTTTGGTACATTCAAGGACTTTGACTGCATCTTTCAGTGATTGAACTCCTTCTGAGATAACTTCTTCGAACCAAGCCATTGCTGCCTCGGCTCTCCGATTTACCTAGGTTGTCTGAGATGTAATGACTGTGGGCTGCAAGGATTGTTGGCAGATGACCTCATGAAGACGTGCAACCTCATGCTTTAGCTGATTCTTCTTTTCCTAGAGCTCGTGATTGCTTTTTGAGAAATTGGTGAGTGCATCTTGGACATACTGTAAACACCCCAGCCGTGACTATTTACCAATTTCAATTTTGGCAAACTTGTAATCTGAGTGTTTAAGCTCCTTAGCTGGTTTGTCTACCAAAGGCTCAACAATATCAACATATTTGGTCTTTTTAGAATCATCAACAATTCTTGAAACAACCTTGGCCTTTGAGGGTTTAGATTTATTCTTCTTGACAAGAAAATTATTCGGGGGTACTACAACCTTCTTTTCATGGTGATTTTTCCCAACTATTCAGGGAGACTAAAACCTTTATCTTTTGATATTGGGATAGTGGCTACAAAAAACATTGATCCTGATTGTATTTCTATCGTCACTGTGCATGCTTCAGTTTGCATAGTTAGAATCATGGGTGTCCTTTGATATGACTCTGTCATGAACATCTCAAACCTTGCAACTAAGATATCAAGTTGGGAAATTTGACCTTCTGTGAGAGTTGAAAAATCATCAAATACATTTCCCAAGTTCTCACATTGCTTCGTTGTGAGGATAGGAGGAACTGTAGAAGAGATGGGGAGTGATGACATGTTCACTTCCGAGATGGAAATGGTAGTTGTGAATACAGTGGAGAATGAATCCACATCGTTGTCTACAACATCCAAGAAAGGTTCCTTTTGAGTAGGTGGCTCCTGGTTATTTCTTGATGATGGAGATATGATCATTATCTCTCCCTTTTCCTCTTTATCTTCTTCATCAGATTCTTCCTTTGATTCTTGAGCTTGCATGGGTGCCTGAGAAGAATCTAAAGGTGGTTTTGATCCTTTTCTTCCTTTGAGCTTAAACTTGAGGGTTTTAGCTATCCCTGAAGAGGATGAACCATCTTGCTTTGTGACCTTCACCTAATATTTCCTTCCAACAGGTCCAAAGTGATTGCAATCTACCCTGAGTTTCATATGTACTCTCCTAAGATCTTTGATTTTCAGCCACTTGTTAGTAGTACTGGGATGGGTGACCTCCCATGAACTCCTGGTGCTTCACCTCTTTGAGCATCACCTAGATCCAGTAAGTGCTAAGTGTTCCATTTATTCTCATGAGAGATGGATTCATGTTGAATCACTACTCATGAAAGATGGATCAATGAGTTTGACTCAAAAATCACACAGTTAAATCCTGATAGCAATATCACAATTTGACTTGCTGTGGAAATTATCTCCTACTTATCAATTGATGAGCTTAAGGGGCTTTCTAATGAATGGCTCATAAGGCACAACACTTGGTGAAGGTTTTGCAAATAGGGTTGCAAGCTTTGGGTTTAACCATGGAGGAAACTCCATAGCTAAACGCGCTCAAGTTGGAGTAGTACTGGGATGGGTGACCTTCTAGCAAGTTTTTGAATTTGACTCAAAAATCACACAGTTAAATCCTGATAGCAATTTCACAATTTGACTTGCTGTGGAAATTATCTCCTACTTATCAATTGATGAGCTTAAGGGGTTTTCTAATGAATGGTACATAAGGCACAACACTTGGTGAAGGTTTTGCAAATGGGGTTGCAAGCTTTGGGTTTAACAGTGAAGGAAACTCCGTAGTTAAGTGCGCTCAGACTGGAGTAGTACTGGGATGGGTGACCTTTGGGGAAGTCCCAGTTTTTCACCCCTATGAGCATCACCTAGATCCAATGAGTGCTAAGTGTTCCATTTATTCTCATGAGAGATGGATTCACGTTGAATCACTAGTCATGAAATATGGGTCAATGAGTTTGACTCAAAAATCACACAGTTAAATCCTGATAGCAATATCACAATTTGACTTGCTGTGGAAATTATCTCTTACTTGTCAATTGATGAGCTTAAGGGACTTTCTAATGAATGGTTCATAAGGCACAACACTTGGTGAAGGTTTTGCAAATGGGGTTGCAAGCTTTGGGTTTAACCATGGAGGAAACTCCATAGCTAAGCGCGCTCAAGTTGGAGCAGTACTGGGATAGATGATCTCCCGGGAAGTTCCAGTGCTTCACCCCTGTGAGCATCACCTAGATCCAATGAGTGCTAAGTGTTCCATTTATTCTCATGAGAGATGGATTCATGTTGAATCACTACTCATGAAGCATATGTCAATGAGTTTGACTCAAAAATCACAGTTAAATCTTGATAGCAATATCACAATATTTTTTTTTCAAAATACATGTTTATTGATTTATAATTTTATTAATTAGATGATCATTTATTTGATATCATTGTTTTTAAATTTTTATATTATAAATTAATAAATAATATTTTAAAATTTAATTTAAATTTTGAACTGGTTAAAATTTAATTAGATTGATTATATTTTTTATTTTATATAAACTGGTTATTGTATATACTATAAAGTTTAAACAGTAGAACTTATACTAAATTACTAAAATGATTAAAAAAATTAAAATATAAAATTGATAAACATTATGAGTAAATACTAAATAGTATATTATTTTTTGATAATTAATTGTAATATTGTATTTATTAGTATTTTATTAAAATTTAAAATTAATAACAGTAAATGCTAAAAAGTTAATAATTGCAGCCACTCCTATCTTTTACAATTTGTCCTCCTACAACACAATCTTTAAAAGTTCAAATTGGCTTTGAATGCAGCAGGCAGCTCAAAGTCTGCACGATTAAATTCAAATCCCTCTTGGTCAAAGTTCCAAAACTCACAATCAATATCTACAAAATATCGTCACATAACACCTTGAATCAACACAAAGTTTGAAAGCAAGTTGCCTCTTTTATTGATAGCAATTTAGATTTACATCTAAGCACAAAGTCTTAGAGTGCACAAATAAACTGGCAGAATTTTCTTGCCTTTTCAACGGATGATTATTTACAATGAGCTCCCTCCTTTATGTAGGAAAATAGGAGACAGAAAGGTGGAGGAAAAAGTGGAACTGTAAATGGGGACAAGATCTTTGATAGAGTAGATTTACTAAATCTGATAAAAATATATATACTTGATAGATATCAGGTAGTACTATACTGAAACAATGAATAATAGATAAAGTATTCAATACTGATATAATAGTGATATCAGATCAGTATTCTGATATGGTCAATATGCTATTCGATACATATTCAATACCATGTAAATCACTGTAGTAATATCTTGAGTATAGCTGTAGTAATACATTGCTGCTAAATGACTTTGGATTGCCAGTTTTGATTGATCCTCATCCATCTGTGGCAAGCACTATAAGTATGAGAAGATAGAGAGGGCCATGTCACATAGAGGTATGACTCTACATGGCAATAGCCGGGTAGGGTCATAACTCTACATGACATAGACACTAATATAAATGCCTTGATAATGATTTTGAATCATTTGATAGCAATATGGAATTTACAAGGAAGCCCGATAGTTAATATAAACATGAGTTATATATATATATCTTCATTTATTCAATCAATGCAAGATGCATATACAGAATGTTCTAAGGGTGATCTAATTCGACTGAGGCTATAGTCTTCAACAGTCCCTCTTAGTGAGGGAGAAGAGAGTCATCTTGACATGTGCATTGGTATCATCTTTAGTGATACCTATTAGGAGAATAGGTTATCTGATTTCTGATACCCAAAAACAAAGATTTAGAGTAGACCATCAGATAACTAAAATCACAATGTCATGAACTCTATCATGACAAGTGGTATGATCTCTGGCATTGTAGGACAACAACTTAATGAAGTTTGATCATAATACGTTCATTATCAAGACTTCTAGTTATTCAGAACAACATAATCTAGTCATGACAATAGGTCTACCACCTGTAAGATCATCACCTTACAATGGTTACCTTCTGTTTATATATGTCAATGAAAAATCGTCACCTTTCATTACATATTAGATGCAACTATAAGATAGTAGCATTTTAATCAATAATGAATATACATAAAACTGAACCCTGATTTCAGTGTTTACAATCATAATTTAATCATACCATGTTTACCTCTAAAATATTAGTAAGTACATCAATTGTCTGTTCAATTGTACTTATGTATTTTAGCTTGATAACACCTTGATCTACCAGATCTCTAATATAATGATAAGGTATTTCAATATGCTTAGATTGATTGTGAAAGACTAGATTCACTGAAAGCTTGATGCAACTTTGAGTATCACAATGGATGTAGGCTTCAAGCATTTTTTGAACAATCCAACTATCAATTTTCTTAACCATGCTGCTTCTCTAGCTCCCATGGAAGAGGCTATGTATTCTGCTTCAGTGGAGCTTAAGGTGACTGATGATTGTATTTTGCTAAACCAAGAGATCATTGCTGAACCAACACTGAAACAACATCTTGTAGTACTCTTACGATCCGTAGAGCTGCCTATCCATTTAGAATTTGACTATCCACGAAGATTAATCTCAACTTGATCATATTTGAGGCCCAGACCAATTGTACAAGGTAAGTATCATTAAGTAGAGAATAGTTGCATGCATACATACATACATACATACATACATACATGGTTAAGTGCTCCCTAACTATGTCCAAGGTGTTTGCACACTTGAGGCATACTTCACCTACAAGGCTGCCTACATACCCATATCCATGGGATCAAGACCCTTGAACTACTCACTCTAACGAATATGTAGTTCTGATTTCTAATTGTTTTGATGTAGCTATATTCCTATAACCACTAGTGAACTTTACTCACCTAATACAACTCTTCGCCATCATACACTCACTCGGGCGAATTAGGCGGTTTTCTATAATTAAAATTGTCATGTCCCCATATTTATAAGATTTAATGATAAATAAATTAATAGTAGAATATAATTATAATTATAGTAAAAATAAATATAATATTATAAATAATGAAATTGAAATATTATCATCAATAATTATAACAAATAAATACATAATAATATATGTATTCAATCTTACATCATTAAAAATATATTATCATAGGCTAGAATAATTAAAACAAGGACAGAGGATTAATAAACTCTATTATTGTAGCTCCCTAATTAAGTGTGATATGTCATTGATTATAAAGCATACACTATATTAAAAGACACGTCTATAGACTCTATTATAAAGGATACACTGTATTAAAAGACATGTCTATTCACTCCATCGTTTCAATCATGATTCGCATGTATATTATGAGGGTCGATTCACACTCCCAAAGGCAGAAAAGATGGGGCTTGTTTTGGAAGTTCGATTTCTACAGACCACAATACCTTGCATCAACACTGCCAGAGGAGACCCAATTAACACCAATGGAAGAATGCAAATAATCTCCAAAACATAATAGCATTTCAATCTCAAGGAACCCAATAAAAGTATAGACGCCATCATCAAACAGTTTGAGAAAGCTATAATAGTGGCCACTGGGTGTAAGGAAGGCAAACAAAAGTTCAATGTCTCTACCTCCAGGAATGTTGACCTAAAGAAAAGTCTCTCGATCGCAAGCACAAAAATTGAGAACAAACAAAAGGGAGCCTATCTTTGCATCGGAAGATTCATACCATTATGTTAAGACAAATAGTGAAGGCTAGAGATTAGTGACGAGATAAAGCAAAACTATAATCCAGAATACTCAGAATTTCCAGCCATGCCAATAACCTCATATCAAGGAACCCACAACATCAACTAAATAACATATTCTCAGGCAATCGTCTACTGAAGAAAGACGACCCACTTCTTCACAGGACTCATTAGGGAGATAGCGGTGATCTATACTGAAGAGTTGTTATAGAAGTTATACAACAGTATGTGATTCCATCTAAAACCGATAGATTAAGAGTTAGAAGATGGAAAGAATGGAAGTTTCAGACAACATCATTACAAGCATATTGACAGTATTTCATGACAAAGAACATACAAAGCGATGTGAGTATTGAGAGGAATGGACACATGAAAAGAGTTGGAAACTTATGTATTGTGCTTCCCCAGTATTAAGCAAGGGAATATACAGACCATGGATTAGACGATATGGCAAAGAAAATAGCAATTGGAAGAGAGATAACAAATACAAGCAAATCGAAGGATAGGAGTTGGGTGCAATCAGAAAATTGACCAGTCAGCATGATAATAAATTTGGATAATTACACAATCAACTAATAGATATAATTTACATTTAACAATCATACATTCTTAAGTATAGAGAGATTAAGACCATCTCAAATACAACCAGCCAGAGGCCCAAATTAAAGCTAATTATTTATCTTATAGTGGTCATCAAACAAGAAGAGTTTTAAGGTTGTCAAGAAAGAGGAGAAACAATCATTTCTGTTAGTTGGAATCTGATATAAGAAGATTAAACAATGATCTAGAGGAAAGGTGTATGGCATAAAATCTTCAAGGCCAAAGTTCATTAAACTAAAAGAAGAATGGGCAAGAAGAGTCATTTTCACTATAGTAAGAGTACGTCTTGTAGTATCAAAGGACAGAGAGAGATAGTGGCATTCCTTAGCAATCACACCTATTCCTTATTCTAGGTGTAAGTATGTGATAGACTAAAGATCAGATATGTTGAGTGGTTATCCCAACTTTATGAGCCAGTTGACTAGGGGATTATTACAAAAATACTGTAATACCTTGGTGCAACCTTTGTGTTGTAGTTTACAATTAATGTAAGGTTAACCTATATATGTCCTAACTCACTCCTTATATAATTATGTTTAAAAGCTTGTGTGTAATGTCCCCGTTCTCAAATAAGATTTTATGATAATAATAATAATAGTAAGTTATTATCAATATAATAATATGATATACTATTATAATATTATATTATATTTTCGATATATAATATACTATTAAAAAAAAATAATAATTACAAATATTAAATAGCTATTAAATAATGAATATAAATATAATTCAAAATATATTGTCCATAACACATATATCTAAGAATATTGATCAAAACAATATAATTTATTTAATAAATCGATTATGATTGTTAAATTTAATTATTGGTAATATGGAATTTTTAAAGAGGGAGGTGACTTTTGGAGACAGGAGAATACATCTATAAAAGGGAGATTATCATTTGAATATGGGGGATTACAGATTACATTGACAAAGGCAGCGTTGAGGATATGCTACCTTTTCAAAGCAAGTGATGGACGTCGCCATTCATTTATTTTAGACGACAGATATAAGAAGACAAAGACAGCGACAACCAAAAGAGAAGGATATCGATGGTCAGAGACTCAACCTGACTTTCATAATGAGCATCCTTGTGTAGGCAAGACATCTAGAAAGGAACAAAAAGTTTCTGAGCCTCAAGCTAGTGGACATGGATGAATATCATCCAATCATCCAGCACACATGGTGTGAATACAAGTTTATATCCTTGAACATATGATAAGCAACGAAATAGAATCGATAGCGAATAGGACATTGCACAGGGAAAGAAAGACAGTTCACATTAATACATAGTAGACCGTAGAGGAAAAAGGTGGAAAAAATATATACAAATTAGAGGTCAACCAATCTTATGCTTTCTCGTTGACTAACGATAAGGATAGAATCCAAATTATAATAAATCCTAGAAAGAGTAAGTGGAGATAAGGAGAATATTGACATCAAACCACTGCATAATTACCAGTCCACTTCACAAGAAACATCGGGTTGCATTTAGTCAAGTTAGAGACAGGCAAACGTGGTAAAAGATACAATTTGGATAACCCATAGAAGATAGTGATAGTCCGTACTGGGGATCAATAAACATATCAAAAGAGGATGATTGCTGTTATTACACACAACAATCACAAGTAGAGGGGCAGAGTGATATCCACATAGAGCCACGTCACTGCACAATATTGTTCCATTCACAACTGAAGACTATTCTGGCAAACAAGTAGAAAAGATATAATCGTAGCAATTGGAAATCACAAGTAGACAAGACATGGAACTGAATAAGAATCAAAAAGGACTCCATCAAAATTACTAATGGATACCAGACATGAGGAGATTTCCCCACCACAAGATTCGGAAATGATTAAGAACAGACTACAGAAATCTTAGATTTGAATTTAAGGCATAAATACAAGACGGGCCAAAAGACAACAGAAGATAGGAATCCCAGTACATTGATATTGGAGATGTCTTATTAATATTCCTCAATGGATTATATTTGAAATCCTTGTTGTCTCTCTATCAGAAATAATCAGCGAATGTAGAGAAGAGAACACCTATAAAGAATTGGAACAAGATATTGGAAATCATATGAGCAGATTGGCACAAGAAGAAAGGAAAGCATCCAAGCCGAGGAAGATATCTGACTTAGCAAAGCAATTACAAACAGTGGAAGCACAAACTATAAGGAGATAGCAATTCATATAGGAGATCACAGTTCATATAAAGGAATCACAATTGTAATGAAGGTCACAGTTTATATGCATGATTTGTAGTATACATGATTATATCTATCTATCTATATATAAACAAGAGTTAGTCGGGAAGGGGCCATTATATATCAGTACTAATATTGGAAGCTATTTAAGATAAAATTATTTCTCCACCTATATTATTGATTGGGGGATATGGTGCACAGCCTTTTTATTTAGTTCATGTACAAGAATTTGAAAGGATAAGTATGAAGGAATAACGAATTTGTCCTAAATGCAAGTTAATCAATTGAGGGGACATTACATTGTGACAATACCCATGGCCATGCTACCTGTTGAGTGAGTTTTATTGTTTTTTTGTTGTGCCAAGATCTCTCTGTTTATATAAACATATATATACATATGTATATGTATATATATGTACATACATACATACATATACGAAGATCACAACGGCACGATAATGAGATGCAGAGATCACAAGGGTGTAATATTCTTGACCTCCGAGTGGGGTGTCAGAAAGCAATTCAAATAATATTGTGCAGTATGCAATATGTGCAGGTCAGTGAAAGTAGAACAACACTGTGAAATTGACGCTGCACGGTGAACACAGATAGGAATTACTCAAATCCGTACGGTGGGAGTGAATGGGGTGACGTACAAGGTTATACGGGATAGTCAATAGTCGTACAGTAGGACTGTGCTGTATGGATTAGGGCTACAGTAAATGTGCAGTGTCTCACGACAGGCAATGTACGGACAGGCCGCATGATGTAGGGAGAGCCGTACGGCAAGTGAAGGATACCATACGTAGTTGATGAAGGCCGTACAGTTGCTAGTGCAAGTGTGGTGTACAGTGTGAAGGGGTAGGTATACCGTACAATAGGCTGTACGAATGAATGCAGGGTGGAGAGGTATGGACGCATATATGGGGAGGTCGTACATATAGTCAAGGAGTTGTACAAAGATGTCCAAGAGTGTAATGTCCCTAATAAGAAATCTTTGAAATATCAGAAAAATAGCTCTAATCCGTCATAAAAGAATCTTCTAATTGAACTATGTAATAGAGAGCATGGATGATACACCTAATCCTCAATATTATATGTCTAAAAATAAATTTGATATGATGCGTACTACTTGTGATTTTGAAGCACAACAATATGAATATGCAAGAGTGTATTGATAGCTTCCTTTGTTTGGCAATGATGGAGGTGCTATAATATTGTTTTATAATTACTGATAGCAATTGGGCTGCTGCTTTAAATGATAACCTTTGTATCATACAAATAATTTTCCACCCTTTTGTGTCTAATAAGAGTTGATATACTTATGGAATTCTGAGCCCATTGTGTCTAATATAACTGATTTTCCTTGCACGATGGTGTTGCTTCTGATCTCCTTTGCATATATGCAGCCCATGAATGGTGAGAGAAAATGCTTAATCAGTTAGTTCTCAAACTCGCTATCAAAAATGATATTTGTTATTATATTCAATATAATTGATTAATGCTCTGTCTACCCTTCTTCGTACTGATATATTCCTGTTTGTTCGCTGTACTAGTGCTCTCAGTATGGATGTCAGTTTCTGTAATCCCTAATTGATATATATATTTTTGTCTACTGTTCGAACTTGGATGTTGTCAATGGCCTTCTACTACCGTCAAGACTATGAGCTCCTGAACTACATGCAATGCTTTATCTTCCCATTACTGGCTCTGCCTGGATGATCTTCTAATTTAATTGAAGTTATTGCTGCCGGTTGGATTCAATACGAAACTGTTCAGTGCATGTTCGCTGCTTATATATTACTGTTGCTTCTTCTCCAATTATATGCGCTGGTATCCTCTGTGGATGCCTCTTTTTTTTGCCTGTCTCAGTATTAAAGTCCTTCTCACTGCTCTGTCTGATCGTATTCTTATTCCTGTGTATCATTTCCGCTTTTCTCCTTTCTGCCCTTCGAGCTCAACATTCTTAATATATATATGTCGTGAGAGGTTTAATGGAAGCGCCGTTTCGAATGAAGGTAAGCAAAATGTTCATTCTTTTCACCAATCAATTGAATATAATTGAAGTATTACTATCGTGATCTAATATTATATTATAATGATTTAATACTATATTATGTTATGTAGTATTATTATCATGATTTAATATTACGATCCTTATGATTTAATATATAATTATTTAATGCTATTACCCTGCTTTAATATTATATTATATTATGATTAGAATGATCAATCTTTTATTATTATTTTAATTATTTATTATTATAATGATCATTCATTTATTAAAAAATGTTCATTTATAAGATTATCTTAAAATTGTTAAATAATTTATTATTTATATCATTAGTTTATTAATAACTATTACTTGTTAATTTCGATATATTGTATTATTTAATTATCATTATTGTAATAATTCCATCATTATACTTACAATTATAATTATTACTATTTAATATTATATCATTATTTTATTTATTTAATCTTATATTATTTTATTTTATCTTTCCAAGACATTTTCATTATTTAAATCCTTTTTTTATATTGATTATGTTATTAATCTCTTTATTATATTTATAAAATAATAATATATTATTATTTATTCTTATTATTAATTTACTTTAATTTTATTATTAAATCTTAAAAATATGGGGACATGACAAAAAGCCACGCAATTAGGTGTTTGACTCACAATCCTTAATGCCAATTTATACAATAACATAAGCAGATCAGATACAATAATGAAAACTGGAACTCAGATATTATATGCCAAAAGATGGTGCTTTGATTTGCCAGATCTAAGCGAAGTAACACACGCAACAACGGAATAGGGTGAGGGTTGAATCCCATGAAAACTGCATAAGCCAAATAGGGAAGATCTTTCACTTCCGAAATGGGATACAATCCAGAACTCCAACAGGAATTCACAGTACAGAGAAATATAATCCAAATGATACCTAAGACTTCCTACAAGCCGTGCTTAAATACCCATCGGGAAACCATTCCGAGGGTGTATAAAGAGCTGATGGTGACACAAAATTTGAACACAAAAATAAAAATGGGACCGAGAAATTAAATCAATCGGCCCATTACAAAATTTAATTTATTTTATAACAGGGACATTACAGTCCTCTCGTCCCAAAGTTTGCTTGTCCTCAAGCAAATGCAATGCCAGATGTTGGTGAATGTGCTCGCCTTCCCATGTTGCGTCATCCAACGGTAGGTGTCGCCAACATACCAGGTATTCCTTCACAGTGCAGTTCCGTAAGGTCTTTTCACGTACTTCGAGGATCTCGACAGGTTCCAAAATGAGCTTTCCTTTTTCGTTGAGTGGCGGAAGGTTGGTAGCAACTGTGACGTTTTGTCCTATGGCTTTTTTCAAACAGGGAACATGGAAGACGTGATGAATGCAATTTCACTCTGGGAGTTTTAGTTCATACGCTACCTCACCAATGCAGCAAACCACGCGATAGGGGTCATAAAATTGTGGCTTCAATTTTTCCTTTCCTGTTCCCTTTAATGAAGATTGTCAGTACGATTGGAGCCGGAGATAGACAAGATCCTCCACTTCGAAAACTCCTCTCCATTCGGTGCCTGTCGGTGTACATCTTCTGTTGATTTTTGTGAACGCTATAGGTTTTTTTTCAAACCTCTCAGTATGTCTTATCCTTCCTGAAGCTAGTCCCTTGCCCTTGGTGCGCAACTGTCACCTATAACTGTGTCAATGAAGGAGAGGGGTTCGTACTTGTATAAAGCTTTGAATGGTGTCATCCCGATAGACATGTGATACGTGGTATTGTAGCAATATTCCCCCAGATGGATCCATTTTACCCAAGCTCATTGTTGTGCCGAGATGTAGTTCCGAAGGTAGCCTTCGAGCCATTTGTTCACAATCTCGGTTTGACCGTTCGTTTGCGGGTGGTAACTCGTGCTGGGCGATAATTTTGTCCCTGCCATTTGAAACAATTTTGTCCAGAATATATTGACAAATTGTCCATCCCGATCATTGACAATGTTTCGGGGTAATCCGTGCAGATGAAAGACTTCTCTAAAAAACAGATCGACAACTTGTGCAGCCTGTAGGTTTGAGGGGATGGCAAAAAAATGTGCATACTTTGTTAATCTATCAACCACCATGAAGATACAATCCCTTCCGTTCACCTTGGGAAGACCTGTTATGAAGTCCATTGATATACTTTCCCACTTATGTTCGAGAATTGGCAAAGATTGTAGTAGCTCGGTAGGAAGAGTGTGCTCGAACTTGCTCTATTGGTAGATTGTACGTTCTCTTACATATTGCAGCACATCCCCTTTAAGCCCTTTCCATGAAAACCTCTCCTGAAGACTTTTGTAAGTTTTGAGAAAACTTGGGTGCCCAGCTAGAGGTGAGTCATGCATTTCCTTCAAGATCTTCTGCTTCAATTTGGATTCTGGTACTAGGTATATCCGGTCTTTATAGTAGATGATTTCATCCACCACTCTGTATCGATCATCGTGGGTGTGGCCATCCATTATTTCACAGGCAAATGTATTTTTGGAATATTCCACTAACAGATGCACCTTCCAGTCAGCGGAAATCTAGTCTAGTGAGCAGATGGTGGGTTTTGTTAGCCGACTGGATGGTTCCGGCAGTGTTTTTGTATTCTGTAGCCGACGGCCCGGCGGTAAATAGTTGTAGCGGATAGAATAATCGTGGCCGACGGACTCCTTCGGGAAAGTTCGGCGGTAGTATTTATATCCCGTCTGGGATCATTGTAAATCATCAATAATCTACTATTGCGAATATTATTCTGCTATTCATGTTCATTGTCTGTATGCGTTCATTTCCTTTACCTGTACGACTGTTTTTTTTTGGGGGGATGGTGTTAGCCGACTGGATGGTTCCGGCAGTGTTTTTGTATTCTGTAGCCGACGGCCCGGCGGTAAATAGTTGTAGCGGATAGAATAATCGTGGTCGACAGACTCCTTCGGGAAAGTTCGGCAGTAGTATTTATATCCCATCTGGGATCATTGTAAATCATCAATAATCTACTATTGCAAATATTATTTTGCTATTCATGTTCATTGTCTGTATGCGTTCATTTCCTTTACCTGTACGGTAAACAGGTTTCTGACACAAGGCATCTGCAACCACATTGTTTTTCCCTTTCACATATTCGATATCAAAATCAAAAGCTTGAACTTTGCTTACCCATTTTTGTTGCCGTTTGTTCAAGTCCCGTTGCTCCAGAAAATATCTCAGGCTATTGTGATCCATACGGACGACAAACTTGGCACCTGCCAAATGCTGTCGGAACTTGGTTAGTGCATGTACAATGGCCAATATTTCTTTGTCGTAGATGGAATATAGGCATTTTCTTGGCGTAAGCTTCCTACTCTCATAAGCGATGGGATGTCTATCTTGCATCGGTACCACTCCAATGCCTTCCCCGGACGTGTCCCACTCCAAAATGAATGGTCGGGTGAAGTCAAGTAGTGCCAGCACGTGACAAGTGCTCATGGCCTCTTTTAGCTTATCAAAGGTGAGTTGTGCCTTTTCGTTCCACTGGAATGACCCCTTCTTCGTTAGATCTGTTAAAGGTGCGTTGAGCTGGGAGAATCCTTTAACGAACCTCCTATAGTAACTACATAGTGCGAAGAATCCTCACAAATCCGTGAGTGATTTTGGGAGAGGCCAGTCGAGGATAGCTTGAATCTTCTCTTGATGCACTTGAACTCTGTATTTACTGACGACATGCCCCAAGTACAATATTTCTATGCACATTTGGATTGCTTGGCGAACAAGGACTGTTCTTCCATGATATTTAGAACTTCATTCAGATGCTTCAGGTGCTTCTCCCATGACCTACTATAAATAAGATCATAAAAGAATACCAATAAATACTTACACAATTGTTTGTTGAAGATGCGGTTCATGCATGATTGAAATGTAGCAGGTGCATTGGTCAATCCAAACAACATGATCAAAAACTCATAATGTCCATAGTGAAGCGGAAAGCCGTTTTCTCCACATCTTCCCTCATGTGGATCTGATGGTATCTGGAACGGAGATCTATTTTTGAAAAATAGACCGTGCCATGCAGTTCATCCAGCAGCTCATCTATCCTTGGAATTGGATATCTGTTCTTTATTGTTTTTTGGTTCAACGCACGATAGTCCACACACATGTGCATCGTCTTGTCTTTCTTTTTGACCAAGACCACTGATGACGTGAATGGGCTAGAATTGGGACGGATCCATCCTTTCTCTAGCAATTCTTGAGTTGTCCTTTCAATCTCATCTTTGAATTTCTTGGGATGGTGGTACAGTGTGGTTATGACTGACTTTATCTCTATTTCAATTTCAATAGTGTGTTCAAACCCTTGGTGAGGTGTTATGCCAAGAGGAATATCCATGAAAACCTTTTCATGTCTACTTAAAATATCTTGGAGCTCATCATCTTATGGAGGTGTTCTTTGCCCTTTTATAGGTTCCGCTGAGATAAAACAATGCACAGGCCACACAACGTCATCGTGCCGAAAGATTGCCTCCATTTGATGTGCAAAAACTTCTTTTGGACATTCATTTGCCATTCCTTGGAGGACAACCTTCTTCCCGTCAACCACAAAAGTGAAATCCATCCGTTTGAAACTCTAAGTGTATTTATCAAGGGTCTCCATCCACTGTATGCCAAGAATAACTTCCATGCCAGCTAGGTCCACTATGGAGAAGTCCTTAGTCATCGTGTGATTCGCCATTGTAATGCTTAGTTGAGGAACAAGGTGCATGCAAGGCAAGAAAGTCCCTCTGGCCACCTGAAAGCCTGCGTGCACCTCCGTAGGGAGACTTCTCTGTCTTACTAAGGATGAGTTGATGAAATTTAGATTAGTGCCGCTATCCAACATCGCCGTAATCCTTTGTCCTTGAAGGGTACCCCGTACATGAAAAACTGTGCACCTCGGGCTGCCAGCTAATGTAATGGCTCCTCCGCTGTACCAAAGCGGCAATTCTCTCCGTACGGTTCAGATTAATGTTAGTATCAGGGTGGGGTTGGTTATCTTTGGTTGGCATTTCTTCCTGTTCATCCTCATCATTGGACACAACCTCAATGTAATGGATCTTCCCCTTGCCAAGGCATTGGTGACCTGGCTCCCAAGGTCCCTTGTAGTTGAAACACAATTTCTTCCTTCAGAGTTCCTATTTGGTAGCTTCATCGAACGACGGCTTCTTGGACGGAGGTTTGTCCCTCAGAAACGTCAACGGTTTAGGATGTGAGTAACTTCGAGAGGATGAGGATGATGCCGACGATGATGCCATACTTTGTGCTTTACTGATTGCTTCTGACAGGGTAGCTGGATTGAATCCCTTCACCCAACCTTTTAGAGGTTCAATCAGTCCATCCATGAAGAGCACTACCTACCTTTAGGAAATGTCCGTGACCAAAACAGAGAGTTTCTGAAATTCTGCAATGAACTAATCTACGGATCTAGTTTGTCTCAATTGCGCCAAATCTTTGAAATTGAGCTCCGGATCTTTACCATCAAATCGTTCTATCAATTTCTCCGTTACATAAGTCTTTATTTAATCATGCCCTAATGTGATGATGCCGTAGTGCCACCATTCGTGTGCAACTCCCTTCAAGTGGAATGCGATAAATTTGATTGTTGCTTCTTCTGGCATAGGATTCAGTTGGAAGTAGGTATTAGCTTTCATAACCCACGCTTGCGTTGATATGGAACCCGATCCATCAAATGGAGATAGATTTACCTTACTCAACTTTCTCCTGAGATCATCGTTAAAGTATCCTCTGTTTCCGCCTCTCGAATATCTCATTCTCAGATCTGCGTAATCTTTTTAGGATATATCTTCTTCAAGGCTTGCATTCTTCCAGTCTTCTCTCATCTTTTCGAAAGTTGGTTGTCTCCCTTCGTGTTGTGCCTCCGTTCGTGGTGGAAAAGTCGGCATGGAAGGTCGGGAGTGTGCTGGTTGAGGGATTGATTTCCTTGACATTGAGTCCGTGCTGTGACCATTTTGTTCTCCACCAACTTCTTGAGAGTTTCTTCCATAAGTTGCTGCGTGTCAGTGATCTGTGCTTGATTCCTGACAAGTTCCCTCAGCAGAGCCACAAGTTCGGTAGCGGTCGGTTCCCATTCATCAACCATTTGATCAACGAAATGTGTCCTCTTCCGACTATAAACTCTCATTCACTGTCCACAAGCTAACAGGATCGAAGGGCTCTGATACTATTGTAATATTCTTGACCTCCGGGGTGGGGTGTCAGAAAGCAATTCAAATAATATTGTGCAGTATGCAATATGTGCAGGTTAGTGAAAGTAGAACAACACTGTGAAATTGACATTGCACAGTGAACACAGATAGGAATTACTCAATCTGTACGGTAGGAGTGAATGGGGTGACGTACAAGGCTATACGGGATAGTCAATAGCCGTATGGTAGGAGGATTGGAGTGATCATATGGATTAGGGCTGTAGTGAATGTGCAGTGTCTCACGACAGGCAATGTATGGACAGGTCGTACGGTGGCCAGTGGAAGTGTGGCATACGGTGTGAAGGGGCGGGTATACCGTGCAATAGGCTCTACGGATGAATGCAGGGTGGAGAGGTACAGACGCAGATATGGGGAGGTTGTACGTACAGTCAAGCAGTTGTACAAAGATGTCCAAAAGCCATGCAATTAGGTGTTTGAGTCATAATCCTTAATGCCAATTTATACAATAACATAAGTAGATCAGATACAATAATAAAAACTGGAACATAGATATTATATGCCGAAAGATGGTGCTCCGATTTTTCAGATCCGAGCAAAGTAACACATGCAACAATGGAATAGGGTGAGGGTTGAATCCCACTGAAACCGCACAAGCCAAATAGGGAAGATCTTTCACTTCCGAAATGGCGAACAATCCAGAACTCCAACAAGAATTCGTAGTATGGAGAAATATAATCCAAAGCATACCTAAGACTTCCTACAAGCCGTGCTTAAATACCCATCGGGAAACCATTCCTAGGGTGTACAAAGATAGCCAATGGCGACACAAACTTCGAACACAAAAATAAAAAAGGGACCGAGATAAATTAAATCAATTGGGCCGTTACAAAGTTTAATTTATTTTATAACAGGGACATTACAAAGGGCACTACAATGAAATGCAGTGATCACAAGGGCACGACAGTGAAATCCTAGATCTACACTGATCTCCACAATCCACAAGATCTCTCTCTATATATACATGCATATATACATATATACATACATACATATATATAAACATACATACATACATACATACATTTGAATATGCAATTTTTTCACCTTGGAAAATTGTATTTGATCCTGCTAGCTGGGAACAACTAATTGTTCATTTTATTTTACCTAATCTAATAACAGTTCTATAGGAATTTGTAATCAACCCAACTAATCACCAACTGGATCAATTTAACTAGGTTATCACTTGTTTCTTTCTAAAAATATCTGCTGTGATATGTTTTTCTAAAATTTCTTGCCCGTTTTTCCTGGTCTCCATTATTTTTGTGTAGGATCTTGAGCTAAGTCAGTTAGTACGGGTTGAGTGAGTTTTATTGCTTTATTATTTGGATTCTAGAATAAGGGCTTTGTTTTATCATTGACTTTGTTCAAGGTCTGATTTTAATGAAGCAACAAAGTGGTTTTGGGGGTGGAAAGGACTATATAATGAAGAGGAAACTTGAAAACTTGAATGTTGAAATGCTGAAATTAAAGCTATTGAGCATCGAACACCTATGAAAGAGTTACAACACAATGTGAAGTTGATTTTAGATATAAACAAAAAAAGAAAGAAAACACGACATAAATCATTCTTCCCTTTTTTTGATTGTGGAGAGCTGTGTGCGAAAGAGGGTGGAGAAGTCTGAACAAGGGTGGAGAGCTCTGAATGTTGGTGGAGATTTCACTGCCATGCCCTTGTGATCGCTGCATTTCATTGTTGTGCCCTTATGATCTCTGCATTTTGTTGCTGTGCCCTTGGTGGAGATCTAGGATTTCGTTGCCATGCCCTTGTGATCTCTACATTTCATTGTCATGCCCTTTCTTTGTGATTTTGTTGCCATGTCGTGCCCTTTGCAGCACTACAACATTTGGGGTCAATTTACGATGGCAGTGTAATTTGTGGTGTTCGAGCCCAAATGTAATAGTGCTTGCTTTGCGATTTTCTTCAAGGGGAGAAGAGATACCTATGTAAATGTTATTTTCTTTTCCTTCTAAGCATGTATCTCTTTATATTTCCCCCAACAGGTGATTAGAGATAAGATAAGATAATGATATTAATGTCCAACAAAAGACCAAAAAGAGGTCTATGGGATTGAAAGATTACAATAGCGAGGTTGACACTAGTAGGAGCACACAAAGGTGTTCGAAAAAAACAAATGCAACCAAAGTAAAAACAACAAAAATAGAGAGAAAGAAAGTGCTAGGAGTCCTTGGGTGAAAAGAAATCAGTCACTGAATGATACACATGCCGATGTGTAGAGGCATTGTAGTGTCTCTGGCCACTCACAGAGGAGTGTTGCTGGTGCAAATAGCAAGAGTGAGATCTGACACATCTGGAAACCCCATTAGATTGAATAGAGCTAGAAGACCTTTTCACATCATGCAAAGGGGATAATGGTGTAATAAAAGGCAGTAATGAGCTTAGTAGATGAGTGCCTATGTGGAAGAAGTGTTTGGATCGTGCTATCACGGAGCGTGGTGGCCTCACAAAGATAAAGTGCAAGACATCTCTGATCATAATAGCTGAAAAAGTCATAGAGAGTGATGCACTCCCGGAACAAACAAAAGAATCTCCCTCTAATCTCATAGTAAATAGGGCATCAAAAAAGGAAATGAGCCTCATTCTCCACCTCCTCTAAAGAGCAGAGCATACAAATCTGCTCCCCACTATCTATATGATGATCAGTCTGAGCCCGAAGACGGTGAGAAATGACTTTGAAAGAACCTAAAGTGATCCGCAACGCATGAGACCAACTCCGTGAAAGATAGCTAGGACAAGCAATAATCCCATTAGAAATCTCCAAAAAGTGCTCTGCATAAAAAGACATCTGTGGGTGTAACCTGCTAGGAGGGTTAACCCAGGTGGTAGTAATGTAACGTCTATAGATATCAAGATGAACATGCTCATTTAAGTTTTGCCAAGAAGGGAGAAGATGAGTAGGGGCATCCAATGAGAACTAAAAAGGGGGGAGAGATCAATGTTTATCCCAACGGAACTCAACAAAGAAGAAACCTATGCATACCAACATTGTGCACAAGAACCATACTCAGTATCTGTAGTGGAAACAAAAGAGCAATAAGCTAAATAGGAGTAGTGGTCTCGGTCCCCAACAGTATCCACAAACCCACAAAGACGTTGAAGGAACCAAACCAAATAAAAAATGGCCCCAAGTCTAAAAGGACGAGCACCAAATTCAGCAAAAATGACACTGTGAGGAGTGAACCTGTGACATCTGATGATGCGCCTCAAGAAAAAAGTCTGAACTTGCTCAATCGAGGCCCAATTTGAGCTAAGAAGAGAAGGGCCTCAAACCATAGAACCATAAAGAACAGTCGGCCGCACAAGAGCGTCTAAGAGACAAAGCTTAGACGAGGTATTCTGGAAGTGATGTCTGAAACACTGTTTCTCAATCAAAGCAAGAGAACCCATACCCTTATTAACTCTGGGCTGAATAGTTGGTTTCATACTGAACTGCAGACTGGAGAACATAACCTCCAGATATGTGTACGATGAAGTGATCTCAATCTCCTGACCTTGAAAAATGAAGTGAAGATGAGAAGTCTTTAAACAATTAAAGACCATGACCCGAGTCTTACCCAAGTTAACCATAAGCTGTCTCTGATCACAAAATAAAGCCAAGCCATCAAAGTCTCTGTAACTTGTCTGGAGAGGAAGCAAGGAGAACCACATCATATGCAAAAAGAAGGATAGAGATGAGAACATGATGAGGATAACAACCACCCCTCGGGAGCGAAGGCTTCAAGAAGTCGTCCTCAAGCTCATCAATATATAACCCAAATAAAGCAGGAGAGAGAGGACACCCCTGCTTAACCCCAATGGTGCTATGGATCAGATCCAAGAAGCCCTTAGGAGTTCGAAATTTGCCAACCACAGTCTCATACAATCTCATAATAGCGATACGTAGCATCTTAGAAATACCAGTCTCTGTAAGTCTCTCAAACAGAGCCACCCTAGGAATAGAATCAAAAGCTTTGCAAAAATCAACAAAGCAACAGTAGACCTTCTCCGATCTGTGTCTCGCCTCCTCAACAATAACCCATAGTGTGAAGATGTGATCCATAGTCTGATAATCCGCTCGAAAATCGGTTTGCCCTCTAGCCTTGCAACCAATCTTGTCGAGCTCTGCATGTATATGTATGTGTATATCTCTTTATGTATATGTATGTGTATATATACATGCATACACACACGTGTGTGTATGCATGTATATATACACATATATATACATATACATATGTATATATATGTATATACATACATACAAACATACATATACAGAGATCACAAAGGCACGTCAACAAGATGTAGAGATACATATATACATATATACATACATATATATACACATACATACATACATTTGCATATGCAATTTTATCACCTTGGAAAACTGTATTTGATCTTTACTCAATCACCAAGAGATAATATAATTTGTAAGTACAAATTTCTACATAGTTTGGTAAGAATAGTTTCGATTGAATTCATCTGAGAAGAGTGAGTCTACTCATGATGATAATGGCTCCATGTATTGGGTCTTTAGAGGAGAGAGAATTACAGAAGATTAGATGTTATTTATGGAATGGGATGATTCGTTTGTGTGAATGGTTGATCGGCCAAGTTGCAGAAATTCAGGGCATCAGTTGCAGGTAGTTTCATTAATTAGATAAGGGAATCAACTTTGAAAGTGGGATGATCAAAATTGACATGTCCATCTTTATGATAGATGTCTTTATCTCATAATAGAAAATTACCTCAAACGATAAGTGACAAATTATTAAATATATGGAAAATCAGAAGAACATTCACCTATAATATTTTTGAAAGACAAAAATATAATAAAAATATAATTTGGTGGAAAAAGCCATGAGCTATGTGGCTCCACATTGTGGCTATTCCACTATCCAGTAGTGGAAACTTTTCACATTAAATATGAAGATCTTGAAATTAAAAAAGATAACTATTAGAGATCTATATTTGTGTTTTAGTGATAACAAAAATACAGTCTAATTTTAAGAAAAATAATAGTCTTAAATGTATATGATTAAAAAAAATAAACAAGATTACTAGCTGTAGCTGTATAATTCTAGTATTACTAATTATGTTAAACAAAATGTTCAATAAAACAAGTATGAAGTAACATAAATGGATCATCTGCTCAATCCTATTATGACTTAATGTGAATGCATCCGATCATTACTTGGATGATATTATGCACGAGATCTTTACTCAAGCACCAAGAGATTTTATTTTTCTGTAAGTACAGATTTTTGTATACTTAGTTTGGTATGAACAAATTCGATTGAATGCAATGATAATTGCTTGTGTGAATCCAATACATGAATGATTAATTTAATTTAGCACAAGTACCATGCAAGTGTGTATATATGCATGTAAAGCAGTTCACATAGTGAAATGATTTACATACATACATGCACATATGCATACAATCATCATAATCAGTTTTCCTTGAATTTGACCAAAGCTATTATATTTTAATAAGAGATTCATATTTAGAAAGAAAAGAAAAGAACATTTACAAAGGTACCTCTTCTCCCTTTGAAGAAAATCATAGAGCAAGGGCTCAAAGATCACAAGGGAACGACAACAAAATCTTAGATCTGCATTGATCTCAACCAACGTTCAGAGCTCTCCACCCTCTTTCAAGTGCAACTCTCCACAATCAATCAAAACAAATGGGGAATGATTAATGTCGTGTTTTCTTTTCTTTTTTGTTTATAATCCATAATCCACAAGATCTCTCTATATACATACATACATACATACATATACATACATACATATATACATACATATATATATACATACATACATAGATATATACATACATACATGAAAACAACAATGCACTTTCAAAGAGTTTACAATTGTTCAACAAAATTAATGTTTTACAAGAAAATGCATCTGAAGAATTGTTAGCTTAGAAGCAAGAACATGGTGTTGAAACAGTACAAAAAGTGCTTGACATGAGACGTCCGCAAGTGAGGGTGTTGACCAATCTTGAAAACTTGAATGTTAAATTTAGGATCTCTGATAGAATGTAAACTATTATATTAGAATAGAAACAATTGCAACTTTACTTGATATCTTATACTTTAGAAGGGATGAAGCAAACTTGTGACTGTGTATATCAGATATTGTAATCTTCAAATTTGGTTGCTGTCCAATAATCTTCAGAATTTATCAGCAATGGAGTATCTGCAATGCTAGTTGAATATACTGCAGAGAGGGGAAGTAGATCGCTGGGACTTATATGCCTTGAATTGATATTTAGTCCAGCGATCTCTGTCATATATATATTAACACAAGCAGTCACGTCTCCATAGAGACATGACTCTATGTGACCAAAGGTCACGTAGGGTCATGCCTCTATGTAGGCATGACTAATACTAATAAAACATAACGACCTCCATAATCATGCATTCTGTAATCGCCGACATGTATTGAAGTTACTTTAATTGGTGGCAAATACAAAGCCCTGATAACCTTCAAGATATAAAGCCGATACACATGTAATATACTTTATGAATATTTGAAGACATATATATATATATATATATATATATATATATATATATATCTATATATATAAACACATATATAGGTATGTATATATTTTTCATTAGTAAATGAACAAAATTCATTAAATCATATGTTCAAGTATGCAATATTACTTCAACTGATGCTATACATCGACACTCCCTCTTAGCAAGGGAGAAGTAAGAAAAACTCTGTAATAGATACCATAGTACAAAATTATACATAACACATTATTTGACTTTAACACTCTGAAATAGTGACTTGTCAAATAATTTAAATCACCATGCTATGAACACTATCATAACATATATTATGATCTCTAATTGTCCGAAACAATATCTAGGGTAATCGTAATGCATTCATTATCAATGACTTCCAACATAACTGGAACAAAACATCATGATAATAGGCCTATCATTTGCAAGATTGTCACTTAACAAAGGATTACCTTTTGAATATATACATCCATGAAAGATCATCACCTTTCATTACATATTTGATGCAACTAAACAACCATAGAAGCATAAACACATATAAATTGAAAATTTAAATTTAATATCCAATATTAGAATTTAATCATACCAAGTTTTTTCTTGAAGTATTCCAACTTCACTTTAGCAAGAGGCTTAGTAAAGATATCCGCTGTTTGTTCTTTAGTACTGATGTACTCTAGTTGGATAACACCTTGATCCACCATATCTCTAATGTAGTGATAAGGAATTTCAATATGTTTAGTGTTAAGTTTGTAGTTATAATTAGATTGATATAATCATGGGTTTCATTATTGATGATAAATCATCATTACATAAATATTATTTTATATATTATTATATATAATATATATAATATGTATATATATATATATATATATATATATATATAATATGTATATATATATATATATATATATTATACATATGGTTTTTTATATTATTAATATACTAACTAATGATGTTAAAACCTTGGAGATGTGTCTCTTCAAGAGACATGTCTCCTCTCATACTTATGTGAGATCCAAATCTGCATTTGGAACATATCTATAACAATGGTAATAAAATTACATTTGCAGACACGATCCATGTTACTCAACGTGGTATTAGAGCCTAGCTGCAAATGTAATTAAAAAAAGGAAGTCAAGAATAAAAAAAAATCAATATTATCTGAAATCCCTAGTATGTAGATAAAGCTGGAAATAGATGGTGCAAAATACCTCAGTCCCGACTATCATAGAAGGGGGAAAAAATATTCAACACAATCAATTATGAACATACAATCATCATTTGATACGTGGATGGGGGCCAGTGTGGAAGGTTTCCATGGGAAGAAGCGATGGCATTATGTCCTTGAAAAAAGATGCATCAAACTTACCACCTCCTTTCACAAGCTTCAAGCAATTGAAGTCTTCTTTTATTGAAATGGAGTTAGTTGTGAAAGACTTCGTTGTGCTCTTTGGGGCTCACACTATCAGCACCTCCCATTGTGGACCCTTTGCAAGTTGAATCTCTGAATCTAGAGACTCTCCGTTAGTTGAATCATATACCAAGAAATTAAGATTAAAATGCAAGCCTAGTGGATATAGAAGGAGCTTAGTAGAGATGAATCCTGGAAGCTTTTGAACATTTGAAAACCATTAATACATCAACTTGAGGGGGAAATGGTGTTTGGTTGCATCAGATGCTGCACTTGTGACGGATGCTGAGGCAAACTCCATCATAAAATCTGCATTAAAATCTTCAAATTTTAACTCTAGCAGTCCATTCTTTACTGAGTTTGGAAGATCAATGGAGAAGATGGATAGAATTGACATCCTCACCGGTAATACAGGACAAGTCAAATGCCATTGCGCTTTGGTAAATTAAAATCTTATATTGGTTCATTTGTTTATTGTACCACGAGAAAAGGAAAATTCTTAGCATTTATATATGCAAGAGCCATTAGAGCAGTGTATTCAATGTCAGAAGCATGCTCCAATCATCTCAAGCACAGATTCTTGTAAGAACCAATTCTGATCAATATATGAAAGTGTTCGTTATTTGTTTGAGGCAGCACATAGATACTTGACGAGAGTCAATGAAGCACGAGACACATATATGACTTGGCGATATATACCTTAGCATATCCATTGTTGTATCAACATCTGTAGTAGATGGACCTGACCGATAGTTGACCTTCAGTCATAAATGAAGACATCGAGAATATGCAACAAATATTAAAGCAGTTATATATGAAGCACATGTGGTAATGATGATATTGACAAGCATAGAGAATCTAGAAAGAAAATATGTTTGGGATGTTGGAGTCTAACAGAAGTCACTTGTGGAGTTCCTGTTCAACAATGAAAAACAAAGTCATGTCTAGAATTGCATGAAGACCAATGTGAGGGAGATGTGCGATAGAACATTAGACAGTGGAAAAATACAAGTACGATGAATATCTTAGCAGCTCCATCGATAGTTATTTGACAAGTGCTGAGTTAAGCAAAATAATATTTTACCCAACAAAGTGACGACTATCCAGTGACTCCATGTTGGTGGAATTATAGTCAAACCTTGCTACGCAAATGATATTGCAATCATTAAACTGTATAGAATATGAATGATAGTGTAGTTCTGAAGGCATCGGGTCCATAAAATGGAATATCATCGAGATGTGGGATAAAGATTCCCGTGCATATACAAGTTCACATTTTATATTGGAAATCTATGTAATGACAACAACAAACATGTATTGAGGTGTTGGGAGTATGCAGTTACATTAGTAAAGACCAAAGGGAGGTTAATGACAATGCTCATGATGACAATTGCTTCAAGGGTGACTTCAACAGTGAAACAATGTTGGAATCCCACAGACGAAAGAAGCCAATCTGAACATGATAAAAGAAACAACACATATTGGCGAGACAAATAATGGAAAACCCTTGTCAAAACTGCAACATCCATATGTATTTCTAAGATGTGCACATGCATTAGCAATATAAAACAACAAAGCCGAGGTAATAAAGGTCAAAGCCTTCCACGTATAACCAAAGAGTTTCAATATTAATTTTAAAGTAAATAACTCATTTGGAGAAGCCGCCAATAGCCGCCAATGTTTTAAATAAAGGGAGATAATATAATCATAATTTGATTATTAGTAATGAGAAGTCATGACTTGACTTAGAAAGACATATCAGGAAAGACCTCGTTGATTCAGCTAATAGGCAAAGTATGAAATGGATACGAGGAGATCCCAATCATCCAATCCATCTATCATTAATTTAAGATAAAAAAAGAAAAAGAAAAAGTAATTGACGTGGACGGTGGCCCACTCTCAATACCCAGTCAAGGCAATATTCTGATAGGAATGAAATATTTGAATAACGCATACCCTAATAAAGTCATGCATATATATATATATATAAAAGTTTTGGATAAGCATCAAATTATATGAGCATTTGGTTCCATACCAAGTAAAGCGGCTTTGTTGGCATTATCTACACAAATAAGCAATAACAAGAATTTAAACATCCTTGAGAAGGAGGTTATATATGTTATTACGAAAGGATAAAAATGGAGCATCAAAATGTGCTTTTGTTCTTTCCCTTGATTCCCAATGATGATTCTTTGCAAAGAATAGAAAGAATTCTGTAATTGAATATGATGCAAAATTGTTCAACAATTGTTATTACATTTGCAGCAATCCTAGAACGCGGTATAGAATGTGGATGAGGTTCTTAAGTAGAGGTATCAAGTACAAACCTGATATTAGGAAGAGGGAGATTGAGATTAAGAGGGAGCTGAACATTTGACATTTCATCAGCTGCAACTTTGAAAGAGAGGGAGCAAATAGAGGATATGGTTTCGTCAAATTTCAGTGATGTCGATCATATTGATTCAGAGGGAGTAAACCATGTTGTGATGGAATCTTCAATGATCAATAAATTGTAACAGTCAAGTGGACTGTGATTCATGCAATTATGTGATTTTAATGGCACAATCATACTCAATCAAGATATTGGCGTATTGTGGATGAGTTTGTGTTTGCTTATACTATTAAGCTAAATTGAATGTTTGAACCTTTATGTGCAGATAAGTATTCTTATTTTTGACATTTATCTCTCTCTTATTTGTAATTTCTATACATACTATTAAGGTTATTTGCCTTGATCTTTTCTTTTATGTTTGAGGATGTTCTTACAAGAAAAGAAAGTTGGTACTTTACACATGCTACTAGATATTGTGCAAACTCAACCTAATGATAATAACTCCAAAGACCCCGATGATCAAGATGGATGAAATAGGGCTCTCATCCTTGATGATTGAGTTTATGAGATTCTTCTACATTAAGATGAGTATGACACTTCTTCGAAGGCAATGTGGGAGCTTAGAAGATTGATACTCAGAGGGAGTCTAGAAATACATATAGGTGACTACATGATGTTGATGGGCCTACTCCTACATATAGCATGAGGAAATGATGACTTATCACCAGAAAATTGATATCAAATTTAGAGTGAGTTCGACAGGAATCCTTGGGTGAAGTGAGTTTCTGAGGAAGTAACTAGAGGACCTGACTTCTTAGGATCGATGTTTAGAGGGAGAAATTTTGAGATGCAACCCTTTGTGGATGATATATTCTCTATGAGGAGAAGTTCTAAGAGAAATTCTTTGTAATGTGCTCTTCTCTATGAGAGAGAAGTATGAGGTGAAAACCCTTTGTTCCACCCTCTAGTAGCAGCTATGGTGAGTCCACCCTCTGAGTTGGTTCATGGTGGATATCATGTGAGTTGCTACATGATGTTGTAATTATGTCATGAAAGATGATAGTCTTTTGTTGATGTATATATTTAGAGGGGATTTATTCAAAGGTGACGATCTTATCAATAACTGGACCTGTCATCATAACAGACTACATTAAGTTGTTGTCTCGGTGTGCTGGAAGTTATGATAACGAACATAATGTAACTATTGTAAGGTGACGATCTTATCAATAGTAGCCCTATCACCTAACACCATAATGTGTTGGAGCAAGTGTTATCTTGGTTCTTTGGGCCAGATTTTTCCAGACACTTGATAACCAACTTATCATGGTTTTTTGGGCCGGATTTTGCAAGACACCATGAAAGTTATCATGATTCTTTGGGCCGGATTTTGCTAGGCACCATGAAAGTTGTTATGGTTCTTCCGGCCGGATTTTGCCAGGCACCATGAAAGTTGTTATGGTTCTTTTGGCCAGATCTTGTCGGACACCATAACTTAAATTTTATTATAGACCTCACTAAGGGTGTTGTTTAAACTTATATTAATGTTATAGAAATTTCTTAATTTTCCTCTTTGCTAAAAGAAGTGTTGATAAATTTAGCCTTATTGTGAATCGTAGCAAGTTCCTTATATAATATATGTGTGTTGATGGATTGATGTTGATATCCTTAAATATGTCCTTCTAGGAATATCATACCGAGATGATATCTTTTCGTATAATCCTTCCTAACTAAGAGGGAGTGTTATGTTTGTAGTTATAGTCAGATTGATATGATCATGAGTTTCATTATTGATGATAAATCATCATTTCATAAATATTATTTTATATATTATAATATGTAATATATAATATATATTACATATACATATACATATACATATACATATACATATATACAATAATGTTTATATTACACATATGGTTATTTATATTATTAATATACTAACTAATGATGTTTAAACCTTGGAGACATGTCTTTTCAAAAGACATGTCTCCTCTCATACTTATGTGAGATCCAAATCTGCATTTGGAACATATCTATAACAATGGTAATATAATTACATTTGTAGACACGATCCATGTTACTCAACATTTAGAATGATCTTGAAAATTTGGATTTGCTGAAAGCTTGATACAACTCTGATTGTCGCAATGAATCACAGTGGGCTTCAAAGGCCTTTTGACAAAATCAACTAGCAACTTCTGTAACCATATAGCTTCTCTAGCTCCCAAAGAGGAGGCAATGTATTCCGCTTCTGTAGAACTTAATGCAACTGAGGATTGTTTTTTGCTAAACCAAGAAACCATTCCAGATCCAAGACTGAAGCAACATCTAGAAGTACTCTTATGCTCAGTAGAGCTGCCTACCCAATCAGAATCTGAATATCAATGAAGATTGATGTCTACTTGATCATATTAATTCCCATGTCAATAGTGCCTTTTAAGTATCTCAAGATGTATTTAGCTGCATGTAGATCTATCTTCTTTGGTGCACACATAAACTAGCTTAAGGTGTTAGTAGCATAACATATGTCAGGACGTGTATTCACTAAATACATTAAAGATCCAATAATCTGCCTGTAGTAAGTGGAATCCATAGAATTAGATTTGATCATATCATCCTTCAGTTTGTGTAGATTGACTTCCATAGGAGTAGTAGCTGGTTTACATTCCATCATTCCAAATTTTGTCAAAATATTGACAATATATTTTCCTTGGTTTAGAAAAATGCAATTACCTTTTTGCCAGACTTCCAGTCCTAGGAAGTAGTGAAGAAGACCTAGATCTTTCTTATCAAACTCTACTGTTAGTTCTTGTCTGCATTTCTTTATGAGGTGTTCTTCACCTGTTATCAACAAATCATCAACATATAATACAAGAATAATCATATCATCACCATCGAAGTTAGGATCAGCTTCACTTTTAGAGTATCCTAACTTTGTTAGATAGTTGTCTATTCTTTCATACCACGCTCTGAGAGCTTGTTTGAAACCATATAGTTCTTTCTTTAACTTACGTGTGATTTTTGTCATGAGTGTAGAACCCTTTTGGTTGCTCAATATAAACTTCTTCAATTTTACCATTTAGAAATGTTGTTTTAACATCCATTTGATGAACTTTCCATCCTTTGGATGTTGTGATAGCCAAGATAGTTCTAACTGAAGTGTATTTGGCAATTGGAGCAAATGTTTCTTCATAATCAATACCTTCTTTCTAAGAGAAACCTCATGCTACAAATTTGGCTTTGTACTTTTCAATGCTGCTGTGGAGTGCATGCTTGATTTTGAACAACCATTTAGAAGAAACAACTAATTTGTTTTTAGGTCTATGCACAACATCCTAGACAACATTTTTTAATATAAATTATATTCTTCAATCATTGCTTCTTTCCAAAGTTGGCTTGATAAGGTTTCTTCAACATTTGAAAGTTCTATTTTTATAAGTTCAGTTAATAATGCAACATAACATGACTGGTTTCTTGTTCTTATACTTTCTCGAATTACTTCATTGGATTCAACATTGTTCTCTTCTATCATTTTCCTAGCCCAAAGTAGTCTCCTTTTATTGTTAACATATTCAAAATCTTCAGGATTTGATGTAGTGGTAGACGAGGGTTCAATATCACTCTCCCTCTCAATTTCTGCTATGCAATTTTCATCTATTTTAGAGATAGGTTCTATAGGTAAATCACTGTTTTTAGAAAGATTGAATGTGATATCTTCTTCAAATTTCACATCTCTACTAATTTCAATTGTTCTTTGACCTGGAACAAAAACCTTGTAGCCTTTGGTTGTCTCATTGTATCCAATGAGTACCCCCTTCTTTCCAGATGGTTCTAGTTTCGTTCTTTTCTCTTTAGGAATGTGAATATATTCAAGTGGCTTAGATTTGGTTTAATATTTGTAAATACTTCTTCAGGAGTGGTGTTCTCTAATATTGAGTGTGGACATCTGTTTTGAATGTAAACTGCAGTGTTAGATGCTTCAGCCTAGAAAGAAGTATGAAGGTTTTGATCATGCATCATTGCTTTGGCTGATTCAATAATTGATCTATTTTTACGTTCTGCAACTCTATCCTGTTGAGGATTATATGGTATAGAAAATTCCCTCTTAATCCCAACAAAAATGCAAAAGTCTTTAAATTTTTTAGATATGTATACACCTCCATTATCTAATCTTAGTATTTTTATTTTATTTTCTATTTGGTTTTCAACTAGAGCTTTGAATTGTTTGAATTTTGATAATATTGCAATTGATTCCTTTTGTTTTAGGAAGCAGATCCAAGTTCTTCTAGAATAGTCATCAATAAAAATCAGTGTTACCTCGCCGCAGGGGTGTGGCGGTGCGGGGGGACGTTGGGATGAGTTTCGGGTGCGGGAAAAAAATAGCCTCAATTTGGGGACGGCGAGGTTGTGGCGATGGGGGAGCGGAGGGGGGGGGCGGGGAAGTGGGGGGAGGGGGTTGCATAGTATATATATAATATATATGATTGAAAATGCTAATTATGAAATGATACTTCAATATATTATATAACATTAACATACCAAATACAGTTGAATACAATGAATAGAGAAAATTGAAATGTGATTCACAAACCATAAGTTCAAACTTGAAACTTGAAACTTCATAACCATTACTAATGACCATTTAACAAATTACCTTAGTTTAAGATGCAAGATTCAAAATTCATTGTTCAAATATGATTCTATGAATATCATATATCATAAAGATGCTCATGATGACAATGAGCCGAATAGCATTAAACAGTGAAATAATAATAATGTATCATAGCCATATCAAAGTGAGTAACCAGGAAGCATCTTGCGAGCACCCGAGAAGCACCCAGGAAGCACCCCGCGAGCACCTAGGAAGCACCCCATGAGCACCTAGGAAGCATCTGTGCACCTGAGCACCCAGGAAGCACCCAAGCACCACATCCCCCCGAGGTGCTCGATCAGTGCGGCAAGGGTGTGGTGGTAGAAAAACTCCTGGGGGGGGGGTACTTAGGTGCGTGACGCACCCACACCGTACACTAATAAAAATTATATAGAAGAGACACCCATTTAAAGAAGGTACAGACATAGGACCACAAAGGTTAGCATGGATAAGTTCAAGAATAGATTTTGATTTGTGAACACTTTTAGGAAATGATTGCTTAATATTTTTGCTTAACCTTTGATCAGATGAGTAGAATTATCTCCAATGGTGACTTCTTCTGAGGAGTATTACGAAAAACTATCAAATTTGTCTCTAAAACTTGTTATATGTCGAGATGCTCCACTGTCTATAATTCAAGTGTTTTTGTATAAGTTTAATTCACTTGAAAGAGCTAAATAAAATGCATAGTTTTCTTTTTCTTTTTTCTCTACTTTCTCTTCTTTGATTTCTGCTAGGGCTGCTTGAGGATTTCTTTCGTTTAGGGTAGAAGTGGTGTGAATGACCAATTTTGTCACATTTGAAACATTTTACTTTAAACCAATCTCGTTTCTTATATGGTTTGTCAAATTCCTTCTTATTATGTTTGAATATTCTTTTCTTGTTAAAATTTGCATGAAGAGCTTCAATGTCTCCCTCTTGATTTATACTTAGTCCTCTTGAGACTAATCTTGATTTTTCCTTTGTGCATTCATTTTTTAATAATTCAAATTTAAGAAGCTCAAGTTAGGAGCTTAGACCTTGAATAAATGTTTCCCAAGATAGAGGAAGTCCTTTTAATGCTATCATACTAAGTTCTTTGTCATCAACTCGATTTTTAATTGCTGTAAGTTGATCTTTTAATTCAGAAATTATTAGGAAATAGGATGTAATTGATTTCCTATTATTCATCTTTATGTATAGTAGATCTTGTTTTAGAGTTAACAGTCTACTAGTATTGTTGATTTCAAACATGTCTTTAATAATAGAGAACATCTCAAATGCAGTCTTAAGACTGGATATAGAAGGAAGATGTGATCTTTCACATAGTCTATAATAATCTTCATAGCTTTTTTGTTGTGTATTTTCCATGTCGTTTTATCTAGATCATTTTTAAGCATGGATTTGTTTGATTCTATGTATTCTTCTAATTCCATTTCTCTTAATATTATCATGACTCGAATTTTCCATGATGAAAAGTTTGAAGCTCCCTCAAGTCTATCCTCTAACCTTATGTGATTAACCATTTTGATTTGAGGATATAATTTAAATTTTATAAATCTGAGATTTTAGATTTAATTCTGTATAATAGAATTTCTTATCATAATGGCTCTGATACCATGTTAAATTAAGGATCTCTAATAGAATGTAAACTATTATATCAGAATAGAACAATTGCAACTTTACTTGATATCCTATACTTTAGAAGGGATGAAGCAAACCTATGACTTTGTATATTAGATATTGTAATCTTCAGATTTGGTTGCTGTCTAGTAATCTTCAGAATTTATCAGCAATGGAGTATCTGCAATGTTAGTTGAATCTACTGCAGATTGCTGGGACTTGTATTGTAGAAACCCCAGCTGGCTTCTATTGGAATCACTGAATTGTAATCTTAGTCTTTTGTATAAATGTTCCAATTTCCCCAAAGATTTTAATTATATAAAAATTGCTTCTGAAGGAAATAACATATTATTCAGAATCCTCATTGAAGTATGCAATAATCTTATTTATTTGTTTACACAAACCAAGAAAGACAATATCAAATGAACTTGCTTTCATTTACTGAACTTGGCCGGCTCTCAATTTGGACTGTCAATGTGCCAAGACCATGACAAAGTACAGGCCGTAGCTGATGCACACCACTAGCATTGCTATGATCCACGACTAGCAGAAGTTGTGCCCCGAACAACACTCAACCATCCCACAACTCCCAATGCAAGCTAAAGGCAGTCTGATCTTAATCCCGTATTGCTCCTAATTGCAGGTTACGGCCAGCTGGGTATGACATCCAAGTGTATTACAGATCGTAAGTGGTTCTAGAAAGACATAAGACCATGTGGAGAGTTCAAATTGCATTTTTTTTCGCCCAGCCCTATTTGTTAGTCCAACTACCTTCACCTCCCAACTTGGCATCTAGCTGATATCTCAAATGCAGCCCAAATAATGAAGAACGACAACCTCCAATACCTTCAATCAACTATTAAATCGATTGCCAGATTGTATACATTACAATTGATTCCTTCAGAAATAATCTTCGTAGCCATAGTGATCACAGTTGGACAAATACAACAAATCCACTATACTTCAGCAGTGGAATAAATACACTTCTTAGATACAGTGATGAACAATAGAGAAGTTAGGCAATCTTAGCTATACCTTAGTAGCTCAATTGCAAGTGCAATTCTCAGAATTTCCAACCCTTATACAATAGCAAGGGCGTACAGTTAAGAACCCAGGAAAAAGCCACAAAGACACAAAATCAAGTATATGATCAAACGTATCTTTCCTAATGAATGAACTCTTATTTATAAGCTTTTGTTGGCAAAAGTTTCCATAAAACTCCACTTCCGAAATTGTGGAAGTTTCCCAAAAGAACTCACACTAGAAACTTTCCAACTTGCTTTTTAGAAATATCACTTAAAGTCATTATATTATTATAATAATGCAACTCAATGAATAATAAATAAATAAGAGCTTGTGCAGTTATTAACCTGATTAACTGCAAGTGACGACCAACTACCAAGCCATTCATTGCGCTGCCAAAAATAGCAACTACTAAAAATAGACTTACTAAAGATAGTAAATACACAACTGAGACCTCCAAAACGCTCTGTCAGCTCACGAGGGTCACTATGATGAATTGACTTGGCCAACTGCAGGACCCTACTAAAAATGGGAACATTACATGTATGCCTTGAATTGATATTTAACCCAGTGATCTCTCTGTCATATATATATTAACACAAGTAGTGGCGTCTTCGTAGAGACACAGAGGCGTGACTAATACTAACAAAACCTAACGACCTCCATAATCATGCACTTTGTAATCGTCGACATGTATTGAAGTTACTTTAATTGGTTGCAAATACAAAGCCTTGATAACCTTCAAGATATAAAGCCGATACACATGTAATATACTTTGTGAATATTTGAAGACATATATATATATATATATATATAAACACACACACACACACATATATATAGGTGTATATATATGTATATATTTTTCATTAGTAAATGAATAGAATTCATTAAATCATAATTGTGATATCGCTATCAGGATTTAATTGTGCGATTTTTGAGTCAAACTCATTGACCCATGTTTCATGAGTAGTGATTCAACATGAATCCATCTCTCATGAGAATAAATGGAACACTTAGCACTCATTGGATCTAGGTGATGCTCACAGGGGTGAAGCACTGGGAATTCCCAAGAGGTCACCCATCCCAGTACTACTCCAGCCTGAGCGCACTTAACTACGGAGTTTCCTCCATGGTTAAACCTAAAGCTTGCAACCCCATTTGCAAAACCTTCACCAAGTGTTGTGCCTAATGAACCATTCATTAGAAAGCCCCTTAAGCTCATCAATTGATAAGTAGGAGATATTTCCATAGTAAGTCAAATTGTGATATTGCTATCAGGATTTAACTGTGTGATTTTTGAGTCAAACTCATTGACCCATGTTTCATGAGTAGTGATTCAACATGAATCCATCTCTCATGAGAATAAACGGAACACTTAGCACTCATTAGATCTAGGTGATGCTCACAGGGGTGAAGCACTGGGACTTCTCAAGAGGTCACACATCCTAGTACTACTCCAGCCTGAGCGCGCTTAACTACGGAGTTTCCTCCATGGTTAAACCCAAAGCTTGCAACCCCATTTGCAAAACCTTCACCAAGTGTTGTGCCTTATGAACCATTCATTAGAAAGCCCCTTAAGCTCATCAATTGATAAGTAGGAGATATTTCCACAGTAAGTCAAATTGTGATATTGCTATCAGGATTTAACTGTGTGATTTTTGAGTCAAACTCATTGACCCATGTTTCATGAGTAGTGATTCAACATGAATCCATCTCTCATGAGAATAAATGGAACACTTAGCACTCATTGGATTAGGTGATGCTCATAGGGGTGAAGCAGAGGGGTGATGCTAAGTGTTCCATTTATTCTCATGAGAGATGGATTCATGTTGAATCACTGCTCATGAAACATGGGTCAATGAGATTGACTCAAAAATCACACAGTTAAATCCTGATAGCAATATCACAATTTGACTTACTATGGAAATATCTCCTACTTATCAATTGATGAGCTTAAGGGGCTTTCTAATGAATGCTTCATAAGGCACAACACTTGGTGAAGGTTTTGCAAATGGGGTTGCAAGCTTTGGGTTTAACCATGGAGGAAACTCCATAGTTAAGCGTGCTCAGGCTGGAGTAGTACTGGGATGGGTGACCCTCCCGGGAAGTCCTGGTGCTCCACCCCTGTGAGCATTACCTAGATCCAATGAGTGCTAAGTGTTCCATTTATTCTCATGAGAGATGGATTCATGTTGAATCACTACTCATGAAACATGGGTCAATGAGTTTGGCTCAAAAATCACACAGTTAAATCCTGATAGCAATATCACAATTTGACTTACTGTGGAAATATTTCCGACTTATCAATTAAATCATAATTTCAAGTATGCAATATTACTTCAGCTGATGCTATACATCAACATTGAATGCTAAAATGAAAGCTATCGATGATCAAAACACCTATGCCAGAGTTACAATGCATTGTGAAGTTGATTTTAGATAAGGTAGAGGCAGATATTCACAAGTTTGATAATGAAAATATAAGGTACGAGAGCAAAGGAGAAGAAGCGGCTTTAGAAAGCGAACGAGGAGTGGCTTTAGAAAGACACTGCACAACATAAACAATAGCTAGACAACATAGAGGATATTATGAGAGCCATTGGATAGAATCCAGGAAAGTGTTGCGGTAGGTACTATGACATTGGAATCACTTGCAAGTGTATTTGAGAATTTACAGTCCAAATATCAAATGCTTATAAGATTGTTTCAAGTATTGGCACAGTCTCCTTGTGACGATCCCAACTATCAAATTCTTATAAGAGTGTTTCAAGGTTGGGAACCTCTTCAGCATCCTTTGCAAGGTTTAGAGGTAATGTCATTGTGGCAGAGGCTTCTGCAGGGAATGAGCCTCGTGATTATGGCATTTACACAGAAGCATAACTTGCTTCTTCAACTCCTTACACTCAACTCTTCACTGAAGTTATTCTTCAATGCCTTGCATATGCAATTTTATCACCTTGGAAAACTGTATTTGATCCTGCTAGCTTGGAACAATTGATTGTTCATTTTATTGTACCTAATCTGATGATAGTTCTGAAGGAATTTGTAGTCAACCCAGCTAATCAGCAACTAGATCCATTTGACTAGTTATGGCTAGTTTCTTTCTAAAAATATTTGCTATGATATGTTTTTGTAAAATTTCTTGCAAACTTTGCCCATTTTTCCTAGTCTACATTATTTTTGTGGAGGATCTTGAGGTAAGTCACTTAGTACGAGTTGAGTGAGTTTTATTTTATTATTATTTTGATTGTGGAATATGTATGCATTTGGATCAATTTTTCTGTTGTGTAGCTAATATGTAATAAGCACCTTAAAAAAGATCTCTAAATATACATGTTCAAAAGGAGATATAAAGAGATACCTTTTTAGAAGGAAAAGAAACCATTTACATACCCTTGAAGAAAATCACAAAGCTAGGGCATGGCAACAAAATCGTAGAGAAAGGGCACAACATAGCAACAAAATCGCAGAGCAAGGGCACGACATGGAAAAATCGTAGAGCAAGGGCATGACACCGAAATCGCAAAGCAAGGGCACAACGACGAAATATAGAGATCACAAGGGCATGGCAACCAAATCGTAGAGTAAGGGCACAACAACAAAATGTAGAGATATATCACAGGAAGGAAATGCACCAAACACATATGCATAATCACGAGGCTCATTCCCTTGCAGATGCAATAACCCAGTTAAATATATGTATATATCAACCCAACTAATCAACAAGTAGACCCATTTAACTAGTTATGGCTTGTTTCTTTCTAAAAATATCTGCTATGACATGTTTTTATAAAATTTCTTGCAAACTCGGCCCATTTTTGTTGGTCTGCATTATTTTTATGTAGGATCTTGAGGTAAGTCACTTAGCACAGGTTGAGTTAGTTCTATTGTTTTAAGTTAGTTCTATTGTTTTATTGTTTGGATTCCGAAATATGTATGCAACTGGATCATATATGTAATAAGCACCTTGAAAAAGATCTCTCTGAATATATAAAGAGATACATGTTTAGAAGGAAATATAAAGACATACATGTTTACAAGGAAAAGAAAAAACATTTACATACGTACCCCTTCTTGCCCTTGAAGAAAATCGTAGAGCTAGGGCATGTAGATTAGAAGGGCACGACACAACAATGAAATTGTAGAGCAAGGGCACGACACGACAATGAAATCGCAAAGCAAGGGCACGACATGACAATCAAATCACAGAGCAAGGGCATGACAACGAAATGCAAAGATCACAAGGGCACAACAACCAAATGCATCAATCACAAGGGCACCACGACAAAGTTCATAGCTCTCCACCTCTTTTGTGCACAACTCTCTCCAAAATTAAAAAAAATGGAAAATGATCGTCGTGTTTCTTTTTTTTGGTTTTATGCTCATGAGGGTGTCGCAATTACGATGCCAATGTTGATATTATGATGGCATTGGGGACAATTGCAAAAAAAAAACATGAAAATGACCACAAATTACACTGCCGTCACAAATTGCCATCACAATTTGACCCCAAATTTTGTAGTGGAATATATCAGCATTTGCGATATCATCTTTGGAAGACAATGTTTATTCCTAGTATAGTTGTATTACAACTTTGGCTCATATTGAAGGTTATTTGAATGCACATTCAATCTCTAGGTCCACAAAATTTGATAGTTAGATATTTGCATTCTCCTAGTTGTAAATATTTAAATAAATTTTTTGAGGGCATTGTTGCAATCAGAATTCAGAAATTTTTGCATTTTGTTCATTTCAATTATTATTTTCAAAAAACAAAAAAATGTAAAACAATTTTAAAATCAAAGCAAAATATCTTCATTAGTTAGTATTCTTAGATCTAAGAGCCAACAAGGTTCTTTACAGTGGTATTAAAGCTAGCAAGGCTCATTATAGTTGTATTCAAGCGGTTTCCTACCTACCTGTTCGGGTTTGGAATTTTTTTATAACGATCACAGTGTTGATATTTGAGTCATCAATATTCTTACAATTGTTTCAATCATTGAAATAATCAAGAGATTACTTAAATAGGGAAATCCGAAAAAGGTTACACCACATGAGATAATGGGTGTCATGAGGAAAGGAGTGCTTAACATGTTTGAGGAATACAAAACTCTTCCTTAATAGACTAAGATTTATCTTTCTACCATTTTATGATGCATGCACCGTACCAAGGGATAAGCTTACTTCCATCCAAAGTTATATAGTATGTCTGGTTATGCAAAGAAACAATATTATAGGATAGCTTGTGATTTATTTGCTCGAAGAGTTGGTTCATGCAGTGAAAGGCAAATGGGGTCTAGTGGTAGGAAGCTGAGAATTGAAGATAAAGTGGATATTAGTGGTGTCCAAATGTGTTTATTCAGCATGGATAACAATTTTGATTTTTATTTCAGCAGAGTTAGTATCAAGTGTAATCATGAGATAGCAGCCATTCTAGGTGTGAAAGATAGTTTTATGGAGTCCTCTTGTGCAGACTTTCAAGATTTGAATGTGAGAGATGAGTATTGTGATGTTGACGTAGGGCACAATAAGTCTGATCTTTCATATTAGGCCTTAAATTCGGAATTTCATTGGTTGGTAATAGGTCTTAGAATTAGGGTTTGGATGGACATGGAACTACCCTGGCCGCAGTTATTGAAGATGTTGTCATATCAACAACTTCTATGTTAGTAGTTGAGCCATCTAATGAGGTGTTTAGTAGTATGTCTATGGTTGTTGATGTGTGTTGATTATAAGGCGAGTGATGTAGAGATAGCGTCATGTTATAGTATAGATCAACACAGTGGTGAGGTTCACTTTATGGACAATCCTATGTTCAAGATGGATGCAACATTGTCTTATGGCAATCCGTTTTGTGAGGTTGATGCTGATCACTCACTTGACTGGAGTTGGGCAGAGTTTACATCATTTGTGGAGATAGTTAAGTCTCCTTTAGTAGAAGTTGGTGATGTTCCTTCATTCATAGATTATGATGAGGATATGGCTACATCCATTGCAGTTATAGGTGTCATTGATATAGTTGGGATGAGTGCAATCTGTTGAGGGGAGCGGAGAACTACATGTTGCACCAGGTTCCCCTATGGTTACATACATTGTAGGTGTTGGTGATGAGCTTGATGATAGTGGTAATGTTCAGTACTATGATAGTCAATGCTTGATCGAGGTGGGATATTTTAATTGGGAGTGGACCAGGAGGATTATTCATCACGATTTCTTAGAGTCACACACAAAGGATTTGATGATGCATTAGCGTGGATTGGTTCCAAGGTTGTACCATCCTCTGGGGGATGAGTATTTTCTATCCGCAGTAGATGAAATTAGCGGTTGCAAGCTGGATTACTTGTAGAGTCAGAACATCCATGAGAGCCTTGTAGACGATGGAGATGGTGCTAGTGATACTGCCACTTTCAGTTGTTCTAATCTTCGTAGTGCATATGGGTGTGCGTTCAGTTTAGATCCCTAGTGTTGATATGGTTAGTACTGAAGTTTGGTTGGGTCTTGTTGATTGGCTTCACCACTTTGGGCTTGGTGAAGTTGAATTCAGAGTTGAGCAACAAATGTTGGAGGCTGTTCTCCTTGGTAGGCTTTTGTTCAGTGTTGCAGATCCTTCTAGTGCATCGAGATTTTAGATAGGGTTCGTTGAAGAGTTTAGGGATGTGTTCATGGTGCCGAGTACTTAAGGCTTTATTTTTGACTCTCATGTGCATGATCTTTTTTAGGTGCATAGTTTAGTTGTGCATGTGTCAGATAGTGTATATGGAAACTCACTTTGTGTAGTTTGGGGAAGCAAGCTTTTCCATCTTATTGAGTTGCTTCTATTTGAGTTGTTTACTCTTGTGACATCTACAGTCAGATATGGTTCAATTTGGTAGGTTTCTATTAGTTGTACTAGTGATGATGTTACAGGGGTTGGTTAATGATCACAGGGACATTACTCAGTCTTATCTATGGGATCCGAGTAGACTAATGTGTTATTTGTTTCTGAGATTTCTTGGAGACAAGCAATTTCAGGGAGGGCAGACTGTAATGTCACCATTCTGAGCAAACATTAGAGTCAATAAATTTAGCCTATCATGGGTCCTCTTAGGCTAATACTAGTGATTGGAGGACCTTGTTGTGGAGTTATTTGTCTCACTAGATGACAATTGTGCGTGACTCTCCAAACCCTCTATATATTCTAAAGCTAGGTTATTCAGTAGGTATTGGCTCCATTTTGAGGGACTTACTATTTATAGTAAGTCAATGGATGATTCCAATGAGCTTAGATGATTTAGAGGAGTTATATGATGCTTTTAGATGTTATTTCTAACTTTTGGATTGGGTTCCAAGATTCTTGGAGGGAGTGTCTATTTTTAGAAAGTTACCCAGTTGAGATCATTGATCATATCTCATCACAACAACCACTCTTGCACAGTCAAATTTTACTTCTGATGTGGTTGGGCCATTTTCGCAAAGTCAGATGCATTATTGGTTATAATTTAGTTATTTGCACTAAGGTTGCTATTTCAATTGAAGTTGTGTAATGGGCACCTTATTGTTATAGCTTGTTGGAATCAGGATGAGAAGTTTTAAATCATGGGCAAATGAAACAAGGACCTTGTGTGTCAAAATATCATTATATCAATGAAAAGGTCATTTTTAGAGAAATGGAGGAGTTGAAATTAATAAAGTGACTTTATTATATGCCAACTTTAAATTATAACATAAAGTTGCTCTTGGAAAGAAAATTAATAAAATAAAATATTATATATCAAACTTTGTAACAAAAAAGGCACAAATGTAAGTTATCTGAGGTGTATGCTGGAAGATTAAAGCTCAATTTGCATTTGCAAATTATAAATGCATGCAATGCAAAAACAAGAATTATTCTATTGTGCAATTCATATGGTGAATTTGTTGAAGAGTTTGTGCCTAGGGTTTGAATAGTTGGAAGGTGGAAGAATTGAGAATTCCTCTATGCATTTTTGGACTTTGAATTGGTTGTTCCCTGCGAGTGAATTGTGCCAGCGATAATCTCATTCTGCGATTATCATTGTACTTATTTGGTGACCAAATTGTGAACAAGATTCAACTTCTCATATCAGATATAATTTACAAGAATGGAGACTGTGTATTCATTGCCGAATGCATAATTATGGAGCTGCGATTGAATATAGAGGCTGCCACTGCCAAAGTTTGAGGGACGACGTTATTTTCCTGTCAATGTTTTGCTGTAGAATCTTGAGGTTGGTTCTCAAGTGGCTGCAGTTGATTATTTAAGACAGCAAATATATCATTAGCAGCTGTGATATCATCTTTGGAATGCAAAGTTTATTCCTAGTATAGCTGTGTTACAACTTTGGCTTATACTAAAGGTTATTTGAATGCACATTCAATCTCTAGGTTCACAGAAAGTCATAGTTAAATATTTGCATTTAGATAGTTGCATTCTTAGAGTTTGTAATTATTTAAATAAGTTTGTTGAAGGCATTGCCGCAATTAGAATTCAGAATTTTTGCATTGTGTTCATTTCATATATTATAGCCAAAAAACCAATCAAAGGAAATATTATTACAACACAAAAAAATTGGAAAACAATTTCAATATTAAAGCAAAATATCTTCATTAGTTAGCATTGCCAAATCAAAGATCCAGCAGGGTTCTTTGCAGTGGTATCAGAGCTAGCAAGGTTCTTTATAGATTAGCACATCCCCATATAGTAGAATATGTCCCATGCAAAAGGTGAATATTAGCATGGTACGTTTGAGCTAGTGGAGGATGCCAACCTCTAGAATATACTGAGTTTTTTCAATTATCTAGCAAGATATGCAGAGTGGCACATGGCCATGGCTCACTAGGCTCAAGTGTACAGGACAGCATTTGTAATCTCCCTTTTTTCTGTATTAAGGCACACTACAGGATTCTCCACAATCCTTTAAGTAATGGAGATAAAGCAGTTTCTTAACCTCTTGCTAATTATGACTAATTGATGCTCAAATCCAAATGCATATGCAATTTATACAATATAACTCAATTTCTTATATACAAGGCAATTGCTATTCAGTAATTGTGTGAACAATCAATATAGAAATGATGTACTTGCTATTTCTGATACAACAAGAAAAATTCATGACTGAAATGAATCCTAGTAACCGCATACTAACTGCTGTGTATGTTCTCCAATTAATAATATTCAATTATATGCATGTTGTCTTTGATATATCAATTAATATATGCTCTTAATAGTGTTGCTAAGGCCGTGCCTGATATTTTGATAGCAATATGGGTTGGGATGCCATTTCTGACAATGTTTTTATATGCTTGCACCAAAAATGAATGCCGATAGGCAATGCGCTCTCGTGTAGAGAAATCCTTACAAGATTTCAAAAACTAAATTCCATTCTCCAATATAATTATAGAATAAAAGATGAGATCCCCATCTTATATCTTTTGCTAAAGATGATATGCTATGTTGTGAGGGACACACCTCTTGTCTCATTGTTAATCACACCACTTCATTAATTAATTGATTAGTTATATATTCTGATCTCATCCTTTTATACACAACCATTGTTGGCTGGTTTAATCTATCCTTAAATGGTGCCTAATTATCTTTATATTAATTGGTGTTTATTTAATATCTTCATCAATATAGATTCTGAACTTTGTTCGATCTCTTCTGGTTGACTAGCCAAACTTGATGTCCTTTGCACTCCATCTCTAGTTCTCCATTCCCATGTACTTATTGCTTTATCTCTTAATCTTCACCTTCAATAGTTATTACTTGCCTCAGTCTCTGTGTACACTCTTCTTGTGTCTTACATAGCATGGAGAATAGGTTGTGTCGATATTCTACTCCCATCGATTAAAACATATATTTGTGATAAAGAACTACTTGGACTTTTCCAAGTTGTCATCTTCTTATTAAGTATTTCTTTTGATGGATTCTATGTAGAGATATTGATTGGTAATTGATAGTTATAATTTAATTGCTACCATACTTGACTTGTCTTTAATCGTCCATTTGAATGAATGTGTTGTATCTTCCCTTCTCACTTAGTCACTTTGCATAGATATTGTCATTGTTTTTATAATTATAAGTTTCAATCTTTAATTTAAAATTATCTAATTATTTGTTTATTTAGCTATTCTTCCCTTATAGAATGGGGATATTACAACATTTGAGTTAGAGTTACAAATGGGGTAACACTAGCATGAGTTGATGACATCAATAAAATGACAAATTGAGGAAGTTACTTACACAATTTGCAATGAGATAAGTAATTATGTTGAGGAAGGCCAAGTTTGAACAAAAAGGGATGTTCCCAATTTGAGAAGTAGAGTAGAGTAGTAATTGTTCGAACAAGAAGATTGGTTGAAAGAAACTCAAGGAGCTTCCTCTAACACATTCTTGTTACAGTCTGAAATGTGAAAACATGAGCAAAATATCGGAACGAGACAAGGGAGATAGAGAATAAAGATGAATAGTGACAAAGTATGATATTCATTATAAGAAATTGACGACCACAATAAATGAAGTTACAAAGTTACACCAATGGCTAAAGAAGCTTGAGGGAAATGTACTTATTCTTTGTTCCTCTACCCTCGCAATTAATAAAGAACACTCCTCTTATTGCTTTGACTATGGAAACATAAACAAAAGTCAAGATCAAGTTAAGGATATTGAGTTTTTCTTTGTGGATAGCTTTTGAGCCCATGTTGTAAGTAATAGTACCTAACAGTTTGGAATTCATGCTTAGCTGATTTTTACTTTTGGGCTCATAGATGATAGTAACATAATAGATTTACTCAAAGTTGTAGTAATGTAATAGATTACTCTTTGGCATATCATATTTTCATCGCTTATTTGATGTGATGTGTTTACTACAATGGCTTGTGCAAAATTCTATGTAGAGGAATTGTTTTGTGCATGATAGGAATTCTTCATAGAGAGATTCAAGTAGTGACTTAAGAAGTAGAAGGACTGTTGTCGGTAAAATCTATATTATAGCCGACGGGTAGAATTGTATTTCAATGGGCGCATGACGGTTAAGTCACCCCTTTGAGAAAGTATCTATACACCATCCAGAAGGGACTTTGTAATCAACATCATTGGAGTTATTGTAATAAGCATATTGTGTATATGAATAAAGTATTTGGTCGACGTTATATCTTACTATACTACATGCATTAAGTATCCTTTTACCTTGTACGGTAAACATTTTCTGCCGTTGCGAGTCGAACCTAGGATGAAGGAAATGTTATGAAGATTCATGCTGAATTTGCTTAACAAGGATAGAAATAAGATAAAAGATAAGGATGAAATATGTACAACACAAGAAGTTTTAATTTTAACACAACAGGCGAAGTGCAGACCGAAGCTTCAGCAAATTGCCAATGGACACCAAGGGGGTGAAGGGGCATAGACAAAGGGAGTGCATTCACCTAGCAGGGCAAGGAGTGCCGAAGAATTGCTGGAAGAGACTCGACAGTGATTGAATTTGGTGGAAGAAACAAGGGAGGAGTTCCTTAACCTGTATAGGGAAGCAACTCACACGGCTCGAAGTGCTAAGGGAGCACGAACTCTTCATTCCCGATCCACCCGACGAATGGATATAGGCAGAGAATCAAAAAACTTTGCTTGAGGAAGATTTTCTTTCACCAGATAATGGGGTTGTTGGAAGCAGGGCGGTAGTTCGAAGCAGCACAGTTGTGCAGAATAAAGCGGGTGCTTAGAATAGTGGGGGTGTTCAGAACAGTGTGGGTATACAAGTACCATAGAATCAAAACAAAGTAGTGATGGTAGGGCCCAAGGAGAAATTGCCAAAGTTTAAGGGTGACAGAACGACAGATCCGATCAGACACTGCAAGATGTGTGAAATGATATGGATAGCAAACAGTGTAACAGATGAAGATAATTGGGTTCGGCAGTTTCTAGCAACCCTACGGGGTGTGACAATTGTTTGGTTTGTGGATGCCGACCCTCAAAAATTGACTACATGGGCAGATGTGAGAAAGGAGTTCATAGCAGAGTTTCGATTGCTATGAGATGGTAATGAAATAGTAGCAGAGATATACAACACTAAGAAAGGAAACAACGAAACAATCCGTGCCTATGCAAGACGGTTGAAAGAGCTAGTGGGGAAGATGGAGAGCCAATCGGTTGATGGATTGAAAAATGATGGTTTGTGGAGGGGCTATGATCAGCTCTAAAGAAGAAAATGAAGATTGTGCCTCCAGCATCGTACACAAATGTGTATAATAGGGCGATGGATCTGGAAAGCGAATAGAAAACAAGTAAGAAGAAGCACAAATCGTTGGATTTAGACGATTCATCGTCCAAAAGTAGTAGTAGTGATGAAGAATGAAGCAAGAAGGTTCGAGTGTTATAGAAGCATATGCTACGAATGATGAAAGAATTTAAAAATTTGAAAAAGAATCCGGACTCGGTGAAGGGAGAATTGTGGTGTATGGACTGTAAGGAGGAAGGCCACATAAAAGGTTCATGTCCGAAGAAACAATACTGTGATATCTGCCAGGTGGTAGGACATTCCATAAAGGAATGCCCTTTTAATATGAAGTTAAAAGGACACTAGCAAGTGTTACCGATGCAGGAAGTGTCCACCAGAAATAACACAAACAACGATGCAACCTCAAGAGGTTATCGCAGCAATAATTGATGTGGAAGGGGCAGAAATAATAATAACAAGAATAATGGAGGCCAAAGTTGGATTCAATACGATGCAAGTGGACGACCAATGATACAGTGCCATGCGTGCAACCTGATGGAACCTCATTTTGTGTCTTTGATTGAATAAAACTATTTTGGGGAAGAAAGGAAAAAAACATAAATACTTGCCTAGGGCATTTATTAAGCAGTAACTTTCATTATTAAGGATTATTATGCAACAGAGGTTATGCTGGATATAGGGCATTCATCTTATCAACAGGGTGGTGGTTCTTGATGAAGTTCATGAAGGATCTGTAGAATCTGATCTCCTTTTGACATGTATAAAGCAATACTTGATCCGACATTTAGTGGTGCATATTCATAACCAAGATCAAGACACACAAAATAGTATCTTGACTTTTCTTCCAACTTAGCGGACCCTGGAGCAGCAATGGTTGTTTTTTGAAACATATTGGGGTCTCCCTAAGGATCCATGTTCTACATAGCAGCATTGATATTGATGAAGCCTGGTCGTTCTAAGAGATAGCGTTACTGTATCAAGCTTGAAAAAAGCTCTTCCACCTTCTGTTGAATCAAAGAGCATTGGAGGTTTATTTCAATTGGAAGACCATTCTTGATGTTGTTGACAATCTACTGATGTCTCCAATTTCAGATCAAATAATATTTTTAGTTCTTATATTTTCTTTGCTAGAACGAGGTCGATTTTCCAAAACACTGATATCAATGGGATGGAAATTTGGTCTTTTTGGAAGTCTCTCGCCTGATATTGAGGATTCAATACTGTGTACAAAAAAAATATTTTTGGCAAGAAGCAACCTCAATAGAGAAAGTGGCATCCTATATTCTTTTTCATATAAGAAAGGCACTGCTTTCCTTTTACTGATTAGGGACCTGTTCGTCGATGTCACCAACCTGGCAGATGTTGCAATTGCAATGATAGGGATAGCAACTAAACAACTTGTAGGTTCTCATTGCAATCATGTCTGAATTAGATAATCCTCCGTTCCGTGGAAAAGTACCTAGTTGGCATCATGCCAAATGCTTTCTAGAAATGTGTAGTTGGATTGGCCCAATGGACAAAATTCCTGGTTGGGACTCCCTTACTGCAGAAGGTAAAGAAGCTGTTCAAAATATTGCAAAACCATACATTCAAGATTCAAGAAAGAAAGCGGAAGATTTAGTGGACAAAGTTAGCGAGAGTTCAAAGAATCCCAAAGACGGGGAAAAGAAAAGTGTACCGATAGTTGGGAAATCCAAGAAGTGCAAACTTGGTGAAAGTGAGACACCACCTCGTAAAAAGCAGACTAAAGGGTCCTCAAATAATAGATCCAAGGAAGTGGATGAAAAATTAGAAGCAATCTCTCTCAGGAAGCAGAGAGTTGGAAGGAGTTTGGAGGAGCAATCTAAAGCGTTGTGGAAAATCAAAGATGAGTTACAGAAGAATGTCACATTGGTAGAGTTGAAAGAGATGCTCATAGCTAATGACCAAGAGCCAAGTAGTTCAGAATATGTTTTGAGAGAACGCTGTGCAGATGGAATGCTGTTTGGCACCCTCAAGGAGTGCCCATTGTGTAGTGGTGGATTAGAATATTTTGGAGTTCGTTATAGATGCAGAGGTTTTCTATCAGCATGGAGCAAATGTACTTACTCGACTACTAATCCTAAACGTCAGAAAGGAAAATGGAAAATCCCAAAAGAAATAGATAATGAGTATCTTCTTTAGTGATCTAAATCACAGAGTGGAAAGAAGTTAGTATGTATCCTGCCTCCACAATCTAGTAGTGAGCACTCTGAAAATCAAGACTACTAGGGAAATCAGGTATCATGTGCCGTAAGAATTGGAAACTGATTGTGAAAACGTGTGTAAAATTTGCCAATCAAGCCAATATTCGCTAGAAACAAGCTACAGGATAGCATTATTTTTGCACTTGTAAATATTGAATGTTCACAAAGTTATACTACCAATTGTCATCAACAAGCAATAACTCGATACAGAATCATGTAATGGAATTCAAGTCTTCGCAATTTGTTGAAGAGAACTTGTCACGACATACAGGATATTCGATGATCCATATCTAATGTTATTATGTTTTGGTTGTAGGTATACAGTATTTGCAATAGGAAGAAGGATATAAACAGCGAACGCGTGTGAGAAATCTGGAGACTTATGTGAATGTGTTTCAAATGAAGCTCTTGTATGAAATGTGCAATTTGATGGCATCTTGGGAACCTTCACATTCCTATATTTGGCATCGCGTGGGAGTAATAGAGGACAAGTCGCAGGTGGCAATAACAATTGTGTGCCTTGTCGGGGCATCAAAGTTTCAAATAGTTTATTTTCACTCATAAAACATAGAACAATGCAACCTATCAGTTGTTATCAAATCAAAATCATATTTCAGTTTTTTGTTAAGTTATAATTAGGTGCTATGAAAGGATGTGTTGTTTTAGCAAGCACCCTTTCATCTTTTATAAATAGAAGGTGTAGGAAGTAACATTTTTACAATACACATAGCCTAGATTATAAAAACTCTCTACATATTTCTGAAGTATACATGTTATTAAAATTTCTTCAAAGGGAGATTGTTGAAGTTTGAACAAAGCAAGTGGAGATTGCAAATCTTTGAGCATAAACATTTATATTGTCTAAGATCGAGCTGTATTGAATAGAGTATCGACAATCTGAGTGTCTTCAATACAAGCTTTCCAACAATAAAATCAGTAAGAGTTTTATTTGTTTTAGAGTTAAAATTTATTTGATTTGTTCTTTGTGATTGTCTTATTATTTGTTTTTTTATAATTCATTATTACAATATGTGGGTCAAATTGTTCACTCCTAGTCAAATCTGATAAGTACAAATATTACACATATTATTGTTTTCTTTATTTGTATCTATTTTGTCCATTAAATGGTTAAAACATTATAGACTGATTTAAAGTAGAAAGGCGAAACAATTTGAGGCATTGTAATAACTGAATCATTTACAAATATTAGATAATCGGCATCATAAAGTTGTATAAGAGAAATATATATTTGACTCTATTACCCAATTAAAATTTAGCACTGATCATTAATCTGTTCATGATTTTGGATCCATATGTTGGCAACACTTTAACTTTTTTCCTTTAAGAATTTGATCTTATTTGTTGTAATAATTCATTTAAAAGTTTTTCCTTTCAGCAACATTCATAGTAAAAAATTGAAGAATAATAATCATTAGTCACTATCCAAAAGGTTTCCTCGAATACTTGCCACTTAAGGAATTTATTTTTTGTGTTATAATCCGCCGTTAATCATCTTGGATCTGAGTTTTTGCTATCCAAGATTTGGGTGAACAAGCCTTGGTCTAGCAGAGCCTAAAGCGTAGGGGATTTGGATTGCATCTATAAAATTCCATCAAGTTGGCCAAAATCAATTAGATACCCAGCATCGAGCAGGCAAGGCTCGTAGATTTCTAATCAATGATTTTGATAACCAATGCAACCTCTGCAGGCACTTCGCCAGAGATTGTACCACGAAGGAGACTCCACAGCTCTTATGAAGATGGTGTGGTTTGGGAGATCACAATGATTCAAAATGCTCGAAGCAGGGGGTAAATTTGCTAAGTATCGAAGCATGTGATGAGAAGGCACTAGCCATTACACGTGAGCAAGCTAAGAAGGTGAAATACCTTGATGCAAAAGAAGAAAAGGAGACGTTACAACGAGCACGAACAGAGTTGGAAAGACAAGTGAAAACAGGAAAGTTGCAAGTAAAAGACACTGTCAATACCTCGAAAAGGAACTCAGCTGAACAAAACATGAGAAGACAGGTAATGCAAACAGAAGTCCCTGTTAAATTAAATGACCTTCTCACAATGCCACAGTCACGAACAACCATTTTGAATATGACACCAATTCTGAAAGCAATGGAGGAAATAGGAAGGGGCGGTAGTGAAACGATGGCAACAAACCCAATGCTATAGGCACTCACGATAGGAAGGCATCTGACAGTAGTCGAGATGGGTATTCTGGGAACTGTATAGACAGACAGAATTGTGGATGGAGGGTTTGGCGTGAATGTGTTACCAAAAGATATATGGAAAAAATTAAGACAACCTACGCTGTGGCCATCTACATTCCAGTTGCTCATGGCAAATCAACATAGGATCAAACCATGGGAACTATTGGAAGCAACCATTTTTATTGGATTTCATAGTCATTCCACTAAAAAGAAGAGGGCATGACGCTATCCTTGGATGGGGTTGGTTGGTGCAAGCAAAAACAAAACATAACTGAAAACAAAATACCCTATCCATAGAATGCGAAGGACAAAGATTTATAATTGACCTGCACACATAGATTGTAGGTGAGGAGGCAATGGCGTCAAACTCAGAAGGTGGAGGCGAGAGTGATGATGAAGGAAAGAAGAGAATGGAATTGGAAGGAGTATTGAGATTAGTAGGGTTGAATGATGATGACCTAGACTCGGTGAATGGCCTTTTCCACTGGTAGATGGAGGATTACGAGCTCTTTCCGAGCTATAATATGTTAAGGGTCGACAAAAGTGAGAAGGGAGAGGAAAATGAATGTCCGAAGGAATACAGAGAAGTGAAAGAAGGAAAGGCAATTACGACTGAAGCTGAAGGCAACAAAAGGAAACATTCCACCATACGGTACATGGTGAATGGACCACACAGAAAGAAAAGGTTACAACGTACCACGAATTTGGTAGAAAGGTGCCGGTAGCAAGGAAAACACATTGTACGGTCTGCACAAGAAACAAAGAGCAAGGATTTAATAAAAACTTTAGGAGTACAAAGTGAAGGTTCTAAAATCAAAAATACAGTTATTGACGGCAAGGAGTGGCAGCTGACGGAATTCATGGTACCGAGTTCCGAAAAAAAATTGGGCAATATGGAAAGCCTGAGGGAGAGATTGTATAACTTTAATAAACTTGATGAGCAATGATTGTAGGTGCAATGGGCCACAGAAGTTACACAAAACAGGCAGAGGGCATGGCATGATAAACATTTAAAGTTAAATAAATTTCAATTGGGCTAGTTAGTTTTGAAGTATAATGGGTGGGATGAGATTAGGCTAGGAAAGTTCAAAGTTAAATGGGTCGGGCCATACAAGATATGCGAAGTTGACGATAATGGGGCAATCAAACTATGGACGCTAGACAGGAAGGAAGCAGTGGATGTAGTGAACGGGTTGAAGTTGAAAATTTACCATGAAAGAAATAACCCACCTCACATCTAAACAATTTGGAAAATATAAAAATAAAAGATAAATAATGTATATATGTAAGATAAGTAAAAGTAGATGAAATAAAAAGTTGAGTATAATTTCTGAGTACGAGAGTGGAAATAATAAAGTAATAAAGAACTGGATTAATAAAATAAAGGAGAATAAAAGGACTGTACGGCCTTGGAGATCTTTACATTAGCATAGAAAAGGGGCAGAGTGAGAACTGTATAGCCCATGTAGCATAAAAAAGCAAGCGTATGGCATGTATGAGGGACAAAGCCACCGTACGAACGTGTAAAGAGAATGCTTAACCGTACAGCCATACGACAATAAGGGAAGGGGAAATTAGACACTATATGACTGGTTAACAATACATAAAAGAAGTGTACAGTCCATACAGAAGACATAAATAGGGAAGGCTTTGAAAAGAAAACACTATGCAGCCACATGTGGAGGAGAATAAAAGGGGGTATGGTCACAACAAGTTGAAACTGTATGGCCATTAGGGAAGGAACAATTCATCATACGACTCGAGGGAAGAACTAGGTAGGCAATGCAATAACCGTACGGCCGTATGGAAGAAGGAATGTGAAACATCGTACGATGTATGACCCATACGGAAGAGAAAAGGAGGACACTTAAATGAGAAGGTGGGAGCACTGACGTATGGCCCATATGAAAGAACACAGAGAGACATTGTAAGGGCCTTACCACATTTTGAAGGACCATATAACATTTTCAATGACGGCAGGTTGAAGGACCGTATGATATGATTGAATGCTGGTAAAGGGCCATACAATCACACAAAGAAAGAAACTAACCATATAGTAGCAGGAAAAGGCCAACTGTGACAAGCCAATATAAAAGACAATCACAGAGCATTACAAGTCATTATTTACCGTACGACATTTTTTTTTCAAGGAGGACGTGAAAGCCGTACTATTCAGGAAGTAGGAGCCGTAAAAAAATAAACGATAAATCAAAATAGTTGAGAATGGAAAACATATGATACCGAAGGGAAGGGAAAGACAAACAGATAGTAAAACATAAGAGGTTGGCTGAAAGAATATGAAATCAGAAGAAAATCACAAAAAAGGTGTGTTCTATGGACTTTTATGGGTATGTGCAGGATTATGGTCAACCAAATTATGGCCTTAAGTGGCAGTGAAAAACCAGCAAATCAGGATTATGTCAACTTGACACATAATTTTAAAGTGGTTCTAGAATTTATATCAAAAAGTTGTAAGAAAATAATCTGTGGGAAATTGAATGTAGTTTTTAAACTACTAGGCCTTATCTGGAGAAGAAAAATTTGATTGCTCAAAAGTTTGGATTTTAATGCAGTACTACGAAAATAAAAAGTAGGTGTATGTTTGACGACCTTAATCAAAATCAAATGATAATATTTTTAAATATAATTATAGATATAAAAAGTAGACTCATGCTTGGATGTGATGCATATTTTTGGGTATTTTTATTCCAAATAAATAATTAAATATGAATTTTTTACTAGAACTTTTTTGGAAAAAAAAACTCCTGTGTCTGACCACCTTAACTAATGGAAAACTTTACCAAATTAATTAATTATTTTTTTCTTATACTAGGTGAAGCATAGAATGTGACGCAACTTTTGGATTTAAAAAATGTTATACCGTTTGAAAGTCATGGCTATTTTTCAATCAATATGTCAATCAGCACATTAAAATCATCTTCATTGAAAATTAACTAATAAATACTTATCGAACTCAGAATTTGACAGCAATTATATTGATGGAATCTCGAGTGTTATAAAAAAACCTTTTTCGTTTTATTCAATTTCGATGAAAATAACATTGTCAGATGGCTACCCGAAGTCTGAGTGTCAGTGAAACTCTTCTCAGACACGTTTTTTGGGTTGACTAAATAGGCTCGGTAAATACCGAGTCTAATCGGATACCCGAAATCAAATCGGATATCCAATCTGAAATCGGATACCCGATATGAAATTGGGTATCCGATCACTGCGTAATTTTTCAATTGAAATTTTGGAGGGAAATTTTAGAGGAAAGATTTTCCAATTGCAATTTTGTAGGAAGGGAAATTTGAGAGGAAAGAAATTTTGCAATTGCAATTTTGGAGAGAAATTTGAGAGGGAAACTTTAGAGGGTTTTAGAGGGAAATTTATTTGGGGGAAGTGTGGACACTGATATTATTATTACATATGATTATGATTATTATTATATATGACTATAATTATTATTATATATAGTAATATGTATGATTATTATTATTATATATAATATAGTTATAAATATAATAATAATTATTATAACTAAATATAATATAGTAATATATATGATAAATATTATTATTATTAAATATATATAGTAATATTATATGACTATTATTATATATAATAATATATATGGTTATTATTATTAAATCTATAATCTAGTAACATATATGATTATTATTGTTATATAATCTAATAATATATTATTATTATATTAAAATATACAGTATTATATTATTATTAAATATAATATAGTCATAAAATGCAACTTTCGACGCATTTCATGACAACATTTCTCCCTAGGGCCCCTAGTGCCCTTTTTGACGCATTCCCAATGGCTTCCTAGGGCCCTAGAGCCCCTAGGGACATACATTGTTATGAAATGCATCGAATCTATGACCCCTCTCGACGCATTATAACCAACCAAATTCATCCCTAGGGATCCTACGGCCCCTAGGGACATACATTGTCATGAAATGTGTCGATAGGGGTCATAGGTTAACCTATGACCCCTCTAGATGCATTGGAACCAACCAAATGCGTCCTTAGGGGCCCTAGGGACATAGGTTGTCATGAAATGCGTCAAGAGGGGTCATAGTTTAACTTATGACCCCTCTCAATGCATTGAAACCAACCACATGCGTCCCTGGGGTCCTAGGGCCCCTAGGGACATACGTTGTCATGAAATGCATCGAGAGGGCTCAAAGGTTAACCTATGAGCCCTCTTGAAGCATTAGAACCAACCACATGCATCCTTAGGGGTCTTAGGGCCCCTAGGGACATACTTTGTCATGAAATGCATTGAGAGGGGTCATAGATTAGAGGGGTCATAAGTTAATCTATGACCCCTCTCGATGCATTGGAGCCAACCACATGCATCCCTAGGGCTCCTACGACCCCTAGGGACTTAGGTTGTCATGAAATGCATTGGTAGGGGTCATAGGTCGACGCATTGGAACCAACCACATGCATCACTGGAGGTCCTAGGGCCTCTAGGGACATAAGTTGTCATGAATTGCGTTGAGAGGGGTCATAGGTTAATTTATGATGCCTCTCGACGCGTTAGAACCAAGCACATGCATCCCTAGGGGGCCTTAGGACCCCTAGGGACATACGTTGTCATGAAATGTGTCGAGAGGGGTCATAGGTTAACCTATGACCTCTGTCGATGCATTATAACCAACCAAATGCATCCCTAGGGGTCCTAGGGCTCCTATGGATCCTAGGGCCCCTATGGACATATATTGTCATGAAATGTGTTGTTAGCCTATGACCCCTCTCAATGCATTTCATGACAACCTATCCTAAGGGGTCCTAGTCTATGACCCCTCTTGATGCATTGGAACCAACCAAATGCATCCCTAGGGGCCCTAGGACCCCTAGGGACATAGGTTGTCATGAAATGCATTGACCTATGACCCCTCTTGACGCATTAGAACCAACCAAATGCGTCCCAAAGCCCCTAGGGACATACATTGTCATGAAATGCATCGATCGACGCATTGAAACCAACCAAATGCATCCCTAGGGGTCCTAGGGCCCCTAGGGACATAGGTTGTCATGAATTGCATTGAGAGGGGTCATAGGTTAACCTATGATACCTCTCGACATATTAGAACCAACCATATGCGTCTCTAGGGGTCACCCCTAGGGACAAACATTGTCATGAAATGCATTGATAGGTGTCATAGGTTAACCTATAACGCCTCTCGACACATTAAAACCAACCACATGCATCCCTAGCAGTCCTAGAGCCCCTAGGGACATAGGTTGTCATGAAATGTGTCGAGAGTCTATCACCCTTCTTGATGCATTAGAACCAACCAAATGTGTCCCTATGGGTCCTAGGGCCCCTAGGGACATACATTGTCATGAAATGCATCAATAGGGGTCATAGGTTAACCTATGATACCTCTCGACGCATTAGAACCAACCCCATGCGTCCCTAGGGGTCCTAGGCCCCCTAGGGACATAGGTTGTCATGAAATGCGTCGTTAATCTATGACCCCTCTTGACTCATTATAACCAACCAAATGCGTCCCTAGGGGTCCTAGGGCCCTTAGAGACATACATTGTCATGAAATGCGTCGATAGGGGTCATAGGTTAACCTATGACCCCTCTCGACGCACTATAACCAACCAAATGCGTGGCCCCTAGGGACATAGGTTGTCATGAAATGCGTCGATAGGTGTCATAGGTTAACCTATGATGCCTCTCAACGCATTAGAACCAACCACATGCATCCCTAGGGGTCACATGCATCCCTAGGGGTCCAAGGGCCCTTAGGGACATAGGTTGTCATGAAATGTGTCGAGAGGGGTCATAGGTTAACCTATAACACCTCTCAACGCATTAGAACCAACCACATGTGTCCCTAGGGGTCTTAGGGCCCCTAAGGACATAGGTTGTCATGAAATGCATCTAGAGGGATCATATGTTAACTTATGACCCCTCTGGACGCATTAGAATCAACCAAATGTGTCCCTAGGGGTCCTAGGGCACTTAGGGACATACATTGTCATGAAATACATCAATAGACCTATGACCCCTATCAATGCATTTCATGGTAACGTATGTCCCTAGGGGACCTAGGACCCCTAAGGACGGATTTGGTAAATGACCCCTATTGACGCATTTCATGGTAACATATGTCCCTAGGGGCCCTAGGACCCCTAGGGATGCATTTGGTTGGTTTTAATGCATCGAGATGGGTCATAGGTTAAGCTATGACCCCTCTTGAAGTGTTAGAACCAACCACATGCGCCCTAGGGGCCCCTAGGGACATAGGTTTGAATGAGAACACAACATAATGTACCGTAGATGTCTCAAGGCCAAATGAAATAGCTGAGAGCGTGGCATCATCAACCTATCTCAGCTCCTCAGTCATCAACTAAACATGAATGAAGATCACCTACATGTATAAGTTAGTATGGCTTAAAAATTAAAATTACTCTATTATAAAAATTAACTTTAAATTGCATATGTCCTAACAAAAAAATGTATACACGTACTGACACAGAAGGAGCCCATGCCTCTGCATGCCCCTTCTCTATTGCATTAGGGTCTATAGCCTTTGTACGAGGCTGGTGTATCCTTGTCTAATACAAACTAATACTCAAGAAGATCACCTATGGGACCTAGACAAATATTCTTCAATGTAATGCAAGTATGAGGCACACAAACGTGTAATGAGCTAGCCAATGATGAACTCGCGCCAGCATCATCAACACAGGGAGGCAGGACTGACCTAGCCTGAGATATCAATAGACTACTCAGTCTATGGATAGCTCTAATGGTCTGAGAGCTAGCCTCTGCGATAATATCAGGATGCTGCACTCGAGGAGGGGGGGAGACATTAGTAGGGGGGACAAAAGTGCCAACTTTATTCCAATGGGAAGAGGGTCTATCTCGAGGAGCTCCTAGTCCTACACCCATGTTGGGCTTCATGCTCCAATAGTTTACTTTGAGTTTCAATACAAATTCTGCATACAATTTTCTAAGGAAATAAAATGGCACCTCTAAATTTCTATGTATAGGGATGTCAAAAACCATCCACCAACGATCCCAAAGGTTCGCACGTAGGGTGTCATTTGTGCACCATTTAATTGATAGTTTGAGCTTTTCGCGGTCAACTGGTAAACTGGTTTTTGGATTCGCAAAAAGGGCAACCAAATCATCTTTACTTATATTGAGGGTTGTTGTTGGAAATATTCAAGATATGACAAGTTACTGAGAGGGGAGGGGTGAATCAGTAACTTTAAAAATTCTTCCTTTTAAATTTACCACAAATGAATCTATGCTATTGCATGCATTAATACTGAAATATAAAACATTCATCACACAAAAGAACACAATGTTATGGTGACCCAGAAACCTTCCAAATAGAAAGTAAAACTAGGGTGGGGATGATACCCACAAAACTTCAATACTGCAGCATAAAGTTGGCCTGTTAAGGCTTACATTGACCACTTCTGGTGGTCTGCCCTATTAGGAGCATAAAGGGCTGCTAGGTCCACCTTGTTAGAGGATTTACAAACATACAATGAAGTATGCACTCAGTTAAGAGATTTGTAAAAAGACTGTTAAGTCTACCTTGTTAGAGGATTTAGAAACTGATTCACCTGTTAAGATGAAACAGTGGATCTACTTACAACTAATTGCTGATAAGATCCTTTATGCACTGATCACCTTATGTGATGGATATAACTTTTCTGCCTCTATATTGACCTTGCTGTATTCCTTGAACTGTTGCTGATAATCCTTCGCATGTATTTCTAAAAAATACTTCACATTACTTCTATATTGCTTCATACATATGATATCTTGCAATACACTTTACATATATACCTTTCAAATTTACAAAATTGCAAGGTCGGCCAAAACACAAGTGAACTACACATTACAAAGTTGGCCCAATAGTAAATAACTCGGGTTCACTGAACTGACTCGATGACCTTTTGATACACGACGTCCACTACATTACTCAGCATCGTCATGCACTCAGTAGAAGTGAAGGCTCAGTCTATACTAATCACTTGGAGTAGTTCTGAACTCGGTGACCACTGGTGACTCGGTAGATGTAGTGTCACTCGGTAGATATTGCACACTGAGTTTTACCTTGCTTCACTCGGTAAACACTACACATCCATTGCTTGGTAGAAGCTGACTTCATGTCATGTAAATTGATAACTCAGTAGATACTGTGAAGTTCGGTAACCATTATTTGTTTGGTGAACACTATAAGCTCGGTAAACATAGTTGAACTGCACATTCACTCGGTAGCTTCAGGAATGCTCGATGTGAACTGCTTAATTGCTAAGCTTACAAGGTAACCACTAAATGCTCGGTATAAATTGTAGATTGAGTGATGAGCTTGGTAAGCATGCAGAATCGAATAAGTGTTGTCACTAATGACAAATACAACATAATGCCAACAATCTCCCCCTTTGGCATTAGTGACAAAAACACTTATGAGCCAAAACATATGTTCACTGACATTCAGATTTTGATTTTTCAAAATTGATCTTTGTAAAGCTGTTGTTTATACATATCTTACATATCTCCTCCATACATATGGCATAATATATACAAGTCTCCTTTACTCGCCGTGATCTCTTTCCTTGTTCATCTCATACTCCCCCTTTTTGGAAACAATGCTAAAGAGTATATACAATAAATTCAAATAGAGACACCAAAATGTGAGAGAAACTCGGAGTGTACCTTAAGAATAAGAGCCAATGTCTTATCCCAATTATCTTGCAAAATTTTGTAGTTGGAGAGTGCCACTTGAACTTCTGCAGAAAGTTCAATCATATGATCGGCTATTGAAAAATTATCGTCTTGGACCAATGTTTTTGAATAAGCAATATGTTTCTGCATTTGGCCCATAACTGGAAGGATCATATTCTGAATGTGAATCAGTGTAGACTTGATCCTGGCTTCCTCTCTGAGTAGCTCTGCCTGCATTTCTGACAAAAATTTCATCTTCATGTGATTTGATGAGCTTGAACTAGGGTCAAGCTGTAACTTTTGAGCACTAGCCTTCATGTCCACATCAATCTTATTTAATTTTTCTTTAATATCCTTGGTATACTCGGTAACATCACAAAGCTTGCCAAAGAGTAATGTTACATTTGTAAGGGATTGTTCAAGGTTGCTCAAAATTGTGTATAATTCTACCTGCTTTATTGCAATGTGCTCAAGCACCTTATTGTCAAATTTCTTCTCTGCCTTTTCAATGAGCTTCTCTTGGCTAGAAGTGTCTTCATTGAACTTATTTACAACTTCTTCTAATTGTAACAAAATGTGTTGAGATGGATCAACATCAACACCTATAGCTTCAATAATTATGTTTTTGGCATTCTCAATTATTGTGAATTCTCTGTCCCTCTCTTCTCTTAGCTACTTTTGTCTTGCCTTTTGCTCTAAAAGCTGACTGACCAATCTCATTTCATTGGTTGAGGCAGTGTCCAAATCTGTCTTAGGGATAATAATTTCTTTATCCAAGTCTATATCTTCATCAATTGCCTTACCAGTAAGCAGAAGTTTTAGAGAAGTCTTTGGTTTTACTTTCGTGCTTACTTCCTTAGATTGAGAAACAGAAACAATAGTTGATGTAATTGGACTAGCAGAAAAAACTTGAATTGGTCCAACTAGAGGAAAACTGAGAGAAGTACCAACTGTATCCAAAATTGATGTGCTTCCCAAAAATGATGTATCAATAGGTAATGTACAAGCTGGAATGTTTACAATTGAAGGACTAACTGGAACAAAAATTGGTGCAGTTAGAGCTGTGGAATACAAAATTGTAGAATGAACTAGTAGACTTACTGTACATGGTGCAGAAGAAGTTGATACAATTGTGGAACTGACAGCTATGCTCATTGCTGTGATGGATTGCTCGGGTGCTGATGAAGAGGGCTGCAGCTCGGTAGATGAAGTAACTGATACTTCCATTGAAGATACCTGGAGCTTTGAGGTGGCAGGAGCAGATGATATTTCTAATGTAGTTGCAATCAATCTTGCTGAAGCTGAGTCCAACCTTGATGATATTGCTGGCTTAGGTGGAGAGTGAGGAAGGGAAGCAATGACTTCTGCTACAATCTTCATTGGATCATCTTCTTCATCCATTTCCTCCTTGTCTTCCAATTCAACTTCTTCCCCTTTCTCTTCATCATCAATCCTTAGTGCCTGATAATCTTCAACATCAATAGTAGTACATGGAGTGCTATCATCTTCTTCATCATCACTATCACCATCATCATCCTTGATCTCAACTAGATCATCACTAGGCTTATACAGATGATAGATATTCTTCCACATGTTTGTTGCATCTCTTACAACATGCTCAATGTCCTTAATTAAAATCAAACATGTGTGGAATCTGATCATCATTTTACCTTCATTATCCTTCATTGCTGCCTTTACTTCTACCTCAGTAAGATTTGGCAATAGTTTCCTCAAGGATTGTTCATAGATGTCTTTGGCTATCTGTGCAACTGACTCCCACCTTGGCTGCAATCTTATTAATAATTCTTTTGAGATCTGAGGAGCAATCTGGTCTGGGGAATACTTCCATTTTTCCATTTTGGTGAGTACTAGCTCCTCAATCTGCATCTTCTCGGCATCAATTCTGGATTCAAACTTTAAAGCCTTGAAGTTGGTAATGCCAGCTCCCTCTTCCATTTGTTTTAGCCTTTCTTGGAAGGTAAGTTGGGGCTTGCTAAACATTACTTCCCCTTTACCTTTGGCTCTCCTAGTAAAAACAGTTGTGGAGGCCTTTAGAGGTTTAGTAATGATAACCCTCCCTTTCTTTTTAGCTGGCTCTGCCTCCTTTTCTGATTCTTGCTCTTCATCATCTTCTTCTTGATCCTCTTCTTCATCTTCTCCTTTTCCCTTGGTAAGCATTAAGGGACCAATGGCAGTTTTCATCTTGGCAATCTTCCTCTTGCCTTTGCTGATTGCTTGAGGTAGCTTGATTTCCAATTCAATTTTGGCTTTTGCCTGATCATATGTGCCAAAGACTGGTTGCTTGGGATCTACGGGCTCATTTACTAGTGCTTCAATGATGTCCCTGGTTTCATCAATAGTTTCATCAATATTGACCTCATAAGGGAGAGGTTTCACCCATGCAACTCGGGTTCTGACTGCCTGAATGTATACATTATCATAGTCTACCATGAAACATACATCATCTTTATAATCCTCTACAAGTTTAGGAGGAATCTTGAACCTGTTGTTCATTCTTTCTTTGAAGTTTGCAAAATAATTGTCCATTATACTGTCAAAGTTTACACCCATTTCTGCAATAAACTCATTTATTTGATACAAAATGGGAACATCCTTTCTCCATACGAAAAAACCTTTGGATGGAAAGAATTTTTGCACATAAAAGAAAAGACACGTCAACAAAGAACCAAATTTGCAGGGATTGTTCTTTGATGACCTCATGCTGTCCATATTCTTGCTTAGTTGCTTTAGTAGTAGCTCTAACAGGTCAAACTCCATGCTTTTCTTCACGACTATGAATGCTAAGTCTACTGCCTCACATGGCACACTGTTTAAACGACTGGAACTAAATTTTGTGGGCAATTACATGAATTCCCAACCTCAACTCCATATCAGTAATAGTGCTAATTTTCAAAACTCTAATGTCCCACTTGGCTAGGGTTTTCTTCTAGAGTTCATCCCAACCTAGGGTTTTGGTGGTTTTTGCTTTGGTCAGAATAGGAAGGCCAATAATCTTGTGAATCATCTTTTTGGTGATCAATACGGGCTGCTCCAACCATAATTGACCATTGTGAACACGGCTAAGAATATACCTAATCCATTTTATCTGAAAGCTTCTTGGCAGGTGTGATATGTGCGTCAACCCTTTTGTTTCTAAGTGCTTGTGCTCGGGTTTTAATGAGCCATCAACACACATTTCTTCTAAAGCACCATCCATTTCTAGGGTTCCTATCTCTTAAATTGAACACTTAAAATGGGTGCAAATATCATTAATCAGAAGTACCTTTGGTGGAATTTGTGATTGCGCACCATTAGGGTCGAGTGCCTCTGCCACTATTGGAACTATCTTGAAATTTGGTGCTTTCCACTCTACACCCTTAACCAACATCTTTGATCCCCTTTTCACCTTGCTGCAGCTGGTGCTTCCAGATGCCATTGCTGCTCGGTAAGTGATGGAAATTTTCGAACAAATTCCTTAGCTGCAAATTCGCTTTAAATCGCTTGGAATCTCTTGAGTGCACCTAGAAATCTCTTTGCTCAGAGAATATTGAAGATGTGGTGAAAAATGAAGTCGAATTCTACCCTTTTAGATGAAAATTCGCCATTAATGCTAGGTACCATACTGACGTAGTGCATGATAGACTGTCATCCACTGGCCTAACTCGGCAAGAGTATCATCTCGGCAGACGAACCAAATTCCTTTTATTCCCGACCTTGCTCGGTAAGATCTTCAACCAACTTTTCTTGGTGGAGTCTGATGCAACTCGGCGAAAGATAACCTTTCTGTGATCTTGGTGTATCTGGAATACTGATTGGATCATTTGCATTCCTTATATTTGTTGGAACTGCTTATGATTTTCTTGTAGAGTATAGCTCCACCACATTCTTAGGAATTTAGTTTGAGGGGATGGAGTCACCCACTTCTTGAGTGACCTCACTTCCATGATTTGAGCTTGTATCCTCAGTAGATTTAGGAATTCATTGCTGTCTTATTTGTTTCCTTATGTTGTCAACCCTTGCTTTCTTTTCATCTTCAACTTTGCCTATATTCATGCAATTTTTAGCTATATGACCGAGTTCAGTGCATGTATAACACCTTATACTAGTATCCTTCTTTCTTAGGTGATGCCTTGCACAATTTATGCCAGTGTGTCCATATTCTCCACAATAATGACATCTGCACTAGGTATTGTAGTCCGATCCAAATATTGCCTTTACAAGTTGTTCAGTTGGATTAAATGATTTCGATCTGCATTGAGATGCCTTGTGACCATGCCTTTTGCATTTGTGACATTTATCTTCAAATTTTGATTTCTCCTTGCATTCGTTAGCTTTGTGACCATGCTGATTGCAGTTGTAGCACTTTCCATTGAATTTTGCTTTTCCATTGCTCCAACAATTGTTTGATGTATGACCAATTTTCCCACAATGATTGCATGAGGGTTTTTGATTCCTTTTTGCACCTTGCTTGGAAGATTCACCTTGTTCTTCATTGTACCCAAGTCCTGCTTTACCTTTTTGCTTGTGAAGATTCTGCTCATTTTGCTGATTCAGTTGATTTATATCTTCTTGTGATTTCAACATTCTCTCATTGATTTGTTTTTCAGTATTTAGGTCATTCTTCAATTTTTCAACGATTTGCTTTTCACATCTTAGTTCTCTCATTATTCTTTCATTTATTTCCCTTTCATAATTTAGATCACTTCTTATTCTTTCATTCTATGCTTTAAGAATCCTGATTTCTTCATTTGCTCTAGTGATTTGATCAATGAGGTCTTCATGCTGATTGGATTAATTTTGTTCTTCATTGTTTCTTGCCTCCAAGTCTTCATTTGCCTTATTCCTTTATTCCAAAATTTCACATAGCCCGATTGATTAAATTTCTTGTTCTCTTTTGAGTTTCCTTACTTCTTCTTGCAGAGAGCCATTCTTTGCTAGGAGTTCTTTAATTGCTTCATTAGCTTCATTTGAGCTTCTTGATGGGAAAAAGTCTTCAATCTTTTCTTCAACATACTGATGGTCATCCATTTGTCTTGCAAGTTCCTTCCTTCTTTTCAGGGCTTGGGAAAGATGCTCCTTTGCTTTTTTGAGTTGAGCTATGGCCATCTCTAGATCTAACTTTTCATTTTCAATTGCCTTGTCAAGTTTGAATATCTCCATTTGTCCTTAGATCTTTGCTCAAGCTGTCAAATTTTTATCCTGAGAACCACAAAACTCTGATACCAATTGTTGGAAATATTCAAGATATGACAAGTTACTGAGAGGGGAGGGGTGAATCAGTAACTTTAAAAAGTCTTCCTTTTAAATTTACCACAAATGAATCTATGCTACTGCATGCATTAATACTGAAGGATAAAACATTCATCACACAAAAGAACACAATGTTTTGGTGACCCAGAAACCTTCCAAATGGAAAGTAAAACTGGGGTGGGGATGATACGCACAAAACTTCAATACTGTAGCATAAAGTTGGCCTATTAAGGCTTACATTGACCACTTCTGGTGATCTGCCCTATTAGGAGCACAAAGGACTACTAGGTCCACCTTGTTAGAGGATTTACAAACATACAATGAAGTATGCACTCAGTTAAGAGATTTTTTACAAAGACTGTTAAGTCTACCTTGTTAGAGGATTTAGAAATTGATTCACTTGTTAAGATGAAACAGTGGATCTATTTACAACTAATTGCTGATAAGATCCTTTATGCATTGATCACCTTATGTGATGGATATAACTTTTCTGCCTTTGTATTGACCTTGTTGTATTCCTTGAACTGCTGCTAATAATCCTTCGCATGTATTTCTCAAAAATACTTCACATTACTTCTATATTGCTTCATACATATGATATCTTGCAATACACCTTACATATATACCTTTCAAATTTACAAAACTGCAAGGTCAACCAAAACACAAGTGAACTACACATTACAAAGTCGGCCCAATAGTAAATAACTTGGGTTCACTGAATTGATTCGGTGACCTTCTGATACATGGTGTCCACTGCATTACTTGGCATCGTCATGCACTCGATAGAAGTGAAGGCTCGGTCCATATTAATCACTTGGAGTAGTTCTGAAATCGGTGACCACTGGTGACTCAGTAGATGTAGTGTCACTCAGTAGATACTGCACACTGAGTTTTACCTTGCTTCAGTCGGTTAACACTACACATCCATCGCTCGGTAGAAATTGACTTCATGTCATGTAAACTGATAACTCAGTAGATATTGTGAAGCTCGGTAACCATTATTTGTTCGGTGAACACTGTAAGTTCAGTAAACATAGTTGAATTGCACATTGACTTTGTAGCTTCAGGAATGCTCGGTGTGAATCGCTTAATTGCTAAGCTTACAAGGTAACCACTGAATGCTTGGTATAAATTGTAGACTGAGTGATGAGCTCGGTAAGCATTCAGAATCGAATAAGTGTTGTCACTAATGACAAATACAACATAATGCCGACAGGTCACAACCTCATCATAGTCCAACCCATCATCAAACATCTCATGCGTTTTGTCACACCAACAAAGAGCGGCATTTTGTTCCTTGGTAAGTGTTTCAATGTTATTCACTATGGTGTTTAACATGGATAACATAGGAGCCAATGCAGGTACATTATTAATTGTCATTCGCAAAACCCTCACTTCGATTAGATTTTCAAATATCAAATCCTTGATTGGAAGAGGGTTTTGAGGGGGTAAAGGATCATTTGGTGGACGATTTTGTGGGGGCACTGGATTGTTTGGTGGGTGGTTACGAGGAACAACATTCCTTGCTTCAGTATCATCATTTTGGTCTGCCATACCTATTAATTCGCAAAACGTAATTTATATTTAAAAAAACCTAAATTTTAACAATTTCTATAAAAAAAACCTAAATTCTAACAAATTCAACTAAAACTAACAAATTTATAATAAAATTTAATAAATTTAATACTAAAATTGATTGAAAACAAAAAAAACTTGCCTATTATCGCGTATTCGATTGGAAAACGGATATCCGAGCAAGAAAACACAATATCACTGTGAAAACACAACACGTAGGTTGTGTTTTCTTTAAAATAATAGTGACAGTTATCCAGTATCCGATATGATATCGGATATCCACTATCAAATTGGATACCCAATATAATATCGAGTATCTGATATCAAATCAGATACCCGATAAGGGTCGGGGGCCTACTTTCCAAGTTTGGTATCAGGATGGGTGGAAAAAAGTCAGAGTTGATTTTGAAATGCTTTTAGATGTTTTTAGATTCAATTTTTTTCACATCGCCACTTTTTGGCACACTATGATCCTTCATATACCCTTATGTGGGTTTGGGAGTGCTAATTTGGTCTTTGCGGTGGGGGCGTTGCCCCTTGACCCCACTGGGGGTGATGCTCCCTAGACCCCCATTCAGTTCAATGATCAGTCGTGGGAAGTGTGACCAGTTGATGAGACCTGGAGCTACTGCACACACGGAGTGTTTGTATGCCAGAGGTGGAAAGGGCACTGGAGAAGCCTTTCGAGAGGGGTGCTATGCTTTAAGGCACTCGGAGTAGGTGTTTGACGTGACACTATCTTGGTGGATACATAGAGAGCTCATGAGGAGTTGATCATCCAGTTGGAGGCAGTAGATCAACACTTGGCTCGTTGTACCCAGGCGTTGAAAGCAAAGAAGGCAACATGGGTGGCTATCAAGGTCAACTTGGCTAAGGTGACAGTATTGTGTTAGTGGAGGTTACAAATGCAACGTGTTTTGGAGACCAGTTTGGTGCAGGCACAGGACAAATGTGAAAGTGGTGTGACGGAAAAAGATCTATCCCATTATAGTTAGTCACGGTTAGTGTATTCCATTTTGTTATTTTGTCTCAGTAATTTTGTAATTGTCGTCTAGAGACAACTTTGCTTTTTGGGGGGGATGATGTTGTCGGTAAAATCTATATTATAGCCGACGGGTAGAATTGTATCCGAACGGGCGCATGACGGTTGAGTCACCCCTTCGGGAAAGTATATGTACATCATTCGAAAGGGACTTTGTAATCAACATCATTGGAGTTATTGTAATAAGAATATTGCGTATATGAATAAAGTATATGTTCTGCGTTATATCTTACTATACTACATGCGTTAAGTATCCTTTTACCCTTTACGGTAAACAAGGAGGACTTGTGGGTTGATGATTGGGGGACCAAATACTACACCAAAGAAAGATTTCATTTTTAGGCGAAGGTTTCCCAAATTGAATTGTGATGCCAAGGTGCGGATACTATCTGTCCACATTATCAAGAGGACATCTAAGGCACTAAAGAGGTATTGTGTGCCTTTGTTTCGTAGGCAACCTATATCCTATATCAAATGCTCAAATGTTAGGATATGGATTTCATTTGGCCTTTCTAGGAGATGGATAAACAGTTGTAAACTACATCATCATGGCAATATATTGCTTAATAAAGTGTACAGGAGCAAGAGCATTATTGTACAACTTAGCAGCGAGCATGCCCCAGCTCCACAATGAACATATATTCACAAGTTGTTATATCTCCATGTAATATGCTTTCAAGGAGGCAATTTTATAAATAAAAGTATTGAATAATCGACAAGGGAGTTAAAGACTTTTTGCTTGTGGATTCTTGTTGGACATTAATAAAGTAACTTTTCTTATCTCTCTATTAAACTAGATTATATTAGAGTGGGGTTGCGTTGCACCAAAAGATTGATCTGTCAATGCTCAATACAACCACTCAACATATAGTATACATGAGGCGATTAAGCCCTTGTCACGAATCCTGAGGGGAGTGCTGAACAAATTTCCAACAATCTCTCCGTCAGTGTTACCCGAGGGTTTGAGGATTTGAACTTGTGACCAAACTCTGACCACTTGTCAGATTGGGGTTGCTGTTGCACCAAAAGACCGATCTATCAATGCTTGATACAACTACTCAACTTAAGTACACAGGAGGTGGTTAAGCCCTTGTCATGGATCCCGAAAGGAGTGTTGAACAAATTTCCAACAATCTCTCCCTTAGCATTACTCGAGAGTCTGAGGATTCGAACCTATGACCAAACTCTGATACCACTTATCAGAGTAGGGTTGTTGCACCAAAAGACCAATCTATCAATGCTCGATACAACTACTCAACTTATAGTACATAGGAGGTAGTTAAGCCCTGGTAACGAATCCTGAGGGGAGCGTTGAACAAATTTCCAATAGATTACTCAAAAGAAAATAGCCTTTTGAAGGTTATAGATAAAGTTTTTGTGTTGGAAAATACATTGTCAGGTTGTGGTCTCCATGGAGTTCATGGTTCAAAATGTGAGGGTATCCATGGAGATCAAGATAGGGAACTAACAAAATTTCACTTTCCTTCATGTGGAATTGAGTAGATTAGACGAAAGGCATGTGAATTGCCGATTTCAATTCCCTTTCAATCTTCATATTTTTTATCATGTGTTTTAAGTACTAGCTTGAAGCGCTATTAGCTCCACAAATTTTTTTGAGAGAATGAGAGTAATGAATGATTATTGTTCATTTTTCATCATTCTTGTTGCCCCCATACTATCTTGAGCAAGGTTATGTTTGGAGGTCACATCAAAATTAATTTTCAGGAATCTATATTGAGTGGCATCCAATTTTGTGGTGCATGAATTGTTGTCTATTACTATAGTGAAAAGAAAAATCCCATCCTAAGCTTGCTTATAATCAGTCACACTTGAATACTTATGTGTCCTTGATGTTGTTATTTGTGTACATCAGCTGAGCTTATCATTTAAACCTTTATGCAATTTACAACCTGAGTAGAATTTTGTGTTGTATTATAGAGTCCCTTGTTCTTATTCTTGATAGAACAAAGTGAGAATGAAATCAGGAGTTGAAGGTTTGTTTGAATTGTAGAGAGAAAATGACTTGTCTATCTTTTGGATTGGCTTTATCATGGATAATTTGCGTAATTTTGTCTATTTTCCGTTGAATAGTTTTCCCATCTACATGTATTTGGAGGTTCATTGAGAATGTTAACAATAAATTCCACTGCATGTGCCAGAAGATCCTTAGTGTTAGAAGTGTTCCTCCTGTTTTCAATTTACTAAATTGCTTTGATATTGTCTTTGAAAATAGATTTGTGCAAATATTTTATGTTCGTTGTCTTGTTTTAATCCACTTAGTTGACAATTGTTGCTATAGTATTGTTCCTCCTCCCTTTTTATATCAGAGAGCTTTCAAAACAACCCCTGTTTCATTTGACAAAAATGAAAAATAGTGTTGAAGTTTGATATCTCTAATATTGTTGGTAAACAGATTTTTCACTATTAGAAGTATGATTTCGCCCAATGGAAATTTATGCGGCAAATCAGCTTCTCCAACAGTTGGATAGGTCTTTGGTATATGACCTTCCTTTGTGTTTTGAGGGGCAGCTCCCTTGTAAGATCTAATTTGGATTTTAAAATAAAGATGTACTCAGACTTACAAAGATATGAAGAAAGCTATTGAAAACAAATGCACCAAACGACTTTCAAGCCTTCCTAAATCAGCTTCTATTGCTAACAAGAACGATTAAGAACTACACTTGAAGGCTAGCATTAGCTTACTGATGATTTGATGGTTCACTTAATGTTTACACCATACCATGAAAACATTAATTACAACAAGAATCAACACCCAAATAGTTCAGATTTTGTAGAGGAGAAAACACAAAATGCATTTCCTTTTATTTCTTTGCACTAAGAACATAAGAAAATTTGCTGATTACAAGAGCAAGAATTGTACACACTTTTCAAAAATTTCTTTGCTATCAAACTTCAACATAAGTGTCCCCTTATTTCTAAGTCCAAAAAGTCCTCTATTACATGTGGTATTCATGAATTTATAATCTATCTTAGCATAACCAACTTTTCGGGTTCATAACTACTCAAAAACTGAGTTTGGACTATTCCAAAGATGGTTCATAACCAATTCTAACTTCTACAACTCTAACTTTTTAATCCTTAAACATAACTAAGAAAAAGCTAAGGCATTGACCAAAACCAAAATGAATCCTAAAGTTGACTTCTTTGTAAGATATACAAGTAAAACATTTGAGACAACCTTAGATGTTCCTACTTTAACTTTCAATCGTGATCACTGATATCTCCCACATTTGCTCTTTGATCGGAAGGTGCTATGAGTAGTTGAGTCAAATTCACCTTGTATGATCGGAATGATTTGATTATCTGTAACAAAGCTTTATTTTTGATGATGACCACACTACATTTTCAGCTTGCTTAGATCATGGCTCTTCCTAATTTCGTCCAACTCTAGGGTGTAACCTGACAAGTTTTGAATACAAGAGTCTAGTGCCACCAAGAGAGTGTTCTGCCTCATCATGATGTCTGCATCCGAACAATATTTACTACCGAGTCAGTGCTGATTTTTAATTCTATGCATTCCAAAATGGCAGATATATTTGGATCCTGAGTATATTCACTAATAGGAATCTCTTCCACAATTGTTGGTATACTCCTCGAGGTTTTTCTTTTCAATTGTTTGCAAGCGTTTAAGAACTTATCTTCTTCATCCAATTGCTGATTCATGCTATCATGCTTCCATTTGATGTTCTTCAGCCATATGTCAATTTTCTCTTGTTCTCCATTTGTATCTAATTTCAGGAATTTGACTATATCGTTGTCCATTCCTTTAATCTCTATTAAATCACCATCAATTCCTCTCCAGAATGCTTGTTGTTCCTTAAGAGTTGCCAATTCCTTTTGAATGCTTTGCTGTATGTGATTTTCCTTAATGTATATGACCTTTGCGTCATGAAATAGGCTTGAGGCATGCTCTTTCAAGTGTTTTACCCATGCCTTCACCATCTTACCGTATGTCTGACACTCTCCTATGTTTTGAATGACATCTTAATCGAACATCCTTTTGGGATCTTCGATTATTTTTGTAGAAGAACCAGGATCTAGGAATCACCAACCATTGATCGGATGCATGCAGAAAGGACTCAAACATGATGTTTGAGCTGATTCTTAGCTTTCTTGTCTCTCTTTGACTTTTCGATTAGGACAGAAACCGACACTTGGAAATTATGCTCTCTACCTTCACAAGTAGTTCGACCCAAATCCACTTGAGTTATGTTAAAATCAGCCTCATCCGCCTTGTCTATGTTCTTCTCTATGACCAGTTGTTCAATCTCAACAAATAGGTTTCCTAAGGTAGGATTCACTGCTAGTCTAGAATCTATTCTAGTTTTCTTTACCTTTGTACTTTTGTGCACTAGATCAGCCATAGCATCTAGATATGGTGCTTCCAATTGAATCACTCTTTTCTTCTTTCTCTCCAAATTTTGTTGTAGCCAAGATGCTGAGATAGTGCTAGATGAATCAATCACTGAAGGATCCTGTAGGACTATAGGTGAGAAATCCTGGTTATTTGTATTCTCTGCAACTTGCACTTCTTGAGTCCCTTCCACACTTTCAAGAGACGAAGAGCGCGTAGGAGATGCTATGGATTGAATCATTTCATCTACGAATGATGATGGTATAACATTCATCTCGGGAGTTCCATCTATCATTTTCTAGATCGGATTTAAAGCTTTCTCTTTGGGTTTTGACCTTTTCTTCCTGGTGATTGCGTTGAGCTCACATGCTGAAACTAGATCAATTCTTCTATCCAGATCTTCATCATCATCTCCACCTTGCACGCCATGTAAAGAATCGGAAGTAGTAGGCAGAGAAAATGGAATGGCTGAATTGGACATACCTTCTTGCGAGCTGTTATTTTTCTTCACATTGCTTTTTCCTGTTGGTCCAATGACCGTGGCTTCTTTGACTTCGCTTTTTAACTAGTTCTCTGTTCACTGAATCACCAAGAAGGTTTCTTTCTTGAGATCTTTCAATTTTGGTAAAGACCAATTGATATATGGTAATTCCAACAACTGTATTCGTTCAAAGAAGAAAGGATCAATTAGTTTTGATTCATCTTCCTTTATGCCTATCACATCCCACCCCTTCATATAATCAAGTATTTGCTGCATTGTAAATCTCATCCAATCTTTTTTTCTTACCTCAAGGTCATTCTCATAGTTTTCCCAATAATCTTTCATCATAGGAAAATGAAGATAGCGAAGTCCTAGTATCAGGTTGTTTTTAGCGTACCCTCTGCCATCAAATGGGAAATGACTTTGAAAAGAGTTCAAAGTTATCTTCACCATAGATCTTTCAATATTTTGGGCATTTGAGGAAGAAAAACAACTGAAGTGTCCAATAACAATTGGGAAAGGAATAGATCTTTTGTTCCTGCACTTGTTGTTTACTTGACCAATCTACTTGCAAGCCTCTGAAAGCACCAACTTGTCATCTACAAAGCGAGGTAACATAAGAGGACAATCTTGGAAACCTCCAATGCGAATGTAGGTGTGTCGAGGATATTGTATGAAGAAGCTACCATAAGTACTGATGAGATTAGCCGCTTCTAAGAAATTCAGAGTCCTATGTCCCCTGTAGTTCCCTAGCTATAAGCATAGAAAAAGCATCATTCACCTTACGGAAGTGTGTATTGCTTTGTTTTAATTGCAACTAGGGGTAGTAATTATAGATTTGTGTAGCCACATTGTATTCCCATATGGATTGAGACCAGGCCATGACTTCATACTAGCAATTGCATACATAAGGTATGAGGACATGTAGAATCCTTGATTCATATTGAATTCAGTCAACTGACGATGAATGACATCACTAATCATTTCTCCGCAATTGATAAATTCTTTTCTAGTGGTGATGGTATTGATGTACAAAAACATCCAATCCTAAAAGTCCTCAGCTATCCAATTCCAGGCAATTTTTAGCAATAACATTCAAACATTTCTTTTTATTCTGACAAAAATACCCTTGAGCACCTTGTCTAGACATTTTTGTGAATTCTTCCCTCAGTGGCAATCTGAATGAAATGGAGATAGATACCGGATCTAGCCTCACCATGACATTACCTCCTAAGGTCTTAATGTCTCTAGAATTCCGGTCATATGCCTTGATACAGTCCAAAACCAGTTCAGTAAACTGAACTACAAATGGATGTCCTCCTGCATCACCCAGCCCATTGTTCAATGTTTGTTGCCCAAAGGTGATTTACCCTCTCTGCCCATGATTTGCCAAAAATCAGCAATATCAATACATTCCATTTTTGTATTTGATATCTCAAGAAGAGTGCTTGCTAGTATTGTGGGAGGTTCTTTGCCTTGGAATTTGTATCTCATTGTATTGCTCACAAAACTCCTTGTTTTGGTGAGATGTCGGGTATGAATTCAATGTATTCTTGATTTCGTATTTTCAATCTATCGATTTCATTTCTTTGAGGCAATCATATAGCTTTGTGTTCAATATTTCATGTTGCTCATATCAAAGTGCATTCCAAGGCATTATATCAAATAGTTTGGAGCATTTTGCTTTAGCTGTTGCAATCACAAAAGATAGCACCAAGCAATGTCAAATGATGAGACTAATACCCATATGTTGTCACAAGGGCTTGATTCATTGATTTCAAAGGTAATTTAATAGACTTCGTGCTCCTTCAAATTCTGCCACTTGTGGGCATTAGAGGCACTTTGTCAAACATTGGGAAGTTTTTTGTGGTTTGAGTGCAATATCCATGTTGGATAATTGTGAGTAACAAAAATACAAATGCCTATGTGCTCTAACAAATGTCTATGCTTTGCTCCAAACTTTTCATGCTCGCTGTATGTCTTGTCATCATGGCATGCTATGAGACAACATTTAAATCGAGCAACTAGATATTTGAACCATGCTACAGTCTCCACCTTCTAGCTACGATATTGTATTTCCCACAACAAAATGCATTTGAGTGATATTAAATTTTGGCCATCAAGATCCAATGCAGGCAATTTATCTAAGAAATATCACACTCCTTTACCAATTCTGGGAAAATATTTTCTCCATCCATAAACTCTCTGGCAGATGCGCTCACATTGTGCATGCATGGCATTGCAATTTTTTTACTTTTGGGCATTCTATTAAATCGTTTCCATGCAAGCTATGGATTTTCTCAGCATTCTGTGTAATTAGAGAGAAGGAAGAGCGATTAGAAGTCTACACTGCACTCATGGAACTTTTTAGAATCTCCCCCATTCAACATGTGCAAGTCAGAGACACGCCATTTCTCTATTTCAATTAGGATTCCCCATGCTCCAACATTCGGTCCTCACTAGCAATGGTGTGAGATTTATAATCACCTTCTGAAAGCTCCTTTTAATTTCATTGTGGCCAAATGGTTCGATGGCTTTGCCTATGCCTGTACAAATAGTTTATATTTCTGAATATATTGGGCATCCATCGCACTCGATAGTTCCTTGATTAACAATTCCACATATTGTTTCTCAAGAGGAGTAAGCTGCATCATTTTTCTTTCTTTTTGGCATAGTGTTGTATAATCACAAATTTAATTTTCCTTACTAGCATCAACTTTTCTACTACCTGCAATTGAATCTCTTATACCCTGCAAATGGTTTCATGTTCTACACACTTTGGATGAATGTTAAGGATGATATTTGCAATTGATTGCTTTAGTTCTGTACATATCAAGACTGGAGAACCACCACTTATTGGAACTGTTCAGGCTATGTCTTTTGTAACAACCGGTTTTCCCGGGTCTAATTTTAATATCTATCATAAGCATAGAATACAGTTTTAACTTCGACTTCATAAGAAGGCAGTTACATCATTCAATTTCATGTGAAGAAGATTACCGTTAAAGTCAGTTAAACAAAATTTCTTAACTAAATACTTGAAATGCCTTTTTAATGAAATTACTTTAGAAATTGAATTCACATACCTCGGAAAAATTGAGACTGAAATTCATCTAAGTATGCTTTTGAAACCACCCGGGTTAGTCCACAAATATACTATAACAATTTTTCAAATCGACTGCTATCTCAAAAATCATTTGATAAATACCAATACAACTTAAATTAGGGCATCACTTATCATCTGACCAATTAGGGCATCAATTACCATCGGTTTATTTAGGGATTTTGGTACTGCTTTACCACTTAGGGTTTTTGCGACCACTGAATTCAATATAGGGCTTGCACGACAACGGATTTAATCTAGGGTTTTCACGACGACGAATTCAATTTAGGGCTTTCGCAACCACGGATTCAAGTAGGGTTTTTGATACCATGGATTCAATTAGGGCTTCGAATACCACCCTAACACTTAAGGTTCCAGCTGTCATGCAATCAATTAGGGCTTTGGATTTCTTTTCCTTCCGATTGCTTATCTATGACAATTTCTCAAGATTAGATAATTACTTATATTCAATATTCATTTATATGAAGTAAAATGATGATAACAATGAAATACCTCAATTTAATCTTACCTTCTCATAAACAAAAATGATAATACCTATTTCCGGTTAACAATTGATTTCATGACTTATTTCTGTTTGATGCATATTTGACATCTTGAGAGAGGTGAAACATTGCCAGGGGCTTTACCACCCAACCTCGGACCACAATATACATATCCCCACATGATCTCTAATGAGAAAGGCCCTCCCGACCCAGAATTGACAGAGAACATCTTACCATTCACTGAATATCATGATATATAACACGCCATACGACTTGGCAGTAGTAGATCATCATAACAAGAATATGCATGAGCTATTATTAATTCATATTAAATGATATATATTAAAATGTCATAACTGATATTACTGGTTCTTATTGTTGATGAATCTTTCCTCACACCCCCTCAACCTCATCAGGCCTCCAAGCCCATGATTTCCAAGCGCTTGTTTAATAATTATCAAAGTGGAATTGCATGAGCTAAACACATTAGATCAGTTTGTAAATTTTTAATTTACTGACATCATTCTTAATTTTTTTTTATCAGGTTCATCTACACCTCTCACCATCAATAGGTCATCAGACCGGTGTATTCTCGGTGCCTGAACCATTACATCTTATTCATAAGATTATGATTCTGCATTCTCATAATTTCATTGGTATACAAAGTTGATCATTATTACTGCTTTTACTTGTTTGAGAACAGAGCATTTCATGACTCAAACTACTAATTAATGATAGGGTTTGTTAAAATATAATCCTTATTCAAAGGTATAATTGAATTAAGTGTTGGAATATGGTAATAACCGACAATGTTTAAGATTGAATCATAAGTTTACTACTTCCTTAATTGGCTTCTATCAAAAGATCATCTTTCTAATAAACAGTTAAGTAATCAGGCTCTATTGGCATTATTCCTTTTTTTTTTTGAGCACAAGAAAAGAAACAACAAGACTCCAATCTATGCATTTTGTATCAACTCGACTCAGAATGAGGATAGAATGCAAAATGTGAGTGAAAGGAAATGAATTCGATTTTATTACACCCTTACTTGGCTCTGATTACTGTGCGCCTAGATTGGTAAATTCTTCAAATATCTACAATATTTCCATCGCTCAGAGATGTGCAGGATTGATTCACGTATGCTTAGATATTTGGTATCGTGGCTATTTAGAATGGTGTTGTAGGCGTTGATTGTTGGGGCAGAAAGGTCGATTGAATATCTCACGGTAGAATACTTTCAAGGATTTGACAAACTCAGGTTAATGAAAGACTGAACTCTGAGACTATGGCGAAAAACAAGAGTAGACGGAAATGTGGTTGCTTCCATTTGAAAACGACAAAGGCAATATAAAAGATTTTGATCGGCTTTACATCTTCTACCGTTACAAGACTCCACGTGATTTGAATTTTCCATCAATTGGAAATATGAAAACGTTGGAACAAAGGTGAAAAGGTTTTATTAATATTATTATAATTCGAAAATTTATTAAAAATCTTATAAGTACTTTTTAAAACATCATTCTATTAATTTATTAACATATAAAGATGCCAAAATATTTTAATATACAAATGCACATGTATAAACTATTATTAAAATAATACGACAAAAGATAATTTAAAATCTTTTAAGAATGCGTTTATATTTAAACTTAATTAATTAAATTTAATTAATTATTAACAGCTCATGCAGTTCTAGAGATGAGTCCTGTTACAAATCGCTTGGTCCTCTACCTGTCTGTCCAATGATGGTGATGCCCTGCCTAATTCTTTTCTGACAATGCTTCCACCCCTTCAACAAGCTCTTTGCAAGGAATTTCTCTATAATCAAATTATAAATTATAAATAATCATATTAGTTAACGTGTCGTCTTAATTCCATGAATTTGCAATTAACGAATAACTAACATGTCATCTTCACTTGAAATCATAACGACTAACTATCTTACCATTTCGCCAGATTATATCAAATTAAACTACCAACTGACTTCATGTGAACTTCAACGTCTATATTTCAAGCTAGGTCAAAAATTGGGATGTAACATCTTTCAACTTTAGCTCTCGGTAGTTATTTCAAAGTTGGAGTTTGGGTTAAAAAGTTAGGATTAGGATATGCATTTGAAATCCAAACCCTAACTTCATAACCTTAACTTTCTAAAAGGTTAAGGTTGATAGAGAGAGAAAACATAGGTTCATGGAGAGAGAAAAGAAGGATTAAGCATTGATTTGAACTCTCCAACTCTAAAGTCTGCAACCTTAACTTTCCAAAAAGTTTAGGTTGATAGAGAGTAAATTTTAGTATGTAGAGAGAGATAAGTTGGCAGAGAGAAAATGTTTTAGTTCAGGGAGAGAAAAGTTTTCACATCTCAATTTACTCTCATTCCCGAATTAACCTTCTTTTAACTTCTTGGATAAAAATATCAAGATAACAGATATATATCTGGATTTAACTAATTGTGTTTCCATTGAATTGATTTTAATGTATAAATTACCAAATTCTGTCTGTTAGATGTTGAAGCTCTTTCATGAAATTGTTCATGGCATGATTTTGTATTTTCTGATTCTCTTGCCACCATTGTCCTACCTATTTCCTGAATTCAGAATTTAAATCTTAGTTAATACAACCTTTTCCTACCATATTTGCAATTGAAAAGTTGACAGACCAGTGATCTAAGAGGAACTTACTGTAAGACACCCTGTATCTTCTCTTAGATTTTGGGACTGATTTCTTCAGAACTTAGTTTAAGTGACTATAATTGAAGTGGAAAATGGTATTATGTAGTTGGATGTTTTATAAATATAAAAATGGATCTGACTATATATATATATATATATATATATATATATATAAAACGTCCAGCCACTTGGGCACTAAATATTGGAACTGATATAATTTATTTGAAGTGAATGACTTCTGATTGAATATATCAGTAATAAACACAACTGTTGGAGTTTTTGTATTTGATTCTCTTTAATTCTTGATTTGATGCTTATTGACAGTCTGGTTCAATAATTATTTTCTGTTATCTAACCCTAAAGAGCTAATATTACTTTCTTTGCTTATCTACTCTTAATCACTTATAGTTGTCTTCACACTATCATCTATATTGATGAAGATGTTGTTCTGAATCACTATCTCTGACATGAATGCTTGCCACAGTTCTTGCCAACTAGGCGGTTGTTCTCTTATGCAGACCTATATCTCATCCGTAAGTAATCCCTGTCTCATTCAATTCACTGCCTGAAAGATGTAATGCTGATTTAATGGATTGTGCTGGCCTTTCTCCACTTGGTGCTGGATATACCAAAGTGTTGGTTTTGGATGATTCACAATTTGACGTTAATACCCTTGCTACTGGCTGTGTATATTTTTCTTATATTTCTGATTCGATGACCTTTCTTTATCTTATCTCTAGCATAGAATCAAACTGTATGCAGAGGGATAATAGATTTCAATGTAATGATGTGGGCCTGGATAGTAATCTGATTCCTTCTAGTGAGTCTCATCCGCAACTATTATTCTTTCTCATATATTGTTATCTTTCAGCAGTCTCTGCTACTATTTACTATATTTAAACTACCAGGATTGAATTTATCTATATGCAGGTTGGCTGTAGCTCTTTCTTCAATGTCCTTCCAAACAAGAAATGCTCCCTCCGATTTCCTTTTTTATATATCACTGAATCTATATATATAATTTCGTGTTCCTTGACTGTGATCTGTATACTTCAATGTTTCTTCTTTACCAGCTATGAGTGGTTACGATTGTTTGATGCCTCTATCCTCCCCCATAAATTGACTCGTGTATATTAATATCTATTCAAATGATGCGAGTAATGGTCAGATATCTTTCATATATGATGGCCCTAAGTTTAATTAACTTAATTATTATAAATAATGAGATTGACCTTATGATATGAATTTGTAATATAATCCTTTAGTATATTTACCCAATACTATTTAATAATAATGCTTCTCCATTCGGATAGTTATTATTATATTGAGATTATTAGATCAATTTATGTATTATATTACTATTATTCTCACGTTATTTGATTTTCTTATTATTATATTCATTTGTAATCTCGTATTGTATTGTCTTAATTATATTTTATTATTATTTATAATTATGTTATGAATAGAAAATTTTAAATCTTTAATTTAAACTTCTAATTAATCGTATGTTACTATTTAATTACGTACATATTGGGAATTGATTATAATTTTTTGTCTTTTTCTTTGTTGTGTATTTAATTCTATTTGAGAAAGAGGGGACATCACACTCACATTAGGTGAGATTTGTCTGGTATGTTTGATACACTTGTCATTAGTGTATATTCTAACTTCAGTGCATTGTCTTGATGTCATTTCTCTTGTTGCTTCAAGCATAGAATCTTTGTGCAAAGTCTAGTTCTACTATTTTACTGTTTAGCATCAATTCTGCTTGGTTTCTGCTGTTGTGCGACTGTATCTCTTGCTTTCTCTTTAAGAAAAGGCAATTGAGAAGCAATAAAAATCATTTTCTAAGTCAGAGGAAAATGATGAACTTTTATCAGTGCCAATTCTTATAGAAGGGAAGCTATAGTGGATGTTTTTGAAATGAAGAATCACTGCATGCATCAATCAGTTTTAATGATGTTTGTAAATATACTAATACATGCTTCCTACTGTCAACTGACATTCCCTCATAACTGCAGCACTTGCAATAAATCATATTACATTTAATTTTCTCCATATTTTGAATAATGATTAAATAACAGATTACTGGATTCTCACTGATCATACAGAATGCCTAGCCTGTGGTTTAATTTGATATATTTCTGCCTTTCCACAGGTTGGTGAACTGACAGGATTGCTCACCTCCGACTTAGGCTCTCTCAAGGATATTGTGAATGAAAATATTTCTAGAGATCGGGGGTTCAGAGCATTTTCAGAGGCAAGCTACTCTACACTCAAAAGGTTAAGCTAGATCTTGCTTGCAATGTACCTAGTATGGACCATAGTCTGAGGTCTTAATGCAAGGTGTTATGTATTTTATAAAGCTTTGAGAACCTTTATGTACAATCTTATGTCAATTATTTTGGGTGTTTGCAAATGGTTATTTATTACTTATTGTTACTTCTCTACGAGTTTTTATTGCATTACATTGTTATCTGGCTTTCTTAAGATTCTTTTCTCTGCCAAACTGATCAGACTTTCTTGTCGAGTTTTTTCTTTATATTTTGAAAATATTTTAGTGGAGGCTTAAAGTTTCTCAGCTTGTTAATAATGTCACTCTACTTCTCTGAGTATGTTTGCTAAATGGCTGTTGTTCTGGCAGTTGGTAGGAACACTGGTTATACTTTTCTGTTTATCAGCTCAGCTTGCTCCACTCTTAGGCGTGCTCATTCTTTCTGTATCTCTTCTTGTAGGTAAGATTCCTTTCACTTGTACTATTTAACTAGTACCATATGCTATAGGTTTGTCTGCTTGACAGATGTTACATTTTTTACTTACACACTTTCAGTACTAATTTTTTTGTGGTAACTAAGGTATAATCATAGAATTCAATTTTTTTGCAATGAAAGAATAAATGCATGAAGTTGTATAGCATAATAAAATAGTGAGATCAATTAAATGGACTGGCCAGTTGGCAAGGTGATTGACCACTATATGGGAGAACGTATATCTACATAAAAATATGTTCATGCAAAAGTGGAAATCCAGGTTCCGTCAGCAGTATCACATGCTATGTTTGTCATATAGAATAGAATTTCAACAACTTTCAAGAGTCTTAAATCAATTTGAGTTTTATCATCTAGTAAGCTGCTGTGTAATCTACAGAATATCTTATCTATCCAGAAAAATAGGTGTAAAAGAGTCTGATGCATCTTTAGATCAATTTGATAAATTATTGTTATTTAGTCTAGTTTCACTTTGTTGCATATATTTGCAAATGTCAATCAGAAGGTTTCAAGGTCCAAAACCCAATTGGGGTATTTATACACCTAAACATATGATGAGTATAAATATGAGATTAAAGTAACCCTGCCTTACTCTCACATTTATTTTCAATCTTGTTTCCACTGCACAGACTACTGATTCCCCATCATGGACTTAATGATTCTGCAAGACACTAGAAAGAAACATCACTCTCAATCCTAAATAGACAGTGGACACTAACAACTTAAAACACTACTTTGTTCATTTGTAGTTTAATTTCACTTGTCAATTTGCTTTAAAAGTATTTTGCGCTCTTCTTGGTTGTAACAAACGAATTTTCCTAACCAGTTTTAAACACATAAATAACAAATAACTGACTCTATATCACATAACAAGGATTTCCGTTATCTAATTATAACTAGAAAGAAGTAATTGCTTCCTATTTTATTTGCATATTATATTCGACTATTGCAATGAAATAAATATTAGAATGTATTGCTAACAGATTCAATATTTTAACTGATAACATGTTCAACTGGAAGTAAAGTAGCAAATATCTTCTTTATCAACTATTATATTCATTCTAACTGATAACATATTCAGTTGAAAGTAAAGCAACAACTAACTTCTTTATATTCATTCTACTGTTAACATATTCAGCTAAAAGTAAATTAACAATTATCTAATTATTCATCTATGAATCTACAGGTAGAAGTGCATCAGAAAATCATACAGAATAGTGGAGGAATCCTTTTTTGTCATGTTGTTCAAGCCTTGGCATTGGTGAGAGGAGAAGCATTGACTTGGGCTTAACCTCCCAATTGTGGACTATACTTATCCCCACACATTCTAACTTAATAGAACCGCGCTCCCTACCTCGAGATCGAGCTTGGGATGTTCTAAAGCCTAGCCATCCGAGCTATACGATGTTTTGAGTGTGCCATCAGTTATTCTTAAATAACTGAAGCTTATGGACAAACAAAAAGATCTCATGATTCGCACATATGCCTGAAACTACCTTGGCCAAGGATTTCAAATTGGGTTTGTGAACCCAATCTCCACCACTCGACTTGACAATAGGTTTCTTTAATCAGGACAAGCATGAGCTATTAAATTATTCATTCCATTCTGATTTCTTGATTTTATTTATAGGTTAGTTTACACCTCTTCACCACATATTGGCCTCTCTATCGGGTGAACTCCTTGGTGTCCTCATGGTTCCGACTTGATTTTACACCTCTTCACCCATATTATGGCTTCTCTGCCAGGTGAACTCCTTGGTGTCAAAGTAATCTAATTTCAAGCTTGGTAATATAAATGTTATATGTATGGCATTCATGTGGATTCGTTCAATATTCATTAGTACCTCAGTCTTCAATAGATTGCATACTTGATGTAAGCTTAAGACTGTTTGGAAAATTGGTATGATAAATGTCTCAGTCATCTATAGAAACATATTGGATTACCTCTATAATCCTTCCTAACCAGCTAAGGAGGGTTATAGATATAGAATGGGTGAGCAGAATAAAATTATAAAAAAAATGGAAGTACATATGCACAAAGTTTATATTTGGCCAAGTTCTGATAGGATTGATTCCATATCTTACTGTTTTTAAGTATTAAGCTTTGCCACTGCAAACTACACATTCGGTTATTAAGGATTACCAAACAAGAGTATGACCTACGAGTTGGTTGAAACTTGTTTTTCCTGCAAATTAGAGATTTGATTACGGCTTCTCTTTCATAGCTACAGATGTATCGGGTTGTCAGCGGATGGCTAGTGAGGTATTTGCAAGGATTTGATAGCATAAAAAAATGATATTCGGTGGTAGGGAAAGAGTATTTAGTGCAAAGAATTATCATGAAGTCTGAAACATGAAAGAGAGAGACATGTTTTATACAATTTCAACCACGGCTCTTAGAAGTTAAATCGAGACTTCTTGGCTTCCAAAAGTTTTCAAGAAGTCTGTTCGATTGCTTCAAGAATTTCAATTTGAAAAGAAAAGAATAAAAGTGGGAATTTAAATGAGAAGAAAATGAAAAGATTAAATCTTTTATATTATTATTATAAGCTCTTAAGTACATTCTCGCATGTATACTGATTAGGTGGCATCATTAGATTATTTATTTTTAATTTATTGGTGCCACTTCATTTTTATATATATAAGTTTGTATTTATGAGTTATAATAATGATTAAATAAAAGAGATTCAAAATTCTTAAAAGGTATGAATTATATTTAGTTTTGATTATTTTAAGTTGTTATTATATTGTTTTTCCTAATAGCTCATGCAATCCTTTAACGAAACCTAAGGTCAAGTCTTCATTTCCTTTCCAAGGCAGTTTAGGTCATACCTATCGATCCTGATGACTGGGCCATTTCGACCATCCCCTTTCGATGATCTCATTTAGCAATGCTTCCCCTCTCCTCAGTCTTCTTCCTGCAACCACTCAAGCAAAACATTCTCGCCAATACATTAATTCAAAAATATAATAACCTTATTAATCATCAGTTTTCAAACATCTATATTAACTAACTCATTTCACATGATCATGAAGGAATACTTCGTTCTCAGTTGGTACAACATATATAATTTAACTAACTTGCTTCACATGACTATGGAAGAAATAATCAAATGTTGCAACGTATAGAATTAACTAACTTGTTTCACATGATTAGGAAAGAAATAATCAATCGATACAATGTATATAATTAACTAACTTGTTTCACATGATCAGGAAAAGAAAATAATTCGTTAACCCAACGATCATAATCAAAATTAAAATTAGGGCAAAATTTGGGATGTAACGTACCCACCCCCTTAGATTTTTCATTGTCCTCGATGAATATAATAACAAAACTTAAGTAATACTTTATCAGTTTATACAGGAAGAAAAGAAATATTTAGACTTCAATTTCAGAGAAAAGATGGGGGTATCTTTGAAAAATGTCATGGTAATCCTCCAAAGTAGCATTTTCCTTAGTATATTGGTCCCATTGGACCTTGCATTGAGTCACTTCCCGATTTCATAAGCGTAGCTTACGCACCTTGAGTATTCTAAGTGGTCTTACCTCTACCACCCTTGGTTCTTGCACCTGCAATAATTTCCAATCAATCATATGCTCATGGTGGGTAATATACTTTTTAAGATATGACACATGGAAGACATCATGCATTCTGGCAAGGGCTGGTGGTAAAGCAATCCTCAAAGCTACTGGGTTCACAACTTCTAGCACATCAAAGGGTCCCAGATATCTTGGGACTAACTTTGCATTTTTGCCATACTTGATAGTACCCTTTTGAGGTTTTACCCTTAGTAATACTTTGTCCTCTACTAAGAATTCTCTAGGTTGTTCTTTTGGCATCAGCATAACTTTTCTGCCTGTCGTTAGCTTCCTTTAACCTTTGACGAATCTAGATCACCTATTCTTCCATCTCTTGAAGCATTTTAGGCCCAACAATGCTCCTGTCTTCTAATCGATTCCAACTCATTGGAGTTCTACATTTACGACCATACAAGGCCTCAAAGGGGGCCATTCTAATAGTGGACTGATAGGAGTTGTTATATGCAAATTCTACCAAGGGTAAGTATGTTTCCCATTGGTACTGTTGGTCCATACAATATACTCTTAGAAGGTCTTCTAATACTTGATTTACCCATTCTGTTTGACCATTTGTTTCAAGATGCTAGATTGAACTAATGTTTAATTTAGTACCCAAGGCTGTAAATAATGTTTGCTAGAATCTAGAAGTTATCCTAGCATCCCTATCTGAAATAATTATCTGAAAATCTCCTTCATGAACTTATGGGCAATCTCGGGTGCCCCATCAGTTAAATTCCCCGGTATGAAATGAGCGACCTTTGTCAATCTATCAACTACAACCAAAATAGTGTTGTGTTGATTTCGTCTCATAGGTAATCCTTGTACGAAATCCATGGATATTACCTGCCATTTCCACTCGAGTACTTCATTAGGGTGTAGCAGTAAAAGATCATCTATCCTCAACAATGGGTACCGGTTTTTTATGGTAACTTTATTGAGCATTCTGTAATCTATACATAATCTCATGGTTCCATCTTTCTTCCTTACAAACAACACTAGGGCTCCCCCTGGTGAGACACTAGGCCGGATCAGTTTCTTATCTCGCATGTCTTGAAGTTGGATTTGTAATTCCATTAATTCTGTAGTTGTCATCCTATATGGTGCCCGAGATATGGGTTCTGCCCTTGGTATTAAATCTATGGTGAAGTCAAATGCTTGGGAAGGGGGTAATCTAGGAAGTTCTTTAGGAAATATGTCTTGATAATTCTTTAAATAAGGGTATTTTTCCTCGAAGGACTCTTTTAACTTTTCTCTGATTTCCCCATCTTAAAAAATGTAGTCATCTCCATAAGTGGTGGTTTTGGGTTCCCTTGTGTCTTCATTCTTAACTGCAAAAATTTCACAGCCCTTTCTTCCATATCTTTTAAGTTGCATTGCAAAAATCTGTTTTGATCTAATTTCATGCTTAATCCCTGTAATGCTCATGGGTCTACACTGATCATCCACATAGCTCACTGTTTTGGCAAGACAATCTACTTTGGCCCTATGTTCACTGAGCCAATTGATTCCTATGATAATGTCGTATGACCCAAGGGGTGCTACATATAAGTTCAGTTCTGTTGAGAAATTCAAAAAATCAACCTAAGCTTCAAATAGGCATTGCTCTACCTTTGTTTGTCGTACTGGTAAAGAAATCAACGCATACAGGCAATGGAACAGAATGGCAGAATTATATTCGAATATGCTAGAACATACATTATGCTTGATAAGATTCGCAATAGTAGATGAATGATGATTTACAATGATCCCAAACGGGATATAAATACTATCGCCGAACCTTCCCGAAGGAGTCCGTCGGCCACAAATATTCTATCCGCTACAAACTATTTACTGACGATGTTGGCTACAGAATACAGAAACACCGCCAGACATCATTCCGTCGGCTACAGAAACATCGCTGGAACCATCCAGTCGGCTGACACCATCCCCCCCAAAAAGAAAAGTCGTCTCCGGACGACAATTACAACATATCTGAGACAAATTAACAAACTCAATGAGAAACAGAACGCCAACAAACTTCTGATGAAACGTCTCCTCCAACAATGAAAACCAATACATAGACAAGCCTTTCAAAGAACACCAAGCGGTGGAGATCTAAGTCCGCCGTCACCTCGTATCCATCATGCCAAGTCGACCATTGCACAACGGATGTCACTGCTGCTAAGGATTATCACCGAAGGCACAAAGTATGCAAGGAAACCCTGCTGTATGCCCGCAAGAAAGAGTTATAAGCCCACGGAGGAGAGTTTGCAACGGATGGAGGACAAACCCACAGAGAGAAAAAAAGGGGTCTCTGCGGAAAGAAGTCCGCAGGGACATCAAGCGGAAGAAGTCCGCGGGGACAATACCCGCGAGACAAGTGTCCGCGGGACATCCTGCCCGCGGAGCACAGTTCGCGGGGACAATGCCTGCGGGACATCTGCTCGCGGAACACAGTCTGCGGGGACACTGCCCGCGGGACAGGTGTCCGCGGGGACAATGCCCGCGAAACATCCTGGCCACGGAGCATAGTCCGCGGGGAGAGCCCGTGGACAACCCTCTACTTGCTTTTTTTTTTTTTTAATTTTTTAAAATTTAAAATTTTTTTTTTTTTTTTATTAATTTATTTTTTTTCAATTTTTATTTCAAAATTTTATTATTATTATTATTTTTTCTCTTTGACAAAAATAAAATAAAATTAAAAGACAACACCTCGTTTCACCTCCAGGCGTCGCCATTCTGCAACAACGACGACAAGGGAATCATCTGATCATTCTGTGACGGTGATGGCATCTTCCTAGCATGGTAGGATTCGTTGACTGCGTGAGGTACCTCTTGCCCGTCTAATGTTCCCAACTTTACCACTCGATAGTTGCTGACCTCCCGGATTTGATATGGTCCAAGCCCTCTGGCCTTAAACTTTTCCACTTTGATTTCATTCCGACCGTCGTACGCCTTACGTCTGTTCTGTGCCACCTCCATCGTCCACTGTGCCTGCGGTCATCGCGCAACTGGATTATTTCCTTGCTGTCGGTGCCCTTCCACTAATTTTATGCTGCGTTGTAATCTTTTCTTTCCACGCGGTCCATTCACCATGTATCGGACAGTGGGATCTTTCGTTTTTCTGTGTTCAGACAGTATGTTCTTCCCCTCAGCTTCAGCCATGGCAACTTTTCCTTCTTTCGCTTTCCTGCATTCCTCCAGACATTCATTTTTCTTTGTTTTGTCACGTTCGTCGACCGTTAACATATTGCAACTCGAAAACAGTTCGTAGTCTTCTATTTGCTAGTGGAATAGGCCATTCACTGAGTCCAGGTCGTCATCATTCGATCCTCTGTCAAGTCTCAATACTCCTTCGTCTGGTTCCATTCTCCTCTTTGCTTCGTCGTCACTTTTGCCGTCACTCTCTGAATCTGACGATGCTGCCTCCTCACCGACCATTTGTGTATGCAGGTCAATTGTGAATCTTTTGCCTCCGTGCTCCATTGATAGGGTATTTCGTTTCCAATCATGTTTTACTTTTGCTTTCACCAACCAATCCCGTCCCAGAATAGCATCATATCCTTTTCTTTTTAATGGAATGACCACAAAATCCAATAAAAATGGTTGCGTACCAATTGTTACCAGTTGCGCTTTCAAGATTCCCAATGGTTTGATTCCATGTTGGTCTACCGTGAGCAACTGAAATGCAGGTGGCCCTAATGTCAGCTTTCCTAACTTCTTCCAAGTATCCTCCGGCAACACATTCACGCCGGACCCTCCGTCGACAATTGTGTCTGTCAAAACATTTTCCAAAATCCCCATCTCGACGACCGCTGGATGTTGTCTGGATGTGAGTGCCAGTAGCATTGGGTCTGTTGTCATCACTTCCCTACTATCGCTTCCTGTGTCCTCCGGTGCTTTCGAAAACGGTGTATGATTCAGAATGGCCGTCCGTAACTGGGGCATTGTGAGGTCACTTATCTTGACTGGTATCTGCGTTTGTAAGATCTGTCGTACAATGTTTTGTTCTGCGAAGTTCCTTGCCAAGGTACCGGTGATATCCTTCAATTGAGATGTCCCTGCTGACGATTCCTTTGCAATGTCCGCCTGCGCTTCCCCCACTTTGCTCTTTTCCTCCGCTTGCCTCCGTGTAATTGCCAAAACCTCCTCTACATCCGTGCCAACAGTGATCAAGTTTACTCCAGCCTTTGGACACTTGGAATCTTCGTGATCGCCGGGTCTGCATCATCTGCATAATAATTTGGGTGTGTTTGCCGCTGTACAATCCCGCGCAAAATGACCCCACAAATTACATGCTCGGCATTGAACGATTGGCCGTCTGTTTGCATAATACTGAGTTCGACTTCGGCTCCCATTATTATTGTTATTGTTTGCATTGTTATTTTGCCCTCTGCTATTATTCCTGTATCCTCCAGATGTAGCACCGGCAGTATTCGTGTTTCCGCTACTACTTGACGGGGAAGCCTCTTGTGTGAGAAGCACCTGCGGTGATCCTCTTGTTTTCATGTTAAAGGGGTAGTCTTCTGTCGAATGGCCCATGATCTGACAGATGTCACATAAATTGTTCTTCGGACACGATCCTTTAGTATGACCGTCGGTCTTACATTCCGTACACCACAGTTCACTACCTTTCGGCTCCTTTTGCATAATTTAAATTCCATCATTCGAACCATATCCTTTTGTAAGGTACGAACCTTTTTGCTACTACCTTCATCGTCGTTGCTATCATCTCCAGCAGATTCGTCGTCATCAGAGTCAGAGGAGCTAGTTTTCTTCTTCTTTGTCTTGTGCACACTTTCAAGGTCCAGTGCTCTATTATAAGCATCAACATATGACGACGGTGGCACGATTTTCATTTTCCTCCGCAACCGCGAGTGTAGGCCATCCACAAACCGCCTTTTCTGTAATCCATCTGCCGGCTTGCTTTCCATTTTGTTTATTAAATCTTTTAATCTCCTGGCGTAGACGTGGACAGTTTCGTGCTTCCCCTATTTCGTATTGAAAATCTCTGCTACGATTTCATTATCGTCCCGTAAGAGTTTAAATTCCGCCAAGAACTCCTTTTTAATCTTTTCCCAGGTATCTAGCTTCTACGGATCCATATCCGAAAACCAATCAATCGCGACACCCCGTAGCATTGCCGAAAATTGCCTGGCCCATTCGTCAGCATCTGTGATTCCATTTGCCTGCCAGATTGTCTCACATGTCTTACAATGTCGGATGGGGTCGACTGTACCATCACCTTCAAATTTCGGCAGCTTCTCTTTGGGTCTTGCCATCATAACACTGGAGGTCTGCACTGTCACACTGGAGGTTTGCACTCCTACACCGGCAATCGACACTCCCACACTGGCGGTCGGCACTCCCACATCGACAGTCTGAACTCCCACACCGGTGGTCGGCACTCCCACACCGGCAGTTGGCACTCCCACATCGGCAGTCTGAACTCCCAAACCGGCGGTTTGCACTCCCGCACCGGCGGTCTGCACTTCCGCACCGGAGGTGTCAACAATTGCGAACCTTGGTGAAGAAGAAGGATCCTCTGAAATTATTTCCTGCGGAAGTCTATCCTGGACGAAGAGATCACTCCACGCTCGTGCTCCGTCGGCACTGCGAGCCGTGCAAGTTGATGCTCTTCCGTCAGAGTTTTCCTCCCTTGGCGAACACAAGTTCAAGAACTCCTCCCGTGCTTCTTCCACCAATTCCACCCGCTGCCGAGTCTCCTCCAACAATTCTTCCGCGCTCTGGTGTCCGTCGGCAATCTTCTGAAATCTCCGTCGGCGTTCGGCTTGCTGTGCCAGAATTAAATTCTCTTGCGTAGTACGGATTCCATCTTTTCCCTTCGCCTTATTTCGATCCTTGTTAAGCTGATTTGGCATTAATCTTCATTCCTCCCACCTTCCAGATTCATAAGGCAACGATGCCAAATGTTTGTCGTACAGGTAAAGAAATCAACACATACAGGCAATGGAACAGAATGGTAGAATTATATTCGCATATGCCAGAACATACATTATGCTTGATAAGATTCGCAATAATAGATGAATGATGATTTACAATGATCCCAGACGGGATATAAATACTACCGCTGAACCTTCTTGAAGGAGTCCGTCGGCCACAAATATTCTATCCGCTACAAACTATTTACTGACGACGTCAGCTACAGAATACAGAAACACCGCCGGACATCATTCCGTCGGCTATAGAAACACCACCGGAACCATCCAGTCGGCTGACAACCTTGGCCCTTGACTGGTTCACATATTCGACTGTCCATGGTTTTGCCATAAAACTAGATCTTTTCGGAAACCTACTTAATAATCTAAGTGATATAAAACATTCAGATGCTCCAGTATCAATTAATATGGACACAAGATTTCTATAAATCTTACCTGGAGTTTCGATGGGGCGTATCTGTTGTTGTGCTTTTTTGTTATCTAGGGCTACGTGAATCCTTTGTTGGAAGGCTTGCTGTTGTTGTGGTAAGGGTGGTCTTTGTGGTAAACTGATTTTGGGTTTACTGGGGCATTGGTTTGCATAATGATCTCCTCCACAGATAAAACATCCTTCTAGTGGTCCTTTCTTCTCATTGTTCTTGTTCCTATTCGTATTATAATTGCTTTTGACATCCTTAACTCCATTGCTCTTTGACTCTAGTTTGCTGTATTTGTAATCCTTAAATTGCTTTTTTTGAGGCCTGAAATCAACACCTTCTAAATTCCAGGTTGTCTTTCTCTTGTTGTCTCAGATGGAGTCATTCTTTTTGATTTTGTGTTCTTGCCGAACAACCTTTTGTAGGGCTTCTTCCATGGTTCGAGGAGTGAGAACATCAATAGCTCCTCCTATCCTATTGTTCAAACCCATGGTAAATTTTCTCACCTTCAAATTGGTGTCTTGCTGATATGGTGGAACGTATTTCAACAATCGAGTGAACCTCTTCCAGTACTTATGTACTGACATGTCTCCTTGTTTTAAGTTTTGGAATTCTAAAAGCTTCTGATCATAAAAGGTTTGTGGCAGCCAACGGTTCCGGAAAATGTTCACAAATTTTTCCTAGGTGATCTCAGTGGTTTTAATATTCTGTTTAACTTTGGTGTTTCCCCACCAGGTTGTAGCTTCTCTGGTAAAATGGTATATTCCCCAAATTGCTTTTGAGGTTTCAGAGAAATTCCTAATCTCAAAATACTATTCTATTTCAGTTAACCAAGCTTCTGCTTCCTCTCGGACTCAGAACCGGAAAACTTAGGTGGTTTTATTTTCTTAATGTTTGCTGACAAGTCAGCCACTATCTCTTTCTTCTTTTGTTTTTGAGATTGCTTGGGAGAGGTGGTTTTGTTATGCTCAGAGACTTTTGTCTCCGCTCTAGGAGGTGGTGAGGTTTGAGTTTCCTCATGGTTCTGCCCTATTTGGGCTGCCATTTCACTCATTCATTTTTTCATGTTTTCTAATTTTAGTTGGGTTTCTTGTAGGATCTGAAGTAATAGATCATTAGAAGATTGGGTATTTTTGCGGATTATGTTTTGATTTACAATGTTCTCATTGCTGTTCATTTTTATGCTTATGATTCCCACCTATTAATGTACAATTGTGTCAATTTAGTGATAGAAGAAGAAGAAATAAAATCTTACAAAAGAAAAAGTTTTGCAAACACATGATTTCCTAAATAACTTAATTTAACTTATTACTTCGTTGCTTCACTTAGAGCAACCTTATTTACAAAATTTCCTCTATTGAGGATATTTACATCAACATAACATTTAATCCTACTTTGCAACACTTAATTTTGGTTCAGATTGGTAAATATCCCGCACCATCCAGAATTTATGAAACTGTAAAAGGGGATTGCTCTGCTGAGCATTCCAGCTTTGAATCAGCTTGTATCTATATGTTGCCTTGTTAGTAGGAGTCCACCAAACTCTTTTTCTCTTCACCCGCTGAATTGCCTGTTTCAGAGTTTCGTTGTCTCGGGGTATAGAACAGCAAGTGTAGTCATATTTAGTCCTGTTTTTAATGAGGAAAGATGGGGTGTTGAGTCTTCTTTTGGGGTGTTTTACATACTTGCATCCTAAAAAGTCAGTCCAGAATCTTTCAGGCTTGAAAAGGTAGGGTGCCCTAGGTTTAGTGTCGAACCCAACGCTTTGATACCATATGTAACAAACGAATTTTCCTAACCAGTTTTAAACACATAAATAACAAATAACTGACTCTATTTCACATGACAAGGATTTTTGTTATCTAATTATAACTAGAAATAAGTAACTACTTCCTATTTTATTTGTATATTAAATTCGATTGTTGGAATGAAATAATTATTAGAATGCATTGTTAACAGATTTAATCTTTTAACTGATAACATGTTCAACTGGAAGTAAAGTAGCAACTATCTTCTTTATCGACTATTATATTCATTCTAATTGATAACATATTCAGCTGAAAGTAAAGCAACAACTAACTTCTTTATATTCATTCTACTGTTAACATATTCAGCTGAAAGTAAAGTAACAACTATCTAATTATTCATCTATGAATCTATAGGTAAAAGTGCAATAGAAAATCATACAGAATAGTGGAGGAATCCCTTTTTGTCATGTCGTTCAAACCTCAACATTGTTGAGAGGAGAAGCATTGACTTATGCTTAACCTCTCAACCACGGACCATACTTACCCCCACACATTCTAACTCAATAAAACGGCCCTCCCTACCTTGAGATTGGGCTTGGGATGTTTTAATGTCCGGCCATCCAAGCTACCCGGTAGTTTGAGTGTCCCATTAGTTATTCTTAAATAACTGAAGCTTATGAACCGACAAAAAGATCTCATGATTGGCACATATGCTTGAAACTACCTTGGCTAAGGATTTCAAATTGGGTTTGTGTGCCCGATCTCCACCACTCGACTTGACAACAGGTTTCTTTAATTAGGACAAGCATGAGCTATTATATTATTCATTCCATTCCGATTTCTTGATTTTATTTGCAGGTTAGTTTACATCTCTTCACCACATATTGGCTTCTCTACCGGGTGAACTCCTTGGTGTCCTGATGGTTCTGACTTGATTTTGCACCTCTTCACCCATATTATGGCTTCTTTTCCTGGTGAACTCCCTGGTGTGAAAGTAATCTGATTTCAAGCTTGGTAATATAAATGTTATATGTATGGCATTCGTGTGGATTTGTTCAATATTCATTATTATCTCAGTCTTCAATAAACTGCATACTTGATGTAAGCTTAAGACTGTTTGGAAAATTGGTACGATAAACATCTCAGTCATCTACAAAAACATATTGGATTACCTCTATAATCCTTCCTAACTGGCTAGAGGGTTATAGATATAGAATGGGTGAGTAGAATAAAATTATAACAAAAATGGAAGTACGTATGCACAAAGTTTACATTTGGCCAAGTTTTGATAAGATCGATTCCATATCTTATTGTTTCTAAGTATTAAGCTTTGCCATTGCAAACTACACATTTGGTTATTAAGGATTACCAAACAAGAGTATGACCTTTGAGTTGGTTGAAACTTGTTTTTCCTGCAAATTGGAGACTTGATCCTGGCTTCTCTTTCACAACTGTAGATGTATCAGGTTCTCAACGGATGGCTAGTGTGGTATTTGCAAGGATTTGATAGCATAAACAAATGATATTCGGCAGTAGGGAAAGAGTATTCAGTGCAAAGAATTATCATGAAGTAAGTCCAAAACATGAAAGAGAGAGACATGTTTTGTACAGTTCCGACCATGGCTCTTAGAAGTTAAACCAAGACTTCTTGGCTTCCAAAAGTTTTCAAGAAGTCTGTTCAGTTGCTTCAAGAATTTCAATTTGAAAAGAAAAGAATAAAAGTGGGAAGTTAAATAAGAAGAAAATGAAAAGATTAAATCTTTTATATTATAATTATTATAAGCTCTTAAGTACATTCTCGTATGTATACTGATGAGGTGGCATCATTAGATTATTTATTTTTAATTTATTGGTGCCACTTCATTTATATATATATATAAATAAGTTTGCATTTATGAGTTTATAATAATGATTAAATAAAAGAGATTCAAAATTCTTAAAAGGTATGAATTATATTTAGTTCTGATTATTTTAAGTTGTTATTATATTGTTTTTCCTAATAGCTCATGCAGTCCTTTAACGAAACCTAAGGTCAAGTCTTCATTTCCTTTCCAAGGCAGTTTAGGTCATACCTATCGATCCTGATGACTGGGCCATTTTGACCATCCCCTTCCGATGATCTCATTTAGCAATGCTTCCCCTCTCCTCAGTCTTCTTCCTGCAACCACTCAAGCAAAACATTCTCGCCAATACATTAATTCAAAAATATAATATACTTATTAATCATCAGTTTTCAAACATCTATATTAACTAACTCATTTCACATGATCATGAAGGAATACTTCGTTCTCAGTTGGTACAACATATATAATTTAACTAACTTGCTTCACATGACTATGAAAGAAATAATCAAATGTTGCAACATATAGAATTAACTAACTTGTTTCACATGATTAGGAAAGAAATAATCAATCGATACAATGTATATAATTAACTAACTTGTTTCACATGATCAGGAAAAGAAAATAATTCGTTAACCCAACGATCATAATCAAAATTAAAATTAGGGCAAAATTTGGGATGTAACATTGGTTTCCCCTTTTTTCCTTGAATGAGCTGAAAATTATTGTGCAAGAAATTGTTTGGGTGGGATTAATGGCACATTTGTGCAAAGGATGTGCTGAAATGAGGCTTTGAGGTTGGATTTTAGCCACGCATTTGCAACTTCCAACATTGAGCATCAAGTCGACATTGCCATTTTTTTTCTCATTCATTCTATTTAAGATTTTTAATTTTCTTCCTAGACTTATAGTTGTATGCAATTTTAAAAATTACAATTTAAAAAGGTAAAGACCAAGTCTGTGAAGTTTTATATTTTATTTTTTTCCTTGCATTTTTGTTTTATATTTCTTTTTCGATGATATTTTCCTTGCATCTTTGTTATCTTTGTTGGTCACATTTTATATTTAACCCTAAATCTTGGGGGTTAAGACCTAGAGGAAGCATCTAAGAATAATCTCCCTAATGGGGAACATATTCCACAAAATAACGACATGATGAAAGTCTGAAATAGAAGTGGAGGGTAATTACAACACTCTCAATAATGGTGATGTTTGGATGTTTTAGTAACAGATAATATCAGTCTCTCTCTTGTAGACCTATTATCTCATGGGCAATTGAGGTTATTAGAACCAAGAACTCATCTACCTCCCATTTCTATATAATGGCTGCATCAATATAAAAAGAAATCCTTCTGTCATGCCCCCCACCCCATCTTGACACGCGTGGTGACTTCTTGCCTATTAGACATCCCAATAGGCATTAGAGGAGTAAGGGATGATGTGGGTGTTTAAGTTTTGACTTTGGCTTGGTCACCGTGGCTCTAGGTGGTCATGCTTCTCTGTTTGGAAATTTTACCATTCAAAGCTTGCTTTCAACATGTCCTGCCTAGGTGTTTCAATATTTGGCATGCATTCATTTTCTATAAGCTCCTCATGTGGCAGTATCTTTCTCCTACCCTTCGTGCTTTGGCTTCCACTCTTGCTAATGTCTTGGTAACGTCTTCAACAATGGGTGCAATTGGACAAAAGGGAGCGGATGAACTTTGTTGTGATTATGGTGAATTTTGAACACATTTCTTTGCAAGGTAAATAGTTTCAGGAAGGATGAGATTGCTTTCTCTCATCCATGAATGGGATGTAGCCCCTATTCATGCTCATTACATATTCCTGGTCGATGCTTTTGTTTATTCACAGGAGGGTTTATATGCAGGTTGAAAGACAGTGGAAATAGATTGTAGATTATGTTGTGTTCATTGTTGGCATCATATGATTGCCCAGGAGAGAACCCGACTCAACAACCCTCATCAACGATGAAATAAGAAGGTTTTGGTGCTTGTTTTAGCCACAACAAGCAGTCAACCTTCATCACACACTACTAGAATTCCTTGGGCTTGTGTATATGACCTGTAGAATTGACAATGGCTCATCATATCAATCATATGATTTCCTGTGCGTATAACCACACTAGGGACCTCCTCCAAGTATTACACTCCTGATATTTGTATATTCTCATTCTTTCAGAATTTAAGCAGAGACTTGTTGCAATGCAATTTCTTTACCAGTAACAATTTATTTACGTTCAGCATATTGGAAGAGTATGATGACTCTCAAATCAGATAGGCGACTTGGTTATTAGTATTCTTAATGTTCTATTCCTTGTATTACTCTGAACATTTGCATGAATGCATTGAGTTTATATTGGAAAGTATCAGTAGTTCAAATGATGATCTGTTGTGACAATTGAGTCTTGGTACATGAGAATCATTTTTAAACTGGGAGTCCTTCAGGATTACATAATAGATTAGGCAAAGATCATCACAGTGGTATCAGAGCAGGGAACCTACTACCTAGTGGGCTTTCATTTTGAATGCATTTGTACGATAGAGAACCCCATTAAATTTGGAGAACCAACAAATTCCAGAAGGTAAAATAATGTCAAAGATTACTACAGTGCATTTAATGGCTGAAAGGGTACCAAATACAACTGAGGAAGTAGATAGGGAAGCCAAGGAAATCTTGAGGGCTCTTAGAGATAGTCATAATCATGTTGCTAATGTTCTATAGCAACTTACGCAAGCTATAAAACAGATGAATGTTGGGCCTAGACCCCAAAGCCATCACAGTGAGAGTGGTAGTGCAACTGGATCACCATGTGGCATAAGAGCACCCATTCGAACCACAGATAGGCCTTTAATGCCAGTTTTTGATGAACAATATGATGAGACTGAGGTTCTTAACACTGGAGTTGTCGGAAACATTCTTGATGATGTCATGACTACTAAATGGGATTTGTTTCTAGACAATGTTAAGGAAGTTTTAGGCTTTGTTCAATATATGAACTGATGAGGGAAATTAGTGAAAGTCAGACAGGATATGAGGCCAAGGGCCGCAAATTGGGATTTAAAACATGTTATTAACAAGCTTTCCTTACTAGTATTTGATGGGAACGGAAAAACTACAGCAAGGCATGTATACAAAAACTAGACACCTTTCTCACACTTAAGCCCATGTATGAAACTGATGCATCAAGCTTGCTACGATGCATTTGGATGGACCAACTTATGGTTGGTGGCACCAAGGTTTAGTCACTCAAGATCATGGCATGATTAATTCGTGTGAGGAGTTTAGTAATAAATTGATAAGCGGGTTCAACAAGAAAGACAAAGAAGTTTACTACAGAGAGTTAGCTCAACTCAAGCATAGTGAAGCTTTGGATACGTATACTGATGAATTTCTAAGGATATCTATCATGGTTCTGGATATGACAAAAAACAAGAAGGTAATGTTGTTCGTTGAAGGGTTGAGTGAGAGGTTCAAGGGACTTGTCAAAGTGTTGAAACCAAGTACCTTACAAGATGCAATCAAGATGACACTTGATTTGAATAGCTCATCTTTAGCAGTTTAGCTCCCCAAAAAGCCTTTCAAGGGACCTAAGACCAATTTGAAATGTTCAAATAAGAATAAGAATAATTCACCTAAGACTGATTTTGAGTCTAGAAATGAGCTAAGGGGGAATTTATGTTTTACATGCAAGGAACCTTGCTCACCGGATCATAGATACCCTAGGAAAGGCAAGATTCATTATATTGAAGTAGTTTCAAATGATGAAAATGATGGTAACAAGACTGATGACAGCGATGTGGATAGTGTTCATGATCAGCCCTAGTTGGAGAAGTTGGAGAAATAGGTTTTAGATCAACCACCTACAGTTGCTACCCCCTCAAGAGTCCCTACAGGTGGTCTCATTTAACTTAAGGGAGTGGTTAGAGGGCAACAAATGATTTGTTTGGTGGATACAAGGGCCACACATAACTTCATTAGCACTTCTATAAAAACAATAAGGAAGTTACATGTGGATGCCATTCCACACTTTGATGTTAAGGTTGCTAGTGGAGATCTTCTTGATTGTTTAGGGACAGTTTCTCAGCTTGAGGTTTAGCTAGGTAGTTGCACTCTCACAATAGATTTCTATGTGATTGAGTTAGGTGGGATAGATGCCATTTTAGGTCTATAGTGGCTTCAGACTCTTGGTAGATAGACTATCGATCGTGATAAGAAATAGATTGAGTTTATAAGAAAAGATCAACATGTCATTCTCAGAACTATGATTGATAGGTGTCCCATGATCATTTCAACCCATAGGATGGAATCCATTTTGAGACATGAGGATACAGAGTAGGCAAAGCATTGTTTTATCTCCACTAAGTCTGTTTCAAACTTAGGATAGAAACACCATATACATATTCAATCAATGTTAGACAAGCACAAAGTAGTCTTTGGTGATATGTAAAAACCCCAATTGGCTCCGCACTTGAATATTGATACACAGTTTATTGACTTTCCAATAATAATAGTTTTCTAAGTTTTAGAATGTTTTCCATGCAGATATAAAGTAACAAATTCATGAAATTTGAAATGGTAACATTAAAATCAGACAATAACTGGACAATTTTCCTTAACACTTTATTTTGAGAAATCATATGTCAGAATTACATAATAAAAAATGGCACTTGACCTGCAAATTCAATTTATCAAACCGTGACTCCAAATGCCTCCTTAGTATTCACTGCTCCTTATCTGCTTACGGGACTGCTGATTGCAGACTGTTGCAGACCTGTCATTTCTCCTAATATCCTTTTGTCATTGGCACCTTCATTGCGAACTGCTGGTAACCAAACTAAGTCACTTCCTGCAGTTGTGACTTCATCCCCCACAACACTCCAATAGCAGGCATCTCCATTATGCAATCCATGTCCTTACCCACAGCTGCAGTCTGGTCACACATGGCCAACATCAAATGCAGGCCAGGTTATATGTCATGCTAGCTTCACACAACTGCCACAATTTGAAACGCAGAGGTGAAGTGATGTGTGGGATCTTTACTGATGTCGTCCCTCCACTTCCAAAAATCTGCCACATCTACCAGCATTAGATAATTCGCATGCTGCAATATCAATTCAATTCATCAATATGCAATCTACTGGCTCCCCCAAGAAATTCGATACATTGCAGACTTTATTCTTCCTACCAATCTCCAGTGACAGCAAGAACAGTAGGAGATTCTTGCAATTCGTTATAACACAACAATGTATTGCAATATTTCTCAAAAAAATCCTCAAAGAATTTCTTAGAACCCTTAGCTGGAAAATCAATAAGAAATATATTTTCCAAAGTATTTTTCTTAGCTACAGGAATACAATAGGAGAATGTTGGCCAATTGTATGTGGCAGCACAATTGCCAAGAACTTCTTAGTCGAGACTCTTATACTTCAGCAAGGGCTCAGAAGTTAGAAACAGGAAAAAGTCACAAAGGCATAAAAACTAAATATAAAATTCAAGTGTGCCTTTCCCAATGAATGAGCTCTTATTTATAAGCTTTTTGTTGGCCAAAGTTTCCTTAAAACTCCACTTCAAAAATCGTGGAAGTTTCTAAAAAGAACTCAACACTAGAAACTTTCCAACTTGCTTTTTAGAAATATCTATTAAAGTAATTATTATAATAATATAAACATTATTATAATAATGCAACTCAATGAATAATAAATAAATAAGAACTCATGCAATTCTTAACCTGATTAATTGTAGGTGACGACTAACTGTCATGCCACAGACTGCACTGCTGAAAATAGCAACTACTAAAAATAGACTTATTAAAAATAGTAAATTCATAACTAAGAGCCCCAAAATGCCCCGTCAACCCATGAGAGTCACTATGATGAGCTAACTCTATCAACTATAGAGATTGGCCAAAATCGGGGACATTACAGTTCTCCCTTCCTAAGATTGCTTGTCCCCAACCAATCCCGAAGAAAAATGAACACCCAATCCACTTGGATCCCAAAGGTAGAACTGTGTACCATCCCTGCTGTGTACAAGCAACTCTTGTAGCACCAACACCCAAATAACGGACATCAACATCACAAGCATTTGAAAATTGACTCGAGGTACTAATGAAGGCAACAACCCATTAGAACTCAACGCAATTGAAATACCAACTCTGTCCACACCTGAGATCCCATTAAACTGATAATCACACCCAACTACACTGTGCAGATGGTAACAACCATAGATACTTGAATCACTAACACCAACTCCAACCTCTGCCAAAATGTTTGTGGTGTGTAGACACTGCAAGCAGTTGTCAATCTCATCTGCAAAAGATGGTGCTAACCCATCCCATAATGGATGGTATGAAATAGGAACCAACCCACACTGACGTGAAACCAAGTCCTCTACCTGTGGGTCAAAAGAAAAATGATGAGCACTTCTCACAGTGTAATGTTAATAAAAACACCCAATCTCTGTCAAGGGCTCATCAGTGTCAGCCTGCGAATCAGAAGATGGCTCCAATCTTTGACTTTGAACCACTGGTCGGGCAAGATCCTGGGCAATCCTCTCAACAAACCCAACCTCGAAATCCTTGTGGGCAAACATAATAAATAGAGTCTCTACAATCTTTCCCACCAACCTTCGAATGGCATGAAGGCCTCAAATGAGAGTACCCTTAGACACTTTGTATGAATCCTCCTACACATCCGAACTCTCCAAAAGATACTCCATGAAAGACTTTGTGCAGTAGAAATTATATGTGGAAGCATTAACCTGCTCCCTTGCGACCCACAGCTGATCTCTCTGAAAATGTGGCATTGCCAACTGTCCAATGCTATCAATTGTATGAGAAGAAGAAATAGATTCGCTCCATCAGAAGGAAGGAAATCAGCATGAGAGTCCAACTCCCCTGATACTCTCATCTTATCCGTACCTATTGCACCCATATCATGGAGGGATGTGTCGGTCACATCATGACGTCCATCATCCCCAACTGTAGAAGCAAACTCACCACCAACCACAATATGCAACTGAATTGGATCTGGGGTTGGTGTGGTCCGAACATGCTCCAACTTTAGGGTCACCTCATCCAATCGTGACTGTGACTCTTGAAGAGCCAACTGAGTACACTGAAATACCACCTCCCCTTTCCCTAACAATGTCTCATAATCGGTGCTACCCCACTCCAGAATGTAATCCCTATCAGCAACTAACTGAGAGTAACTATGCTTCAAGATCCTAACAGCCTCTCGAAGCGTATGAACCTCTGCTAGGGAAAGACTACTATCACTGTGCTCATCTAACACAGGAGCACCCAAACCAGATGTAGATAGCATCTGACGAATAACATCATAATGCTCAAGAGCTGAAGAAATGTTACTATCACTCACCTTCAGCTGACAAGTCACATGATGCCTCTGTAACCCCTGCCTCCTATGCAAGCTCTTTGTCTCACTAACTACACTGTGATAGGAGACCGAATAAGAGCTACCCACCACAAGATCACTCACTGCATGTGTCCTATCGACCTTGCACAACTCTGCATCTGAGATACAACTGCTATGTACCTCAATCAACTCCTCATTTGAAGAAATGGAAGCCCTCACATTATCAATATCCCCACATGTCTCAGCTTCCATCTCAAAGGATAGGTTTTGTAAAATTGATCCTGGGACCCATCCAAAACCTCCTCAGAGTCATCAGTTGATACCTGGCAAGGCATATCATACCCGGTGCAACTCTTAGCATCATCAAATGTATCATCAGATGTGTCCATACTATTTGCATCCACATCTCCTAGTAAAGCCTCAACTGTTGACACTTGACTCTGCACACATGACTCAACATCAACCTGCGAATAAATAATGCTAGAGCATGAACCCACATCTGCTAACTCCGTTGTATCACCCAAATCACCAACATTATAGCTGGGTGACTCCATACATGTATCGGTCCCGCCTAAGGAAGCAACTACCTTCTGCACTGGAGCAACACTACGATAGCTAGCATATAAGTCTCCAATAACAACTCCCTCCTCGAGAGAGTCTGAACAGTCAGTGACAACTACATCATCAACTGCCTTTAAACTAATTGTAGTGACTACTCTGGGAGCCTCAACCCGCTAAAGCTCAATGTTGCTATCCATCATGGGCACATCCACATGTCCCTGTGAAACTAGTCCATCATTAATACTGTGGATAGGACTAGAAGGTGCGATACTAAATGAGGGAACATCAGCATTATGGACACCTATCGGGGAAAACTCAAGCTTCCTTCCCTGCAACCTCGATGTCGGCCTTCTAAAGGGGGAAACCATATACCTTGCTGTCCTCTCAACTGTCGTTGGATTTAACAAGCTCTCCGCCAACCTCTGTTGATGAAGCTTCAGTTTCTCTAAACTCTCATGCAAGGCATTCATTTTTACACTAACTTCCTCATTACTCTGACTTCTAGAATTGCCAGTCCTATGTCTGTCCATAGCTAGAGAAAATAAAGTGTTGGTCACTCTAGGAATCAGATATGAAAATCTTCAAAGTCAACACCAAAGAAAATAAAGACTAAGCCCAATTCATACAGGCTGGTAGGAAACCGCTCTGATACCACTGTAAAAACTCCAATTGGCTCCTCACTTGAATATTGAAGTACAGTTTATTGACTTTCCAATAATAATATTGGCTAGTGTTTAGAATGTTTTCCATGCAGATTTAAACTGGCAAATTCAAGAAATTTGAAATGGAGATTAAAATTAGATAATAACTGGACAATTTTCCTTAGCACTTTATGTTGGGAAATCATATGTCAGAATTACATAATAAAAAATGGCACCTAAACTGCAAATTCAATTTATCAAACCATGACTCCAAATGCCTCCTCATTATTCATTGCTTCTTATTTGCTTATGGGATTGCTGATTGCAAACTATTGCAAACCTGTCATTCCTCCCAATATCTATTTGTTGTTGGCACCTTCATTGCAAACTGCTGGTAACCAAGCTAAATCACTTCCTGCAGTTGTGATTTCGTGCCCCACAACACTCTAACAACAAACATCTCCATTATGCAATCCATGTCCTTACCCACAGCTACAGTCTGGTCATTCACGTGGCCAACATCAAACGTAGGCTAGGTTATATGTCACACTAGCTTCACATAGCTGCCACAGTTTGAAACGCAGAGGTGAAGTGACGTGTGGGCTCTTTACTAATGTCGTCCTTCCACTTCTAGAAATCTGCCACATCTAGCAGCATGGAATAATTCGCATGCTGCAATATCAATTCAGTTCACCAATATGCAATCAATTGGCTTCCCCAAGAAATTCAATACATTGTAGACTTTATTCTTCTTACCAATCTCTAGTCACAGCAAGAATAGTAGGAGATTCTTGCAATTCGTTATACCATAGCAACGTATTGCAATATTTCTCAAAACAATCCTCAGAGAACTTCTCAAAACCCTTAGCCAGAAAATTAGTAAGAAATATATTTTCTAGACTATTCTCCTTGGCTACACGAATATAGTAGGAGAATGTTGGCCAATTATATACTTCAACACAATTGCCAAGAACTTTTTAGTATAGACCCTTATAGTTCAGCAAGGGCTCACAAGTCAGAAATAGGAAAAAGCCACAAAGGCACAAAAAATAAATATAAAATTCAAGTGTGCCTTTCCCAATGAATGATCTCTTATTTATAAGCTTTTCGTTGGCCAAAGTTTCCTTAAAACTTCACTTCAGAAATCGTGGAAGTTTCCCAAAAGAATTCAACACTAGAAACTTTCCAACTTGCTTTTAGAAATATCTTTTAAAGTCATTATTATAATAATATAAACATTATTATAATAATGCAACTCAATGAATAATAAATAAATAAGAGCTCATGCAATTCTTAACCTGATTAACCGTAGGTGATGACCAACTGCCAAGCCACCGACTGCACTGCCAAAAATAACAGCTACTAAAAATAGTAAATCTATAATTGAGACCCACAAAATGCCCCGTTAGCTCACGAGGGTCGCTATGATGAGCTAACTCTATCAACTGCAGAGACTGGCCAAAATGGGGGACATTACATGATATCCCTCTTGTTATGCCTCCTGACCGTGGATTTGAGCATGTGATAGAGTTGGAAGAGGGTGCGAAGCCAGTCATTACGACACCTTTTCGTCACCTTTTCGTCACCCAAGACACTATAAGGAGTAGATAGAGAGGACCATTCAAGAGTTACTTGACATGGGGCATATATGGCCAAGTTCTAGTCCGTTTGCTTCATCCACAATTTTGGTCAAGAAAAAAGATGGAACTCTATGGATGCGTATTGACTACCAATCATTCAATAAGAGGACAATTAATAACAAGCATCCCATGCCTCGTAGTGATGAGTTGTTAGATGAATTGCATGGGGCTGTCTACTTCTCTAAGATTGATCTTCGTTTTGGTTACCATTAGATTAAGGTCCCTGTAGAGGATGTGCATAAGACAACATTTTGATGCCACTATGGCCACTATGAGTTTTTGGTGATGCCTTTTGGACTCACCAATGCACCTGCTACATTCTAGTCATGCATGAATCATATATTTGTTAAACAGTTGTGTAAGTTTGTTATGTTCTTCTTCAATGACATCTTGATTTTCAGCAGGACATGGGAGGAATGCTTGTTACATTGGATGAGGTTTAGGGATCGTGGAGCAGCGCTCACTATTTGCTAAAGAATCCAAATGTGAGTTTGGGTTAACAAACATCTTGTACTTGGGACATGTAATTGGAGCTAATGGGGTGAAGGTTCATTGAGAAAAGATCCAAGCTATCCTAGATTGGCCACCTGCAAAGAATGTATCAAACTTGAGGGGATTTTTGGGCTTGTGTTCTTGCTATAGGAGGTTTGTGAAGGGATTTTCACAACTTGCAGCACCACTTACTGATCTTATGAAAGCGGGGGCTTTTAAGTGGTCTACAGATTTGGAGGTGATAATTGATAAGGTCAAGAGGGTGATGAGAACATGCCCAGTGCTAGCACTACTAGATTTCACTAGACCATTCATCTTGGAGTGTTACGCTTTAGGTGACGGTATTGGTGCTGTACTTATGCATGACATAAATCCTATTGCATATGAGAGTAGGAAATTAGACTAAATTGGGACCATAGGTCCCAAACAAATAGGTGATGCAGGATTACAAGGTACACCCAATTTCGAGGTTGGGGCAAAATACCAAGGCCATAAATGGTAACATAAGGCCTAGGTGATGAAATGAATTATTGGATTGGAGGGAGGAAAAATAGAAGAGCATGCTTAGAAATAAGGGTTAACCTCAATCTTGAACAAGATTGAAATAATAAAGGACCCATATTTGTATTTAAATGTCCATTAAGTGTCATATGAGGTCCTATTATAGAATATGCACTTCGGTAAGCACTAAATAAATCCTGAAATTGTACACTTATTAACTGCATACAATTGAGGATGGTACATTTTGAAAATTGTGAAGAAGTTTTTCAGCAAGGTGAATTCCCTCTATGATTAGGGGATTTAAGATTTGATAAAATAAAATTTGCTTTTGATTTTTAAGTGAAGATTGCTACTTTGTGGAAGAATTTCTACTCTTGCCTCAAAGAGCATAGTTTCACATTGTGATATTACTATCAGGATTCAACTGTGAAGTTTTTGGGTCAAACTCATTGATCCATGTTCTTAGTTTGAGGTATGACCTGGCTTAGAATCTTGATGTGACGTTATTCTTGTTTTTAAGTTCTAACATAAACAAAGTTCTTCAAAACATTATAAAGTTAATAACTGTTTCCTTGACTAAGTTTAGTACAGAAAATACTCTAAGAAATTTGGATTATATAACTCACTAACATGTAGGGATTCCGTCATCTCAAGGATGCTTATGCTCCATGCAAATGGAGTCAAATGTGCGATATGGATAATGCCCTTTTGTTTGTTCAACTTTTTTCATTAACATTCCGGCAATCCTTGTTCTTTAATTTGATAATTTTTGTTGTAATAAATAAGATGTGATTTATTTGTAGGTTCTTTAACTTCTATGTGTGACTTTTCTTGTACCGATTGCCTTGAGCAGCTCTGTACAAACGGACCACAATACCTATCTTCAAAGCACATGGGCAGACTCAAGCTCGCATTGCTGATTGTGCAGCCGAAACTTTTTCTGCAATTCGCACAGTAAGTCATTATACCCAGGAGTGCAAACTGTTTTGTTTCTGATATTAGTCGCTAGCTGTAATTATCCAATTATTTCCATTTACATGTGTACTTCAGTGCCCGAGAAAATGAGTTCCTTATTTATCTGTGTTCTCAGAGATACAACCGTAGAGGGTGTTGGAATAAGTTCACATGCTATTACATTTAGAAAAAGAAATAATTTTCCTGCCATTCAATACAGTTGAATTTGTTCAGGTTAGATCCTTTGGGGGAGAAATGAAACAAATCTCGATGTTTGCAGAGCAGGTATTATGCTGAACATGTAGAAATATTGTTGAATTTGAGATTTTATTTGTAACTTGATTCAATCTTATTATGTGTATTATGAACTGCATGGACGTAAGCAATATGTTTATGGAATAACCCCGGAACTATGTGCTTTTATGAAGCATGGCAGGTTTTTGCTTATCAAAGGAGTGGATTGAAATTGGGATGGCTGAAGTCTACTAACGAATCACTTACTAGAGTCATGGTTTACATATCGTTAATGGCTCTGTACAGTATTGGTGGACGGAAAGTGAAAATGGTATGAAAATTCTGCTTTTGATCAAGTGTAAAATGTACTTCAAAGAATTGACCACGGTCATAATATCTGAAGCATACAAAATATTTATTCTACTTGTGATATTGCTCTCAGGATTTAACTGTGTAGTTTTAAAGTCAAACTCATTGACCCATGTTTCATGTTGGTGGTTCACAAGTACACGTGAACCCATCTCTCATGAGAATGAATGGAACGAGTGCTAAGTGTTCCATTCATTCTCATGAGAGATGGGCTTGTGTGAACGACTACTCATGAAACATGGGTCAACGAGTTTGACTTAAAAACTACACAGTTAAATCCTGATAGCAATATCACAATTTGACTTGTGGAAACTATCTCCTACTTATCAACTTATTCTATTGTTTCATTCGAATTCTTGGCATCAAAGAGTGCACTGAAGCACTAATAGAATTATTTTGCATCCGAAAAATACTTATGCATTTCTAAAGATTAGATAACAAAATGAAGAAAATGATTTTTTGAGACACTAAAAATAGCATATAGTGTTAAAGCATTGTTGTTGTTCTTTCAAAATACTTGCAATTGAAATTCAGGTGAAACAAGTGTACTCCATCAAAGGAATAAGAATGCAAACTGTCTTTTGTTTATGTTTGGTTGAAACTCAAATGCTAAGGATTATTAACTAAAAGTGAAATTGTCAATACCATTTCTAAATATAAAAAATGATTATCACTCTTTCTTTCCAAGTAAACAATAGCTATTATGAGTTTTTTTCATTAAAATCAAAAATCATGATATTCTTTTGTTATAGGAAAAGGATCAAAGAAATCAAGTATTTTCACCTTAATATTTGTGTGCTTTGTGTGTCCTCTTGCCTTATGATTACTTATCTATATGCATGAGTGAAAGTTCATAAAGAAATATTTAGTCATGGAAAAAAATCATCATGGCGACGTGTTAAGTATTGAATAAAGGGGGACCAAGTTAGGGTTTAGATCAAAATATCATCATGAAAACTTACCAAGGCCTTACTCAAGCGTAGGATAAATAAAGAACCGTATCTTTGTATATCGGTATCTTCTTGTCCATCAGTTTTTTGGTGATGCTTGTAGGGCGATATATAGAGTTGGGGATGAATTTTCATTGTGTAATGATTCGTTCTAGACTTGCCCTTTGCATGTTGTTTTCTTTGTCACTTTATTTTCCAACTTTCCAACAACATCTTGTAGTATGCTTCAGGTAGTCTTGTTGTGTGCTTCAGGTAGTTTGGTTGTGTGCTCCAAGTAGTATCCCTCAGTGCTTCAGGTAGTTCTCCCTTAGTGCTTTGGGTAGTCTTTCTTTATGCTTCAGGTAGTCTTCCTTAGTGCTTTGGGTAGTCGTTTTTAATGCTTCAAGTAGCCAGTGCTTTAGGTAGTTCTCCCTCAGTGTTTCAGGTAGCCTTTCTTTATGCTTCAAGTAGTCTTCCTAAATGCTTCGAGTAGTCCTTTTCAATGCTTCGGTAGTCTTCCTCAATGCTTTGGGTAGCCAGTGCTTTAAGTATTTCTTCAGCAGTGCTTCGGGTAGTCTTTCTTTATGCTTTAGGTAGTCTTCCTCAGTGCTTCAGGTAGTCTTTCTTTATGCTTCAGGTAGTCTTCCTCAGTGCTTCGGGTAGTCCTTTTCAATGCTTTGGTAGTCTTCCTTAACGCTTCGTGTAGCCAGTGCTTCAGGTAGTTCTCCCTCAGTGCTTTGGTTAGTCTTTCTTTATGCTTCAGGTAGTTTGTACGGTTTAGATTAGAAAGACAATATGGCGGTATGGCTTGAGGTTGATGAGAGGTGTCTGTATGATTGGTTGGAGATGGTCGTGCGGTATGGAAATGGCCGTATGGTTTGTGTGCAACATAGGCGGTTATACGGTATTGATTGAGGTGTCCGTATGGTTTGAAATGTAGCCGTACGGTGAAGTCTGGGAGTTGTGCAAATGGGTACAGAAGTTGCAGAGCACTGTCGGGGTGATGGGTTGAGCTGCACTTTGAGATGCCAAAACAAACTGAATATATTTGCTAGAAATGCCAATTAATGCCAGTACAAATATTGAAATCCAATAAAAAATATATAGATATATGTATTTGCAAACAAAGATGGTGCGCAAAATTGCCAGATCCAAGCGAGTAATACAGAGACGAAGTAGGGTAAGGGTTGAATCCCATCGAAACCGGATTAGCCAAGTCGGGAAGATTTTTCACTTCCAAAATCATGAACAATACTGAACTCCAATAAGAATTCACAGTACAAAGAAATAATCTAAATTGCATGACAACTACTACCTATATGTCGTGCTTAAATACCCTTCAGAGGAACTCCCGAGGGTTTACAAAGATAGCCGGTGGCAACTACTACGGAAACAATTGAAATAAAAATGGTCCAAGATATACTAAATCAATCGGAACCACAAATAAAAATATTATTAACTTATTTATTAATTAAAGTAATTAATTAAAGGTCCTTTTATTATATTATTTAAATTCTAGGACCAATTAATTAATTACATTAAAATTTGGGGACATTATACGTTGTTCTCGTTTTTGATAGAACAATTGTCTTTATATTCTACCTAGCAAGTTTCAATGTGTGTGGGTGACGAGTTCTTTTGTTTGGACATAGGGCTTCCCTTGTATGAAATTTTTAGCCAATTGCTTGTTGGAAATGGTCCTTTGCTTTCACAGATCTTTCCTTTTTGATGATGGAGTTTGGGTGACTAATTCGACCAAGCACGTGCTATGAATCAACTTATTATCATTGAATTACATTTTGGCATCACGCTTACATTAATTGTGGTTCGATGTTAAGGACAGTTGTCATTGTTGAAATATCCCAAGTACATAACAACAAAAAAGACACATCTCTCATAGGAATTTGAACAATGAGTGCACACAATTGAATTTGACTTTGAATTTGGAACTGACTACAATAGTGTTCTCATGATTTGGGCATCTAAGTCTTTATAGGATGTCTTTTGCATTGGGAAGTGCACAAGGAGAGAAATTTGGATTTAAGGGAGCTGCTTGTCATTGGTGCACATATTTGTGTATTCTGAGCTATCTAATGATTGATTGTTGGCGCATGTTACAATCAAATTATACGCTTCCTGACTTAAGATTTACTCCTAATCACCGATCTGCCTAAGAAAACCCTCCCAAGTGCTAGGACTTGACCTCTTGTATCTATGACTCTTTAAGTACTTGTACTTTGGTTATTATTGCAACTATACCACTCTCAAGGCAACCAAAAGAGTCCAGACCAATCTCAAGCATTCATTCACCCATTTGGATATCTATTCATGGCTGATTGTAGCGTGATTGGTTTATCTCTGAAATATCTTGAACTCTTCGTATCACTCAATGCATATGTAGTGATTGATTGTTCCTTGTGTTCGACACTCACATTTCACACAGCGACCTTGTGATATCCCCATTTTGAAATAGGATTGAAGAATACATAAGAATTAAATAAATAATAATAATGAAAAGAAATTTAATAATTAAATTATAATATTAAATTTTTTTAAATAGATAAATGAATAAATAATCTAATATAATCATAATATAAATAAATAACTAATATAATGACAATATGTATACATAGTCATAAGATTAATATATATAAATAAAAAAAAAAATCATTATAAAAATAGATAGACAATTTACATTAATAACCAAATGGTATGAAGAGGTGTGACTCTTCCTTTGTAAAGAGACATGTCCCATTAATGGGGAGACATATATAGAAGATTGCTGAGAGAGAGGAGGATTGAAGACCTTTATCTCTATTTTATACATCCTATATGGATTAGTTCAGATTAAACAGTAGCTTCTTGGCATTTGGGACACATATTTACATATAACGTAAAGAAGGTACAACAATTTTAATACATCCCACCATTCAGATGGTTACAGTAAAGATTAATATTGATAGTGCATATATATATATATGGCACTGAGTACCATACCAGAAGGGTAAATTTGACTTGGAAGATGAACAATTAAGAGCAGTGATTGCAAGGAATATTAGTAAGCAATTGGACTGCCATGAATAAATGAGATCTTAATTTCTAATGGCAGAAAAACACGAGATATAAACATCCAAACATACATGTAATACCCAACCAGCAACACAAACCATATCAGGCACATACAAACAACAGTAGATGAAAGGAACGACAGATAAAGGACTAAGAAAAAAAAAATGACAGGGAAGGTATCAATTAAGGGAAGACACAATAAGTATCCATTACAGCCCCCAATAAACCAAAGAAATATGGAATCATTGAATGAAATAGAGGGTTTTACACAAGAGGGAGGAGATATCAATTCATTATCCAAGCATTAACATAGCACATAACTTATAAGCAAGAATGACCAAATTAGACAAGGAAGGGGATTGGTGTACCCTCGATTACAATAAGATTTCAGAGGTAAGTATTCTATGATATATAAATATATATTTCTGTCATATTTGCATCTACAGATCTTTTAATAAATCTCCAGTGTCATGTCCCCACTCTAGCTCAGTCTAACAGAGACATGTGAGTCAGCTTATTATGGGGTCTTGTAGGCTGACAGGGTTGGATAGAGACCCAGTATGGTTATTCAGTGATTGGGGACTTGGTTTTCTGGTGGGTATTGATCAGTTGGGTGACGTTCCTAAAAAAGGAGGCAGTTCCTACATTTATGGGGTTCATTCCTACTTTTTAGGAGGTATGATCATGCCCAGGGCTGGGTTTCCATGAGATGACCCTTTGGGTTCAGTTTCAGAGGGATAGGGCTTGTTTCCTAAATTTTAGGAGCATCCCTAGATTTTAGGGATGAGACTGCCAGTGGATCCTTGATTTCCGACTTCAGTCACAGACAGGTGACAGGATGATTTTATGGTTTGTGATGTCAGTTGGGCAGTTTATGGCTATTTGGGTTATATTTTTAATATTTCCTAAGTTAGCATTTAATATTTAAATAAGGCTAAGTTAATAGCCATTTTGGAGTAATAAGAGAATTTTGGCCTCATCTGGATGCGTATCCCATGTTATGATAGCTTGTTGGAAAGGTCTTGAAATTCTCTAAATCTTCCTCTTTGGTCTCAGGGCAATTCGGTGAGCGGATTTATTTCTATGGTGGAAAAGGTCATTTTCTAGTGACATGGTCACTTTAAAATAAGATTTAATTCATTTTTATAGCCAACGCCAATTGGGGGTCACTTTAGGGTTCGAATTGCTTTGCAAGGGGTTATAAGGAGATGGGCGCCATTTCTCATGATTATGCATATTTTTCAAACACTTCTTTTCAGATTTGCTCTGCTTGAGTGATTTGCAGTCTGGGACGCAAACCCCAGGGTAATTGCTGGCTGGGATGTAACCCTTAGCAGCATTGGGTATTGGTTTGTCAGTAGTTTCAACAGTATTCAGGAGGAAGGTAGACGCCACTTCAGCTTGGGCCTACAGTTTGTTTTGTTGGGCATGTTCTTTGGCGTATGGGAGGTGAATTCTAGCAGTCGTACACTGTCATTTCTTGCAGCTGTATTTGCAGCCGTACTCTGTCATTTGCAGCACTTGGATACATAGAAAAATTGGTTACTTAGCAGCAAAATCTTGCATCTTATCAGCCCGTTTTCATCAGCCAGTTGTGGCATCATTGTTAGAGGAAATGTACTAGATCTTTTATTTGGCTCTTTAATTCAGAGATCTGCCTGGTACGATTTCTATCAACTCTGACTTTACTGCATATTGTTATTTATTTTCAGACTCTTTTCTTGCCATTTGTTACTTATCATTTCTATGTGGAATAATCATCAAAAACACAAAAACAAACAAACTCTTCTGCATTTCCGTCTAGTTCTACAAGAAAACATTATTAAACAGGAAAAAAAAACAAAAATAAAATAAATCTACAGCATATTTGCAGTAGAGATCCATCAGGGATCTTTCAGTGGTATCAGAGCTTACATCTTGCTAGCCTATAGGGTTTGTGAGAAATTGTCACAACAGATTTTGGCATCTGGGTATTGGATAAAAGTTTTTGATAAATCATTTCAGCATCTGGGTAGTCACTAGTTGGTGGATTGAATACAAATCTATGCATCCTGGTGGAGAAATACACAAATTCTACGAGCGCAGGAGAAACCAGTGGCAAGCAAAGGCCGCCAGAGACGCACAGATACCAGCTATGGGTGAGGCACAGGGTGCTGCTGGCGACGACATGCCTACAGAGGCAGAAGAAAGAGAGATGGTGCGGACCCTATTCACTACTCAGCCCACAATCGCTCAGGCTCTAGATAGGTTACAGGATACCTTGGAGCGTTTGGAGATGGGTGGACACAGAGGCAGGCAAAGTAGATTAGTTTCAGTGGCTGGTAGTCAGCGTAGCCATCAGTCCCATTCTTTAGTTGGGAGCTCCCTTCATTCCAGTAGGAGGCATTGCTATCGTACACCTACTACGAATAGGCCATTGCTTCCCCAATTCATACCAGGTGAACGGCCAGCGCAGGTGGAACCACCAAAAGTGGGGTTTCAGGAGTCAGTTTTGACGGCCACAGCTGAGTGGAGAGCTCTACCTCCTGAGGTTAGGGATGTCTTCCCTCTTCCCCAATATTGTGCACAACGTAGAGATACAACCAGGTTTAGGGGAGATCGTGGTAATAGACTACCACAACAGCAGCAAAATTATGACCTCAATAGAGCTACTGGGAAGATTACATTGGTCCCATATAATGGCTCAGGAGACACTAGTGCACGAGCTTGGGTCCACAAGCTGGACATATACCTTTCATTGAGGCCCATGCTTGAGCGTGAGGCTATTCAGTTTGCTATGTTGCATTTAGAGGGGATTGCCTATGATTCGTGGCACCATGGATTGGTCACCCAGGATCACGCCTTAGTTCACTTCTATGCTGAGTTCACTAAGCGACTCATTGCACGATTTGACCGTAAGGATACAGAACTTTATTACACGGAGTTGGCTCACCTTAAACAAATTGGTCATGCAGAAGCCTATATTAATGAGTTCCAGCATATTGCAGTTATGGTACCAGATATGCCCCAGAAACGTAGTGTGATGTTGTTCATTGAGGGTTTGTAGGATAGACTAAAAGGATTGGTACGTGCTTTCCAACCAGCTACTCTTAAGGAGGCTATTGATGTGACATTGAGATTGGATACTGTTCCCACTTCTTATCAGGCAGATAAGAAACCATTTAGAGATTCACGGCCTGTACAGAAGGCCAATACGACACAGAACAAAGGAGGGACCTCATCTAAAACTCCTTGGATGAATCAGGAGACGAGGAATGAATTGAGGAGGAAAAAGTTGTGTTTTTCCTGCAAAGAACCATGGGAACCAGGAGACCGTTGCATGGGTAAAGGAAAGGTTCATTTGATTGAGGTGACTTCTGAGTTAGGAGATGAGGAGGTTCCTGATACTGATATTGAGGATAATATAGAGGATGTTGAGCATTTTTCGACACAGTTGGAGTTAGACACCACTGAGCCTGTGGCATCAACTAAAGTAGCTATGGCTACCCTCTCTAGTTATCCTAAGTTGCATGCCTTCCGGTTGAAAGGTACACTTAAGGGTAAGCGGATCACCAGTTTGGTAGACACAGGTGTTACGCATAACTTTATTGATCAAAAATTAGTTGAGAGGCGTGGCTTACAGTACGAGGAGTTTGGTGGTTTTGGAGTGAAGGTGGCTGGCGGTGCCATTTTGGGTGGTACCAAGTGGATTCTACAACTTAGTATTCAGATGGGAGATTATACTTTGATTAATGACTTCTATGTGCTGCCCATAGAAGATTATGATGTGGTTTTGGGCATGCAGTGGTTACAGGGTATTGGGCGTTACATTATTGATCACCGCCGTATGTACTTAGAGTTTCTTTCTGGCGGGCAGAAGGTGATTTTGAGGGCAACGTCAGATGGTGGACCCAGGGAGTTGACTTCTTGCAGGATGGAGACCATCCTTAGGCATAATGATGTGCTTTGGGCTACACACTGTTTGGTTAAATCCAAAACACCCATATCTCAGGATGGCCGTGTATTTCATGTGGACATTCAGTCAGTGATGGATCGTCACAGTAGAGTGTTTGGTGATATACCTCTTGGAGTGCCACCAGATAGAGGGTTTGAGCATGGTATAGAGTTGGAGGATGGAGCGAAGCTAGTGATTACTACCCCATACCGTCATCCTAGAGCCTATAAGGATGAAATTGAGAAGACTATCCATGAGCTATTGGACATGGGTTTCATTCGACCTAGTTTCAGCCCCTTTGCTTCTTCTATAGTGCTTGTTAAGAAGAAGGATGGGACTCTACGGATGTGTGAGATTATGGAGGGATTGATAGTGGATGACAGATACAGTGTGGTAGATGATATTATCTACTATAAAGACAGGGTTTACCTTGTTCCGAGTTCTCAGTTGAAGGAACAAATTTTGCATGCTCTCCATCATATTCCTACAGCTGGACACCCAGGATATGGTAAGACTTACAGGGCGGTACGTGAGAGATTCTCTTGGAAGGGTCTCAAAGATGATGTTTTACACCATTTTCGTGAGTGTATGACTTGTTAGTAGAACAAGTCGGAGCATACCTACCCAGCGGGATTATTGCAGCTCTTGCCTATACCGGAACAGAAGTGGACAGGGATCTCCATGGATTTCATTACAGGTCTTCCTCGGGTTCAGGGGAAAGATTGCATCTATGTTGTTGTGGATAGGCTAACAAAGTATGCCCACTTCTTTCCCATTGCATTAGATTTTACAGCATCGCAGGTGGCTGAGTTGTTCTTTAGGGAGGTGTTTAGACTTCATGGTCTTCCCAAGACCATTGTGAGTGATAGGGACAACAGATTCATGAGTTCCTTCTGGCAGGAACTTTTTACACTAGCTGGTACTTTGTCAACACCTAGTACTAGTTACCACCCTCAAACGGATGGGCAGACAGAAATAGTTAACAAATGGGTTGAGGGATATTTGTGTAACTATGTGTCAGCGCAGCAAAAAGCATGGGTGCGTTGGCTGCATTTGGGCGAGTATTGTTATAATACTACGCATCATATGTCCATTGGCATGACGCCTTTCAAAGCTCTCTATGGATGAGGCATTATCTTTCACTGATTTGGCATTTGGTGACAGTAGAGTTCCCTTGGCTCAGGATTGGTTACAAGAGAACCAGGATGTCATAAGATCTCTTAGAGAGAATTTGCAGCAGGCCCAAAATCAGCAAAAGATGTATGCTGACAGGCACAGGATTGAGAGGGCATTTGAGGTGGATGATATGGTCTTTCTGCGTTTACAACCATAGTGGCAGAGCACCCTAAAAAGGGGGGGAGCTGAGAAGCTCAAACCACGTTTTTATGGTCCATACAGAATACTCAGGCGAGTGGGAGAGGTTGCATATGAGGTTGAGTTACCACATGGCAGCAAAGTTCATAATGTATTTCATGTATCTTGCCTGAAAAAGGCCCTTGGATAGCATATTATAGTTTCACCCGAATTACCTCCTATGGATGAGGAAGGTAAATTGATTTTGGTCCCTGATGAGATTCTTGAGGTGAGGGAACGGCGGCTGAGAAGCCGAGTGATTCGAGAGCATTTGGTTCGATGGAGAGATCTTCCCATAGAGGATGCCACCTGGGAGGGTGAGAGCATTTTACAACATCTTGCATTACAGTTGCTTATGGGCAAGCATCTTCGAGAGGGGAGGACTGTCATGTCCCCACTCTAGCTCAGTCTAACAAAGACATGTGAGTCAGCTTATTATGGGGTCTTGTAGGCTGACAGGGTTGGATAGAGACCCAGTATGGTTATTCAGTGATTGGGGACTTGGTTTTCTGGTGGGTATTGATCAGTTGGGTGACGTTCCTAAACAAGGAGGCAGTTCCTACATTTATGGGGTTCATTCCTACTTTTTAGGAGGTATGATCATGCCCAGGGCTGGGTTTCCATGAGATGACCCTTTGGGTTCAGTTTCAGAGGGATAGGGCTTGTTTCCTAAATTTTAGGAGCATCCCTAGATTTTAGGGATGAGACTGCCAATGGATCCTTGATTTTCGACTTCAGTCACAGACAGGTGACAGGATGATTTTATGGTTTGTGATGTCAGTTGGGCAGTTTATGGCTATTTGGGTTATATTTTTAATATTTCCTAAGTTAGCATTTAATATTTAAATAAGGCTAAGTTAATAGCCATTTTGGAGTAATAAGGGAATTTTGGCCTCATCTGGATGCGTATCCCATGTTATGATAGCTCGTTGGAAAGGTCTTGAAATTCTCTAAATCTTCCTCTTTGGTCTCAGGGCAATTCAGTGAGCGGATTTATTACTATGGTGGAAAAGGTCATTTTCTAGTGACATGGTCACTTTAAAATAAGATTTAATTCATTTTTATAGCCAACGCCAATTGGGGGTCACTTTAGGGTTCGAATTGCTTTGCAAGGGGTTATAAGGAGATGGGCGCCATTTCTCATGATTATGCATATTTTTCAAACACTTCTTTTCAGATTTGCTCTGCTTGAGCGATTTGCATTCTGGGATGCAAACCCCAGGGTAATTGCTGGCTGGGATGTAACCCTCAGCAGCATTGGGTATTGGTTTGTCAATAGTTTCAACAGTATTCAGGAGGAAGGTAGACGCCACTTCAGCTTGGGCCTACAGTTTGTTTTGTTGGGCATGTTCTTTGGCGTATGGGAGGTGAATTCTAGCAGCCGTACACTGCCATTTCTTGCAGCCGTACTTGCAGCCGTACTATGTCATTTGCAGCACTTGGATACATAGAAAAATCGGTTACTCAGCAACAAAATCTTGCATGTTATCAGCCCGTTTTCATCAGCCAGTTGTGGCGTCATTGTTAGAGGAAATGTACTGGATCTTTTATTTGGCTCTTTAATTCAAAGATCTGCCTGGTACGATTTGTATCAACTCTGACTTTACTGCATATTGTTATTTATTTTCAGACTCTTTTCTTGCCATTTGTTACTTATCATTTCTATGTGGAATAATCATCAAAAACATAAAAACAAACAAACTCTTCTGCATTTCCGTCTAGTGCTACAAGAAAACATTATTAAATAGGAAAAAAAAACAAAAATAAAATAAATCTACAGCAGATTTGCAGCAGAGATCCATCAGGGATCTTTCATCCAGATAATCACTTTGCATATAGTCTGATATAAATATATGTCTATGGTGGAAATATATAAGCATTTACAGAATTACACACTACATTGATCATGTGTTATAATTTTCACATTACTAAATCTACATTGAATTATTATGCATAACTCTTAAAACTGTCACCCTAATTATGTTCTGTATATTCTTTTACGATATATGTTTGTATGATGAAGGGTCTACTCATAAGTCTATAATGATTAATCATATGAAATGTGTGACCTAGGTAGAGTACTATGTGTATTCCTAGTGCATTAGATTAATTCCTCATCAATATAGATAAGCCCTGCAGTGAAATGGGCCTTGCTACATTATTAAGGCAATTCTAAGACTTTTCAAATTTTTTCTTTTGTTTCTTTTCATACCAGTTGCAATAATGTTGCAAAAGAATAATGATGGGTATGAACAAACTATTGCTTTCTTCAGCATGACTTTACAAGAAGCAGAACTTAACTATGATATTAACGAGGAACACACTTATGCATTAGTGAAGGCAGCGAAGTCATTTAGGCCATACTTGGTTGGAGCAGAGTTGACAGCTTACGTGCCTAATGCAGATGTGAAAGACATTTTCAGACGGACTGAAGTGACCTGGAAAAGGTGTAGATGGATAAATAAGGTCCAGAAATTCAAAATTGACATTGAGATAACTAAATCGGTAAGAGAACAAGGGTTGGCAACAGATGGAAATATCCAGTCTTGATGCACCTCATGTAAACCATGTAACACTCAAGGAAGGAATTGTGAGTATTGAAATGTGCCCTTGGTATTAAAATAGTCTACTACTTGAAACACGCAAAGTGCTTGGATGACTTGAATGACAATCAGAAGAGATCTTTTAAGTTACAAGCAGCAAGGTATGTATTAATTGTAGGTGAATTGTATTGGAGAAACCATGAAGGCATTCTCCTTTTCTTCTTAGATATATACATCAGTCAAAAGCAATCATTAAAGAGCTTTATGATGGTGCATGTGGTGGCCACTTTTCAACAAACATCACAACACATGAGATATTGAAGGCAGGTTACTACTAGACATGTTTGTTCAATGATTGTTATGATTATGTGACAAAATGCAAATCATGTCAGAAATTCTCAAGGAAATTAAAATATCAAGGGGCTTTACCCCTTAGACATATGCAATCTGAGGAACCATTTCAAAAGGCAGGTTATTGCCTTCATTGGTGAAATACAAGACAAATCAGGTGGAGGACACAGATGGATATTAGTAGCCACTGCTTACTTTACTAAGTGGGTAGAGGCAATACCTACCAGACAGGCCACTAGTAAAGTAGTAATAAATTCTTAATAGAAAATATCTTGACCAGATTTGGAGCTCCTTGTGAAATAGTCATTGATAATGGAATGTGCTTTAGATCAAAAGAATTTACAGAGTTTTGTGAAAATTATGGAATAACTGTCTCATATGTATCACCGTATCACCCACAAGGAAATCGACAGGCTGAATCAAGCAATAAAAATGTATTGAAGATAATTAGAAGGATGTTAGATAACAATAACAAGGCATGGGACTCTAAATTGACTTAGGCACTAGGGCTGATAGAATAAGTATAAAGGAATCTACCGCACACCCACCTTTTGAGTTGGTATATGGATAAAGGCTAGATTACCCTTGGATAACTTGCGCATGTATATAGGTTCATATTGGAAGAAGAGATTGAGGTTGTTAATTTCATGGAGGAGAGAACTGAACAACTTGCTGAATTGATGAAATAAGGAGAAATGCTTAGAAGAAAATGGCAAAAGTACAGTAGCAAGTTAAGGTCTTACATGATAATAAGGTAGAAGATAGGGTGTTTGCAACTTGTGAATTTACTCTAGACAAGTTATTCTCAAAATGACAAATATTATCAGTATAGCTTGCCCTATTATTACACCAATCTCGCTTGTTCAATATACATCAAGTATAGGCAGGACTTGAAGACTACTAGCTTGATGGAAAAAGTATTATCAAAATGATTGGTGTAACAATACAATATCGGCATAGTAATTCAGTAAGTGGCTCGACAGTGAAAACTTATTCATGATGGATGAATTAACTATTGACAAGAATCCCACTAATGATGTAATACTAGATAGAAAACTAAGGGAGTTTAATGATTTAAAACTTATATCAAGCACCCTTTATTGAATATATCTTAAACACACTAAAACATCATCTGTCATGTCCCCATTTTTGGTGACAGTTCGATTTAATTAATTTAATTAATCTGGTTGTCCAAAAAAATGAATATTTTATAAGGACGACTAATTAATTATTTTAATTAAATAAATAAGTGATATTAAGTTAATTATTTATAAAGTTATCAAATAAATAAATGTTAAAAGATAACTTTATATTTAATTAATTTAATAAAGTGACTTGGATTATAAAATATTTAATAAAGTCACTTAAGAGATAAAATCAAAAATGTTCTAGAAGTCTCTGGAGAAGATGGAGAGAAAAGAATAAATAGGCACCCCGGGGCTCCATTCGAGGAAGGTAGTTCTTTATCTCTTTTGATTTTCAGATTGTGATTTAATCACAGGTGCATTGTGGAACCTAGGGTTTCTGCAATTGTCACAGTTGGCCATTGAGAACGATAACTCTCAATAGGTACGCAATTTTGGGGGTGTGAAATATCATCTGAATTATTGCAGATTGGAGGTGACATTCAGTCATTTCATCAGGGCAGAATCGGTGGCTTAATGCCAAGATTTTGGAAGGATTATTCTGAGAATTCAGTTTTGAAGATATAAGTCATTCACAAGGTTTTACAGGATCAGTTGTAAAAGCGACTTTTTCAGCAAAGTTGCAGTATGAACAGACAACCTTCCAGCAGCATTTCCGTATATGGTTAAGGCCGAAGTCTGGACCGAGTGCAATTACAGAGATCATGTTGAAGTCGAGCTGGAGGAGGAACCGACTCGAATTGATTTAGGAAGCTGTTTGCACATAGGGAATTTTGGGCAGGCCGGATTGTAGTACAACATCAGCGTCAATCACATATTTGGAGATTTTAAAAATGCGAGATTGAAGGGTTTTGTGGGAGGCGAGTTCCAAATCATCACATCTGTATATACCTCTGGAACAAGGCCGTAGGAGCTATCGGGTTTAGTGATTTATGAGCCGACAGAAATCCAAGAAAGTGGATTTAATCTTTCCGCAACCGGCGGACATAATTCCATCAGGAGTCGGTCGTTATGCTTGGTCGAGCTGGCAGGACCCTTCTCGATTCGACTGAAGATCCATTCGCAGTAGACGTCCAAGAACTATGACCTACGGATTTGAAGTTATTCAACCGGCATTGTCTGCGAGTCACACATTTTCACAACCATAGCCACGCTCATAGGTAATAACATTGTGAAGTCTGAAGGTGGTAACTATGGGAGCCATTTGCAAGGAGTTGCGATATGTTTCAAGCGCAGCAGAAGCCAGGTCGAGATCATAAAAATAATCTTTGATTAGTGTCAACCCCGCTCAGAAGTTACAGGTTCTGCAGAGGCACTTCTCAGAGCGGAAGTTATAGTAAGTACATGGCCGGATCAGAGTTGGGGTGCATCTCACGTGACTAGGGAGGTTGGGTGGCCAACATCACTGCCAACAGATGAGAAAGAATCTCCAGTAGTTTGGTATTACGACCAGGAATTGATAGGTTTGTGGATGATGCATTTGAGAAACAAATACCAGTCATTAATGGAGTGACAAATGCGATCTTTTCCAGATCAGGCGGAGTTCGATTGGCATCAAGATTCAGACAAAATTCAGGTTTTCTCTTTGGCATTGTTTTAGATGAATATATATATATCCAGTCCGGGTTCTATAATCAATTATGGGATTGTTATTAAATATTTAAGGTTTTTTTTTCTTGAAAATTGTTGGTTATATTGTTACTTGATGAATTTTGCTGGAGACAATACAAATTAGCGAATACATCCCAAGCACTTGACAAAATTGTTGTAGCTTAGTTTGGGTGTTGGAAAGAGACAATAATCCGTTGGGGTTATTTCAGTGGTACCAGAGCTTGTTGGCTAACTGTTTGACGAAACGTCAACTCCTGAAGTTTTTAAGATTTTGGTGTTAAAAAGAGGCAATAACCTGTCGGGGTTATTACATCATCAAATAGAAGCTAACATGCATAAACAAGAAACATAAATGATAAATCCATCACATACGTAAAATGTAAATTGTAACTTAAGTAAATAGAAATCATAGGATCATAATGAGTCATGACACAGATATATAGAATTATAAATGTCGTCAAATCATAAATTTATGTAAGATGAAGATTGTAATGGACACCCAGGAATGCCCAAAAGCTGAACCAAGGCTGAATTTATATTAATGCTGAGAATGCTACAATCAATTACAAAGAAATGTATTCCAAAGGCCAAACCCTAAGGGAATGACGTCTAGAATGTTACAACAGAGAATGAATGTCCTCTATTGCCAAAAGAAGGGAGTGTGATTCACACGTCCAAGCTCTTATCAAATGCAAGTCATAATCATCCGATACAATAATCCGATGATCAGCAATGAGACTTTCAGCCCTATTTATCCTTTTCTTCATCCTTCTGGAAGGAACTAAAACATTAATTAATTGCAAGAGCTAGAAGCTTCCTCCTTCCAATAATTAATGCGTACCCTAGAAATTCCTCCCTAGCAATAATTAATTAAATCACGAGAGGCTTCCGTCCTTCCAATAATTAATTCATACCCTAGAAGCTACTCCCTTGTAAATAATTAAATTAATTAAATACAAAGTCACCTTTAAACTGAATGACTTTATAAGAAATTAATTTAATTTCTTCTTATCCTCCACTTAGACTTTGGAGAACGTGAAGGCTAAAATATGGGAACATTACAAATCTGCCCTACTTGAAATTTCTTGTCCTTAAGCAATTAAGTAACATAATGAACTCCAACCTCCACTTGGATCCCAATTGAAATAATATGTGATATCCATATGGACATTAAACAAACTGCAAATGAACATCATTAAGACCAACCACATGTTTTGCAAGTTAGCTCCCAAAACTTGTGCTGATGAAGTATAAGTCTGGATGTCACCAGAAGGCGGCTCCATAGGAGATCTATGAAACCTCTTCCTCCCAACTGCTGCAACACAAAACTGAATCTTTGTAGATGGTGAAAATTGAGCCCAAATCCTTTCAGGTGAATGATCAACATCAGCCTCAAACATTAGATTGTCATAAGACAATGTTGCATTCATGTTGAACATAATACTATCCCAAGAGTGAACATTAACACTTTGTTGATCGATAGTATAATATGACTCTGTCACTATATTGCTCACCTCATTACCAATAACAAGTGTACTATCATCAGAACACACATCTACAACTGCATGCATACTGCCAAACTCCTCATTGGATGGTTCAACTGACATAGAAGTGGCTGCTGATATGACAGTATCCTCGCATTCTCCTAATCCCATTATTGCTACATCATCATCCCCTGACAAGGCTTCATATGTGGTCCCCTGACTTTGCACGCATGTCTCTACTGACTCTGCCGAAATGCCCACATCACCAACATCATAGCTGGCTGGCTCTATACGTGTCTCGATCCCACCTAAGGAATCAACTACCTTTTGCTTTGGAGAAACATACAAATCATCAATATTGATGCCCATTTGTCTAGCCATAAGCTGCAACATCATATCCATTCGCCTATTTTGCTCCTGTTGCATCCTATTCTGCTCCTGTTGCATACGTTGCCCCTTCTCTAATGTACCCAATAAGTATCTGAACATCACATCTTGATCTGGACTAATATACATTCTTTCAAACACTTTTCCCTTTATCCGGCTATCTATATGATCTCTACAGGATGACAAGACTTATAGCTCTGATACCACTGTAACGTCCTCCCTTGATTTGAACTTTGGCTTGAAGAAATTTAACTTGAGGAATATTGTCAAACACTTTGTATGCAAACTCATAAAGCTGATTTCCTCAATAAATTGATTTCCAATGAGTAGATTTACGAACAACTATGAAGTGACATTCAAAATGCGTAATAGACATCGTAACATTTTGACAAACACTTGGCACACATTCAACGATATATGAAAAATCTGGAAACTCTTTTAATGTGCTGATAAAGGGTGATTTTCAATGTAGATGTGCACTTACAGCTGCCTTAAAGGTTGCGACAACTATTCAAACTTGTATTCAACAATTATAATGTATAGACATGGAAGTATGATAGAAGAAACCTGGAATTGAATGTTGTAGGGATTTGCGAATGGAGTGACAGCCTTCCAGATTTCTAATCAGCCGGATAAACAAGTAAGCTTGATACTAACATTGTTCACGCACTGTAGTAGCACTATTCATGTGGTACTGTAGCAAAATACTGTTCATGCACATTGTAGCAATAACTAACTTCAGATCTGCACTTTCAAACCCTTGTAAATTCTTTATGCGAAAGCACCAAATGAAACCCAACGTGTTCCCTGAAGTGAAAACACCATTGATCCTCCTGACTGTGTCTTCCAATAGCGAAGAGAATGCTAGCAAAGAGGGATTCCGTCCTCCAAGCCCGATAATCAGATATCCAACAACATAACTTTAATCTTCATCCAAGCATGCTTAAAAGAAGCTCTTCCATTTCTTTTATAGTGTTCTCACAAGAGCTCCATCCTTCGTTTTTTCAATATGGGATAAAACATAACTCCCTTTATGTAACTTATGTCTCCAATGTGTTATAAAATAAAGGGGACTCTTTTAATTAAATAGCTTTATCAATGCATAACAAATCTTATCAATGATAAACAAGTCTTCTTATCAATTTTAAACAATTAACATCGACATACCATTGCCATTGGATGTCCAACTATGTCCAAGATGACTTACTATAAATAGTAAGTATGCCCAAAGTTGCCTCAAAACCCCTCAGAAAGACTTGCAATTGAAACTATCTAGGCCAAATGGCCTCTAAGCCCCTTTAATGTCCTTGTTAGCCTATGGGACCGTGGGGAAATAGGTTAACGACAACATCATGCTATGAATGCTAAAAAGGGGACATTACAAAGATCCATAAAACCAATGACATCATGATCAAATCATAAACGTATGTAAGATGAAGATCCATGAAACATATGTCTATTTGTAAAGAAAATGAAAAAACAACGCTTTAGCTCAAGCCTCATCATAATCCTCAAGCTCAGCCGCAGCCTTAGCCTCAACCTCTGAATATTTTGTTTTGCTTCTACAAAGGCGTCTAAGGTAGGTCCTAGAGGACTGGTGAGCCATAGCCCTGCATGTGAGATGGACTTACGAATAACATCATTAGGGCCTCTGTCTGTGCGTGCGTGTGTGCGTTTTCCAGTGCCATGGTCACAGCCTTAACCTCCATATCTACCTGGTCAACCCACTCATGGTCTTTCTCAGTGAAGATTGTCACATTAGGAGCCTCAATGAGCCACTTTGACTTTGGATCAATCTCCTCTAGAATGATTATGGAGGAGCTAGTGGACAAAATCTGTCTGGTCCTAAGGCCGAGGATGTAATGAACAAAGATAAGATCATTCAATCTCTACACTGACAACCTGTTTCGCCTCTTCGAGTGGATATACTCGAACATGGACCAACTACGCTCACATCTAGAAGCATTGCTAGGCTGACTCAAAATATGAATGGCAATGCTTTGAATATTTGGGGTTGAGGGCCCAAACATTTGCTACCATCTATTTGAAATAAGGGAAAAGAAAAACAATTAGTCTCATTTACAAGTACAACTTCAAGGCTAAATTACAAAATAAAAAACTAAAGCGGATAACTTAAAAGTCGTAGCAATTAACTTTAAGAATATATTATTTTACTTGGTTGTAATGATGTGTGAGCTTCTATGGCTATCTTGCTAGAGAAAATCAACCCTTCCTTATTATTGAATTTGTCTAGCTCAATGGTTATAGTGAGGCATTGCCGTAACTACTCAACCTTTGCATCACTATATATAGGCTAGTTAGAACCTCCTCATCTGCCTTGAAGTTAGGACGGAAATGATATGCTCGATTTAGGAAATAGGTTGCTACATGGATGGGCCTATAGAGCTGATTCTACCATCTCCTATCAATGATCACCCAAATAGTGGCATACTTCTTATACACTCTTGCATACTGGGATCTAGTGGCCTCCTTGGCCCTATCCATGCCCTCATATATGTAGCCCATAGAGGGCTTCTCCCCATCAACAATTTGTAGGAGAGATACAAGGGGCTATGGGAGCATGGGAGCCAATAGTACTTAACTGTTCAAGTTGCCTTTTCTTATTTAACTTCTCTTGTTCATGTTTTTCTAATGCCACATAACAAAAGTGTTTTGCCTCAACACTTTGTTGAGTGCACAGGGTAATATCATGTCCACGTATGCCAATAATATGGTATTTGAATCAATAGATGCCACTAGAATTTATATCTTTACAAAACATACATTTTGTTTGATGTTTTGTTCTTCCAGGAAATTCTTCAGTATATTTCCAAGCCTAATCTTTTTTACTTGAAAATGAAAGTTAAGGCTGTTGCAATTAGAAAACTCAATTAAAAACTTAAAGTATTAAACTAATAAAAAATAGCAAACCCTACTTTGCAATTTAGTAAAAATTAAAAACATTGAAGATTCTGATTTACAAATGAAAACTAAAAAAATTGAACAAAAAATGAAAAATACATTAAAAAAGTCAACACTTACCTCTTGCAAATGAGTTGAAGAATGTTTCTATTGACTCCTTAATGCTCTCAATGCAAACTTATGGCCTCCCAAAATTGATTTGTGATCTCCTTGATGCTCTTCTTTCTTGCTGGTTGCAAACCTATGGTTTTTCTTTTCTCTTCCTTTCTCTCACTTTTCCTCTCTATTTGTCATACTAAAGATATAGAAGGCCCTTTAGGGTTATTAGAAAGGCAAAGGTAAAAACAACATTGTCATTTTTTATTTTTTTAAGTCACAGATCAAGCTTGCCTTGTGGCCAATTTCCCGTGGTGATTTATGGCAATTTATGCAAATATTACGATTTAGGCGATTCCAATGGAAAAAACCACTGAGTTGATTCAGTGATTCATAAAAAATCACCCAGCCTATATCAACTTGCCATATTGCATGAATCACGATGATTTTTTGTTTCTTTGGTTAGTACTACTTGTTGAAAATTATGATTCTCAAAAGAGGGCAATATGTGATTCTTAGGGTAGGCCATTTGTATATATATCTGTGAATGCCCTAGTAGAGGTGTTCAGTCTTGATTATGTGCCTAACCTTCCATTGTCGTTTGAGGAATTGGAAGAAGAGTACAGCAAACTAGATACCACCTATAAAGGGTGGAAATTGGCAATTCATAGGGAGAGACAAGAAGGAAAACCCAATCCAATCACTGAGGATTATGGTCCTCCATTGAATATGAAATTGTTCAAACCTTATTTGAGATATACTTACTACTCTTGTGGGCAGTTCGGAGACATAGAAGTGCTTGACTTCATGTCTACATGTCCTATGGTATTAGCTATAGATATACAAATGTTTGACCCTAGACATTTTGATTATGCGCAATATATAGCTGAGAGGATGCATACAAAACTAGTTTGTCTCAAGGTGTAATGTCCCCTTTTTGATAGGCACCAGCTACTTATTTTATTTTAGCCTTTATTTTCCTCAAAGGCTAAAAAAGAAGAAATAAGGGGAAAAAGATATATTAAATTAATTACTTATAAGGTTACTAAACAATGAAATATTAAAATGTAACTTTATATTTAATTGATTTAATATTAAAGTGACTAACATAATAAAATATCAAAAAGTCACTTAAAAGAATAAAGTACTGGATTCCTCTAGAAGCTTCTTGGAGTTGCTTGTGAAATCTTTACAAGTAGCCTTTGGGGGGTCATTTTACACATCTTGAGTTGCATATTCATCTATTGTGCTGAGAGCCTTAGTGCTTGCATACTTGCCTGAGGGTTTGAAGACTCTAAGGTGCCAATTTTGGTTGTGAGATATCAACCCTAGTTGGGAGTGGAGGAATTGGTATTCAGCCAATTCATTTGTGATTAATTGGGAGATAATATTTAGTGATTTTTGTTTAGCCTGTGCATCTAATTTTTGACATTAGTTGGCAAGGAGAAAGGTTTCAGTTTTCGCAGTGGATCCAAAAAAGCAAAGCGAAAAAGCAGAGCTGAAAAAGCAATCCAAAAAAGAAGATCCGAAAAAGCAGTCCGAAAAAGCAAATCCGAGAAAAGCAAAGCCAAAAAGCATGTCATCTCAGCTACTTATTCCAAGTTCTTTTGGTATTTACATTTGGCAATTGTAGATGGATACATTTGACAAGTAATATATGTCTTTTTGCTACCAAAGTATTCAGTCATTGTAAACATTGAATTATTGAAGGGAAATCAACTTAATTCAGCTGTTCAATTTGTATGCCAAATGTTTGTAAAAACATCTCATTGCATAGTCATTCATAGGATGCATGCCAAGTGTTTGTGAAAATACCTCTTGGCTGTAGGTGTGCATTTTACATCAGAATTTCATGTACTTGCATTTGGAAAATAATAAAAAAAAGTTGCATATCACTTTGATTTCCAATTAGTTATTTTGCAATCATTTGTATTCATAAATATCATTGGCATTCGAAAATCATAGCAAAACAACAAACATCAGCAAACTGAGGCTGCAAGAGAAGTGTTTGACAAAATTCCTAAGGCAGAAAAAAAGGTATAAAACTTCAAAAATTGTCAAGGCACTTTACAGTGGTATCAGAGAAAAAGTTCCTACCATCCTATATGGGTTATGAGTGAAGAGTTTCCGAATGTTCCATTCATAAATCTTTTGGATAAATTCTATAATAGGGCAAGAAAGGGCTTAAGTCCTTTAGAACTCATGGAAGAAAGCAGTACCTAGCAAATGCTTAATACTCTTGCAAGAGGGCAATAGGAGTTGAGAGATGAAATGGCAAGAGGAAGAGAAGAACTGTCACTTATCCTTGGACAATTGGTAGATAACAAAAACAATGGAAATGACAGGAACCATAATAGGACTAACGGGCAGAATGGACACAATGGGGGTCAAGAAAACCATGACACAGCTCAAAGCAATGCTAAAACAGCAAGTAGAGCTACTCCTAGGTCTCTTATGCCTACATTTTTGAGAGAACAGGGTGCTGCAAATCACGACTAGCAAGTAAGAGAAGAGGAATATGGTGATTATTTGAGGGAGTACAACTCTATAGGTGATGATTTCAAGGCTGCCATGTCACTAGTAGACTTTTGTGGTCTTAAATTGAGAAATAGACTTGTAGTGTAAGGTGGGAAAACTAACCTTACCATCATTTGATGGAAGTAACAAAAGTATAGCTAGAAATTGGGTTCGGAAGCTCGACACATATTTGCAGCTCAATCTTATATTGGAAACAAAGGCTATCCAGTACGCCACACTCCATTTGGAGGGTGAAGCACATGAATGGTGTTACCATAGACTTGTCACCTTGGGGCATGCCAACATTACTTCATATTTGGAAATCACCCAGAACCTCATTGACAGGTTTGATCGTAAGGATCCTGAACTCCACTTTAGAGAGTTAGCACAACTCAGGCAGACTAATTCAGTTGATGCTTACATCACAGAGTTCCAACGGTTGGCAGTTATGGTGACAGATATTTCAGAACAGCGGTTGGTTATGCTCTTCATTGAGGGATTGACAGAGCCTCTTCGTGGTTGGGTTAAGGCCTTCAAACCAGATTTTCTCCAGGATGCTATCATGAAGACTAGAGACATGGAATATTCTACATCTAGCATTAGGGCTCCTAGCAAGCCTTTCACATCCCATAAGGATAAGGGGAAGAAGCCATTCCAGAAAAAAAGTAATAAGGAGAACTTTGATGAAGACTATAGATAGGAGTGTCAGCTTAAGGGGATTTGCTATCATTGCAAGGAGAAATCATCTAGGGGACACCGTTTCCTAGGGAAAGGCAAGGCTCACTTAATTGAGATGATATCAGATGATGAGAGCAGTTCTGAGGAAGAGAAACCTCAAAGGGAAGACAATAACGGTTCAGATGGGGAAAATCATGATGAGATCATTGCTTCTATCTCTAGTGCTCCTAAGTTCAACTCTTTCAAAGTTTGTGGGGTCCTACAAGGTCACCAGATAGCAGTATTGACTAATAGTGGAGCTACTCATAACTTCATTGATGCATCATTGGTGAAGAAGCGAGAAATTCCTCGAGAGGATTTTGAGGGATTCAATGTGATGGTGGCTGATGGGCGTAAGATAGCTTGTACTCAGTGAATTCCAAAGTTGTCTATTATGATGGGCAACCACACAGTTACAAATGATTTCTATGTGGTTGACTTGGGTGATATCCATGCCATACTTGGGGTCCAATGGTTGCGGTCATTAGGGAAGTACTCACAGAACTTCCAAACCATGGAACTCAAGTTTAGAGATGTTGATGGGCGTAGAGTGGTGCTTAGAGGTATGGCATCTAAAGCACTTAAGATTGTTTCAGTTAGAGATATGGAGAGTATTTTCAGGCATGATGACATAGTTTAGGCAGCAGAGTGTGTGATCACTCCTAAGGAATCTACAGATTCAGGACAGTCAGTCCACATTGACATCAAGGAGCTATTGGGAAAACATGACAAGGTTTTTGGTGAGATACCCCTAGGGAGGCCACCAGACAGAGGCTTCGAGCATACTATTGAGTTGGAAGAAGAGGCCAAGCTAGTGATTACTACCCCTTATCGCTGTCCTAAGAAATTTAAGGATGAGATCGAGAAAGCAATCAAGGAATTACTTGATATGGGACACATTCGTCCTAGCTCCAGCCCTTTCGCTTCTTCAGTGGTCCTGGTGAAGAAGAAAGATGGGACCATGAGAATGTGTATAGATTACCGAGACCTCAATAAGAAAACAATCAAGAACAGGTACCCGATACCCAGGATCGATGAGTTATTGGTTGAGTTACATGGGGTAGTATATTTTTCAAAGATTGATCTTCGATCGGGGTTACCATCAGATTAGAGTGAGGGAACAAGATGTGCACAAGATTGCTTTCCGATGCCACTATGGGCACTATGAGTTCTTGGTGATGCAATTTGGATTAACTAATGCACCTGCCACATTCCAGTCTTGTATGAATCATATCTTCAACAAATAGTTGCGTAAGTTCCTCTTGGTATTCTTTGATGATTTTCTCATATACAGTAAAACTTGGGAAGAACACTTGCAGCAGCTTGATGAGATCCTTACCATCATGGAGGAGCAGTCCTTGTATGCGAAGGCTTCAAAATGTGAGTTCGGCCTTAGAGAAATTCTTTATTTGGGACACGTGATCAGTGCAGAGGGTGTCGAAGTGCACCAAGAGAAAATACAGGCTATTTTAGATTGGCCCACACCATGGTCACTTACAGAGCTACGGGGCTTCTTCGGACTGTGCAGTTACTACAGGCATTTTGTTAAGGGGTTCTCACAGTTGGGGGCACCTTTGCCAGACTTGACCAAGAATGGTGCATTTTGTTGGATAGTAGAGGCGCATCAAGCTTTTGATAAGCTCAAGGAGGTGATGAGTAGTTGTCCAGTGTTGGCACTTCCTGATTTCACGCAGCCTTTCATTCTAGAGTGTGATGCTTCAAGGGAAGGTATTGGTGCAATATTGATGCAAAATCGATACCCTATCGCCTTTGAGAGCCGTAAGTTGAGGGGAGCTGAGAGACTATACTCCATCTATGATAAGGAGATGCTCGCCATTATGCATGCCTTGGCAAAGTTCAGACAGTATCTAGTTGGGTGAAAATTTGTAGTGAGGACAAATCATAATAGTCTCAGATACTTCTTAGAGCAAAAGGATTTGAACGAGAGACAGCAGAAGTGGGTTAGCAGGATACAGGCATATGATTTCGACATAGAGTATGTTAAGGGAAAGAAGAACATTGTTGCAGATGCCCTCTCTAGGAGGTCTTCAGCTTGCTCACTCTCTGAGATTTTGGCAGATTGGAAATCCATCTTACTGGTGGAGTACTCCAAGAATACATTTGCTTGTGAGTTGATGGATGGATTGATTCGGGATGACAGGTACAGGATAGTTGATGATGTGATTTACTACAAGGATAGGATCTACCTTGTACCGGAATCAAAATTGAAGGAGAAAATACTATAATCTTGCCATGATACACCCCTAGCAGGCCATCAAGGCTACTTCAAAACTTATAGACAGATTAGAGAGAGGTTTTTATGGAAAGGCCTCAAGCATGATGTGTTGAAGCATGTGAAGGAGTGCGTGACTTGCCAGTAGAATGAGTCTGAGCATACACATCCAGCTGGGTTACTTCAGCCTTTGCCCATTCCTGAGCGGAAGTGGGAGAGCATTTCGATGGACTTCATCACAGGCCTACCCAAGGTACAGGGGAGAGACAACATCTTTGTTGTGGTAGATCAGCTCACAAAATACCCACATTTCTTTGCTATTCCGACAGAGTACAAGGCTTCACAGGTGGTTGAGCTATTTTTCAGGGAGATCTTTAGATTACATGGGCTACCTAAGAACATAGTCAGTGACAGGGATAGTAGGTTTATGAGTGCTTTTTGGCAGGAGCTGTTTAGACTGACAGGTACTGAGTTGACACCCAGTACCAGTTATCACCCTCAAACTAATGGGAAAATAGAAATTGTTAATAAGTGGGTTGAGGGGTACTTGCGTAATTATGTGGCAGGACAATAGTGGGCTTGGATCAGGTGGTTGCATTTAGGAGAGTATTGTTACAATACTACACACCATATGTCCATTGGAATGAGTCGTTTCAGAGCCTTGTATGGGTATGATGCACTTTCATTCATGGAGATGGCTTTTGGTGAGAGTAGGGAACCTAAAGAAAAAGATTGGATTCAGGAAAGCCAAGATATATTGAAGGCACTTAAGGATAATCTGGTAATAGCACAGAATCAGCAAAAGACTTATGCAGATAAACATAGGGTTGAGCGTAGCTTTGAGATTGGTGATATGGTATATCTACGATTGCAGCCCTATAGACAGTCCTTTCTTAAAAAGAGTGGAGCAGAGAAACTAAGACCAAGGTTCTACGGTCCATACAGGGTTACCAAGAGGATTGGGGAGGTAACATATGAGTTAGAGCTGCTTGCGAGCAACAAGATTCATAATGTATTTCATGTTTCATGCCTCAAGAAGGCATTAGGTCAGCAGGTTATCTCTTTCACAGATCTTCCACCACTTGATGTGGAGGGACATTTGGTCTTGGTGCCTGAAGAGATCATTGATGTCAGAGAGAGGAAATTGCGGAACAGAGCGATTAAGGAGTACTTGGTGAGATGGAAGGATCTGCTTGCAAAGGACGCCACATGGGAGAATGAGCAGATTTTACAGCACCCAAGTTTGCAATTGCTATAGGACAAGCAATTTTGGGAAGGGAGGATTGTAATGTCCCCTTTTTGACAGGCACCAGCTACTTATTTTATTTTAGCCTTTATTTTCCTCGGAGGCTAAAAAGGAAGAAATAAGGGGAAAAAGATATATTAAATTAATTACTTATAAGGTTACTAAACAATGAAATATTAAAAAGTAACTTTATATTTAATTGATTTAATGTTAAAGTGACTAACATAATAAAATATCAAAAAGTCACTTAAAAGAATAAAGTGTTGGATTCCTCTAAAAGCTTCTTGGAGTTGCTTGTGAAATATTTATAAGGAGCTTTTGGGGGGTCATTTTACACATCTTGAATTGCATATTCATCTATTGTGCTGAGAGCCTTAGTGCTTGCATACTTGCCTGAGGGTTTGAAGGGTTTGAAGACTCTAAGGTGCCAATTTCAGTTATGAGATATTAACCCTAGTTGGGAGTGGAGGAATTGGTATTCAGCCAATTCATTTGTGATTAATTGGGAGATAATATTTAGTGATTTTTGTTCAGCCCGTGCATCTAATTTTTGACATCAGTTGGCAAGGAGAAAGGTTTCACTTTTCACAGCGGATCCGATAAAGCAAAGCGAAAAAGTAGAGCAAAAAAAGTAGATCCGAAAAAGCAATCTGAAAAAGCAATTCCGAAAAAAGCAAAGCCAAAAAGCATGTCATCTCAGCTACTTATTCCAAGTTCTTTTGGTATTTACATTTGGCAATTGTAGATGGATACATTTGACAAGTAATATATGTCTTTTTGTTACCAAAGTATTCAGTCATTGTAAACATTGAAGTATTGAAGGGAAATCAACTTAATTCAGCTGTTCAGCTTGTATGCCAAATGTTTGTAAAAACATCTCATTGCATAGTCATTCATAGGATGCATGCCAAGTGTTTGTGAAAATACCTCTTGGCTGTAGGTGTGCATTTTACATCAGAATTTCATATATTTGCATTTAGAAAATAATAAAAAGAAGTTGCATATCACTTTGATTTCCAATTAGTTATTTTGCAATCATTTGTATTCATCAATATCATTGGCATTCGAAAATCATAGCAAAACAACAAACATCAGCAAATTGAGGCTGCAAGGGAAGTGTTTGACAAAATTCCTAAGGCGGGAAAAACAGGGATAAAACTTCAAAAATTGTCAAGGCACTTTACACAAGGAAGATAGTGAACATCTACATTTGAAATACTTTTTAGTATTAATGCATATGACATTGTTTTATGGGTACCCAAGAGGGAGTTGGGTAGAGAAGTGGAGATTGGCAATTAGAGGAAAGGATGGAGAGAATTGACTAGTCCAAATTGTGGACTTCCATCTGGGATTCAAGGTGTGATAATTCCAACTATGTCAAATTTGAGGAGTGGTTTATGAAAATTATTTATCAAATGAAATAAGTATCCTTGTGATTGGTCAATTTCATTGGAAATCAAGAAATTTTTAAAACCTAAGGAGTTTGATAATAGGGGAATAGTGCAAGACAACTGGGGTGATTGGTATGTCCATATTGATTTCACTTGCATTAGGGTATGGCTTTGAGGATCAACCATATAAATTGCCAAAATTGTACTAGACTGAATTACATAGCTGGAAATTGTTAGGCAGTTATCCCATTCAAACCATTTGCATTTCGGTAAAATGGATAAGCAATCATTCTTACTTGGTACTTTGAGCTTTGGGGATTTCACTATAGTTTCTACAAAAGTTTATGAAATGGTTCAAAACACGTTGCGGATGAATACAATTTGTAAGGATATTTTATTAGAAGAAGATATGATCCAGAAAGATACATACGTTCTTGTGGAAAGAAACATAACCTAGGTGATTACTTTCATGTTCATGTGCCAACCAAGGATGCGTTTAGAAATAAGAAAGAGGCTGAGGCAATTGAAATGATTGATAACTATAATAAAGAGGTGGACATTAAGAGACAAGAATTGAGAGAAATGGAATCCTAGTCCTTTGGTGAAGAATCTGGTCTTGAAAATATGGTGTAGGAGGGGCAGGAAGCCACGTTTAGGGCAAACATAGCTGAATATGAAGAGATTTTGATAGGGATATTCAAACGACCACTCAATTACAAGTTTATCAAGATGAAAGGCTAGAAGCATATAGGACATTTGTTTCAAATATGATTACATTAAATCAAAAGAGTTCAAATCATTCTTGTTTAGTATCAAGGGGGATGGTTGAGAAATCTATTCTAAATATCACACCTGATAATGAGAGATAGTTAATGGAGCAACTAAAGGCAGATAATGATTTGGCAATACAAGACATGACCCCGCAAAAGGGGAGGCAAGTGTTTCTTATCTTATTCCCGGGATGGGGACACAAGTGCTTCTCCAATTTTTGAGAGTTTTCTACACTTTGACAATAAAGATTTCAAACTAAATATTGAGGTAGTTAATGAGATTTAAATTGGACCACTTTCTGATCTAGATGAGAATGTTATGTTATTGTGGGCTTTATACTGTTTGTTTCCAAAATTGCAGATTGGAAATCCAAGAGCCTGCCACTTCTCCGATAGGATTCCGCAATCAATTATGGCCAACAAACGAGAATCACCTTGATTTCCCTGCACTTTAGGCTCTCCTACACCTAGGCGGGTAGACCACCTCCTCGAACTTGATCACTTGGTTCAGAGCTTTTCTAAAGCAAATTTAAGCTTTGGAGTTCTTTGACTGGCAAGGTTCTTGAGCTTGATCAAAATGGGATTAAATGTTGAATGTTTGAATTGTATAAGGTTTGTCAATGATGGATTTGATGCTTGTAGTGAGGAAGATGTAGATCTTCTGACTTCAAATCTAAATCCAATAGTACAGTGCTTTGATAATTAGGGCAACAAAGTCAACTTGAATGAAGATTTTCACATATAACTTTATAATGTTCTATGCACATCAACTATAACAATTTAATGATCAAGACACGATGGATCAAATATATATACGCTCTTCTAAATTAGTCCAGATTACGCTTTAACTCCTAAGGTCGGGAGATAGGTTGGACATAGATTTGTAAACAGTTAAATATTTCACAATGTTTGCGATGATCAAGCTTAAAATGCCATAGATAACCTCGTCCACTTGTCTTACATCAATTGTTTACAAAATTGAAAAATGATTATAAAAGGACCAATCAACTGCGATGCTTTTTAAATAATAAAAAATAAGAAGCCTTTATAAATCATTAAATATAAATTTTGAATTTATATTACAAAGTCATAATATTTTCCTTATTCCTCCATACAAATAAAATACATAAAATGTTCTCCTTTCTTTGTAGAATGTTTTCGAATATGGAATGTCTCTTCTTGTTCAACTTTTAACTTGTATTTATATCTTTTATTTTTAAAGATAGTGTCTTTCTAAGTCAATTCATGACTTCTCATTACTAATAATCAAATTATGATTATATTATCTCCCTTAATTCAAAACATCGGCGGCTTCTCCAAATGAGTTATTTACTTTAAAATTAATATTGCAACTCTTTGGTTATACGTGGAAATCTTTAACCTTTATTATCTGGGCTTTGTTGTTTTATATTGCTAATGCCTATGCGCATCTTGGAAATACATATGGATGTCGCAGTTTGACAAGAGCTTTCCATTATTTGTCTTGCCCATATTTGTTGCTTCTTTTATCATGTTCGGATTGGCTTCTTAGTGAATTGGATATTCAAAATCAGAGTTTATAGGAAGCAGATAACATCTTGCACAAGAACAATAATTCTCAAGGGAAAATCAGCTTGTCCCCATTTAGGGTCCTCATATACCACTGTAATGTCCGCATTTAGGGTCCTCATATTTTTTTATAATTTGCCTATGCTCCTCTCAGCCATTCAGAATATGAGACATTTCTAAGTGTAGATAGCATGATGGGATTACCGAACCTTGTGTTACAAAATTTAAATTACTCCTCCATTCATTCTTGACCCCTCCATATGCACAACATTGATTATGTTGTCATTGTGATTGAATTGATCAATACATTTCTGGTTTATTAATATATACAGACTTCACATGCTTTGATATACAATATACCACAACACCAAATACTTTAGATGATAATTTTCTATCGTGCACGTATGAGATATAAGGGCTTGATCTTAATTTTTCCCTTCAAAGATATAAATGTTTTCCCGATATGTTTGATTTAATAGTCATATTATGAGACTACCTAGTTCAAATGCTTCCCTGAAATGACCACTGATGCAGTTCCGCACTTTGTCTAGTTTGTAGTATTTCGAAAGCCAAAGAGAATGTATAAATTCTAATCGATAGGTACTATCTTAGAGCTTCCTCGATTTTTTCAATAATTGCTCATTCGATAATTACTATCTTCTTATGTGGGTGACATACATTGTTCTAATCTTTATAGTATAGTACCTTTAATAATTAGTTTTACTTCCTTTATCATTGTTGATTATATCTTCTAACTCATGAGTCAAACTGATATTGAGTCGATGCCACTAAGTCATATTTCCCTGTCCAAAAAGTCTCCTGTGCAATCTGCTCCCCTGTTATCAGCCACCGGATGTTGACCATAATCCCTTAATGCTTGGGTGCTGAACCATGGGATTATCTTGTGTCATCATTGACTGTATTGTGGCGTATATGGTTATTAGCTTCATCATTCTGACTATATATTTGTTTCCCAGGTTGCTTCTGCAGTCTGTCGTCGGTAGAAATTGTGTATCGGCCGATGGGTCCCTTTGGAAAAGAAATTATGTATCGGTTGACGGGTCCCTTCGGAAAAAAAAATTTGTATCAGCCGACAGGACCCTTCGGAAAAGTTTATGTATTTGGCCGATGGACTCCTTCGGAAAAGTTCTTCGGAAAGTATTAATAACCCCTTCGGAAAGCATTGTAATCATCATATCTTATCATGCAAGCATAATGTAATGTTCTGGCATATGCGAATAATCTAAGGAGTTCTGCTGTCCGTGTTTATTATGTGTGTGCATTTCTTAATTAACCTATGCGGTAAACATTTGGCACCGCTGCCCAATGGACCTGGTACGCAGGCAGGCGGATATGAATTAAATGCTGAATTAGTTGAACAAAGATAAGAATAAGCTGAAGGAAAAAGATGACATACGCGTTGCGCAGGAAAATTTAATTCTGGCTTAGCAGACAGAGCGCCGAAGGAGATTTTAGAAGATTGCCAACGGAAACAGGAGTGCAGAAGGATTGTTGAAGGAGACTCGACAACGGCTTGAGTTGGTGGAAGAAGCGAGGGAGGAGTTTCTGAATCTGCATACGCCACGGGAAGAGAATCCTGATGGAAGGAGATTGACTCGCACGGCTTGGAGTGCCAAGGGAGCACGAGCGTGGAGTGACCTCTTTGTCCGAGATATACTTCCGAAACGAATAGCTTCGGTTGACGAACCCTCTTCTTCACGAAACAGCGTGAAAGTCGAAAACAGCGCGGGTGTTGAAAACAACGCGGAAGCAAAAAACAACGCAGGTGTTGAAAACAACGCCGAAGCAGAAAACAACGCGGGTGTGCAGAACAACGCGTGTGTTCAAAATAGTGTAGGTACACAACAAAACCCTCAACATACAGTGATAATGGCAGGTCCGAAGGAAAAATTGCCTAAATTTGATGGTAATGAAGCAGCTGATCCCATTCGACATTGTAAAACATGTGAAACGATCTGGAGGGAAAATGGCATAATAGATACAAACGAATGGATCCAACAATTTTCCGCTACCCTACAGGGTGTTGCGATTGATTGGTTTACTGATACTGATCCACAAAAGTTAAACAGTTGGGATAACATTAAGAAGGAGTTCATCGCAGAATTTCAACTTCTGCGCGACGATAATGAAATTGTAGGGGAGATATTCAATACCAAGCAAAAGAAGAATGAAACAGTACGGGTCTTCGCCAAGAGATTGAAAGACTTAATTAGTAAAATGGAGAATAATCCAGCAGATGGGCTCCAGAAAAGATGGTTCATTGAAGGCCTTCACCCGAAGCTCCGAAAAAAGATGAAGATCGTGCTACCATCAACATACAATGAAGCGTACAATCGGGCAATGAACCTCGAAAGTGATCAGAAGACAAAGAAGAAGAAGAAAAATAGCTTGTTCGATTCAGAAGACGATGCATCTTCAGGAGAAGATAGCAGCGATGACAAGGGAAGCAATAAGAAGGTCCGTGCCCTCTAGAAGGACATGATGCGGATGATGAAGGAATTCAAAAACATGAACAAGGAGACTAAAGGCAATGACCTATGGTACACGGAGTGTAAGAAAGAAGGCCATACGAAGGGATCCTGCCCGAAAGATCAATTTTGTGAAATCTACCAGATTCTGGGACACTCGGTAAAGGAATGCCCTTTCAATTTGAAAGCAAGAACACCGCAACAAGTGTTCCTGACGCAGGAGGCATCCCCGTCAGGAGGGAACGGGAATACCAGTATGGAAGGTGCCACATCAGGTGGATACAGAAACAACCGACGCGGTCAAAACAAAAACAACAATAACAATGGTGGCAACAACAATAATGGCGAAAGGAGTCGAATTCAGTACGATGCGAATGGTCGGCCAATTGTTCAATGTCGCGCATGCAATCTATGGGGTCACTTTTCCCGAGAGTGCACAACAACGAACACGCCGAAGTTACTATGCCGATGGTGTGGACCTAGCGATCATGACAATGCTAAGTGCCCGAATTCCGGAGTCAACTTGTTTACTGTCGGGATGGATGAAGAAGAAGTTCTGGCAATCACTCAGAAGCAGGCGAAGCTATACCCTGACCTAGCGGAGGAAAAAAAGAGACTAGAGGAAGCACGGGTAGGGATCCAGAAAGCAACACAGGCAGAAACGGCACACCTGAAGGACCCGCCAAGTACCTCCATCCGGAACTGTGTAGAACAGAACATTGTACGGCAAATATTGCAAGCTGAGATACCCGTTAGGATAAATGATCTATTACTCACTATGCCTCAACTCCGTACGGCCCTCACAAATATAGTCCCGAGTGCTAAGCAACCCGTAGAGAAAGAGAAGGAGAAACAAGGGGGTACAAGTGCAGAAGACCCGATGCTGTTAGCTCTTTCATCTGGACGCTATCCGACGGTTGTTGAAATGGGCATTCTCGAGACTGTGCTAACGGACACGATCGTCGACGGAGGATCCGGTATCAATGTGCTACCAGAGGATACTTGGAAAAAGTTGGGACAGCCGACATTATGGCCACCTACCTTCCAGCTGTTAACAGCCGATCAACACGGAATCAAGCCATTGGGAATACTCACAGCGCAACCAGTGACAATTGGAACACAACCATTCCTGTTGGACTTCGTTGTGATTCCTCTCAGGCGGAAGGGGTACGATGCTATTCTGGGTCGAGGGTGGCTGATACAAGCAAAAGCAAAGCACGATTGGAAGAAAAATACTTTATCACTCGAAAGCAAAGGCCGGAAGTATGTCATCGATCTGCACACTCAGATGGTCAAGGAAGAAGCCCTATCGTCAGATTCTGAGGGAGAAGAGGATGAAAAAGGGCAAACTATGGAACCGGATAAGGAGGGAGTTCTACGACTGGAAGGAGATGACGATTTGGATTTAGTAAATGGTCTTTACCATTGGCAGATAGAGGATTATGAATTGTTTCCAACCTGCAACGTACTGACAATAGAAGAACACAATATCGATGAATTTCCAAAGGAGTTCACTGAAATAAAGGAAGGGGATGCGTCACTCGATGTGACCCTGGCACATCAGTTCACTAAAGGAGAACCCATCAAATACAATGAAGGCGTGTTGTAGACCATGAATATGGGAGACGAAGCAGAACCACGAAACATACTGGTAGGAGACAATTGGGACCCAATACTAAAGACAACAGCATTCAAGATATTTTTAGATTATAAGGATGTCTTTGCATGGACGTACAAGGACCTGAAGGGCGTACCACCTGAATTGTGTGTGCATCGCATTCAATTGATCAAAGGAGCAATACCCATACGGAAGAGGCCCTACAGAATGAACAAAAATTATGCGGCCCGGTTTACGGAGGAAATCAATCGAATGCTAGAAGCCGGAATTATTTTCAAGGTGTAGACCAGTGAATGGGTATCCCCGATTGTGATCTCCCTAAAGAAGGATTCCATTCAGATCCAAATATGTGTTGATTTCCGATGCTTGAATGCAGTCACCATCAAGGATCCGTTCCCGATCCCATTCACGGACAACATCCTGGAGGAGGTAGCGGGACACGAGATCTACTCATTTATGGATGGTTTTTTCGGCTACAATCAGATCTCAATCGCAGAGGAGGATAAACTAAAGACAACATTTGTCGTAGAAGATGGGGTCTATGCCTATAATCGGATGCCGTTCGGTCTGTGCAATGCACTTGCGACATTTCAGCAGATCATACTACACATTTTTGACAAGATGTCCATCGAAAACTTCGAGGCATTTTTGGATGATTGGTCAGTGTTCAGTGCGGAGGACAAACATCTGGCAACCCTAGGCGAGTGTATGGAAAGGTGTCGCCGTGCGCGTTTGGCCCTGAACCCGAAGAAGTGCAGATTTATGGTCCTACACGGAAGTTTGCTCGGACACATAGTCTGTAAGGAGGGACTGAAGACAGATTCGGACAAAGTGCAGGTCATATTAGAGATGCAGCCGTCTACCAATGTGACAGAGGTAAAATCTTTCCTTGGGCATATAGGGTATTACAGGCGTTTCATCAAAAATTTTGCCAAGATAGCATATCCGTTGGATAGGTTAACTTGCAAGACAGAATCGTTCCGATGGGACAAGGAACAGGATAAAGCATTTGAAGGACTCAAGGTACGACTGGCTATAGCACCTATTTTGGCATACCCGGATTGGAAGGAGTTTCATGTGCATGTGGATGCATCGAACTATGCGATCGAAGCAACTCTCGCGCAGACAGGAATCTACGGGTTGGATCATCCGATCTACTTCGCCAGTCGGTTGCTATCAAAAGCTGAACAAAATTATAGTACAACCAAATGGGAAGAATTGGGGATGGTCTATGCTGTGCAGAAATTCCGACATTACTTGCTGGCCACTCCATTTGTGTTCTATGTCGATCATCAGGCCCTGTTGTATATGATCAACAAGCCAGTCATTCAAGGAAGAATTAGTCGATGGTTACTCCTGTTGCAGGAGTTTACCTTCAAGATCATTGTACGGCCAGGAAAGAAACATGTAAGCGCGGATCATTTGTCATGTATCAGAATAGGAGAAGCGGCAGACGGTGTAAATGATGACTTTCCTGACGCACAGCTATTTCAGATTGCTGCACTACCGGAGTGGTATACAAGCATCGGCGAATACTTGTCAACAGGACAGTTTCCAAATACCATGCCACCGAATGAAAAATGAAAGTTGGTGATACGGAACGGAACATTTCAGCTGATTAATGGATTGTTGTATAAAATGGGACCCGATCAAATCCTGAGGCATTGTGTCCTGAAGGAAGAAATTCCACGGGTACTGAAGGAAGCACACGAAGAACCGGCAGAGGACACATGGGGCCGGACACAACTGCACGAAAAATACTTCTAGTAGGATTATGGTGGCCAACAGTATACAATGACGCCAGGGAATGGGTTGTTGCATGTGATACATGTCAGCGAGCTGGAAAACCTTTGAAAAGAGATTTCATGCCTCTGAATCCTTCTCATGCTCAGGAGCTCTTTGAATGGTGGAGTTTGGACTTCATAGGACCACTGAAGACAAGTAGAATCAAAAGGTGCCGTTACATTGTTGTTGCAATGGAATATTTGACTAAATGGGTGGAGGCGCGTGCACTACCGGACAACTCAGTGGTAAGTACAAAAAAGTTTATTTATGAACAAATAATTACTAGATACGGCATTCCGTTACAATTAACAAGTGATAGAGGCGGACATTTTGTAAATCATGTGATCCGACTGCTTACCACGGAGTTCAAAATTTATCATACGCTATCAAGTCCGTACTACCCAAGGGCAAACGGACAGGCCAAAGCTACCAACAAAATCTTGGTATCAATTATATACAAATCCTGCGCAGTCGAAGGGCAGGATTGGGAGGAGAAATTACCTTCTACTCTGTGGCCTTACCACACGGCGTATAAAGTTACAACAGGGTACACGCCATTTCAACTGATGTTCGGACAAGAGGCCATAGTACCAGTGGAATTTATGATACCAAGCTTGCAGATAGCACTAGAAAACAAGTTGGGCAACATGGAAAGCTTAAGGGAGCGGCTGTATAAATTGAACAGGTTAGAGGAGAAGCGATTATTAGCACAGTGGGCAACTGAAGTAACGCAGAATAGGCGGAAGGCATGGCACGATAAGCACCTGAAGCTAAATAGGATTCAGCCCGGACAGTGGGTATTGAAGTACGACGACCGGAATGAGATCAAACCGAGCAAGTTCAAAGTTAAGTGGGTCGGGCCGTATCAGATTCGGGAAGTAGGGGACAGTGGAGCAATAAAATTATGGACTTTGGATGGACACGAAGTGCCTCAGGCGGTGAATGGGTCGAAGCTAAAGATATATCATGGGCGGAAGACTTCTAAATCGCAAAATGGCCTTCGGGAGACCCCTTCATCATTGCAGACCGACGGTGACGACGGTCAAAGGGAAAATTGACCGCTATTTTTTTCTGTACAAAAAAAACAAACAAACAGAAGGAAAAAGTACTGTACGGTAGCGTACAGTTTCATATTTAAAGGGATTCTTAGCCGAAGGGAAGTGCCGTACGGATTTCACAGTGCAGGAAGGAGCACCGTATGGATTTCACAATGAAGGAAGGAGCACTGTATGGCTTCCATGTGTACCGTACGATTTTCAGTGAAAGGGGTGCTGTATGGTTTTCAGAAAAAAGTACCGTATGGCTTCATACTTGGAGGAGAATACCGTACGGTTTTTCATGTCTGAAGGATGGTGTACAGTTTTCAGTTCACATCTGAAGGATGGTGTACAGTTTTTCAGATAAATTAATGTGTAGTACGGTTTTCAAATGTGAAGTACGGGTTTGAAGACAAGGAACGGTTCTCATAATGAAGGGTTGGTGTACGGTTTTGTTGCATTGTATGGTTTTTTTTAAAGAATTGCATATTATAACATCCAGAACACCGTACGGATATTCATAACCTGAAATTGTACGGACTTTTTCACCGTGCGGATTTCACTACTTACCATTTTCTGAGCTTTGAGTAGCGTATGGATTTGTGGGATTTCACCAGGTCTTGCATCTTGTATAGATTTTTTGAGCTTTGAATAGAGTACGGATTTGTGTTATGGCATTCGGGTTTTATAATATATAGGCCTTGTGTGGGTACCAAAGACAGAGTTGTAGGTAAAATTGATGAGCCCTCTTTGACGTTGAGCCTGTACTGATCCTGTTGTGCAACAGAGGAGGACTATAGCATTGACGAATCGTCTTGAGGAAATCTTTAGTTGAAATATGCACAATGTTTTCTTGCTCTTTCCATGACGGCAAGTATTTACAATTGAATGTACAATCTGTAAGTTTGTAACGTACGGATTCTAGATTGATCTCATTGCATGGCCGTACGGTAACCACACCATTCTTATAACTCACCGTACAGATTTTTGGGGCAACCACTCTATAGACTTGTGCTCTTGCTGCTGTATGGATTTCTCAACTTCACCACTGTACGGATTTGGTAGACCGTTACGAAAAGACAAATATAATTAATGGAGTCTGCAGGTAAACGGCAGTGGAAAAAACAATTAGCACAGTCTAAAGTTGTGGAAGGCAGGAGCATGGTAGGTACAGGTAATCTGAACGAAGGCTCGAGCAGCAGCAAGGAGAAGCATAAGACTACAGCACCTGCAGCAGCTGAAGTCACACCACAAACTATACAATTTGAAGGATTAAACGGAACAGATTGCCGAAAATGGTGACAAGAAACCCCTGATGACCATCTAATTAAAGAAAGCATCAAAAGAGCATAGGTTGAATGGGCCATTCAGATGCCTGTTTTTTGCATTCGAGATTATGAAGGGTATCTGCGTACCATGATTGAGACATATGGTAGAGCTTCTCGGAGGAGCACATTTTAGTATTTGGGACGGAACTTAGTGGTATCATTCAAGGCAGCTGATTTCACATGTGTTTTTGGCATTCCAAGGTAGCAGGGGAAAAAGGTTCAGCCAAAGAAAATTCCAAAGGATGGGAAGCTATTTTTAATCAGATTAGTATGTGGAGATTTGACTGAAGCAGAGCAGGTGACATTAGCTGAGACATCGAAAGGAAGGGGTTTAAAGAAAACCGACATTCAGGAGGGGCCATGGCGGTGTCTGATGGACTTGGTCAAAAGCAGGCTCACGAGATCCTCTAGGGCATCGGATATCACATTTCCGCAGGTATCCATGATGAATGGCATAATGACTGGGAAAGTATACGATTGGGTGTCTATGCTGGATGAACGGATGCTTGAGTTTATGACTCTCCAGCACAAGACCTTCTATATGCCCCATTATGCCATTGGTCTCTTCCTTGATGCAGCAGCACGGATGATTCCAACGGATGAGTTAGAGGCAAAGCCTGGACCACTAGTTCCAGGAGAACCTCCTATCATGCAATGGAAGCACTTGGATACAATCTCTAGGTAGAAGGGTTCAGCAGGCCAAAAGAGGCCCCGGATGGACATGGCAGGTGATACTGACAGCGGTCGATAGGAGACATCTTCTGAGCAGGACAGTGTGGAGGAAGAAGAAGGGGAGGGCAAGGATGATGAGGAGGTTCAGATTGTCATGGCTACCCCCTTGCTCTTTTCGCGTGCTACAGTTCCTGTGACTTTCGAGTTGATACCCCAAGGTCTACACATGGCTCACATTTCGGGTTTTGGACAGACTCGGCGACCGATATTGATGATTGGAGGATCCCAACAGGCAGTCACACTAGCCGCACCATGGCAACATAGGGTACGGCCTTCTCCTGTCCGGCCGGGAGCAGGATTTGCGGTCGACTTTGCCCACCTGACAACACCTGTCAACTGAGAGACTTCTTTAGCCCCTGAAGCACTTCCGGTAGCAGCACCCATGACACCTACCATAAGTCAGCCAGCAGCAGTTGTTACCGTAGCACAGTCAGCAGAAGCTTAGGCACTTCCAGTAGAGAATGTACTAGACGGAGGAGTGCAGGAGTGTACGGACCCAGTGCAGCCCAAACAACCAGAGGTCATGGATAGAGCCAGTGTTTTTTTGAGGCAGCAGTTCCAACTCGTCCCTGACTGGCGTGGCCTGTCCATTCAGTCCTCCAGCTATTCCAGAGTAGCACCTGTACCAGAGCCTCAGTCTCAGGAGGAGGGAATGCCACGTGCCGTGATTGCGCCGACAACAGAGGAGGCGGCACCGGATGTGGGCATGGCTCCCGCTGATGAGGAGGACAATAGTGATGCAAAATGGTCATTGGATGACTTCGCCAAGGAGGATAACGGGTCGGATGAGGACAGGTGCAGGGACTACCTCAGGACTATGAAGTCTACATTGAAGAAGGGGCATGATGTGGCGATTCAAGCTCTCACTCGACGAAGGCAGTGGCATTTGATCCGAGTGTATATTCGTGGGATTTGTCCTAAGCGATTTCAAACTTGTTTTGTGGATAGAGGTTGGCCAGCAGTTGAGACACCAGAGATGTTGGCAGATTGGGCCACTGAGCCAGAATTGGGACCGAGTGACACTCTGATGATGAAGTTGGCACATGAGATCGTGGGACTGTACAAAGAGGTTTACTATGCGTGGCAGCGTGCGGAGGTAGATAGGGCAGCAGACAGTGTTGCAGCCCAGAGATCTCTCGCGGTCGAAAAAGAGACAAGAGAAAACTTAGCCACTGATTTGGCCGACAAGCAGGCAGCTTGGGCAGCAGAGTGGGCAACACTATTAAAGGATATGGCAGCAGTGGTACAGGAGAGGGACGTGGCTATCCGAGATAAAGATGCGACAGAGCATGAGTTACAGTTGGCCAAGAGGTAGGCTATGGATGCCGCGCTTCTACTGAAGGAGGCCGTTGAGGTTAATTCACAGATTCAGACAGATCTGCGCATCCGGACTGACCAGGTGTATGAGTTACGTCGTCAATAGCACTCTTCTGGGGCACCTCCTTCTCTCTAGTATTTCTTTTTCTTGGTTGTGGGTTGTCTCCTAATTTTGCTAGTTGTCAGGAGACGACTTTTCTTTTTGGAGGGGATGATGTCGTCGATAGAAATTGTGTATCGGCCTATGGGTCTCTTCGGAAAAGAAATTGTGTATCGGCCGACGGGTCCCTTCAGAAAAGAAATTTTGTATCAGCCGACAGGACCCTTCGGAAAAGTTTATGTATCTGGCCGACGGACTCCTTCGAGAAAGTTCTTCGGAAAGTATTTATAACCCCTTCGGAAAGCATTGTAATCATCATATCTTATCATGCAAGCATAATGTAATATTCTGGCATATGCGAATAATCTAAGGAGTTCTGCTGTCCGTGTTTATTATCTGTGTGCATTTCTTAATTAACCTATGCGGTAAACACAGTTTGCGTTGCATGCCCCATCATGTGGTGTTTGCTCACTGTGTGAGTGTGAGGTTTGCTTTACAGGATATGAAGACTCTATGTCTGTTCATTTCTAATCTCCTATTGCTGCCTATCGTTCCCTCCTCTTAATCATAGTTCTTTTTCTGAGATCCATAGACTTCCCTAACTTATCCCTTTTTATAGCTTCTATATGCCATTAGACGTGTCTATTGATAATGACACCCTTCTTATTTAATTTTCTTTTTATAAACTTGTTTATATTGAAACTTATATATTGATGATTATATCACTACTTTATTCATAATAGATTGTATCATTTATTGTAGTGATATTATTATTTAGTAATAATTTTTAAAACATTATATTCCTTATTTTTAATTAATTTGTTTGCCGTATAATAATATCATTTAATATATTATATCTTTATAGTATTATAATATATTATATAATATTCTTTTATTATCATTATATTGATAATATAATTAATAATTATTATTACAATTTATTTATCCATTATTATTATTCTTTTGTTATCATTTAATATTTCATTCTTTTGAAGCCAAATAGGGGACATGACAAACCAAGAAAATCAGGAGCTATTTGTGACTGCATTGTAGCATCATCTTTAAATCTCACAAGTGAACAAGGAGCATATTTGCAGCAGCCAGCTCATCCCTATAATCTATAAAGCTTTAGAAACATGTAAAAGATCTTGGTCTAAAAGGAGGGACAACAACACTTTCCCTTCCAACCCTTGGTATGACGAAGAGTGCAAGGCAGCAAAAAATGCACTCAAAAAAGATGAATCGAACAAGCAAAAGAAAATATCATATGAGAAGCTGATTAGAGTTAAAAAGGAGAGATATGTGACATCAAGAGGAGAAGAGCTAATCTCTTTGGGGAAGCACAACCCTAGGAGGTTTTAGAAAGAACTACAACAAAAGAAGCAACAAATTAGAAACAATATTATAGACAGCCAATGGTTTGAGTATGCAAAACTCCTTGATGAGAGAATCTAAGATAGAAATATACCTCCCAAAATTAGCACCTCTATTGAACTTTTCTCGGTAGAGGATATTAAGCAAGGAATAAAGAATCTAGCAAGTAGTAAAGCAAAGGATATTGATGGTTTGCAAGCTCAAATTTTAAAGTGGGGCATGAAACTTCTCGCACTGCACATTCTAGATATTTTCAACAAAGTTAATCAAAATGGCTTTCCAACAAACTGGACCACCAACGTGGTTATACCTCTACACAAGAGTGGGGATATCAACAATTAGTCTAACTACTTCACAATTATGGTTAATCCCCTCCTTGGCAAATTATTTGGGGGCATGATAGAGCACAGAATCAGTTGTTGGGCTGAGAAAGAAGAAAAGAGAGCAAAAGGGCAGGTTTGGTTTAGACCTAAATATTATACGATTGACCATTGTATCACTCTTAGACACCTTATTGAGAAGGTTTGGGATATCCAAAGCAAAGAGGTTTTTTGTTGTTTTGTGGATTTCAAAAAAGCTTTTGACACTATCCCTAAAGACAAATTTTGGAAACGGATGGAGGAACTTAAAATTCCAAATGAGCTTAGAGCGGCTGTTCATAGACTTTATGAGAATGTTAGAGCTAGAATCAAAATGAAAGATGGCATGTCAAAATGTTTTGGTAGTAATATTTGTCGTCGGTAATTGTTATGTAGCTGACGGCCCCTTTGGGAAGGTTCTTGTTATGTAGTCGACGACCCTTTGGGAAGGTTCTTAGGAAAGTATATATACACCCTCCAAAATCATTATAATGATCATCATAAGCATTGTGTAATATCTTTGGCATATGCGAATAATAAAAGGAGTACTGCTGTTCTTGTCTATTGTCTGTGTGCATTAACCTGTTTATGCCATGAGGTAAACATTTAGCGTCGTTGCCCGATGAACCTAGAATGAAGGAGGAATGAAGACTAATGCCAAATCAGTTCAACAAGGATCAAAATAAGATAAAGGCAAAAGATGGAATACGCATTGCGCAAGGGAATTTAATTTTGGCACAACAAGCTGAATGCAGATGAAGGTTTCAGTAGATTGCCGACGGACACTGAAGCACTGAGGAATTGCTAGAAGAGACTTGATAGCGGTTGGATTTGGTGGAAGAAGCAAAGGAGGAATTTCTTAACCTGCATACGCCGAGGGAAGAGAATCCAGACGGAAGGAAATTAACTTGCACGGCTTGGAGTACCGAGGGAGCACAAGCGTGGAGTGAACTCTTCATCCGAGATACACTTTCGGAACGTATAGCTTCGTTTGACGAAAATCCTTCTTCATCAAATAGCACAATTGTCGAAACCAGTGTGGGTGTTCAAAGCAGCGTAGGTGTGCAAAACAGGGTGGGTGTACAGAACAGCGCGGGTGTGCAGAACTGCGTGGGTACGTAACAAATCCCTCAACCTCGAACAGTAATGGCTAGACCAAAGGAGAAGTTGCCAAAGTTTGATGGTGATGGAACGGCCGATCCAATCCAACACTGTAAAACATGCGAAACAATTTGAAGGGCAAATGGCATAATGAATACAAATGAATGGGTTCGACAATTTTTGGCAACCCTAAGGGGCGTAGCAATTGATTGGTTCGCCGATACCGATCCTCAAAAATTAACCAATTGGGACAACATTAAGGAGGAGTTTACCACCAAATTTCAACTGCTCCATGATGACAATGAGATTGTAGTAGAGATATACAACACGAAGCAAGGCAAAAATGAAATAGTTCGAGTATATGCCAGAAAGTTAAAAGACTTAATAAACAAAATGGAAAGTAAGCCGGCGGATGGGCTGCAGAAGAGATGGTTCATTGAAGAACTACGCCTGAAGTTACGAAAGAAGATGAGGATCGTGCCGCCATCGTCGTACACTGAAGAATACAATCGGGTGATGAATTTGGAAAGTGAGTAGAAAACAAAAAAGAAGAAGAGTAGCTCATCCAAGTCAGATGACGAAGCGTCTTTAGAAGAAGAGAGCAACGATGACGAAAAGGGCAGCAAGAAGGTCCATGCTCTCCAGAAGGATATGATCTGAATGATGAAAGAATTTAAGAACATGCAGAAGGAGATGAAGGGAAATGACCTCTGGTGCACGAAATGTAAGATAGAAGGTCACATGAACGGATCCTGTCAAAAGAACCAGTTCTGTGAGATCTACCAGATCATGGGACATTCCACAAAGAAATGCCCCTTCAATATGAAAACAAGAGGACCTCAACAAGTGCTCCTGACCCAGGAGGCTTCCGCATCAGGAGGGAGTGAAAATACTAGTAACGAGGGTGCCACATTGGGAGGGTACAAAAATAATAGGCGAGGGCAAAACAACAACAATGCTAACAATAATAATGGAAGCCGTAGCTGAATTTAGTATGATGCAAACAACCGCTTAATGATACAATGCCGAGCATGCAATTTGTGGGGCCACTTTGCCCGAGACTTTGCAATCGAAAACACACCAAAGTTGTTATGTAGGTGGTGTGGTCTTGGAGATCATGAAGATGCCAAGTGCCCAAAATCAGGAGTGAATCTGATCACCATCGGGATAGATGAAGAGGAGGTTCTGGCAATCACATGGAAGCAAGCAAAACTGTACCTCGACCCGACGGAGGAAAATAAGAGATTAGAAGAAGCACGGGCGGAAGTTGAGAAGGCGATGCAGGCGGACAAAGCACACTTAAAGGACACTACTGGTACCTCAGCAAGAAAATACGTGAAACAGAACATCGTACGACAGATATTACAAATTGAAGTACCAGTCAAGATAAATGATCTGTTGCTCACAATGCCTCAACTCCGATCGGCACATACAAACATCACTCCTGCTGCTAAATTATTAGGAGAACAAGGAAGGGAGAAGGAAAGTGGAGTATGTGCGAAGGACTCGATGCTACTAGCCCTCACATCCGGATGACATCCAACGGTAGTCAAGATGGGAATTTTGGGAAGTGTTCTGATAGATACAATTGTGGACGGAGGGTCCAGTGTGAACGTGTTACTAGAGGATACTTGGAAGAGGTTGGGATAGCCGACGTTGTGGCCACCTACATTCCAGTTGCTAACAGTAGACCAACATGGCATTAAAACTCTCGGCATTCCTAATGGCACAACCAGTGACGATTTGAACACAACCATTCCTACTCGACTTCGTCATAATTCCACTGAAAAGGAAAGGATACGATGCCATTCTGGGCCATGGATGGCTCGTGCAAGCGAAGGTCAAGCATGACTGGAAGAAGAATACTCTATCAATCAAACATAGGGGATGACGATTCACAATTGATTTACACACACAAATGGTGGGTGGCGAAGCCATATCATCTAATTCCGAAGAAGAGGATGACAGAAAGCAGCAATTGAAACCCAGTGAGGAAGGAGTCCTATGGTTGGAAGGTGGATCGACGGACGATGATTTGGATTCGGTGAATGGCCTTTTCCTCTTGCAGATGGAGGATTAGGAGCTCTTTCCGAGCTATAATATGTTAAGGGTTGATGAAGGTAAGAAAGAAGAGGAAAATGAATGTCCAAAGGAATAGAGAGAAGCAGAAGAAGAAAAGGTGGTTACGGCTGAAGCTGAAGGGAAGAACATATAGTACAAACCCAGAAAAAAGAAAGATCCCACCATATAGAACATAGTCAATGGACTGCATAGAAAGAAAATGTTACGTCAAATCACAGATATAGTAAAAAGGTGCCGGCAACAAGGAAAACACATCATACGGTTTGCACAAGAAACAAACAGGAGGAGTTTAATAAAAGCTTCAGCATACGGAGTAAAGGTTCTAAAATCAAGAATACAGTTATTAACGAAAAGGAGTGGCAGCTGACGGAAGTCATGGTACCGAATGTCGAGAACAAATTGGGCGATATGGAAAACTTGAGGGAGAGATTGTGTAACTTAAATAAACTTGATGAGCAACGATTGTAGGCACAATGGGCCACGGAGGTGATACAGAACAGGCGCAAAGCATGTCATGATAAAACCTAAAATTAAATAAGTTTCAATCGGGCTGGTTAGTGTTGAAGTATAACAAGTGGAATGAAATCAAATCTAGAAAGTTTAGAGTCAAATGGGTAGGACCATACAAGATATGGGAAGTTAGTGATAACAGGGCAATCAAGTTATGGATGCTCGATGGGAAGGAAGTACTGGACATATTGAATGGGTCAAAGTTAAAAATTTATCATGAAGGGAATAGTACCCTGTCGACGAACAATTGAAAAAAAAAAAACAAAAGAAAAAAAGAAAAAAAGGGAAAAAAAAAGAGAGTTATAAAATCACTATATGGAAACTTGACAAAGTTGGAAGACACCGTACGACACAGACATTGTACGTCCCTTCAGTATGCAATACATAGCAAGTTTCTGTAAACTGTATGACGTATGGAGAAGGGGAGGAGGGACAACCTAAGACCATACGGCGTATGATATTTCAACATATTATTTAAAACCGTACGGTGAAAAGGAAAATAGAACATGAAGCCCGCACGTGCAAGACAAAAGGTAACTGTATGGTGATAAGGGAAGGAGTGAGGAACAACGTGGTGGATTCACAAGTGGGGGAGGTGATATGCCCATTGGTCCTTGCGAAAGTGGAGGTAACTAGTTCCAATCTCCACCTAATGACTCCCTACGCAGAGTATCCTTCATTACCCATCTTTCTAAATGAGTCCTTATAGGCATAAAGTCAAATTCGGATAGATGAAAGGCATCTGAACCATCTCCTTCCAAAGATTCAGTCCAATCTTAACGTTCTTGATCTGTAGATTCTTCAAGATGAATTGGTCATTTCTGAACAAATGGGCGTGTCTTGGTTGCACTCCTCTTCTACGACCCTAGCTAACTAGGTCCTCTTATTAAGCAGGAGATATTCAATCTTTGCTCCTTTCTCTTCATCTTCCCCTTCGGAAATGGTTTATAGGATTTGAATAGACAGAGCACTCTTCTTCTTTAGCTTCATCCTTTTCACTCCTATTGCTATCATTTCAATGTTGGACTTCTTCAATACTGATGAGGAAGCTTCTTCTTGAACTGAGGCTTCTTTATTATGATTTGAGGATTCCTTAAGTTGGGCCTCTTCTGACTAGGTCTCCTCCTTCCGCATAGCCTTCTTCTACTTCTTCCCCTGATTACTATTTTTAGTGTCTTTATGGGATAGCAAGATTTATGCTATGAGATATCTGATGAGTCTTCGATCAGTTATACTTGGGTTACTTTTCAGTCGCCTTGATGGAACTGAAGTGTTTGCTATGTTCTTGATGATGTCATGTTGTGACATGTTTGACTTAACCATTTTGAGTCATTGATTAGTATTCTTGGGATGCTTTCCTGTTGCTCGTTGAGAATTGATGGATATTGTGATTTATCTTTGATGCAATTCGGTGAAGGAGGAAAAAGGTATGTTGGGCAGAATATAGGTCATATGGCATGCTTTGAAGGCAATCAAGCAGAAGCAGACCAAGGACTATACATTGGGTAGAATATAGGCCATACGGCATGCTTTGAAGGAAATCAAGCAAAAGCAGACCAAGGATTGTATGCTGGCTACAAAGACCCATATGACATAGAAGATAGTGAATTGCAGTCAATCAGAAGTTGGTACGGCCGTACGGCTATTTCGTGGAGGTTTGTGAATTGTTGCAAGTAACAAAGGAAAGTCTTTCATGATAATATCCAGGGCATCACAAGCCTGTGTCAAGATGGCAGAAGGAAGCAGTCAGAAGAGGAGCAAAAAAAAAAAAATCTGACAACAGATTGAAACAATTTAGAATGAGTAACACATGGTGCCATAGGGAAGGGAAAGACAGAAGCAGGTAGTAAAACATAAGCAACTAGTTGAAAGAGTGTGGAATCGGAAAAAAATCACAAAAATGGTGTGTTCCATAGGCCTCCAATTGGTGCAGTTATCAGTCGTGGGAAGTGTGACCAATTGATGAGACCTGGAACTGCTGTAGGCATGGAGTGTCTATGTACCAAAGGCACTTGGAGTAGGTGTTGGACGTGAGGCTATCTTGGTGGATGCATAGAGAGCTCAGGAGGAGTTGATCATTCAGTTGGAGGCAGTACAATAACACTTGGCTCAGGGTACCCAGGAGTTGGAAACAGAGAAAGCGGCATGGGTGGCTATCAAGGTTAGCTAAGGAAACAATATTGTGTTAGCAAACACTACAGATGCAATGTGGTTTGGAGACTAGTTTGGTGTAGGCACAGAACAAATGAAAGTGGTGTGACAGAAAAAAATTTATTTTGTTGTAGTTAGTCAATTAATGTATTTTGTTTTGTTAATTTGTCTCGGATATTTTGTAATTGTCGTCCGGAAATGACTTTTTCTTTTGGGGGGGATGATGTCATCTATAAATATTGTGTAGCCGGCAGGTTGATGTCGTCAGTAATTGTTATGTAGTTGACGGCCCCTTTGGGAAGGTTCTTGTTATGTAGCCGACGACCCTTTGGGAAGGTTGTCATCAGTAATTGTTATGTAGCCGATGGCCCCTCCGGGAAGCTTCTTGTTATGTAGCCGACGGCCCTTTGGGAAGGTTCTTAGGAAAGTATATATACACCCTTCGAGATCATTGTAATGATCATCATAAGCATTGTGTAATATCTTTGCCATATGCGAATAATAAAAGGAGTACTACTATTCTTGTCTATTGTCTGTGTGCATTAACCTATTTACCCCATGCGATAAACAATATTGGGGTTAACCAGGGCTGCTCTCTGTCGCGTACCCTATTTGGCTTATATATTGATAAGTTGGAGGAATGGTTAAATAAAACTTTAGAGGGAGGAGTCCAACTTGCCAAATATGTGTTGAAGTTGCTTCTCTATGTTGATGATCTTATTCTAATTGCGCAAGCAACCAAGGATCTAAGAGAACACTTGAAAACTTTGGAGAGTTTTTGCCACGAAGTTTGGATGCAAGTGAACACTAGCAAGATTAAAAAGTTATGGTGTTCCCTCCAAGGAAAAAACAACAAGTTGACTTCCAATTTGAAGGAAATACTTTTGAAATTGCGGAAGAGTATAAATACTTGGGCATAGACTTCAGCAACAAGCTCGATTGGGAAACTTGTAGAGCTAAGCGGATACAAGGGGGTTGGAGGGCTTTCTTTTTGCTGCAAAACAGGTGTAGACAGGCGGACCTTTGGGATTGGAAAACCAAAAAGATTCTTTTTGGAATACTGGTCACCCTTGTTGTGTTATATGGGTGCAAGGTTTGAGGGAGCAGCCTATCCAACTACAAATGGAAGCAAATGGAAAGAATACAAAAGAACCTCATCACTACTAACCGTAAAGTCAAATGAACCATACCATACAAGATCATCTTGGCTGAAGCAGGGATGTTCCCAATGGAAGCCTCTGCGGTTATACATCTATTAAGCTATTTAAACAAGGTGGAAAATATGGACAAGCAGCGATGGCCCAAATTGGTGGTTGAAGAGTGGCTAGCCCGAAGAAAGAAAATGTGGATGAAGCAAAATGAAAAAATGGTTAAATATAATGTCCCCCTTTTTGGCTAGTCTGTGCAGTTGATAGAGTTAGCTCATCATAGTGACCCTCGTGAGCTAACAAGGCATTTTGGTAGTCTTAGTTATGGATTTACTATTTTTAGTAAGTCTATTTTTAGTAGTTGCTATTTTTGGCAGTGCAGTGGGTGGCTCGGTAGTTGGTCGTCACCTACTGTTAATTAGGTTAAGAATATCATGAGCTCTTATTTATTTATTATTCATTGAGTTGCATGATTATAATAATGTTTATATTATTATAATAATGACTTTAAGAGATTTTTAAAAAGCAAGTTGAAAAGTTTCTATTGTTGAGTTCTTTTGGGAAACTTCCACGATTTCTGAAGTGGAGTTTTACGGAAACTTCTGCCAACAAATGCTTATAAATGAGAGCTCATTTCATTGGGAAAGACGCACTTGAAAATATATTTTCTTTTGTGCCTTTGTGGCTTTCCTGATTTCTGACCTATGAGCCCTTGTTGAAGTATAAGGGTCTCATCTAAGAAATTTTTGGCAATTGTGCTGAAGTATACAATTGGTCGACATACTCCTACTATATTTTGTGGCTAAGGAGAAGGATCTTGAATTATACATTTTCTCATTGATTGTCTGGCTGAGGGTTTGAGTGAAGCTTCTAAGGATTTTCCGAGAATTGTGATTTGCTGCAAATTGTTGCTGAGGTATAATGATATGCATATCTCCTTCTGTTCATGTTGTGTCTCGAAGATTGTTTAATAGCTCTGAACTAAAATTGAGAAGTAAAATCCAATTACTTCATTCTGATGTCTACAAGTTGGGAGACGAGTTTTGACAATGGAATCATTTGGAGGTAGCGTTCTGTGCATTTGAACCATGTTAACTGAATTCTGAGCTGAATTCATCCATCAAGAAATCAGACAACTTTATGATTGGATCTGCGATTTCATTGCCAGCCGTGTAGACACTTGCCTCCAGTCACGTGAGCTCATTGAGGGTCTGGGTTTTGCTTCTTGTTGCTTGGTGGCTGTAGGTTGCAATTAAGAAGGCCGGCTTGCATATTTAGTAGTTGTTAATCATATTGGATGAGCGAGTGATCAGCATAGGGGCCGGTAGGTGTATCCTTGAAGACTTGTGTTAATGTTTCTATGCCCTGCGATTTGAGTTTGGGACTAGTAGCCAAGCTATATGGCTCGTATATGATACTACGTGGGCTGGGTGTTTTGGAGACCTCTCAAATACAATTCATATCAGTATTTCAATAGTGGTTCAGCCTAAAAGCTTAAGGCGGCAGCATTGTGACTTACAGTGAAGGAATTCTTTGCACATTGATCTACTCAACTGGACTATTGCTTCAATACATATCAGGTTCTAATTATTTGTATGATGATTTCCTTTGCATATGCACTCAAAGAAATAAAGTGTTTGGCTATTTAAATTGGCTGTATTTAGAATTTCATTGAAGCAATTTTGTTATTGTAAATTATACGTTCCAAAAATTTGAAAATTTAAAATACAAATACAAAGTTTCAAATTGTGCATCATCATTTCAGTCAGAAGCTAGTCGGGGTTTTTACATTAATTAGGTGGGACATTAACATACTAGAACACCCCAACACCAATGAAGAGATAAAAAGGTTTGCGCTGGAAAAATTTAAAGCAGTAATGTGGACAAAACAATTAGGGAAGAAAATGGCCCACTATGTGAAAGAGTTCAACCCAATGTGGTGCCATTAGATTGAAGATTACAAAATAGGTTGTTAGTGACGCAGTTACAAATGGAATCCCATCATTTACGATGTGAGATGGGGAGGTGGACAATGCCCAAGGAGGATTAGGAAGAAAGAAAATGCATCTACTACAGTAAAGGATGTGTCGAAATGGAATGGCACTTCATCTTTGAGTGTGCAACATACCAAGATATCCAGGAGCAGCTCGAGGACAATTTGAAGGAGGGCCAATTAAACTAGATTTTTGAGGAAACAAGACTGCATAAAACAATGAGATTTTTAAAACAGATTCATAACAGGCGGGATGAAAGGGGTCCTATAGGTTGGTTGGTCTCGTGGATGTCATTAAAATACCTTCATTCATTTGTGGGATTCCAGTGTTGCTTCACTACTGAAGTCACCCTTGAAGCAATTTTCATCATGAGCATTCTCGTTAAGCTCCCTTTGGCCTTTACTAATGTAACTGCATACTCCCAACACCTCAATACATGATCATTTTTGCCGTTGCATGGATTTCCAATGTAAAATGTGGACTTGCATATGCACGGGAATCTTTATCCCACATCTCAACGATATACTTGTTTACGGACCCGATGCCTTCAGAAACACACTATCATTCATATTCTATACATTTTGATGATTGCAATATCATTTGCGTAGCAAGGTTTGACTATATTTCCGCCAGCATGGAATCACTGGATAGTCATCACTCTATTAGGTATTTTAAAACATTATTTTGCTTAACCCAACACTTGTCACATAACTATTGATGGAGCCTTCTTTGCAATTATTAGTGATTCGAGGCACCTATGATATTCATCGCACTTGTATTTTTCCGCTGTTTAATGTTCTATCACACATCTCCCTCACACTGGTCTTCATGTGATTCTAGGCATGACTTTGTTCTTCATTGTTGAATTGGAACTCCACAGATGACCTCTAGTAGACTCCATCATCCCAGACGCAATTTTTCTTTCTAGATTCTCTATGCCTATCAATATGATCGTTACCACATGTGCTCCATTTATGGCTCCTTTATTATTTGCTGCATATTCTCAATGTCTTCATTTATGCTCGAAGGTCAACTATTAGTCAGGTCCATTTGCTACAGATGATAATACGGCAATGGATATGCTAAGGTATATATTGACATCATATATGTGTCTTGTGCTTCATTGACTCTTGTTGGGTATCTATGTGCCGCCTCAAACAAATAAAGGACACATTCATATATTAATCAGAATCTGCATTTGAGATGATTGGAGCATGCTTCTGACACTGAATAAACTGCTCTAATGGCTCTTGCATATATGAATGCTAAGAATTTTTCTTTTCTCCTGAACAACACAATGCTTTCAATTAGATTCTGTGGACTTAAGGCCCGAGTCTTGCCAATGCTTGGGAAAGTATGATAAGCTTAGATAACTTTGGAAGAGATTCTACAGTTGTAAGAGAAGTGCACTTCTGTAAAACTCAGCAAATTATTGTTTTTCTTTATAATATTGGGATGAGACCCAACAGCAGCTTGCATATACCATGGGATCAATATCTTGTTCTATTATCTAGTTAAACTCTTAAAATGTTTCCTCTAAGAAGCTAATAATAGCTTCCCCTTTTGTCAAACTATGACAACGAAGTGCGCAAGCTTTAGCAGATTTTTAAATTTCGTAATAAAGTTGTGATATAGCTGAATAAGTGTTCACCACTCATATAAAAGCGGTAGGAGAGAAAGGTTTGAATGGAAGCCCCAATTTGCCTAAATTTGGGCTCCATCATATACCACCACACAAAAGGCCGAAAATCATTGATATTGATAAAGCCTTCAGACATATGATGAAGCTAAAGGCTCGGAAAATTGACTCTATTGTGTCTATAAATATTGGCACTGACATGGCCAAATTGAACAAAGCACAGGCTGTGAGATTCGTTAATGACAGAAACCACTGTAAGGTAAAATATGAGATTGAACTGAGAAAGGATACTTATACAAGAATAAGGATTGCTTCAGTAGGAAGTACTGAAATAAGAAGCAAGTATAAGGACTTGCAAAAGAAGTACTGACAGTTGGCAGATAGCATGAAAGATGTCAAGTTTGACACAGTGTCAACCTTGCTACATGAAAGGTTCTCAAATTTGAAGTGTCCTTGGAGGTTTTTTGGAATGTGCACAAGAAGAACCTTGAAGGCCTTTTGGAGCATACCTGGATAAAAAGCGATTGGATAGTAAGTTACATGAAATGCGGCTCAACGGATCTGGCACAAACTCAATTGACGCAATAGAGATGATCATAAAGAAATATACAAAGTATGTTTGTGAGTTGGAGTTAGAATATAATGAGTTTGAGGATGCTGTGAAAAAGTTCTTGTGCTAGTTAGTCAACAAGGATGGATCACCAAGGGATCAAGACACATGGTAATCAGAATGTAATGTAATATTATTGGATGCATTGGACATTGCTAGAGAAAACAGAATATTGCTGGATGGACTCTGTTAGCACATGAAGCAAATGATCAAATTGGAATCTGACATCAGAAATACAATTCATGGTGCTGACATTTCTGTATTAAAAGAATACAAGAAACCTTTAGTGGTTGATAGTGATATGTTAGGAGAAGTCTATTGTTTTCTTGTGTTATTAGTATTAACTAATTGGTTTTTTAATTTTTAAAAGATATGAATGAAAAGCTACCTCTAATGGGTCTTTTTGTATATATATATATATATATATATATTAGATTTGAAAATGTAACGAGGATAAGAAATATCATATCTTACTCTTTTTTGGAAGCATTTTGTATCAGACATTTCAGTTTTTAATATAAAGCTAGTCTTTTGTTTCTCTATGAAAGTTGTTGATTAAAGTTTTCAAATTGATTAGTTTTATTGTGATTTCTATTTCAAGAAGTTATTTTAATTACACTTGCAATTTGAATATCAGAATTTGTATGTAAAGTGTTGTCCATATTAACTATGTCTTATTGGTCTTATCAAGTTAAACTCAATAGAACTAATTGTGTTTTGGTATGATAATCAAGGACCAAAAAGGTCAGAATATTTGACATATCCATTCAACTAGTGGAAGTAAAAATTGTTTCATGGGGGTTATACATAGGATCAAGGAGAAGTTTGACTCTGCTGCCCAATAGGGGGAAATCACTCGTCTGCAATTAATTATTGAAGTCTCTACCAGTAGGAAATTTCTAATCAATAAAGCTATCAAACAAAGTAACCAATACCTCTAATAGAAATTAAGCAATTGAAGGGTATAAGCAATAATTGTGAAATATGCAATTCGATCTTTCTCAAAACATCTTTTCTATCTTGGGAGATTACATAAGATTGAAATACTAGGTATATCTTTTATAAAAAACTTCAAGTAAGAGGTATAATTAAATTATTGACCTACCTGCCTTGGTTCTGTAGAGCCTAAAGAGTAGGGGAAGAGGATCACATTGATGATTCCTATTAGTTTGCCAAATCATTTGGAAGATTTGACCATTGCATTAGGCAATCTTATAGAACTCTCCAATATGTTGTTCTGGGAACCAAAATCACCAATCTCAAATGATTGCCCAACTCTGCTTTGATTAGCATACTGCTTTTGTTGATTATGTGCCCTCTGAATGTAATGCTGCAATACTCTCATAATATTCTGGCTCTCCTGTAAGATGCCACTGGCACTGGGGACTCTTCTATTACTGAATAGTAAGTAAAGGAAGCTAGGTGCATCATAACCATAGAGTGCCCTGAATGGTGTCATCTGTCTAGACATATGGTGAGTGGAATTATAGCGAAACTCACATAAGTAAATCCACTTTTCCAAACCTCAGTACCTTTCTATCCATTTATGAAATCTTAATTTGTCCGTCAGTCTGAGGATGGTAAGCAGTACTGAGAGTCAACTTGGTCCCACATAACTTAAAGATATCTTGCCAAAAGTGGATTGTCAACTGGCTGTCTCTATCACTAACAATGCTTCAAGGTAAGCCATACATATTTTATCAACCGATCTACCACAACATTTATGCAATCTCTTCCTTGCACTTTCGTCAAGCCCACAATGAAGTCCATGGATAAACATTCTCACTCCCTTTTATGAATAGCAAGTGGTTGAAACAAACTAGCAAGATAAGAACGCTATTGTTTGTTCTGCTGAAAAAAAAAGAGCACTCACTAACATAACTGTGAACTTCTTCTTTTAGGCCCTTCCATGTGCATAGCTCTCGCACTTGCCTGTAAGTTCTGAAATATCCGAGACGACCAACTAAAGGAGAATCACGAAGTGTCTTTAACACTATGTTCTTGGAGTTCAGTTTGCAGGGCTCTTTAATTCATCTTATATAAGTCGTCACTTCTGGAATAAATAAAATTGCTCAAAGTTGATTTAGAAAGATTTTACGACAATCTCATCGGTTAGAAAAAATGGGCATAGCTTTGATTGAGTTAAATTTATAATGGTGATTTTGATATTTTGTTGTATCTGCCGCAAGTATTGTCTGGGGAACTTTCTTAAACTGTTAGAAATCGTCTTGGTTGAATATGTGTTAAACAAAGTTTTGGAAGCAAATAGTGGTGGGACCCAGTTTTTTATAGTTCTGAAAAATATTTGCCAAAACTATAGTGGTCGTGACTGAAATCTCTTCAATATCGTGGGCTTAATGATTGTAGACTACTGACATCGCAAATATAAGACAAATATTCTTATAATGATTTGGGCCTTTGAAAACCATGGTGGCTTCATTTCAAGTGCAGAATTCAGAATTAGTGAGATTGAATTGTTCCTCTTGCTGAACTGGTGCCATTACAGAACCTCTGGATATTTTCTCTGGTGAATACTGAGAAGGAGCATGTTGTTATAGAAGAGGTGACTGTTGCCAATTGTGGTATGCGATGGTAGATAAGGAAGTTGAAATCAATGGGAAGTCACGTTGATAATCAAATGGCAATTAGTATTCCTCTACATGTCATGGACTATAGGCCTGTGCTGTTTACATATGGTAGAAAAATTGATGATTTACCAGACTCACCTGCAAAATCTAGTATCATGGATATTATTTTGGCCAACTATAGACTTGAGCAAAATATTAAGGATAAGATAATAGCCCTCTATAGTTGCCTTGAAGAATTATTAGTTTCTGTCATGGCACCATTCATATTATTGCATCATTAGATGTCATATTAGTTGCTATAACTTTTTAACTAGCCAATGACGGTCAAGAATTTTTAACATATATGTTTATCAACTATAGTTTGAAATTTTTCATCTATTTAAATGATTTAAACAAAATAATTTATCTCTTTTTTGATTGGCTTAGAGCAAAAATAGTAGAGTAAAATTAATTTTCTTCATAAAAAATTAGCATATTTTGTACTCTACTTTTCATATATTAATTATAGCTTATGTCATCTTTTCATTAATGATAGCTTATGTCATCTTTGTATTAATTATTCATACAAATCTTTTTTTACCATAGAAAATTATTTTTACAATTATTTTAAACATAAAGTAATTATATCAATGATATGACATGTTGACTATTTTCTTTATATAAGAAATAAAACTTAAATTTTAATGTTTTTCAATATAGCTTTTATTTTATTTTTAGTATTTTATATTATTATGTTTAATTTTCTATTTTACTTTTTCAATTAATGATTGTGAACTAGAATACTTATATAAATATTTAATCACAATAATTTAATATAAATATATGAGATTTTATTTTATATACCAGGGCAGCATCTTATTTATTTTATTTTATATTAATTCGAATTTGGTGCTAATATACTAGGGCACCATCTTATCTCAAGCTAGATTTTCTATCTAATGCAAATAAGCTATTTTACACTATTTAATATAAATATATGAGATTTTATTTTATATACTAGGGCAGCATCTTATTTATTTTATTTTATATTAATTCGAATTTGGTGCTAATATACTAGGGCACCATCTTATCTCAAGCTAGATTTTCTATCTAATGCAAATAAGCTATTTTACACTATTCAAATCATAGCAAGTAATTATCAATATTTCAATGGAGACATTGCTTCTTCTATTTTGTTTAAACTATAAATTCAAATAACAAGAACTATAACGCTTGTGTCACTTGTTTAAATTGACTAGTTTAATATTAATGTGCTTTCGAAAATATTATTATCAAAGCTAGCCGTGATTTATTATGTTATGCGATTATTAATGAAAAACATTCGGGCATTTTATAAAGCTGGAGTCCATATATTAACGGAGCAGTTGTATTGGAAAATTCATATATGGTTCGAAGTATTTGTTGAGGAGGCAACATTGGTAATATTTTAACGGAGTATGCAATCCTTTTGCGTGTCCTCGGCAGAGTTCTTCAAACACCAGTCGAACTCGGTCACAAGCATAACGCAAGGGGTATTGGTATCACTCCAAAGACGGCCAGATACTGGAATTGAATTTTTTAATAAAATCTATGGAATTTGTGGAGCAGGGATTTAATAGTCAAGAAAGAGAGGCGTGTCTGTTGCCGTCAATAATACTTCTGCAAACTGCCAGGAAGGAGTATTTACAGCTTGAACTGCACACAGGTATTAATCGAATTGGAATTTGGTAAAAGTCATCGAGTATTGGTATCAACAAACTCTTTCTCCTGTCTTTGTCAACACGGGAGTTACAAAATCGCATGATATTTTGTTTGGGACCAGTATTAGAGACGTTGCATTGACTTGAGTTGTCATAAGAAAAAAGTCAGTGCCATTACTAGAGTAATGCTTCAAGCCTTCAGGTGTACAAAATGCTTTTGTGAAATACTTGTAGTTCAAAGAGAGTTGAAGCGGTAAGGCTACATCAGACAACACTTGGAAATACCCCCAAATTGAAGGACGTGAGTATATGAGATGAGCTTAAAAGCTGCAGATGAGATTGTAGGAGACAGATGCTAAAGAGTGGAAGCGATTCATGCAAGAAATTATTCAATTTATGAAAGCAGATAGTACTTTTTCAAACAAACTGCAGGTTGGACATCTATTGTTGCCAAGAATGCGAGTGGCGAGTCGCCGGAGTGTCCATTGTGGCTAACAAGTATATTGGCAAACACGATTATTGCATAGCAATCAAATGAACTCAAACCTCGGCTATCTTGCCTTGTGAAGGATAGCAATGAGAAAGGGTATTTGAACTTTGTAGATGTTCCTTTGAAGAGGGGCTACGAATGTTCAGATTGTGAGCTTGTGGCAAGAAAGAAGTGAGTTCGGTGAGAAGATTGTGTCGGTAATTGCCTAAACTGTGGAAGAGATATAACATTAGCTAGAAACTGTGAATAAGATAACTCTGGTTCTATTGAGATGCCAACACTGTTGGACTTTGTATGGTGAAGCGTAACTTTCACTTTTTCATTTGATGTATTCTTATGCATGTGACATATTGAGTTTTCATCGGCTACTAGATAGAGTTTGTTTCCTTTAAGAGACAATCATATAATACATATCTTTCTCTTGTTATACTATCACCTTGTTCCAATTCTGTGGAAGATCCTTGCTGAGCACTCAAGAGTTTAGAGGAATACATTTTTTGTTGCTGCTTGTTGCTTGCACATCATGTTAATGACTGAAAGCGGGACTTCTTAGTAGAGTATGGCTGTTCAGAAACATTTGTTCAGAAAGGTATTTTGATGACTGTCACAATCTGCCAACAAGGGTGTGCCAAGTCGAGTCTAACACCTCAAAAAGGTTCATACATTGCTTAGAACTCTGAGAATGTTTTAGTAGCTGAATTAGTGAAAGATTCTTTGAAACTTTGAATCAATTTTGGGGTCGCATCATACAGTGGTATGCAATTAGTGAGGAAATTTAAACTCCTTTATGCTATATGTATGCAATCTGTTTGACAAAATCCTTGTAAATGAAAGAGTGAAATAGGATAGATTCAAAAAGATTTTTAGAATTGAAAATGGCATCAGAGAACAATTTGGCCAAAGCCCTCTACGAGACAAGTAAAAAACTTGGGTTAGAATTTATAGACAGGGACAAAGTCCTCGGCACATTGATTGGATTGGAAGGATTCTTAACCACGGTAGAGCAATCACCCCTTCATTTATTGCAGATTACTCTTGCTCCTACCATGACAGAGTTGAATCAACACAAGTGGCTGAAATGTTCAGATGACGGAAAAAAAAACTATTAGTCACTTCTTGTCTAATAGAAGTCAGGAAGGGTGGATGGGCTTGGTAGATGCCGTTGAGGGTGACAATTCAAGCTTAGGGCTCCTCATAAGAATTTTATTACCACAAGAACCTTATGAAGAATTTATCACAAAGGAGGTAGTACAACTCATTGTTGATAGTTTTCAAAATGTTGGGAATAGCAGTACAACTCATTGTTGAGAGTGATGCTCATTTCCAGCCACTTCTACAAATGTTGTTAGCAATTTCAAATAGAGAACAAAAGGCTTCACAAAGTGCTTATAAACTGGTCAATAGGGTGTTCAAACAATGTGAGCTAAGGATTGAGAAGTACTAACAACAACAGGCTAAAGAAGAACTAATGCAGTTACACATTGATAAGGACAAAGACACATGTGCAAGTGGAGACTTGATTGATGAGGCACAAGCTGGAACAAATACATCTGAAAACTTATTAGAGGTTGACTTCCAACCAGCTGAGAATGAAATTATCGAAGAACCCATTTCTGCTAATGAGAGGTATTCTAAGCTCTTAATTGGTGAATTGCTGATTACTTTTGACAAGACCAGTGAAGAGGAAAACTCCTTTGATGAATCCATAGATGAGAGTGTATTGTTCCACTATCACCCTAGAAGAGTGCATAACATCAAGTGTAGAAACAATGAAGGATGCTGATTATATTGCTTCAGCAGATGTGAACAAATAAGAAAATTTGATCCATGACAGCCCTTACCCCTTAGATGAATTTGAACTAAAGCCTTCTATCACTGCAAGATTTGACGGAGAGGTTGTTAGTTACAGAGGAGAGGGTTGTACAAGTTTTAACAGAGGCAGACAAGTCTAACAAACACATTCAAGATCTTATGTGGAAAACTCAAATGGATGAGAGGCAAACGGGGAATCCATGTGGGATCACTAGTACTCAATTACACACAATCAAAGAAGCTTTTGAAAGGTTGAAATCAGATTATTTGCAGCTATTTTGGAATAAGGATCTCACCGTCAAGTTTGTGGAAGACAAGGAAATGGAGGTAGATGATGTCGTCGGTAGAAATTGTGTATCGGCCGACGGGCCCCTTTGGAAAGGAAATTGTGTATTAACCGACGGGTCCCTTCGGAAAGGTTTTTGTTATGTAGCGACATGTTGTATGTGGCCGACGGACTCCTTCGGGAAAGTTCTTCAGAAAGTATTTATATTTCCCTTCGGGATCATTGTAATCATCATATCAGAACCTAATGTAATATCTTGGCATATTCGAATAATAAGAAGAATTCTGTTGTTCGTGTTCGTGTTCATTATCTGTGTGCAATTCTTAATTAACCTATGCGGTAAATAGATGAATTACGTCTCCAATTAATTGGGAGACTCGAAGCTGTAATCCCAGCAATGAAATACATTACTGACTAAAATAAATTAGTAAACTACAACAAAATCTGATGCAAATTGTCATACTCAATAGACACACAATCACTTCCAACAGACTGAAATATCCACAATTTTAATCAAATTCAAGATTGTTTGGGGAACAAGTGTGACATAAAACTTGTGCCAATCAAACTTCAAATAACATAGAACTAAGCAAAACTATAACACACACTAGCTTCTCATCAACACAAAAACAGTACCAATGACCCTGAGATGCATGCAACTTAATATAATGATATGAATCCAGTTTTTGCATCAAATAAGACTATAACAATAGTCATTACAATATCATGGAACAGCAACAATCCCTACATTAGTTGGTGAGACAACAATTCTGAATCTGCAAACACGCATAAAACCAAAGCTCTGTTGTGACCACTGAATGAGGCCACCCTTATGTACCAAAGGTTTTCCATCCTTTTATACTTTCAATCAATGAATTTTTCGTCCATTGACTGTCATCTCCCATGAGTTTTCCTCCATAGATGTAACTTGAACATAAAGTTTTTGAGCAGATAAGTTGACATAAGGTGAGATGGTTTCCTAAGTGGAACTGCTACAAGTTTTATATATTGCAGTCCAAACTTGGGCACCCAAAATGCCACGCTTCATTTTGGAGGAAAAACAAATTAAAATAACTATTCAAAGCTGCCAGGCTAATCCTAAATGAGTGCTTGGGCCTAAAAATATAAAATTACAATTTATATAACAAGGTTGGCCCCAAGGGTCTTACAACAAATAAATCATCTTACTTGAATAAAGTGATTTATCCATAAAATTAAATTAATAAATATGGGACATGACACAAACAAAAAGCTTAGATAAACAAATAATCATCCCAATGCAAGATTCAGACTTAATACATATGCAATCCTCAATTAAATGCATTACCAGAGTTTCCAACCTGAAAGATTTTAATTAAAAGATAATGATCAAGAACCAGAGTTTGAGGCTATCACTTACAAGATATACTTCAATTTTTGGTCTCATTTCTTCCATCATTTCCATGGAAGAAGACCAATACAAGAAATATTCTCCACTGTTATAGAATCTCTGATAGTTTGCATCTATGACAAGAATGCAATTGCTGTAAAAGCTGTCGATGATAATTAAACAGAAATGAGAAACACAAATAGTGAAAGAAAAGTGAGCCTGGAAGAGTTTTCATTTACTCATTTATTTATGCAAGTTTAGGTCATCTGATTAGTGAAAATAAACCCTGAGATGTGACCTTCACATTGAGTGACTTCAGTTGTATTGTGTACTATGGATTCAATGCCTTAAAATGCATGTACATAAGAATCATATATATCTGAAACAGTGTAATGTTTTCTGATACTCTAGCAAAAGCTTTTTGTGAATTGTTAGATTCCTCATTAAGCTGAATTCACTAATGCATAATGCCATTCAAAATTTCATATACATATAATTCTTTTGGAGATTACTTCAATAAATGAATTCAGAGGAGGGTCAGAAAGCAGGATGTTGATAGAGTAAATTTTAATTTATTTATGTGATATGAATTAACTTTTACAATTTGATGCAATCTAAACTGTTCAACCATTAAATTTTAGTGCTGTTATGAAATTTGACTGCAGGGAGAACTCTCTGTTGGAACTATGGCATCTTTTATTGGTTATACTTTCACACTGACATTTGCAGTGAGTGAATTTTCCCTTTATTTAACTGATGGATTTATCTATTTATATAGGAATTAAATTAATTTATTTATCCACAAAGTGAGATTTTCTATTTTAAGAAACACCGAGCCTTAATACAGGTGCAAGGGTTTGTCAACACATTGGGGGATTTCCGTGGCACACTTGCTGCTGTTGATCGGATCAATTCTGTCATAGGAAGAACAGAGATTGATGAATCATTGGCATATGGATTAAAAAGAGAGGCTCAAGATAAACCTGCAACTGATGGGGAATATGAGGATATGGATCAAGATCAAACTTCTGACAATGCCTATGGTGTCAATTTCAAGATTAGACATTTCATGTCAGGCCTTAAATCAAATAGAAGTATTCATGAACTTGCTTGGTCTGAAGATGTTTGTCTTGAAGGTCAGCCAGTTTTTGTTACCATCTTTAAACCAGAATTATGTATCTTTGGTGAAAATCCCTTTTACTTTACTTTGCAGATTGTGAGCAATGGCCATCCTGTTCAAGCATACTTTTGCAAAATTAGTAAAGAGATGAACTGAGAAATATTCTCAGCAAAACTCCAAGCATAATTAATATTATTTGATTTCAAATACAGAATTTGTCATTTACAAAGGTTTTGATATGCATGTCCGTTAGATTTCATTGTGCAAACCATTAAGAAAGTCTATCTGACTACCCTTACAACAGTCGATTGTTCCATTCTCTAAGAATTAGAATAAATATTACAGTTGTATTTATCAAGGGACAGCTTATGCTGCCTTTTGTCCATTCCTTTTCAGTGCTGTTATTGTTCCCCGCAAGCTCACCAATGTACAATTAAAATAGGGTACCATGTTGCACGTTTTATGTTTCTCCTTTAATATGTGCTTAAGAACATTAGTTTATTGTTGCGGCCACTTTTGCATTTTGTCATAGATCATTAAGCCATCATTGTCTGTTGAAATTGATTGTTCCCATATGTCACAAATTTTGTTGATGTGTTCTTTTACTTAGTATTTTTTCTTCTAGTAAACATATTAATAAGGCCTATGAAATAATGAAGAAATTGTATACTAAATTACTAATCAGCTTGCGAACTGGCAGATGTGTACTTTTCATACCCACTGAGACCAGATGTCCAAGTCTTGAGTGGCTTGAGTTTGAAGTTGAATCGTGGTTCAGTAACAGCTCTGGTTGGCTCAAGCGGTGCTGGAAAAAGTACAATTGTACAGCTTTTGGCACGCTTCTATGAGGTTCAGTTTCTATTTTGTGTTGCTTAATCATTATTTTGTTTACTATGTCATTGAAGATAGTTTCTAATGAGAATGCATTTTTGGGCAGCCAACTCAAGGTCGGATAATGATAGGTGGTGAAGATGTTCGGATATTTGATAAGAGTGAATGGGCACGAGCTGTTTCCATTGTCAACCAGGTAATCTAAGCTTTGCCTATGAAACTGACAGGCACACTGTACAATAAATATTTCTTGCAGATATCTTTTCCTAACTAGATAAAATGTCATCTTATCAAAGTGATCAGTAAGATGGATTATCTTAATTTGTAAGAGCCCTGCTGGCTCACACCTAGAAATACTGGAGAATTTTGTTCCTTTTGCTTGTTTTTGCAATTGTGTTGATTTTGCAATATATGATTTTTTTGAAGTTTTCCATTATATAAGACGCTGAAATGGATAAGCAACAATTACCAACTATTGCCAACCAAATTCACTGTTTCAGAAATATTGTTTGCATTATTATATATGCAAACTATTACATCAATTTTCAAAACGAGAGAATGAATCAGTAAGGCACCTGGTACTAGAGTTGGTGGCCAACTTCAGGTATGCAGCCCCACATCACCTTTCCTGGCTGTCCTTTAACGTTGCTCACAGTAGCAACGATGCAGAAGCAGTTATTAATGCTGCCCAGTATGCTTGATGCTGCCTTGAACAGCAGTTTGCAGCCTTAAAACCCCAAGCCTAGCCAGTAATCCAAACGGTCCCACAAAAGACTTGAACGCAGCACACAGGAAAATTATTGCAGCCTATCAGAATGTGATTGCAGCCTCTCAGAATGGCTTCCAACAGCAGTAAAGTGATCCCAGTCAGTAGGAATGGCGTCCAACAATGTAGAGTAATTTCCCACAATTTAAACCCAGCTTTCAGTGATAATTTGCAGATTTGAAACCCTTCATGTTGACGCCAATATCAGAATTAAACAACTGTTCAATTTACCATACAACAACAGTGAATTGATGTTAAGATCAGATTCAAACTCACTCACAATTTGCCATATCTTGCAATGGCTTAAAGTGCTCAAGAGAGAGGAATCAGTTGTCTAGAAACCCTTGTTGAAAAACCTTCAACAACATCGCAAATAATAAAATCAATATAAAAGAGAATGAACAATCTTCATAAGGAAGTCATTTTTATAACATTAAATGAAGTGTGGCTTCATCCACACACGAAATGCCTAAGGGCTGCTTTCGGTAAATTCTATATTGTAGCCGACGGGTAGAATTGTATCTGAAAGGGTGCATGACAGTTGAGTTGCCCCTTCGGGAAAGTATATGTACATCGTCCGTAGGGACTATTGAGACATCATAATAATCATTATTGTAAGCATTGTACTTGGAGTGCATATTGCGTATATGAATAAAGTATCTATTTTGTGTTATATCTTACTATACTACATGCAATAAGTATTTGTTTACCCTGTACGGTAAACATTTGGCTTCGTTGCCAGTCGAACCTGGTATAAAGGAGGTACTATGAAGATTAATGCCGAATCTGCTTAATAAAGATAGGAATAAGATAAAAGATAAGGATGAAATACACACAGCATGGGAAGTATTGATTTTAGCACAAGTGAAGCGCAGACAAAAGTTTCAGTAGTATACGAACAGACATTGAGGGGGTGAAGGAGCACAGATGGAGGGAGTGCATTCACCTAGCAGATCGAGGAGTGCCGAGGAATTGCTTGAATAAACTCAACAGTGATTGAATTTGGTGGAAGAGATAAGGGAGGAGTTCCTTAACTTGTATATGCCGAAGGTAGAGAATCTAAATAGAAGGGAAGTAACTAGCACGATTCGAAGTGCCGAAGGAGCACGAGCGTGGAGTGAATTCTTCGTTCCTGATACACTCGACGAATGGTTACAGTTAGAGAATTGAACCACTTCGCTTGAGGAAGATCTTTTAACACCAAGTAATGCGATTGTCGGAAGTAGGGCAGTTGTCCGAAGCAGTGCACTTGTGCGGAACAATGCGGGTGCGTACAACAGCGTGAGTACTCAGAACAATGTGGGTACCTAGGATAGCGTGGGTGCACAAGAAGTACCATAGAATTAGAAGAAAGCAGCAATGGCAGGACCAAAGGAAAAATTGCCGAAGTTCAATGGCGATGGGACGATCAATCCAATCATACATTGTAAAACATGTGAAACGATATGGATGGTGAATGGCACAACAGACCAAGATGATTGGATTCGACAGTTTCTAGCGACCCTACAGGGTGTAGCAATTGGTTGGTTTTCGGATGTTGATCCTTAGAAATTAACTGCATGGCTGAATGTCAAATAAGAATTCATTACAGAGTTCTAGCTACTAAGGGATGATAATGAAATAGTAGCAGAAATATATAGTACGAAACAAAGAAAAAACAAAACAATTCGGGTATATGCAAGAAGGCTGAAGGAGTTGGTGGGGAAAATGGAGAGCCAACCAACGGATGGATTAAAGAAAAGATTTTTTGTTGAAGGGCTATGATTGGCACTAAAGAAAAAGATGAAAATTGTACCTCCAACATTGTACATAGATGCGTATAATCGGGCTATGGATCTGGAGTGTGAGCAAAAATAAGAAACACAAGTCGTTAGACTCAAACAATTCATCTTTCGAAAGCAGCAGCAATGATAAAGAATCCAGTAAGAAGGTTTGAGCGTTGCAAAAGGATATGTTATGAATGATGGAGTTCAAAAATCTGAAAAACAATCCTGATTCAGTGAAAAGGGAATTGTGATGTATGGACTATAAGGAGGGCTACACAAAGGGCTCCTGCCCGAAGAAACAGTTTTGCGATATCTACCATATTGCGGGACAAAGGAATGCTCGTTCAATATAAAGACAAAGGGACACTAGCAAGTGTTACTAATGTAGGAAGTGTCCACCTTAGGAGCAGGAACGAATACAAACAATGATACAACCTCAGGAGGATACCATAACAATAACCAACACGGACGACGTGGTAATAATAATAATAACAATGGAGGCTGAAGTAGGATACAGTATGAGTCGAGTGGACGGTTGATGACACAATGTCGTGTGTGCAACCTTTGGGGGCACTTCGCCAGAGACTGGACCACGAAGGAAATGCCCTAGTTGTTATATAGATGGTGTGGTCTGGGAGACCACAAGGATTCAAAATACCCTAAGCAAGGGGTAAACTTGTTAAGCATCGAAGCATGTGATGAGAAAATACTGGCCATCGCTCACAAACAAGAAAAGAAAGCAATGTATCCAGATGTAGAGGAAGAAAAGAAGAGGTTGCAGCAAGCACGAACGGAGTTGGAAAAACAAATGAAAATGGAAAAATTACAAACAAAAGACACTGCTGGCACCTCAAAGAGGAACCTGGCAAAACAAAACATTATAAGACAGGTAATGCAAATGGAAGTTCCTATGAAATTGTAATGACCCTTACTATAAAGGCCACTGAAACCCTCAAACTGGACTTAGGAATTTTGTCAAACAGTTGGCATGTAACCAAATAAGGCTGCAATATTACTAATTGTTGTACAACGAAACCTCAATATATGATGTCAATAATGTATGAACAACAATTCCAGATTATAACACTACCAATCTAAGAGATAGATGACAATATGAAACTTAAATATGAAGTCCAATGCAATTCTGATTTTATGACAGCAAATAGAACTGATTACAATGAGAAACTGTCACAACTATGCACTTCTAATACATCAAGCTCTTTGACAATGCAATGTTATGACATGAACAATAACCCAGTTCAGATTTGGAATGCAAATGACGAAACTTTTACAACAGTTATTAATGACTGGAAATAACTATTTATGCAATGACAGTTCTGACTGATCTAATCCATAACATGCAATATTTTGGCCATCAAAACTTAAGTTTGTGCACCTGGAATAGCTCCAATTTTGCCGGATATGAATGCTGAATTAATGCCACACGAAGACCTCACAATTTGCCCAAACCGACTCTCAAAATTGCTGCTGCTGCCCAACTGACAGGGCCATACATGTACGGTCTGGTACGGCTGCTAGATAAAAATATTGCAGCTTTTTTTTGTCACTCCAAAAGCAATAAATCTAGGCGCCTAGGGTTGCTGAATAACCCCCTAAAATATGAAATTCATCCGTCAAGCCAATTAGGAGTTATGAGCAAAAACGTGAGTCCAAACCCTGGACTGGCAGTCTGAAAATAAGGCACAACTGTGTCTTCAAACCCTGTTAATCAATCCACAAATGCTAGGGCACAACTGCAACCCTTATTCCAACCAAAGTAAACCCTTATAACTGAATCTCAATGAAGTCCAAATGAGATGGCTGAATTACCAACTCCTCAAATACAACAATTCAGGTGATATTTCACACCCTCAAAGTCGCCAATCCAAGGAAGTGATTCGTTCCCAAAGATCAAATAATTTGCAGACCCAAGAGACTACAAATTTGCTCCACAATGGAAGAAGTAGAAGAAATCTCAAATCCAAGCATGTCCAAAATGAGAGGCCCAGCCCTCTATTTATTCACTTTTCTAAGAAGTTGCTAGAACTTCTAGAAACATCCTTTATAAAATCTCATTATTATGCACTTTTTATAATAAAGTAATTTTATAAAATAAAAAGTGCAACTCAACTTAAAATTATAACATGTAGGCCCCAATAACACATAATAATAAAATATAACCTCTTAACACTTCTTCAAGAGCAAGATATGACCATCTGATCCGCAGAATTGACTCTCTCTCCACACCATTTGCCTACGAGAGTCTGGAATAGGCAAAATCCATGATCAATGTCATGTCGAACTAAAGAGGGGACATTACAGAAATTAAATGACCTTGCAATGCCTCAGTTGTGAACGACAATACTGAACGTGACACCACTCCCAAAAGCAATGGAAGAGACGAGAAAGGATGATAGCCGAGCAACTGTAACAGAGCCAATGCTATTGGCACTCACTATAGGAAGACATTCGACAGTAGTAGAGATGGATATCCTAGGAACCGTACTCACGGACACAATTGTCGATGGAGGGTCAGGAGTAAACATACTACCAGAGGATATATGGAAAAAGTTGGGACAACCTACGTTGTGGCCACCTACATTTTAATTACTCACTGGCGATCAACACATGATTAAGCCCTTAGGGACCCTAATGGCACAGCCTGTATCTATTGGCTCGCAGCCATTCCTGTTGGATTTTGTGGTCATACTGTTAAAAAGAAAAGGGTACAATGCCATCCTTGGACAGGGTTGGCTGGTACACGAAAAGGTGAAACATGATTGGAAACAAAATACTTTGTCCATGGAAGGTGGAGGACGGAGATTTATAATCGACCTGCACACACAGATGGTAGGTGAGGAGACAGTTTCGTCGGATTCTGATGGCAAAGGCGAAGGTGATAATGAGGGGAAGAAAAGAATAGAACCTAGCGAATGAGTATTGAGATTAGGAGGGTCGAATGATGATGACTTGGACTCGATGAATGACTTACTCCATTGGCAGATGGAGGATTACAAGCTCTTTCCTAGCTGCAATATGTTAGCAGTCGAAGAGGGAAAAGAAGGGAATGAGTTTTCAAAGGAGTATAGTGAAGTGAAGGAGGGAGAAGCACATGTAGATGAAACACCGATGCATATGTTTAGTGATGACAAACCTATAAGTACGAAGAGCCTACTGTAAAAATGATGAACTTAGGAGATGAAGCCAATCTGAAGAATATCTTTGTGGGTGATGACTAGAATCCAGTGCGAAAGGCAACAACGTTCAAAATATTTATGGAGTATAAGGATGTGTTCACATGGATGTATAAGGATTTGAAAGGAGTACCACCGAAGTTATGTGTCCATCAAATACCGTTGATAGAAGGTGCAGTGTTTTTATGGAAGCGGCCGTACCAAATGAACAAAAATTATGCCGCACGGGTCACTGATGAGATCGATCGGATGCTAGAAGTAGGAATTATTTTTAGGGTGTAGATGAATGAGTGTGTATCACCGATTATGATATCTCTAAAGGACACCACCTAGATAGGAATATGTGTAGACTTTCGCTGCCTAAATGCAGTAACAATTAAATATCCATTCCCAATACCATTCACCAATAGCATTCTAGAAGAAGTTATGGGGCATGAAATTTATTTATTCATGGATGGGTTCTCTGGATACAACCAGATATCCATCGCCGAAGAAGATAGGCTGAAAACAACATTCATAGTGGAAGATGGAGTATATGCCTATAATAGGATGTCATTTGGACTGTGTAATGCTCCAGCCATGTTCTAGAGAATTATCTTACACATATTTGATAAAATGTCTGTTGTAAACTTTAAAGTATTCTTGGATGATTGGTCAATTTTTAGCACAGAAAATAAGCATATAACAACACTCAGAGAATGCATGGAAAGATGCAGATGGGCAAAACTAGCATTGAATCTGAAGAAGTGCAGGTTCATGGTGCCATAGGGGAAGCTATTAGGACACAGTCTGCAAAGAAAGATTAAAGACAGATCTTGACAAAATCCGTGTAATTTTAGATACGCCACTGTCGACGGATGTATTAGAAGTAAAATCATTCCTCAGACATATTGGATACTACCGAAGGTTCATCAAGAACTTTACAAAATATCCTACCCGCTGGACAAACTAACCTACAAGAGCGAACCTTATAAATGGGAAGTGGAGCAGAATGAAGCTTTTGATGGATTGAAAACGAGGTTGGACACAGCATTGCTTCTGGCTTATCCGAACTGGGATAAGGAGTTTCATGTTCATGTTGATACATCAAACTACACGATTGGAGCAACATTGGCACAGATAGGTGACCACGGACTGGATCCTCCAGTATACTTTGTGAGTAGACTGTTATCTCAAGTAGAGAGAAATTACAGTATGACAGAACGAGAAGCACACAGAATGGTGTACACAGTACAAAAATTCAGGCATTATTTATTGGCGACACCATTCGTATTTTATGTGGATTATCAAGCATTGTTATACCTTGTGAACAAGCTGATAATTCAGGGAAGGATAAGCATGTGGTTGTTACTATTGCAGGAATTCACATTCAAAATTGTGGTACAGCCTGGAAAAAGTCATGTGAGTGCGGACCATTTATTGAGGATTAAATCAAGAGAATTGGCAGAAGGAGTTAATGATGATTTTTTGGATGCACAGCTGTTCCAGATTACCATACTACTATCCTGGTGCACGCGTATCAGAGAATATATTTTGATGGGCCAATTTCCTAGGGAGATGCCGCTAAATGAGAGAAGGAAACTAGTGCTAAGGAGTCGAACATTTGAGTTGATCAAGGGGTTACTGTACAAAATGGGACACGACCAGATTTTAAGGCAATGCGTTCTGTAGGAAGAAATACTGAAGGTGTTGAAGGAAGCGCATGAAGGATTAGCAAGAGGACACATGGGGCTAGATACAACTGCGCGGAAGATACTTCTGGCAGGGTTATGGTGGCCAACCATGCACAACGACGCCAGGGAGTGGGTTGTTGCATGCGATACATGTCAAAGAGCGAGAAAACCATTGAAGAGGGACTTCATACCCCTGAATTCTACACAACGATTTGAAAGATGGGGCTTGGACTTTGTCGGAGCCCTCAAGGTAAGTAAACCTAGAAGGTGCAGGTTCATCGTGGTGGCAACGGAGTACCTAACCAAGTGGGTAGAGGCACGAGCCCTACTAGACAACTTTGCAATAAGTATGGCTAAATTTATTTACGAACAAATCATTACATGGTACAAAATTCCGTTGCAATTGACAAGTGATCATGGGGGACACTTTGTGAATCATGTCATATGCCTATTGATCACAGAATTCAAGACTTACCATTCCCTATCAAGCCCATACTACTCGAGAGCCAACGGACAAGCAGAAGCTATGAATAAGATCTTGGTCAGTGTGATTTATTAATCTTGCATAGTCGAAGGGGAAGATTGGGAAGAAAAACTACCATTAGCATTATGGTTGTATCATACTTCATACAAGGTAACTATGGGACACGCCATTTCAGTTTATGTATGGGCAAGAGGCCATGGTCCCGAGAGAATTCATGGTACCAAGTTTAAGAATCACAATCGAGAACAAACTAGGAGATATGGAAAGTCTGAGGGAGAGATTGTACAATTTAAATAAATTAGATGAGCAATGACTGCAGGCACAATGGGCCACGAAAGTTACATAAAACAGGTGTGAGGTATGGCATGATAAGCATTTAAAATTGAATAAATTTCAACCAAACTAGTTAGTTTTAAATTATAATGGACGTAACAAGATCAGACCAGGCAAATTTAAAGTTAAATGGGTCGGACCATACAAGATCCGCGAAGTTGGCAATAATGGAGCAATCAAATTATAGATGCTCGACAAAAAGGAAGTGGTTGATGTAGTGAATGGGTCCAAGCTAAAAATCTATCATGAAAGAAATAAAGTGCCTGTGTAGACGAACAATTGAGAGACAACAGAAGAAGGAATAAAAAGTAGTAATGTTTATATGTAAAATAAGTGTAAATAATCATAAAGAATGTAAAATTGTAATAAAGCAATGATAAAATAGTAATTGAAGGCCATATAATGCACCATACGATCAAAAAATACTTGTATGAAGAGATGACCATACTGTACGAATTGATAAAGGAGGTGTTTTTAGTGCAACAGGAGATCAAAGCCACCATATGACCTGGCATGAGAAGAATTAATATTGTACGGTATCAAGTAAAAACATCTTGTATGGGTAAGGAGAGAATATCGTACGGCTAAAGGAGAGAAGGTTGAGAGCAAGAGAGGCCTGTGAATACCGTACGGCCAAAGAGGAAAGAGGAAGAGCTAAATTTATTGAATACACTGTATGGCTACGAGGAAGTAGAGACAGTACAACCAGCATCAAGAAGAGCATATAAGCTCATTGTACAATAACAAAAGGTCATTGCAAAGTCACTGTATGACTGGGTGAATACCATACCGTAAAGTAAAACAACATGCAATTTCACACCATACGAGGAAGCATAAATATACCATACGGTCTGTACAAGGAAGGTAGAGGGAAGCATCATTATGCACTTGGCCACTGTACAACCTTCACACAAAGAGAGAGGTAGAGAGAACCCATCATACGCCCAAAATATTGAGAGAAGACCACTATACGACTTTTGAGAGCAGGAACAATGGTTTCAAGAGGAAATGAAAAGCAACCGTATGCCCCAACAAGAGATAGATTACACACCTCTATACGGACATCAGCCAGAAGAGTAAAGTTTGACTGTACGGCCAACACTTGAAAGAAAGGATACCGTACGGACAACTGTGGAAGAAGTTGACCGTACGACTATACAGTATAAGAACAACATTATAAGGAAATTAGAAGCATTGTACAGTCCTCACGCAAATAGAGCATAGTAGAGAGGGCCCGTTGTATGGAAGAACAAGGAGGAATTGATATCGTACAACCATATGGCTCCGCCATTGAAGATTGATATTACACTATACGTTAGGGATAAGAAACAGGTTATAACTCAGTGTGAAACACACTCTATAGGAAACAATTTGGTAGAAGGGAAGAGTAGTTGTAGAACCCTGGAGGAGAGAAGCATTGCATCTGTACAGCTAGATAGAGCATTGGAAGGAGGAACTATACCGACGTCATCACAAGTAAAAGAAAACTTTGAAATAAGTTGTGTACAGAGGCAACTCACCTAACGGTTTTGTCTTCTTCAAGCAAACCGACAAAACAGGTGATAGTTATGCATTCAGCTGGTAAGAGGGCTTGAAAAGGAAATTGGAAGAAGATTCAACAACAACTATAGCCATTAATAGGAACATAAAGACTTTTCCATCCGAAGTACATGTAGCATGAGGCACAAGTACACGACCAAGAAAAAAATAAAGGGAAGCAACTAGCACAGTCGACTACGACAGATAATCCCATAGTGCAGAATGTTTCATTTAAAGGGTTGAATGGAGCAAAATGCAGGAAGTTGTGGCAAGAGACACTTGATAACCATCTAGTGAAGGGCAGCATTTGAAAGGCACAGGTTGAATAGGTAGTACAAATGTGCGTATTCTGTATTCGGGACTATGAAGGGTTTTTCAGCACAATGATAGAAACGTACAATAGGTTCTCTTGAACCAATACATTTGCATATCTTGGATGGAACTTGGTGATATCATTCACACTGGTAGACTTCACACGAGTATTCGGAATACCTGGTCATGCACAAGGGGGAAGAAAAATAGACAGAAAACCAAAAAAGTTGAGTCAGGAGGTAAAGACACAACTGATATAGCTGGAAATGTGGAGACTTGACACAAACAGAGCAAGAAGCTCTCACAGACACGTCAAAGGGTAGAGGACTGAAGAAGTCCAACGTGCAGGAAGTGCATTGGCGTTGTCTTATGGATGTAGTAAAAAGTTGCCTCACAGGATCCATTCGTGCTTTAGACATTTCATTTCCACAGGTGGCAATGATGAACGAGATCTTACATGGAAGAGTGTACGATTGGGCCGCACTGTTGGCAGAAAGGATGTACGAATTTTGACACTCTAACATAAGACGTTCTACATGCTACATTATGCAATTGGGCTATTCTTGGAGGCAACGACGTGGATGATCGCCAACAATGCATTGGTGGCCAAACTGAGACTACTCATGCCAGGCAAAGCCTCGATCATGCAGTGGAGGCATCTCGATACATTTGTTAGCAAGACCATGGTCAGACAGACATGACTGAGACTGGATGGAGGAAATACTGACAGTGGTCGCGAGAAGACTTCTTCTGAGGAGAGTGAGACCAATGAAGAGGACGAGGAGGTGGAAGTAATTATAGCTACACCACTGAGATTTCCATGGCTTGCACTCTTAGCAACAATACACTTGGTTCCAGTGAGTACACACGACATTGTAGGGTTTGGTTAATTTAGACAGCCTGTGGTGATGACTCCGACTATAGTTGTGATTCAGCCCACTGTAGAGACACTATCTATTCTAGAGGCATTAGAAGAGGCACATCTGTCACCAATGGAGATGACCATTCTAAAGGTAACGATGGGGCCTACTCGAAATTTTTTGCCAACCATACCAGAGGCTAGGACTGAGGTACTTGTACCTGATGAGGAGATGGACACTCAGGAAGGAGTGATGGAGATACTGATAGGTGAGGGTTTGAGGACATCGGGTGTTCATTTGGATGTAGTGGGTTCAGATGCAGTGGTTACGGTGAATACAACATTGTTAGCATCGCTTGAGGAGCTAGACATAGAGAGCAGAACTCATAGGTTGAGCACATACCTGAGTTATGAGGTTTCACCTTACACCAGCACCTTGAGCAACATACCTTCACACACCTATGTGAGAAGTAGCTCCAAAGGAAGATCCTCTATAGACACAGGTGGAGGAAAGTCACCCGACATGGACCGATGGACTACTACATAGCACTATTGAGCAGATGGCGGAAGCAATAGAGCCTGCTCAACAACAACCTCTAGTAGTGCCAAAAATAGTAACGGGAGAGACATTCTTCGTTGATATAGCGAGTTGGGCTCGCCAAGTAGTGGCTTTTGTAGGGATACAGGCCTTGGATTCAGTAGTAAAGGACCTGGAGACTGTGACATCCTTCATGAGATTAGGATGTCCGACGGCCTTTACAGTTTGTTTTGAGGAGCGAGGATGGCCAAGTGTGGAGACTGTAGAGATGCACCAAGATTGGGCCACTATGAGAGATCTAGGTATGGAGAGCCGAGTAGAGGCTTTGACTTAGGAGATAGTTGAGATACATAGGGATGTGTATTATACCCTTCGGAGGAGCCAGGCAAACTAGGTAGCAGCAGAGAAGGCTTGAGAGGAGTTAACTATTGGGCTAGCCATAGAGAGGGTAGCCTGGGAGTCAGATAGGGCAGCATTGTTAGCCCGACAGAATCAGTTATAGAAGGTGGCAGCAGAGAAGGGACAGTTGGCAGCAGAGAAGGAACAATTGGCAGTAGAGAAGGAACAGTTAGCACCAAAGAAGGAGTGGGTGGCAGAGGAGAAAGAGAGAGAGCTTGGATAGATTGTTGAAATGATGCAATCAGCTTTGGAGCTTCAGATGGAGGCTGAAGTAGAACTGAAAGTATGGAAAGTGCAAGTGTATAAGCTATGAGCAGAGCTAAATGAGCTTCGAGTACGGATGGCTACTACGCCAGGGATGCATCCCTCTTCTTAGTGTTTAAATATTGATGTAATAATTTGTTTGGTTGTAATTTGGGCTTTGTTGTAAGAGTTGTTTCTATTTTGTCATCCGGAGACGACTTTACTTTTTGGGGGGGATGATGTTGTCGGTAAATTCTATATTGTAGCCAATCGGTAGAATTGTATCCAAAAGGGTGTGTGACGGTTGAGTCACCCATTCAGGAAAGTATATGTACATTGTCCGTAGGGAATATTGAGACATCATAATAATCATTATTGTAAGCATTGTATTTGGAGTGCATATTGCGTATATGAATAAAGTATCTATTTTGTGTTATATCTTATTGTACTACATGCAATAAGTATCCATTTACCCTGTACAGTAGACAAGGGCATTATGAATATGTTGTCCTGTATTTTGTCACCACAAAATGCAAGTAACAATAGGAAACTTTTTCAAGCTAGTTACGTGTCTCTCTAAGTTGAATTTGATATTCAATTGTTTAATGTTGACTGATCAATCAACTTCAATTCGTTTATCAAATTCTTTTACTAAAGGTTTTCATCAAGTCCTTTTCATTTTTCTATTTGTCAAGCCTATGCTTGATTTTGGAGGCCTTCTTCATCATCCTTTTCATTGCTTTTGAGTTTGTGTTTGTTGGTTTTTAGTCCTTTGGTCTTGCTCATTTCATGGCTTTTGGTTTCCCCTTCGATTTGGTTTAACTTAGAGCTTAATTGGAGTTGTCAGTCAAAAGATATGGCCATTTTAGTGCCCAAAATGTGGACCTTTTTGATGCAACAACACAAATAAAATATCATGTTATATTTTTAATTTGACATTCACTTTTTTGAAAAATATAACTTAAATTCACGTTATGTTATATTTTTAAAATGAGTTACGCTTTGATTTTTCACTTAAGTAACTATATTAATTATATTGTTCAATTTAATTTTTAGCATTTAAATCGAATGCTCTAGTAAATATTACTTTTTAAATGATATTTACATTTTATATTGTTAATAAGATATGTAAATATGATTTATGTCCCACCTAAGTAACATTTTAATGTATTTATATTGACATGTGCTTATTAAATCACTTAAAGTCATCAAAAGTGGACATTTTGTGTTATTACATGTTCACTGCATATAAAGTTCAACTTAAAAGCATAAGACTACCAAAAGTGGACCTTTTTGATATGATTATATCAAAAGGTGTGTTTTATATGTCATTGCATCAAAAACATGAGATTTCACTTAAAATATGCACTACTACCCAAAAGGTCCGATTTTGGTCAAATGCATGTTTGTAAATGTGTCTTGCACCCTAAAAGGTTGATTTACCTTGTTGGGAGTTTTAAAAATATGCATGTCACCCCAAAAGGTCTGATTTTGACTAAAAGCATATTTTAAAACATGTTGTGCCTCCTAAAAACTTTGAATTTGGAAGAACATATGTATGGGCCTTTAAGAACCTAATTTTGGAGATTGTGAGAGATTTACTTGATGGTTTTGAGTGAGTTTTTCTCCAATAGGCTCATTTTGGCTTGGCAATGGATTTTTTAACTTCAAAAATGGATTTATCTTGCTAAGAAACATTTTTTCAAACTCCCTCCACGGGCATGTTTTTGGAAAAATCTTCAAAAAACACCATTTTTGGCTCACGTTTTTGCCCAAAGAGAAATCAATTTGGCATTTTAAGTGTTTGTCATTGCATTGTGATACACATTTTCAACTTTAGAAACCAAAACATTTTTGTTTCATGTCTTTTATGAATCATGTTTTTGATAAAAATGCCCAGAAAATTGGGGTTTTTATACACTTTTTTGCATTTTGGAGTCACGTTTTTGTATTCTGATCCATGCATATGCATTTGAGGAAGTTTTTGCATTCGCAAGTCAAAAATTACTCAAAAACATGCATTTTTTGGCCACGTTTTTGCAAAAATGACCTAGATTTTTGCATAAAAAGTCATATTTTTGTTTGAAAAACTCAAAAAATGGCATTTCCAGGCCATACCTTTAAATCAAGAGGGATTGTTTTTGAGTTTTCAATGCATGATATTGTCTTTGGAGACCACATTTTTGGCCTTTTCATGTCAAATTTGACCATTAAATGCCCATTACATGCAAGTACGGAAAAAGTCAAAAAGTTGTTTGAAAATCCAAATTTGAGGGAGAATTGGTCTGCAAGTCTATAAAACTTGCTATTTTGGCTCTTTAACCTCCAAGTAAGTGGAAGTTTTCAAGCTTGCTCATCAATTCATGCTTATCTTGCTATTTTCATACATATTATGGCTTGTTATTGTACACTTGTCGATATATATGCCATGAAAAGTGCATTTTGCCTTTAAAAATTATGAAAACTCTCATTTTCACACATTTGGAATTTTCCCAAATCTCAAATTTGAATTTGCACTTGAAAGCAATTTTCATATTGACATGTTTGAGTTTAAGACCAAAGGCATGTATTTGTTTTGTGCTTGTTTTTCGTTGTTTGCTTGCTTGCTTTTTCGTTTTCCTTCTTTTGGAAGAAATTGCAAGTTCTTTCCTAAGAACTTGAGCAAGTTTCACTTCACTCCACATTTAATTTCCATCTTTCCATGTCACAACACTTCACATCTCATCCGACAAATGCGATTATATGTTTTCCATCTCATTCACCATCCACACATGCATGCAATCCCATTTTCCATTTCCATTTTCACTCATCTCTGTTTTTGTATCCACTCACATGGCATGATTACATGAAAAGCCTTACATGTAATAGCATCTCAAAACCCTGATTTTGACTTAAAGTCACTTTTTGAAGAGTCAAAAAAATGTCATTTCCATCTTCCATGTACTTTGACTTCACCTTTTCACCAAAAATGACTATAAAGTTCACTTCGCCTCAAGTTGCAAAGCATTTCCATCCTTCCAAGCACTTTGCTTCAAAAGAAAAAAGTTAAAAGTGCTGATGGAAAGTTGTTTTGAGTTTACATTTGGACACCATCGAGAAGATTTTCAAAGTGTCAAATACTCTGTTTATAGCATAAAATAAACGTATCAATGCACACAGGCAATCAACAAGAACAACAGATCTCCTTGTATTATTTGCATATGCCAAGAGATTACATACAAGTAATAAGATGATTTACAATGATTTCAGATGGGGTATAAATACTTCCCACCGAACTTTCTCGAAGGGGTCCGTCGGCTACATAACAATACTAATCTACCCATCGGCCACAAAATCTTTACCGACGACATGAACCTGTCGGCTACATAGTTTCTGCCGACGACATCATCCCCCCCCCCAAAAGAAAAGTTGTCTCCGGGCGACTTCAAAACTAACAAAAATAGGAGACCACAAAGTACAATAGAGAAAGAATATACTCTAGAGAGGAGGCAATGATCCTAAAGAATGTTGCAACTGGCGCAATTCATAGACTTGCTCCGTCTGAATGCTCAAATCCTTCTGAATCCGTGTGTTAACCTCTACGGCTTCCTTAGGAGAAGTGCTGCATCCATAGCCTGGGTCTTTGCTAACTGCAATTCTTGCTCAGCCGCTTCCTTATCCCACAACAGTGTTGCGCGCTCAACTGCCCACGCTGCTTGCTAGCTGGCCAAATCCGCATTTACCTTTTCTCTAGCCTCCTTCTCTGTTGTGACCCTGTTTGCTGCCCTGTCCACCTCCACACTCCTGCGAGCATAGTAGACTTCTTTGTATAATCCTACTATTTCGTGTGCGAGCTTCTCCATGGGAGTGTTGCACAGCCCCAACTCTGGCTTGATGGTCCAATCGGCCAACATCTTCGGTGTCTCGACTACTGGCCATCCTCTATCTTCAAAGCAAGAGCGAAACCGCTGAAGACAAACACCTCGAATATAAGCCCGGACTAGATGCCACTCTCTCTGCTGAGTCATAGCCTACAATGCCACATTATGTCCCTTTTGTAGCGCAACCCGCATAGCCTTGAGGTAGTCTCTAAATCTATCCTCATCTGATCCATAATCCTCCTTTGGCACATCATCCATGGTCCACTCCTCATCACTACTCGTCTCTGCCACTGCTGTGGTAACCATGTCCACATTTGGTGTTGCCTCCTCCTTCCTAGGCGCATCCTCCGATTGTGGAATTGCCAGCTCATGTGGCTCTGATATGGCTGCTAGTCCTGGAGGGACTCCTCCATGACTTGGGGACTGAATGGATGGTCTAACCTCTGCAGGAATGAGCTGGAAGTGCTGCTTCAAAAATTCGCTTGCTCTATCTATCACCTCCACTCTCTCAAGCTGCTCTGATTGTGCCTCCATCAACAAGATGAAATAGTGACCATAGCATCTGAACCAACCACATCCAAATGAACCTAGGGTTCAAGCTCTAGCGTTGGCAACTCTACCAACTCTAGCTCTGCTGGTGCAACAGGGTCTGGTGTACAATCTTGGGAAGGTATGCCCTCGGGTAAAACATCTGCCACGGCTGTCGGAAAAGCAATCTCTGTAGTGGTCGCCGGTGCAACATCTGTCAGCCATGGGACACTTGCTACTGTACGTGGGACCAAATCTGCTACTGCCGGTGGGGTCATAATGACTGGTGCATGATGTTGACCAAATGAAGGAATGTATGAAGTGGAGGTGGACAAGTGCGCCGAAGTTGGCAACTGCAGCGAGGTGAAAAATGTGGACTGGCTAACTATTGGCTTGCTACCAACTTCCACAGAAGTACTCTCTTCCTCGTACTTAGTGCCACTGCTTTCTAAAGTGTTCTCCCGTCCACTGTCCGTCTCCCCGTCTTCAGAATACCTTCTGTCCCGCTGCTATTTCACCATGTCCAAATGTCTCCAATAGAAGACTTCCCACCAAACCTTCCTGAAGGGGTTCGTCGGCTACATAACAATACTAATCTACCCGTTGGCCACAAAATCTTTACCAACGACATGAACTCGTCGGCTACACAGTTTCTACCAATGATAAACTCTAGTTTGTGCAGATCAACAAAGGAGAATTCACGACAACTTCAGCAAGAAAAGTTGGATCACATCAAGTTTTCAAAGGCCAACAAACAATTCATCAAAGTCAGAGGTTATCAAAAGACACAACACCATGGTTATCAAGGTGAATGCAGCAGTATAAAGTACAGGAACTTTCAATCCTATGATCATTCGAGATTGCATCGTCAAGGTACAAGGCCCTTCAAAACAATCCCTAGGACTATTTCCTTCTTTTCCATCTTCTTTCTTCTTCTTTCATATTTGTAGTTGGAGAGGAAGCATGGCATGAAAAAAATGTAATTAGATGTAATGCGAGTTACATGTATGTTAAAAGACGTAATGTGAGTTGCATGTAACCCTATAATTTCTCTTTTAGTTAGTCTAGGTCAAAGTTGGTTTAGTTGCTCCTGCCTTCTCCCCCATCTTTTTTTCAACTCTTGTGCCTATATAAAGGAGTGTCCCCTCATTGTAAAAATTATCTTTTGTTGTATGCAAGAAAGCTCTGCCACATTTGTGCAAGCATAACTTTGATTGTGTAGTACAAGGTTGGGAGAAAAGTGAATAAAAGAAGCAATTGGATTCAAAGCTTTGATTGAAAGTAATTGTGATAAAGCAAATTAGAAGCTTTGACTATAATTTATGCCTATTGTCTTGATTCATGTTATTATTGTGTTCAATAAAAAGGCATAGTGATTTAAGAAGCAATCGGAGCCGAAGCATTGACTGGGAGCAGTTGTGGAAATATATAGCTAGAAGCTTTGTCTGTAGCTTATACTTCTTTCTTAAACTCGCAAAATAGTTAAGTTATTCTTACTTTTAGGAGTCTTTATGCGCTAATTGTAAAGCTTTTTCATATAGAAGTACAACTGGATTTAGAGCCAAACTCGTACATTTTCAGCTAGCCTTTGAGTTATTGAAGGTTTATCAATATCACTGTTTCCAGCTCTTGATAGAAGTGTAGTTAAAGATTCACCTTACCCATTACTTGCTCCACGAGTAAGTGGATTCTTTCTTGAAAGATAAGAAGAAAGGATATTGGTAACATCCATTTTATAAATCTCTCGACTTCTTGCTTACCTTGAGTTGATCCAAGGAACGGTGAGAAGGGGGAGCCTTCCCTTTAAGGTAGGAGAGACTTTGTCTCACACGCTATGCCTGGTCATCCTATTTTGCGATTGAATTTTTATCCAAAACTATCAGTTGCAAAATATCCACCCAAAAGAATACACTTTTCACCTAAATTGCCTTTGGTTTATACTTAGGCACATATTTGAATAATATAATTATTAGCTCCCTTTGGCTCTGAAAATGACCTTTTCATCAAGATCATGATAGTTTAACACATAATGCCATTGTTTCCTATGCCCAAGATTTAAAACATTCAAACCTAGTTCCAACAAGCTATGACATTAATGTAGCCAATATACAATACCAACAAAAATAGCAACCTTAGCATATTTAATTAAATAATAATTATAGTTCACTCGTCTTGCAAAAATGGTGTCCAAAGTATCAAAATCAAAATCTGATAGCACATGAGTGATCCGAATGGATAAAGATGACGAGTGAACTTGACGGGGTGACTTACTAAAAATAGATGCTCCCTCCAAGATTCTTGGAGCCCAAACCAGAAGCTAGATTTAAAAACTAAAAGCATCACTCAACTCCAACTCCTTTGAGCTCATTGGAACCAACTGTTGACTTCAAATAGTAAGTTCCTCAAAATGGAGCTAAAAACTCACCATAGGCCATTGAAGAGCCTAATAACTCTACAACTAGGTCCTCTAACCACCAATATCATCCTGCAAGGACCCAATGATAGACTGAATCCATCAAATCTGCCACAACTCAAAAATGGAGACAGTACAGTCTGCCCTCCCTAAGATTGCTTGTCCCCAAGAAATCTCGGAGCTAAAACGAACATCATAGTCTACTCAGATCCCAAGGTTAAAACTATGTAATATCCCTATTGTGTGCAATGGACTCTTGTAGCATCAACACTCAAATAATTGACGTCAATAAAAAAACCATCTGGAAACTAACTATAGGCACTGATGGAGTAGACAACTCATTGGAACTCAACCCAACTGAAGCACCAACTTTGTCAACACCTGAGTCCTAATATAGCTGACACTCACATCTAGCTACATTGTGGAGATAGTAAAAACCATAGGTGCCTATGAAACGACCACCATCTCCATCCTTGCTAAGGTGTGTTGGATGTGTTGATACAAGTGATCTAACTTGCACCTGTTGATCTCATCTGCAAAAGATGGTGCTAACCCATCCCATAAAGGATTGTGTGAACCTGGTGCCAACCCACACCTGCATGAGACCAAATCCTCTAGCTGTGGGTCAAAAGAGAAATGATGAGCACTCCTTACTGTGTAATTGTGATAAAATACTCCAATCTCTATCAAAGGCTTATCAATACAAATCCGGGAACCAAGAGATGGCTCCAATCTTTGACTCCAAAAAACTGGTCGAGAAGGATCCTGAGTAACCCTCTCAACAAACCCAATGAAAAAATGTTTATGGGGAAGCATTTTAGCCAAGGTCTCTACAATCTTTCCCACCAAACGACAAATACCGCGAGAACCTCGAGTGAGTACCCTCATAAGCTCTGTATGGTCCCTCCTACAATTCTTGACTCTCAAGGTGATACTCCATAAGTGACTCTGTGCAGTAGAAGTTATATGAAATAGAATGAACCTACTCTCCTACAATTTAGAACAAACTGTTGCACTACTAACAATCTTGCACTATCAACTGTATGAGATGAAGTAATAGGATTATCTCCAGAGGGAAACATCCCAACATGAGAATGGACCTCCCAATTAGATGATACTCAACATGTGTCTAGTGAAGACAAGGGAGTGGTGTCATGAATTATCACACAACTCATAGCTGAATCCTTGTCTACATCAATCAAAAATCTTCCCTTGGTCACTTGTCAGTGGATTAACCTTTGGAGATCCTGATGCAACAAGAAGCTCTGTGCAATCCTCCACTGATGCACTCACCTCATTTGTAACTACTACAATCCTCTCAAGGATAGTTATAATTGTATCTCACATCATCCCTATCTGTGGAAGTCAACTCACCACAACCACCACTATATGTAGCTGAATCGGATCTGGGGTTGGTGTAGATTGTACACAGTCCAACTCCATGGCAACTTCATCCAAATGTGACTATGACTTGTGGAGGACCAACTGAGGACACTACAAAGAGCCCAATCACCTCAAGCTCATGTCTATACTCATCGACCTCCTCTCCCCTTAAGGCATCATAACATACCCGGTCTCTCCTGAGCAGGATATCCTTCTTTGCTAACAACTTTAAATAATTATGTCTCATAATTCTAATAGCCTTTTGGAGAGCATGAAACTCCTCAAGGGAAAGACCACCATCATAGTGCTCATCTGTCACAAGAGTGCTCCAACTATAGGTAGTTAACATCTAACGAGCAACATCAAAATGCTCTAAAGTTGTGTTGTAGCCATTGACTCTTGCACATGTCCTTTGATCCAAATTCGACACCGTGATAGGAAACTATATTTGCACTACTCATAGCATGATCACTAACATCATGTGTGCTATCATCCTCATACACATCAACAATTGAGGTACTCCTACTGGGTACCTCTACCAATACCTCTTTTGAACAAGTGGAAGCCACTTTTGTAGCAAACTCCTTGCATGTCTCTTCTTCCCCTTCATCAACAAGTCCCTATAAATCACAATCTTGGGACCTATAATCATCCAATAAATACTTTAAGTCATCACCCAATGTGTGATATGATATACCAGAGTTCCTGTAGCATCAATCATCAACGTGTGAAACATCAGAGGTCCTTACAACACTAGTATCAACACTGTCCAACTATGACCCCTCTGTTATCGCCTACTGTTATATACATAACTTTGTTGGGTGAATATTTTGCAACCAACAATTTTGTATAAAATTCAGTTACAAAATAGGTAGACCACCACAGGTGTGAGACCAAGTCTCTCCTACATTAAAGGGAAGGCTCCCCCTTCTCATTGTTCCTTGCATCAACTCAAGGTAAGCAAGAAGTTGAGAAATTTTGCAAGGGGTGTTACCAATTTGATTTCCTCTTAACCTTCACGAAAGAATCCATTTACTCGCGGAGTGAGTAATGGGCAAGATGAAATCTCTAACTACACTTCTATCTAATAGTTAGAAATGGTGATACCAATAAACCAACACCAACTTAAAGACTGATTGAAAGCGTATCGGTTTGGCTCTAAGTCCTGTTTGCTTAATTTATAAGAAAAATCACTACTATTAGGGTACAAAGACTTCCAAAAGTAGATGATTTCTATTCTATTGTATAAGAAAAACCTCTACCATTGAGGTGCAAAGACTTCCAGAAGTAGGGAAATTCTAACTATTTTTTCATGAATTTGAGATTGTAATACAAGCTACAGTCAAAGCTCCTAGTCTATATATCACCACAATCACTCCTAGTCAAAGCTTTGGCTCTAATTACTTCTTAAATCACTATGCTCTATTATTGAACACATAATAGTAATATGAATCAAAAGACAATAGGCACAAATTATAGTCAAAGCTTCTAATTTGCACTATCACATTTGCTTCTAGTCAAAGTTTTGAATCCAATTGTTTCTTTTATTCACTTTTCTCCCAAATTTGTACTACACAATCAAAGTTATACTTGCACAAATTTGGGAGAACTTTTTTGCATACAACAAAAGATGATTTTTACAATGATGGGGCTCTCCTTTATATAGGCAAAGGAATTAAGAAAAAGGAGGAAAAAGTGGGACCAACTCAACCAACTTTGACTTGGTCTAACTAACAAGAGAAATTATTGGATTACATGTCATTACACATATAAATCATATTACATGTAATTTCACATTTTCATGTCATAGATCTTCTTCAATTACAAATATGAAATAAGAAGAAAGACGGAAGAGAAAAGAAACTCCTAGGGATTTTTTAGAAGGGCCTTGTACTTGGCGATGCTATTCCAGATGATCACAAAATCAAGAGTTCCTATACTTTGTACCACTGCATTCACCTTGATAACTATGGTGTTGCATGTTTTGATGGCCTCTGACTCTCTTTGATGAATTGTCCATTGTCATTTGAAAACTTGATGTGATCAAACTTTTTCTCATTCGAGTTGTCGCAAATTCTCCTTTGTAGATTGACACATTTTGGAATCTCTGACACTTTAAAAACCCTTCTCGACAATGTCTAGATGTAAACTCAAAATAAATTTTCGCCAACACCTTTAACTTTTTTTTTTCCAAATCAAAGTGCTTGGCACATTCCATCACGAACTTTGGCTCTCAGACAACCATTGGGAACTGCCGCTTCTTTGATTTGAAGCGCACCATTTTTACTGGATGTCTTCATTCTTTATAGAAATCCTAGCATATCTTGACTTTCTACAACATGAAAGTTTCAATGGGATTAAATCCATCATTGGAAGATATTGATTCTAACTCCATGAGAATATTAACAAAATGGATCTCTGAGGAACAGTATATTTGGAGTATTGATTAGATACTCATGGAACATATGCAATGAATTGAATGTGATATGGAATGTACATGTGAAAGGCTAAAATGGGACTTAGGAAGATGGATGGCATGTAATGTATATGGGAAAAGGATGAGATCACATGTAATTGCAGATGGAGAGTGAGATTCCATGTAATCGTATGTAGAAGTGTAATTGTATACGAAAGGAATGGATGTAATGTGCCTTGTGATGATGAGAAAATGAGGCAAAGTGAGCTCTTATAGATATCTCTGAGGAAAGGTGAAGTCCAAGTACATGGAAATGCGTGCACATGATATTTTTTGACTCTTAAAAAGTAACTTTCAGTCAAAAATGGGTTCTCAAGATGCAATTACATGTAAAGGAACTTTCATGTAATCATGACATCCGATTGGGTGCGGAGAGTGAGATGTGTGAAGTGGGAAAGGAGAATGAGATTATATGTACGTGCAGATGATGGATGGCAATACATGTAATCTCATGTGAAGAGTGAGATGCGAAGCATAATGATATGTAATGATGGAGGTGGAATGAAATGATGCACTTGCATGAAATGGTGAAAGATGGAGTGAAGTGAAATGTGCTCAAGTTCTTGGGAAAGAACTTACAATTTCTTTCAAATGAATAAAACCAAAAAAGCAAGCAAACAAACAACAAAAATAAACACAAAAGAAACATGTACCTTTTGCATTAGATTCAAACATGTCAATAAGCAAGTTACTTCGAAATGCAAATTCGAATTTGAAATTTGGGAAAAAACCAAAAGTATGAAAATGAGAATTTCCATTATATTTAAAGAAAAAATGCACTTTTCATGGTATATTTATGGACAAGTGTGCAACTTCAAGCTAAAATATGCATTGAAATAGCAAGATAAGCATGAATTGATGAACCAGTTTGAAAATGTCCACTTAGTTGGAGATCAAAGAGCCAAAATAGCACAAGAATTATAGACTTGAAGACCGATTCTCCTCCAAATTCAAATTCTCAAACAATAATTTAACTTCTTCGACACTTGCATGTAATGGACATTCAATGGTTGAATTTGACACGAGAATGCCAAAAACGTAGTCTCCAAAGGCAATAGCATACATTAAAACTCTAAAATGACCCCTCTTGATCCAAATGTATGGGCTGAAAAACCATTTTTTGAGTTCTTTTTAACAAAAACGTGGCTTTTAAATGTAAAAATCTGGGCCGTTTTTGCAAAAATGTGGCAAAAAAATGCATGTTTTTGAGTCATTTTTTACTTGTGAATGCTAAAACGATTTTCTCAAATGCATATACATGAATCCTAATGCAAAAATGTGGCTTCAAAATGCAAAAAAGTGGATAAAAATCCCAATTTTCTGGGCGTTTTTAGCAAAAACATGACTCCTAAAAGGCATGAAATGAAGCTTTTTTGACATCTAAAGCTAAAAACATGTTCTTATATATATATATATATATATATATATCAAAACAATTTATATTTAAGCCAAAAAGTGATCACAACTGCTCCAAATCTGGATTGTTTTCACAAAAATGTGGCTAAAAAATGCCAGAAAATGAACCCTTTTTTTGCATTAATAGGGACACCAAATGCAAGGAAATGCACAAGGATGCAAAAATGCCTCTTGAGGAAGAGATTTCAAGTCATTTCATGGAAGAATCCAATCAAAATCATAAAAAACGTGTTCTTGGAGGCCATAGACATGAACTTTTTGCCCTAAGAGTCAAAAATGGGTTCTCAAGAGGGCATTGCATGCATTAAAAGTCCAAATGCACTCTTGGAGTGCTATTACATGTTTTAAAAATATTTATTTGGCTTCTCCAAGCCCAAACTCACTCTTGGAGTGCATATACATATTTTGTAAACATGCATCTTTAGCAAAAACGGGTTCTCAAGATGCATGTGCATATTTTAAAATATGCTTTATGTGCTCGTCCATGTTGAACACACTCTTGGAGTGCATATGCGCATATGCATATTTTAAAAATATGCAATATGCTTAGCTCATTCTTGAGAGGCCTTTGCATATTCTGAATAAAAGACATTTACATGCTTTTAGTTCAAAAGCTCACTCTCTAGATGCATATGCAAATGGGTCTAAAGAATAAGATGCACAACTTAAGTGATTTAAATAGGCACATGGCAATTTAATTTTTGATGAAGTATTACTTAAATGTGCCATAAATAACATTTACACCCATATTAAAAATATAATGTACAAATATCATTTTAAAAGTAATATTTGCTAGAGCATTTGATTTAAAATTAAAAATTAAATCAAACTATATAGTTAATACAGTCACTTAAGTGAAAAATTAAAATGTAACTCAACTTAAAAATATAACATAAAGTGCATTATAGTCTTTAAGTGAAAAATTAAAATGATAAAGTAACTTAAAAATATAAGATAAAGTGAATTTATGTTATATTTTTGAAAAAGTGAATGTCAACTAAAAAATAAAATATGATATTTTTAATTCATGCAGTTGCACTTGGAGAGTCCACTTTTTGGGCACTAAAATGCTCATATCTTTTGATTTTCAACTCTGATTAAGCCCTAAGATATACCAAATCAAAGGGAAAACTGAAAGCGATGATTTGAGCAAAACCAAAGAACCAACAAACCAACAAACACACTAAAAAGTGAGAAAAAGGATGTTGAAGGCCTCAAAAATCAAGCATAGGCTCGACAAACAAAAAAATTTAAAAGACTTGATCAAAACCTTCGATAAAAGAATCCATTATATCAATTGGTACCGATTGGTTGATTAATGCCAACCAATTAAATAATGAATTTAACTCAGAGATGCGAAACTAAGTTGAAAAAGTTTCGTACTGTTACCTATATTTTGTGTTGACAAAATGCAGGACAACATACTTGATGTCATTATGTAGATTAGCATCACCAGGGCATAAATCTACATCACCTAACTCCTCCCACAACACTCAAAGCATGAGTGTCATAACTAGGTAACTCCATGCCCTCATCCACCCCACCTAAGAAGACTGTTGTCTATTGCATTGACTTAACACTATGACAACAACCATAAAAACCAGAACTATTAGTGCTCATGTACTCCACACATACTTCAGAAAGATCACCCTCATCAAGAGAGTCTAGACTATGGCAACAACTGCATCCTCTGCACTAACACTATCCACATCATCATCAACATACTCACATAAGGGACTACTATCCTGAAGATTAGACCCTACATTACCCATATCCCAGTATTACCAACTGATTCAAGACTGCCATCAAAGGTAGTTAGCATGTACTTAGCATTCTCCGAAGCACTAACTCTAGAATCCTAAAAATGTTGGAAGACAATGTTGTCCAGTAATGAAATAGATACATCCACATGTCCCTGTGCAGAATCTCCAACATCATAACTGTAGATAGGACTAGTGGCTGACCCACTAAGGATAGTATCATCTTCAGTATGATCACCAGTTGCTAAGAACTCATGTTGAAGACTTCTGGATATCTCACCCATGAAAAACTCTAGTTTTTCTTCCTGCATTCTTGGTGAACTTTAAAAAAATGAAAACCATATACCTAGTTTCCCTATCAAATATTGCCAGATCTGAAAGTCTTGCTTCCATCCTTTTCTGATTTTGTCTAAGCTTTTACATACTTTCCACCAAGGCATTTGTTTGCTTCCTAAGATTACCCTTGTTATTCAACTGGTTTCCGTATTTATTAAATTTCCTATATTTGTCCATTACTAAAACAACTAAAAGTGTGTTGGTCACTCAAATAACAACAATAGGACCAAAATAATAAACTTTTTCCCAGCTCACAGGATGGCAAGAAACTGCTCTATACCACTGTAAGAGCCTTGCTAGTTCACACTAAGCAATGTTGGAGAATGTTGTTTCTTTTTGTTTGTTTTTTTGCAATTTTGTTGTTTTTGTAATATATGATTTTTTTGAAGCTTTCCATAATATAAGAAATGTTGAAATAGATAAGAAACAACCACCACTAATGCCAACCAAATTCACTGTTTCAAAATTATTATTTGCTTTATTATGTTTGGAAACTATTACATCAATTTTCAAAATTACAGAATTAATCAAGAAGGCTCCTAGTATTAGAGTTGGCGGACAACTTCAGGTATGCAGCCTAGTTACAACCCCACATCACCTTTCCTAGCAGTCCTTTAACGTTGGTCATAGTAGAAATGATGCATTGACAGTAATTAATGTCACCTACTATGCTCAACACTGCTTTGAACAAGAGTTTGCAGCCTTAAAACCCGTCACCTAGCCAATAATCCAAACAGTCCCACAACAGACTTGAATGCAACACACGGATATGAACGCAGCCTCTCAGATTGTGACGACAACCTCTCAGAATGGCTTCCAACTATTAATGTTTTTTCCCAGTGTAACAAACAGATTTTCATAACAAAATATAAAACTAATATCTGATTTCACATAGAAAAGAGTTTTCTTCAACTAACTTTCGAAAACAAAACATCTTAAATCCTGTTCATGAGACTTTAACTGGTTTATCTACTAACGATTAACTGAGATAACCATTTAGCTGAAATAACGATTAACTAAAGTAACTTAAATAACGATTAACTGAAATAACTAATTAACTAAAATAACTGAAATAACGATTAATTGAAGTAACTGAAATAATGATTTCCTATCTTTTCTTGCATATAGTAAAGTAAATACATGATCAGTTACAAGAGGAATATAAATGTATATCAGGAATGGAAAAAAGAAATATACAAGAAGTAACTGGCGAGTCTTTAACTAATTGTGCAAGCCTTGGCTTTCGGTAAGAGGAGAAGCATTGACTTAGACTTAACCTCCCAACCTTGGACCATATTCATCCGCACACAATCTATTGAATAGAAAGACCCTTCCTACCTCGGGATTAGGCTTCGGGTACTATTACTCCACCCACCTGAGCATTTCCAGTGTTTAGAATGTCCGCATAGTTATGGATGGATATGTCTGAATAATTGACACTACTGACATCAAATGAACATAAGATGGCAAAAATGCCTTTAATGACCTTGGCCAAAGTTTTTGAATGGGTTTAATTACCCGATCACCACCGCTCGACTTGACAACAAGGGAACAATAAATATGAACATGCAGAGCTATTAAATGATTTTTCTTTTAAATAATCAGTTGTCTTTTGTCAGTGAATAAATGCTCTTGCCTGTGTTGTTTTTTTTTTCAAGCTCTTCTGTTCTATGTTCCAAATACTGACGACATCTCTGATGTTATCGTCTCCTCCAGAATTAAGTTGCAGCCAAGACTCATTCAATTTTGTTCTTTCCGTTAACCCATGCTATGAGGCATTCATTTTATGATAAAGTTTGCTGCCCAAAACCTTATCTTTATCCATTGTATCTATAAAGACATGTTGCCCTAAATCTCCATTGCTGCTGCTTATACATTTGCTGATATACACAATATGGAAGTCATAACGTTACTTTGTTGTGTTGCTGAATATACATGTTGCCTGCAATCAATAATTCGTTTCTTCTTTACAAATCACATAATATTTAATTTACAATAACCACTGTTTCAAATTAGACAAAATATATTTTTGAATTGAAACTGACGGCACTCATTCACTGGCTTACTCAATGATTCATAGACTTCGTTAATTCCGTTGACTGTACATAGACTTGTTGTATTTCCGTCATTGCCTGTTTGAATCAAATATTGCTGCTGCTATGTGTTTATTTCCTCTTTTCATTTTATCGGGCATCCATGTGTTTAACTGCTGACGCTGCATATATGTATTGATTATTATAATTGTTGTTTTTATCGGGCCTTCCTATCATCGCTCTTAGCAAGTTTAATATTGTTAATCTTTGACTTCAATATTGGAAAGAACATCGTCTTTGTCATTCTGTGTTTGAACACGATAGTTGTTGGGTGTCTCTTTCACTACCGGAGATGTTTTCCTTTCCATTGCTCTAGTGGTTGATTCACTTGTTTTAATCACTGCCTGAATATTTCCCAACTCCCGATAAGCACTTACGAAAGATATTTCTTTTATGTTTATTTTTATTGTATTGTATCTTCCTCCAAATTGCGTCTCTGTTATTAACACATTCTCAGTATAATACATCTAACCGTATTTTCTTCTGCAATTCTTTTCCACAGTGGTGGTTCTTGGTCTATGGATGTGTCTCAATATATCACTGAAACCTTCAATCTTCTCCATCAAGCCTTTGATGTATTCCCAGTTAACCAGTGACTCTAATCTGTTCAGCACATTCACAAATGCCCATACCATTCTGCCTGCTACATCATTTTATTCTCTCATCTCAGGCTCCAATATTATGTGGATATTGAATATGCGCTGAAGTCTGTGTGTGTCTCTGTTTCACTGTTTCTGAATCTTTCACAATTACAATAATCTGCCAATCAAATTTCCATCTTGACCGTAGTCTTCTATTTTGATGCATATTAAGATCATTCCCTGAATATTTGGAGTAGTTATTTTGTTCCATAAAAAGCACAATCCTTTGTTCTTATTGTGTGAGGTGAATATCTCCATTTCATTTGTAGTTGTTGTAGTGTTGCTTTACAGTGAAATTTATAGATGAGGTAAATATTTCATCATGTGTAATGATAATAACTTTATGATAATGATATTAAATATTTCTCCATAATTTTCATTTCTGATTTTTCTTTAATGATAATAACTTATTTTTTCCATCAATGACAATTTCTTCTTTATACCTTTGACATCAAGACAATAATTTCATCACCTTGAAGTCTCTTGAAGGCAAGGAAGTGGTCCTAAACTTTTATCCAATGATTCGGGATTCCCTTTTTCAATAACCCCTATAAATCGTGAAGAAGTTTTTTGTTAAGGAAAGGAAAGTGGGCGAGGATGAGAGAACATTGGTTGCTTCATCTGATGTGGAGTTGTTGAACGATAGTGTAGTAACCAATTTGCATCATGAGCCTCTTGGAGAGGGCATGGAAGGATTAAAGGTAAGGACAGAGGCGAGAGTGACTCGCTGGTCTCTATGACCATATGTGAGAGTTTTGAAAACTTTGAGCTGTAGGATGTAATTGCTGAAAAATCAGAAATTTCTCATTGGAAATGAAAGTCCTTGAATAATTCCAGAAGCAAATTCCTCGATCTAAATGATTTTACATAAAAGGGAAGATAATATCACTAAATGGAGGAATCTGATTCTATACAATAAAACTGTAACTTTGAGGACTTTGACCTAGAAGATGGTTCACCCTTAGTTAAGGTCAAACAAAGGCATTGCGGGGGGGGAGGGCAGATGTCATGCTCAGGCAGTGTCAACTAGAAATAGAGCTAAGGCTGATTGTGGGTGCTCTAGAGGTTTACGTAGGAAACCTCTCAAGTGGAGTAGAGAACATGATAATTTGTAGGATATTGGTGATGGAGTTCCAAAATCTCTTCCAAAAATGTTCTTGCAAAGCATCCCCATTATAAAATGAAAATTTTCTTGGGATTTTTGAGGGTAAAACAATCATCACAAGCATGATCTTTTGACCAATATTATTAGGAACCACAAACCTGATATTTTCTTGGTTCAAGAGACTCAATTACAGAGGGAGAAGCTTATAAATACTTTGATCTAGAAGATGGTTCACCCTCTTGAGTTCAAAGAAAGGCTTTGTGGGGAGAAGAGGGGAAAGACATCATTCTCAAGGACTGTCAACTAGAAATGGAGCTAACGCTGATTGTGGGTGCTCTAGAGGTTTAGGTAGGAAACCTCTAAAGTGGGGCAGAGAACATGATAGTTTCTAGGATATTGGTGGAGTTCAAAAAACTCTTCTAAAAATGTGATTGCAAAGCATCCCCATTATAAAATGAAATTTTCCTTGGAATTTTTGAGGCTAAAACAATCGTCACAAGCATGATCTTTTGACCAATATTATTAGGGACCATAAACCTGACATTTTCCCAGTTCAAGAGACTAAAATACAGAGGGAGAAGCTTATGAATCTATGGAATCTTTTCTTCAGAGATAATGGTGTTCACTGTTGTTATATTGGAAGGGCTTCAGGAAGGATTGCTACCTTTCAGATTTAAAAAATCACTTCTAGAGACCCTATTTGGGAGGATTATAATCATTTAGTCACAAATTTTACCAGCATTTAGGGCAACTTTTCTTGGATTTATTTTTAATATCTATGCCCCTAACAATAGAGTAGCTAGGAGAAACATTGGGAAATCATTGTCTGATTTTAGAGATCTTGATAAGAAGGAGAATTGGTTGATCATAGGGGACTTTAATACCACCCTGTCTCAAGAGGAAAAGTTTGGGGCTCCTAGGTTTTGCTTGATAGTCAGGCTGATTTGATGGACTTCATTCAAGTTTATGCTTTAATGGATATGGACATCCTTGAAGCTTCCTATACTTGGGCTACTTGACGAGCTAGTGATAATCTCCTTTAGGTTAGGCTAGCTAGAACTCTTATTTCTCCTCATTGGCTTATGGACTTTTCTTGTGCTCTTTTAGCCATCTCTAGAATTGGCTTGGATCACTTTCCAATATGTTTCTTGGCAGATTGTTTGGTGGTTAACAAAATGCTTCCCCTTAATATTTGAGAAGATGTGGTTGCTTCATCCTCAATTTAGGGATAAATTTAGAGATTGGTGGAGCGTTAATGTGAATGGATCAGCCATGTTTTGTGTTGCTAAAATATTGGATCATGTTAAATCAAAAGTTAGACATTGGAATATAGAGTCCTTTAGGAAAATCTTTGCAAATAAAGCCTCTCTTCAGCGTGATTTTCAGGATATTGAAAAGAAAATCTAGCAGGAAGGCTAATCAGACGAGCCCATTGCTCAGGAAAATAAGATTGTTGCTCAACCCCATGATATTATTGCTAAAGAAGAGTAGTTTTGGAACAATAGTCAAGGGCTCTCTGGCTGAGTTGCAAAGTTAAAAATACTAGATTCTTCCACATTTCTACTCTCAAACATAGGCCTTCTAACAGGTTCTCACACATAATGAAAGATAGTCTTTGAATTGAAAAGGAGGATGAGATCTCCAATTAGGCTGTGTTTTTCTTCTCTAATCTACTTTTTGATGAAGTCCTTTTAGATAAGAACTTACAAAACAACTTGCTTGATGTCATTGCTAACATGGTTGATGAAGATACAAATAGGAAGTTGGTTGCTATTCCTACCATGGAGGAGATTGAAATTATGGTTCTATCGTTTGAAGGTAATAAAGCTCAGGACCCTAATGGTTTTCCTATGTTCTTTTTCCAATCCTTCTGGGATATCATAGCTAATGATATTGGGGCATACATGATTAGAAATATTAAATATAATAATAAATTAATAATATAATGTGATATATTTAAAATATCATATGATTAAATAATGTATTATCTCATATTGAAATATGAAATAATTATTACTATCATTGAAAGTAAATATATATACCCAATTAAAACTATATATATTCATAATCCATTAATATACAATTTGACTATCAATAATAATTATCGATAACTATATGAATAATCTGCTAATAACATCAAATATCATTATTCAATTTAATTATTTGCCAGTGTCATTTGCACTTACTGTTGCAGAAAACACTATCTAAGAAAGATAAGAAGTTGCTGTAATCAAATATAATTATCATTCAAATATCAATCAGAGGAATATATCGAGCAGCAGACCCACATTTTAGAGCAGCAAATCAGAAATACATACAGATGTTAGTATATTTCATCTAAATAGAAATTTATTAATAAGTTTACATTTTTTATTTGCATATTAAATTGTGAATCCATCAAGAAATATCATCAGCGTTAATCAAGCAAATTTATCAAACCATCGGTTTGAATTTCATGCTCTGGGGCTAGGAGTTGAAAGGTACGGGGACACTTTTATGCTCCAGATAAGTTAAGTCCCAAAGCATTCAAGATTTAATTGATTTTGAGGACTATCCTTCGATTTCTTTATTGGATGATTATCTTGATCTTTTAGTGTTTAAAAAATTGATTATCATTTGAAGTTAAGAATAAGCTTTCCAGGGCAAAAGTTAGCAATGTCCTAGAAAGGGATATTACACATTTTCCTACTGTTCTCAAAAGGGGACAGAATGGAATCAGTATTAGATTCTTGATTGGAAGGTTTGTGCTTCATACTCTACCAGCATCCAAAATGTTTTTAGTTCATATTTGTTTGAATTAATATCATATTTCTCATAGTTTCATGCTTACAACAATTTGTCTTTCAATTTTCATATGACATATCCACGGTTTCAACGTCCAGGAGCCAGTGTTGTTTGCACTTACTGTTGCAGAAAACATTGCCTATGGCTTGCCAAATGAGCATATTGCACAGGAAGATATTGTTTCAGCTGCAAAAGCTGCAAATGCACATGATTTTATAATTGCTCTTCCACAGGTTAGTAGCCAATTCTTGTCATTTGATATAGAAGTCAATTCCAACATGAGATATCACTGAGCTGTGTCGAACCGGCATCAATTTTTAACAATATATTTTATAACTTAGTTATTCTGGTTGCAAAATTACTTTTATGGATGATCAAGGGCTATGATACACTAGTTGGGGAACGTGGAAGCCTGTTAAGTGGAGGTCAACGGCAGGTAATGAAAATTCCTACCACTTTCAGGGTAAATTTATTATTTAAAAAGCACTCACACTTTCCTGTCTCTATGTGTCAGAGAGTTGCCATAGCAAGGGCCCTTTTAAAGAATTCTCCAATATTGATTCTTGACGAGGTAAGAATCAGTTACTGACATTTAGATACAAATTCCAGGTGAATAAAGTTGTATATACTATATAGTACTTCAAAAAGATTATAATTGATTTTGAACATGTTGCTTCTGTTTATATACTTGCCTTCATGTTGCTTTATAACTTTATTTTACATCATTATGTTTGCCATAGGCTACTAGCTCTTTGGATACAGTTAGTGAGCGCCTTGTGCAAGGAGCACTTGACCACCTGATGAAGGTAGCCTACATTCTCTTAGATTGATCCTGTAGTTACTAGCAAATGCCTAACATTAAGGTGAATCTTCTAAAAGCTTATGGACTGACACACTGCCATTTGTAATTGATGAGCAGGGACGGACTACTTTGGTGATTGCACATAGGCTGAGCACTGTGCAAAATGCTAGTCAAATTGCTGTAGTTTCAGAAGGAAAAGTGGTTGAATTGGGTAGCCATGTCGAGTTGTTAGCTCAAAGGGGCCTCTATGCTTCACTAGTGGATACTCAAAGACTTGGATTTGAATAAGTAGATTTGAGTCCAAAATGTCTTTGTTGTATCTGAAGATAACTTCTTCAGAATCTAGTAAACACGAGTTCGACATGCAAGAGTATGATTAAACTCTTTCTGGAATATTTTGATTGGAAAGCTGCAACATAATAGCAAAAGAGGTATATTTTTCATGTTAAGGAAACATTCTGCACCCTCCATTGCAAATCACAAGGCTTCCTCAAGCACTTGCAGATTTTTTGTGAATATGAAAATTTTTTCTTTCTACTTCAGGTTTGTCTTTAGTGCAATAAGCGAAAAATCTCTAGGTTGGGAACTGAAATGTATATCTGCTTCAATCATCTCTTCCCTACTAAATGTTTGAATAGACTGTGTGCCCTTATTTGAAGAGCTTTACTTTTGTATAAAGATTAAAAGGTTTCTTCCATCTTGTCAATGGTTCATATATAAGGCAGCTTAATGCACCCCATATGCATTGGGTACATTTTTCTTAATTTCTTGTGTACCCAATTGATAACTAGTTCAGAAAAACTGAAAGACAAACAAAAAATCATAACTTTTGATGAAAATCGTAGTGCATATTACCCTTCCTGTTACCTTATAATCTCCTATTATATTTAGATCATTGTAACTTGAAAAGGAATATAAATGATATATGCAAATTATCTGGGGCCAAAGGATACACTCAAGCTAGGTGAGAAAAAGCCCTAGTTATTTAATGAGTTAGGATTGATAAATTCACCAAAATTAATGTTTGCAAACTAAGTACTAAAATAAAACTCAATGAAGATATGCTAGAATAGATGTTGCCCATGAATTCACTGATTCATTAAGCTATAGAGCCCATTGAGCATTGAACATAATATAGGACCACCTATGTTTTTTATGAGAATTATGATTGAACGTATATTTGGAATCAAAATCATTGTCCCTTCTTTATTCCAAGGTTTTCACTCAACTGAAGGAATAACATGAAGATAGAATTTTTTTTCATCTTGGGAAGGCTTCCTCTATGGCTGCACTCTCGAGTAGACCTTATGACCAACCTTAGAGTATGCTTGATATGAAGTTGACATGCATATAATTTATGTTAATTTTAAGGATGTTGGAGTTTGTCATCTGGAGATTTCAAAATATCTCAACTTTGTTAATCAAATATTTAGCTTTTACTACCCTACTGTTAGAAATATCAAGGTCTATAAAGATTGGAGCATCGTAAGCATACAAAACCATAAATTGTGTCATCTTAATAGACATGATAACTATTATTGTAAGAATGCCCCCCTCCCCCAAGTAAAGCCATCTAATGAGAAACATAGTTTCTCAAATATCATTTCACACATTTATTTTTTCTCATATAAGCAGGCAAAGGGCCTTGATCTTAAAAGTCTTACAAGGAGATCTTAATGCAAAACATTACACAACCAAACCAACATTTAGGTACCCTGGCCCACACAGCAGTTCAAAACAAAAGTTGCAGAGAAAAATACCAACAAACAGAAAACCACAGAAAGACCCAAGAAACAAACAAATTGTAGTCATCAGTAAGGGAGAGTAGAGTCCTCAAAGCTGTTTTTCATTGGATTCACTTCTATTTCTCCTTCTCATCTTCTGCTTCAAGAGTGTCATTATTACTCTTTTTTGTTTTCTGTTTCCTGATTTAATACTTTCCAGAGATAGTGCCAATGTCTGCTTTCCTCATAATTTCCTTGGTTAGAACATGATTTATTTTTGGCTTTCATTCCTAGTATTCACCAATGAGATTGTAGAGCACATTGCACTTCTCTTTGCAATCTTTATTTTCAGGAGTCTCTAAATTAGCTTTAAGAATTCCCAAGGACAACTTCTGAGTTCTGAGTATTATTTCCCTCGTCATAATCTGGAGCACCCTCATGAGACATCACAAGTAGAATGGTTTCTTCCATCTCCTTAGATCTTTTTTCTCCCCTTCATCTTCCTTCTTTGGTTCCTTGTCATCTTCATCTTTTTTCACAGTCATCTTCAACAAAGTCTCCCTACTCTTTTCCTGCTCCTAAGAATAACATTCTCCAAATTCTTCAAAGAGGAATCCTCCCCAAAAACTTCCAAATCACTGTAAGGAAGGGAAATATCATCTTCAAAGCCTTCTCATCACTGAGGAAGGGAAATATCATCCTCAAAGCCTTCTTCAACATTATTGACAACAATTTCCTTACCTTTTCTTCTAGCATTATCAACTATATAGGCCTTTGCTGGCTTAGTTGATCTTCTACCACGTACAGACAGCTCAATATCTTCCTCAGAACCCTCATTACCCAAATTCACCAGTCTCAGCATAAGAAACATCAATAGCTCCCTTGTCCATAGACTTAGTTCTTCCTCTTAAGTTTAAAGGTCTTGTCCTCCTAAAAGGCTAGAAAGGCTTTCTTTGTGTTAGCTAATTTTTTTGTAAGTCAGTGTGACCACAACTTACAAAACTATCATTTTAAACAATGTCACATGAGATTACTCTCTCCTCTCAGCAATAGGTGAGACTCTCTTCTTATCGCAGGTGGCTTCAACAAGGGCTTGATTGATACTTATGAAAAAGAATGGTTCTCACAATTTATTTAGAAATAAATGCTTTTGTTGATTGTTTTTTTTTTAATTTTTATATAGGAAATCTGAGGGTTGTCACATAAGGCAGGACACAAGATATTATCATGGAGTTCATTGATGTAACTAAGGGGGTTTTGACCATATCAGTGAAAGCAAGATTTCTAGTAAGTCTACCCTTGCGTCAAAGGAGGAGAAACAATTGAAAATCCTTGTAAGAACTCTATCAAAGAAGAGCACCAACAAAACAGTCACAGAAAGTAGTAGTAATGGTAGTAAATAGTAGTTTCAGAGGTTGGGATAAGAATGGTTCTATATTTTTTAATCTCTCCTCTATGCACATTTGTAATACAATAAGGTTTTGCATGGAGAACGTAATTATGTAATGAAACCAACTCTTTAAAATCAATGATGATAGAACTAATAAGTAATGCTTATAAAGTTTTTCAGCAAAGAACACACATAATACTGAGTGCCACTGAAGCATGCAAAAAAGTTGATGAATGGTTTAAGTACAGTTCAAGTAGAGGATCAAGGATCGTGAGATGGAGCCTACAAGGGAGTGGAAAAGCAATGAAATGATTGAGAGCATATAGATGCTTTCAAGACTGAAATGGTTATGAAAAGATGCTTTCTCAATAAAGGGCCACCATGATGCAAAACAATCAAGGGTGCAGGTTCTTGTTTTTAGTAAGGATGTTTCCACCAAACCTAAGCACATCAATCATGCAACATCTTGTAGTAGCAGGAAGATTGACAAAGGATGATGTAACTAGGTGTCATGTCTTGTTAGTCATTTAAAATAATACATTTCGACAAATTTTATGTAATGTAAAAACAAGATGTAATTGCATGTGATAATATCACTTGTAAAGTTATAACATGTAATCACATTGTAGGAAATTAGGAGTTGCAATGTTGAATAAGTCAATTGTAAGTATTTAGTTGTTGAATAAGTCTCGATTAGTTGGGTTTCTCCCACTTTTCGTTCTCAACCCCTCACCGATAAATACAGGAGGGTGGTCTTTGTAAAAAGGATATTTGGTTTATGCAAGTTGACTATGCTGAAATTTCTAGAGTGTAAACTTTGAGTTTCATTGTACAAAGTTTCAAAATGAATTATAAAGAACAAGTTTGTGCAAACTTTGTGTTGTGAGCCTTGTGAATGTTTTTATATATTCTTATGTTATATAGGTTATTCTTTTTCTACTTTCATAATCTTTTGAGCGTTTGATTTGTATCTTTTGTAGACTTTGTGTTGTAATAGAGGTGAGCTAACATGGTTTAGAGGGGCTTTCAAATACTAAAAGATGAGTAACTTTGCACTTTAGTTTTAATTAATCTTTATACAATTAAAAGGTGTTCAGTTAAAGATTTGAGAGCGAAGTGAAGATGATGACCAGAGAGAAATAGAGACAACCACAAGTCCAAGTTGATGCAGATTTAAGGCCAACACAACAAAGAAAAGGTTTTTTCGTGTAGTAGGTGTTTGCATGTGGAAGCTACGAATATCTTGGTGGAGATATTTGTAAAAAGGAATGATACACAATGGTGAAAAGGATTTCGACATGGTGACTTTAAAGGAAGGAATTATCAAAATCTAAATTAAGGTTTGGAAGCTTCCCTTAAATCACCATGGCTTCTACATCACAATAAGAATGAATACAACTAGTAGTTTCAGACAATGAATTATAATCATCTTTAATTATTTGGAATTTTAACTTGATGAGTGGAGCTATTGAATCTAGAGGTGTCTCTTGACTTGCATAATGCATTTGAATATTTGTTTAAACATGTTGTGAAAATGTATTAACTATCTTCTTAGAGGAAATGCCCAAACCTATTACGTTATTGTTTAACATTTGAGCACTATTAGACAGAAATGAATTCTCTAAGTTGCAAGAGTTACACAAGCCAATCTTGTGTCATCGTGGGAGGTCAAGTAGTTTGTTAACAATAAATTTCTATAGTTAACGATTCAAGTTCATTAAATACTAGATTTGTAAAAAATCAAAACTATTGGGAATGTATCTGCCATGGACATTTTTCCAAGGTTGATGAGATTTTAATGACTCAATTTGTGATAATTAGTGAGTATGGTTGTTACTGAAAATAAATCTTCTTTGTTGCCAATTTTAGTGGCATCCAAGAATGGGTCAATAAACCACTAAGAGTCAAAATGGTTGTTATTGATGATATGAAATGCTAAATTTTTTGCATAAAATTTCACAATAGTCAAGCAGCCAATTTGGGATGGAATGGTAAGTTGAAGAGAAATCAATTTTTATGCAAGTATTTGACAAAATTTTGTTGAATTAAAAGGTAGGATAAAGAAGTGTTTGTGTAGTAATTGAAACATTTATCTATAGAGACTAGTTGTATCGAGCTGTGGGAAATTTTGATGGTTGGGAAACAATTAGGATTGGTCTTGTTAAGACATAAGAGTAGTTATTCTAGAATTTCCAAATTGTCACAAGAACTAAAATATTCAACATGTATGACGAGTACAACAAACTTTCTACACAAGTTCAAAAAGACTTATCTTTCAATGATTATGTGAAATTTCATCCCAAGTTACAAAAAAAGAATAATGTGGCAATAAGGAGTGTCATGACTTTGCCTGGGATCTTCTTGTAAAAGATAGGTGTATACATTTGTGTGAGTGTTAAACAGATTATAATCAGCCTATAGGTGAACCAAATTTCAAACAAGATTTGGAAGACAAGGGAGAGGAAAATACTACATAGGTTATAGGTGATTTTGGGAAAGAGGAGAAATCAACTAACAATGATTTTCATCCATCTCATGATTGTGTGAAAGATGTGAAATAAATAAGAATAATGTGAAAGTTCAAAAAGACTTATCTTTCGATGATTATGTGAAATTTCATCCCAAGTTACAAAAAAAGAATAATGTGGCAAATAAGGAGTGTCATGACTTCGCCCGGGATCTTCTTGTAAAAGATAGGTGTATAAATTTGTGTGAGTGTTAAACAGATTATAATCAGCCTATAGGTGAACCAAATTTCAAACAAGATTTGGAAGACAAGGGAGAGGAAAATACTACATAGGTTATAGGTGATTTTGGGAAAGGGGAGAAATCAACTAACAATGATTTTCATCCATCTCATGATTTTCATCCATCGATGATTATGTGAAATTTCATCCCAAGTTACAAAAAAAGAATAATGTGGCAAATATGGAGTGTCATGACTTCGCCCGAGATCTTCTTGTAAAAGATAGGTGTATAAATTTGTGTGAGTGTTAAACACATTATAATCAGCCTATAGGTGAACCAAATTTCAAACAAGATTTGGAAGACAAGGGAGAGGAAAATACTACATAGGTTATAGGTGATTTTGGGAAAGGGGAGAAATCAACTAATAATGATTTTCATCCATCTCATGATTGTGTGAAAGATGTCAATTATCACATGGGTCTATTCATAGGTAGCATTGAGGTAGAAGTTTCTTGTAGGGCTTCCTACACTAGTACCCTTGATGGGCATCTTGAAATTGTATTGGAGGAGATGGACCAATCAACTAATGATAATGATTCCAAATCTTTTTTGGACATGGAAAATAACACTCATGGTGTTGATATGTATGATAAGCTATAGTCTCCTACCCCCTATGCAACTGATTTCTCTCATGCACCCACCCATTCTCATATGTTGGGGAATTGATTGAAGGTAATTGAAGATACAAATATTGCATATTTATCATGCTTTGGCATATATAAGATATTTGTAAAACACCTTCGGAAAGAATAGATAATTATAATGCTTTGGTATATTCATGGTAGCTTTGTCAATAATGTTATCATCACAAGAGATTGGATGTGAAACTAGCCTACAATGACCCTATAATAGACTAAATCTATCTACTATCGTGGTCATGCTAAAAAATGGGACATTACAATTTTCCTTCCCTAAGATTACTTATCCTCAAACAATCACAGGGATCAAAGAAACATAATGATCCACTTGGATTCCAAGGATAAATATGTATAATGTCATTTGTATCACATGCAATCTCTTGTGATGATAGCATTATTGACAAAGCTATCATGAATATACTGTCACCACACTAGCAATGACGGCTCACCAAATCTACTCTAGCAATCCTATCTCCATCTAGATCCTAGTAGAGATGAAACTCGCATCCATCCATAACAAGTAAAAATGAAAGTCATATATCATCTAATAGATCAAAAATCTATGTAGGCCCTATCAATCCTCCACAAGTATGAATTTGATCTTCACAACATGAATTAGTACCCCAAAAAACATATGAATTATAACCCAACTATCTATCTTCTACTAAACTATCATGGATATGATGACTTTGCAAGTAGCCTCCTACTAACTTGCAATTACTAACCCCATTAATTGTAGATGGTGTAAACCCATCCCATAAAGGATGGTATGAACTTGGTGCCAACTCACACATGTGTGAAGCCAATACCTTTACTTATGTACCAAAAGAAAAATGATGAGTACTCCTTACTATGTAGTTGTGATAAACTACATAGACCTCCATTAGAGGCTCATCATCATCAAATCGAGGACCAAGAGATGGCTCCAATCTCTATCCCTGAACAACCACTTGGTTAGGATCCAAGGTAGCCCTCTTTACAATCCCAACCACAAAACCCCAATGGAGAAGCATTGTAGCCAAAGTCTCTACAATCTTTCCCACCAAACCTTGAATACCATGAGAGCGCTGGATTAAAGTACCCTCAAAAGCTTTGTATAGTCCCTCTTTCCATTTTAGAATCTCAAGTAGATAATCCATAAATGACTATGCAGTAACAATTCTATGAAAAAAGCATCAACCTCCTCCCATGTAATACACAACTAATCCATCTGAAACTCTAGCACTACCAGGTGTCTATCACTATTATTTTTATGAGATGAAGTAACAGATTTTCTTCTAGCAGAAGTAAACAAATCCCCATGAGAGATCATTTCCAAACTATATGATACCCTTTCCAAGTCTTGTAAAGAAGTGGAAATAGTGTTTAGGAATTGGCAAACAATTCTCTGAAGAATCTACTACCATCACACCAAATCTCTCAATAACCCATTCCACATCATATGTTTGTATGCTAACTACTAAGGAACTTGGTACAATAAGAAGCTCTATGCAGTCCTCCACTGGTGGACACATCTCATCTATAGATACTACACTCATATCAAGGATGGATGTAACAAAATCTTCATCACATCCATCATCCCTATCCATAGAATACAACTCATCACCAACCACCACTATATGAATCTGAACTGAATCTAGGGTTGGGAGATTGTACATGCTCCAACTCCATAGTTTCCTCTCTCAATTACAGTTGTGACTCTTGGAGAGCCAACTGCATGCCCTCTAACACCTCTATAGGTCACCTTAATCTCATGGGTGAGATCAACCACCTCTCCTTCTTTCCCCAACAATACCTTATAACATATATAGTCTATCTTCGAGTAGGAAATCCCGGTCCACCAACAACTATAAATAATTATGTCTCCTAATCCTAATAGCATCTTGGAGAGCATGAAACTCTTCAAGAGAAAGACCTTCATCATAGTATTCATCTGTTATAGGAGCACTCCAATCATAGATAGACAACATTTATTGAGCAACATTAGCCCACTCTTAAGATATAGAAATCATGTTATTTCTAACCTTTATAAGTCTAAATCAAATGATAAGGAACATATAACCAATTACTCCTAGACATGTCCTTTGACCCAAACTCAATACTATGATAGGAAACTATATCTGCATCACTCACCTTAAGACATAAAGCATCATGTGTTCTATCATTCTCACACACATCAACAATCAAAGTACTATTGCTAGATACCTTGATGAATGTCTCATCCCCTTGTAACTACAAGTCCCTATGAATGTAATGACCCCTAAGAATAATAAATAATACATAATGACTAGAGGATATAAACTAATATGATAGTTGAGTAGTGATTCAAATGTAAGGACCTCCATTAGTACACACACAAATATATTACATCTAGTAATACTACTCAAATAGTAGTGGATTTACTATAAAAGGGAAATGTGTTGATCAATATATGTTGATATTATAAATTGATAAGTTTAATAATAATTGAGTTAATAATAATCAATATCTAATAAATACAAAATGAAAATGATATCAAATAATATATTCAACTAAGGATGTCAATTATAGAATGACAACTATAAATTAACAACAAATCTAATTTAACTATTTTTACCTACCTAAGCTCTAAGCCACCTATAAAAAGAGGCACACCTATTATTTTCAATGACATATATATCTAGGGACAGAGCTAGGTCAAAAGCATAAAAAATGAAAAATGAAAGAAAGGCAGGTCAAAAAATAATATTTGTGGGCATCCAAACTAGCACCAATTTTGAATGAGAAGTGAAGAGAAAGAAATTAATATGAATCTCTATATTGGTCTGCAAGCAAGAGGATAGTTTGAGTTGGCACATGGATGTTCATACTCCACAAAAGATAAGATCCTACCCAAAACAAAAATAGAGGTTTAATAAACATGAACCAAGATGATCAAGTATAGGTTGCATATAATGTGTGCAAAAAATGGCATCAATTTTTACAAAGGAAAAAATTAATATAGACTCTAATCCAATAATAGTTGTTCACATGGTAATGTACATCATACCCACCACCAAACCCTAAGGTACTCTATGAGGATAAAGTCAAGTATATAATCTATAAACATTGTCATATTAAGTTAAAGTGGAATTCTTATGTATAATTGCTAGATGTGTTAATTGGAAAGAAGAAATCATATTTAACAAATATGGATCATAGATTACTAGTAATATTCTGGGAGCAATAAGATGCAACTTTGATAACATCATTAGTGATCATGATAAGATCATAAGAACTCCTTTAATTTTGATTTCATAATGGGTAGGGAGTTTGCACAGGGGAAAGAGTAATTCGATCACACTAAGGCACTTGAGTCCCGGTATGGGCAGGAGCCATGTGTAGATTTTTTCTTTCTTCGAGCAACACTAATTCTACCATCCATTATGCAATTAGATTAAAAGAGAGGAATGACCTTAATTAATGTTACTAATGATGACACTTATATTTTAACCCAAGCATTAAATACCAAATGATAAATTTGACCCTATTTTATATTAGTAGGAGTAAGGGTCATCACAAGTGGTATCAGAGAAACTAATGTGTGGTATCAAGTTATAAATCATCACAAAATATGTATCCATCAATTAAATTAAGTGAGTCATGATCTTGGAATCTAACATCAACCAATGAGTCGTCTAAATCATTTTCTAAAGTATGATATGAAAAACTAAACTCACTACAATATGAGTCATCCTCATAAATAATATCAATAGTACCCAAATAATGAGTACCAACATCACCAGTAGTACCCAAATAATGAGTACCAACATCACCCACTTGTAAAGACTCTATTTTCTTATGTTGTAGGAAGCATGACTACATTGTATCATAAAAATCAGAATCAATATATCAAAAATCTACATCATAGCTCACTTCTAACACTTGAATTTTAACCATGGACACAAGGGAACTCTATCCAACCATCATCTACATGTAGAAAAGTTGATATCTCAGCTCACCATTATGACTATTGTTATATAAATTAGAGTTATTTGAGCTCATATCTTCCATACAATTCTCATAACTAACACTCTTGTCATGTGAACCAATAATTAATAGTGATACCAACGACATTATTCACACTCATTGTGTCATCAACACCATCAAGAGCCTCAAAAATAAGATTGCTATAAAAATTAGACCCTATAGGAGTAACATTTTCATTACTACCCACAAATGTAAGGATGCCATCAACGGTGGTTATCTAGTCATCAACATTTTCAAGATCACTAGATCCCATCTCATGTAAATGTTGGGTAGGGCTAGTAGCTTCCCCACTGAGAAAAGGCTCCACCACCTAATGGTGTCTACATTTATACAATCCCCCTAGTTCTTTACTTATTTTTTCGATGAGGAATCTTTTAAAAAAATAGAAAAATTATACCTTTGACAATTGTCTAGGGTTGCCATATTTGAAATAAATTAATCCATCCTCTTTTGATTTTGTGTAAGACTTTCCATACTTTTCTTCAAGGCATTTTTTTGCTTCCTCAAATTAGCTATGCTATTCAACTGGTTTGCATGTTTACTAGTTTTCCTATATTTATCCATAATTGAACAACTACAAGAGTGTTGGTTGATCAATTAACAATGACTAGACCAACTAGTAATATTTTCCCTACTACATAGGATGGAAGGAAACCACGTTGATACCAATGTAATGATTCCTAGTGGATCACTCTGAATCTATGCTAAAGAATTTTTTTTTAGTGTTTTGAAGTTTTGTAATTTTATACACACACACACACACACACACACACACACACATATATATATATATCCAAAATAGATAAAAGCTAAACTTATTGTACAAAATAATAACTCGGTTTGAAAGCCAACTTAATTCAAATTGCAAGCATTTACAATTTGAAATATCAAATGAAAACTTATTATAATTGAAGGAACCTATTAATTGGAAATTGACATTGGGAATTGAAGTTGAAACAATTTGTAGTTGAATGTGAAAATCCACACTAGTAATTAAATAGTATCCCTTGATGAAGAATGCTACTAGCAACATGGAAGAGGTGATGCTATTTATGAAACACAACCCTTAAAAAAACCATGCTACCAAATACGATTAATAGCAGGTGTAGTATTCAAAATCCTATTATAGTAATCTAGTTTACACTTAGTTATAATCCCAAATGATATCATTAATTTCTTTTAGGAGGTGTCCCAACAACTCCTAATCACAACAATATAGGGTGATCAAATTACAACAAATTACCTTCAATTTTAGATAAGAAATACAAAGAAATAAGACACACACAATTCATTGGCAATGTGAGCCAACTCAAAGTGTAAATTAGATTTGAGAAATCATCAATTCCTCCAAACCCCATGTAGAAATCCTTCAACTCTCTAACTGTATCAAAACATAACCATATAATGAATCATCAATCCCTCTCATGGAGTTTTTTTTATAACATTTAAAAGTGAACACTTCACCATGACACCATATGCCATGTAGCTTCTTTGATAAACATTTCATTTAAAAAGCCTTTTCTTTATAGTAACTTAATTGAAAAATATAATGTGTTAACTCCCTTTGACTCCAAAGATAACATTTTCAACAATATTATGATATTCTGACACACAAGTTTATTGTTTCTTACACCCACAATTTAAAATATTTTAACTCAATTCTAATGATCTATGACACTAAGTAGGCCAATATAGAATAAAAAAAAAAATAGAAACCTCAACATATTTAATTAAATAATAAGCATAATTCACCCATTTCGCAAAAATGATTGAAGAATCATTGAAACCAAAATTAGACATCACATGAGTGATCATGGTGAAGAAAGATGATGAATGAACCTAATGGGGCGACTTACTAAAAATAGATCTACCTCCAAGATTATTGGAGTCGAAACGAAAAGCCAAAAATAAAAATTGAGTGTTATTCAACTTTGTTGGGTGGATATTTTGTAACTAACAATTATGCAAATGTAGTTACAAAATAAGATTACTAGCCATGGTGTGTGAGATTGAGTCTCTCCTACTTTAAAGGAAAGGCTTCTCCTTCTCACCATTCCTTAGATCAACTCAATCTAGGAAAGAAGTTAAGAGATGTTTGAAAGGGTGTTACCAATATTCTTTCCTCTTTTTTTAATGAAGAATCCACTTACAGTGAGAGTAATATGAAAGATGAATCTCTTTAACTACATATCTATCAAAAAGTTGGAAATAATGATAATGATAAATTCACACCAATTCATAGGCTAATTGAAAGAGTATTGACTTAGATCTATGTCTAATTTTTCTATACTATAAGAATAATCATGAAGCTCACAAACTCTTATGCAATTCTTCAAAGGTAATATCTCTACTATTGGGGCACACATACTTCCAGAAGAATATGATTTATACACTATAATTCTGTAAGTTATTTCAGTTAAGAGACATGAAAGTAACTTAATTATAGCAAATTGCATGAATATAAGATAGTAACATAAACCACACTCACAACTTCTAGTCTATACCACCACAATTGCTTCAAGTCATAGCTTTGAATTCAATTTCTTCTTGTAGTCACTTTATCCTAATACACACATACATGAATAACATGAATTATAGATATAGATGAAAATTGTAGTTATGATCAGGATAGAAATAACATGATTTCTATATCTTTAGAGCAGGTTGATGTTGCTCAACAAATGTTGTCTATCTATGATAAGGAACCTATAACTGCTGACTTCTACACATCCTTTGACCCAAACTGAATACAATGATAGAAACTATATTTGCATCACTCACCTTATGACACAAAGTATCATGTGCTCTATCATCCTTGCACACATCAACAACCAAGGTACTACTATTGGGTACCTGGACAAATGCCTCATTTGAATAAGTAGAAGCTACTGATATATCAATCTCCTCTCGTGCTTCCACTCTACCTGTAACTACAAGTCTTTATGAGTGTCATAAGCCCTAATAATAATAAATAATAAATAATAAATAATGACCAGAGGATATAAACTAGTGTGATAATTGATTATCGATCAAATGTAAGGACCTCCATTAATATACAAAAATATATTACATCTAGTAATACTACTCAAATAATAATGGATTTACTATCCAAGGGAAATGATTTCAATCAACATATGTTGATATTATAAATTAACAAGTTCAATAATAATTGATTTAATAATAATCATTAATTAATAAATACAAAATGAAAAAGATATCAAATAATATATTAAACTAAGGATTTCAATTATAGAATGACAACTATAAATTAACAAAAAATCTAACTTAACTATTTTTACCTACCTAAGCACCAAGCCATGTGTACGAAGGGACACATCTATTATTTTTAATGACATATATATCTAGGGACAAAGTGGGGTCAAAAGCATGAAAAATGAAAGAAAGACATAAAAAAATTATATATGCGAGCATCCAAACCAACACCAATTTTCAATGAGAAGTAAAGAGAAACAAATTAATAAAAGCATCTATATTGGTTTGCAAGCAAGAGGATAGTTTGAGTTGGTAGATGAATACTCATACTACATAGAAGATAAGATCCTACTCAAAACAATAAGAAAGGTTTAATAAACATGAACCAGGGGATTGGTTATAGATTGCATAGAATGTGTACATAAAATGGCATCAATTTTTACAAAGAAAAAATTGATACAAAGACTCCAATTCAATAATAGTTTTCACATGGTAATGTACATCATACCCTCCGCCAAACCCTAAGGCACTATACAAGGATAAAGGTAAGTATATAATCAATAAACATTGTAATATGAAGTTAAAGTGGAATTCTTATGTATAACTGCTAAATATGTTAATTGGAAAGTTAAAATTATATTTAACAAATATGGATCATTAATTTCTAGTAATATTATGGGAGAAATAAAATGCAACTTTGATAACATCATTAGTGATCATGATAAGATCATAAGAACTCCTTTACTTTTGATTTCATAATGGGTAGGGAGTTTGCATAGGGGAAAGAGTAATTCGATCACACTAAGGCAATTGAGACCTAGTATGGGCAGGAGCCATGTGGGAGCCTTGGGTAGGTTGTTTCTTTCTTTGAGCAAAATTAATTCTACCATCCATTATGCAATTAGATTAAAAGAGAGGAATGACCTTATTTAATTTTACTAATGACGAAACTTATAGTTTAATCGAAGAATTAAATACCAAATGATAATTTGACCCTTTTTCATATTACTAGGAGTATGGGTCATCACAAGTGCTATTAGAGAAACTAATGTGTGGTACTAGGCTATTAATAGTCACAAAATTTTCATCCATTATTTAATTAAGTGAGTCACCATGCTAGGACCTATAATCAACCAATGAGTCATCTAAAGCATTTTCTAAAGTATGATACGGAAAATCAAACTCAATACAATATGAATCATCCTCATAAATACTGCCAATAGTACCCACATCATGAGTACCACCATCATCCACTTGTAAAGCCTCTATTTTCTCATGTTGTAGGAAGCATGACTATATTCTATCATAAAAATCAGAATTGATATATCAAAAATCTACATCAGATGGATCACTTCTAACACTTGAATTTTAAGTGACACAAGGGAACTCTATCCAATCATCACCTATGTATAGAAAAGTTGACATCTCTTTCGTAGGCTCACTGTTATGATTGTGTTAGTGAACATAATGTCCTTCAAGAAAATGTGTGCAAATAGGACCCTGAATGCCCAAGCAAGAGGACTAATCAGCACCAATAGTTGGATAGGTTATCAGTAGGTTGATAATCTTCCTCTAGATTTTATTAGGTACAACTCCCCATATGAGATATACAATGAATTAATTATAGGTACTTTTTGTTAGAGTAAATAATTAATAATTAATTATTTATTCTATTACTTAAGCTTACTTAGGTTAAGGCATTTATTTAATATTTCATATTTAATGCATGTAGTGGTTAGTTGTTGACAACACGGGAGTTTGTTCCCTTCTTATTGTCATCCTTATCTTCTACCACCTTCCAGCTTGTTCTACAAGCTTCCATGAGCTCTTTATATTCGGGCTCTCTCTCATTGTACAACAGATCATAAGGCATTGTAAATACATTTCTTATTGTGTTTGCACATATTGTCTCTCATGTCCGTTTAGGGTTTTCCCTTGCTCCATGCTCCTCCCCTTCTATGGCTTCTCTTTGACAAGTTCGCATGCAGGTGATCTTGGGCGTCTTCGGAGTTGGCTTTCCTCAACTCCTACATGGTATCAGAGCCTTCCTGCTGCAGCTTCATTGAAGAAATTTTGAAGCCATAATTTGAAGTCACAAACCCTAGTTTGTTTGTGCATTTTTTCTTCAAATCAGGGGATCAGAAAATTTTTGGAGCACTTTCAGCCCAAACGAACATCACCATTGGATCCGGAAGGCCATTTGCAGTCAGGATTCATATAAAACTTGTCGAATTTGGAGACAGAGCTCCGGGAGGCAAATTTTTTTTCATTTCAAGGCCGTACAGACGAAAAATTCTCATTTATTGCGATTTTGTTTTTAAAAATCCGGACGCGCCGCCGCCGTGCCACCCGCGCACAGCCCGCAGCGGCCGCAGCAGGCAGCGCCACCCGGGCTCAGCCGCGGCCCGGCCGCCTCCAATCTTCCACCCTCCGCCGGCAGCTCATCCTCGTCCACCGCCTCCACTCAGCCCTCCCTCTGCCTGCCAGCTGTGCAGTCACACTCAGCGCCTTTGCAGCCACTGCAGGGGTGACATGTGGCCCGGGTGCCACGTGGACCCGCCACGTCACCCTTGCCACGTCGCCTTGCCACGTGGCTGCCATGTGGATCTGCCACGTGGCGTTCTTTTTTGCTGTGATGGGCTGCAGGCCGTCAAATTTAATCTTGGGTATTGCTGACATCAACATGACGTCATCCTACATCAGCACCTTCTTGCACCTCTCCTAGGGTCATTTTGGACCTACCTTTGGTTTTTTGGCCATAACTTTTGCATACGGAGGTGTTTTTCCGATCCGAAAGAAGTGCCGAAAAGCTGGTTCCGAGATGGAGACATTGGTGTAGGTATTTTTTGGTTTTGATACTATTTTATTGCCCATTTTTTCTGTCAAAGTCCAAAGTCCTTTTTTTGACTTCGGCAAGCATATCTTTTGCATCCCATGCCTATTTTTTGAAAAATTTATATTTCTGGAAAGCTGGTTCTATGTACTTTTCAGAAATGTAGTCCTTTTTCTTCCATTTTGGCCTCTGTTCTTTCTATCGTAGTTTTGGCATTTTTGCTATATGGTGGATATTTTGAGTGTTTTAGGCCCGAGGATCGTTTTCCTGGCATGGTTTGCTTTGTTTTTGGCTGTACTTTCCTTTGTTGCAGCTCTTTTTCATTTTGATCATTGTAGCTATCATTTTGAAGCACTTTTTTGTTTCACACTGAGATAAAGTGTCACTTTTGCATTCCAAAAATCATGAATGTTGTTTTGAGTCAGTTGTACATGCACTATTTCATAAAGCACCATGGGGGGGATTATTTGTTTACTATTTTAGGCATTCTCCCTTTGTCAAGTGAGTGTCCCTTCCACGAAATTAGCCCCATGCAGAGTCAGTTAGACCGTGTCTTTATAGGTGTCTGTACCTCTTTTCCTCTCTCCTCGTTCTTGGTTCGTCTGCAGGAGATTTTGGCCCACCTTCTTAGTTGCCTGTTATCACACCCTGTTTGCATTAAGGGGGGGTTATGTTTTTGTTCTAATGCATCCGTGGTTCGATGGTTCGATAGTGTGAACTATGTATTCAATGGTTGATCCTATATACAAGGCGATTGCAGTGGCTGGCTACCTATGCATTTTGGTGAGATGGATCATCTACCATATAGACATGCTCAGTTCGTGCCTTCTTCTTCCATGGAGGTTTCTTCAGATCAGCAGTTTGACAGTTTTGCGGCTTCTTCATGCTTCAGTGATGCTGCTTCTTCATGATCATTCCTTGTTCCTATTTTAGGGGACAATTTCCCTAGTTGGAGACTTCTTCAGCTCTTCACTTGGTTCTTACCTCTTTTTGGGGGAGGGTTTTTCCCATGTGGTTTTCTCTCTTTCCCTGCTTATAGAGGTTGCATTTTCTTGCATTGTACTTGGGTACCTAAAATGGCCTCGTTGCCGGGACCCATTATGCATTTCATCTTTATTTTGTGAGCTTAAGGCATTTCCCTAAGTTGCACTTAAGGGGGGGTGTTAGAGTAAATAATTAATAATTAATTATTTATTCTATTACTTAAGCTTACTTAGGTTAAGGCATTTATTTAATATTTCATATTTAATGCATGTAGTGGTTAGTTGTTGACAACACGGGAGTTTGTTCCCTTCTTGTTGTCATCCTTATCTTCTACCACCTTCCAGCTTGTTCTACAAGCTTCCATGAGCTCTTTATATTCGAGCTCTCTCTCATTGTACAACAGATCATAAGGCATTGTAAATACATTTCTTATTGTGTTTGTACATATTGTCTCTCATGTCCATTTAGGGTTTTCCCTTGCTCCATGCTCCTCCCCTTCTATGGCTTCTCTTTGACAAGTTTGCATGCAGGTGATCTTGGGCGTCTTCAGAGTTGGCTTTCCTCAACTCTTACACTTTTAACTAGAAAGCAAAAAAGGATGCCAAGCATCTATCGGTAAACACAGAGTAGATGCAAAACCTAATAGCTTAAAGGAAAGAAAAGAAAAGATTAGTAGATGACACAAAGTTCATTTACTGAACACTGCATTACATAGTAAAAATGAAAATATGTCTTCCGTTCTCTAGAGAGAATTAAAAATCAGAGCCTTTAAAGATATTTTGAATTGATAATGTGACAAGAAAATAATGATATTAAAATGTAATTCAGAGAAAATTGAAAATGACGCAAAGTTCATGATCAGTGGAAGGAAAATACACCATAATCAAAGTTATGATATAATTAACCTCCAATCTCCCTTCCCTGACTCTAAGAGATCACAAAGTGTCTTCTACACATTACAACCAAATCGCTATTTCAAGAAAGACAGAAACTTCTTTCACAATATTACATCAACTATCAAAATCCTATCTCTATATCAGGCACATAGTTCTAAAAAAGAAAAAAAGAAAAAGCCCATGCTCTGCCTCTCACAGCCTCTCAAGAAAATGGAATAATTTGAAAAATCTCCTTCCCTTCTAGAGCACAAAGTCTACAGTCCAGAAGCAACCAAAAGAATGGAACCCCTCTCATTGCTATTGCTGGCCCTTTTAATCTCTTCTCTTTTTAGTAGCTTTTTGGTTTCATAACTAATTTTTGAAACTTATCCTTTAATCAGCTTCAATGTTTTACAAAAATTAGGAATATGAATAGATTAATAATCATATTTCATATTAAAATATGCACCCATATACTCTTCTACAACTAACATAATGGATCTTTTTTAATCTCATGACCATTTAAAGTATGTTGATAGGTGGCATTTGCTAGTGACAGAATGGTGATTTGATAGTGTCATACTCAAAGACCTCTAACTGTTGATCCATATGTAATCTGAAAAAACACTTTGGTGAAGATTTAGAGAACTAGGTTTTCCAAGAAATATCTAAAATTTAGCCAGATCCAATGGTCAAATTGGGATTTATACCCCCACACTAAGACCAATTTTATTACTCCAAAAATTGTTATATATTCTACTTCTTTTCATGACTTGATTCCAAGTCTCTTTTCCATGCAATCCATTTTTTGACCATAAGAAGCTTAGATCAGGATGCTATATCTTTAGATGTCACTAACTGCCTACGAGGAATAGCCTATGTGCCATTTTCATTGATTTGGAAACTCGAGTTTCTTCATCTTTTTTGGATTCTCCTTCCATGAGGTAGAAGGGATGAATGTTAATTTGTTCCATATTAAACCAAGACTTTCAAAAAAAAAATTCAATGAGATCTGAGTTGCCTCAGATATAATCACATTGCCCCATTGAACATGTTCTGCCACCTTGCCTCATACTTATCCTCATCCATTTATGACTGAAATCCTGAGTCATATGTTTGCATCTTTGAATACTGAAATTTGAATTGGAGTGCCTAGGATGAACTTGATAAATTTGGCAAAGCTTCTAGTGAAATCTGAACCTGAACTCTCTATACCCTTGTAGTGGATCACCAAATTTGAAGGCATTGAGCTCAAATATTTTCTTTGAATCTGCATGTTGAAATACTGAACCACTTCGAACTTCTGAATTAAGGAACCTTAAAGATTTACCATGATGGTATTCTGTCCTTTAACTAGGGTGCCTCCCCAAATTATGACATCTGAATCTCTATACCGACCTTGAATCATGGACTGGGGCCGGGCTTTGAACTTTTCTGAATTAACGAATCTACATTTTGAACCCAAAGTCTAAACTTTGATTGTATTGAATCTGCAAGATGGGTTATCTTAACTATTTTGAACCACTTTGAACCTCTGTTCAAAGCACTTCAAAGAGTTTCAATACTTGAAACTGCAAGTTTTATAACTATGAACATATCAAGTACTAATAGGGGCTCTAACTGCGGGACTAATATTGACACAAAATCAAAGAATTCGAGCAATCTCTGGCAAAAGATGAGTGCCTTATCCACTGGGAAAATAGAGTCAACAAGAAGACCATGAGCTGCATGCAAAGAGGGTGGAGGGGAGTAGGGCAAAACCAACAAAACAAAAGCAACAACAAAACCTAAACTACTAGCAAGCCTGAAGCTCGTGCATTATTTTGAACTACCACTACACACAAAAAAACTTATTTACAAAATTTAAAAAGGTAGGAAAAGAACCTACCATAAAGACCAGAAGAAAGAAGAAGTTAAGTGAATCCATTTATTGGTTGAGAGAAATAGGAGCCTTTCCAAATTAGCAAAGCGTACCTCAATGGAACAACTCCAAACCATTGCTTGATGACGACTCTTTCAATGCCAAACTTCAGATTGATAATGTGCATGCATATGCTAATCCAACATTCTTTTCTAAAAAGCCATAACTCATCATAGTACTCTGTTTCACTTGAGAATTAATCTCTCATATTGGCAAGATTTAGTTCTAACTCAAGCTGAAAAACATGGAATGAATAAGCCTCACCAAAAGATGATATGCAATCCTTAAGAATATTGTCATGAAGATTCAATTCTTGCACATGATCATGGTCAAATTGCAGCCATAATGATGCCTCCTTCAACATAGGATCAACCTTAAAATATGTCTTCTTCATTCATCAAATTTTCTTGGTGTTCAAACCCATTTCTACATTCCAAATTTTTCCCAGCGAGGCCATCTTCTCTGATAGTTAATCTTTCTTCTGACTGTGACATCTCATATTCATTGTTATTTTTCTATTGCATCTCAACATTGACATTGTAAAAAGAACCTTCGGAGTAAGATAAATATTTATCCTTAGCATATGTTAGCTTACTACCAACACAAGTTTCGAAAGAAAGATATGATATGGTATCATCATCACATATGATAGATTCCTTAATTTGGTGATTAAAAACTTTAGAATGCAAAGAATCATCTTTATCATTTAGACCATTTGAATCTAGATGACATTTCGTACCTATGGATTTGAGAGATTTAGCCTTAGGGCTGAAGAAAGAGTGTGGTGAAACCTTGTCATCTGAATTTACAAACTCTTTGACATTGCTTTTCTCTTCCTCATCATTTTCAACATGGGGGCAACAAAATCCTATCATCTTTAAAGCATCATCTTCAGCCAACAAGGGTTCTTGGAAACCTTCATGATTAAAAACAACAAGATTCTAAAAAAGAGAAAAATTAGGGGTGGATTTGATTCTTTCTAGAATATGCTTCTTCTTTGTAACTTCCTCATCAATGTAATGTTGCTATCCAAAAAGGTATTCTTTCATCGGGGGAGTCTTTATAGATTTCATACCACTAAGAATTAAGGCATCATCTAACCTGATTGCTTCCTTTTGCACACTTATCAAATTTTGCATTCCAAGGCATTGTAACCAAAACTTGACTTCAACATTCATAGCAGAAATAAAGAAGCATACCTCATTGCTTTCATTTGGTTGGTGAGGTAGAGGAATTTTACCAACAGTCTAATTAAATCTATCAATGAACTCCCTTACAGATTCATCTTCTTTCATCTGAATTTGAAAAAGATTTACCAATAATTGATGGGAATCAATTGTGGGCTGAAATCTCTCAAGGAATCTCTCCTCAAGATCATCCCAAGTTTTAATACATTCATCTTACAAATGTTGAAACCATTCAGCAACTTTTCCCATGAGGCTTTGAACAAACAATCTAATGAACAAATCTTCTTCCTGCACACCAAGAATCCCACATGCAACAGTAACTACTTTGATGTGATTAGCTGGATCTTATGTTTTGTCTCCATGAAATTTGGGAAGGTATTCCCATGACCTTTTGGGTAAAGCTGAATAGTGGGCCAGGGAAAATGGTCTGATCTAAGGCCCCCATGGCTGCATTGCAACTATCGCCATAACACAAATTGGAACCCCACAATCAAAGATTCAACAAGTTCAAAATATAGAGTCGCCAATCTCCTACACACAGAGATAATCACAAAACCGAGGAAGCAATTGTTAGGCACTTAAATCTTGGCTTCATTCCCCAGTAGAGTCATCGAAAATCTTTTAGTGAACTGAATGTCCTTCAAGAAAATGTGTGTAAATAGGACCCTGAATGCCCAAGCAAGAGGACTAATCAGCACCAACAGTTGGATAGGTTATCACTAGGTTGATAACCTTCCTCTGAATTTTATCGGGTACAACTCCCCGTATGAGATATACAATGAATTAATTATAGGTACTTTTAACTAGAAAGCACGAAAGGATGCCAAGCATCTATCCATAAACACAGAGTAGATGCAAAACCTAATAGCTTAAAGGAAAGAAAAGCAAAGAGCAACAGATGACACAAAGTTCATTTACTGAACGTTGCATTACATAGTAAAAATGAAAATATGTCTTCCGTTCTCTTGAGAGAATTAAAAATCAGAGCCTTTAAAGATATTTTGAACTAATAATTTAACAAGAAAACAATGATATTGAAATGTAAATTAGAGAAAACTAAAAATGATGCAAGGTTCATAATCAGTGGAAGGAAAATACACCATAATCAAAGTTCTGATATAATTAACCTCTAGTCTCCCTTCCCTGATTGTAAAAGATCATGAAGTTTCTTCTACACATTACAACCAAATCACTATTTCAAGAAAGATAGAAACTCCTTTCACAATATTACATCAACTATCAAAATCCTATCTCTATCTCAGGCATACAGTTTTGAAAAAGAAAAAAAGAAATAGCCCATGCTTTGCCTCTCACCCTCTCAAATAAATGAAATAATTTGCAAAATCTCCTTCCCTTCTAGAGCACAAATTCTACCATCTGGAAGCAGCCAAAAGAATGGAACCCCTCTCATTGCTATTGTTGGCCCTTTTAATCTCTTCTCTCTTTAGTAGCTTTTTGGTTTCATAATTGATTCTTGAAACTTATCCTTTTATCAGCTTTAATGTTTTACAAACATTAGGAATATGAATAGATTAATAATCATATTTCATATTAAAATATGCACCCATATACTCTTCCACAACTAACATAACAGATCTTTTTTTAATCTCATGACCATTTAAAGTATGTTGACAGGTGGCATTTGTTGGTGACAAAATGTTGATCCCATAGTGTCGTACTCAAAGACCTCTAACTTTTGATCAATATGTAATCTGAAAAAATGCTTTGGTGACGATTTAGAGAGCTAAATTTTCCAAGAAATATCTAAAATTTAGCCATATCCAATAGTCAGATTGGGATTTATACCCTCCACATTGAGACCAATTTTATTACTCCAAAAATTGTTATATATTCTGCTTCTTTTCATTTGCAGTCACTTCCCATTTTGTTTGCTTTGTCATAAGATGTTTTCTTTCTTGACTTGATTCCAAGTCTCTTTGCCATGCAATCCATTTCTTGACCATAAGAAGCTTAGATTAGGATGCTATATCTTTGGATGTTTCTAACTGCCTTTGAGGAATAGCCTATGTGTTAGTTTCATTTATTTGGAAACCCAAGTTTCTTCATCTTTTGTGGATTCTCCTTTCGTGCGCTGGAAGGGATGAATGTTGATTTGTTCCATATTAAACCATGAATTTCAATAAACTTTTTAAATGAGATCCAAGTTGCCTTGGATATAATCACATTGCCCCATTGAACATGTTCTACCACCTTGCCTCATACTTTTCCTAATCCATTTATGACTGAAATCCCGAGTCATCTGTTTGCATCTTTGAATACTAAAATTTGAAATGGAGTGCCCAGGATGAACTTGATAAATTTGACAAAGCTTCCAGTGAAGTCTGAATCTGAACTCTCTATACCCTTGTAGTGGATCACCAAATTTGAAGGTATTGAGCCCGAATATTGTCTCTGAATCTGCATGCCGAAATACTGAACTACTTTGAACTTCTAAATTAAGGAACCTTGAAGATTGACCATGATGGTATTTTATCCTTTGACTAGGGTGCCTCCCCAAATTATGACCTCTAAACCTTTGTACTGACCTTGAATCATGGAATGGGGTAGGGCTTTGAACTTTTGTGAATTAATGAATCTACATTTTGAACCTAAAGTTTGAACTTTGATTGTATTGAATCTGTAGGATGGGTTATCTGAACCATTTTGAACCACTTTAAACCTCTGTTCAAAGCACTTCAAAGAGTTTCAACACCTAAAACTGAAATTTTTATAATCATGAACATATCAAGTACTAACAGATTGTTGTCATAAAATCAAAGTTATTTGAGCTCATATTTTCCATACAATCTTCAAGACTAACACTCTTGTCATGTGAGCCAAAACTCATACTGATACCAACCAGATCATTCACACTAGTTGTATCATCAATACCATCAAGAGCCTCAAAAATAGTATTCTTGTAAAATTAGATCCTATATGAGTAACACTTTCAGTATTACCTAGAGATGTAAGGATGCCAACAATGGTGGTTATCTGGTCATCAAAATTTTCAAGATAACTAGATCCTAGCTCATGTAAATTTTGGGAAGGGCCAATAGACTCACTACTAAGAAAAGGCTCCACCACTAGCAATGTCTACATTTATACAATCCCCTTGATTATCTTCTTAATTTTTTATGAGGAATCTTTTATAAAACTAGAAACAATATACCTTGTACAATTGTCTAGGTTTTCCATATTTGAAAGCAATTAATCCATCATCTTTCAATTTTGTGTAGGCTTTCCCATACTTTCCATCAGAGCATTTGTTTGCTTCCTAAGATCAACTATGTTGTTAAACTAGTTTCCACATTTACTAGTTTTCCTATATTTATCCATAATTGAACAACTAGAAGAGTGTTGGTTAATCAATTAACAACAAGAAGACCAAATAATAATATTTACTCTTCTACATTTCATGGAAGGAAACCAAAACAATACAATTGTACTGATCCCTAGTGGCTCACTCTAAATCTATGCTGAATAATTGTTTTGAGTATTTTAAAGTTTTGCAATTATTTTTTGTTATAATTCAAAATAGATAAAAGATAAACTTAAAGTAAAATCCAATAACTTAGTTTCAAAGCCAACTTAATTTAGATTACAAGAATTTAAAATTTAAAAATATAAAATGAAAATTTATTATAATTGAAGGAACCTATTAATTGGAAATTGATATTGGGAATTTGAAGTGAAAACAAATTGTAGTTGAATGTATAAAAATGTTCTAGTAATAAAATTGTAGCCCTTGATGAAAAATGCTACTAGCAACTCATAAGAGGTGTTTCTATTTATGAAACACAACCCTCAAATAAACAAAAGACCATGCCACCAAATATGATTAATAGCAAATGTAGCATTCAAAATCCTATTATGGTAATCTATTCCACACTCAATAAATTATCCCAAATGACATCATTTCTTGTAGGAATTGTCCCAACAACTCCAATTCACAATAGTATAAGGTGATCAAATCACAACAAATTACCACCAATTTTAGATAAGAAATACAAAGCAATACGACACATAATGCATTGGCATTGTCAGCCAACTCAAGGTACAAATTAGATTTTTTAAATCATCAATTCTTCCAAACCCCATGTATAAATCCTTCAACTTTCCAATTTTGTGAAAATATAAGCATTTAATGAAATATCTATCCCTCTCATGGAGTGCTTTCTATAACATTTAAAAGTGAAAAATTCATCATCACACCATATGCCATGTAGCTTCTTACATTAAGATTTCACTTAAAAGCCATTTGCTCTTGTCAATGTTTGGTAGCTTTTTTTGGATAAACTATGAGACCAAAGTGCATAAGTCTGTGTGTGTGTGTGTGTGTGTGTGTGTGTGTGTGTGAGAGAGAGAGAGAGAGAGAGAGAGAGAGAGAGAGAGAGATAATGAATATATACATATATGTGAAATATTATAGAATTAAATAATCATTTTCTATTATATTAACTAGATAATAATGGATATTCATGTCTCTCCATGTCTCTTTGTTAATATAAATAAGACTGATATAGCTACCATTGGAAAACATAAACCACATAGGCAATGCTTAGTACATTTGCAGCGATCTAAAAACTCAACATGGTATTAGAGCTAGGTTGAAAAATGTGACAAAGGAAAGAAAATGGAAAGAGCTATTGGAAATAAAAAATTAAAGGCCATCAACACATATAAAGGGTTTGATGGATGTATAAATGATAATATGTAAAATCATAGCAATAAATTTATGCACACCACCGAATATTATAGAGGAAGATGAAGAAATGATTATTGTGGACATATTGTGATCATGAAAAGGGAGAAATTAACTAGAGTTTCTTCTTCTTGTATTTCATTTGATAATTCCCCTGTATCAATTTCTTGGTTTGCAATCCCAAAAACAGGCATGGCGAAGGAATACAAAGTCTAATCGAAGAACTTAGACAATGATATTTTTGAGATCAATGAACTAGTAGCATATGAGTTTGAAACAATGAAAAACATGATTGAAAGATTATTGACCAAGTTATATCACCAACAAGGATATAAGTCTTATTAAAGGTAGTAAGATTAGTGTTAAACATAGTGGTAATCTAACCAATCAAAGAAAGGTGGAAGAAATGGTTCAAACATAATGTGGATGGAGCCACTTTACATGTTAGAGAAAAGATTTATGAAACCAATGATGGTGACATGGATGCCATTGAAATGAGTTGGTTCTAAAGGTAGCTATGTAGGCCTTACATATGAGAGGGATTTTCCAACTAAGAGGGCGCATACTATCAAAGAGCATGACATAATAATGAGAAATGAATTCATTAAAATGAGGAGGGAAACCTCTTTATTGGATCGACCCCTAATTCCTTGATGGGAAAAAAGGAAACAAATAAAATGATATTTCTTGAGATTATCTCATCATAGTGGGTGTTGATATTGAGCCATAAATTATACAGACAAAGACATTACCAATTAGAGGATACAAGGAAACTAATAATTATTATTGCAGCTCACAAGAATAGAAGTCAATATTTAGTAAAAGACTAGAAAAAAACATAGAATGAATATTTTAGATATCCATTCAGTGTGCATAATATATCCCAACAATTAATTACCCATGAACAATGTGAATATGAGTCTAATCTATCCACAGGGGTTAATATGGAAATTGTGTGGCTAAAGATTGAAATTATAAGTAACATGCGATATGTCTTCTCCTAGTCAACAGAAGAGAATTAAGTGCATTTGGATATATGGATATAAGAGGTAGAGACCTCAGGCATGATAGGAATCATATTATATATATTCATTTACTTTTAATATAATATGGATATTAGAAGTGGGAGTGTCCTTGATAAAAAATACTATACACACACACACACACACACACACACACACAATTGAGAATTATAATATGAATCATAATAGTGATGAGAAACATATTTATCTTGTTGTTAGTATCAAGTATGAACTAAACTACTACCATTCTTATTTTTAGTATAAGTGTTGTTTGTCTTGATTTTTTCCTAAGATAATGTTATTGTAGGAAAATGGAGATTGATATCAGATTCAAAGGGAGTTTGATACTCATTCAAAGGTAAAGGAACTCAAAAATATTGAGGTTTAAAGGGAGTTTGATACAACCATTTGAAAGAGGAGGAGGATATATTTTAGTTGATCTTTGAAGATCTTGACCATATCAGAATTAGAGGGGTTTTGAACTTCATGTAAACTTTTGGTATCATGTGTGTGACTACATGATTAAATGGGCTCACCCCCTATGTACATCATGAGGAAGTGATGACTTACAAATGATTATCATTTGCATATGCAGAAGCTAATGAAAGGTGACAGTATTACAATAACTTAATTTTCTATTATGATTGATATCTTATGATGTCTCTGTAGATCATGATAGATTATACTTTGCATGGTGGATGTTCATATGGTAAGCATTATGAGAATGCGTGTGCATATACCTTATGAACATCTTGAGCACATGTTGAATGTTATGCAAAATGATGTTTAGGAGGCCATTACACAAAGTACTTGGTGAATATCTTGCAACGCAACATTCAGGAGGCCATTTCTCAAAGAGTACATGGAGAATGTCAAATGAGTTGACATTCGGGACGCCATTACTCGCAATATCTTCATATTATATTGAGGTAATATATAGTCATGTGTTTATCCTCCCTAGCTAAGAGGGAGTGTCGATGTTTGGTAGCTTTTGTTGGATAAATTATGAGATTGAATTGCATAAATGTGTGGATGTGTGTGTGTGTGAGATATAATATATATAATAAATACACACACACACACACACACACACACACACACACACACACGACATATTCTATAATTAAACAATCATTTGTTATTATATTAACTAGATAGTAATGGATAGACATGTCTCATGAGGAGACATGTCTCTCCATGTCTCTTCATTAATATAAATACGAGTGATATCACTACTATTGGAAAACACACACCACATAGGTAGTGCTTTGTACATTTGCAATGATCCAAAAACTTGACAACTTAATAGCAAGGAACTTAATTGAATATTAAAATGTATTAACTCCCCTTGGCTCCAAAAATAATATTTTTAACAATATTATGATATTCTAACGCACAAGTTCGTGGTTTTGATTAAGTCAAAAAAGGTTTTGATAGGACTCAAAACCTTTTACAAAGAGCAGAGTAAATAAGCATAAAAAGTCCAAATGAAACTATGCATAAAAAACTAGAAATAAAAGCAACCATAGACAAGAAACCCCCAACAAAGGGTCATACAACAGAGACAAAAAAAACAACAAAGAAAGACAATTAGAAAATCTTCAACAGGTCCATTGCCTGATCAACCAAAATATTCATTTTAACTGTAGAAGCCCTTAGCTCATCAAGCTCTTTATCATCCATAGCCTCAGGTTTCTTTGAACTTGCCCTAGTCTATTTACTAGGTCCTTGATCAACCCTCAATTCCTTATTGCCATGGTCCTTTCTCCCCTGTTCTAGCTTCTCAAAAAGGATCTTAAGATTTCAGTTATGTCCTTTAGAATTGAGCAACTTTGTTCAACAATCTTTCTCAAAGTGTTCTCAATTCCCATGACCCTATTATCCAACTTATCCACCCTTTTCTTCACATCTCTAACCACATTTTCCATATTTTATTTGTCTCCTCTAGGGGTGGTACTCTTTTCATCATATTTGTAATATTTTCAACATTACCAATGAGAACAGTAAGTCTATCCAAGTGCAGGCCCAAAGGTCTCTCTCCCCTATTGATTTTACTAAGATGCTCAAAATCCCTCTAGATATCCTTCATTTTACCCTTAATAAGATCAATATCCTTATGAGTCTTGGGTTTCTGAATATAACAATTACATTCCTATGATATTTTGTATCAAAGCTTAGTCTCAGATTGTCCTCCCCTAGGTTCAAATTAACATTCTCAGTGTTATCTTCTAGGTTAAGATTGGCATCCCCTTTGGGCATCTTATTCTTTCCCTCAATGTCCATAGACCCCATATAGGAAAGAGGCCCCTCATCTAATGAAATTTCTTTACCACTATCAATATTCTTCTTTTTGTTTCTGGTATTAGCTCTTCTGCCACTAGTTTCCATAATTTTTCCCCCTTACCCTTCTTACCTTTTTTCTCCATAATCTCCTCATTAGTCCCCAAATCAGTATCATAATCCACCTCCTCATTTTTCCTTTTCCTTCTCTTAGAAGAATAACCATGGTGGCTAGAAATATTCCTCTTATTCTCCATCGACTAATACTCCTCCTCATCTGTCTCATGCTCATAGATATCTTCAGATTCACTCCCTTCCATATCATAATCCTTCAAATTCTTCCTACTAATATGAGGCTTTTCCACTTTCTTCATTTTTAGGAGATTCATGATTAAAACCATAAGCCCTTCATGACAAGTATTGTCCCCATTCGAGTCATTTTGTAAACTTAGAATAGAGCTATCCAAAGATTGCATGAGGTAAACAGGGAAATTAGTCCTAACCGTATGCCTAAAATAGTTCACCAACATGAAATGGTGACCATAAATTTTGGAATAGTGCCCATCCAAGGTAATATACTCAATCAAAACAAAAAAAACAAATCTCTAAGGTTTAGAAGTGCTTTTAGGGCTAAAGTAAGAGTTAATGATTTTAACCAACCTTTTTCTTTCCTGGTCTAACTCTGTGAAAGAATAAAAAAACTCCTTCTAAAACTTTTCAATCCCTAAAGAATTTAATCCCCTCCATATCCAAGCCCTTAGCTTCATCGATAACATCCTCAATAGCCTCCATGTGTTGGTTCCCCACAAGAATGCTTCCATTCTTCAAGGATTTGAGAAATTGTCTAGTGATGGAAGGATTACTATCCTTAACCTTTTCAAGGTAGCTCATAATATTGCCCCTTTCTAGAATGCTCTAGACATTAGGTTTCTATTTCCACTCCATGAAATTACTAGGCTCACATCTCTTCTTCTTGCCACCCACATCTGTGTTCCTACTAAAATTACCTATCTCCTTTGGAAAATAAAGGAAATTCACAATCATGGCCTCAAAGAAAAAAAAATCTCTTCATTTCTCCAAAAGCATCCACAATCCATGTGAAAAAAAACAATATTGAGTCAAATGATGCACTTAAAAAATGGTCAAAATCCAAGTGAGATACAAAAGGAAAATTCAAGCTCCACATGCATATTTGAAGTCATGGAGAGTGATGAAGAGGAAAAGGAAGATCTTAATGCATCATATAGTGACACCTCTTCATATGGTGGGGCTTTATCTTGTCCTCCACTAGGAATGATTAAAGTCCTAAGGAGAAGATGTTTTTTAAGAGGCCAAGGAAGGACCTAGATTGTTCATCCTAAGCCACAAACTAATAAAATCATAGAATTGATTGGTGAGATTCAAGATCAACAAGAAAAATGGACAACCCTAATATCAAAGGTAAATAATGGTAACTCACCAAGTCCTCCACATGAAATATTGCAATGGATCTTAGAAAAATAGTCATTCAAAGTTCAAGTGAAAGAAAATCTTCAAAAAAAATAACACAAGTCAAGAAAGTAGAAAGATGAACCAATATGGACACTCACGTTTGATAACTCTAAATGCAAATTAGGATATGGCACAATTATTAAACTAATGAATCCCAAAGGTAGGTAATTTTATGTTACATATCATTTACAATTTAGATGTACTAACAATGTTGCATAATATGAAGCCTTGATCTGCAAACTTCTCTTTGCATTAGAGAAAGACATCAAAGCTCTCATAATTGAAGGAGACTCTTAATTTGTGATTAGATAGGTTAAATTAATATACTCTTTCAATAATATAAAACTAATTTCTTATCAAAAAAATTTTGGGACTCGATGGAAGATTTTGCCTTAAACATAAAGTCTATTCCAAGAAGGAGAAACATGGTAGCCAATGCCCTTGTAATTTCAGCCAGTGCATTACAAACCATTGGAAGAACAAAACTCAAGAGGTTTTTGGTTTAATTTATGGCTACTCCATCTATCCCATACAACATTACTAACTTCCAAGTCTTCCAAGATGACCAACATATTCTTGAGTTCATTATATGCAATGTTGTTTTCTCAAAGGACAAGAGATTGATGCTACTCCCAATGATAAATGCAAGGATTATGAGCTAGAAGATGAAGATGAGATAATAAATTTGAAAACCAATACTATTCCTAGGGGGATGGTAAATTTGGGATGTATATTTGGTTCAGATGAATCAACAAATAGTAAAAGAATTCTTGAAGAAAAAAAGATTGAAGAATGTGATTCATATAACCTAGGCATGGAGGAAGAACCTAAGTTGGTGAGAATTGGAAATACAAGAACAAGAAATTATGCTTCAATTTATTATAGAATACAAAGATTTCATAGCATAGAGTTATGAATAAATCAAGATATATGATCCTAAAATCATCACTTATGATATTCTATTGAAGCTTGATGCCAAACCTTTTTGTCAAAGGAAGAGACTAGTTGTGAGTGTAAAATACAGGCCTCTATGATTCACACACACTTCAACATGATCCCTATCTAAAGAATCATCCTAGAATGAACATGAGATTGTAAACCCAAAATAACCAATAGGTCAATCTATTTCCTCCTAACTAGAATGATTTTGCTAATTGCTCTCAGATCGAGAAGCTAGCAACTAGACATCTAGAATGAAGGAGTTCTTAAAGCTAAATGATGTACAAGATTAATCTATATGATATGCAAATTAATCTAGAAACAAGAAAGAGAAACTAATATAAATGAATACATTTTAAAACTAAAATGAGATTAATATAAAATATTTAATGAAATGATGAGTGCAAGAAATGAGTAATTATTTCAGCATAAGTTTGATATAATTCATTTGCAACCCATAAAATGAGGAATTGAGAGTCTCTTATATATAAAAAATTCCATAATCGATCGATGGTCAATATCAATTTGGATGGACAATCTATATTAGAAATTAAATTCAGTTCAAATAGAAACTTCCTTGTGCAAATGAAGTTAACTAATTCAATTCTGAGTGTGAGAAAGAGTTAATCGAGTTAATTCCATTTCCAATTCCAGTTCACTTAGAGTTTCCATTTCTAATTTGAAGAGATAATTTGGAGAGTATATTTAATTTAATAAAATTGAATATGGCCTCATAAATGCATAATTTCTATTAATTGAATAATTAAATTCAAAAATTAAAATGAGGATATATTTAATTAAATCAAATACATTTAATTCCTTTGTACATTATCTAAAAGGTGATTTTAATTTAATTAAAGTATGAAGACTTAAAATTAAATTAAACTTAATTAATAGGTTGAGTGTAACTAATTTGAGTCAATACTTAGGAATTAAATCAAGAATGTAACTAATAAAAATTAGGGATTTTCTACATTTGACACTTAGATCAAGTAGTGATTATCAAAATAAAAATTGCCTAGTACAAGGACTTAAGATTGATTAATAGATTGAAATTGGTTCAGCATGGCAATGTGCCAATTTTAGGGTATTACACCAGTGAATCCGATTATTGAACCATTAATAATGAAAGAGGTCTACAAGTTTATTGATGCTAAAATCATCTTTCCAATCCAACATTCTACATGGGTTTCTAACTTGGTTCCAGTAAGGAAAAAGACTAGAGAAATTCACCTTTGTGTGGATCTTTGTAATCTATACCTAGCATCCTAGAAGGATAACTACCCTTTTCCCTTATTAGATGAGGTACTATAGATTGTAAATGGATCCAAAATAATGTCTTTTCTAGATAGATATTCAGGATACAATTAGGGGATGGTAGATGAGGAAGGCAGGTTAAAGATTGCATTTACAATGAAATGACAAACCTTTTCATACAAGAGAATGCCCTTTGGATTAATCAATGTAGGAGCTATGTTTCAGAGAGCGATGAATGAAGTATTCAAGGGGTTGATCAATAAATGAATAGTTATCTATATGGATGACCTAATTGTCTTTTCAAAAGATCAAAGTGCTCATATTGTTGATTTCAGACAATTTTTCAATAGATACTAGAAATATGATATATCTCTTAATCCTTATAAGTCTTTATTTGGGGTTACCAAAGGAAATATTTTGGGTCACATTAGTTATGAATTTGGGATATCCATTAATCCTAAAAGGGTAGAAGCTATTATAAAGTTCTCACCTCCTTGTAGTCAAAAAGAACTTAAATCTTTCTTTGGGAAGATTAACTTTGTGAGAAAGTTCATCAGTGGGTTTTCTGAAATGGTTCATCCCCTCGATGATTTGATGAAGAAAGGAGAATAGAAAAATGGGTTCCTATGATAGAGAAGTCTTTCAAAGATATCAAAGTAGCTATCTCCACGACTCTAGCACTTGTAAGCCCTGATTATGAGTTTCCTTTCAAAATCTATTCTTTTTCTTTGGAACAATAATGTCCAAGGATTATCACTCAAAAGAAAGACAACGAAGATGAGAGATCTATTGCATTCATGAGTTGTCTACTAAAGAATGCTGAATTAAACTATTCCAATCTTGACAAGCAATCTTTCTCCTTGATAAAGACAACAAATAAATTTTGTCATTACATAGTCAAGAGTAAGGTATATGCTATTGTGGTATATCCTATAATCAAATAATCACTAATGCATAATGAACTAGGTGAAAGGAGAAGAAAATGAATGGCCATATTACAAGAGTTCAATTTGGCAATACAACCAATGAAGGCAGTGAGAGGACAAGGGATGACCAAGATGATAGCTAACAATGAGATCAAATTCAATGATGAAACCAAGATTGACAATGAACAAAGGATAATAGTGTTTCAAGTGGATATTGATGAAGGAATAATCATAGATGTATGGTATCAAGATATTGTATAATAGCTCTTACAAAATCAATACAATAATTAGATGAAGAATTCCCAATGTAGAGGACTCAAGATGAAATGTGAATCCTATATGCTTCAAGATAGGAAACTTTATAAAAGAAACTATGAGGGAATTTATTTGAAGTGTTTGGGATGTGAGGAAGAAAATGAGGTATTGGAACATTATCATGATAACTATGACACAAGACATGGATCAATAGAGGCTATGACCCATATGATTTTGAGATTAGGTTACTTTTAGCCTAAAATTTTCAAGGAGACATTTGAACATGTATGATCTTGCCACACTTTTCAAACAAGTGCTAACATGGAAAGACATCTAGCTATGCCACTACAACCAGTGTTGAAGCATGCCCTTTTACCAAGGGGGGACTAGACTTTATTGGACCAGTAAACCCACCATCATCAACATGACATATTTTCATACTCATTGCTATAGAATATTGCACATACTAAACTGAAGGTGAAACTTTCTTAAAGTTCACATAAAAAGTGGTTACTAATTTCTAAGAAGAGCACATTGTCACTAGGTTTGGAATGTTGTTCTTCCTTCTATGAGATAATGGGTCATCTTTTTCTTCAATTTTCCTTACTCAATGGGCATTAGACAGTCAAGTTATAATCAAGTTCTTATCTAATTAATATCCCCAAGAGAATGGTGCAGTTGAGTCCACCAATAAGAACTTGATCACAATGATATAGAACTTGCTGAAGGAGAACCCAAAAGATTGGCACACTCAACTAAAATATGCATTATGGAGAGATAGAGTTTGGATTAAGAATGCTTTAGGCACATCCCCATATCTACTAATCTATGGACAAGAACCAATATTCCCAATTAATCTCAAGATTCTAGTTTTAAAATTCATGAGAGGGTATGCTGAGGATGATGATGGATTCTAGATTAGATTGATGAATCTCTTGGAATTGGATGAGAAAAGGACAACTACTTTAGAGCATATGGCGAAACATCAGTCTGTCATAAAATAGTGGTTTGACAGGTGAGCCACAATCAAATATTTCATAATTGTTGCCCCACTTTTTACTATAGTCCAATTTTGCAAAGTGGAGGATTTAACTCGTATTGTGTTTAGGCCGATCAAGTCAGTTGGTCCTTCCTTCCTCAAGTGTTAATTTTCTCCATCGGGTTTCCATCTTTTTCCTTTTCCTGCATTATATAGTCGGGTGGGTGTTCCTTATAGTTTTGAATCATGTGGGTAGTCTAGATCCTTACTTGATGGAGATTCTTAATAAATTCTACTTCAGATGAATTTACTTGCAGCTCATTTGATCTGAGTATAAAGAAAGTTGAATTGGCAAAAAATCAAGTTTCTTCTTCTCCTTAGTGGGTTATCGCACCCCAAAGGTGAAACTCCACAGAGATCTATAAATGCTATTGGTAGGTTGAAACAAGGAAAGGTGAGTCATAATATGGATGGATCATTCAAGTATTATCATGTTTTCATAGTGGGAATCACTTAGAACTCAACAGGATGATCAGAATAAGAATCGACAGAAAACTCAGAAATAGCTTCTCCTTTGGCGGGTTTCGAACCAAGAACTAAGTTTTCTGAAAAAGGCCTAAATAGAAGGGTAAAGTTACTAGTAGACCCCATTTTTCTCTTGCGAAGCCCTTTTTATGTTTTTCAAAGGCTAATAGTAAAGTGCTTAAGGAAAAAAAGGTAAAACAAAAGCATAAGCGGAAAAATGGAAATTGCCTTCTCCATTGCGAGTTTTCTACCCTCGAGAGCAATTTTTTGCATCCAATGAAAAATGGCTACTGAAAGCATGGTAAGTGTTTGAATTGATCACTAGATGTGTTTCAGATAGAAATGGAAGCAAATTAGTTAAAGTTGTAAGGATATTATGAGCGTAATATAGCCAAGCGAATTTTTCCCCAAGGAGTACTCCGTTCTTGTTTTTTTAAAACTGGGTGAAAATAGAAAGGTAAGTTAGTAATAAAGGAGAGTTACCATTGGGCCAATGAAAATAATGAAATGACAAGGACAAATCCATTAGAACCCTTATATTTATCCTTAAATTTGCTTGTGTGGTGCGGATTGTGGAATTTAACAGGCAGATTAAGGGTTGTTATATAAAGAAGAACCTAACAGAATTTCAAATTACTGCCTTAATATTATACTGTTATATTCAATAGTGCTTCCAAAAAAGTTCAAATTTTAGGGTTCATTCCTTTATAGTATCACAATTTTTGAATTTCTATCATTCTATATCAAGCAAGATGGCATCAAGATTCTCTAGTTTTGATGGGCTGGGTGGAATCAAGTAACCATGGCAGAGTATCTCTGATACTTCATTGCATTTCTTTGATATGAAATTTTTTTAGAGAAGGCTAAGAAATAAGCCAATTCACCCTATAATGGAGAAACTCTGAGTAAGTGGACTGGTGGAGGAACCTGGGTTTCATGTCGCAGTACAAGCTCTAGAGCTAATTGTGGAATGTATCAATCATTACAACCCAAACACCAAGCAGATCCTATTGCTTGATCAAACAGTATTGATTTCAATAGATAGACAAGTGGTGGTGAATTGTCTATAGATTCTGGAACATGAGGAGTTCTTTGAGCTAATAATTAGAGGAGCCATGTCCAAATTATCCTTAATGAAGATGGTGTGGTGGAAGGAGATCATGAACTCCTTGTTCCAAAAGCCCACGGGAGCAAAAAGTAAGGTCCCTAAAACCCTGTTTGGCATGAATCTTAAGCCTGAAATTGTGGATATTTTGGTCCTCTTGCATCGACTAAAAGGTGAGGTAGAAGCACTCAATTTTATAGAACAATACTTCTTTATGGTGCAAATTATCTACTTAGACACACAGTACGTTAACTGGGCATTTGAAGTTACTGAACATATTTCTAGGGCTCTCAATGCAACTAAGTTTTATAATTCATTTTATATGTCATCTTTCTTGATATATATGTTGGCTTCCCTACAATTATGGTCAGGATTTCCCATAATAGAGATTTTTTCCAAAAATGTAAAGAGCTATGAGTTTTATCCATGCTTGTAGTTATAGAATAGCTATGCAGAGTATATTCAGGTTAATGATGCATTTACTATGAGAATCTGCAAGGAACTCCAAGGGTGCCCAGAGCAGAGGTTTAGCCTAGAAGTAATGATGGTCATCAACCAATTTGGCTATTATTTTATTCAATTCTCATCTTTCTCTTATTTGCATCTTGCAATGTTTGACGAATTTCCCCTGAAGCTACCTAGATATCCAGATGATATGATCGTGCTCATTGAGATTGTTAGGAAAGCAATCCAAGTAAATGCATTGAGTGCCAGTTTGAGAAAGAAGGGGTATGAATTCCCCATAGAAGTTGGAGCTTATAGTTGTGAATCCATATCTGATGCAAAGAACATACTCAAAGCATTCAAAAACAAATACAGACTGGAGGAGTATGAAGTGATAAGGCCCATGTTTGATCCAAATGGGTATGCTAGAGATGTGCTTCAAATTGAAAGCATCATCAAACATGTAACTACTATAGAAGATTACTGGGCTGATCGTAGAGATGAGCTAGATGTTAGGAATAAGGTTTCTCAACCTTGTATAATTCCTATTCTTATTATTTGTTTTGTAAAATGTATTTTTTGCAAATAATGTTGATGTGTCGACATCTTGAATTGTGTGTAAGGAGATCATGACTAAAATGGTTATGATGGATTCTTATGACACGTAAGAGCTATGTTAGGAAGATTCAATGATAGGTGAAGACATGTGGCAACTAAGATATTTGAGTACTGTACACTACCCCAATAGTGGGGTTCAGGGCATCACCCAAATTTTTTTTTTGGGGTTCCTATTTTCTTGGAGAATGGTAAAACCCTAATACGGTTTACCTTTGGGAGTAGCCCTAAAGTGAAGTGCATGTTATAAGCATTTTTAGGGTTGTGAAGAGATGCGATGCATAAAAAGGTGTATTGTTGGTATTGCGAGTAGCTACTGGAGTCTTCTGTTGTCGATGTTGAGCTTGCACTGCAAGTGTATTGTAACCTTTTGTTGAAGATAATACATTTTGTAGGTTTTGGAGGGGTGGGGTTGTTTTACCGAAAGGTTTTTCCCCACCGGCAAATCTTTGTGTTATGTGTTTCTTTCTTTGTCTATTTTCTGTATGCATGGTCGGCTGCAGTATTGTTGTTTACATGATATTGAATCTGTAAGTGTAGAAGATTTTAATAGGATTTGCATCATACTTTCCTTATGAGATAAGTGTAGGAAGTTGTTTCTGCACCTGAGTTTCCTTACAAGTGGTATCAGAGCTTGATCAACTTTTGATCCTAGTTGTTGGGTAGGGTTTTTTGAGCTAATCTCAAGTTGAGTGGGAGTCTTGTGCAGAGCATCCTGAATCTTATTTGCAGATTGAGATGGCAAGTTCATCATATGGAAGAATGGAGGTAGAGAAATTTAATGGCACTAATTTCGAGTTGTGGAAACTCAAGATGGAAGACATGTTGGAAGATCGTGACCTATGGGAAGCAACTACAAGCGCTACAAGACCAACAACTATAGCTCAAGAAGATTGGGATATCAAAGACCATAAAGCTAAGGGTCTCATAAGACTCTATTTAACCGATGTAGTCCTTCTGAATGTTCTAGATGAGAAAACTGTATATAGTTTGTGGGAGAGACTTGGGGCCGTGTATCAGGACAAATCTTTGGTAAACAAGTTGTTCCTGAGGAAGAAGTTGTACTCTCTATGAATGGAGGAAGGTGGATCCTTAATGGATCATTTAAATGCATTTAATCTACTGGCTGCACAGTTGACATCAGCTGGTGTCAAGTTAGAGGAGGAGGATCGTTGCTACACACCTTTGTGTTCTTTACCGAATTCATGGGACCATCTTATGATAGCTCTCGAAAGCACATTAGTCACCTTCAAAATGGATGATGTGGTGTCTTTGCTGCTATCAAAGGAGATGCGAAGAAAGGCTTCTATTTTGAAAAAAGAAGCCCTTGCTATTCATGGGAGATCCACGGAAAGAGGGAAGAAAAATGATAATAAGTATGACAATAAGGGTAGATCCAAATCCTGTGGGAAGTCAAAGACTTCCAATAAGTCCAAGGCAAAATGTTGGAACTGTGATAAGACTGGGCACTTCCGTAAAGACTATTATCAGAGCCTAGTTTTGGCTTGGTCATGGGTTCAAATCTCCCCGGTGCCTTCTCGACCCGCGTAAGCACCTGGTCTGCACGTCTAGGGGGAGATTTTTGGGTGATGCGACATGCTCCCTTGCTCACAGGTGGTTAATTATGTGGTGTTCCATGTTCACTAACAGTCATGGCTTTTGGTGTAATGATAAATGGGCCCTACAATTGGTATCAGAGCCAAGACCGTGCCTTTGCTAGACTCATAGTTTATCAAATAAAGACCTATGGCATTGAGTTGGATGTGGAAGGGCTAGAAGATGATGGTCAAAATATGCATAGTAATACATATTTGACCAAATTGAGAAACATCCCAATCAACTTTGAGCCGTGTGTAAATATAGAAGACAATATTGATGTCATGATGGCTTAGATCATCAAGAGAACTGGGAAATGGGTTGAGTGGACAGCAAAAGAAAGCCATAGCAGGAGCAAGACTACTCAAGCTTCTCAAGCCGTTGCTACTCCCACTTCCTCTCAAAGTGCCACACCCAGTGTTACAACTTTGGCTACTCAAGGGCTAGCTCAATTTGTAGGAAGAGGTGGTCAATCCCCAGAGATAAATATTTCAATAGCTCCAACTTGCCAAGGAGGTTCTCTACTAGTGATTGGAGCTCAGTCTGGTACAAAAGGGCTTATGGGTAATGCTAGGACCATTCTAAAGGAAATTATCAATCTAAAACAAAAAATGCAGATCATTTCTAAGGATATTGAGTAGATTAGTAAGATGGCTAGAGGGGAACAAAAATTAGGTCAATATATTGATTGGCTTTTAGAAGTAATAGGTAATGTTAAAGAGGTGAAAATTTTAATAAAAAAGGTCCCAATGGTTGAAGATAAAAATAAGGTCCTAGAGAAGGCTAATATTGATTTTTAGAAGAGACTGGAGAGTCTGGAGGCTAGAATGGGTAATATTGAAAAAATGATTAAGAAGATAGCTGATTAGAATAGTAACATTTTAAAGACAGTGGTAGATAATCTTAGCAGTCTTATGAAAAATGTTGAGTAGGATAAAGGGCATGATTCACCTACTGTGACTGAGAACTAGGGACCAAGTAAGCGCACAAGGTCTCATTCCAAGAAGGTTGGTGATGCAATCAGGATGGGGGAGATGAAGGCTACTATAGAGAATATGCACATTTTGGTGGATCAAGCTTGTTGACTTGGTGCAGACTACGTAGCTATCTGATTGTTGTCTTTTTGCTATTTTTTCAGCTTTGTTTATGGTTGGCCTCCTTTTTTTTTTTTTGATCTCTATGAGGCCTTTAGTCAATGTACTATGTGTTTAGACTTTTTGTGTTTCATCTTAGACTTCTCATGTCCTACTATTATAATTTATTGATACTTTGTTAAAGGTTTTGGGTCCTTTAAAACCTACTTTTACTTATTCAAAACAATAAGAAAACCTTGAGGACTAAAAGATAAAAGGGTTCATTTGAAGCCCAAATCCACATGTGAATGATTGATTTTAAGTCTTTTTTTCAATGTTGGGAAGACACACAAAAAAAATTGAAAAAGAAAGAAATAAATGATATGATGACGGAAAAGAAGCCAATGAACAATAGTTACAATAAAAATAAAAAGGTTTGGAATGTGTGCACTTTGATTTCATAGTTTATAATTTTTTTAATTTTATACTCCTTTAACCTCCAATTTGCCTTCACAAACTTCAATCAAATGCATGAAGCGATGAAGAAATATGATACTTGAAAGATTTTTTTTTGAAATAGTTAGTTCCATATAAAATGACAACTCATATCATGCATTGAACCATGTGTAAATAAAGTGCAAGATAATCACCAAATGCTCTAATTTTTTTCTTTTTGACCTAATCAGTAAGATTAGATATGTATGCTATGATTTCAGTGCCAACTATAAAAACACAAAAAAAAATATCTATAGTAAAAATGAAAAATGTGAGAATTGATACTCACAAAGAGAAGGAAAAGAGAAAAAAGAAAAAATTTAGATCACATACACAATAGACAAGGAGGGAACAATAAGATAAGACACTAATTACTGCAAGATCAAACTAAAACAACAATATTTTCCACTAAAATAACATATCCAAATAGGAAATCAAATAAATTGCAATCTCAAAGAGAAATTTAGGAGGAAATAAGAAATCCTAAGTAGACTCTTTGAAGAATCTCTCAAGTATAAAGCTAATATTCAATCTATAAAAAGTAGTTGGTTAATTTCTAGAAAGAAGCCCTAGTAAGTGAGAAAAGATTCTTCATTATGTCAATTATTTTGAGTAAAATGAAGGTTTATTATAAAAAACAAGGGTCTATTCTAAGAAAACATTTAAACCATAAAAGTTGAGGACAAGGTCATATGGAAATGTAAGTAGGTACAAGTTGTACCATTGACCAATCATAGTCAAACCACAAAAAGAAGTACAATTGGAGTGATGAAAAAATATTTAGTTTGGATGATCACAAAATAATTTGAAAACTTGTTCTTCATAACATTTTCACACAAGCATCTTGAAAATTTACCTTGGATCCAAAATTAATTCTCCAAATAAAAAACACTAGCAAAACTAAAAATTATAAAAGGCCTACAATTCAAACCCCAATACAACCCACGAGAATCTACTACATTTGAATTACATTCCATTCATTCCCACATGTCATAAATTCAAGTTCCAATCCTTGAAAATAAGAACAAGGTATTGTAGAGTGTGAGAGGAGTAATACCACTAGAAACCCCAAATACTTCAATGAAATTAAAGATTTGGGAGATCAAAATCAGCTTCCAACTTTTTGTAAATGGATTATTAAAATGTTTAGTTTGTGGTGCAGGGAAGGAAATTAATAAAAATAAATCAATCAATAAATAGAAAAATATTTAGAAGGTACCGCAAGATAGGGAAAAAAATTTGCTGGCAAAACAATTTCTTTGGACCCCTCTTAGTTGAAATACTTATCTTTACTAATTAAAAATATGGAAAATGATATCGCTCTATCAAGAAAAAGAGAAAACTTCAATACGAGTAACAAATCTTAGTTACTTCGATAAAATGAAATATACAGTGTAGAACAAGATTGCAATAGAAAAAAATTCATTATTTTGCAAACAGTTATTGAAGCCCTAATAGTAGTGAGTAAGGAAGTGCAAAAGAAAGAGGAATCATCAAAATTATGAAAAATTAATGACATTCAAAAGCAAGTAAAGGATGTCTTGGATGATAAGTAAAAAGCCTACTTTGTAACAACTATATATGCAAAAAATGGATGGGATGCAAAACCAAATAATCAATTGATAGCCCAAAAAAAAATTCAAAAGAACGAGGAAAATTAATACATCATAGTAATTTGTTTTACAAAAAATCCATAGGAGTAGCGACATATCTATAGAGAAATGAGGGCCAAGTAAAAAATAGTATTGATGCAAGAAAACATCTTGAAGGAATTAGTAAAAAAGAATTGTAAGCAAAAGCATTCAAGCATTAAAGAAAGGGATATGGATAATATCCTAATCATTAACAATGATCATAATGAAGATCGATGGTTCGAGTAAAAAAAATTGGGGATTTTCTATTTTGGAATAGTCCAAAATCAAAGGAAGTACATCTAGCTAAATGGATCAAAGAATTTTCTGCATGTAGATAAATATATCTTCCCTTCTAAGTTCTTAATTTTCCTTCATTGTAAAAGTAAGAGTATTAGAGATAAATTTCTTTTAGGGCCTCTACATTTTTACAAAGGTTATAGTGTGTGTTTCATTAGGTGGAGTCCTAACTTTAATGTTTAAAAAAAAAAAATCCACATCTTCCAACATGGGAAAGAATTAGATCATTACCAAATATAACATTTAAATTTTCATATATTGAAGTGCATAGGTTTTTCAATTGGTGAGTTTATAGGTTTTGAAGATAATTTTTAGAAAAAAAATGAAGTTAAGACTTTAATAAATATGAAACCTGATTTACAAGAGGAAAAAATAATCAAAATTATAACAAATAGATCATTGTACAACATAAGATATTCAAAATTTGAAGGATATATCCACAACATAACCCTTCTAGAATTAGGATCTAATAGGAATAAAAAAGACTCAAGCTTTAAAAAATTTAGTAGAGAATCTAACCTAAATTGGATCATCCTAAAAATAGATAGCATGATAAAGGATATGGAAAAAAATTTCTCAAGAAAATATGTACCTATAGTTTAAACCCATAGAAGGACTATTACATCAAGATAACCTTAACTTAAAAAAACCTAGTTTAGTAAGTAAAATATGTCTTCTAGAAAAGGATATTTAGGATAGGAAAATAGTGGAGGAAGATTTGAATACATACCTTGATAACAACCTTTATCATAGTATTACTGAGAATTCAAGACTTGAACAATTTGCCAATAGAAATCTAGGAGATAATATTCATAATACTTAAGTGGGGATGAAAGAAATACCAATGAGGAAAACAAATTTGAGGAGAATATCAATATATTACAACAATGTGAAAATTGCAAACAATACAATATGTATATTGAAGAAATCAAAGAAAATATGAATAAATATATACAATTGATTGAAGATATTATCTTAATTCAAAATGATATAAGTGATCAATTAATCTTATTGTAAGAGGAACATAAAGTACATATGATTCAATCTACTATAGAAAAGATTAGTAAGGATCTAAGGAATATGGATAAAATGGTTAGCGACAAAGTACAAAGACAATATATTGATTGTGATCAAAACAATATTAAAATTGAACAAAGTGCATTACCCATAATTTAGGATAATAATGCTACAAAACATAAAGGAAAACAATAAGGATAATTCACTAGATTTCATAGAAATTAAGGCTCAGTATAGTAGCCCGAAACAATTTAAACATAAAAAACATTAGCAATAAAGAGGAAAATAAGAATATGATTTATTAGTAAAAGGAAAACAAAATACTAGATCTAGAAAAAACAAGGAGAATTTGAAAAAAGTAGACATAATAGGTGAAAATATAAATGAGAGAAACCCTCTAACAACAACAATGGATAGATAAATGAATAATTATGAATCTAATGAGATAAAGGATAAAGATAAAAATTAAAATTAAAAAAATATGCAAGTTTTAGAAAACTCCATTAGGAGGAAGAAAACTATTTGAGAATGATATAAAATCAATTGAACATCAAGAGATGGTAGGGAGAAAGAAGAAAAATTAGAACCAAGTAACAATAGAAGTAGGCACTTTTATAAGGATCAATGAAGGAATGAGTTAGGATAAAATATGTAATGGATGGAGTAAAGATAAGATGGAGAAGTATTTAGCTGATACGTCCCAATGATGGGATGAGTTTGGAGTCAATTTAACACAAGAAAAAATAAAGGATTATATTGATTGTAAAAGAAATGTGGATCAAACAAAGCTTTCAAATGATACTACAAATAAAGAGGAGGATAAAACTCTAGAATCAGTAAAGAGTGATAAAATAATGAAAGAGTTACAAGAAGATAAGGAAGAAATAGAAGATGTAACAATAGCTAATAGTGTACACAATGAAAATACTAACATAGAAAATTTAGGTATTGCACCAAATATAGAAGGTATAGATAACTCAAAGTGTGGTAAACCAAGCTAAAATATGAGAGAAAATCTCATGTAGAGCTTAGATCACTCATAGGCATGGATGGGAAAAAAGATTAATGATTTACTTAATGTTAGGAAGGAGAAGTTCCTTCCCATAGAGCCATGAAAATTACATCATGGAATGTTAGGGACCTAAATGCTCCTAGCAAGAAGTGCTTTCTAAAGTGTAATTTATCATTATTTGAGTCAAAAAATATTATAATACAAGAAACAAAACTCAATAAAGAAGAGGGAGAGAAACATAACAAGAAAGTGAGAATTTGGAAAACATAAATTATAGAATCATTTGGGGCCTCTAGAGGAATTAGAGCCATTTTGGGTTAGAGGAAGATTGATTACACATCACTACTAACCAATTATAAATGAATAGGGAGAAAAATTAGAATTCTCAAAAGTGAAATTCAAGTAATACTTATAAATGTCTATGGACCAATACCAATAGTAGAAAAGAAAAAAATATGGAATGAAACTAGTAACTTTATAAAGACTAACTTAACATAAAATATCTTCATATGAGGAGATTTTAATGTCATTTTAAACTTAGAAGAAAAACAGTCTTATTCAACTAGTAACATAGTTTATGATAGATTTTAGAGCATGGTTTTCAAAAGATAATCTAATTGACATCCCTAGATCCAGTGGGATCTATATACATGAAAAAATATAAGAATAGGTTTCTACCACATAGTAAAAAGATTAAATAGGTTTATTTATAAAGGTGATCAAAGAACTTTCAACTTATGTTTCAAAACAACTATACTCCCTAATGCAAGATCTGACAATTTCCTAGTTGGGTTAGAACTAGTAGAACAACATTAATTAGTGGCAGTTAGGTTGGGTAGGAGGAGAAATGGAGAAATTATTTCTCCTATGCATGTCCAAATGACTCGTAGTCCTAGTAGAAGGGCAAGGTAGAGTACTAATAGGGCTATTGAAGCTTCCACTATTTACAAAGTTGAGGATCTCCTTCAAGTGGTTGCTAATACTACCAAAGATTTGATTAAGACTATGGAGGAGCTTCAATGACAAGGGCTTTTCCTATTTTTCTTCTATTGGGCATGGTCACTAGTTGGAGTTTCCGGTTCTATATCTCTATGTTGGTTGCCTTTTACTGTGGCTTTTTCTTTCCAACTAGTTTATGTTTGTATGCTACTATTTAGGTTTCAGGTCCTTGTAAACTGTGGTTTTTTTAAAATGTTACTGTAGGTTCCAAGTCCTTGTAAAACCTAGTGGATACTTTATTGTAGATCTTTTGTTTTTTGTATGGTGTCTTGGGTCCCCTCAAAAGCTAATTTTACCTTAATCCAAAAAGATTAACTAGCTAAGAACCACTTCAAATGCGACAAAATGTGATTCTTGGATGATAGTTCCCAAAAAATATAGAACAATGGTGGAAAGAAGATAAATTTGAAGGTTTTAAAATATTTTGTTTTGCTATAAAACTGAAGCTAACAAAAGAAAAAATAATAAAATGGAATGAAAAACATCTTTAAAATATTTTCAAAGAGAAATTAGATAATGAAGAAGAACTAAAAAAGATTAATGAAGAAGTAATAAAAGATGGAATGAATAACAATAAATATATAAGGAAAAAATAACTACTAGAAAAATAGGAAAATATTTTAACCAAAGAAAAAATATATTGGAAACAGAGATCACATGAAACATGGTTAACAAAAGGAGACCAAAACAATTTTTTTTTCCATAATAGCACTCTTAATAGAAGGAATATTGATAGAATAGTGAAAAGTTAGGACAATGGTGGAAATGAAATAGATAACCCAAGTTAGATAGTAGATATTTTCATTGATTATTACACTAACATTTTAAATAATTATGATTCCTCTAATCTAATGTCTTAGAAAAAGATGAAAAGTACTATTCCCAAATTACTAATCCTAGAAGATAATAAATATTTAAATGAGAAAATTTCCCTAGAAGAAATTTAAAAAGCATTATTTAGTCTCAATCCAAACAAGTCTCTAAGACTAGATAGTTTCCAAGCCTTTTTCTTTCAATTTTTTTGGAATATTCTAAGATACGACTTATGGGAGGCCATTGAGGCAACAATTTTTTTAGGAACTCTCTTATCTAAAATCAATTATACATTTCTAACATTAGTTTCAAAAAAATAGGAGATGAGGAACATAGGGATTTTAGGTCTATATCATAATGTAATATAATTTATAAAATTATGCCTAAAGCATTAGCTAATAGGATGAAAAAAGTCATATCAAAATTGATCTCAGAAGAACAAACTAGATTTGTCCCAAGTAGATCAATCTTTGATGGTATAATAATAATCCAAGAAATAATACATTTGGCTCAATTCAATAAGGAACCATGTATGTTAATGAAGTTAGATATTCAAAAATCTTATGATAAGGTTGACCTGTGTTTTTTTATGTAAGATTATGAAAGCCTTTAGTTTTTCACATCTGTAGATTAATTTGATATTTAATTATATTTAAACTCCCAAAATATCCCTTCTTATTAATGGAATGCCTGCACATTGATTCAACATATCTAGAGGTATAAGATAGCGAGAACCAATCTCCCCTTTCCTTTTTATGATAATGGTAGAAACATTTGGTAGAGCAATAAAAAAGGCTTAGTCAGATGGGAAAATTAAAGGTATTATACTAACAGAGGAAGTTCCTAAAATAACTCATCCACAATTTACAGATGATATGACATTTTTAGTAGAAATTTTTGGTGTAAATACATATTTATTATTTACACTTTACTTAAGTTTACGTAGGTTAATGCATTATTTTATTATTTCTTAGGTGAGACACTTAGGAGTTTGCATATTTTTATGAGTTGTCATGTTGACAACATAGAAGTAAGAAACTCTAATTTAGCACATGGTGTCTACAACACTAGAGTTTGCATAATTAACTGAGTTGTCATGTAGACAACATGGTTTTTCGCACTCCTATTTTAGCACATGGTGTCTACAACATTATTTTGCATGCTACACCTTTGTAGGCTTATCCTCTCATCATCTTACTTACTCCTGTGCTTAGTGGAGGATAATTGACACCTAGTGGACATGTTCCTAGTTGTATGACTTATCATATTGCTGATTCTTATGCATTCTAGAAGCATTCTAAAGGCCTTAATATATAGGCACTCCTAGTGTACTTTCATACATTGAATTGAATACATATCGATATTCTAATCATACTCTTTTGGTCTATTGTTGTGCTTGTGCTTGATTTCCTTGATCTTAGGTGAATTTTTCCCCAAGAAAAATTCTTACATGGTATCAAAGCTTAGAGAATTTCTCTTCACATTGCCATTTGAGACCATTTTTGTTTTAGCACCTCGACCTAGATTTGAAGTATCATAGTCATTGGGATCATCTAAAGCTAGAATGGACCTCACTATTGTGTCTAGAACATCAATTCAGTGAAAATTGACTATAAATTCACCTACCTTAGGCCAAAGTCGATTTTGAGGCAAATTTTTTTTGCAAACTGGAACCAAAAGGCCCAATTTGCAATTTTAGTATGGTCATTTTTTAGATCTGCTTAATTATTTTTTAGATCTAATAATTAATTTTTTTCTTTTCTTTTTCAGTGTTTTAAAAAAAAATTATTTTGGCCTAGTTGGCCTTGCAAAGAAATTTTTTTTGTACATGCACTGGGTAGTGACACCTCGGCGCTAGACATTGCAAGGAATAGTTGGTTTATACATAGTGTCATATTCCTCTCTTATTATTGGTGGACATATTAATACTCATGTGAGAATCAACTTGATGAATCATATTAGGTAGATGGATTCCACCCTGCATTGGCTGAGCACATAATCTCGGCACCACATAATTGGCAACCTAGAAACACCACTTTGTTTAAACCATTGCATTCCTTGGTTTTAAACAAGCCTTTGTAGTGTATCTTGTTGCATGTGGGACTAATAATAGTTCCCACCACCAGAACATCCTATCGGCTACTGCCAAACCTGCACTCCAGCAAGCTAGCCACTGGCCTATGGTTCTCCTCCGTCGTTGGTTTCTAAAATTTTGGCTCTTACTACTCATTTCCTAATGCCATGCAGATCTACCTTTCACTTCCACATGGACCTAGTCCAAATATATCTTGTGACACGTTGACAGTTACTCGCCGAACATGTGGCTCCTTTGCCACCTTCGCCAACGAAGCAGACTATGTGACAGATGTCACCACGACAGTGACACATAAACTAGCACAATCAGCAATCCAAATTAGCTAATACATTAGAAATATCCATGCAACCCTGCCACATAATTTTCATCTATATAAATCCATACATCCATACAGTACAGTGCTAACATCATCGGCCACGTCATCCAAGGAGGTTAATTTTTTCCTTGCATACGCATTTTATTGCATTAAATTTGATGGCCATCTGACTGTCATTCCTAGGAATTTTTCAACTACTAAAATGGTTGTTTAACCATCAAATTTAAGCTCACATTTTTTTTCCCCAACCCCTCTCCAGATATAGTTTTGATTTGATAGTCTGACTTTGGGAAGCCATAACTCAGTCATCCGAGCTCTAAATCAAGTGCAATTTTTTTTGATTTTGGGTAGAATTTCTTGAAATTTTTAGTAGTTCTATTATTTTCTAGTTTTGGTCCATGGATTTTTCAAAAAATGCATTTTTTGGTGACTATACCTATCCAATCGTACATTTTGCAACTTGAAATGCTCTATACGGGCTCATTTGGACACATTTTTAGGTTCTATTTTTTTTGAAAGTGCTTAATTTTTCATCTAATTTCCAATTTTTTAATCACATTATAGGGTTGTGTGGAAAAAATCTCACTTTTAGACTTAGAGCCTTTTTTGCATTGTATTACTTTGAATACTTTTCAAAATTGTTGCACATCTAAGCTATAGTGCTTAGTGATAGATTTGAGTGTCAAAAGGTAGTTGTAAATAGAAAAATAAAAAGTCCACTTTGTACATTTTGACAAGTGGCCTCTTGTACATCCGCTACCTATAAAGCATTGAATCATACATTGGGGGGCTTGATTGATTTTTTTGCATTTTGGGGTTACATTGATTAGTTCATCATGGAAGAGGAAGATTTAATTACCTTGACACCACAAAAATATCAGCAATGGAGTCAATTGGTTATCACTTATCTTAGTCAACATGATGCATTGCCATATGCAAAAGGACTTTCATATGATAGAGACACGAGTTCCCTCATTTTTCATACACTCTTTCTCTATATGGATATGGAGGTTATGGATTCACTTGATGACATGAAGTCATCTACTTTATATGATTATTGGATCTATCTTTGGGAGCTGTATGGAGATCCACACATTCCTCCATTCCCAAAAGATATTTTACCTCCACTTGTAGCTACATCCTCTCCAAATGAGATCACACCTCCAAATTCTCCTATTTCTACTCCTAATCTAGTTCTAGCCATAGATGCTTTGGATTTAGTGTAGCAGGAAACTCCATGTCTTACTACTTTAGCTTCATGGGACAACTTCCTTCCAAACATTTTAGGTTTGTTTGTGGAGTCTCACATTGAAGATGTGGGAGACATCTTTGATGATATTCATCTTCTCTTTGTTGAGGCGAATACTACATACATTGCCATAGTGATGGATTCATATACTTCAGTACAATAAGGTACACCTAATCTTCTAGCTCCACCATTAGTGGATGACTTCTTGGCAGACATTTTAGTTTTGTTCATAGAGTCACACATAACAGATTTGGTAGATGTCTTTGATGATTTATATCTTCTCTTTGCTGAAGCTGATCCTTCTCCAGTTGTTATGAGGGATCACCTTGACCCTCATGTCTATTCTCTACATGACCACTCTTCACAGATTGATGTGATTGTGGATCCTTATGTACAACAGTTGCAGGAGGTCTCTTTATCATTTGAGGAGACTCTTTGTTCCTTGGAACAGGTTCTACATCCATCCTTGCTAGATCTGCACTTCTTCTTTTTAGCAATGTTGGAAGGAGCCACTATCAATATCGACACAAGGATAGTTGATTAGGTTTCAAAGACACCTTTCATCATTAAGATTCTTTCTACTCATAGGGAAAGAATCTCACATGTACCTCTACCATTATTTCTTCCAAAGGGGAGGAACATCATTTAGCGATCATGGATCAGCTTCTACATTGGAGTAGCTACCACTACATGACACACTACATTTAGGGGGGTGACTACCTTGTCTCCTTCTTCTTCTCTCTTATGTGGGGGACTTTTTCCTCTTATGGGGTTTTGTCCTTCTCATTCTTCTCTTTTGTATATACTTGATGTATGTCATAATGGGGGGGTCTTGATTACTTCATTCATCCATGCATCTTGTGTTTTCATCTCTCTTTTTGGGGGAGGGTTTTTCCCATGAAGTTTTCCCTCTTTCTCTACTTTATGAGAGATTACATTTCATTATGTACATGGGTACTTAACATGGCCTAGTAGTTGGGACCTATTATGTATTTTCATCCTAGCTTTCGTAAGCTTAAGTGCATTCCCATAATTTGCACTTAAGGGGGGGTGTTGGTGTAAATACATATTTACTATTTACACTTTACTTAGGATTACTTACATTAATGCATTATTTTATTATTATGCATTATTTTATTGTTTCTTAGGTGAGACACTTGGGAGTTTGCATACTATTATGAGTTGTCATGTTGACAACATAGAAGTAAGCAACTCTAATTCAACACATGGTGTCTACAACACTAGAGTTTGCATAATTAATTGAGTTGTCATGTAGACAACATAGTTATTTGCACTCCTATTTTAACACATGGTGTCTACAAAATTATTTTGCATGCTACACCTTTGTAGGCTTATCCTCTCATCATCATGCTTACTCTTGTGCTTAATGGAGGATAATCCACACCTGGTGGACATGTTTCTAGTTGTATGACTTATCATGTTGCTGATTCCTATGCATTCTAGAAGCATTCTAGAGGCCTTTATATACAAGCACTCCTAGTGTACTTTCATACATTGAATTGAATACATATCGATATTCTAATCATACTCTTTTGGTTTACTATTTTGCTTATGCTTGAGTTCCTTGATCTTAGGTGAATTTTTCCCTAAGGAAAATTCTTATAGAAAGCATAATGGAGGAGGCTCATAAGATTAATCAAATTATTAATACCTATATGGAAGCGTCAAGTAAAAAAGTTAATCTTAATAAGTTAGTGACCTTTTTTCTTAACACCTCTCTTGAAATAGAAAGACATATCTATAATACAAAGGGGTGTAGGAGAGAAAATTACCCTTTTAAATATCTTGGTATCCAATTAGAAAAATGTGTAAGAGAAAGTACAACATGGATACTCATATAAGAAAAGATACATAAAAATTTGGAAAGTTGGAAAGGTAATTGGCTAACTAAAGCTGGCTAAACAAATATGATTAAACAAGTCTTATTAGTCATCCCTACTTATTAGTTGTTGTGTCTACCACTCCCAAAAGGAGTAAAAATATACCTAAATAGTAGATTAAGGGATTTGTTTCAGCAAGGAACAAAAGGAAAAAAAGAAACAAGTCTTTAAAAGTGGGATAAAATATGCTAGCCTAAAGTGTATGGACATCTTGGAATTAATAATTGGAGTTGGAAAAATGAAGTTATAAGAGCAAAATCAATTTAGAGAATATTTCAAGAACATGAAAGAAAATGGGAAATTTCCATGCCATAAGTATTTGAATAGCTTAGATCCATTATCATTATTTAGAACTAGAAAATTGCCAAAAAGGTTCTAGAACTTAGAACTTCATGATGCAATTTTGTCAACTTATAACCACTAATATAACTTGAGATATTGGTCAAGGTCAGGAGGCTCTCTTCTGGGAAGATTAATGGGATGGACTTCCTCCACTTGATAGCTATAACCTCTCAGCTAATATTAAAAATAATTAATTTGACTTATGGGGTCATCATGTAAGAAATTATAAACACATAAAAAATGTTGACCAATATAGAGATTAGAAGTGGAAATCCATGAAAGAAAGTAATTTTTCAAATAAGGATTAACAATTTTTTGAATAATTTTTGTAAAATAGACAAGCTAATCATAAAGATAGGAAGGATAAATTAATTTAGGGCACTTCAAAAATTGAGAATTATAGTGTTAAAAGAGGATATGAAATGATTGTTTTTTCTCAATAATAGGAAAAGATAGACATCCCTCTAAATATTGCTGGAATGCAATGTCTACCCAAGTCTAGAATTTTTCTTTGGGCAGCTATGCAAGAAAGAATCTTAATGGTGGCCAAGTTTACTAAGATGTGTTTCGAGGGATCCTTAAGATGCTCTTTATGTGAAAATGATGCAAGCCTATAGGGGTGATATCAAATAATCTAGCATAATTAGAGGCTTTGGTCAAAGAATTAATCACAAGTTTGGAATTGGGTATAAGAAAGCTAGTTATCGAAGGATGTTCACAAATCATTTTAAACACACTAAAGAAAATAAGTACACCAAATTGGATATTCAAATCTAAACTTGAATATGAATTAAATATAGTTGAAAAAAATGAATAAATGAGAATCAAGCACATATAATGAGAAGGAATTAAGGAAGAAGATACATTAGCAAACAAAGGAGTAGATGGTGAAGATTGTCTAATAAATAACAACCAAATTAGCCAATAATCCAATAATTGTAAAATTCCTCAAGAGAATAATATAATATAAAAGATTTAGGATATAATATGTTTTACATCTATATTTAAAATAGGATGCATTAACATTCAATTTTTTTATTTATCACAATAGGTTGAAAATTCTTTCATAAGTTCTAGGTGATAAGTAGGATTTTTGATGTCTTGAGTTATGCTATCTTTTTTCATTTTTATTTTATTCCTTCTCTTTAAATATCTATTTGATATTAATTGTAATGCAATTTGTTTCTATATCATCATATTGTATAGAAGTGTATTTCCTCTTCTAGATTTAGGTTGTGTAGAATTCTTAGTGCCTCTTAGTATGAGACATTGCTAATAACAACTTTCCTAATAATTCAATGTTTACTCTATCATAAGATAAATTCTTATTTGAAAAGTGGCTAAAGAAAAAAAATACTTTATTTATTTATTATTAATAAATTTATTTATAGAAATATTTTTGATTCACTATAACTAATAAGGATCATAGCCAAAAGTGAGTATGCAAGAAAAAACATTTGGTGACTTGAATTTTAAACCTTGTAATCATGAAGACATAATAAAGTGAGAAATATAATAATTAATTAAAAAGGAGATAGATCAAAGATGCAATAATATTGTACTAATTTTTTCATCTCATTTAAGAAAAGGTATGCCTTCTCAGGGTCCTTTTCTGATAAACAGAGGCAATTGTATCATCAAATAGATAGAACATTCACATCCTAGGCTAGATTGTGGTTTTCTTCCTCGTTATTCTTCCTCCAGTGTTTACACTTTGAAAAAGGATTAAAAAAATGTAAAATTTAAAATAAATAAATATAAGAAAAATAATTTTATCAATCAAAAGAAAAAGAAAAAGAAAAAATCAGAAATGTAAGAATTTCAACAATATCTCTTACATTGTACCCTAGGGACCCATTTTATCAAAATAGACTAGTTTTTCTAAATTGAGCTTTTGAGCTATGTTATTGCATACAAATTAAAAATACAAAGAAACAACCCCCTCTAGAATTCTTATACCTTTCCAAAAATGTATTTCTTTCCAAAACATTTGCTGATTTGCAACCAAAAATATTTTTTCATGAGAAATAAATAAAAATGGTAAACTCACAAATAAATGATTAGAAAAATTTTATTTTTAGACTAAGAAACCTTAGATCCATCCCAAACCTAAAATAAATAAATTTTAGACCAAAATAACAAGGTGTTTGGAATATATGATAAAATCTTCCAAAACATGAGGTTTTTCCTTTCAAGTCAATCTGCACAAGGGTTAGCCTTCAAAAAGAGAACCTTGCAAAACCACTTGATTAGATCCAATAAGTGGTTGTGAAAAATCTTAAATGATAAATTTAACAAGAAATCAAGAAAATTAAACTAATAAACTTTAAAAATAGAAGAAAATGGAGCTAGAAACTTGGTTCTAGCCCCATTATGGGTGCCAAAAATGAATGTAAAAAATGTAGACACAATTCTATAAACCCTTCTATCCAAGATATACAAAGGAAATATATTATTTAATGACATCTTATAGCTCTCTATCTATGATGTACAAGAATCCAAATGATGTGATGGTGGCTCTCAAATGAGCATAATATAAGAGAGTGTTAGAATATATAGTCCACCAATATAACTAAGAAGAGGGGGGTTGGTGGTGGGGGGATGAATTAGTTATACAATTATTATCACAATTATCAATCTTATTAAATTTTAACCATATGAGAAATATAATTATAAACTATAAAAAGATACTCATGCCCAATAACACCAGATATGTTAACTAGGGAGACCCTTGATTAGAGGAAAAACTATGGTGGGGATGGTACCCACAAGATGACTTACTAATATAAATATTCCTTGTTAGAGGATGGACCCTGTTAGGAGTCTATGAAAACATTCAATACATATCAGTCCCTATTAGGGGACTTTGAATCCTTGTTAGGAGATTCCAACCCTATTAGGAGTTGTAGGAGGTAGATGGACCCATTGCTCAAGTAGCTTTAGGGGCAAGACCAACAAAGCCACTGCCCAAATGATTTCTATATTATTCCTTGTAGAATAATACAAATGAACTATACTTCTCCTTCCTCTTTCTCTATCTTATCAACTAGAATTCTACTCCTGATCTCGATACCAAATCAAAAAATTCACATCCAATAATCCCTTGGATTTCTTACTCGCATTTACCAAGTGCTCTTCTCTTGTTTCCACTCACTTGATCACTTCACATCCCATGCATATTTTACAATCGAGGAAAATACTTCACTTTATACCAAGTCCTCAAAAAAATTCCTTGAGTCAACCTTGAGGCTTTCCCAATCAATTATAATAGAAACACGATAAGATAATTAATTATTTTGGAATCACATAGGAGTGTCAACTCATAGTCTATACTATTTCTCACATGTGCAACTCTAGGACTTGCACACTCATTGACATCATCATCAAACTATCCTCTATCATTGTATAACTTCATGTACCCTAATTATATCTCTATTGAGAGATAAAATACAATCATAAGAAACTACTTATCAGGTGCTTTGTCTTTGCACTACTCTTTGTAAATCACATATATCATCCATATTTCTTCAACTTATTTTATGCACACTTAACCTCATCATCAAGACATAGTGTGGAACATGTCCTTAACCATGCATCACCTAAACACCAAAAATTTGTTTGTATGACCACAATATATGTCTTCTATTCTACTAGTCTTCATAGAATTACTTCTATGTGTTGGAATTCTTTAGAATAACTGAGCGGGGAGGGGGGTGAATTAGTTATCCAAGGTCCAAATGCACAATTAAAACTTTTCATAGCTTAATGAATCCATATCCATAAAAAAATTTCATCATGCATACATCCATTAGATCATACATTCACTTAAACTCATAGGTTACTATCAAATCAACTTTGTAAAAATGTAAACATGAAACATAAGAAATTCAATAACACATTTGAGACAATGATTTAACATAGAAATGTAATTTGGGAAAAACCACCTGTAACATGCTACTCATTCTCACTATTCTAAAGTGATGCCTTGTGAAAGACCAACCCTATTAAAGGTTACAATGCACATTATTAAATGTGACCTAGTTAAAGGATTTAAATCACCCTATTAGGAGTGAGCCTTGTTAGAGGACTTTAGATGATTCACTTGGAATGTCACCCAGTCAAAATATTTACAAATGACTATTAGGTAAACCTTAATCCAAAGGATTTACCCTAGACTACTACAACAATTAGAAAGTAATAGTAAGGTTTGATCTAATAACAACTTACAACACACCTGTAGATTTCAGACCTCTATTTCAATCCTCCATTCTACTTGGCTTACACACACTTTAGCTTTGACAGCTTGTTCACTCTTCAAGCATTCATACCCTTAAGCCTTCTTTCTTTCCTTTCCAATGCAGACACTTCTCTCAGGTCACTGAATGAAGCAATAACCTAGACTCCTTGTCTTCCTTAGGTTCTTGCATATGACCACCTTTGCTTTTGACATTAAGATCTTTTTTCATTTATCCTCCTTTGTCCATTTTATCATTAGGTTGGATTAGGTAAGATTCAATGAATATACCCATCTTTTGATTTCACCCCCTTCTAGAAACTTCTCATTCAATCCTCTTTGAATTTTCCTAAAAATAATTTATCATGAATTCTATGCCACCAACTCATTACAATTATCTTCCACATGGTTCACAAAATCTAAGAAATCAATCTTGTCAGCTAAGAGTCATCAAATTCTCAATCTTTCTCATAATGTTGACACTTGACATTAATTGTTAATTGGCTTCTAATGTTGGACATCCACTATCTAATCACTCAGCATGAATTAAAGTTTAGTGGTGCTTGACATCAACTAAACTTTACTCATCTTAGATTTTATCACTTGGCATATATTGATCTTCAACTTTACTTTACTCCAACTGATTTTTTGCTTGGTTTGCACTAACTTTTCTTGGCACTTACTATCTACTCAGTCAAGCTTAGTAGACTTAATTCTTCTTTCTTGTTCTTCTAGACTTAATTAGTGTATCCATTCTTTTACAACCTTAAGTAGATTATCAATGCATTATAATATCACTTTCTTAACTGATCCTTATACTCCTTTTCCATATCTTAATTCAACCTTTCCTCTAGGTGATATTGTTACCTTATTTGATCAAATCCCCTTCATCAATAAAAAAAATGATAGTATTCAAATAATATAACTAATTTTCTTACTAGTAAGTAGTAGGTTTGACATCAGAGACAAAATAATGATTGAAACACATTTATGATACTTGTATCAATATGTTTTTAACACTATGTTGACATCAGTGATAAACAACGTCATGAATGCAACATCTCAATATTTCCACATACTCTCCAATTCTTAGTATACCCCCCCAATGGAATACCATTTGCATTCATGCTAATAGTGATCCTTGTAAGGTGCACCATATAATGATAGATTCAAAATGAAGATACAATGAAATGTAATCTAAGATGAGATGCAAGAGATTGGAGATAAAGAAAGATAAGATAAATGATAATGCAAGATATCAACTAGTGCTAATAAAATTAAATGAAAAAGTAAGAATATCACCTTAGCACAAATAAAGATCATCTTTCATGGATGTAAGATGAAAATTGTCAAGATGTAAGAAGACTCCAAGAAGAAAAGTAGTAGCATAACCACAAAATCAAGACATAAAGTCAAGATTAAGATTACTAAATGAGGTGGAGAGAGAATCCTTATAAAGAAAAAGGAATAATAGAGATTATGATGAAAAATATTTGGGGGAGGATTGATCCCATGTTGACTTTGTGCACAAGCCTCCAAGAGGCAAAATCAATGAATATCTTTAAGGGAAAAAAAGAAGATCACTGGTAGAGAATGAATTGCATGTGTACAACCTCAAAGAGGAAAATATGTATGGAGGAGAATTAAAGTTATTTTAAAAATAAAGATTCCTCTCACATAAGAAAGTGTACCTCCATGTGTAGACAAGATCCCTATTTCTTTTCATTTTTAAAATAGGAAAATGTAGTTATGTGTGCACATAGGAATAAAGTGAGATTTGGGGATTTTATTTAATAAAAGGGAGTAAGTTATTTTAATTAAGAAATAATTAGGATAAGGTGGTCAAATATAAGGTAAAATAAAAATAAATATTCCTCTCACATAAGAAAGTGTACCTCCATGTGTAGACAAAATCCCTATTTCTTTTCATTTTTAAAATAGGAAAATGTAGTTATGTGTGCACATAGGAATAAAGTGAGATTTGGGGATTTTATTTAATCAAAGGGGGTAAGTTATTGTAATTAAAAAATAATTAGGATAAGGTGGTCAAATATAAGGTAAAATAGATAAAATATTTTTGAGATGATTTGATCAAGGATATTTGATTAAAAATTATTCAAAAATGATTAAGTATAGATTGTAGTATAGAATAGAGATTAAAAATGTTGAAAATGAGACTTATAGTTTACTAGACCATTTTTTGGTGATTATATTTGACCCTCTTTGATTAATGTGTGAGTGATCTAGGGACATATTAAGTCAAATAATGATGATGCCAAGCACGATGATAAAGATCCATCTTCAAACTTGATCAAACAAAGCATAGAGAGATAGATAGGATAAATTAGAAACCATAAAAATAAGATGAGAACCGATATGACCAAGATAAATAGAATAGTCAATTTGTAGATAGATTATTCCTACTCCCTTTAGATAAAAAAATGTATGTGTAAAAAATATGATACACACTTCTCAAATACATTATATCCAAGGGATCTAATATATCAGGAAACTTGAATGTAGATTTACAAATTTATTTTTATGGCATGAAATAATCAAAGAATGTGAGTGGTTGGCTCTCAAATGAACCTAGTAGAGACCCTTTCAAGGTGCACCATATAACATAAGATTCAAAGACAAGATGTATAACACTAGTGCCCAAGAGCCAAGTGAATAAAAATGTAACGTAAAGGAACTAAAATGAGAATGTAATCTAATCTAAACAAACATAAGTCTTACAATACCACTAATTAAGCTAGATTATATAAGTTAGATGAAAATAAAGGAAATACTAATCTATAATTCAAGTCAAAGATGTATTCTCGAGTGCTCAAGGATGTAAGAAAACAAAACATAAAAAATAAAACTAGGATGAGCTCCAAAGATATGAGAGAGCGAGGAATTACATGCATTATTTTGTCTCACATGTAGATAAAAGCATGCTAGTGAAGAATGTCCCTAACATAAGACAAAAATCTCCTCCCTAGAAGAGGCTAGTAAAAGATCTATCCTAAAAAAATTTCCTATAGGGACCCCAGGAACTGAGTACTCTAAAGAAATTGTGTAATTTATGACACCTAGACATCCCTTTTCCCATCCTCTACATTCTAATATGAAAAATGATTACCTTATGGAAAAAATAATTCATTGCCCTTTTTAAACCAACTTGGTGGATATGGATGTTGGAAAAAATCTTCACAACCAATAAAATGACAACCATCCCCTTAATAATTTTAATGGATACCTCTACCCACATTTTCACAACAACTGTGGTAATAGGTGGGAAAGCCACAACTACCACAGTCTTTATTTTATCCATCCTAAAAAACATATCCATTTCCACAAAACCCATCACCTCCTGTAATGAGTCCATATCACCCACAACAACAATTACTGCCATTGGTTCCTCTGCCTTATAATAAACTATCTAGTTCTTCTCATCCACCTAAGGTACAATCTATGATAGCAAAACCAACACCAAATCTTAATAATAAAAAGAATCAACTTTTATAGAATAATGAAGTGGAGGATATCACACTTATCCAATAAAACCTTCCAATCAATGGAGTTCAACTTTGATCTCATAAGGCTCTCCAAGGCCCAACTATTAAAAAAATTAAGGATTCACTTGATGAAACTATTTAGCTTGACAAGTAGGAGCCTAAGGAACCTCCTTTTCCTAGAAAACTTAAAGAAAAACCACAAAATCCTTTGAAACCTATGTCTATATTGATTTCAAGGAAGAGATCAAGGATCTTAATATTCAATTTCCTTTTCTATTGGAAATTCAAGATTTACTAGTCTATGCCAAACCCGTCAAGAAACTATGTAGAAAGAAATAAAAGAAGAAAGAGGATTCCAAGATTGTTAAAGTCATTATACAACTTGCAGATCTAATTTTAGGGAAGATTTGTATCCCCTAGTATGTAGATCCATAGAGTCCAATGATTAAGGTATATATTGCTGATTTAATTATTCCTAATACACTTAGTAGATCTTGTTGGAAACTACAATTGGAACAATTGTTATTTGTTCATTGATATCAAACCTACTGAACAAAAATTTTACTAACAATGTAGAGTGCTATATCATTTGATTGATGAATATAATTTGAATAAAGAGATCAAGAGATGACCTAGTGAAAGGTTTAGTTGACACATGTTAATGTTGATTGAAACACAATGGGCACTTTATAAGTTAGTCCTTGACAAGATAATGTGTTACTCAATCAATACCTAAGGTAAAGAAGATAGTTGGATAAAGATAAGAGTTCAAAAAAGTCAAAAGGATAAGCTCAATTGGGTATCAATATTGTATGATCAATGAAGGAGCTAAAGCAAAAGATTAATGAACTTATGTAGAAGTTAAACAAAACAATTCAATCTGAGTGTTAGTTATTGATAAGAAAATATATGAAGAATCATAGTAGGAATCAAGTGTACTAATGGTCAGGAGAGAATGTTGATGTCAAGTGAGAAATATAGTGATTTCCAAGCTACATAGTGATAACGGAGCTAAAGAACATGGTGATTTCCAAGTGAGAACAAAAGTTACAATTTGAGAAAGATTTAATTTTTAGGCCAACACAAATGGAATTTTGAATCAATCAAAGCACATGGAAGATAAGGATTGATGAGTTGGCATATTTAATGCATGGAGAGAGTTTTTTACATTATCAAAGACAGGGATTTGATTAGAAGTTTCTAGACGAAGGAGAAAAAAAGAATGGAAGGATTTGATGAACTAGACCTAACCGTAAGATCAAAGTGATGTTTAAGTGGTAAAAGATCAAAATTACCGATTTAAGGAGATATAAGGAATGAATTTTAAGGTTGGTTTTTTATTGATTGATGATCTTAAGGAGATGTGAAGAGGAGGAAAAAAAAAGGTGAAGTGTGAAGAGTTTTTGAAGTGTGATTTCTTGAGGAGATGCCAAGTAGATTAGGTAAATGAGATGTCAATGGAGGCCTATCAATGAACCAATAGATGAGTGAATGAAGATCTAAATTTTTGAAATGAGTCATACTTTATATATCAAACCTACTATTATATTCTAACCATTGTATTAGCCCAAAATCCTTTAATCAAGGTCGACCTAATAGTCATCTTGTAAACCCTTTAATCAAGGTGAGATTCTAATGGAGTGTTATAAAGTCCTCTAACAAGGCCACTCCTAACATGGTGATTAAATATCTTAATAGGGTCAAATTTAACAATGTGTTTATAACCTTTAACATGGTTGTCTCTTAACCAAGCCCACTTTAGAAGAGTGAAAAATTGGTATCATGTTACTTGATTTTTTTTCCCAAATTAGGTTTGTACATTAAATCTTGGTGTCAAAGTATTATTTTTATGCGTGGATGTTATTATTTTACATGATATGTTTTATAGTAGTTTATTTACTAGAAGTTGACACTTATAGAAAAACAAAGTTAAGATATTGCATGAAATGTTAAATTACTAATGATATGCTATAGAGACTGAGTCGATATTTGTGAATGATCAATATGATTGAAGAGATTAAAAGTTGAATTGTTATAATGACCTAAGGATAACTGATTCACCACCCCCTCTCAGTTATTCTTAATCATTATAAAAATTAGTATCAGAGCATTGGTGCTTGCCAAGAAAGTTTTAAAGACTCAAGCCAAAGATCAAGATGTACAAGAGAGAGATACATTAGCTAAACAAGGAGAAATTCCCATCATGGAAAAGGCTAATGAGATTATACTTATCTAGTATTAGAGAATCCACATCCTACTACCTAGACAATGAATACATTGAGGTGCCTAGATCCATGAAAATTGAACAAATGAAAGAGAAGCAAGAACACAACTAAATGATGATTGAAATTTCTATAGCCCTCAATTATGTAGACTTTGATGATGTGAAGGAATGCACTACTCCTAAGAAAATGTGGGACAAGTTGGAAAAAATCTTAAGATGAAAATTTGATGACATGAAGATGAAAGAAGGTGATAATATTGCATAGTATTCTAGAAAAATCAAAGAAGTGGCGAATTCTATCATAGGAGTTTGAGGACATATAACAAATGAAAATGTGATAAGTAAGGTATTAGGGACTTTACTTCCTATCTATGCAATCAAAATATTTGAAATTAAAGAAATGAGGTGTACACCTAGTAATGATTTGACCTTGGATAGTCTATTTGGTAGATTTAATACATTTGAATTATAAAATTTTGATAATTATTCCTTTGCTAGTGTGGATTCTACATTCAAAGTACAATTAACCTTTGATGGATCCAAGAAAAAGAAGAAAAGTAAGTATGTATAAAGTGGAAGTGGATCCAATGATGATCTTGATGAACTTGAAGCATTGTTGGATAGATGAATTCCTAGAGGAAAAAGAAAATGCAAAGGTAAACTTCCTATTATATGTTTTACATGTAAAAAAATTGGTCATATTACTAATAGATGCCCTAACAAAGATGACAAAGAGGAAAGGAAAGACTTGAAGTACAAAGGAAGAAGAGATAATAGAAGCAACAAAGGATAAAGAGAATACAAAGAAAAAGGTAAGAAATCTATCTATATTTCTAAAGAGGATGGTTCTGACAACAATTATGATGATCATGATGAAGAAGTGTTTATGTTGCCATGAAAGATGATTTCGATGAAGATGAGAAAACTACATTATTCTCACATGTGAGTAAGAATGATAGATGGATAGTTGATAGTGGTTGCTCACATCATATGATTGGTGATACAAGTAATTTTGATAAGTTATAACATTATAATGGAAGTAGTTTTAAGTTTGATAATGATGCACCATGCTATGTAAAGGGTAAATGATTAATTAAACTGAATGAAAATATCACGTGTGATAATGCAGATTGGGTTGATGGTTTAAAGTATAAATTGTTGAGTTTAGAAAATTTGATATGTTTAGGATATAGAGTTGATTTGTAGAATAAGAAGAAAAAAAATCTATGATGTTACTGGTGAACTAGTTGGAAGTGGAGAGAAAATAAGAGGTAACTTGTTCTATCTATATCTATCTGAATATACTTGTCTATTTTCACAATGTGAAGATGTTTGGCTATTGCATTAGAGCCTATGTCATGTGAGCTTTGAAAAATTGGTAAGCATTAGTAAAATGAAAAGAGTTAGAGGGTTACCAAGACTAAGAAATAATGATAAAGTGATGTGTAAACAATGTCAAATGGGTAAAATGATAAAGTCTAGTTTCAAGAGAAAGACCTATTCTTCTAATGATATTTTGGAGCTGGTTCATACTGACTTATGTGGTTCTATTAGAATATAGAGCTATTATGATAATAAATACTTTATTCTATTTGTTGATGATTTTTATAGAATGATGAATGTGATGTTTCTCAAGGAAAAATATGTGGCATTTCAAATGTTTAAGTGGTATCTAGCTAGAGTTGAAAAAGAAAAATTTAAGAGTCTAAAATGTTTGAGATTAGGCAAAGGAAAAAAAATCATTTCAGTTGAGTTCAACATATTTTTCAATGATGAAGGAATAAAGAGGAAAATGAGTATACCAAGGACACCACCACATAATGGTATAGCTAAGAGAAGGAATAGATCAATTATGGATTGTGCAAGAACACTAATGAAAAAGAATAATTTTTCACAAAAAATACTAGAGAGATGTTGTTAGCACTATAATCTAAACTCTGAACCAAGTTCAAGTGAAGAAAGAAATAGAAAAAAAACACATTGTTAACTTTGGTATACATATGCACCAAATGTGAATTAATTTTAATTTTTTTGGAAGAAAAATTTACATATTGAAAGATGTATGTAAAGGTAAACTTGATGCAAAAAATGATGAAAGTATATTCCTAGGTTATTCCATTAAGAGAAAAGCTTATAAGCATTTGAATTCTAACAATAAAAAAATTGTGGGAAGTGCAAATGTTAGAGTTGATGAATTTGTAGAGAAAAATGAAAGAACCTGAAGATTATAGAATGTTTTAGATATACTATGAAGGTGAACCTAGCACCTTACCTAAACTAGAAAAGGTGGCTACCAAGCATCAACATCTAGGCACTATTGAGGTTATAGAAATTGTTTTTGTTGAGCATCAACAACATGCTGAGCATTAGGCTATAGGAGCTAAGTCACTGAGTGTGAATACCAACTAATAGATAAAGGAAGTGGAGTTGTAGCCATAGATAATAGAAGACGGTGAATTGTTACCATGAATGATGATGGTATTCCTTTGGGGGAGTATCCTGATCATTTCTAGAACAATTGGAGATATTTTTAGCATGCTTTACATGTTGCATTTATGATTGTGTTTGTCATTGATGTCAACATAGTATTGTTTCTATAAAGGCCAATAGAGTAGAAAAATGGGATTGAGGTTGTACAAAATTTATATTGACAATGAGATAAAGCATGGTTGAGGATAGGTTCTACATTGTGTCTTGATGACATTGAAAAGTGAACATGTAGAAGGTTGAAAATATATGAATATTATTTGTGATTTATAGAAAATAGTGTGCAGACAAAGTACTTGAGAAACTATTTTTGGTGTTTAGACTATATATCCTAATAGGGATAGAATAATGATGAGAAAAGTTAGACAAAGATAATAGAAGATTTAATGATGATGTCAGTGAGTGTACAAGGTTCAAGGTTGTACGTATGAAAAGTTGTAATTATAGTGAGATGACAGTATTTTATAATTGTACAAAGATGTAATAAATTGTATTATCTTAATGAGGTCCTATTATAATTAATTGGGAAAGCCTCAAGGCTGACTCAAATAATTATTTTGAGGACATGGTATAAAGGAAGATTATTTTCCTTATGATGAAGTATGTAGTGTATGTAAGTGTGAATTATACAACTGATATGTGAAGTTGGTAAATGTGACTAAGTGATCAAAGGGATTAGTGTGATATAAATTTGAAGATCTTATTTTGAGATCTAAGAATTATGTTATTGGCATACTAAGAGGATAGAGAAAGAGTTTGAGTTGTGGAGTTCAATTTCATTTACATTATTCTAAAATGAATAATATAGAGGTCAGTTGAATAGTGAGTTTAGCAGTCTTTTTCCTGAAGCTATTTGGATAGTGGGTCCATCTACCTTCTACAAATCCTAATAGGGTTTTCATAACTCCTAACATGATTGGAATATTCTAACAAAGATTCAATGTCTCCTAACATGGACTAATATGTATTGAATGTAATTCATTGGCTCCTAATAGAGTCTATCCTCTTACAAGGAACTTATATATTAGTACATCATTTTGTGGGTACCATCCCCACTATGGTTTTCCCTTTGATCAAGGGTTTCCCTAGTTAACACATATGGTGTTATTGTGTATTTGTATCTTCTTATGGTTATTGATTATACTATTCACATCTTTAAGGTTTAATAAGGTTGATAAAAGTTGTATTAATTTGATAACTAATTCACCCTCCTCTTAGTTATCTTGGTGGAGTTTACTTTCTAACAATTGGTATCAAAGCATCAAGTCCTTGAAGGAATAGATTAACACCTTAAGGAGATCAATGGTGGGTTATTTTAGAAAATAAAGTCCTAAGTTTGATGGAGTTAACTATGAAAACATGAATGAGAATATAAAGACACATCTTCTATGCATGGGTCTAGGATATTGGTTGATGACAAAGAATGGAAAGACAATTGTGGAAGAAAACAAACTTGAAGAATGTAGTGAAGCTGAAAGAAATTTGTTAAAGTGTAACATGCTTGTCAAAGAAGCACTTTTTTCATCTCTTCCTAAAAATGAATACAGTTAGGTAATATCCTTAGATTTATCTCATGAAATTTGGAAATCTTTGGAATCTACTTTTGAAGGTGATACACATGCTAAGAGAATTTGATTACAAGTTAGATATATTTGTTTCAAGAGGATAAGATGATGGAATATGAACATGTAAGAAGTTATATTGGTATAATATCATAAATTATTGTAGGATTCAAGTCTTTAATGTATCTAAAGATGAAGATGAGATTATATGGAAGATTTTGAAAACCTTGACACCATCATTCAAGAAGATAGTGTAGATAATTGAACAAGTGATACCTTGTAGTAATTTTTTTTACTAGAGAGACTCTTCTTGGAAGATTGGAATCAACAAAATTGATTTTGAAATAGGCTAGAGATTTTCCTAGAGTGGAAACCAATTTTAGTGTTTTAAGCGTTTGCACTTGTCAAAAAGTGCAAGTACCAATGGAGATTCTGCTAGTAGAAGAAGATACAGATCTGAGGAAGATAAAAGGATTGAAGAGGGAAATGTCTTTCTTGTAAGAAGAGAACTAGATGGTAAGAAAATATTTAAATGTTTGACCTATGATGAATTTGGTAATTATTCTTGTAAGTGTCCCAAAAGAATGAAAAGTATAAAAATAATTTCAAGTCTAAAAGGCCTAGAGAATGTTTGTATAAAAATGAAGATGATGAGTCTAATGAGAGAGTTTAGAGTGAAAGTGATAATGACAAGTGACATGAGTAAATTTTCCATAGGTTGAAAATAAACTTGATTGGATCATAGATAGTGGTAATAATTTTTTAAAGTTTAATAGTCATGATGGAGGAATTTTCAAAGTTGGTAACAATGCAACTTGTCATATCAAGGGAATACAATCTATTAATCTTGATGGGAAAACTAACACATATGATGTTTACTTTGCTAATGGATTCAAGAATAACCTATTAAGTGTTGGATACTTGTTTGATAAGGGATATCAGTTATAATTCACATAAAAGACATGCATTATTAAGGATAGAGATGGTAAGTTTATTGGCAATGGCACAAGATCTAAATGTAATTTTTTTCAATTGAACCTTACAAAGATGACATGTTTGGTTGCAAAAGTTGATAATAGTTGGTTTTGGGATAGAAGGTTTTGTCATATAAATTTTATTAATATTGTGAAGGAAAGTAGTACATTTTATGTTAGATATTTATCAAAAATTGTGAAGCCTACTAAAATTGTGTGCAAGGAATGTGTTATGGCTAAGAAGAAGAAAAGCTCCTTTCCTAGCAAGAAGTTTTGTACAACAAAAAAATTGGAGATTTTTCATATATCTGAGTGGTCCTAAATAGATGAGAGGATTCTATGGTGAAAGATACTTCATGATTATTTTTGATAACTTTACTAGGATGATGTGGGTAACATTCCTTAAAGAAAAGTATAAAGTATTTGAGAAGGTTAAGTTGTTTAAGAATAGAGTTGAGATTGAGTCTAGATTGAAGATTAAATGTTCAAGGTTAGATAGAGGTGGATAATTTACCTTAGATGAGTTTAACAACTTTTGTGAAGTGAATAAAATTAAGAGATAGCTATCAACTCCTAAGAATCCTAAGAAAAATGTAATTAATGAGAGAAGAAATAGGTCTATTATAAAAGAATCCATAGCTAGGATTTTTGAGAATGATGTATTAAAGAATTATTTGGAGATAAATAATAAATACAATAGTATATATAATGAACAAAGTGTTGACCAAAAAAGGTACGAACAAGACACCTTATGAATTTTGGTTTGGACATGCACCATCAGTAAAATATTTTAGAATTTTTAGAAGTAAATGTTATATTAAGAGAGATGATGACATTGGTAAGTTCGATGCAAGAAGTGATGAAGGCATGGTTGAGTTGTCATTTTGCATAATGCTTAATGACAAGAATTCTTTTGAACTCCTCCTTTCAAAAGATAATCTAGGATCAACTCCAAGGTTTAGTGCGATCTTGTGACCTACTAAAATCAACTCAATTAAAGATAAATGTGTATGTTCATGAGAAGGCCTTTGTTGGTTCAAAATTTTTTTGGATAATGTATGTGATCTATTGCTATTTTGAAAAAGTAACCACAAAAGAGATATATTTGTGGTATTTTCTATTTTATGATTAATGCAATTTTATCAATGCAACTATATGAATTCATATTTTAGCCAACTATTAGAAAAGAAAATAACAAAGAAAAGATAACAAGATATTAAAGAAAATAACATGAGAGGTAAATTCCTAACAGACACAAACCATGATAATAACATGTCTATGAGTTAAATCATTGAAAAGATTAGGTAGGAGATCAATGAAAATATGAGTAATACTTCCTCAATTCTACTGATGCAATCATTAGTGGGAACTCAATAATAACCAAAAGATTTTTCACTTCTCATAAAATTGTATGGTCACAAAAAGTGGGATCATGCAAGAAAATAAGCTATGCATGAATAATAGGTGATCTTAACACCATAACTAGAAGGTCGCATAATCATGAAAACACAATAAAAACATTGTCTCCATTATTTTTCATGAACATGCATTCACAAAAATAACACACTCTAACAAGAATAACTACACTTGGAATGAGGGAACTAATTAGATATATTATTGCATCAAAATAATGGTGTAGAGTACATAATACATCCATGTATTTATAAGAAATCATTTCCTCCCTTTGTGTTAAGAGTTTGAGCTCTTAAAATGTAATTCATGCTAAAAACTAATAAAACAAATCTAATTATAAACAAACTAACTCTCTAAATGGTGCTAAGTAGGTCTCCAACCTAATTTAGATTCATTAATGGGTGCATGAGCCTTTCCATGACTTAAAACAATGAAAGAAGAAGTAGATAACAAGAAGGAAGCTACAAGAGGATCTGAGAGTCACTGGAAGCTCTAAAAATGGAAATTTGATCTTCTTTGAATATTTTTGGGAGTTGAACTATCATGAAAATGTGTTTCTAGTGCATGAAATGCTCTTAAAATAACAACTAGAAGTTAATTGTTGGTGTACTACTTCTTCTTGAAAACTATTGGTGCACCTCTAAGAAAAGCACACCTGTGCACTTGTGGGCCTTTAGGGAATTGTGCAAGGTTCTCAATTCACCAAAAAATCAAAGTTCTCAATTTTGAAAATGACTTCTCAGTTTTTATTAGATGAGGTCTGGAGCATTCTAGTGTACTTATTTTTCCATTTTTTATGATTTATACCATCTTTATAGCCCAACATTGTCATAGTTTTGAACTCCCTTTTCTTCTTCTATCTAAAATCCAAAGGCATCTATTTTGAAAATGCAAATGCAATACCATGATAATTTTTTTGTCCTATGGATGATGAGGGTACCATGATAACCTACAAAAATGATAAAAATTAGTATACTAGCATGGGAAGAAAAAAATGAGACTCAACAGGACTTACATTGATGAAAAAAAGAGCAAAAATTGATTAGGTTTTGAGAAGAAAGAGGATTTTTTTCCCTAAAAAGCTAGTTTTGTGCACTAGTGCGTGCCAGTGCACACATTTTTCCTTTCAAATGGATTTTTTACAAAAGTGTGCACTAGCACACATGTGCAAAAAAAGGTGGGGTGGGGGAGGGGGGGGGTTATAGGCTTCAGAGGGAAGCCTTGTGCACATGAGCATGTCTACACGTGCACATCCTTGAAGTAGGGGGAAGTTCTCTTGTATGCACTTGGCACACATGTGCAAGTGTGCAGACACACACTTCATGCATTATGAGGTCTATTTCTTTATTTTTTCTTCTCTTTGACTACCTGATCCTTCCCAGTTAGATTTTACCTAGATCTAGGGAAGGGTCTAAAAATGACCAAGGCTTCAGACTAGATGCCTCATAGGGAATTTTGAAACTAGGGGGTCCCCATTTTGTGACTCATGATGAGGCATGCATTGTAAGGCCACAAAAAAAAAGCCCCAACAAAAGAGAAGAAATGACAAAGGAATTTCTTCATTAGCAAGCATTCTTTCAATGTGTTTCAAATGACAACTAAAATTTAAAAACTTCAAGGAGCTTTCAAGTTCCTTGATAGTTAGAACTTCAGAATCTCAAATCTTCAAGCTCAATGTGTACTCAACATATTCATTTCTTTTGAATTCTCAAGGTGTAGCCTATCATTAGTATCTAGAAACTTGGGAAAATATTTTTCTCCACTTGTCCATTCATCAAGAATCCTTGTCAAACTTGTTTATTAATCACTTATCTAACTAGATGAGAGAATCCATTCTGAGGACTCTTGGTGAATTACTAGTTCTTTCCTTTTTGAATTATTTGGTAATCTTCATTCTTCCTTGAAGTGTTTTCTCATAGAATAGAATAGCCCTTTTGGAATGCATATCCCATTTTATCTGATTACCCTTTTGAATTATCTAGGATCTTTAGATGTGACACCTTTGTGATTCTCTCTCTATCTCTCTGTATGTTTGTCTCTCTCTTTGTTTCCTACCCTAACCATGCTTAGACTATGTGGCCAGGGCATTAGTGTTGTTTTATAAATTTTTACTTTAGTTGATAACTCTTGTATTCCTCTTTTGATGAATTTTTAGGAAACTCTCATGACAAATAGTGATCTTATCATTCCTTTGAAGAGACCCTTTTTCTAAACTGGTAAGTTTTAAATTATTCATCACTACTATAAATCTAGATTCAAAAAATACCTAGATAATCAAATTTTAATTTGTTAAGTGTTGAGAGATATCAATTTGCAATTCTAATTTTAACACTAGAAGTCCTCTGCAAATACAAGAAACACCTATTTTTAGTTGGTACAAGAAACAATTTCATCTGAATGATTTGACAAAGAAATACCTCTTCCCTAAAGTTGAAACTAGTTGGGATGGATGGAAAAAATATTGGGAACAACCCTATCAAAATACACTATCTCCTTGACTCAAAGACTAAAAATGAATAAGAAGAAAAATGTGAAAAAAATCAAACAAAATAGACACGACACATAGAAAACTATTAACTATAAAGACTAACTAAATAAATAAAAACAAAAACATATATACAAAAAGAACTTCAAATAAAAAGAATGCGGGGTCATTGCTAGTAGATTTCTCATTATGTGTAGTAGTAATGAACCACCCTATATAGTCCTAAAAAATGCAGACTTATCTTTGTACTTAGAAAAATAAAATTTGGACAATCTTGGTTCAAATTCTAGGCACAAATCAAACAAAATTAGAAGTTTTGGTAACTTTCCATGACTATGACTAATCCAAAAACAAGCTCTCTTACCTTTAGCATCATAGTCAAATTGAAAATCATCGAATTGAGCAGGATAATGGGAAGATATCACTTGATCTAGCGAGTCCCCCACTATAGGGTTACACTCACACATTGTAATTTCTCCTTTTGGTGGTCTTATCTCATGGTACACAACTCCACATACACATGAAAGTACTAGAATTAATGATGTAATATAGATATCAGAACAAGACCCAAAAGATAAAACATTATTTTATGGTCCTTATTATCACCATCATTAGCCTTAAACCATGAATTGTCACCTTTAGGCTCCTTGAGACTAGAAAAATCAATCATAAGCCTTCCTTTCAAATTATAGAATTCATTGATATCATTAATTAAGGTGTTTCCTCCCTTATGTCCCAAAGAAGCATGTTCAAAATCATACTTACCCTCCATTTCGATCTCCCAAGCTAACAAGAAATTAGGACAAATTTTTTGAATGGAACCCAAATAGATGAATTCTACATGACTCAGTTATTGCATGGTCTAATATATGTGTAGAATATTCACAAATAGACATTTCCTTAGTCAAGCTTGAGACTAAATTAAGCACTCTATCCATCTCTTCTAATGACATATATTGTTTTGAGGGAGGTATCTTATCATTATTGAATGGAGAATAAATGTCATAGTAGAAAGCATTAGTATGTTCTTCTTGATGACTTCTTGATTCAAAAATTTCAACCTCCTTAGAATCTTCTACATTTCCATCATCTTTTGCAACTTTGAGAGTTTTTGCAACTTCGTGGAGTTTTGGCACTTCAAAATTTTATGCATCCTCACAATTTCTTAGGACATCCACACTTATTGCAACATCAAAACTTGAAAAAATATTATTACTTTTGACAATTTCAATAGGTCAATTTTTTCTGTGTTAACACATTGGATACTGCATCTTGGCAACTAGTATATTCCAACTCTGAATGGATCCTTTGATGGAGGTGACAATAGTTAGGAAGCAAAAGGATGTTTGGATTCTAACCTTCTCCAAGATTCTTCAAATTTCTTGTTATGTTATCCATAAAATCTTTCAAAACCTCATTCTTTACATGTAACTCCTTCTAAACTTTTGGGGTAATGTTGGTCAAAACCTCATAATGAATTAGAGTATTATAGACTTGCATGTCTAGAGGAGTAGGATGTAATGATAGAGAGACATTGTTAGAGTAATTATTTGTTATGCTTATTAATTAGATCATCTTGATTTAGTTAATTAAGTTGTTTATTGCTCTAGTTACTTAAGCTTACTCTTAGGTGCATATAATTAATATTTTATATTAATTATAATGTAAAAACCTAGTTTTCTTTCCCTTTACTATTTTATTCACCTTTAAGGTTGAACCTTTCTACTTTTTGTTTTCATAACTTGGAATAAAATTTTGATCTCACACAATTGAGATTTTCCAAGCTCTGCTTTTTCATTTTTTGGTTTCTCTTCAGTGCAGGTTATTTGCATGTAGGTGTTCTTGGCGATCTATGAAGTTGGTTTTCTCAACTTCTACATGGTATTAGAGTGTACCTGCTACTTCCTGGTTTGAAGATTCTTGAAGCCATGATTTAGAGATAGAAACCCCAACTTTTTTAGGCTTTTTTTCTTCAATAGGGAGAAGGTCAATTTTTTGGGGTACTTTGGGCCCAAATGAACATTGCCATTGAGTTCAAAAGGCTGATTACAATCAAGATTCATATAAAACTTTTTGATTTTGGCTTCTAGGTGTCTGGGAATTTTTTCGGCCCTGACAGGCAGCCATACAGACTCTACAGACATGATCTCAAAACAAAATTTAAAAAACACATAGGAGTGCACCATTGTGGCATCACCCAGTAGCCACCATGGCACTACCCAATGACCACCATGGCCTTGCCAAGTGCCCACTGCTACCAGCCATGCTACCACAACACCATCATGTTTCAACTACTATTGACATGTTGCTCTACAGCCATTGCAGCTTTTCTTTGGTGATTGCACCACTGGTAGTGCCATCAAGTTCTCCTCCCAAGTGCCACCTCCACCAATGGTGCCATCACCCATAAACCTCCACTACTGATGTCACTCTGTGATAAACTTGTGTCAGCATTTAGACCATTGACATTATTTTTACATGCCATGTCACCCTTTTCTATCTGCTAACATCATCTTTGCTAACCCTATGCTAACATCATTTCCCAGCTAGGTGATGCCATCTTTTTGGTTGCTGATGTTAGCAAACTGGCTGCCAAATTTTTTTTAGTGACTAGTAGTTGACGGCCATACAATCGTCAAATTTTTTCTTGGGTTTGTAATTTTTCAAAGAGCTCCTCTTTGGGACCTACAATTGGTTTTTGGCCATAACTTGAGCATACAAAGGTATTTTTTTGATCTGAAAGAAGTGCTAAAAAGATGGTTTAGAGATAGAGAAAATGATACTATTTTCATCAAATTCCAAGTTTATTTGAGCTCCAATTTTTGGCATCAAATTAGAGGCTTCTGTTTCCCTCTTCTCTGCATCTGAAATCTAGGTTTTTTCCTTAGTTTTTATGCTTTCTATAGTTTTTCTCTTTGGTATTTGAGGGATATCATTATTTTTTATTGGGGGTGCATTTTATTTTCTATAATTTAATTTAGATTAAGACCCTTCTACTTCCATCTTCTTCTCTCAGTATTGGATCCTTTTATGACCTGACTCACACCACACAACTATCACACCTAGAAAGCACAAATGACTAGGCTTCTCATATCATGAGGTTTATGGTCATGTCTAGATGAGAACCAACATATTCTGCAGTGCCCTTTTGAGGTTCTTCAGCATAGAAAAAAAATGGATGAGGCCATGGGATTGATTGCACTGAACATCTCAGATAGTCTACTATTTCACTTGGATGGATTGACCAATCCTTGGGCTATTTGAAACAAGTTCTACAACTTGTTTGGTGTAGTGAATGAGTTTTAGGCATTAGAACTTGATGTAGAGTTGATTTCTTTATCACTAGCCATCTTCCCCACCATTGAAGACTTCTTGATGAATTTTAAATCTTTGCATATAGTTTTGTAGGGATGTGGTAAAAATAAAATAGATGATGAGTGTATTTTTTGATACTTTCAAAGTTGTGAGGATAGTATTAGATCTTTCCTTCCACTTTCTACTCCACTATGGATGCCTTGGGTAACAGACATTAGATGTCTTCTTTTGAGATGTTTTGTGATTGGTTGACATGGGAATAGGCTAAGATCCAATAGGTGGATGCCTTTGGCTCTTCCAGCCAAGCATTGGTTGCTCAGACTTCTCAGAGGAAACCAAAATAGAAACCCAAACTAAAGAAAGATACCCCAAAAATTGATGCCAAACCTCCAGCTACCTCTTTCGAGGGTAAATCTAATTTGAAGTCTATTGAGTCTACCTCCAAGACTAATAATAAATTAGCTGAGACCTATAATTTTTGTGGAAAGGATGGAAATCCCATTTCTAGGTGTTGGAAATGTTTGGAAGCTTTAGAGGAAGCCATGTAGGAGCATCACATTTTAGCTCCTAAGTCTACATCCCCCCTCTAGGGAAAGGTCACACTCTTATTGCACAAGCTATGACTTCTAGGCCTACTTGGATTCTTGATTTTAGTGCCTTTCACCATATGAAAAAAACTCAATAGTTGATCACCTCGATTGCTCCTTGTGCTACTTCATAGATTGTTATTGGAAAATCATCACATCTTTCAATCATGGGTTCTAGTTTTTTTGCATTAGTTGGTGGTTCTTTTCAGGATGTTCTTTTTGTCCCTGACATATTGATGAACCTATTATCCATTTATCAGTTTTTTCACTCTATCTCTAGTAAGACAATTGAGTTCTCACCACATGATGTGGTCATTCGAGACTTACTTGACCCTGAGATGATTGTGGCTACTGGGAGTGTTGATTCTGCATCTCACCTCTATAGCTTTGATGGATTTGAGTCCTCTCATAAAATAGGTTCTTGTCCTATAGCACATGTAGATTTAGTAAGTAGACTTTGGCCTGAGCATTTTGGTCATGTCAATTATAGATATCTTCAGCAAATGAGCACATAGGCACTTGTTCTTGGGCTTCCCCAGATTTCCTGCATAGATGGTGTTTGTCAAGGTTGTGCACTTGGCAACAACATAGGGATCCTTTTCCACATGGATGAGCCACTCATGCTTTGGCACCATTGGAGTTGATTCATAGTGACCTCATGTCATTTCTCACTCCTTTTTTAGGTGCCATATATGTGCTTACTTTCATTGATGACTTCTCTAGATTTACATTGGTGTACTTTTTGAAGTACTAGTCTTATGTCTTTGATTAATTTTGAGTCTTTAAGACATTTTTTGAGAAGCATTCTAGTCTTTCTATTTGGTAGATTCACATAGATAATGGGGGGGAGTAGGTGAAACAAATTTTTAGGGATTTTTGCTCTGACTATGGTCTACAACATTAGTTTTCAATGCCCTACACCCCTTAGTAGAATGGTGTGCCAAAGGAAAGAACAGAACCCTTTGGGAGATGGCTAATTGTATGATTTAGTATAGGTCCAAGGATTCGTGTTTTTGGGTAGAGGTAGTCAATTGTACCAACTATATTTAGATTTGGATTCCTTATAAGGCAGTTTGAAATATGACCCCTAAGGAGGTTTGGTCTCATGTCAAGCTTGATGTATCTCCATTTCGAGTTTTTGGTAGTGAAGCATGGACATTTATACTAGATGTTTAGAGGAGAGCCATTAAGTAGAAGAGATAACACCTCATTTTTTTTGGCTGCTACAAGGATGTTAAGGCCTACAGGTTGTTTGACCCTGATTCCAGAGAAGTCCTATTTCAACGAGATGTCCAGTTTGACGAGCACCTTCTTGGAGTAGATACCCTATCTCTAGAGTCTACTTCAATTATCACTACTCCCTCATCCTTTCCAATCTCTTTTTTGGATGATGAGGATGATGATCATGGTGATCCCCATTTACCTCCACCAAAGGATCCTCTTTAGATGCCTAAATGGGCTTGAGCTATAGTTGAGGCTATAGGATCTCTAGCTGGTGACCCTACCACTTCCTATCACACCCATTCTCATGCTACAGGTTCTAGTATTCTTAGTCATTCTATTTCTAATGATCCTCAAACATTTGTAGTAGAAATAGGACATTATAAGTGGGACAATGGAATGGACGAGGAGTATTCTTCTTTGATGAAGAATCATACTTGGGATCTTTTTTGTCTTCCTAAAAGAAGAAAGTTAGTGTGATGCAAATGGTTGTTTTGTACTAAGTTTGTTGTTGATGGTTACATTAATAAGCACAAGGCCCATCTTTTTGTGAAGGGGTTTTCATAGGTTGAGGGTATTAATTACACTGAGACATTTTCTCCTATCACTAAGATGAATTCTATTCACCTTGTTTTAGCATTCACAACTTCTCAAGGATGGCCCATTTTTCAGATAGATGTGAAGAGTTCATTCTTGCATGGTGATCTTACTAAGGAGATTTACATGGAGTAGCCTTAAGGATTTGCGCAAGATTCCTCCTTATTTTGTAGACTTTGATTCTCATTGTATGGTCTCAAACAGGCCCCTCGAGCTTGGTATGAGAAGATTGACTCCTTTTTGCTTTCTACAGGCTTCACCCATTGCCATTCTAATCCTACAGTCTACATTCAATGTATTGAGGCTAGAGTTTTGATCCTTTTGCTATATGTTCATGATCTTCTTCTCATAGGTATCTCATCCTCTATGATTATGGCTATCTAGAGAGCATTGATGGACCAGTTTGAGATGAATAATCTTAGTCTACTACACTATTTTATTGGTCTCTAGATTGTTCAGTCCTCTATTGGTATTTTTATTTATCAGTAGAAGTATGATCTTGACATGCTTGATTGCAAGCTTACTCCAACACCTTTTCAATCAGGTGTCACCTTGTCTACCTCCTGCCCCTCACCTTTAGTGGATCCTAAATTATACTAGCAGTTGGTTTGCAGCTTGTTGTACCTAACACACTCATCCTAATCTCTCCTTTGTAGTGGGTCTTGTCTCTCAATTTTTACATGAGCCTCATGAGAGTCATTGGAAAGCTGCCAAGCATATTTTGAGATACATTCAGGGCACATTGATGTATGAAATTCATTATATATAAGGGACTCATCACATTGTTGGCTATACTAACTCAGATTGGGCCAGTGATGTTGATGATAAGAAGTCTACTTCTAGCTTTGTCTTTTGTCTTGGATCTAGTCCTATCCCATGGTCGTGCAAGAAGAAACATGCTCACACAATCTCATCTATAGAGGCTGAGTATCAAGAAACAATGCTTGCTAGTCAAGAGATTTTATGGCTGCAGCAGCTGATGACTGAGTTTGGTTTTCTTCCTGATCATCCCACTATTTTGTGGTGCGATAATTAGAGTGCTATTCATATTTCTTGCACCCCATTAGAGCATCAATGCACTAAACACATCAAGCTTCATATGTATTTCATTCTTCATCTGATCCAAGATAGTGTTCTCTCTTTGGAGTACATTTCCATTGATGCATAGGTTGCTGACATCTTCACCAAGTCATTTGCCTCACCTCGCTATCTTTAGTTGTGGTCTATGCTTGGGGTTTAGAAGTTGTCCTTGGGGGGTCTTCTTGAGGCCTTCCTTCCTTCATGTTTTTTCAGCATGTTTGGTCTATCTCTTTTGGAGAGGGGTTTTCTCCTTTGTCTTTGGTTTACAGAGATTTCCTTATTTTAAGTACCTAATCAGGCCTTGTTGCTAGGACCCATTTTCTTGCTTTTATAGCTTTTTTAGGTTAGCTTGCTCCTGAGCTTCACTTAAGGGGGGGTGTCAGAGTAATTATTTGTTATGCTTATTAATTAGATCATCTTGATTTAGTTAATTAATTTGTTTATTACTCTAGTTACTTAAACTTACTCTTAGGTGCATATAATTAATATTTTATATTAATTATAATGCACAAACCTAGCTTTATTTCCCTTTAGGATTTTGTTCACCTTTAAGGTTGAACCTTTGTAATTTTTTTTTTCATAACTTGGAATAAAATTTCTCTCTCACATAGTTGAGATTTTCCAAGCTTTGCTTTTTCATTTTTTGGTTTCTCTTCAGTGTAGGTTATTTGTATGCAGGTGTTCTTGGTAATCTGTGAAGTTGGTTTTATCAACTTCTACAGACATCATCTATTAGATATTCCTCTCTACTTCTCAAACTTTGTGTGTTCATATTACTTCTACAATAAACATGTATCCCAGACGGTGCATGCTCTTTCTCTTCATTGAATGGGAACTATTACCCATTTTTGCCCCCCTGCCAAATGTCAAATTTTAAACATGGCCCACCCAATGACTAGTTCTTAGATTTAATATTATTTAAATGCCATGGGATATTAAACAATAAAATGATAAAACCTTATGTTTTTATTTTTTGGCCCGCATTTTCTACACCATCAAATCTTGTTCAGATCTATGGTGGGTTCTTCCTCGCATTTTGAAAATGAACAATCTTTAAATATTGCGGGAAAGCCCCTTGGCGACATGTGGTTTGGGTGGGTCCATCCTCTTTAGGCCATCATAGACCAGATTGATAGGTGGCATGATGAGTTGGTGATTCCATTGGTACCCGCTTCCCCACATTTTGTTTTTTGACAGACTTACTGACAATGCGGGCAAGCACCCTAGTGACACATGTCTAGATGATGTCATGAAAGAGATTCATGCAAGATTATAGGCATGTGTTACGAGCATTGTAGATCCAAATTTGATCAATGGCTGGTGCATGCCCACAAGATGGAGATGCGAGGACCTTAAGAATTGTAGGCATGCCTCCTTGTGACACATGGAGGAAACAACATCATGGGCCCACCTTGTTTAAAGAATAATGCTTGAGGAACTTCCACCATCAGATTTGCTATGATCAAAGGCTAGCACTTTCTTGCTTGATGGAAGTGCAAGGGTTTTAATTATTGCGGGTATGCACCTTGTTGCCGCATGTCTCAATGGGCCCCTTTTCTTGTGTAGGTTGCTAGGATGGTGCCAGGTTGTGCTAGGTATCTTGTGGGCCTAAGAATTTCAAAGGGGCAAGAAGAGTTTCTGAGAATCTTTCTTGACCATTGATCTTCTGCAGTTCAATGATTGGCACTTACCCACAATATGGAAGTGCAAGGAAGTTAAATGTTGTGGGGAAGCACCTAAAGGGAACATGTCTTAGTAACCTAGTCAGGGTGTCAATAATGCTAACAGTTAATGTGATCGTCATGACTAGAGTTTGAGGAGTTGGCATGGTTAGTAAAGAAGGATGGTCAACTCAAGAGGACCTTACAAGGTGGCAAAAGGAAATAAACTCATTAGTCCATGTGGCTTGTCCTAGTGCCAAAGATAGGTTGACTTGCTAACCTTGTTGATTCATGAGATAGAAATAGGGGAAATCGAGGTTTTTTGTACACATTTGATCTTCATGATTGTTTCCAGCCACCAGAAGTGAATACGAAGTGTGCAGAGATACTCTACCACCTTGATCCAATCTATCTACTTGGTCAAAGCACAGTTATGGTACCATTTCTATCTTCTCAGGGCCTTGTTCCAACCCAAATTAGATATCATTACACCTAGATCTATATCCAAACCAGAATTTCCCATGATTGTTCTTTGTAGGACTTCAATGCAGTGGTTGGGGAGTGTTTACAGTTAGAGGACATCCCAGTTATGCCTGAACTATAAAGGTAAATTTTGTAGATTTTGTTCGGGTCGACCTTTCTCTATTTTCTATGTTATTGCTTTGCAAATTTTTAGTGTAAATTCCCCTGTGCCTCTGAACTGCATGATTTTCTGCCTTATCTCTTTCAGCCATTGGTGTGAAAGTGCAAGAACTCTTTGCCTCCACTAGTGTTTTGTGAAAATCTATAATCTGTGTGACTGTATCTCCTATTGGCCAATGAATGATAATATACGTGAATCTCTCTTTCCTTGTGTCATTCATCTTGGTCTTCTGATTTGTATGTGAGTATTAGATTAAAGCAAGTCTAAATGTGTATATCCTTAGTTTCATTCTAGTTCTATAGTGCATGTATGGGTAGAGATTGGTTTGAACACTCTATTTTGGTGCATCACCTCCCTAGACTAGAATAGGTAGATTTTATTTTCATTCATTCGTTCTCCCTTTTCCTCTCCAAGAGTAGTTAGGTGCACCCAAATAGTAAGAAGAAGTTGGCCTTCTCCAGAGATTCAACCTCACAGTTCAAGTCCCACAGCTTGAGGTTGTTTCCATGTTTCACTAGGTTGTCCTCATGAATAGGCTTTGGACAAGGGTACAAACCTCAGTGACAATTGGAACAATAACTCCTATTGATCATCTTCATCATTTTTTCCTCCTCCAAATTTATCATATGATTCAAACACCATTACACTAAACTAAAAAGGTTGTTCCTCCATGATTTGGGGAGTTTGAGCCAAAACATAATTGTACCCATATCCATTTTCACTTAGACTCATACCTATAATACCATTATTCTCATTGTTGATGTTATTGTAGGTGCCAAGATTTTTTATTTAATTTTGAGAATAATTGTTTTGGGCAACAAGTTGTCTTGGATAATTGATTTGGTTTCTTGAGGAATTCAACTTTATTCTCATAAGTTCATTGGATAAAAGAGACATCACCTTCTTTATGGCTTTAACCTCACTAGCCATATTGTTCTTAGGTTTAGTAGGTGGAGAAGTCTTTTTCTCAAATAATACAATCTTTTGGGCCTTGTACCCTAAATATGTAATTGTTGGGATTGGAGTAACACTAACCAATTGTAGTAATGGTATTGTATTGGGCATAGTAGATGCTCCTACAAAAAATGGTGGTATGGCTATTGCATTATTCAAAGTGAAGGAAGACACAAAGTTCCCTCCACCATGGGTATCTACGTACTTTGTGAATGTAATAGCCTCTTTAAATACCATTTCAATGGTATCAATGTCTCTAGGTGGGAGTCTTCTTAGAAAAATATAAGTTAATGAATCCATTGTTACAAAATAGATCTAAATGACATCCTCTTGTGGTGCAATGTACAAAAACTCCATTCTTTGATACATCCTATAGAAGCAATGATTAAACTATAAAATATTCTCATGGGGATCCCTCTTTATTGAGATGAACTGATCATGTATGATAGCTAGATCAATATAGATCTTGAATTATTTGAGAAAAATTCTCTCAAAAGAGTTCTAATCCCTTATTGATGCTAGTGGAAGATTGAGGTACCAATTGAATGTCATTTCCCTCAAATTATAGGGGAAAAGATGACAAACCATGTCCATATGCTAAATCTAGTTTCGATTACAGATTTCCTTGAAAATTTTACTATGATCTTCTATTGTTCATGATTCTCCATAGATGAACCATGGACAAATTTTTTTAGAATTTTTGGACAAGTCATGTAATGGACCAGTCAGGTTCAAAAGTAAAATTTAGGCATTGAAGAAAGCCATGGATGAAGGGTTAGGTGGAATGGTAGGTGGAGGTAAGTTTGCATGGAGCTAAGGAAGATGATTGCATTTGAAATGGGAGTGGTAAATTTTTGGATATCCCTTTATCACCACCAGGCTTGCAAAATTGACTAAGTTCTAGGAACTCATGTCCACTAGGTGAAGACAATAAAAATTAATGAAATGGAGATGGTGGATCATGATATTATAGTTTGTGTTTATTCCTAAATAGTGCATCTCTTCAAAAAGTGTACCTATGCACCTGTGCACTAGCGCACCTGTACACCCACACCTACACACCTTCTGATAGTGATAGACTTGGATTTTCTTTGAACTTCTAAAAATTGTAGAATTTTCAAACAACTTGGGTTTTTAAGCCAAATGGTTTTTAGGCCCTCCTTCTAGCATTGCTTCTATTGAGCTATCATTTTGCACGATGCTTAATGATAGGAATTCTTTCAAATTCCTCTCTTGAAAAGCTAATCTAGGATCATTTTCAAGGTTCTAGGTGATTTTGAGACCTATTCGAATCCTCTCAATTGAAGATAAATGTGTATGTTCATGAAGATGCCTTTAATAGTTCAATTCAAACCAATTTCAGATAATTTGTTTGATCTGTTGCTATTTTGAAAAAGAAACCACAAAAGATATATATTTTGGTATTTTCTATTTTATGATGAATGAAATTTATTGATGCAACTATATGAATTCCTATTTTAACCAATTATTAGCAAAGAAAATAAAAAAGATAAGGTAACAAGAGATTAAAGAAAATAAAAAAGATAAGGTAACAAGAGATTAAAGAAAATAACTTCAAAGAGAAATTACTGATAGACATAAACCATGGTAACAACATATCTGTGAGTTTAATCATCAAAAAGATTGGGTACCAAAAAAAATAGGAGTAGTGCTTCTTCAATTCCACTAATGCAATCATCGATGAGAACTCAATAATAAATAAAAGATGTTTCACTTCTCATCAAATTACAAGGGCATGGAAAGTCCACTCATGCTAAAGAAGAAGCTATGTAGGAACACTAGGTGTTCTTTTCTCCAACTCAGTACATTAGCAAAATTTTTTAACATTAGGCAAACACTAGAACTAAAATATCACACAATCATAACAACACAATAAAACTATTGGGTCCATTATTAGTCATGAACATTCTTTCAAAAAAATAACACACTCTAGCAAGAATAACTACACTAAGAATAAGAGCACCAATAGCATATATTATTGCACCAAAATAATGACTTAGAGTACATATTATATCCATGTATTTATAATAAATCATCTCCTCCCTTTGTGTTAAGAGTGTGAGCACTTCAAATGTAACTAATGCTAAAAACTAATAAAAAAAATCTAACTATATACAAACTAACGTTCTCAATGGTGCTAAGTAGGTCTCCACCCTAGTTTATATTCATTAATGGGTGCATAAGCCTTTATATGACTTAAAAACAATGAAAGAAGAAGTAGATAAGAAGAAAGAAGTTGCAAGAGGATTTGAGAGTCACTCAAAGATCTAAAAATGAAGGCTTGACCTTCTATGAATGTTTTTGGGAGTTGAAATGTTGTCAAAATGTATTATTGGTGCATGGAATGCTCTTAAAATAGCAACTAGTAGTTAACTATTGGTGCACTACTTATTGAAAAATGTAGGCACACCTCTAAGAAAAGAGCACTTGCACACCTTTAGGGAATTGTACAAGGTGCTCAATTCACAAAAAATAAAAGTTCTCAGTTTAAAAAAAGGCTTATAGGTTTTTCTTAGATGAGGTTTAGGAGCACTCTAGTGTACTTATTTTTCCCTTTTTGATGATTTATACCCTCTTTATAGCCCAACATTGTCATAGGCTTGAACTCCATCTGCTTCTTCTATTTGAAATCCCAAGGAACCTATTTTGAAAATGCACATGCAATACCATGCTAATCAATTTGTCTTATGGATGATAAGGATATCATGATAGCTAACACAAAAGATAAAAATTAGTATACTAGTGCTAAATGACAAAAATGAGACTCAATAAGATTTAGACTGAAGAAAAAAAAGATTAAAAATTGATAAGGACAAAGAAAAAAGTAGATTTTTTCCCTTTAAAGATAGCTTTGCACACTACCACACCTATGTAGGTGTGCTAGTGCACACATATTGCCTTTTTAAATAGCTTAGTGCATAGGTGCACACTAGTGCACATGTGCACAAAAAGGGGAGGGGGGTTATAGGCTTTGGGGGGAAGCCTTGCACACACCTCCAAGGCTGCACACATGCACATGTATGCATGTGTACATTCCTAGAGCAAGGTTTGTATGCATGAATTTGTGGGCCTTTCAACCTCACACACACTTCAATGTGGTCCTTACCTATAGATTCATCCTAGAATTAACATGGGATTGTTTATCTAAGAGGTTCAATAGTGAGACATGTTTCCTTCTATCTAGAAGGATTTTTCCTATTTATGCTCTCAAAATCAAGATGTAGGCAATCGGACTTTTCTAGAAAGAAGGGTTTTAGAATGCAATTAAATCTAGATGATGTGTGAATAGTCTGTATGAAAGATGCAAGTAATCTAATAACTTATAAAACAAATTAGACTATATGTGTGCATATTAAATCTATATGATATTAAATCTAAGAAACAAAAAGCTATGATGATAGTAAGCAAATGAGTGCACAATTTGACAGAAATTTGATGCAAATTCAATTCAACCTCTGTAATGAGGAATTAGGAGTCTCTTAAATAGAATTCCTAGAATCCATCAATGGTTAAGATCCATTCAGATCGATGGTCAGGATTGAAGCCAAGATTTAGTCAAAATGGAAGGTTCCCAATATAGATGTAGTAAACTGACTTAGATCTTGAGTGCAAGAAATAGTTAACTCAGATTCACTTTAGTGTGAGAGTAAGTGAATTAAGTCACTTCTAATTTGATGGGTAGTTAACTAAGAATTTCCATTTTGAACTAGGAGACAGAATTTGGGAAATATATTCAATTTAATAATATGAGATATGACCTCATAAATGCTTTTTCTGTTTAATTGAATAATTATATTAAATTAATTAAAATAAGCATAGTTATTAAATTGAATATTTTTTAATTCCTTAGTACATTAGCCTTAGGAGATAATTTAATTTAATTAAAGTATAAATACTTTAAATTAAATTAAATCTATATTAGTAGGTTTAATGTGACTAATATGAGTCAATACTTTAGGAATTAAATAAATAGCATGATTAATGCATATTAGGGTTTTCTACATTTGACAATTAAGTCAAGCAACAATAATTAGAACTAGAATTGCCTAGTGACATAAGACTTAGGATTGATTGAAATAGACCAAAATTGGTGATCATGGTAATGAGCCAATTTTGGGGTATTAAATTTTGCCCCTCTTTGAATTAATGTGTGAGAAACATGTTTGATTCAAAGAAAATTAGAAAGTGTGATGCAGAGATAAGATTGGTTTTGAAGTTGATGTTACAGAGACCAATTGATAAGCTTTTAAGAACCATATCCAGAACGGAGCTTAATCCCAAGGAATCCAAGTAGAAAACCTAGATAACTGAATCAATAAGCATTTTAAAATTTTTCTTCAGAGTGAAGTTCAACCTTTAAGGATCCAGATAGAACATCTAAATACCCAAGATTGATAACATTTTAAAGGTTTTCTTTAGAACAAAGTTTAACCTTTAAGGATCCAGATAGAACATCTAGATACCCAAGATTTGATAAGAATTTAAAAGACTATCTCTAGAATGGATCTTAATCTTTAAGGATCCAGATAGAACATCTAGATACCTAAAATTGATAGCATTTTAAAGATTATCTCTAGGATGGAGCTTAACCTTTAAGGATCTAAATAGAACATCTAGATACCTAAAATTGATAGCATTTAAAAGATTATCTCCAGAATGGAGCTTAACCTTTAAGGATCTAGATAGAACATCTAGATACCTAAAATTGATAAAATACAACAAGATCAAATTATGAGTCATAGAATCATCCCCAGAAAAAGGCTTGATCCTCAAGAGTCAAAGTTTAGATTGTCTCGATACTTGTCCATACAACTCTTCATAAGATGTGATAGATGAAAAAGATGCCTGAAAATAGGAGAATAAAATGCCCCAAGTGATGAGGACATAGGATGGGAACAAGATGGCCCTAGCAATAAAGATTTAGATTGATTTGAAATACAAGTTTAATGATGCAATCATCCTTTCCCCTTGAGAGCGAAATTGAAAGATGACACACTGGAAAAATGATGTAAAGCAAAATGTTGAGAGATATAGAAGAAATATGAGGTTCAACAAAATGTAGGAGAGATCAAAACAATTAGAAGAAAATTTGGAGTCAATTCAACATGATTTCAAGGGCTAGAAGACCGAGTTTGACCAAAAGTTGACCAAATTTGACCATAGTTGACTTTTTTTAGATTGGTGAGGAAATTTTGAAGAAATTTTTAGTTAAAAGGATTCCAAAGATCAGAAAGTATCAAAAAAATTTGGACTGCACAAGCATTCAATCACGTCGGTTCCAAAATTTTAAAATGCGATTGTGAGCCACTTAAGTGTGTCAAATTTTGAATTTGATCCCGAAAATGGATTCAGAATGGTAAAATTAGCTAGGGGGTGATTTTTGCACAAATTGGAGCACTTTGAAAAATTAGGTCAACACCTATATAAGGGCCTAAGGGGTTATTTTCAAATCATTTGTGCCTATTTTCCTTAGTGAATAGGAGCTCTAAGAAGAAGATGGTAGTCTCCGTGCGATTTCATCATTTTGAGCACTCCCAACAATAACAACCAGCTAGCAGACTATGGACCTCTAGTGAGTGATCGATAACCTAGGTTCACATTTAATTTTCCATGCATTTTGAGGTAGTTTTAGCAAGTTTTTAGCATGTTTTGGGAGGTCATCAATCAGTTTTTGTACGAGACTGTCCTTTCTCACATGAAACCAATCCTTTCTTGCATGAAGATCCACCAACCCAATGTTTCTTCATGCACGTCGATGAGAGATCTTGTACGAGAGATACCCACCTCTCACATGAGAAGCGTGAGATTTTGGGCAATTTTCACTCGTGATCTTTTCATTTCTTGCACTAGAAAGTGTTTCTTCACATGAGGACTTGGTTTCTCAAGCAAAGATGCAAAATCTTGCACGAAGAACTGAATTCTCACATGATGAAATGCGTTCTCATCCAAAAATATGGCACAATATGTGAAATAAAACTTGCATTTTTTGATGTTTTAGCCTTGAATTTTCTTTTGTTTCATTATCATTTTGACTTGTTGAGTGAGTATTGACTATTTGCATGTTATTGTTGTTCGTGTGTGCAGGATGTCTTCGATGATGTCACATTTAGGTCTCATTATCCATTGTATGGAGCTCTGTTGCGAAGCCTTGATGATGTAGACATGGCCCACATTGATAGGTTGGGCTTATCTTCTTTATGCTAGATCCGAACAATGCTAGTGAATCACGACTTACTAACAGCTTTGGTGAAGTGTTTCCATTCAAAAATAAACACATTCCACTTGCCCCAGGGAGACATGGCAGTCACTCTAGAGGACATATATAGGATCCTGTGCATACCCTTCCATGGATTGATGGTAGTTTATGATATAGTGCCCTAAGTAGGGACAAAGGCACTGAGAGCTATATTTTAGAGAGAGCTAGCAATAGGATGAGCTAGTCCATGCATATGGCCAGACGCATAGGTTGGCTTTAGTTTTGGCTATATTTATCAACTGCTTCCTAGTGCTAGATAGGGGGCAACACAAACTAAAGTGTGGGTGGGGGTTATTTTGTAGAGGTTGCTCGATGCACCTGAGTGGTTTGGATGGGGCCAGTGCATGCTTTCCCACATGTTTTATGAGATGCATGAGATTGTTTACCATGGTTCGAAGACCATGGCTACCAGTGTGTATGTACTATAGATTTGGGCTTGGGAGCACCTTCTAGTGTGTAGACCTATTTTTAAGGATAGTCGAGAGCCCATGGAGCCCTATATATGTAGATATAGAGGGCATCTTACCCAAGTAGGTCTGGGTAAGACTAAGCATTGGAGGGCCCATCTCAATGACTTGGTCTCCATCCTATGGCAGCCTTGGAGAGAGATCAAGGACTTGGATGATGTTCTAATGGAGTTGAGCTGGATGTTCTCCTCGTGGCCACTGTTAGGCTAGGCCACACATATCATCAAGAGATTCCCCATCACATGGGTATGGAGATAGTACAATTTCCAATAGGATATATCCCAGGAGTACCACACATATTCTAGACTAGCATGAGACTTGGAGCAAGGTTTTTCGATGAGGTTAGATCCAAGATGATCCATGATTAATATGCACAACCTAGTTGTGACATAGTGGGATTACCTTCTCAATGTCTTAGATGTAGGGATGATGGTAGCATATCAGGCATACTTCATTAGCCAACCCTTCCTATGCTTCATAGATCCATTGGGGTTAATAGCACAAGCTCCTTAGTAGGTAGCATAGCAGCAAGTAACCTAGTATCAGGCACCCTAGCAATAGGTACCCTAGTAGCAGCCATCACAAGAGCAAGCACCATAGGTAAGGCACCGAATGTGATAGGTGTATATTCCCACATGCTAGATGGGGTTAGACTCAGGTGCTGGTGGTAGTGGTGGAGAGTAGGGTCAATGATAGAGGCTACAGATAGAGGAGTAGACACACAAGATGCTAGACGAGGAGATGTAGGAGCAGCCTATTATAGGTCCTCAAGATGCCTTGAGGAGGGTAAGGGAGAGGATTAGGTAGGCCTCCTAATAGTTTGGAGAGCTATATATATAGGTGGCAGTCAAGGATGCACAAATCACAAAGTGGGATTAAGAGATCTAGAGATTATGAGAGTGAGTGCAGGCTACTGAGTAGAGGTTAGAGATGCTTAAGGATGAGGTGAGATTGCAGTCAGCCCAAGTAGCTTACTACTTTACAACATACTCTACAATGGTGCTCGATGAGGCTTAATAGGTGCCTCACTTTTCATAGTATGCAAGAGATTCTAGAGGTGCATGCCCACTGGCTAGACTAGACATGTCACCTCCTCCTCCTCCTCCAAGAGGCGAGGGCAGTGGGAAAAGTTAGATACATGATACCCTTTACCTCTGATTTTGATTCTGGCTATGTATTGATTGGTGTGCCAACACCATTTTATATCATTTTTTATTGATATTGCTCAAGTAGCATTTTTTTTTTGTATTGACACAATTTTTGAGATATATAGATGAGATTTTGAGCTGAGTATCATTGTGTTTATGTCATTGGCATTGTCTATATTTTCCTATTGCTATACATGAGATGATTTATGCTTACAATTATGAGATGTAAATGTGACATTGATGTATGAATGTATGTTTGATTTGAGTTGTTCATGTAGATGAGATGGATGTATGGATTTATGAATGAAATGCATAGGTAAATGTATTGACATCTCATGTAGTGTTCCATTTTTTTTTGCTTGACATTGATAAGTATCTCAATGAGGAGCACAATGGGAAGAACATAGAGATCAAATGCTTGTGCAGCCATGAAGAATCATGATAGATCAAAGAAACCAAAAATCCCTCATCATAGAAGATATAATTATATTTTCCATTGAATCATCTACCAAACCAAGTAATGCAATCTTATGCTATATGTAACCATAGGTCTGGTTACTGAGTGTCGACAATTTATCATCACTGAGCATAAGATGAAATCTTATATGTCATACAATTCCCACAGACATTGCAATCATGGGAATATGAATAGTACATGTGTTATAAGTTTGTTGGGACTTAAATGTAAGCATTTGAGGCACAAGAAGCTAGAATAACTAGAACATTTGTCCCTTTTATTGTAGCAAGTTAACATAAGCATTAGAGCATAAATGCTAGGGTGACTAGAATGTTGCTTGTATGGCAGATACACCAAACACACAAGAGATCCATCTTATGCTAAGTAGTCAGTATTTATTCTATCCATAATGACCCTTGTGTTCATAACCTAAGACAAAATTGTGCTAGATATACTTGTAGTGACCCATACGTTCACTTAATAGGACAAGTATCAGTATGTACTATAGCATGAATAGTTCACTCCAATAGACAAGGAGAAGAACAAACATTATTGATGTATTTGTATACAAGTTGTTGAGGTACACCTGGCCATCCAATACAAGATGGAGGCTCTTATAGTGGACACCCCTCTTATAGGAATATGTCAACTTATTGGAAATAAACTGCAAATAAAAAACAAAGAAAAGACCATGCCCTAATCATCACTTCTCATGACATTATCGAGTTGCTCAAGGAGACATGATGAAAGAAAAAGAAAAACAAACAAGGAAAATGCTCAACATATCTAGACAAGTATGTAATTTTGAGTTCAATGTTTGTCATGGGATTTATGTCAAGTGCCAGTGTCTAGAACATGTTTGAAAGAAAACTCTTCAGTTAGAGTGACAATGGTAGGAAAACATGGTCAAAATGACTAGTGATTGAGGTCAAGAAGGAATCTTTGAGGTGAAGAACCTAAGAAGACCCAATGATAGTAAACAGACAACCAAAATGACTAGTGACTGACACAAGAGAGATCTTCCATAAAAGAATCTTGAAATGTGACTTGAGCAATAGTAGGTAGACATAGCTAAAACAATTAGTGACTATTGCGAAAAAGATTCTATGAGGAGAATCTCGAAAAGAGTGACACTAGTGATAGTAGGTAGACACAGCTAGAATGATCGATGACTATCTTAGAAAAGAGATTCTATGAGGAGAATCTCAAAAAGAGTGACACTAAAAGGGAATGCCCCTAAGCTGTGATAAGACTCGATCCATGGATACATGAGTGGAAAGTAGGAAAGATAGTAAAGTAATTGTAGAAATAGCTAGAAGATGTGTTGCAAGATGGAGCATTGGGAACAAGAGGTGCCTGTTTACCAAGTTTTCATCTTCTTGGTAGAAATTCTTTTTTTCACTACCATGATGCTTGTTTCTAGGTTTTCGCCAATGGCACCTTTTTTTATTTGTCAATTTTTTTGTATTTTTGTATTTTTTGTATTTTTTATTTTTTGTGGTGTTACCAAGGTGCCTATTGCCAGGTTTTCACCAAAGTAACAATTTTTTTAGGACTTTTATTGATTTTTAGGATTTTTTTGAGGACATATAGATATGTTCAAAGAGCTTATGAGATCAGATCAATTGTAAAACTGCTTTAGGTGGAGAGTGTTAATAGGCTCCTTGAGCACCTCTCCCTTAGTTGTAGAAAGCTGGTAAGCACCAGATCAATACTTTACAATGATGATGTAAGGACCAAGCTAGTTTGGTTCAAACTTCCCCTTTTGGACTCGTTGTTGTTGATTCTTAGGGTTCTCTCTTAGGATGAGAGCACCTAGCTAGAAGTCACATGGCCTAACTTTTTGATTGTGACATTCACTGTTGATAGGCTCACAAATGACCACATGCCACTTGTTAATTTTCATCTAGTAGCACTAGCTCTTGAAGCTAAGATATCTTATAATCTTCATTAGTATTAGGGCATTTCATAGAGATTCTCAAGGTAGGAATCTCGACCTCTATTGGAAGCACAACATCTGCTCCATAAACCAAAGTAAAGGGCATTGTGCCCATTGGAGTCCTGATGCTTGTTCTATATGCCCACAAGGCTAGATTAATTTGGAGGTGCTAATCCCTCCCAAATTTGTTGATTTTGCAATGGAGAATCTTGAGGATTTCCTTATTGGATGCCTCAACCTAGCCATTACCCTGGGGGTAATAGATGGAAGACCAATGTTGTGTGATTTTGAATCTCTTGCATAATTCCTTGAGGTCTTTATTTTTGAACTATCCTCCACTATTAGTAATGATGGAGGATGGTACACCATACCTACAGATGATGTAGCTTGTGATAAAAAGAGCTATAGTTTTTCCATTTGCTATTGCAAGAGGTACTGCCTCTTCCCACTTCGTGAAGTAGTCTGTAGTTGTGATAATGAACTTATGTCCATTAGAAGAGGTTGGGTGAATCTAACCCACCAATTTGAAGGCCTATTGCTGAAATGGCCAGATTGTAGTAGATGGAATCAGCTCCCTAGCTAGAGTGTGAATTAGATTCCCATGGAGCTGACACTTCTTGTAAGACTTGGTGTACTTGATAGCTTCTTGCTCCATTTTAGGCCAATAGTAACCAACTATAATGAGTTTGTGAGCTAGTGTCAATCCATTTGAGTGGGATCCACAAATGCTCTTGTGAATGTCAATTAATGTGTGTTTGGAGTCTTTGGGTTCTAAACACCTAAGGAGTGTTCCATCAAGACCTCTCCTAAATAGATTGTCAGCAATAATGACATACTGTGAAGCATTAAAAATTAGGTAACATTTCTCAGTCTAGGTCAGACCTTCTGAAATGGATTGTTTACAAAGGTAGGAGTAGATGTGATGGTAGTGGGATGAGTCTTGTACTATGATAGAATAGATCATCCTAGAATCAAGGGTGTAATAGGCTGGGTAGTGTAACGCTTCCACCAAGGACTCATGTTAGAGATCATTTTCAAGCATTTGTAGCAAGGAGGCCAAAGTAGCCATAGCATCAACCGCTTTATTGTCGACACAAGAAATTTACTAGAAGGTGATGTGTGGAAAATACTTCTTCAAGTCATCAACCATACATTTGTAAGGAATTAATCTCTCATCCTTTGTTTGATACACATCATTAACCTTGTTTCTTATGAGCTAAGAGTTCCCAAAGATGTCTAATTGATCCACTCTCCATTCAGCTACAATGTTCATGCTATTAATCAAAGCCTCATATTCAAAAATGTTGTTTGTACAAGGAAACAAAATCTTGTAGGCTTTGGGAAATGAATATCTTTGTGGCATTATGAAGAGTAATACAACACTAGATCCTTGTTGTGTGAAGGACCCATCGATGAACATGATCCACATTTGATGTGTTAGTGTCAGAATTGACTCATTAGGGAAATTGATGTTCATTGGTAGGAGACTCTACATAGGTGCATCAGCTAGCTGATCTACAATTTCCTATCCCTTGATAGCTTTTCATTCAACATATTGAATGTAAAACTCATTGAGTATCATAACCCACTTAGCCAATCTTCCTATGAGAGCTACCTTATTGAATAGGTACTTCAATGGATCTATTTTAGCTATGAGTTGCATAGTGTCTCAACTTTTGGGAAGCAAAAATAACTACCAAGAAAGATTTCTCAATGATGCTATAATTCCTCTCATAAGAGATCAATGTGTGACTTGAGTAGTAAATAGCTCTCTCCTTGTTATCATTGTCCTCTTGAGCTAATAAGATTCCTAGAGATGTATTAGTTGCTGAAATATACAAAATAAAAGGCTTGCCATAGATAGGAGGCATTAGGATTGGTGGATTGGCAATATATTGTTTGATCTATGTCAAGCTTTTCTCACAATCTTGACTCCAATTAAATTTGACACCCTTATGTAAAGTCTTTGTGAAGGGTTGTGATCTATCCACCAACTGTGAGATGAACCTGCAAATAGATTGGAGTCTTCCTTGTAGACCTCTCATTTGGCTAATGTTTTGAGGTGGAGGCATATCCATAATTGCTTGAAATTTTTTTGGATCCACCTCAATTCCTTTTGTAGACATGATGTATCCTAGCAACTTTCCTAACATGACAACAATGCACATTTCTTAGGATTGAGCCGAAGAATAAATTTTTCCACGTGATCTAGGATAGGTCCCAAATCTTGTAGATGAGTATTGTGTTTTGCACTTTTGACCAAGGTATCATCCACATAGTCCTCCATGGTATTATACATCATGTCATGGAAAATTGTAGTTAGTACTCTTTGATAGGTCTCACAAGCATTTTTGAAGCCAAATCACATTACATTCCAATAGAAGGTTCCACATGCACATGTAAAAACAGTCTTCTCTTGATCTTTTGGCACAATTTTTATCTTATTATAACCATAAAACCCATTCATAAGTGAGTACATATCATAGCCTACTATCATGTCCACTATCATATCAATGTTGGGAAGTGGAAAATCATCCTTAGGATATGGTAAGTTGAGATTGCAAAAGTCAATACAAACTTTGATAAATTTATCATGCTTGGAGATAGGGACAATGTTGGATATCCATTTGGCATAATCAATTGCACAGATTAATCCTGCTTTTAGAAGTTTCTCCAGTTCCACTTTGACAAGCAATGCAACATGAGGATGGATTTTTTGAAGTTTCTATTTAACTCATTTGATTCTTGGTGCAATAGACAAATGATGCATAATAAGATCAAGATCTAGTCCTGGCATGTTAGAATATGTCCAAGAAAAATTTATCTTCTTCTCTTGGAAGAAGGCAATGAATTCATCCCTTTCTTTAGGGGATAGTGACTGTGCTAGATGTATCATATGAGGATGTTCTTCTATGCCCAAGTTGATTGCCTATGCCAACTTTATCAACATTGATGATCTCTCTTGGAAGTGACTTGAAAGTACATCAAATATCTCATCCGTGGGTGCCTTAGAGAGGTTTTCACTCTTGGATACATCTTTTTTTTTTACTTTTTTGGGTTCTAACACTGCCACAATGTGGTTTTCACCATCAGACCTTTTTCATTTTTTATTTTTAATTGTATGACTGAGATATTTGATATTAGCTTCAGTAATGTTGATGCTCTTCTCATTGGTGGAAGATGTTACAGGTTTGACAACATTTAGGTAGTAGGCAAGAGCATAGTCATTTTGGATCATGGGGACTTCACTAGATGCATTAGGGTTCTATTCTATAAGCTTGGGATGTGTGAGTGAAAGAGTAGTGACAGGTTTGATTATGTTCATGGTATAGTCATTAAGTGCTTGGGCCAACAATTCAAGACCCATGATGACTTCATCCACAAGTGTGTTTGAATGCCTCTAAGTATTAATGTCAACAATTGATGACTCTAGGACACTAGTTAGATCAGACCCATCCGACCTAACCCTAGATGTTTCACCCACTTGATTTGGTTTTCATAGACATAAACTTGGTCAATGTCTTTATTAGTAGTCACTTCTGAAAGAGATTCAAACTCGTACTCCTTAGAATTAGTGCTACATGGTGAGAGACTGTAGAACTCCCCAATAGTAATAGGGACATACTCACCTTCATCATCTAGGTTCTTACATACGTACTCAATATGCAATGACTAACTAGACTCTCCCTTTTTTGAATGAGCTTTGTGTTGATCAGTATTGTCCTTAGAAGAATCACTAGTATCATCCATAGTGCTGACACATTGCATAAAGTCATCTAGCTCAGCAACTAATTTAGCAAGATCATGAGGGATATGATAAGGATAGGGATCCTCATTATCAAATTGTTCATCTTGAGTATCTGACTTAGCTTGTGACTCATTTCTAGATGAACTCTTAGGTTCTAGTATGAATTTATTAGCTCCCAAATGGAAGGGAACCTTCTTAAAGCCTAGACTAGTTGTATAGCTATTTCTTCAAGCTATTGCCTTGATAGGATCAATTAGGCCATTGTTATTGCACCCAATAGGGCCAGTTCCCTTGTAGCCAAAATGCTTCATAAGTCTACGACTAGGCCCATCTTTTTCAAGAGTGATCTCCCGAGCTTACTCTGTTAAGTCTACTGGAGTCTTTTCTTTGTAAAGCCATGTGGCAGTGGCTCTATTTTCACTTTCATCCTCTAGGGGAACTGTAGCTTTGATAAAAGTGCCATTATACTTGGTTTGAGATGTCAACACAAATGGCTTCTTTGCTTCTAAGTGTCTCCCATAATGACGAGGAGACTCTAAAAGAGATGTTAATGATAGCACTAGTTTGATATGGTACTCCCCCATGCTAGTTTCTTTTAGCTTGAATGACTGTCCAATTTGTTTCAGCTTGTTATCATGATAATGAGTGTATTCCCTATTAGCAGGGATGAAATGTTAAGTTACTTTGAGCATATTGCAGGTATAGCTAGTAGTGGTAGGAATAGTGACTTTAGAGCCATGAGATAGGTATTTGACGCATTGGTGATATGTGGATGGCATATCACACATCTCATGTATCCATGGTCATCCTAGAAGAATTTTATAGGCCAAGGGAATATTGAGCACTTGACAAGTAACATCCCTTTCTATAGGACTAACGTGAATAGGTAAGAATAAGACCTAGAGACTTTCATTCAACTTCATCATACGCTTTGATAATGATCCTGCATCAAGGATCAATAAAGTCCTTAGAGTAATTCAATTGTTTGAGCAAAGCAACAAAGAAAATGTTTAAGCCAACATCATTATCAATGAGTACCCAATGAACATGTGTCTAATGTATCATGAATTCAATGTGTAGAGGTTGATTGTATGAGTGACTCAGTGAGTTATCATCCTCCTTAGAGAAGGACATAAAATAGGGTGAGGTTAGGTGACCTACCATGGATTGAAATTTCTCAAGATCAAGATCTTGAGAAATTTTTACCTCAGTGAGGGCTTTGTCCAAAATCTGCCTATGAGCAGGCAAGATTTTAAGCAACTGAAAGATGGAGATTTCAGCATTAGTTCATTTCAATTGATCGAGAAAACTATAACTAGATGCTGCTAAATTTGTTGCAAGTTTTGCACCTTTGCTAGATGGTCTATCAAGGGTTTTGTCCTTATGTTGTTCAAGATCAAGAGTAGAAGGAACATGGCCTTTGAGCACCAACTTGGCATGAGAGCATGTAATAGTGTTAGCACAATGTTGTGAAGGTGTGTTGTCTATTATGTTGGAAGTAGGGCCCCTCAAGACAAATGGTGTCTTGGCTATATCATTATCTTGCTTTCCCTTAATGGTGATGATGTCACAATATTCAAAACCCATAGGTTCAACCATGTTGATCACATTGTCATCATTAGAGTATGCATAGTTGACCTTGTTGTTAAGTTTTGGTTTTGAACTCTCTCCTTTTTCCTAAGCTAGGAAAGGCTCTTTGAACACCTTGTGATCCAAGTTCTTGTTATGTCCATCTACCACAATGCCATCAACATCAATCATGTCTTGAACTTTGTGATGCAAATTTATGCAATTGCTAGTTTTGTGCCCCTTATTTTGGTGGTACTCACATAATGAGGTTTTATTCCACCATGGTGCGCGTGGTTGTAGATCATAGGGGTGAGAGTTGTCCACTAGTGAAATGGGCTTTTTTTGTAACAATTTTTTGTAAACCACATCCAAAGGTTCACCTAGAGGCACATACTCTCATTTGGGATGTGTGGCTCATGAGTTTCTTGGTTTGTTTATAGATGTCTTGTTGTCAAGAGTAGGTTTCTCAAAATTTTTGGCTATATTGAGATAATATGTGAGATTAAAGGCTGCCTTAGCAGGTTTAGGAGTGACATTGTCAACAACCCCATCATGTACAATTTCTTAGTTCTTGTTGACATACTTGGTTTTGTCCTTGTTGGAGGTAGAGCCTTGTTTTGTGTCCTTCTGAAGAGTGAGTTCACCCTTCTTGACCATAAATTCCTCTATGAAGATGGCCTATGTGATCATGTCTTCAAAGGTACATGGACCTTGAAGTTGGACTCTATACCAAAAGTTAGGTAGGAGATTATTAGTAAAGATGTCAAGCTTTTCTATTTCTAGAATTTTGCATGAATATTTAGTGTATAGTTGTCTCCACCTCTGGAGGAATGTGAGAAAAGGCTCCCCAACCTTTTGCTTAAGGTTACATAAGTCTCAAATATTGACAGGGTGTTGAATGTTATGAGAATACTATTGGATGAACAAGTTAGTGATTTCATCAAAAGTTTTGATGCCAGGAGGCAAGTGCAAGAACCACTCCAATGCTTGACCACCTAGACTTTTGGGGAATAAATGCATAAGATATGTTTGGTTATGCATAAATTCCATATATAAGGCACTGAATTCCCTCAAGTATTCTTAGAGATCAATGGTTCCAAAATATTTTTCATACTTAGGTAGTTCTACTCCTTGTGTGAAAGGAGGCATGCCTATGCTCTTGTCAAATGGAAATGGACAAAGAGTGTCTAAGGTGTATGTTTTAGCATGTTTGTCTTTCTCATGCATCATTTGAACCTGTTGATGTTGCATAATTTTTAGTTGTTTTTAGAGTTTGGAAGTCTCAATTTTCTCTTTAGATGTGATGATGGTTTCCACATTGAAATGAGAGGGTAGCTTAGCTCCCTCTTGGGCAAGCTTGAGAGAATACTTTTCTTTCTCTTCATTGAGTAGGATTTCCATGACCTTTTGAAAGTTTTTATCTTTTCTACACTTTGCTATGTGTTTAGGAAATATTTCCATCTCTTCCTATTCATCATCTAGGTCATGGTCTTTCTCTTTGTCATTCTTAAGTGGTTCTTGATGTCTATTGTGACTACCATGTTTAGGTTTGCGATTAGCCATTGTAGGAATGTATTTAGTTTTAGTATGTTGTGATTCAAAAGGTCCTTTGAAAATGAAGTCAAACATTTTGTTTGGAGATATGAGACCTTTGTAAGTCTTAGGATCATCTTGATACAAAGGGTTCCTAGTTTGTTGTAAGTTTATGGAGAATGTTCGCTGGACTCGAGGTGACTAGACGGGTGAGGTAGATTGTGAAGAGGCCTCGCTAGATGAACTAGATGTAGACAATGTAACAAAAGGAAGGTGACCTTTACCATGATTACAACCCTTAGCATGACCTTGCCTAAGTCTAAGAGGATAAAACACATTGTTGCTTCTTTTTGCAACAGTCATAGACAAGGACAAGAAGCAAGAACTTGGACAAGGACTGCACTAGAACTTAGTCTCAATAGGACAAGATAAGAATGTTGTATACTAAGGCAAAAATAGTCTAATTTGAAGGCTATAAGAATAGCCAAAGATTATGGCTATCATAACATGGAGTATGAAAAGCACTAAAGAATGACAATCAATGACAACTAAATGATGAGACTAGTCAAAGTATGGATCACAAATCTTTAGCTAAGCTAAATGCCACTATTTGGGACTATTTATAGACAAAGAAGGGACAACTCAATGCAAGAAATAGACTAGACATAGATCAAAAATTTCTCAAATAAGCTGATTTGATAGTTATAAAACAAGGTCTCATGTGAAAATCCTTTGTGAGGCATGCAAAAAGTACACTAGGGGATGCAAAATCTCAGAACAACAATATAAACTCATGCGAGGATGTGCTCCAGGTCACACAAAGAAATGACCAGTTTGGAAAAAGAAAACAATAAGATATTGCATGGAACTATGAAAGTCCTCGTGCGAGGATCTAGATAGGCTCACACAAAGATGTGACTGCTTGCATGAAATGTTACAAGATTGTGCACAAAATTTGAGACCAAACTAACTATAGTATTGGATTTTGAAGACATTTTCAATAGTTTTGGATGGTTCTAGATAGATTGTAGGTTTGTTTGATTGATAATAGATAGATTGCAGGGTTGATTTCTAGATTTGTGAAAGTGATGTTGGGTTTCAAACAAGACAAAGTGTTTTCAACAAGAAGTAGAAAGCAAGTAGTAGTCAAATACAATCCAACTGAGGGCAAAGCAACTTAGAGGGGCAAGGGAGTCTTGAATCTCAGTTTGTTTAAGTAGGTTTGGACATGTTTAAGATGCAATAATAAACACACTTTTATCCCTAGAAATAGAAAATGGTAGAGAAGGAAAAACCTTTGTCCTACAACTTATGTGCATGTGTGCACCTCACACAACCGTGTCACCCCTTGGAGGGTGCCTATTTTTTGGTGTATTAAAAGGGCTCAATAGCATATACACTAAGTGAACACCCTTGTGGTAGGGGTCAAGCATGTATACCACCTTCCAACACCTAGTAGCATGCCTATGGTGAGTTCTATAGGAGAGATTCTTCCCCCTCCTTGCACAAAGATTATGCCTCCTTTTGGAGGTGAATTGGGTGGCTTCTAACTAAAAGGCTTTTACTTAGTTTATATTCATATTTATTCCTAATGGCTCCACAAGTAGAGTTGAGATTAGCAGCCCACACTAGCATTTGAGAGTGCACACACTTACTTAGCAAGACTAGGGTCGACACCAGCTAGTGCAACAGACAGAGCTTCCCCTTGATAAGTGATATCAAGAATCAAGGGAAAGAAATTAATCTAGCTTTGTAGTCTTTTTCTCTATAAATCATCTTGATTATAGTGAGTTGGAATCTTTAGTGAAAGGAGTGTGCTCACTTGGGTCATTCTCAAAGGTTGGATCACTCTAGTAGGCCCTCTAAAGGATTGACTCAAACTGGTGGTTCAAACATAAGGGTCAAAGTTTATGATTTCCCTCAAGGGGAAAGATCATAATCCTCTACCTTAGTTTCTCACCCAAACATGAAGAACACATTAATTACCAACTTATCTTAATAAATCTAGACTCATCCTTCCTAAATATTTTGATCCCTTTGAAAGGAAAGCATCATCTCATCATAGAAAAGGACTAGCACTAGAGAACCACTAAGCTACTTGCCTCCCTTGGAATGCCATCTTTCAAAAGTATTTAGGTTTTTGATTCACCCTTGGTCATGACCTCCAAGTGGTGAAGAGTATAATCCCCTATTCTTCTATCTTGCACCCTAAGAAGTTCCCAAGCCCTAATTAGACTATGTTTAGAAAGCAGGAAAAAAAACACATTGTTTAGTGGGTTTTAATGTTGTTCTTTGACAAATGTATCTTCAATAATCATCCTGCAAAGAAACAGTTAGGTAATGTTTAGAGATTTTGTATAAGGAATCTTCATCAAACATCTTGCAAACAACCATTAAGCTATAGAAAACTAGAAAACTAGAATAATAATGCTTTAGAGAAAAACATATTAGTAAAATATAATGAACAACATGCTGAAAAATAACAAAATTAACCTTGCTATTTCAAAATTTTAAGAAAAATATTGCATAGGACCATGCAAGATCTTTTACTGATCCATGTGAGAAAATGAGGTGTCGTGTGAAGACTTGCACAATAGGGCACATTTTCCTGTGAGAAAGTGTAGAGATTCGGGTGATACCCTCAAATCTTCACACAAAAATGAAATTTCTCGCATGAAAATTTGGAAAATTGTTTGGAATAGTATGGATAGAATAAAAAAAGATAGAAAATTAAATAAATGAGGCCTGAAAACTATTTTTCCTAGCCCCATGGTGGGTGCCAGAAATGTATGCATGAATTTGTAGGCCTCTGAACCTCACAAACACTTCAACACGGTCCTTACCTGCAGATTCATCCTAGAATGAACATGAGATTGTTTATCCAAAAGGTCCAATAGTGTGACCCATTGGCTTCTATCTAGAAGGATTTTTCCTATTTATGCTCCCAAAATCAAGATGTAGGCAACCAAACCTTTCTAGAATGAAGGGTTTTAGAATGCAATTAAATCTAGATGATGTGCAAATAGTCTATATGAAAGATGCAAGTAATCTAATAACATATAAAACAAATTAGACTATATGTGTGCATATTAAATCTATATGATATTAAATCTAAGAAAAAAAAAGCTATGATTATAGTAAGCAAATGAGTGTATAGTTCAACACAAATTCGATGCAAATTCAATTCAACCTTTTTAATGAGGAATTAGTAGTCTCTTAAATATAATTCTTGGAATCCATCAATGGTTGAGATCTACTCAGATCAATGGTCAAGATTGAAGCCAAGATTCAGTCAAAGTGGAAGGTTTCCAATACATATATAGTTAATTGACTCAGATCTCGAGTACAAGAAATAGTTAACTTAGATTCACTTTAGTGTGAGAGTAAGTGAACTAAGTCACTTCTAATTCGATGAGTAGTTAACTAAGAATTTCTATTTTGAACTAGGAAATAGAATTTGGGAAATATATTCAATTTAATAATATGAGATATGACCTCATAAATGCCTTTTCTATTTAATTGAATAATTATATTCAATTAATTAAAATAAGCATAGTTATTAAATTGATTTTTTTTAATTCCTTAGCACATTAGCCTTAGGAGATAATTTAATTTAATTAAAGTATAAATAATTTAAATTAAATTAAATCTTAATTAGTAGTTTTAATGTGACTAATATGAGTCAATACTTTAGGAATTAAATAAATAGCATGATTAATGTAGATTAGGGTTTTCTACATTTGACAATTAAGTCAAGTAGCAATAACCAGAACAAGAATTGCCTAGTGACATAGGACATAGGATTGATTGAAATAGACTAGAATTGGTGATCATGGCAATGAGCCAATTTTGGGATATTATATGGTCAAGTTTTCTTGTGTGCACTTGGCGCACATGCACATGTGCGCAAGTGTACATACACACACTTCATGAACTATGAGGTCTATTTCTTTATTTTTTCTTCTCTTTTACTACATGATCCTTCCCAATCATAAATTGGGGTTTGATGTAGATCTAGGGGAGGGTCCAAAATGATTGAGGCTTCATACTAGATACCTCATAGGGAATTTTAAAACTAGGGGATCCCCATTTTTTAACTCCAAATGGTGAATGCATTGTGAGCCCACAATAGGCATTTTACTTGGTTATTCACTGAAAACAAAAGCTTATAGATATTTTAATTAGAGGACTAAGACTATTGTTGAGAGTGAAAATATGAAAGTGGATGAGAAGTTTAGAGTGAAAGAGAGAATGCTTGATTATAATTATGATGGCATGAAGAAACTAATCCTAAACCTATTCAAGAAAATGTGGAAACTTTATTTGAGACTATCAATGATTTGGAGAATGATATTCAAATTGTGGAACAAAGAGAAGAAGAAAGAATTGAGACAGTAACACCTAATAAGAACTTGCCAAAGAATCACCCTATTAAGTAGATTATTGGAAGAAAAGATAAAAGGATTTATGACAAGAAACAAAGTACACGAAGAATTATGTTTGATTTCTCAAGTTGAACCAAAAAGTGAAGATGAAGAATTGAAGGATGATCATTGGATACAACAAATGAATGAAGAACTAAATCATATCATGAATAATAAGACATGGGAATTGGTCCCTACACCAAAAGATAAGATTGTTATAGGAACTAAGTGGGTTTTCAAAAATAATATGAATAAACAAGGTGAGATTGTGAGAAATAAAGAAATTTTGGTACGTAAAGGATATTTATAGAAATAGGGTATAGACTATGAAGAGACATTTGTACTCATTGCCAGAATTGAAGTAGTACATATGTTATTGGCTTATGCAGCAAGTAAGAAGTTTAAAGTGTATCAGATGGATGCAAAGTCAACATTTTTTAATGGTGAACATGAAGAAGAAGTCTACATTGAGAAACCTTAATGATTTCCCTTTACAAAAGAAGGAGACATTATACATAAGTTAAAGGAAGCATTATATGGCCTAAAGAAAGAACCTAGAACCTAGTATGTGAGGTTGGGCAAGTATTTGGAAAAGTTGGGATTTACTAAAAGTACTACAAATAGTAACTAATATTTGAAATAAATTGAGAATGAATTGTTGATTATTTTGATATTTTTTGATGACATAATCTTTGGAGGTAATGATGAAGCAAGTGAGAAATTTTCTGATGAAATGAAGAATGAAGAAAAATGATTATATTTTCCTATCATAGACTAAGTATTTGAAAGACTTGTTGAGGATATCTAGCTTGAAAAGTTGTAAACCTATTGGTACACCTATGATAATTGGTCACTGGTTATCTAACAAAGATGAGACACCTATATTTGAGCATAAGTACGAATCCATGATTGGAAGTTTTCAATATCTAACTCACACTAGACCAGATATAGAAAATGCAGTTGGTAAAGTAGAAATATTTTAAGGAGACCCTAAAGAATCATACTATGTAGTATTAAAGAGGATATTGATATATTTAAAGGGAACAACATATTTTGGACTATGGTATGACAGATTAAATGACTTTACTCTATGTGCATGTGTTGATGTGGATTGAGAAGGTAGTATGGATGACAAAAAGAGTACAAGTGGTAGAGAATTTTTCCTTGGAGGAAGATTGGATTCTTGGCTAAGAAAGAACTGAGATTGTATTTCATAGAAACAACCAAAGTAGAGTATGTAGCAATAAAAAAAAATTTAATCAGATCATGTGGATGAAATAGATGCTAAAGGATATTGGGATATAGTTTTTAGAACATATTATCATGCATTGTGATAACTGATGAGAGCCAATTATGACCCATTTTATACTATCTTTTAATCTATTTTATATACCTTTGTATTCATCTCCATACTTCATTTCCATTCTATTTTATCCTATTTTACGATTTTATGTTGCATACAATAAAATATGAATAAGTAATATTTAATATAGTTTGTGGATAAATTAATAGAATTTATTATTGATTGTTTTTACTAATTAAAATTATTATTTTATGGCTTGGATTAAGTTTATGATCAAATATTTCTAGCCAAAAATTGCAAGACAAAAATATGAACAATTAGTTTTGCATTGTCATTTCCAAGCAAATGAGGATGAATTTGAAACATCTGAGACACGAGTTTTGTCCATAATAGGCCCATTTATGTTTTCTCATGATAGAATATCCAAAAATTCCACCATTTATAATTTTTTGATATTTTATATATATATAATAATTCTAAATTTATTGTGATAGCCAACAAAAACTCCATATTTTTTTGCAATTATGAGTGGTTCTATTCACGTGAATTCTTGCATCCTATCTATGGTGGAGTTACAATCCTATGTTAAAGAATTATTGATTCCTTACATGGATAATATCTTGCAGCTTCATAAAAATAACATCATTGGTCTATATGTGGCTACATAGTTGGAGAAAAGACAATAGTTTCAGTCTTTATTTAGGCTTGTTATTTCAGCATATTTGTTCTTGGTTTGTGGTTGCTTCCAAAGTATTTACATGCTCACTTGTTTTTTACAAAAACCTATTTTATATTTTCTTAATTATTATTCAATATATACTTATATATATGCATATTATATAAACTATGAGAGAGAAAATTCTAATATCATATTTTTATATATTAGAAAAATACTTCTACACATAGATCTTCCTATAGAAGAATTTCGTGTGAGTTCAAAATTATTTATGAATGAATAAAATAGCACTATTCTGATCATGAAAGAGTAGAAAGTTGTTTATGTTTCATCACCAGGTATGCTAAGAAGGTAGGAACCACTTCTTGGGTTGACTGGTAATTTAGTTTAGATTATTTGTGTGTTTTTATTTTCATTTGAATAATTGTGTGATTCTATTTGTGTTTATGAAATTTATATTTCATTGATATGTTTTAATAGATTAATTCTTGATTGCAAAAGAAGAGAATTTGTAAGTGCAAGAATGCTGAAATATTTTATTTATATATTAATGTCTATGATAGGGGCAATATAATTTGTATAATCCTTATCATATTTAAAATTCTAATCAATTAGTCTCATTCAAAGAATTATCCGTTCTCTAAATTATTGATCTACTCTTATCTCACTTTCATCCATTTGAATCCATTGTTCATTTCCCATCTTTTGCATGCACTAAAGCTAAGCTTCATGTCACAATTCCTTCCATCACCTGCCAACTAAATTTCCTGTCGCATTCTTTTCGTAGTCTTGTTTATTTAAAACTTCCTATATAAGATCAACCTCCTATCATAGATTGTGCCCTATGTTTTTTACATTATTATTAAATATTTTGGAACATTAAGGGTATGGTTCTTATTTTGTAGTAGTGTTCTTTTAAAAGTATTAAGGTGAAATTAATTGGGTGTGATTAGAGTTGTGGGATATGTGATCTTATCAAAAGCTCATGTAAATTTTCTATTGTTAATTAGGGAGTAATTTTATCATCATTATTATGTGTGCAATTTTCTATTTCTTAGAATAGTTTTTCTTTAAGAGTTTTAGTTTATCTCTTGTCACCAAGAAGTGATAGTTCATGTTGCTAGTTTTGTTTTGGTTTTTTGTAGGTTTCCTTTTGCATGTTCTAGCTACATCCATCCCCACTTGCCATGGTATCTTCATCCCTTGAGAAAATAGTTTATCCACACAATAAAACAAGTATAGCGAGTATGTCTAAGAATCATGTGTTACATTCTAAGGCTAAGCATACATTAATTAAGTATCATGTTTTGAGAGAAAAAGTTGCAGAGAAAAAAAATAGATTAGAGTATGTTAACACAAAAGAGTGGATTGAATATATATTTATGAAGCATTTTCCTAAGGATACATTTGAGTACTTGTGAGGTATTCTTGGGGTTACACCCCTACCTACTTCTAAGTAAATGATGAATAAATTGCAATAGTCCAATGGTATAGAGCACTTTTATTTATCTAGATCAAGAATAATGATGCTTCCTATATGGAGGAGTATTTATGGTTGAGCAGAGTCACTAAGAACTCTTGGTAGCTAGTATGAAACAACATCTTTGGACACTTCTATTAGTTGAATAATTTGACCAGTTGATTGACATAATGATGCCTTTTTCATTGATTTCTATGGGGGAGAGATTGCATGAAAAAAATCTCGTATGAATGAGGGAGAGTGTGCAATGTGGGAGAAATATATTGAAGGAAGATGATCACATTGAGTTATATGAAGGGGGAAGAAGAGTGAACAATTTATACCATCCATGTAAGCATTAGGAAGCATAGATGTAGAGTTATTCCTATAAGTTTTAGATTTTATTGATGAAGAGGATTTGAAAAGATGAGAGAAACAAAAACAATTGAGTTGGATTTGATACTCTTGGAACTTAGATGTTTTTTTGTTTTTGTTTCCATAAATGCCAAATGATGAGATTGTTAGCATGAATGTTGATGGTATTCCTTTGCAAGAGTATCCTAAGCATTTCTAGAATACTTGGAGAGATTGTTAGCATGATTAACATTTTTCATTCATGACTATCTTTGTCATTTATGTCAATATAGTATTGTTTCTATAAAGTTAGGAAGACTAGTAGATAGAGAATGAGGTCATACAAACTATATATTGACAATGATATCCATCACAATTAAGGATAGGTTGTACATTATGTCTTGATGATGTACTAAAATGCACATGCATAAGGTTGAAAACATGCAAAAGTTATTTGTGATTTACAAAAGACAATGTGCATACAGAGTACCTAAGAAGTTATTTTTGGTGTTCAGATTGTATCTCCTAACATGGATAGAATCCTTATGAGTGAAATTATACATTGGTAGTAGACAACCTAATGATGATGTCAGCAAGTGTATTAGATATGAGGTCTCATGTGTGAAAAGTTCTAATTACTATGAGCTAAATATGTTTTGTAACTATGAAAAGATGTAATAAATTGTATTATCTTAATGAGGTCCTATTATGATTAATTGGGAAAGCCTCAAGGCTGACTCAAAGAATTATTTTGAGGACATAGTATAAAGGAAGGTTATTTTCCTTGTAATGAGGTGTGAATTGTGTAAGTGATATGTAAAGTTGTTAAATACGAGTAAGAAATCAAAGGGATTAGAGTGATGTAAATTTGAAGATCTAGTTTTGAGATATGAGAAGTATTTAGTGCAATATTGGCATAGTAAGAGGATAGCGAAAGACTTTGAGTTGTAGAGTTTATTTTCATTTCTTTTATTCTTAAAATAATAATATAGAGGCTAGTTGGACAGTGAGCTCAGTAGTCTTTCCCCTAAAGCTCTTTGGATAGTGGGTTCATCTACCTTCTACAACAATTAATAAGGTTGAAATAATTCCTAATAGAGTTGGATAAACTCCTAATAAGGTTGAAATCTTCTAGTAGGGATTCAAAGTCTCATAGCAAGGACTAGTATGTACTAAATGTAATTTATTGGATCCTAAAAAAGTCCATCCTCTACAAGGAACTTATATATTAGTACATAATATTGTGGATACCATCCCCATCAAGGTTTTCCCTCTGATCAAGGGTTTCCCTAGTTAACATATTTAATGTGTATCTTCTTATGGTTGCTGATTATATTGTTCACATGTTTAAGGTTTACTAAGGTTGAAAAAGTTGTATTGATAAGATAAGTGATTCACCCCCCTTGAGTTATCTTGGTGGAATTTACTTTCTAACATGAACATGCAAAATCTAGTGAATAATAACAAGATGAATCAAGATCTGAACCTTTATTGGAAAAGTATGTGAGAAGATATCGTGCACCAGATCAATTGGAGATAAAGACACCATAGTTTGGCAAAAATTAAGACTAAGTAATGACACATGTTTATGATGTGGAATTGAACCTAAATTTGTCAAAAATTATTTTGAAAATGAAGATTGAATCAAGGCAATGAATTAAGAAATTGAGAAAAATGAGAAGAACAAAACATGGACATTGGCACCCAAACTAAAAGATAATAATGTGATCGGGATTAAGTGGGTATTTAGAAAGAAGCTGAATTAGAATGGTGAATTTACAATGAACAAGGCAAGAGTGGTTTGTAAAGGATATGCACACGAGGAAGGGGTTGACTATGGTGAAACTTTTGCCCCACTTGCAAGGTTAGAAGGAGTGAGAATTTTTCTTGCATATGATACTTACAAAGGATTCAAAGTGTACCAAATGGATGTAAAATATGCATTTTTAAATAGAATTCTAGAGGAAGGAGTCTACATTGAGCAACCTGAAGAATTTATTGACCCAAAAAAAAGGAAAATGGTATGTAAGTTACACAAATATTTATATGGTTTGAAGCAAGCCCCTAGAGAATTGTATGAAAGGTTACACAATTACTTAGTGAAGATTGGTTTTGCACAAATTAATGACAACAATGATTTTTATTTGAAGAGTGAAGCTAAAAATAAGATATTTATAGCTGAATTTTTTGTTGATGACATGATATTTGGAGGAAAGGATTCACTGAGAAAATCATTTTTCAATGAAATGAAAAAGGAGCCTGAAATGCCAATGTTTGGAGAGATTAAATTCTTTGTTGGTTTGTAAGTTTATTAGATGAACAAAGGAATTTTTAGTACTCAACCAAAGTATATAAAATAATTCTACAAGACTTTTAGTATGGAAGAATCAAGACTAGTTGGAACAACTATGGTGATTGGACACAAATTGTCAATGAATGACTATTTTGTTGAGGTGAATCAAACATTATACAGGTGAATGATTAGGAAAATATAACATGTTGTACATAGAAGACCTAAAATTTCATTAGCACTTGGAATTTTTTGTATATTCTCTACTAATCCCAAAGAAAATCATATTACAATAGTAAAGAGAATACCAAGATACCTAAAAGGAACATAAGACTATAGCCTATGGTACAAGAGAAGTGAAAAATTTGAGCTGAAATTTTGCATGTATGTTGATTGGATAGGAAATGTTGATGATAGAAAGAGAAGAAGTGGAGTAGATTTCTTCTTGAGTAGATGATTGATTTCATGGTCAAGTAAGAAGAAAAAGGGTATTTCACAACCTACAATAGAGGCTGAAAATGTTGTTGTAATAGTGAATTGTTCAATCATTGTATGGATCAAGTGATTGTTTAAAGACATGAAGGAAGATATCACTAAACCTATTGTGATATATTATGATACACAAGTGCTATAAACATATCAAAGAATCATATTATGCATATAAAGACTAAACATATTGAGATCAAGTATCATTACTTGAGAGAGTTGGTACAAGACAAATACGTGAGATTGAAATATGTGAATAGAAAGGAACAATTAGCTGACATATTTACTATGGAACTACCTGAGGATTCTTTTGAGTATCTAAGAGGTAAGTTGGGGGAAATTCCCCTACCTAAATAAAACTAAGTAGAGATAATGTACTACACCAATTGTTATGAGTAAAATATCTTATAGATTGATGTAGGAGGTCACACCTTAGGAGTTGCCTAGTGTTGTGAAAAGGAAAAAAAATGAACTGACATATGAGTAGAAGAAGCTAGAAGAAGTTAATGTTGAGAAGATATTTCTATATTAGTTAGATTAGTGACATGATGGTGTGTTTATGGTATATCTTTGGCATTGCTATCAAAGAGGGAGAAGTGTACAAGTTAGTTACCAAATATCATTGTTGCATTATAATATTGATCAGTTAATGAGGGATATCAATCTTATATGCATAGAGAGGGAGAGCCCATGAGTTACCATATAGTATTAATAGATATAGAGATGGAGAATATTATTGCATGGAAGTTACCATTCATATATTAAAGGGAGAGAATGATTCTTATCAAGAGGTTAACATATGTTGTTGAACCTATGAGGTTTTTCTATAGAGAAAGAGTTTGTACTAAATTAATAGAGGGAGCATCTTGAGATTGATTGGATGAGAATTAGAATGAAACAAGAAAGTGAGAAAAAAAAATATAGGGAGATGACAGTATACAATATTGAACATTTTTGGATTCATGGTAACTAGTGAAGTATGACTAGTATTTCCATCAATGCCAAAGAGGGAAATTATTGGAAACTACAATTGGGGCAACTGTTATGTTTTCATTGATGTCAAACTTATTGGTAAGATAGAGTGTGCAACCCACTAGAGAGAAATTTTACTAACAATGTAGAGTGCCATATCATTTGACTGATGAAGAGAATTTGAAATTAAGAATCATGAGATGACCTAGTGAAAGGTTGAGTTAAGATGTGTTAAGTATCATTGAAACACAATGGGCACTTGATAAGTTTGTCCTTGACAAGATAATGTGTTGTTGAATAAATAAATGAGGTAAATAAGATAGTTGGATGAAGCTATGATTTTAAAAAAATTCAAAAGGATAATGTTGAATGAGTATCATTATTGCATAGTCAATGAAGGAGTTGAAGTAGAAGATTAAGGAAGTTATGTAGAAAATGCACAAAATAGTTCAAGCTAAGTGTTAGTTGTTTCCAAGAAAATATATAAAGAAGCATAGTACTAACTGAGTGTATTAATGGCTAAGTAAGCATGTTGATGCTAAGTGAGAAAGTATAGTGATTTCCAAGCTACATAGTAATGACCGAGCTAAATAAAGTAGTTATTGCCAAGTGATAGAAAAATTTATATTTTGAGAAAGATTTAATTTCGAGGCCAATAAAGATGAAATTATGAATTATTCAAAGTGCATGGTGTAATCATGATGAAGGGTGCTCCCCTTAATTCCATAAACCATATTAGAAACAAAGACACACAAAAACTGTGAGAACAAAATATGGACTTCTTGTTATCATAAAAAATGTGGAGTTACAAAATTAACAAATACAATATGCTAATCCATATGGGCACTTTCATTACAATAATGTACAAAACTAAGCTATGCACTACCACCTAGAGCTGTCTTAAACAATGCTCGAGCCTTTCTTAAATAGGAAATTTTATGCTACTAAGGAAGGTTCTAGATGCTCAAACTTAATACCTAGGGCCAATAGACTATGAAAATACATATAGAGTTTGCTAAATACATCTTTGACAAATTATTTTAGAAATTTTGGGTAGCCCAACTTTTGAAGGCCATAACTCTCGAACCATTGCTCTGATTGGCTATTATAACCACTTTTCAGAAAAAAAAACTTCTAATATATAGACTTGATATGGTGAAAGTGCCATTCCATCAAGTTTTTGGACCTCATCTATGCAATCTATGGCCTCCAACGGTGAGCCTGAAGACATTTCAACAATTTTTTCCACCGAAAATCTGCAATAACTTCACTGATACTTAAGTTGGATCAATGATATTTTTATGGTAGCCTTATAGTTTTGTAATGAGCCTTCATGTAGAAAATGAGAACATTTTGAGCTTGTATGAAAAACTTACTAAAAATAGTAAGCTCCCATAAATAGTAACCATCCTATCTACTAGTCCTTATGAAAATAGAAAAAGACTGAAAATAAAAATATTTTTGGGTGATGCAAGATTGCTCTTACACCCAAGATGCTCCTACATCTGACACCTAGGTTAATTTGAGAAGTGACCCCATCACATCTTAGGTGTTTAGAGGAAAACCTAGAAGATTAACCTCCTCCCTTACTAGCCATGATGAATCCTCTATTGGCCTCCCTTTCCATTTGACCTGGTATTCTTCATAAGTTTTGTTCCTTGTACTTTTTCCAATATGACTGTTTAGTATCTCCTCAATCTCCTTTGTAGTCAAACTAGTTGCTGGAATACTCCATTGTGCTTTGGTAACTTCATCTCCATCACCTCCTTCATAATACACTAGCAAATATGAAATGTTAAATATTGTTGAAATATTCAATTTATTAGGAAACTCCACTTCATCAACATTTCCATAATCATGCCTTTTCACTATCTTGCATGGTCCAAACTTCTTCATCTTTAGCTTATTATATGTACCCATTGGAAAATGCTCCTTTTTCAAATAAACCATGACTTCTTCTCCAATTTGAAATTCCTTATACCTCCTTTTCACATCTTCCTTATCCTTTTACTGTGTATTCATCTATGTGATGTGCTTCCTCACCTCGTCATGGATGTTCTTTAAATGTTCAACAAATTCTTCTACTTCAGCACTACCTATCTATCTTTTATCCAACCATCACAATTTAGAAGCATTTTTAGGACTTCTCCCATATACAATTTAAAATGGTGATTTACCAATACACTATTTTCAAAATTATTATATGCAAATTTCTCTTGTGGTAAAATCATATCCCATCCTTTTGGCTTCTCTCCAACCAAACATCTCATAAAATTTGCCAAACTACAGTTCACAACTTTTGTCTATCAATTAGGCTATGGATGAGGTGATGAACTAAACTTCAACTCTATCTTCAATTTCTTCCACAATGTGTGCCAGAAATACCCAACAAATTTTGTATCTTGATCTAAAACTATACCCTTTGGTAGATCATGTAGTCTTGCCACTTCTCTAAAAAAAAACTTTGCCACATAAACAACATCGCTCTTATTCTTTCAAAGAATAAAATGTGTCACCTTTAAAAACCTGTCAACCACCATAAAAATAGCCTCACTATGTCCTTGGTAATCCAATAACAAAACCCATGCTGACATCCTCCCATGACTTCTCTAGTACAAATAATGTTTGATACAACATTGTATTCTACTTCACTCCTTTCGCCATCTGACATACTCTACAACTCTGTATAAAATTCTTCACATCTTTTTGCAAATGTGGCAAGTAATAATTCTTAGCAACCAAAGCTATGGTTTTATCTCTACCAAAATGTCCAGCCAATCCTCCACTATGCTTCTCCTTGATGAGATTCTCTCTCATTGAACTTTTAGGAATACACAACTGACTTCCTTGGAACAATATACTATCCTGGATCATAAAATCTAACCACTTTGTCCTACCAAGTGTAATAGGATTTGTACAAGCCTTCCATGCTTCACCAAAATCAAGATCATCTAGATACAAAGTACTGAGTTCCTTGAACCCAACCACATCTATCTTCATTTTTGTTAGAAAAAAGTTGTCTTCTACTAAGAGTATTTGCAACTCTATTAGACTTTCTAGTCCTGTGTTTCAAAAAATGTGTATGACTCTACAAAAAATCAACCCACATCAAATTCCTTTGGTTTAATTTTCTTTGACTATTCAAATATTGTAAAGTTTAATGATTAGTATACAAAACAAACTCCTTAGAATGAAGATGGTGTCTCCACTTCTTTAATGCTTGAACTATAGCATACAATTCCTGATCATAAACATAATATTTTCTTTTTGCATCATTCAATTTCTCACTAAAATAAGCAATAGGTCTATCTTCTTGGTTCAAATTAACTCCTATTGTAGTACCACTAACATCATAGTCTACTTGAAACACCTTGTCAACATCTAGAAGTACTAAAACAAGTTGCTCAGTGACTTTCTATTTCAACCAATTAAAACTCTTATCTGCTCCTACAATATACTTCAATTCTTTCCTATCCCCTCTCATTGTTTTAGTTAGGGGTCCAAAAATACTACTAAAACCTCTTATGAACTTTCTATAAAAATTAGCTAATCCATGGAAAGATCTTACCTCTATCATGTTCCTTGGAGTAGGCCATTCAAGGATAGCCTTCACTTTATGTAGGTCCATTTTTAGACCTTCCACTAAGACTACAAATCCTAGGTACACCAACTCCTTCTTTATAAAAATACACTTCTTCAGGTTTATCAGCAACTTTTCTTCCCTCAATTTATCAAACACCTTGCAAATATGGATAACATGCTCCTACAATGTCTTACTAAAGATCAAACTATCATCTAGGAAAATAATGTCAAACATACCTAGAAACTCCTTTAGTACATCATTTATGAGCCTCACAAAACTACTTAGTGCATTGGTTAGCCCACAAGGCATGACTAACCACTTGTATAGTCCTTCCCTTGTCTTGAAAAAGTCTTCCATTCATCTCCTTCTCTAATGTGAATTTGATGGTACCCAATCTTTAGATCTATCTTTGTGAAATACTCATCCCCACTCAAACAGTCCATAATATCATCCATCCTTGTCAATGGAAATCTATAGTTGATTATGATCTTGTTGATAGCACAAGAATCTATGCACATCCTCCATTCTCCATTCCTCTTAATACAGCTAGCACAACACATGGAATCAAACTCTCTTGAATCAAACTCTTCTACAATAACTCATGAACTTGTCTATTCAACTCTTCACTTTCTACTGGTGTCATTCTATGCACTACTTTGTTTGGAAAACTAGCTCCTAGAACCAAATCCATCTAGTGACTGATCTTTCCGATTGGGGGCAATCCATTAGGTATAAATTATCTAACACAATATAATAAAAATCTTCCAATATTTTTGCAACTTCTGTAGGTACCTCCTCTACTTCTTCTTTACTAACTTTTTGCTTGCTTAAACCATTGCATTTTCTTCAATTGATCAATCTCATAATCCATGGGAATGAATTGTTGCTTCATATTAGCTATCATCTGATCCCATTTGGTGATTTTTTCCTCTCCCTTCTATTTCACTCCAACTAAACCTTGTGCCACCAAATTTTTCTATGTCCCTTTAGTTTCATCTTTGCAAACTTGACCCCATTAGGATCCTCAATATCTTCATACTTAATGTACTCCTCTAGTTCATTGATCCAATCGACTAGCTCCTCCAGGTTAAGATTTTTTAAAAATGTGGGAACTTCAAACTTAGGTCTTTTTCCAATCTTGGAGATGGACTTAAAAATCCTTTCTTCCTCTGGGTTTAGAATTGCCTCTGGTTCAACATTTTCTTCTTCTTCGTCCTCATCCTCACTTTTATCTCTTACAGAAAAATTTATTCCTCTACCCATTTTTTCTTCCAATGCTTGCATTTTTCTTTTGAGGGTTGTAAAGCCCTTAGGTGTAACACCTATAGCTCTTCCACCATACTCTCTTTGTGGACGTATTTTTTCACTTTTGCTAAAACCCTAGTGCAAACTACTTCACAATTGACAATTTGTCAATATGCTTAGCCCAAACCATAGTCCTAGTGTGAATTGCCTCACAGTCAATGATTTTCCCACACACTCAAGAACTATAGCTCTAATACTACTTGATGAAGGTTGCTCCACTTCATACCATAAACCATAATAGAAATAAAGAAACAATAAAAAATGTGAGAAAAAAAATGGACATCTTATTATCACTACAAATAAAGAATTATACAATTCACAAATACAATATGATAACCCACATGTGTGCTTTCATTATAGCAATCTACAAGACTAAGCTATGAACTACTACCTAGAGCTGTCCTAGACAATGTTTAGGCCTTTCTTAAATAGGCAATTTTATGCCACCTAGGAAGGTTCTATATGCTCAAACTTAATTCCCAGGGCCAACAAACACTAACAATACATATATAGTTGGCTAAATACATCTTTGACAAATTATATTAGAAATTTCAGGTAGCCCTACTTTGAAAGACCATAAATCTTAAACAATTGCTCTGATTGGCTATTATAACCACTTTTTAGAAATGCCAACTCCTAATCTACAGGCTTGGAATGATGCAAGCACCTTCCATTGAGTTTTTGGACCTTATCCAGGTAGTCTAAGGTCCCCAACAGTGAGCCTAAATTTTTTTTTGCAAATTTTTCCGCCAAAAATCTGCAATAACTTCTCTAATACTTAAGCTAGAGAAATGATATTTTTATGGTAGGCTTATAATTTTGAAATGAACCTTCATGTAGAAAATGTCAACATTTTGAGCTTGACTGACAAACTTACTAAAAATAGTAAGCTGCCATAAATAGTAACCACCCTATCTACTAGTCCTTATTAAAATAGAAAAGAATAAAAATAAAAATATTTTTGGGTGATGCAAGATTTCTCTTACACCCATGATGTTCCTGCATCAAATCACCTAAAATTGATCATCTAGACTATTAGCCTCCTTCTTAGCATTTTGGCTAAATTAATCAATTATTCCTTAGGCCAAATTTCTAAAAATCAATTTATTTGATATTAGCTTATTGTTTGACTATAATATCCTAAGTCCATATTTGATTAAAAGAATACATACCCTTTTAATTAAATAAAAATACCTCATCCTTCTAACCCACTCAATGTGCATACATAAAGTCTTTTTCCTATTTATAACTTAAAAGAAAAGACTTTGATTCACATGAAAAGTCAACTCTCTCTCATTGGTTGACTTTCTCTTGCACATAGATCATGCCAAAAGTCAACCCCCACCCTTGATCATCCATTTCTTGATCTTGATCTCCACCATCCAAATACCTTTAAGAGAGAGATCTCTCCCTCTCTAGGGATCCCAATTTTTGAGCTATTGTTATGTTGCAAGTTTCTTGACATGTTTTCTTGGAACACTTGTGGAGAACTTCTTGCTTCTTGTCTTATTCTTGCATTATCATGCTCGTTCTAGTTTAGACTACATTTTCAAAATCTTAGCTTTGACTTGCATTAGCAAAGATCACATATCTTAATTAAAATGGTTGTAATACTATCATTTACTATAGGGTTTTACATTATTTTATACTAACCTTTCATTGGAATAACATTTTTCTTTAAGAGTTGATTTAAAATGCTTGGAAAGATTGCCCTAAAAAAACACATGTCAAATATTTAGTGCTATGATGCTACTAATAATTATTTGTAGGTGTTCCTAAAAGCACAAAAACATACAAACAAGTGTGCTTGTATTTCCTTTACTCCATGTGCAACATTATACTAGTTATTCATTTCTTGTAGGTAAATAAAACTTGCAATTAGGATCTTTTGGTGGTAGGAAATTATGCTCTTCACCCTTGTAGTGAATCAAAAATCTTGACCCACCTTTAGATTTCAAAAGTAAGTAGGATAATTGAGCTTCTTGGTGTGTTTTGGGGAAAAATTTAGAATAAGAGAGTATGCTCTTCACCCTTGCAGTGAATCAAGAATCTTGACATCCAAAATTGGATCCATCTTGTGTAGTTTAGAATCCTTTAGAGGGCTTTCTCTTGAGAAATCAAGAGGAATGACTGAAGTGGGGACAAGAAAACCCAACTATTATGACCCACTCTAAAATCAAGGCTATCAAGGACATGAAACCTTGGTAGACATAATGCTTGTCTTCACTTATTGTGAGTACTTGTGGGATTGGGACCATGAGGAAAATGCTAGGAAAGAATACTTAAGGTAATCTTGTGGCCGCAAGTCCATTACTTGCCACAATCTAAGGTGTCTCATAATTGGGAGAAGCAGAGCACTATGAAAAAAATCCATTTCTAAACACCATAGGTTAGAAGCTACCTTAGTTTTCCAATCAACATCTTGATGCAAGGACCAATCCTAGTAAATTTCCTTGATCACCCCAAGATTTTATACTCACCATTTGTACCCCCTTAGCTATGCCAATGATGCTTCCATTTAAAAGCTAATATCTCTCGTGGGTAATCAATTGGTGTGAGATGAAGGGGCATTAAGTGTGGGCCAAGTTGTTGAGTAATGAACCATGACCTTAGGTAGTATTTCCTAGAATGTGTCTTTGAATGTGAATAAACCTGTGTAAATATTCTTGAACATCAAACATTTTATTAACATTCATAAGATCTCTTGTATTTTGATATCCTCATTGCTTGTGTTGTCAAGGTTTCTTTGTCCCTTTCCCAACTATTTGAGAAATTTGAATTTTCCTTACTATTTTTAAACCATGTTGTTTTTTGTTGCAAATTGAGGTCCTATAATATCAACACTATGTTTAGGTCTAAAATTCTCAAGAAATCAACCCGAAACATAGGATTTTCAACTCTTAAACTACATTTTTCATAGTTCACTAGCCTTTTATTGCAAAATCTTTTGAGAAATGTCATGTAATATTTTGCTCCTATCAAAGATTGGCATAGTTGTTATGAATTCTATCACCTACTAGTTGTCAAGACTATCACACTTCTTAAGGAAAACTATCACATGAGTGTAAATTATCACCCAACTATAGAAAAGTATTTTGTATGTTATTTTTTTTCTAATATTTTTGTTACAATTTTTTTCTATCTATGCAAATTTTGGTGATTTCCTATGGTTCTATGTTCTATCATGTGGTTACAGTATCTTGATAACAGAATAGAAGAACTAAATTGAAGCATTACATTCAAGTACAAAAAAATAAAGATAAGTTCAAATACTAAAAATATGAAATATTTTTGAATTCATCATTTTGATTCAAAGGAATACAATGTACAATAGTTCATAAATTCTAAATCCAATTATTACTCTTTCATTACATGAAATCTTCACATAAAAGCATTTTAGTTCTTTTTAGAAGCCACACATGCCATGGAACAAAAAAAAACGTATGAAAAATTTCCTTTTTAAAAGAACAATTGATATATTCACAAATCAAGATCAATTGATACATATTATCATAAAACTATGCTACAAGAACATTTATGATTTTGCACATGATCAATATAAATTGATTAAACATATATAACTAAAAGCAACAAATGAGGGAATTGGTTTCTATCACTTCCTAGAATGGAGCAGCAATTGTTGTAATTGCACGGAGCTCCTAAGATCCTTGCATCCTATAAAAAAGAGAGTAAGAATGCAATTCACAATAAATGACTAAGCTCATGAAAGCCAAAGATCTACATTTATAGCTATCATTGATACATGAGAAATCAATAAGCATTAAAAGATACAAATAAAAGATAAGTATCTCAACACAAAACATGTTTTGTACTAATAAGTTTGTTTCATGTGTAGATACATGTATGAAGTTTGAGGTTGTTGAATGATCATGCATAAGTTATGTACATGAAGCCTTTAAACTAAATCATGTAGAGGCAAAGCTTGAATATTTTGGAGAGACTGTTGAGGGGGCATACATTCACTATAGGTATGGGACCTTTGGGCTGAACCAAAGTATCCAATTGAAGACACTAATGAGATCATTGAAAGGACATACATAAACTATAGGCATGGAGCCTTTTGGTCAAATCAAGAAGGGGAAGAGACTAAAGCTTTGAAGAGATTGTCAAAGGGACATACACAAGTTATAGGTATGAAACCTTTCAATTGAATCATAGAGCTATTGAAGACACATGAAGTGTGAGGTTGTTGAAGGGATATAGGTACTAAAGTTGTGAAACCTTTTAGCTACTAATGATTTCAAAATTCAAACATAACGACATCACATTCAGTTGTATGAAGGTTACAAGTGCATGTAGTGTTCAAATATTTAGATGATCACAAAAAATATTCAAGCTTCAAATGAATAAGATAAGGTATCCTTCTTTTCTCATGTACTATTTTGGAAAATGTTTCAGCATTGCCAAAAATTACAAGTATATGATGAAGGAAAGATAAAAGGTATTCATGTAGTTAGTGCTTAATGGTAAATGCATATATTCAAATAAATTTGCAAATTAAATAAGGTATATTCTTATTCTATATAAAAATAATAGAAAATCCATAATCATTGCTAATAAACATGAATAGTTACATTATGCATGGAAAAATGTTGAAATGCATAACTTAGAATAGCTATGAAATTATCAAGGAAAAGTGTCATGATAAAATTGGATATAAAGAGAAAGGAATCACTATCTTAGTATGAATTTTTATAGAAACTTGCAGCATGAATCAACATAAATAGGGAGATGAATTTGTTCAAATATTGAAAGCCATAATTTACCAGAGAATCAGTTGAAGAACAACATTTCAGAAACATTGGAAACCTTAATAAAAAGAAGAATCAGATCAAAGGAAGAGACAATCTCTGTTTGATAATTTAAAGTTGCCAAGAGTTAGTGTTCTCTAAATATTAATACTTCTAGTTGGAAGAAGGCTAGTTGTATTGATTTAATATTTTTCTGTATAGTCAACAAATTATATTACAATAAGAAGTATAATTATAGCCAATTAATATACACCAAAGTCAAGATAAAGATCAAAAGAAAAATTTGCAAACAATTCAAAATTCATAACTCAAAATAATAGAATGGAGTTGTAGTTATTCATTACAACACAACCATTGAACTTACATGATTCCTTTGAAACAAGTAAAATAACAATGAAGTTTTGCAAGTATATTATGCTCAAAGGGACACATTATCAATAAAATATGTCAGTCAACAACAAAACATGATGTCATTAAAGCTAGAGGGATTCAATGGAGTTATATGCAACTAAAGATATAATTGAAGTTTCTTTTAATTTGTTAAATGTTTTGCATTGCTCCAAGTTAAGATAGGTTTTTTAGATTACGATATAAAAAATATCATACATCTAGAGGAAGAGATCTAGTTTGTAAATTGAGACAATGATTCCAAAAAAATATGACAAGTATTTATCAAGTTTCAAAATGTATTTTAAAGATAGCAACATGTTTTCCAGCCTCATTGCAATCAACAAAAAGTGGCTATATGGAGAAATTATCAAAATTTCCTTCAATAAATATGATGCTAGTATGAACATATGTTCTAATATTCAAGAAAAGATAAAAAACAATACCAAATTTTAATATGTATTAACCCTATGATACACAAGAAGAGAGGAAATTAAACAACATTATTTTCAACACTTTATTAGATAGTTAGCCGTATTTTGGCCATTTCTCCCAATCCACAATGTGATTTGTCCTAAAATTTTAACTAGAAGTGAAGGAAATACAAAATAAAAAACCCCTTTAAATTTTGTGCACATCGGAGCTTTATTACAAAAGTTATTTCTCTATGTATGAACCATATGTTTTGACAATACTTTTACGCTAGAATTCTCAGCATACCAACCTAGTAAAAGTGAATGAAGCACAAGGAAATATAATGAACACCCAGTATACATAGAAAATGATAAAATTAGAAGCTTTCATAGTAGACTAGCATAAAAAAAAGATACAGTGAATGTGGCCATTTTACCTACATCTGTAGAGGTTAAAATTTGAGTAAAAAATATGTTTAAATTATTTTTAAAAGCCCTCAATAAAATAATAATGATTGAAAATGTAGACAACATTGAAAAGAGAAATTATAATAGTCTCCATCACATACATGGTAAAAGCATACAAGTTTCAAAATTCAGTAGATTTTAATGATAATCAACATTTCTTTGTTTTGAGAAATACCCATAAAGCCTACAACATTGAGCAACTAGGAGGTATTGAGAAAGAGTGAACTTACATCCATGATACAATAGATCTCAAAAAACCTTCATTATCAACACACTAGAGGGTTCTAGAATAGAATGAAAAGTGAAAAATGTTTTAGGGCTTTTACCCTAATCTCCATCAATGATATTTTTGGCCCATTCTTACTAACAATTTTATTAATTGATCTTATATTTATTATAAAGTTACCATATGGAAAACATATAATAGATAAATATAAGATAAATTAATAAAATTATATTTAATTATCATTATATTTTATTATAAAATTTAATATATATTAAATAATATTTTTTTTATCATTATATATATATATTAAATTAAATTGATTAAAAAAAATGAGGTCTCATATATAAAGTTTGCATGAAATTTATTGTAAATAACATCAATAAAGTGTTATCATTATAAAACACTTATGTGATACTTATTTTCTTTATATCCAAATGAGGCAAGCTAGGAGTTCAACATTGAGTTCTTATTTATTTGGGATATTCCTTTTACATGATGCACATAGAGTCTTATTATAAGAAGATGGAGCCTTTTTGCATGAGTTTAATGAGAGCTTGATTTTTATTGGAGATTGGAGTTCATTTCATAGATCTATAGAAGCTATTTCTTTTCTCATACATGCATGCAGATTAGTCAAAGGGGATTTTATTTTTATTTCAGATACAGTGGACTATGAGAGGGATTAATGTGAGCTTCTAAGCTAGTTATGAGGTATTTCAAACAAGTTTTACATATAGTCCACTTTGGGAGACCTTTTTAGGCATGTTTTACATGATTTTGAGCAAATTGAAATATGATATTTTTGGCTTTTTTTACATCCAACCTAGGGTTTTTGCATGCTTTTGAGAAATAGAAATATATCTTAGTGAGCTATCAGTTGGAGAGATACTTAAGGGTAGATTTGATGGGTTTCTTTACAAATTGGAGCAGTTTTGAGCCTTATTTTTCCTGCATTTTTCTCAAATCCAATTTAGGGTTTTGAGCCCTATTTATTGTATTTTCATCTCGTTATACACTCTCTTCTTTCTTGCTTAGATTTTTTACATGTTGCAATTTTTTGAGTTGATTGTAGGAGTATTTTGTGGTAGCAATTTTTCAACATTGATTATATAGATTCAATAGTTCCTTCTCATTGATTCACATGCAATATTGTGGGTTCTTTTCTTTTATGTTGTGTTTAGCCTTCACTTAAGTTATATTCCTTATTGCATATTCAAATATTGATACTTGCAATTGCAGGTCTTTGTTTGTGTCCTTATTCTTTTTGCAAAAAAATGGTAAAGCCTAGGTTTTCCTTTCAAAGAAAAAGATTTTGGGTCCTTGCATAGAATCACTCTTGTCACTGCATTCTTGTCTAGGTATTATGAATCATTAGTATCTTGGGTAAAATTGGTGTTATTTAAATTGAAGTTACATATAAATCATTGGTGTATCACTTCATTTAGGATTTAGTATTCATTTTATCATTCACTTCTCATCCCTTTCCCACATACAATTAAGTTTTTAGGTGATCACTATTTAGGAACTAGCCAGATTCGAAGACTTGTCTCTCATTTCAAGAAAACCCACCACTTGAGAGAGTTTCCACATTTTAATAGGATAGCTATATATTTCATCTTGCTAAAGGTGCAATCCTGATTGGCAATAATTTTTGGCATGCTCCATGGGACTCAGACTGGTTCACAATTCTCTAAATTATGAGATTTTATTGTTGTTTTGGTGTGAACAACAATATTCCATACTTTTTGAAGGTATTTTATTAGCACTTGGTGACTCTATTTTGAAGGTATAGTTGCATTTTTAGTGGCTCTTTTAATGAGAAGAACTCTCACAAGATCAAACATAGAAGGTTTTATATATCAAGAATTGTAGTTGGGTAGAAGAGGAAACCAATCATAAAGATGAGGAAGAACACCATAGGGTACAAGAGGAAGGTCTACTTCATTACTTGAATCAAATTTCTCTATGTTTGAAAATCCTATATTCGAGTATCAGTCTATAAATTCTAATGAACCCGAGGTAATTATTGAAGATATTAGTTTTCTTGAAGATTTGAGTGCTCTTGATAATTCTAGGACTAAATTGCCTATTTTTGAGGAATTACAAAGGGATCAATTTTCTTCAGTGGCATCTACAAGTGGTTCTCTAGTTATTCTTCAAAGTCTGAAAACATATCAGTGAAAGGTAAATCATCCTAACCAACATTTGTTACCACTTTTAGTGCAACAACAAGTAGCACTAGTTCATCAATTGGCCTAAAATTTTCCATTTGTAGCTTTTGATGTTGGGAGGACTTTAAAAATTGCTACTCATCATGATATTCTACCATAAACTTTAAAAAGCCTACCATATTTTATTGGTGAAAATCATGTTTCAATAGTTGAACATATTAGAGATATAGCCACTCTTTGCGAATTGTATCAAGTTCAACATGAGGATGTAGCCTTAAAGTTGTTGCTAGCTTCCCTTAAAGTTGTTGCTAGCTTCTGTTAAAGGTAAAGCATTAATTTGGTTCCAAAGTTTAGCAGCAAATTTAATTGCCACATGGGATGTAGTGGGAACCCTTTTGATTAAGAAGTTTGAGGATCAATTTGATAATATTTCATTAGTTGAGAAACTAACCACTATTAAAAGACATCCGAAATAGCATGTTTTTTATTTTAATTTTCATTTCAATGAACTTGGGATAGAATTCTAACATCTGTATAACCTTCTAATGATTATGCATTCTTATTTTATTTCAAGGCTTTTAATAGTGATATTTTGGTTATGATACAATTTATGGGAGGACATACATTGCCTGATGCATTTGATATGGTTGTAGAGATAAAAACAACTTGATAGAAGCTAGTAGGTTACCTCCTAGGCCTCCAATACCTTATTTTATAGAAATACAACTAGATGTGATGGCTTGAATTTTCACCTACCAAAAAATTTGTGAAATCTTGTGAAAATTAGGTAGAAATTTGTTCTTAATTTGCTTATGGTTTCTGAGAATTTATCTTTCCCTCATAAAAAAACCCTAGGGAAAATTATTTTGTCTTTTTTTTGATGGAGTTCATTTGAAATTTACTTGCAAATATTGAATAGAGATAAATGATAAAAACCTTTCTTATGCAATTATATCCCTAAGTATTTTGACATATTACCTCTTTTTTTTTTTTTTTGTCTTTTTTTTGATGGAGTTCATTTGAAATTGACTTGCAAATATTGAATAGGGATAAATGATAAAAACCTTTCTTATGCAATTATATCCCTAAGTATTTTGACATATTACCTCTTTTTATTTCATGATCCTCTTATTTCTTAAGTTGTGATGTTGTGAATGTCTTTTAAATGCAACATCACTCTATTCCAATCACTAATCTTGTTCAAGGGTGGAAGGATGTGGATTGGTCTATCAACATGGTCAATGAAACTTCACAATTGTTAAGGTCAAGTGTCGATTTCATGTTACGAAGGAGTGATGGCTTGGAAAGTGCATGATCAAAAATTAATTATGGCTTCAAGAAATTCAAGTTGTGATGTTGCAAAAGATATAAATATTTAAGTTCTACAATTATCACAAGATCATGGAGTAATGATAACTTAAAGGTTTTAAGTTGTGATCATGCAAATAGAAGGACGTGGTCAATAGGATAGTTACCACAACATTGCAAGTGGTTAGATAGATAGTGAAGTCTAAGTTGAAAGGATGTGAAAAGATAACAATGGTTAATTTCTAAGACTTGTACATGCTTGCATGTGGTTAAAAGAAACATTAGATTAAGGTGACGAGGCTGCAAAATCTTATAGTAGTGCTTTTGCAAGGTTACTTGTTGAGTTAAGAGTTTAAGTTGTGTAGTGATGATAGAGAAGACAATCAAGTTAGTAGTTGGTTGTAGCATCAAATGAGTAAAGCAAAAACTAATGTTTTAAGTTGTGAAGGAGTGTTTGGTGAAGAAGTTAAAGAAAACCATTTTCACATGGTCACACAATTAAGCCATGAAGAAAGATTATAAGCTACAAAACCATGAAAGACATCTAACATTCAAAAGAGATGGTGATCACTCTTTCACAAGGTTTTATAGAAAAGTAATAAATTAAGTTATGATGGAGCAATTAAGTGGTAAGGTAGTTAAGTTTTAGATCATCACAATATTTCTTGATTTTATGATCGACTCATGGTCAAAGATGTGAAGTGGCAAAAGCTTAGGAGGGCACTATTGCATGGTTTAACTATGATTACATTTTAGAATTTGTGAGCTTGTGAGATGAGCTTAGAATAGTTAAAGTTAAAGGATAGTGCAAGATTGCAAGGTTAGTAATCATAGTTAAGATCTTTTTTGTGAAGTTGTGAAAAGAGGTGACAATCAAAAAAAGTAGCAATTGCACCTTCACATGTTAAAAGATAAGGTAAAGAAGTGAACTTACAAGCTTGAAAATAATCAAAGTGTTACATTTAAAGGTGATCATTACATCTTTGCATGGTTTTATATACTATTATTATTTTAAGTTGTGAAGTGGAGAAGAACTATTATTGAGCTTTTGTAAGTTTTAAAAGGAAAGTGAAATTTTGAGCTACGATGTTGTGATATGAAGAAAATGTTGAGGGAAATTCTTAGTGGAACATTGCATGGTTAAAGTATGCATCATGTCTAGCAGTTGCAAAGAAGTGAAAAGGTAAATATTTGAAGCATAACATCATCACAACTATAAAAGATGTTAGGTCCTAAACAACAATGAAGATGCAAAGTAGTAAAGAAAAAGGTCATCACTAGATTATAATAGTTAGTAAGATAAAGTGGTAAAAAGTTACAAAGTGGTAGCCCATGTGGTCAGTAAAGAAATGAAGTTGTGAAGGAGTGAACAAAGGGAATCACACCATCGCAAGCTAGACTTAGTGGTTAAAGAAAAGAGGTGTGAGGTTGTGAAATAGAAGAGATGACCTTATTCTCATGGTCATAGATGGAGATAAATAAATAAATAAAACCTTGAAAAAATATCAATAAATAGGTAATCACATCATCACATCTTGCAATTTTAAACCATAAAAACTAGTTTTAATGGTCATGTCCATGCTGGATAAAAAGAGTATGTGCTCGAAGTATGAAGTATGAAAAAGAAAATATTTTGCTAGATTTTTGAGAATTGATAGTTTTGAAGTATGCCAATTTTAAATTCCATCAATGCCACACTCCTTTTGTAGAGATATATAAATTTTAAAAGACATAGAGAATTTCTTTACTGATTACAAAATTGTTTCAATTTTCAGAGAAAAATTTGAGTTGTAGATTGATTTTTAGTGATTATTCAACATACAACATATAGAAGTTGATTGAATTATTTGAAGAGATGGCTTAGAAAGAAGGATAATTTATTGCATAGGTAGTAATTGAAGACTCTACTTCACAAACAAAAATTCCTAACTCATTTGTAGAAGAATGGATACACATTCTTCCTGGTTCAACTAATGTACAATCTATAAATGGCCATGGTTTCAAAGATCCATATTTATTCTATAAGGATGTAGAGGTTCTAGATAGAAATGGATATGAATTGTTTGGGTTCTTCTACAAGAATAGAATGAAGAAGGTTCTAGTTTGCAACCCTTGGGTTAAGAATTTGCACAAATTGATCATTCCAAAGCTATTTGTAGATATGGACTTGGTAAAGGCTTTAATTAAATGTTACAATCTAGTCAACAAGGAATTCCATAGGAAAGATAGAAGCATTTTCCTATCCCTAGACAAAGAAACATTCATAGAGGCATTTTATTTGGGAGGTCCAATGTCATTGCCTATTAACATCAATGACCTAAATGAGAATTTCAAAATCTAGAAGAGCTTTTATATGGGTTGGGCAATGAAAAGGCACATCCCCATTTCCCATAAGGAGAAGGGAGAAATTATAAAGAAGAAGGAAGTAGAGAAGATCACACCTCTTGAATTCTTTCAGAGGTATTTCCAAAATATTGTCTATAGCCTCGACAATGTCCTAGGTTAAGATAGAACCATGAATACTCTAAGAGGGCACTATGTCATGGCTCTAAATATTCAAGACCCCAAAACCAATGTTGGGCATGATTATATGAAATACATAATTGAAAAGATACTCGAGGAGATTATTGATGAACAATAGGGATAGCTGGAAAATTTTAGGTTCCCTCACTACTCTCTGATCATGCACTTGATCCTATTCAAGAATGTTGATTCCTTTGATTAGAGCTTCTTCTAATGCATAAAAGAATGGGGAGAAAGGATACCAATGCAAAGATGGACATAAGCATGGCAAAGATTCTACCCATATTGAAATTTTATTTCTTTCTATAATGATTTTGTTCATCCTATTTTAAAAATGATAGGATTGGCTAATGAAAGAATTCCTAGGAGTGTTAGGAAGGTTGTTATGCCTAACATGTGTTTTGATACTAGGTTAAAAAATTAACACATGACTAGGGGAGTGTCTTTCTTTTTGAGGAGTATACTATTATCAATATATATGGATTCCCTCAATGACCTCACATTCTACCCAAGTATGTACTAGAGAGACTAGGGTTTTTAGAAGTTTTCTTGTAGGTAATCTCATTGGACATAGAGTGTCTAGGTAAACTTGTCAAGAAAAGGAACATTCTTGTGTAGATGCACTAAGATGGGAGACTTTGAGATAGGTAAAATTTCCATTTAGGAAACTAATGCCTATTTGAGAGGCTATAAATTTCCAATTGGGCCAGCCAGGACATATGACCCCTACAGTGTATTTAGGAATGACCTAAATAGCATGAGGAGATATAATTTACCTCCTACAAAACCTATGTGGGAAGAGGATGTCATTTCTAATAGATTTTATGAGAATGTATAGGGAAAGAATGATCAAGCTTTAAGATGTTTTCAACTTTGAGTAGGAGATTGAAAGGATAGATCCATCCTTTAAGGGATTCTATCCTAAAATGGACTACTGAGTTAGATTAGACAAATGTATCAAAATATTTGATGACATATCAACCCATGTGCCTAAGGAGATAACAAAGAATGTTGATCTTGATTAATCTAATGAGGAAATTGTTTTTGAGGCCAATGATGATAAATAGGACCAACTTGAAAGCTTAGAATGGGCAAATCAGAGTAACAAGAAGAAAAATATGGTGGAGATTCCATAGAAGGCTTAGAAAAAGGCCTTGTAGATCCTACCAAGAGGTAGCAAGTACTTTTATAATGTCAAGAGAAATTATTTGATGGCTCAAGCTAATGAGGATGAACAAAGGGCTAAGAAACTACAACTACAAGCTCAAATGATTGATGATAGGATCATTGAATCCAAAAAATTCATGAGTGATGACAACTTCTTCAAAATTGAAGAACTCAAAAGATTCTTTTTCAAATTTTAAAAAAATGAGTTGTCTCTACAAATAAAGCTAGATGACTCTGATGAGGTAGTACAAAAATTACAAGAGTATGAACTTGCTAGTGAGACCCTCACTATAGAAGAGGTTAGAGATTTGGTAAGAAGAAGTGACATGATTGTTTTCCTAGGATAGTATATTAGTTCCTCCCTTCTATTGGATCAGATGAGAAGAGAAGATAAGTCAATATCTTTTGAAAATGAGAAAAAAATATTGGAAGCAAGAATGCTAATGATATTCCTATGGGGGAGTATTATAGATACATGGCTAGATCATTATCATGATGATATGTTACATTCATGACTGTGTTTTTCATTGATGTCAACATAGTAGTTTTCTATGGTACTTGATAGAAGAACAATGAAAAGATCAAGTTGCTATGGATGGCTAGTTGAGTATTCTAACTATTTGAGTCTAGGGGAGATACTTTTAAGTATCTATTATATGCAGTTAACATCAGGTGAAGAAATGTTAAGTTTGGAAGAACTTATGTAAGTTTTGGTGATGTCTATTCTGAGATAGAGTTTATAGAGGCATGTTTTGGTAAAATTATTATATCTCTTACTAGATTTTTTATTCTAATAATAGAGATTGAGGATGTGAAGATATTTTGATGATGATGTGGTTAAGCTCTCTCATCATAATATTACATGTATAGAAAGTTATTCAAGTTGCAAGGTAGAAGATTAATGCTATCGCTAAGTGTAATGTGTTCTTAATGTGGTCCTATAATAATTAATTGAGTAGGTGTAATAGTTGACTTAGGGAATTTTTTTATGGATTTGATATAAAAAAAGGACATTTTCCTTTATCTTGGTAGTATGAGATATGATGATATGAGATGATTACAAGCAGCACAAAGAGTTGAATGTGAAGTTAAGTAGAAGTAAAGGAAACTTCATTGCCAAGGTTTTAGTATGTGATCTAAGGTTTGATATTTGGATTTGAGGTTTATGACTTGGTCTAAAAGGTGTAAAAGTGATTAGTTTGGTTGAAAAAATAGAGGAAAGGGAAACTTAATAGTAAATTAATTGTTTGGAAAATGAGCTCTTCTTGTAATTGAAATTGCATGTTTAGGCAGTGGGCTCTTCTTCCATACATTATACTACAACTCCTAATAGGGATGGCACAACTCCTAATAGGGTTGGAATCTCCTAATAGGGATTCAAAGTCTCCTAACATGGACTCTATGTACTAAGTGTTTTAATACATTCCTAATAGGGTCTCTAACAAGGAATATTTATATTAGTACATCATCTTGTGGGCATCATTCCCACCAGGGTTTCCCTTTGATCGTGGGTTTTGCTAGTTAACATATCTAGTGTAATTGTCTATGTGCATATTGTTAATGTTGCTATTTATTTTGGATGAATGGATAAGATTATTTAAGGTTAATAAATGTTTTAATTATTGGATAACTAATTCACTCCCCCACTCATCTTAGTTATCTTGGTGGACTATTGTTTCTAACAATTGGTATCAGAGCATCATGTCCTTGAAAATAAATTTTAACAACTTTGGGAGATCCATGGAAAGAATGTCGAGGAAAGATAGTCCTACATATAATAGAGAAACTTTTGACACCCAGATGGTGGAAATACTTGGTGAGTTATAAGAATTGTGTAAGGAATAGAGTATTGAGTTTCTAGATTTAGAATCCTTCTGTTGTATACAAAAGAATAGAAGCTCAAGCAAAGATATTTCCAAATCCAAAGAAGACATAAATATAAAAGGTGTTGATCTAGTTATGAAGAGAGAACCAAAAGGTATAAATTTTTTTGTTTGTTGGACACGTAAGGAATTTGGTCATTTTTCATCCAAATGTCCTAAGAGATTAAGGAAAACTAGAAAGAGTTTACTTTCTTATCAAGTTGAAGAATTTAAAGAAAGTATGGAAGCTTCTTGAGTGACTATGATAATGACCCTAGATTGGTTAATGAAGATGAAGTAAAAGAAGAGACAACTTTGGTAACTATTATGGAAAGTGAAAATGTGAGAGTTGATGAGAAATTTAGGATACAAGAGAGGATAGCTGATTACAATTCAAATGATGATGTTGTTACTAAACCAAGGAATGATGAAGTACTTCTTGAGACTAACAATGATTGTAGAATGAAGGAGAGCCAAGGTAGGAACAAAGCTTGAAACCTTTAACAAAGCCAAGAGTTGAGATAACAATGCCTACTTTGGGAAAGAATATGATAAAGAATCATCCATCTAAGTAGATCATTGGAAGAAAAGATAAAGTTGTGATGACAAGAAGAAAAGTCAATGAAGAACTATATTTGATATCTCAAGTTAAACCTAAGAATACAAATGAAGCATGTAAAGATGACTATTGGAAGCATGCTATGAAAGAGTAATTGAATCAGATAGTAAAGAATGAGACATGGGAATTGGTCCCTAGACCAGTAGATAAGAATATGATAGGAACTAAATGAATATTCAGGAACAAGATGAATGAACAAGGCAAAGTTGTAAGGAACAAAGCAAGATTGGTATGTAAAGGTTACTCACAATAAGAAGGAATAGACTATGATGAGGCCTATGCTCATGTGGCAAGAATAAAAGTAGTAAGATTATTCTTAGCATATGAAGTATATAAGAAATTCAAAGTATATCAGATGGATGTCAAGTTAGCATTTGAATGGAGAACTTGAGGAAGAGGTATGCAAGATTGGACAAGCATTTGACAAAGCTTGGATATAGCAAAGGTATGACATATAGTAATTTGTATTAGAAAGAAATTGATGATGGATTAATGATTTTGGTAATATTTGTTGATGATATCATATTTGGAGGAAATGATGAGTAAAGTGACAAGTTTGCAGAAGAAATAAAAAAGGATTTTGAAATGATTATGATAGGAGAAATGAAATATTTTCTATGATTACAAATTGTACAGGATAAAGAGGAATCTTTATTTCTCAAACTAAGTACTTAAAGGATTTACTAAAAAGGTCTAGTTTGAAAATATGTAAATCTATTGGAACACCTATGGTAATTAGACACAAGTTATCTACAAAGGATGAGACACCTACATTTGAGCTGAAGAAGTACAGATCTATGATTAGAGGTTTGCAATATCTGACTTAGATAAGGCTAGATTGTAATGACCCATCTCATGCCATTTGATTTATAACCCTAATCATGCATATATTTTATTTTATCCTCTTTAATATCATCCATATATATAATGATTTCTGATACTCTAAACATCCTGATAGATATCAAATATATTTAGTAATCAATATCTATGCTTTTTCCCGAGTCTTTCCCTATTCTATGTTGATCTAATTAGTAACTTGTACCGGTTACTGATCTATGATAAATGTTGATTTCTATCTTTGTTTGATAATTGCAAACACTACTCTCCTTTTATATGATTCAATATCAAATATATTTAATAGCCTTTGATTCCCTTATTTCTTCCTCTTCATTCTTCTCTCGTGTGTGCACTAAGTTGAGTAGATCAAGATATGTGTGCAACCATGTAAAGACTTCTCTGAAGGTCGTGAGTTCTTCTCCAATATTGTTCACATTAAATATATTAATGTTAATTTATAATCACTTCCAAATACTCTAAATTGATCAATTAATAACCTGTATCACTGCCTCCATCTTCTAGTTGCTGACTGTCAGCCCTTATCTGTTGATTCCTCCATGATAACATGTATGTTCTTAGCACTATTTATTTCCTCTTTTTAGTTTAGTCATTGATTGTATATTCTCTTCTATTCTTTCTCTGTTATCACTAACTAATTTATTTTCTATTGTTATTTCCTTTATCCTTAATGCCTGAGTGTCTAGTCACAAAATTATCCTATGGCATCACAGATTGGATTGTTGTGTTTATGGCTATTCACTTCATCATTTTGATTGTATATTTGTTGCCCCAATTTCTCCTGCCGTATGCGTTGCTTGCCCCATCATGCAAGTGTGTGCCTACTGTGTGAGTAAATGGTTTTCTTTGCTCATGTGCATGCATCTTCTAGTCGGGATATTGATGTGCAAACCTCCTGTGTTCCTTGACCATCGATTCTCACCTATATATATATATATTTCATTCCTTCTTCTATGTATTTCCTTGTCCACCATTCTAAGCACCGTTGAAATGTGTTATGTTGTTCTTCGTTTCTTTTCTTTTATATGTGTTGGTCGGTATTGGTCAACAGTCACGTCCTTAGGTGTTAACTAATTTATAGTTATGTTTATATATATATATATATAATATCGTATATGGTTATTATTATTTATATGTTATTTAAATATGATGGTTATCATATATATTTACTTATGTTATATTATATGTTATTATAATACAGTTAATTGTATTATCATTTATATTAACTCTTGTATCAATAATTTATATAATTTTATTAATCAATTAATATTCAAATGTGATAATATCTAGATATGTTATTATTTCATTGTTTATAATGTAATTGTAACATTTATTTATTCTTATATCTTAATCTTATTATTATGAATAATACTAATTTATATTATTACTATGAATAATACAAATGATTAAGTAAAATAAATAGATCATAAGTATTTATCAATATTATTTGTTTCTTGAATGATTGATAATAGAATTATTATTATTATATTTTATCTAGTAATAATCATAGGATTCTCTTTAGGAGGGGTCATGACAGTCCACCCCTCTCGAATTTGCTTGTTCTCAAGCAATAAACATTTTCATATTTGTTTCACCTTATATAACAAAATTGACTATTAGATCCATTCAAATTTTTACTTGTAATATTACTTCATTTATTCTAAAAAAGAGCCACACATGTAGTATGCATTTGAATGCAAAGTATACATATGAATATATGAAGACACAAAGAAAACATGAGGCATACACATCGATGCATGAAGGAACAAAGTAGACACAATGTATACACATCATAAATAACCTTGATTAGATCCTAAAATTAATAGTGCACAATGACTATACTTCTTCATTAGGCTTATGAACCCTACAACCACAAAATAATTATTAGCATATAATAGCTCTAAAGAAAAGATGAGTTTTGTGATGATTCCTTCCCTTCTTATTATGATCATCTTGAGATGGTAGATTTAAGGTGCAAAGGGTGCATGAAACAAGCTCCAAGCAGTTCCCTGGAGGATATCCGTCATGTGCTTAAATTTACTCTGCCTCTCCCTCCACCCACTCCCTACCGTAGGATATCATAATGTGGCTGAGAAGATTAATCTAATGAAACAATTATTTGGTACAATAATCTTTCTCTCTCCTTATTACAATCATCTTGAGATGGTAGATTGATAGTGTAGAGGGCGTGTGAAACAAGCTACAAGCGTTTCCCTGGAGGATATCCATCAAGTGCTCGAATTTACCCCACCTCTCCCTCCACCAACTCCCTATCTTAATAAATCATAATGTGGATAAGAAAATGAGTGTTAATCTAATGAATAGGAATCTTTCTCTCCTTATTATGATCATCTTGAGATGGTAGATTGATGGTGTAGAGGGCATGTGAAACAAGCTACAAGCAGTTCCCTGGAGGATATCTGTCAGGTGCTCGAATTTACTCTACCTCTCCCTCCACCCACTCCCTATCTTAAGAGATCATAATGTGGATGAGAAATAGAACCCTATGTACTATCTAATCACATGGATTTCCCTTCTATCATAATTAGTTAAATTCTTTCTTTTTTTTGGAATATACATTGCTCTATGGACATTTATTTACTCTTTTTTAATGTCAGGTGTAAAACCAATAGTTACTAAACTATGATAGGTCACTGCACCTCATTTCATATATTTCCATGGTGTTCAATACTTCACTTGAGTGGTGGGAAATTTTTTTTCATGGCTTATGCCACACCTTTTTTGTTTCTCAAACCTATTTGATTTCTCCTAGTTTAGTAGTCTATTGATATTATTCTCTTTCTCCATTGTCGATTGTTATTAGAATACTAGGATGGTCTTGTTTATGTAAAATCAACTGATTAAGTACCTTTTTAAATCTTAGTGGTACCTAGTTTATAGTTTTGTACTCCATATGATCTACAAAATTTTCATGGTGTGGTACTACCATCATCTTTCTATAACACAACATTTAACTCTGCATTTAATTTCTCTGTATTTTATTCCATTTTTTTTGGCATTCATGGCTTCTTAAAGTGTTGGATGACACGTTTGAGTTTTTTATGAGACACATGGATTTCACATGAATTCTTCCTTTCCTCATGGCATTATCTCTTAGTTTTATGTGTCTCACATATGTATAAAGAATGGTACCAATGTAATATGTTAGATACTTTCAAATTCCCATGCTCGATATCTGAATTGTACAAGATTAATGTGCCACCTTAGCATGATTAGGGTATCAACCATTAGCATAGCCTTACTTATATTATGAATCTCAACATGCACTCAATAATTTATTCATAGTCAATAACACAGGTACTTTCGTCACCCACTGACATAGAAATAAAATGTTTCTTTCCTTACTCACATCTAGTGCTTGGGCTACATGTCACAAGTGATTGTGGTGTCAAACTTCCCTATATTGGGAATGATTAATTCTTCACTTCTGTTAGCTTCATTTAAAGGGATTTGATATTTGTAGAGCCATGTAGTTGCTCTAGTTGTTCATAATTACTTTTTATTTTATTTTTTCTCATATTTCTTTGTGAGAGTTTACAATAGTTCTTGATATTGGATTGATCTTTCCTACTACGTTTTAAACTTCCATAGTTAAGCTAAATATAGTTGTTCAAGAACTGGGGCTTAACTGTGAATTTCTTTTTTATATATCAGGGTAGAATCCACCGAGAACATAGCTCAACTATTAGCTAAGGCCCAGTCTTTGAAGCAAGAAATAAATTACATCCAGCCAATCTGGTGCAAGTATTGGACGTTGAGAACAAATAAATAAGATTATGTCTATGAGGTAGATTTCAAGAAAAAAGTATAATATTAATAAAAACATGAGTTTCCACATAAGCAAGAGTATAGCTATAATCCACACAGTTTCTAACCAAAAGCATTTGAAGATCATTCACATGGACTATAGAGTACTGATTTTATTTTCTCTAGCTTCTTTTTAAAAAGAAATATTTTCATTCATCCTAAAAAGGTCTTCTAAATTATTGTGCCATCTGCTCCAACATTTTTTAAAAAAAAATTTGGTAAATATTTCCAACTATTGCCAAGTTCTTTTAGTACACTGAATAAACCTTCCAAGCGGTGAATTTTATGGATCCATATTTTGATCTTGGCAATTGTATTCTACCTGTAGGGATTGCCATATTTCTTTTTGATTTTGATTGGTGCATTTCAAGGATATTTCCAATTATAATGTTTAAAATAAGCTTTTAACATATTATGATATATATCCCAGTTATGACTATTGCGCAAACAAGGTAATTCCTTATGCGTGTGGTTTAGAAAATGTAAGAAAGATTTTGGTGTTTCAATTCAAATCAGCTACCTACTGCTATTATTATGCTGGAGGATAGTAATGTATTTATATCTTATTATTGTGTTGTAATGGTTTATCATATAGTGTATGCATTACAACAAAGGTTGCTTCAAACTAGATCAATCTCCTTCCTTCAGGTCTAGGATGAGTATCTAAACTAGATATCTTTGTCTTATGCGTATTATTAATTTAATAATCTCATTTCCTCCTGAAGTTCAAGGTACCTATTATAATGTGATTTTATGTCTTTAAGTAGCCTAATGGTGTCTTAATTCTCATTAGGAATCTTATGCTTTTGGAATGTATCTAGCTCTTTTCATACGATTGAGATATTTCACAGAACCTAGCATTTACCTAATTTCTTTGTTGAAGACCAACCGTTCAGTACTAAACATAGATGTAATAAGGAATAATGAACTTCATGGTGATCGCCAAAAACATCTTCATTATTCAAACTATATGAATTAATCGACTCCCTTGTAGAACCATTGTTGTGGCATCAATCATTACTTCATTAATATTTTATATTATTCCTTCCTACACCATTTTGCTGAATACTATTTAGGAATAGGTGTTGATTGTCATTATTTCCTATGGGTATGAGTTGCAGATAGATTCAATATTATTTCAAATGACCAACATTTTTTTTTGCAGGATGGCAGAATCATAGCTCTGATACCATTTGTAATGACTGTTGGTGTAAATACATACTTTACTATTTACACTTACTTAAGTTTACTTAGGGTAATGCATTAGTTAATTATTTTACATTATTTAATTATTTTTATTTGTGAGACACTTAGGAGTTTGCACACCTTTTGAGTTGTCATGTAGACAACATAGGAGTACGCAACTCTATTTGAGCACGTGGTGTCTACAACACTATTTTGCATCCTTGTAGGATTATCCTCTCATCACCGCACTTACTTCCGTGCTTAATGGAGGATAATCCATATCTAGTGGACATGTGCTTGGTTGTATGACACATCATGATGCTAACTTCTATGCATTCTAGAATCTCTCTTGAGGCCTTTATATTCAGGTACTCCTAGTGTACTATAATGAGACAATTATTGAATACATTGTTATTCTGATCATACTCTCTCTCTTTGGTCTACTGTGTGCTTGTGTTTGAGTTCTTAGTTCTTGGGTGAATTTTTCCCTTAGGAAAATTCTTAGATGGTATCAGAGCAACTTGGAGATTTTCTCATCACAAGTCATTCGAGACCTCTTGCTTGCCTCATCACCTCAGCTTGAATCTGGAGTGTTGTAGAAATTGGGAGCGTCTAGCACCAGATCTGACCTCTCCATTGCATCCAAAATGCTAAACTGGTGAAAATTGACTATAAAGTTGGCTACCTTGGCCCAAAGTCGACCATGAGGCAAATTTTTTTTGCAAATCTAAACCCGAAGGCCTGATTTGCAGTATGGGTATGATCTTATTTTCAGATCTTTGACTTAATTTTCGGATCTGAATTTATTTTCTCTGTTATATTTTTGTCAATATTTGCAGAATTTTTTTTTTGCCCTCTCAGGCATCAGTAGAGAAATTTTTTTTGATAGACCCGGGTAGTGACACCTTAGATCTGCCAATTTGGAGGTTTTTTTCGTTGTCACAAGTGGGTATATCTTATTTGTTCGTAGGGTTTTATCAATAATTTCTGCGCACATTAAATCCAAGCTCCATATAATATATCTCGACAGACAAATCTAGTAACCCAACCTCCTCCTGTCACTGATGGCCCAAAAATCTAGGCACCCCAAACAATCGGTGGTATTTCGTTTCATTTCAACACTCCTGCGGGTTTGTTTAAACACAACGTGCAAAGAAATCCCTTGGTAAATGTGGGACCAAACATCCTTAAACCTTCGGTGATGATTTGACTTTTGGCCCCATCTATAGACCATTCTCCAGCACTACAGCATCTCTACGACCTCTAAATCTTTTGGCATTGTAGGAAACACAATCCAAATCTGATAGGTAGTTATCAAATCCAGCAGTCTATCTTTCGGCACCCATATTTCTCCTTCCTTGGTGTTGCAAAAAGTTTTTCTAGTGATTTTTTTTTTATCACCGACCACGAATGCAACTTCACCTCTAGTGAACAATGCACTTTTTCAGCATTGTGGTAACTTCTACCCCATTTTTTCCAAAATCGATGGTTTTTTTAAAAAAACACATTGTGATTGGTTTTTAAACTTCCCGTGCCACGCGACATTCTTTAATTTGCTTTCACCCACATCAGCATTGCTGACTCAAACACATCATTTGAAACATCAAAACGGCCAAGTAATGCATAGAATCTGATCTTGAACATGTCTAGTCAGCTTACCATGTCAGCCAGGGCATCCATTTTTTGCTGACGTCAGCAAAAAATTATCTTAAATTTGACGCCCATCTGAACATCATTTCCAAGCATTTTAGAACTACTTTGATGGCCATTTGACTGTCAAATTTAGACACAATTTTTCTTCCAGACCCCTCTTCAGATTGCTTTTCAGTTTGGTAGCCTGACTTTGCGAGCCCATATCTCGAACATCCAGACTCTGATTCAGGTGCAATTTTTTTTGAAATCAGGTAAAATTTCCTAAATTTTCCAGTGGTGGTGTTGTTTTCTAGTTTTGATGCATCAATTTTGCAAAATTTTCATTTTTTGGCTACTGTACCTACATAATTCTACATTTTGCAAATTTAGAAGCTATGTACGGGCACATCTAGTCACTTTTTTAGGTTTTATTTTTTTTGAAAGTGCATGCTTTTTTGTTTGCTTTCCAGATCTAAAGTCAAATTCTAGGGTTGTGTGGACCAATTTCTCACTTTCAAAATTAGGCCTTCTTTGGCATTGTAAAGCTTTGATTCTTTTTAAAAATTGTTATAAATCTAAGCTACAGTGCTTAAGTGACAGATTTAAGCCTCATAAGGTAGTTATAAAAGAAAAATTAGAAAGTCATCTTTGTTCATTTTGACAAGTGGCCCATTGTAAATGCACTACTTATAAAGTGCCAAAGCATCTCTTTTTTTGGGGGGGATCTTTTGATTGAGTGAAAAGGGGGGGGTGTACTGTGTTTCTTATGTCTCTATTATTGTGCTCTTTTCATTTCTGCATCATGGGTTTTAAATGTCCTCCTTTAACTTCACGCAACTATTCTACATGGAAAGATATTGCATGGAGTAGATTAATGGAAAAAGGATATAGTTTATATGTTGATGGTACAATTACCAAACCTACTGATGCTAAAGAACTCATTGATTGGAAAAGACAAGACCAACAAGCTTTAGGTGTTATCAAAAGTTGTGTACATGGGGATCTTCTCTTTTCCATTAAAAATTGTTCAGAATCTAAGGATACTTGGGATAAACTTGAACAATTATATGGTAAAGCGGATGAAGAAAAGGGATTTCAGATTGAGGATGATATACTTCTCTTGGATCCTAAGAATTATGACACAATTCAATATTACATCATTAAAGTCAATGAGTATAGGGCACTTCTAACATATTGTGGAAATCCCATGAAGGATGATAGGTTGATTCATCATATCTTGAAGAAGCTACCTTCTGAGTACGCTAACTTTGTTTCGAGTTTTAATACTCACAAGTTAACCATGGGATTTACTTACCAGAAGATTTCCTTTGATGGATTTGTAGACATGTTGATTGTTGAACAATCTCAATTGGTGGATTTTGGACTTCTTAAGTTATCTAAGGCCAAAGCCTTAGTGGCTAGTGAGGCTCACAAATCTAGTCAAGGGGGAAAAAGCAACAACAAGAAGAAGCAGTGGAAGAAAAAAACATAATCTGAGACACAACATGACTCCTCTCAACAAGGCAGTTCTTCTTCAAACAAGAAGGGAAGTAATGAAAAGAAGGACAAACTCTTTTGTGCATACTGCAAAAAGCCAAATCATGACAAGCATCATTGCAAGACAAAAAGAATAGATGAGTTAGAAAATCTACTCAAGAAGACAAAGATTCAAGTGCCAGGTACTTCCAAGGATTCTACTCCTACCTTTTCAAAAGGTAAAGGTCAAGCACTTATGGCAAACACAAATTCTTCTTTGGAATGGATACTTAACTTAGGTGCCTCTTACCACACGGGTTCTTCAAACCAAGACTTTTCTTCATTGAAGTAATCAAAGGTGCCACACATCTTCTTGGAAGATGATGCTAAGATGGAAGTTGAAGGGAAAGGACATGTAGAAATGGAAGATGGGGAATTTAAAGATGTTCTCTATGTTCCAAATCTAAGCTCCAATCTACTATTAGTTTACCAAATCACTCACCTTGGAGATGGTCATAAGGTTGAGTTCCTTCTAGATTCAATGATGGTGTGAAGTCTCAAAGATGATTCATTGGTAGCAGTTGGAAAAGTCAATGATGACAAGAGAATTTATTCCTTCTCCCACTTTGTGCCTAAGAGTCCTTCCCAAGCCTTGTTAACTCACTCTACTTCAAAAATCAACTTATGGCATGAGCGGTTTGGTCACCTTACCTTTCGCTCTCTTCAGCAACTTTTCTCAAAACATATAGTCAAAGGTCTACCCAACATCAACTTTTCTAAGGGAGAATGTTCATCTTGTTTAGTGGATATGAATCTCAAGGAGAAGTATGATAAAGGGAAATCTTCTCAAGCTCCAGTTGTTCTTTAGCTAGTTCACATGGGATTAGCAAGACCCTTTGTAGTGACTTCAGTCAGCAAAGGTTGCTACATACTCACATGTATTGATGACTTTTCAAGATTCACTTGGGTCTTCTTCCTTCATCATAAGAATGAAGTCATTCATAAGTTTCAAGAATTCAAGGCTCATGTTGAACACAAGTCAAGGAAAGCCATCAGAGTACTAAGAGTGGATAATGAAAACATATATGTTGACAGAAGACTTAAGAACTTTTACAAAATTGAGGGGATTGATCTTTAGAACTCACCAGCATTTAGTCCACACAAGAAAAATGTTGCAGCTATGAGGATTAGGACTCTCAAGACAATGGCAAGTTGCATGATAAAGGCCAAGTCACTTGATCCTACACTTGAAGTTGAAGCCATTAGCAGTGCTACTCACATACTTAACAAATCTCCTCATCTAGCCTTAGATGACAAGACTCCTTTTGAGGCATGGTGTGGCAAAAAACTAGTTGTGAGTCACCTTAGAGTCTTTGGTTGTCTAGCATGGGCTAACCTTTCTTCCAGGAGTTGCAAGGCATCGGCACCTAGGCCTTGTACTTTCATTGGTTATGAAGACAATGTGAAGGCTTATAGACTTATGGATCCAGAGCCTCATTATATTTTTGTGGAGAAGGATGTAAACTTTGAGGAAATTTATCCCAGCTTTTCCTCTAATCATCTCTACACATCATACACAGTGGAAACTAATAGTGACACCAACGATAGTGCTTCAATAGGTTCAGACATGTGGGGTTCTGTTGGTAGTTGCAGTGAGAGGTCACATCAGTCTAGTCCACATGCTTATATTGCCAGAGTGAAAGGTCCATCCTAGCATGGTACATCTTGTCTTCCAACTCCAACTTCACTTGACTTGGGAGACATACTTGAGGAATTACATCTCATTGATGATGATACTTCTATAGTTGTTCTGAGGGCTCACTCTGACCCTCATGTCCATTCTCTACATGATCAATCTGTACAAGTTGGCATGATTGTGGATCCTTATGAACAGAAACTAGTGGAGGTCTCTTTGTCAGTTGAGGAGACAGATGGTTCAGTGGAACAGGTTCAATAGACATCCTTGCCAAATCTGCACTCATTCTTTTCAGCACAAGCGGAAGGGGTGAACTTTAGCATTAGTACAGGGATATTTGAGTAGGTTTCAGGGCCACCATACATCTTCAAGAGTGTACCTTGGGCATTGTTTCTTCCTAAGGAGAGGAACACCATTTTGCATTCATGGACCAACTTCTTCATCGGAGTCACTTTCACTTGTTGGCATTCTTCTTTTGGCGGTAGCCTATTATGTCTCTCTTCCTTCTCTCATTCTCTTATGTATATACTGGATGTATGTCGTAATAGGGGGGTCTTGATTACTCCATCCATCGATGCATCCTTACTTATCTCTCTTTTTGGGGGAGGGTTTTTCCCATGAAGTTTTCCCTCTTTCCCCACTTTATGGGAGATTGCATTTCATTATGTACATGGGTACCTAATATGGCCTAGTAGCCAAGACCCATTATGCATCTTCATCCTAGTTTGTAAGCTTAAGGGCATTCCCCTAAGTTGCACTTAATGGGGGGGTGTTGGTGTAAATATGTACTTTACTATTTACACTTACTTAAGTTTACTTAGGTTAATGCATTAGTTAATTATTTTACATTATTTTATTATTTTTATTTGTGAGACACTTAGGAGTTTGCACACCTTTTGAGTTGTCATGTAGACAACATAGGAGTATGCAACTCTATTTGAGCACATGGTTTCTACAACATTGTTTTACATGTCCCACCCTTATAGGCTTATCCTTTCATCACTGCACTTACTTTCATGCTTAATGGAAGATAATCCATATCTGGTGGACTTGTGCTTGGTTGTATGACACATCATGATGCTAACTTCTATGCATTCTAGAAGCTCTCTTGAGGCCTTTATATTTAGGCACTCCTAGTGTACTATAATGAGACAATTATTGAATACATTGTTATTCTAATCATACTCTCTCTCTTTGGTCTACTGTGTGCTTATGTTTGAGTTCTTAGTTCCTGGGTGAATTTTTCCCTTAGGTAAATTCTTACACCTGTCTCGAGCCATTTGATTTATAACCTTAATTATGTGTGTATTTTATTTTCTCCTCATTAATATCATCCATATATATAATGATTTCTGATATTCTGAACATCTTGATAGATATCGAATATATTTAATAATCAATATCTATGATTTTTCCTGAGTCTTTCCCTATTCTACGCTGATCTAATCAGTAACTTGTACCTGTTAATGATCTATGATAAATTTTGATTTCTATCTTTGTCTGATAATTGCAAAAGCTGCTCTCCTTTGAATTGATTCAATATCAAATGTATTTAATAGCCTTTGATTCCCTTATTTCTTTCTCTTCATTCTTCTCTCGTGTGCACTGAGTTGAGCAGATCAAAATTTGTGTGCAACCATTTAAAGATTTCTCTGAAGGCCATGAGTTCTTCTCCAATATTGTTCACATTAAATAAATTAATGTTCATTTATAATTGCTTCCAAATACTCTAAATTGATCGATTAATAACTTTTATTGCTACCTCCATCTTCTAGTTGATGACTTTTAGCCCTTATCTATTGATTCCTCCATGATAACGTGTATGTTCTTAGCACTATTTATTTCCTCTTTTTAGTTTAGTCATTGATTGTATATTCTCTTATATTCTTTCTTTGTTATCACTAACTAATTTATTTTTTGTTGTTATTTCCTTTATCCTTAACACTTGAGTTTCTAGTCACAAAATTATCCTGTGGCATCAAAGACTAGATTTTTGTGTTTGTGGCTATTCACTTCATCATTCTGATTGTATATTTGTTGCCCTAGTTGCTCCTGCGGTATGCGTTTCTTGACCCATCATGCAGGTGTGTGCCTACTGTGTGAGTGAATGGTTTACTTTTCTCAGGTGCATGAATCTTCTATCTGGGATATTGATGTGCAGACCTCCTATGTTCCTTGACCATCAATTCTCACCTATATATATATTTCATTCCTTCTTCTATGTATTTCCCTATCCACCATTTTGACCACCGCCAGAATGTGTTATGTTGTTCTTCGTATCTTTTCCTTTATACATGTTGGTTGATATTGGCCAACAATCACATCCTTAGGTGTTAACTAATTTATAGTTATATTAAAATATATATATTATATCGTGTATGGTTATTATTATTTATATGTTATTTAAATATGATGGTTATCATATATATTTACTTATGTTATATTATATGTTATTATAACATAGTTAATTGTATTATCATTTATATTCACTCTTGTATCATTAATTTATATAATTTTATTAATCAATTAATATTCAAATGTGATAATATCTAGATATGTTATTATTTCATTGTTTATAATGTAATTGTAACATTTATTTATTCTTATATCTTAATCTTATTATTATGAATAATAATAATTTATATTATTACTATGAATAATACAAATGATTAGGTAAAATAAATAGACCATAAGTGTTTATCAATATTATTTATTTCTTGAATGATCAATAATAGAATTATTATTATTATATTTTATCTAGTAATAATCATAGGATTCTCTTTAGGGAGGGTCATGACATAGATATCATAAATACAGTTGGAATTGTTGCAAGATTCCAAGATGATCCTAGAGAAGCACATTATGCAACAAATATTTACATATTTGAAAGCAATACTAGTGTTCAGATTGTGGTATGACAAGTCTAACGATTGCACTCTAAGTGCTTATACTAATGCTAATTGGGCAAGTAGTATGGATAATAGAAAGAGCACCAATGGTGGAGCCTTCTTTCTTGGAGTAAGATTGGTTTCTTGTCTAAGAAAGAAGATATATTATACCTCGCAAAGCATAGCAAAAGTAGAATATGTTGCAATAGCAAATAGTTGTAATCAAGTTGTTGTGATGAAGTAGATGCTGAAGGATATAAGTATAGAATTCAATGAACCTATTATCATTCATTGTGATAACACAAGTGTTGGAATATTTTAAAATAACTAAGAGGGGGGGGGGCGGGGGGGGGGGGGGGGGGGGGGGGGGGGGTGGAGAATTAGTTATCCAAGGTCTAGATGTGTAAATAAAACATGTATAAATAAAACTTTTCACATCTTAGTGAACCCATAAAACATTTAACTTCATGCATGCATCCATAAGATTATGAAATCACTTAAAACTTATAGTTTACTATCAAATCAACTTGCAAAAATGTAAACATGAAATATAAAAGATTCATTAACACACTTGACACAATGATTTATGTGGAAACCAAATTTGAAAAAACAACCAAAAACTTGCTACTCTTTTTCACTCTTCTGAAGTGATGCCCTATGAAAGGCTAACCCTATTAAAGGTTATAATACACATTGTTAAATGTGACCCTATTAAAGGATTTCAATCACCCTATTAGGAGTGAGCCTTGTTAGAGGACTTTAGACCATTCACTTGGAATATCACCTAGGTAAAGAATTTACAAATGACTATTAGGTCAACCTTAATCCAAAGGATTTACCCTAGACAGATACAATTGTTAGAGTAATAATAAGGCTTTGATCTAATAACAACTTACAACTTCACTTGCAAATTATATATCATTGTTCATTTCTCCATTCTACTTGGCCTTCATACATTGTAGCTTTTATAGCTTGTTCACCCTTTAAGCATTCATATCCTTAACCCTTCTTGCTTAACATGCCATTGCAAACTCTTCTCTTTTTCAATCGATGAAGCAAAACCCTTGACTCTTTCTCTCCCTTAGGTTCTCACACATGACAACCTTGCTTCATGACTAGCCATTCCTATAAATAGAAAATTAAGATCTTTTGGTACTCATTTTCCATCATCCAATTTAAGGTTTGGATGTATTAGGTAGGATACAATGAATTTATCTAATATTCCATATCTCTTCTAGAAACTTCTCCTATAATCCTCTTTGAATTCACCTAAAAATGGTTTACCTTGAATTCTATGCCTCTAGCTCATCAATCTTATCTTCCACCTGGTTCACATAATCTAATAAAATGAACTTGTTGGCTCATATCCATCGAATTCATGATCTTTAAAATAATGTAGCAGCTTAGCATTGTCCAGCTTTTGATGCTTGGCACATACTATGTTGCTTAACGTCCTCTAAAAAATCACTTAGCACAAACTAAAGTTTATTGGTTCTCAACATCAACTAAACTTTACTTGGCATGCATTGTTCTACTTAGAATACACTAGAATAAACTTTTACTTAGCTCTAATTAATTTTCTACTCAGTTTTCGCTAACTTTTCTCGACACCTACTATCCACTCAGTCAAGCTTGGTAAACAAACTTTGTGTAACTTGTTCTTCTAAACCTTCTTAGTATAACTAGCCTTTGTAAACTTAAGTAGATTATCAATACATCATGTTATCATTATCTTAACTAATTTTTGCACTCCTTTCCATAATCATAACTCAACCTTTCCTCTAGGTGCTATTTTTACATCTTTTGATCAAATCCTCTTCATCAATCAAATAAGTGATAGCACTTAAATCTTATCAGCATTTGTCTTACTAGCAAATAGTAGGTTTGACATTACTGACAAAACAATGATTGAAGCATATTAGTCATACTTGTATGTTCTCAACAATCTCCCTCTTTTGCATTGATGGCAAACTAAACTAATCAACCAAATAGAAAACATATTTTTCAACCAAACTGACTAGGTTAAAATAGTAAGACCAACAAAATATCAAAAAGAAAATAATTCCTTGTATTGAAATCTCTCCCTCTATCAATAGCTTCCATCTCCTATATAGGTTACAAAATTTTGTCTTATAACTCCCTTTGAATTTCTTCTTGTATCTCCCTCTTACTAGGTAGATGTTAGGATTCCTCTCTCTTTATTCTCCTAATCAACAACTATCTCCTTTAGTAGTTCTCCCCCTCTAAGATCAATAAATCTCTTAGTAATTATATTAGCTTGATTAGTAATTATCTCCCTCTTTGACAATAATTCCAAAAACTTATGCCAAAAACTTGTCATCTTAACACGTAGATATAAGCTTCTTCAGTTTCTTCAATTTTCTCCCTCTGTCACCTTGCTTGTGACTAATTTGAAGTTTTAGCTCTTTTATTACTTTAGGAAACTCCTAAAGTAAGATCCTCTACATCAATTTGTAACATATAAACATCAACTTGTTTGATGCAAGGTTCTCCTCTTGTTAGATAGCCTTAGATAGGGATATCACCCCTAGTTCACCTCTTAGATACTCATGAGCATCCTTAGGTAATGCTTTTGTAAAACTATCAACAATTTTCTCTTTTGTGTTGACATATTCTATCTTCACCTCTTTACCTTGAACTAATTCTCTCAAATAATGATACTTGATTGCAATGTACATAGTCTTTGTGTGCATCACTAGATTCTTTGATATATTGATAGCACCCGCATTATCATAATAAAGTGTCACTAGTTTTGTGATCTCTTCCTTAATTCCTTTGAGTAGTTCTTTGATCCATACAATGTTTGTAGAAATTTACAAAAACAACAACATATTTAGCTTCAGTAGTAGATTGTGAAGTGCAATTTTTTTTCTTACTAGTCCATGTAACCAACCTCTTGCCTAAGAAAAATGCTCCTCCACTGGTACTCTTTCTATCATCAATGTTTCTAGCTCAATCAACATCAGTGTAGGATCTTAATTCAAATTTCTCATTTTTCTTATAGTATAGACCAAACTCCTATGTTCCTTTTAGATATCTCATTATTCTCTTTATAGCCATCATGCAATTTTCCCTAGGATTAGTACAGAATCTTGTGACTATCCCTAAAAATAATGTAATTTCAAGTTTTATATGTACCACATATTACAATTTTCCAATCATAGACCTATATAATGTTTGACTTACCTCATCCAAATTATCATTCTTTGACAACTCGTGTCTTGTCACCATGGGTGTACTTACTGGTTTGGAATCCTCCAATCCAAAATTTTTCAATATTTTTTTGATATATTTTGACTCAGTAATGTATATACCATATTTAATCTGATATACTTGCAAACTCACAAAAAAATTGATCTCTCCAAACATAGACATTTCAAATTCTTGCTTCATTTTATTTGCAAAATCTTTACATAAAACATCGTGACCTCCAAATATGATATCATCAATAAAAATTTAAAATAAAAAATACCTTTGCCTTTCTCTATCTTTATGTACAGATTACTATTATCATCAGTCCTTTCAAATCCAATCTTCACAAGATAATTATGAAGTCTTTCATACCATGCTCTTGGTGCTTGTTTCAAACCATATAGAGCTTTGTGTAGTCTACATAGCATGTTCTTATTTTTAATATTAACAAAGCCTTCTGACTATTTTATGTAAACTTCTTACTCTAATATATTAATTAGAAATGTAGATTTAACATACATCTAATAAACTTTGAATCCTTTATATGCAGAATAAGAAAGTAGAGTTCTTACTCCTTCCAACCTAACAATAGGAGAAAATGTTTCTCCATAGTCAATTCCTTCCTCTTCTGCATATCCCTTGCAAAATAATATTTCTTTGTTCCTTGTGGCTTCACCATTTTTATCTAACTTGTTTATGAATACCCATTTGGTGCCAATCACATTTTTATCTTTTGGTCTAGGAACTAGATTCCATGTTTTGTTTTTCTCTATTTGTTCAATCTCTTCTTCCATGGATTTAATCTAGTCTACATCTTCTGATGCATCTCTTACTAATTTGGGTTCCTTCATACTTATAAAACAAGTATCATCTCTCAATCTATTTCTTGTCATTAGTCTAGCATCTTTGTCTCCAATGATTTGTGTAGTAGGATAATGTCTCTTCACATATTTGGATAATTTTGGTCCAGCTCTAATTTGTTCAATTTGTCTCCCAGCTTCTAAATCACTATGTACATCTCTGCTAGGTAGTTCATCATCTCTTTTATGTACACTAATTTTAGAATCAAAATGTGCATCAACTTCATTCTATAACTCGACATCTAAATGTAGCTCAATTCTTGAATGCAACTCGACATTCATAGTTTATGACTTAGCAGTCACTAAAACTTGTTGCTAGTTTGTAACTTGATTTTTAACATCTTTTTTAGTAGGAATACCTTCATAAAAGTATACAAATGATTTGTATTCTTCTAATCCTTTCATAGGTTCAACCTCATGTACTTCTGTATATTCATCAAAGTTCACATTTGTACTTTCCACAACTTTGTTAGTGTTAGTATTCAAACACTTATAAGATTTACTTCTTGTGGAATTTCCTAAGAATATACCTTCATCACTTTTTGCATCTAGTTTAGCATTCCTAAAGTCCTTAAGAATGTAACACTTGCTTCAAAATACCTTAAAATATTTCACATTAGGTGAGTATCCATACCATAGTTCAAAAGGTGTTGAATGAGTACCTTTCTTGACTTGTACACAATTCAAGATATAGAAAGCTATATTTAGAGCTCCTCTCTAGTATTTCAAAGCAACATTCTTCTCCATCATGAGTGTTCTATCATAGTCCATTATAGATCTATTCCTTTTTTCAAGTTTCCCATTTTGTGGAGGGGTTCTAAATGCAAATGTCTATCTTTTGATTCTTCAGTCATTACAAAACATCTCAAACTTAGTTGATGTGAATTCTCCTCCTCTATCAGATCTCAAATACTTCAAACTTTTAACTACTTCCATTTCAACTCTTGCTAAATACCACTTAAACATTTGGAAAGCATTATATTTCTATTTTAGAAGCATAATTTTCATCATCCTAGAATAATGATCAACAAGAAACATAATGTACTTATCTCCTTTATAGCTTTTCACATCAATTGGACCACACAAGTTAGTATGAACAATATCTAGTATTTCTTTAGAGGTATAAGTTTTACTCTTAAAACTTGACTTTGTCATTTTACCTAACTGACATTGTTTGTACATTACATTATTAGGCTTCTTCAACTTAGGCAAACCTATAACTTTTCTCATGTTATTGATACTGACAAGGTTATCAAAATTGACATGACATAACCTTTTGTGCCATAGCCACACATCATCAAATTTTACAACAAGAAAAGTAGTATCCTCTATGTCAAGATAGAATAGATTACTCCTAGTATGATCACCCTTTTCAATCAATTTTCTATTAGTGACATATATCTTAGCAATCTTGTTTCCAAAATCAACCTTACATCTTGAGTTGTTCAATTGTAAAACACTCAATAGATTATAGTTAAGTCCTTCAACATAGTAAGAATTGTCACAAACTTTTATGCATGATTTTGATAGAACCTTTTCCTTTTATCAAGCATTATGCATCATTACCAAATTTTACACTATTTCTATTATAACAGTTTAGGGTAATGAACTTACTTTTGTCTCTAGTCATATGATGTGGATACCCACTAGCAATGATTCATCTATCATTCTTGTTCACAAAAGTCACAAGTGCAATTATCTCATCTTCATCAAATTCATCCTTCATTGCAACATACACCACTTCATCATCATGTTCATCAAAATCATCCTTTATTTCCTCTTTAGGAATGTAGCATGACTTCTTGCCTTTTCCTATGTAGTCCTTGTTGTCTTCATCTCTTCTACTCTTGTATTTGCCACTTCCTGTGTAATTCTTCTTCTCTGGACATCTAGCAAAAATATGACCAATGTCATTTCAATTCAAACAAATGATAGATAATTTACCTTTGAGCTTACCTTTACCTTTGTGGAACCTTCTTGCCATTAGTACTTCAAGCTATTCTACATCCTCCTCATTTGTATCACTATCATTAGACACATACTTCTTCTTTTTCTTCTTTTTCTTCTCTTTAGGTTCCTTTAATGATACCTTGGCTTTGAAAGTAGATTCAATACTTTCAGGTTTGTAATTATCAAAGTTGGATAACTCAAAAGAAATGAGTCTACCTACTAGACCTTCAAGTGATAAATCATTACTTGGTATACATCTCAACTCTTAAATTGCAAAAACACTAATAGCATATATAGTTAGTAGTGTTTTCAAGACTTTACTTAGCACAGTATCATCATCTAATTTACTAGTAGCTCCTCTTATTACATTAACAACTTCTTTTATCCTTACAACATATTGAGCAATATTTTCACCTTCTTCCATTCTCATATCATCAGACTTACCTCTGAGACTTTCACCTTTGGCTCTTAGAATATTTGCATCTCCTCCATAGATAGTGGTTAGGGAATGCCAAATTTTATTTGCACTATTAAGACCTTTGATATCATCAAATTCAATATAGCTTAGGGTAGAGTCAATCTCCAACATTGCTTGGTTGTGTTCTTTCTTCTTTCTCATATCATCAATAGTTAAGGCAATAGTAGGATTAACATGCTTGGTGGTAATAGTAGATTTTCATGATCTCCTAGTCCTCCAAGGTATAGCTTTATAAAACTTTACCATGTAGGAAAGTTATCTCTATTGAGCTTGGGTACTTCTCTTTTTGACATCTTGATCTTTGTGCTTCTAGTACCTTCAAACTAGTCTTCTCAAGTAGATGGATGTGATATCAATTGTTAGAATAATTTAGAATAACTAGGGGGGGTGAATTAGTTATCCAAGGTCCATATGTATAAATAAAACTTTTCACAGCTTAGTGAACCCATAAAACATTTAACTTCATGCATGCATCCATAAGATTATGCAATCACTTAAAACTTGTAGGTTACTATCAAATCAACTTGTAGAAATGTAAACTTGAAACATAAAAAATTCATCAACATAATTGACACAATGATTTATGTGGAAACCCAATTTGGTAAAAACCACCAGTAATATTCTACTCTTTTTCACTCTTCTAAAGTGATGCCCTATGAAAGGCCAACCTTATTAAAGGTTACAATACACACTGTTAAATGTGACCTTGTTAAAAGATTTTAATCAACTTATTAGGAGTGAGCCTTGTTAGATGACTTTAGTCCATTCACTTGGAATGTCACCCAGTTAAAGGATTTACAAATGATTGTTAGGTCAACCTTAATCCAAAGGATTTACCCTAGATTGATACAATTGTTAGACAATAATAGTAAGGCTTAAATCTGATAACAATTTACAACTTCACTTGTAGAGTCCTCCATTCTACTTTGCCTTCATACATTACATCTCTAATATCTTGTTCACCCTTCAAGTACTCATATCATTAAGCCTTCTTTCTTAACATTTCATTGCAAACTCTTCTCTTAGTTACTTGATGAACAAAAACCCTTGACTCCTTGTCTCCCTTAGGTTCTTGTAAATGACAACTTTGCTTCATGACTAGCCATTCTTATAAATAGAAAATTAAGATATTTTTTGTTTATTCTCCATCGTCCAATTTAGGGTTTGGATAGATTAGGTTGGATACAATGAATCTATCCCACATTTCATATCTCTTCTAGAAAATTCTCCTAGAATCCTCTTTGAATTAGCCTAAAAATGGTTTACTTTAAATTCTGTGCCTCCAGCTCATCAATCTTATCTTCTACCTAGTTCACATAATCCAAGAATTTTTTTTTTTTTTTGCTTAGTTCCATTGAATTCATGATCTTTTAAATAATGCAATAAAGCATTATCTAGCTTTTGATGCTCAGCATATACTACGTTCCTTTGCATCCTTTGAAAAATCACTCGATATAAACTAAAGTTTACTAGTGCTTGACATCAACTAAAATTCACTCAACATCCATTATTTTGGTTAGCATACACTAGAATGAAATTTTACTCGACTCCAAATGATTATTTTCTTGGCTTGCACTAACTTTTCTCGACATCTACTATCCACTTAGTCAAGCTTGATAGACAAACTTTGTGTAACTTGTTCTTCTAAACCTGCTTAGTGTAACTAACCTTTATAACCTTAAGTAGATTATCAATACATAATATTATCACTATCTTAATTTATTATTTTACTCCTTTATATAATCATAACTCAACCTTTCCTCTAGGTGTTATTGTTACATCTTTTGATCAAATCCTCTTCATCAATAAAATAAGTGATACTACTTGTAGCAACTAGAAAATGGGTTAAATGCATAACATACTATGAGAAATCACAAAACTCAATCAACATACATCAGTACCCACTAGTCTACCATGAAAGCCAAACTAATAAAGAAATAAATAAAAAACCCCTCTTTCATTTGTAGCTCCCATGTCCTTCTTTCTTCTCCAAATGATGTAGCTCCAAAGTTGCCTATAGTGCACAAAAAATTGAAGCAAAAGCCTATGATATGGATAATGTCATGAGAATACTTGAAGTTTTGATTTGAATGTGAGAGATGGAGTGAGAAATCTAAAATAAATTAGGACCTAAAGACTTCCAAGACTTCAAGGGTTCAAGGACTTCCAAGGACCGGAAATGAGAGAAAGAGTGTCCATTTTATAATCAACACTCAAGGTGAGAGCATTGGATTTTTCACCCATAGATATGTTATGTGGCAAGATATTCATTTGAGAATCCATGATGCATATGACAAAATATACCAATTGCAAGATTCTATGACGAATGGAAGTCAAACATGGCTAAATGTGGAAGAGAATCTATGACACGTCATAAGACACCTCAACCCACTTAAAGCCAAGGATCTATGACAAAGAAGCCAAATAGGGACATGCATAAGAGAATACGAATATTTGATTATGAAAAATCTTATCCAAGTGTCAAAGGAGAATCCATGAGGTGTCATATCCAAGTGTCATGATGATGCAATATTTTATGGAATATTCGAATTAAAAATCCTTTCATTCGACAAAATAAGAATTAGTAGAAAATGGAATTAATGATAGAAAATGGAACTTAAGAAATTAAGAATTTCCATGATTTGTGAATGATCATTCAATTAATTAATAAAATTAATTAATTGATGATGATAATTAGGAAGAATAATTAGTAAGCATAATAGGATTAAATTATGGGTTATTTAATCCTATAGAGAAAATTAGTAGATGATTGGCCAAATTGATTAAATGAATGTGACCGTATCCTTTGATGAAAATGTGATGATGATGGATATCAAATAAGATGATGAAAATCAGACCAAAGCCATGGTTAGATTGATTGATTGAAGTTGATAACATGCCAAGGATACATGACATGTGGTTGATATATAACATTTAACCGACATTGTAAATGCTACAGGATTGAAATTGATCAAAAAGATTTTATCATAATAACATTGATGAACACTATCACTATTATTAAAATGGTTGATGATGCCATGATCTGACATTGAAAGCCTCAACAATGTCAAAGATTAGATGACATGAATGATAGTTTGACCTAGCAGTGAGAGCCATGACAATACTAATGTTAGATTGATAAGATTGATAGGTTGATAGGTTTCCAAGGCACTGAAAGCCAAAAAAATACCTAGGAGCTAGATAAATGATGATTGATTTGAGGTGTTTGATATTTTTTGGGTTGATTAGGACTGATTTCAAGAGTGATTTTGAGTTGATTTGGGGTGATTCTGAGTTGATTTGAAATGGATGTGAAAGAGGATACAAATGATAAAATATGATCAATTTGGCCAAACGATCGAAGTTAGTAGAATGAGAAAATGGAAAAAATTAGTATGAAGAAGTGATGAAATCATAGATGCAAACCATTTTTTTAGCATCTACATTTTGCCTCTCTTTGATACAATGTGATTTAGAGTATTGTATCAAAGAATAACTGACGAGAAAGCCACAACATGCCCCAGTAGGGATGATATATATGGGTGCCTCTTTGAGAAATTGAATAAGATAAGAATATGATAAGTCAATTTATCAAAAACAAGAAGGAAAAACCATAGCAACTAATAGAATGAAAATCAGAGCTAAAATGTGAAAGTTATGAGGCCCAGAGTGTAAAACAGGGTCAACCAGGAGCCTGAGAGTAATCGCAAGGGTTACCACTCAAGAAAGACACAAAATGATGAAAATCATAGTTAATTTTTTCCACAACAAATATATGAATCTAATGCAAGTAACAAATTGCAAATCCGAGTTAAAACAAAAAAGTTATGGGCTTTGGAGTGCAACATAGGGGCCCTGGGAGCAGTTTTGGGCATCCTACTATCCCAACTATGCCCAAAACTCAACCAAGTGCATAAATGACTCAATTGGTAAGCCCAAGTGTGCCATGATAGTACTAAGTGCATCAATGATGCACTTGGGAAGCTCAAGTGGACTTAAAAGTGCAAGATGTGCCCAAAAAGGCTCTGGGGGCCAAAATCAACATGAGTGGGGGTAACTAGGAGCCCAAGAGTAATTTCAAGGATGAACACTCAATATGGTGACTAAGTAATGGAAATTATAGCTCATTGTTTTTACAAAAAAGATATGAGTCCAATGCAACTAACAATTTGTAAATCAGAGTTGAAATGCAAAAGTTATGGGCTCTGGAGTGCAACATAGGGGTTCTAGGAGCAATTTTGGATACCCTAGGTCCTCAAGTGCACCCAAAACTCTACCAAGTGTTTCAATGATGTAGTTGGTATGACCAAGTGCATCAATGATGTAGTTGGGAACCCCAACTATTCCCTAAAAGTGTAGATTGTGCCCTAAAAAGCTCTGGGGCCCAGAAATAGCCTGATTAGACTCAGAATGCCCTGAAACTTTGTGTGTATGCCCAAAATGATGGAAAGATGTTAGAGCATGAGTGAAATCATCAAAAATGGTCATATTTGGTCAAATATGGTGAGACAAATATTAGAATGAGGTTGAACTAGATGGAAAGCCATAGAAAGTTGATTAACAGTGTAGGATGATGCAAGAATGCATGAATGCAAGATGAAGATGAGTTGGTGAATCAGAAGACATGATTATGGTGATGGAGAATGAGATGAAAAAGAAAGATGAGATGAGGAGATGCTGGTATGATGGAAAGACTTTTTCTTCTAGAAAGTGCACTATATGTCAAATGGAGCTTTATTTTGATATGGAAAATGGAATGCAACGCATCATGGCATAAAGGGCTAGAGTGCAAATGCAAGCCTTTTGCATAAACAAGCACGATGTAGATAGAGAATTACCTTGTCCTTCCTAAGGCATATGTGCATGGCCTAGAATCTAAAAGGTACATTATAACAGATAGAAATAGAAAAAGATGACCATGAACCATCTTGACCACTCTCATAGATCAATTTACATCATCGAGTAGCATAGGAACATGATCGAAGAAAAATAAAGAAAAAATAAATCACTCACTAAACAGCATGAGCCAACAACTATTCTTGTCCATTATTACATTCTTGTTAATGTTTTAGGTGTGTAGATAGTGTTTGACACGTTGATAATGTGATAGCTCTATTTGTGGATTCAGTTGATAGGTTCGTAGTCATATGTTGGATTGATTGTTGGTTCATGTTGCTCAGATATTGTGACTGGCATTGAAGTGCAGTGCTTTGAGTTTTAGTCTGCAAAGTGCAAGTGTTTACGCAAAAGGGTTGGTTATGCACAGTGAACATTTACAAGGTTTATTGCATATTTTTGATGGGTTTTGTTATTTTTAGGGTTTTTGAGGATATTTGATTTTTTTGTGTGACTAATTTTTTCAGGACATTTTATGATTTTTAGTAATTTTTTCAAGATCGTATTTGAATGTTTAGCATTTTTTCAGGACATTATGTATTTTTAGTATTTTTCAAGATCATATTTGAATTTTTAAGGATTTTTTTAGGATCATAAAACCATATACAGGTGTTAGCTCCAATTTGTTATGCGATAGGTCCAATGGATAAAAAGCACTTAGGGATATGCTCCTAGTTAAAATTCAAACTCATGCACCATGTAGGTAATATGCCCCTAGACAAGACACAAACTATGTACAAAGGCCAATGATAGAGTGTGTGTAGATTGGAGATGCTTAGGCAAGGTAACAAAGGACATTAACTAGTTTGTGAGCCATGGTCAAGGAACCAAGGATGTATTGCAATAGGAAGAATATGATCAAGGAATGATAGAGGGGGAAAAAACCAAATGGAATTCTGATAGATGGAGGAGCAACACTGATTACACATGGTGCCTATTTGCCAGGTTTTCACCATGGTACTTGCCCAAGTGCCTATTTGCCAGGTTTTCACTTTTGGATGGAATTTTTCCCTTGACTCAAATTTTTGTACCAAGATGCTTGTTTGCCAGGTTTTCATCAAGGCATCCATTTTTTGGTGACTTTTTTCACTTTTTTCTTTGCTTTTTTCATGACTTTTTGCTGTTTTTTTGATATATTTTAAAGATTTTTAGATGGAATCAAGAATGTTGTTGAATGTTGAGAAGAGATCTGGTGTCACTGCTGCTAGTTGATAATCTTAGAGTCCATGACTGACCATAACTACGTAGGATTTGTTCCGAGTTCATAGCTAAAATCAAACCACTAGAAAGGCCTCGAGATATACCATTATGTACCATATGTAAGATAGTGTCTATCTCTTGCGAATCAAGGCATCTGAGGATAATTGGGTCAACAGATATGTCATGTTGGATGTCACTAATGATGACATATGCAAAGGCTTGTTGGATAAAGATTTGATCTTGGGTGTTAGGAAAATTAGGTAGTTGGATGTGGGGATAAACAACTAGATATAAGGGAGGGTTGGAAGGGTTGAGACCAATGACCTTCCACATGAATGCTGATTGAGAGAGCTCCAAAAGACTTTGTGGCATGTTGAATACTGGAACACTGATATTCATGGCATCATATTTTTCATTTTGTATCCTTGGGAGCTTCTTAGCTTTTGATTTTTCACAGGCTAATGATGCCTTTCAGTTTTCACCAAGAGACCTATGCTCATTATTTTCTTCTTTGCTGTCAAATGGAATTGACTCCCAATGATATGCCAATATGTTCTCTTCAGGAGAAATTTCTTTTTTTATGATTATTGTCCATAATTCCTCCATATATTTCAAAGTCTGTTATAAGAGTGTCATCATTGTCGAATTGATCAAAAATTGGTGGTCCACATTGGTCCCAATCCAATAATTTGGGATAACTTGAGGGGATGTCATCATTAGTACTAAATTGGCTTTGGTTGAAGGTAGATATATGGGTATTTGATTCAACTGGGTCATTGGGATTATGCTCCAAAGCTAGAGGATTGTTGGTTTCAAGTGGGATATCCTCAGATTCCTTTTCATCATTCAAAACATCCATAGTCTTACATGTAGGTAATGTATTAATAGGAGGACCTATTTGTAATAGTTTAAATCCAAGCCCCAAACTAGGAGGTCATTCTTTTGTAGTGATAGGTTCAATGATTCCTTGTTTTCAAGATCCAAGACCACTATAGCCATCATAACCTTGTTTTTGCATGATAGTAATCTCAATTCCATACTTGCTAGAAGATATCAAAGTGGGTTCTCATTCTACTTTTTCTTTCTCAATACATATGAATGTATTCTCATTGATAGAAGTATCATTCTTTGTACTGATCTCTAAATGTTGTGCTTGAAGTGTTTGTGATTTACAATGAGATTGGGGAGAAACTAGTGACTCCCTAATGTGAGAGACTTGAGACATAAAGTACTCTCCACACCCATTGTCTTCAATCTTCATCTTTTCCTTGGCTTTATTGAGCAGTATATCAGCATCCACATACTTAGAGGAATTTGTGGGTTGTGCTTCATTGTTTGTTGGGATTTGGTATGTAGTAGAATCTCTTAGATTAGCACAAAATTGGAAAGGATTTGGATCACCGGGGATGGTAACCTCCATGTTGTCATAGGAAAACTTCAGACATTGATGATATGTAGAAGGGACTGCTTTCATAGCATGAAGCCAAGGGCATCCCAATATCATGCTGCAGTTCATTTCTATATCTAGGACACAAAATAATGTGTCTTCATTAATTGGACCAACTCTGATAGGTAATGTGATGACACCTCTAGAGAAGCATTCACCATCATCATAAGCTTTTATTGTGATTCTTTGAGAGGGATCCACATCATCTTCAGAATAACCCAACCTGATGTTCAGTCTTGCTCCTCAATCTATTAAGACACGTTTGACTTTGGCATTATGGATGAAGACTTCAAGATGAAGGGGATCTTTTTGGTTGGGTTTTTCTTTAGGAATATCTCGAGGGGAAAAGATGATATGTTGTGAGGCAGATAAGTTCCCAACCATGGCTTGGAACAGGGCAACATCCATGTTATCTGGGACTACTGACTCTTTAAGGGCTTGCTCCAAGATCTTCTAGTGTTGGGGAGATGCACGTAGTAGGTCCAATATGGATATTTGCACAGGGGTCTTGCCGAGTTGTTCAATGAGGCTACAATCAAACAAAGTAGGGGTAGCAGGTGTACCAACGGGTGTAGGTCTAGTAGAAGTAGTAGGTCTAGATGGAGCTCTAGGTAGGGTGATCTTGGCACAACATGTAGTGACAATGCAATGAGGGTCTTCAACCTTCAATGTGAATATGGATATGCAAGAATCAGATTCATTAAAATAGTTGACAGTGTAGTCATATCCCACGCGTGTGTAATTCACATTAGCTTGTGAGTTTGAGTTTAAACTGGAGGGTTTCTCTTTGTCATGATTACCCAAAGCATCTTTGAATATAGTGTGGTTAGAGTTGGATGCTAATAGTGATGGGTCAATTGTGATTACACCATCATCAATAAGGTCTTGTATTGCATGTTTCAATTGAAAGCATGATGAAGTCTTATGTCCTTTAGTGCGATGGTAATTGATGCGTCTAAAAAATGCCTTTATTTTTTTATGTTTAACAACTTTATGATACTCCGTTTATCCTTGTTTTAACACTTATAAGCCTATGTTTGATAAACCTTTGATGATTTATGGGGTAGAAAAACTATGTCATCTTTTGCCTAAATTATATCTAATATGCAGTATTTCATATAAATATCCAAATGTGCGTTCTTATGCTTGAATTTAGTTTGATGGATGTTTATTTGCAAATATGTCTTATATCATAACTAACCTGATGATAAGGATTAAAGGATGAGTGAAAGAATCCAGAAGTTGGTTGCCGACAGCATTCAAGGAGAAACAAGCATCAAGGAACAACCACGAAAAGGAAGTTATAACCACTCCAAGAAACATGGCAGTGAATAAGGAGGAGTTTTTACAAGCCATTACCTTCTCTGCATTTACGTTGTAACAAGCAGATGCCATGACTTCATTGCTCCCTCCTCAATTTTGTTATCCTTCCTTTCCACTTTCAGTTGTTCTCCTATATTCTCTCCTGCAGACTTAAGATAGTTACTTTTATGTTATGTAATAAAGAGTAGATTCCCTATATATATTGGGATCAACTCCTGTGTGTGAAGTTTTTAATTTTTTGTTTTTGATAAGTTTTATCGAGTAAGAGAGAACATTGATTCACAATTTGTTGTAGTTGTGTTTTACAATTCTGAATTATGTAATGACTGATTAATGAAATGAATTAGTTTGTTTTAGTTTCTATCCTATTTTGGTAGATTAGAGAAGCCAACCAAGGGGCCCCACCTGGAAGGTGGATTAGATTAGGATAGAATAGATTCATTTTACTAAGCATTAGCAGTATTTTAAGTAAGACGTAGCTAGTTAACTCCTTTTTGTAGCATCACACTTCATGAAAGTTCATGCAACATCTGCGAGAATAGTCTAATGGATGAGTAAAGATGGAATCTCTGTTATCTTGTCATTGTGTTTTCAAAATTCATAGATTCAGTAGTTTCCTTTCCATAGTAGTAGTGTAGTTTCCTTCCTTTACATTTTTACTTTCCTGCAGCACAAGCATAATGACTCATCAAGGTACCTAGTGCACATACTATGCCAAACATTTCAAGTATACGTCCTTGGGTTGACAATCTAAATGCACCTCATGGTAGGGGAAAAGTAGTCCTTAGCTTGAATAGATTATTCCTAAGCTAGGCCTAGCGCATGACTATGGAACACCTATTGTGAGGCGGTTCATTTTTGGTGTCATTGCCAAGGATGGTGTCAAGCTAGGAGCATTTATGAGTCATAGTTTTTAGATTAAGTTCTTTTTACTAGTGTGAAAATTTTAGTTGCATGCATCGAAGAGGAAGATGATGAGATGAAGAAGAAGTTGAAGAAGAAATTGAAGAAGAAGTTGAGTTTCCCTTTGAAGATGTAAGTCTTGTTTTCCCCATAGTATCATCATCAAAAGCTGAATCCCTAGATATATTTGGTCTCCAACCTTTCACTGAAATATTGACCAGTTTTCTTGATAACACTACCTCGAATCCACCAGTCGTTAATCACCCAGTGCCTAAAATTCCTTTTTAGCAGCAACCTTATAATCCAGTCCCACCAATCATGGCACAACCCACTTTTCCATTTCCACTTGCAAGTCTCATAACTAATGCCAATCTCAAGAATATACCTCCCACTGCTCTTCCAAAGTTCTATGGCCTTGTAACTGAAGACCCTAATACCTTTTTGTTTGAGTTTGACATCCTTTTTCATAGTTTCAACTACAACACTAATGCCCATAAGCTTAAAATATTTCTAGCCACATTGAAAGAATTAGCTTTACGATGGTTCATGGGCTTAGGAGCCAATGTAGCTGTAAATTGGGATGAAATGCAAGCCTTGTTTTTGGAAAAATATAAAAAATATTGCAAAGCATCTAGCACAAGAGGAGATGATATCTTTAGCATATCACAGAAGGAGGAAGAGACACTAGAAGACTATGTTTCTCGATTTTTATATACACTACAAAAGAATTCTCAACACACATTGTTTGAAGATTCCCAAAAACTAGTCTTTCTAAGAGGAGTGAATGAAGACTATTTGAAAGCATTGGACCTGATGGTCGGTGGAGATGTATATCAAGCTCAATGGGATGGCCTCAAAAAGATATGTCATAACTACTCAAGATCAACCATGAAGAAAGGTCGAGGACCTTGTTTTACGATTACAAAAGGAATTAGTCAAGGCATTTCAAAACTTGAAATATCCAATTTGTTGTTAGATTTCAAACAAGACATTAGTAATGATGTCGCTACATAGTTGGATACAATGACTGCAAAGAAGAAGCAAGTAGAGGTTGAGTTACAAATAGCTAAGTACTGTCCTCATTGCCAAAAGCAAATGAAGGATTGCCACTATAAATTGGTTGCAAGCATGGAGAACCAGCATCTTCCAACTAAATATGTAAAGATAGATGGGGATGATGAGCAAGTATTCTTTGTTGCTCAACGCCAACCATGGGCTCAACATCAGGGTATGCCTCAAGACCCCTTGCAAAATTCAAATTCATATGGTAATCAATGGCAAAATTGCAATACCCAAGGTCCTCCATAAAACAAACCCAATTGGAATAATGCTGGAAAAAATAACCCACAATAGTCTCAATGGTCTCAAAATTTCCAACAACCTTGGCCTAACCAACAGAATAACCAATGGCCCTAGAACCAACAAAACCAATGGCAACCACCCCAAGGGAATTGACAATCTCCAAACCAATGGAAGGGATCTCAACAATGGCCTAGCCAAAGTACTGGTGTTCCACAATTACCCCCTCCAGCTCAACAACCTACTTTAATGCCACCACTTGCAAATAGTGGACCTCAAAAATAAACACAACTACCTACACAGCCTCAGCCAAATCCAAATAGAAAACCACAGTAGCCCATGTATAATACTAATACCCAGTAGTACCCTACTTATGCCCTAGATGTCACAGATATACATTTGAGATATGGAACGACCTTACCAGCACCAAAGCCACCTCTTATAACTAAAGTATCAGACTCTCCTGTAGCATCAGAACCTTTGGTTGATGAACTTGTTGACCCCCAACTAATGTTACCATACCAATACCAGATCAACCAGTAGTAGAGCCTCCTTTTCCAGACCAATTAATACAAAAGGAACCTGAACAAAGCAAGGAACAACCCTTTGACATTATTAATCAGTTGAAGAATATGCATGTCCAAATACCTTTGTTTCAAAGTATTAAGGACTTTCTTGCTTATGGAAAAGCTATAAGGGAAGCTTGTCTAAAGAAACCTGGAAGGAAGAAGAAGGATCCTACCACAATTCATGTTGTTGGAGATTTAGCTGATATCATGTTAGGAAGAGTCATTTCACCAAAATATTCTAACCCAGGGAGTCCAGTAGTAAGTGTTAGCATAAATGGTCAATTTGTTAAAAATGCCTTAATAGATTTGGGAGCTGCTATAAATGTGATCACTAAAGAAACCATGAAGAAGTTACAAATAGAAGGATTAAGGCTCACACCAACTAATCTATAGCTTGTAGATAGTTCCACTATCATTCTTGATGGAATGATAGAAAATATTGTTGTGACCTTAGATTCCCTAGAATATCCTGCGAACTTCATGATTTTGTCCCCTAAAGTAAACCTATCTGGCTATCCTATCATTCTAGGTAGACCATGGTTGGCCACAAAAGATGCAAACATAAATTGCAGATCAGGGAATATGACCATATCAAATGGCCAAGCAACCAAGCAATTCGATCTATATCCTCCTGCACAACCATTACTAGATTTGAGTACATCTTTTTGGCCAGATCTAGGAGATGAAGAAGAAGAGATAAATTCCGTAGTACAACTTATGATGTTACATAGGCAATCATTTCTAAAGTTGCAAGAAGAAGATTTAGTAATCCAGAGCATCCTTACTAACACCTGTGTGGTAGGAAAAGATGTGTCTAAAAGCTCTATATTAGAATTGATTACATATGAGGAGTGTGATACAAGTTGTACTTTACTTAAGGAACCTGAAAATCTTTGTTCACTACTTCCCTGTGAATTAGAAGGAAACCTAATCTCTGAAATTGCTATGGTAGAATCTACTATTCCTATTGAACTGAGTAAAGGCCATAAACTGCATGTTAACCCCAAATTGACATCCGTACAGATGGAACAATTAAAATAATTTCTTTAGAAGCATGAGAAGACTTTTGATTGGGATTATGATGATATGAAAGGATTAAGTCCTACATTGTGTACCCATAGGATATACATAAATGAAGGTTGTCTACCACTTTGTCAACCTCAGAGGAGGATAAATCCAAGCCTCAGAGAAATAGTCAAAATAGAATTGCAAAAACTGCTTGATGCTGGCTTTATCTATCCTATATCTAATAGTAAATGGGTATCACCATTGGTTATAGTACCTAAGAAAGGAGGAAAATGGAGAATTTGTGTAGATTATAGGGAGTTGAATAAGGCTACTAAAAAGGATCATTTTCCTTTACCCTTCATAGATCAAGTTTTGGATACACTAGCTCGAAAGAAGTACTTCTCATTTTTAGATGGATACGGTGGCTATAATCATATCAATATTGCTCCTAAAGACCAAGACAAAACTACATTTACCTGTCCATGGGGTACTTTTGCATAAGCTGTTTTACCATTTGGTCTTTGTAAGGCTCCTGCAATGTTTCAGCGGGCTATAATTAGTATTTTTGTTGATATATCACATGATTGTATGGAAATCTATATGGATGACTTTACAACATTTGGAGTTACTTTTGAAGAAGCAATGATAAATCTTGAAAAAGTTTTGGTAAGATGTCAAGAACATAATTTGGCACTAAATAGTGAAAAGTGTTTCATGCTCATGCAAGAGGGTGTGGTACTCAGTCATTTCATATCTATTGCAGGTATACAAGTAGACCCAGCTAAAATTGAGGTAATTCAAACATTACCCATACCCACTAAATTAAAAGATATCAGATCTTTTCTGTGACATGTTGGATATTACAGGCGTTTTATAAAAGACTTCAGTAAAATAGCTAGTCCCTTGTACAAGTTGCTCACAAAAGAAGCTAAATTCAATTGGACACTTGAGTGTGATAAAGCTTTCCTACAGCTTAAGCAACTTTTGACCACAACCCCAATTTTACAAGGCCCTGATTGGAACCTACCTTTTCACATATATACAGATGCTTCTAATTATGCCATAGGTATAGTTTTAGCATAGAATCACTCAAATCTTGAGAATGCCATTTATTATATCAGTAAGAGTCTTCATGGTCCAGAACTAAATTACACAGTGACTGAAAAAGAATTGTTAGCAGTAGTCTATGCTCTAAATAAATTTTGGCATTATGTCACAGGTTATCCTATCTATGTTCATACTGATCATGCAGCAATCAAATATCTCATGAACAAACCTGCTGTAACTGGTAGGTTAGCAAGATGGTTACTATTGTTACAAGAATTTGACATAACCATAGTAGATAAGCTTGGAAAAAAAAATGCCATAGCTATTTATTTGTCAAGAATCAATCATCATCATACTGACACTACTCTGGTAGATGATGCATTTCCAGATGAACATTTGTTTCATATTGCTGTTAAAGTTCCATGGTATGCAGATATTGCTAACTACATTGCAACTAATAAAACACCAACACATTTTTCTTATAAGGAGAGAAAACTGCTCATACAAAAAAGCTTCCATTTCTCATGGATAGACAATTTTATGTTCTATACTGGACCTGATAAAGTTATGCGTAGATGTGTAAGAGAAGATGAGACATATGATATTTTACATGCATGTCATAATGAGCCCTACGAAGGATATTTTTTAGCCAAAAGAACATCTTTGAAAATCTTAGCCACTGGTTACTATTGGCCTGCCCTTCATAAAGATGCAATAAATTATACAAAGAAGTGTGACCAATGCCAAAGAATGGGTTGCCTAACCAAAATAGATGAAATGCCTCTGAACCCTCAAGTGGTGTTAACACCATTTGACAAATGGGGAATGGACTTCATCAGTCTTATTGATCCTCCATCCAATGGGAAGTCTTATATTTTGGTTTGTACTGGCTACCTAACCAAATGGGTTGAGGTTAAGGCTATGAAACATGCCCATGATGAAAAAGTTTCCAAATTCCTGTATGAAGAGATTTTTACATGTTATGGAGTTCCTAAAGAATTGGTTACTGATCAAGGCACACAATTTACTTCCAACCTGATTTCAGAATTGATGAAATAGTATAACATCAGGCATCACAGATCCAGTCCTTATCATCCACAAGCCAATGGAAAAGCAAAAGTTACCAACTATGAGTTGGAAAATATTCTAACTAAAACAATCCATTTGCATCATCGAGATTGGACCAGCCAATTACAAGAAGTTGTTTGGGCTTATAGAATAACTTGGAAAACCACTACCAGATTCACACCATTCGATCTTTTGTATGGAAAAGTGGTAATGCTTCTAATTGAATTTGAACACAAGACTTTAAGAACAGCCTTGACCTTAGATATTGATCTTCCTGCAGTACAAAGAGAATGTCTCCTGCATCTTAATTCTTTAGATGAAATGCGCAAGACTACTTTAGAACACACTAAATTGGTGCAAAAATAGAGAAAATATTGGCATGATTCTCATATCCTCAACAAACAGTTCAAAGCTAGTGATTGGGCATTATTGTATGATTCTTGCTTTAAGGATATGCTAGGGAAGCTGCAGAGGCAATGGTTAGGACCATATCAAATCATCCATGTCTTTGACAATGGAACAGTTCAACTAACCACAATTGATGATATGCCTTTCAAAATGATGATCAACAGTCATTGACTTAAACTTTACAAATAGCCTCAAACAAAAGCTGACTTCATGCAATGGTTTGAACAATCGAATCCAACAACAACTCAAGTATCTCTTCCTGCAGTCAAAGGTGAAAACCTTCCGCCTGCTCCTCTTCAACATTAATTCTAATTTGCATGTCCATAATAATAACTTTAAGTTCACATAAAGTCCATTTTCTTTTCATGATATTCCTTTACATTCATATCTTAATCTTCCATCCACTCACCTCACTCCATTTCTTAATCTTCCATCCACTCACTTTCTACATACTTACATTTTTGTGTTTTCAATCAAATCTGCACATGCTAATGGATGCTGCCATTTACATTACTTCTGCCACCATTTTTTTTGGAGCATGTGACAATCCACTTGGTAGGTATAAACATGTTCAAACTATTATTCATTTATAAGTTTGCAGATTTTGTTAATTATATATAATACTGCATAGTCTCTATAATTACGACATATTCCAGTCCCTAACCCATACTAGTCTGACATGTGCGGACACTTGTCATAAAATTAGCAAGGGGCAGGGGAGTGTCATACTATCCAATGACATGCCTAATTAACTGTGATGATTTTTGAAAATCTTGGCATTACCCTTTATTAATGAGAACTTTTTTCCATAAGTATGCCATGTCAAGTGTTGTACTCCCACTTTTTGAATAAATTTTTCTTTGTTCGTGCCAAAATTTTTGTGCTAAGCCATGATGTGACCTATTTAAATTTTTTTTTTGGCATTTGAACCATGTTTTTGGATGATTTCCACACAAATTCATGATTTACTTTTACTTAAAGTTTAATTATGACACATAACAATTGGTTATGGCAAGTAATGTTCCCAAAAAGAAGCGATGAAGCATCTGAGAAATAACGCAGAGTTTTGAAGTTTGCATTCAAAAAGGGAGAGGGAAATGGAGTAGTAGAAGCATCAAAAAATGGGAGGAGGTTTACAGAGAAAAGAGCCAATTGAGCACATTTTGTTGCCCTTTGATGTAGAAGCAGTAAGAAGATTCAATGCATGCGGGTGGTTAGGTTATTGTTTGATTTAATAGCATATGATGAAGAAGCAGCTATAGAATTCACCAAGACATTTGGTGAAGGTGAAGCTTCTGTATGAGGTTTGACAGTAATTGCAACAAAAGAATGAATTGCAAAAGTAATAGGGTTACCTCCTGTTGGAGAGCATTATTCGAGCTCGCATGACGCTAGGTCAGCAAGGGCCCAGTTCACTACCCCACATGACCCTCCATTGGATGTTACAAAACAGGGGTGCAAGAGATTATCTTTGCCACCTCCATACCCTGACCTAGCAATGCATGCCATCAGGTATTTTAATTGTGAAGGCAGATTTTATCACTTACATGCACACCATTTTAAGTTGCTTAGTTGTATAAGGCACAATATTGCCATGAATCTTCCAAATTTTCTGTATAATATGCTATGTATTAGTGCGAAAGAGACTCAAAAAGGGAAAGATAATTCTATCACTCACCATGCCTTGATTAAGTTGTTAATAGAAAGGTCTCTTAGGGATGTATCCCCTTTGACATGGGATGACTTTGTGAAATTTAAAACCCTACAACCTCAAGTTGTCCCTAGTGAATGGCAGGGTGAGGAAAACGTAGTTCCTAGTAGTGAGCCTGTAGAACAAAATATCGAGGGAGCTGAAATAGAAAATGTACAAGGGATTGAACCAAAATTTTCTTCCACTCAAGAGAATGTGCCTCCACCTGAATAGGACATCCCTAAACCCACTACTAGTCAAGCTAAAAGGAAACGAAAGTCACCAAAAGAAACTATTGCTCAACAAAAACCTAGTCCTGCAATTAAGCAACAAAAGAAAACAAAGAAGGTTCCTGCAACAACTAATCCTACAGTAGTGGTACCGAAATAAAAAATTAGGCAAAAGACAATAGTACAAGAAGAGACTCCTTTGTGGAGAAGCCCTAGAATGAGAAGGCAGATTTTTAAAAATCCTATATTGTCTAAAGCACCTGCTCTAGAGTCTCCTGTGCAGATAATTTCTGACCATTCTCCCCTTCACACTGAGATGACAAAAGCTTCTGGTAGTCCTCCTGCAGCATGTGAGCAAGAAATTAAGGAAACCTTAATGGATTTACTAGGTGTTTCAAGCCATGAGAATGAAGTAGTTCCTGAATGTCATGATTCGAATACTGCCTTAGTCCCCTATAAGACAACATGGATCAATAGTTTGGCGGAACATCTATGGCAAGAACAAAAAAAGAAAAAGGATTATGAAGAGGATAACAGTGTCGTCACCTTGCAAAAACTCCTTTTCCAATTATATGGACAACATTTATTTGCTAAAGCACTATGGAAAGAGGAGAAGAAAAGAATGAGCAAGATCATAACGTCACAAAATGAGGAGATTGAAGAATTGAAAGAATAGCTAGAAAGACAAAAATAGCACATGGAACATGCACTTAAATTAGCTGATCAAGCTCTTGCTTGCAGACCACCTCCTCAAGTATATGCTTTTTTTTTGGAAGAACAATATCTTTTGTTTCAGTTGATGTTAACCCTCAGAAATGTAAATGCAGAATTCAAAACCACACAAGAGTTTTATGGGCTGTATCAAACCTTACCACCATGGCAGCAAAATCTATTGTGTGAGTTGTATATTCATAATTTTGTCATTCCTACAGAAATTGAGTAGAATCCTTTGCTCTATATAGGAGATGTGAATTTGAAAGCTTTAATGTCATGGATGTCTAATGAGGAAAATTATGATAGACAATTGGTTAATTACAGAGATGAGGAGAGAACAAAACCTTTACCCTTGAGGGCAGAAAGTAAACAACCAGAAGAAATGCTTTGAGACTGGTTTACATTAACCTATGGGAAGATTAATCCAAACATTAGAAAGAAGGTATATGCTGCTAGACCTAAAGTATATGCCGAATATGAAAGCTTGCTCTACTTTGCATTCCAGAGAGCTATGACCAGAGTAAGAGGTAGATGGGCATGGTTACCTAATTCTCTCAAGAAATCAGAGCCGCACAGTCCTATTAATTTGGAAGTAGCACTATATAGAGTTCCAAAATATTTAGAATTGGGAAAGCAACTAAGGCCAGAGCTATGGTGTCCTTTAACCATGCAACCTCCAATGCTTTTATGGCCCCTGTATGATATTGATGTTGAAAAACTTGATAAGTTGCAGGAAGACCACATGTGAGAAGTATGGGAAAGGACCAGAGGATTCTATTACACCTTCAAGAGTAGTAGCAAGGGAAAAACAAAAGTTGGGGAGCTCAGATCTTTGACAAAGAAGTGTAATGCTTGAGGACAATCATTAGTTTAGCAGGGGGTAGATGATGAGTCTAAAAAATGCCTTTATTTTGTTATGTTTAAGATACTTTATGATACTCTGTTTATCCTTGTTTTAACACTTATAAGCCTATGTTTGATAAACCTTTGATGATTTATGGGGTAGCAAAACTATGTCATCTTTTGCCTAAATTATATCTAATATGCAGTATTTCATATAAATATCCAAATGTGCATTGTTATGCTTGAATTTAGTTTGATAGATGTTTATTTGCAAATATTTCTTATATCATAACTAACCTGATGATAAGGATTAAAGGATGAGTGAAAGAATCTAGAAGTTGGTTTCTGAGAGCATTTAAGGAGAAATGAGCATCAAGGAACAACCATGAAAAGGAAGTTATAACCACTCCAAGAAACATGGTAGCAAATAAGGAGGAGTTTTTACGAGCCATTACCCTCTCTGCATTTACGTTGTAACAAGCGGATGCCATGACTTCATTACTCCCTCCTCAATTCTGTTATCCTTCCTTTTCACTTTCAGTTGTTCTCCTATATTCTCGCTGGCGAACTTAACTTAAGATAGTTACTTTTCTGTTATGTAATAAAGAGTAGATTCCCTATATGTCAGGATCGACTCCTATGTGTGAAGTTTTTAGTTTTTAGTTTTTGATACGTTTTATCGAGTAAGAGAGAACACTAGTTCATAGTTTGTTGCAGTTGTGTTTTACAATTCTGAATTATGTAATGACTGATTAATGAAATGAATTAGTTTTCTTTATTTTCTATCCTACGTTGGTAGATTAGAGAAGCCAACCAAGGGGGCCCACTTGGAAGGTGGATTAGATTAGGATAGAATAGATTCATTTTACTAAGCATTAGTAGTATTTTAAGTAAGACGTAGCTAGTTAATTCCTTCTTGTAGCATCACATTTCATGAACGTTCCTGCAACATCTGTGAGAACAGTCTAATGGATGAGTCAAGATGGAATCTTTGTTATCTTGTCATTGTGTTTTCAACATTGATAGATTTAGTAGTTTCCTTTCCATAACAATAGCGTAGTTTCCTTTGCATTTTTACTTTCTTGCAGCACAAGCATAATGACTCATCAATGTACCTAGTGCACGTACTATGCCGACCATTTCAAGTATACATCCTTAGGTTGACAATCTAAATGCACCTCATGGTAGGGGAAAAGTAGTCCTTTACTTGAATAGATTATTCCTAAGCCAGGCCTAGTGCATGACTATGGAACACCTATTATGAGGTGGTTTAGTAATCACAATACCTTTTTTCATCCCACCAATTGACTTTAGTTAATAGTTCATCTTTGATTGGTGGTAACTGCAAGAAGTTATTACTCAATAACTGTTGCAATACAGTTTGAAGAGGTATCCCCAATGGTGTGAATTTTTGGTCCTTGGTTCTAGGATGTCTTTTGTCTTGTGTGGAAGTCTCAGTTTTCTATTGTTGAGGTGTTGTTTGATTAGGAGTTTGTGAATTTGTGGGGTTTGTGCCTTTCAAAGTCAATTGAGGTTTTGTTGTGCTAATTTTTTGAGCATCCACAATGCCATTATTAGTCACATTCTTATTTTTGAAGAAAAGTTTTGGCTTGTCATTAGAGGAGTTGGTATTGGTGTTGTCCTTGTTTGTCTTGAGGATTTCCTTATGGATAATAACATCTTCAATACTAGCCCCTTTTTTCATTAGTTTAAAAATGGTGCTTGGGCTCTTGATTTTGAGTTCATACATTAAGTCTAGTACTAAGTTTTCAATGCACAAGTTAACTTGTTGTTCTTCAAGAATGTCTAGTGAGCATTGACTGACTAAGCTTCTCCAACGGAGTAAGAATGTGATGACTAGCTCTCATGTCTTTTGTTTAGTTGAGCACAAATCAGAAAGTGTCACCTCATTTGTAATGTTGAAGGCAAAGTGGGGGATGAACTTGTTTGCTAGCTCTGACCAAGATTTGATATTACTAGGAAGTTTGGAGTACCATTCAAGTGCGGGCCCACCGAGAGAATGAGGGAACAATCTCATGAGGTAAGTGGGCTCATCACTAAGTTTGGTACATGAAGCACCAAATTCTTGGATGTGATCAATAGGGTTTCCATTTCCTTAGTATTTTTCAAACCTTAGAGCCTCAAAGTGTTTTTAGAATGTAGGTATATACAGTCTTTTATCGAATGGGCTAGGATGTAGGTCCCTTTTTGTATATAGAGCCTATTTCTTTTGGACTTCCAATGCCTTGACTTTTTTGGAAAGTTGTTTGAATTTTTGTAATAGTTCTTCATTGGGATTTTTTATGATAGTCTTTCCTTCAAGTCTTTTGTGTCTATGAGTAGACCATTTTCTATGGCAAGAACTATGTCTACTTGGTTCTGACATTTTTGTATTTGATGAGTCTGGTGAAGTGTCTCTAGGTGGAGGAGGTATGTTGGCACCTCAAAGACAGAAGGGTCATTGTTGTTGGGGTACTTGTTGTGGTATTTGATATGGCACTTGTTGTGGGATTGACTACAATTGTTGTACCATGTGTTGTTGTTGTGCCATGTGTTGTGGTTGTTGTTGGGATACCTCTATTGGTTGTATGTGAGACCATGTGCGTGCTTGTTGTTGTAGAGGTATTTGTTGAGGTTGTTGTGGCACATGTTGTTGTTGTAACAAATGTTGCTGGTATGTGATTTGTTGCTCAAGGCATCTTTGGTATTCCAACTATTACTTGAGTTGCTCTTTTTGTTTAGCAAACATCGTTTGTTGTTGATAAATTGTGTGTAAGTCAAGTGGGTTCACATGGGACTGCATATTAGGAATGTTGGATGTTTGCCCCACTTGAGATTGTTGTTATTGTGGTTGTTGTTGATATGTTGGATGTGTGTTGGAAAGATTAGATCCTTGGACTATTGTAAGTTGATGTTGTTGGGGTAGTTGGTTATGTCCTTGAAAAGTGATCATCATGTTGGTATTATTGCTTTGGCTCCTTTGTGTGTTAGAGATTCCTCCTTGTCACATCATATTGACTTGACTATGAGATGTGTTTCTATTAGAAATGGGTGTAATGTCAATAAGACTTTTCCTTTGTGCATCAACAGGGATTGTTGTTGTTGATGTTGCACATAGTGTACTAGAGGGAGGCTCCGTAACATTTGATGTCATACCACTTGGTAGGGATAGGAGAAAAGGTGCACTTTGTTGATTTTCCTCCAAAGAAGGTATGTCTGGTATCCCTAGAGCATAGGTCCCTTTAGGTGCATCTTGTTGTTGCATCATGTGACTAAAATCAAGTCTTAATGTCCTTTTGGGGTGTTTAGGAATTGGTGGTATTTCGTCGAACAAGGTGTTGACATTGATGTGTTCAAATGTACTTTAGAGGATTTTGATAGTTGATTCTTGATGGGAACTTATAGGTGCCACTATCGTGTTTGAAAACTCCAAAGGTTGTTTTCCTTTATCTAAGTCCAAATTGATCATGGGTTGGATGTTTTCAATTGTTGTATTGGTTTGATTTTTGGACTTGAGACCTTCCAAGTTTGGGTTAAATTTGAAAATTTCTTGGGCTGCCAAACGTTTGAAGTTCTTGTGAAAACTTTTATCTTGACATGCCCTAGCCATTTCTTCATCAGTGATGCCATAGTCATTTTTAGATTCATCACCTATCTATACAATACCTTTTTGTATGTTTGATGTGTTATAGTTGTAGGTACTTTTGTTAGGTTGGTTGAATTCGAAGGAATGTGATTGTTCATCCTCAAGTGTGGTTGGTACACTTCCACATCTAGTTGGTATTGGCATGAATATAGGTTCAAAGTTAGGACTCCATTGAACCATCACATGTGTGGGGGAAGTATTTGGAGGAAATATCATGGTAGGTGCATTGTTTAAGGTTTTTTGTGTAATAGCTTGGTTATGGTGCTCTTGTGGATACATGTTTAAGGGGTCTGCAAGTAAAGGTTGTGATGCCTCGATTTGTTCTTCATCAATGGTTTGTTGGGTTTTCTTGCTCTTTATCATCTTGGATGAGTATGTTTGTGCCTTAGAAAATAAATTGATAGAGTTCCTTGGGTCTCTGAGCTGATTGTGTCCTAGTAAGTGCTGGCATGATACCTAAGAATGTAGATACAATGAAAATTTTGAGTGTTTTGGGTGATTTAGAGTGGTGGGTATGCAAGATATGAGTTTGGGATTTTTAAGTGTTTAGGAATCTTATGAAATGTGAGGAAATGCTAAATGAATTATGGTTTTGATGTGCAAAGTGAAAATGTCCTAGGGATGTTATGCAAATGCAAAATGCAAGGTGATGTTTTGAAGTTTGACTAGAGGGGATGAAAATGACTCTAAGGTATGCAAAATGACAATTAGGGTTATGTTTTGGACTTCCTAAGGATGATAAAGGTTGGTTTGTGCAAGGTAGAATATGAAAGGGGTGGTCTTCAAGGGCTGATGATGACGTTTGGGACATGCAAAATGAGGGTAAATGCTCAAGAAGGCAATTTGGTTGATGGACAATTTGATAGGGTTTGGTAGTGAAAATGATGCTAGGATTTTGATCAATGCAAGATGAACGGGATATACCACTAGGGTAAGTAAAAATTATGTTTAGGAATATGATTATTCTAATGATAGAGGTGTATGCAAGATTTTGAACTTAGGTAAAACCTTTAGAAAGTATTTTGTCTAGGAGCTTAACCTTGTGATAAAGGACTTTGGATCTTGACCAAAAAGTGATAAAAGATGAAAATATCAAATTGATAAAAGATGAAAAGGTCAAATATATCAAGAAATAGATAGATTTTGACCAAATAAAATGATAAGAAAAGATAAAAGGACTAGTCAAGATCCATTATCCGTTAACACTAAAAGATACTCTAAGACTCATACTTTGTCTAGATTTTTGACTAAACTCAAAGGTTTCAAGGGTTAAAAATGATGTTTTGGGGACTCAAAATGGTGGTGATGCTGAGAAAATATGTGATATGACAATTAATATGATGAAAAATGGGATTTTTGGTGCAAGATGTGGTTTTGGGTCAAGTGTAGAATGGGGGGGTGTAGAGGCTCCTAGATGTAGTTTTGGGGTCCTAAAGTGCAGTTCGGAGGCCCAAAATGGTCATGTAGGTACCCAAGTGTGCCCTAATATTGAAAAGTGTACCCTAATAGTATCAATTTCATCATTGATGTAGTTGGGGCCAGTTTGGGCATAGTTGGTAGTTTCTGGGCAGAGTTGGTAAGCTAGGAAGAATGTTTACTGATTCTGAAAGGTATGGTTGCCAAATTGATATGCCAGGAAGCTAAGATACTAGAGTTTATGTTAGGATGGGTTGAGAGATGAAAAATAGAGGTTATGACCTAGGGAATTATGTCTTAAGTGAAGGTACTAAAGACTAGGTGATGCAAAATGCAGATCTGGGCAAGTTGGTGCAAGGGGAGCTAACCAGGTACCTAAAGACATAGTTGAAGCCCCAAAATGTTATCTGGAGTCCAAAATTGGGTTTTAGGACCACCAAGTGTTCCAAAATAGTTTGAACTATGTCAATGATTTAGTTGTTAGTTTTATGATGCAATTGGTAGTTTCAAGGTGCAATTGGTAAACTAGGCTGAAACTAAGGCAATTTTTGGAGCTATGGTTTGCAGATTGATATCACAAAGAGGTAAACAGTAGGGGACAATGTTAAGACCAGTATGAATACTAAAAATGATGGTTAAGACACCTATAATGATGGATAAAGTGGTCAAGATGATGAATAGGTATGAAAAGATGCAAGGTGGTGAATGCAAAGTACTGATTTTGAGATGGGAATGCAAAAGACTAAGGGAGGTAAACTGAACCTAAATGGATGCAATATGAAAGGTAATAGATGCTAAATAAGGACTAAAAGGTTAAATATGAAGTCTATATGATGCATGAATGAGGCCTATACTAGGGTGAATGAAAGTGAAGTCTATGCAAGTGTGAGATCTACGTTTTGCCAAGCATGTTTAGGAGCACAAGTCACCATGTTTTCCAAGGTTTGAGTGTGTTGAACCAAAGTTTATGAAGTTTGAACAATGGCTGAAATGTTTTGACAAGTTCAAATGATATCAAAGGTGTAAATTTAAAATTTTGGCTTTTATCTTGATTATGTTTTACACACATGCAAGACCCTTTAAGACAAGAATAGCTGTTGTTAAAAGTGAACAATCACACCACAACCTAGGCTTTTAGGACTATATCCATTGAATTTCTACTTGAACCAAAGTTTAGTCGTGCTTATCTAGAGTGAAAACCCTAGGATCTTTGCACCATAGGCTCCCCCTTATAGCGTACTCACTTCTTGGGGCTACCAAGTTGCTTCCCAATGGGCATGACTTCCCAAGTGACTGTTGCCTCTACTAAGGAGCACGAGAATGTAGGATGTCTTCACAGGCATGGGTGGCCCCTTGAGCTAGTAGTTAGAAAATATTTTGGCCACTAAAACATGGTTTTTAGTAAGGGCATTCTATTCGGCAAGTGAATGACAAAATTTTGCAAAAGGTCTCCCAGCCCCAAGAATCAGGGTTTGACGCACCACAAGGGTACTAGAGGAGAGCTATCACATAGTAATACTGCCGAGATGTCTTTCACCATAATAAAATTTAATATAGCGGTTGGAAAATTGACCTGGCTTTGGTCGATTACCACTCTAAGGTCATCCCCTGGCATACCCAATATCGAGTATCTTGGTCCAAGGTAGGCCTCCTATAGAAGTTACACAAATTTCTCTTACACCCAAGATCCACAAATGGTGAGTGGAGAGGATACATCCAATGTAACCCATAGGGATTTAAACACTATAGAAATGCTAGGTAGAAAATAAAAAGTTCATTTTAAGCACCAAACGAAGTGTTATTTAATCTAGGAAATCCACACACAATTTTGAAAGACACACAAAGTCTTCGACAACATCCTGCAAAGCACACATTAGTAGTTTCTTATGGTCATGTCTTCATCCCATGATTGCCACATGTTGTAAGTAGACCATTAGTAACACAAAAATCCTCTAATCTATGTCCTAGAAGCAAACAAAAACCTTATGTGAGGATTTTGATTGATGTATGTGCTCACTGTGAGCCACGTGTGCTCTGACAGAGCAGATGGCACCCTAGAAGGCTAAAATGGCTCTGAACACTCCCAAGTGTGCCCAAATAGTGTAGACTATGTCAATGATGTAGTTGGGGCCCAGTTGGGTGTAGTTAGTAGTTTCTGGGCATAGTTGGGAGCCTAGGTGCAAACTATGGGGAAGTAGTGCCTAATGAAGACCTAGAAACTAAATTTTTTTGACACCTATACTACCAAGTGCACCCAAATAGTATCGACTGCATCAATGATGTAGTTGGTAGTTTTATGACATAGTTGGTAACTCAAAAATAGTAGAAAGGGGTTTTGGTGGCTTCTAGGCTCCTAAAATAGCTCCTAGGAGTCCCAAGTGCATCATGACAGAGTAGAGTGCACCCTAGGAGAGCAAGTTGACAAAGTGCATAGAATGAAAGGATACAACCATCTTAATAGACCCCTAATTAATCTAGGTGTGAAAAAGAAGATTAGATAGTCATTATACCCTTCCAAGTGAGCTCCTTCCTTGCACTCTATGAGCACAAAACAAGAAAACCCAAGTTAGATATGCATGTTTACGTCGGGTTCACCAAATGTAGCAACTAGAAAATGGGTTAAATACATAACATACTACATGAAATCACAAAACTCAATCAACATACATCAGAATCCACTAGTCTACCATGAAAGCCAAACTAATAAAGAAAGCAATAAAAACCCCCTCTTTCATTTGTAGCTCCCATGTCCTACTTTCTTCTCCAAATGATGTAGCTCCAAAGTTGCCTATAGTGCACCCAAAATTGAAGCAAAAGCCTATGATATGGATAATTCCATAAGAATACTTGAATTTGTGATTTTAATGTGAGCTATGGAGTGAGAAATATAAAAGAAATTAGGACCTAAAGACTTCCAAGACTTCAAGGGTTCAAGGACTTCCAAGGACCGAAAATGAGAGAAAGAGTGTCCATTTTATAATCAAGAGCATTGGATTTTTCACCCATATATATGTGATGTGGCAAGAGATTCCTTTGAGAATCCATGAAACATATGACAAAATATGCCAATTTTAAGATTCTATGATGCATGGAAGTCAAACATGGCTAAATGTGGAAGAGAATCTATGATGCGTCATAAGACACCTCAACCCACTTAAAGCCAAGGATCTATGACAAAGAAGCCAAATAGGGACATGTGTAATAGAATAAGAATATTTAATTATGACAAATCTTATCCAAGTGTCAAAGGAGAATCCATGAGGTGTCATATCCAAGTGTCATGATGATGCAAATATTTTATGGAATATTTGAATTAAAAATCCTTTCATTCCACAAAATAAGAATTAGTAGAAAATGATGGAAAATGGAACTTAGGAAATTAAGAATTTCTATGGTTTTTGAATGATCAATCAATTAATTAATAAAATTAATTAATTGATGATGATAATTAGGAAGAATAATTAGTAAGCATAATAGGATTAAATTATGGGTTATTTAATCCTATAGAGAAAATTAGTAGACAATTGGCCAAATTGATTAAATAAATGCGATTGTATCCTTTGATGAAAATGTGATGATGATGGATATCGAATAAGATGATGAAAAGTAGACCAAAGCCATGGTTATATTGATTGATTGAAGTTGATAACATGCCAAGGACACATGACATGTGGTTGATATGTAACATTTAACTGACGTTGTAAATGCTATAGGATTGAAATTGATTGAAAAGGTTTGACCATAATATCATCGATGAACACTGTCAATATTATTAAAATGGTTGATGATGCCATGATCCAACATTGAAAGCCTCAAAAATGTCAAATATTGGATAACATGAATGATAGTTTGACCTAGCACTGAGAGCCATGACAGTACTAAGGTCAGATTGACAAGATTGATAGGTTGATAGGTTTCCAAGGCACTGAAAGCCACAACAATACCTAGGAGTCAGATAAATGATGATTGATTTGAGGTTTTTGATATGTTTTGAGTTGATTAGGACTGATTTTGAGTAATTTTGAGTTGATTTGGGGTGATTCTGAGTTAATTTGAAATGGATGTGAAAGAGGATACAAATGATAAAGTATGATCAATTTGGCCAAAAGATCGAAGTTAGTAGAATGAGAAAATGGGAAAAATTAGTATGAACAAGTGATGAAATCATAGATGCAAACCATTTTTGAGCATCTACAGTACTTAAATCTTATAAGGAGATGTCTCACCAGAAAATAGCAAGTTTGACATCAGTGACAAAATAATGATTGAAGCATATTAGTCATACTTGTATGTTCTCAACAATCTCCCTTTATAATCTCCCTCTTTGATTATCTTCTTCAATCTATTCTAAAAAAAAAGCACAGTAAATATGTCTAAGAATCTAGTGTTGCATTCTAATACCAAGCACATTTCTATCAAGTATCACATGCTAAGAGATAAAGTTGCAAAAAAATAAATTAGACTGGAGTATGTGAGCACTAAAGAGAAGATTGTGAATATATTCACTAACCCTCTTCCAAAGAGACTTTTGAGTGTTTGCAAGGTACACTAAGGGTTATGCCCCTTCCTACATCAGAGTAGAAGATGTAAGGATGCAATAGTCTAATGTAACAAAGCACCATTATTTGTCTGGACTGAATGTTGATCCTTCTTGTATTTGGGAGTTTTTTTTTTTTTGAATAGTGTCTTTGGATACTTGAGCTAGTAAGAATTAGTTGTTATAAAATTTTGATGGATACTAAATGTAGAAGTTGTGAAAACCAACTTCATAGATCGCCAAGAACACCTACATGCAAATAACCTATATTGAAGAAAAACCTAAAAAGGAAAAAGTAGAGCTTGGAAAATCTCAATGGTGTGAGAGTGAAATTATATTCCAAGTTAAGAAAAAAAAAGTACAAAATTTCAACCTTAAAGGTGAACAAAAAACTAAACAGAAAGAAAACTAGGTTTGCACATTATAATTAATATAAAATATTAATTATATACACCTAAGAGAAAGCTTAAGTAACTAGAGTACTAAAGAGCTTAATTAACTAAATCAATATGATCTAATTAATAAGTATAAAAAATAATTACTCTAACACCCCCCTTAGGTGAAGCTAAGGAGGAAGTTAACCTAGCAAAGCTATGAAAGCAGGAAAATGGGTCCTGGCAACAAGGCTTAATCAGGTACCCAAAATAAGGAGATCTCTGTAGACTGGAGACAAAGGAAAAAACCCAGTGGGAAAAACCCCTCTCCAAAAAGACATAGAAAAAACATGTTGAAAAAACATGAAGGAAGGAAGGCCTCAAGATGGCCCCCCAAGGACAACTTATATAACCCCAAGTATAGACTGCAACCAAAGATAGTGAGATGATGCAAATAACTTGGTGAATGTTAAGTTTCAAGATTTGCACCCTACTGAACTGGCAATGTTCAATAATCCTTACTTAACATAGGAATCATTTCATTACGTGAGACTGGATAATGAAATGAAACCTCCAGATTCTAGGCCGGCTCCTATTATATCTTTCAGTGAAACACTCTAAAACTTAATGAAAACTTAGAGGAAAAAGGTAAGAAAATGCAAAAAATAAACCTAAAACCTAAGACATAAACTAAGAAAAGAGGTGATACACCAAAAGTTACTATGAAAACAAAAAACACATGTAACAAAGAGGATTGTAGTTCTATGAAATACAAATGAAGCACATTTTCCTATAAAGGCTTGCACAAGTGATTTATGATAAGGTTTCAAAACTGAAACTACAAAAAGAGGATAAATTACTATCTCACTTTGACTAATTTCACCTATAAACACATATCATAACCTGCAAGTAGACTTAATTTTCCACAAAAAGGTGCTGGAATGAGACAGAAAACAAGGAATAATGTAAACATTCACAGGTTAACTTATCAGATCACTCAAAACATACACAGAATTTGTAGAAATGAAAAAGAACTTGACAATTTACTTCATAGAGCATAATCACACTACTGTCACTAGCATTATTTCTTCAAAATGTTGAATTGCATACTCTGTAACAAAGCTCAGGACTCCAAAGATGTCTCCAAACTCAGTCATAAAATCAAAACTCCTTAAAATTGAGTTAGAAAACTCATTAAGTACAATTTTCTACCCCCATGGGTCGAATGCAGAAGGATAGTCTAAAAATAAGGACTCAATAACTCACAAAATTAAGTCCTACCCCTGAGAAAACTCCACTACCTCATAATGAATCCAATAACTCACTCAAAACTGCCCTAAAAATGCTCCAACAGTTAATAAATACCCTTCAATTATCAAAAAGACACCTCACCTTCATAGACCTAGTCAAATTTTGACTTCTCAATTTCTAATTTCCCCAAATCTGAAAATGGACTTCAACATCTGAATTAAAATTTGCACAAATTAATAATAATTAATTGATTTATAATAACATCAACTAATTATTATTATTTACAATGTTTGCAAATTAAAAAAAAATATGCATTAACATTAAGTAACATAACAATATATCATTTTAGTTTCAAGCGATATATTCTTATATTACTTAATGTTAATGTAAAGTGACAAATAACATTATATGATTTAATGAATACTATTATGGGTTAATAAAACTTGATACACTCCACTTCCATTGGATTCCAAATGTTATAAATTATGATTTGGGGCTACGACTAGGGTTTCAAAACTGTTATATCATAAGACATATCCATTTTTTCACATTTTCACTTTGGAATAGGAGAAGAGCTACAACAATGGTTCTATACATGTCATCTTGGTGATTTGTTGTTGGAGTTTGCTGGCATTTGTAGCTGTCCAGTCTTCTTGTAATGCTTCACTGCCATTTCAAGATAATGACATGGAATGTTTGCTGCATTCATAGAGAGGTATAACAAAACATTTCTCTCTTCTTTACTATCAGATCTATACATATTTTGTTTGCCACACAGCACCATTGTAATTGCCTTGAATGAACTTTTCATTTTCCCATGACTATGCACCTTCCATTGTAGCCACAGAGGTAAGAATTTAGATTTGCTGAATCTTATTGCATGGGCTTCTATTTGTATTTAGATGTCATAAAGCTTTTCTTGCTAAAAACTTATTTACTATTTCTACTTCCTGCCATGCATACGTATGTTGGAGCTTTGACTTTTTTGTTTGGGATTTCTGTTGATTCTTCATCGAAGATGTGCTTTGCTAACCCGTATACTATTGTAGGAGACAATTTTTGAATGGATTTGCAAGAAAATCTGAATGAGTTTATTACTTGGTGACATGTGATCTTTTGCTGGGTACTTCTGTGTCCTGTATTCATAATCAAAATCTAGGTCAAAGCTTCACAAGTTTACATTCTTTACAATCTTTATTCTAGTAAATTTGGATTCTTCATTGGATTTATTTAGAATGTTTGTGTGTCATCTTTATCCTTTGGAGCATGTACAAGTGCTTCCACAACATAATTTCCATTCTAGATATTCAGGCAAATAGTCATTCCAATTATTTTCCTTATAGCTAATTGCCTTTACTTGAAGGATTCCATGTCTTTTTTTGGTCTAGTGCATGATACTGAATTACTCTTATTAGCCAATTCTAATGTTGCATTATACCATGCACTCTCTGTGATTGGTATTCCTAAGGCCTGCTACAATTATTGTAGACTACAAAATCAACAAAAGAACTTAAAACAAAGCCCCCTATGATGTTAAGCGATACAAATGACACAACTTTTCTTGCCAATTTGGTTTTCTTGATTGACCTAGCTGAAGATGGAACTCTTATTCTTTGTTCTTGACTATAGCATTTGTGAATACTCCTTTGCTGTTAGTGATCAACACATGTTTTTACTATTGAGATGATTTGTTCGAATAATACTTTTATGCTATTGAAATTCTTTTCCATGGCTGTAAATGTCTGCTTCTATTCTTTGAGATGGAACAAAATAAAAATAAAATTTTGTCTCTGGGATCAAATATGCTGCTGGGACATATAGCACATGTAAGAAACCCTTCTCTTCCACTTACAAATAACACTAAAGCCTCTATTGTTGTTTTCATCTCATAATAAATATCATTATGCTTGTCAAAATAAAATAAAGATCCATCACCATTATATATGCTATGAATACCATCAGGGAAAACACTTGGAGAGCTGGTATAAATAAGCTTCTTGACTTTGTATTTAGGGCCCATACTGATTACATTCTTTGTACCTTGAATGTAGTGACATCATAATTCAGTGATATTAAACCTTGGGCAATAATGTTGTAAATGAGTAATTTGCAATAGATGGCCGAGCTGCACTTATAAAGATTACATTGTTTCCGCCATGAGCCTTTTATAATTTGGCTCCTTTTTTGTTCCCTTTTAAAGTTTCTTTCACTTGAAGGATCTCTTTTACACATTTCATTTGAGAAATCTCTATTTTTGTATGCTGAAATGATGCTCTCCTGACTGTTAGGATACTTTTGATTATTTGATGCTGTATAAATTGTATTGCATAAGGTTCGAGCGCAGGCTCATGACACTCATAAATGACTTTTATATCTCTCAGCTTCTTGTCTTTCATAATGAGATGCATCAATAGATAGAGTATGTAGTTGTAGAGATAGGTAGTCATTGCTTAGATCCTTCAGGATCTAACATCAGTTGCTCTCATATTTTTTGCAGATTGGAGATCATGTGAAGCTTGGAGCTGGATTCTACTATGCCAGGGAAAGAGTGCATAACTATTCAAAGCAACAAGCAATGACTGGTTATCTCTACTCTTTATTTCTTTCATTCATATGTATTTGTTCATGTATTTCCTTATGAAAGAAATTTAATACAATGAGCTATACTCATGGCTTGTGTGAGATCATTTCTTTTTAGCATATCATTTCATTTCATTATTTGAAAATGTCAATGTATATTTGAAAGTAAATAAACACAAAGACATTTCTATTGTTTGAATGAAATGAAAAGCACTTTTGTATTTTCACTGCATGTATACTTAAAAATTCACACATGTGCAAAATTTTAGTAACAGTGAAGATGTCGACAACTTGGGCATTAGTGGGGATATACTACAAAGGGATAACATCATCCTAGATTAGATAATAGATGAAATTCATATGAAGCTCAATGTCTTTAGTACATTGATGCTCCACAAGATTGTAGGAAATATGAATAGCACTCTGATTATTGCACCACAAAATAGTGGGATGATCAGGAGGAAAACCAAACTTGGTCATCAATTTCCAAAGCCATAAAGTCTCCTAACTAGCAAGCACTACTACTCAATAACCAACCTTTTTAGATGCAAGTGAATGAGCATTCTACTTCTTGCATGACCATGTGATAGGACCAGAGCCAAGATAAAAAGAAAAGCCAGAAGTAGACTTTTGATCATCGAAATCACCAGCCCAATCTGAGTCAGTGTAGCCAACAATGTGAGGAGTCCCTAATGTGTAATTAATTCCATACATTAGTGTACCCAGAATTTATCTCAAAATATACTTGGTAGCTTTCTAATGACTCTCATGAGGCTCATGTGAAAATCAAGAGACAAGACCCACTAAAAAGGAGAGATCAGGACAAGTGTGTGTCATGTACAACAAGCTACCAACAAATTACTAGTACAATGTGGGATCCATTGAAGGTGAAATTCAAGAGATAGACAAGGTAACACCAAACTAAAAAGGTGTGAGAGTAGGCTTGCAATCAAGCATGTCAAAGTAATGAAGCATTTCAAGAGCATACTTCTCCTAGTAAACAAAGATTCTAGCAAGGGACTAAACAATCTAAAGACTAAGAAAATAGTGTAGCATACCAAGATCCATCATCTCAAACTATTCTATCAATACTCTTTGAACATTTTCAATCATAGAGGATGAGCTACCTATGAGAAGAAGATCATTAACATATAGCACAAGGATCAAAAACTCATCCTCAATATGTTGAATGTAAATTGTAGGATCAGAATGGTAGTGTGTGAAGCCTATAGAGTGTAGAAAAGAGTCCATCTTCTCATACCAAACCTGAGGAGCCTATTTGAGACCATAGAATAAGTGTCAAAGTCTACAAACCAAGGAGGAATCCTACACAAATATTTGAGGCTACATGTAAATTTCCTTAGTAAGATCACTATGAAACAATGTATTCTTTACATCCATCTAAAAAATAGGCCATCCCTAAGAAGTTACAAGGGATAAGAAAAGGAAAATAGAGTTCATCTTGGTGATAGGGGAAAATATCTTAGTGTAATCAATACCCTCAACCTATGAAAAATCCTTCACAATAAGACAAGCCTTGTGCTTATTAATGCAACCATCAGTAGCAAACTTTGTATGATACAACCATTTGCATCATACTAACTTTCTTCCCTTAGGAAGAGAACAATTCTCCCAAGTATGATTCTTCATCAAAGAAGAATACTCCTCCTCCATTGCACTATCCCACTCAGAATGTCCTATCACTATTGAAAATGTCTAAGGATCATCACAAATAGCCTTACTAAGAAGACTAGTACTTATAGTATGAGAACAAGTGCGACGAGAAGTGGAAGGGTCACCAACTAGAGATCCTCTAGCCTCAACTATAGCTCAAGCCCATTTAGGCATCTGGGGAGGATCTTGTGGTAGAGGTAAATGGGAATCACCAAGATTATCATCCTCATTATTTGGAAAAGAGACTAGAAAGGATGAGGGAGTAGTGTTAAGTTAAGTAGACTCTAGAGATAGGGTATCTAATATAGGAAGGCACTCATCAAACTGGACATTCTATCAAAATAGGACTTCTCTAGAATCAAAGATCAAATAACCTATAGGCCTTAAAATTGTTGTAGTAGCCAAAAAAAATGAGGTGTTAGCTCTTCTACTCCATTGCTCTCCTCTAAGCATCTGTTATAAATGTCCATGCTTCACTACCAAAAAATTAGAATAAAGATACATCAAGCTTGACATGAGACCAAGCCTCCTCAAGAGTCATATGTAGAACTGCCTTGTGAGGCATATGATTCTAAATATAGTTGGTACAATTGACTGCCTCCATCCAACAACATGAATCCATGGACTTGGATTGAATTAGAAAATTAGCCATCTCCCAAAGGGTTCTAATCTTTATCTTAGCTACATTATTGTGTGTTGAAATTTACAAGTGGGAAGATTTACTTTTGAAGGGGGGTGAATCAGAAGTAACAAACTTTACCCTCTAAAAATATTTAACTAAAATCAATCACATGCATCTAACATCTTCTAATAAACATGAAAGTAAAGACATGTGTGAAAATAGATGACACAAGATTTGATCACCTAAAAATCCTCCAAAATGAGAAAGTAAAACTAGGGTTGGGATGACACCCACAACTTATCACTACAACAATATGTAACTAGTTATGGTTACAAAGTTTGACCATTAGCAATGGTCTACCCGATGAGAGGCCTATCCTATTAAAGGCTTTCCACCCTATTAAAAGTGACCTATCTAAAGGATTTACAAACATTCACTTAGAATGTCACCCTATTAAAGGATTTATCACCTTGTTAAAGGTTCTACAATATGGCCATTAAACCAACCTATCATCACATGATTTTCATTCTCCTAATACAATGGCTAGAGAGTATATTAGAATGTGATGATTTGATGACTTATAATCTTCAATTGCTAATTCTATATCCTTGCTCTATTCAATTTGATCTAATCCTTCTTGATCTAATAGAACTCCACTGGAAGTGCTGATACTCTATTATAATAACTTGATTTTACAATACTTCTCTTCTTCTAAGTCTTCACACCCCTTTCACTTCCTTCAAAACTTCACTAGAATTCTCTCATGCATTCCCACATGATCCACATGACACTGAATTATGGGGTTTTGACCTCCTTAAAAAGGTTTTGAGACTTAGGGTTAGATATGAATCTATGATTGAGATTCATCCATCTTTCCTACTCAATTCTTTGCATTTTTATGATTGGTTGCATGCTTTCTTCATTTTCTAATTGGTTGCATGCTGATTGCATAGGGAATGTAATAGATTTGATCTATCTTTTAGATCCTTCAAGATTTGTCTTGAGTTGTCTCAAAAATGGTTTACATATGAGTTTGTGAAGGAAAAAAATCTTATGTTTATTCTATGTTACTCAACACTTACTGATTGCAAATGCTCGGTACATATAGAAATTTTGTCTTGCTTGGCTCCTATAGTAACTCTATCTTGTTTGGCACCTATAGTAACTTGGCACATATACTAGCTTGGCATCAATTGACACTTAGCACTTGAAATTTTCTTGGCACTTGAATGATTCAACACCTGTTGAGTTTTTGGATCAGCACATACTATAGCTCAATATGTATATTATAGTCAGCATCAACTTAGAATTTTTTTAAGTGTGTTGACACCTAATTGTCAAAACCAATCCGAGACCAATAATCTCTTCTTTTGACATGAGTGTCAAAAAAAATTAACAAAGCATTATGAATATGATCTCTATGAGTATAATATACATCTTGTTTGACATATGTACAAAATTTCAAAAAAAATCCCTGAGCTGATGTACCATTTCTATATCCAAAATTCTTTATGTTGGATTTGTCTCATGTTGATTATTCTGATACTCTTTATCTCTGCCTTCTCGTTCCTTTCCTTATCTACCCTATTTCTATCTACTCTATTTTTACTCCTCCTCTCACACATATTCCCTTGTAGTTTTTCTATCATTTTGGTTTTATCTCTTTATCTCCTCAAAGCTCAAAATTTTATTTTGTTATCTCCCCCAATTTACTATATCTCCCCCTTTGGGTATCTCCCCTTTTTGGGTCTTCTATTTATTATATCTCCCCCTTTTTGATACTTATTTCAAAGGGTTCTATGAATTAATTGAATACTTATCCAAAAAGGATTTTTTTACCTCCATTATGGTCTTCAAAGTAGCATCCCAATTGTCTAATGCAATTTCTAGTGCTTTAAGCTAGATAGTTGTCTCTACTGATTGGGATCTTTCTTCAAGACATTTTTTTCATAGGCCATTTCTTTATGCAAAAATTCCATGTGAGGGGTTATAGTAGACTAAATTTGTATTATCTTGGCCTTGGTGTTTGCCTCATCTACTATGAGTGCAGCTAATTCCTTTTGTGTGTGAAGCATTGTAGCAAAATGTTTCTCACTTTGAGTTGGATCCTTTGGTAGTTACATGCTAGATACTTTAAGCTTCCTCTCCAAGCTCAATATCCTTTGGCTCATCTCTTGTATAAAGTATGAGGAGTCACACAGTTTGGAGTATAATGAGAATATATTCTCAAGTACTGCTTTTACCTTCTCTATCTTCTTGTCTAGTTCTACTTGAGAAAGTGCTATCTCACCAAATATTTTCTCATTTATCTTCATCTTGAATTTATTTTTAGAGTATTCAAGAAATTTGGCATTGGTGTCTAGGTCTTCATTCTATACCTGGTCCACTATGTTAGATAATTGCTCCATTATGGGCTTTGTCCCATTAGGTACTTACAAGCTAAATGCATCTTGAAAGATATCAATGCTTGCCTTTTCTTATACTCATTCTTGAGTATCTCTTGCTTCTTCTTTTCTAGTGCCTCTTACACTTCATTAATATGATCAATACTCATAGTTTTATAGTCATATCTTGGAATGGCTATTTCCTCATCAAGTGCAGAGTCTCCATAGTGAAGTACCCTTGCTACCTTGGTAGAGTTCAAGCTTGGTATTCATATTTTGAGTGGTACTGCATTAGTGCTTGGCTGTTGTGTTGTTCCAATGGGAGTCCCTATAGTAGGAAAATTTATCAATGTTTGAATTTCCTCTTGGTCCTTCTACTTAGGGATCTCCTTATCCTCTTCAATTCTACCTTGATCAATGATTGTAATTTGAGAAAGTGCACCTTGTCCTTGTGCTATAATTATATAGGTATCCTTCTATCTTGTTTGCTCCTTTGCTGGCTCCTCGGTAGTTGAAGTCACTATAACTATTGTGTCAACCCTAGTAGATGCATCTTGTTTTGATTGCTCTTGTAGTTCTTGTGGATTCACTTTCTCCTTTGTTATCTTAGCTATAGATTTCTAAAGTTCCTCCACACTCACTAAAATTGGATTGGTACATAATTGTGATTGTAAAGTAGTTTGGTGAAGGATCTTTCTAAGATCCTCTATAGTTAGTGGGTTGATGTTCTGACAAGAGGTGTTAGGAAAATCCTTCACAATTACTATCTCTGTAGGTGTGGATGTTACATGTGGAGGACTATGTGGTGGTAGTTGTGTGTCTTGCACACTCTATACCTATTGCTACTCCTCAGCAATTGCCTTTACACTCTCTTGTGTATCTTTCTCCATTGTAATATCTTATTTGTCCTTTTCTCCTTCTTCTTTCTTATCCTTTTCTCCTTCTTCCTCCTTATCATTTTTTCTTCTTCCTCATCATTGTTCCTTCCCTCAAAGGGATCTTCTTGGCCTTCCTTTACAATTGTGAGCCCATAGATTACTTTCCACATTAAAGTGGACTTCTTCACAACATCTTCAATTTTATTTTTCAAAATACTAAATGCTCTATATTTGGGTGCAAATTTGCTCCCATGCTTCTTATTAGCCTTATTTGGCCTTTCCTAAGTTCAAGCATCACATGACCCAATATTGACTCTCTTATTTCCTTTTTCATATTTAGGAAATAATGCCATTCATTTTCTACAATTGTATATAGCTCCTTAGGCATAGTATTATCCAGTTCAAGTGGAGTATTCTTGAACTTGGCCATCATAGTGTAAAATAATTCTTCCACTATGTTTTGTTCTTCTCTACTTAACTTATTAAAGTGAATACTTTTCAATGTAGACAACTTTTCATTATCTCTTATATTGTCACATATTTTCTCTATATTAGACGTAGTGGTGTGACTTACCACTCTAAATTTTTTATTATCATCCAACTCTATCCTCTCCTCATTTGACTCTGGAGGTGCCACATATTTTCTCCTTTGTTTCTTCTCTACTGGTCCTCCATGCTTTGTGGCTTTTTTTTTTCTTGTTCTTTGGTCACCTTTGTTGTGGCCTTTTTATTTTACCTTGTGGTAGGATTTTTCAGGGCTTGGCTTAGCTTTCTTTTTGCCTTTAGGCTATTCAGTAGGTTGTTTTTGTGCTTTCCTCTTCTTGGGCTCTACCTTAGGTGCATCCTCTTCTTTCTTGACACCTTATTGTTCTTTAGCATCTTTACCCATGCCTTGGGTTAGTGCCAATGGACATTGTCCTTGTTCCTTTTCTTTTTCTTCTTCATCTTCTTCTTCTTCTTCTACTTCTGCTATGTCTTCACCAAATTTAGTCTTGAACTTCTTCATTAGTTTATCCTTTTTCTTTAGCATTGAGGCTATTTTTAGTTCCATATCCACCTTGGACCTAACAACATCATATGTGCCAAAATGCTGGGCACTCTTATCTACTTCTTCTACAAGTAGAGTAGTTATTGCTACAGATGCCTCATCAATATTTATCTCATAACCAAGTGACTTAAGCCATTTTACCTTTAGTATGGTTGCTTGAATGTAGGTGTAGTTATAAGAATTTACCTAAGAGAAAAATTCATCGAGGAATTAAGAACTCAAACACAAGCATATAGTAGACCAAAGAGAGAGAGAGTATGATCAAAATGAATATATATTCAATATGCCATAATTAAGAGTACACTAGGAGAGCTTGTATATAAAGGCCTCTCAGGAAGCACCTAGAATGTCTCTAGAAACAACCAGAAGATAAGATAACTATGCACCTTATCTAACATTCTAGATGAATGGATAAGAATGAAAAAGTGTCATATGTGTGTAGAAGATTCTTGTGTTGTAGACAATATGTACTTAAAAGAGTTGAAGACCCCTATGATGTCATCATGACAACTCATAAGAGTGCACAAAATCCTAAGTGTCTCACAAATAAAATAATGCAAAATAATAAACTAATACATAAACCTAAGTAAACTTAAGTAAGTGTAATAAATAAATACTTATTTACACCAACACCCCCCTTAAGTGTAACTTAGGGGAATGCCCTTAAGCTTATGAAAACTAGGGTGAAGATGCATAATGAATCTTGGCTACAAGGCCATGTTAGGTACCCATGTACATAATGAAGATGCAATCTCTCATAAAGCAGGGAAAGAGGGAAAACCTCATGGGAAAAACCCTCCCCCAAAAAGAGAGATAAATAAGGATGCATCGATGGATGGAGTAATCAAGACCCCCCCATTATGACATACATCCAATATATACACAAGAGAATGAGAGAAGGAAGAGAGATAGAATAGGCTCCCCCCTCCCCAAAAAAAAAGAAGAATGCTGACAAGTGAAAGCTACTCTGATGAAGAAACTGGTCCAAGAATGTAAAATGGTGTTCCTCCCCTTAGGAAGAAACAAAAGGAAAATTTACACTCCTACAGATGTGTGGTGGCCCTAAAACCTACTCAAGTATCCCTATACTAATGCTGAAGTTCACCCCTTCCAACTGTGCTGAAAAGAATGAATGTAGATCGATCAAGGATGTCTATTGAACCTATTCCACTGAACCATCTATCTCCTCAACTGACAAAGAGACCTCCAATAATTATTGTTCATAAGGATCCATAATGATTCCAACCTATATAGATTGATCATTTAGATAATGGACATGAGGGTCAGAGTGAGCCCTCACAAAAACTATAGAAGGATCACCTTCATCAATGAGAAGTGGTATGTCCTCAAGTCTATCTTCCAAGTCTGGAAGACAAGATGTACCATGATGTGTTGGACCTTTCATTGTGGAAATATAAGCATGTGGACTAGACTAATGTGACCTCTCACTGCAACTGTCAATAGAAACCCACATGTCTAAACCTATTGAAGCACTATCACTGGTGTCACTATCAGTTTCCACTGTGTATGATGTGCGGAGAGGATTAGAGGATAAGCTCCTCAAAATGTACATCCTTCTCCACAAAGATCTCATGAGTCTTTGGATCCATATGTCTATAAGCCTTCACATTGTCTTCATACCCAATAAAGGTACAAGGCCTAGGTGTTGGTGCCTTGCAATTTCCCTGAAGAAAATTTTTCCCATGTTGGACAATCAAAGACTCTAAGGTGACTCACAACTAGTTTTTTGCTACACCATGCCTCAAAAGGAGTCTTGCCATCTAAGGTTGGATGAGGAGACCTATTAAGTATGTGAGTAGCACTACTAATGACTTCAACTTCAAGTGTAGGATCAAGAGACTTGGCTTTTATCATGCAACTTTCCATGGTCTTGAGAGTCCTAATCCTCATAGTTGCAACATCTATCTTGAGTAGACTAAATGTTGGTGAGTTCTAAACATCAATCCCCTCAATTCTACAATAGTTCTTAAGTCTTCTATCAATATATCTGTTCTCATTATCCACCCTTAGTACTTTGATGGCTTTCCTTGACTTGTGTTCAACATGAGTCTTGAAGTCTTGAAGCTTATGAACCAATTCATTCTTATGATGAAGGAAGAAGACCCAAGTGAATCTCAAAAAGTCATCAACAAATGTAAGTATGTAGCAGCCTTGGCTGACTGAAGTCACTGCAAAGGGTCCTGCTAACACCATGTGAACTAGTTGAAGAATAATTGGAGCATGAGAAGACTTCCCTTTATCATACTTCTCGTTGAGATTCATATCCACTGAACAAGATGAACACACTCCCTTAGAAAAGTTGATATTAGGTAGACCTTTGACCACATGTTTAGAGAAAACTTGTTGAAGAGAGGAGAAGTCAAGGTGACCAAACCACTCATGCCATAAGTTGATGTTTGAAGTAGAGTGAGTTAACAAGGCTTGAGAAGGACTCTTAGGCACAAAGTGGGAGAAGGAATAAAGTCTCTTGTCATTATTGACTTTCCCCACTGCAACCAATGAATCATCTTTGAGACTTCGCACCATCACTGAATCTAGAAGGAACTCAACCTTATGACCATCTCTAAGGTGAGTGATCAATTAATCAGAGTATGTCTAAATAAATTGCTATATTCAAAATGTGATGAGAAAATCTCCAAGTTTCTCTAATACCATGTAAGAATTTTCTTAAGAGAAAAATTCACCTAGGAACTAAGAACTCAACCACAAGCACATAGTAGACCAAAGAGAGAGAGTATGATTAGAATGACAATATATTCAATTTTCCATAATTAAGAGTAAACTAGAAGAGCTTGTATATAAAGGCCTCTCAAGAAGCACCTAGAAATTTAGAATGTCTCTAGAAACAATCAGAAGATAAGACAACTAAGCACCTTATCCAACATTCTAGATGAATGGATAAGAATGACAAAGTGTCATACGTGTGTAGAAGATTCTTGTGTTGTAGACAAAATGTGCTTAAAAGAGGTGTAGACCCCTATGATGTCATCATGACAACTCACAAGAGTGCACAAACTCCTAAGTGTCTCACAAATAAAATAATGCAAAATAATAAACTAATGCATAAACCTAAGTAAACTTAAGTAAGTGTAATAAGTAAATACTTATTTACACCAACAATAGTCAATATTGACAAGAAAACAAATATCATTTATATGGTGCTCCACAAGTGACATTGGAATCCTAAGTCTCTATTTCATTGATTTGTTGAAATCTTCAAAATAACTGGTTATGATAGTCTTAAAATTGGCTCCCATTTGTTCTCTGTATTCATATACTTGGGCTACTATAGACTTGTTAGTCTTCGAGCTTATCTTTCCATAAGAGGGGAATTAATTTTGTACATAGAAAAATACACATATCAAAATTTCTCCAAATTTACATTGAGCTCCCTTTTTTCTTCTTATAGCTCCCAAGTTTTCATTAATCTATTGTAATTATAGTTCAACTAGATCAGAAGTATGATCCTTTTTAACAAGTTTATAACCAACATCCATTGCAATACATGGAACACTGTTGAGTTTGCTAGATTGGTAGAATTTATGGGAAATGACTCTAATATAAAAATCAACAAGAGGATCCTTAATGGAATCAATGGTCATGCCTCTCTTGTTCCACTTAGCTTCAGTGTTCTTTTTAATAGCTTCTTTGGAGTCACTCTTTAGGGTTTTAGACCATTCTAGGGTTGGATACCTTGTTACACTATGGATAATCCTTTTTGATATTATAATTGACCCATCTTCTAACCAAAAACATCCATTATGTATCCTACTTAACATAATTATGTTCCATTTGGTCTTAAACATGGTAGGAAAATCTAGGGCATGCGTTAAGCCCTTCTTTTCAATGATTTGGAACTCTTCTTTCAAGACCCCATTTTCACACAATTTATTATATGCGTCCCTGATTTCCATGTCTCCAATAGCACCAATCTTATAGTTATAGCATCTCCTAACATCTTGAACCATTATAACCTTAGGAGGAGTTATGGATAGGGCTCCAATATGGTCATTCTTGTAAGCAACTTTAGGGATAGGTTTGAAATCAGCCTATTTGACTTCATTTGATACTAACTAGACTTCAAATGGCTTTTATCCTGAGGTTGTCTAGAGATTGAGGCTATTTCTTTAAACTAGGGTTTAAACATGAAGAAATTTCAAAACTGCATAGCTCAGCACAAGTATAAATACCTTGAATCATCAAAACTGTGTTGAATCTATGTTGAAAACTACTCAAATGCTTCAAACTTTACTTAGAAATCATTCTACACTTTTCTTGTCTCTTGCTCTTTGTTCATGATGGTGAAAAATGATTCAAAATGCAATGATATACCTGTATTTCATAGCATTTAATGCTTAGTGTATTTACAGCTATCCACTTGGCTCCTTAAGCAATTCTACTTTACTTGAGTTCCATTGTCTTTCCAACACTCATCATACAAATTTTCTTTTACTCGACATTCACTACTAACTCAACTATAACTAATCACTCAACTTCTATTGACTTTGGTAGACAACTTGGCATGTTCTAGGATTTTACTCGGCATCTCATGATAACTTTCCTTACTCAGCAACACTTGTGAAAACTTGAAGCTGTAACTTTGCATCTCTATTCATGCTGATCTATCTTTTTTAGTACTTTCTTTTCTAGGAACTAATGTATGATAAAGCATTATATATCAGTTCCACATACCTTCTTTTGCTTAGTTGGATGAAATGTGACCACTTGACCTTTTAGGTGAAGTGATCCCTTCATTGGATGTGCTACTTCCATCTTTCTTCTTCCATATTTTATTCATCTCTCCTCTGATGTGTTCAACACCTACCTTCCCTTTTCCTTTGTTGAACTTTGAGTTGGGTGCCTTTGACCTTGTTGGGAAATTTTTGCTGATATGATCAGTCTTCAAACAACTAAAGCATGCAGTTTGACTCAACCATCTGTTATAGTTTCCACTAAAATGTGTTCTTATGCAAATTTAAAGGATGTTTCCATACTTTTGATAGTAGTGATAGCTCTACCTAGTGTTGTAGTCCCAATTGTAGTGATGCCCATGACTTTTGGTCTTTTCTAATAGGTTGGATGTCTACATAGGCTTTGATCTACACTCAAAAGCTCTATTTCCATACTTCTTGCAATTGTAGTAGTGACCTTCAAATCTAGGTGTTCTGATGGTTCTAGTCCTACAGTCATGTGCCTGATGTCCTTACTTGTTGAACTTGTGACAATGACCCATTTTAAAAGTTTGTCATGCTAATTGGCATTCTTTCTCCTGGACACATTAAAGGTATGTCCATTTTTACCACAAAAATGAGAAGTGGGTTTAGTATTCTTACCTTTGTGACTTATTTCTTTTGTAGTCTTAGATGACTCTCCTTTTTTAGTGCTAGTGTATCCTAGTCCTAAAGTTTCATTGTTGGATCTTGGTGATTTCAATAGCTGTTCAAAATACTTGATGGCTTCATTAGGTTTGTTGAAACTTTTTGAAATCTCCTTTTCTCTTCTCAAGTCATTTTGTAGTAGTTCATTTTGCATCTTTAGTGTGGAGATCTCAATGTCCTTAACATTCAACTCATGATGTGCATTCATAATTTGGCTTAGGGTGTCTAGCTGCATGTTGTAAATTTTTGCAAGCTCAATTGAATTTTCCTCCAATATATTAGCAAAGTTTCTCTTGCCATCTTCTATCATAGCCTTATCTTTAATAGCTCTTTTCTTATGTTCAGTCACTTCACAAAACATCATGGCTTGATATTCTTGTTCAACCTTGAGAGTTCTAATCTCTTTTTCTTGAGCTCTATTCTTCTCTATCAGATCTACTATTGCTACATCAAACTGTAATGTCCCTTTACTGATTTTTTATGATATTTCCAGCCTCAAATCAGAACTTTAAAATCAAATAACCAATATTACAAAGATCTGCCAATTCTCCAATAAAACCCAAATCGGGTATGTCCAAATTAGTGCCAAAAAAAACTTCACAACTTCACAAATTATTAATAAATCTGAAAATGGACATTTTTACAGAAATTTCAGCAGCATAACAGCCTAAAAAATGACATTTCCAGATTTGTACAGCCCTTACACAACAGATCACAAATGTAGAGCAAAACTATGCTCAATCGGGCTCCCGAAATTAACACAAAAATGCTCGAAAACACCAAAAAACACTCATAAATTATCTCAGAAGTTTAATCATGACCCAATACATATATTCAGCTCTATTTTAACATCATAAAGTCTGAAATACAATAGCAAACCAAACTGATATGAAACACTCAACTGAAAACCCAAATTCAAACCAAAAACAACCCCGAAAACACCCAAATCGGCACTATTCAGCACAAGGGCAAACTCTGTATGAGCATGCACATGGAATGGCTTCAAACTCCCATCCTTAGCCTTCTTGGAAACCTACAAACTCCCATTCTTGGGTCTCCTTCTCCACAGGTTTGGTAGCCTCTGAAGAACAACAAGAAAATTAGCAAGAATCAAGATGTAGAATGAGCCCAAAATGCCTCCAAACCCCTTTTAAAGAGGGCATAACCCTAACTCACGTCCAAGAGGGGTTAATAAAATATAATTTAATAATAATTTTTATTTATTAGTCCATTGGTTTCCAAATATTAACCCCTTTTTCCAATATTTCACCTTTTTGGAGCCTGCCTGCCTTAACAAAGTTTATTTTTTTTAATTATTTGAATAGGGGACATGACAAGTCCTCCCCTCCCAAATATTGCTTGTCCTCAAGCAATGAAGGTTGGAATTCTCAAGAATATGTTCTCCTTCCCAAGTTGCATCCTCTAGTGGTAATCCTTTCCATTTGACCAAATGCTCTATGATGCTCCTATTTCTCAACCTTTTCTCTCTTGTATCCAAAATCTCTTCTGGTATCAAAACTAATTTCCCTTCATCATCAAGAGGTGGTAATTCTGTAGATACTATGGTTTGCTGGCCTAGAACCTTCTTTAAGCAAGATACATGAAAAATATTATGTATTTTGCTGTTTGGTGGGAGCTCCAATTCATAAGCTACCTCTCCTACCTTCTTGATGATTTTATAAGGCCCATAGAACCTTGGCTTGAGTTTCTCTGCCCCACTTCTCTTCAATGTGCTTTGCTTATATGGCTGCAACCTAACAAATACCAAATCTCCCACCTCAAAAGATCTTTCAATCCTTTTCCTGTCAGCATATATCTTTTGTTGGTTTTGTGCATGTTGTAGATTATCCTTGAGGGACCTTATTATGTCTTGGCTTTGCTTGATGAAATCACTTGCTGCGGGTACTCTGCTATCAGAAAGTATTAGATCAACAAAGGAAAGGGCATCGTAACCATAAAGAGCACGAAAAGGAGGCATACCAATAGACATGTGATGAGATGTATTGCAACAATACTCCCCTAGGTGTAACCATTTCACCCAAGCATGTTGTTGATTTGAAACATAGTTCCTCAAATATCCTTCTATCCATTTATTAACTATCTCTGTTTGTCCATCTGTTTGAGGGTGATAGCTAGTACTGGGAGTGAGTTCAGTTCTTGCCAAATGAAAGAGCTCTTTCCAAAAAGAGCTGAGGAATCTACTGTCCCGATCACTAACAATGTTTCTAGGCAAACCATGTAATCTAAAAATTTCCTTGAAGAACAATTCGGCCACTTGTGATGCCTTGAAATCAGATGTGATAGGAAAGAAATGTGCATACTTAGTTAGTCTATCTACCACCACATATATGCAATCCTTACCTTGAACCTTGGGCAACCCAGTGATGAAATCCATGGAAATACTTTTCCATTTTTGTTCAGGAATAGGAAGTGGTTGCAACAACCCTGCAGGAAAATTTTGCTCACTCTTGCTTTGTTGGCATACCATACATTCCTTAATGTGTTTAAGGACATCCTCCTTCATACCCTTCCATGAAAACCACTCTCGAATTTGCTTGTATGTCTTGAAGTATCCCTGGTGACCAGCCAAAGGTGTGTCATGAAAGGCCCTCAATATCCTCTCCTTAGTTTTTGACCCTGGTACTAAGAAGATCATGTTCTTGTAATAAATCAATTCATCAACAACCTTGTACCTATTATCATCCACTAACTTATCCAAAATCTTGGTGGCAAATGAATCTTTAGCATACTCTAAAATTATGGAGACTTTCCAATCAGCAGAGATAGATGATAAGGAACACAAAGTGGGCTTTCTTGAGAGAGCATTAGCAACCACATTATTCTTTCCTTTCATGTATTCAATATCAAAATCATAAGCTTGCAATTTGCTTACCCATTTTTGTTGACGATCATTCAAATCCCTTTGGTTCAAGAAGAACCTGAGGCTATTATGGTCTGTCTTTACAATGAATCTCCCACATACCAAATATTGTCTAAACTTATGAAGTGCATGCATGATTACCAACATTTCCTTATCATAGATGGAGTACCCTTTCTCTGATTGATTTAATTTTTGACTCTCAAATGCTATTGGATGTCCCCTTTGAGTTAGGACAGCCCCTATACCTTCTCCCGAAGCATCACATTCAACAACAAAAGGTAAAGAGAAATCTGGAATTGCAAGCACAGGGCATGAACTCATTACCTCCTTAAGCTTATCAAATGTTTTTTGTGCCTCTTCTGTCCAAACAAAAGCTCCTTTCTTTGTCAAATCAGTCAAGGGGGCAGAAAGCTGAAAAAATCCCTTGGCAAATCTCCTATAGTAGCTACACAACCTGAAGAAACCTCTCAACTGTGTAAGATTAGTGGGTGGAGGCCAATCCAAAATTGCCTGGATTTTTTGTTGATCAACCTGTACTCCTTTAGAGCTTATAATATGTCCCAAATATAGGATCTCTATCAAACCAAACTCACATTTAGATAGCTTAGCATAGAAGGATTGCTGCTCCAAGATTCCCAAAACAGTGTCTATGTGCTTTAGATGCTCTTCCCATGTTTTACTGTATATCAAGATATCATCAAAAAATACCAAAACAAATTTTCGAAGATGCTGACTGAATACCTTATTCATACAAGATTGGAATGTTGCTGGTGCATTAGTGAGTCCAAATGGCATAACAAGAAATTCAAAGTGCCCATAGTGACATCTGAAAGCAGTCTTTTCCACATCTTCACTCCTCATTCGGATTTGATGGTAGCCTGATCTTAAGTCAATTTTTGAGAAGTATACAACACCATGTAACTCATCAATGAGTTCATCTATGCGTGGTATGGGATACCTATTTTTTATGGTCTTCTTGTTTAGAGCCCTGTAGTCTATACACATTCTCATTGTACCATCCTTTTTCTTGACAAGTACCACAGATGATGCAAATGGACTAGAGCTAGGCCTTATGAATCCCATGTCCAGGAGTTCTTTAATAGTTTTTTCAATTTCTTCCTTATAACCTCTTGGATGGCGGTATGGGGTTGTTATAACTGGTTTGGCACCCTGTTCTAACTCTATAAAATGCTCAAAACCTCTATTTGGTGGTAATCCTGGAGGCAAGTCATTGAAAACTATACTATGCTTATCAAGAATATTTTGAATTTCAAAATGGAAATTACATTGATTCTTGGGAGAGCTTGTTGGTTGGATTATGACTCCTGCTGCCCATGTTACTTGTCCTCTTCAAAAATTCCTCTCCATCCTCTTTGCAGAGACCGCCTTAGGTGCTCCATTTGATAACCCTCTCAATATGACTTCTTTCCCATTGGAATGAAATTTAAACTCCATAGTTTGATGGTTCATGTAATAGCCTCCGATAGAGTGCAACCATTGAACACCCAATACAAGATCTGTCTCCCCAATACCAACCACATAGAAGTCATCACATAACTCATAATCTCCTAAGGTCATCTTGAGTTGTTTCACCACCCGTGTGCAAGGCATAGTGAATCCATCAGCTACAGTAACATTGAATCCCTCAAAATCTTCTGCTTTAAGCCCTCTTTTCATGACAAATCCCTCATCAATAAAATTGTGAGTTGCCCCACTATCAAGAAGAACAGTCAACCTTTGCCCTGCTAGTACCCCTCGAATTCGGAAGGGATGGTATCTTGGGACTCCTGATAATGCTGCTAAAGTGCCATCCTTGCTGATTTCTTTTACTTTCTCTTCTTCTACCTCCTCCTTAGTATCATGAAATTCCTCATGCTCATCTGAATCAGTTTCTGAAGCAACTTCAATATAGTGCACTTGACCTTTCCCCAAACATCTGTGTCCTGGAACCCATGGTTCTCTACAAGTAAAACAAAGCTTTTTCCTTCGTAATTCACTCCTAGTCTCTTCATCTACCTTCTTTTTCGCCACATTTGTCACATCTTTTGGTGGTAGTGTTGGGAAAGTCTTTTTCTGAAAATTTCCCTTATGTTGCCAAAGATTTGGGGGTTTTTGATTAGTGATTGATTTCATAGGCACGCAAGTTTCAAGTTGCAAGCTTCTTTTGATAGCTTCCTGTAAGGTTGAGGGTGAGAAAGCCTTAACCAAACCCTTAACAAAATCTTCTAAACCATCAAGAAAAAGATAAACGATCCTCTTTTCACTCATATCAGGCACCATAACAGCCACTTTTTGAAATTCTTCTACATACTCATTAACTGATTTGGTTTGCTTCAACTTTGACAATTCTTTAAAGTACTCTTCATCATCCTTGAGGTCAAATCTATCTATCACCCTTTGAATGAAATCTTCAAATGTAGTTACCTGATCATGACCTTGAGTAGTCATTCCATGATACCACCAATCATAGGCTGCATCTTCCAAGTGTAGACTTGCAAATTGAATAGCATCACTCTCTTTCATGGGGTTAAGTGTGAAGAAAGTTTATAATTTTTGTAGCCATGCTCTAGCTGAAATTTTATTTGTTCCATCAAAAGTAGGTGCTGTAAACTTGCTTATTTTATTTTTGAGCTCTCTTCCACTTGTGTCATGCTCCCTCCTATTCTCTTTCTTGGGCATCAAAGCGTTCATCATATCCACATATTCTCTAAAAGGAACTGAACTATGAAAGTCATCATCTAAGCCATTGTAAGTAGCTCTTAATGTAATCAAATTACCTGTAACCTCTTCCACTGGATTAATGGCTGGATTTGGTACTGGTGGCTCATCTGCAGGCAAGAAAATAGATTTGGTTGATTTAGATGGTGTGGATCTCCCATTTCTCGGCTCCTCTGAAGTGCTCCCTTTCTCATTAATAGATGCAATTCCTTGTAATTTTTCTGTCAATATTCGCAAAGCCTCTCTAGTTTCCGCCAAACCATCCACTGTTTGCTTCTGAGTATTTTGGATGTCTTGGAAGAATTTCTTTGCCATCTCATCTAGATCAGCCATACTTTTTTCTTTCTTGGATTTTGTACTTTTGCTTTCAACTGGGGGTTTGATCAAAATTTCTTTATTCTTTTCTCGCTGCAAATATCTTTTTTCTCTTTCACTTAGTTGCATGCAATCATAAAATATGACATGCAAGATCTGGGTAGTTATTAAAACTGACATGCAACTTCTACAAACCCTCAGGCTGGCAAGATCACAGCTCTGATACCACTGTAATGTCCCTTTACTGATTTTTTATGATATTTCCAGCCTCAAATCAGAACTTTAAAATCAAACAACCAATATTACAAAGATATGCCAATTCTCCAATAAAACCCAAATCGGGTATGTCCAAATTAGTGCCAAAAAAAACTTCACAACTTCACAAATTATTAATAAATCTGAAAATGGACATTTTTACAGAAATTTCAGCAGCATAACATCCTACAAAATGAAATTTTCAGATTTGTACAGCCCTTACACAACAGATCACAAATGTAGAGCAAAACTATGCTCAATCGGGCTCCCGAAATTAACACAAAAATGCCCGAAAACACCAAAAAACACTCATAAATTATCTCAGAAGTTTAATCACGACCCAATACATATATTCAGATCTATTTTAACATCATAAAGTCTGAAATACAACAGCAAACCAAACTGATATGAAACACTCAACTGAAAACCCAAATTCAAACCAAAAACAACCTCGAAAACACCCAAATCGGCACTATTCAGCACAAGGGAAAACTTTGTATGAGCATGCACATGGAATGGCTTCAAACTCCCATCCTTAGCCTTCTTGGAAACCTGCAAACTCCCGTTCTTGGGTCTCCTTCTCCACAGGTTTGGCAGCCTCTGAAGAACAACAAGAAAATTAGCAAGAATCAAGATGTAGAATGAGCCCAAAATGCCTCCAAACCCCTTTTAAAGAGGGCATAACCCTAAATCACGTCCAAGAGGGGTTAATAAAATATAATTTAATAATAATTTTTATTTATTAGTCCATTGGTTTCCAAAGATTAACCCCTTTTTCCGAAATTTCACCTTTTTGGAGCCTGCCTGCCTTAACAAAGTTTTTTTTTTTAAATTATTTGAATAGGGGACATGACAGAAACTCCCATGAATCTCCATTTGCAAACACTTTTGAGGTGTCAATCTCCTTGTACTATGTATCATTTTTAGCCATGGCAATCTCTCTTCTTCTCTTTAAGGATTTCCTAAATTCTTCCCTAGCTTTTTCTAGAGAATGTAGAATGAGATGTATCTCAATCTCCCAGTTCTCTATGATCTTCCTATGTTTGTAGAATTACATTTCTAGATCTTTTCTCCAAGTTGTAAGGATTCTCCTTGTGAGAACTTAGCTCTGATACCAATTGTTGAGATTTACAAGTGGGAAGATTTACTTCTTGGGGGGGGGGGGGGGGGGGGGGGGGGTTGAATCAGAAGTAACAAACTTTACCCTCTAAAACTATTAACTAAAATCAATTACATGCATCTAACATCCTCTAACAAACATGAAAGTAAAGGCATGCATGAAAATAGATAACACAAGATTTGATCACCTAGAAACCCTCCAAAATGAGAAGGTAAAATTGGGAAGGGGATGACACCCACAACTTATCACTACAACAATATGTAACTAGTTAAGGTTACAAAGTTTGACCATTAGCAATGGTCCACCCTGTGAGAGGCCTACCCTATTAAAGAATTTACACCCTATTAAAAGTGACCTATCTAAAGGATTTACAAACATTCACTTGGAATGTCACCTTGTTAAAGGTTCTACAATATGGCCATTAAACCAACATATCATCATAGGATTTTAATTCTCCTAATACAATGGTTAGAGAGTATAGTAGAATGTGATGATCTAATGATTTAAAATCTTCAATTGCTAATTCTAGATCCTTGCTCTATTTAATCTGATATAATCCTTCTTGATCTGATACAACTTTGCTCAAAGTACTAATATTTTGTTTTGATAACCTGATTCTGTAATACTACTCTTCTTCAAATTCTTCACACCCCTTTCACTTCCTTCAAAACTTTGCTATCATTCTCTCATGCATTCCCAGATGATCCACACAACACTAAATTATGAGGTTTTGACCTCCTTAGAAAGGTTTCAAGACTTAGGGTTAGGTGTGAATCTATGATCAAGATTCATTCATCTTTCCTGTGCAATTATTTTTATTTTTTTGATTGGTTGCATGCTTTCTCCATTTTTTTTGATTGGTTGCATGATGATTACATATTGAATATAATAGATTTGATCTTATCTTTTAGATCCTTTGAGATTCATCTTGAGTCAACACAAAAATAGTTTACATTTGAGTTTGTGAAGGCACAAACTCTTATGCGAATTTTGTGTAACTTGATACTTATTGATTGTTGATTCTTGACACATATAAGAATTTTTTCTTGCTTGGCTCCTATAGTAACTATGTCTTGCTTGAAACCTATACTAACTTGACAAATATACTATATTGGCATCAATTGACACTCGACACTTGAAACTTACTCAACACTTGAATGACTTAGCACTTGTTGAATTTTTGGCTTGACACGTACTGTAGCTCATGATCTATATTATACTTGGCATCAACTTAGAAATTTCTTAAGTGTGTTGACACTCAATTTTAAAAACCAATCTGAGAGGAACAATTCTACTAAGGGGTGTAGGGCACTAAAAATTGATGCTAAAGACCATATTTAGAGAAAAAAATCCTTGAAAGCTTGGTTCAGATACTCCCCTCCATTATCTGTGCATATCTATTGAATAGAAAGACCAGACTACTTCTCAATAAATGTCTTAAAGACTTGAAATGAATCAAAGACATCAGACTTGTACTTCAAAAAGTAAACCCATGTATGTCTAGAGAAGTCATTAATGAAAGTAAGCACATATCTAGAACCTAAAAAAGGAGTGGGAAATGACATCAGGTCACTATGAATCAACTCTAATAGTGCCAAAGCTTGAGTAGCTTGTCCATGTGGAAAAAGAATCTCTATGTTGTTTGCGAAGAGCACAACCTTGACAAACACCATCTATGTAGGAAATTTGGGAAAACCCAAGAACAAGTGCCTATGTACTCATCTGCTGAAGATATCTATAAAATACATGATCAAAATGCTCATGCCAAAGTCTTCTTACTAAATTCACATGTGCTACAAGACAAGAACTTGTGTCATGAGAAGACACAAATCCATCAAATCTGTAGAGGTGAGATGTAGAGTTAACACTCCTAGTAGCCACAATCAACTCAAAATCAAGTAAGTCTTGAATAACCACATCATGTGGTGAGAACTCAACTATCTTACTAGATCTAGAGTAGAAAATTTGATAAATAAACAATAGGTTTATCAAGATGTTAGGGACAATAAGAACATCTTGAAGAGAACCCCCAAATAATGCAATAGAACTAGAACCCATGACTAAAAGATGTGATGAGTTTCCAATAGCAATATGTGAAGTAGAACATGGAGAAAGTGAGGTGACAAACTATTGAGTGTTTTTCATATGGTGAGAGGCACCAAAATCAAGAATCTAGGTAGGCCTAAATCATAGCTCATGCCATAAGAGCATGATCTATCCTTGTTGGGGGGGATGAAGACTAAGGAGCTAAAATGTGATGCTCCTGCATGGCTTTCTCTAAAGCCTCCAAACATTTCCAACACCTAGAAATAGGATGTCTATCCTTTCCACAAAAAGTGTAGGTTTCAATAGATTTCTTATTGGTCTTAGAGGTAGACTTAGTAGACTTTAAAGTAGATTTACCTTTGGAAGGGTTAGCTAGAGGTTTAGAATCAATTTTTAGATTATCTTTCTTCGGTTTGGCTTTTTGTTTTGGTTTCCCTTGAGAAGTCTAAGTAACCAATGCTTGTCTAGAAGAGCTAAAGGAATCCACCTATTATATCTTTACCTATTCCCATGTCAACTGATCATAAAATGTCTCAAAAGAAGGCATTTTATGTCTATTACCCAAGGCATTCATAGTGGAGTAGAAAGTGGAAGAAAATATCTAATACTATCCTCATAACTTTGAGAGTATAAAAATATACACTCATCATCTGTTTTATTTTTCCCACATCCTTGCAAAACTCTATGCAAAGATTTGAACTTCATCAAGAAGTCCTCAATGGTGGAGAAGCTAGTAGGTGTCAAAGAAGTCAACTCTACATCAAGTTGTAGTGCTTGAAACTCATTCACTATGCCAAACAAGTTGTGAAACATGGTCCAAATAGCCCAAGGAGTGGTCAAGCCATCTAGGTGAAACAATAGACTATCAAAGGTGTTTAGTGAAATCAATCCCATGGCTTCATCCATTTTGTTCCTATGTTGAATAACCTCAAAGGGGTGCTATAGGATAGGTTGATTCTCATCTAGACATGACCATAATCCATGTGACATAAGAAGACAAGTCATGTGTGCTTTCCAATTGTGATAGTTTTGTAGCATTAGCCAGACCATAGAGGGGTCCAACATTGAGAGAAGAAGATGAAAGTGGAAGGGTTGATTCTAAAGTAAATTATAGAAAATAAAATGCTCCCCCCATAACATATAAATATATCCTTCAAAAACCAAAGCAAAAACTATTGAAAGCACAAAAACTAAGAAAAGAACCTGGACACCAAATGCAAAGAGGTAGGAAACTGAATCCTCTATTTAAATGCCAAATTTGGGAGCTCAAATGGATTCAAAATAAAATGAAACTAGCATCATCATCTTCATCTCATAACCAACCTTTCAACACTTCTTTCAGATTGGAAAAAAGACCTTCGTATGCTCAAGTTATGGCCAAAAAACTAACTGCTACTCCAAAAGACAAGCTCACTGGAAAATTACAATCATGGAAAAAAATTTGATGGCCATACAACCATCAACTAGATGTTGCCAAAAAAAATTTGGTTGCTGGAATGCTAATGTTAGCTGTTGGATTATGATGTCATCATATTAGAAAATGACATCAGCAAGGGTAAAAAATTGGCACAAGAAAAATGACATTGTTCATCGAAATGCTAATGTAGGATGCTGAGAAGCTAATGTAGGATGTCAAGAAGCTAAAATCATGACTACATAGGTATTTTGGTGGAACTACTAGAAGAGGTTGTGGTAGGGCAATGGACAAAGGTGGTGTCACGAAGGAGGGTGGTGAGCCAATGGTACGATAATGACCACATAGCGGTAGCCAAGTTGTGGATGCGCTACCTGTAGAGGTGGCACTTGGGCCGAGCATAGGAGGCACTGTGATGGTTTGGGAATTGAGCCATGGTGGCCATTGGATAGAGTAGCTACTATGGCCACCCAAGTGTCTTTTAATTTTTTTTTCAAAAATCATCTGTATGGCCCGTTGGGAGGCCAATTTTTTTTTTCTTGACACTGTAGTATCCAAAAATCAAAAAAATTATATGAATTCTAATTGTAACAGTCCTTCTAAGTGTAATGATAGCATCCATTTGGGCCCAAAGTGAGCCAAAAAAACTATCCTCCTCCTGATTAAAGAAAAAAACATTGAAAAAGATGGGATTTCTAACTCTAAATCACAGCTTCAAACTAGGAAGCAATAGGGATGCTTTGATACCATGTAGAAGTTGTGAAAACCAACTTCATAGATCACTAGGAACACTTGCATGTAAATAATCTATACTGAAGAGAAACCAAAAAAGGAAAACATAGAGCTTGGAAAATCTCAATGGTGTCAGAGTAGAATTGTATTCCAAGTTAAGAAAAAAAGGTACAAAAGTTCAACTTTAAAGTTGAACAAAATCGTAAAGGGAAATAAAACTAGGTTTTCACATTATAATTAATATAAAATATTAATTATATGCACCTAAGAGAAAGCTTAAGTAACTAGAGTAATAAACAACTTAATTAACTAAATCAAGATGATCTAAGTAATAAGCTTTAAAAAATCACTCTAACGCTAAAACCTTTGACATTGATGTCAATGGGGGAGAAGATTAGAATTAAAAAAAAGTTCAGGAGAAGATTCAAGTTGGGAAGGTGGAAAATAGTTTAAGAGAATGATTGATGACGAGGATTTGAAAAGAAAGGTTAACAGTCTTGAATTGTTGGTATTCTTGGAACTAGATGTTTTTCATCTATGTTGCCATCAATGCCAAAGGGGGAGATTTTTTGAAGTATGAATGCTGATGATTTTCCTATAGAGGAGTATTATAGATGCATGGCTAGATCATTATCATGATTATATGTTACATCCATGATTCTATTTGTCATTTATGTCAACATAGTAGTTTTGTGTAGTATTTGATAGAAGAAAAACATAAAGATCAAGTTGGTATGGATGGCTAGTTGAGTATTCTCACTATTAGAGGTTATGGGAGATACTTCTAAGTATCTGTTATATGCAATTAATTTTGGGTGATAAAATTTTAAGTCTAAAAGAAGTTATGTAAGTTTTGGTGATGTCTATTCTGAGATAGAGTTTATAGAGGCATGTTCTAGTAAACTTGTTATATCTCTTAGAAAAATTGTTATTCTGAGAATCAAGGTTGAGGATGTGTAGAAGATATGTTGATGATGACATGGTTAAGCTCTCTCATTGTAGTATTATCTGTATGGAAAGTTATTCAAGTTTCAAGGTGGAAGATTGATGTCATCTCTAAGTGTAATGTGTTCTTAATGTGGTCCTATAATAATTAATTCAAAAGGTGTAACAACCAACTTAGGGAATTATTTTATGGAGTGGATATAAAGGAAGAACACTTTCCTTTATCTTAGTAGTATGAGATATAATGATATAGATGATTACAAGAAGCCAAAGAATGAAATGTAAAGTTGAGCAGTGCAGAGCAGAAGTGAAGCAAACTTCATTGCCGATGTTTTATTATGTGATCTGAGGTTTGATATTTGGATAATAGTAAATTAAGTTTTTGGGTAGTAATATGTTCTTGTAATTGAAATTCCATGTTTGGGCTATGGGCTCTTTTTGCATACATTGTATTACAACTCCTAACAAGGTTAGCACAACTCCTAATAGGCTTAGAATCTCCTAATAGGGATTCAAAGTCTCCTAATAGAAAATCTATGTACAAAATATTGTAAAAGACTCCTAATAGGGTCAATCCTCTAACAAGGAATATTTATATTAGTACATCATCTTGTGGACATCATTTCCACCTAAATTTTCCCTCTAATCAAGGGTCTTCTTATTTAACATATATGGTATAATTTTGTATGTGCATCTTGTTATGGTTGTTAGAATGAATATTCCATCAAGATAAATGAGGAGGGGGGAGTGAGGGCAATGAATCAATTATCCTACAATTAAAACTTTTATCTTCTTTAAACAAACATAACCATTCAACCAAAGTAAACAATAACCATAATAAGGTGCACATAGAAAATTACACCATATATATTAACTAGGGAAACCCTTGATCAAAGGGAAAACCCTAGTGGAAATGATTCCCACAAGATGATGTACTAATATAAATATTTCTTGTTAGAGGAATGACCCTATTAGGAGTTGTAATACAATGTATGCAAGAAGAGCCCACTGCCCAAACATGCAATTTTAACTACAAGAAGAGCTCAATGTTAAAACATGCAATTTACTATTATGTTCTTCTTTCCTTTGTTCTGTCAAAAGAACCAAACACTATTAGAACTTGTAAATCAGGTCATGAACCTCAGATCACTCAACAAAACCTTAGCAATTAAGTTTCCTTCACTTCTGCTTTGATCTACTCAACTTCACATTTCGCTCTCTTTGTTGCTTACAAATATCATTCACATCCATATAAATCCATATCATGATAAACAAAAATGTCCTTCCCTTGTACCAAGTCCATAAAAAAATTCCCTAAGTTGACTATTAGACCTTCTCTACTAATCATTATAAGACCACATTAAGAACACACTACACTTAGCGATAACATTAATCTTCCACCTGCAAATTGAATAACTTTCATACACATAATATTATGACAAGTGAACTTAGCCATGTCATCACCAACATGTCTTCTACATATCCTCAACCTCACTTTTTAGAATAACAATTCTGCTAAGAGATATAACAAGTTTACTAGAATATGCCTTTATAAATTCTATCTCAGAACAAACATCACCAAAACTTACAGAAATCAATCTAGCCTCATTATCATAGTCTTTCAATACTTAATCTAAATTATTCATCTTCATCAGAAAGTGAACTCTTTCTAGTTTTCCTTATCCTCTTAGGACATCTAGATGAAAAATGACCAAATTCTTTACATGTCCAACAAACAAAAATGTTCATACTTTCTAGTTCTCTCTTTCTAAGTAGATCAATACCTTCCTATATCTTTATGTCTTCTTCAAATATAGATCTATGTTTTCTTGGGCTTCTGTTCTTTTGTATATAATAGAAGGGTTCTAGATAGTAAAACTCAATACTCTACTCTTTACATGAAACTTATAACTCACCAAGAATTTCCACCATTTAGGTGTCAAAATTTCTTCTATTTTATGTAGGACTATCTTTTCTAAAAATGTTCACCATGGATCACCCAAAGTTGTTAAACTTTATCTTCAAGAACCTGTCTCTGATACCAATTGTTAGAAACAATAGTCCACCAAGATAATTTTTTTTTGGGGGGGGGGTGTGGGGTGCGCAGGGGGGCATCGATCATTTATCCAATAATTAAAAAAATTATCTTCTTTACAAAAACTTTACCATTCAACCAAAGTAAACAACAACAATAATAAGATGCACATAGACAATTACACCAGATATGTTAACTAGGAAACCCTTGATCACAGGGAAAATCCCTGTGGTAATGATACCCACAAGATGATGTACTAATATAAATTTTCCTTGTTAGAGGATGGACCCTATTAGGAGTCTATTACAATATTTAGTGCATAGAATCTCTATTAGGAGTTGTGGTACAATGTATGCAAGAAGAGCCCATTGCCCAAACATGAAATTTCAACTATAAGAAGAGTTCACTACTCAAATATGCAATTTACTAGTATGTTATTCTTTCCTTTGTTATATCAACCAAACCAAAAAATTTTAAACCTTGTAGACTAGGTGATGAACCTCATATCCAAATATCAAACCTTAGATCACTTAACAAAACCTTAGTAATGAAATTTCCTTCTCTTCTGCTATGCTCTGCTCAACTTCACATTCTACTCTCTGTATTTCTTACAAATATCATTCAAATCCATATCATGATAAAATAAAATGTCCTTCCTTTATACTAGGTCCATAAAACAATTCCCTAAGTCAACTATTAGACCTTCTCAATTAATCATTATAGGACCACATTAAGAACATGTTACACTTAGCAATAACATTAATCTTCTTCCTTTCAACTTGAATAACTTTCTATACACACAATATTATGATGAGTGAACTTAGCCACATCATCAAAAATATGTCTTCTACTCATCCTCAACCTTGATTTTTAGAATAACAGTTCTGATAGGAGATATAACAAATTTTTCTAGAATATGCCTTTGTAAACTATATGATGTAGGAACATCAAGGCTCCAAGAAGACAATAGATCTAATGAAGACATGATGAAGACTAATAATATAAATTGGCATTTGTTAAAGCCAATAATTTCCTTTGAAGGTTTTGGAAGAAATCAAAATAAAAAATTTGTAAAAGATCCTAAAGGACCTGTCAAGGGCCTTAGGATCCTAGATGGTGAAAATTGAATAAATTGATAATATGATTAGATCATTAGGAGTCTAGAAGGTGTTTAGATATTTTTTAACTAGTTTAATTACATTCCTTGAAAAGTTTTAGAAGGAACTTTAATCTTTTATTAAATAAAATGTAAGTTGGTTGATTCAAAAATTTGAATCCCAACGATCACTAGTTTAGGAGGGAAATAGATTTTTGGAAGTTTAAGAGTCAATTAGGGAGTCTAAATGGTTAGGAAAGGTAGAGGAGGTTATTTTGATGTTATTTAACTAGGTTTTGATCATTTTTATGAACACATTGCATATAGTAATTACTGGTGTACAAATTGGGCATTAAATCAATGAAAATCTAAATTTTGCAACAAGTTTATGAGATCATAACATTGTTTGGTGATTAAATTTTGTTTATTTAATGTTGTAATTTCATAAGGAAAATTTAATATATCAATTTCAAACCATTTTTCACATTTTGAAGTTGGTTTAATAGGCTGATTACAAGAACAGGGCTAACTGTCCCAAGTAACACATTGATTTCTTCACAATTTTGATCTAATTTAATGGAAAGATCATCACTCCATGAATGATAAAATATGATTCTCATGGAGTGATTGATCCTTGATATTTAAAATATAATTTCTAACTTTTAATGTGGAGATGAAAGGTATTTGGTTGGTGATCACCGAGAAGAGTAGTGGAAGGGTTAATGGAAGTGGATGGTTGGGAGTAGCAGCGAGAGATTTGCTTGAAGGAGGCATACTTTTTATGGTTTGAGGAGTCTAGTAACATCAAATTAATGGTTTATCCACCCTCAATTTATCCTAGAAAGGTGTGGAAGGTATTTTATTGAGAGGCCCTAATTTTGAGGCTTGTTTATGATCAATTTGGGGCTTTTGTACTTGGAAGCATCCAAGGCCCAAATTGGTGACATATTTGGAGGTTTTTCCATCATCTTTGGAGACTTTTTAGAATCTTGAGGTCAGGGAGTAAAAAAAAATTGTATTTCCTTTGTAAAGTGACATCTTTGTGTGTTTAAAGACAAGGCTATTGTGTAGAACGACCATATTGGTCCAAAACAACCACCCTTAATTTTTATATATGTTATGTATCTTTGAAAAGGGTATTCAAATATGGTTTTTATTTTCCAATTCTTTTGAAAAGTGTTGGATTTAAGGACTAAAAACCATTGCTGCTGTTATGATTTGAGGTTAAGGCCTAGAAAGGCTAGTTTTGGGTTTGAAGTATTGGGTTTTGTTGAAGGCCCTAAATCCTATTAGTTCACCTTATATTTGATTTTTTAAGACCATTAAATCACCTTGGAATAGGGCATAGGTCTTGGTTAGCCATCTTAGGTGTTGAAGGCTTTGTAGGTCATTTCCTTGCATTGGAATATTGTGAAATCTTGTGTATTCCTTACTCTTGCTATTTGGGTATTATGCCACCATTAACCTCTACATCAAGTGGTATTAGAACATTAGTTAGTAGGTCCTTGAGTAGGGAGAAGAACTAGCTTTCAAACATGCCTCCTAAGGGACAAAGGACTAGGGAGATGGAAGAGTTGAGACAAGCAATGGAAGTAGATGAAGAGGACCTAGAATTAGGAAAAGAGATTGAAATTAGAACACTCAAGAAATTTCTAGTTCATAAAATAAATGCATTGAAATTGGTCTCAAAAAATGTGCATAGCAACTATCTTGTGTTGCAAGGAGTAGAATACAAATGTTAATAGGTAGTAGCCCTACTATCTCCTCTTTTTAACACATCTTTTTACCACATGGGGTCCTTATACTCCATTTTTTGATAGCCTTTTACCTTTGTTGGCACAAAATAAAGATCTACCAAAGGTAATTATTATAAACACTAGAAAGATGATGAATAAAGTGAGAGATTTGAATGGCTTCTTTACTAGAAAGTTGCAACTAATCCATATGAAAGCAACTGCCACTGGAACACCAAATTTTGTGCCTAAAATTTTGGAGAGTGATGGAAAGGTTAAGGACTAGGTGGAATGGTCAACATCCTTTGGTAGCATTTTGAATCATCCTAGGTTCCTAGCATACAATAATAATGAGGTTAGTATAGTTGTAGTGTATGATTTGATTGGCATGCTCTACAAGTTAGAAATTGAGATGTAAAAGATAAATGCAAATGTTAAGGCAATAATAGATGCCAAATGGAATAGATATAAAGGCCCTACCATCTAGTGACAATGATTAGAAAATGCAAGCATTTAGTTAGAGGAAAAAGGAATAGACAAAAGGCAAAGAAAGTGGCATGAACTTGAAGGAAAATTGAATTATGTTGAAGATACCTATTGAAAGTGCCCCTTGTTAGTTTTGCAACTACATCCAAAATTTTGATCCAAATACAAACAATTTTTTTAATGTAGCTATATGAAATATCTTTGTATTTTTTCCAATAGGATTTTGACATGTGTCCTGCCATTTGAAGCTTGCCACAATCCTTCCTATAAAAGGATTTCCAAGATGTAGAGTTGAGGTCAAGAGTCTGTACAATTTTAGTTTTTATATTATTTTGCAATAGGTCCTGTAATTTTTGAGTCAATGTTATATGTTGATTCAATTTTGTAATCCAAGAATACTAATGAATTTTCAATGATAGTTTGTCATATCTTGAGTTATTCTTGAGTTAATCTAGTAATGTATTGTTTTCAGGGAAGATTAATACAAAGGAAGGTTTTGCAATATCAGTGTCTCTAAATTTTGTCTCCATTTCCATTTGTCTATAATTTTGAGATTGAGTGAACAAGGTTACTTCATTTTAATGCAACTTAGATGGGTTGTATATATTTTCATTGATTTATTTTATTTCAAGAAGTTAAGTAAATTCTTTCATGAATTGATAGGGTTTCTAGAGATCTGGGAGGGATATTCATAAGAATGAAATTTAGGGTTAACTACTAATAAAATTAATTGCAAGGAAATTAATAAGGTCAAAGATTTTGTTGGGTAGACTTTATTTAGCAATGGATAAGGTATTGATCATTAGTTTAGATGGATATTGAAGAATTCATATGGTTGCACAAAGCATAATTATAAATAAAATCAATCTTATTTTTTTCTAATGAGGAATCAACTACTAGTCATCACTTCTTTGTAATAATATTTTCTCTGAACTATAGTTAGCTATTGTAATCAAGAATTCATTACAAATCTAAGAAGAATTGTTACCATTATATGCTATAGGGGATAGATTTGAAAGAGAAATATTAGTGAGAACATGTTTGAAGAGAGAATCATTAAACTAGTCACATTTCCATCCCTAAGGTGCATCTTCGTAGGATCTGCAGAGCTTAAAGTGTAGAGAATCCCTATAATTCTATTAATGTTGGTCCAGATCTGAAGAAAATCTAGTTGAAAATAGGAAACAACAAACCCTTAGACTAAAGTTTGTCTTCTATATCCTAGTATTGGGTTTTAGATCAATTTGGTAGTTTTCAAACACTAACAAGTTGTACTAGCTAGTATACCACCATTAGATGTCATTCTAGCTATGCCAACATTACCAACATTTAACATGCAAGTTACATCAAAAGAACACACTACTACAACTCTTATCAAAGAGTTAAAAGAGAAAAAATTAGACTTAATGGAGAAAAGTGACAATATGATGTGAACTTTATAAAGCTATGGACATGAAATAAAAAACTTGAAGAGGCAATAAGGTTAATACAATAGGTCTCCTCAAGCTTCCTATCAACAAAATAGGAAGTCAAATCAAGCTTTAGGATCAAACCAACCAAGGAAAGCTTAAGGTCAACAAAGAAACTATGGTCAAAAAGCTGGTCAGCCCTATAGTTATGTAACTCCTCATACTTCTAAAGAGTTGGTAGTTGTTCCTCAAAAAATTATGCACATGATGAGGAGTGATGCAATACTTTTAATATTGGTCATTTCTTGCTTGAATGTGTACATGCACTTGAGGTAAGAAGACAATTTGTTCTTAAAGGACAACAAATAATTATTCAACAAGTTTATCATGATCAAATGTAGAAATAAGATACCCATAATGCTACTCTAATGAATTTTAATGAAGATGAATATTTTATAGTAGTGAATTTTGATCCAAAAAAGGTTTGGTGACCTATAGTAGAAAGCACAAGGTCAAAGGCCTAGGTTACAAAGGCTCAACAATAGACTGATAAGGTACAACAACATACTATTAAGCCACAACAACAAGTTGATAAGAGAAAAAATAACATGTTAACATTGTTAATACTCAACCAGGACCTTCAAATGTGCAAAAGACACATTATGTGCCAAAAGGAAAAAAATATAAATAATGGCAAGCTCAATAGACAATTTTATAACCATCACAACAATAGAAGGAGCCTACTATACCAAAACACTGATCCAAGGTTTGTATGCAAACTTTCAATATCATTGAGAATTTGAAGAAACCTCATGTTCCTATTTCTCTATGGGATGTTTTAGCACTCCTAGGTCAAAAATATATGCTATACGAAGCATTGCAATCACTTACCTTGTCTGATGATGCTTTAGCACAAAAAAACCCTAATGTCCTAAAGGATTCAAATGATAACATAACCCAATATCTATCCAAGCTAGTCAAATCACCACCTTTTTACATTACTATTATAATAGACAAGTACCTTGTTTGTAATTGCATGATAGAGTGATACTAGCTTAGTTATGCCAAAGAAAATTGTTGACCAACTAGGCCTCAAGCACAAGCCACTTGAGAAAGGGGTAGTTTAAATAGATGGGACAACTATTAAGATTTTTGGAGTTATAATGAACCTAGATTTGACCTTGCACTCTTGTCCTAGTTTGTTAGTCCTTATGGATATTTACATCATTGACTTGCTTCCCTATTTTTCCATATGTTTATCACAAGATTTCACTGCCAAAATAAGAGGTTATTTATCTATAGATTGGTTTCATATGATTTTCTACACTAGGTATGAAACTAAGGTCACAATCCCATCTAAACCTATTGCTAAGGATTGCATTGAACATAATATTGTTAATATTGAAAATGAGACAACAACTATTTTATTTGACCAAGAAGAAATTATTGTTGTTCATGAGCTGAATATACAAATAGACACTATTTCTAATATATTATTGGATGGTTGGGGTATTTAAAATGCTGAAATTATAGAGGAAAATGTCAAGGAGCCAAGTTTGGGCAATTATGTCATTCATGAAATCACTAACTTCTTCCCAAATGTTATGAAAGGTGCAGATTTAGTTTTAGAACAACAAGATAATATTTTTTAGAAATTTATCTTTGATGGTTCATGCAAAAAAATAGTTCTAGGAGGAGGTTGTATCCTAATTTCACCAGCAAATGAAATGTATTATACATCATTCAGATTTTTATTTAGCTATACCAATAATATTGCCGAATATGAAGCACTTGTGCAGGGATTAAATAGGCCATAAAAAGAGGTATTAGTTGATTGCAAGTTATTGGTGATTTTAAATTGATTCTTAATCAAGTTACAGGAATTAATACAACTAAAAATGATCTAATGAGAATTTATAAGCATGTTGTGTGGGATTTAATTGAAGAATTAGAAGATTTTAATTTGTAATCTGTGCCTAGAAATTAGAATAAACAAGCTAACAAACCTACTAAAATTGGTGCTCAATATGATATTCTAATTCAAATCAATAAAGATAAAGGAAAAAATCATGTAAAATTTATCATAAGACCTACTATATTGAATAATGTTGAAAGTTGGCAAGTTTTTGAATCTAATCAACATATTATTAACTTTTTAAGAGAAAAGTTGAATTTTCTCAACTAAATTAGTAGCAATTATAGGATTAGTATGATGATCAAATTATTCAATTAAGGACAAACAAGATGCCCAAAGGTTTTGTAATCTTGGAATCTACTTTTAATGTTGATGATTAGTTTAAAAAAGATAAATCTAGTTTGCAGATCAAATAAGAACACTATGATGAAATTGAAGTTGCAAGAGATGAAAAACTAAAACTTGGAAAGGTATGTACTCCTAAAGAGTGTCAAACTTCTTCTAATTTGTACGTTGAATTTCATGATATTATTTCTTGGAATTATTCAGATTTAAAAGGATTTGATCTTAATATTGTGTTGGTACCCATATAGACGTAATGACTAGATTTTTAATTTATGGTCTTGAACCCCTTTAAATTTAGTTTAAAAAGGTTCAAAATGGTTCAGTTTACATATACAGGTTCAAGTCAAAAATTCAAGTTTAAAGTTCTATCTTGTTAGCCTTTGCAATGTAGATTCAAAAGATCAGTGACTCAAAGGTTGAAAATTGAGTTTAGATTTAGTTTCAAGATTTACTTTTTAAATTTATACCCATAGTTCAAATGAAAATTTTGAGGTGTAAGCCCTTGGGTGTAGTTTTTGAAAAGCTCAATTGATGGGTTATTTCATGGTGATTCGATAGTATGGTGTTGAGTCCCATCATTTCTAACCAATTGCAATTTCAAAAGCAACATGCCTGAATTGCTCAAAGTTTCTAGGGTTTTCAAATTGAAAGCTTAATAGGTTGTCCTCCTTGCTTGATTTAGAATTTCCACTTGATTTTGTAGCTAAACCATTGATCAAGTTAAGAATAGGATGAGAGGATTAGGTAGAAATATTTGAAGTTATCTTACTAAAGTTATATAAGGCATAGTATAAATCTTATCATAATTCCCCTCACAAGCTGCTACATTGGGATAAGTTTATGGAGGTTGATTATCTAAAGCAAAGTAACCAACTCTATCAATATCCAATTGTGCTATAAGTAAATAGACTATTTTTTCATGGCATGAACTTAATCTGATAGATTAGTGATATGAGTATCTATTTTGAGGTGATGGATATAAGATATTCATAGGTATGAATCAGTGAAGAAGGCCCATCTCATTATCAGCAAAAAATAACTCAAGTGGGATAGTCATACAATATGAATGAACATTAGGCCAATAAATACCACAAAATCCATGGAAGGGAATTCTAGGTATCATCTTAAAGAGGTCAAGATAAGTATTGAGTCTCTCTATAACAAAACTTGACCATATTATCAAGTGTTCCATAACAACACTAGGAATTTAGCATTCCATTTTGGTCACACATCATAATTCATGATGATGATAACATTCAAATCTAGGGAAGACTTTGTCTCCCATAAGCCTGAGACCAGGTAAGTGAGTATAGAAGAATCCACAAAGCATTTGACCAAATGTCACTTTAAAATGAATACCCTATTGGAAATATAAGAGTAACTGAGAGGGGAGGGGTGAATTAGTTACTACTAAAATAAATCCTAGATCCCTTATATATAAAATATAAAATTTAGATTGATAAAAATTATTACTACTGATACTTGATAAGCATATAAGAATTGTTGTAACTCAGTAAATATAGAATGTGTTTAACTTAGCAGATCTTAAGATATTGTTAGTAATTTACTTGCACGAATGAAAGAAATAACATGAACACATATGACACCAAGATTTAACATAGAAACTCAATTTGAGAAAAACCACCAATTTTAACTAGATACTATTTTCCACTCTTCTAAAGTGAGCCCTATTAGGAGCCAACCTTGTTAAAGGTTACAAAACACATTTTTAGGTGTGACCTTGTTAAAGGATATGATCACCCTATTAGGAATGGCCTTGTAAGAGGTCTTGAAACAATTCAATGGAATTTCCACCTTGTTAGAGGATTTACAAATGGTTGTTAAACCAACTCTGTTAAGAGATTTTAGATCACTGCTACAATGGTTAAAGAGTAGCAATGAAATGACTTGATTGAGATACAACTAAATTTCTGATTATAGATCTTTGTTCTGGCTTATACTTGATCCTTCCTAATCAAATAACACTTTTCTACTCCATAAGGATACCTATTTATCCTTCACGTTTTTTTCCTCTCTTCTTATCTCTTCCAATTCATTCAACTTGCATACTTTGAAATAAAAAATTGACCTTTTACTTATACCATCCAAATTATCAAGTTAGCTCAAATACAAATTAGAATAACCAATAGTCATTAGCTCAATTGACTAGAATCAATGGGTAAAATAATTAAGCTTTACATGCCAAAATAAGAAAATCCTTCGATAGCTGACCTAGCTCAATAGAAACTAATTCTAAAGCGATTTTGTATGTTAACCAATAGGAGCTCAGTTAACACTACAAACTTAAAAAATTCTTTTGGTAACCAAGTGAACTCAGTTAATACTAGCTCTATTCAATTTTCCCTTTGTTAACCGGGTGAGCTCGATTAACAATCTTTTTTGCATAATTTCCTTCAACACTCGAGTGAGCTTAGTAGATACTACCTTCTATACAAAGGAGACTCAAGAATGCTCAGTAGGCAAGGAAAATTATCTTCACTAACTAAGTGAGCTTGGCATGCACTGACTATCAACTGATATGACATTTGTGTAACATCAAAGACAACACACAATTAATCAATTGTATCCAACAATCTCCCCATTTGGCATTGATGGCAACACAACATGTCATAGAATAATGAAATTTTGAGAACAAGACTAACTCTATCAAAAAATTTATTCCTCTTTGATTTTACATAGAAAACTTATCCTATAGTGTTCTCCCTCTATGAAGGAACTACTTAACTTCTCCTTCTTGGAATTACAAAATTTTAGAAAGATATGATAGTAAACTTCTCCCTCTTTGACAACACATTTGAAAGAAAATTTTGATTAGAGTCAATGTACCTTGAGTATAGATTCATTATCAATATGTCCTTGTTAATACTGCATCAACTGATTGATCTTCAACTTAGTTCCTATTGATGCATCACTAATCTTTATTTAGTGAGCTTCAGATAGGAGAATGACCCCTAGCTTATTTTTTAGATACAAAGATGTATTCTTAGGTAATGGCTTGGTAAATATATCTACAATTTGTTCTTTTGTATGCACATATTCCAATCTTTTTTTTATGTACTAATTCTCTTACAAAGTGATATTTTATAGCAATGTGCTTTGTTTTGGAATGCATCACTAGATTCTTTGATATGTTGATTGCCCTGGTGTTATCACAATACATGACTATTGGCTCTTTGGTAACCTTCATTCCTTTCAAAAATTATTTGAACCAAATAATGTTAGAGCAATTTACTATTGTAGCCACATATTCTACTTCTACTATGGATTGAGATGTGCAATTTTGCTTATTGCTTGTCCAAGATACCAGCCTTTTACCAAGAAAGAATGATCCACCACTAGTGTTTTTCCTATCATCAAGATTTCCTACCCAATCACCATTAGTAAATACTCTTAAGTCAAGATTGCCTCCAAGTTTATACCATAAGCCATAGTCTTTAGTACCTTTTAGATATCTCAAGATTCTTTTTATTGCCATCATGTGGTTTTCTTTGTGTTTTGCTAAGAATCTTGCTACAATCTCAACTACTAAGGAAATATCAGACCTTGTATGTACTACATACTATAATTTCCCAATCATTGATTTACATAAGGTCTGATCTACTTCTTTGGAGTCATCATCTTTGGTAAGCTTAAGTCTAGCACACATGGGGGTTCCAACTAGTTTTGAATCTTCCATTCCGAACTTCTTGATTATCTCTTTGATATACTTAGATTGAGTGATATAGATACCATTTTTGTTCTATTGCATCTGTAATCCAAAAAATAATTTTATTTTACCAAACATGCACATCTCAAATTCTTCATTCATTTTCTCTAAAAGTGCTTTGCATAATTCATCATTTCTTGTCAATAGAGTATCATCCACAAATATTTTTTCCAACACAATCTTCTTATCTGATCCTTCCTTGATATACATACTACTATTATCATTTGTTCTTTTAAAACTAATATATATCAAATAGTAATATAATCTTTCATACTAGGCTCTAGGAGCTTGTTTTAGACTATATAGTGCTTTGTGTAATTTGCAAACCATGTCCCTTTTGTCAGGATCAATAAACCTTCTAGCTATTCAATGTAGACTTCCTCATCAAGAATTCTATTCAAGAATGTAGATTTACCATCCATATGATATACTTTGAATCCTTTGGGAGCTGCATATGCTAGTAGAGTCCTAACATCTTCTAATCTTGCAACAGGGACAAAAGTCTCACTGTAATCAATACCTTCTTCTTGAGAATAGCCTTTACATACCAACCTTTCTTTGTTACTTGACACTTTTCCATCTTCATTCAACTTATTTCTGAATACCCATTTTGTACCAATCACATTTTTTATCTTTTAGCCTAGGAAAAGGAGTCCAAGTTATATTCTTTTTTATTTTTTCTATTTCTACATTCATAGCCTCAATCCAACTTTTATTTTCTAGTGCATCTTTAACACTTCTAAGTTCAAATTTAGCAAGTAAATGTGTACCTTGTCATCGTTCCATCTGATTTGTCTCCAATGATCTGATTTAGTGCATGATGCCTTTTGACATATTTAGCTAATACAAGTTCTTTGAATTTTGAATTAATTACACTCTCTTCATTTTGAATCTCAACTTTAGGCTCAAATCCTTCTATCTATGGCTTAGGTCCTTCAAACTTGGTATGTACTAACTTGGTAGCCTCTAAATGTGACTTGGGTCCCTATGACTTAGTTTGCACTTCTTGCAACTCAGTAACTGTTAGAGACTTGGAGAGCTCAGGAGATGAAGTCTCCTTTTTGTCAAATATGTTTGGAAATGTATTAGGTTCATATTAAACAAATCTCCTATAATCTTCTAGCTCCTTTTTTCTTTCTTCTTCACTCTTTTCTTTCTTCTTCTTCCTAGAAATATACCTTCATCATCTTTTACATCAAATTTTCCTTTTCTAGATTCTTTCAAGATATAACATTTGCTACCAAATACTTTCAAGTAACTTACATTAGTTTTGTAGCTATACCATAGTTCATAGGGAATTTGTTTGAGTCCTTTTTCAACTAAACTTTTTTCAAAGTATGAACTATAATGCTAATAGCTTCCTTCCACTATTTGATAGAAACATTCTTTTCAATGATTAGTGTTCTTACACAATCCATGATGGATCTATTTTTTTTTTTAGCTATTCCATTTTGCTCAAGAGTACCAAGGGTTAATACATGTCTTTTGATTTCTCTTCCAATGTAGCAATTGTTGAATTCATTTGAGATGAATTCACCACCTCTATATTATCTTAAGCATTTTAATCTTTTTCCAGTTTCTTTTTCTACTCTAGCTAGATACCATTTGGATTTCTCAAAAGCTTCTCATTTTTCTTTTAGATACATAATAGTCATCATTCTAGAATCGTCATCAAAAAAAATAATAAATTTTTTCTCCACTATAACTTTCTATTCGAATGGGTCCACATAAATCAGTATGCATAATTTCCAAGACATCTTCTAACTAATAGCTTTTGCTATTAAAACTAGTCTTTCCCATTTTACCAATTTGGCAATTTTTGCATAATCCAACATTAGGTTTCTTCAAACTAGGGATGCCTCTTACTCTTCTAATTTTTCTTATCTTGACCATATTATCAAAGTTTACATGAAATAGTCTTCTATTCCATAACTAGCTTTCCTCTACTTGAGCAATAAAACATGAGCAATCACCAAGATCAAGATAAAATAGGTTACCTTTTGTTTGCTTGCTTGATCCAATTAGATTTCCTTTGTTATCCAATAGTCTTTCCTTGCCATTCATGAACTCTACCTTGAATCCAATGTTGTTTAATTGTGCCACACTCATTAAATTATTTTTTAGTCCTTCAACCCAATAGGAATTGTCACATACAAGTTCATTGGTTAATGAGATATGACCTTTTCCTTTTATGAAACAAGGTTCATTATTTTCAAATCTTACACTACCTAAATCATAGCGTTCAAAATGTTCAAACTTAGTTTTACCTCCAGCCATATGGTGAGAACATCCACTATCTATGATCCAAGTATCATTTTTACTAACATGAGAGATAAGTGCCATATTATTTCCTTCATCATTAGATTCATATTTTACAACAATATACACTATTTCATCTTCATTGTTATCAGAACCTTTAGCCATAAAACAAGTTTTCTTACCTTTGTCTTTGTAGGATTTGTGATCTTCAAATTTCTTATTTCCTTTGTACTTGTGGCTTTTCTTCTCTTCCTTTCTTTCTTTGTTTAGACACCTAGTAGCAATATGACTAATTTCTTCATAAGAAAAATAGATTAGAGGAATTTTACCTTTGTACTTCCCTCTACTCCTAGAATATTCTTTGCAAGTAGGGCTTCAACAATTTCAAGATCACTATCAAAAATTTCTTCAATTTCTTCCTCACTTCTTGATTGATTGTCTTTTATTTTCTTGCCCTTATCTTTGATTGATATTTTAGCTTCAAATACAAACTCAATATTCTTGGAAATAGGAACATAGTTGTCAAAGTTGTCTAGTTCAAAAGTTGTCAATCTTCCCACTAGGGTATCTAAGCCTATCTTGTTTATGGATCACATCTCTCTTCTTAAATAGTAGAAACTCTAATTTCATAGATGGGAAGCAAAGTTCTGATTATTTTGCTTACAATAATTTTCTTTTTTATTTCTCTTCCAAATGCTTTGATTGCACTAACACTGGCCTTAATTCTTTCCACATATTTTGCAACATTTTAATCTTCTCTCATTCTCATTTGATCAAATTTTCCTTTAAGAATTTTTGCTTTGGCTCTTCTAACATTGTCATCTCCTCCATAGATTTCTTTTAGTTTTTTCCACATATCAAAAGTGGTTTTATAGTCTTTGACCTCATCAAATTCAGCATAACTGAGAGTAGATGCAATATCAATCATCATGATGTTATGGTTCTTTTTTTTAGCAATATCTTCAATTGATAATGTTCCAGTGGGATTTTTGTATTCTTCATCAAGGTATTTTCAACCTAAATCACTGATGGTATCTAGATGAAGCTCATAAGTACTTGCCATGCTACAAAGTTTTCTCTATTTAGCTTTGGAATCTCTCTTTTGTAAGACATCCTTATATTTAGCTTAGGTCCTTGAAACCTTTTTTGCAAGCACCAAAAGATTTGATACCAATTGTTGGAAATATAAGAGGATTAATTGAGAGGTGAGGGGTGAATTAGTAACTACTAAAATAAATCCTAGATCCCTTAGACATCAAATATAAAATTTAGACTGATAAAATTGATTACTACTGATACTCGATAAGCATATAGGAATTGTTGTAATTCTGTAAATGCAGAATGTGTTTAACTTAGAAGATCTTAAGATATTGTCAGTAATTTAATTTCAAGAATGAAAGAAATAGCATGAACACATATGACACTAGGATTTAATGTGGAAACCTAATTTGGGAAAAACCACCAATTGTAACTAGTTACTATTTTTTCACTCTTTTGAATTGAGCCCTATTAGGAGCCAACCTTATAAAAGGTTACAAAACACACTATTAGGTGTGACCTTTTTAAAGGATTTGATCACCCTATTAGGAGTGGGCTTGTAAGAGGTCTCGAAACAATTCAATGCAATTGGCACCTTGTTAGAGGATTTACAAATGGCTATTAAACCAACTTTGTTAAGAGATTTTAGATCACTACTACAATGGTTGGAGAGTAATAATGAAATGACCTAATTGAGATGCAACTAAATTGTTGATTATAGATCTCTATTCTAGCTTATACTTGATCCTTCCTGATCAAATAACACTTTTCTGCTCCATAAGGATACCTGGTTATGCTTCAAGTTTGCTTCCTCTCTTCTTATATCTTCTAATTCATTCAACTTGCATACTTTGAAATCACAAATTGACCTTTTACTTATACCATCCAAATCATCAATTCAGCTCAAATACAAATTAGAACAACCAATATTCATTACCTCAATTGGCTAGAATCAATAAGTAAAATAATTAAGCTTTATATGCCAAAATAAGAAAATCCTTTGGTAGTTGACCCAGCTTGGTAGAAACTAATTCTAAAATGATTCCCTGTGTTAACCAATAGGATCTCAATTAACACTACAAACTTACAAAATTCCTTTGGTAACTAAGTGAACTCAGTTAATACTAGCTCTATTCAATTTTCCCTTTATTAACCAAGTGAGCTCAATAGATAGTACCTTTTATATAGTACAGACACAAGAACACTTGGTAAACAAGGAAAAATATCTTCACTAACCAAGTGAGCCTAACATACATTGATTGTCAATTGATATGACATTTGTTTAACATCAAAGACAACATACAATTAATCAGTTGTACATCCAACATGCCAAATATCTACAAAGCTCAGCATCAATTCATGAATGTTGACATTTGGTTGAGTTGTGTGTTTTCTAACAAACCATATCTTGGGAAGCCATAGATGATGGTGTCCTCTTTCAAAACTTTGTTCAAACCCACAAGTTCACTTATCAGGTTTTGATGAGTTTGGGGTAGCCCTTCACAAAGATCAAATCTAAGGTCATCAAATGGATGCATTTCATGGATTAGTTGAAATTTTTTTTGAGTCCATTTTAGAATTATGATCAAATCATTATCATAGTGGACACATCAAGACCATAGAGAAAGATTTAGGGACCTCAAAAGCTATTCATAGTTCTGACTCGAGATCATTACATGAACACTATCTAGGCCCACAATGGCATTTTTAGAGCTGAAAAACTTGAACCCATGACAATAGATACATAAAAAATGCTTTGAAGTTCTTGGAAAAATTATCATTTCCATAAGCCATCAATGGAGGCATGTGGCTAAAAATGTCACCACTAAACAATCTATCATGACCTCAATCGTATATGTGCCAATTGTTCTACATAATGCCTAAATCATGAAAGCATTGTTTAGTGTATGTCATTGGTAGTTTATATAAGAGGAGACATGATTTTAAGATTCAATTCATGTTGGCTTCATTCCATCTTCAAGCTCAAAGGTAAAAGTCCCAATATAAAGAAGAATGAGGTCCCCATTTTCAATCAAGACCCTCATGAAAGATCAATATAGGGATATGAGGTATTCAACAATAGGCCCAATCTCCAAAATGGTAGATTCTCAAATTGTCTACCATGGTTTCTACACATTGAAGGAGTGCAGAGGCAAGACAAATTTAAGGAGTAGTTGAAAGGAACTCATGAACCTTACAAACTAGTTTAGCATTAAAGATGGGTCTTCATTGAAACTTTCAAATTATTTTAATCCTTAAATTTAGAGCAACGACAATTGCAACACTTAAAAGAATATTATTCAATAGGTTGAAACCAATAAGGACAACACAAGTTCCACCCATTCAAATATGAATTCACTATTTATTTTATGGGCACCTTTTTTATTTATTTATAAATGTAACACTTATAAATATGGAGCCCAAGATGTAATGGAAAGGGGAAAATAAACTTATAAAAATTTTAAAAGGTTGGTCATTTGAACTAACCTAAGAGGGATATAGTTATTCCGATAGCATAAGGAAAGAAGAAAAGGAGTTAGTTATATAATTGAAAAGTCATCACAGAATAAGGGGAGTTCCAATTTTTGGGGGGAGACTACCTTTTTCTATAGACTTTGGGCTTTGAGAGGGGGAGTTTTCCAATTGTAATGTAGGAGAAGGGGACTTTTATTTTTAGATAGTGGTCAATGTACATGAACAAAAAAATATTGGTTCTTTTGTAATGTTCATAGAGGGTAAATTTTAGTATATTAAAACCTTGAGTTTAAATACTTGTTTTCTAATCAATTTTCAACTTTGAGTGATATTGATTTTCTTTGAATGTGTATCTGTTACATCTAATTGTCATCACAATCATCCTTTGGACTTGGTTCTTTAGTTTTTTTTATATTTGGAAAGAATAGTTTGTCTTTCTCTCTATGTTATTTTTATAATCTAGTGATTGGATAAATGGACTTTGTGTCATTTTCCCTTTTAGTCTTTCACATCTACGTCATTTTTATAGATAGATGTTTGTAAACCTTTCTTTCTTTTAGTTTAAAAGAATCATCAATTATGTGTATTTGATTCATTGTAAACCATACATGTGGAGCTATACCCAGATAAATTCAGAGGGCACTTACACTCTTCAATAGCAAAGTGACCCAACTGTTAGTGTTGATTTAGTCTTCCTATCTAGGCAGTTTGGAGTTAATTTGTATATCTTTCTTTGGAGGATAATTTGTTCACTAACATATTTTTGGAAAATATATTGGGGACCAAAAATCAAGATTAGTGTTTATAATTATTTCCTCAATTTTATGATTATCTTTGTGTGTAGGAGATTGGTGACTCTATATAAAGACCATGCCAAATAAGAAACTCATGAGAAGGCCAATGCTAGATCCCTCTCTCATGGAACTTTATTCAATGGAGTATAAAGTGTTGTGTGAATTTGTGGATAGCTATAAAGAAACAATTTCTTGAGTTATTAGGAATAACATAAGTTTGGAAGATGACATCACATCTTGGCTATCATGGAGAAGCCTTTGTGTTAGATTCCACAAGTTGAAAGAAGTAGAAGAAAAGAGTAAAGTGCTTGAACTATATAAGAAAAGGGTATCATAGCTAAATGAAGACCTAAAATTTGATGAAAAAGAAGCTCTGGTTATCTCAATCTCTTCCATTTATCTCAATCACCTCATCATGAATGAGTAAGAAATCTAAACAATCATAACTTGGCTGTAACAAAACTAGACATGGGTAAACAAGAATAGTTAAGCTAAGAGTGAGAACCATGTTAGTAGTGAAAAAAAAGATAAAGAAGGGTTGATAGTCAAAGAGGAAGAGCCGCTGGAAACATCATCTTGATTCATCTCTAGCAACTATGCAATTTTTACTCATCATGATACCACCCAGGGAAACATCGATAAAGATGCTCATGAATCTTTTTCTTCTCTAGATTTAGAAATCTTAAAATTTGAAAGTAACAAAACTCATCTTGTTGTGAAGGTTCCTATTTTTGAAAATTACCAATGACATGTTATCAAAATTTGAATGTTTTGTTTTTAATGAGAAGGCTGAAAGTAATCCATCCTATTATGAAATTAGTGGTCAGCGCATTGAAAAATCTTGTCAATCTAAAAATGAAATTTGTCATTGTGATGAAGTAAAAAATGCTTTTGGATAAAACTCCTCATGTTGAAATTATTTTTGAGAAACAAAGGTATGAAGCTTACTTCCAACCTATTGGTAACTTGACTAGGGTATTGAAGGAGGTTCTTCTTCTTCTCGAAGAAGAAATTATCACTCAAACTAGATCATCTCTCTTAGAATGATTTAGGTACCCATCTAAATCTATTTGAAAATTAAATACTGATAAATGAATATCCTTTTCATTCCTCTATATATGGTGTTTTTGATTTGGATTTTGGAAGTAACATTGAAAAATGTGATGACACTTTGGGAAAGATAAAAGATAGGATGAATTACATACTTGATGATAATTTGGTTCTTGAAAGAAATAAGAAGAGCATATACTCTAGAATTGACCCTATGTTGGATGAGGCATCTCTTTGCCTACAAGTTGATCATGATATCAAATTCTATATGCAAAAGGTGAGTCTTTGTGATAGTATTTCCAGATATTGTGCATCTTTTCTTGAGGAGGTTTCTTCATTTCATTTTTTTCAGTTTGAAGTGAAACTTGGCCGAGTGAATGTTGAAGATAAATTCTTGTGGGAAGAAGAGTGTTGTGATGAGTTATGGCTATTTGGGAAGAAGTTATTGGTCAACATATTTATACATGTCTTTAACATGAGGTTTGGCATTGAAGAAGTTGCTAGTAGGAAATGGTGTGGACTTGTTCCACTAAGACATGAGTTGTTGTTGCGGAAAGGCTCCTACTTCTCCCACCCAGTAGATGAATTCACATGAATTTTTCCTTCTTCTAGTTCTTGTGGTAGACTCTCTCCCTACCTTTGTATATATTTTGTAAATATTTGTTTGGTTTTTGTAGTGTTCATTTGAATAATGTGCAAGCTTTGTGCTTGTTGGTAGTTTAATTTGATTGGCTTTTCCTTGCTCCCCTCTGCCCTTATAAAAGCAACTCCTAGTTTTCCTTTTCTTCGTGACTCTATTAGCCCAATGGATAAGGCACATGTCTTTTTCTAGAGATTGTTATATTTTTCTATTTTTGAGACAAAAATAGTTTATAGTTAGAGCCCCTGTTGGTATCTATATATACCTAGTGACTAAATTTTTAATTTATGGTCTTGAACCCCTTTAAACTATTAGAAATATGACCAATCCATTAGATAAGGTAAGTTATATGGTTGTCATTTATGGAACCATATTTTTTTTCCAGATTAGTCATGATTATTCATGAAGGAAAATTGTATAAGTATTAGACAGTGTTATAACAGCATGAAAAGATTTGATGATAGCAGAATATTCCCTTGGAATATTCTCTTGCACAATTAACTAGATATGCATGACATCATACTGATGATACATACCAGTGTGCATGTTTGTATAATCAACCAAGTTCAAGTTATGAAGGAAACAATGATGCAGTGATGATACAGTGTAGAATAGAGCATATCAATAAAATATGTTAAACAACTTGAATAATTGTCTTAATTATGAATTTTTGATTAACTGACTCTAAAAATGATATGTGAGCTGACTAATGAAGAATTTATTAATGTGTTTGGTATAAGTGAAGAACTTAATTTTTGAAGTTAGTATGTAATGTGAATGAATGAATTCCATGCAAAGTAATGATATGTGATGCAAGATATGATGCAATTTGATAAATGTGCAGTTACTCTTTGTGTGAAGAACTGATAATCAAAAGAATTGGAAAGTATAGAAAGTAATCCAGTTATGTAGAGTTATTGACATTTAGAAGATTTAAATAGTGCAACAAGTGATTTTATTTTTTTTGTATATCTATTCTCTTGAAGAACTTATTTGTATAGTTGCATGTTAGGGTAGTGGGCTCTTCTTGCACACATTTGTATATGTTCTACCAACTCTTGATAGGGTTGAGGCTTCTAACAAGGCCTAGTCTCCTAATAGGGACTCAAGAAACTATATATTTTTTATAGACTCCTAACAAGGTCAATATCCTTAACTAGATTCCTTATATAGTGAATCATTTTGTGGGTTCCACCCCATCGGGATTTTCCCTTGGCCAGGGTTTCCCTAGTTAACAAAAAATGGTGTTATGAGTTCTACTCTTGTATGGTTGTTTATTTTTTTTTGCACTATTGGTTCTCTCTCTTATGTATGTGGGAAAGTAATTAATAAAATTTAATTGTGGGCAAAAGGATTGAAAATATTGATTCACCCTCCCTCTCAGAATTATCTATTTCTAAAAATTGGTATTAGAGCCTACTTATTCAAAAGAGGCTTAACAACTTGAATAAGATCCCTATGGATATGGAACACTAGAAGAAGAATCTTGAAGAAGCTCTCGAATAGATTGATCTCCTTACTAATGAAAGAGATGGCCTTAAAGATAGATACAAAGATGCAAAATCTTACATTTGTAAACTAAAGGACAAGATAGACGATCTAAAGAAAAAAGGACCTTGTGAGTAAACTAGTGATAATGATATTGAAGATCTAAAGAAAGAAAATGAGATCCTAAAACACGAGTTAAAGATAGTTGAACTCAAGTTAAGTCTTAAGAAAAATGGAGGTAAGAATGACTATGACATATAAGCTGAAAATGCAGATTTAAGATCCCAATTAAGCAAGGTAACATTTGAATTAGAATCTATCAAGTTAGATTATGCAGAATTAGAAAAATACAAAACTATTGTGAAAGGTGAGTTGGTGAAAACCAAACAACAACTTGAGAAATTATATACCAATAGTGAAAATATTGGAGAACAAAAATCTGTACAAAGACCTAATTATGACGAGACTGGACTTGGATTCTTCCTTGGACAATCCACCAAGAAATCTATTAAGAGAAAAGAGCCTGATACCCCTAAAGTCAAAAGGGATCTAAGCATAAGAAGAATAGATGATACATCTAAATACAAATAAAATATTACTTGCTTCAAGAAATATAAAGAATCTAATCAAGATAAGGATAACAGAAGAAAGGAATCCCATGCCTGGTGTAATGAATTTGAATATACTAAAGGTGATTGCAAAGGTAAGTCTTATAAACCTATTTCAAAGTTCTATTGTCATAATTGTCATAGATATGGACATTATGCAGTAGATTGTAATAACCTAAAATTGATAGTGATAATGCAAATAGTAGAATGTCTAGGAACACTAACCATGTAGGTAATAGAAGAAGATCTCACAACAATGAGAGTGGAGAAAGAGAAAAATTGTTTGTTATAAATGCAACATTCTTGGACACATTGCAAGAAATTGTAGAGCACTTGATGACCAGTAGAATGAATAAAGAAGAAATGTACCTATATGTCAATTATGTAATAACATTGGACACACAAAAAAGTTCTATAAAATGGATGGGAGAAACTTAAATAGGAATTAGAATATAGAAGGAACAACAAAAGAAATGATGACAATTTGAAGGAAGAAATGAAAGAAATGATAGAATAATTTAAGGAAATATTTGTAAAAGTAAGAGAATCTAGAAGCTCTCACACAATTTAGGAAGAAGCTCATCCTAATGTGTCTAACAACATAGTAAAATCACTTATTGTTTGTGACTTCTACTAGAAATAAGCATTCTTAGTGAAACAAAGAATTTGTTATTGATAATTGATGTTAGAAAGAATATCATAGGTTGCACAGTTAACAATATGTACTAGACATTGAGACAAGTCTATAGCTAAGTGCACATTGCTTAATATGATTAGGATAAGGATATATAAGAAGAATGAACTCTCTATTATATAGAGACAGTATACAAAACAAGTGGTGGATATGCATTTAATGTAAAGTATAGATTACAAAAGATTTAAAGGACACAATTTGATTTGCAAACATCATTTTTTTGTGTGAAATTTGAGTGCAAGATCAAAGCAAGATTTGAAGAGTTAAAGAGGTTTGTAGACATGTGAACTTGTTAAAAACCCTAACACACAAAGTTAAGGTATTTTCTAAATCTGTTGAGCATAATTTTTCAAAAATGGCAAGACAATAAATTTTTAATGTCAGTAATAGACCTAGATATAATTTCAAGAAACATCCATTTGTTTCTTTTCTTGATGACCCTATTGGAGCATTTTTGCAAGTTCCAAAAAAATTTCTTCATGTTGAGGATATAAGAGGTTATATTCATTGCAAAATTGAAAGCATAGGTGATACAAAAATTCATAAGGAATTGAAGAAAATGTGCAAAAATGATTTCTCACTAAAACTAGAACATGGATACCTAGAACAACTTAACCTAGTTAAGCATATGTTCTACATGGACTTTGATGATCATGAATGGACAAGGATAATTTTGAGTAGAGTACACATGATGATCTTCTATGTCTAGGATATTCTATCATATGTATTGATAATGACCTAATTCACAAAGTTGTAGGTTTAAACAATGGAGGATGCAATCTAGTAAACATCAAGAATGTGTGGAAGATAGTTGAGACAAATCTCAACATATGTTTTGATGGTAGAAACATGAAGGTTAATAGCATTCGGGATGATGGAGTAAGATTGATCTGTAAAATTTTGGGATACAAATTTAATCATGGATCTAGGATAGATTTAGTAATTGTAGGATTCCTTTATGTAGCTTACCTAGCAGTAAAAGATGAAGATGTTAATCTATGCAACATTATTCGAACAAAGTTGTTGGATAATATATCAAGAATCAAGAAGTTTAGGAGTATAGTCTTTAGATTTGAATCCCTACTAACTCACATATTCTTCTATGCAACTAAGAAGTCTTTTGGTATTATGAATTGGGATGGAAGTGAGTGTGTAATGTAAATAATCACTCGTGCATACAAAGCCAAACTTGAAATAGTCAGAGATAGTGATACTAATAGTATAATGAAATCTTTCCCAGCTAAAATGAAATAAAGATACAAAATACCTCCTATGCTAGTGGAAAAATGTAAGGATTAATTGTGCTTCATGGTTGAAATATATTTCACTTTTATGGAGTATTGGGGTTTTAAAACTACTAAGCAACAAAATGCTTAATACCAAAATGATATCACTCAGACAATATAAGGATTAGCCAATTCCTATTAACAATTATATGTGCAAACCATTTGGACCCAACTTCAACAAAACAAAGGGTGGTTTTCTACTCTTTAGGCTCTACAAAACTAGGGTGGGTATACCCAGGGATGATTCAAGACTAGGAAACACTGTATGAGAATTATTTTAGTTTCATTCTCATTCTCATCTCAAATCCTAAAATATATGCATAATTCTTGACAAATTGATAAACACATCCTAGATAACAGATCTAGCCAAAATTATTCTATACATCTGCATGTGTTCTCAACAATAGTGGCTAACTAAAGCTAAAACATTCTATGCAAATAAGTACTGGCCAACTTTGAAGATCTTCAGGAAATAAAAGTAAAATAAATTATAATTCTACGTTTGAAAACCATTTATGACATATTTCTCTTCTAGCTAAATCAACTTGACTAGTGCCTAATCCATTGGGCTTCAGAGTCTACTACAAATCCATAGATCTAATTTGTTGCCTTACAAAAAATATTATCAGCAATTCTTATTAGAATTCATCATTCAAAAAATCCTTCTTACTACTATAGCAACCTTATCAAATTCATCAAAGCTTTTACTTAATCCATTGAACTAATAATAGTGGTGAAAAGATATGCAACCTAACTAGATTGCATTCAATTGCACAAGCCTTTACTCATACAATATCAAGATGACCAAGTAACTAAAAGGAGACAAAATTTAGAAAGAACTGATATGGGGACAACTCATAACTTGTAATCATTTTCGTTAAAAATTGTATACATTCATAGTAAACTCAAAATGACCTTAGGAAAAACATAGAGATCATTCTATATTAATCTATTCTTAGGAACTAATAGAGATAATACATCATAAAACTTGCTCCAAACATTGGACCGAAAACAAACTAAGTATACAACTTAAGCATTAGAAAATCGAACCCCTTCTCTAGCCTTGAAATCTCACTTATATAATGTGAGATGCAACAAGCTACAGGCAAAGAGAAAATGATAGGTGTCCTTTATAAGAGATAATTACATACACCTATCATAAAATGAAAAAAATGTGGGTAACAGAAGATATCAAGATCAAAAATTCCTTTTGGTGGGTCTTCTTCTATCACATCCTCTATTTTTGTTGATTTGGCTACTATTCTGATCCCTCTTTGTATGCAACTACCAAGCTAGCCAACAATGAAGTTTGTTCTAATGATTGCAAGTTAGTCTCCACCTATGGGTTTTCACCATCTTTATCTTGTATAGTGGGACTAGCTTCTACTTTTCCCTCTTCTTTAGTTGTGTCAGTGTTTTGTGGGCCCAACTTTGCAACTGAAAGTGATTGATCATTCTTGTCTTCTTCTCCCTATTGGCCTTGTGTAGTGATGGTGTTAATGATTTAGATCTCTTCACCCTATACCTCATCACTATCAATTTTTACTTCCTCAAATTGTTCAACAGGAGCTATTTCTTCCATCCACTTGTCAAACAATGTGTCATCTGGCCAATTGAATTGCAAAATATCACTCTACCTCTTGAGTGCATACTCAGCCTCATTATCAATAGTAACAAAATTTTGTTTCAAAGAATCAAAGAATATTTGGGCTTTCATGGTTTCTTTAGTTGTTGTGGCCCACCATGCATGCCCTATTCCATTTATAATTATGTTCATTCTTAAACACAAAATATCATCCAGTTCCCTCACCCATTCATCTTTATTTTTTAAATTATTCTTCTTATCTAGGGCACAAGGAAACAGACTAAAATTTTGGCTCTTGTACTTATCTAAGTAGCCAAATATTATTCTTTACAAGTGAACTCTCTTATTGTCAAAGTCAATGAGATTAGAAATAATATCAAAAGTTTTCTCAATTTGATCATAGGAGGTTTTTATAACAGAATAACATAAAAATTTCATCTCCTTCCTCCTTCTTACCCACTTATTCACAATAGGTTTCAGAGCCTCATCACTTGCTTTCATTTCATCCTAGATACTGATCACCATATCCAACTAATCATAAACTAGTGGCCATTCAACTTTATCCCCGAAATACATGAGAGCTTTTCTTAATTTATCTTCATATTTTTCCTCCAACTCTACATGTAGGGGCCTCAATTTACTCTTTTCCTCTTCAAAATCTTCAGTAGTGTAGTGTTGTGGCATTTGGGGTGCATCTGGTATTTCTATGTGGGGGGTGGATTTGAAGGGTCCAACTGGAGGGCAAGGTTATGTTATTCTTGGTGCTGCTGACCTACTCATTAGCTCATTTTCAAGCTCAATTCTCCTCTTTACTTCTTTATTGTAGGCATCCACAACTACCTCATACTTGCTCTGCAACTTAGTCATTTCTTTTTCCTCCCTCTCTACAGCAGCCAAGGAAAATTGAGAGTAATCTAGATTCATTTGGGCTACCTATACATGTGAGGTATCAACAACTCTCCTCACAATGATATTCCCTGATAGTCTTGAATCATTAGGCTATGATGGAATAGCCCTGGATCCTCTTCTCAATGACCACATGATAAGAGCAACTTGGTCATTATTGAATGTAGTTCCCAAGATATCCTTTTTATTTGGATCTTGCAATCCCAAATTATTTGACATAGAATTGAAAATCAAAGCATCAACGATGTCCCAATTGGGCAATAATAAAATCTTTGTAGCCTTTACCATCTATCTCCCTTCTTCAAGGGTTATATTTTGGAATTCTTGAATGATTTTTCCTTTATTTAATTTTGAATGGAGGCTTCATCCATTTTTGGATGCTCTATTTTCATATTCTTACATCTTTCCTCAAAATTACTCATGTTTGCCCTCTAAGAAAATTGCTGGAAAGCCCTAAACTTTACAAAACTGTCATCAGATAAAACTTGCTAACTTGCTTGTTCCAAAATAGGATCCAATTCTCTTCCCCTGAAATCTACTACAGTCAACTCAAAACTTGGCACAGGAGGCTCTTGGGGGTTCCCTTCATCAATATCCTCTTGGGTAACAAAAACTTGCCCTTGTGATCCAATTTGTTCAATTTTCTCATCAGTGAACTCCTTCTCCTCAATTATCATGGGGGTTTGGGAAGGTGGGTAACTCTCATCATGTGGTTCCTCTTCCCTTATTATCTTTCTCCTCTTAGAAGAAGGTTTAGGAGGCCTTTCTTCAAAAACAACACTAGTAGATTCAACTATGTATTTTCCTTTATCTACAATGGGCCTTTGATCTTGAATGATAGTATATCCTGGCCTCCTTTGAAGAACTAGTGGGCCAGCCCCTGTAGTAGGAGTGAAGCCCAGCGTCCTCATTATTTCCCTTTTCCTTATCTTGAAAAGAATCAATGAAATTTTTCTTTTTCTCATTCATCACCTCCATTATTTTAGGGAATGTATTCATAAGATTATTAATATTATCTACAGTAGTTACAACATTACTTAGGGGGCTGGATTCTTTGTCAAAACAATTAATGAAACTCAAAACTTTTGAATAGACTCTCCATTTTTCTTTCTTTCTTTCTTGCTCTTGCAGAGAGTACTAGTTCCTAATTACATCTTTAGGGAAATAAAACTCATGCTCAACTGGATGAAGCTTGATCCTATGCCTAAGAGCCAAATGAAAGAAACCTTTTGCATCACAAAAATGAGGGTGAGATACTACCATCTTATATTGATCCAAAAATTTGTAGAGGAAGACCCACCCTTCCTTATTTATTACAAACTGGTGGGCTACTATACAAGTGGGAAAAATTGATCTTATCCCCCTTTTGTGCAAAAAGGCTTCTTATACTCCTCCCAACTACCACAACAATTTAGCTACTCCTACCTTTAAGGATTCCTAGTAAGGTAGTACATGAGGTGTTCCCTTGAATCCATAAATTCTGATAATAGTTAAAATTGAATATGGGATGGTATCTCCCTAATTATGTGAAAATTTCAAATTATGGGTTTTATCCATAGGCCTAACAAGGTGCATTAGTGCCTTAGGATCCTAGGATTGTCACTCAATACAAGACACCTCAGTTTGGAGGCAAAGTACCTATCAGACCTAACAAAACTAGCATTTTCTACTTCCCCAGTCATATCTGCACTCCATAATTGAACTGGTAGTGCTTCCCCCTCTTGCTCTCTATTCAAAACCATTTCTTTACCAAAGTATGTAGCCCCCTTAAATAGAAACATGTGCATCAATAGGAAGTATTTGCCCCAAACCTTCTCCACCTTGCCCTTAAAAATCCCAACCAATCCATTGTGAATCTCATCAGCTAGGTAAGCAGCAAAATCAAAAATTATATCCACACTGAAAGAGGAGATTTGAGTAATCAAATACATGAAACTCATGGGCATAAAATCTTCTTCACCCTCTTCAAAAATTCTACACAAGGTCTTGTATACCTCTACTGCCCTAGCATTGAAGCATGCTTTCTTAAAAGGTTCTTTAGAGGATGATGTTATTGCTGGTAGGGTTCCAATTCTGCCAATGTGGGCCTTCAATGCACCTTGTCTAACTATATCCTTCTTTGACATATATTCTTTTTCTAAATCTATCAAATTAATGGGTAGGTCCCAAATGAAAAATGTCACTAATCTCTTCTAGACTGATGGTGATTAGAATTTCACCATCTACTCTTCTCACTACCCTAGTGGCTTGATCATAACTCTTTGCCATAGCCTCAAGGAGATCATAATCCATTAACACACTGGGAACAACTAGCTTTCCCATGTCAAAATTCCATATATTGGCATGTGGGGCAAATAGTTTCCTTTCTGTAAACCATTTCTTGAAGAAATTTAAACTAGTTTGTGAGGTTTAAGCATCCTAGACCCAATCACCCTTATCATATAATCCATCTGCTATCCTCAACCTAGGGTTTAATGAGGTCAACTTTTTAACTTGCATTATCTCTACAATAGACTTAGGAAGCAACTCAAGCAAATCATCATGTACATTTTTATCCAAATAATTTACTTGACCTGAAAACTCCTTCTTTGGAGGCATCTTTGATTATGCTTTATAGAACTAAAATACTTATAGAGATTATACTAGGATTACTTACTTGAATTCTATCCTCATTTTCCTCTGTATTTCTACAAATTTTTTGCAAACAAACTGCTTCACAATCTTGCCAAACTTTACCATGATCTTCTTCAGTAATTTCTTCTACTCAGGAAAGGCTAGAAATCTTTGTTCATGTAAGGTGAAACTGATAAAATCTTCTATATTATACTCTATTTGTCCTCACATGCAAAGCTTTCATGTCTAATTAATACACAAAGTGGCACCACCTTCTACGTTTAAATCTATGATGTCAATCTTTAAAAATCCTACGATCATGGGATACAGAGAAAGACAACTTGGCATTCCACTTGACAAGTTGGCTTGTCAATCCAATGAAGACTACCCATGTACACAACTCCTTCCTTGATGGAACTTCCATCTAGACCCACTAGTAACTGAGGACATGTGTCAAAAGGTCACTACTTTGCAATACACAAAGAATGAGCACCTTGTCATAGTAAAGCAGCAACAACGATTGATTCAATCTTGATCTTATGGAGGATACGTTACTACATTACTTTGAAGAATAGTGGTGGGCCCTCATTTGCTATGTCACTATACATATCCTTTGAGAAACTCTTCATGGTGAGATAGTGACGGTTGTTGATTTGAGACCAAATCAAAGGTAAAGAAACTGCACAATGTGCCCTGAAAAGTGGTGGGTCCCATACTTTCTATGTCGCATAGATTAAACAACTTGCAACTTTCCATAGTAAGATAGCAAGGACTATTGATTCTAGTTTGATCTGATGATCAAGATCCCTTATATGCTTTATGAATGGGTTCTGGGTATGGGACATTAATGACGTAGGAAATTTTTGCACTACTAGCACCCAACAAGATCTTACTTTTAATCCTAGTCACCCTTCCACATTGCTTGAGGTCCCACCTGCTATTCTTTTCACAGTGCCTCCCTACTTTGCTAATGGTGAGATGTCAAATTTTTCTGATAGCGAGCTCTAGTGATTTTAATAAAACTCAGTGCTAGAAGAATAAAAACCCATAAAATCATCATCTCCCCTACTAACTACTTCTAACAATAGCAGTTATTACTTGTCATGCCACCTAGACAGACTACAATTATTGAGAAACTTGGAGGCCACTGTGTCTTTGATTTCATGGCACCTTGCTACTTTGCTAATGGAAAGATGCTTAGTTTTTCTGATAGCAAGGTAGTGAGGCATCAGAAAGACCTTTATTCTAGTACTAACTTCTAGCTACTTCTACTATGTCCATTTTCTTGTTCTAATGGTACTTACAAGGTGCACATGATTGAAAAGTCAGCCAGAAAAAAATCCTTGACCATCGTACCTTCATTTTATGGTCCCATTTTATAAACTTTTTGGCACTCCCTACCTTGCTATGTATAAAAAATGCTCAACCTTTTATAGCGAGAGAGCAACAATGGTAGATCTATTCAAATTGGATGGTCACGAACTTGAGAGGAAAAGTTACTTGAGGACGCAAGAAAATTTTAAAAGAAAATAGAATATTCACTCAATTTTTTAAAAAGGGTTTTGTACGCAAAAGTTAAAAAAGAAATGAGACAAAGGGTTTTAATAATTGTTTTCAAAGGTTAACAAATTTGGATGACCAAAGACCATAAACCCTATTCACCATTAATGGACACAACCTAAATTTTTATACCTGGATAAAGGAATTTTATCATGTGAAAATTTAGACCAATAGTGGCTCTATTTGGGGCATTGAATTCTCTAGATTGAAATGAGGGCTCAAAATTTTTGGGGGAAGTAGACCAACCAGGCTCCCTACAATCCAAACACTACTAAGAGAACAACACACACAGGAAAAATATGCACAGGAAACTATACAAAGAAAAAAGGATGTACACATATGTACAAGAAAACCTAAACTACTGCTCATGAAAAAAAAAGTATTCTAGTAGATATACCTCTTCAAGAACTATCCATGAACTGGCAGTTCAAGAATATTGTCCAATAAATCTTTAGGAATATAGGAGTCTTCTCCCCATGAATTTACAATCAGATAAGGAACTAACCAGATAGGATACAATTTTCCATGTTTTCCTTTATCGTCCATTCTAGCATTCCACATTAAGACTAATTCTCCATCTTCAAACTTTTTTCTTACTGTCTTTTTATCATAGATATCTTAACTTGTAGTTGCAACCTTTGGTTATGGAGAGATGCTTCCATTCTAGTTTCTGCTAATCCTACAAGTTCATCCAGCCTTTCTTGCATGTCATCAGTAATATCTTCATCATATAACTGAATGTAATTGTAGATTCCTACCAAGTTGTTCTGAGGCATCCTAGCCTGAATTCCATATACCAAATCAAATGGTGCAACACCAATAGCCTTTTAACAGTCACCCTATCAACCCATATGGCTAATTGCAATTTAGAATCCTAGGCTCTCTTATTATCATCCAATGTCCTTTTTATTATTTTCAACAAACTCTTATTTATGGACTCAGCTTGTCCATTTCCTTGTGGATGATATGGGGAAGATGTTGATCTAGTGATTCCATATTTGTCACATAATTTCTTGAATTCTTCAGACCTAAAGCACATTGCATTATTTGTTACAATCTTTTGAGGACAACCAAATCTGGAAATAATGTTATTCAGCAAGAAATTGTTGACAACTTTACTTGTTGCATTCCTTGTGGGGATAGCCTCTACCCACTTTGTAAAATAGTTAGTAGCAACTAAGATCCATGAATAGCTAGTGCTAGATTTGGGAGAAATTTCATAATTTCACCTATGAAATCCATACCCCATTGTTGAAAAGGTGCTTGGACCTCAATAGGATTTAGTGGAGTATTACTTAAGAATTTCAGTTTTCCAATAAATCTTTGGTAGGCATCACATTTTCTAATCATGATTTGAGCATCCTTAAAAAGAGAGGGCCACCAAAATCTAGCTCTCATCACCTTATGTGCAGTGGGCTTGGCCATATAGTGTCCTCCACAAAATCTAGCATGCATTTTGTTTAAAACTTCTTTTTCCTTTTCTTGATCAATACATTTTATTAACACTCCCTCAAAATTTCTCCACCATAGACCGCCTTTGACAATTATGCATCTAATGGCTTGCAATTTATTATTGCTTTTTTCATTTTTTTTCAAATAGGAAGGAGCTTTCATGTGTTGAAGATAATAGATAACATTTACATACCAATCACAATGATCCATGTCACATAAGTCAGATCTGAGGTCATCAACTACCACATTTATCTGATTAGCATCAAAATTATATTCAACCATGAGTTTAGCCAAACCTTAACCTCTTACCAACTTAGTTATTTGTATTTCAATATTGAATTCTTGGATCCTATTGATCCATCTACACCTTCTTCCCGACACTTCTTGCTAAGAAAATATGTCTTTAACAGTAGCAATAGGCACAAATGCAATGACAATAGCACCTATCAAGTGGCATTTGAAAGCCTTAACAATCTTTACAAAAGAATATTCTTGTTTTTCATTTATTTCATATTTCAATTTAGTAGGCTACAATGACTTACTAAAAAAAGAAATGGGTTGTTCATATCCTTCTTCATTTTTCTGCAACAAGATTGCAGCTACAATGTGAAAGGATGCAAAAGAAAAAAAATGTGCATAGGCTTTGTATAATATAGGGTTCTGAGGATTGGGGCATTTTTTATGGAAGTCTTAATATCTTAAAATTATTGTGAAGGTTCTCCATTCCAGTCAATAGTAGCTCCTTTTTATAGAATTTTAGAAATAGGTCTACTAATTTCAGCAAAGTTTGTAACAAACCTCCTCTGAAAATTAACTTGCCCAAAGAAAGACTCTATTCATTTCACATTTTTGGGCTTAGGAACCTTATCAATGGATGCTACTCTTTTAGGGTCTATCTTCACACCATCCTTAGACACTAAATGTCCTAATAATCTGCCTTTTGTTACCCCAAATGTACATTTCTTTGGGTTTAATGATACTCCATATTCCAACGCTTTGATTAAAAAATTCTCCAAATGCCTATAGTAATCCTCAGCCTTCTTAGAATAGGTTGTAAGATCATCCTAGTATACAACCATAAATTTTTTGATATAACCATGAAATGCCACATCCATGGCTCTTTGGAAAGTAGCTCCTACATTAATCAAGCCAAATGGAATCTTTAAATATGCATAGGTTCCCCATGGGGTTGTGAAGGTTGTCCTAAATTGTTCATTTTCCTTTACTAGAACTTGATTGTACCCAAAGAAACCATCCATCATGGACATTAGCTCAAAACTAGTTACTTGCTACAACATGGCTTCCATATTTGGTAATCCATAATTATCCTTCAAGGATGCAATGTTCAAATTCCTAAAATCCACACATAATCTTATGTCTCCATTTTTCTTTCTGAAAGGTACCAAATTTGAAACCCAGGTGGAATGTCTAATTGGTTTGATTATCCCACCATCCCTTAACTTCATCAATTCTTCTTGCATTGTGGGAGCTAAGGTAGGGTTTACTGGTCTTTGTTTCTATCTAAAAGGTTTTATATTATTCTTTAGTGGTATGACATGTTGGAATAAATCTTCCCTATAATCCTTAAGGTCATCATATGACCATGCAAAAACATGTCTATACTTCCAAAGCAAGTCAATCAATGGTTTTCTAATTTCAGCAGGTAGATTTTACCCAATATAAACTTTCTTGGGAGCTTCATTAGTACCAAGGTTTATCTCTTCTAATTCTTGAGGAATAGGGTCCTTAACTCCTCGTTTGATTCTATCCTGATTATCAAAAATAATTTCCAAAACCACTAACCCCTTTTGCACCTTGTTGCTTTTCAACTACATAATCTCCTGGCCAAAAATGGTTTCCTTACCATCTATAGTTTTATTTAAATCACTGCAATCCATTTCTTGACCATGTTATTTTTCTTCATTTAAAAAAAAAATTATAATGTCTTTATCATCTTCAAAGACTTGCCAATTTTCAATATTATCAGGTATCGAAGGTCTTCTCTGTACTTCAATTTGAGAAAGTCCTGCAAATGATATCTCCTTAGGTTTGATTACTACATTTTCTAATAAATCAGCCATCTTATTCTAATTCTTATCTCTCCATGAGATACCAAATGCGTCAAAAGATTCTATTTGACCCAAATAGTATTTCTATACTACATTAATCTCCTATTCTTGGATGCATAGGTTTCTTTTATTTGTGGGATGACTAGTTCAGAATCACCTATAACATGTAATTTCTTGATTTCGTGATGGGTAGCAAATTTCAACCCTAACCACAAGGCTTCATACTCAGCTATGTTATTTGTGCAAGAAAAATTTAAAGTGAATGAGTATCTAAAAGTATTTTACTTAGGAGAAACAAAAACTACCTCTACCCTTGAACCTTCTTTTGAACTGGCCCCATCAAAAAACATTGTCCATAATATTGGTGATTCCATACAACACTCAACTTCATGTTCAATTATAGCAGGCAATTTCTCAACTTCTTGAATAATCAATTCAGCTCTAAATGCATTCACACCAATATCTAAGAAGCAAGTGGCATCTTTATCAATTTCTTCCCCTAAAATGTGACTGACCCTAGGCTCTCTGTTTACCTTGACAACTTTATCTCCAATGTGAAAAATAGCATCGGTTAAGTCACATTGCAGACTACCTCCCAAGTAGCACTCCATTTTCTAGAAAGCAACATTCCATAGTGTGGAGGTATATCCACTACAAGGATTGACATGGTCAACTCTACTTTAGGATATGTAGCTAATTTGAATGGTAAAGCATTTATGGTACCTGTGACTGGGACTTCCCTAGCATCCATACCTCTACATCTGCCCTACTTGGTGTCCACTTTCAAATGTAAGGATTCCATTACTCTAAAAGGCATGATGCTATTAGAGGCTCCTAAATCTATCATGCAATTTGTTAGGTTATTTCCATTTATGATCAAACTAAGAAAAAATGGGTTAATATCTTCTATATATGCCACTAAGGAATCATCTAAAAACATTTGGGGAATCTAAGATATGATACAACTATCCTCTACTACTAAAGGGGTTTTTTGGATAACACTTTGTTCTACAACAATATTGTTGTTTCCTATCCCTCCTAACCATGATAAAGCCTTGCTTTTATGCTCTTCAATTCTAAGAAGTTTAGAAAAAGGTACTTTTATAGTTATCTAGAAAAACATGGATAATATATCAACAGGTTCAACAATAGTCAATTTTACAAGAATACCTAGAGTTGAAGTCTTTTGAATAGCAGGTGCCACTATTTTCTTGATAGTATCAAGTCCTAATTTCTTTTCTTGCACAACTGCTTTCATTGTTTCATTTGTTTAAAATTAAACCTTCTTTTTTGGTTCCCAATTCATAACCTTGTTGTCTTTGATCTTAGGCACATCTATATTGACCTTCTTATTTTTATCATTCATCTTTTGGGTAATATCTTTGATGAATACACTAGAAGGTTTTCCTACATCATTATTTACTATTCTATTTCTCAAATTGTAGTTACTATGAACTTGGGAAATCATTTCTGCTATGATTCTATCAATCTCCTCTTTAGAGGGCATTCTTAAGCTTATGTGACCTACATCAGAAGATGTAACACATACCTTATCTTCATCATAACCTTCATCATCTAAAAGAACTTGCTAATGATTTAAATGATAAGCAATTCTCTAATTGATAATATCATTTTCAAGTTCTTCAGAATTAGAATCTATAAAATTATCACACATGCTTACCATATTGCAACTTATATCATCATGGCTTTTCTCTTCATTTTCTTCTTCAAGTTGCACACCTTGATTTAGGGAAAATGATTGAGAAACAACACAATACTAAGAAGAATGACGTGATTAACATACAATGCACCATGGTACATCATCATTAAAATTTATAGTGTTCCTTTGCAGGGGGTCAAGGGTACTCTTATCCTTCACATTTTGTGGCTGGTTAGGGACTAGCCTACCATCTTTCCACTAGGTTGTATAGGGGTAATTTTGCGTTCTAGGCTATCTATTGAAACTGCTATTATTCATAAGGGTTTTCTCAGCAAAATTTGGCTTATTCAAACTAGTAGGATTCATTGTCTTTAGTAATTCCAACACCTAGCCTATTGTAGGTTCTTCTAGCTTTTTTCCTATAGGAGTTTTATTACCTTCCCTTTTGTTATTATTCTTAGGATTGAAAAGCTTTGGGTCATCTCTTCTACCCATTTTTCTAGATGATTTCCTATTGTTTTTTATATTTACTACAACTTAATAGGCATCCCTTAAATTTTGGGGATCCTTATCCCTCAATTGATAAGCCATTTTGCTATCAAAAGCATTAAAATATGTTGTGAGACAAATATCCTCATTCAACCTCATAACTTGAAATAGTTTGTACATACCTTTCTGGAACCTAACATTGAAATCAAATGTGGAGTCATTAGGATTCTTCTTGATATTATTGAATTCATTTAACATGAATCCTACATTAGTGTTGTCTCCATATTGCTCTTTATATAATTTCTCCAAGTCACTCCATGAGGTGATACTATCATTAGGAAACCTTCTGAACCAATCCCTTGCATCCTCAGTTAGTGAATGAATAAACAACTTCATGACCACATCTTCATGTTCAACTTCATAATAATTTAACATGTCTATGAAAACTCTCAAATGTTCTTCACTAGTAACAACATTATTTCTAGAAAACTTAACCACTTTATCTCTTAAATCAAAAGATATGGGATGTGAAGCACCAAGAATACCTACAAATGATATTTTTCTATACTTTTCCATGTATACAAGTTTCTTCTAGAAACCAAGAACATTTGAGGTACTTGATATATTAGCTTGGTTTAGAGGAACATTTTGGGATTGTTGAGGTTGGACAATAGGGGCTTGAGTATAAGTGGTGGATGATGAGGTAGGAGTAGATTGAGATATTCCTTGAATTGAGACTAATAGTCTAAAAGGAGGTATAGAAACTGAGGCTAGGGTGGATAAATTTTGCCATGAGGCTAATGTAAAATTAGTCTTAAGGAACTAGATTTTTCTCCTAGTTTCTATAGCTTGAGCTTCATTTTCCACCTTCTCGAGTTCTTTTGTGAGATCTTCCTTCTCTTTTCTAGCCTTCTCCAAATCTAGATCTAATTTTGACATGGAGGGTTGTATGGGTTTTCTTGGTTGAGCTTGTATTTCATTTATTTGGACTCCTATAGCTTTACCCTTTCCTTTGTCTATAGCTTTCACAATGGGTTCTACAGGATTTACTTGAACAGGTTTATAGTCTTGGACTTGAGCAATAACTGGTTCTTTCTTTTGATTTAGGCACTATTCTTGTTCTTGAACTTTAGCTCTCTGACTATCTACATCTCCAAAAACATCAATATGGAGAGTCATAATTTTTTCTTCTAACTTTTTATTCTACTCCTTCAAGGCAACCATCCTTCTTAGTAGAGTATCTCTTTCTATTATGGCATCCAAGGTGGCTTTCTCCTTCTCTTTTTCAAGACGAATGTCTTTAGCTTCTTCCTCAGCAACCCATTTCTTTAGAAATTCTATCTCTAATTTTAATTCTTTAGGATCTATAGCAGTAGCTTCAGAATCAGCAGGGTCATCCAGATCTATTAGGTTGGGTTTCATGTATGAAGATGTCTTAGGGTTAAAAGGATCCCCAAAAGAGCTATTTATTCCTAATCATTGATTCATGTTAGCTATCAACCTAGTTCTAGGAGATATATTTCCTACTAGTGTCATATCTTTATCTTGATATGTTCTTTCATCTAGAATTGGGGTACTGAAAATGCCTCCTAAGAGTCTTGTGGTTTTTGATTCAGAACTGAGTGAGGAAGACTCTCTCCCTAATACTGGTTGATACTGTAAATTGATGGATACACTACATCTGGGTTTCTATGTGGGGTTTGGATCTATCCTTTTCTTATTTAGGTTCTTCCTACCACCTTTTGGTAAATTAGTATACATTGGTTCATTAGGATGATTTCTTGTGTAAGCTCTTGTGTTTCTCCTTTTGTTAGCCATACTCACTATTTATAAAATTAGCACTAGATTTGAAACCTTGACTAAGTCACCACCCTATTCTTGGGAAAATACACAATTAAAAGTACTCCTTACTTTGAGGGAAAAAACACAAGTAGAGATTGAAATATCTGATACACATGGACCAATCACTTGATATTGTATGACTACAACTCTTGCTTGTTAGATAAGACACACAGAGAAACTGGATACATTAGTGTGTCACCATGTTATTTGGGCTATTCTCTCTTTAAATAATCATGGTTTATCACTAAAATATCCCCTTATAACCATGGGGAAAACTTCAATAATCTGAAACACAGGTACACAATAGGACCAAAGAACTTGTAGTACTTTTTACAGATGTGTTGAACAACTCCCCAGTAGAGTCACCATTTTGTTGGTTTTTTAGAACTACTAAGCAAAAAAATGCTCAATACCAAAATGATATCACTCACAAAATCTACGGATTAGCAAATTCCTATTAACAATTATATGTGCAAACCATTTGGACCCAACTTCAACAAAATCGAGGGTGGTTTTCTACTCTTTAGGCTCTGCAAAATTAGGGTGGGTATACCTAGGGATGATTCAAGACTAGGAAACACTATATGAGAATTATTTTAGTTTCATTTTGATTCTCATCTCAAATCCTCAAATGCATGCATAATTCTTGACAATTTGAAAAACACATCCCATATAACAGATCTGGCCAAAATTCTTCTATAGATCTGCACGTGTTCTCAACAATAGTGGCTAACTAAAGCTAAAACATTCCATGCAAACAACTACTGACTAACTTTGAAGATCTTTAGGAACTAAAAGTAAAATTGATTATAATTCTACATTTGAAAACCATTTATGACATATTTCTATTCCAACTAAATCAATTTGAACAGTGCCTAATCCATTGGGCTTTTGAGTCTACTACAAATCCATAGATCTAATTTGTTCCCTTACAACAAATTTTATCAACAATTCTTATCAGAACTCATCATTCAATAAATCTACCCTACTTCTATAGCAACCTTATCAAATTCATCAAAGCTTTTACTTAATTGATTGAACTAATAGTAGTGGTCAACAGATATACAACCTAACTGGATTGCACTCAAATTCACAAGCCTTTACTCATACAATATCAAGATGACCAATTAACTAAAAGGAGACAAAATTCAGAAAGAACTAATATGAGAACAACTCATAATTTGTATTCATTTTCTTTGAAAATTTTATACATTCATAGTAAACTTAGAATGACCTTAGTGAAAAATGCAGATTTCATTCTATATTAATGTATTCTCAGGAACTAACAAAGATAATACATCATAAAACTTGCTCCAAACATTGGACTAAAAACAAACTAAGTATATCACTTAAGCATTAGAAAATTGGACCCCTTCTCTAGCCCTTAAATCTCACTAATATAATGTGAGATGCAATAAGCTATAGGCTAAGAGAAAATGATAGGTGTCCTTTACAAGAGATAATTACATACACCTATCAAAAAATGATAAAAATGTGGGTAATAGAAGATATCAAGATCAAACATTCCTTTTGGTGGGTTTGCTTCTATCACATCCTCTATTGTTGTTGATTTGGCAACTATTTTGATCCCTCTTTGTATGCAACTACCAAGCTAGCCAACAATGAAGTTTGTTCTGATGATTGCAAGTTAGTCTCCACCTATGGGTTTTCACCATCTTTATCTTGTATAGTGGGAGCAACTTCTACTTTTCCCTCTTCTTTAGTTGTGTCAGTGTCTTGTGGGCCTGGGTCTACAACTGAAAGTGACTGATCATTCTTGTCTTCTTCTCCTTGTTGGCCTTGTGTAGTGAGGGTGTTAATGATTTGGATCCCTTCACCTTGTACCTCATCATTGTCAGTTTCTACTTCCTCAAATTGTTTACTAGGAGCTATTTCTACCATCCACTTGTCAAATAGTGTGTCATCTAGCCAATTGAATTACAAAATATCACTCTACCTCTTGAGTACATACTTAGCCTCACTATCAATAGTAACAAAATTTTGTTTCAAAGAATCAAAGAATATTTGGGCTTTCACAATTTCTTCAGTTGTTGTGACACACCATGCTTGTCCTGTTTCATTTATAATTCTATTCATTCTTAAACAAAAAATATCATCCAATTCCCTCACCCATCCATCTTTATTTTTAAAATTATTCTTCTTATCTAGGGCACAAGGAAACAAACTAAACTTTTGGCTCTTGTACTTATCTAAGTATCCAACTATTATTCTTTGCAAGTGAACTCTCTTATTGTCAAAGTCAGTAAGATGATAAACAATATCAAAAGTTTTCTCAATTTGATCACAGGAGGTTTTTATAATAGAATAACATAAACATTTCATCTCCTTCCTCCTTCTTACCCACTTATTCACAATAAGTTTCAGAGCCTCATCACTTGCTTTTATTTCATCCCAGATACTAATCACCCTAGCCAACTGATCATAAACTAGTGGCCATTCAACTTTATCCCCAAAATACATAAGAGTTTTTCTTAATTTATCTTCATATTTTCCCTCCAACTCTACATGTAGGGCCCTTAGTTTACTCTTTTCTTCTTCAAAATCTTCAGGAGTGTAGTTCTATGGCCTTTGCAGTGTATCTGGTATTTCTGTGAGGGGGGTGGATTTGAAGGGTCTAATTAGGGGTGAGGGTATGTTATTCTTGGTACTATTGACCTACTCATTAGCTCATTTTCAAGCTCAATTCTCCTCTTTACTTCTTTATTGTAGGATTCCAAAACCACCTCATACTTTCTCTGCAACTCAGTCATTTATTTTTCCTCCTCTCTACAGTAGCCAAGGCAAATTGAGAGTAATCTACATTCATGTGGGCTACCTATACATGTGAGGTATCAACAACTCTCCTCACAATGATATTCCCTGTTAGTCTTGAATAATTAGGTTGTGATGGAATAGCTCTGGATCCTCTTCTTAATGACCACATGAAAAGAGAAACTTGGTCATTACTGAGTGCAATTCCCAAGAACTCCTTTTTATTTAGATCTTGCAATCCCAAATTATTTGACACACAATTGAAAATCAAAGCATCAGCGATGTCCCAATTGGGCAATAATAAAATATTTGTAGCCTTTACCATCTATCTCCCTTCTTCAAGGGTTATATTTTGGAACTCTTGAATCATTTGTTCCTTTATTTGATTTTTAATGGAGGCTTCATCCATTTTTGGATGCCTTTTTTTCATATTCTTACATCTTTCCTCAAAATTGCTCATGTTTTCCCTCCAAGCAAATTGGTGGAAAGCCCTAGACTTCACAAAATTGTCATCAAATAAAAGTTTTTGACTTGCTTGTTTGAAAATAGGATCCAATTCTCTTCCCCTAAAATTTTCTACAGTCAACTCAAAACTTGGCACAGGAGGCTCCTAGGGGTTCCCATCATCAATCTCTGCTTGGGTAACAAAAAATCCCCCTTGTGATCAAATTTGTTCAATTTTCTCATTAGTGAGCTGCTCCTCCTCAATTCTCATGGGGGTTTGGGAAGGTGAGTAATTCACATCATGTGGTTCCTCTTCCCCTATTATCTTTCTCCTCTTAGGAGAAGATTTAGGAGGTGTTTCTTCAAAAACATCACTAGTAGATTTAACTATTTGTTTTCCTTTATGCACAATGGGCCTTTGATCCTAGATGGCAGTATATCCTAACCTCCTTTGAAAAAATAGTCGGCCTACACCTATATTAGGAGTGAAGCCCAGTCTCCTCATTATTTCCCTTGCCTTATCTTGAAAAGAATAAATGAAATATTGCTTTTTCTCATTTATCACCTCCATTATTTCAGGGAATGTATTCATAAGCTTATTAATTTTATTAGCAGTACTTACAACATTACTTAGAGGGCTATAATATTTGTCAAAACAATTAATGAAACTCAAAACTTTAGACTCTCCATTTTTCTTTGTTTCTTGCTCATGTAGAGAGTACTCATTCCTTATTACATCTTCAGGGAAATAAAATTAATGCCCAACTAGACGAAGCTTGATCCTATGCCTAAGAGCCAAATGAAAGAAACCTTCTGTATCACAAAAATGAGGGTGAGATACTGCTATTTTATACTAATCCAAAAATTTGTAGAGGAAGACCCACCCTTCCTTGGTTATTACAAACTAGTGGTCTACTATGCCAGTGGGAAAAATTGATCATGTTCCCCTTTTGTACAAAAAGGCTTCTTTTACTCCTCCCATCTACCATATGAATTCAACTACTCCTACCTTTAAGGGCACTTGATAAGGTACTACATGAGGTGTTCCCTTGAATCTATAAAGTCTGATAATATTTGAAATTGAATATGGGATGATATCTCCCCAATTATGTGAAACCTTCAAATTATGGATTTTATCCATAGGCCTAACAAGGTGCAATAGTGCCTTAGGGATCTTGGGATTTTCACTCAATATGAGATACCTCAGTTTGGATGCAAAGTACCTATCAAATCTAACAAAACTAGCATTTTTTGCTTCCCCGGTCATATTTGCACTCCATAATTGAACTGATAGTGCTTCCCCCTCTTGCTCTCTATTCAAAACCATTTCTTTACCAAATTATGTAGCCCCCTTAAATAGAAACATGTGCATCAATAGGAATTATTCACCCCAAACCTTCTCCACCTTGCCCTTAGCAATCCCAACCAATCCACTATGAATCTCATCAGCTAGATAAGAAGTAAAATCAAAAATTATATCCACACTAAAAGAGGAGATTTGAGTAATCATATACATGAAACTCATGGGCATAAAATCTTCTTCACCCTTTCCAAAAACTCTACATAGGGTCCTATATATCTCTACTACCCTGGCATTGAAGCATGCTTTCTCAAAAGGTTCTTTAGAGGATGATATTATTGCTAGTAGGGTTCCAATTTTACCAATTTGGGCCTTAAGTGCACCTTGTCTAACTATATTCTTCTTTGACATATATTGTTTTTCTAAATCTATCAAATTAATGGTCACATGATACCTAGTGAGAGGTCCCAAAAGAAAAACTTCCCTAATCTCTTCTAGACTGATGGTGATTAGAATTTCACCATCTACTCTTCTCACTACCCTAGTGGCTTGATCATAACTCTTTTCCATGGCCTCAAGAAGCTCATAATCCATAAACATAATGGAAACAGGTCAAAATTCCATATATTGGCATGTGGGGCAAACAGTTTCCTTTTTGCAGACTATTTCTTGAACAAATTTAAACTAGTTTGCAAGGTTTGAGCATCTTGGACCCAATTACCCTTGTCATACAATCCATCTACTATCCTCAACCTAGGTTTTAATGAGGTCAACTTTTTGACTTTCACTGTGTCTAGAGTAGACTTGGGAAGCAACTCAAGAAAATCATCATGTACATTTCTATCTAAATAATTTACTTGACCTAAAAACTTCTTCTTCGTAGGCATCTTTGATTATGCTTTAAAGAACTGAAATACTTACAGAGATTACAGTAGGATTACTTACTTGAATTTTGTCCTTGTTTTCCTCTATATTTTTGCAAACTTTTTACAAACAAATTGCTTCACAATCTTTCCATACTTCAGCATGATGTTCTTTAGTAATTGCTTCTACTCAGGAAAGGCTCGAAATCTTTGTTCGTGTAAGGTGAAACTAATAAAATCTTATGTTTTATACTATATTTTTTGTCTCATGCAAATATTTCATGTCTAATTAATACATACAGAGGCACCAACTTCTACATTTAAATCTGTGCCATCAATCTTTAAAAAATTCTATGATCACATGATATGGAGAAAGACAACTTGGCATTCCACTTGACAAGTTGGCTAGTTAATCCAATGAAAACTGCCCACGTACATAGCTACTTCCTTGATGGCACTTATGTCTAGACCCACTAGTGACTGTGGACACATGTCAATAGGTCGCTACTTCACTATACATAAAGAATGAGCACCTTGCCATAGTGAAGCAATGATAACCATTGATTTGATCTTGATCTTATGGATGATACGATACTGCATTGCTTAGAAGAACAGCGGTGGGCCCTCATTCACTACCTCACTGTACATATCCTCTAAGAAACTCTTCATGGAAAGATAGCGATGACCATTGATCTAAGATCAAATCAAAGGTAAAGAAACTGCACAAAGTACCCTAAAAAGTGGTGGGTCCCATACTCACTATGTCACATAGATTAAACAACTTGCAACTTTCCATAGCAAGATAGTGAGGAGTGTTGATTCTAGTTTGATCGGATGATCAAGATCCCTTATATGCTTTATGAATGGGGCATGGGTGTGGGGACTTGATGATGTAGGAAATTTTTACACTGCTGGCACCCAACAATACCTTAGTTTTAATCCTAGTCACCCTTCCATGTTGCTTGAGGTCCCACTAGCTATTCTTTTCACAGCACCTCGCTACTTCACTAATGGCGAGATGTCAAATTTTTTCAATAGCAAGGTAGCGAGCTCTGATGACTTTAATAAAACTTGGCGCTGGAAGAATAAAAACCCATCAAATCACCATTGCCACTACTAACTACTTCTAACAATAGCAATTATTACTCGTTATGCCACCTAGATAGACTATGATTACCAAGAAACTTGGAGGCCACTGTGGCTTTGATTTCATGGCACCTCGCTACTTTTTTAATGACAAGATGCTTAGTTTTTTTGATAGCGAGGTAGCAAGGAATCATAAAGACTTTTATTCTAGTGCCGACTTCTGGTTTCTTCTACTAGGTCCCTTTTCCTATTCCGATGGTACTTAGAAGGTGCACATGACTAAAAGATTGGCTAGAAAACAAATCCCCAACTGTCGTACCTTCATTTTACAATCTTATTTTATAAACTTTTTGGCACTCACTACCTCGCTATGTATAAAAAGTGCTCAACATTTTATAGCGAGGTAGCAACAACACTAGATCTATTCAAATTGGATGGTGACGAACCTGAGAGGAAATGTTACTTAAGGGCACGAGAAAATTTTAAAAGAAAATAAAATATTCGACCAATTTTTAAAAACGGTTTCATGCCCAAAAATTACAAAAGGAATGAGACAAAGGGTTTTAACAATTTTTTCAAAGTTTAACAAATCTAGATGACCAAAAACCATAAACCCTATTCACCATTAATGGACACAATCTAAATTGTTATACCTAGACAAAGGAATTTTATCATGCAAAAATTCAGACGAACATGGAGGCTGTAGTTCCTCAAGTTAAGTTTATTGGACTTATGGGTTATGAAATGAGTGAGAATTAATTAAAGGATATGCACAAATAATCCTTCACTCAGAAGTTTATTCTGAATGTCCTAGATGGGGGATATATGTTGAAAAGATGAGAGAAGTTAAGACAAGTATGATAATAAAGGACTCAAATAAGAAAGTGGAAAAGGTAGTTGATTCTATTTTGAAGGAATTAGGATTGATAAGAAAGGAATTTGATGAGATGAAAGGGATAGCCATGGAAATGAAGGGCAATGGTCAATCTGAGCTATTGACCCCTACACCCATTGCACTGGCGGAACCTATTGAAGAGGTCATAGTTGCCTATTCAAGTGCATAAGGAACTATTGTTCCATATGTAGCAGTTGTGAAACAACAACCTCCAAGGAATCCAACAAAGACTAACAAAGCCCCAGAACCTAGGAAGTCTACAAGGCTTGAGAAGACCACAACCCCTCCTAAGAAGAGAGTCAAGAAGACTAAAAGTGGTCCAAGCAAGAAGAGAATAACTCTATAGATTATTTCTTCTGAATCTAAAGATGAATCTAGTAATAGACTAGTAGAGCCAGTTGATTAGGAAGAAAAGACCTCAGTTAGATGAAAGGCATGGAAACCCAAGTTAGAGAATCTCAACATGAAAATTATTAATGACAATAATTTTTTGCAATTAAACAAATGCTATGATTTGTACAATAATATGGATAGAAGACAAATAAAGAATGTTGTAGTTAGGAATATGATTCTTAAAGATAGAAGGTTTGATAGTATAAGAGGTCAAATACTAGAAGATCTATACAATAAACTTTTAAATAGAAAAAACACAGTGATAGAGGAAGACAAACAAATAAGAATTAATATGGTGACAAATTTATGTACTATAAATAATTAGGAAGAGTTAACAAAAATTCTAAAAGGAATAGCACCACTATTAAGGAATAAAAGAGATCCGTTCTTCTCATGGGAGGAAATTATGAAGAAGTAAATAAAGAAACTAAAAAGGAAATAGTCGCATACATGACTACTATGCAAAAGAAGAGTGCACAGCCAAAAATATCAAGCCCTATGTTAGAAAAGAGTGCTTAGCCAAAGAAGTCAAGCCTTATAAAGTCTAAGGAGTGTACATAGATAGAGGAAGCAAGTCCTATTGTAGGTAGTCCACCTCATAGTTTTGAGAAACCAATTCGAACACCAATTTCTAGTGATTCACCACATATCATCATTGGTAGTGAATCTATGCAAGTGGATAACACTAATGTGACAGTTGATAGAATTGAGGACCCATTTAAGGATTTTGATTCTAGTATTGTTGGCAATATTGTGGATTATAGTAGCTCATCCAATGAAGAAGAAGATTAGGAGCCAAAGGAAAAATATGTACCTTCGTGAAGAAAGTTGAATATAGCATTGAAGTAGCTACTTCAAGTCTGCCCTTAGTAACTAAAACAACAACACCCTCTACACCACCTAGTCAAGTAGCAATGGTCGCAGTAGCAGTAATTCAGTTAGATGAAGATGATGAAGTGAAAAATCTCATATCTTCTTTGAGTAAATTTCTTGAGAAGAATAAATCAATCAAGTCCATTGAAAAGACTTTGATTTTAGTTCTAGATAGAGTGGAAAAGACTATAAGTCCTATTGACACACCTACAAATATTCAACATCGCACATCAATTTTGTGTAAAACTTTTGATGATGAGTTCAAAACACTTACTAATGTGGCTACAATTTGATCACAAATGGAGCATGATGGTAAACACCTTAATACCATGTGTACAAATGTAAGGAATGGTATAGAAAATATGAATGTATGTGTTAAGGCATTAAGATAGAGTATTGAAGAAGGAAAACAAGCTTATGCTAAGTGCAACTTGGCATACATCCATCTTCAAAGTTTTGATGAACAAATAAAAGAAAATGTAAATGAGCTTCTCACTAAAAAATTTCTAAAATAGGATAAAAAGTTAGATACCATTGAGCATAAAATAAAAGCACTTCATAATAGCATTAAGAATTTATAGGTAGAAAAGGAGAAAGTTCTAAAAAGATTCACTCTTTTGAGAGATCACTAATCACCATAGATAACACTGCTAGAAAATTAGTTGGAGGAATGCTTTGCAGAAAAGTACTCATAATACAAATTCATGGCTACATATTTGAATGCAACAAAGTTATTCACATATGCCTTATGTGCGCTAATCAATGTATCTGATGCACTGAAAGATAGTTGTAAGAAACATTTTGCGCAGCTAAGAAATAATTTTAGTCATTGTTTCTCCTAGTTTTGATGCAATTTTTAACATTTCTTTCACTTTTCCTTTTATTGGCACCATTTTCATTGATGTCAAAGGGGGAGTAATATGAAAAATTGTAATTGTAAGGGGGACAAATAAGGAAAAGAGTACTTAATAGTTATATTTTGAAGTATAGTAGTGAGTTTTTCTTTAAGAAAACTTTGTAATTAGAGTTATAAGGGATGCAATCCTCTCAAAACATGAATGCAATGTTTCTTTTTGTGTTATGGTTATTTATTTTGATTGGTATGATAGCATGTTTGGGATTTAGCCAATTTTCCCAAAATGTTTCCATCAATGCCAAAGGGGGAGATTGTTAGAAATATGACCAATCAATCAAATAAGGTATGTTATATGGTTGTCATTTATGGTAACATATTATTTTGTAGATTAGTCATGATTATTCATGAAGGAAAATTATCTAAGTATTAGATAGTATTATAATAGCATGACAAGATTTGATGATAGTAGAATATTTCCTTTTAATATTCTCTTCTACAGTTAACTAGAGATGCATGATGTCATATTGATGATGCATACCAATGCACATGTTCATACAATCAACTGAGTTCAATTTATTAAGGAAATAATGATGCAGTGATGATACAATACAAAATAGAGAATATCAATAGAATGTGTTAAACAACTTGAATAATTGTCTTAATTATTAATTCTTGATGAGCTGACTCTAAAAGTGATATGTGAGCTAACTAAGGAAGAATTTATTAATGTGTTTGGTATAAGTAAAGAACTTCACTTGCAAAGTTAGTATGCAATATGAATGAGTGAATGCCATGTGAAGTAATGATATGTGATGCAAGATATGATGCAATTTGATAAATGTGCAGTTATTGACATTCAAAATATTTGTGTAGTACAACAAGTGATCCAATTTTGTATGTATATCTATTCTCTTGAAGAAATTATTTGTATAGTTGCATGTTAGAGAAATGGTCTCTTCTTGCACACATTTGTATATGTTCTACCAACTCCTAATAGGGTTGAGGCAACTCCTAATAGGGTTGAGGCTTCTAACAAGGCCTAGTCTCCTAACAAGGACTTGAGACACTATATATTCTTCATTGATTCCTAATAGGATCAATATCCTTAACCGTATTCTTTATATAGTGAATCATTTTGTGGGCTCCATCCCCACTAGGGATTTCCCTTGGCTAGGGTTTCCCTAGTTAAAACAATATGGTGTTATGAGTTCTCATCTTGTATGGTTGTTTATTTTGTTTTACAGTATTGGTTCTCTCTTTTATGCATGTGGAAAAGTAATTAATAAAATTTAATTGTGGGCAAAAAGATTGAAAATACTGATTCATCGCCCAAACCCCCTCCCCTTCTTAGTATTATCTATTTATAACATGAAATTAGTTTAAAAAGGTTTGAAGTGGTTTAGTTTGCATAAATAAGTTCAAGTCTGAAAGTCAAGTTTGAAGTTCTAGCTTGTCAGCCTTTGTAATGCAGATTCAAAATATCAGTGGTCCAAAGGTTCATAACTGAGTTCAAATTTAGTTGTTAAATTTAGACCCATAGTTCAAATGTAGATTTTGAGGTGTAAGCTCTTTGGTGTAGTTTTTGAAAATCCCAATTGATGGGTTATTGCTTGGTGATTTGATGGTATGGTGCTGAGACCCATCATTTCTACCCAATTGCAATTTCAGAAGCATCGTGCATGGATTGCTCAAAGTTTCTAGGATTTCCAAATTGAAAGCTTAATAGGTTGTCCTCCTTTCTTGATTTAGAATTTCCATTTTATTTTTTAGCTAAACCATTGATCAAGATAGGAATATGATGAGACGCTCAGGTAGAAATATCTAAATTTATCATACTGAAGTTATATAAGGCATAGTATAAAGCTTATCATAATTCCCCTCACAAGTTGATAGATTGGGATAAATTAATGGAGGTTGATTGTCTAAAAAGAGTAACCAAATCTATCAATATCCAATTATGCTATAAGTAAAGGGACTAAGTTTTCATGGTATGAACTTAATCTGATAGATTAGGGATATGAGTATTTGTTTTGAGTTGATGGATATAAGATATTCATAGGTGTGAGTTAGTGGAGAAGGCTCATCTCATTAAAAAAAAAATAATAACTTGAGTGGGATAGTCATACAATATGTATGAACATCAGGCCAATAAAGACCACAAAACCCATGGAAGGGAATGTCGGGTATTGACTTAAAGTGGTTAGGATGAGTAATTGGTCTCTTTGTAACAAAGCCCCACTATGTTATTAGATCTTCCATAGCAACACCAAGAATTTAGCATCCCATTTTGGTCATACGTCATAATTCATGATGATGATAACATTCAAAGCCAAGGAGGAATTTGTCTCTCAGATGCCTAAGCCTAAGTATATGAGTATAGAAGAATCCACAAAGCATTTGACAAAATTTCATTTTAACATGAATGTCCAATATCTGCAAAGCTCATCATCAATTCATAGATGTTGGCATTTAGTTGAGTCACGTGTTCTCTAAAACCCCATAGCTTGGGAAGTTGTAAATGATGGTGTCCTCTTTCAAAACATTGTTTAGTCTTGCAAGTTCAACTATCAGGTTCTAATGAGTTCGAGGTTGCCCTTCATAAAGATCAAATTTGAGATCATCCAATGGATGCATTCATGGATCGATTAAAACAAGTTTTGAGTCTAGTTTAGAATTATGATCAAATCATCGTCATGGTGGAAGCATCAAGACCATGGAGAAAGGTTTAAGGACTTCAAAAGCTATTCATAGTTATGACCCAAGAGCATCACATGGACACTATCCAGGCCCACTGTGGCAACTTTAGAGCTAACAGACTTGAACCTGTGATGATAGATACATAAAAGATGCTTCAAAGTGCTTGAAAAAATGATCATTTCCATAAGCCATCAATTGAACCACATGGATACAAGTGTCATCACTAAAAAATCTATCATGACCTCGAGTGTATATGTGCCAATTGTTTGACATAGTACCTAGATAAATTCAAAGGGTATTTATGCTCTTCAATAGTGAAGTGACCTAACTATTAGTATTGATTTAGTCTTCCTATTTGGGAATTTTGGAGTTAGCTTATATATCTTTCTTTGGAGGACAAATTTTTCACTAACATATTGCTCAACATACTGTTGAGTTAGAATGGGTAGAAAAACCTAGAAGACAAAAATAGAGACCACTTAATCCAAAGCTAGAGCCTCTTATGATCAAAGAATTAAATAAGTTAATTGAAAAAATATATATATTTCCTATTAAGCATAATTTTGAGGTATCAAATCTAATTCTAGTAAGGAAAAAGGATGGAGAAATTAGATTGTGTGTTGATTTTCATGATCTAATTAGAGCTTTATTGAAGGATAGACATCATTTTCCTTCAATGGAACAAATTTTACAAGTTGTTACAAGTTTAGAATTATTTTCATTGCTGGATGGTTTTTGTAGTTATAACCATATTTTGACCAAGGAAGAGGATAGATATAAAACATCATTTTGCTACCAAATGGGAAACTATGGCTTATTAGAAGATGTCATTTGGATTATCAAATGTAGGTACAACCTTTTAAAAAGAAATGGATAAGGCTTTCTTAAACTTAATGTATAGGTTTGCACTTGTTTATCTTGATGAAATTACTAGTTTATCAACAAATGCAACATATCACTTTCAACACTTAAGAGTGATATTTGATAGATACAAGGAATATAGCATTTCCTTGAATCCAACAAAAAGTGTGTTTTCTAGTCCATAAGGGTAAGCTTCTTGAATTTATTGTTTCTAAAGAAGGCATTGACATTGAAATTAAAAGAGTAAGTGTCATTCTTGCCCTACCCCATCTAGTTCATAAGAAAGGAATTAAAAGTTTCTTGGGTTGGATTAACTTTGTGAGAAGGTTCACTCCAAATATTGTTGAATTATTAATGCCATTAAAAAATATGTTAAGGGTATGGTTTTCAATTAGACAAAAGAACGTAAATGTAGTTTTGAGTTGATAAAAGAAGCATTAGCTTCTGCTCCTACATTGTTAAATCAAAAAATTTCAAAAGATTTCATATTATATGGTTATGAAAATATTAAAAATATTGATACTATATTAGTACAACAAAATGATGAAGGTTTTGAATAGCCATTAGCATTTTTTAGTCAAGGACTTGAGGATTATGAACTTGATTATACATTTGTGGAAAAACATGTCCTTGTTGTTACAAGAAGTCTAAAAAAGTTCAAGCATATGCTTTCAAATAATAAGATCAAGCTAATGGTAGTGCATCCTTCTATTAAAGATTTTTTCTTAAATAAGGATTTGAATACTATGAGAGTTGGTTGGATTATTAAGGCTATGGAATATGATATTGAAAACAAGGTTACTAAGCTTATAAGAGGTAAGGTTTGTGTGGACAGATTGCTGGAAATGGATACAATGATTTAAATGATTGTACTAATTTTTTTTAGCTTTAAATGATGATGAACAATTTTCTGTTCTAACTATTCAAATGATAGGGTGGATGATATGATCATTTTCTTGCAAATTAGATGATGTCCTAAAGGTTTGGAAAGGTCAAAATAGAGTTATTATAGATTGCATGCAATCCTCACTATTTAATGAATGGAATTTTATTCAAAAAGGACTTCCAAGATATTTTTTTGAGATGTATTAAACTAGATCAAGTGGATCATATTTTACATTAGTTTCATGAAGGGCTAGTTGGAGGTCACTTTTCACCAAGAGCTACAACTCTCAAAGTGATGAAGTTAAGATATTATTGGCCAAATGTGTTTAAGGATGCACATTCTTGGGTAAGAAAATGTAAACAATGTTCAACTTTTGTTGGTAAAGAAAAATTAGCAGCACTACCCTTGCAGCCTATTCAAATAGACCAACCATTTATGAAATGGGGTCTAGACTTTATTGGCATCATTAGCCCACCTTCAAGTGTAGGTCATAACTAGGTATTTATAGCCCCTGATTATTTTAAAAATCGGATTGAAGTAGTGACTCTTAGAGATGAAAATGAGACTACTATTTTAAATTTGTATGATGATTTAATTTGCAGATTTATCATACCAGATTCAATTATTTTAGATAATTTACTTGCATTCACAAGAAATAAAATTTTAGAATGAGTTGTTAAAAATTATGTGTATCTCAATACTTTTTCAAAGTACTACCCATAGACTAATGGGCAAGATGAATCCACTAACAAGATCCTTATTCATATTATAAAAAAGGCAATAAGATTGGCTCAACTCAATGAACTAGAGGAGAAAAGGAGAGACGTCATTCAAAAAATTGAGCTTCATTAGGCTCAAATGAAAAAACATTTGATAAGAAAGAGTCTCCTAAAAAAATTTAGTGAGGAGACATCGTATTGAAATAGGATGAATTGAAAAGTAGGACTAGAAAGCATACTAAGTCTGATGCCATATGGGTTGGTCCATATATTATAATAGCTTTTATGCCACACAATGCTTTCTATTTGTCTACACTTGAAGGAAAGGATTTGGGAACCTTGGTGAATGAGATTCATCTAAAATGATGCTTTTGAGGTATTTTCATACTTAAATAAGAACTTTGGCACAATAAAATAGAGGCATGATTAAGTTTTTAGATTTCAATAAGTGTTGTTTTAGCACATTCAGATTCAAGGTTTAGTATGTTAATTATTAGTGGTTAGTAATAAAATTGAAAACTATATCACGTCATTATCAAAATTCCATTAATGCATAAGATACATACGACACAAAGCTTGGAATAAATTTTGATGCTTTGAATCATACATACCCCATGAATTTATAATAGATTCACAATGACGTGAACTAGTTTTCAGCCATTTAGCTATATGAAAATTTGAAGCACATTCATGCATATTACAAGTACAAATTCTTTTGAAACAATCTTAGAAAAATAACAAGAATGAAATCTTATTTTTTGAGTTATGGCTGACTCAAAATTGTATCTTAGAGCACAACAACAATATGATGTATTATTCCTCATCATACTTGAATGATATACCACTATAAAAATATAAAGATACTAAAAAATAGGAGGTGTGATCACTCCAAGACAACCGGTATATCACCCAAATATAACTATAAACAACACATTAGGTTGTTATGATAGAAGGTACCATTTTTGTTAGAAATAGATAATACTAAGAGAGGGGCGCGGGGGGGGGGGGGGGGGCGGTGGGGGATGGTGAATTAGTATTCTACAAACTTATGCCCACAACTAAATATTGTTAATTACTTTATAAATTGTATATGAAAGTAAACCAACAATTTTTAACATTAAATATAACCATACATAGAGAGAACTCATAACACTATTAATTTTTAACTAGGGAAACCTTGGTCATAGGAAAACCCTAGTGGGGATGATACCCACAAGATGGTACACTAAAGAAAAGAATCCTATTAAGGATATTGATCTTGTTAGGAGTCTATAAAATACATATAGTGTCTCGAGTCCTTGTTAGAGGACTAGGCCTAGTTAAAAGTTTCAACCCTATTAGGAGTTTCTTCAACCCTATTTGGAGTTGGTAGATCAAATATAGTGTTTGCAAGAAGAGCCCATTGCCCTAACATGTAATATACAATTAAGTTTCTTCACAAGAGTAGATATACATACAATATTGTCTTACTATTGTATATCTCACTTTTTCTAGTCATAGATCAGATTTCATATCACATAAGGCTCACATACCATTTAAGCTTCCTTTACATCTAGCTCACATCATATTCATACTTCCCATTATTTGTGCAAGATATGATCTTTACTTATATCTCACAAATTAATAAATCTCTACTTAGTCAGCCTTGATTCTTTCACATGGTTGACCATATATAAAATAAATTAGAGTAATCATCTAGGATGTTAGCCCAACATGATTGAGTAATTATTTTTTCCCCAAATAATTCCTTAAGTCATACAGTTCAATTAGTTGTCATGTTATGTTCTTCTCTATTGATTACTTGAATTGGTAATTTAACTATAGCTTTCTCCATACTATATGTAGAATTTTGTAGACTACATACATCATCGTGACCTTGTCAACCATTGATCCTCAACTATGCATGAAATAAATTGAAGGTTTTCATTTGTACGTATTGTATTTTTCTCTATACTACTGCAAATCGTCTAGCACTTAGAAAATTTGCTAACTTTGATAACATCATAAAATATCAAAATTATATGTTTCCATAAATGATAGAACTCATACATATACCTAGCCATATTTCCAATAATCCCCCCTTTGGAATTGATGGCAATAAAAAAATAAAAAAATACAAAAAGTAATTACACAAAATTGCCTTCAAAATAGAAATTTTTATTCATGTTTTGATGGAGCATTACATTCCTTATCACTCCTTTACATAGGTAATCTCCTCCTTGCATATATACATAAAAAAATATACATATACAATTTTACTTATATATACTTCTTCCCTTTTGATGTCAATGGCCAAGATGTCAAAAATTTGTATACAAAATTGTGTTAACTTTCTCTTATCAACTTGATATTCTAGCTATACAATCTACAAAATCAAGTTTATCATAGGACGCCTTAGCTACAAGACACTCCTCTAATTACCTCTACAAAATACTAATTTTGGGTCACAAAAATTCTCTAAGGGGAGAGAATCTCATGATTAACTTCTCCTTATCAATTTAAATACCCATAATAGCATTATGAATATTCTCCATTTTAGTTCCAAATTTTTTTATGTTTTCCTCTAGTAACTGTAATTTGGTAGTGAGTATTTGAAGCTCACTCATTTAGCCTTTGATATGATTATCAAAATCTTATAGGTAATTGTATGACATTGTGCATTATCCATACAACTTATTGTCTTCATCTATGCTCTTCCTTAACTATTTAATGTACATATCCAATGTTTTTAAATTATTTATGACATTTGTGCATAACATATCAAATAGGTATGCATCATGCTTTTCTTGTGGTTACAAAAAAGTAATTTTAGACAAGGTTTTGAATTCTTTATCAAAAGGTTTCACCAATTATTTTTCCTTTATCTATACATCTAAATTTGTGACAGTTGTGTGAGCTATCTTTTCCATTCTCTCCAAGACTTTTTTTAGTGTTCATTTGAAAGACTTCATTGATTTTTTCTTTTCAATTAATTTTCTCAAGGAGCTCATTACCCCTTTTTGATCATCATCATCATTAGATATTGCTACTACTATTATTATTACTAGAGTTACTGCTAGACTCAATGCAACTTCTTTCTGTTTTGTACTATTATTTTCTTCCTCTTGTCTTCTTTTCTCCTTCTCTTTTTCTCTCTTACTTTCTTCCTCAACTTTCTTTCTTTCTTATTCTAATCTCTTCCCATTTTCAACTCTTTTTTCTTCTTTCTCTTTTCTTCTTTCATCTTCTTCCTTTCTTTCTTCTTGTTTCTTTCTCTCTACTTCTTTTCTTTCTACTTCTTTCTTTCTTACTTATTCCTCTATCTTTCTCTTCTCTTCATTTATTTCCTTCTTCACCATCCTCTTCATTAGAGCTTGAGTAGATAGTGATATTGCCAACAATGTTAGTTCCATAAGCTATAAACAAATTCTTTTTGACATCGACTATTATATGTGTACTATCCACTTCCATGGATTCAATACCAATAACTATATGAAGAGGTGAATATGTTTTTTCTGCCTCTTCAACTTCTTCTTCACCTTTAGTAGGAGTATTGGCCTCCATATAAATTGGACTCACTATTTTTGGCTACACACTATCCTTGGTGATCTTAGGCATGGAAGTCATATATTTTACTATGGCTTCTTTTGTTGCCTTCCTATCTTCTTCATGTTTACCCCCCATAAGAAGAATTGCTCTTTTTTTATTCCTTAACAAAGGTTCAATACCTTTCAAATTTTATCCATATCTTTCTTAGTGAAAATTTTACACAATTTATTAATCATATTCTCTCTTAATTTGGCATCTTCATATACTACTCTTCTCTTCATGTTAAGCAATTAGTTGGTTTCCTTCTCCATTTTCTTGTTCAACTGGCTTCCCTTTAGTTTCTTTATTAGATTCCTTAGAGTCACTAATTTGCAATTTTTTTCTCCTCTTTTGGATCCACTAGTGGTCTTCTTGACCCTTTTCTTAGTAGATGGTGTAGGTTATTTCTTAACCTTTACCAATCTCTCTGATTTCCTTTGTGCAACTACTATATCATATTTTGGTTTCCTCTTTTTTTACCATGTTGCAATTGTTACATATGGCATAGTAGGTGTGTATGAAGTAGGCCCTACTATTATCACTCCTTCAAATGGCACTACAAAAACAATAGGTGTGGCTGCCACACCTCATTTTTCCAACTGGCTTTGATCTTTCTTTCTATGCTTTTGATCTCATTAAAATATTCTCTTGTCATATTGGATTCCTTAAGAATGGATTTTATCTTCTTCTCCACATTCCTTTTAATCTCTTTGTTATGAAGTTTAGAATGAACTTCTCTTATCTTCTCCTCATCTGTACCCCATCTAGAAAATGTAGTGTCCCTTTCTGATTGTAGAATAATTTGTGTATATCCTTCAATGAGCTCTTCACTCATTTCATATCCCATGGGCTCAATAAAATTTACCCTAGATTCTACTACCTCCATACATGTAGTATCAATTTCTACCATGACACATATCTCATCTTTATATTTCTCCACCAAAGGGAATGACCAATCTAAGGCCTCTAATAAGACATTTCTCAAAATACTACATTGAATTCTCTACAAATTAGCAAAATATTTGCAGCTACAAATCAATCTGGCACTATGGGCTTACATGACCACTATACAAACTCCTACAGAGGCTACACCCTTTTCACTAGTCTATGGTTCTAAGCTGTCCTACCCTTAGAATTTGAGATTCCCTCATTATGATTCTACCCACATGGGTTAATAACTGATGAAGACCATAGGGCTATGAGGATACATGAGCTAGAAACCCTTCATAAGCATTGCAAGGCCATTTTTGATCACATGAGGCATTATCAAAAAAGGATGTATACAAGCTACAAAAAAAAGGTCCATCCTTAGGAGTTCCAAGTGGGTGAACTTGTTCTTTGAGAGAACCCAAAGAATAAAAAAAATAGGGAACAAAAATGAAAATTTGAGCCTAATTGGTTAGGTCCTTACATAGTCACAACAACATTTGAATCTAGTGCATATAAGCTTTCTACTCCTAAAGGGTAATAACTTGTTGAGCCTATTGACATTTTACATTTGAAAACGTTCCATTCTTAAGGCTCTTAGATCTTAGCTCTTTATATATATCTTAAGATCCTAAGAAAATCTTAAAAATATCTAAAATATCTTGAAAAAATGATCATCTTAGTGAAAACATACCAATAGGTGGTTTGATGTATCATCAAAAAAATAAAAAAATAGAAAAAAAGTTGTAAAAAAATTGACCAAGTGGTGAAAACCTAAAAAAATGCACTACTTGAGACCCTCACACCTATATCTATCAGTCTCACTTGTTGCTCATTCCTTTCACAACTACATCACTAGCTTGGAATTGTCTCTTGTCCTGGTCTAGGGGGCATAATCTATTTTCACTTATTAAGGTCTCCTTGAGCATTAGGTTTTCTTTGTAAACTTGTTTAAAATAGTATTTGTCAAAATTTCCCCCCTCAACATTAAGAGTTTCTCAACACTTCTCAGATACTTTGTCTATAGTATATGATGCAAAAATATTTATCACTACCATATGTGAGTCCTAAGGAAAAATTCATATAGAATACACACACACACACACACACACACACACACTTAAATACTAAACTTTCTGAGATATGATGAACATTATCCTCTTTGTATGTTTTCTTTGATGATTTCTTTGCTAAGTGTTCCCTCCCTAATAGTCTTTCAAGGATGTCATGGACTAGAATATTGGGGGCATGGGGCATGTTTTACTTTCTTTCTTCTTGTTCATATACTTTTTTATCCCAAGGTGTTGAGAACATTCATGCTTATCCTACTTGACACTTTGGACCTACAATGTATCATCTTTGTTTGCTTTTACAAGACCACAGTTGGAGGTTATCCTAGTATTGATGCCTTGATACGAGTGTAATATTGATATACTAAACTTAAGAAATATAAACCCAATAGTCATCTTGACTTACATATCTTTGATGGTTAGGTTGGATTCCCACATTTCTATCTGATATAAATCATATTTAAGTCCTCATAGTTATACTAGTGAGCATTGTATGATATTTCGATGTCCTTCATAATACTCAATGATGAAATTAGAGACTAAATGTTTTGCATACCTTGAAAGGAAACCATTTTTTCATTTTATTTTTCATTATAAGTGCATTCTAGTTTAGTCTTTCATTTTTCATATGGGAAGAGTTCTCTCTTCATCTTTCCATAGGAATGTCAACTAAATGCTTTCATCTTTTCTCTCTTTTTCTTTAAACCATGTCTTTTGCTCCTTTTAAACCATGTCAACTTTATTTCTTCTTCAATACCTATCATCATAAGGGGTTAATCTAGCCATCACATATATCTATCAAGTATCACATTTTCAAAACATGAGTTTGCATCATAAACAGGAGAGCTAAAACTATTTATGAGAGAGATGCATGACCATGTAAATATGAACATAAAATTGAGCATGCATAAATGTGAGAAGAATCTAAAATATCATATGGAAACATAAAATAAAATGCTGAAACATCCATATAAAACATGCATCACATAAGCATAAAATGATATAAGTACATAAGGAAGATCAATCAAATCCACTATCTCATATATATCAAAGTGAATCAAGAGTAAATGTACATGTGAGATCAAAATTTGGATAGCTCTCTCAAAATAAATATGGTATGATAAAATGTCATAAGGACATCAACCTAGCCCTAGTCCTAGACATAAGACTAGCTCCCTCCACATGAGTAGGTTGTGTTTGAGGAGGATTTGCTAGTTCCCTCATTGGTGGTTGATTTGATTTGCTAGCCCTCTCTGAGAACATAGGTACCCATTGCTCCACATGAATTGTGATAATGTATACCCTATGGTAGTAGGATATCTTAACTTCCTGTCACTTCACATCTTGTCTAGAATCTACTGAATCCTCCCTCAGTACAATGCTCTTTTCTATTAGTCTCTACTTGAGCATCTAGTAGTTGCTAGTCTCTAACTATTATGGTCATCCTTAACCCATCTACCTTTTCCTCTAGCACTCATATCCAAGAATCTCAGGGATTCTCTCCACCTCCTCTAGTAGAATTCTCCCACTATGGTTCTACCCTTTCAACCCTTCTATATCTATGTAGATCCTCCTCCTCCTCCTCCTCCTCCTTGCTCTCCTCCTCCCTCATGGCTTAGGCCCATGCCCAACTCACAACTGACCCTTAGGAGATACTCCCAACCTCCATCCATCTCCCATATTTTCCTCTTCCTCACCACTGGCATCTCTTCCATCTCCTCCCTATTCTACTTCTATATGCACTAGATCTAGCCATGTGAATCTAGGGATGGGATGCCTCTACATCTCATATAGATAACCAGGATCAGCCCATACATCTGTCAAATCTTGCCAATAATCCCAAGGCTCCCACATCAATGTTGTTGTGTTCCTCAAAGCTATTTGGTAGTCCAATATAGGCAACAACCCCTACTCCTCCTCACCAAAAAAGAGGAAATATGTAATGGTCTCTACAAGTATCACCTGAATTTGAACAATCTATCTCTAAACCTAGTTGATAACAAAGTACTCAATGATCTTAGATTGTATCCCCTCAAGTGGCCTATTGTAATCCATATACTCAAGCTCTCAAGCATCTTATCATCTAGCACATTGTTGATATGGCCACTAGACAAAGGAAGTGAGATCATTGAATAGTCTCCTATAGTATGTCACATCCCTACTATATGTGTATGGGATGACCCCTATGTATCTATAGATGAAGGGGTGGCTATGCTCCTATGGATGCACCCATTTCTATATAACTATTATATTCTCCCAAGCATAGGTCTAGGCCAAAGCTACACCACATACCTAAGTATGATCCTCTTGATACATAATCTTGTATAACTTGTGGTAGATGTCTTATAGAATGGAATGTTCCCATGCCATCCTCCTAGGCTACCCAATCAAATCTATAACCAATTTGACCCATCCTAGAGGGAAGACCTCCTAGCTCCTATTAGTGAGAAAGGCATGGGTAACTAGTGAGAAAATGAGATAGGCTGGGGGATGCTATTCCCCATACTCATCTATGAGTCTCTCCCAACCGAGGTGCTAATCCAAGATGGTCACATTCTCAAACAATTTCTACACTTCTAATCTCCCCTCTATTATGGCCTAATCATAATAAACCCATGCCATGAAAAAATCTATGTTAGCACACCTAATATGGAAATCAAAAACTTAAAACAAATGAACATCATGGCATATGATCATACTCATAGGATATCAATGGAATGACACATGAAGGATTTGATATACATCCTCAAGAGTAATGGTAGCCTCACTAGTGAGAAAATAAAAAATGTTATGCTCATTATCCCACCACTTTGCTAATGCAATAAGTAAGCTCTGGTTCACTCGAATATGGGGCATGTACAATAGTCAACTAAAACCCATGCTATCAATAATGGACTTCTCAACATCCTCTAGATAAAGGATGATGTACAAGCCCACCACCTTGGTGTTAGAAAGGACATAGTTTCCATTGCACCAAAAGATCAACCTATTAATGCCTGATACAACCAATAGTCTTATAGAACCATAGTGTAATCACCTAAAAATGGTCATCTAGACTATTAGCCCCCTTTTCAACATTTTGGCTAAATTAATTTAATCATTTACCTAGACCAAATTGCTAATAATCAATTTATTTGATTATAACCTATAGTTTGACTATGCTATCCTAAGTTCATTATTTGATTAAAAGAACATGTCCCCTTTTAATTAACTAAAACTCCCCATTCTTCTAACCCACTTAAAGTGCACACATAAAGTCCTTTTTCTATTTCACAATTAAAAGAAAAGGCTTGTGAGACTTTTGTCTTATGTGACAAGTCAACTTATATTCTATTGGTTGACTTGTGTGTGCACATGGACCACTCCTATTTTTGAATTCCACCGTTGATCATCCACCATCTTCATCTTGATCTCTACCATCCGTATGAATTTAAAAGGGAGACAACTTTCCCCCTCAAAGGATCCATCCTAATTTTGAATATTGTTATGTTGTAGGTTTTCTAACAAGTTTCTTTGGAGCTTTGTGGAGAACTTCTATTTCTTGTCTACATTCTCTCATCCATGGCATCATGGCATTCTAGCTTAGCTTAGATTTTATTTTTACATGTAGCTTAATCTCACATAGCTTAATAATAGTATTGTAACATTCTCATACATGTTTTAGCATAGCTCCACTTTGCATCTCATTCTAGCTTAATCTTCATTTGCATTGCATTCTTGAGGAACTCCTTGGGACATTTGCATTCTTGCATCTTGTCATTGGAACCTCCCATTGCATGGTTTACTAGCAAGAAGAGTATCTCTAAGGCTCATATGAGAGCCTTATTATTCTTAAAATATACTCTCTTTCACTCTATGGATAGGGAGCTCTAAGCCGACATCCAAGCATTCCAAACTCATGGAATCGTTTGGATAGAAGGGTTTAGAGTGGGACACTTTCAAGTGTACATTTTTGGCGCCCACCATGGGGCTTGAATCAAGTTTCTAGCTCCATTGGATTTCATTTTTTATCTCTAGTTTTTTATAGCAGCATATTGGATCTAATCAAGTGCTTTTGTAGAATTATCACTTTGGTTTTAAGGCCAACCCATAAGTAGATTGGTTTGAAGGCCAAAAATCTAGTTGGTTTAAAGATTTGATCATATCTTTTAAACCACTTAAATTTTGGCTTTGAAATTTTTTTTTTAGGTTGGGTATATATCCAAAATGTCTCAGCCTGATTTTCAGAGCATTTTGACATGATTTGTGAAATTTATGATATTTTCTTCTTTTTTTCACAAAAAGTCATTTTTGGTCGCAAATTAGCATCTTTTTTAGAAAAACTTACATTTCCAGAAAGGGTTTTTAATTCTAATAGGATTCTTTCTTTGTGTTTTGAATTTTGAAGTTTTATTAAGGATCAAAAATTCAATTTGATAAATTTAGTCTATTTTGACAAAATTGATCTCTAGAGCGCAAATGAAGAGATTTTTTTAAATTTCTTGCATTTTTGGAAATCTCTCTGATTTTTAGTAGGGGTCTCTTCTTTTCATTTCTATTTTTGGATCCAAAATCATAGCAAACAAGTCCAATCTTGTTGACTAGGTCAAAATCAAAGAGTAAAAATGAGAGCATTTGTGATTAACTTGCACTTTCTTTGCATGCACTTGGTTGGAAGATAAATTGGATTTTTGAGTCAACTAACCACTTTTTATTGTATTATTTTATGTTATTTTACACTAACTTGTGGTGCTAACAAGTTGTGATTGTAGGTTTCCATCCTTATGAAAAAAATTGAAACATTGCATAAAAAAAATGCATGTCAAAGCTTCAAATGCACAAGGGCTACTAACGATTGTTTGTAGGGCTGCCCAAAGCATAAAAACCCAAACTTGCTTAATTTTTGTTTCCATGTGTGGTATTGAATAATTTTTCATTTTTATAGGCACATAAAACTTGTGATTGGAGTCTTTTGGTAATAGGAGAGTATGCTCTTCACCCTCGTGGTGAATCAAAAATCTTGACTTGTCATTTGGTTTCAAAAGAAAGGGGTAACTGAATCTTCCTAGTGTTTTTGGGAGAAAATTATTGGAATATGAGAGTATTCTCTTCACCCTTGTGGTGAACCAAAAATCTTGACTTCCGAAAGTTGATCCACTTTGTGTAGTTAGAATCCTTTAGACAGCCTGCTCTTAGACAACTTAAGAGGAACGACCCAAGTGGGGACAAGATGATTACTTGGCTCTTCCAACCCACTATAAAATCAAGGCTATCAAGGACACAAAACCTTGGTAGACATAGTGTTTATCTTCACCTAGTGTGATCGCTTATGAGATTTTGACCATAGGGAGATCACTAGGCAAGAATTCTTAAGGTACTCTTGTGATCGCGAGATCGGTTACTCATCGCAAGGTGAGATGTCCCATAATTGGGAGAAAGAGGAACACTATGAATGGAAGCCCTATCTAAACACCCTGAGTTAGTAACTACCTTTTTTAGCTGCTCAACTTCTTGGTGCAAGGATCGATCCTAGTGGACTACCCAGATCACCCCAAGATTTTACACTCACCATCTGTGTTCCCTTGGTTATGCTTATGGCATTTCCATGACAAAGCCAATATCTCTTGTGGGAAACCACTTGGTGTAAGGTGAAGGAGCATCAAGTGTGGGTCAAGTTGTTGAGTAATGAACCATGTCCTTTAGGTAAATATTGCTTGATGTGTTCTCGAATGTTCTATACCTGTGAAAATCTTTTGAATGTACACATGATGATAGTTATACAACTTTCTTTTAAGACCTCACATATGGTTGTATCATGCAAGGTTGCTTTGTCCCTTGCTTGATTGTTTGAAGAATACTCCATGTGTCACTATCTTGCTTGGAAAGAAATTTCTTTTGAACATCAAATTTTCTATGCTATCAATTATTGTCAAACTTTGTCAACCAAGTCAAAATGTCAAGTGTAAATATTTTCTTGTGCTACTTACTAAGGGGGGTTTCATCATTTGGCTATGATTTGTTATGTCTCTAGTGCTTAAACATGCTTAAAGTGGCTCTTTGGTCTTAGTGCTCTTGGTATTTTTGTCTTCATGGTCTATGCATGCTTGCTAGTTATCCTTTTGCTAAAATGGTTACCTTGGTTTCTTGACTACACTCTTGGGTTGGAAAAGTTGTTCACTTGTCACCTTGCTTGCTCTATCTATTTGGCTATTTGGGCATCTTGCCTAGCTATTGACTTGAGTCATTCATGTCATAAGTTTCTTGGACATATTTTTTGACAAGTTTCTTTAATCTCTCTCTACTATCTTGGCAAGTGAACACTCTACCTCCTATAGTTTCAACATCAAGTTATCTTCTAGGCTCTTTTATGCTTGGATTTGCATCTAAAACTATGGGATCTAAATCTTGTGCTACCAAACTTCAACTGAATCTAGATGATCATGATATCCTCCATGTCACTAAAGAGTTTCAAGATCTATATGCACAATACAAAGAACTAGAAGAGACAAATGATCTTTCTTACCTTCATCTCTCTAAGCGCATGATAGAAATGAAGTCTAAACTTGAGAAAAGGTTAGAGCAGAAGATTGCATCATTACATGAATCTTCCTTAAGGTCTTTACATGCATCTGAGTCACCTTATTTGAGGTCATCCTCTTCTTCTAGGTCTACATGCTCTACTTCAAGACATCAAATGTCTTCATCTTCTAGATCTAAAGACCTCTTTAGAGAACAAGCAAATGATACATCCTTGGAGCATACGTCAAAATTTCATGATAAACCTATCTTTGACCAAGACAATGATGAAGACATGTATGCATGCCATTCAATTGGGAAGAAACCAAAGGACTCTAGACATACTTTTGAGAGAAATTTTACTCCCTTGGGGAATTCTTATGATGACATTTTGAGAACACTTCTTGGCACCAAGCTCATCATGTTGCCTAAGTCTAGCTCCTATGGAAATCTATTCTTGGATACCTATTGTGCCTATCATCAATCTAATGACCATGCTACTTTTGATTGTATAGAGCTTAAACATAAAGTCAAAGATCTCATTGATGATGAGATTGTTGATCTTGGAACCTCTAGTGACTCATGTGCTGAGGATACTTCTCTTGAGCAAGATTACGTTGATGAACCTATGTCTAGTAGTGGCTCCATTACATCTTCCACTTCTTCCAAAACTCATGTATCTCCCAACACTTCAAATCTTTCCAACATGCCTCCATCAAATAAACAACCTAATGCTTTCTACATTGACTACATGTATCCTCAAGGGCTACCTCTAAAAGAAACTCAAGCTAACCTTCACTTGGCTACAAACCTTTTCCATGCTACTATTCCTAAACATCCTCAACCTTTATGCACTACTATGCCTAATCCAAGCACTACTCCATTCACTCTTCATTCTCCCTTGTCCTTAGAAGTGGCTCCATGTCAAGAGGACTTTCAAAAAGAAAAAGCTATAAATGTCAAGAAAGATCAAGATCAAGAACCCTTTCATCTCTTTCAAGATTTTTCCCCTTAATATCCTATATCTTGTCCACCTCCTAAGTATGACGAAGATACCACTTCCATCATCTCCCTTGAGCTTACTAAAAATTATGAGAAAATTTCTCTTCATATGCTATCCAAGGCTACTTGTCAAGATCAAAGCATCCCCTCATGTTCTACTTCTCCACATCCACTTCAAAATTGTGCTCAAGCTTCAAGGTCTTCTATTAAAAATGGTGTTCCTATCAAAGGTACTCATGAGTCTATTGATGGCTTTGACCATGTTGATCACTCTAAAGATGTTGATATCCCTTCCCACTATCCCTTTGCATCTTCTAAATCTATCCTTGATCCTTATCCATCTAAGCTAAAGCATTCAAACCTTCCATCCATATTGGGGCTTTATGTTCCTCCATCTCCTACATTCACTCATAGCTCATTCCCTAGCTCTCCTATAATACCTCAAATTCAACAAAGATACTCATCCTTGATGAATTTTCAACCATCTATACTTCTAAACCAGTCATATTAGCCTTATTCATCCACAAATCCCAATTCCTTTGGAAGTGAGAACAAACATAAGAATCCATTGAAAAATGAAGATCACTATGTCCCATCTAATCGACATGTGAATGCTAAGAAGGAAAATGCACAAAAAAGACCACAAAGGTCCACTATTAAGAGAGCTAAATCAAAGCAAATGTGGGTTCCTAAACCCATTATTAAAGAAATGTATTTTGAAGTATCCAAAGGAAAATCTAAAGCTATATGGATTCCCAAGTCTCTTTTAGAAGACTTGAGTATTGAAAATACTTCAAAGTTGAAATTCAAGCTTCCAAAGGCTTCCATTCCATCTTCTTCCAAAAATATTCCTAAAATTATTCCAAATCCTTCCACTCCACTTTTTTCCAAATCTTTTCTACCACCTCATACATCTTAATCTCAAGCTATTTCATCCACGATTCCTCCATTGTTCCAATACCCTTCAAGGTGTGTGTCAATGTTGATCTTGTCCAATATTTTAGCTACCCACATGAAATCCTCTAAAGCTTACACCTCCTTTCTATACATGAACTCTTATCCTCCATATATTCTTCCTACTACCATTTCCCTTTCATCACCTATCAACATCTTTGAGCATACCAGTCTATGGTCTCAACTTATCATGACTTATCTTTTCTATAGGAGCACTATCTACAAACAGCTTGAGCTCTTTTTAAAAATTCAAAAAATAAAAAATAAATAAAAATAAAAAAAAAATGAAAATGTGCCTTGGTGAAAACCACTTCTTGTGGCACTTTGGTGGCAAAAGTAAACAGAAATAAATTTATCCTATGGTGAAAACTACTTCTTGTGGCACCTTGGATAAGTACCATGATGAAAACCTGGCAAACAGGCATCATGCGTAATTCTTCCATCATCCATCTATCCTATCTTCTCTCTTTGATCTTGATAATGTTGAGCTATCTTTGCATATTGGCTATCTTATCCATGATATTTTCTATTGTGCTCTCCCATTCACTCATAGCCTCTATCTTGAGCTTTATTCTTATTGCTCTATCCCATTACTATCCTATCTAGTTGACCCTTGAGTCTTGATCAAAATAAATAAAACATGGTTCTCATAGGCCTCTTGACATGTCTACTCTCTTAGAATGCATGCTTTCATGCTATCTCTCTCATTGGCTTCCACCGCTTATCCTACATGCTATCTTATTCATTGGCTTCCATCACTTATCTTATATGCTATCACAATTGTTGGATTCACCACTTATCCTACACGCTATCTTGCTCATTTCTTCCATTTCTTATCCAAAACCTACTTTATATGGATATCTTTCCCTAGCTTGGGTACTCTTGAGGAGTGCATCCTTAAGGATCATTTTCACTTGCTTCATACTCCTTCCTTATCCATCTTTGTCTATCCACCAACTTTCTGCTCCATCATGTCCTATACCTTGCTAGACATTGGAAAAAAATGATGTGATCTTGCTTGAGAACTAGTAATCTCTAAATTATTCTAAAAAATTAAAAAAAATCATATATGATGCTGAAAAAATTCTAAAAATCAGAAAATGTCCTAAAAAAAATCATCTTAGTGAAAACCTAGCAATAGGTGCTTTGATGTATCACAAAAAAATTTTAAAAAATACAAAAAAATACAAAAAAAATTGAAAAAGGTCCTAAAAAAAATCTACCAATTGGTGAAAACTTAGAAATAGGCACTACTTGAGACCCTTGCAGCTATGTCTATCAATCTCAATCATTGACTTCGCTACACATTTCCTAGCTTGGAATTATTTCTTGTCCTTGTCTTGGGGGCATAGCTACTTAACCTAATGAGGTATTCTTGTGCATTAGGGTTTCTTTGACAACTCACAAAATAGTGTTTCTCAAAACTACCCCCACCCACCTTGACATCTAGTGTTTTTCAACACTTTTCAGATAGTTTACCTATGATCTCTGATGTCGCAATATTTCTCACTATTAGAATCAAGTCTTGAAGAAATGACCAAGTGACTTACACACATGCACTTTAACACTTAAACAACTAAGCTATGCTGATCTTTATCTACTTTGTGTGTTGTCTATGACGATTTATTTACTATATGTTCCATCCCTAATAGTCTTTCAAGGATGTGATTGACTAGAAGACTAGGGGCATGGGGCATGTTTTCTTGATTTTTTCTTGTGGGTATACTTTGTTTGTCTATAGTGTTGTAAGAATTTATGCTTGACCTATTCAACATTTTGACTTACAAATGTATCATCCTTGACTATTTTTCAAGATCGCACTCAGGGTTTATCCTGGCGCTTATGCCTTGATACAGGTGTAATCTTGCTAAATCAAACTTAGGGAATCTAATTGCATAGTTATCTTGACTTAAATTTCTCTGATGCTTAGATTGGATTTCCACATACCTATATGATATCGATCATATTCTATACTAGTGATGGTTTTATGATCTCATGATGTCCCTAATAAACGCTCAATGATGAAATTAAGAGTCTAAATGTTATGCATTTCTTGCTTGTAAACCAATTTTCATATTAGCTTGCATTTTAGGTTCATTTTCTAGATTAGTCTTGCATTCTTGCATATGGGGAAAGCTCTCTCTTCATCTTTTCATAGACATATCAGCTAACTCCTTTCATATATTTTTTTACTTTCTTCTTGTTCATGTCCTTTACCTTCTTAATCTTTCACTTCATCTCTTTTCTATCTTATCATCACATTATATAAAGTTTTGACCTCTTAAATAATTTCAACATCCTGGATTCATTTTTGAGATCAAAATCCAAATTCAAGTTCATCTTGATGGTCAAAATTGTCTTTTAAAATTCTACTTTCTTCTGAGCAGTTAGCTGACCTTTTGAGGTCTAATCTCTGAATCATCACTGGGGCATCTTCATTTCTTCATGTCTTCATCATTTCCATACTTCATATCTACTTCAATTCACTTTTTCATGTCTAAAATCACCTTTCTACTCATTTTGACCTAATTTTTATGCTATATCCTTCAAGGTCAACTCTAGTCAAACTAGGGCATTTTATCAATTTTTTTATAGTCATTCTTGGGTTCTAATCATCTATCTGTCATCTTGGACATTGCTATATTCTAATTTTCTCATGTCTACCCAATTTTTGTATCCCCTTACCTCATTTCAATTTCGATCCTGAGGGGGCAGAAATATTCTATCATTGATTGCTACAACTATCTATTTCTTAGGAGCATTTGTTTGATCTTCTCACTTGTTCTCGATCTATCTACTTTGCTAAGTGTTAGCATTCTTCTTGAATTCTGACATCATCTTTTCCTAGTGTTTAGTACTACCACTATCAGGCTGTACATTTAGGACTTGCTATCTTTTTCTGCATTTCATTCTTTGAAATCAGATATCTATATCTATCATCGCCTACCTGGCTTTGATTTTCTTTGACATAATGTGTTCCCAGATTGATCACACATTAGTCAAAGAGGGGAAAATGTAATCACCTAAAAATGGTCATCTAGACTATTAGCCCCCTTTTCAACATTTTGGCTAAATTAATTTAATCATTTACCTAGACCAAATTGCTAATAATCAATTTATTTGATTATAACCTATAGTTTGACTATGCTATCCTAAGTTCATTATTTGATTAAAAGAACATGTCCCCTTTTAATTAAATAAAACACCCCATTCTTCTAACCCACTTAAAGTGCACACATAAAGTCCTTTTTCTATTTTACAATTAAAAGAAAAGGCTTGTGAGACTTTTGTCTTATGTGACAAGTCAACTTATATTCTATTGGTTGACTTGTGTGTGCACATGGATCACTCCTATTTTTGAATTCCACCATTGATCATCCACCATCTTCATCTTGATCTCTACCATTCATACGACTTTAAAAGGGAGAGAGCTTTCCCCCTCAAAGGATCCATCCTCATTTTGAATATTTTTATGCTGCAGGTTTTCTAACAGGTTTCTTTGGAGCTTTGTGGAGAACTTCTATTTCTTGTCTACATTCTCTCATCCATGGCATCATGGAATTCTAGCTTAGCTTAGCTTTTATTTTTACATGTAGCTTAATCTCACATAGCTTAATAATGGTATTGTGACATTCTCATACATGTTTTAGCATAGCTCCACTTTGCATCTCATTCTAGCTTAATCTTCATTTGCATTGCATTCTTGAGGAACTACTTGGGACATTTGCATTCTTGCATCTTGTCTTTGGAACCTCCCATTGCATGGTTTACTAGTAAGAAGAGTATCTCTAAGGCTCATTTGAGAGCCTTATTATTCTTGAAATATACTCTCTTGCACTCTGTGGATAGGGAGCTCTAAGCCGGCATCCAAGCATTCCAAACTCATGGAATCATTTGGATAGAAGGGTTTAGAGTGGGACACTTTCAAGTGTACACATAGGAGGTGGTTAAGCCATGTTAGAAACCCTGTGAGGGATGTTGGCACACTACCAACAATCCCCCTCCTAGAGTCACTCATTGTGGCTTGCAAGATTTGAACCTATGACCACGCTTTGATACAAATTTTTATAAAGGAAAGGGTTTCCATTACACCAAAAAATCAACTTGTTAATGACTAATATGACTAAAAGTCTTATAGAACCATAGGAGGTGATTAAATGATGTCATGAACCCTGTAGAGGAATTTGGCCCATTGTCAACACTTGGGAGGTCTAATAATTAATATTGGGAAAACAATCTATATAGCCAAGGTCAAGTAAACATAGAAATGTTAGTATCAGACATAATAAAAGAATCGATATCATAAACAACTAAGTATGACATAAATCAACAATCACACATGCAAAATCTACTTCTAAACATTTAAAAATGCTCAAAATATAACTATGTGATTATTTTTCTAATAGGCATGTAATAGATTTTGTTGATGGAGCATTGTGCAATAATTTTTGTTTGTGCAATAGTTCACACATCATTATGTGAGATTTGGGTATCCCCAATATGATATACCTTGCCAAACCATGTGATACTTTTTGGTTCACAAAAATAACATGCAATACTTCATAGCATAGGCATTCAATAATTTTAATGTATCACATGAAAATTTTCCAAAAACTCATACAAAAATTAAAAACATGTTAAAATACATTAAATGACTCAAAAAATATGATATTTTCAAAGACTCGGGAAGGCCTCATAGTTGACATATTAGTTGTATGACCACTTGCACTCGAAATGGTGTTTACGGGTCTCAATACCTACTAGAGCTATCATTCTCTCTCCAAATCACTCAAAATATCTCAAGAATCAAAAAATAAAAAATGAATTTAAAATGATCCTTGGACCCCTTATATATTCCTTTGACCTCATTTTGACCCATTTTTGAGACTTCTCAAAATTCCATGAAAATTGCACCCCTAGCTAATTGTGACATCCTGGATGTGTATTTAGGATTTAAATCAAAATTTGAGTTTATCTTCATAGAAAAAATAGTATTTTAAAATTCCACCTTTTTCTATGGAGTTAAATGACCTTTTGAGGTCTAATTTCCAAAATTTTGCTAGGGCATCTTCATTTCTCCATATCTTCATCATTTCTTTAGTCCGTACCTACTTCAATTCACATCATTCTCTTCTAAATCATCTTTCTAATTGAGTTGACCTATTTCTCATACTTTCTTGGTCAACTCTAATCAAATTGGGCATTCTATCACTTCCTTATGGTCACTCTTTAGTTTTAATCACATATTATCATCATGGACTTTTCTATATCTTGATTTTCTCATATCTTTCTCATATCTACATTCCATTTCCCTCATTTCAATTTTGATCCTAAGGGGGTAGAAATACTCTATAATTGCTTGCTACAACTATCTATCTATTGCTTAGGATAATTTTCTTGATCTTTTCATTTTCTCTTAATCTATTTGCTTTGTTTAGTGTTAGTACTCTTCTTGTGTCCTAATATCATCTTATTCCTAGTGTTCAATACTATCACTATTAGGCTATACATTCAAGATTCACTATCTTGTTTTACATTTTTTTGTTCTTTGAAATCAAATCTCTTATCTATTGCTTCCTACTTGGCTTCTATATTCTTTGATGTAATGTGTTCCCAGATAGATCACACATTAGTCAAAGGGAGAAAATGCAATAACCTAAAAATGTTCATCTAGACTATTATCCCCCTTCTTAGCATTTTGGCTAGTTTAATTAATTATTTCCCTATGCCAAATTTCTAAAAATCAATTTATTTTATTTTAACATATGGTTTGACAATAATATCCTAAGTCCATGTTTGATTCAAAGGACACATCCCCTTTTACTTAAATTAAATACCCCATTCTTCTAACCCACTCAATGTGCACACATAAAGTCTTTTTCCTATTTATAATTTAAAAGAAAAGACTTTTTCTCACATGAAAAGTCAACTCTCTCTCTCATTAGTTTACTTTCTCTTTCACATGGATCATGCCAAAAGTCAACCCCCACCCTTGATCATCCATTTATTTATCTTGATATCACACATTTGTATACCTTTAAAAGCGAGAGCTCTCTCCCTCTTTAAGGATCCCAAATTTTGAGCTATTGTTACGCTGTAGTTTTCTTGACAAGTTTTCTTGGAGCAATTATGGAGAACTTATCGCTTCTTGTCTCATTCTTGCATTATCATCCTCATTCTAGTTTATATTTCATTTTCAATATCTTAGCTTTCTCTTGCATTAGCATAGATCACATAGTTTACTTAAAATGGTTGTAATACTCTCATTTTTCTTACTTTACTTACATTCTTGTATTTCATTCTAGCATAGTTCATTTCTTGCATTGCATTTTTGAGAGCTCTTTTGACATTTTCTCTCTTGCTCTTTTCTAAGGAATCTCCCATTGCATGCTTTACTATCAAGGGTTGTGTCTCAAAGGCTCAGTTGAGAGCTCCTCACATTCTTATGCACATACTTTTGTTCTCCATGGATAGGGAGCTCTAAGCCAAAATTCAAGCATTCCAATCTATGGAATATCTTGGATAAAAGCATTTAGAGTAGTGGAATTTCTTAGTGTAAACATGGAAGATAATTATTTAAGAATTTGGAATATTTAATTAATGGGGATATCTTTTTACATGATCAAAGGAAAGGATTTTATTAGAAGTTCCTAGGAGTACAAAAGGATGGAAGAATTTGATGAATCTAACTTAACCCTAAGATCAATGATGATGTTTAAGTGGTAAAAGATAAAATTAACCTATTTAAGGAGGCATAAGGAATTATTTTTAAGGTTGATTAATTTTTTTATTGGAGATCTTAAGGAGAATTTATGAAGAGGAGAACAACAGAGTTGAAGTGTGAAGAGCTTTTGAAGTGTGATTGCTTGAGGAGATGTCAAGAAGATCAATTATGGAAATGTCAATGGAGCTCAATCAATGAACCAACAAATGAGATAATGGAGACCTAAATTTTAAAAGTGAGTTTTACTTTAAAGATCAAACCTTCTATTACATTTTAACCATTATATTAGTCCAAAATTCTTTTAATCAAGGTTGACCTAACATTCACTTTGTATATCCTTTAATCAAAGTGACATTATAATTGAATGTTCTAAAGTCCTCTAACAAGGCCACTCCTAATAGGGTGATTAAATCCTTTTAAAAATTCACATTTAATAATTTGTTACATAAAATTTAACATGGTTGGCTCTTAACTGAGCTCACTTCTAAAGACTAAATACTTGGTAATAGGTTACTTGGTGGTTTTTTCCAAATTGGGTTTCCAAGTTAAATCTTGGTGTCAAAGTGTTATTTTCATGTGTGGATGTTATTTTTTTTAATTCTATATTTTACAATAGTTTATTTACTAGTATTTGGACCTTATAGATCAAAGAATTAAGATATTGCATGAAATGTTAAATTATTGAAGATATGCTATAGAGACTGAGTGGATATTTATGATTGATTAATATGTTTGAAGTGATTAAAAATTAAATTAGTACATCTAGACCTAAGGATGACTAATTCACCCTCACTCTTAGTTATTCTAAATTATTATAATAGATATTGGGGCAGCAATAAATATAATGAATAATGAAGCTACGAAGAGATTAGATTTACAAGGAGCTAGACCTACTCCCACACTATTGCAAATGGTTGATCATTTTGTGGTAAAACTAGAAGGTCTAATTGAAGATGTTATCATCTCTATTGAATATTGGGAGCACCTAAATTATTTTATGATATTGTTAAAATCAAGCTAGGGAGATACATCCTCATTCTAGAAAGACCTTGGTTAGTTACTACTAATTCTTTTATTAATTGTAGGTTTGGAAACATAGTGATTTCAAATGGGGTGAAATTAAATTACTTAATATGATATCATCCTCTAAGAATTTTCCTAAGGGAAAAATTCATGCAAGATCAAGGAACTCAAGAACAAGCACAATAGTAGACCAAAGAGAGTATGATCAAAATGATGATATATTCATTCAATATGGATCAAAGTACACTAGGAGTGCCTATATATATAAAGAGCTCTGGAATGCTTCAAGTGATGGATCTAGAGACTTGGCTTGTATCATGCAGCTTGCCATTGAATTAAGAGTTTGGATCCTCAATGTTGCAACATCTATCTTATGCAGACTGAATGCTGGTGGATTCTAAAGATCAATTCTCTCAAGTTTGCAAAAGTATTTAAGTCTTTTGTTCACATATCTATTTTCATTGTCCATCCTTAGAACTTTGATGGATTTCCTCAATTTATGTTCAACATGAGTCTTGAAGGATAGAAACTTGTCCAACACTCCATTTTTGTGATGAAGAAAGTAGACCCAAGTGTAGCATCAAAATTCATCAATGAAAGAAAGTATGTAGCAACCCTGGCTGACTAATGTCACTACAAAAGGACCTGCTAGTACCATGTGAACCAACTGAAGAATAACTAGTGCTCTTGAAGACTTCCCTTTATGTATCTTCTCCTCTAGATGCATATCCACTAAACCTATTGAATAGTCACCTTGTGAAAAGTTGATTTTAGGTAGACCTTTGACCATTTTTTCTGAGAAAAGTTGCTAAAGATAGTGGAAGGCAAGATGACCAAACTACTCATGTCATAATTGGATGTATGAATTGGATTGAGTCAACAAGGCTTGTGAAGGAGACTTGGGCACAAAGTGGGAGAAAGAATAAAACCTTCTGTCATGATTAACTTTCCCCATTGCAACCAATGAGTCATCTTTTAGACTATGTACCTTTATTGAGTTAGGAAAAAACTCAACTTTATGACCATCTCCAAGGTGAGTAATTTAGTTAATTGAGAGGAGATTATAACTTAGGTTAGGAACATAGAGAACATCTTTGAACTCTCCATTTTCTATCTTTGCATTTCCTTTCCCTTCAACTTCCATTTTTGTATCATCTCCTACAAAGATGTGCAGTACCTTATATTTCTTCAATGAAGAAAAATCTCCTTTTGAAGAAACCATATAATATGAGGCACCTGAGTCAAGAATCCATTATGTTGAAGAACTTAAATTTCCATGAGTGCTTGCCCTTTTCCCTTAAAATATAAAGAAGATCCTTTCTCCTTATAAGCATTAGGTAGCAAAACATTGTGTTTCTTCATGATGTTTGTTAACTCATCAATCTTCTTATGATAACACTCATGTTCTTCACGACCCAATTTCATGTAATATGCACACTTTTTCTTATCCTTATTATTGGCCCCCTTTGTATTTGAATTCAAGGAAGGAATTCTTTGATGTTTTATTCTTCCACTTATTATTCTTTCCCTTCCCTTTATTTGAAGATTGACAATCTAAATTTTGAGAACCCTCATTATTTGCTACGAATGCCTTAGACTTTGGCAAATTGAGAATCTCCATTGATTTCAACTTCTTTTTTTCTTTATCCAATAGTTCAACACAATAATCAAAAGAGACTTTTTGATAGGTAGACCCTAATGTATTCTTTTAAGGTGTTATAAGTAGAAACAAATGTGGAGTACTCAGATGGTAGCTTATGATGTATGAGTTAGATTAACCTACCATCTTTAATAGCACTCCCACAATGATCTAGTTTCATTCTTAATTTATTCACCTTTGTGATAAAATCCTATATGGAATCAAATGCCTTAGGATCTAAGGGGACAAGCTCATCTTAGATTTTGAAAAGATCTTCCTTAGACACTTTACCATATAGGTTTTGGAGGGTATCCCAAGCTTCCTTAGATGTACGAGACTTCTAAATCTGATATATGATATTGTCTTCTACCCCAAACAAATATCACCTATGGCTTTCCTATCCATTATTTGCCAATTAGTGATTTCATTGGTAGATACTTGATCATCTATTGGTTTAGGAAGGTTACCATCTACATATTGAGAAACTCCTTTATGCATTAAATGACACCACATTTTAATGGATCATATAGCATAGTTATGTGGAGTTAATTTTGGAAGCTTAAAATTTTCCATGATACAAAAATAGAACGAAAAATAGCAAAAAAAGAGGAACACAACACCAAGAACACCCCCTCTTTTCACTCAATAAACCCCTCCCCCCCCCCCCCCCCCCCCCCCCCCCCAGCCCAAAAAAGAAGAAGAAGAAGAAGAAGATGGTTTTGGCACTTTATATGTAGTGCATTTACAATGGCTACTTGCCAATTTTGGCCTTAGTGGACTTTTGATTTTTCCTTTTACAACCTCCTTATGGAGTTCAAAATTGGAACATTACAATGTATGTCAGATATACAACAGTTCTAAAGATATATCAAAGTATTATAATCTAGAAAAGGACCTAATTTTGAAAGTGACACTTTTGTCCATACAACCCTATAATTTGATTGTAGATCAAGAAAGTAGACAAAAAATAACACACTTTCAAAAAAATATAACCTATTTTCATGTCTAGATGAGCTTGTTTAGAGCATTTGAAGTTGCAAAATGTAGGATTGGACAGGTCCAGTCACCAAAAGACACAATTTCTAACAAATTTGTGCACTAAAACTAGAAAAGAACTATACCATTGAAAATTTTAGAAAATTCTACACAAAACAAAAAAATTACACCTGATTTGGAGTCTAAATGACTGAGATATGGCCTCCCAAAGTCAAACTACAAAATAAAAAATTAATCTAGAGAGGGGTTGGATCAAAAAAGATGGGGTTAAATTTGACGGTCATATGACCATCATAGTAGTTCAAATTTTCCCATGGATGATGGTTAAATGACTGTCAAATTTAGGGTCATGTACTTGATGATGTTAGTGTACCTAGGCCCTCTACTGACATTAGGATGACATCATCACTATATGGATTGTATAGACTATATAGAAAATATTGACATGTTAGGGTGACTGTATGTGTTGATGTGTCATCTAATAATGCGTACAGATTGTATGAGTTGGTAGGGTCGACATGGCTAACTGTCTTACTAGCAAGAGCACTATGGATTGGTTCATGTGTCTTACACCATGGTCCCCCATGTGGTTGACTGTGCTTGTTATTAAAATTTTTGTGAAAGTGGACTGACGAGGAAGTCTACACTACCTAAAGTGTGTTGCATTGGTAGGTTCTATAGATAGCTACATGACATGATAAGAATGGGCACCAGAGATTCAATGCATTGGGCCAAATTTTTTGTTTGTTTAACTTTGTGGTAGGGGACTTTAGTCCCGCATTGTCTGCAGGAGGGGTAGGAGAAGTGTTTAAAACCCTATCCATTGCCAAATTTAAATAAAAAGCACTAAAGGATTATGAAGCTTACTAGAGTGAAAATGTTGCCAAGTTATGAAACTTTGCTGGTGTGTTGGCCAGGGCCAGTTTAGTGGAATATTATGTTGTCGATGGAATATAGTGTGGCTAGCTAGATTTAGGCTAAAATTTACCCACCAAAATTAATAAAGCCTACAATTAATACTAATAGAATATTCCTTGTAGGGCCAGGGTGTCACTTCCTAGTGCTACAAAAAAATTTCTCTCTAGGGCTGAATTTTTTTTGAAAATAGCTAGAAATTTGAAAAATAGTAGAGAATAAATTAATTCAAATTTGAAAATAAATGAATAGATTGATTAAATGACCATATCGAAGTTGCAAATCAAGGCCTTTGGGTGTTAGTTTGCAAAAAAAATTGCCTCACAATCGACTTTGGGCTAGCATAGGCAAATTTATAGCCAATTTTTACTAAAATAACATTCTAGACACAATAACGAGGTTTGATTTGGCTCTAGATGCTCCCAATTTTTGTACATTCTCTAGATTTAGGCCAAGGTGTTGAAGCAACAATGGTCTCAAATGGCTACGTGAAGAGAATCTCCTCAAGCTCTGATACCATGTAAGAATTTTCCTTAGGGAAAAATTTGCCCAAGACCAAAGAACTCAAACACAAGCACAATAATAGACCAAAGAGAGTATGATCAAAATGATGATATATTCATTCAATATGGATCAAAGTAAACTAGGAGTGCATGTATATAAAGGCCTTTGGAATGGTTCTAGAATGCATAGAAGTTAGCAAGATGATAATTCATACAACCAAGCACATGTCCACTAGATATGGGTTATCCTCCATTAAGCACATGAGTAAGTGTGATGATGAGAGGATAAGCCTACAAAGGTGTAGCATGAAAAATAATGTTGTAAAACCATGTGCTAAATTAGGAGTGCATATAGCTATGTTGTCTATATGACAACTCAGTTAATTATGCAAACTCTAGTGTTGTAGACACCACGTGTTGAATTATAGTTGCTTACTCCAGTGTTTTCAACATGACAACTCATAAGAGTATGCAAACTCCTAAGTGTCTCACCTAAATAAATTATAAAATAATGCAATATAATAAAATAATTCATTAACCTAAGTAAACTTAAGTAAAGTGTAAATAGTAAATACTTATTTACACCAACACCTCCAACACAATATTTGGTGGAAATAGAAGAGCCCTTGTGGGTTAACAATGATTTAGAATATTCTTTTCCTATTTTGACCAATCAAAAAAGTAGAGAGTTGGAAGGTACTTCTGAGGACACTCTCATTAACTACTTCTTAAAAAATCATTATATAGTTGATGATTTTTTTTATTCAATCATTTTCCTTAAATCAATAGTAATTTCCTATTTGGGTGTTGGAATTCTTTAGAATAATGGAGAGGGGTTGAATAAGTTATCAAATGTCCAAATGTTCAAATAAATTTTTTAGAACATAACATATTCATATCCATATACCCATATCATGCATTCAACCATTAGATCATCAAATACCTTAAACATTTGTGTATTGTTGTCCTAGGTCAAAATAACTTTGCAGTAATGTAAACATAAAACACCACAAATTTATTCACACATTTTGGCACATGGAATTTATGTGGAAACCTAATTCAAGAGAAACCACTAGTAACATGCTGCCAATTTTCACTCTTTTGAAGTGATTCCCTATAAAAGGCCAACGTTGTTAAGAGTTATAATACACATTGTTAAATGTGACCTAGTTAAAGTATTTCAATCACCCTATTAGGAGTGAGCCTTATTAGAGGACTTTAGACCATTCCATTGTAATGTCACCTAATTAAAGGATTTACAAATTACTGTTAGGTCAACCTTAATCCAAAGGATTTATCTAGACTGATACAATATTTAGAAGGTAACAGTAGGACTTGATTTGATAACAAAATATAAGTTACTTGCAAATTATAGATCTATGTTTCAATCCTCCATTCTACTTGGCATTCATCATCTTCATCTCTAATAGATTGTTCAACTTCAATAATTCATCTCCTTAAACCTTCTTTCTCAACATGCCAGTTGTAGATTCATCTCTTTGGCCACCTTATAAAGAAACACCTTAGACTTTTTATCTTTATTAGGTTCTCACACATGCCAACCTTTTATTCTAGCCTTTTATCTCTATAAATAGAGAATTTAGGTCTTTTGTCACTTAACCACAATCATCCATTTTAGGGTTAGGTAAGATTCAATGAATCTTCCCAATTTTCCATTTTATTTCCTTCTAGAAACTTCCTCTCCAATCTTCTTTCAATTCACCTCAAAATGGTTTACCTTGAATTTTGTGTCTCTAGCTTATCAATCTTATCTTCCACATGCTTCACATAATTCAAAAAATCAAAATTTTTGGCTTAGATTTGTCAATTCTTTGATTTAACACATTTTATTATCACTTTACATCCATACTATTCACTCGAGAATAATAGTCTTTTGATGCTTGCCCAACACTAGGTTGCTTGACATCTATTAAGTCTTCCTTGCTTGACCACCACTATTATTTTCCTGATGCTTGATACTTATTGAATTTTAATGACACTTGACATATACTAACTTTCACTTGGTGCCAACTAAAACTTTTCTACTCGACTTGCACTAAGTTTTCCCATCTTACACTTTTTTCTCAATAAGGCTTAGCAAACACTTTTTATGAAAACACTTCTTCTTTTCTTTGCTTAAGTAATCATTCACTTTAGCCTTAAGTAGATCATCAATACATTATATCATCCATGTCTTACTTGGTCTTATTTCTCTTTTTATATACCATATAACTCAACCTTTCTATAGGTGCTCTTGTTATCTTATCTTTTCAAATACTCTTCATCAATCAAACAAATGATAGCATTTAGACCAAAAAAAAAAATTCTCCTCAACAAGTAGCTATTGTTGGCTCCTAGTTTAGTAGATTTAAAAATAACCAATAAACTAGACCAATACATCTAAGGCTAGAAAATTCTTGTGATGGATGCATTTGACTACAAATCTTGGGCCAACTATAAGGCATAACTCCTTCTTCACTTTAGGCTTTGCAACACCTAGGTGGGTTTACCTTGAGGTTCTAATACATGGTACTAGTGCAAATAAACATAAAATATGAACCTATTAACAATAGATGAAACCCTTATATCTTCTAATACTTATTCAATAACATAAAAAATAACTAGCTACAAATCATGTTTTTAGTTTCAAATATCAATTGTGGTGACACTTGTCATGTTTGATTTTTCCAGTATGTGATATTTTGATCCTAGTTGAAGTATTTGGCTTCTAATTAGCAATTTGATGTATACTTGGTGGAAATTTTGGTAATTTTTGTTTTCTACCAAAATTAGTTATGTTTTCCATCAAATGTTGAGGATATTTTCAACTTTGGAGGCAAAATGATTGAGGATTTGATTTGCCAATTGTTGGGAGAGATCAGTGAGATGTTTTTAACTTCTTGGAGAATTTTTCCAAGTGGACACATGTCAATTGCAGAGAAGATATGGAAATTCATTCCTTGTCTATATCTTTCTTTTCTTCTTTCTTCAAAGGGGGTTGGTTGGTTTTAGTTCCTATCTATTGAGTAGAGCTCTAGTGGTGAATGCCACACACCCATTCTTGTGCAAGTTTCTGGGTTCATTTCATGTATTGTTTCTCTGAGATAATGAAAATTAATGATAGATAATGTAATATATCTTGAGTTTCATTTAGTGTTACTAGCTAATGTATTCAATCTTTCTAAGGATAAATAAAAAAGGGGATTTAAAATGAATTATCTATGTTGTCTTATTCTGCCTCCTAATTCTTCATATGTTGTTAACTTTGTGATTCAATAAATAAAGTTCATTTAATTTAAGATAGCCTGGATGTGTTGTGTGTTAGATCTATTGTTGCTTTTGATTCAAGGATTTAAGTAAATTATTTAATGATTTGATAGGGTTTTTGGGTGTATGGAGGGGATGCTAGTAAGAATGGAGTTTGGAGATTTTAATTGATAAACTTAATTGTAAGATAATCAAGTTAGGTCATCCTATTGGTAGTGACTCTATGTTGCAATGGATAAGACACTGATCACTAAATTAGATGCAAACTAAGATGAAGTTCATTTGCACAAATCATTTTAATCAAATCAATTCACTTTTTCATGTTTTGTAGTGGGCTAAAAGGAATTAACCCTCACTTAGCTTATGCATTCATAGGTTATGATTTGTACCTATTTCATTCCTATGTTATTTCATAAGTATCAAAAGATATAAGGGTTTCATCTATTGTTAGTAGGTTCAAATTTTATGTTTATTTGCACTGGTACCATATATTAGGACCTTAAGGTTAACCTTCCTAGGTGTTGTAGAGCCTAAAGTGAAGAAGAAGTTATGCCTTATAGTTGGCCCAAGATTTTTAGTCAAGTGCATCCATAATAGGAATTTTCTAGCCTTAGATGTATTGGTTTGGTTTCTTGATTATTTTTAAATTTATTAAATTAGGAGCCAACAACAAGTTTGACATCATTGACAAAATAATGATTGTCCCATACTAGGATCCATCAATCTAATCTCAACAATCTCCCTCATCATTAATCTCTTTTCTCAACATTCTTTCTCTAAACAATCTAATCTCAACAATGTCCCTCTTTGCAAATGATAGAAAACCAATACCAACAACAATACTAAAAAGAATTGTCTCCCTCTATTAGAATGACCAACTTCTATCTAACCTCTCTGTAATCTCTAATCTCTATTTACTGTCTCCCTCTTTGATAACACTTCAAAAATTGTTTGTATATTTCTCCTTGTTTAATATAATCTCTCCCTCTTGGAAACTATCTCCCTCACTATATTTCTCCCTCTTTGACAATAATGTTAAAGACTTGTAATATTTTTATGCAAATATAATTAAGTTTGGTTCTCCCTCTATCACCTTACACATGACTATAAATATTCTAATTCAACTCTTCAATTACTTTAGGAAACTCCTAACATAAGATCCACTTCATCAAGTTGTAAGATACAACATTCAACTTAGTTGATGCAGGACACTGCTTATGCTTCTAAAGTAGCTTTTGATAGGGGTATCACCCCTAGCTTACCTCTAAGATATTCATGTGTATCCTTAAGTAAAGACTTTTTGAATATATTAACTATTTGTTCTTTTTTACTTACATATTATGTTCTCACTTTTTTTTCTTGATCTAGTTCTCTCAAGTAATGATACTTGATTGTAATGCACTCTATCATTGTGTACATCACAAGGTTCTTAGATATATTTATAGCACCTATATTGTCATAGTAGAGTATCATAGGTTTAGTAATGTCTTCCTCCATTCCTTTGAGTAGCTATTTGATCTATAACACATTGGTACAACTCACTGTAGTAGCCACATATTCATCTTTAGTAGTAGATTGAGATATACAATTCTATTTCTTACTAGTCCATGAGACTAATATCATTGCCAAAAAAATTGCTCCACCATGTGTACATTTCTAATCCAATCAACATCTATATGAACTCTCAATTCAAATTTATCATTGTTCTTTTACTATAGACCATAATCTTTCATTCCTTTTAGATATCACATAATTCTTTTAACAACCATCAAATGATTCTTCTTAGGATTTGTAGAGAATTTTGCAACAATCCCAATAGATAGTGCAATATCAAGTCTGTTATGTACTACATATTGTAACTTTTCAATCATAGACCTATAAAATGTTTGATTTACTTCATCAAAATCATTAGTCTTTGAAATTTTATGTCTTGTGACCATAGGAGTACTAACTGATTTTTAATCTTCCATACCAAATATCTTCAAGATTTCCTTCGCATATTTATATTGAGTGATGTAAATACCATATGTCATTTGACATACTTGCAAACCAAAAGAGTACTTTATCTTACCAAACATAGACATCTCAAATTATTTCTTCATTTCATTTGCAAATTTTTTACATAATGCATTTGATCCTCCAAATATGACATCATCAACAAATATTTCTGCTAGTAGAATTCCTATACCTCCTTAAATCTTCAAGTATAAGTTGTTATTATCATCAGTCTTCTCAAAAAATCCTTTACAAGATAATTATGCAGTGTCTCATACCATTCTCTTGGAGCTTTATTTAAACCATATAAATATTTATGTAATCTACATACCATGTTCTTTTTTTTTGGATCAACAAATCCTTTAGGTTGTTCAATGTAAACCTCTTCTTCTAATACACCATTCAAAAATGCTGACTTCACATCCATTTGACAAACTTCAAAACCTTTGTATGAAAAATAAGAAAGAAGAGTTCTCACTCCTTCCAATCTTGCAATAAGGGAAAATGTTTCTCTATAGTCAATTCCATCTTCTTGTGTATATCCTTTGCAAAATAATCTTTCCTTATTCCTTGTGACTTCACCATTCTCATCTAATTTTTTCTTGAATACCCACTTAGTTCCAATAACATTCTTGTTCTCTAGTCTAGGTACCAATGTCCAAGTTTTCTTCTTCTCAATCTGATCAATCTCTTCTTTCATGACTTTATTCTAGTCTTCATTCTCCAATACAGCTTTCACTAACTTAGGTTCATGCATGCTTAACAAACATGATCCATTTCTCAACCTATTCCTTGTCATTAGTCTATCTTGTTTATCTCCAATAAATTGTTCAATAGGGTGATGTCTTCTTACATACTTTCATAGTCTTGGCTCTATTCTCCTTTTCTTAGCATTAGATATCTCATTTAGTTTAATCTCATAATCATTATGTACTTCTCTATTAGGTAACTCAACATTTCTTTTATTCAAACTGATCTTTGTATGAGAATGTACCCTGGCTTCTAATTGTAAATTAGTTCTTAAATATAACTCAACTCTTGAATGTAACTCAACATTCATTATATGTGACTCAATATTCACTAATACTTGTTGTTGTTGATTTACAACTTGGATCATAGCTTCTTTATTATTCATGTCTTCATATAATTATATGAACATTTTTTATTCTTCAGGTTCCTTTTTAGGTTCATCTTTATGTACCTCTATATATTCATCAAACTTTACATATTAACTTTCCACAACTTTCTTAGTATTAGTAATTAAATACTTATAAGCTTTACTTCTTGTGAAATAACCAAGGAATATACCTTCTTAACTTTTTGCATCAAATTCACCAACTCTATTGTCCTCAAGAATGTAATACTCACTTCCAAATACTTTAAAATATTCTATATTGGGTGAGTAACCATACCATAGTTCAAAAGGTGTGGAATTTGTACCTTTCTTGACTTGTACTCAGTTCAAGATATAGATATTTGTACTTACAACTTCTCTCTAGTATTTCAAAGAAACATTCTTCTCCATCATTAGTGTTCTAGCAAAATCCATTACTGATCTGTTCCTCCTTTCAGTAATCCATTTTGTGGAGGGGTACTAAGTGTAGAAGTCTATCTCTTGATTCCTCTATCATTATTGAATATATCAAACTCATTTGATGTAAATTCTCCACCTGTATAAGATCTCAGACATTTTAGGCTTTTACTAGTCTCCTTTTAAACTCTTTCTAAGTATCACTTAAACATTTGAATAGCATTAGATTTTTATTTCAAAAATATAACTATCATCATCCTAGAATAATCATCAACAAATAGGATAATGTACTCATGACCTTTGTAGCTCTACACATCAAATGGCCCACACAAATTAATATGAACTAATTCTAGAATTAATTTTGAGGTATGAGTTCTACTTTTAAAACTAGATTTTGTCATTTTTCTTAATATACATTGTTCGCAAATCACATTATCAAGTCTCTTCAATTTTAACAATCCTCTAACTCTTTTCATGCTATTGATATTAATTAAGTTATCAAAGTTAACATGACATAACCTCTTGTGCCATAGCCAGAAAACATCAAATTATATAACAAGACAAGTAACATCATTCATGTCAAGATAAAACAAATTACCTTTAGTATGATCTCCATTTCTAATTAGTTTTCCATTACTGTCATAGATCTTTTCTTTATTTTTATTAAATTCAACTTTACAACCTAAACTATGCAGTTGTGACACACTTAACAAGTTATAGTTAAGTCCTTATACATAGTAAGCATTGTCACACATGATCTTTTCTATCAGTCTTATTGATCCTTTTCCTTTAATCAAACATGGTGAATCATTACCAAATATAACACTATTTCCATTGTAATATTCAAGGGTAATTAACTTACTTTTGTCTCAAGTCATGTGCTATTAACATCTAGTGTCAATGATCCATCCGTCACTTTTGTTCACATAAGAGACTAGTGCAGCTGCCTTGTATTCATTAGAATCACCCTTCATAGAAACATACACAACTTCATCATCATGATCACTAGATCCATCATTTGATTCATCCTCACTAATGTAGTAATATTTTTTTCTTTTTTCTTTATAGTCTTTATTGTTCTCATCTCTTTTACCTCTAAATTTGTTTCCACTTCTATTGTTCTTCTTCTCTAGACACCTTGTAGTAATATGTCCAACCTTGTTACAATTGAAACACATGATAGGAATCTTAGCTTTGTATTTTCATTTTCTTTTGTGAAATCTTCTAGCTAAGAATGATTCAATCTCTTCTACATCATCTTCATCTATATCACTATCACTAGAAACATGCTTAACCTTTTTCTTCTTCTTATCTTTAAGTTCTTTCAATGTCAGTTTCACCTTGAAAGAAGAATCAATACTTCTAGATTTGAAATTATCAAAAGTAGTGAGTCTACCAACCAAACCTTTAAGAGTTAGATGACTACTAGGGACACACCTTAGTTCTTGAATTGTAGAGACTCTCATAACATAGATAGGCAGCATGGCTCTCAACACTTTTCTTATCACAGTCTCATCATCAATGGTTTTATTTTCTCCTCTAATAACATTAAAAATTTCCTTGACTCTTGTACAATACTAGACTACGGTCTCACCTTCTTTCATTCTCATTTCATCAAACTTACCTCTTAAACTTTTAGCTTTCGCTCTCAATTTTTTTTAATCTCCTCCATAAATATTTTGTATAGAATCCCACATCTTCTTTGCAGAATCACATCCTTTGATGTCATCAATCTCTACGTATCTTAGGGTAAATTCAAGCTCTAACATTTCCTAATTATGTTCCTTCTTTTTTAGATTATTAGCAGTAGGGGCTCCAGTAGGATCAACATGTTTAGTAGTGATAGTTGACTAAGCATAATCTCCAAGTTCTCCTAAATGTATCTTCATCAAAATTTTCAATGCAGAAAAGTTGTCTTTATTGATCTTGGGTACTTCCTTTAGGTACATCTTGATCTCTAGCTTTTAGTACCTTCAAATTGTCCATTTACAAGAACTTATCTCTGATACCAATTGTTACAATTATTTAGAATAACTAAGAGGAGGGTGAATCAGTTATCCAAGGTCCAAATGTACAAATAAAACTTATTAGCATTTAATAAATTCATATCCATATACCCATATCATGCATGCATCCATTAGATCATCAAATACCTTAAACATTACAAATATCTCTATAAATATAGAATTTAGGTCTTTTTTTGCTTAACCATAATCATCTATTTTATGGTTAGGCATGATTCAATGAATCTTCCCACATTTGCATTTTATTCCCTTCTATAAACTTCCTCTCCAATCTTCTTTCAATTCACCTCAAAATGGTTTACCTTGAATCTTGTGCCTTCATCTCATCAAGCTTATCTTCCATAAACTTCACATAATTCTAGAAATCAACTTTGGTGGCTTAGATTTGTCAAATCTTCAATTTAACACATTTTACTATCATTCGACATCCATACTATTCACTGGGCAATAATAGTCTTTTGATGCTTGGCCAACACTAGTTTGCTCGACATCTACTAAGTCTTCCTTTCTTGGCCACTACTATTATTTTAGTGATGCTTGACACATATTGAATTTTAGTGATGATCAAAACATACTAACTTTCACTCGACACCAACTAGAACTTTTCTTCTTAACTTGCACTAAATTTGTTTGGCCTACACTATTTTCTTAGTAAGGCCTAGTGGACACTTTTTATGAAAACAGTTCTTATTTTCTTATCTTATGTAACCATTCACTTTAGCCTTAAGTAGATCAACAATACATCATATCATCCATGCCTTACTTGGTCTTAGTGCTCCTTTTATATACTATATAACTCAACCTTTCTCTAGGTTCTCTTGTGATCTTATCTTTTCAAATACTCTTCAACAATCAAATAAATGATAGCATCCAGATGAAAAAAGCACTTCTCTCACTAGAAAGTAGCAAGTTTAACATCATTGATAAAATAATAATAATTTCATAATAGGGTGCATCAATCTGGTCTCAACAATCTCCTTCATCATTAATATGTTTTCTCAACAATCTTGCTTTGAATAATCTGATGTCAACATTGGGAACTTCCAACTAGTAGGTAATTGATCATCCATCCAATATTTTATTACTATACTTAAGTTATTGCCTCACACTTGTCAATATAGTCCAATCCTGGTATCTAGATCTAGCTTACAACTTTTTTTTAGAGAAGCTCCTACATAGTCTCATCCAACTATAATTTTACCTAGATAATAACACAATATTAATCCAAATCTTAGTGAATCCCAAACTATATAAGTGATTGAGATATTGTACAAATATAAAGAAGCATTTTTCTAGGACTATCAATATATGTGGGGTATATACTTGTATACTTTTACTCATCATATCTATATAGATGAAGGGAGTATACCTATCAGACAACCTCAAAGAAGACAAAACCTAATACTTCAAGAAATTATAAAAGAGGAACTTCAAGAACTCCTAAATGTGCGATTTACTTACCCTATCTTTGATATTTAATGGGTATCTCCTATTTTTATTGTACTTAAGAATAGTGGGAAATGGTGGATATTTATTGATTATAAGATCCATAAAAAATGCACAAAGAAGGATTATTTCTACTACCTTTTACTGACAAAGTTTTGGACTCTTTAGCGAATAAAAGGTTTTCCTCCTTTCTAGATGGATTTAGTGGTTAAATAAAATCCAAATTTCTCCAAAAGATCAAGATAAGACTATTCTTACATGTTTTTTGGGTACTTTTTACTATAATTTTTACCATTTGTCTTGTGTATTGTCCCAACTACCTTTCAGAGAGAAGTCTTAAGTACTTTTGTTGATTTGATTAATGATTGTGTAGAAGTCTATATGGAATATTTTATTGTCTATGGAAAAAATTATAAGGAAGATAAGGTAAAATATTAGAAGGATCTTAAACAATATATTGATACTAACCTTTCTCTAATTCATGAAAAATATCACATGTTAATAAATTAAGGGATTATTTTGGGTCATTATATTTCCTTAGGAGGAATTGAAGGGGATCCTAAAAGGATTCAAATAATTCAATATTTTCCTATGCCTACTTGTCCAAAAAAATACATAGCTTCTTAGGGCATGCTAGTTATTACCATGTATTTATTCAAATTTTTACTAAGATTGCTTCACTGCTCTTTGATTTGTTAAGTAAAGATGTAGATTTTTCATGGATACAAAACTATAAATAAGCCATTGAAAAAATTAAAGGTAAGCTCATTTATATTGTTGTGTTATGTGTACTAAACTAGGAATTTCCTTTTCATGTTTACACAGATGCATTTGACACCTCTATGGGAGTGGTCCTTGACCAAATTTAAGATAATATTTTCTATCTATTTATTACATTGGTAAGGATTTACTAGTGTTAAGGTAAATTAAATAGTTATTGACAAAGAATTATTTCTTGTTGTATATGCAATTAATAAGTTTCATCATTATATCACCGATACCAAAATGTTTATCCATACTGATCATTTTGCTATCTAATTTTTGATGAATAAACTAGTTGTTACTGGCTGAGTAATTCAATGATTACTTCATTTGTAGGAATTAAATATCGCTATAATTGATAAAGTAGGATGTGAAAATTGTTGTAGTTAGATTTCTATCAAGGTTACAAAATGTAGATGAACCTCACCTAGTCGATGATGCTTTTCGCAATGAACATCTATTTGTAATTTTTGTTAAAAGTCCATGGTTTGTTGATGTTATTAATTACCTTGTTACTTGGAAGTTTCAACCTTACACATCTCTAGGTGAAAGAAGAAAGCTCATTTGGATTAGTGGTCAATATTCTTGGATTAACAATTTACTTTTTTGTACTCTTATCGATATTGTTATGCATTGTTGTGTTGTAATAGATGATATTTTGAAATTCTCTATGCTTTCCATTCTAAACCTTGTGGGTGTCAATTACAACCCAACGTATTGCTAAGAGAATTTTTAATATACGTTATTATTAGCCTACACTACATAAGAATTTTAAAATGTTTGTTCAACATTATGAAAAATGTGAACATATGGGTTTTCCTACTTGTTCTGATGAGATGCCTTTACACCCTCAATTATCCTTTGAACCATTTGAAAGATGGGGGTTAGATTTTGTAGGACCTATTAATACCCCTTCATAGAATAAGGAATATATTCTAGTTGGTATGGATTATGCTGCAAAATGGGTAGAGGTATTAGCTTTAAAACATGTTAGGGATACTAAGGTTACTAACTTCTTGTACTTCAATTTTTATATCATGTATAGATTCTCACAGGAGATTGTTACTAATCAATGGTCATAATTAACCTCTACTATGATCAATGCCTTGGTCCAAGAGTATGAACTCAAGAATCTTAGGTCATCCTCATGTCATCCACAAGACAATGGGAAAGTGGAAGTTACCAATAGAGAATTGGAGAAAATATTGACAATGATAGTAGCCTTGAATAAATGAGATTCAATCACTTGCCTCCTTAAATTTGTGTGGGACTACTATACCACTTCGAAGACTACTACAGAAATAAATATTCCATATGAACTTATTTATGTCAAGAAATTTGTCCTACTTAATGATTTTTAAGTCAAGACTCTTCATACTACTTTCCAACTTAAAATGGGTCTTAGGAGTGCCCAAAAGGCAGAATTGGCTCAACTCCATTGTCTTGATGAAATGCACCAAGAAAATCTTCACCATGCATAATTAATCTAAAAATAATGTAAATAATGGCATCATGATCATTTCATCCATCCTTATACTTTCCAATCTTGTGATTAGGCATCACTCTATGACTCTTAATCCTAGTACTTCCAAGGAAATTTCTATACTAGATGGCTTAGCTTATATGAAATCTATTCTATTTGTGATAATGGTGATGATTACCTATGCATTATGGACTCCAAACATAGATCTTTCTTTGTGAAATAACATTTTCTATAGATGTATAACCCTCATCTTTCTAAAGAGACCTTCTTTCTTGATATAGCCAAGGAATTGTCTATCATTCCTTTTTGCTTACTTAATGATTAAATAAATACATAAATAAAAATATCCAATAGTGAGAACCTTTGAGCTCTATTAGTTTGTTGGCATCTAAAAACCAATGCTTGGTAGTTGATAACTTCTCAAAAATCTTGGGGGTAAAAATTGGTCTTCCAACATCCTAAGGTGGTGGTAGATTGAAAAGTGAGTTTCCAAAAATCTACTATAAAAACCACACTCTCTACATCATCTTCCTATGTATTGTTGGGTGAAAATTTTGTTTTCCTTATGTCTACTTGTAGGGTGGTTTTTGTCTCATGTTGCATTAGTTACAAGTTGTTTGGTTCTCTATCTAGTATGTATTTGGTCACCCTTCATGGTAGATTCCTTGTTGTCTATACCACTAATGATGTTCCCCCACATGGATCTTCTAGATAGTAATGGAAGATGAAAGATGTTATCATTATGAACCCATGATAATGGAGGAAATCTAGAGTTTTTAGAGGCATATAATATATTTAAGGAGACATTATGGGATGTGTATTTCAAATCACTGAGAGACAATGATGAATAGATTTCTCTAGAGTGTGAAGAAAACTTATCTTTTCCCAAGCACCAAACTATTGTCCAAGTGATAACAATTTTTACCTGCTTGGAAGCTATAGTCAAAGTTTACCCATCAGTGGTGAGAAGTACTTTCCTAACATTTTGATAAAGGTAGTTGCTCTTCAATCACTTCAAGAATTTTTTTTTATGACAAGAACAAGTTTTTTACTATTGTTAAAGGCTAGGAAAAAAAATTGATTAGTTTAATTCCTGATCATTAGAAATATATGACTAGATTTCTTATTTAGTACACAACATGAAAAGGTAGGCATGCATATGTTTATGCTCACCAACTTTTCCTATTATTGTATTTGAGAAGATGAGTTTTTGTTGATTTTTCATATTTTCTTGATTCATCTCTATGTTGTATGAGTCAAAATTTTCAAGAGGCTCATGGTTATTTATTTGCATATTATGGTCACATTAGGTTATTGGTTATTAGATAATTACAAAAAATCCCCCTAGTAATTGGGATTCATTTACTAGTTATGATTTAGATCAAGAATCCTCTAATAGGGAAAATTCTATTGGGGAAATGTGATAAAGAAACTCTAAAAAATAAGGAAGTGGGTAGAAATATTGAGGAAGAAAATGTTCCTAAACAATAGGAAGAATGTGAAGCATTTGAGAAAAATTCTAGCACCACTTGGACTTCTAAAGATGGTCCCTAAGAGAATAAAATATATAGAAATTGCAATTTGGATGTACCCAAGTCTAAATTCCTTATCATACCAGGAGTGAAATTGTAAAAGATAGGGAAAGTAGTGAACAACCCTATGGTTTTGGAAGAAAAAATAAAACTTCCCTAAGAACACCTAGTGAAAAAACTACACAAGAAGATTGACTTCAAAATTTATCTAGTATAGCTACAACCTACATTGTTCAAGAAACCCAAATTGGTGAGGAAGTCCATAATGATGAAGAAACTGATAAATATTTACAAGTTTAGTCAACTATAGTCAATAAATGGGAAGGTTTAATGATAGATGAGGTATATGAATCTATATGAGAAAAAATAAAATGGAAAAGGAAATCTAAATCTATTAGCTTTATTTTAGGTAGATAATGTTCTTCTAAAGAAGAGCTTCCTTCTCACAAAAGTAAACATGTGTTTTATGACAATGTGTATGTAGAGAATGTTTTTGTTGAATATATTGAGGAAGAAATGGTTTAATATGACACTATAAAAATCATACCTACAATAAGGGATAATGAAACACTTGTAGAGTAGCTTATAAAAATCACTGACAATTCTTTTCTACGAGAATTTGGTGAAAATTTGTTGATATGAGTAACTATTGACAATCCTTTACCATAATAGATCAAGAAACTTTAGATAAAGAAGAAAATCAATAAAGTTTAACCGAGGATTAAGAGGAGGATTTTTATCAATTCATACAAATTATCTCACAAGAAACTAAACAACCAAACAAAGACAAAAAGGACCTTAAGGCAAAAAACCTTTATGATCACACCCTAACAAATCTATCTTAAAATACTCTCATGTCTCATAAAGGGGAGGATGTGGGAAATGACTAAGTATTGATGGAAAAAAGAAGAAGAGAAAATATGGAACCTAACAGATTCTATTATTCAGTTGAAAATGGAGAACCAATCACTTCAGAAGCAGTATTGGGTCATGTGCAGAAGAATTGAGTAAACTTAAGGAGATAGGAAAAATAATTTCTTCTAAAAACTCTTGTCTCATAGTTAAAGATCATGAAAGGATTGCAAAAATAGTGAGACAAAAATGGTTCTAAGAGATCACCAAAAACCTACAAAAACTTGATCATCCATTTGGTTTGGTGGCTCCTAAATTAGCAGCTTTTGAATAACCTAGTAATAGGAATAAATAAATCTAGGGGTAGCTAATTTCTATGTTCAACATATCTATTAAGACACAAGGGCCAATTATAAGGAAAAATCCTTCTACTTTAGGCTATATAAGACCAAGGTAGGTAAACCTCAAATTCATTTATATGGTACTAGTTCCAAAGCATACAATTTGAATCTATAAAAAGAATATAAAAACCTTATTTATCCTTTACTTATACAATGACAAAGGCATGCAATGGAAATTTGTAAAAGCCTATGAAATCCACAAGTTGAGTGAGGGCATCCTTTTAGCTCCTAAATAGAAAGGGAAAATGGATGATTGATTTAAGTTTGATATCAACAAAATCCGAATATGTAATAACAAGAACATGTTTATCCTATAATTGATCAGTTCTTTATCTATTGGGAAATTCCAAAAATCACAAACATACATCCATGATATTAGTGACACATCACATACATCAAGGTATCAGATCTATCCTATCACTTTGTGAATTAGACATCAATGTTCATAAAAACCCTCATACCCATGATATCCTTCTTATGAAACATGTAACCCTATCAAATATGTAGAGCATTTACTTGGCTCTTTGTTCCAACAAAAAAGTATATTGAGACATACAACTTTAAGGAATTGGAAATGAGTTTAAGCCCTTTATTACTAAACCATAAAATATTGTAGACAAAAGAGATAAGGGATGAGAATTAGAATGAAACTAAGAAGTTTTTCACTCCTTGTAATCATTTCTTTGAAAAAATATGTTCAAGATGTATGTAAATAACTGAGAAACAACTCAATAGATCAAAATTGCATATAAAAGTTCATTGAATGTTATCCATAAAAGAGAGAAAATATTGAGAAAATTGGTGGAAAATCACCAAGAAATCTCTCAAAACTTGGAAACTAGCCTAGGTGGTATCACAATAATGGTAAAATTTCCAATAAATTGGAACCAACCTCATAATAAGAGAAAAAGAGAAACATATAGAGAATGAAGAAGAATCTACATCTGATCTAGAATTGAGACATGTCCACTTGAATCTCCATCCCATGCTGCTACAAAACCTCTCCCTTCTCTCTAAAATGTTGATAAATCCTTCACTAAATTGACTTGGAGGTAAAAATATATCACCAACTACATCTTTATTAATTTTAGTGCACACCTACTTCACTATTTCACCCAAAACCAAGTCTGAACCACCATACCAAAATGCACTTGAAAAACAAGCACCTAGAACAAAACTATGAATATCTCACACATTTGGATTTCTATGCAAAAATAAATGGAAAATTTGGAAAACTCATTTTGAGACCTTTATGTTAATATATGATAGTCCTATGCTAGCCTCTAGGACATGCCTAGGGTGACCAAAAGAAGTTTAGGTCCATGACTAGTTCTTATGTATGCACTTTTTTTCAAAAATTAACTTTTCCTAAAAGTAAAACTTTATATTATAACCCTTATTAATTTAAAAAAGGTCTACACATTGATTCAAAGAGAAAATAATAAAAATTATCTTTTCAGCACTTTGAAAATTTTCCTCCAATTCTGCATCTGAGTCAAACTTGGTCAACCCTCCTATGACATGTGCCACCATGTTATTGGTCCATCCTTGCATAGTCATTGCCACCTGGGTGTTAAATGGAACCATTTGATTGGTCCACAAATAGCCACCTATAATCTAACTTAGTGCAACATGGCAAACTCCCATTGGATTTCTCGTGTACAGTCATTACCACATCATCATCTTACAAGGCACCTCATCACATCACTACCACATAGTGTCACATGATTGGTCTACTACCTACTCACTAGCCTTTGACATAGTGCCACATGTTGACATTTGATCTATCATCACATTGTCACATTCCTTAACTAGTGAGCAACTTTATTTTGCAACAATGAGACAACCATCAATTTCATGCCATGTGGCATGATTTGGTGCATCCATCTACTCGATACCACATCATCACCCACCACCATGTGTCACGTTGTTGCTTTTTTTCTTTGGTTATCTTCCCTATATTTTTATTTTATGATAAACTGACAATTATCAATCTCACCACATGTTGCAATTTTGTGCATACATCTTATATGTCACCATGTCATCAACTCCTCAATTTTTGTGCTATACCTAGAGATATCTTCCATGTGTCACTCTATAATTTTCTATTATATTTCCATGTGTCATCACTTGGTTGGTTATTGGGTCCACATTCTAGTAATTTGGCCCTGTTAATTCAAAATTAACTTTGTGTCAAATTGGGTCATTGCATTTTTCCTTGAGTTATCTTCCCTGCATCTTTATTTTATGATGAATCAACAACTATTGATCTCACCACATGTTGCAATTTGGTGCATCCATCTTATATGTCACCATGTCATCAACTCCTTATTTTGGTGCCATAACTCAAGACATCTTCCATGTTTCACTCTATAATTTTCTCTTATATTGCCACATGTCATCACTTGGTTCATTATTAGGTCCATGTCATCATTTAAATTTGGTGCATACATCTTATATGTTGCCATGTCATCAACTCCTTAATTTTTCTTTGATACCTGGAGACATTTGCCATGTTTCACTCTATAATTTTCTCTTATATTGCCACATGTCATCACTTGGTTGGTTATTGGGTCCATGTCATCATCTAGTCATCTTTGCCTCTAGTTTATTCAAAATTATCTTTGTGTCAAATTGGGATGGGCCCCACACAAACTCATCATAAGCCTAAAAAGTCTCTCAACTCTTAGACAAATCTTTATTTTGCGTGGGTGTACTTAAACACCAAAATTACCAATTGCATAATGAATATGGGACAAAAATGTTACATGTTCTCTAAATGAAAATCTTGTATCTAGTTAGATTTCATTGCTTCCAACAAAAAATGCTTCCATAATAACTTACATTCATATGGAGAATCAAGCATTTGAAAAAAAAAAATCATCTTTGACTTGTGCATATTCAACAATGCAATCATCCTTTGCAATAATTACACTAACCCCATTTGTTTGATTGGAAAGTATATTGGGATAAGTTTTTTAGATAGATAAATCTTCAATTTAACATAAATATTGGCAATCAAAATCAATATCTTGTCACTCAACTTCTGTACTATTCTTTCAGTCGGCCAACACTAGTTTAATTGGTGAACACTAAATTTTACTAATGCTCAGCACCAACCAAACTTTACTCATCATATATTGACAATCATTCAGTTTGAACTATTTTTCATCTTTTCTTCGAAGCTCTTATTTTTCACTCAACTTCCACTAATTTATTCTCAGCATGCACTAACTACTTAGCAAGGGTCAATAGACACTTTTCATACTTGATAGTCTTCTAGTCTTAACTTGAGTGATCTTTTATTTTAGGCTTTAAGTAGAAAAACAAAACACTATAGTATCAATTTCTTACTTGGTCTTAGTGCTTCTTTTACATACCAAATAACTAAACCTTTCTCTAGGTGCTATTGTTATCTCCTCTATTCAAATCCTCTTCATCAATTAACTAAATGATAGATTTCAAACCAAAAAGCAATTGTCTCATTAGTAGGGAGAAAGTTTGACATCACTGAAAAAATAATGATTGTTCCATTAAAGATTCTTCACTACAAAACAATATCATATCAACACTACTATGATGGAAATGGTGGTCAGTAAGAAAAGATATTATTCTATGGAAGTGTACTAAGCATAATTTTGAGATTTTTTTTAATAAGTGTTACTAAGTACGAAAGTGTTATCGAGCAAGATAGTATAACTAAGTGAATAGTATTAACTAAGAAGATGGGGTTATATAGTAAAGGATCAACAAAACTTAGTGACAGAATAATTTTGATTAATTCAATTTTGGGATGACATCAAGTAAGAATCTAGAATAGTCTAGAATATTCTAAGGAAGATAAGAATTTTGTTAGTGAAATCTATGGGAGAAATTGGTTAGGTAAGATCTGATGGAAGAGATTCAAGTGAAGGTTCATGATCTAGGAAAATTTCAAGTTCCAAGGTGAACTATAGCTAGCATGATGTATATCTCAAATACATTGTATGTAAGATAATGCATGATCGAATTGTATCATAAATTAAACTTTAGTTTTATTTTGAAACTTATTCAATAGTTCACCTATTTCTCTATTAGAACCATTTTTGACACATGAAATAGATTGAATAAAGTTGAAAAACTATTTAGAAATGAAGTAGATTTTCTAAAGATTTTTTAAGAGAATATGTGATTCTTCACTGTGATTATTGCAAGGAGATCAACAAGTTTTATTAAAAACTGATAGAAACACTATGTTCAGACTTGTAGTAAAACTTGGCTTTTCTATCTTGCAAGGTCTAATGTGATTCCCATTAGTCCTAATAATATGAAATAGGGTTAAATTTATCATTTTTCTTTAATTCCTAGGCTAACATATAATTCTCATTACTAATAATATTAAATAAGGTTATGTCTCTCTTTTAATATGATTGTGTAATGGATGGTAGAATTATTGTTGCTCAAAGAAATAAACAATCCACCCAAGGTTGCCTCATGGCTCTTGTCAATATTGGGACTCAATTGTTTCAATTTTATTAAATTATTATTTCCCTTGTGAAAACCCCCTACTAATTAAAAAATCAAAATGAAAGGAGTTCTTATGAGCTTATTATGGTCTCTAATAACATTACCAAAGTTGCATTTTATTGCTCCCACAATTTTACTAGAAATTTATGATCCATATTTATTGAATATTATTTTTACTTTCTACATCTAGCAATTAGACATAATAATCCAACTTAACTTAATATGACAATGTTTATAGATTATATTCTTAACTTTATCCCATCTAGTGCACTAGGGTTTGGTGGTAGGTATGATGTACACTCTCATGTGAATAAGTAATATCAACCCCTTTAAAATTGAGAAAGGACCAATGTCAAGGCTTTTTTAAAATAGTTTTCTCTATAAAATTGATTCCACTATATGCATGCATTCTATGCAACCTATACCTGATCATCTTGGCTGATGTACTTTTTGTCACATGCATTTTCATGTTTATTAAATCTCTCTTTTTGTTTTGGATAGGGTCTTATCTTTTGTACTCTCTATTCAAAACTAATGTAGGTTTAGATGCCCACGTGTGTTATTTGACCTAACTTTCTTTCCTTTTCATTTTCCATGCTTTCGACCCCACTTTGTCCTTGGATATACATGTCATTGAAAACAATCAATGTCCCCCATTTTTACATGTGGCTCAGTACTTAGATAGGTAATATAGTTAAATTATATTTTTTGTCAATTTATGGTTTTCATTATTGGCATTTTATGATTATGATGATTATAATATGGCATATAGTCTTGTTTGTAATGTCAAAGACTGAAGGAACTCTCATTAAAATGATAAGAAATTTTACTATCAGTACACAAGAGCACTATCAACATATAATAATATTATCAAAGTCTAGTTATTAGAAGTATAACTATTAGAGTAGAGTAATAAGGATGTTATTAGATGACTATCAATAATAGTTATCTTATTGAATAAGTTATGTTTTGAAGCCAACAATGGAAAGAAGAAAGAGATGAACACTAAGATTTGAAGTCAATAACATATGTAGGTTTTAAAAGATCAATGATAAATGGATTGAAATGAGAATAGGATCAATATAATAGATATAGAGGAAACATATAGTAGAAGTGAGAAATTGAAGAAAGACAATATAATGAAAAAGGCAATAACAAAGCATAAAGGGATCTAACAAGCTTGATGATAAAATAAAAACTAGGTCATGTTATCTTGTATAAACACTTAACCAATTTTCTACAATATTTATTAAATCCTTTAATCAAGATAGTATTTTATAGGACTAATAAGTTTCTACAAGAGCTTTTGCAAATCCTTTAAACAAGGTGAATTCTAAGAGAGGTAGGCTAAATATACTACTAACATTGTATTATTCACTTTTTATAGCACGAGTTTCTCATAAAGAAACATTATTGTAAGGCTAATTGACAACCTTTTTCTACTATAGTAAAAATGTTGTGGGTATCATCCCCATCATAGATTTTCCCTCTAATCAAGACGTTTTTGTGATGCCAAAATCTATAGGTTATGCATGTGTGATTTTTTATGTTTTATATTATTTATTTTTATGCATATGAATGTTTGAGTTATGAGGTACACTATTGGCTACATAAAAGGCTTATTAGCTTAAATATTAGGCATTCTCTTGGTTAATGTTGAGAAAGGGATTAATGGTTAAGATTTGATAAGAATTGACTCACCCCCCCCAGATTTTAACCTTTCCAATTAATAATTAACAATTGGTATCACACCTTATTTCTCTTGAAGAAAGTTTGACAACTTAAGAGTATATTTGGAAACATGGAAAGGTATAAGAAGGAAAAATAAGGGGAAGAAGCATTAGACGAGGCTATAGCTCAAAATTAAAAATTAAAGAAAAATATGAAATTATCATTTGGAAAGAGAAAGGATGTGTCAAAATGATTATAGAAAAGTATTATAGATCTTGAAGAACTTTCCCAAAATATCAAAAGTTATAAGGAAGATGATACTACAGTAGTAGATATATTGGACATAAAAACTATTATAGAGGAGAACTTACACCAAGTCAAAAGGAAACTTGAAAGTCAAGCCTTAAGAATGATTGAAATATTCAAGAGGATGAAAGCTCCCAAAGATGAAAAAAGAAAACTTGAAATAATAAGAGAGATCTAGAAAAAGGGATTAAAGACAAGGATAATATCATTCTTTAACTACAACATGAAAATAATACATTGAATAGATATGTGAGTGATACAAATAAAGAAAATAGATAGACCCTTACTGAGAATAAAAGAATATGAAAAGAAGTGGAAGAATTGACAAACAAATTGAAAACAGAACAAGAATTTAATGAGAAGATTACTAAGTTTGACCTGAGCATTAAGAAGGTTGATGAACTAAAAGGGAAAAGGAGATCTTGTGATACAACTAGACTTGGCTATACCAATAAAAAAAAAAGAATGGAATCAGTGAATCTTCTAAAATTGCTATAGAAATTATCCCATAGTTGAGGAACAATCCAATCAACACTTAGCACAAGAAACCTAATTTCTATAACTATGGAAACTAGGATATACAAAAAATGTGTGTAGAAGTAGACCACTAGATATCTCATCATGAACATCTTTAAATGGATACTACTATAAGTGTGATAAAAATTTAACATAGAATTAGAGATTGCATAATGAGGACATCAAACATATCAAAGGATGGAATGTTCATGGATTATTGTTATACTTGCAACATATTTGGTCATAAATCTAAATATTGTAGGAATTGAATGTCACTAACAAGGAAACCAAGAGACATGTTATGCAACAATTATGGACGAATTAGGCACATAGACAAAGATTGCAATTGTCACAAACTTACAATTTGGTGCAAAATGAACAGAAGGCACATGCTACATCTCTTACAAGTATGGTCATACAACACAACATGAGAGACTCTAACAAGTTATGAATGGAGATATTGAAGAAGGAAAGATATAAGAATCAAAGAAACAAAGAATTAAATTATACAAATTGGGGTCAAGATTAAGGTAGAGGTAATTATATCTTATGGTAGTTCACTAAACCCAAGTCAAGAGAGAACATCTTTGAATTAAGTCAGCTAGTACTACTTAGGGACTCAAAAAAATGGTAAAATCTAATTCTATCCCCTACAAGATGGACACAAGTATTAAATAAGCTAGTAATGCCTATTTAAATGATATTAGGAAGAAGAGGTAACCTTTATCAGATAGAGTAATACCTATTAGAGAAAAAGTTACTATTATAAATGCATTAATTATATAATTAAGCAATTGAAAAGTCAATTGCAAAAGTCACTAATGTAAGTCTTAGTAGATGCAAGATCAATCCTATTATTACTTCTTGGGATGCCAATATCCTTTTTGAATGGAAAAAACATTTTATTCCTATAGGATGGGGATTGACCAAAAAATCACAACCTAAACAGATTGTTTTGATGTACACTAGCATCCTCCCCATTTTGGATATGTGAAGATCAACTTTGATGGTGCTTTGATGCAGGAGCATCTAGAGGTATAAGGGAAATCCTGTGTCAACCAAAAAAATGTACTTAGACTTAGTTTCTACTTCATATGTTTTCATTTCTAGATACCCATTTGGGTCAAATAAAGGTTCCAACTCTCACAGTTCCACTATCAGTGTTCTAGGATAGAGTATTTGAACACCTTGGGATACATGTAAATGCTAAAAAAAAAAGGAGTATGTAATTGAGCCATCATTTTGGTGAACAAGAAGGTGTAAATTTACTAGATGAATCTAATTATAATTTAGAGCATTCCAGAAAAAGAATCAGGTCAAAAGGCCCCATGGTTTGAAAGTTATCCCAATTTTTCAATTTCTAGAGACATCCTAAGAATGCTTCAAAGTCAATTTAGGGGCATTAAATGAATTCAAAAAGGGCTAAAATATGAGCGATGGGTGAAGTTGTTCCATAGGGCTATAGATATCTTCGAGAGCTTTCTAAAAATATAAATGGTTCGTCAATCAGAGCTACGGTTCAAAAGCTATGCCTCTCGAAAGTTTGGTTACCGTTTCTGGATTCTTCTAATTTTGTGCCAACTTATAATGCAACTTCTAAAGCCTTCTATTTGGTTAGTGGATGCCTACTAGCACTTTCTAGAATGTATTCCTAATCCTTAACCCTTCGAGATCTATTTAAGAACATTTCTGGCATTGTAAAAGGCAGTTTAGAGTGGAGTTTGAGAGAACGTACTAGGAGAAGAATTTATCCCCAGATTTATGATATTGTAAGCCATTAGGGCATGTTTTGAAGTCTATTTTCTCTGTATTGAATGTATTAGCATATTTACATAGTGAATAAAATTTTCCCTTTCTTCTTGTGTCCATTCTGTGCTTGGGTTGTGTCCCCATCAAGTGGTATCAGAGCTGGTTTTCCTAAGTGTGTAGATAGAGCGTCGACTGTGAGGCAGTTTGCACCAGGACTATGTGGTTGTAGGTTTGAGTTAAGAAGATGTCTCCATGAAGAGAGCATGGTGGAAGGGCTAGAGCTATTAATCTTGAGGAGGTTAGAGCCCTCCAAAGGTAGGTACAAGCATTGCAAGAGGAGCTCCGTAGAGGAACAAATGTTGCTGTAGGCGACAAAACTGAGGATGAAAATGATGAAGAAGAAATTGGACCAGAAGGGGAATTTTATAGGGAAGTTCTAAATTAGGTAGAGGAAATGCTTTTTAGGGCCATTACTAAGTTTGGGAAAAGACCTACAATTGATGTGGGTATATTTTTAGGAAATTTAAAACCAGATGAGTTGATCAATTGGATCAATGAACTGGAAGAATACTTTGAGTATGAGGATATTAGGGACCCAGATAAAGTTAAGTTTGCAAAGGCCAAACTGAAAGGACATGCCAAAATCTGGTGGCAAGAGGTTCAATTGGAATGAAATAGAAGAGGAAAGGATAAGATCACAAGGTGGGATTGTATGATGGACAAATTGAAGAAGCAATTCATTCCTGTTGATTATGAGCTTGATTTATTTAAGAAGATGCATGGGTTAAAGCAAGAAATAAAATCAATCCAAGAATATATAGAGGAGTTTTACCAACTTTTGATTAGAGTAGGGCATGTAGAAGCAAATAAGGAGAAGGTTTCACATTATATCAGTGGGTTGCAACCTAGCATCCAGGAGGAATTAAGTCTGGTAAGAATGACCAGCATTGAAGAGGCATATCAATTTGCCATACAAGGTGAAGAGAAGCTAAATAAGAGGTTTGAAGGGAGACAAAGAGGGCATGTTCAAGGAGGAAGGGGTAGTGGTAGGTTATCTAGAGGCCAAAATGAAACCCAAAACAAAAATGAAGATGTGGGTACTAGTAGGAACCAAAGGAATGAGGGTTTCAATGGCTGCCATGATCAAGACTTTGGAAATCAAAGAGGAAGAGGTAAAGGATGTGGAAAAGGAAGAGGAGGCTTCCATGGTACCTATTTCCATTGCAATGAAGAAGGTCATCATGCCTTTGAATGCCCTCAATGATAAGGAAGGACAGATAGGAGAGCTAAGGGTCAAGTTAGGGTTGCTCATGTGGATGAGGATGCACAATCATCACATTTAGAGGATGCAGAAAGAGGAGAGACTTTAGTAAATGAAAGGGTCCTACTAAGTGGTGAGATTAAACTAGGACAAAGGAGGATTTTATTTCATACTAGGTGCAAGTGTGAGGATAAATGTCGTGATGTGATCATTGATGGTGGTAGCACTGATAACTTGGTATCAGAGGAGATGGTCTCTAAGTTGAAGCTCAAGAGGGAGAAACACCCCCAGCCCTATCAGATTGCTTGGGTAAAGGATGATCATAAGGTCTTGGTAAGTGAAAAATGTTTAGTGAAATTCAAAATTGGGAGTTATCATGATGAAGTTCTCTGTGATGTTATTCCAATGCATGTTTTCCATATATTGTTGGGTAGATCATGGCAGTTTGATAGGCATGCAGTACATGATGGTCATGCAAACACATACTCTCTAACAAAGGATGGAGTTCACTACAAATTGAAGCCCATGAAAAAGGAAGGTGAAAAGGTATGTAGTAGTGCTAAGATTTGTCTTGTTGATGGAAGGAAGTTTTTAGATGGCATGAAACATCAGCATATATTATATGCTTTGATTCCTAGCAAAGATAAAGAAGGTAGTAGTGAAATACCACTTGAAGTTTCAAATTTACTAGGTGAGTTTGGAGATATTATCTTTGATAATGTTCCAGAAGGATTTCCACCAGTAAGGCAACTTAGTCATTAGATAGATTTAATCCCAGGAGCTAGTTTACCTAACAAGGCTACTCACAGGATGACTCCTACTAAAACTGAGGAACTAAATAGACAGGTTTAGGAGCTATTGAGGAAGGGCTTGATTTGGGAGAGCTTGAGTCCATGTGTAGTACCTGTACTACTAGAACCAAAGAAGGATGGAGAGTGGAGGATGTGTATAGACTCTCGAGCTATAATTAGGATAACCATCAAGTATCAGTTTCCTTTTCCAAGAATGGATGATCTTATGGATTGCTTGAGTGGAGCTCAGTACTTCACAAAGATAGATCTCAAGAGTGGCTATCATCAGATATGTATTTGAGAAGGAGATGAGTGGAAAACTACCTTCCAGACCAAGGAGGGTCTTTATGAGTGGTTAGTCATGCCCTTTGGATTGACAAACACCCCAAGCACCTTCATGCGGCTTATGAATGAGGTACTTATGAAGTTCCTGAGAAAATTTGTTATTGTCTATTTGGATGATATTTTAATTTTTAGAGGGAATTTGGAAGAACATTTATTGCATATTCGCAGTGTCCTTGAAAGGTTAAGGGAAGAGAAACTGTTAATTAATTTGAAGAAGTGTATCTTTGCAAAAAGGGAGTTAGTCTACTTGGGGTTTGTTATATCACCTCAAGGTCTCAAAATGGATCCAGAGAAGGTAAAAGCCATCTTGGAATGGCCTAGTCCAAGGTTTGCTACTAAGGTAAGATCATTTCATGGTCCGGTTAGTTTTTATAGGAAGTTCATTACGAATTTTAGTGGCATATGTGCACCCCTGACTGAAAAAATAAGAGGGGATAGAAAAGAGTTCAAATGGACTACAGCAGCTGTGAGAAGTTTTGAAGTGCTAAAGAAGAAGGTGATAAAACAACCTATGTTGGCACTTCTAGATTTTAGAAAGGTTTTCTAGGTGGATTGTGATACCAGTGGCAAGAAGGTAAGCCTATTGCATATTTTAGTGAAAAATTAAATGATGCAAAAAAGAAGTATTTTATTTATGATCAGGAGTTATATGCAATAGTTTAGGCTTTAAAGAAATGGAGGCATTATTTATTGCAAAAGGAATTTGTTTTGTATACTGATCATCAGGCATTATAGTACCTAAAAAGCAAAGGTAAATTGAATCAGAGGCATATGAAGTGGGTAGAATTCTTGCAGAGCTATACATTTGTGTTGAAGCATAGAAGTGGAAAATCTAAAAAGGTTGCAGATGCACTAAGTAGGAGATAGCTGTTGCTTACAGTAATGCAGGTTGAAGTAGTTGGGTTTGATGAACTCAACAATCTATACCTTGAGGATCCTAATTTTTTTGAAGCATGGAAAGCTTGTAAAGAGCCTATTGCTATAGATAGAACCAAGTGGCTAGACTATTTGATTCAGGATGGTATGTTGTTTAAGGGCAGTCAATTATGCATTCCAAGGAGTTCCATGAGGGAAAATCTGATTAAGGAGAAACATAGTGGAGGGATGGCAGGACATTTTGGTCAAGATAAGACCATTTCCATTCTAAAAGAACATTATTTTTGGCCTCAAATGTCACAGGATGTGAAGAAGTTTGTACAGAGTTGTCAGATTTGTCAAGTTGCCAAGGGATTTAGTCACAATACTGGACTATATCAACCATTGCCTATTCCATCAAAGCCATGGGAGGACATAAGTATGGATTTTGTTCTTGGATTGCCGAGGACACAAAGGGTTAATGACTCAATATTTGTGGTGGTTGATAGATTCTCCAAAATGGCACATTTCATTCCATTCCACAAAACTCATATTGCAGACTTGTTTTTCAAAGAGGTGGTAAGACTACATGGTCTCCCAAGGAGTATAGTTTCTGACAGAGACATTAAATTTGTGGGTTATTTCTAGATAACATTGTGGAAAAAGTTGAGAACATACTTGAAATTCAATTCCACACATCACTCGCAGACTGATGGCCAAATAGAAGTGGTAAACAAAAGTTTGGGCAATTTGCTGAGATGTTTAGTTAGGGATAAGCCCAAGGGGTGGGATTTGATTCTACCACAAGCAGCATTTTCTTACAATAACTCTATAAATAGGAGTACTAGTAGATCACCATTCCAAATTGTATATGGAAGTAGCCCAAGGACTGCACCAAAATTGAGGAAGATAGAGCAAGGGGAGAGGACAAGTGCTAAAGCTGAAGAATTTGTTAAACATATCAAGCGTCTACGTGAGGAGGTTCAGGCACACATTACCAAGATGAATCAAGAGTATAAATCTAGGGCTGATCAAAGAAGAAGACATAAGGAATTCCAAGTAGGGGATCTAGTCATGGTACACCTACAAAAAGAAAGATTTTCAGCCGATACTTACAACAAGCTAAAAATGAAGAAATTTGGCCCCTGCAAAATTCTGAAGAAACATGACTTAGGAAATGCATATGAGGTGGATTTGCTAGATGGCATTCACATTTCTCCTATTTTCAATATTACAGACTTAACAGAGTATCATGATGATGGTGCAGATGAGGAGCCGATATTAGAGCCATGTCCAATTCCTGCTTCTAAAAAGGAGGAGATAGAAGACATTTTAGATCATCATGTGGGTAGGAGTACTAGACATAGGTAGTATGAAGAGTATTTGGTCAAGTGGAAAGGATGGCTGATTGAGGACTCAACTTGGATATCAGCAACAGAGGTTTCCCATTTGAGATTTCCTCTACCATCCATAAAGTGACAGGGTCACTTTTCAATCTACCTTAGGTGTATGATGCAGGAGCATCCAGAGGTATAAGGGCAATCCTATCTCAAACAAAAAAATGTACTTAGACTTAGTTTTTGTTTTATGTGTTTTCATTTCTAGATACCCATTTGGGTCAAATAAAGGTTCCAACTCTCACAGTTCCACTATCAATGTTCTAGGATAGAGTATTTAAACACTTTGTGATATGTGTAAATGTCAAAAAAATAGGAGTATGTAATTGAGCCATCATTTTGGTAAACAAGAAGGTGTAAATTTTCTAGATGAATGTAATTGTAATTTAGTGCATTCTAGAAAAAAATCAAGTCAAAAGGTCCTACGGTTTGTAAGTTATCACAGTTTTTTAATTTCTGGAGACATCCTAAGAATACTTTGAAGTCAATTTAGGGGCATTAAATGACCTCAAAAAGTGCCAAAACATGGGTGATGAGTGAATCTGTTCCATAGGGCTATAGAGCACTTCGAGAGATTTCCAAAAATATAAATGGTTCATCAATCAGAGCTACAGTTCAAAAGCTATGCCTCCCTAAAGTTCGGTTACTGTTTCTAGATTCTTCTAATTTTGCACTGACTTCTAATGCAACTTCTAGAGCCTTGTATTTGGTCAATGGATGCCTACTAGCACTTTCTAGAATGTATTCCTAATCCTTAACCCTTCAAGGTCTATTTAAGAACATTTTTGGCAATGTAAAAGGCAGTTTAGAGTGGAGTTTGAGAAAAGGTATTGGGAGAAGAATTTATCCCTAGATTTATGATATTGTAAGCCCTTAGGGCATGTTTTAAAGTCTATTTTCTCTATACTAAATGTATTAGCATATTTACACAGTGAATAAAATTGTCCCTTTCTTGTTGTGTCCATTTTGTGCTTGGGTTGTGTCCCCATCAAGTGGTATCAGAGCTGGTTTTCCTAAGTGTGTAGACATAGCGCTGACTGTGAGGCAGTTTGCACCAGGACTGTGTGGTTGTGGGTTTGAGTTAAGAAGATGCCTCCAAAAAGAGAGCATGGTGGAAGGGCCAGAGCTATTAATCTTGAGGAGGTTAGAGCCCTCCAAAGGCAAGTACATGCATTGCAAGAGGAGATCTGTAGAGGAACAAATGTTGATGCAGGCAATGAAAGTGAGGATGACAATGATGAAGAAGAAATTGGATCAGAAGGGGAATTTGATGGGGAAGTTCTGAATTAGGTAGAGGAAAGGATTTTTAGGGCCATTACTAAGTTTGGGAAAAGACCTAAAATTGATGTGGGTGTATTTTCATGAAATTTGAAACCAGATGAGTTGATCGATTGGATCAATGAAGTGGAAGAATACTTTGAGTATGAGTATATCAGGGACCCAGATAGGGTTAAATTTGCAAAGGCCAAACTGAAAGGACATGCCAAAATTTGGTGGCAAGAGGTTCAACTGGAATGAAATAGAAGAGGAAAGGATAAGATCACAAGGTGGGATCGTATGGTGGACAAATTGAAGAAGCAATTCATTCTTGTTGATTATCAGCTTGATTTGTTTAAAAAGATGCATGGATTAAAGCAAGTGGAAAAATAAATCCAAGAATATACAGAGGATTTTTACTGACTTTTGATTAGAGTAGGGCATGCAGAAGAAAATAAGGAGAAGGTTGCTTGTTATATCAATGGGTTGCGACTTAGCATCCAGGAGGAATTAAGTTTGGTAAGAATGACCAGCATTGAAGAGGCATACTAGTTTGCCCTATGAGTTGAAGAGAAACTAAATAAGTGGTTTGAAGGGAGACAAAGAGGGTGTGGTCAAGGAAGAAGGGGTAGTGGTAGGTCATCTAGAGGTCAAAATAAAACCCAAAAGCAAAATGAAGATGTGGGTACTAGTAGGAACCAGAGGAATGAGGGTTTCAACCGCTCCCATGATTAAGACTTTGGAAATTAGAGAGGAAGAGGTAGAGGATGTGAAAAAGGAAGAGGAGGCTTCCCTGATACCTATTTCTATTACAATGGAGAAGGTCATCGTGCCTTTGAATGTCCTCAATGACAAGGAAGGACAGATAGGAGAGATGAGGGTCAAGCTAGGGTTGCTCATGTAGATGAGGATGCACAATCATCACATTCAGAGGATGTAAAAAGAGGAGAAACTTTAGTAAATGAAAGGGTCCTACTAAGTGGTGAGATTGAACCAGGACAAAGGAGGAGTTTATTCCATACTAGGTGCAAGTGTGAGGATAAATGTTGTGATGTGATAATTGATGGTGGTAGCACTGATAACTTGGTATCAAAGGAGATGGTCTCTAATCTGAAGCTCAAGAGGGAGAAACACCCCCAGCCTTATTGGATTGCTTGGGTGAAGGATGATCATAAGGTCCTAGTAAGTGAACAATGTTTAGTGAAATTCAAAATTGGGAGTTATCATGATGAAGTTCTCTGTGATGTTATTCCAATGGATGTTTGTCATCTACTATTGGGTAGACCATGGCAGTTTGATAGGCATGCAATACATGATGGTCATGCAAATACATACTCTCTAACAAAGGATGGAGTTCACTACAAATTGAAGCCCATGAAAAAGGAAGGCGAAAAGGTATGTAGCAGTGCTAAGATTTGTCTTGTTGATGGAAGGAAGTTTTTAGATGGCATGAAACATCAGCGTATGTGCTATGCTTTGATTCCTAGGAAAGATAAAGAAGGTAGTAGTGAAATACCACTTGAAGTTTTAGATTTACTAGGTGAGTTTGGAGATATTATCTTCGATAATGTTCTAGAAGAATTGCCACCAGTAAGGAAAATCAGTCATTAGATATATTTAATCCCAAGAGCTAGTTTACCTAACAAGGCTGCTCACAAGATGACTCCTACTAAAACTGAGGAGCTAAATAGATAGGTTCAGGAGCTATTGAGGAAGGGCTTGATTTGGGAGAGCTTGATTCCATGTGTAGTACCTATAGTACTAGAACCAAAGAAGGATGGAGAGTGGAGGATGTGTACAAACTCTTGAGCTATAAATAGGATAACCATCAAGTATCAGTTTCCTTTGCCAAGAATGGATGATCTTATGGATTGCTTGAGTGTAGCTCAATACTTAACAAAGATAGATCTCAAGAGTGGCTATCATTAGATATAGATTCGAGAAGGAGATGAGTGGAAAACTACCTTCAAGACCAAGGAGGGTCTTTATGAGTGGTTAGTCATGCCTTTTGGATTGACGAATGCCCCGAGCACCTTCATGCAGCTTATGAATGAGGTACTTAAGAAGTTCTTGGGAAAATTTGTTATTGTCTATTTGGATGATATTTTAATTTTTAGAGGGACTTTGGAAGAACATTTATTGCATATTCATAGTTTCCTTGAAAGGTTAAGGGAAGAGAAACTATTAATTAATTTGGAGAAGTGTATCTTTGCAAAAAGGGAGTTAGTCTACTTGGGGTTTGTTATATCACCTGAAGGTCTCAAAATGGATCGAAAGAAGGTAAAAGCCATCTTGGAATGGCCTAGTCCAAGGTTTGGTATTGAGGTAAGATCATTTCATGGTCTGGTTAGTTTTTACAGGAAGTTCATTAAGAATTTTAGTGGCATATGTGCACCCCTGACTGTCACAATAAGAGGGGATAGAAAAGAGTTCAAATAGACTGTAGCAGTTGCGAGAAGTTTTGAAGTGCTAAAGAAGAAGGTGATAGAAAAAACTATGTTGGCACTTCCAAATTTTAGAAAGGTGTTCTAGGTGGATTGTGATGCTAGTGGCAGTGCTATTGGGGTTGTATTAAGCCAAGAAGGTAAGCCTATTGCATATTTTAGTGAAAAATTGAATGATGCGAAAAAGAAGTATTCTGTTTATGATCAAGAGTTCTATGCAATAGTTCAAGCCTTAAAGAAATGGAGGCATTATTTATTGCCAAAGGAATTTGTTTTTATACTGATCATCAAGCATTATAGTACCTAAATAGCAAAGGTAAATTGAATCAGAGGCATATGAAGTGGGTAGAGTTCTTGCAGAGCTATACATTTGTGTTGAAGCATAGAAGTGGAAAAACTAATAGGGTTGCAAATGCACTAAGTAGGAAATAGTTCTTGCTTACATTAATGTAGGTTGAAGTAGTTGGGTTTGATGATCTCAAGAATTTGTACCCTTAGGATCCTGATTTTGCTGGAGCATGGAAAGCTTGTAAAGAGCCTGTTGCTATAGATAGAACCAAGTGGCTAGACTATTTGATTTAGGATGGTATGTTGTTCAAGGGCAGTCAATTATGCATTCTAAGGAATTCCATGAGGAAAAATTTGATTAAGGAGAAACATAGTCGAGGGATGGCAGGACATTTTGGTTGAGATAAGACCATTGCCATTCTCAAAGAACATTATTTTTGGCCTCAAATGTCACAGGATGTGAAGAAGTTTGTATAGAGTTGTCAGATTTGTCAAGTTACCAAGGGATTTAGTCACAATACTAGACTATATCAGCCATTGCCTATTCCATCAAAGCCATGGGAGGACATAAGTATGGATTTTGTTCTTGGATTTCTAAGGACACAAAGGGGTAATGGCTTGGTATTTGTGGTGATTGATAGGTTCTCCAAAATGGCACATTTCATTCCATGCCACAAAACTCATGATGTTGTTCGTATTGCAGACTTGTTTTTCAAAGAGGTGGTAAGACTACATGGTCTCCCAAGGAGTATAGTTTCTGATAGAGACACTAAATTTGTGGGGTATTTCTGGAGAACATTGTGGAAAAAGTTGAGAAAAGACTTGAAATTCAATTCCACACATCACCCATAGATTGATGGCCAAACAGAAGTGGTAAATAGAAGTTTGGGCAATTTGCTGAGATGTTTAGTTGGGGATAAGCCCAAGGGGTGGGATTTGATTCTACCAAAAGTAGAGTTTTCTTACAAAAACTCTATAAATGGGAGTATTGGTAGATCACCATTCCAAATTGTATATGGAAGTAGCCCAAGGACTGCACCAAAATTGAGGAAGATAGAGCAAGGGGAGAGGACAAGAGCTAAAGCTGAAGAATTTGTTGAACATATCAAGCATCTACATGAGGAGGTTTAGGCACACATTACCAAGATGAATCAAGAGTATAAAGCTAAGGCTAATCAAAGAAGAAGACATAAAGAATTCTAAGTAGGGGATCTAGTCATGGTACACTTACAAAAAGAAAGATTTCCAGTCGGTACTTACAACATGACTCAGGAAATGCATATGAGGTGAAGTTGCCAGATGGTATTCACATTTCTCCTATTTTCAACATTGCAGACTTAAGAGAGTATCATGATGATGGTGTAGATGAGGATTTGATGTTAGAGCCATGTCCAATTCTTGCTTCTAAAAAGGAGGAGATAGAAGACATTTTAGATCATCATTTGGGTAGGAGTACCAGACATAGATAGTATAAAGAGTATTTGGTCAAGTGGAAAGGACAACTGATCAAGGACTCAACTTGGATATCAGTAGCTAAGGTTTCCCATTTGAGATTTTTTCTACCATTCATAAAGTGACAGGGTCACTTTTCAATCTACCCTAGGTGTCTGATGTAGGAGCATCCAAAGGTATAAGGGCAATCCTGTGTCAACCAAAAAAATGTACTTAGACTTAGTTTTTGTTTCATGTGTTTTCATTTCTGGATACCCATTTGGGTCAAATAAAGGTTCCAACTCTCACAGTTCCACTATCAATGTTCTAGGATAGAGTATTTGAACACCTTGGGATACGTGTAAATGCCAAAAAAATAGGAGTATGTAATTGAGCCATCATTTTGGTGAACAAGAAGGTGTAAATTGGCCAAATGAATGTAATTGTAATTTAGAGCATTCCAGAAAAAGAATCAAGTCAAAAGGCCCCACAATTTGAAAGTTATCGCAATTTTTTGATTTTTGGAGACATCCTAAGAATACTTCAAAGTTAGGGTAGGGGCATTAAATGACCTTTAAAAGGGCTGACAAATGGGGGATGAGAAAAGCTGGTCCATAGGGCTATAGAGCACTTCGAGAGCTTTCCAAAAATATAAATGGTTCCTCAATCGGAGCTACGGTTCAAAAGTTATGCCTCCCAGAAGTTTGGTTACCATTTCTGGATTCTTCTAATTTTGCACCGAATTCTAATGTGACTTCTAAAGCCTTCTATTTGGTAGGTGGATGCCTACTAACACTTTCTAGAATGTATTCCTAATCCTTAACCCTTTGGGGTCTATTTAAGAACATTTTTGGCATTATAAAAGGCAGTTCGGAGTGGAGTTTGAGAGAAGGTACTGGGAGAAGAATTTATCCCCAGATTTATGATATTGTAAGCCCTTAGGGCATGTTTTTAAGTCTATTTTCTTTGTACTGAATGTATCAGCATATTTAAAAAGTGAATAAAATTTTCCCTTTCTTGTTGTGTCCATTCTGTGCTTGGGTTGTGTCCCGATCATGCTTCTAGAGGAAACCTAGGTAAATCAGGGTTGGGGGAATATATTTGAGACTATAATGGGAAAATGTTAGCATTTACAATTTCCCCCTTACTAGATGGTACTAACAATTCAGAAAAAGCTCAAGCCTTGTTTGTTGGTTTAGTTCTTGCTAAGAAAGGTAATTTTCAATGTCTATAGATTGAAGGTGACTCTCAAGTAATTAATAATGCATGCATTAAAAGGAAGCCATTCTCCTTGCAACGTAACTATATCCTCCTTTAGATTAGGAATTTGTTAGGTTGATATGTGGATATATGCATTTCACATAATCTATGAGAGGGAAACAAAGTTGCAGATTACTTTTTAAATCTAAGGTATCATGATCTCCACATTTCAGCCCACCTCATTCATTGATTAATATGAGGAGTTGCAAATATTGATCAATTCATATATTGATAAATTCCAACATTGATTATCTTTAATTGGGATCATATGTCATGATGGTTTTTTTTATCTCATAATTGGGTTCATTTAGTTATAGCCCCCAAGATCTCCACCAAACAAGCATCATAAACATACTTCATGTGTTTTTTATGGACAAATGGTTTATTTCATTGGCCTTGAGGTCATCATCTGATTATGTTTTAGTTCACATGGCTATCTGTCCTTCATATCCTTCATACATGCTAGCTTTTGATGGAAATTTATTCACACAAGATATTGTAATTTACCTTTTTAACCCATCTTATTTATTCTTATCAAGCCTTTGGTTTTAGCATATTTCATTGTTGGTGGCTTGGAGTTGTCTCTCATGGAGGTATGTGTCAAATGTAATTCTTTCTCTCAGTTTCATAGAACAATTGTACCCAAAAAATATCAAATTTGGTCGATCTTCTTGTCAAATGCAATGGACTTATTATAGTCTATCTCTCTTTTGGAAATCCTTGCTACTAAGGTTATTCACCACAAATTTTGGGGAGATCATAAACTAAAAATTACAATGCAGCATTATGACTTAGGGTGGGTAATTCTTTTGAGGGTTGTTTTCATAGTCCTATCTCATGTAGAAGCATGATTTCATGAAAACTTACAAGGCCCTTCAAAAATCTTTTGAAAAATAGGGTCCCAATTTTATGAAGAACACTTTGCAAGTCACTACGAAGGTATTGGGCTTCCAACTAGAAGAGCATGTTAAGTGAATGTGGCATGCTATTTTAGACCTATTAGAGCTTCCAAATAATTTTGTCTTGTCATCTCCCAATCTTTGGCTTCTATCTTGACCATCCCTTGACTCTCAACATTGGTTTGATGGGTCTCAAGATATGAATACTTCTTTCTTGTAGGGTCAGCACTTAGTCTCAGGTGTGTTGGGGGGGTTGTTACTCCAATGATCTTCTATGTTTGAATCAGCTACAGTCTACTCATGATGCTCTAGATTTTGAGTAGAATATGGTAAATACTATTGTATCTTCTTCCACTTGGGATGTGATTCATGGGTTGAGTTGGGAATCTTCTCATTAGCCCTTACCAAAATATAGCTAGGGATGTGATGTTTGTGATGTGGATGCTTTGGCCTCATGTGCTAAGTCTAAATATGCAATATTGGAGGAGTGAGATTTAGTTCCTTAAAGTTTATTAGTTTCTTTGAAATTTTGATAACTTCTCAATCTTTGCTTGATTTTGGTCTTGGAGGAAGTATCAACTCCAACTTGTAAACATGGAACTTTTATTCCATTAATATGGTAATTTTGTATATATTGATGCTTTAATATTTTGTATTTAGTCAAGATTCCATGTTTTCTTACTAATTATTTCCTAGTTGAGCTCTTGAATCAATTTAATTTTATAAATATATTCAGTGGCTTGTACACTTTTGCCAAAAAAAAAAATATATAATTAAGCATGCACTTCTTGAGCTATAATTACGCATTATGATAGTTCATTTGACACCTTACTTTCTAAATCTAACTAGTGTAAAATAATTTTGAAATAATTTACTATGAGCATTAAAATAAAGAATTTCAAAGAAGCAATGTGTGCCCTAACTTGCAAAAGCTAAAGACAACCCTATTTGGTGTATACATCAAGCTAACAAATTTTTTGATGAAGATGACATTAATAGTTGTAGTGTCTCTTGTGTTTGTAGTCTAGGCCTTGTTATATTCAGATCCAAGAGATACTTATTGCTCATGATATTTTTACTTTTGAGATGACTTGAAGATTAGATGTTATACTTTTATTTCAGTATCATAGATGTTAGATTACTATGTTTTATAGTTGATCATATATGCATGATGATGCCATTTTGAGATGACAATATGCTTTATGATGATATTTGATTATCTAGTATTTGGACATATCTCTGATTATATTAAATGTTGGATTTAATGTTATGGTTATTTACTTCATTCTTGCTTGGTGATGCTTTGTGTGAACATGTGTAATCTAAATGGATTGTTTTAGTATAATTGAATAAATGATTAAATTAGATTATTTAATGCATTTTTTGCTTTGGCTATGTTATTATATCCAATTACACATGATCACGTGTTTTTAGTGTGCAAGATTTATATCCTTAGCAGTGGCACAAGGAGTTAGTGATTCAATTGTTCATATTTTACCAATGTCATCCCTGTATGGTCAACATATCTTATTTTAAAGTGTTTAAATTAAACCTTTTGATGATTTAATAAATCTAGACACATTTGTATTATGTAATCAGACCTGTCAGCATGTCTATGCATTTAGAGGTTCGCATTGTTGTGAATGTTGTTAACGAAATTTCTTTGATTTTGGATTTTTGGGCTTCATTTAAATTGATTTTAAATTTCTAGTATCTTTTCCATAGATGATTCCAATTACTTGGAATAGCCTATTTTTATTTGGGTTGATTTAGGGTTTTAACTAGGTTACCTATTTATTTACTCTACTCAATTATTCACTCAAAAAGTGAATAAGTATCCGAAAAGGAAATTAATTCCTCACTTCTAACTTTTGGAAATTAAAAATTTTAGAGCTTTTTCCAAAATCCTCTTTTGGAGGATTGTGTTTCTATTCATTGTGAGAGCTATGGGCATGGGACCTTTGTAAAATCTATCTTGTTGGATCTAGCTTGGGGAGACCTTGTTTTGTCATGACTTTCAGCAGTTTGTGTGAGTTATTTATTTTATCATGTTGATTCTTGTTTCTACCATTTTGGTTATCAGGTAGGGCTCTCTCATTTTTGTGTTTCATCTCTATATCTACTTTCAATTCTAGTACTTTTATGTTAGGAGGTTGAGAACTAGCATTCCCCTCCATTTATGATTGTTAGTTCTATCCAGTTGGATGGGTATGAACATTTCCCCAATTTTTGGGAATAGGTTTCGGGGTTTTGCACCATTATGCTGGCCATTTTTGCATATGATGTCTAAATCTAAATTTTATTATATTTTCATGGATTTTTTTCTTTAAGACCAAATGAGTTTTAATTTCAAATATTTTGAGTTTTGAGGTTTCTACCTTGATTTGTGTGTCATGTAGTTTTCTCAAGTCTCCTTGGCATGATGTTGGTCATGGATTTGGATTATCTAAAGGATGTTAGTCAAACCACTATTTCACTTTATGTTGCATTGGTATTTGTGCCACATCCATACTCCCAACTTTGGTTTAGTTGGGTCATTTTATTTCTAATGTTTGTTTTAATTGCATCATTGAGATTCATGTAGAATCCATACTCCCATATTGAGGCTAAATGAGTGATTTCATGATGTTTGGTTTTATTATTCATTGGGATTCATGTAGAATTTTTACTCTAAAACTTGTCTTTGGTTGAGTTTTATTTTTCTTGTGTTCTCATTCAAACCTTCTTTTGTGATCTTTGTGATGGTGGTGTGCCACACATGAGCATGTGCATGTGCATTTGTCAGGTTGTATTTTGGTGGATTTATGTTCATTGGGATTGGGTTGGGAATTTTCATTGCCTTTGGGCTCTCATCATGTGATGATCATGGGTATGTAGGGCAGATGTGTAGGGTGGTTTCTCTTGTGTACCCTAGGTTGAAAATGATTGACAAGGTAATGTGAAGATGTTCTAACAAGTGATAACCACATTAATAAATGGGTACTAAAACTTAGTGAAAAGATAAGATTTTGAACATCTAGCCTCCTGAGGGATTTGATCGAAGTTGTGTGTGTCTAGCCTCCTAAGGTAGTAGATCAAAGGCATGGTATCTAGCCTTCTATGAGAATTGATCAAAGATACTTTCTAAGTCTAGCCTCTCGAGGGAGTTGATCGAAGGCTTGAAGAACTTGTGCTACCTATAGGACTAGAAAAAGGGCTAATATCTTACATACTATGAGAAAATCACAAACTTAATAAACTTACATTGATACTCGCTAGTCTACCATGAAACCTAATAAAAAAAGGAAGCAACATAAATTTAAAGGCCCCCTTTTTTATTTGTAGCTTCCATGTCCTTCTTTCTTCTCCATATGATGTAGCTCCAATTGCCTATAATGCACACACTTAGGAAGAAAAAGTATATGATAATGATATGAGAGTACTAGAAGTGATTTAAGACTGAGAGATCCAAGACCCAAGGGACTTGAAGGATCAAAGATGATAGGAAGAATGCTTAATTTATAATCAACATGCAAGATGAGAGCATTGGACTTGTTGCCTTGGATATGCAACTTGGCAAGAGATTCCTTTGAGAATCCATGACACATATGACACAAGATGCCAAATGTAGGATTGTATCTATGACGCATCATGTGACAGCTGAAACCCACTTAAAGCCAAGAATCTATGACAATGGAAGCCAAATATAGACATATGTAAGGGAATAAGAATATATGGATTATGACATATCTTAACCAAGAGTAAATGGAGAATCCATTATGTGTCATGCCCATGTGTCATGATGATGTCAATATCATGTGGAAAAAATATGTGGAATATCTTAATTAAAAATATATATATCCACACAAATAGGAATTAGAAAAAATGGAATTAATGGTGGAAAATATGACTTAGGAAATTATGAATTTCCATGGTTTTGTGAATGATGAATCAATTAATTAATTAAATATAAATTAATTGAAATGGTTAGTTAGGAAGATTAAATAGTGAAATGATGTAGGATTAAAGTATGGACTATTTTATCCTATAAAGAAAATTAGTAGATGATTGGATAGTTTGATTAAATAAGTGCGACAATATCATTTGATGAAAATGAGACAATTATGTAGATTGAGTAGGATGATGATGGGTAAGAAAAGCCATGGTCAAATTGATTGATTGATTAAAATTGATGACATTCCAAGGACACATAACATGAATTAAGGACATGTACCATTTAATCAATATCATAAATGCTACATGATCAAGATTGATTGATATGGTTGATCATAATAACATAAATGAACACTATTAATTTTACTAAAATGGTTTTATGATGTCACAATATAACACTGAGAGACTCAACAATGTAAATGATCAAATGAAAAAAATGATGGTTTGACCTAGCACTGAGAGCCATTACAACACTATGGCTAGATTGATAGGTTTCTGAGGTACTAAAAGCCACAACAATGCCTAGGTTTGGATAGATAATGATTGATTTAAGGTATCTAACATGTTTTAGGTTGGTTAAGACTCATTCTGGGTGGTTCTAGGAAGATTTGGGGTGACTCTAAGTTGATTTGATATGATTTTTGATGATGATGAAATGGTTCCAAAATGATGTACAAATGATGTGCAAGAGGATATGAATGATAAAGAGTATTGTTGGGATATAATCAAGCTGGTCAAAAAATCAAAATTAGTGGAATGAGAAAATAGGATGAATTATTATGAAGAAGTGATGAAACCATAGACATGAACCATTTTTGAGCATGTGCACTACCTGATGGCAAGTAATGATACTCCACTAGAGTCCCTACATAGTTATCCATAGAGAGTCTAGCCAGTAACCTATTGTACATGCATTGTATCATGACCTTATTTTTAGTCATCTTTACTATCTAGCATGAGTGTTAGCCATAGATGTCTATTTTATGTGTGTTTGTAGTTGGATCATTATCTCCATTAGCACGATGAGTGTGGACCTATGGGTGCTACATGGTTGGAGGCGTAGCTACCTATACCACTATTGGGGACTAGTATACAAAGACTATCTATTGTTCTAGTGTGATTGGTACTTGATGTTTACTTGGTATTTTGGGTATCTAAAATGTTTTGAGTTGGTTAAGACTAATTTTAGGCAAACTTGGGGTGATTTTGAGTTGATTTGATATGATTCTAAGTTAATTTGATATGATTTTTGATGATGATGATGATGAAATGGTTTCAAAATGATATAAAAGTGATGCACAAGAGGATATGAATGATAAAGAATATTGTTGGGATATAATCAAGTTGGCTGAAAGATTAGAATTAGTAAAATGAGAAAATGGGATGAGTTAGTATAAAGAAGTGATGAAACCGTAGATGAAAACCATTTTTGGGGGTCTACATTTTTCCTCTCTTTGATACAATGTGACTTAGAGAATTATGTCAAAGAACACTAAAAAAAAGGTCATAAAAGCATGCCCTAGTAATGGTGGTACATATTGGTGCCCCCTCACAAAATTTACCAACATGGACATATGATAGGTTGATTTTAATGACAACGAGAAGACAAAACCATAGCAATTGATGGATCACAAATTGGAGCTAAAATGTGAAAGTTATAGGCTCTAGAGTGAACAAAAGCATCACAACCAACATTGGAAGTGCCTCTTACACATCCATCTAGGCAACAAAAGGCTATAAAAGGGCTTAGAGAGGGTTTGAAAGTCATTTTCACCCTCACATTTGGTAGAAAAAAGATTTGGAGCAAGAAGAATGGACCAATTACCTAAGGAGAAACATCATGGTGAATGAGTGTGTACTACCAATGCTAGATAGACATAGGACCTTTGGTGAGTACATTTAAGCCATCTTTGTGTAATTTAGCTTTCCTATACCTTTGATACACTTAGGAGTTAGTCAGGGGTCAAATGGATGTCAAACGAGGTCGTGGGGCTAGTTTAGGGCACTGAACATACATGGCATGACCAATTGCACCATGGGCATAGTTGGGGACCCCAACTGCACCCTAGGATGCTTTGGGGCTCTGAATGAGGCTTAGATGAGCCCTAATTAACTCAAAACTTGAGGTAAACTAGAAAGACCCTAGAATGATGTCATAAAATGGTTAATACTTAGTAAAATGTGGTCAAAGTTGTCAAACTTGATCAAACTTAGGGCAGATGTAGGTCAAACTCAGTCGGTTGTGGACAGAGAACGATACAAAAGGCTCGAAATGGTGCAAACAGACTCAGAACAACCTAAAATTTGGACCACATGTTCAAAACCCTAATAAGAGTTCAAAAAATAGGTCAAATTGGGTCAACATGATTAGGAAAAAGTCAAACTTGGTCAAACCTATCTCAGATGGAGGAAAAAGTTGACAGATGGATAGGTAGAGGGTCAGAATGATGCAAATGAGCTTGAAATGACCCAAAACTTGGTAGGCATGTTGAAAACCATAAAAATAGTTTAAAGAATAAGTCAAATTAGTAAAACATGCTTAGAAAAAGTCAAAATTAGTCAAAATAGAGTCAAAGTCAAACAAACTTAGGTCAAATGTAGGTTGAACTAGATACAAATCCATAGAAGGTTGACATAGGCTACATGGTTATGCAGGAGGATTTGGCCCTATTGTGAATGAGAGGACATAGGCCTTAGAGCTTGATGCTATGTCATCAGATGACTGCTAGTGAGTGAGAGATCTTGGCAAGACTTGGTTTGTGTCATATCACATTTATGCCGGAGGTGAGAGGGAACAGAGCCCTACTAATAGCATTGGTAGAGAGATGACATTCAAAGACTAGTTTGTTCCATTTGCTAGTGGGAGAGGCTACTATGACCTTGGAGGATGTATGGTGCATCCTAAGGATTCTAGTTCATGGGAACTTATCTATGCATGACCTAACTACTAGCTAAGTGGCACTACATTGATTATTCAGATGTGGAGATGCAGAGCTAGGGATCTTGGATTATGAGATTGGATGGGATCTACTAGTGGCATTCCATGAGAAACTAATAGTTGTGATCTATTAGGTTATTGGTGGACTATTGATACATGATAGGTAGGGACATGGATTCCTTGTCGGATGGGGCTAGGTGCTAGAGAGGATGATCATGGATGGGACTATGTTTTCCTAGGGATCATGCATGTTGGAGATGTTATACTATTATCTACATTAGGTAGCATATACATGAGGGCTAACATTTAGTACCAAGGGTACACTATTATAGATTTGGGTATATGAGCACATTATAGTGTCTAGACCACTCATTGAGAGGGAGCTAGTGGAGGACATGTTGTATTCATATAGTTATAGAGGCATATTGACACAAGGATCCCTAAGGTATACGTGGTTCTTCTAGCATTAGGTAGATATTATGACATAGTTTATTTAAAGACCCCATAGAGATTGCCCTAGGTGGGACAATGATGAGATTCACTTACCATACTATAGATAGGAGCACTATCTTATAGGTCGGATAGTGATTGTTCACCTAGTGATAGAGATGTACCTACTAGAGTGAAGGTCCAGGAATGGAGAGAACCTATTAGGACACAAGTGGCTTATGCACAATTAGAGGAGTCATAGTCAAGGGTATTGTGATGTCCCCTATTTTAGACTAGGTTTTAATAAGAGTTAAACAATAATATTCTATTAATTTAATATATTTATATAGATAAATATATGATATAAAATCATATAATACATTTTATGATATATTTAAATACAGGGATAATATATTATCATTTACTAATGATAATATAATTCTACTAATATAGTAATATATATCTACCAATATAAGAATCTTATGATATATGTAAAAATAATAATAAATAAGGTTGGTACTAAATGAATGGTGATAACATTATTATGTTATCTAAATAGCTTATATTATCCATAATCCTAAGGATACACTACACATATGGAAATTTAATAATTAATAAATGTTATACATATAATATATATTAATATATATTGTTAAATATATGTTAATTAATAACTATTAAACCTTAACCATAACAACTAGTTAATTATTTGAAGAGATGCAACCATTCATGACTATTCACTAGTAATAATATAAATAGGAGAACAAATGATAGACTAAGATGTATCAGATATGAATTATCATGAAAAGCTTTTGGGAATAAAGAAGCAAATTAGATGAAAATCTAATGAAATCTATACAAATTGGAGAAAAATAGAAAATTTCCTAAATGAGACATTACAAGTGGTATCAGAGCCCTGAATCTGCCAGCCTAAGGGAATAAGAGGGTCTGAGGAATAAGCATGATTGAAAGTGCTATGATATTAAGTTTTCCAATACATCCTTCACCCAATCTTACCAAAAAATTTAGTCTATTTGGGTGAGCACATAGAATGATGTGCTTTAGGGATTCACACCATGTTGTTTTGGGCAAGTTTGGAGATTTATGGATGATACATTTCATATTAGTACATGGTTCTATTCACTGATATGAGTTTTAAGCCATTAGTTTAGACAACTCCTACATGATCTGAAGATAGTGGAAATTTCTTGCTAGGTGACTTAGAATATGAACATCTAGGTGTGGAATAATCCATGTGTTGTGGAATATGTTAGAAATACCTATAGATCTAAATGGAAGAGATTTCGTATATATGATGGAAAATAATTTATTGATGAATTAGTTAATAGGCAAAAAAAATGGTCTAACATGCTATGTAATCATCTGAGCACGTTGCAATCTTAGAGAAATTAGATGGGCAACTGCAAGGAGTAATATGCTACCATTAGAAACTTCAAAAGAGTTAAGGGTGAACAAATTATGTTTATTAATCACACAATATGGTATGAAGAATCAATCTAGGCTATAAAAGCCCACAAATATCACATCTACAAACACAAAAAGACATAAAGGAGAGCCACTATGGCAAGTGATAAATTTTAAAAACTGCCATGTTGAGGATGACTTAGTTGATTCTAATGCTAAAGGAGCATCAATAGAGGGCTCAGGATATGGATTTGGTGGGGGAAAGGATATTATCATGTCCATTGTTAGAACCAATAAAATTTCACATTGGAGACATGAAAATACTACTTTAATGTATGCATGAGTTAGTCTTCAACTACTAGAATTGGCTCTGTGCTTGTTATAAAAAAAATCCATAAGGAACGAGATCAAAATGAGTGCAATTGAGAGAGATATTTTTAGATACAAAAGAAGATAGCAGAGTGGAGAAAGTAATAAGAAATGTTAATAATCTATTAAATAAGGATTCCATTTTTGCCAATGACATAGTTTGGAAGGTTACAAATAGTAACAGGCTTTAAAAAATTATTTACTAGGTTGAAGGATTTGTGTGTGCAAAAGGAAATAATCAACCGCAATGGACATTGGAGATTGATAAGCAACAAGGTAAGAAGCATGTTGGTCCTACTAATAAAAGTTTTATAAATGAATAGGTGACTTTAAAATTCCATTTGGTAGATGTTGGACAAGGCAAAATAGTTCTCAAGTATTGCAAATACAGAATGCTCTTACCTTTGAACTTCTTGGCCTTAGACAAGGCTTGGAAAATGTTTTTGCAACATATACTACAAAGATTATTGACCAATGCAAGGTAAATTTTTTAAAGAGTGATAGGATTTGAGTACTACAAATGCAATGGAAGGATGCTTTTACAATAATCTACATTGATTCATTGCTTTGGTAGCTGGAAAGGAGATACAACACATATTGGTAGGTCTAACCAATTTATCCTCACATATGGTACACCACACCTAGTGGAGAAAGAAAGGGAATAATAGAGAAACTAGAAAATAAAATGAGGAAAATGCATATCCATAGATAGTCATTGATTGCTTCCAATGGGTATAGATTTTATTAACTTAGCTAAAATTGGATCTACTTAAACCAAACCAGCCCAAGATCTAGAGCCAGTTAGCGTGAACAACTAGTATAAGGTGGTTGACTGAGTTACATATCCAATTGGAGAACCATGGCTCATATATCATCCATTCATTGGTGGAGATCCCCTATATAAGTTGGCCTAATGTGATTTGAAACCCTTGATCACTTTGGCAACATGCTGATGAAAACAATTAATGACAAACCCTTTGAGCAAGAAATGAACTTATATAAATAGTTCTTCACCTGGTTCAACATAATATTCTCATACGTCATTCCACATCACCAAAGAATTTAGAAGAGCATATCCAATATTTTGGTAAGGTTGATACATACGAAGGACCAAAACATATTCCTAATAGACTTTGCTGAGTGCGCACAAATGAAATGTCAACTCTAAATTTGATGCATAGACCCAGCCTTGTGCATGTCAATATTGGTATTATGATCTTCTAAGAACCATGGGTACTCTAACAAAGGAATACAATGAAAATGGAATTAAAAAAATATTTTAAAAAAGAGGGTGGTGCATTTGCATCGATCTATCACAATGGAAAAACAAAATAATTTCCAAACCATGTTGCTAGATGGACTACCCAACTCTAATCATGTTAGAGAATGAAAGACTATTACCAAGGAGGATCATAACAATAGATAAAACATTAATATTCTAAATTCAAATAACAGGATGGATTATAAAGAAGGACACCAATAAAACAAAGTGTGGTTTAATTAATGCATTTAAAACAATGGAGGAGGTTAGATGAACCATAAAGGAAGATAAAAAGAAAAAGATGACACATAAAAGGTAATGAGGTAAGTTATTTATTTTCTTTGTATATTTTCATGAAATATTATTATTAGTAATTTTGATGAATATTGAACATTTAAATATCTATTATTCATTCTTATAATTGAAGTGAGATTAATTGACCAAGTTAATAGGTCATAATCAAACAATTAGGGAATAAGATATTGTGAAGTTTTCAAAATTATAATATTGAATTTTAAATGAGATTATTTTTTAGTCATTATCACAGATAATTTTGTTAAACTGATTAAATTATTTAAGGTCATTATCTTCCATGTTGAGATAAGGCCTACGGTGGAATGGGTTGGGTGACATCACTCGGGGTACCAAATAAAGCCTACGAGTATTGAGTAAGGCCTACAGTGATGGGATATCCCAGGGTACATCATACAAAGGCACCTTCTTCAAAATAATGATCGGAGAGAGGTAACGATAATGAGGGCAAACGGTGAGGCCCACTGGTTGGGTAATAGGGCACCCTATCATGGTTCCTCCTCCTATATTTTAATAATAAATTAAGTTTCTAACACTTCAAAGGACTATGTCTTTGATTGTAAAGTAGTTTGATAAGATTAGCTTAAGGTTAAATCTGTTGTATTCTTTAAAAGACTAAGAATATAAATACTTTTGTCAGGATTTTTTATAAGTAGTTCCTTAAGAAGAATAAATATTACCTCCTAAGTAGACCACCTTGATGGATGTCAAAGGCTACCATCAGGGCCAAGAGGTCCAAAGTTCCACTCTTGGGCTTAGGTATGAAGAATAAAATTACCATCTAAGTAGAACACCTTGATGGATGTCAATGGCTACCATCAAGGCTAGGAGGGCCAAAGTTCTGCTCTTGGGCTTAGATTGGGTTAAGTTAAGAATTGACATCATGTCAACTTAATTCAGTTAAGAATCTGCCAAGTAGACCACCTTGATGGATGTCAATGGCTGCCATCAAGGCCAAGAGGGCCAAAGTTCTATTCTTGGGCTTGGTAGGATATTTGTTTAGGACTAATTTATCATGACTAATCTTTTCTTTGAAGCTATTATATACATGTACATGCTAATAATTGTTTGTGTTGTAGGATCTATGATCAAGAAGCATACTGGGGAACTATATGTTATAAATCATTCCCTTTACTCTACTTCAATGTGAAAAATTATAAAGAATGTATGATGTGTTTGCATTGTGTTTTCTTCGCGTCTTCATCTATCTACATCATGTATGCTTCATATTTTCATTCATTAGAATGGGTATGTTTTATAAACCTTCTAGGCCTTTCATATGAAAATATGTTTGTATCTATGAAGGAGTTGCATATGAATGATTTTTCTTGAGGACAAGAAAATTTTGAGAGGGGAGGACTGTGATGTCCCCTATTTTAGACTAGGTTTTAATAAGAGTTAAACAATAATATTCTATTAATTTAGTATATTTATATAGATAAATATATGATATAAAATCATATAATACATTTTATGATATATTTAAATACAAGGATAATATATTATCATTTACTAATGATAATATAATTCTACTAATATAGTAATATATATCTACCAATATAAGAATCTTATGATATATGTAATAATAATAATAAATAAGGTTGGTACTAAATGAATGGTGATAAAATTATTATGTTATCTAAATAGCTTATATTATCCATAATCCTAAGGATACACTACACATATGGAAATTTAATAATTAATAAATGTTATACTTATATTATATATTAATATATATTGTTAAATATATGTTACTTAATAACTATTAAACCTTAACCATAAAAACTAGTTAATTATTTGAAGAGATGCAACCATTCATGACTATTCACTAGTAATAATATAAATAGGAGAACAAATGATAGACTAATATATATCATATATGAATTATCATGAAAAGCTTTTGGGAATAAAGAAGCAAATCAGATGAAAATCTAATGAAATCTATACAAATTGGAGAAAAATAGACAATGATGAGGAAGGAGGAGATGAGGATGATGAGGAGGAAGAGGGGGAGGATGGAGAGGATGATGCTAAGGTAGCGGATGATGATGTGGGGGATGATGATGAGGGTGTAGATGCAAAGGATGATGACGAGGACAAGGAGGGAGATGATAATGCAAAGGGTGGGGACAATAAGGGTGGAGGTTGTGATGGGGATTGTGGGGGTGGAGGTGGTGATAGGGATGGTGGTGAGGGAGAGGATAGGGATGATTATGAGGAGGGTGGGGATGATGATGATGAGGGAGGTGATTAGGATGACATAGATGTGGATGCAACAGTGATGGACATCAAGGGGGATCTAGTGGATTACACTAGGGGGACACTAGTATAGGTAGAGGTAGGACCTAGCTAGTTAGAGCTTATGGAGGTGATAAGAGGTCTCTAGAGTCAGTTGGACCAAGTAGTAGTAGAGAGGGATGTAGTGATATGAGAGAGGGATCAAGCTATGGTAGGGAGGGATGTCATAGTGCATAGGGTAGAGAGGGTAGTGCAAGAGTCTTGGGAGTTCATTAGCAACATCAGAGATTTGAACTTCGGAGAGATGGTTACAATGATGACTAGGGCACATATGGAGACATAAAACTAGAGGGATTAGTGTGAGAGTTTAGTGCCACTAGGGAAGAGGGTAGAGAGCTTTTGTGCATAGAGATCTCACACATAGTGGACACATAGGACATAGAGAAGTGCAGGGGTGATGGGATTGATGAGGCCACCATGAATAGTAGAGGGATCATCCTTGAGGCTAGCCAAAGTCTGTGAGGGTAGGGATAAAATAGGTTAACATAGACATGCTCATATATAGAGGGGCTTCTCTTTTTTGGTTTTTTATTTTTTTGTTATGCTCTTTCATGGTTTATGCCTGTGGGTAGTTAGTATTTATGTAAACCATGATAATAGAATCTGATACTTTTTTTAGAGACATTTATGAGATGCAACTATGTTATGATGACTATATGAGAGGGATTATGCATATGTTTTATATGCTTTATATGGATGCTTTTATGCTTTTCTATGTGGATTTTTATATGATGACATCATGCATTGATTTATCACATGTTATGCTTAGGAAATGACATCTTTATTGTTTTGACATGTTTTTCTCATGAATGAATGCCTAATGAAATATGAATGATATGGAATGAATGTGAATGAAATGTAAAATGATATGGAATGAATGCAAATGAAATGTAAAATGATATGGAATGAATTCAAATGAAATGTGAAATGATTTGGAATGAATGCAAATGAAATGTGAAATAATATAAATGCCATGTTTATGCAAATATGTATTGCTTTGGATTGTTCTAGACTTTTTACATATGTAGAATTGTAGGATAACATTGTGTTTGATTTATTAGAGTACGAGACAAAGGTGATAGATGAAGGAGACACAAAAGATAGAGGAGATGAGATGAGGAATTATTAATATGATGTGAAGACTTTTGCTTTTAGAAAGTGCACTATATGCAAAAAAGAGCTTTATTTTGATATGGTAAATGGAATGCAACACATCATGGCATAAAGGGCTAGAGAGAGAATACAAACCTTTTGCATAAACAAGCACAATGTAGACTTGAAGCATATATACATGCCCCAGACTCTCAAAGGTACATTTTTTAATAGACACAAAAAGATGACCATGAACCATCCTAGCTACTCTCATAGATCAATTTATATCATCAAGCGACATAGGAACATGATCAAATAAAAACAAAGAAAAAATAAATCACTCACTAAACAACATGAGCCAATTGCTATTCTTGTCCACTATTACTTGCCTTTTAGTGTTTTTAGGTCTTCAAATAATGTTTGATAGGTTGATCATGTGATATTTCTATTTGTGGGTTTAGTTGATAGGTTCATAGTGACACATTGGATTAATTGTTGGTTCACATTGCTCAAATAGGTGTGATTGTCATTTAAGTGTAGTTCTTTAAGTTTTAGTCTGTGAAAGTGAAAATGTTTAAGCAAAAGTGGTGATTATCCACATTGATTATTTACGGAGTTTATTACAAATTTTTAGTGGGTCCTGTGATTTTAGGGTTTCAAGGATTTTTGATGTTTTTGGGTTACTCATTTCTTCAAGAAATTTTACAATTTTTAGGATTTTCTTCAAGACATTTTATGGTTTATAGTGATTTTCTCAAGACACTTTACAATTTTTAGAATTTACTTTAGGATGTTTTATGATTTTAATAGATTTTTTAAAGACATTTTATGATTTTTAGGACATTTTATGTTTTTTAGGAATTTTTTAGGATCATATTTGAATTTTTAGGATTCTCTCAAAATCATAAAAGCATATACAAGTGTTAGCTCTAATATTTTATGTGATAAGTCTGATGGATAAAAAGTGCTTAGGGCTATGCCCCCAGTTCAAGTTCAAATTCATGCACTATGTAGGTAATATGTCCCTAGACAAGATGTAGACTATGTACAAGGCCAAAGCCAAAGTATGTATAGATTGTTGATACCTAGGTAAGACAACAATGGACATTAACCAATTCGTGAGCCATGATCAAGGACTAGGGATGTCTTGTAGTACAAAGAATATGATCAAGGAATGATAAAAGGGGGAAAATCTAGATGGAATCTAAATAGATGGAGGAGCAACAACTAATTAAACATGGCACCTATTTGCCAGGTTTCCACCATGGTACTTTCCTAAAGTGCCTATTTGCTAAGTTTTCACTTTTGGATAGTATTTTTCTCTTGACTCAAATTTTCATGCCAAGATGCCTATTTTCTAGGTTTTAATAAAGGCATCAATTTTTCATGATTTTTTTCACTTTTTTCTTTTCTTTTTTCATGACTTTTTTTCTATTTTTCTCATATATTTTAGGACTTTTAGATAGAATCAAGTATAATTCTTGTGGAGATGCATGTTTTTGATGGACATGGGCAATTATTCACCCTCTAGAGTTGCAAGCTAATATACCTCAGGTCTAAAGGCTGCAATAACTACATAAGATCCCTCCCAATTTGGTTCAAATTTGCCTGGTTTTTCTTTATGCTGCTAAGTCTTGTATTTCATCTTCAGGACTAGATCACTGATCTCAAAATGATGACCTCAAAATTTCTTGTTATAGTTTTTTGAGTTGGTTTTGATAAGCTTGCATATGTGTCAAGGCAGCTCGTCTCTACTCATCAAGCATCTCAAGCTCATGGAGTCTAGATACTCTATAGTGTTCATCATCAGCAACATCTTGTAGGGAGACTCCCAATGATGGAATTTCAAGTTCAATGGAAAGTATTGCCTCAATTCTATAGATAATACAATATGGTGTTGTGCCCATATGAGCATGTACACTTGTTCATTAGGCCCAAAGAGCTAGATTTAGTTGTAAGTGATAGTCTTGACCAGGATCATTGAGAGTCTTTTGGAGAATCTTAACAATAGTCTTATTAGATGCTTCTACTTGGTTCTTGCCTTATGGATGGTAAATACTAGAATATCCGTGGTATATGTTGTTCTTCTCACAGAGCTTATCCACATCTTTTTTTTGAAAAGAACTTCCATGATCAATAATAATAGCCAAGGGAACTCCATACTGATATCTGATGTAGTTCAGAATAAACCTTGAAATTTTCTTTCTAGTGGTGAAAGTTAGAGGGAGGGATTCAACGCACTTGGTAAAAAATTTTTTTGCTATGATGATGAACTCATGATCATCAAAAGAAGGGGGAGAGATAGCTCCAATAAGATCAAATGCCAACTATGAGAAGGGCCATGGAGATATGATTGGCTATAATTCCTGTGCTCATGCATGGATCAAATTACTATGTATCTGGCACTTATGACATTTTTTGGAAAAATCATGGACATCTTTTTTCATGGTGGACCAATAATATCTAGCTCTAAAAAGTTTCTTAGCTAGAACCAAACCATTGAAATGACCTCCACATATACCTTCATGAACCTCTTGTAAGGAAGTTTTAGTTTCTTGGAAGTCAAGGCATCTGAGAAGGCTTTGGTCAATGGATCTCTTATAAATGGTGTCACTGATGATGACATATCTAGAAGCTTGGTGGATAAAAGCTTGATGTTCATTTTTGGATAAGGTGGGGCTAGGATTTGGGAATGTAGGTGATCATAAATGTATTGATACTAGGGGGAATTGGGACCAACAAGTTCTCACACAAACTTAGATTGAGAGAGTTCAAATGTAAGAATCAAAAGTTTCTTGATAAGGAACTCAAAACACTCCACGTTTTGAGGCATATCAATCATAGAAGTGATGGTAGCCATAGCATCAATTTACTTGTTGTGCATTCTTGGTAGCTGACAAAAAGAGATAGTGATAAATTTAGATTTAAGATAATTTTCCATCCTCTTGTAAGGAATTGACTTATCATCTTTGGTTTCATAGTCATCATTAACTTGGTGGATGACTAATTGGGAATAACCAAAAACTTGTAAATGTTGAATGTTTCGTTAGATAGCTAGCTTGAAACCTGTGATCGTTGCCTTGTATTCTACTATGTTATTGGTGCAATTGAATGTTATTTGATATGACTTGGGGATTACATCTCCTTGGGGAGTGATAAACATAATGCCACCTCCTAAACCATTTCTTGTATGTGATCCATCAAAGTAAAGATTCCATTCATTAGCTATATCCATGTTAAAGATGGCTTCATCTAGAAAGCCTATCAACATGGGATGATCATTTTTCATAGGTGCTTCTGCTAGCTAATCACTTATCACTTGCCCTTTGATTTCTTTTCTATCAACATATTCTATATCAAATTCACTAAGGATCATAACCCATTTAGTTAACCACCCTATGAGAGAAGCCTTTCTTAGGAGATATTTTAATGGATCAATCTTAATGACAAGCATTGCTTTCTAATTGAGCATGTAATGTCTTAGCTTTTGGGCTACAAAGACGATGGTAAAGCATGCTTGTTCAATGAGTGAATAATTCAATTCATATCCCATAAGTGTTTTTCTAATGTAGTAAATGGCTCACTCTCTTCCTTGTTCATCATTTTGTGCTAAGAGAGCTCCTAATGTTGTATATGTAGCAAATATGTATAGAATGAATGGTTTTCCTAGAATTGTAGCCATTAAAATTGGTGGATGTACAAGATAATTTTTGAGCTATTGGTAAGATTCTTCACACTGGTTGTTCCATTAAAATCATACTTCCTTACATAATAGGTGCTGAAAGGAGTGATTCTTATTTGCTAGTTGTGCAATGAATTTGTAGATAGACAATAATCTCCCTTGTAGACTTCTTAATGTTTTTAGATTTATTGGAGCAGGCATTTGAAGTATTTCTTTTACTTTCTTAAGATCCACTTCAAATATGCCTCATTGAAAATAATGTATCCTAGGATGTTTCCTAAAACAACTCCAAATATACACTTTTTGGGATTCAAATGGAACATATAGCTTTCCATTCTATTGAATATTTGATCTAGGATGCCCAAATGATCATTTCTTCTAGGGGATTTGCAAAGCAAGTCATCAACATAGTCTTCCATGAGGATGTGCATGAAATCATGAAAGATGGTAGTCATTTCTCTTTAATATGTTGCCCCAACATTTTTAAGGCCAAAAGGCATGACATTCCAGTGGTATGTTCCTCAAGGGCATGTACAAGTTATTTTGTGTTGATCCTTAGGAGCTATTCTTATCTAATTGTAACTAGAGACTCCATCCATTAGTGATAGCATCTCATATCTAGATTTTATGTCTATGATGATGTCGATATTTGGTAATGGGAAATCATCTTTAAGACGTGCTTTATTAAGATCATGGAAGTTGGTGCATATTAGGATGTCCCCAGAGTGTTTTCTTACTGGTATTAGATTAGATATCCACTCTACATAATCAATGGGTCTTAACAAGCCAACATCCAATCATTTCTTCAGTGCAACTTTAACAAGGAGAGAAACTTGAGGATGCATCTTTCTCAACTTTCTTTTTACTAGTTTCACTCATAGTTTTAGTGGTAAGTGATGAAAGACTAGTTTAGGATCTAATTTGGGCATGCCTACATAAGACTAGGTGAAGTTGATCTACCTCTCTACAAAGAATTTGAAAAATTCATCTCTTTCCTCTAGTGATAATGATGCTGGAAAATGTATGATCTTAGGGTTGTTAGGTATCCCCAAATTTATCTGTTCTATCATTTCCAAAAGTAATGTTGATCTTTCCTTCAACATAGTATGTCCAATCTTCTATCCTTGAGCACCTCAAAGAGGTTCTCACATTTGGATACATCCTTTACTTTTACTTTTTCATGGTCTAATGGCACCTTTCAGTTTTCACCAAGAGACCTGCTTTTGTCTTCTTTTGCTATTTGTTCAATTTTTCAATTGGAAGATGGAGTTGACTCCCCAAAGTATGCCATGATGCTTAGGTCAATAGAAAATCTTGACTATTGATCTCCTTGTGGTAAGCCTTCATGAAGCTCAAAGAATTCTATGATGGCATCATCATTTTTAAACTAGTCAAATTTTGGTGGTCCTTGTTGGTCTCAATCAATAAGTTTGAGGTAAACTAGGGAAATGCCATCATTGGTATTGAATAAGCTTTGTTCAAAGGCATATATATGGATATCTAGTTTAGTGGTATCATTGGGATCATGTGTAGAAGAGGACTCAGATCCCATACTATTTTGATCCAAGATGCAAAGTTGGTTTGAGGGATAGGTGGAGTTATATGTTTATCCCCCACAAGTAGGCTATTAGGGTCAGCAAAGATGTGGTCAAGTGCATAAGGACTATCAAGACTATTAGTTTTAGGTAGGGTATCCTCAGATGCCTTTTCATCATTTGAAGTGTTCACATTCTTAGATGGGGATGACTCAATATTAGGGAGACTCAAAAAAAATGGTTTGAATCCAAGTCCCAATCTACAAGGTTGTCTTGATGTCATGACGGACTAAATAATGCCTTGCTTTTAAGATCCCAAGCCACTACATCTATCATATCCCTTTTTTTGTATGATGGTGAATATAAGTCCATACTTGTCTAAGGGTATAGGAGTAGGTTTTTATTCTATTTTAGCCTTTTCAATCCATGTAGATGTATTTTCATAGACATGTTCTTCATGTAGTCCACCTCCACTAGTGAAAGTTACATAGCATTTCTTTTAAAATGTGAACTTAGGCTTGTTCTATATAAGCTATGGTTTACCATTTTACTTGGAAGAGAGAGGGAGTTTCTTGATGTAAAAGTAATGTGACATGGAATACTCACCACAACCTTGGTCTTCAAGTTTGAGCTTTCCTTTGAATGTAGGTGTGAGCATAGAAGGATCAACATACTTGGAGACTCAAGTGGATTTGTTGCATGGTTTGTCAAGACTTGGTATGCAATGGTTCCTCTAAGATTGGTACAAAATTGGAATGGGTCTATATCACCAAGGATGGTGACATCTACATTGTTATAGGAAAATTTCAAGCATTGGTGTTATGTAGAGAGAAATGCTTCCATAACATGGATCCAAGGGCATCTAAGTTTCATGTTGCAATTCACGTCGGTTTCACCAATTGTAGGAATATAAAATGGGCTAATATCTATCATACTATAAAAAAAATCACAAACTCAATAAACATACATCGATACTCTTTGGTCTACCATGAAAGCCAAATGAACACATGAAGCAACATAAAGTTAAAAACCCCCTCTTTCATTTGTAGCTTTCATGTCCTTTCTTCCCCATATGATGTAGATCCAATTTCGTATAATGCACACAATTAGGAAGAAAAATTCTATGATAATGATATGAGAGTAATAGAAGAAGTTATTTAAGCTTAATGGATACAAGACCAAGGGACTTGAAGGACCAAAATGACAGGAAGAATGCTCAATTTATAATCAACTTGCAAGATGAGAGCATTGGACTTGTCACCTTGGATATGCAACTTGTCAAGAGATTCCTTTTAGAATCCATGACACATATGACACAAGATGCCAAATGTAGGATTGTATGATGCTTGGAAGCCAAACATGACTATAAATGGAAGAGGATCTATGATGTGTCATGTGACACCTTAAACCCACTTAAAGCCAAGAATTATGACAATGAAAACCAAATATAGACATGCATAAGGGAATTAGAATATATGGATTATGACATATCTTAGCTAAGTGTAGATGGTGAATCCATGATGTGTCATGCCAATGTGTCATGATGATGTCAATATAATGTAGAAAAATTATGTGGAATATCTAAATTAAAAATCTATATATCTACACAAATAGAAATTAGGAAAACTGGAATTAATTGTGGAAATATGACTTAGGAAATTATAAATTTCCATGGTTTTGTGAATGATGAATCAATTAATGAATTAAATATCAATTAATTGAAGAGGTTAGTTAGGAAGAATAAATAGTGAAATGACTAGGATTAAATTATGGGTTATTTAATCCTATAGAGAAAATTAGTAGATGATTGGCCAATTTGATGAAATAAGTGTGATCGTATCCTTCGATGAAAATGTGTGGATTATGTAGATTGACTAGGATGATGATAGGTAGACCATAGCCATGGTAAAATTGATTGATTGATTAAAATTGATAACATGCCAAGGACATGTGAGATGAATTAAGGACATGTAACATTTAACCAATATCATAAATGCTATAGGATTGAGATTGATTGATATGGTCAATCATAATAACATTGATGGAAACTATCAACATTACTAAAATGGTTTGATGATGTCATGATCTATCATTGAGGGACTCAAAAATTTTAATGATCAAATGACAAGAATGATGGTTTGACGTAGCACTAAGAACCATGATAGTACTAAGTTCAGATTGATAGGTTTCTAATGCACTAAAAGCCACAACAATACCTAGGTTTGGATAGATGATGATTGATTTAAAGTATCTGAGATGTTTTAGGTTGGTTAAGACTGATTTTGGGTGGTTCTAGGCAGATTTGGGGTGATTCTTAGTTGATTTGATATGATTTTTGATGATGGTGAAATGGTTCCAAAATGATATACAAATGATGCACAATAGGATATGAATGATAAATAATGTTCTTAGGATATAATCAAGTTGGCAAAAAGATCAAAATTAATGGAATGAGAAGATAGGATGAGTTAGTATGAAGAACTAATGAAACCATAGACATGAACCATTTTTGGGTGTCTACACTACCTAATGGAAAGTAATGACACTCCACTAGGGTCCCTACATAGTTATCCATAGAGAGTCTAGCTAGTAACTTGTTGTACATGCATTGTATCATGACCTTATTTTTAGTCATCTTTACTCTTTGGAATGAGTGTTAGTCATGTATGTCTATTTTATGTTTGTTTGTAGTTGGATCATTATCTCCATCAGCATGATGGGAGTGGACCTATGGGTTCCACATGGTTGGGAGGCATAGCTACCTATAACACTACTGGGGACCAGTGTACAAGGATGGTCTAGTGTTCTAGTGTGACCAGTGCTTGATTTTCACTTGGTATTTTGAGATTCTAGAGTATACTTCCTTGTGATTTATGGTTTCATTGGAATGCTTGGATAACATGTTTAGATGATGTTAGTTTATTTGATACATTCCTGTATTATGATGTTTAACATATGATTAGATGATGTGATTTTCTTAGTTAGAGTATTTATTTCTTATTGGTTTCACATGTTAGATTTCCTATTTTTATGATGTTATTAAGTTTTAGTAGTGACACCCTCATAATATAGCTTTGACTATCTAGTTAGCAGTTTGGGATGTTACACACAGGGGATGGCTAGGACCTTTGAGGTCTCATGATGCTATTATGGGTGGGAGGAACTGCGCATGATTTTTGTTATGTTTATTAATTATGATGTTACTTTTAGTACATTTTCTTTACTATTATATTTTAGATGGTTTGATGTGTTTTCCATCTTGTAGTTATTGTACTCGAGTGTCTATTTATCGATTTGTAGATCTAGTACACCTAATGTGGAGGAATTATCATTTCTATCTTCTCATCTTGTTTTTTTCTTGCATGTCATTGCAAATCCTCATGCAATATTGTACTATCTTCTATGTGAGATTGTATTCTCTCTAGTGTGAGACTTAGTATTTCCTCACATAGCTCATTACATTTCTTCATGTATCTCCAAATAATTCCTCACAAGATCTTTGGAAATAGTGAAATGGTTTTTTGTTGCTACATCAAGTAGTCCTACATGTGAAAAGGTAGTTTCTTGCATGTCATGTTGTTATTCCTCTTGTGAATGGGTACTTCCTAGTACAAAACTATTTTTTGTGATTTCTCGTACAAAAAACAAGAGGATCTCTACTATTTTTTGGAGAACACAATTTAGTATCTCAATTACCCTTTGGGATTGCTTGATTTACCAATCTTTGATGGATTGAAAATTTTACATTTTGTTTTCATACTTTGGTTTTACCCTTGAGTTTGAGTGTGCCAGTTGGTAGAGGCATTTGGAGATTTTTTGCTTGTTAGGATTATTGGTTAAGTCTTTTGTTGTGATGTTTGTGATCCTTCTATGTTGATTGTTGTGTGCATCTATACTTTAAAATTAAAAAAAAATCTTGTCTTTTATTTATCCTTGTTCCAAGGATCTCTAAGTGTGGCATTATAATAGTGAAGGTACCCTTTCTTTTGAACATTAACAAGGCTCTAGAACCAAAATGTGATATTTATCTTATGGATTCTAGTGTGAGAGATGATTTAGGACCTCTTTCATCACTACCACCAAGGGTATTATTGGTTGAAGATGTCAAAACCTTGATTCATAATAAGGTTGCAATACTATCTAATTTAGAAATTAAGGAGATGTGAAATGAATATTTGTGTGAAGATAAAGTATTGAATGATGAGAACAAGAACCTCAAATCTCAAATTCTCACACATATGGTACATATGTCTAAAGTCTTGAGAGGAATGGATAAGATAAATGTTGAGTCAAGTACATGATGAGTATTTAGAATATAAAGTCCAAAAATATAACTAAGAGGGAGGGGGTAAATTAGCTATCTAACAATTATAACAATTATCAACCTTATTAATCCTTAACCATATGAGCAATATAATTAGAAACTTTAAAAAAAAATACTCATACACAATAACACCAGATATGTTGAGTAGGGAAACCCTTGATCAGAGGGAAAACCCTAATGGGGATGGTACCCACAAGATGATGTACTAATATAAATATTCCTTGTTAGAGGATGGACCTTGCTAGGAGTCAATAAAAACATTTAGTACATATTAGTCTTGATTAGGAGACTTTGAATCCCTATTAAGAGATTTTAACCCTATTAGGAGTTGTGCCAACCCTATTAGGATTTGTAGAAGGAAAATGTACCTACTACCCAAACAACTTCAGAGGAAAGACTAATGAACACATTGTCAAAATGATTTCTATATTATTCCTTTTAAACTAATAGAAATGAACTATACTTGACCTTCCTCTTCGTCTATCATGTCAACTAGACTACTCTTATCCTTCTAATCTTGATGCCATATCACTAACTTTACATCTAATAATCCCTTGGATCATGTACTCACCTTCACCAAATACTCTTCTCTAATTTACAATTCACACTACTTCAACACAATTTACTTGTCACACACTTCTCAAATAAGAAAAATAGATTTTCTTTATACCATGTCCTCAAAACAACTCCTTGAGTTGGCCTTGAGGCTTTCCCAAAGAATTATAATAGGACCACATTAAGATAATTTAATAATTTCACAATCACATAACACTTTTGGCTCACAATATTTACAACTTCACACATGTGTGATTCTAGACCTTGCACACTCTTTTACATCATTATAAGATTTTTTTTGCCATTGTATAAACTCACATATCTCGATTCTATCTATGTTAGGAGATACAATTCACATTCAAAAACTTCTTATTAGTTGTGTTGTCTTTGTATTTCTCTCTATAAATCAAACATATATTTTGCACATCTTTGAATTACTTGATGTACACTTAACCTTGCCAACAAGAAATAGTGTAGAATATGTCCTTAATCACACTTTACTTGAATGTAAAACCTATGTCTATATGACCATGATCTTTGTTAGCTATTTTTTCAGCTGTCATAGAAACCATACTTTATTGTCATTAATGAAACATGTCAATCATGCTATATTCTCTCAACATAATCATAAATGCAATATGTCATTCATGCTACATTCTCTCCAATGCTTAGTATACTCCCCCAAAGGAATACCATTAGAATTCATGCTAAAAATATCCCCCTTTTGCATTGATGCAAACATAGATGACAAACCTCTAATTTCCAAGAATACCAAAACAACACTCTACTACAACTGTTATTGTTCTCATCTTTAAAAATACTCTTCATTAATTAAATCTAAAATATTCTATAACACTTCTCTATTATCCATCTCTTTTTTAGTATTGACAATAGTTTCTTACACTAAACAAAACAAATTAGTTGTGTACAAGCTAACAACTCTTAGCTTCTCCCCCATCTAGTCATACTTCTTATTGATATCAACAATACTTTCTCTTATACATAGGAGATCTCAATCTCTCCCCCATACATCAATCTCTCTTTTATTAGAGAATCTTCTCCCCCATACATTCTTAGCAGATATTTTACATGTACACTTCTCTCCCCCATTGACATCAATGACATAAGCTTCATTATGTCAATCATCTAATCCAAGTATTAAACCTGCTCAAGTGTCCAAAGATACTATTCAAGAAAAATTACCAACAGTCCTTAGTGACTCTTCTTATCTTAGTTAATCCCCTATACAAGAAGCATGAGCTCTCAATCCAATCGAACATTAGTGATTTTGTTAGAATATATAGTCCATTGATATGATTGAGAGGGATGGGGGTGTGAATCATTTATCTAACTAATATCACAATTAACAACCTTAAACAATCTTAACCATAAGAGTAAAATAAACTAAAACTGCAACAAGATAATCATACACAATAACATCATATATGTTATATAGAGAAACCCTTCATCAGAGGAAAAATATTAGTAGGGATAGTACCCACTAGATGATGTACTAATATAAATATTCCTTGTTATAGGATAGACCCTATTAGGAGTCTATTACAACATTTAGTACATATGAGTCCCTATTAGGAGATTCCAACCCTATTAGGAGTTGTGGAAGAAAATTGGATCCACTACCCAAACAACTTCAAGGGAAAGACCAATGAACCCACTATCTAAATGATATCTATCTTATTCCTTATAGAATAATAAAACTAAAATGTACTTCCTTTGTCTCTATCCTCTCAACCAAGCTTCTATTCCTTCATATCTTGTAACCAGATCTCAAATCTCATATCAAATAATCCCTTGGATCACTTACATGCATTTAGTAAGCATTGTTCTCATTTTTGCACTTCACACTTTTTGCAATGATTATAATACTTGAACACACATTAAAATTAAGGAAATCATATTTCCTTTATACCATATCTTCATAAAAATTCCTTGAGTCAGCCTTAAGGCTTTCTTAATTAATTAAAATAAGATGATTAATTAATTACAATTTCAATAGCACTATCAGCTCATAGTCTATACACAAATTCATACATGCAATACTAAGGCTTCCACACTTGCTGATGTCATCACTTGATTGTCCTCTACTACTACCTAACTATACATCTCTTTATTATATCTCACATGAAAGATAGCCAATAATCATTAAGAATCACTTTCCCAATACTCTATCTCTAAAATGCTCTCTATAAATTAGGTACAACTTTTGTACTTCTTTGGCTTAGACTTTGTGTACTTAACCACATCAAAAATAAATTGTGTCATACATGTTCATAATTGCACATGACTTGAAAATCAAATCATTGTTTGTACCATCAAGATCTTTGTCTGCAACTCTCCTAGTCTTTATAGAAACAATGTTATGTTGACATCAATGAAAAAAATAGTCATGAATGCAACATATCAATACTCTCCAATGCTCAAGATACTCCCCAAATTAGTATTATCAATATTCATGCTAACAATCTCTCCCTTTGGCATTAATGGCAACATAGATGAAAAGACATCTAAGTTCCAAGAATACCAAGTATTACTTTGTTGCTACTTTTTATGCATACTCTCCCCCATGCTTTAACAAATGTTTTTCATGCATATTATCCCCCATTGACATAAATTTCAAAGGTCTCAAACTCAATGTACCAATTTTTAATTAGTTGATCCAAGTCATCAATCAGCTTGAGTGTCATCAATGTCAAAGTTCTCAAACTTAATGTACCAATTGTTAATCAATTGCTCCAAGTCATCAACCAGCTCAAATGTCCATAGACACTATTAAATACCAAATACCAAATATCAAGAGTCCTTAATGACTGAATACATACTAGATAGTCCCCCATATAGGAAGCATCATCATTTAATCTACTCAAATAATAGTGCCCTATACCACTAGAATGATGCACTCTCTGCATCACCTACTCAAAAGTAGGTAGGAGCATAACCCCAAGTATACCTCTCAAGTATTCAAATGTATATTTAGGAGAAGGCTTCATTAAGATATCTTCAATCTAATCCTTAATACTTGCATACTCTAATCTAGTCTCCTTTTCTATTGCTTTCTCTCTTAGAAATGATGCTTAATAGATATATGCTTAGTATTAGAATGCAATACATGATTCTTAGACATAATCACTATACTTGTGTTATCACAATAAATGATAATAGGTTCTTTAATCTCAATTCTAATATCCTTCAACATCTACTTCACCCACATAACTTGATTATAGTTATTTGTTGCTGCAACATACTCTGCCTCAGTAGTGCTCTATGAAATCTAATCTTGCTTCTTGCTTATCCAAGAAACCAATGTTCCTCCAAGAAAGAATTCTCTACCACTTGTGCTCTTTCTGTCATTCATACTACATGCCCAATCAACATCAATATATGCAAAAATGTGAAACCACTTGATCTATCATACCAAATACCATAGTTGGATGTCCCTTTCAGATATATGAATATTCTCTTGACTTCTACAAAATTATATTCCTCAGGATCAGCTTGAAATCTAACTACAATCCAAACTACACTTGTTTTATCTAGTCTAGTGTGACTTAGATACTACAAACGTCCAATAATAGATTTATAACTCTTTTGCTCTACTGTAGTTAGCTCATCTTTGTTGCATAATTTGTGACTAGTTATTATAGGTGTGCCAAGAGGTTTATAACTTTCCAAACCAAAAATTTTCAAAAAATCTTTTAGATACTTAGCTTGTGAAATAAATATACTATCATTATTCTACACAATCTATAAAATCTAGGAAAAAACTCATTTCTCCTATCATACTCATTTCAAATTCACTCTTCATCTCTTCAAAAAATTTATTACTAGCTTCATAATTACCTCCAAAAATAATGTCATCAACAAATATTATAATAATCAACAATCCATCTTCAATTTCTTTCATATACAAGTTATTGTCTGTCATACCTTTAGCAAATCTAAGCTTTTTCAAGTAATCCTCTAACCTCACATACCAAGTTCTTGGTGCTTGCTTGAGACCATATAATGCTTTCTTTAATTTAATGCCATGTATGTATCTTTTGATAAAGGAAAACCTTTAGGCTACTTAATATAAACCTCTTCTTGTAATTCTCCATTTAGAAAGGTTGTTTAACATCCATCTGATAAACCTCAAATTTTTTGTTCCCTGCATAAGATAGGAACATCTTACTACTTCCATTCTTGCTACTACTACATATTTTTCCTCCTATTCAATACCTTCTTTTTGTGAATAAAATTTACAAAAAAGTTTTACCTTATTTATCACTTCTCCTTTCTCATTCATCTTATTCCTAAAAATCCATTTTGTTCCTATCACATTCTTGTCCTTTGGTCTTGGAACTAACTCCTATGTATCATTCTTTACTATCTGATCCAATTATTCCTTCATTAATTGGATTGAATTATTATCTTTGATTGCCTGATCTATACAGTTGGGTTAAACTTGAGATATCAAACATATTTCCTCATTTATTCTATCCCTTGTTATTATGCTTTTATCTTTACTTCCAATTATCTTCTTGGGAGGGTGATTCTTTGTCAAATTCTTGTTAGGGGAAGGATTTGACATCTTAGGTATTATCTCTTCTCTAGGTTTAGAAATATTTTCTTCTCTATGATCAAAAGTTAGCAAATCATTCTATAGGCCATTGTTAGTCTTAAACAAAACTTCAACATTTTGTCTAACAATCCAGAGTTATTCTCTTCTTGATTTGAATTATAATCTACCATCTTTTCTTTGGATCCAAACTTTTCATCAATTCTTATATTTGTGCATTCAACTATTGTCTTAGTTCTATAGTCAAAACATCTGTAAGCCTTAATTTTAAATGAATATCTAAGAAACATACCTTCATCACTTTTTGGATCAATCTTACCAATGTCATCATCTCTCTTAATATAATATTTTCTTTGAAATATCCTAAAATATTTGACTAATGCTAAATGTCCAAACCATAGTTCATAAGGTGTCTTGTCCATACTATTATATTAACTACTTCCCACTAGAATTTCTTAGAAACATCATTATCAAATACATTTCTCTAGTTACTTCTTCTATAGGCTTATTTCTTCTTTTAGCAATCCCATTTCTCTTAGGTGTTTTAGATGTAGACAGTTATCTTTTGATTTCATTTTCTTCACAAAATATGGTAAATTCTCTAAAGGTTAATTATCCTCCTCTATCAGATCTCAAATACTTAATCTTAACACTAGATTCATTCTAAACTATATTCTTAAATATCTTAAACTTCTCAAAGGTTTCAAATTTCTCTTTGAGAAATGACACCTGCATCATTCTAGTGAAACCATCAACAAAAGGCATAAAATAAATTTCACCATAGAATCCTCTTATTCTACAAGGACCACTTAGATCTATGTGAATGATCTCTAGATTCTCTGTGGTAGTGAACTCTTTTATAGGGAATGATATTTTCTTTTGCTTAGCCAACATACATTCCTCGCACACAATATTAGTAGGCTTAACAATCTTAGGAAAGTCTTTGACTACAAAAGTTCTACTAACCTTCACAATATTATCAAAGTTTATGTGACCGAATCTTCTATACCATAACCATCTATTATCTACTTTAGCTACCAAATGTTTCATCTCAGTAGGATTCAATTGAAATACATTACCTCTAAATCTAATGCTAGTTCCAATCATCTTACCATCTCTATCTTTGATAGTGCATGTCTTCTCAGTATACTGCAACTGATAACCCTTGTTCACCAACTATCCAATACTTAACAAGTTATGCTTCAATCCATAAAGAAAATAAGCATCATTACTATTAGTTTTACCATCAAGAGTAATGAATCTAATTCGTATTATATGTAGGCTGCATTATTACCAACTCTAACAATACCTACATCATGATTCCTAAATTTAACAAAATTATTCATATCACCAGTCATGTGATGTGAACAAATACTCTCAATTATCTAATCAAACTTCTTTTCCACTTGGGTAACTAGAGCTCTTTCTTCTCTAATTTCTTATCAAGATCATTCTCCTTGATAGCCACAAATCCTAATTCATCATCACTTTCAATTTGACCTTTCTCATTAGATTCTTCTTCTTCATTTGTATACAAAAATTTTCTATCTCTACCTCTTCTAAGGTTAAACTTTCCCTTATACTTTTTTTCTCTTTTAGGACATTAAGATGCATAATTACAAAATTTATTACAAGTCCAACATTTAAATGTTTTCTTACCATATTTTCCTACTTCTCACTAGAAGGGTTATTCCTTCCTCAATGTTCTTTTCTTCATCATCTCTACTATTGCTAGCTAAATCTTCATGAATGCTTGCACTCCTTTTCAAATTAGGTTGAATGTTTAGGGAACTAAAATTTTTTTTGACCCTTTTAATTTCTCTAGAATATCTTAGATCTTCTTTTGTTGATACTAATATTCCAAGTAATGTTTCCTTTGTGAAGTCCTTAGTGTAGGGCATTAGTAGTTGAATCATCTAAGCTATCAGTAGTTGAATCATCTAAGCTATCAGCTTGAATGGTGGTGTCAAAATTTTCAAGATCTTCTATATGAATTCATCATCTTCCTTGGTTCATTCATCTTGAAATGCACATATCCAATTCTATAATCTCATCCATTTTTCATGATGATCACCTTAAAAAGTAGATTCTAATGCTTTCCAAATATCATGGGATGTTATGAGTGACTTTACCTAACTATAATCATTCTCTAGAAGAGCTATTAGTAGGGATTCCCTTGCTCTCATGTTACACATGAATAGATCTCTCTCTTCTTCACTTCAACCTTTAAGCTTTTCTTCTTCAATGATGTCCTTCTAACTTTTTGTCAAGATCCAATATCCTAGACCTATGTAGAATAGATGATTCTTCATCTTCTCTTTCCAAAGATCATAGTTAGCTGCATTGAATCTTGGACTATCCTTTTTTAACATATTTTTCATTGATCTCCCAAAGCTATTAATCTTATTTTTCAAGGATCTATTATAAATGAGGGGTGTGGGAGGGGGGGGGGCGGGGAGGGGGGTTGAATTAGTTATCCAACTAATATCACATTTAATGACCTTAAATTTTTTTAATCATATGAGTAAAATAAATTGAAACCATGTTACTCGGTAATAAAGTGTTTCAATTTTTGAACCTATTAATTCCATGGTTATGTGTGAAATATGTCCCATTTTAATCATTGGAAACATCATTTTATCTCTGAGTTTTTGTGAAGTTCTAACTCTTCATATCTTTGACTCGTTCCTAGCTCTGTCTAGCACTTGAAAATTTCAAAATCCAGCTTCTGAGCCCCAAGTTATTGCAGGTTAATGGAGAGACCCAAATTATGCATTTTCAAGTTTATCATTAACCATTAACTTCTCAAATAGGTTTATGATAAGTTTCAAACTACATATTTTGGAGGAGGTTAATTAACCTCTCCAAAAACATGTATCGATTAACCTCTCAAAAAGGTTGATGATAAGATTCAAATTATGTATTTTGGAGGAGGATAATTAACCTCTCAAAAAATATTTATTAATTAACCTATTTGAGATATTTATTAACCTCTTTTGTTTAGCCAATTAAGGTCAAGGACTGGAAGTAAGATCATCTAACAGGAAGTGTTGAGATGGGAGCATGAGATGAATATTGCATATAGGGATACTGGACTTCTCCTATGAGGTATGGTCAGAATTCCATAGCCATCAATGAAGCTTCTATTTAATCTCCTGCACAAGATTTTGCACATCTAATCTCATCTAATGAATAGCATTCACACTTTCTTGATTCAATTGTCGCTAGCCATAAAACACTGACAATGGAGTAATTTTAAAAAATCTTGCTGAGATGATTCAGAGATAGCCACAATTGGTCTTTATCATTGAGAATAGGTTTAAGTATTTAGTTTTGGGAAGGACCAAAAAAAGCACAAGTAGTGTTCAAGTCCACATTGTCAGTGCCATGCCAAAGGAGAAAAAGAACATATTCAAAAAACTTGCAAAAAGGTGAAATCTATTTGTATTTATTGCTAGATGGGAACCCAAATGATTTCTTATTTTACAAGCCACACAAAAGTTTAGAGCCCCACCATGTAGTCTACTACCTAAAAGTCCATTACAAGTCACACGAAAGGTACAAATTCTAGCTTTGAATTCATTCATAGACATGGATCTAAGGTTTGTAAGTGTCTTATTTGTTTTACCAAAAGAAATAGATGTGAGAATAAGCTCACTGACTCTGAGATTCAGTGGGGAGTGTGAACTTGTATGGCTAAATGAGAAGAATGTGTTAGCCATATTTACAGATGTGGTAAGGTGAAGACAACTTAAAGGAATGCATGAACCTGTAGTTTATTAGAAGGGTCCCGCGCCACCTTGATCAATGTCAACCATGATAATACCGCAGTTGTTAATAACCTTCAAACCCATGGTCTTTCATAATTTCATTGCACAGTGAGTGAGAAATTGTTCATACACATCATTCCCATGAAATTAGAGGTTCCCAATCATAATCTTTCTAGTTATAAGAAGTATTATGAGGCTGTGACATACATATCAATTTGGATGTACTTTATTCCACATGTGAGCAATCGACATGGTCATGTAGCCAGCTTTATATCACATTGCCTCACGCCAAAAATTTGACTCATTGACACAGCTGGTGATACTCAAAATAAGTTCTTTGAAAGAGGGCATGGGAATCCATCAAAACATAATTGAAACTATGTTTCCTTCAAATGTCATAGTTAAAAGTGCTCTTGTTGACATGTATGTAAAATGTGAAAGTCTAAACAAGGCATGTCAACTATTTGACAAAATGCCCGAAAGAGACATGGTCTCATGGACTACAATGGTTGTAGGATATGCACAAAATTTTGAATTTGAGGAGTCTCTTAGGCTCTTCAAAGAAATGCCTCAAAGAAATGTGATCTCATGGAATGTAATAATTGCCAGATATGCCCAAAATGGATTTCTTCAGGCGGCCTTGGAAACTTATAAGCAGATGCAATTTTTGTTGAATCGAGTATAGACATGTTGCATGTCAATTGGTCACTTCATCATGATCATTAGCTTCCAATCTCTTCTTATGATCGGTATAGAATGAGCCCAAATCATGCAAGGGTATCATGTGATTGATGCATAGAAAGACATGGCATCGATATAATGCAATCACTAACAAAGAAAGTTATTAATGCCCAACCAAGTTACCTATTTCTTGTCACTCCTAATGACCCTTTCAATTTTTTAGATTATGGAAAATGATGGAATTAACATTTTCAACATGAGGCTTTCATAGGCCATACCACTTTGCACCTATATTAGGAAAGGAGAATTGTTCTACTATGTCTGACCTTGGACACATGCCCCATTATTATAGTCTAGTTTGATTCAATGGTTCAAAGTCAATAAACCATCAATAGGTGGATATGATAATGGCTCATCAAAATAAGTCTCAAAGGATTGAAAATTCTATAACCTATATCAATGGGAAGACAAGATTCTAGTATCACTATCTAGACTAGAGTTAGTGCATGAGCAATTGATGTTGTGAATGATTGTTTCTTTGTCAATACCCAATATTTCAAACTTAGCGATGATTAGGAAGAAGAGTCTGTATCAAATAACTCAACAAGTCGATGAGTCAACCTTTTGAAGACATGTTGCAGGCCATACATTTCAATTAGTGATCATTTCTATTTAAGGTTGATTTTTTTGAGGTTAATTAAACTCACCCAAATCACATATTTGGGAGGTGGTTATTAACCACAAAGAGGTATTTATTAACCTCTATGTCTATATAAGGACTCCTTTTGGCTTTGTAAAAGGGACTTTTTGATTTTAAATGAGGGAACACTATGCTGAAATTTTAATCAAGAGATAAAATTTGGAAAATATGTACAGTTTTTATCTCTGAAATCTAAAAATATCTATTATCTTCTTGGTGTAAGGAAATGAAATGAGATGTGCTCTTGATTTCTTCTTCTAAAATCAAAATAGTTGCAATTTTAGTAGACATTCTCATGGTACTGTGCAAGTGTTTATGAATAATGAATGTGCTTGGTAATACTGGTCACTTTCAAGCATAGTTCTTGATCACCTTCATTATCATCCTTATTTTCTAGAGAAAGTTGTGAGGTCATGTGGTGCACTCATCCTAAATGGCTTTCTCTTGATCTTTGAAGTTTTAGTTTCTTTATTTGACAACCTTTTAAAAATTATATCATAAGAGGGAGCTACCCCTCTAAATGCAAAGGAAGGCCACATACCAAGGCCTTATCCAACTATTGGAGACATGAATTTTCCACACACTCCGTTGGGAAAATTCTAAAGTGACAAATTTGTTTACCAATAGATTTTTGGCGACTCTGCTAGGGAGACTAAATAGAAAGATTGATAGTTTCTTGTAATGAAGCACAATGGTGCTACTATATGAGAAAATTTTTCCAGTTCTCCAACCAAACCTTGGATTCCAAGACACTTAGGAGGATATCATTTTAGACTTGAACACTCTAGCCTAGAGGTGTAGACAAAGTGCACAGCAATATCATCAAGTAAATCAAGTTCTTGAAGAAGAAGAAGAGTTCAAGGAAATCTTGTGAAGAGCTCCTATTGGTCAAAACATTGTAGTCATTGAAAGGAAAGTGGTCATCCCAAGAAGAAATAGGAAAAATCTTGGTCACATTCAAGGGAAAATAAATAATAACCACTAAGCTGGCCAACAAACCATACACCCATGTACATAGACAAAAGGGTTTGGTAGACGAAGATTTTGAAGCCCTTCAAAAGTTAGATTTCAAGCCAGTTAATCCTAAGAAGAAGAAGAAGGTTAAGTCTATTAGTAGGTCATCTTCACCACCAAAGGCTACTATTTCTCCTATAGCCTTTCAAGCTTTGATTCTACCAAGTACTCTTGTACCTCTACCTATAAATTTGTAGCACTTGAATATCATTCTTCTAACTATGGCACATCAAGCACCGTAGCCACCAGTCCCATGGGGAGCTACTATTGGTCCTCTAGCTTTAGGGAACCAATTACATGATATTTCCATTGGCTCTCAAAAAATTCTTCCTAAATTTTTTGGTGACAGAAAAATCACTATTGATCAACACATCAGTGCATTTTTATGACAAGCGGGGTTCTTGTAATTCAACATGAAGATGTTTCTATTCATCTTTTTGTTGAAACACTCATAGAAGCCACAACTGAATGGTTTAGTTAGCTACTACCTAGATTAATTACTTCACAGGAAACCCTGATTCAAAATTTCAAGAGGATATTTAAAACCATTGAGGATGAACATTTTCTCCTTTCCCAATTGACTCAAATGAAGAAAGAGATTCATGAGCCCATGTGAGAGTTCATATCTTGTTTTAATCAGATAGTCAACTGAATTTCTACTAACAAAAGACCCACTAAGGAAAATCAGATGACATTCTTCATTAGTGCTCAACCTTATGATGTAAGCTTTCAAATACAAAGGGTGAGCCCTCCTAATTTGGTAGCCACACAAACTTTGGCTATTGAGGTGGAAGATGACTTTCTTAGTTCAGGAAAATGGAGTCATGATCTACAAAAAGGGAAAGGTCAACAAACTCCTATCACAACCATTGATCCTTTATATTAGAAGTTGGCTAATGATGTATTATAGATTAAAAATTAGTTGCCCCATAATCCTCCACCTCTTTATCAAGATATTCCAAGGAGAAATTATATGCCATATCAAAAAAATAGAAAAACTAAATGGCTACCCTAGTCAACACCAAGATTAGCCATCGAACATCCTGCATTATCTAGTAAATAGGCAGCTATGTGTGATTTTCACCTAATGATAGATCATGATGGTGCAAGCTATCCTGAGATGGCCAAATTCATGCAAATGCATTTGACAATGGAGAAAATAGAAGAATATGTGGCTCTTGAAGATGTAATAGAACCTACTACTAGGACCTCTTCCATTAACTTTCTAGAATATGAATCTGATGATGAGAAAGTTGAAGATATCAACAATCATCCTTGTAATGTGGCTAGACCCAATTGTAGACAGTGATTAGAAGAGAAGTGGCAAAAGGAGCAAAGGAGAAGGCTTCTTATGAGACTACTAAGAGAATTCTATCTCGTAAGCATACTCCGGAAGAGCCTTCACAAGCCAAAGAGATAGATAAGGGTAAAACTTCTCCCATTTTTGAAGACTCTTTTGATTTTATTGATCATTGTAAGAAGACCAAAGTACAAAATTTCTTAGTTGGACTACCTAAAAGCCAACCCACATCAATTAGAAAGGTTGATTCAATGTGTCAGTAAAGGAAAAGGTTCACCTAAGATCACTATCAACCATGAGTCAAGAGTTTCTCTGGAAGAAGAAGATAATTTGTAAGGGCTCATGACTAAGAAAGAATCATTTGTGGAAGCTTATTTGTTAGATAAACCTGATCCATTCTACATTTCTCTTTATATAGTTGGATGCAAGTTAAGTAATTGTATCATTGATTCTAGTGTATCCAATAATGTCATGCCTTCAAAAGTGGCTCATGCCCTAGGTCTCTCATTAAACAAACCATCCAAAAAGGTGTATTCCATGGAAGTGAAACAAGTTTTGATAGTTGGCTAGTTAAAAGATGCTCAAGTATCCCTTGCAGCACATCCTGAGAAGAATTTAAAATTGAATATCTTAGTCACTGATATTCCAGCTAGTTATGGGATGCTTTTGAGTAGAATTTTTTGCAAAGATCTCAGTGGTGAGATCAAGATGGACATGTCTCATGCCGTTATCCCAATTGGAGATAAAATAGTTAAGCTTAATCCTGAACCTAAAGCTAAATATATAGTCTTGAAATCAGATGATCCAAGAGCTGAAATATTGTATCTTGATACTGGGCATGGAATGTATATGATGACGTCCATTGAAGAATATGTGACTGAGCCTCTCATGCCTAATATAACCAATGAATTATGGTCAACAGAGTTTGATGGAAGTTCTTCTTCATCTGGTTCAAGTGCTAGGATAGTATTGATATTATCGAAAGGAGAGAAATTTCAAAAATCTTATAAGTTGGCTTTTGAAATGACCAATAATACTACAAAATATGAAGCCCTTCTACTTGGTCTTGAATATGCAAAAGAAAAGGGAATCAAACTACTAAAGGTATCACGAGATGCATAATTAGTTGTCAACCAAGTGTGGAGGCAATATCAAACAAAGAATGCAAAATTGAAGGCATATAGAAATAGAATGTGGGATGAGATTGAACATTTCGATGCTTTTTCTTTATTTTCTATCCCTCATGAACAAAATTTTAAAGCAGATTGTCTTGCAGTCTCTGCATCTCTACTTATTCCTCACCCTAAGTTTAATAGAGATGTTTACATAGTAGAGATTATTCATAGACCCAGTGTGTCTGATAATGATTGATAGTAGCAAGTTTTTGATGATGATGGGAAAATCATTGCATTTCTTGAGGGAAGACCTCCATTTTCAGACCTAAAATTTGAAGGATCACATAATCATTATGGAACACTAGGAGATGACCCTGAGGTTATTAAATTCGATGGTAATGTTATCCTAAGAGGATTAGTCACCCTAGAAAGTCTTTTTGATAAAGAAGATTAAGGAAAGAAAAAGTTGAAGACACTAAATCTTCTAATTGTTCAGGTTATGAGAAAGTAAATATTAGTTCTAAGGAAATTCCAAAGATGGTCCTAATAGGGAAAGATTTGTCATCTGAAGAGAAAGAAGAATTCACAAATTTTCTAAGGGCTTACGAAGACATTTTTGCTTGGGATTATGAAGATCTAAAGGAATTCATGAATGGAAAATTTAAACATCAGATCCCACTAAAACTTGGTTCAACTCCCTTCTATCAAAAATAGAGGCAATTCAATCCCAAGGTAGGTAATGCTATTTTCAATGAAGTTGATAAGATTCTTAAAGCAAATATTATCTATCCCATTCACCATTCAACATGGGTAGCCAATATCATTCCCGTTAGGAAGAAGAATGGTGAGATAAAAATATGTGTTGACTTCCACATTTTGAATTAGGTGTCACTTAAGGATAATTATGGACTCCCTATCATGGATCATATTTTGCAGTTGGTATTTGGTTCAAAACTCATGTCAGTGCTAGATGGCTTCTCCAGTTCTAATCAGATCATTGTCACACTAGAAGACCAACATAAAATAGCTTTTACCACTCCATGGGGTATGTTTGCCTATAATTGTATGCCTTTTGGTTTGATAAATGCCAGAGCTACATTTCAATGGGTGATGGATCATTCATTTGTAGATCTCAAGAATAAGATTATAGTGATGTACCTCAATGATCTTATAGTGTTTTCAAAACATAGAAGAGATCATGTGCACCATTTGGAAGCTATCTTGCATCGATGTCAAACTCATGGCATCTCATTGAATCCTAAGAAGTCTATATTTAGAGTAACAAAAGGAAAACTATTGGGGCATATTCTCTCTAAAGAGGGTATTCGAATAGATCCTAAATGGGTGAAAGTTATCCAATAGTTACCACTTCCCATGAGTGAACCAGGAGTCAGGTCTTTATTCAGGCAGATAAAATTCATAAGGAGGTTCATACCAAACACCTCTAACATTACAAAGTCAATTATGGATATGATGAAAGGGAATACAAATTTTAAGTGGACAAAAGAAGTTAAGCCTTCTTTCAAAAAAATCAAAACTGTGATTGCTAATGCTCCTACCCTTTCTTATCCAAATTTTTCTAAAGATTTTCATTTATATTGCTATGCATCTAAGAACACTTTATCTGCTATACTTACCCAACTTGATCAAGAAAATAATGAGGCCCCAATAGCATTCATGAGTATCCCTCTTAAGAAATATGAATTGAAATATTCTTTGATTGAGAAGAATGCATATGCCCTAGTCAGAGCAGTGAAACAATTTAGGTTTTACATCCTAAACTCTCACTCCAAGGTGTTTGTTCCTGATCCAGTAGTGAAGAATATTCTGACATAATAGGAGATTGGTGTAAAAAAAAGGGCCTCCTAGATAGATAAAGTACAAAAATATGATCTTGATATCAAACCTACAAAGCTTGTCAGAGGAAAAGGTTTGTGTAAAGCTATTGCAGAAGGATCTTCCTCAATCAAAGAAGAGATAGAGAAAGAAATTCCATTAGTCTTATTCATTAGTAATAATGATGATTGGTTTTCCAATATTGCCTATTTTCTAACTTATGGAGGATTCCCAACCCATCTATCACCCAAAGAGAAGAGGACCTTAAAATTGAAATCCATAAAGTATGTTATCTGGGGTGACGCTTTGTACAAGAAGTGAATAGATGGTACCTTCCTAAAATGTGTAGATTCTAAACAAAAAAAAGGAATTACTCCAATTTTTTCATAATGAAGCATGTGGAGGTCATTACTCAACACTAGTAATAGCTTACAAAGTTTTAAGAAATTGTTTTTACTAGCCTAGGATGTTCAAGGATGCAGAAGAATGGGTTAACAAGTGTAATTCTTGTCAATATTTTAAAGGAAGAGTCCAATTAGTAGCACTGCCCTTAAAGCCAATGGTGATTGAAGAACCCTTTCAACAATGGAGTTTTGACTTCATTGGTCCTATCCATCCTTCATCCACTACCAAACATACTCATATTTTAATGGCAAAAAATTATTTTACTAAGTCAGTAGAGGCCATCCCCGTCAAATAGACAACTTCAGAGGTGGTGTGTAGTTTCATCAAGTAAAACATTTTGGTTAGGTTCGGGGTCACTACAAAGATCATTACTGATAATGTTCCACCTTCTTTGCTCAAGAGATATCAACCTTTTTCTATCAATATGGGATCATTCTCTCTCACTCCTCAAAGTATTTTGCACAAGGAAATGATCAGGTGGAATCGAGCAATAAAAATATTATGACTATTGTACAAAAACTAGTAGATGTTAATCAGAGGTCTTTGCATAAGCACTTGTATGATGCACTTTGGGTAGATCATACTACTAAAAAAATAGCAACAGGATTATCTCCCTTTGAGATCCTGTATGGAACTGAGCCATCTCTTCCTCTTCCTCTGGGATTATCTACCCTGAAGTTGTAGAATGCTATTGAGAATCATGAATTCAAAGATGCTCTTGAAAAATGAATGTTGTATTTGATAAAGTTGGAAGAAGAGAGAGATTTGATTGTAGACAAAATCCAAGAACATCAATCTCACATAAAGAAGATATTTAATAAAAAGGCTAAGTAGAGGGTGTTCCAAGAAGGTGATCTTGTCTTGCTTTGGGATAAGCATAGAGAACCAAAGGGTTTACATGAAAAATTTAACTCCTTATGGAGAGGCCCTTTCTAGATTAAAGAGGTATGTGGAAAGAACTCTTTTATTTTGTCATACCTATTTGGTACCCAATTGCCCTTACCTTATAATGGGTAACACCTAAAGAATTACCATTAGTAGAAGGTGTTGTATACCTTTTTGTATATAAGTTCTCCAATTTTTAGTGCACTCCTGTCAGTTTGTGTTGTTTTAGTTTTTCCTTTCTATTGTCCCATTTTTGGTGTTTGTTCCCTCTTTTGTAAATTGGTCCCTCAAATGACTCTATTATATAGCCCAATGGATAAGGCACTATTTTATTCATTCTGGATTCAAGCTTCATCCTTGTCAGACCTTGTCCCTAGATAGATCTAGCTATTACTCGATAATAAACTATTTCAATTTTTGAGCATGTTAATCCCCTAGTTATGTGTGAAATACATCCCATTTTAATCATTGGAATGGTCATTTTATCTCTGAGTTTTTTTGAAGTTCTAACTCTTCATATCTTTGGCTCATTCCTAGCTCTGCCCAGCACTTGAAATTTTCAAAATCTAGCTTCTGAGCCCCAAGTTACCATAGGTTAATGGAGAGACCCAAATTACACATTTTCAAGTTTATCATTAACCATTAACCTCTCAAATAGGTTAATGATAACTTTCAAACGACATATTTTGGAGGAGGTTAATTAACCTCTCCAAAAACATGTATCCATTAACCTCTCAAAAAGGTTAATGATAAGATTCAAATTATGTATTTTGGAGGAGGTTAATTAACCTCTCCAAAAACACATATTCATTAACCTATTTGAGATAGTTATTGACCTCTTTTGTTTAGCCGATTAAGGTCAAGGACTAGAAGTAAGATCATCTAATAGGAAGTGTTGAGATGGGAGCATGAGATGAATAGTGGATATAGGATACTGGACTTCTCCTATGAGGTATGATCAGAATTCCATAGCCATCAATGAATCTTCAGTTCAATCTCCTACAAAATATTTGGCACATCTAATCTCTTCAAATGAACATCATTCTCACTTTCTTGATTCAATTGTCGCCAAGCATAAAACACTAACAATGGAGTAATTTCAAAAAAGCTTGTCGAGATGATTTGGAGATAGCCACAATGGATCTTTGCCATTGAAAATAGGTTTAAGTATTTAGTTTTGGGAAGGACAAAAACAAGCATAAGTAGTGTTCGAGTCCACATTGTCAATGCCATGCCAAAGGAGAAAAAGAACATATTCAAACAACTTGCAAAAAGGTGGAATCTATTTGTATTTATTTCTAGATGGGAACCCAAATAATTTCTTATTTTACAAGCCACACAAAATTCCAGAGCCCCACCACACAATCTACTACCTAAAAGTCCATTACAAGTCACATGACAGGTATAAATTCTAGCTTTCAATAAATTGATAGACATGGATCTAAGGCTTGTAAGTGTCTTATTTGTTTTACCAAAAGAAATAGATGTGAGAATAAGCTCACTAACTTTGAGATCCAGTGGGGAGTGTGAACTTGTATGGATGAATGAGAAGAATGTGTTAGCCATATTTATAGATGTGGCAAGGTGAAGACAACTTAAAGGAATGCATGAACTTGCAATTTATTAGAAGGGTCTAGGGCCACCTTGATCAATGTCAACCATGATAATACCACAGTTGTTAATAACCTTTAAACCCATGATCTTTCCTAATTTTATTGCATAGTGAGTGAGAAATTGTTCATATGCATCATTCCCATGAAATTAGAGGTTCCCACTCATAAGCTTGCTAATCATAAGAAGTATTATGAGGTTGTGACATACATATCAATTCGAATGTACTCTTTTTTACACATGAGCAATCAGTATGATCATGTAGCCAGATTTATATCACATAGCCTCATGCTAGAAATTTGACTCACTGACACAACTAGTGATACTTAAAATAAGTGCTTTGAAAGGGGGCATGGGAATCCATCAAAACATAATCTAAACTAGGTTTCCTTCAGATGTCGTAGTCACAAGTGCTCTGGTTAACATGTATGTAAAATTTGGAAGTCTAAGCAAGGCATGTCAACTATTTGACAAAATGCCTGAAAGAGGTGTGGTCTCATGGACTGCAATGGTTGTAGGATATGCACAAAATGGTGAATTTGAGGACGCTCTTAGGCTCTTCAAAGAAATGCCTCAAAGAAATGTGATCTCATGGAATGTAATAATTGTTGAATATGCCTAGAATGGATTTCTTTAGATGGCCATACATTTCAATTAGTGATCATTGTTATTTAAGGTTAATTTTGTTGAGGTTAATTAACCTCACCCAAATCATGTATTTGGGAGGTGGTTATTAACCACAAAGAGTTATTTATTAACCTCTATGTGTATATAAGGACTCATTTTGGCTTTGTAAAAGGGACTTTTTGATTTTAACTAAGCGAACACTATGCTAAAATTTTGATCAAGAGATAAATTTTGGGAAGCATGTACAATTTTTATCTCTAAAATTGAAAAATCTCTGTTATCTTCTTGGTGTAAGGAAATTAAATGAGATGTGCTCTTGATTTCTTGGTCTAAAATCAAAATAGTTGCATTTGTAGTAGACATTCTCATGGTACTGTGCGAGTGTTTATGAATAATGAATGTGCTTGGTAATACTAGTCACTTTCAAGCATAGTTCTTGATCACCTTTGATATCATCATTATTTGCTAAAAAAAGTTGTGAGGTCTTTGAAGTTTTAGTTTATTTAATTGAAAACCTTTTCAAAAATTATATCATGCGAGGGAGCTGCCCCTCTAAACATAGAGGAATGCTTCATACCCAGGGCCTATCCAACTGTTGGAGACATCGATTTTCTACACACTCCATTGGGAAAATTATACAGTGACAATTCTATTTACCAACAAACCACAACAAGATACTCATACATAATAACACTAGATATGTTAACTAGGGAAACCCTTGATTAGAGGGAAAACCCCAGTGGGGATAATACCCAATAGATAATTTACCAATATGAAGATTCCTTGTTAGGGGATAGACCTTGTTAGGACTTTGTTACAATATTCAATACATATGAGTCCCTATTAGGAGACTTTGAATCCCTGTTAGGAGATTCCAACCCTATTAGGAGTTGTGAAATATAGTTGGACCCACTAACCAAACAACTTCAAGGGCAAGACCAATGAACCTATTATATAAAAGAACTCTATATTATTCCTTATAGAATAATATAACTAAAATTTACTTTCTTCCTCTATCTTTGTCTTGTCAACTAGACTTCTCCTTCAGATCTTGTTGTTGACATTATAGTCATGTTTATTATTAGTGACATATACTTATTCAAATTGTAAGTATCTACCAAGCATATTATATAGTAAACAATGTTAAACAAGAATTTTAATATCTACTAAGTTTTATAGTTGCTATTGAGTCCAAGGGATAATATTTAGTTTGCATTGAGTACTTACTACCAAGGTATTGATTAGTAGTATAAATTGAGCATCTTAGCATATGCTGAGTTTATCAGTACAACCTAAGTTATGTAGTGCTTACCAAGTTTGTAGTTGATGTGATGTGAGACATCCATGTTAACTGAGCTACTTAGTGTTAACCAAGTGACTCAGTTTATATCAAGCTCATAGTGATAGCATTGTCTAAGCTATGTAGTATGAATTGAGTGATTTAGTTTATATGCCAAGTTTCATAGTATTCATTGAGTCACTAATGGAGACTAAGTTCAAGATTACTTGTAAGTGATCAATATGGAATGAGCTTCTACATCTACTAAGTGCATGATGATGCCAACCATTGACAATGGATGTTGAGTATTAGAACCTCACCAAGCTAGTCTTTAGAACCTAAGTTCTTGTAGTTGGGTTGACTTTGTGGTTTTTGTGTAAACTTGTATTATGGCTGACTTTGTAATTTATAAATTGGATTGGTATATATGTAACATATTGTATCACATCCAATATGATGATATACTATAATGTAATAAGTAGAAGAGAGCATAAGAGCAAATTAAAAAGGCTACAATAGTATAAGGAGCAACAAATTTTTATCTATCATAGCAAGGTAATTACTATACTCAAAGGAACCTCATTTAGCAAACCAAGTTTTAGATCAATGATCAGCTACTATTTCATCCTAACAAGTGGATCAATCAAATCCTTTCACAAGGTAGACTTAACAATCTTATGTAAATCTCTTTACCAAGTGCATACTTCATTGTATATTTTTAAATCCTTTTGCAAGGTGAAATTAGCAATCCTTATTGCTCTTAACAAGGCAGATCATCAGAAGTGATCATTGTAAGCCTTAACAGGCCAATTTTATACTGTAGTACTAAATCTTGTGGGTATCATCCCCACCCTAGTTTTACTTTCTATTTGGAAGGTTTCTAGGTCACCAAATTGTGTGTCAAAGTGTTATGAATGCTTTATTATTTTTAGTCTCTCATGCATACAATCAAATTAGAATACACATGAAGGATTAATTGCTAATTAAGGATTAAATTTTATAAGTTACTAATTCACCCCTCCCCTCTTAGTAATTTAGCCTATCATAATATTTTTAACAATTGGTATCAGAACTTTGTGGTACTTAGGAGAAAATTTTAATAACTTGAGCAAAGATCAAAGGCTATGGATGTATTCAAATTTGACAAGGCTCATAACAATGAGAAGCTAGATTTGGAATTGGCTATTAGTCAACTCAAGAACCAAAAAGAGGAAATCTCTCAATGCTTGAAAAGAAGAAAAGATCTTGCAATCTAGATGAATGACCAACTCTACATTGAAGAAAGAATTGAAGACATCCACTCAAGCAATTTAGATGAAGTTGATATAGAAATCAAAGAACTATTTGAAAAGAATAGTACTCTTCAAGAAGAAGTGAGAAAAAATAAGGAGAGAGCAAGAAATTTAGTAAATAAGATTGTGTGAAGTCATGGAAGAGAGAAAAAAGATAAAAGAAGATATAGAAGGATAGAACAATGAAATTCAATGCCTATTTAACAAGCAGACTTCATTGATCAAATCACCAATGCAAATGAAGAAATCATGAATCTAAGATCAAAGAATGAAACACTAAATAATGATCTTAACATTGAAGGGTAAAATAATGAGAGGATGATGAAATCTCAAGTAGATATGAATCAATTGAATAAGCAAATCCATTACAAACAAAAGGGAAAAGTAGGAATTGGATATATAGAAGAAGGTGAATCATCCAAGCAAGGAGCTCAAAAGAATCAAAGACCTAGTTATAGTCATTATGGTAAGATAGGTCATACATAAAACAAATGTTGGAGCAATGGAAAAAGTAAATTCAATGAAAAGTGCTACAATTGCAATCAGCATGGTCATAGGAAAAATGAATGCAAAAAGGAACCTAAGTTTGAAGAAAAATGTCATAAATGTAAGAAGCATGGGCACAAATCCTTAGAATGCAAAACTAAGATATTGAACCCAATAGAATAGATTTTGAAAGCTATATTTGATTTTGACTATAACACTTGGTGCAGATATCATTACTATGGAGAATTTGGACACATTGGAATGAATTTCTTGAAATATCACATGAGGACAAGAGACATTACCGAAAGATGTTTCATTTGTACAAAACTTGGTCATATTGCCAAGAACAATATGTATACTTGAAGAATTAAAGATGAAAAGAAGGAAAAAATTAATAACATCAAAAAGAAGATGAGACAATAATAGGTTCCAAAATCTTCTAAGAATACAAGTTCAATAAATTATGACAATGGCACTCAAGAATTTGGTAACTCTACCATTTCCACTTGCTCTCTCAAAGAAGAACTAGAACTATGATTCTAAGGAAGATATCTCACATAAATTCTAGTTAGTAGAATGAAAGATCCATATCAACATTCAAGATGCAAGGGGATCACCAAGTAAAAGATGCAATAATTACTGAGTGAGGTCGGGTTGTAGACTCTACTAAGTGAGGTTAGGAGCTACTATACTTGTTGTGTGGTTACTGAGTCATGGAAGACTATGTTGAGCATTCAATGCAAGTTAATTGGATGATAATTTATTGTTTGAGCAAACAATCATACTAGGTATTTAAGGCAAAATTTGATGAAAAAGGAAAAAATGGAAGTCATTTCTCACCATGAATTTTTGAAAGCTATCTATGCAAGGAAATCTTTAGAGCATTCAAGAAATTTGAGTGAATTTTTATTAAAGACTTTCATATTTTCTCAAACCCTACTAAGTGAAGATGGCATCCACTAGTAGCAAATTAGAGAAAGGTTCAGACATGTTAGTTTGAGGCATGGAATGGAAGGCACCAGATTTTAAGCTGAGTCTTGCTATTGGTGAAACCCTAGATCCAAGTGGAGCATAGTAGAAAATTCCACCAAAGGTACGATTAATCAATGATATCTATTTGCATTTTTAATGTGCTATTGAAGACATTAAAACACCGAAGATGGATGAATTATGAAATAATTATGTGTTAATGGTGTGTTGAAACTAGAACATCAACATCATGAAACAAAAGGTTTAACTCACATTTTGCATATGACATGAGAATTTCAAGTAAAATGGATAAGATATATTCTCATTCATGTACACAATGGTCAGTTGTGGTTGGAACAACCTATTTTTATAACTAAGAAGATGATCCATAGGATCACTAGTCTTCCCATGTTGACAAAAGAAAAAATGACTAAAACCCTAAGTTGGGTTGAACTGGAGAAGAAAACGCTTGCCAAGTGGGATGGAAGGGGAATGAAGATCAGCTATGATACTAACATAGAACTCACTTTTGGGTTACATGTCATCACTCACAAGATTTATAGCTCAATTATATTGGACAACATGTCATGTGAAGCAATGGATTTAGCATACAAAGTGGTCAAGAATAATCTGTCACTTGACCTTGTCAAGTTGATGTTGAATTAGTTCAACAAGAACATGGACAGTATAAAAACTTACAAGAATAATCCATGTAATTTTGGTTCACTTTTGACTTTTTTATTTTTCTATGTGAAAAAGTTCTTCCCATGTAAAGGTACAATAATTTGGAGAAAGGATGTACCTAGTCTTTATTAGATTAATGAGTATATAGATGAAATGGGAGAGAACTATGTAAGTATTATGGATAACTATTTTGAATAATTCAAAGAGAAGATGAATAATAGATTTAGGATTCCTAAGAAACTTGTTTAAGATTACAAAGATGATGTTTTTTTCATGGTTGATAGTGACAAAGTATACATTTAGGTAGTTAGACCAAGGATAGTATGGGTAAAACCTCTTGGTTATGAAGTAAACATAGATGAAATCAAGGAAATTATTAAGGTACTGGTTAATGAGCTTGTTGACTTGAAAGCTACATACTTTAGCACTATGATGAGGCAAAGGCTAGAATTGAGCTTGAAATCAAACTCCCTGAAGTAGTCAATAAAGGAGAGAAGAGAATTGCCAAACTAAAAACTAGTTCCACTCTTTTGTTGACTGAAGACAAAGGAGATGATATTGAGGATGAAGAAGTAGAAGATGATGAGAAATTAGAGGATGAAGAGCCATTGAAGAAGAAAGGTAAGGTAATTATTACCAAGCTTGCCAAGACATCTACTACTATGTTTACAAGAAGATCATCTAGGAAGAAAGTAGATAAAGAAGGAGGAGATGTAATCTTCAAGAGGCCTTCACCTACTTTTGAGGAAAGAATGAAAAATATTGAATTAGGATTAGGCATTCCAAATTTCAAGGCACTGAAGTATAAGACTAGGACTTTAGATGATCAAAGGAAAATAGAAGGTGTGTTAATGACTAAAATGGGTAAATGGAAGCATTCCTATGGACCAGCTTGTTCAACATCTTCTTAGCGATCTAATGGAGAAGATCAAGCCAAGGTGGGAGAATTCAATGAAAACTAAATTATACATATATGAGAAGACCCTTAGGGAACTTATGCCAAGTTTGGATGACAAGGAAGTAAAGGAATCTCTGAAGAAAAATGATGAAAATCTTACTTTGAGATTCAACACGTGTCTTATATTGTTGAATGACATTGAACATGTGGTAAGGAATGCTACAAATGCATGGAAGAACATTTATCTTCTTCACAAGCTGAGTGATTTTTTTGTCAATGTCACTGACAAGGATGAAGGTGATGATGAAAAAGAAAAAGATGAGGAAATAGATAATGAAGAAGTTATTCATTTTGACAATGTAAATGATGATGAAGAGGAATAGGGGAGGAAGCTACCAAGGAAGACTTTCTAGATGTACAAGATACTAAGGAGACTGACCTAGTGAAAATTGTTGTAATAGTCATAGCCTCACTTCCTCATTCTCCAAGAAAAGCATTCAAAACATCAAACCCAAAGAAAGCTTTACTAGGATTGATTGTGACAAACATAGTTGGCACAAGCACTTAATCAATTTTTGCACCATCCATCTCAGTATTTCATTGACTAAAGTGACAAGTACCTCATCTATCGAGCTACCAGTACTTCCCTATATATTAGATTTGGTAAATCTATGTATTTCTACTATAGGTATTTTGGTAGTAAGTATAGTATATATAGCTAGTCCTACTATTTCTACAATTGTTTCCATTCGTGGCATGAAATTAATAAGTGCAAAGACTATTGAGACAAAGTCTCAACCAAGTACAACATTTTTGAGTAAAGGAAAAGAGAAGGAAGAAGACATAGATCTTGATGAGGAGATTGTAATTCTAAATTGGGACATCTCAAATCTCAATCCTGATTAGATGCATGTTTTTGGAGAAATTCTTCAAAAGAAAACCAAGCAATAGAGGTTTAAAGAAGAAAGGAATAAGGAATTCCAAATAATAAAAGATGCAAAGAATATTCTTACAAAGGCATTAAATACAGAGGTTGATACTTCTCAACCAATTCTAAACCAATTAGCAAAGGTAGTCAAAAAGTTCAATAATTATTTGAATAGATAAGAGAAATTTTTGTAGAGATCTAAGAAGAAGTTTGAGAATAAGGTTTTGGAACTTATTACTCAACAAATTTCTATCCATTGAGTAGAATTATCTACTATTCTAGGCTCACTAGAGACCACTTGCAACAATGTGTATTCTCTATTTGGTAAACTCTATGATATTTCAAATTTCACTAAGGAAATAAAAGAAAAAACTATCAAAGATTGATAAAAGTGCACATTAGTTTCAACTTGACCTGAGCTACAACTCTACCCATAATAACAAGATTAGATTCCTAACTAATATAAGAGTAGAATTACTAAGAGAAAAGGCAAGAATTAGAGCTACATTGATAGATATACCAATTGTGATTCTCCCAAACATGGATTCATTGTAGAAACACATTGCACATGCTAAAATTCTCATCCATGATAACAACTTCTCCATTGCAGATCACATGATAGAATTGTCAATAGAAGCAAAAATTGCATTGTACACATGAAAGGTGTTGCAAGAGAATTGGGAAATGACATTGGAAATAATTTTGAAGGTACATTCACATTGCATATCACATTTTGGAATTACTATGTTATATACATAGCATACATCTTTGACATTAATGTCAAAAAGTGGGAGAAGATGTATATTGTAGAGTAGATGTATATTGTGTAAAGGGGAGAAGATGTACAGAGAAGAGGAGAAATATATATATCAGATGTGAAAAGATGTATAGTATATTGTATGGGGTAGAATTATAATATTATTCATGTATAGATACTCAGAAGTACATCTCTTACAAAACCAATTTTGAAAAATCTCAAAAATAGTATACTCTACCAAGTCAGAGGCATAAGTTGATGGATAATTTTTGAATTCAGTTTTGATTGATGAGTGTTTTTGTCACTAATGCCAAACAAGAAGATTGTTGACATTACAGTCATGTTTGTTATTAGTGATATACACTTATTCAGATTGTAAGTATCTATTGAACATATTGTATAGTTAACACTATTAACCAAGAATTTTAGTATTTACTAAGTTCTATAGTTGCTACCGAGTCCAAGGGATAATATTTAGTTTGTGATGAGAAGTTACTACTAAGGTATTGATCAACATATAAACCAAGCATCTCAATGTATGTTGAGTTTATCAGTGCAAACTGAGTTGTGCAGTGCTTATTGAGTTTGTAATTGATGTGATGTGAGTCTAGTGTTAACTGAGCTACTTAGTGTTAACCAAGTACTCAGTTTATATCAAGCTTGTAGTGATAGCATTGGCTGAGCTATGTAGTGTGAATCAAGTGATTTAGTTTAAATGTTAAGTTTCACAGTATTCACTAAGTCACCAGTATAGGCTGAGTTCAAGACTACTTGGAAGTGATCAGTATGGGATGAGCTTCTATATCTACTAATTGCATGATTATGCTGACCATTGACAATGGATGCCAAGTATTAGAACCTCATTGAGACAATCTTTAGAACCCAAGTTCCTATAGTTGGGCCAACTTTGTGGCTTTTGTGTAAACTTTTATTGTGGCTGACTTTGTAATTTGTAAATTGGATTGGTATATATGTAACATATTGTATCACATCCAATATGATGATGTAATGTAATGTAATAAGTAGAAGAGAGTAGAAGAGTGAATTAAAAAGGCTACAATAGTATAAGGAGTAGCAAATATTTATCTATCATAGTAAGGTGATTACTATACTCAAAGGAATCTCATTCAACAAACCAAATTGTAGATCAGAGATCAACTACTATTTCATCCTAATAGGTGAATTAGTCAAATCCTTTCACAAGGTAGACTCAATAGTCTTATGCAAATCTCTTTACCAAATGCATACTTCATTGCATGTTTGTAAATCCTTTTGCAAGGTGGACCCAACAACCCTTATTGCTCCTAATAGGGAAAATCATCAGAAGTGATCATAATACATATTAAGGATTAATTGCTAATTAAGGATTAAATTTTATAAGTTATTAATTCACCCCTCCCCTCTTAATAACTTATCCTATCATAATATTTTGACCACTTGTAAGTAAATCTCAAATCTCACATCCAATAATTTATTGGAATGCTTACATGCATTCCATAACCACTCTACTCCTTTTTGCACTTTGTACTTCTTGCAATGATCAAAATATTTAAACACACATTAAAATCAAGGAAAAAATCTTTCCTTTATGCCATATCTTCATAATAATTCCTTGAGACTTCCTTGAGGCTTCCACAATTAATTAAAATTAATTAATTAATTAATTACAATTACAATAGCACTATCAACTCAAGTGTATACAAAACTTCATAAGTGTGATACTAAGGCTTGCAAACTTGCTAATGTCATCACCTAATTATCCTCTATCACTGCCTAATTGTGCACCTCTTCATTACATCTTTGATGAAAAAAATATCTTATAATAATCAAGAACTACTTTTCTAATACTCTATAAATCAAGTACAACTTCCATGTGTCTTTGAATTAGACTTTGAGCACTTAACCACATCAATAGGACACTATGCCATATATGTGCATAACTTCACAACCAAAGAATCAATTAATTGTTTGTACCATCAAGATATTTTTCTTCTACTCTACAAGGCTTTACAAAAGAAATGTTATCTTGACATCAATTACAAACATAGTAATGAATGCAAAATATCAATCCTCTCCAATGCTCAACATGCTCCCCAAAGTAGTATCATTATAATTCATGCTAACAACATTGTACCACTAGACTAATGCAATATTTGCATCATCTACTAAGAAGTAGGTAGGGCCATAACCCCAAGGATACCTCTCAAGTACTTGTTACCTAATTTTAACCCCACCAAAATTTGAACTTCAAATGCAAGCCCACCCAATGGCTACTTCCCATCTTCTATATTATTTAAATGCTCGAGAAATACAGAAAAACAAATGTTCAAAGCCTTAAGTTATATTTTATTTCCTAAGTGACCGCGCACTTTAATATTTCTATGGGTCTACAACTTTCCCCACTGTTGGATCTTGCATAAATATACAGTCGTCGTTATGTCATTATGAAAAGCTATGAGTACATTTCCCATAGTGACATAGCGAGTATCAGGAAATCTAAAAAATGGAATCGGATGTGAAGGAGTGATAGAGTTTTTTTTTCTAGCTAACCTTCTAGCCACGTGTAGGTGCTATTAGAATAGTTAGTTGATCCAAATGGCAACGGTGGTGTTTTTGTTTTTTTGGTGCCGAGTTTTGATAAAGTCTCTGGTGCTTTCTATCTCGCTATCAGAAAACTCAAGCATCTTTCCATTAGTGACATAGTAAGTCACCGTGAGATGAGTGTTTGGTGGGACCTCATGTGATGTGGAAGGGTGACAATGCTTAAGTGGGGTTTTGTTTCACCAACTATGCAGATTTTTTGATGCCATCAGTACCTGGACCCATGCCCCTTTCGTAAAACATAGGAGGGATTTTGACCATCAGATCAATGCAAAATCAACATTCCCCACTATCTCACTATGGAAAATTGCAAGTTGTTTACTTATAGTGACATAGCGAGTATGGGACCCACCAATCTTCAGAATGCCTAATGTGGTTTTTGTACCCTTGGATTGACCTCAGATCAATGCCTTTCACCATCTTGCTATGGGAAGTTGCTTGAAGGATATGTATAGCAAGATAGCAAGTCATCACTGCATGTCTTTGTGGAGCCAGGTTTGTTCCATAAGCCACAGGGTGGACCCCAAACTAGTGATGCATTAGGAATGAGTGTACAAATTAATGACATGGTTGTAGTTAGTTGATTTCACATTGGCTAAGGTGATGACAGTGCAAAATGTGGGCTAGTCCCTTCAATGCGTCTTACTCATTGTCAGATCTTTAGGGATCAAGGGTTGGCACTTGCCCATGATATTAAAGTGCATGATTCTTAAATAATACAGGCAAGCCCCTTCATGACATGTGTCCTAGCAAGACCGACCAAGGTATTAACAAAAAGGTTGGTAGTTAAGGTTGCAGTTTCCTGAGGTAGTCACGGTTAAGTTGGGAGGTGGAACAGTTGGTAAAGAAGATATAGTCAAATGCATGAAGACTCCACAGGGTGGAAAAATAAAATAAAATTATTGGTCCATGTGGCTCATCCTAGTGCCAAAATCTTGTTGACTATTTAACCTTGCTAATTCACAAGCTAGAAATAGAAGATATCGGGTTTACTCGCATGATTTGATTTTCATGATTAACTTCAACCACTTCTGAGTGAATTTTGTGCTTGGTAAATGAAGGTGAACAATCCACCACCTCTGATCCTATCCATTTAGCTAGTTAGAACTATTTAATGGTGATGTTCTATCTTTTCAAGGCCCTATTCCATCAAAGATTAGATTTGTTAGGTCTGCACCAAGGTTGGATTTGCCCTAGATCTGCATGATTATTCTCTGTAAGACTTAATGGAAATGGTTGTAGAGTAACTTAAGTTAGAGGACATATCAATTATGCTTGAGTTATAAAGGCAATTTTTGTAAATTTTGTTCTGGTTGACTCTTCTCTAACTTCTCTGTTATTGCTTTGCAATTTCACTATAAATTCCCTTTGCCTCTAAACTATATGAAATTCTACCTTATCTCTTTTAACCATTAATGTGAAAGTGCAAGAACTATTTGCCTCTCATTAGTGTTTTCTAGAGATCTATGATCGGCATGATTGTATCTCTTTTAGTCTGTGAATGACATATAAGTGAATCTTCTCTTCCTTGTGTCATTCATCTCAATTTTCTAATCTGCATGTGGTTGCTAGGTTAAAACAAGTCTAAATGTGTATATCCTTTGGTGTCATGATGGTTTAATAGTGCATATATGGGTAGGGATTGGTTGAACACTCTTTTGGTGCATCAACCCCTTAGATTAGAATAGGTAGATTTTCTTTTCATGCATTTCTTCTCCCTTTTCCTCTCCAAGAGTAGTTAGGTGCACCCTGATAGTAAAAGAAGTTGACCTTCTCCTAAGACTCAACCTCATAGTTCAAGTCCCATAGCTTGGAGGTTGTTTCCATGTTTCACAAGGTTGTCCTTAGGTAAAAACTTTGGATAAGGGTGTAAATCTTTGTGACAACAATTTTTGGCATGCCCAGTGGGACTCTATTCAAAAAATTTCAAGTCTACTAGTGTCAAAAGGAAGATCTCAAGATTAATGCCAAGGAGATAGTGATAGCTTCAGTGTTCAAGCCTTTAAGAGGCTCATTATTCAAGTACTTGGAAACTCTGAGCTTTAAATACATCTGGTTCCAAACCAAAGTTGCATTAATTCATGCCCAAAGCTGAGACAAGGCCATCTTCTAGAGGTAAATTTCAGTACTAAGAGCTTTCATTTTCAAATCCTAGAAAAAGGAAGACTAGAGTATCTTTATCACTAGTTAGGAGTGCAACAATAACAAATACACCTACAAGATCTATTTCTACTCCTCCTACTATTAGATCTCAGCCTAGATTGCCATCAACACATATAAATAGATCACTTGTCTATATGGAAAAGCCTAGAGCTTATAATTTTTTCCACCTTTAATGGTGGGAGTCCTCTTTTATTGGCTCAAAGACATGACATACCAATAGCTGCACTCAAGAGTATACCAAAATTTACTAGAGAAACTTCTATCTCTCCATTAGAACACATTCAAGAGGTTACAAATGTCTATAATAACCATGGTATTATAGAGGATGATGTTGTAATTAGGCTTCTAGCCTTATCCTTGAAAGGAAAAGCACTACAATGGTATAAAGGTTTGGCTCATGGTTCTATAACAGATTGGGATGGATTAGGAGTAGGACTATGTAAACACTTTGAGGACAAAAGTGACCATTTGTCACTTTTAGAATAATTGACTACTATAAAAAGAGCCCCCCATGAATGTATGATTGATTTCAACTATAGATTTCAAAAGACATGGGATAGAATACCTACTTTAGTAAAACCTACCCCTAGTAATGCCTTCTTGCATTACCTCAGCGCTTTTAACAGTGACATTGCCACTACCATCCAAACTATGGGAGGAGATACCTTGCCTAATGCTTATGATATAGCGATAAAGTCAAAAAACATCCTAATATAGGGAGGTAAGCTAGCTTCAAGGCCTCCTATGCCTTATTTCCCTAATGTTTCAAATCACCAACCAGCAATGGCTCCTCTTTCCACAACTTCCACATCACAATCCCTTGCTCTAGTCCCTCAACCTTCCACATCTTCAAATACAATATATGAAATCAAGGAAATGATGCAATCTATGATGCTAAACATAGGGAACATAGATAAAAGATTACAGGGCCAAGAGAAGAAGTTGGAGGATAGCTTCTCTGTCATGCAGAAAGTGAGCAACAAGGTGGTGACTTTAGAGAGACAACAAGCTCAATGTAGTAAGGCTCATCAATTGCAACATAAAACTATGAATAGTGGTAGGCCTCCAAATAAAAATTATGGGAACAATTCTTTCAATCAGAATAGGTAGAATAGCCATGCTTCAACCTCAAATGTAAATCAAAGTAGGGCCATAATTCCTCAAAACAACATGGCCTAAGATCAAGATTTTTGTCCCTCCTGTAACTACTCCAATGCTTGTTGCATGTGTCAGAAGGCTGAATCTTATTTAACTTTGACCATCCAAGAGCCTATAGTAGGACAATCATACAAGGAGGACCAATTTAAGGAGGCCTCATATATGCAAGGACAGGGTGATTGCTCCTTCATGAATCATTAGGTAGAGAAACATTGTAATGTAAACCAGGATTCCATTGCTCACAACACTAGGAGAAAAAGAAGAGCTATTGAAGTTGCTACCCCTCCTCCTCCCAATTAGGCCTCAACTTCAATTTCAATACCTCATGATCAATAAGCAAATGATCAATCAAACACCTTTCAGTAGGAGAGGCAAGATAATGGCAGAAGGAATGTAAATGATCCTAGGGTTGTTCCATCTCAACCTCCTACAAATTCAGATCCTAAGGCTTCTACCAAAGCACCTACTATGCCATTCATTTTGGTAGAACAAATGAAGAAGAAAAATGTAAATATTTCCATGTGGGATGTTGTTGCTACTATACCCATGCAAAAGAGGTTGTTGTAACAAGAATTGGAAAGTATTTAACCAAAGGATCAGCCACCCAGCATGGAAAGTGCCACAAGCCTAGTACAACCATCAAGGGAGGAAGAAAAAAATAAAAAGGTTAAACCACCTCCATTTTATGTTTCTCTAATTATAGGAGATAAACTAGTCCACAATTGCGTGATTGATTTAGGGGCTAGTAGTTTAGTGATGCCTAGCTATGTCATTGATACTTTGGGAATGAAATATGAGCCCATTGTTAGGGATGTGTTATAGTTGGATGGTAGTACTATCAAGACTATAGGGATCCTTAGGAATGTAGAAATGGTCCTACATTCATGCCCTGGTTGTACTATAACTCAAGATATATCCGTTGCTAAAGTCAAGCCAAATTTTGCCATTTTCTTGTCAAGAGACTTCACTACCCAAATAGGTGGTTACATATCTTCTGATTGGTCATATATGTTTTTTAGAACAAGATATGGAACCAAAGCTTTAATTAGAGAAGAGATTTAGCCCTTCATCATATTGAGCCCCACACCCCTAATCTCATCAACATGAACTGCACTATTGTAGAAATGGATGAGAATGACATAATGAATGAGCCTACCACTTCCCTAGTAGAGATACCTAATTTTCTCTTAGATGAATGGGGTAATGCATATCAATTTGATCCTATGCCAAAAACCCTTGAAATAGGTCTCAGTACATATCGTATATTAGAGAAAGGTGCTCTAGTTCCCAATCTTGTGGAGGCTAAAGAAGATCTAAGTGAGGTATGGAGCATGTACTTTGATGGTTCAAGGAATAAGAATGGATCAAGGACTGGTGTGGTGTTGATTTCTCCTACACAAGTAAGATACTACTTCTCCTTTATGCTCCAATTTAGTTGCACTAATAATGTGGTTGAGTATGAATCTTTGATTTAGGGTCTCCTACTTGCTCAGAAAAGAGGAATTCAAGCTTTGAGTGTATATGCAGATAGTGAGTTAGTAGTTAATCAAGTGAGAAATAAAAACATCACCAAGAATGGTTTGCTCAAGTCTTATAAACATATGGTATGGGATCTGTTTGAAGGTTTCAATGCATTTAATATTCAAAGCATCCAAAGAAGAGAAAATAGACATGTTGATAGACTTGGAGCAATAGGTGCATCTTATGATGTGCTAGGGGATCTTTAAAAAAAGAAAAAGCAACAAATCAAGATGGTAGTAAGGCCTGCCATCCCTGACAATAACATCCATTGGCAAGTGTTTGAATCTGATGAACAAATTGTGAGCTTCTTGCAGAATGAAGTAGAATTTTTAGATAGAAACCAATCAAGACTACAGAATCAGTATGGCGATCAAATCATTAACCTAAGTTCCAACAAATTGCCTAGGGGCCTCATTACCTTAGAGAGTGTTTTCAATCCTAATGACCAAGCAAGAGGTAGAGTCATGAACTTAGTTGTTGATGAAGATGATCACACCCCAGTCATGGTTGATGATGGAAAATCCTTAAACATGGGGAAGGTATGTTTTGAGATTGAGCAAGAAATTTTTATTCATCTATGTCAAGAATTTAATGATATATTTGCCTAGACATATGATGATTTAAATGTTAGGAATAAGGTGTCTCAACCTTGTATAATTCCTATTCTTATTATTATTATTTTTGTAAAATGTATTTTTGCAATTAATATGTAAATGTGAGTGTACATGTCTAGTTGGCATGTTGATCACTTACATGTGTCGGCATCTTGAAGTGTGTGAAGGAGATCTTAGCTGAAATGGTTATGACGGATTCCTATGACGTGTAAGAGCTATTTAAGGAATGAGATATGAAAGGTGTAAGAGCATCTTATGACATGAGGCCTATTTGGGCACCCAAGAATGAGTGGTTGGTGTGTGTAAGAGAATATGCCAAAAATAGGTTGGTATGATGGATTCCCTTACACTTCTCTTGTGACCGCTATTTTTGGCAGATTCTATGACAAGCTATCATTGTCTATTCAAGGGATGGACACCCTTTTCTTGGTATTGGATGTACATGTGGCATTGTGCATGTTTCTTGGTGGTTGCGCCATGAAAAATGCCCAACTCCATTATGGGCATTTTGTTGGGTCTTAAGATGTTCATAAAATGGGTATTGCATGTTCAAATGCAATAGTGTGATAGATGAAAGTTTGCAAGTACTAAGGTGCTACTGGAGTCTTCTATTGTTGATGTTGAACTTGCATTGCAAGTTTATTGAAATCTTGTGTTGATGATAATACATTGTGTAGGTTCTAGAGGGGTGGGGTTGTTTTACCGAAAGGTTTTTTCCCATCGACAAATCTTTGTGTTATGTGTTCTTTCTCTATCTAATTTTTGTATGCATGGTTGGCTGCAATACTGTTGTTTACATGATATTGAATCTGTAAGTGTAGAAGATTTTAAAAGGATTTGCATCATACTTTCCTTATGAGATTAGTGTAGGAAGCTATTTCCGCACTTGAGTTTCCTTACAAGTGGTATCAGAGCTTGATCAACTTTTGATCCTAGTTGTTGGGTAGGGTTTTTTGAGCTAATCTCAAGTTGAGTGGGAGTCTTGTGTAGAGCATCCTAAATCTTATTTTAGATTAAGATGGCAAGTTCATCATATGGAAGAATGGAGGTGGAGAAATTTAATGGTACTAATTTTGAGTTGTGGAAACTCAAGATGGAAGACATGTTGGAAGATCGTGACCTATGGGAAGTGACTACAAGTGCTACAAGACTAGAACTATAATTCAAGTAGATTGGGATATCAAAGATTGTAAAGCTAAGGGTCTCATAAGACTCTGTTTAATCGATGTAGTCCTTTTGAATGTTCTAGATGAGAAAACCACATATAGTTTGTGGGAGAGACTTGGGGCCATGTATCAGGCCAAATCTCTGGTGAACAAGTTGTTCCTAAGGAAGAAGTTGTATTCTCTATGAATGGAGGAAGGTGGATCCTTAACGGATCATTTAAATGCATTTAATCTGTTGGCTACACAGTTGACATCTGCTTGTGTCAAGTTAGAGGAGGAGGATCATTGCTACACACTTTTGTGTTCTTTACCAGATTCATGGGACCATCTTGTGATGGCTCTCGAAAGCACATTAGTCACCTTCAAAATGGATGATGTGGTGTCTTTGCTACTATCAGAGGAGATGTGGAGAAAGGCTTCCATTTTGGAAAAAGAAGCCCTTGCTGTTCGTGGGAGATCCATAGAAAGAGGAAAGAAAAATGACAATAAGTCTGACAATAAGGGTAGATCCAAATCCCGTGGGAAGTCAAAGACTTCCAATAAGTCCAAGGCAAAATGTTGGAACTATGAAAAGACTGGGCAGTTTTGTAAAGACTGTAAAGAGCCTAAGAAGAAGAAGAAAGCCTCAGATTCTGGTTCTGAAAAATCTCAAGAAGATAGTGATGCATTCATCGTAGCTTTGGTAGCACATGCATTTGATGATGTGTGGTTGGTTGACTCGGGTGCATCTTTTCACATGACCTCTCATCAAAACTAGTTCTCAAGATATGAAGAGTTTGATGGTGGAAAGGTGTACTTGGGTGATAATTCTCACCTAAAGATAGTTGGACGTGGAAGGGTCACTATCAAATTTCCTAATGGAAAAGTATAGGGAATCAATGGAGTTATGCACATTCTAGGTTTGGCATGAAACCTATTATTTGTAAGTATGCTGAATGATGTAGGTGTGCAAGTTGTTTTTTCGAAAGAAGGATGTAAGATGATTAGAGGATCGATGGTGCTTGCTAAGGGTACTAGGAGAGGTACTTTGTTTCAGCTAGATGCATGTATTCCTTTATGTAATAGTTCTTCATCCTCACCATCTAAATGAGAAGTGAAGAATTCTGTGGTTATTGGTTCTGATGGCAATGCAAACACTTTGGAAGGAAAGCTTCCAATAGAAAAGACAATGTTGTGGCATATGAGACTTGGCCACATTGGTGAGAAGGGTCTCAGAACCCTGAAAAAGAAAAATCTCGTTGAGGGGTTAAATGATTGCAATCTTGAGTTCAACTTCTATGAACACTGTGTATATGGTAAAAAAAATCATGTTCAGTTTTACTCTAGTTCTCACAAATCTTCTGATGTTTTGGATCTTCTTCATTCTGATGTATTTGGTCCTGTAAAAGTTCCTTCGATCTCAAGTCTGTATTTTTTGTATCTTTCATAGATGATTATAGTAGAAGGACATGGATTTATTTCCTTAAAAGTAAGACACAAGTATTTAGTCGATTCAAGGAATGTAAAGCCCTTGTAGAGAATTAGACTAGTAAGAAGATTAAGTGTGTGAGAACTAATAATGGTGGTGAGTTTTGCTCAACAGAGTTTGAATAGTTCTATAAAGAACAAGATATCGAGAGGCATAAGACAACTCCTTATACCTCGAAGCAAAATGGAGTTGCAGAGAGAATGAATAGGACACTGATGGAGAAGGCTAGGAGTATGCTTAGTGGAGCTAGTTTAGAACAAAGGTTTTGGGCCGAAGCTGTGGCCACTGCTTGCTATCTGGCTAATAGATCTCCTACATCAGCCCTTGTTGGTAAGACACCCATGGAGGTGTGGTCTGGTAAGAAGCCTTCAATTAGACATCTTCGTGTTTTTGGTTGTGAAGCTTATGCATATGTTCCAAAGGAGAAAAGATCTAAGTTGGAAAACAAAGCTATTAAATGTATTTTCATCAGGTACAGTGCTAGTGTGAAAGGATACAAGCTTCGGGATCCTATGACTAGTAAGGTGTTGTATAGAAGAAATGTTATTTTTAGAGAGCTAACATCTTCTCCTATTGTGCTACAAATAGATGAAAAAGAAAAGAAAAAAGATGTTCAGTTGCCTCCTACCCCTGAGAAGACTAAATAGAGAGATCATGTTGGGTCTCATGATGAGAAGAGCTCTAGTAGCTCTGAAAGTTCAGAAGAAGAGGAAGAACAACCTCAACCTCAGCCCTTGAGGAGATCCACAAGAGAAAGAAAGCAACCAAAAAGGTTTGTTTATTCTATGTTAGATTCTAGTTGTGCTTTTACTTTGATTACTAACACTAATGAGCCTAGATTTAAGAAAGAGGCTTTGGGCATGGAAGATGCAGGTTCCTAGATTGAGGCTATGGATGATGAGATGGCTTCATTAGAGAAAAATAAAACATGGGACCTTGTAACTTTGCCTAAAGGGAGAAAAATTGTTGACTGTAAATGGGTGTTCAAGAAGAAATTCTATGCAGATGGCAGTGTTGAAAGGTACAAAGCTAGATTGGTTGCAAAGGGGTATTCACAGGTAGAGGGAATAGATTATGGTGAAATATTCTCTCCTATTGTAAAGTTGACATCCATTAGATTTCTATTATCTCTTGCTGCATCATATGATTTAGAGATAGAACAGATGGATGTGAAGACAACTTTCCTTCATGGTGATTTGAAGGAAGAAATTTATATGTCATAGCCTAAGCACTACATTGTTAAAGGTAAAGAATCCTTTGTTTGCAGATTGAAGAAATCTCTATATGGTTTGAAGCAATCTCCTAGGATGTGGTACCTTAAGTTTGATACCTTTGTGTTGTCAATTCAATTTGTAAGATCAAAATTAGATCATTGTGTTTATTTCAGAGTTGAAAATGATCACCTTCTTATTGTTGCATTATATGTTGATGATATGTTGTTGTTTGGGAAGGGTAAGGGCATGATTTCTAATTTTAAATCTTAGTTGTCAGCATAGTTTGAGATGAAAGATCTTGGGGCAGCTAGGTACATCTTGGGTATGGAAATCAGTAGAGATAGGTCTAACAGAAAACTTTGGTTGAGTCAGAGTAAGTATGTGAAGTCTATGTTGGATAGGTTCATCATTGCAGATTGTAGACCACTATGTGTTCCTATTTCTATGGGAACAAAGTTATCTGTAGATGATTGTCCAAAATCTCCTAGTGAGGTGGAGGACATGAGTAGAGTACCTTATGCTAGTGCAGTTGGCAGTCTTATGTATTCTATGGTCTGTACTAGACCAAATTTTTTCCAAGCAGTGGGAGTCCTAAGTTGATTTATGGCTAATCCTGGACGGATACATTGGGATGCAGTTAAGCAAGTATTCAGATATTTGAGGGGTACATCAGATTACTCCATATGTTATCATGGTAACTCTTCTGTATCTCCACATTCAGTTGTATTCATGGGTTTGTGGATTTAGATTGGGCAGGTGATATTGATCGCAGGAGATCCACAATGGTTATGTGTTCACTATGTTTGGTGGTGCCATCAGTTGGATGAGTAAGTGACAACCTATGGTTGCTTTGTCCACTACAGAAGCTGAGTACATGGTTGCTACTCATGCTTGTAAGGAAGCCATTTGGCTTAAGAGATTGTGTTCTGATGTTGGTGTTGATGCAGAACAGATTACTATTTGGTGTGACAGTCAGAGTGCTATTTGCCTTGCAAAGAATCCAACTTTCCATGCCAGAACGAAGCACATTGATGTGCAGTTTCACTTTGTGAGAGATATGGTGGAAGATGGAAAGGTAAATTTGGAGAAGGTAGATATTGCAAATGTTACAGATGCATTAATGAAACCAGTGGGCACTGAGAAGTTTAGATGGTGTTCGGAGTCTATGAGCCTTTATAACGGTTAGTTCTTGTTATGTTCCTAATTGCTCTTACAAGGTGTTTGACAAGTGGGAGAATGTTAGGAATAAGGTGTCTCAACCTTGTATAATTCCTATTCTTATTATTATTTGTTTTGTGAAATGTATTTTTTCAAATAATATGTAAATGTGAGTGTACATGTCTAGTTGGCATGTTGATCACTTACATGTGTCGGCATCTTGAAGTGTGTGAAGGAGATCATGGCTGAAATGGTTATGACGGATTCCTATGACATGTAAGAGATATTTAAAGAATGAGCTATGACAGGTGTAAGATCATCTTATGACATGAGGCCTATTTGCACGCCCAAGAATGAGTGGTTGGTGTGTGTAAGAGAATATGCCAAAAATAGGTTGGTATGACGGATTCCCTTACACTTCTCTTGTGACCGCTATTTTTGGCAGATTCTATGACAAGCTATCATTGTCTATTCAAGGGATGGACACCCTTTTCTTGGTATTGGATGTACATATGGAATTGTGCATGTTTCTTTTTGGTTGATCCATGAAAAACACCCAACTCCATTATGGGCATTTTGTTGGGTCTTAAGATGTTCATAAAATGGGTATTGCATGTTGAAATGCAATAGTGTGATAGATGAAAGTTTGCAAGTACTGAGGTGCTACTGGAGTCTTCTATTGTTGATGTTGAACTTGCATTGCAAGTGTATTGTAATCTTGTGTTGAATATAATACATTGTGTAGGTTCTGGAGGGGTGGGGTTGTTTTATCGAAAAGTTTTTTCCCACCGACAAATCTTTGTGTTCTGTGTTCTTTCTCTATGTAATTTCTGTATGCATGGTTGGCTACAATAATGTTGTTTACATGATATTGAATCTATAAGTGTAGAAGATTTTAAAAGGATTTGCACCATACTTTCCTTATGAGATTAGTGTAGGAAGCTGTTTCCACACCTAAGTTTCCTTACATTAAAGGGTTTTGACCCAAGGTTGTTTCAACATACCTTAGATTTAATTGATAATGTCAAACTAGTAAGACAAAAATAGAGGCCAGTGAATCCCAAGATTGAGCCCTTAATGAGAAAGGAGCTATCCAAATTGATTGAGGCCAATATTTTTTTTCCCATCAAGCATTCATCATTGGTAGCAAACCTTGTCCCTGTTAGGAAGAAGAATGGAGAAATTAGACTATGTGTGGACTTTAGGGACCTTAACCAAGCTTCCCTTAAAGATCACCATCCTCTCCCTTCCATGGAGCAGATTTTGTCCAAAGTTAGTGGTTCAAAGAGGTTTTCATTTCTTGATGGATTTTTTGGCTACAATCAAGTACTGGTCAAAGAGTCTAATAGGTAGAAGACTACATTTACCACCAAATGGGGTACCTATGCTTATTGTAAGATGCCATTTGGGCTAACCAATGTAGGTGCTACATTTTAGAAGGCAATGGAGATGGCTTTCAAAAATGTGATTGGAAAGTTTGTATTAGTTTACCTTGATGATATTATAGTGTATTTAAAGAATGTAGAAGATCATTTTGATCATTTAAGGTAGGTGTTCTCAAGGTGTAGAGAGTTTGGGGTATACCTTAACCCAAGCAAGTGTGTCTTTGCTACCAATCAAGGAAAATTGTTAGGACACATTGTATCTGAGGATGGTTTAACCATTGATCCAGAAAGAACAAAAGAAATACTTGCTCTTCCCCTTCCTAAACATAAGAAAGGGTTGCAATTTCCTTGGTAGGATAAACTTTGTGAGAAGATTTATCCCTAATATTTCTACCATGGTAAAACCCCTTACTGCTATGCTCAAGAAAAGTATGGTCTTTGCATGGACCAAGGAGGGGAAGGAAAGTTTTGAAGAGATCAAGGTAGCCATAGCCTTGGCACCCACCCTCATTAATCCAAATTTGGAAAGAGATTTCATCCTTTATACCCTAAGTGGTGAATCAATTATTTATGTTGTCTTGACTCAAACAAATGATAATGATGAAGAGTAGCCCATAGCCTTCTTTAGTGAAGGGCTGAAAGAATATGAAGACAAATATAGCTATGTGGAGAAGCGAGCCCTTGCAGTCATTAGAGCCTTAAAGAAATTTAGACAACTCTTATCTCATAACAAAATTTTTTTGTTAGTACCCCATGCTAGTGTGAAGGATTTCCTTTTGAGCAAGGATATTAGTGAGAAAAGAGCTGGTTGGATTACTAAAGTAATGGAATATGATGTTGACATCTAGATCACCAAGATGGTAAGAGGGAAAGGGTTGTGTAAATAGATGATATCATCTCAAGAACCAAATGAGGAAGTTGCTATGATACTAACAGAGCAACAAGAGACAAGGAATAATGACCCAAGAAATTGGATGGATGATATGAAGAATTTCTTATCAGGCAATGGATATCCTCAAGGATTAGATAGAACTAAAAGGAGACAGTATAGATTACAGTTAATTCTGTATGTTATGGTTGATGGTATCCTTTTCAGGAAAGATTTTAATGGAGCCCTATTAAGATGCATTGACATAGACCAAGTTGAAAGAATGATCAAAGAGCTTCATGATGGTCCTGATGGTGGTCACTTCTCAGCAAGGACAACTGCAATGAAGGTCATAAGGGCTAGTTACTACTAGCCATCCATGTTCTATGATTTTCATAGGTATGTGAGGAAGTGTGAAAAATGTGCCTTCTTCTCTGGCAAGAAAAAGCTTGCAGCTCTTCCTCTCCATCCCATTTAGGTGGATCAGCCTTTTGCTCAATGAGGATTAGATTTCATAGGCCCTATCAATCCTCCTTCTAGTTCTAGTCACAAATAGATTTTAGTTTCTATAGATTACTTCACCAGATGGATAGAGGTAGTTGCATTGAAGGATGCCACAAAATCTTTAGTTGTTGAGTTTCTTGATTGAATTGTGACCAGGTTTTGTGCCCCTTCAACCATTATTTCAGATAATGCAAAATCTTTTGTAGGAGCTCAAATTTGTGCATGGGCGATTGACCATAATATCTACTTGAGCACATCCTCAAACTACTATCCTTAGGGTAATGGTTTGGTTGAGTCATCCAACAAAAACTTGATTAGGATTATGAAAAGAACTATAGAGGATAACCAGAGGTGTTGGCATCAAAATTTAAGGACTACACTATGGGATGATCAAATAACACCTAAGAGGTCAATAGGAAATTCACCATTTATGTTGATATATAGTAAAGAAGCAAGGCTTTCAATTTCATTAGAATTCCCATCCCTAGAACTAGCTCATCGCTGGAGATAATTAAAGATGATGCCATGATAGTAAGAATGGAAAAGCTGATGGAGTTGGAAGAGAAAATAAGTTAGGCCATGCAAACCCTAGAAACACATCAATAGTAGGTGAAAAGGAGCTTTGACAAGAAGGCCAGGGTTAGAACCTTCAGAGAGGGTGATTTAGTTTTGAAATGGGATGCAGATAGGGAAAAACTAGGAAGACACTCAAAATTTGATGCACTATGGAGTGGTCCCTATCTGATTGTCAGTTGCAAGCAAGCCAATGCTTTTTAGCTAAGCAAGCCTAATGGTGAAATTTTTCCTATCCTAGTCAATGGGATCTATCTCAAACCATGTTTTTGATAGGGCTTGAGGTTTCATGTACATATGTAGCATAGTTTTCTTTCTATTTTTTTCTAGCTTTCTAAGAAGTGCATGAGCACAAGTTTCTCCCTGTGAGATAGCCAATTTTGAAGTTTTGAAGGTTGTAGAGTTGCAGAGACAGAGTTTTTTTTAGTGTTTTCCCCTGCAAAGGTAGGGTTAGGGTTTTGTGATGCACTAATCCAAATCTTTTGTGACTCTATATCCCAATGGATACATAAGTACACTGGTCACATGTATAGCTGGCTTGCGTCCCCTCTAAGTCACCAAAAATGTTACCTAATTTTACCCATGCCAAAATTTGAACTTCAAATGCAAGCCCACCCAATTGCTACTTCCCATCTTCTATATTATTTTAATGCCTAGGAAATATGGAAAAATTTTATTTCGTAAGTGACCACACACTTTAATATTTTTGTGAGCCTACAACTTTCTTAGCCATTGGATCTTCCATAAATCTACGGTCATCATTATGTCATTATGAAAAGCTATGAGGATGTTTCCCATAGTGACATAACAAGTATCAAGAAATCTAAAAAATGGAACCAGAGGTGAAGGAGCGATGGTTAGAGTTTTTTTTTTGAGCTAACCTTCCAGCCACATGTAGGTGTTGTCAAAATAGGTAGTTGATCCAAATGGTGATGGTGGTGTTTTTGTTTCTCTGGAATTGAGTTTTGATAAAGTCCCCAGCACTTACTATCTCGCTATCAAAAAAATCAAGCATCTCACCATTAGTGACATAGCGAGTCACCGTGAGATGAGTGTTTGGTGCGACCTCATGCAACATGGAAGGGTGAAAATGCTTAAGTGGGGATTTTTTTTGCCATCTATGCAGATTTTCTAATGCCATTAGTACCTAGACCCATGCCCCTTCCATAAAACAAAAGAGGGATTTTGACCATCAGATCAATGCAAAATCAATAGTCCCCACCATCTCACTATGGAAAATTGGAAGTTGTTTACTCATAGCAACATAGCGAGTATGGGATCCACCAATCTTTAGAATGCTTGATGTGGTTTCTTCACCCTTGGATTGACCTTAGATCAATGGCTTTCACTATCTTGCTATGGGAAGTTTCTTGAAGGATATGTATAGCGAGATAGCAATTTGCCACCGTATGTCTTTGTTGGGCCAGGTTTGTTCCATAAGCCACAGGGTGGACCCTGAACTAGTGATACATTAGGAATGAGTGTATAGATTAATGAAACATTGGCAGTTAGTTGATTTCTCATTGGCTAGGGTGATGATGGTGCAAAATGTGGGCCAGTCCCTTCAGTACGTCTTACTCACCATCAGATCTTTAGGGATCAAGGGCTGGAACTTGCTCGTGATATGAAAGTGCATGATTCTTAAACAATGTAGTCAAGCCCCTTCATGACACATGTCTCGGTGGGCCTATCCAAGGTATTAATAGAAAGGTTGGTAGTTAAGGTCACACTTTCCTGAGGCAGTCACGGTTAAGTTGGGAGGTGGTGGAGTTGGTAAAGAAGATATAGTCAAATGCATGAAGACTCCACAAGGTGGCAAAATAGAATGAAATCATTAGTCCATGTGACTCATCCTGGTGCCAGAATCTAGTTCACTATTTGACCTTGCTAATTCATGAGCTAGAAATAGAAGATGTTAGGTTTATTGGCATGATCTAATTTTCATGATTGATTTCAACCACTTTTGAGTGAATGATGTTTTTGGTAAATGAAGGAGAACAATCCACCACCTCTGATCCTATCCATCTACCTAGTCAAACATATTTAATGGCATTGTTTTATTTTTTCAAGGCCCTATTCCATCAAAGATCAAATTTTTTAGGTCTGCGACAAGGTTGGATTTGCCCTAGATCTGCATGATTATTCTTTGTAAGACTTAATGGTAGTGGTTGTAGAGTAACGTTAGTTAGAGGACATCTTAGTTATGACAGAGCTATAAAGGAAATTTTTGTAGATTTTGTTTTGGTTGACTCTTCTTTGACTTCTCTGTTATTGCTCTACAATTTCACTATAAATTCCCTTTGTCTCTAAACTATATGACATTCTGCCTTATCTCTTTCAGCCATTAATGTGAAAGTGCAAGAACTATTTGCCTCTCATTGGTGTTTTGTAGAGATCTGTGATCTGCATGACTGTATCTCTTTTAGCCTATGAATGATAAATAAGTGAATTTCCTCTTCCTTGTGTCATTCATCTGGGTTTTCTGATTTGCATGTGGTTGCTAGGTTAAAACAAGTTTGAATGTGTATATCCTTTGGTGTCATAATGGTTCAATAGTGCATATATGGGCAAGGATTGGTTGAAAACTCTATTTTGGTGCATCACCCCCTTAGGTTAGAATAGGTAGATTTTCTTTTCATGCATTTCTTCTCCCTTTTCCTCTCCAAGAGTAGTTAGGTGCACCCTGATAGTAAAAGAAGTTGACCTTCTCTAGAGACTCAACCTTACAGTTCAAGTCCCACAACTTGGAGGTTGCTTCCATGTTTCACAAGATTGTCCTTAGGTAAAAACCTTGGACAAGGGTGCAAACCTCTATGACAACAGTACTCAAATGTATCTTTAGGTGAAGGCTTTGTAAAGATATTTGCAATCTGATCTTTTGTACTAATATACTCCAATCTAATCTCTTTCTCTACAAATTTTTCTCTCAAAACATGATACTTAACAAACATATGCTTAGTCTAATAATATAATACAAGATTTTTAAATATACTCACTATACTTATGTTGTCACAATGAATAAAAATATGTTCTTAAAATTCTATCCTAATATCCTTCAACATTTGTTTCATCCAAATGACTTGATTATATTTATTTATGTTGCTACATACTCTACTTCCACTGCACTCTATGAAATAAAATCTTTTTTCTTTCTTAGCCAAGAAACCAATCTTCCTCTAAGGAAAAATTCTCCACCACTAGTATATTTTTTGACTTCCATATTACCTACCCAATTTACATTAGTATAATCACATCAAGCGAAATCACTTGATCGCTCATACCATCACCCATAATCAGATGTTCCCTTCAAATATATGAATATCCTTTTTACTACTACATAATGATACTCCTAATTAGTTTTAAATCTAGCTACAATCCCAATTCAATTTTCTATATCTAGTCTAGTGTAAGTCAGATATTGCAAACCTTTAATCATTGATCTTTGTTTCTTCTTCTCAACTATAAGTGTCACATCTTTAATAGAGAAACTTGGGACCAATTACCATTGGTGTACCAAGAAGCTTACAACTTTCCAAGCCAAATCTTTTCAACAAGATTTTCAAATATTTAGTGATCTCAACATGGTCTATGATGATCTAGAGGAGGCTGACAAAAGAAGAAATGAGAAATACTGAAATCTATTTTTCCATTATTTTATATACTTTAGTATTTTTCATTTTTGGATGCTTTCAGGGTATTTCCCAAGAGTAGTAACTCTTGAAATTTTGGGATAGATAATTTGATTTCCTTTTCAATGATGTAGGCAACATACATTTTCAAGCTATGTGCTGAAAGTTATGAGTTCTACAAGTAGATATAAAATTTCAAATAGTTTTTAAATAGTTTTCATTGTTTTAATATTTTATTATGTAATAAAAATTAAGTGTACTATTCATTTCTTTTTGAAGGGATGTTGGTGGCTCTTTAGATTCATAAAACATTGTATAAACTTGAGTTTTGAATGAAATGAACTACTTTTGGCTTACATAATCTATTGTACTGAAATTGTTCTATTCACATTAGAATTAATAATATCATAGGTATCATGCAAGGTATTGTAATCTGGATTCATTATTTGGATCACTTTTCTTGTGAAATGAAAATACCATCATTGTTTTGCACAAATTTTAAAACTAGGAAAAACTTTATTTCTCCAATCATACTCATCTCAAATTCATTCTTCATTTCTTTAAAAAACTTATCACTTGCATCATCATTACCTCCAAAGATTATGTCATCAAAAAATATCACAATAATCAACAATCCATTTTCAATTTCTTTCAAATATAAATTATCTACCGTACCTTTAGCAAATCCAAGTTTTTCCAAATAGTTATCTAATCTTGCATACCAAGTTCTAGGTTCTTCGTTTAGAGCATATAAAGCTTTCTTCAATTTTCATAACATATCCTTGTCTTCTATCAAAGGAAGTCCTTTAGGTTTCTCAATGTAAACCTCCTCTTCAAGCTCTCCACTTAGAAAGGCTGATTTGACATCCATGTGGTACACATTGAACTTCTTATTTTTTGCATAAGCTAAAAACATTCTTACTACTTCCATTCTGGCTACAAGGGCATATGTATCTTCATAATCTATTCATTCTTGCTGTAAATAACCTTTGCATACTAGTCTATCTTTGTTTCCCCCAACTTCACCTTGTTCATTCATCTTGTTTCTAACTACCCATTTTGTTTCTATAACATTCTTATATTGAGTCTTGGGAAGAAATTCCCATTTCTCATTCTTAACAATCTGACCTAGTTATTCCTTCATTGCTTTAATCCAATGATCATCTTTGCATGCCTCATCTGTACTCTTAAGTTTTGCTTGAGAAATTAGACATATTCCACATTTACTTTGTTTCTTTTCATTACTCCTTTGTCTTTGCATCTAATGATCTACTCTAGTGGGTGATTCTTTGTCAAGTTGCTATCTCAACTCTTATCTCTTCTCTTGGTTTAGACCTATATTCTCTCCTTTGCTCAATAATTTGTATATCATTATGCAAGTCATTGTTAGTCTCAAAGAATAATTCAATATTTTCTCTAAAATTTCTAGGATTTTCTTCTTCCTCAATATAAACTTCAAACTTTTCATCTACTTTCACATTTGCACACTCAAAAATTGTCTTAGTTCTATGATTAAAACATTTGTAAGGTTTTATTTTCAATTAATAACCAAGGAATATACCTTCATAACTTCTTGGATCAAACTTAACAATGCCATCATCTCTATTTATGTAACACTTCCAAAAAATTTGAAATACTTCACCGAGGGTGTATGACCAAACCACAATTCATAAGGAGTTTTATTCATAAATTTTTAGATCTATACTATGTTCATCGTGTATACTGTTGTATTGACCACTTCTCTCCAAAATGTCTTGGATACATCATTCTCAAACATCATTTCTCTTGTTGCCTCTAATACTAGTCTATTTCTCCTTTCTTTTATCCTATTCTTTTTATGGGTCTTGGGTGATGATAATTGCCTCTTAATTCCATTTTCTTCAAAAAACATGTTAAACTCTCTAGAAGTAAACTCTACACCTCTACCTAGTCTCAAACATTTGATCTTCACACCAATTCATTCTCAACTCTATTCTTGAATATCTTAGACTTCTCAAATGCTTCATAATTTTCTTTAGGAAATCATAAACAAAAATAATAAAACAACTTTCTCCATAGAATTCTTTTATTCTAGTAGGGCCACTCAAATTTGTATGAACAACCTCTAACTTCTCTATAGTGAACTTCTTATTAGGAAATGATACCTTCTTTTTCTTAGCCATAATATAGTCTTTGCAAATAACATTAGTAGGCTTCATGATCTAAGGAAAATCTCTAACTGCAAATGTGCTACTAACCTTCACTATGTTATCAAAGTTTATATGATAAAATATTATTTTCCATAACCAACTATTATCCATTTTTGCAACCAAATATTTCATCTTGGTAGGATTCAATTAAAACACATTACCTCAAGATCTTGTACCTATTCCAATTAGATTACCATCCTTATCTTTGATAATACAATTCTTCTCTATGAACTACAACTAATAACCTTTTGTCCAAAACTCAACAAATTATGCTTTAAGCCATAAAAAATGTAAACATCATCATGTTGGAAATGTAATACAAGCTAGGTGACTGAGAGGGGGAAATGATGGGGGTGAATTAGGAACCACTTCAACTTATTCCTATTAGACTACTTTTAAGTTGTCTAAACTACATGCATACAAGAAACATAAAGCAATAAACTAACAACACCATAACACAATAGTTGGTAACCTAGAAACCCTCCAAGTAGAAGGAAAAACTTGGGTGGAGATGACACCCACAATGCTTCACTGCTATAGTAATAAAGTTGGCATGTTAAGGCTTACAAATGATCACTTCTAATTATCTTACTTGGTTAAGAGAAATAAGGATTGTTAGGTCCACCTTGTGAAAGGATTTATACAATAGAGTTAAGTATGTACTCTATTAAGAGTTTCTACAAAGGATTATTAGGTCCACCTAGTTAAAGGATTTGGGACTGATGCACCTATTAGGATGAATTACTGGATTGATCTTTGATATTAAACTATTATTGTTAATGAAGATCATTTAAAGTAAATTGACTACCTAACAATGATAAATGAGTATCTTCCTTTCCTTGGAATGCTTGTATCCTTCAATCAATCTACTCTTCCATATTCACTAATGTTCTTCAATTATAATTGTTACATCTTATATCTTTGAATAAGAAAAATACTTTATACTTATATCCATCCAAATAATTTCATCAAAGGTTGAATACAACATAACTAATTCCAAAAATAATTACCAAGTCCACCCAATGCCTTAACTCAGGTCCAATGGCTTACTTGGGTGATGTTGAAATACATGAGAAACATTATCACCTTGGCTAACTCTAGCACCTAGTTGATATTAGATTCTTGGTTCATGTTGATCACTCAATAGAAACTATTGACTCAATTTACACTATTCTACTAGCTTGATTATCACCTTGGAACGAAACTATTTTGTTGACTTATTTCACACTAGAGATCAGTAGACACTATCAACTTGGTTGACACTAAAACTCAGTTTGAACTATCAACTCAGTTGAAACAACAAATTTTTTGACACTACTTAGTTCTTACATAGTTAACATTATTTATATGGCTCCTTTGTAAGCTCAATTAACATTGCATACTAGTAACTCAATTACTACTATCTTTCCATTATGACTAAGAGTTTTGACACTAATTGACAATATATCTTTCAATGAGATTAATAATCCCCCCCTTTGGCATTAGTGAAGAAAACACTTATCATACATAAGATCTAAAAAAAAATCTGCAGTCAAACTACCCCTTTGATTATCCTCTATTTTGTAGCTCAGTATGCACTAAAAACTCTACAACTTAGTTTGAACTAAAAACTCTATTTTTGGTTTTTCAAAATTATTTTGGTTTTTTTTCTTTTAACATATCTTTCCTATTTTACATGTTTTTATCTTTCCTACACATATCTTAGTTTACATGTATAAATATGTACATTCTACTTTCTCTATATACTTTCCCCTTTTGTACACCTTCTTTCCCCTTTATACATCTTCTTTCCCCCTTATTTTTGTTACAAATGCCAAAAATTTATAAGGTTATACCAAAAGGAGAAAGAAAATCATCAAGTGTACCTTCAAAATTATAGGCAATGTCTTGTCCTAGTTATCTTGTAGCACCTTCAAGATGTGTAGATCAATCTAAAGCTCTATTGATAACTCATACATATGATCTCCAACTAATAGATTTATATATTTGACCAATATCCTTGCATGGTCCATTCTCCTCTGCATAATGCCCATGTGGGGGAAGTATCATACCTTGTATATCAATTAATGTTTCTTTTATTATGTCCTCTTCCCTTAGTAGTTCTTCCTAAAAATTTGTCAAGAAAATGTTTTCGTAAAATGAATGGAACTAGAGCTAGGATTGAGTGCCAACTGATTTGCACTATCTTTCAAGTCCATGTCAACTTTGTCTAGTTTCTCTTTTATTTCCTTGGTAAAGTTAGTGGAATCACTTAACTTTAGAAATAATGATACAACATTATTTACAACAATTCCTAATATAGAAATTAAAGTAGATTGTTCTACTTGATCTATTTCTATCTTGAGCTACATTTTCTAGCACTTTATTCTCAAACTTCCTTTTAGCTTTCATAAGGAGTTTGTCTTTTCCATCAAAGTCCTAAATAAATTTATGCACTATATAATTTAATTGATCAATGATAGGGACTTTATCATTTACCTCTATAGATAGAGTATCTACAAATATTTCTTTGATTCCTTACAAGACTTTTCTTCTATCTCTTTTAGCTCTTAGCATTCTTTGATTTTCTCTTTTCTTCCATAGCTCTCCCAAAATGTCCATTTTCTCAACTAATAGATTTGTTTGGTCTTAATTTGGGATAAAAATTCAAGTTCAATGTCATCAACTATGTTCCCTTTTCCCTTGCTCTTGGCTACTAAAGAAGGAATAAAAAAATTTCCTTTGTCAACCAAGTCCATCAGATGTTGCTCAGTCAAGACCACAGGAGCTTGTTGTTGTTCAATTAATACTTTGAGAGCCTATTACTATGTTTCCTTTGTGATAGAACTCAGTGAACATAAAATAGACTTCACTTCATATCTTAGTTGTACTATATTCAACTCAACTAATTATTTCTCAAATTCTACCTTAGGTGGAGTGGAGGGAAGTGATGCCATGACTTCTGCTGCAATCTTCTCAGCATCAAAATACTCAATTGTCTAAATCTCTAGAAGAGCTCCTTCTTCCTTTATGGAAAAAATTTTCTTCCATATCTTTGTTGTGTAATACACAACATATTCTATATTATTTGACAAAACTTGAATTTTTTTAAATCTTGGAGTTTGTTTGATTTCATTGTTGGACATTTTCTTCTCTATTTTTGTTGCATTATCCCAATAGTGTAAAACAACCTTAATTAGATTTTCAAGAGCATGTCCTTTAAGCTCAGAAGGGTCATATTTTGATTTTTCCATTTTCACAACTAATGCTTCCTCAACATATTTATGCTCCTCTATTCTTCTAGAGTCCTCAAATTCTTCTTGGGAGGTCTCTCTACCTCTTCTTCTTCTTCTCCACTTTTCTCTCCCTCTTCTTCTTATTCTTCTCTACTTTCCTCTTCCTCTTCTACATTATCACCCTTTCCTTTAGTGAGCTCAAGAGGAGAATCTATTTGGCAAGTTTCTTTCTAATGCTTTCTAGCCCTTCTTCCCTTTCTTCAGAATTTGAGGAATTTGAATCTCAAGTCAAGTTCATGTTTTAGCTTGATCATATATTCCAAAATAAGTAGCCTTGCAGTCCATAGGCTCATTGATGAGAGCCTCAAAAATTTCTTTTGTATCATCAATGTTCACCTCATATGCCAGAGGTTTTACTCATGTAATCCTAGGTCTGACTACCTATATGTGAACTCTTTCACAATGAACTAGAAAGCATATATAATGCTCATAAATCCTCTACAAGTTTCTTAGGGATCCTAAGCCTACTTTGCATCCTTTCTTTGAAATTTTAAAAGTATGTATCCTTGATGCTTTCAAAGTTTTTACCCATCTCATTTATGAATTCATTTATCTAATATAGAATTGGGATGTGTTTTTTTGAAACAACATTTCCTTCTGAAGGAAATAAGTTTTGAACATAAAAGAAAAAATAGACTAAGAGTCAATGAAACTTACATGTTTTTTACTTTGAGGCTCGAATGCTCTCCATGTTCTTTCTAAGTTGGGTGCATTATGTAATACCCCAAAATTGGCACATCAACATTCTAAACCAATTTCAATGCATCACTCTCACAACATCTATTTGTTAAATCAATTAAGTCCTATTGTACTAGGCATTTTTTATTCTAATCTTATTTAATTGACTTAAGTGTCAAATGTATAAAATCATTAATCTATATTAATCACATGCTTTATTTAATTCCTAAATATTAATTAAAATTAGCTAAAGTAATCTCCTCATGGAATTAGTTTAATTATAAGTCTTAATTACTTTAATTAAATTAAATCCACCCTCTTTAGCTAATACACATAAAAAAAGGAATTAAAATAACTTGGTTTGATTAAATATATATCATAATTATTGAAACTAACTTTTTAATTGATCATAAAATCTAATTATGATGTCATGTTTGAATGGATTAGTATTGTTTCCTAATTCATCTCATATGAAAAAGTAATTAAAAATATTGATTAAATCAAATATGTGCTCGTAATTGTTGAAATTGATTATTTAATTCATTAAAAAATAGTTATGATCACATATTTGAATGTATCAAGCTTACCTCCTATTTCATCTCATTCAAATCCATAAAAAATTGAGGGACTAAATATCACCTTTGATCTGGACCATATACTAAGATCAATCTTGACCATTGATAAGTTCTAAGGATCTATAAAAGAAACCTTCAATCTCTCATTTTAGAGGATGCACATGAACAGTATTGAATTGTTGTTGAATCATTTTCACAAAGATTTCTTGCATTCAAATTTACTTTGTATTTATATGTTCATCATTTAGTTTAGATTACTATTTACTATTCTTAGATTAATCTAAAATTCATTTAGATTAGTTTACACTTTTTTCATTTGAAAAACATCAAAAATTTAGATTAGATTGCATTTTGCATTCATAAATCCTTCATACTAGTTTGGTCTGGTTATTGAACTCTCAATTCTGAGAGAGAATAGTAAAACCCCATCTAGTTAGAAGGCATAAGATTTCCTTGTGCATACAAGAAAAATAGATAATTACATATTCATCTTGAGGTGTTAATCACAAGTAATGATCATGTTGAAGATCATGTGGATTTAGAGGCCTATAATTACCACTCGCATTTCTAGGATTTGAAGGCCCATAATGTTAATATTGCATATGTTGAAAGAAAGGCTATCAAAGGATAGGGAATTGTTGATCAATTAGAAGAAGAACCAAGACAAATTCTTCTACTACTAAATATTGAATTCCTTGGTGAATCTATTTCAATGCTAACACATCAAACATTGGTGATGTTCTTTGATGGCTCCTTCACACAACAATGATTTGATGTTGGGCTCTTATTCATAACACCATAGAACTATTAATTGCCTAAGGTGTACAAGATTCTATTTCCTTGTAAAAGTAATATTGCAAAATATGAAGCCTTAATAAATGGTATGAATATTGTAGTTGAATGGAGAGTAGATGAATTGAATATCTTTGATGATTCACAACTAGGAATTAATTAGTTCAATGATGTTTATCAAACAAAGGATAAGAACTTGACACATAAAAAAAGAATGATTGATGATTTAAAAAATAATTTGTACATGTCACTTTACAACAAGTTCCTCGAGTAGATAACAAGGTGGTTGATGCAATGGCTACTCTCACTTTGATGCTACAGATGTTTGAAAATGATTTTTGACATCAATTCCTAGTGGAGATGTTACCCTACCTAGCTTATGATTCACCTAAATCCCAGATAATCTATTTTATCATAGGATATGATTCATCCCACTACCATCATATATTCTTACCTACTTGACCAAATAGTTTTGTACAATCTAACTTGGAACAAAAAATGTCACTTGATCTGTAGTGCATCACAGTATGCCAATATCACTGATGACTTGTTAAGAGAGGTCTTGATGGTACACTCCTTAGGTTTTTAGAACTTAATGAGTTAAAATGTGAATTAATTAATGTACATGAAGGCATTTGTGGATCTCGCTTTAATGCCTTGACACTAGCTCATAAACTTATTAGAGTTGGTTACTATTGGCCATATATGGAGCAAGAGGAAATTAAATATGCCAAGTCCTATTAATAGTGCCAACTCCATAGAAATTTGATTCATGCTCCACCTAGGGAGCTAATTTCATTTATCAAACTTTGGCCATTTCAACAATGGGCCTTTGATCTAGTAGGTCAAATTTGTTCATCTTCTTCGAATGGACATAAGTTAATTATCATAGCTATAGACTACATCACAAAATGGGTGGAGGTAGTCCCTCTTTCTAAGGCTAATGGAAAAACTATATCTCTATTCATTCTTAACAACATCATATTCATGTATGGTGTACCATCCTCCATCATTATTGACAATGAGAGATAGTTTTAAAACAAGTATCTTAAAGAGTTGTGCTCAAAGATTAAAATTAGGTAGCATTGGTCTTCTATTTATTACCCTTAGGGTAATGGACATGTAGAAGCATCCAACAAGACTATCCTTAAAATCTTACATCACATAGTTAATAAATTTTGAAGGGACTAGCATCTTTAGATAAATCTATCTTTATGGGGTTAAAAAAAAAGCATCAAAACTCAAACAAAATCAACACCCTTTGCTTTGGTATATGGAGCAGATGTGTTGTGTTTCCTATCTAGGTCGATATTCCTACTTTGAGAATCTCTCTAAAAGGCCTCATTAATGATGATGATTACAAAATATCTTAGCTTCAAGAGCTAGAATTTATATATGAACATCAAAAAGTGGTGTATGATCATCTCCAAGCTTATCAAAAGTGAATGTCTAAAAGCTATAACAAGAAAGTCAAACTGCATGACTTCCAAGTGGGTGAACATGTCCTAAGGAAAAACCCTAAGAATAAAAAATAATAGATATAGAAAGGGAAGGTTGAACCTATCTAGCTTATTCCATACATAGTTACTATAGTGTTTGGATCTGGTGCTTATCAACTTTCAACAACTAAGGAATAATTTCTTAAAGATCCCATCAACACCCTTCATCTGAAGTGATTATATAACTAACATGCTTTCTGTGTACATACTTAAATGTCCTAAAAAAATCTATTATCTTGGTGAAACCTAGCAATGGGCACTTTGGTAATACCAAAAAAATTGAAAATAATTATTATTAAAATAAAATATTTTAAAAATAAAAATTAAAATAAATAAAAATTAAAATAAAAAATTAAAAAATTAAAATATTCAAAAATTCAAAAATTTCAAAAATTCAAAAATATTTTTAAAAAAATGTAAAACAAGAAAAGTATCATTGATGAAAACCTAGCAAATAGGCATCATGGTAGCAAAAATTGAATCTTTACCAAGAAGGTAAAAACCTGATAAACAAGTGCCTCTTGTTTCAAATGCTACATCTTGTGATGCATATTTTGGCTCTTGCAGAGCTACTTTCCTACCTTAATTTGTTTCTTTTGCTCATGCATAAATGGATTGAATCTAGTCATAGTCTCAAGCATAACACCCTATGGTCTCACAAAAGATCTCTTTCACATTAGTCACTAGTTGTCCTAGCTATGTGTCTCTACTATCACTTACTTTAATATTGAGATTCTTCTCAAAGAATATCTCTTTCATGTTGTATGCCTAAAATGTGAGCACACTTCTATGACTCATTATATCCAAGATTACTCAAGAATGAGGTCTCAAATGGTGGTTCATAGCTCTCTATTCATGTAGTCCAAGGTTTTGTGATGGAGGCCCTTAGTTTGACCTAGTTTTTGCCCATGCAAGTACACCATAACATGAAAGATTCAAAGACCGAAATATGAATGCAAATGATGATGCAAGCTAATCTAAATGATAACAATACAAAGAAATGCAAGAAAGGAAATTTGATCTATGAAAGGAAAGAACAATGTAATATTAATCTATAAAAACAAACATGGATCCAAGCTAATATGAAAATGCAAGGATGGATCATGATGATGGAAGCCACAGATGCATGAGATAAGAAGACAAGAAGATAGAAGTTCTCTTCAAAAATTTTTAATGCTTAGACTCCTCCAAAAATTGCTCTCCAAACCTGTAGCATAACAATAACATAATTGTGGATGTCAAAAATGAGGAGAGGGCTCTCCCTTATGAAGAAGAATAGAGGATTAAGGTTAAGAGGCAATAAGATTTAATCAAGGGTGGAGAAAGAATGATCAGTGTGAGACAAAATTCCACCAATGAGAAAAGAGGAGGAAAATTAAATAGAATCCCACTTAGAAATATGTGCATTTAAGTGTAGAGAAAATTTTAAAAAGATTTATTTAATTTATTTCTATTTTTTCAAGTGTGATTTTATTTATTTAATTTAAAAAGGGATCTTCTTTTATTTCAAAGGAGATTTTATTTAATTAAAAGGGAGCAAGTTCTTTTACTTAAATAGGAAATATTTAATTAAATTAAAAGAGGGGTTTTCTCTTAATGAATTAAAAGTGGATTAATAATTTAATTAAAAGAGAGGTTTTCTTTCAATTAAATAAGACTTAGGATAAAAATAATCAAACCTTAGGAAATGTTGAAATAATTTAATTAATTACAATTTGATCAAAGAAATTGATTTGAATTGATTTAATAAAATATTGCAAACCATTGATTTAGGAAATTTGATAAATTGAATAATGAAGGGCCCATAGTCTAGGCGACTATTTTAGGGTACATATATTTGCCCCTCTTTGACTAATATGTGATCAATTTGGGAACACATGTAGTCAAAGAAAGAAATTGAAGAGTGAGATTGATTTGAGATCACAAAACAACCCAAATGTGTGGCCAATTCGGGAACACATCAAAACAAAGAATACAAATGAATTTTGACTTTAAAAAGTCAAGGATAAAATTGATAAAATCGAATCAACAATTGAAGTTGATAGGTATTGCCCCCTCATTATCGAAATCAAAATGAGATAGAGGAGAAACAAAAAATTGATAAATTTGATCAAATCAAACAAAAGATAAAGTTCTTGATGTAAGATGAAAGATATAAGAATCATAGAATGAAGGAGATCATCAAACATGATATATTATGCCCCAAAGGTGAATTAGAAAAAAAGAAATAGGGTGAAAGTGAATGGAAGGTAGAAATTTAGAAGATATGGAAAGAAATAGAAAGAAGAATATAAAATTTTCCATAAGAAATAGAATGTCCCAAAATCAATCAATTTTTTAAGATAGAAATTTTGATTGAGATCACAAAATAAGATAAGGAAATGAAGATCAAAGCATGAACACAATTGGTTAAAAGTCGACAATAAAGATGAAGGGGAAAACCCTCTCAAACTCATAATGTAGCCTAAAAATATAAACTAACATGGAGTCTAATAATGCAAGCTACTTGGAAATGCAAAGGTGTACTTGCAAAGAGCAACTTTAACATAGGATTTTTTTTTCATCATTCATTAGAGAATGTTAAAGAACTTATTTTCATCACTGGGCCATTGTTAACGGACATCAAAAAATCACAATCATCACTAGCTACAAGTGCAAATATGAAGATATGAATGTGATTTATATCGGATTGGAATGTGAAAAGATTCTAACATAAAGGTCAAGATGACTTCGATGCTAGCTTACCCAATTTAATGTAGCAAAACCATACTCACATCAAGGCATAGATGTTAGGATGCCCATAAGAATAGTTGTGGAAAACAAATATTCAAGGATGATGCCTCAAATATCCTAAGCGTTTCAAGGGGACAACAAGAGACACTCTAGAGTTTCAAGACCATACCCACACATGTGCCAAGTCCTCTAGCTATGCATCCTAGAGAGACTTATCAAATAAGGAAACTAAATTTTTTTTAATAAAAGTCAGAACAAAAGGAAAAAAATCATGACATAGGTCAAGCATTAAGTGTTTGTGTTAAAAAATTTAAGTGTGCTAATTGATACTAAGTTTCAAGTATCAAATGCTTGCAAGTAGATAAGATCACATGACAAAACTGGGTAAGACCAAACCGATAAGTGTTGAAAAACACTTGATGTTAAATAGTTGGGGTGGTGTTAAAAAAAACCATTTGCAAGGTTTCCTAAAGACTAATGCAGCCAAGAGACCAAAGTGAACATGATTACGGCCCCTAGATAAAGACTAATTCCAAACCATGGTGACAAGGACAAGGCACAATGTAGAAAGGCCAAGTGTTGAGGACACACACTGAGAAATAAGGGTGCAAAAGCCTCAATTAGTGCCCATTTCAAAGTTTTCACCACTTGGATTTTTATTTTTAAAATTTTTTTTGGAATGTATAATTTTTTTGGAGATACATCAAAGTACTTATTACTAAGATGATCATTTTTTTAGGACATTTTCCAAATTTTTAGAATTTTGAGAGTATATCATTTTTTTGGATTTTTGAAATATATCATGTTTTTATTTTTATTTTTTTAGGATTAATAAATATGTACAAAGATTCCCCTAGTTAGAATGGGCATCATAGATAGAACTTCTTTAGGTGCAAGACATTGATAGGATCTAGGAGCTGCTCTCCCTCTGCTATAGATAGTAAATAGGCACCAAACCCAAAAGTTGTTGTAATAATGTAAGGTCCAAGCCAATTAGGTTCAAATTTACCCTTTGGATCTCTATTTTGTTGATTCTTAGGATTTTCATGTAAGACAAGATCTCCCACCTAGAATTCTCTAGGGTGAACCTTTTTGTTGAATGCTTTTGACATATGATTTTGATAGAACCTCATATGATCAAATGATGCTTGGTATTTCTCATCTAAAAGTTCTAACTCTTGAAGTCTCATGGTGTAGTAGTTTTCATCTATAACTAGACCTTTGAGGAAAAGTCTGAGTGAAGGAATTTCAACCTCTAAAGATAACACTACTTCAACACTATATGTAAGGGCAAAAGGAGTAGCCCCAGTAGGAGTATGAATGCTCATTCTATAAGCCCACAAAGCTAGATTTATTTGTAACTATCAATCCCTACCATTCTTATGAACTATTCTATGTAAGATTTTGAGAATGGTTTTATTTGATGCTTCTGCTTGACCATTTCCTTGTGGGAAGTAAATGGATGACCAATGTTGTTTTATCTTGAATTTCTTACAAAGTTGTTTAAGGTCCTTATTTTTAAATTGGCCTCCATTGTTAGTGATAATCTCATAAGGAACTCCATATCTACAGATAATATGGTTTAGAATAAATAGAGAAACTTTCTTGCCCAAGGCAACAAAAAGTGGGACAACTTCTACCCATTTAGTGAAGTAGTCAGTAGCAATGATAATAAACTTGTGTCCACATGATGAGTTGGGATGAATCTACCCAATAAGATCAAAGACCCAATGCTGAAATGACCAATGAGAGATAGAAGGAATGAGTTCCCAACCCAAAGAATGTATCAAGTTACCATGTTTTTAACACTTTTCACATGATTTTTCAAAAGCTACTACATCAATCTACATCATGGGCCAATAGTACCCTACCCTAAGTAACCATCAAGCCAAAGAAAGACCATTGGAATATCCCCCAAAGATGCCCTCATGGATGTCAACTAATGCTTGATCAAATTCTTCCTTTTCTAAGCATCTAAGAATTGTTCCATCTAGACCCCTCTTATATAAATCTCCAAAGATAAGAGAATGGCAAGAGGAATTTTGAATAAGGTTTTTGCATTTAGATCAGTTAAAGGTGTTAGGTATTATGCCATCACAAAGGTATGAATTAATGGCACCATAATAAGATGACTCATGACCAACAAGGGTACAAATAACATGAATTTCTTGGGAATCATAGATAGGATGATGTAGCTCTTCCACTAGTAATTCAAATGTTTATTCATGTTGCTCTAATTGAAGAAGTGAAGCAAGTGTAGCCATAGCATTAGCTACTTTGTTTTCTTCTCTAGGGATTTGTTGAATTGAGACAAATGTGAAGTAGTGTCTCAAGGAATCAACCATTTTCTTGTAAGTTACCAACTTCTAATTTTTTGTTAAATAATTGTCATTGACTTGGTTGATTATTAGCTATGAATCCCCATAGATGTGTAGCTATTTAATTTTTCATTCTATAGCCATCTTAAGTCCATTTGTTAAAGCTTCATACTCAACAATGTTATTTGTACGTGGAAATAATAACTTGTAATATTTAGGAATCATGTACCCATGAGGAGAAAAAAACAACACACTAGCTTTGAAACCATTTTTCATAAAGGGTCTATTAAAGAACATATTCCATTTTCTTTCAATAAGAATTGAAGATCTATCTTGAAAATAACTAGAGAGATTATCAAGTACCTCATCCTTAGGTGCCTTAGAGAGGTTTTCACCCTTGGATACATCCTTTCTTTTTACTTTTTTTGGTTATAACACCACCACATAGTGGTTTTTTCCATTAGAACTCCTATTATTTTAATTTTGTGACTAAGGTACTTGATGTCTAGCTCTATCATGTCAGTAGTTGGTTCACTAGTGGAAGAGACTATGGGTTCAATGGCATATAAATAGTAGGCTATCTCATAATCATTTTGAAACATTAAAAGCTTAGGTTTGTGATTGCATTGGGACCAATCAATCAAATCGGGATAAATAAGGGGTAAATCAATGAATGGTTCAATGTTTTAAATATGAATGATATCTCTGGTGACCAAAGAGTCAAAGTCAGTCAAGTAACTTCCTAAACTACCCAAATTGGGATTCATCCTAACAAGAAAATAATTGCTCACTAAGGTAACATGTGAGTTCAAATCATTTGATCGTACACATGAATCAGTGACTAACTTGAGTTGAGAACTATATGTATGAAAAACATCATGTCCATATCAACTATAGAAGGCTTTGAAAGTAGGAGTCTCATTCATACTCATTGGAATCTCTTTCTAAATCTTGACTAGGATGCTTACACCATGAAGGTTTGGGATGCCTAGATGTGGAAGCATCAATATCATCAAGGGTCACACTTTCTTGTTCTAAATTTGTAATTATCTCATGAGATACTAGACTACCTAAATCTCCCCAAAGGAGATTAGTAGAAGGTACCCAATCTTCACACATATCATGTTGATTTTCCAAATTAGGTATGTACTCTCATTCTTCTTCACTATTTGACTTAGCAAGGATAGGAATAATATTATTGTGATTTGCATGTCCTAGGCCAACTGGATTCTTAAACTTGCATCTAAAAATACCATGATCAAGGGGTTCAGCTCTAGCATCCAATCTGTTACTAAGAGGGCCATGTCTAGGATAGACCATATTCTTAACAAAAGTATACCATATTCCATAAGCTTTAGGAGAGGGAGTGAAGTTCTCATTGTGCATACACTCCTTTTCTCTATAAATCCAATCTCTAACAACCATAACTTCTTTCTCATCTTCAATAGGCATTGAAAATTGTACCAATGTGTCAAATAATGTCATAGCTAAAGAGGAAGGTTTCATCTCTTGTGAAGGTTTATCATAAGGCCTAGGGGAAAATAGTAATGCTATGAGGGAGTTGAGTTGATATCCCCTCATGCCAAGGTCTATGGATTTGAACTTGTCTTTACATTCAGCTAAAATTGCATCAAAATAATATAATTCTCTATTGAAGGCAACATGAGTAATTGCTAAAATTGAGTTACTAGACAAAGTATTATCCATAGTTATACAAATCTTTATTCCATTGTAAGGGAACTTAACATACTAATAATAGGTAGATGGAACTACTTGCATATCATGAATCTATGGTCTACCAAGTAAACTATAGTATGCAAGGGTTCAACATCAACGATTTGGAATAAAATATCTTTTTCAATAGGAACAATTCTAATAGGAAGGACAACCAACCCCTTTGAACTTCTCTCTACCTCATCATAGGCTTTGATAATAATCTTCCTTCTAGTATCAATAACTTGTTCAGAATAATCTAATGTCTTTAAAAGATTCAAAGAACAAATGTTAATCCCAACACCCCCATCTATCAACATACGCCTAACATGGGTTCTATGGATCATGACCTCAATATGAAGGGAAAGATTGTATGGATGGCTCAAAGATTTATCATCCTCCTCCAAAAAGGAAAGGTAATGAGGGCTAGCAACATGATTAACCATGTTCTAGAATTGATCGAAATCTAAATTTTTGGGGATATTCACCATGCACAAAACATCCTCAAGGACTTGTTTGTGTCTTAGAGACAACTCTAAAATCTCAAAGATCAACATTTGAGTGGGGGTTCTTTGCAATTGATCAACAAGATTATAATTTGACCTAGGATTGACCACTAGTTTTGAAGGAACATATTTGGATTGCACTTGTTTTGGCTTACTTGGTTGGTTTGAACTAGGTCCTTTGATGACAAGGGGACCTTGACTTCATGTAACAGCATTGAAACTTTGGGAAGACACTTGCTTAAGTTTACTTGACTAGTTTGAATTGGGTCCTCTAATGAAAAGGGGACCTTGAGATGACTCTCTAGAGTGAGCACTCCTTAGCACCAAAATAGGTTTTTCATCAAGGATAGGAGAGCTCAAATTTAAATCATAACCACTAGGAACTTTATCTTCCATCATGTTGACACTTTCTTCTACAACCTCACACATATTGACAACATTTTCTACATTTACATAAGTGTAATTGATTGAAACTTTGTCATGATTAGGTTGGGAAGCTTCCCCTTTCTCATACTTGAGCAAAGGCTCTTTGAATTTTGTGTGATCAGAATTGGTATTCAATCCATCTATTTCAAGTTTTCCATTCTCAATAAGATCTTGAAAAATATGCTTAAATATCCCACAATTTCTAATATCATGTCCAATACCATTGTGAAGTTCTCAATAGGCCTTCTCATCCCACCACCATGGCTTAACTTAAGGTATGAAAAACTTTGTGGCATCATAAGGGTGCACAAGATTATGAGCAAGGAGCTTCATGAATATCTCTTCATATGAGTCACCCAATTGTGTAAAGTTATGTTTCTCTCCTTTCGATCTTTCTTAATATCTTGGCTTGTTACTTTGTTGATTGGCACTAGCCAAATGGAGAACAACTTGGTCTTTAGGCTTAGAGGAATCCACAACTCCATCATTAACCACTTGTTTGTTCTTATTCCAATATGTGTTCTTTCCTTTATACTTGTTATTATTGTTGTTATTCTAACCATTGTGTTTGTTTTTTCTATTTTTTGTCAAAATAATTTTCTCTCTCAAAACATCCTCAATTATAAATGCAACTTCAACCATGGTATCAAAGGACTCAAAAACCATCTTCTTAATTCCATACTTCATCTTAGGAGCCATGTTATTAATGAGGATTTTGATCTTTTCTTTCTTAGCAATAGTCCTAGAATAGTGAAAGCACTATCGTCTCCATCTTTGTAAGAAAGTAACAAAGGATTATCCTTGATTTTACTTTGTGTGACATAAGTCCAATAGCAAGATAGATCATGAAATATTGTATGTAAAGTGTTGAAAAAATCTTTGAATTAACTCAACAAACTTCTTAACAAGAGGAGTTATATTGTTAAACCATTCCATTGCTTGACCCTTAAGACTCCTTGGAAATAATCTCATAAGGTATGAATCCTCATGATGAAAGTCAAAACTCATATTATAGAACTAACACGCATGATCATTTAGATCTCTATTTCCATTATATTTTTCATATTGAAGGATCTTAATTTTTCTAGGAAAATCTTTCATGTCAACACTCTTATCAAAAGGATTAGGACAAATTGAATCAAGTGAAAAAGAACTCTTGGGTGTTGATATTTGCTTCAGCTATTTCTTCAATTGGTCAATTTCTTCTTTCATATAGGGATCATGAATTTGAATATTTTTGTCTACATAAAAGTTGTAAGGGACCTTGGTACCCTTGTTAATTTTTTGAAAGCGTGCATCTCTATTTTGGTCCATATATGCTTCCATATGTTGCTAAAAATGTGGGTCTAGTTGCATAGACATGAAATCATAAGAATTATACTCAAAGTTTGAGCTACCACCTCCATATTATGAACCACAATGAGCTTTTTGTGAAGGTTGTCTTCAAATTCTAGGAGATGTTGGTCTCCTATAATAATCATGTCTTGAAGCTCTCCTTCCTCCAGGGCTAGGAGATTGTGAAGGTCTTCTTGAGTGTCTTCTACTTCATGGAGTCTAAGGAGGGGTGGATGGAGGAGAATTGTTTCCACCCAATGCACACATTGTTAGATTTATTGTCAAGTTGTGAAGCCATAAGAAAATCTTATGTTTCTTGATGGGCTTTCCTTTCTATCTCAGTCATAACTTGTCATTCTTCCTCTAGGTGTCTAAATTATTCTTCCTTCTTAGTTTTTTCTTCTAGAAGGGATTTTTTCTCACACTCAAGTGCTTTGAGTTTTCTACTCACACAACCTAAAGGTGTCACAAGTAGTATACATGGTCCTGACTATCTAAACTAGTTACTAGTAAGTGTTGCATTCACACAAGTGCTAGAAGGCTTACTAATTTGATCATCACATTGGGATTTCTCTTCTTGATAGGTATAAGGTTCACTAAATGTCCTCCTATTGAAGATATTTTCTTACACATATGTTATGAACATTGAAACTTGACATCAATCCTTTAACATTGACACTAAAATGGAAACATTGACACCGTTTGAGTCATGCTGAGCTTTTCTCTAATTTTTAAATTTTTTTTATCATTTCACTTTTAACAACTCAAGTATATCTATTTTGAGTAAAGAAGTGGGGATTGGGTGCATGATATTTTCTTTTCTTTCTTCTTGTTGGTTTAGTTCCAATGATTTGAAGCATACATATAAAAGGGTTGTCCACTATAAGAGTCTTTATCTCATATTGGATGGTCATGTGTGCCTCAACTCATTTTATATGGATACTTTAGTGAGGTTGGTTCTATTCCTTGACTGTTTGAGTATTTTCTCTATCCTACAATATAATATTGATACTCATCCTATTAAGTGAATGTATAGGTCACTGTCAGTATACATAGCACACTTTTGTCTCATGTTACAAATGCAAGGGTCATTGTAGATATAATACTTACTAACTACTTAGCATGAGAAGGATCTCTCATGTTTCTAGTGTATTTTCATTCAAGAAACATTATGGTCATCCTATCATTCATGTTCTGATGCTTATGTTTTCTTGCCACATTAAAAGGGACAAATGCTCTAGTCATTCTAGCTTCTGGTGCCTTAATTCTTACATTTACTCGTAACAAAACTAAGACAATGTCATATTAATATTCTAATTATTGCAGTGTCAATGTGAATTATATGACATTTTTGAGTCCAACTATATGCTCTATGATGATACACTATCTTATGGGTTCAATAACTAGTCCTAGGGATTGCATTTAGCATAGGTTTTCATTTCACACTCAAATTGCATTACTGGCATGGCTTTGGTTTTTTTTTTCTTATATCATTCAACTTGAGAGGTTGTTGGTTTCTTCCAAGTATCATGTTTCATCTATACTACACAAGCATTTGAATAATTGGTTGGTTCTTTTGAATTTCACAAAACACCTGTGATGGGTAACAAATGGGAATCCTCAATGAGATGTTAGTACATACACATTTTGCATTACCATATCATTTATCTTCATATTATCATGTCACGATTCATCACCTTTATAAACTCAACATCTATCTCGTCTAAATTACATATTCATACATCACATCAATTATCATACATCATAATCATATATATCTAGAGGAGTCAACATGTTTGTGATACAAAAATAAGTGCCACTTGAGCACTATGCCACAAAACTGAGTGCTATGCAAGCACTATCGATCATACAATACATGTTTAGAATGTACAAAATAAAAGAGTATGCTAACTAAATCCTTCTCCTTCATCCCCAGGTGGAGGAGGAATAAGAGGAACATCTATTCTAGCTAGTGGGTGTGCACCCTTTGATGCTCTTCTATACTCTAAAAATTGAGGTACCTGCTCTACTACATTAGGAACTACACCAACATCTACTCACTAGAGGTCCATAGTTTGTTGATCAAAAGTGTGACTTCAAATTCTTGAATTGATGAAAATGCAGAGGGACCACCATTTTTTCCTCAAAGCTCTTTTCTCCAAAAAATACAAATGCACAAATGATTTGAAAAATACCCTTTGGGCCCTTATATAGGTTTTGACCTTTTTTTAAAAAAAATGCTCTGATGGAAGTCAAAATCACTCCCTTAGGTAATTGGATTTCTTTGAACTCATTTTTGGGATCAAATTCAAAATTAGACATAGTTAAACAACTCAAAACCATAATTTAAAATTTTGGGACTGACATAATTGAACACTTGTGTAATCCATCTTATTGATACTTTGAGAATCTTTGGAATATTATCAATTTACATATTACTCCAAATTTTTCAATTTTTTAAGAAAAAAATCAACCTTGGTCAATCTAGTCAACCATGGTCAACTAGAGCTTCAAATCACCCTGACTCACCTTCATTCTATTGGGTCATCTTTTAAATATTCTCTTGAGGGGGTAGGATGATGATTATATCATTGAACATCGTTGAATCTTTCAAATATGGCTTCAACTTTGAACATAATGTCCTATTCAATAGGGGCATCTTATCACTTGGAGCATATTTATTTCCCCTATCTGGCATCATATGTTATTCAACTCATCAATCTTATAGCAATCCTTATCATAATTTTATGGATAGGTATCTAAGTGTTCTACTTAGACTCCTAAGGATTAAGCCTCATTTTGGGGATAATTCTACAACTTATGATTAGGTCTTGTTATCTTTTATGGACCAATATTCAAATATTATTTTTGGACTCTAGAGAAATAAGCTTCATCCTAAAGATAATTCTAAACTTTCTTTCAATTACTATTTAATGGATAGCTATTGGGGCATGCTAACCTTGACTTCTGAGGATTACACCTCATTCTAAAGATAATTCTATGAATCATGATTAATCTTGTCATCTTCTAATAGATAGGTATTAGGGTATTCTAACCTTGACTCTTGAGGATTGAGTCTCATTTTGGGAACAATTTTATTTATTTTGACAATCTTTGTTTTATTAACACCCATATCTTGGTGTTCTATCTAGACTCCAAGAGATTAAGCTTTGTTCTCGAGATAACACTAAAAAATCTCATCAGTTGATTTTTGTGTCATTAATTGTGAAATCAATCTCAAACTCTATACTACAAACTTCTAAGTTCTTTGAATCAATGTACTCCTTGCACATTTATTTAAAGAGGAGCAAATGTAATACCCCAAAATTGGCACATCAACATTCTAAACCAATTTTGGTGCATCAATCTCACAACATCTATTTGTTAAATCAATTAAGTTCTATTGTACTAGTCATTTTTTATTCTAATCTTCTTTACTTGACCTAAGTGTCAAATGCAAAAAATCATTAATCTACATTAATCACATGCTTTATTTAATTCATAAATATTGATTAAAATTAGCTAAACTAATCTCCTAATTAAATTAATTAAATTATAAGTCCTAATTACTTTAATTAAATTAAATCTACCCTCTTTAGATAATATACATAAAAAAGGAATTAAAATACCTCGATTTAATTCATTATATATCATGATTATTGAAACTAATTATTTAATTGATTAGATAATCTAGTTATGATGTCATGTTTGAATGGATCAATATTGTTTCCTAATTCATCTCATATGAAAAGGGAATTAAAAATATTGATTAAATCAAATATGTGCTCATAATTGTTGAAATTGATTATTTAATTAATTTGAAAAATAGTTATAACCACATATTTGAATGGATCAAGCTTATCTCCTATTTTATCTCATTCAACTCTATAAAAAATGGAGGACTGAATCTCACCTTTGATTTGGAACATACACTCAGATGAATCTTGACCATTGATTGGTTCCAAGAATCTATAGAAGAAACCTTCAATCTCTAATTTTAGAGGATGCACATGAGTAGTATTGAATTATTGTTTAATCATTTTCTCAAATCTTTCTTGCATTTGAATTTAATTTATATTTATATTTTCATCATTTAGACTAAAATGCATTCATTTAGTTTAAATTACTATTCAATATTCTTAGATTAATCAGAAATTTATTCAGATTAGTTTACATCTTTGCATTTGAAAAACATAAAAAATATAGATTTGATTGCATTTTTCATTCATAAATCCTTCATACTAGTTTGGTTTGGTTACTGAACTCTCAATTTTGAGAGGGAATAGTAAAACCATGTCTAGTTAGAAGGCAATAGATTGCCTTGTGCATACACGTCAAATGGATAATCTCATGTTCATCTTGAGGTGTTAATAAGAAATAATGATCATGTTAAAGTGTGTGCATATTTAGAGGCCCATAATTACCACTCACATATTAAAGCTCTATAAGGTCAAAAGATAGTTTCTTCTTGATAAACTTGTATGCTAGGTCTACTACATCACATGGCATGTTGTTTGCATGACTTGAATTGTAGATTTTGTGTGCAATGACATGGATGCCAAACTTGATTTTCATGTGTGTCACATTGTTCAACTTCATACCTCTTCCATCCCATTCAACTAGGGTTATCTTTGTTAATTTTTCCCAACCTAGGGTTTTGGTCACCTTAGATTTCTTTGTCATTGGATACCCTATTATCATGTAAATCATCTTCTTTGTGATGGGTGGGATAGGTTTGTTCTAGCTAGAATAACTAATATAGTGCAAGGTAGGAGAATCCCTAAAGGATATGTCCTAGCCCCTAGCAAATAACCACACAATAAAATCACAATAGCAAAAAGCAATAATGCAAGATCTGATACCAACTCACAACTCTTTATTTATAGATATAACTAATTACATGTGATATGCTCAGCTATAAGGCATTCTAGGTTAGGGCCAAATACAAATAGTAATTAAAAAATTAGTTCTACAAGATCCAATGAGATCCAACTTACAAATCCAATCCCAACTAGTCTAGATACATAACTGGATAAGAGGACCAAGAAGAATCCACACTTGTATCCTTAGGTCCACCTAGAAATCCTCTAGTTTCTAAGCCATAGCCCTAGCTCTTCAAAATTGACATCAATACTTCATTCCCTTCCCAGGCTAGAATATCATTCCCTCAAAAAAAATCCTCAAAAGACTTCACAAGACCCCCTATTTATACTTGCCAAAATGGCTTACAAAATATTCTAGAACATTAAAAAATAGGAAGGTCGACCCAAAAATAGTCTAGAGACATCCTAAGGCAAGATCTTACCATAAACATCATGGTCAAAATAAATCTCACAAGTTAGCTTACACCAAAAATGTAGAAAATATGTCCAAAATGATGACACTTGGCATCAACAAGAAAACTCAGCACATGAAGAACTACTCAGCACACACTGTATAGAAAAATATGATGATCCACTAACCTAATTGCTAACACAATGTGGGTTAACCTCAACTTGGCTTGAACTACAAAAAAACTAGCACTTGACAATTATTTTAACTCAACAATAACCAATAGAATCAATAGGATAACATGATGGCTAGGATTCTCCTACATTAGACTCCCTAGGTAAATAGAAAACTATGTCCCATAATTTGATACCCAAAGAAAGAGAAACAGCCATCTTCATCTTCATCAAATGCTTCCACTCCAACATGGACAAGAAAACCAATCTGTACATCATCCATATTTGTATCATTCTATCAAAGACCAAAATCTCAACCATCCAATTAGCATGCTCACTTAGCTAAAAATCACTATGCTCCATCTACAACTTATCATTAGCATCATCCATAACATCATCCTCATACATGAAAACTAGATCAGAAACAATATCCAAATCAAAGACCCTATCAACAATAACATATGAACTTAGATCCATAGTAGCAGCAATATACAGGTCCATAATAGAAACATGTATATTCATTCCTCCAACAACATATAAATCAGCAAAATCAAGAAAATCCACATTAGTAACAACATTTGTATCTTTTAGCATCTCAACAACAAAATATAGGTTTAGATCCATATCTGAAACAACAAAATCATGTAAATCCACATCAATAACACCTAAGAAACCCTCAACCATATAACTAGCAAGTAATCCATCTTCTTACCACAAGAAGCAACTAGATCAACATCATTCATAATAGAATGAACATATAACTCTAGATCAAAAATGACACCAATAGATAAGTTCTCAATCACATCCATTCCAACATTAATATCATTCTATATAACATCCAATTCATTACCAACATAAATGAAACTCTCCTCTTCAGTAATCTTGTTGTGCACAATAAGATGCTCTACAATTTCCATGTCAGATCTATCTATCTGCTCATGAAAACAACCTACACCCCAAGATCAACAAGGTTAGGAATATCCTTAGTAACAACCTCAAGTTTCTCTATAGGTTCTATATCAAACTGCACAAACAAATCAACAAAACAAAACTCTTTCACCTCGACCTTTCTATGCCATCTTCTCGAATGAAAAAGTCATTTAACTAGCTAGACAACTCTCTTTTGGATTGGTAGACTCTAGCTCTAAAAACATATATGCCATGCCTTCCTCATCTTATCCTTATCTCAATCAACCAAACTAGTTTCAAAATGAGCAATTTCCTCCTTAGCTTGATTAGCCAAACTAGCTTCAAATTGAGTGGACATCTCAAAAAGCCTCCTCTCTACCACATCATAGAGATTCACAATCATCTCTAGGTCCAATCTTGTCAGAGCCATCTCCCAAGATCTTTGTAAACCCACTGCAAAAAATCCCTCCCATGCTCCTTGTGATAAACCCAAATTGTTTGCAAGTTAGATCATAACTTGCCACCTTCCATGAACAATTAGGAACCACATCACAAGTCTAGGACCATAGATTTGTAATCCACAAAATCCCTATAATCATGCCTCAAAAAGATCAACTTTCCATCTTTGCATCCATTGATCCATCTGCAAGTCCTCTACAATTGCAAGTTAGAAATATGATCTTCCACCTCACAACCAAGATATCTAGAATTTCAAAAAGAAAAATTGACCACTAGATCGAGATCTTCTTAGATCTACTTCTTCAAGCCAAGTACTAGTGCAAACTTCCACAACTTTGGTGATCTATCTACACACTCAAGAACAACCTTTGCTCTAATACACCTTGACATAGTGCAAGGCAAGAGAATCCCTAAAAGAGATATCCTAGCCCCTAGAAAATAACCACATAGTGGAAACACAATAGAAAGAAGCAATAATGCAGGATATGGTACCAAATCAAAACTCTTTATTCATAGATATAACTAATTACATACAATATGTCCAACTATAAGGCCTTTTGGGCCAGGGCCAAATACAAACAACAATTACAAAATTAATTTTGCAAGATCCACTGAGATCCAACTTACAAACCCAATCCCAACTAGTTCAAATAGACAACTGGATAAGAACACCAAGAAGAATCCACACTTTTACCCTTAGGTCCACCAAGTAATCCTCTAGTTTCTAAGCCATAGACCTAGCTCTTCAAAATTTCCACCTATACTTCATTCCCTTCCCAAGCTAGAATATCATTCCCTCAAAAGTACTCCCCAAAAGACTTCACAATACCCCCTATTTATACTTTCCAAAATGGCTTATAGAACATTCTAGAATATTATGAAATAGGAAGGCTAACCAAACTATGGTTTGGATACATCCCAAGGCAAGATCTTATCATAAATGTTGTCATCAAAATAAATCCCAAAAGTTAGCTCACAACAAAAATGCAGAAAACATGTCCAAAATGCTAACACTTAGCATCAATAGGAAAATGTGGTACATGGAGAACCACTCAGCACATGAAGAGGAACCTGGTACATGAAGAGTCACTTAGTACACACAATGGAACTTAGCACACACTATAGAGCAAGATAGTATGACATGCTAACTTGAGTGTTAACACGACATGGGATAACATCAACTCAGCTTAAATTGCAAAATAACTGGCGCTTGGCAATTGTTGTAATTTGGTAGTAACCAATAGAATTAGTGGGATAACATGATGGCCAGGATGCTCCTACATCAATAACATATCATGAACTCATCTTAGTATAATCTTGATCCATTTGACTCAAAATTTCCTTGACATGTGGATAATCTGTGTCAAACCCTTTTCTTCCAGATATTTGTGTCCTATCTTTAGCACATCATAATCACTTAATGCACCATATGCCTAATCTAGCTCAAGATTATCTAGTTCTTGAATGGAAAAATGATAAAATGACTTGATGTCATGAATGAGGAGTACTTTTAGAGGGTTCAATGAGTGAGCTCCTTGAGGATCCTTCTCCTTAGCAATTGTTGGATAAAGTTAGAATTTTGGAGGAATATAGTCTAAAATTTTTACCAACATTTATGATCGCTTCTTGACCTTTGAATAGGAATATGCTATCATATTGCTTGGTTGATAAAGGACTTCAAGTTTATGTCTTCACCTAAGGATTTCCTTCAATAAACATGTGCCTAATCAATCTGGGAGCTTGAGGAATGTTGTACTCTTTAGAAACTTCTAAATTTGTAGTAAAAATGAAACTATGATTTCTCCTTTTTATCAAAATTTTGATTTAGGTCTTCATTAAATACTCTATACCTAGGTAGGTAGAATAATCTTTCTTTTGTATTCAACCCTTGAATTCTTAGCTATCACTGACTAATCATTGTTAGTTGAGTTACTGACTTAGTCAAGTCTACATATGCTCAATTAGATCTAAGGAGTGACTCAGTTTGGTCTAATAGCTTGGTTAGACCAAAGGAGTGAGTGCTTGAGAGCTAACAACTTAGTTTGGTTTGAGTCTTTACTTCTGTCCAAGTGCATCTAATATGCTAATTTGGACTTGCATGCTTGGATGACTAGAATTGATGATACTATGAGTTTCATCATAGCTCTAGTGGTCTCCTTACCTTGTCAAGCAGAGATAATTAAATCACCCAATCCATTGTCTTGGGTATCAATAGCCTCACTACTTTCATTTGAATTATCTAGAGATTTTATCACTTGTTGCTACTTAATTTGAGTCCTAATATTGTTATCCTTTAATTTATTTTCATCTTCAATTTTTGCTCTATTCATGTAGTTCTTTGCTAGATGACCAAGTTCTTTGCATACATAGAATCTTTGTATAGGATTTCTTTTTCTAAGATGAGTATTCATGAAATTAGCTCAAATATGTCTAAATTCTCCATATAAATAACATATGTACCAAGTGTTGTAGTCCCAGCCAAAGATTGCTTTAGCAAGTTTTTTAGCAGGATTCGAATTCTTGGTTCTACACTCTAAAGATTTATGGCCTTGTTTGTTGCATGTAAAACATTTACATTCAAACTCTGTTTTCTCTATGCATTCACATTTCCTATGTCTATTTTTGTTACAACTATAATATTTGCCAATAAATTTTGACTTTTCATTGCTCCAATATTTGTTTAAAGTATTCCATGTTATTTTACAATGATTGCATGTAGACATTTTATTTTTTTGAGCTCCTTGCTTAGTATAGCCTAGTCCTACTTTCCCTTTATGTCTTTTCTGAGATATTTTAGCTAATTGATCCATGATTTCTTGTGATCTCATTAGTATTTCATTGGTTGCTCTTTCTATTCTAAGATCATTCCTAATTATTTCATTTTCTATTCTTAAATTGATGACTTCTTGATTTTTATCATTTAATTGATTTGATATTTTGCTGATGTAGTGAAAGCTAGTAGATTTCATTGTCCTTTTCTTCTATCCTAGTTTTGAGTAGTATTATGTCTTTTTCTACAATATTTTTTTCATTTTCATCTTGGTTCTTTTGTTCCATGACTTCACATGTCTTGACTAAATGAATGTCCTATTCTATTTTCAATATTTTGACTTCCTCTTGAAGAATAAGTTTCCTTCCAAGTAGATCTTCTATAGTTTCATCTTCTTCATTTGAAGTTCTCTATTTTCAAACATCTCCAATTCTTTCTTCTATGTAGAGATTGTAATTCATCTTTTCTACTAATTATTTTCTTCTTTTTAGAGATTGAGAGAGTTGCTCCTTTAGTTTCTTGATTTGTTCCATGCCCACATGTAGATCCAACTTTTCATTCTCAAGGGCTTTCTCTATCTTTTATACTTCTATTGTCTCTAATATTTTCTCTTAAGCTACTAAATTTTTTGACATGAGAACCTTTCCCTGATACCAATTGTTGGAAATGTAGTTCAAGCTAGGTAATTGAGAGGGGGAGGGCGGGGACAGGGGTGAATTAGGAAACACTTTAACTTTTTCCTATTTATCCACTTTGTTAATTTGTGTAATCTACTTTCATTCAAGAAAAATAAAGAAGTAAAGTAACAACACCATAACACAATATTTGGTAACCTAGAAACCCTCCAAGTAGAAGGTAAAACTGGGGTGGGGATGACACCCACAATGCTTTACTTTTGTAGAATAAATCTAGGCTATTAAGGATTAGAAATGATTATTTCTAATGATCTTACTTGATTAAGAGAAATAAGGACGATTAGGTCCACCTTGTGAAAGGATTTATACAATACAGTTAAGTATGTACTTAGTTAGGAATTTCTACAAAGAACTGTTAGGTCCACTTGATTAAAGGATTTGGGACTGATGCACCTATTAGGATGAATTAGTGGATTAATGTCTAATGTACAACTATGATTTTTGATGAAGATACTTTGAAGTCAACTAGTCACTTGACTATGATAAATGAGTCTCTTCCTTTCCTTGGAATGCTTATATCCTTGAAACAATATTCTCTTCCTTATTCACTAACATTCTTCAATTACGATTCTTACATCTTATATCTTTGGATAAGAAAAATAATTCATAATTATATCCATCCAAATAATTTTGTCAAAGTTTGGCTACAACTTAAAAAATTCCAAAAATAATTACCAAGTTAGCTTAGTGCTATAACTCATGTCCAATGGCTTACTTGGGTGATGCTGAAGATACATGACCAATACTATTACCTTGGCTATTTCTAACTTTACCTGATACTAGATGCTCAATTCATGCTGATCATTTAGTAAACATTGTTGACTCAGTTTACACTTTTTTTCTAGCTTTATTATCACCTTGGAACAAAACTTTTTTTCTAACTTATTTCACATTGGAGCTTAGTAGACACTATCAACTCAGTTAACGCTACAACTCAATGTGAACTATTGACTCACTTGACACCACTTACTTCCCACATAGTTAACATTGTTTGAATGGTTCCTTTGTGAGCTTGGTTAACACTACATACTAGTAACTTAGTTACTACTATCTTTCCATTATGACTAAGTGTTTTGACACTAACTGATGAAATATCTTTCAATGAGATTAACACATTAGTGTTAGTCTTTCCATCAAGAGTAATAGATTATATCCCTATAATGTGATATGAAACATCATGATTCCTAAATTTAAAAAACTTTTTCATATCACCAGTTATATGATGTGAACATCCATTTTCTATAATCCAATAAACTTGAGAAACAAAAGCCTTCTCTTCTATAATTTATTTATCAAGACCATCTTCTTTTATGGCTAGAAATCCTATTTCATCATCACTTTCACTTTGAATTCTTTTCTCATATTCATCATCCTCATTTGTATGCAAATAGACTCTAAGTCTTCTAGGCTTAAAATTTCTCTTATACTTTTTCACTCTTTTGGAACACTTAGATGCATAATGACCAAATTCATTACAAGTCCAAAATTAAATTTTTTTATTACGATATGGTTGTCTTCTTCTAATAAAGACTATACCTTCTTTAATCTTTCTATCCTATTTAGATCTTGTTCTACTATATAGATACTCAAAAATGGTTTGTGTCTATGGTTTAACCACTTTTTCATACTAACTTGTCCTATTTTCTCATTTCATTAATTCCAATCTTTTGGCCAACTTTATTGTCATTTGATTATATTTCAACAATATCCTCCATCATTCATATCGCCTTTAAAATAATTGCAAATCATTTCAAGGTTGATTCTTATTTTATCCAAATCTTTAGGAATCAACCCAAAACCATTTCAACATCATCAAAATCATATCTGATCAACTTTGAACCATTTCAACATAATTCAAAATAAACCCAAAACCTTTCTAAATCAAGTCAGAATCATCTCAAATCAACTCAAAATCCTCCCAAATCAATCCTAATCAACCTGACACATGTCAAAATATCCTAAATCAATCATCATTTTCCCAACCCTAGGCATTTTCATGTCCCTTAGTCCCTTGGAAACCTATTAAACCTATCAAATCTAACCTTAGTATTGTCATGTCCCTTACTACTAGGTATAATGTATCATTCTCATCATCTAGTCATTGACATTGTCGAGTCCAACATTTTCAGATTATAACCCTATCAAACCAATTTAATAACATTGATAATGTATGTTGATGTTATTAGGATCAACTCTATCAATCAATTTTGATCCTACAACATTTATAACATTTGTAAAATATCATGTGTTCTTAATCCATTTCATGTGTCCTTGGCATGTTATCAATCATAATTAGTCATTCAATTTGATCATGGCTTTGATCTACTCATCATCATCCTAGTCGATCTACATAATCATCACATTTCATCAAAGAATATTATCACATTTATTAAATCAAATTGTCTAATGATTTACTAATTTATCTTATAGGATTAGTTAACCCATAATCTAATCATATTTCAGTCTAATCATTTTCATCGCACATTACTAATTATTCTTCCTAACTAACATTCTCAATTAATTAATATATATTAATTAATTGATTCATCCTTCTTCAACCATGGGAATTCTCAATTTCCTAAGTTCTATTCTCTACCTTTAATTTCCATTTGTGTGGATATAGCAATTTTTTTATTCATATATTGCATCTATTTTTGACAAATGGACATGATGTGTCATAGATATTCTCCTTGCACTTGGCTAAAATATGTCATATTTAATATATTTTATTCCTTATGCATGTCTATAATAAACCTCCATAATCATAGATTATTTGATCCAAGTGACTTGGAGATGTCATATGCATGTCATAGATTCTCCTCCATTTTTAGCTATATTGATTTTCATGCATCATAGAGTCTTACATTTGGCATATTGTGTCATGGTTTTCATAGATATTCTAAGGAATGTCATGCCAAGTTACACATTCTAATTAACAAGTGTCCATCCTCTTATTCAATTCTCTCCTCTTGCATGTTGGTTAAAAATTGAGCCTTCTTGCACACATTTTCATTCTTCAACATTTTTCTTCAACTTATGTCTTTAACTACCTATCTTCAACATTTCTAGAATATTTAGAGTCTTCAACTCCTATCTCTTAGAGTCTTCATTTTTAGAGTCCATTAGGCTTGAAACCAACCTTCTAGTACTCTCAATAGCATCATCTCATCATATGATTTTTCTTTGAATTATGTGCACTATAGGAAATTGGAGCTACATGTAACACCCCACCAAGGGATCTAAAAGAATTAACCTAAAGTTTCAATAAGAATGGTAACATTTTTTTTTTTGAAACATAAAAGTTGAACCATCCACAACATACACATAGTAGCGGAAGCAATAACAACATTCGATTGAAAGTATACATAAACATACATAACAAGTTACATTCCTTAAGGATCCCTTAACATTGAAACACATTTAAATCAACTAATATTAATTCCATCTAATACCACATCCACATGAAATAATAATGAAAAGTCTAATATTCTTAAACAGTAAACTTGGTTCCAAATTTCCCTTAATAAATTACATTTCAGAATGCTCAATCATCCATTGTACACACCACAGGGTATGAAAGACATAAAAGAATATACATATGTGAAATAAAGTACATCATCCTATTCTAATCCATGATGCAAGTGCAATAAGGTAAATGAAACCACATTTCCATACATGATACATCATCATAGAAAATATAAACATCCATCGTAAAAGATAACCATATATCATAACACATAATTATCTAAGTGCATGATTCCTCCCAGCCATAAATAGCATCATTAGACCATCATGGGCCCTAGCCATACCTCTATGCATAACATCCCAAGTTACCAAAGATATCATCAGTATTATCATAGTAGGAATGTCACTCCTAAAACATACTACATCATATGTAAAAAAAAATCTAACATGCTACAATATATACATAAGAAATCTAATCATGCAAAATAAAACATAAGATAAGTAAATAACAAAATCTATCATATTCTAATCATCAATATAAGGATATGTGTCCACCATCATAATCCATGAATAGAATGAAGATAGATGCCAACAAGAATGCATTAGCCATGGTGTCTCAGATGGATCCCAAATGGTAAGAGTGAAAAATCACTACCACCCGACCTCGTGGAACCTAAATAGTCCACTCCCACTGTGTTGAGGATATAATCTCAAGTCCCAAATAGGCTATCAAATCACATAGCACAAATACTCTCTAAGTCTAGGAATCCTAAAAGTATACTAACTCAAAGGTTTTAACATAACTAACATCTAATCCCAGAGGCACACAAGACATGTAGGAACCTACTATGTAAGCAAGAAATTGTCATCACATGGATCATGCTAGAGTTACCTTGGTAGTCTCTCTATAGACCCTGACCCCCTAGTGATCCCTATGGAGCCACTAGTATCCTCTCATACTGACTAGGCATACTATGGAATGCAAGGTCGCAACCAAGAATTCTCTCTACTCCCATCCTAGTCTGTGCTAGCACTCGAGGCATGGGCAAGAACAAACAATTATTTTATTAAGTTCATTTAAGTCAATATTAGGTGTAATGTTTTCACTTATTAAATAACTTACAATGAGTTACCCTAGCAGCCACTTAGGGCCCTAGTCCCCATTTCAAGCCACTTCTTGAAACTACAAGTAGATAACCTACCCTAGGCTCATGGAATCATAAATAAAAAAATCACCACATTCCTATACAAGCGACTAGAAAAATACCAAAAGATAATCCACAATAAAAGCATCAAATCTTCATGACCAACTAAAAAGCATCCATTGATAATCATGACCACAACAGTTCTTTATTGGCAATTGAAGGTATCAATGATAATCACATTATCCATTGGTTCTCAACAAGCAACCAAAAAGGCATATCAAGAAAATAATACTGATCAAAGACTCCAAAATGGTCGAGTCATGCATGTCACATCATGACATCATCAAGATCAGATGAACACTTCAGTCCCATCAAGGTGACTGAAAAATAATCCAAATACAACTAATTGATAACTCATAAATGGTTACATAAATCATAGCTTACACAAGAAGACTGGAAACAATATCAATCAGTAAACCACACACACCATAGAGCATGCCATCGCATAACCATGGTTGGGTTTAGAAAGATTGAGATCAAATAACATCAACATGCCATCACAAATCATAACCCTTGAGCCTCTGGTAGATGTCCTATAAGTAGTCAACAATCTAGTCAACCCAAAAACCCAAAATAGATAACATAGAGAAAACACAAAATGCAAGCACATGTTTTGGTTTGTTAAAACAACTTAGTTGAATTAAATAAGGGGGTTCTATGTTTTCATTTAAGAGTTAAATATCAAGTGAAGAAATATTATTTATCAAACCCACATATTTGTTTTGATAGATCATATTTTCTCCCCCATAACTCTTAGAATTCAATTTTCTAAAGTGCCCAATAAAAAAAGATTATATGCACGTTACTTAGACAATTGCCCTTTTCATGTATTAATAGGATGCATAGAAAATTCAATATAAACAAATACAATTCATCCTCATTTATCTATCCTTCATTTAAATCTGATTAAATTAGATTTAGACTAAAATATTATAAAATGATTAATTATTAAAAGAAATAATCTATTAATAATTTTTTTTTAATATAATAATTAATATTTAAAAATATATAATAAAAGGGCGGGGGCCCTAGCTCGGTTGGCTAAATCTTCCCTGTTGCATGGGGTTGGTCACGGGTTCTAGTCTCCCCCGTCCTCGTGGTACCAGTGGGCATGTCGCGCCAGCACTACCGTTCACATTAAAAAGTTTACCAGACGCACTGCAGTTTATAGGGGGGCCGTGTTGCACCGATTCCTGCAGTCTAAAAAATATATATATATATATAATAATTAATATTTAAAAGTTATTAATATTTAATAATGTTAATACCTAACAAATTCAAAATATCACTAATCTCATATATCATTAATATAAATTTAAAAAAAAACATAACATAATTTAAACCCTTGAATATGAGTCATAACTGTGTGGTACGCAATACCTAGTGTCGCAAGTCTGTGCCAACAGTGGGTATAGAGTACCCCTATCATCATAGTCCCTACAACGCCAGGATCTCTACATACCTACAGGGTAAAGGGTACAGGTTCTGCCCTCCCTGATTTTATTTTTTTAAAAAAAATTTTATTAATGTTTTTTGATAAACATTTTTTCCAAAATGTTTTCAATTAAGTTTTTCAATAAAAATTGCAAGTTATATTTTATAATTTTGCTTGCAAAACATTTTTTTTTAATAAACATAATTCAAATCATGCATTTTAAAGAAAATGTTTTCAATAATATATATATATATATATATATATATATATATATATATATATATATATATATATATTTAAAGGGGTAAACACTTTGACCTAGAGCTATGAGGATAACAACTCAACAACTTAACCATCATAACATGCCACTATTGGCATATTCTATTTTAATATTGACAGTAATATATGATAGAATTTTCAGAGCTAATATATATATATTTTTTATTTTTTTGAATTTTTTTGAATTTTTTAAATTTTTTTAATTTTAATTTTTTTCTTAAAACATTTTTAATAATGTCTGGGAATATACACATAGTTTTCAAACAAAAAGGCTTTTCCAATTTTTTAAAATAAGAATTTTCATATGATTATTCTTTAGATTTATCTATTTAAACCATCTAAGAGGTTTGTCTATAAGCATTTAAACCCTCATCCCATATATTCCTTAGATCTACGCATGTGGGGTTTCTCATACAAAAATTTAAATATCCAAGACAAGAATGCATACCACCAAGATATTCAACACAAGGAATCCTAAAAAAGCCTTCAGAAAATACAAAGAAGACAAGAAGTGCAAGAAGCAGAAATAACATAGGCAGAATCACAAATGTCTACCTGGACATTGATGCTAATTCACTTCTTAGAATCTACAGAGCAAGCTTCTTCCCTCTCCAACGTTCACAAATCCACCAAAACATGCTCTTCGAGCTTCTAGGAGTGCATGAATATAAGGATATCACAGGAAGCACCTAGAATGTCTCTGGAATCAACCAGAAGATAAGATAAGTATTGACAACTAAGCACGAGCTTTTTCCAACCTTCTAGATGAGTCACAAGGTTGTAGACACATGTGCTTAATTTGTGCGCTAACTCATGTGTTGTAGACATACATGCATTCAAGAGGTGCACTTACTCCTAGGTAGACTTATAACTTTTGTTTTAATTATTTTATTATTATTATTATTTTTATTTATTTATTATTTTATTATTATTACTAATTTAATTTTCTTTTATTTAATTCTTTTACTCAATTAATTTCCCATTTAATTAATGAAAATAAAAATATCAAAATATCATAACATTATATTAATTTTCCCCAAAATAATTAAATCATTAATTAAATCTTTTAATTTTAGACTTAATTAATAGAAAATTTACCAAAGACCTCTAAAATAAAATATGAAAACCCATCATAGAGCAATCCATACAAAATCAGTCTAAGGGGTTAAAATCATGAATTATGTCATTCAACACATTAAGAAGGTAAAACATCTCGGATACTTGTCATACCTTTCTAGGACAAATGGTTTAAGGGTTTAGGATTTGGACTTGAGAATTTATCTCCCCTCTCTTACCACTGAGATAGTGTGATAGGGTATGCTGATCCTCGCAATTCAAGGAAGTTGATATCTGATACTTGCATATATATATATATATGCTAAGCTAAATAGGAAATGGTAGGAAGTAGTGCATCATGTAGATCCTGACTAGCAGGTGACTATGACTCCCTTCCTTAACCACATCAAAAATGCCAAACATAAAGAGAAACAAGCACACACACCATACACATGCAAGTATGGGGTAAGTATCCATAAGAAAACACATGTGATAATAATCCATCTAACTAAACATCATCAAAATTGAGAATAATGTAATAACCATCATGCATACATGAAATGTAGATTCTAAGTAATCTCATCATATATCAACTGAATCCATAGCACAATATCTGATAGTCTCAAAACAATGCTACTAACCATCAACATAAAACTAGTCTAACAGATTTTAGTAATGATAGCAACAATGTGTTTGGAGAAATGTAAACTAGGGTAGGCACTACACTACATCAAATGGAGAAGAAAGAAGGACATGGGAGCAACAACTAAAAGAGGGAGTTTTATTTTGTGTTTCTCTCTTTATTTTAGTTGGCTTTCATGGTAGATTAGAAGGGTTTTAGCATATTTTAATTAAGTTTTGTGGTTTCTCATAGTATCCTAGGTTATAACCCATTTTCTATTCCTACAATTGGTGAACTTGATGTGAATATCATGCAAACTAACTTGGGTTTCTTAGTTTTATGCTTACTTGTAGGTGCAAGAAAGGAGCTCACTTGGAGGAGTATAATGTCTATCTACTCTTTCTTATCATACCTAGTCTAATTAGGGCACCCATAAACATCTTTTTGGCTTTCATTTAATCATTTTTTAGCTTGTTGTTTTAGGTTTTCACTATGCTCTATCAGGGTACACTTGGGACCTTTAGGAAGCTATTTTAGGGGCCTAAGAGTCTCCATAACCCCTGTCTAATTTCCACACCTAACCAATTACACTAAATACCACCAACTATGCCCTTCTAGGCCTGAAGTGTACTAGGGGTTAGTTTGCACTATTTTAATGCACTTGGTTGAATAGCTTTCAAATTTTCAAATTTTGGGTATTGTTTTGGCTTCACTTTCCCATAGTCTATACCTAGTCTCCCAACTATGGTCCAAAACCACTAACTGCACTCAAAATGGCCCCAACTACACTAGGGGAATAATTAGCATTTTCTAAGAACTCTTGGGAACCTCTAGAGTCTTTCTACCCTTTTGGGGTGTAATCTTCTCTATCAGAGCATAGTTGGTTCACATAAAGCACATGTTTTAATCAAAATTTGCATCTAGGATTTCAATTTCATTCTAGGACCTACAATAGATATTTTCATGTTACTAATGATTTGTTTTCAACATGTGGGGATCTTTGGGGGAAGATGTATAAATTAAAAAATACTAATTTTTTTGTAGGACATTATCAAAGACCTATATTCTTGTCCAAACTTTGTGTGTGGATTTCTTAGATTAGATAACACTTCATTTTGTGCAATAAATGAATTTTATTTTCTACTTTTTGTCGATTCATTGTTTATAACCCTAGGAATTGAATGGACCTATCCTCTCCCCTCACAATTTGTGGATCTTGGGTGCAAGAGAAATCTATACAACTTCTTTAGAGAGGGTTGACTTTGAACCAAAATTCACCACTTGTGACTCCCAGGGGTTGACCTTGAAGTGGTAATAGGCCAAAGCCAGGTTAATGTTCCAACCGCTATAACAAACTTGATATGGTTATTGCCATTTTGGTAGTATTGTTGCATGATATGTTTCCTCCTATACCCTTGTGGTGGATCAAACCCCAATTCTTGGGGCTAGGAGACCTTCTATGGAAGTTTATCATTCACTTGTTGAATAGAATTTCCAAACTAAACACCTTGTCTTAGTATCCAAAATCATTTCTATCTACTAGCTCAAGAGGTTACCCATGCCCTTGAAGACATCCAAGATACTTGTGGTGCTTAGTAGAGGCAAAAATCCCTTGGAAAGTGATGTCCCTTGAGATTTAGATCTTGGTAGCCCTGAGAAAGGGGAGCTTGTGATGCCAAGATCCTACGTTGTCTACTCTAGATAAGTGTGACTGAACTTTGGTTCAAGTGGGAATTCAATAGATATAGTCTTAAAGCCTAGGTTGTGGTGTGTCTTTTCAATTTAACAACTATTCTTCTTTATTGTTTCTTGTATGTGTGAAAAACATTAATCAAGATAAAGCCAAATTTACAAATTTACACCAACAAAAATATGAACCTTGGATACTTTCACACATTATCAAAACATTGTACCTCTTGCCAACATATTGCAAAATTTTGTCCAAACACTTGAGACTTTGAAAACATGGCAACTTGTAACCTTAGGAGTACTTGGCATGACTTAGATTCTACCCTTGCATTGCATACCATTGCACTTGTCATTCTTTGAGATTCATGCTTGCATCTTCTAGGCCTCATTTTCAATTATATTAGTCCTTATTTTTCATCCATCACCTCTCATAATGCATTCCTTAGGCTTCATTATGCATCTTCTAGGATTTACATTCCAACCTTAAATATGCATCTTGCATCTCCCAACTTGCATTCTTGCATACCCCAACCTTCATTTTTTACATCTTAACCCTTTATTTTGTGTGTTGTAACCTTCATTTTTCATTCTCATTTTGATCATAGGACTATACCCTATCATTTAGGTCTCTAGAACAACAGTCTAGAAGTCACCAAGCCCAAAATCACCTTAGTTTTAGACCACTTTACCAACTACACTCTAACTAGACCTAACTACACAATGAGAATAGTTGGCTTAATCTGAGTGCACTTGGTTTCTAAAATACCAATTTTAGACTTCTAGATAGCATTTTGGGATCCTTAAGTTCACACTAGGTTCCTAGATAGGTCTCACTTCTGATCATGTCTTGAACTTCACTCTACATGTCCTAACCTTCATTGTGCACATTTTAGGCTTAATTTGTCAAGTCATAACCTCATTTTTCATCTCCAATCTTATCATAACATCATCTCCAACTGATTATCTCTTTTGTATAGCAATCTAACAACCACCTAGTCTAGAATCAACAAACGTTTAACCCAGTTTCCCAACTACATTATGAAATTACCAATTGTGCTCAAGCCAGTCCCAACTACACCCTATGCATAGTTGGCATTGTCAAAGTGCACTTGGCTCTATCATAGTGCACTTGGTGACCATGACCATTTTGGACCTCTAGACTACATTTTGGGACCCTAGAGCTACCTCTAGAAATTTTTATATATGTCCTCATTCTCAACATGATCTAGAACATCATTTTGCACCCCAAAAATCAGTTTTCATACTAGGAACATTGCATATTGCATATCCACTTAGCATAATCCTCATTTTTATCCTAGCTAAACCTCATTTTAAATCCAAAACCTTTTGAGATTAGTAAAAAGTCAAAACAAAGTATGAGTCCTAGATTATCTCCTAATGTTCATGGATGATGGATCTTGACCATAGTCCTTTTTTCATTTTTATCATTTTCTTGGGTCAAAATCTATCTATTTTTTGATGGATTTGACATTTAAAATTTTATCAACTTTATCTTTATGATTTTTGTCTCTTTTTGGTCAAGATCCAAAGTCTATCTTCACAAGGTTAAACTCTTAGACTAATATTTTTCAAATGTTTGACCCTAAGTTAAAAACCTTGCATACACCCTTGTCATAGCATTATCATATTCTTAGTCTCCCTAAATGTCATTTTGACTAACATTAGTTGCATAACCAATTCATCTTGCATAGTTAAAAACCCTAACATCTCTTCTAAACATCAAATACCATCAACTTGATCAACACTCAATTGGTCCAAATTATTCATCAAAATAACCAATCTTCTTGATCCCATATCCCCATATTGCATATTCCAAATGCCATTATTAACCTTAGCATACCTCCCTTTATAAAATCCAACTTGCATACATCAACCTTTAACATCATTTCCAAGTATATATCCCAACCCTAATCTTCATTTTGCATACCATAGAGTCATTTTCATACCCATTAGTCAAAATTGAAAACATCATTTACATTTGCATTTGCCCATCATTTCCTTTGGAAATTTTCATATTGCATATCAAAAACCTAGGTCATTTTTCACTTCCATAGGTTTCATAACATACCTAAACCCTTAAAAATCCAAAAATATTCATATCTTGCATACCCACTTCTAGATTATCAAGTTTTTACCTATTTTACCAACTGCACACTTTAGGTGGATAGTTGATAGTTTTAGTGAATAGTTGGTAGTTTTAGAGTGCACTTGGAAATTAGGGATTCCATCCTAGATTCCATAAACCTAAACCATAATCTCATAGCATGTAATAAATTCCTAAATCCTACAAAACACCTAAAAACACTTAGATCATTCACACTCTGCATATTTGTCACCCCAACACATCATTTTACCAATTGCTTACCTTCAAGGCACCAAGTGCACCAAGGCCGCACTTGATACTTTCAAAGTGTAGTTGGTATTTTAGGTGCACAGTTGGGAGCTATAGTGTCCATTTTGGGTTTTCTCCATTGTATCTATATCCTTAGGTAGCATGTTAGCACTTACAAGGACACAATCAGTCCAAAGACTAGAAGAATTATATCAACCCTTATTTTTTGAGGTACAAACACAACTTAAACCCCATCCAAGACTAATGAATATCAAGAAACCTCAATAGACATTTGATAAGGACCAAACTAAATCCTCTCAACCAATACTTATGGACCCATTAAGTATGTATCCACAAAACCCTACCATCAAGAATTGACACAATTAACCCTAAACAACATGTCTACTATGAAGTTTCATTTAAACACTCCCCATACACATGAAATAGATTAATGGAGTCCCAATTTTGAACCCATATTCATACCTATACCACATAAATGTGGTTGTGTACCTACAACTAATGAAGATGAATAAACTCACTCATTCAAATTCAAAAAACCTAACACAAATACCTTCAATTCTCCAAACATACAAGGTACTTTGCACCTAAGTGAAAATTTTACCATAGATAATGGCTTCAAAAATGAAGAAATTGCTAGGGCTTTCCAAGACAAGACTTTCTAAAAGAACTTTAAACTTTTGGTGGCCCAAGAAATCATCAAATTTCATCCAAATTTAGAGGGACCTAAGTCCAAATATCAAGACACCCCAACATTCATAAACATACAACCCAAGATTAATTGGACTCGGACTAGGGAAAAAAACCTTTAGATTTTTCAAACACATAGATAACACCTATAAGATCTCACCAATAATCAACCCTCAAAATTCTCCAAATTACTTTTGAACACACTAATATCAATCCTTTGTTTGAGAAACCTCCATCAATCAATGGAAACAAGACTCTTCCAAAATATTCCAAAAGGATGTTAAGAATTGACCTCAATCAAATAGTACAACAACAAGACATGCCTAAGGGGACTTGAACTCTAGGGATGCCAAATATACCTCCTTTGGAGGAACATCACCAAAGTGCACCCTTACTCCTAACTCTATCAACTATTATAACATCAAATGTTATAGAGCCCCCTATGAGTATACCATGTGAGACATCAATTGCTAAAACCCCTATTGACATACAAAGGAAGAGTCTTATAGTCTTTTCACCCATTCCCCAAAGTAAAATGTTCCATAATGAAATATCTAACACCCAAATGTATCAAAAAAAAAACCCTAATATGATGTCCCACAATGAAATATCTAACACACAAATGCATCAAAATAAAGACCCTAATATGATGTCCCATGATGAGATATCTAACACCCAAATGTATCAAAACAAAGACCCCAATATGTTGTTCATCTCTAGAGGACCTAACCAACTTCTAAGACAACAACAACATGCAATGGTACAAGGACTTAACATTGCTAATGCACAACTAGTCAAAATCCACTTAACATGCATACAACATATCAACACCCACAACAAAATTAAAAACAACCTCAAGTGGTACAAGGACCTAATGTCTCTAACACATAGCCTAGTCTAAATCCACTTGAATTACATGCAATATACTAGAAACAATTCCAATAACAAGAAGCCATGTTTTCTAAAGAACAAGAGCAACTAAAACAATAGTTGGAATACCAAAGACACCTAGAGAAAAAAATTTCCTATCAAAAAAACTTGTTACAATAACAACATATGCCACAACAACATCAATAGATAGCTCTACAACAATAATTGCATATGTGGTCTAGCATTCAACCAATAGAGGTATCTCAACAACAACCACAAAAAATGGCACAAAAACAACCAAAATAAGTGATGCAACAACATGCCATGGTACAACAATCATAATCAATACAAAAATAAGTACCACAACACGTATCACAATAAGGACCATTTTGTGTTCAAGGTACTAACATACCTCCACCCCCTAGCAACACATAACTTGAGTCTTTAGATATAGAAATGTTAGAACTAAGTAGACATAGTTCTTGTTGTAGTAAATGATCTATTTGTAGATACAAAAGACTCGAAGAAAGGACTATCATTCAAAACCCTAATGAAGATTTACTACAACAATTCAAATAACTATCTAAATAAGTCAAGGCATTAGGAGTCTAGAAGAAATAAGCTATGTATGTAGAAAGAGATTTATGTGATAATCCCTTTGACAAAAACTTGTATATGCCTCCATTTCTAAAAAATTTTGAGGCACCATGATTTGAAAAATATCAAGGAAAAAGAAACCCAATTGATCATATTAGGGAATTATGTGCCTCTTTTACTTAACTTAGTGACGAGCCTACATATCTGATGAGACTATTCCCTCTTCCTCTTAGTGGGCCCAAATTTGAATGGTATTCCAAAATTATTGGTAACATAAAATCTTGGTTAGAATTAGTAGACAAATTCATATCCCACTTCATCTTCAACATTACAAATGAGGTGACACTTTTTGATTCATGCTCAATTAAATAGAATATGGGAGAACCATTTATCACATTCTTATTATGCTAGAGAAACTTAGTCAATTAATGCTCACTGGATATTCTTGAGGAAGAAGAATTCAATTTGTGCATTGAAAACCTTTTCCCAAACCTAATGTACAAACTCAAGATCAAATGTCCAAGAAACATTTCTAAATTGATGAGAAAAGGGAGCTACCATCGAATATGCCCTCATTTATAAGGATATGCTCAAGATGAACAAGGAAAATACCAACACAAATTTATCCAATGACATGGCAGGTTTTTCTAGAAAAATAAGAATGTAACCAAGGATGGCATCATAGATACATAAATTATTAGTACAACACAACCTCAACTAACACTAAAAGGTGAAAACCCCACAAATTCGCAAACTCCTAATCAAACACCACCTCAAAATAAAAGAACTTAGACTTCCACATAGGAAAAACTATGAAGACATCCTAGAAAAAATATAGAAAATGCACACCCTTGGGGTTACCTCTTGAGACTACACTTCAAAAATTACTCAATAATAACTTCTTGTAGACTACACTTCAAAAATTACTAAATATTAACTTCTTGTAGATACCCATGTTCAAAGATGAACTAGAAACAAAACCCTCTTGGTGGGATGACAAAAATTTCTATGATTACCACCATACAAAAGGACACAAGACCACATCATGTTTTTAACTTAAGCATGAGATCCAATACCTTTTTTATGATAGGGTGATCACTATAGATCCTTCACTACTAGCATCCAATTATGATCATATTATTTTTAAAGATCCTTTGGGTAATTATGACAAAGGGAAAGCCTCCATTTCAAACTCTGACTCAGAGGCTAATGACACATGCACTGGATATGACTATACCATCAACTATTTCACTGAGTATGACTCTCACATATCCACACTCACCTTAAAATTTATAGACCCTCATTGTGTTGTCACTACATGCCACATTTGGATTAAGTTACTTGGATCTCCAACTAGATCTATGACCCTAGTTAGACATACTACTTCTGCTAGACCTATGGCCCCTAAGAGACCTACTCATTCTACTTCTTCAAATTATAGCCTTGTAGACTAGTTTGACAAAACCCTAGCACAAATATTCATCTTGAATTTTTTTTGTATGTTATGCTAGCATCAGAAGATCCTTGACCAAGCTTTCAAAGAGTCTATAGTACCAAATAACTTTGATGTTTTCCATTTTTAGGCCACATTTGGGAACCTATCTGCATCACAACATATCACCTCCCCCCAACCCCCACCCCCGCTCCCCACCACACCCCAAGATATTCCAAAAGATAGACCCAACCACAATGACCCTCTTCATATCAATTATTTTATCTATAATTCCAAGGTCATGTTGGTGTTTTAAAAATCCCAAGTAACATATACCTGACACCAAGATGATAAGCAAAAAACTTAGTCTAAGGGTTAGATATTGGTTATAATCAACTAAGAAAATCTTCAAATCTAAAACCAACTTCAATAGAATTTCAAGAATTCTCTACTCTTTAAGCTCTAGAAAGGTCAAGCAAGTGCACCTTAGGGATAAAGTGCTTAATACTTGATACTTTTCTTTATACTTCACTCATTCATAGATATTTTTTCCTTTCACGCATCCCCTATAGTAGATATTTTTCACAATTCTTCTATACTTCGCAAATAATCTTTGACAATAGCATCTAACAATGTTATATAAGGGATCATTACAAACAAGTGTTGACCAACAATTTAACTCTCATACAATAAACTAAATAATGATTTGGTTTCAAAGTTTTTCTTCATGCAACTCTATGATTTCTTCAACATGCAAATTTAATAAATGATCAATGTTGTATCCATTAACATTCAGAGTCTACCTAGCAATGTTGACCTAATTAATTGCATTACAATCAATCTTATCAACAATTTACCCTAAATCACATTCTTATGAATATCCTTCTTATATGATTGGAAATATTTTCACTTTATTGAAACATTTACTTAATTATTTGAATTAAAAGCAACAAAATACTAATATACTACCTATCCTAGTTGCATTAAATTAAATAAGCCTTGCACATACAACCTCAAGATAACCAACTCATAACAATGGAGACACAATTAAGAGAAAATAGATAGAATATTCCCTTTTTGTATTAATCTTTCTTGAAATTTATAAATTACTAATGTAAACTCATAATAATTCAAGACAAGACAATTTGATCCTTCAATGTGAATGTATTCTCAGATTTGTATAGAAAAATACATCACAAAGTTAACACTAAGACATATTGGACTGAATGTAAGACTAGCATAATATTCAAAATTACATAAACTTTAGATCCTTTCTCTAGCCTTTGGATCTCATTTATATAGCATGACATGCAACAAGCTTCATGGCTAGAGAAGAATAACATATGTCCTCAGGACAAAAAGGATCTTCTACAAACAAAAAGGTCACTATCACCAACAAAATGTCTTTTATCAATGATCTTCTTGAGGTGGGACCACCTCTGTTGTAGCCTTTTGTTGTTGTTTCTCTTCGAACTATGAGACACCTTGATTTTTATATGAGGTTTCAAGTTCTAATATCTAGAAATTTAATACAACTCATTGATCTCCCTCCAAATCATCATGAACTGATATGCCAACAACTACAGTTAGTTTTCAGCTACCAAATCATTAGTTTGACTAACTATCTCTATTTCTACAACTGGTTGATCTTCTTTTCTTTCTTCTAGTGCATCAATTATTTATAGCTCATCTATGTCTATACCACTTTCATTAGTTTCTTCAGCTATCAATTGATTTCATTGGCCAAGATTTGTCATCCATTTGTTGAAAAGTGAGTCATCTGACCAATTAAAATTCAATATCTTCTACTAATTCTTCAAAACATCCTCTCCCAATTTCTTAATTTCATCAAACTCCTTTTTGAAAGAATAAAATATTATATGAACTTGAATAACTTCTTAAGTTATTTTGGCAAACCATACATGGCCCTTTTCATTGATGACATTATCAAATTTGATGCACATTAATTCATATAGCTCCTTGGCCCATTCTTCTTTATCTTTCAATTTATCTATGACCTTGAGTGCATGGTGAAAAATCATAAAAATTTCACTAAGATGTTTTTAAAAATAATTAATAATCCTCCTCTACAATGCAACTCTCTTGTTATCAAAATCAGAGAGGCCATTAATCATGTCAAAAGTTTTCTCTATTTTCTCACAAGAAAGACTAATGATTGAACAACATAAAAAATTTATGTCACTATCAATGTTGTTGCACTTTTTTACAATTGGCTTCAAGGTTTCCTCATTTCCTTTTAACTCATTCCATATATTCATTAGTTTTGACAACTTATCATAAAATATAGGCCATTCTATCTTGTCTAAAAGATACATAATGTAGTCTCTTAATTTAGTTTCATACTGGACACCAAACTCCACATGTAATGACAAGATTTTAGCTATTTCTTCTTGCTCTTTAGTTGTCTATGCTTGGAATCCTTTTGGGGTAGTTGGTATTTCTATAAGGGGAGTTGTATTCTATGGTGCAATTGGAGGATGAGGAGGATAAGTAATCCTTGGCTGACTAGATTCTTCTCCTATTTTCCTCTTCCCTAATTGTTTCTCCATTTGAGTCATCATCTTTTCTATTTTGTGTATTCTACTTCCTCTATCCTCATATGCCTCTAGCATCTTTTAAGATTTATCATTTAACTCCAAGAATTTTTTCTTGTCCTTTGCAACAACTACCACTCCAAAATCTATGATTTCTTTGGTCATCCTAGGAACTTTATCACTATCCACCTCATCTACCCTATAAACCATGAGGTTTCCTATGTGTTTAGAGTATGAAACCTCTTGAATCCTAGCCTTATATTTTTTTTGAATAGATCATATTACTAGGGCTTGATGGTCATTATTGTATTTCAACACCTTATGGGTTTGTAAGACTTCTTCCTTAGTTTTGAACTGGGTGTCTTTTTCTTTCCTCATAGTGTCAAAAATCATAGTATTTGCAATATCCCATTTAGGTAATATTAAGACTCTTAAATCCTTTAGTAGTTGTCTTCCCCTTTAGGAGTTATCTATGAAAATTCCTCACTAAAACTAGCCTTGACCTCCTCCTCAATTTTAGAGTCCTACCTGCCAGGTTTCTCTATTTTAAGCCTTTTACATTTCTCCTCAAAATTTTTTATAATTTTTCTCCACAAAAATTTAGTGAATGCTTCTGATTTCACAAAAATCTCATCATCAATGAATTTATTAGATGCTTATACAACTACAAGATCTATTTATGTACCTCTAAAGTTTACCATAGTGAGATCTAATGGTGGCATAGGGGGTTCCTCAGGCACTCCTATATTTGTAGTAGTTATAACAATATATTTTTCTCCTCCTATTTGTTTCAATTTTTCTTTGAGAAATAATTCATCATCTATTCAAAGTGGAGTTTGGGTAGAAGAATACTCTTCAACCCTAGAAGAAGATCCCTATTCCAATTTCTATTTCTTTGGAGTAGGTACAATAGGTGGGATTTCAGAAAGTTGTCTCTTGTAAAGAGGTAGGGGTTGTACACTCTTTGACACTACAAACCCACCTTTTCTTCATAATGTATATTGGTTTGGGTTTATAATTTATCTATTAGCCAACCTATTTTCTACCTTTGTGGCCTTACCTCGATAGGTTTGGGTCAAAATTTCCTTCTTCTCATTCAAAGTTTGGATGAACCCAACAAAGTTATCCATAAGAATATCTATCTTTTCACCCCATAGTTTTTAATCAGCAAGGGGATCATAATATGGCTCAAAAGAATTTATAAAATCAAGGACCTTTCTATACACTTTCCACTTTTCTTTTCTAACTACTTGTTCTTGTAATAAAAACTTGTTTCTAAGTATATCTTCTAGAAAATAAATAAGGTGCTTCTAGGCTTTGACTTTTATTCTTTCTCTGAACATTTCATAAAAACCCTCTAGGTCTATAAAATGAGAATGGGATCGGGCCATCTAGTTTGTCTAGAAAATTTTCTAAGTGTCTCCATCCCTTTTTGACAAAAACATAATCATTCCCAATAGTAATTTGGGGAAAGAAAGTACCTATGGATTTTCCCAATACTTCTCTTTCTTCCAATGATCTTATCTACCACAAGAGCTTTACAATTCCCACCTTTAAAGGCACTTGATAAGGTAACACATATGGTTTTCCAAGAAAACCATATATTTTGAATATAGTGGACACTGCATATGGGATGATATCTCCTCAATTGTGAATCACCTTCAATCCTTTTGCATGATCCTTTGGTCTAATGAATTCTAAAATTGATTGAGGTATCCTAGGACTATCTACAACCAATAACACACTAATTTTGTACCTATCAAATCTAACAAAACTAGCATCAATTACCTCCCATGTCATGTCTAGACTCCATAATTGGATACAAAACTTTTCTCCATCTCTTTCCAATTCCAATTTCATTCCTTTGGAGAAGAAAGTGACACCTTTGTACAAACATATGTACATTAAAAAGGAATATTAAGAGAAGTGTTTATTAACTTTAGCCTTAGCTATACCCATCAACCCATTATGAATATCTTCTACTAAGTATGTGGCAAAATAAAAGATTGAACTCATACCATACTGAAGTGTTTGAGAAATAATAAGAACAAAGGATCCTTGAATATGATCCTAGTCATCCATTCCAAAAGGTTTGCATAGAGAAAAATATAATGCCTAAGCTCTAGGGTTGAAAATTTTCTTCAAAAATGGCTCTAGAGTGGAATTAGTTACTAATGGAACTGGCCCTATTTTAACAAAATGTTCTTGTAATGGTCCTTACCTCAAATAGACCCTCTATGTATCATACCTAGCCTAAAAATCTTCCATATCTATGTTCTCATGCACTGCATGGTTAGGGTTTAATTTGAAAACTTCTCTAATCAATTCTGGTGAAACCCAAAAATGATTATCACTAGAATGATTTTTTACTATCTTGGTTATTGGATCATAATTTTTTGACATTATTGCAATTTCATTATCAAAGAGAACCCTTGGTACAACCAATTTTCCAATGTCTAATTTCCAAACATTTTTTAGAGATGTATCAAGTTTTCTTTTTGAAAACTATTTCTAGAATAACTCTAAGCCTCTAGTTGATGTCTGAGCATCTCTCAACTAGTTTTTCTTGTTATACAAACCCTCCCTAACCAATAACCTAGGGTTCTTTGGTATGAGTTCTTTTCCCCTAGAGATTTCATTTATGGATTAAGGCATTTGTTCTAAGAAATTTTCATGTACAACCTGTTGGTGTTTTAAAAAGAACTAAAACTACTAAGCAACAAAATGCTTAATACCAAGATGACAATACTCATACAATCTAAAGACTGGCCAATTCTTGTTAACAATTTCATGTACAAAGAATTTGGGCCAAACTTCAACGAAACTAAGAGTGGTTTTCTACTCTTCTGGCTCTGCAAAACTAGGGTGGGTATACCCAAGAATGATTCAAGACTAGGAAAACTGTATGCGGATTATTTTTAGTTTCATTCTGGTTCTCATCTCAAATCCTCAAACACATATACAATTCTTGATAATTTGATAAAAACATCCCATATAACAGATATGGCCAAAAATTCTTCTATAGATCTACAGACATTCTTAACAATAGTGGCTAACTGAAGCTAAAACGTTTCATGTAGACAAGTACTGGCCAGCTTTGAAAATCTACAGGAAATAAAAGTAAAATTTGATTTGATGTTGCATTTTGACAACCATTTGTGACATACTTCTCCTTTAGTTGAATCAATTTGATCAGTGCCTAATCCATTGGGGTTCAGATTCTATAGCAAATTCTTAGATCTAACTTGTTGCCTTACAAAAAATTCTAGCAGGAATTCTTATCAGAATTTATAATTCAAAACCCTTTCCACTACTAAAGAAACCTTATCACATTCACCAAAGCTTTTATTTAATCCATTGAATTAACAGCAGTGATAAACAGATATACGACCAAACTGGATTGCATTCAATTGCACAAGCCTTTACTTATACAATATCAAGATAACCAAGTAATTAAAAGGAGACAAAATTCAGAAAGAAATGATATGGGGGCAGTTCAAAATTCTTATTTATTTTCTTTGAAAATTGTATACCATTTACAATAGACTTAGAATGATCTTCAGAAAGAAACACAACTCATTCTATGTTCATGTATTCTCAGAGAATTAATAGAGAAAATACATCATAAACTTGCTTTCAAAAATTTGGACCAAAGATAGACTAAGCATATCACTTAGAAAAATAGAATTTGGACCATTCTTTAGCCTTGGAATCTCACTTAAATAGTGTGATATGCAACAATCTTTAGGCTAAGAGAAAGTGACAGGTGTCTTTTACAAGAAACATTTGCATACACTTATCACAAGATGACAAAAATATAAGTAACAGAAAAAGTTTAACATCAAACATTCCTTTTGTGGGCCCTTTCTATTACATCCTCTAGAATTTGCATAATTATTTGATTCTTTTATCTCTTTGATTCCTCAGAATAAGTGACCATGAGGCTTGAAAGTGATGTGTCTCCTTCATCTATCTGTAAGTTTACTTTAACTTGGGGATTTTCTCTATCTTTTTCATCTACTGTTAAAGTAACAGTTAGATTTGCATGATCTTCTGCCTTGTCATCTTCTGACATATGCTCTGTAGACATGAATTTTTCCTTCCACTTATTATAGACAACATCATCTAGGCAATCAAAACTCAAAACTTCTCTTTGTACAGTTAAAAGGGAAATTGTAATTATCTCCATATTAACCAATTCTTTTTGGATAGAGTTGTAAAATATCCGCACTTTAACCAAGTCATCATTTTTTATTTCCCACAAAAAATGGCCAACTTCATTATAAACCTATTTATTCTCTCACAAAAAGCTTCATTTAGCTCCTTCTTCCATTCTTCCTTTTCTTTTACTTTATCAACTGACTTTAGAGCACAAGGGAATAAATCAATTTTTTTTGCAAAATACTTGGAAAGACAATTGGTTAATCTTCTATAGAAAGAATCTCATTTATCATCAAGATCATGCAACTTATTTAGTAAGTCAAAAATTCCTTCTATCTAATGATATGCTAAATGAATAACAGATATCCACATGGTAGTGATATCTAAGCTTCTCTCTATCCACTTCTATAAAATGGGTCTGAATATATCTTCATTTTGCTTTAGTTCATCCCTGATTGCTGAAATCTTTCACAATTGATCAAAGAATGTGGGTCACTCTATTCTTTCTATTAAATACATAATACCATGCCTTAGTTTTCCTTCATGTTGATTTCTAAGCTCTGCATGCATGGCATACAACTTATTCTTCTCTTCTTCAAAATCATCTGTAGTATAGAACTGAGGTCTTTCTGGAGTATTAGGTTCCTCAACTATTGGAGTAGACTTGAAGGGTTCAATAGGTGGCCTTGGGGGGTAGGCAATCCTGGGTTTGCTAGCTTCTCCCATTTTTATTTTCCATAGTACCTTCTCCATTTGAGACACTTTGTTTTCTAGTGACTGTATCTGTACACCCCTTTCCTCATATGCTTTCAAAAATTCTTCAAACCTAGCATTGAGTTGGGTACATCTATCTTCTTCCTAGCTAGATACAACACCACCAAATTTTAGCACTTCTAAGGCCATTCCCATTATTTTCTTAATACTCACTTCACCAACCCTATATACTATCAATGTACCAGTATGCTTTGCAGTGGGAAACTCATGCATCCTGGTATTTTCCTTCTTTTCCATGGACCATATAACAAGGGCTTGGTGGTCATCACTGAATTTGACTCCTCTATGAGCCTGTAATATTTCTTCAGCAGTTGTTAGTTGAACATCCTTCTACTTCCTTACTGAATAAAAAACAATAGCATTTTCTATATCCCATTCCGATAGAAGGAGGACTCCTGATTGTCTAACTATTTGCCTCCCAGTTTCAGGAGTAAACTGGGCAAAATCATTCAAAAACTTTGATTTCACCTCTCCCTTAATAACTAGGTCAGGTTTATCTAGTTGCTTAGCCTTGATTTTCACATAGGATTTCTAAAAATTTCCCATATTTAATCTCCACAAAAATTGAGCAAAAGCCCTAGATCTTACAAAATTTTCATCATTAATAAATCTTTCAGAAGCCTGGGAAACTATTGGGTCAATTTCCTTACCTTGGTAATTAGCAATGGTTAGGTCCAAGGAAGGTGTAGGAGGTTCTTATGGCTCTCCAACATCTAGGTCTGTAGAAGTGACAATCACATCCCCTTCTCCACCCATTTTTCTAAGCTATTCCCTTAGAGATGCTTCATCATCTATCTGGATAGGGGACTGGCTTGGGGAGTATTGTTCCTTTTGAGAAGAAGAAGACCCCTACTCTAATTTTTGCCTTTTTAGAGAGCTAGCTACAGATGGACTTCTTGATCTTGGCTTTTGATAAGGGGGTGTGCCTATTGCACATTTTGAATCATGACATAACCTACCCTTTTCTGTAATATATATTGGCCAAGAGCTACCACATTTCTACTGCTTATTCTTCTTTGTACTTTTGCAACCTTGTCTGGAGGTATCTCAACATACATAGCTTTCTTTTCATTCATGGTTTGAATTATTATGGCAAAATTATTCATTAATGCTTGTATTTTAGCTCCCCAGTATTTCTTATCTTTCAATGGGTCATACTGGGCTTCAAAAGCATTAATGAATTCTAGGGTTTTACTAAAAACTATCCATTTCTCTTTCCTCAATTCTTGCTCTTGCAATGTGAAGATATTTCTGACTATATCTTTTGGATAGTAAACTTGATGTACCATATGAGAAGCTTCACCCTTTCTTTTAAAAGGTCATAGAATCCTTCAGGGTCAATGAATCTAGTGTGAGACTCTGCCATGTTATATCTATCCAAAAATAAATTCAGGTGCTTCCACCCTTTTCTAACAAAAACAAAATCATGCACTATAGTAACAATTGGAAAGAAAGTTCCCTTCTTAATCAATTCCCTCTCATCTATAGTGCCTATTTGCCATAAAAGCTCGGCAATCCCTATCTTCAAGGGAACATGAAAAGGCAACACATGTGGCTTTCCTGCAAAACCATATACCCTTATCATAGTTGAAACATTATAAGGGATTATATCCCCCTAATTATGACTAACCAATAGTCTTTTTGCATGGTCTTTAGGTCTAACCAATTCCAACAATGCTTGTGGAATTCTGGGGTTGTCACCTCTCTAACCAACTCCATACCCTTGGAGAAGAAAGTGTATCCCTTGTATAAGCATACATGCATCAGCAATGAATACCAATAGAATGGTTTGTTCACTTTTCCCTTTTCTATTCCAACGAAACCATTGTGAATTTCTTTTGCTAGAAAAGTGGCAAAATCTAGAATGGTACTCATTCCAAATTAAAGGGTTTGAGCCATTATAAGGACAATAGAACCTAGAATTTGATCACCTTCATCTATCCCAAAAATCTTGCAAAGAGAAAAATACAGTGCTTGAGCTGTCAAATTGAAATGTCTTCTCAACAATGGCTTTGGGGTATTGGCTATAATCACAGGCAAAGTGCCAATTTTAGTAGCATGCTCCTGCAGTGACCCTATTCTTAGGTAAATTCATTGTGCATCATATCTGGCTTGTAAATCATCCATATCAATGATTTCATGCACAACATGGTTAGGGTTAAGGTTGAAAACCTCATTGAACACCTTAGGGTAAACCCTAAAAAGATTGACTCCAAAATGATTTTTTACCCATCCCATAATAGGATCATATTTCTTTGCCAGGTCCATCAATAAATTACTATAAAAAAAAACTATAGGGACTATTAATTTACCAATATCAAACTTCCCAACATTGCTCATAGGAGTATCCAATTTTCACTTTGAAAACCATTTTTTAAACAACTCCAAACCCCCCATGGAAACCCAGGCATCTCTTACCCAATTAGCTTTGTCATAAAAACCTTTTGCTACAACTACTCTAGGATGTTTCAGGATGAGTTTCCTCCCCTTAGTTATTTGATGCATTGATAAGGGGAATTGTTCAAGAAATTCATCATGCATAGAATGTTTCAAATAATCTGTTTGCCCAGTAAACTCTTTTCGGGGAGGCATTTTGAGTGAACCCTAAGAATTTTACAATAGTAGATACTTTAAATTTACTTAGAAAGTCACAGAGTACTTACCTGCCAGAATTTGCACTTCTGCACTATGTGATATCTTCTACAATTTTATTGGAGTGTTAACCAAGAACTTTCGTGCCCTAACTCTAAAAATTTTGTATGCCTTGATGTTCTCTCTGCACTTTGGTGGTTCATTAATGGTGAAATTGTGGGCTCTTCTCATACATTAAAATTGCATGCACAAGGTCTAAATTATATTTACTCTTAGTAACCGTTGCCCACAATTTGCACCCAAGTTTGAATCCTATCCATAGATTTTACCAGATCAGATGGTTTCGATTTAAAAAGTAACAAGCTTTATATGTGTCACAAATTTGCTTCCCCGCATTATTTAAATTCCTTGCATCTTAGAATTGTGGGGAGACATCATTCGTTGATCAAGGAAAGATCGACGATCAGATAAATCTACTTTCTAATAAAAACTAGTTAGCTATACTACCTAATAAGAAACTACCATATGAGCTCATGCCATCTGACAAAATTCCACGCCAGCAAATCCCATATCTTCTTTTGAGCAAGAAAGTACTTGGCATCATTTAGTCTACATGTCATGCTGGCACATTCTCGCTTTCCTTATCTAATGAGCATCTTCAAATTACGAGCTTGTGCCAGTCGTCAATCTTTGAAAGATCAACAACGATACTAATTCTACCCTGTAGGGAATCCAAGCAAAAAAATTTTAAATCACCATGAACACGTGTTTGCAAGGTGCATTCCTACTTTGTTTAAACTTCGCTCAAATTCAAATTGTAGGGAAGTGCCTTTCCTTGATTAGGATAAGGATCAATGATCAGAAATAACTCTTCATTTTATGCTTGCATTATCCACTTGGGCCAATGACATGACTACTTTTAACCTAAGTGTTCTGACTATTGTACTTATTTCTAACACCTTTTTGGTCCACATCATAAGTAGCTCCAGCTAAGCACAATTGGCAGATCCTATGGTGTGACTTCTACATTTTTCCATAGTCTGGCCCCACTATGACACGCGTCGCAAAGGCACATTCTCATTTTTCTTATCTAACTTATAGCTTCATAATGCAAGATTGTACTAACTGTAGATATTCAAAAGATCCACAATTGATAAGACTTCATTTCCATTCAGCAGTCAAAATCCTTCATTGGCACATCTGGCAGTATACATCATCAATCAATTATAGTGTGGCACATTGTATTATAAATACCCAACCCCAGCTTGCCACATGTCAAAAATTTGCTTGCCCGCATTATTTATTTCCTATGCAGTTTCAAATTATGGGCATGCACTAACCCTTGATCTCTAATAGATCAACGGTTATAGAAACTTCACAATTTGAGTAGCATATTAGCTAATAGTGACGAATGATGTTCCTCCACCTGTTCCAAATCATCTAACACACACCACAGAGGACATCTCACCATTATTACTTTTTAGTCTTGAGAACAGCAGGCCCATCTCATCAGACCGTGCCACTTGTCCAAATTTCACTTCCCCACATTATTTATTTGACGAGCATCTCCTTCTTGTAGGAAAGTACTAGCCCTTGATCAAGATGAAAACAATGGCTGACGTTTCTTGGTGATAAACTGCATATCTCTACTAGTGAATCCACCAATGATATCTCTGCAAAATTTCTTGACAATTTATGATTCACTGGAATTTAGGAATGTAAAGTCTACATGTCACCAAGTCACATGCCCACGCTATTTATATACCTTGCATCTTGAAATTGTGGGCATGCGCTACTCATTGATCTGAACAAGATCAACGATTAGAAAGACTTTGCATCATCAGAGGTAATTGTTAATAGAATAATTAAGCAATTTGTATGCTAAGCATAGTCACATAGGATTAAAAAAGATTATAATGACCTCATGCTTATGCAAGCCCTCCCTTAGGGAAAAATATATCATTGAAAACATTTTTTTGAAAATAATTTTGAGGGTATTCTAAAACTAGGGCAATCTAATGATTTGAAAAACACAAGGAACAAAACCCTAACTTTCAAAATTTCATGACTTAAATGATTTTTTAGAAGATTTTCCCTTAACCTCTGCATAGTGAAAACCAAACCAACACAACCCTTTGTAGGTAATCTACCTTTCCTGAGAAGTCTCTTCATGGAGGTGAATAGAAAATATTACCTTACTGCAACTATGATTTTTCAATTAACTAGAAGCCATAGTGCTTACCTGATTTTCCTATTTATTTCACTAAAGAATTTGTTAGAAGTAACTTGAAAGCCTCGAAAAATGAACTTTAAGCTCTAGATATTTTCATAAAGATCAAAAACCTTATTAAAAATTTAGTCTCACATGAAATAACATTATCAAAATTAATGTTCCAATAGTCATATTTCATGTCACACTAAAGAATTTAAAATCCAATCTTTGATCTTCATAAATCAAATGACTTAGCTTTAAAAAAAAATGACCGTGTTACCCTTTTATGAAATTGGACATGCATCAAAATGTCACTTCCCCACATTCTCTAAAGTTTGAGTAGTTTTAAATTGTGGGAAAGTGTCAATTATCAATCTCCAAATGATCGGTGATCCTAAAAAACCTTAGTTGCTATTGCGCTTGCCTTTAATATTTCAATCCTACTAAACACATAGCCTCTAATGCATCATACATGTAATAATCGTTAACAAACCATCATAAATAATTTGGCATACATTCCATCTTAGAATTACCTGGAAATCATTGGGACAACTGATCCCACATGGCTACATGTCAATTTTTCACTTCTCCACATTCTCTAAATTTCAAGAACTTCTATAAAGTGGGCAAGTGAAATCCCTCAATCTACAAATGATTGACGGTATAGCATAATCCTCCTTAATTTAGTCTAGTCACCAATTACATTTCACAAAATATCACTAAGTTAGTCATTGTATTCTTTGTTCTAACAAGTCTACATTTTGTGACCCATAAAGGAAATGACATTGTTGGAGCGTTAAAACTACTGAGCAATAAAGAACCTCAATATCAAAATGGTAACACTTATGCAACCTAAGGATTATCCATTTCCTATTTCCAGTTACACATGCAAACCATTTGGATCCAACATTAATAAAACCAAGGTTGGTTTCCTTCTCTTTAGGCTCTACAAAACTAAGGTGGGTATACCTAAGGGATGACTCAATCTGACTATTTTTGTATGAAAACTATCTTAGTTTCATTCTAATTCTCTTCCTCAATCCATAAACACACAACTAATTGTGACATTTTAAACATAATACATCCCATACAATAGATTTGGTCATAAAGTCTTCTATAGATCTGCAAGTATTCTTTGCAATAGTGGTTAACTAAGGCTAGAATATTTCATGCAAACAAGTATTGACCAACTCTAAAGATCCTTAGGAAATAAAAGTATTGATTATAACTTTGTATTTGATATTCATCTATGATCTATTTCTCTTCCAGCTAAATTAATTTGACTAATGCCTAATCCATTGGGGTTTAGAGTCTACTACAAATCTATAGATCTAATTTGTTACCTTACAACAAATATCATAAGAAATTTTTAATAGAATTTATCATTCAAAACATCCTTCCTACTACTATAGCAACCATATCAAATTCATCAAAGCCTTTACTTAATCTATTGAACTAATAGTAGTGATGAATAGATATACAACCTAAAGGATTGCATTCAATTGCACAAGCTTCTACTCTTACAACATCAAGATAACTAAGTAACCAAAAGGAGACAAAATTCAAAAAGAACTTATATGGGGAAAACTTATAATTTGTATTTATTTTCTTTGAAAATTGTATACATTTGTAGTAAACTTAGAATGACCTTAGGAAGAAACATAGAGATCATTTTGTATTAATGTATTCCCAAAAATATACAGAGAAAATAAATCATAAAACTTTCTCAAAATACTAGACCAAAAACAAACTAAGTATATGACTAAAAGTATTAGAAATCAAATGCTTCTCTAGCCCTAGGATCTCACTTGTATATTGTGAGATGCAACAAGCTTCATGCATAGAGAATTGACAAGTGTCCTTTATAAGAGATATTTACATACACCTATCATAAAAGGACAAAATTGTGGGTAACAAAAAGATTTCTTGATCAAATATTCCTTTTGGTGGGTCCCTTTCTATTACATCCTCTTATGTTTGTTGATTTGACTGCTATTTTGATTCATCTTTGTATGCCATTGCCAAGCTAGCCAATGATGAAGGGTGCTCTGATTATTGCAAGTTAATCTTTACCTAAGGGTTTTCTTTATCTTCATCTTGTACTATCAGAGTTACTTTTACTCTTTCTCCATCCTCGGCTATGTCAGCATCTTGAGATTGTGGGCCTAAAACTGAAATTGATTGGTCACCTTTATCCTCTTCTTCCTATTGGCCTTGTGTGATGGTGTCAATGATTTGAACCTCATCATCCTGTACCTCATTGCTATTAGTTTCAACTTCCTCAAACTATTCATTAGGAGCTATATTGGCCATCCATTTGTCAAATAGTGTGTCCTCTAGCCAATCAAACTACATAATATCTTGTTTCTTTTTGATAAAATATTCTACCTCCCTATTAATATCAACAAATTCTTGTTTTAAAGAATCATATAATATTTGGGCTTTCACTATTTCTTCAGTTGTGGTAGCCTAGCATGCATGCCCTATTTCATTTGTAATTCGATTCATCCTTAAACAAAATACATCATCAAGTCCTTTTTCCCATTCATCTTTGTTTTTCAAATTATTTTTCCTATCTAAGGCACAAGGAAACAAACTAAACTTTTGGCTCTTGTACTTGTTCAAGTAGCCTACTATTATTCTTTGTAAATGAATTCTCCTATTATCAAAATTAGAAAGATAAAAAATAATATCAAAGATCTTCTCAATTTGATCATAGGAAGTTTTTATGATAGAGTAACATAAAAATGTCATTTCTTTCTTCCTTCTCACCCACTTATTCACAATAGGCTTCAAAGCCTCATCACTGGCTTTCAATTCCTCCTAGATATTGATCACCCTAGCCAACTGATCATAGACTAGTGGCCATTCAATTTTTTCCCCCAAATATGTGAGATCTTTTCTTAATTTATCTTCATATTTTGCCTCCAACTCCACATGTAATTCCCACAACTTGCCTTTCTCTTCTTTAAAGTCTTCTACTTTGTAGTATTCTAGCCTTTGGGGTGTATTTGGTATTTCTATGAGGGGGCTGGATTTGAAAGGTTCAACTGGGGGGTGAGGGTATGTTATTCTTGGTGCTATAGACCTTCCCATTAATTTATTCTTAGGCTCAATTCTCTTTTTCACCTCTTTATTGTAGGCCTCTAGAATTGTTTCATATTTACTTTATAGTTCAAACGTAGCCTGTTCTTCTTTCTTAGCAGCAACCAAAAGAAATTGGGATGAATCTACATTCTAATGTGTTGCTTGCACATGAGAAGTCTCAACCACCCTCCTCACAATGATGTTTCCTATTAGCCCAGATTCATCTAGTTGTGATGAAATAGCCCTAGACCCTCTTCTTAGTAACCACATGACTAGAGCAACTTAATCTTCACTAAATGAAGTCCTTGCAAACTCCTTTTTATTTGGGTCTTGTAATTCCAATTTATTAGAAATAGAATTAAAAATCAAAGCATCCATAATATCCCAATTAGGCAACAATAATATATTAGAAGCCTTTACCATTTGCCTCAACTCTTTAGGGTTATGTTTTGGAACTCTTGCATCATTTGTTCATTTATTTCATTCTATATAGAGGCTTCATCCATTTTTGAATTCTTTGCTATCAATTTTTTGCATCTTTCCTCAAAGTTGCTCATAATTTCCCTCCATGTAAATTGATGGAAGGCCCTATACTTGACAAAACTATCATCAAAAAAAATTTATTGACTAGCTTGTTCCAAAATAGGGTCCAATTCCCTTCCTCTATAATCTATAATTGTTAATTCAAAACTTTGCACTGGAGGCTCTTGGGGTTCTCCTTCATTTATTTTTTATTATCTGACCAAAACTTCCCCTTGTGATCCCAATTGCTCAATCTTCTCTTCAGTGAGTTGCTCCTCTTTAATTCTCAAGGGGGTCTATGAGGGTGAGTATTCCTCAACATGAGGATCCTCTTCCCTTATTATCTTTCTCCTCTATAAAGAGGGTTCAGAAGGCCTCTCTTCTACAACTGCACTAGTGGATGCCATTAGTTGTTTTCCTTTGTCTATAGTGGCCCCTTTATTCTAAATAAGAGTGTACCCTAGCCTTTTCTAGATAGTTGATTGACCTAACCCTATATTGGGAGTAAAACCCAATCTTCTAATTGGTTCCCTAGCCTTATCCAGGTAAAATCTAATAAAGAATTATTTCTTTTCATTCATTGCCTCTGTTATTTTAGTAAAAGTATTCATAAGTTTCCTTATCTTATCTACAATTGTGACTGTATCATCCAAAGGACTATAATCTGGATCAAAATAATGAATGAAATCCAAAATTTTAGAGAAGACTCTCTACTTTTCTTTCCTTGTCTCCTGCTCTTGCAAGGAGTACTCATTCCTTATTATATCTTCTAGAAAGTAATATTCATGTTCAGCTTGTCCAAGCTTAATTCTACACTTCAAGGCCATATTGAAAATTCCCTCAGAATCACAAAAATGAGGGTGAGAAATAGCCATCTTGTAGGGATCCAAAATTTTGTTCAAAGAGTTCCAACCCCTTATGTGATTACAAAATGATGGGCTATTATGCAAGTGGGGAAAATTTACCCTGTTGATCTTTTCAACAAAAATGTTTCCTCTACTCTTCCCAATTGCCACAAAAAATCAGCTACTCCTACCTTTAAGGGCACTTGGTAGGGTAATACATGAGGGCTCCCCCTAAAACCATAAATTCTAAAAATAGTAGAAACAAAGTAAGGAATAATATCTCCCCAATTATGTGAGACTTTCAAATTATGGGGGCTATCCATAGGCCTAATGAGACCCATTAGTGCCTTGGGGATTCTGGGATTGTCACTTAATAAGAGGCATCTTAGCTTGGAAGTGAAATACTTGTCAAACCTTACAAAACTAGCATTCTCTGCATCCCATGTCATATCTGTACTCCATAACTAGACTAGTAGTGCTTCCCCATTCTCCTCTCTATTTAATTTCATTTATTTACCAAAATACAAAGCTACCTTAAACAAAAAACATATGCATCAATAATGAATAATGCCCAAAAGTTTTTTCTACCTTGTTCTTGGAAATCCCAATTAATCCACTATGAATTTCCTCAGTCAAATAAGAAGCAAAATAAAAAATGATATACACACCAAAAGATGAGATTTGAAAAACCATATATATAAAATCCATAGGCATAAATTCTTCTTCATCTCTTCCAAAAAATTTGCACAGGGTCCTATATATCTCTATAGCCTTGGAATTGAAATATGCCCTTTGGAAGGGTTCCTTGGAGGTTGTTGTTATTGCTGGCAGGGTTCCAATTTTACCTATATGTGCCTTTAATGCACCTTATCTAATGATATCTTTCTTGGACTTGTATTCCTTTTCTAATCCTTCCAAATCAATGGGCACATGGTAATTAGTGATAGGCCCTAGACCAAAAACTTCCCTAATCTCATCTCGGCTGACTATAATTAAGACTTGGCCATCAATCCCTCTTACAACCCTAATGGCTTGGTCATAGCTTTTGGCCATAGCTTCAAGAAGATCATAGTCCATGAACACACTAGGAACCACCAGTTTCCCTAGATCAAAATTCTAGATATTGGCATGTGGGGCAAAAAGGTTCCTCTTTGAAAACCATTTTCTAAACAATTCTAGACTATTTTGAGTGGTACTGGCATCCTTGACCCAATTATCCTTGTCATATAATCCATCTGTTATTTTCAACCTAGGGTTTAATGTAGTAAGCTTTTTGACTTGCACAATTTCAGTGGTGGAATTGGGGAGCAACTTAAGTAAATCATCATGGACATTCCTATCAAGTAATTCTCCTAACCAAAAAATCCCTTCTTTGGAGGCATTTTGAATTGTCATTTGTAGAATTAACATACTACAGAGATTATAGTGTAAATATGTACTTGACTCTTTGCTAATTTCTCTTTGTAACTTTGCAATGTCTTCGCAAGCACTGAGAATTTGCTTCATGCTCTTGTTTAGCTCACAATTTTCTCAGTAATGGCTTTTGCTTAGTAGAACTTCACAATCTTTGTTTGTGTAGGATGAGACTCAGAAAATCTTTTGTATTGTACTCTATTTTCTTTCACATGTGAAGCCTTTAAGCTTCATAAATGCATAGAGTGGAGAAAACAATGTGGCATCATCTTTCCTTTTGAATTTGCATCATTGATCTATGGAAAATCCTATGATTTAAGGATAAAAATGAAGCTAACTCATCTTTGCTTTTAACACTCTGTTAGTCAAACCAATGAAGCACTTCCACTTGTACCTTTCCTTTGCTATTGGCATTTGATTCTAGACCTAATGAAGATTGGGGACACATGTCATCAAGTTGCTACCTCGCTATACATAACTTTTGAGCATCTTGCTATAGCAAAGTAGCAACAACCATTGATCTTATTTTGATCATGTGGAAGACATTTAATATAACTCTTAAGAGAAAATAGGTGGTCCCCTCATTCGCTAGCTCACTATACATAAACTTTGTGCAATTCTTTATAGAGAGATAGCAATGGCTATAGATATAAACTTGATTTGATTGCATGGAAATTGCATTAACTTGTTAAGATGTGGTGGGCCCCATATTTACTATGTCACATAGAGTAAAAATTGTGCATCTTTCTATAGCAAGATAGCGAGAATTGTTGATCCCATCTTGATCTGATGATTAGAATACCTTATGTATTTTATGAATGGGGCATGGGTCCAGGATATTGATGACGTGAGAAATCTTTCATAGCTAGCATAACTAAACCATACTTCAATCCCAATCACCTTTCCACATTGCTTGAAGTCCCACCATGTGTCCATTTCATGGCAACTTTCTATGTCAATAATGGTGAGATGCCTAAATTTTTTTATAGTGAAGTAGTGAGTTCTAGTGTCTCAACAAAACTCTCGACACTGGAAAAAGAAAGGCAAGTCAAGTCACCATCACCCATATTAAATGCTTCTAATAATAATAGTTATTACTCACCATGCCACTTGGAAAATTTAATGGTCAGTGGGAAATTTGGAGGCCATCATGTAATACATTTCTTAGCTATTCACTATGTCACTAACAATGAGGTACTTAACTTTTCTGATAGCAAAGTAGCAAATCATTGAAAAAATCATTATTCTGGTGATTTCTTCTACCCAGCTCTTGTTGTGTTCCTTTTCCTATTCTGAGAATATTGACAAAGTGCACATGACTGAATGCTTTGGATGCAACATAATTTTTGAGCACCGTATCTCTATTTCACGACACCATTCTTTAGTTTCATGGCATTCGCTACCTCACTTTACATAAGAAGTGTGCAATGTACCATAGCAAAGTAGAGATTACCGTATATCTCATTAGGATCAAATGGGGAGAGACATAAGAGAACAAGATAGCTTGGGGGTGAGGAAAGTTTAAAAAGATTTTGCGCCCAAAACTTTTAAAAGGAAGGAGACATTGGGTTTACAAATTTTTTCAAAAGGCAAACAAAATCTGGAAGACTAAACTAGAAACTCTATTCACCAATGATGGACTCAATCTAATTTTTTTACCTAGGCAAGGGAAATTTCATCATGCAAAAAATTAGACCAATAGACATCACTAGAGCTACGTGTCATATAGTCACTTCCCTAAATTTTCTAAAATTTGAGCATCTTTATAAAGCAAGAAACTGCCTATAGTTGATCTTCTAAAGATTGATGTTTCCACAAGATTCTCTTTATTTAAAAACCTAGTTTTCAACCATACCTACTAAAATGAAGCTAACCTACTAACTATCCTAACACCTTTCTAACTATTTTGACAAATTTTCAACTTTTTGGCCCATAAGAGAAATGACCTCGACAATCCCATGTGTCAATAAGGCACTTCTTCACTTTCTTTAAAGCTCTTTCATCTCCATAATACAGGAAAGAACTCACCATCAATCTCCTCTAGATCCATGATCATGAAAGTTTCTCTATCACAAGGTATTTCAAAAGGGCTAACTAGGACCCATAGGGATGTAAGGAAACTCAGGTGCGAAAAAAGCTTCCTACACTAATCTCTTAAGAGAAGTATGGTGAAAATATTATTAAAATCTTTTCACTTATAGATTCAATATCATGTAAACAACAATATTTCAGCCAAGCAAGCATAACAAAAATCAACAGAGAAAGAAACACATAACACAAAGATTTTCTAGTGGGGAAAAACCTTTCAGTAAAACAACCCCACCTCTCCAGAACCTGCACAATGTATTATCTCCAACACAAGGTTACAATACACTTGCAATGCAAGTTCAATAGCGACAAAAAAAGACTCCAGTAGCAACTCACAGTACCAACAATACCCTTTTTCACATACCCTTCTTTGCAACCCTAAAAGTGCTTATAACATGCACTTCACTTTTAGGGCTACTCCCAAAGGTAACCATATTAGGGTTTTACCATTCTTCGAGTAGAGTGTCTAGTACTCAAATTTATCAATTTCTAGATGTCTTCACCTATCATTGAATCTTCCTAACATAGCTCTTACATGTCATAGGAATCTGTCATAACCATTTTAGTGATGATCTCCTTATACACAATTCAATATGCCAACACATCATCATTATTTGCAAGAAGTACATTTTACAAAACAAATAATAAGAATAGGAATTATCCAAGGTTGAGACACCTTATTCCTAACATTCTCCCACTTGTCAAACACCTTGTAAGAGCAATAGGAACATAAAAGGAACTAACTGCTATAGGCCAAAAGGCCCACAGACTTCGAACACCATCTGAACTTCTCAGTGCCCACCGATTTCATTAATGCATCTGAAACATTCTTCAAAGTATCTACCTTTTCCAAATTTACCTTTCCATATTCCACCATATCTCTCAAAAAGTGAAAATGCACATCAATGTGCTTCATTCTGGCATGGAAAGTTGGATTCTTCGCAAGGCAAATAGCGCTCTGACTGTCACACCAAATAGTAATCTATTCTGCATCAACACCAACATCAGAACACAATCTCTTAAGCCAAATAGTTTTCTTACAAGCATGAGTAGCAGCCATGTACTCAGTGTCTATAGTGGACAAAGCAACCACAGGTTGTCACTTGCTCATCCAACTGATGGAACCACCAAACATAGTGAACACATAAGCACTGGTGGATCTCCTGCGGTCAATATCACCTACCAAATTTGAATTCACAAACCCACAAACACAAACTAAATGTGGAGATCCAAAAGATTTACCATGATAATATATGGACTAATTTGATGTACCCCTCAAATATCTAAATACTCACTTAACTGCATCCCAATGTACCCATCTAGGATTAGCCATAAACCGACTCAGGACTCCCACTACTTGGGCAATGTCTGGTCTAGTACTAACCATAGCATACATAAGATTGCCAACTGCACTAGCATAAGGTACTCTACTCATGTCCTCCATCTCACTAGGAGATATTGGACAATCATCTACAGATAAATTTTTTTCCCATAGGAATAGGAACACATAGTGGTCTACAATCTGCCATGTTGAACCTATCCAACACACACTTCATATACTTACTCTAACTCAACCAAAGTTTTCCATTAGACCTGTCTCTACTGATTTCCATACCCAAGATGTACCTAGCTACCCTAAGATCTTTCATCTCAAACTATGCTAAAAACTAATATTTAAAATCAAAAATCATACTGTTACCCTTCCCAAACAACAACATATCATCAACATATAATGCAACAATAAGAAGGCAATCATTTTCAACTCTAAAATAAACACAATGATCTTATTTTGATCTTACAATTCAAATTGACAACACAAAGGCATCAAGCTTAAGGTACCACATCCTAGGATATTGCTTCAAACCATATAGAGATTTATTTAATCTGAAAACTAAGGATTCTTTACCTTTAACAATGTAGTGCTTAGGCTATGACATATAAATCTATTCCTCCAATTCACATGAAGGAAAGTTGTCTTCACATCCATCTTTTCTATCTATAAATCATATGATGCAGCAAGAGATAACATAAATATAATGGATGTCAACTTTTCAATAGGAGAGAATATTTCACCATAATCTATTCCCTCTACCTATGAATACCCCTTTGCAACCAATCTAGCTTTGTACCTTTCAACACTGCCATCTGCACATAATTTCTTCTTGAACACCCATTTACAGCTAATAGATTTTCTTCCTTTAGGCAAAGGTACAAGGTCCCAAGTTTTTTTTTTCTCTAATGAAGCCATCTCATCATCCATAGCCTCAATCTAGGAACCTGCATCTTCCATGCCCAAAGCCTCTTTCACAAATCTAGGCTCATTAGTGTTAGTAATCAAAGCAAAAGCACAACTAGAATCTAACATAGAATAACCAAACCTTTTTGGTTGCTTTCTTTCTCTTGTGGATCTCCTTAAGGGCTATGGTTGAGGTTGTTCTTCCTCTTCTTCTAAACTATCAAAGCTGCTAGATCTCTCCTCATCATTAGGCCCAACATGGTCTCTCTATTAAGTCTTCTTAGGGGTAGGAGGCAATTGAAAAACATATTTTTCCTTTTCTTTTTCATCTGGTTGTAGCACAATAGGAGGAGATGTTAGCTCTCTAAAAATAACATTTATACTATACAAGACCTTACTAGTCATAGGATCCCAAAGCATGTATCCTTTCACACCAGCACTGTACCCGATGAAAATACATTTAACAGCTTTTTTTCCAACCTAGATCTTTTCTCCTTTGGAAGATGTGCATAAGCTTCACAACAAAAAACATGAAGATGTCTAATTGAAGGCATCTTCCTAGACCACACCTCCATGGGTGTCTTACCAACAACGGCTGATGTAGGAGATCTATTAACCAGATAGCAAGCAGTAGCCACAACTTTGGCCCAAAACCTTTGTTATAAACTAGCTCCACTAAGCATTCTCCTAGCCTTCTCCATCAGTGTCCTGTTCATTCTCTCTACAGCTCCATTTTGTTGTGGGGTATAAGGAGTTGTCTTATGCCTCTCAATACCTTGTTCTTTATAGAATTGTTCAAAATTTGTTGAGCAAAACTCACCACCATTGTCAATTCTCACACACTTAATCTTCTTACTAGTCTAATTCTCTACAAGGGCTTTAAATTCCTTGAATTGACTAAAGACTTGTGTCTTACTTTTAAGGAAATAAATCCATGTCCTTATACTATAATCATCTATGAAAGATTAAAAAAATACAGACTTGGAGATTGAAGAAACTTTTACAGGACCAAATACATTAGAATGAATAAGATCCAAAATATTAGAAGATTTGTGAGAACTAGAGTAAAACTGAACATGATTTTTTTTACCATAGACACAATGTTCACAAAGTCAAACTTGAGATTGCAATTATTTAACCCCTCAATGAGATTTTTATTTTTTCAAGGTTTTGAGACCCTTTTCACCAATGTGACCAAATCTCAAATGCCACAACATTGTCTTTTCTGCAGGAAGCTTACCTTCCAAAGTGTTTGCATTGCCATCAAAACCAATAACTATAGTATTCTTCACTTCTCATTTAGATGGTGAGGATGAAGAAGTATTACATAGAGGAATACATGCATCTAGCTGAAATAAGGTACCTCTCCTAGTACCCCTTGCAAGCACTATTGATCCTCTCATCATCTTGCATCCTTCTTTCAAAAAAACAACTTGCACACCTACATCATTCAACATACTTATAGATAATAGGTTTCATGCCAAACCTAGAATGTGCATAACTCCATTGATTCCCTTTACTCATCCATCAAGAAATTTGATAGTGACCCTTCCGCGTCCAACTATCTTTAGGTGAGAATCATCACCCAAGTACACCTTTCCACCATCAAACTCTTCATATTTTGAGAACCAGTTTCGATAAGAGGTCATGTGAAAAGATGCACCCAAGTCAACCAACCACACATCATCAGATGCATAGGCTGCCAAAGCTACGATGAATGCATTGCCATGTTCTTGAGATCTTTCTAAGGCTGAATCTAAGCCTTTCTTCTTCTTCTTCGGCTCTTTGCAATCTTTACGGAAGTGCCCAGGTTTATCATAGTTCCAACATTTTTCCTTGGACTTATTGGAAGTCTTTGATTTCCCACCAGATTTGGATCTACCCTTATTGTCAAACTTATTGTCATTTTTCTTCCCTCTTTCCATGGATCTCCTACGAGCAACAAGGGCTTCTTTTTTTGAAACAGAAGCCTTTCTCTGCATCTCCTCTGATAGCAGTGAAGACACCACATCATCCATTTTGAAAGTGACTAATGTGCTTTTGAGAGCCATCACAAGATGGCCCCATGAATCTGGTAAAGAACACAAAAGTGTGTAGCAATAATCCTCCTCCTCTAACTTGACACCAGCTAATGTCAATTGTGCAGCCAACAGATTGAATTCATTTAAATGATCCATTAAGGATCCACCTTCCTCCATTCACAGAGAGTACAACTTCTTTCTCAAGAACAACTTGTTCACCAGAGATTTAGCGTAATACACGGCCCCAAGTCTTTCCCACAAACTATATGTGGTTTTCTCATCTAGAACATTCAAAAGAACTACATTGGTTAAACAAAGTCTTATGAGACCCTTAGCTTTACAATCTTTAATATCCCAATTTGCCTGAGCTACAGTTGCTAGTCTTGTAGCATTTGAAGTCACTTCCCATATGTCATATCTTCTAACATGTCTTCCATCTTGAGTTTCCACAACTCAAAATTAGTGCCATTAAATTTATCCACCTCCATTCTTCCATATGATGAACTCGCCATCTCAATCTGCAAATAAGATTTAGGATGCTCTACACAAGACTCCCACTCAACTTGAGATTAGCTCAAAAACCCCTACCCAACAACTAGGATCAAAAGTTGATCAGGCTTTGATACCATTTGTAAGGAAACTCAGGTGTGGAAACAACTTCCTACACTAATCTCTTAAGAGAAGTATGGTGCAAATCCTATTAAAATCTTTTCACTTACAGATTCAATATCATGTAAACAACAATATTTCAGCCAAGCAAGCATAAATAAAATAGATAGAGAAAGAAACACATAACACAAAGATTTTTTGGTGGGGAAAAACATTTCAGTAAAACAACCCCACCCCTCCAAAAATTGCACAATATATTATCTTCAACACAAGGTTACAATACACTTGCAATGCAAGTTCAACAGCAACAACAAAAGACTCTAGTAGCAACTCATAGTACCAACAATACCCTTTTTTGCATACCCTTCTTCGCAACCCTAAAAATGCTTATAACATGTGCTTCACTTTTAGGGCTACTCCCAAAGGTAACCATATTAGGGTTTTACCATTCTCCAAGAAAATAGGAACCCCACTATTAGAGTAGAGTGTATAGTACTCAAATTTATCAATTGCCACATGTCTTCACCTATCATTGAATCTTCCTAACATAGCTCTTATGTGTCATAGGAATTCGTCATAACCATTTTAGTGATGATCTCCTTATACAAAATTCAAGATGCTGACACATCATCATTATTTGCAAGAAATACATTTTACAAAATAAATAATAAGAATAGGAATTATCCAAGGTTAAGACAACTTATTCCTAACAAGGGATAGGTGTCATATTTTTGCTTCCCCACTTTCTCTAAAGCTCAAGCACTTTCATAATGTAGAAAACTACCTATCATTGATCTTATTTTTCATCAACCATTGTAATGTAAGTAAAAATCAAGGCTAAAGCATTTTCAAAATGAACATTAGTGAGTTAACTCAAGGTAAAATTGTGGTTAGAGGAAAAAGGGGTAAGATAAAATGATTTTTGGGAAAGGTTTGAAAAGATACACATAGAAAATATGAAATGAAAAATTTCTAAAGGAAAAAAAAAATCATGTATTTAAAAAAAAAAACCAATGCAACCCTATTTTTTGAATACTTAGGTATAAAAATATTTAGGCTAACATGAAATTTGAGGGTTTTGTCTAGGGAAAATAAGTTTCAACACAAACAACCCCTAATTCTAATGAATCATCTATATTTTCACTGTAAAATGAAACAAAGTTTGGATGTGAAAAACAAAGCCAATAGGTCAGATGTGTCTTGATAGATGGAGGAGTAGGACTGAACATCTATACCCTTAAAGTTGTCAAGAGTCTAGGTTAATCTAAAGAAGATGTGGATCCCTCTCACAAAATTATAATAAAGGCCTATGATGATGGTGAACACTTCTCTAGAGGTGTTATCATATTACCTATAAGAGTTGGTCTAGCTACTAAGAATACATTATTCTAGGTCCTAGATACTGAAATGAATTGTAACATGGTACTATTACATGCTTGGATTTATGCTATGAAAAAAGTACCTTCTACATATCACTAGAGTTTAAAATTTTCTTATAACAAGATAAAGGTTACCATCCTTGGTGATCCAAACCTATTCTAATTCTATGCTAATATGAGAGATGCTACTACATACCAAGTCCCAACAAAAATCAAGCACAACCCATAAATTTCTCTAGATATGTGAACCCTAATATACTTCTTAATAAGGCCATGGAAAAGCTGAAGATTGAAGACAAAGGGTGTGGAGAATACTTTATCTTTCAAGTATTCCACATTTGGGAGTTATAAATCTCTCCCCAATCTTATGGTAAACACAACTATTGCAAGCACACCATTCTATGATCAGTACACAAACTACTACTTCCATCAATTTCATTAGTGGAGGTGGCCTACTTGAAGAACATGTCTATGAGAATTCATCCATCTATATTAAGGAATAAAAGTAAGAATAAGAACCCATTTTGATATTTCCTAACAAGTATGGAATTTCATTTACCTCATGTGCAAACAAGGCCTTGGATCTTAGAAACAAGGAATAATTCAACCTATCACTACAAAATGATGACCTCCTAATTTGAAGCTTGGATTCAAACCATTGAAAATAGGTCCTCCTAGCACTAAGGTACCATTGTGTAAGACTATGAATGTTTTGACTAATGGAAAGGCATCTAAGGATACCCAACCTAAAATTGATAATATTGATGGTACTTATGCACTTGACCATATCTTTGTTGATCCAAATAGCCTACCCATGGAAAATAAATATCTTACTATAACTCCACATATTTCTCAAATTAATAATATAGCTTGGATCCATATATTATTGGATCCAAGTCCTCTAGCTTTTTAGCATGACTCCAATGATACAACTAGATTAGATATCCATATATATACCTTTGATCAAAGCCCATTCAACATTGATGATAACATCCCCTCAAGTTATCTTGAAGTATTTGATTGGGACCAGCGTTGACCACCGATATTTTATCAATTTGACAATGATGATGCTCTTGTAACAAAATTTGAAATTTATGAAGGAATTATAAATGATGGCCTTAGAGAATAAATTCCTCCTAAATTGAACACATTGGCATAATTTGGGGATTCAACAACATCTTCCTATTACTAAAGTAGAAACAAAGGAAAAAATAACAAGAATAGGTCTCTTGGTGAAAACCAAAAGGTGTCATTTGACCATAATAATTAAAAGCTAAGGAAATCCTAAAGATACAAGGTGAAAAAGTTGATGCCATGAATATAAGTGTTCTAGTGTTCAACATTCCATGAATTCTTTTGAGCTCTCTTGATCAACCTTCATGTGGGAAGTTTTTGGTCTCAATCCTCCTAGCTCTTCCTTGTATCTAGCTACTTATACCCAAATCTTATTACCTAATTTATCCAACACCCAAAATATAATGTTTATCCAACAAATCTTTTAGTACATCATCATTAGTGACATCCTATAAAAAATATCCTTTAACCCAACTATTCTCAAATGCCTTAAGTCATAAGAAGCAAACATTTTGTTACATGCGGTACATGATGGTATATCTCAAGGCAAATCTAGTAGTTTGATTTTAGCTATAGGCTCTGAATGAATCCTCCATAGTTATGGTCAATTGTGGGACCAAGTATTATCAACTAGTAGGACCAACAACATATTTCTTCTTAGCATTTTTCAGTAAAATTATTGATTTTTTCTAAAAGTCCTAAAAAAAAAATTAAAAAATTGCAAAAGGTCTTGAAAAAATATTTAAAAATAGATAAAAATCACGAAAAAAGAACATTAAAATTAAAAGAGAAATTAAAAGTGAAAAAATTCATGAAAAAATGGATGCCCTGATGAAAACCTGGCAAATAGGCATCTCGGCATGAAAATTTGAGTCAAGAGAAAAAATTTATCCAAAAGTGAAAACCTGGCAAATTGGCATTTTGGGAAAGTACCATGTTGAAAACCTAGAAAACTAGCACCATGTGTAATTAGTTATTGCTCCTTCATCTATTAGGATTCCATCTAGTTTTTCTCCCTTTTTTCATTCCCTAATCACATCCTTCATATTGCAAGACATCCCTTGTCCTTAATCATTGCCCATGAAATGGTTAATATTCATTATTATCTAATCCAAGCATCACTAGTCTGCACATACTCTTTCTTTGACCTTTGTACATAATTTGTGTCTTGTCTAGGGAAAATCACCTATTTAGTGCATGAGTTTGAAATTGAACTAGGGGCATGTCCCTAAGCACACATTATCCATTGGATCTATTGCATATCAGATTGGAGCTAATACTTGTGATTCCCTATAATCTTGAAAGAACCCTAAAAATTTAGATATGATCCTAGAAAACTCCTAAAAATTTAGATATGATCCTAAAAAACTCCTAAAAATCTGAATACAATCCTAAAAAATATTTAAAATCACATAATGTCCTAAAAACCCAACAAAAATATCATATAACATCTTGAAAAAATACACAAAAATCATAAAATGTCCTAAACAAATCCATAAAAATTGTAAAATGTCCTAAACAAATTGATAAAAATTATAAAATATCCTAAGGAATCCACTAAACATCATAAAACATCTTGAAATAAACCCTAAAAATCATAAAATTTCTTGAAGAAATGAGTAACACAAAAATATCAAATATTCTCAAAATCTCTATCACACTATTTGAGCAATGTGAGCCAAAAATCAATCTAAATCATCACTATCAACCAAACCAACAATCAAACCTATCACATTATCAATTTATCAAACACTCTTTGAAGACCTAAAACAGTAAAAAAGTAAGTAACAATGGACAATAATAGTTGTTGGCTCACATTTTTTAGTGAGTGATTTTTATTTTCTTTTTTTTTCTTCGATCATGTTCCTATGCCACTCGATGATATAAACTAATCTATGAGAGTAGCTAGGATTGTTCATGGTCATCTGTTGTTTTATGTCTATTACACATGCACCTTTGAGATTTTGGAGCATGTATATATGCATCAAGAAGGATAAGGTTATTTTCTATTTGCATCATAATTTTTTATACAAAAGGTTTGTATTTGCACTTTGGCCCTTTATGTCATGATTTGTTGCACTCCCTCTACTATATCAAAATAAAGCTCCATTGACATATAGTGAACTTTATGAAAGAAAAAGCCTTCACCTAATAACTAACTAGTCCCCATATTATCTCTTTCATCTTCTCATGTCCATATCATACTTCACCACCATGGTCTTGTAGTCTAATACACCAAAATCATCTTTATCCTGCATTCCAACATCCTTGAATAATCATTCATTGTCTATCAAACTTCTATGGCTTTCCACCAAGTCTAGCCTAGGTTTGACCAACTTTGACATATGTTTGCCCAAGTTTGAAAAAATTTGACCATTTCTTACTAGTTTGACATATGTTTTGACTTCTTTCTATGGTTTTGGTCATGTACACAAAGTTTCTAGCCATTTTGAGTCTAGGTGGACTAATTTTTGTGCCCAAAGCCTTCTAAGGCATAGTCAACACTATGAGAGTGTAGTTGGGCTTCCCAAGTATGCGTGGGGAACACTTAGTCATCTTAGAGAACACTTGGCTTGACCAAGTGTTCCCTCTACACAATTGGGTGCACTTGGGGTAGTTGGATGCTCAAAACTACTTCTAGAGCCCCGGTTGACTCCTATTTTGCACTTCGCACCCCATATCTTTTGTGCTTGAGCTCTAATTTTTTATCTAGTTAGTTTTGTTGGATTTGTCTCTTTGTTTTCAAAAAATTGACTTATTATTTTTATTATTTGGTCAATTTATTAAGGGGGAACACATATACACTATCCCTACTGGGGCATGCTTTTCTGGCTTTTTCAATAGTATTCTTTGACACAATGCTCTAAATCACATTGAATCAAATAGGGGAAAAATTTAGATGCTCAAAAATGGTTCATTTGTATGGCTTAATCACTTTTTCATACTAACTCATCGCATTTTATCATTTCACTAATTCTAATCTTTTGGCCAACTTGATTGTCATTCTATTATATTTCAATAGTATCCTACATCATTTGTATCTGCTTTTCAAATCAATTGTAGATGGTTTCAAGGTTGATTCCTATTTTATCCATACTTTTGGGAATCAACCTAAAACCATTTCAACATCATCTGAAATAAGCCCTAATCAATTTGAAATGTTTCAAATATCCCAAATCAATCACCATCTGCACAACCCTAGGCATTTTCATGTTCCTCAATGCCTTAGAAACCTATCAAATCTAACCTTAGTAATGTCATGTCCCTCAATGCTATGTCAAAGCCATCATTCTCATCATCTAATTTTTGACATTATCAAGTCCCTTGGTATTAGATTGTAACCCTATCAAACCAATTTAATAACATTGACAATGTCTATCAATGTTATTAAGATCAACCCTATCAATAAATTTTGATCCTATAATTTTTATAATTCCTATTAAATGTCATGTGTTCTTAATCCATGTCATGTTTCCTTGACATATATCAATCTTAATTACTTATTCAATTTGATCATGGCTTTGATCTACTCATCATCATCCTAGTCGATCTCCATAATCATCAGATTTTATCTAAGGATATTATCACATTTATCAAACCGAATTGGCCAATGATTTACTAATTTATCTTATAGGATTGGTTAACCCATAATCTAATCCTATGTTAGTCTAATAATTTTCATCAAACATTACTAATTATTCTTCCTAACTAACATTCTCAATTAATTAATACTATTAATTAATTGATTCATGTTTCTCAAACTATGGGAATTCATAATTTCCTAAGTTCTATTTTCCACCTCTAATTTTCATTTTACTAATTCCCATTTTTATGGATATATGAATTTTTTATTCAAATATTCTACCTATTTTTAACACATGGACATGATGTGTCATAGATATTCTCACTACACCTGGACAAAATATGTCATATATGATATATTTTATTCCTTACGCATGTCTATAATAAGCCTCCATCATCATAGATTCTTAGCTACAAGTGGCTTGTAGATGTCACATGCACATCATAGATTCTCCTCCACTTTTAGCCATGTTGACTTTCATGCATCATACTCACATTTGGCATATTATGTCATGGTTGGCATATATATTATAAGGAATATCCTGCCAAGTTGCACATTCCAATTAATAAGTGTCTATCCTCTCATTCAATTCTCTCCTCTTGCATGTTGGCTATAAATTGAGCCTTCTTGCTCCCATTTTTGGTCTTCAATATCTATCTTTAACATCTTTAGAATTTTTAGAGTCTTCAACCCTTACCTCTTAGAGTATTCATTTTTAGAGTCCATTAGGTTTGAAAACACTCTGCTTGTACTCTTAATAACATCAGATCATCATAGGATTTTTCTTTCAATTGTGTGCACTATAGGCAATTGGAGATACATCAAATGGAGAAGAATGAAGGACATGGGAGAAACAACTAAAAGAGGAAGTTCCAATTTGTGTTGTTTTCTTTTTTTTATTTTTCTTTCATGGTAGATTAAAAGGGTTTTTAGCATATGTTGATTGAGTGGTGTGGTTTCTCATAGTATGCTAGGTTCCAACCCATTTTCTAGTCCTACAAGTTGCTACTAGTATAATTTCCATGGGTTCTTACACTTCAGTATAAGCAAGGATGAATGCTTAAGGCACTAAAAATTTTTTCCACTCTTGTTAGTTCTCCTAATTGTCTCAAAATTGGTTCTCTTACATCCAATGTTTCAAGAAAAGTCTCTTTGGTAAACTTCTTATTGCAAGGTATCAAAATTTTAATCATTTGTGCTACTTGTTTGAATAGTGATGTCAAAGTTTTTAAAGTATTCCACATAATCTCAACTTCCTCTTTGGATCCACTAAAGGACTTTATTCCTACAACAATTTGAGATATCCTACCAACATATCTTCTCATTGATTCATCCTCCATCATTTTAGCATCTTGAAACAAGCATGTGCAATTATATGACCTTACTCTTTGTGTATGCTTATCTCCTTCAAAAGTAGATTCTAAAGCTTCCCAAATTTTATAATATGTTACAAGTGATTTCACCTAACTATATTCATTCTTAGGAAGAGATGTAAATAAAGCTTCTCTAGATCTCATATTGAACATAAATAGATCTCTTTCTGCTTCATTGTATTCTTCAAGCTTCTCTTTTTTTACAATATCTTTATTATTCTTTGTCAAAAGCCAATATCTTAGACCCATGCATAGGAGATGAGTCTTCATCTTCTCCTTCCAACTATTATAGTAAACTCCATAAAGGTTAGGACTTTATTTTTTAAGTGACTCATCATTGATCTCCCAAAGTTGTTAAGCTTTCTCTTCAAGGACTTGATGCTCTGATACCAATTGGTAGAATATAAAATCCACCAATATAACTAAGAGAGGTGGGGGGGTGTTGAATTAGCTATCCAACTATTACAAAAATTATTAACCTTATTAATCCTTAACCATATACTTAATATAATCAAAAACCATAGAAAGAAACTCATAAACAATAACACTAGTTATGTTAACTAGGAAAACCCTTGATTAGAGAGAAAACCCCAATGGGGATGGTACCCACAACATGATTTGCTAATATAAATATTCTTTGTTAGATGATAGACCTATTATGTAATACCCCAAAATTGGTACATTGCCATGATTAACCAATTATTGTCTATTCAATCATTCCTAAGTCCTATTTCACAAGGCAATTCTAATTCTAATACTCACAACTTGACCTATGTGTCAAATGAAAAAAAACCTAATCTACATCAATCACACCCCTTATTTAATTCCTAAGTGGGTAAAACCACAAACCTATGTCAACTTTTATAAAGAAATGAGATAACAAAATGTGACAATTCAACATTAATGACAAAAAAATGGTATTTGTGTTTAAAATATGAAGATGATGTAAACTGATGAAATGTGTCAAATTGCATGAATTTTATGCCTATAATTCTTATTTTTATTTTGAGTAATAATTTATTCATTTTATTTTGTTTCAAAGTCCCTTTTTTAACTATAAAAAATATAGGGTGTAGTTCTCATCAAACAAGTATATGCAAATCATGTTTTTTTGTTTTGATTTGAAAATATCTTATAGATGACATGTATAGCTAGTGAAAAAAAAAAGAAATAATTGTTTTTGATGTATATTTTATTTTTTATAAGTACTTCAGTTCAACCTTATCAGAATCCAATAGTTGTTTCCTCCCATCAAAACTTTCCTTTCAAATCTATACCTTCTTGAAAAAAAATTGCATATTCATGAAGAGGATTCTCTTCTCTAGAGATAAATATAATTTTTTAATTTTTTGATATGATTTACTTTTTTTTTTCCTTTTTTGAGGGAGCATCTTATGAAATGTTGAAATATTGACTTATAATATTTTGAGATTATAACATATTATAACTAATCAAAACACTCAAAAATTTATATAATGATGATATTGAATCTAAGATCTATAAAAGGGTATTTTTAGTTTTTGAAAAAAATTGAGCTTTGATAGAGAAATGAGATTTGACCAAAACAGGTTTTGGTATCATAAATGGTGAAAGAAATTTGTGCTTTTACCCAAGTATCAACTCAAATTAGCTACATTAAGCCTATTGATTAAATTAAATTAAATTAGAAGTGTTCATACTTTAATTAAATTAAATTACTTCTTTAGTTAATGTACAAAAGAATTAAATGTATTTAATTTAACAATGTCCTCATTTTAAATTATTGAATTTGATTATTCAATTAATACAAGTTTATGCATTGATGAAGTCACATCTTATTTTATCAAATTAAATAATCTCTTTAAATCTTCTCTTCAATTCAAAAAATGAAATTCTGAGTGAACTAGAACTTGAAGTGAAATTTATTCAGTTAACTCTTCATCACACTCAGATCTAAAGAAATTAACTTCATCGACACAACGAAGTTTCCATTTTGACTAAGTCTCATATTCAATCTTGACCATTCATTCCAATTGATCTCAACCATTGATTGATTTATGGAATTATATTTAAGAGGCCTTCAATTCCTCATTACAGAGGTTGAATTAATTATACATCAAATTTATGCTAGAATATTTTCTCACTTGCTCATACATTCATAGTTTATTATCTTTCTTGCATATTAATATCATTTAGATTCTAAAATGCATTCATCTAGCTTAGTATGTTCTTTTATTTCTTAGCTTAATATGAATCTCATCTAGTGCAATTTCCATTCTCATATAGTTTAAGAAATGTCCTTTGTACTAGAGGTCTAGTTGTCTGCTTCTCATTCTGAGAGCAAGGGAAAAATCCATCAAGTTAGGAAGCAACAAATCAATTTACCAAACTATTTTAGAAAAACAATTCAATATTCATTCTAGGATGGTTTCACATATAAAGACCATGCTAAAGTGTGTGTGTGTGTGTGTGAATACTAAGGCCCACATTCCCCGCATAAATTTTTGGTGCCCACTGTAGGGCCAAGAAATCAAGTTTTTCGGCATCAGTTCTTCTTCTTTTTTGCATTTTTAATTAGTCTGCCACTATCATCCATATAGTTTTCCATATCCTCACATGAGAAATCTCATTTTTGCATGAAGAAATGAAGATTTTGCCCCTTTCATTGCACTTCTTCGTGCAAAAAAGTATATAAATGCATAATTTCTTGCTTGGTACACATCATTTTCTCACATGGGCCTATGCATGATTTCACACAAAATTTTGTAATAACACATGCAAATGTAGCTTCCAAAATTCAATTTTATCATTATGTTTTTCTTAACAATGTTCTCTAAATAATTTTCTTCCTAATTTTTGGTTTTCAAATAGTTTGATAGTAGTTTGTAGGACACTCATCGAAGACAACTTATCAAAACACTTGAAACATATACTGATCATGTGATTGTAGGACATTTGTTAAAGATACACATGTTGAAGACTCATTTTAAACCTACTTATATGTCATGTCTTCTTTTATTTCTTTTCACAAATAGTATAAATAGGGCTTGTGAACTTTTTAGGGTGCAAGATAGTGGAATAGGGGAATAGGGGAATAGGGGAGTATGCTCTTTACTACTTGGAAGTGACGCCAAAGAGTAAAGAAAAAACCTAGAAGCCTCTGAAAGATGGTACTTGAGGGGGGAAAACAAGTTAGTGGTTCTCTAATATGAGTCTTTTCTATGAAGGGATGATGATTTCCTTTTAGGATGTCAAAATCTTGAGAAAAGACAAGTTAGGATAAATTAAGCTCACTAAATGATTAACATGTCTTGTGTGTTTGGGCAAGATGATGAGGTAGAGGAGTATGCTCTTTCCTCTTGAGGGAAATCAAAAACTTGTACCCTTAGATCCAAACCACTAGTCTGAGTCAACATATAGAGGGCTTGCCAGAGTGATCCAACCTCCGGGAATGACACAAGTGAGCATAATTCTTTTATTGTGTTACCTAGGGACTTGAAACCCTAAGTATTTTCCTCCCATTCAACAATGTGAGAAAATATAAAAGGTAATCTTTTAAAGATAATTTCTAAATTATTTTGCATTATATAGTATTAAATTCTTTAAAGAATTAAATGTTAAAATATTCAAATGTAAAATAGTCAAATACCAAATGAATTTAAATAAATCTCTCAAATAATTAATTCAATAAGGATTAATTGTAATGGAAAAAGAAATAAGGGAGTCAAGATAAAAGTGAAAAAAGAATTTAAAAGAATTAATAATTATTGTAACATGAGCAATTTGTGGAAAACCTATAAGGGGAGAAACTTGTGGGGGATGGGCTAGGTTGGCAAAGCAATAATTAATTCTTAATAGAATTAATTATTGCTGTAATGTGCCTAAGAGATAAAAGATTTGTGACAGGAAGTTATATGTTGTTGGGGAACTACTTGGGTATGATTTCTTTAAAAGTAGGAAATTCTATTGTAAACACGTTCTTCTCCCATTTCATAGGTCTGCACTTCTAAAGGAAAGGGAAGACAATTTTAGATTTTTTTTAAAAAAATAGTAATGAGAAAGTGATGCAGGAGTACATGCAATGTCCAAAGGAACATATAGTGGTGAGTTTTGTTATGCAATAATGATCTTTGAAGACCCGATTATGGGTACAATGGATGTATGTGAAGATTTTAAGCCCATCACGTTGATGTGGGGTATCTCCGGTTACATTTTGTAGCCATGAAAGTGGAAAAGAGAGTTTTCACCAAGCCTATTACATCAGAGTGGTATCAGAGCAGTGAAAGATCTAGGTGGAGTTTAGTGTTTGTTTGAGTTAAGAAGATTGTAGTCACACGGTGGAAGTCCACAAGCTGTAGGAAGATAGACAAGTAGTTTGTCAGGGGCCATAGAGATTGGTCCAAGGGCCTGCGCGAGAGGTCCAAAGGCAGTGTTGTGAAGTCGACAAGAAGCAACATCGTGGGAGCAATCCGTCTATACTTCTGTGATGGGAGTAAGCTACAACATCAGAGTGCACAGCCAAAGCGTGTGAAGAGAAAACTTCATTCAAAATAAGTATCAACATTTCCATGAGACATGGAAATTATTTTAAGTTTGGGAGTATGATGCGGGAGCACCTCAACCCTAGCAAATTATGATGAATTTTGTAATGTTGAAATGTTTGAGTCCTTTTTGGATTCATGGCACCATGTGAAGAAATGGTGAAATTGTACTAAAATGTATTAAAAATACTTGAAACGTATTTAAAATCAAGAAAGATAGATTTGCACAGGGCAAATATAAGGTGGTTTCAATAACTACCTAGGATCTCTTTAAAAAAAAGAAATATGTAACCGAAAAGAGGAGGTAGAGAGATTACGAAGGAGAACTCACAAAGAGAGCACAAAAGAATAGTGAAGAGAATCGGCTCTCTGGCCTTTTAGCCAGAGAGCCATGCATGTGTTATGCATTTTTAATTAAGGTCTTTTGAAGTTAAATAAGATTGTGTTTTCTCAGACTTCTCTATTTTATTACTGTCTTCTCTTTATGCATTCGATTTTGCTTTAGATCTCTATTGAATGAGCATGGAAAAGAGTGATCATTGTTTATTGGCAAAGAATATTGGTTTCAAAACTATTATTGGAACCACGAACCAGCTTGGAAAAGTTGAGGAAAGCTGAGCATGAGTGACATCAAAACATTAATTGGAGAAACATTTTGTTACAAAAATTTGGGTCTTCTTGTGAGGGTCATCTCTCACAAACCCACCATTGGATTTCTCTCCATTTTTGATATGTTTGAAAGAACCTAATTGCGCAGCTTCTCACTAGAGAAATTTGGCAGATGTTATGTCTATAAAAAGTTATTAAGGTCTGTTTACGAGTCTATGAAGAGAGGCAGCTTAAGTGTAGAAAAGATGGCAACCATTAATGGTCAATAGACTTGATGATGGAGAGTCAGGCATAGTCATAGCACAAGGTGGAGGGTTTGAATCTTGTTGTGATAGAGATGAATGGCCGATGGGAAGTGGCCTCAGTCAGTAGAATCCTGTGCATGTTGAAAACCCGATAAGAAGGAAGTCATGGGTGAGCAGCCAAACACAAGAATTGGCATTTATGTTTTATTGTCTGCATAACCACCTTTATGAGAGCCCGAGTTGCAATTGGTGAGAGTGGTCGTGTGTAAATGGGGACCCAATAAGGATGGTGAGTTGGTGAGATGTGTCACCGTGGAGGTACATGCAATGTCCAAAGGAACATATAGTGGTGAGTTTTGTTATGCAATAATGATCTTTGAAGACCTGATTATGGGTACAATGGATGTATGTGAAGATTTTAAGCCCATCACGTTGATGTGGGGTATCTCCGGTTACATTTTGTAGCCATGAAAGTGGAAAAGAGAGTTTTCACCAAGCCTGTTACATCAGAAAGGGTTCAAACCTCCATAGATACAAAATCATAACTATTTTTTTTAAAGTATTTATGCTTTAAACTTTGAACATATTTTTCAGAAGCTGTGACAAAGTAATATAAAACTATGTAGTTTTATATGTTGAACTTTCTAGATTATATGCTATTATTTACTATGTAGTGGTTCATGTTCTTGTGGATATCAATCACTTGTGAAAGTTTTGAATTTTATTTGTTGTATATTGGAAAATTATTTTTGGAGTTTAAAGGTTCCAAGGGAGGAAGTTAAACTGTTCATTTACTCCTCATTTTAATATTCAATCATGTTGTTAAATGTATGTTAGTGTTCTTTCATTTCCTTCTAGGTTAAAAGAATATTAGAAAATTATTTATTTTGAATAAAAAGGAGGGAGTTGTACCTTTATTTCAAAATTTAAAGATCACTTGAAAAGATAATTGCAAGTGATTCTATTGTTGGTTTCAGAGTTTGTCTTTCTTTTTTGGGGTATTTGAGAGTTATTGGTAAAGGTGTTTGTGAGAGAAAAAACCTATTCAATAATAGTTTTTGGAAAATCTACTAGGGAATTAGAGTGCCTTGTGCAGTTAATTTCTAAAAAAATTGAAGTACCTCCCCTAGGATGGAGGTTGGCAATTTTATTGAAGATGAATACCAAAAGGTATTTCAGAGAAATCTAGTAATCTTGAAGGATTGAATTCCTACAAGAAATGAAGATGATGTTGATATGTTTATTTTTTTGCCTCCATTTAGAGATAATCGAATCTAAGAAATCATAGAGGATTTGGCAAAGTGAGTAGCATTTTAAAAATCTATGTATGGTGCTATCCTCATCCAAAGAAGATCTCTTGTGAAAGAGCTAGAAAAAGTATAGGAGATGTGTGAAGAAAAATAAATTGGTGAAGTGATGCATGAACAAGAAAAATAATCTTGAAGAGGACTCAAGGGACAATCAAGAGGAAGAAAAAGATTCACATATTTTTTGCCTCCTAAAAATATTTTTGACTATCTTACTTTGGAAGAATCAATGCAATAGTTCACGGTAGAAAAATCACATGAGAAATCAAAATTTCAAGGAACTCAAGGTATGGAAACATTTATTGTCATTTCATCTAAGTTTGTGAAAAATGGTGATTTGAAAAATTTAGAATGAGATTGTAATTCTATTTTTATTTTCCCCCCATGCATATATCTTTCATAGATGAGATGAATTTTTCTTTGGCTATGTTACTTTTGTTTCAATCAAATATGCATTCATCTTTCCAAAAATTGATTTGAAAAGGCTCATACTTTTTCTAGCCTGTAAGTGGTCACAATTAACTTTTAGGGTTTTCCCCTCTCCATTATAAATAATTGTCTATTTTGCAAATTTTGTCTTGGTTGTTTATATTTTTTTTGTTTTTTTGTTTTAATAAAGGCTTTGTCAGCTTTGAGCCTTCCCCCTTTCATTGAGGTAATCCATATTCTAAGTAGTTTCAAGAAATAAAGGCCCTCCCATTGATTGGCAACATCTTATGTTTACCCAAACTCACTATCCATTGTTATTGGAGCCACACATTAAAATATAATAATTCTTTGAAGTCATCCAATGGCTCTTTTCATTAATGGAGCAATTTTATTTTTTCCAACTACACGGGCTCTAGACATTTCTATGCTCACACTTCAAGAAATCAGAGCTTTTTTTTTTGAAAAATAGATTATGGTGTCTATATAATGAAAATTTTATCCATCTTTTGTGAAAGAATAAAATATGTGGACAAATTTTTATTGTAAAAATACAATCACAAATCAATTTTTTGGTAAAAGGAGTTCCTCATTGGTGGTATTCCTCTTGCATTGAAATATGGGTCAAATATCACTGACACTTGGCAGATGTGCAGCTATCAAAATTCAAATGGTTTTGAGCATATACTTTAATGGAAATTATACATGTTGGAAGGTTCAATTCACCCACAAGAGGAAGATTCTAGACCCATACTAGGTTTTCAAATGGTGACTTTCTCTAACATCACTAATTAAGCATGAAGTGTCACAATAAAATGTTAACCCTAATTAGGGTTGAGATGCGATGCCTAAAAAATAAGAGAAACCAATTGGAAAAAATAAAATTTCAGTATAATCATTTATAAAATCATGCATTTGTGAGACCTTCGAGAATATCCATTATGGAAAATGCTTCATTTTCACACCTCTCTAATTTTGGCAATGACACATCATAATCTCCCACTACCATTATTTTAGAAATAAGGTGTCTCAACCTTGGATAATTCCTATTCTTATTATTTGATTTGTAAATGTATTTTTTTTTAAATAATGTAATTAAGTGTGAGTCTAAATGTCTAGTTGGCATGTTGATGTGTCACACCACTTGTATGTGTCAGAATCTTGAATTGTGTGTAAGGAGATCATGGCTAAAAAGTTATGATGGATTCCTATGATGTCTAAGAGCTATCTCTGGAAGATTTAGTGATGGGTAAAGATGTGAAGACATGTGGAAATTTATCATTGAGTATTGTACACTTTAGTCTCCATCTAGCATGGGTGAATTTTTTTGGGTTCCTACTTTTCTAGAGAATGGTAAAACCCTAATATGGTTGTTCTTTGGAAGTTGCCCTAAAATGGAAAGTGCATGAAATAAGAATTTTTAGGGCTATATATTGGAGAGAGTGAAAAGTTTATTTTTCATTAATACTAGATTGGTTTTCCATGTCTTGAAAGAACTTGCATTGCAAGTGTGTTGTTACCTTTGTTTTGAAGATAATGCACTATGCAGGTTTTGGAAGGGTAAGGTTGTTTTATCGAAAGGTTTTCCCCCATCAACATATCATTGTGTTTATATGTTTTATTTCTCTATCTATTTTCCATATTCATGGTTGACTGCAATATTGTTGTTTACATAATATTAAATCTTTAATTATAAGGATTTAATAGGAATTTGCACAATACTTTCCTTAAGGGATTAGTGTATGAAGCTATTTTTGCACCTGAGTTTCCATACAAGTGGTATTAGAGCTTGATCAACTTTTGATCCTAGTTGTTGTGTAGGTTTTTTTGAGCTAATCTCAAGTTGAGTGAGAGTTTTGTATAAAGAATTTTAAATCTTATTTGCATATTGAGATGACCAGTTCATCATATGGAAAAATGGAGGTGGAGAAATTTAATGGCAATAATTTTGAGCTGTGGAAAATCAAGATGGAAGACTTACTTGAAGATCATGATCTATGGAAGGAGGCTTCACTTGATGTGAGACTTGCAACAATATCTCAAGTAGATTGGGATCTCAAGGATCAAAAAGCTAAGGGTCTCATTAGACCCTATCTAGATGATTTAGTTCTCCTAAATGTTCTTGATGAGAAGATCACAAATACTTTGTTGACATGGCTTGGGTCTATGTATCAAGCCAAATCTCTAGTGAATAAGTTATTCCTAAGGAAGAAGTTGTATTCTCTAAGAATGGAGGAAGGAGGATCTGTTATAGATCATCTAAATGCTTTTAATTTATTGATTACATAGTTAACATCATCTGGTGTCAAGATAAAGGAGGATCAATGTATGACCTTGCTATGTTCCTTGGTAGATTCATGGGACCATCTTTTGATGGCTGTTGGAAGTACTTTAGTCACTTTCAAAATGGATCATGTGGCATCTTTGCTATTATCTAGAGAGACATAGAGAAAGTCTTCAGATTCAGCTAAGGAAGCTCTTGCTATTTGCATGAGATCTAATGATAGAGAGAAGAAAAATGAAAACAAGTCTAAAAAGGGCATATCCAAATCTTACGAAAAATCAAAGACTCCTAGAAAGTCCAAGGAAAAATAATAGAAATGTGATAAGACTATGCACTTCTGTAAAGACTATAAAGAGCTAAAGAAGAAGAAGAAGGCCTTAGATTTAGGTTTAAAAAAATATCAAGAAGATGGTAGTGATTTCATTGTAGCCTTGGAAATGCATGCATCTGACGATATGTGGTTGATAGACTTGGGTGTTTCTTTCCACATGACCTCTCATTAGAGCTAGTTCTCAAAGTATGAGGTTTTTGGTGGTGGAAAGGTGTACTTGGGTGATGATTCTCACCTAAAGATAGTTGGATGAGGATGTGTCACTATCACATTCCTTGATGATGAGCAACAAGGATCAATGGGGTAATGCACATTCCTAGTTTGGCACAAAACCTATTATTTGTAAGTATGTTGAATGATGTAGGTATGCAAGTTGAAATTTCTAAAGATGGATGCAAGATGATGAGAGGAGCTATGGTGCTTGCTAAGGGTACTAGGAGAGGTACTCTATTTCATCTTGATGCATGCATTTCTTAGTGCAATAGTTCTTCTATTTTAAAGAAGAGAGTAGCTATCACTTCATCCCCACCATTTGAATAAGCAGTAAGGAAGACTATGGTTATTGGTTCTGATGGTAGTGCAACATGTGTACCTAAGGGTGCAAACACATTGGAAGGAAAGATTCCTATAGAAAAGACAATGATGTGGCATATGAGATTTGGCCATGTTGGTGAGAAGGGTCTCAAAACCCTAAAAAACAAGAACCTCATTGAGGGGTTAAAAGATTGTAATCTCAAGTTTGACTTCTGCAAACATTCTTTCTATGGTAAACAAAATCATGTTCAATTTTACTCTAGTTCTCACAAATCTTCTAATATTTTGGATCTTATTCATTTTTATGTATTTGGTCTTATAAAAGTTCCTTCAATATCCAAGTCTATATTTTTTGTATCTTTCATAGATGATTATAGTAGAAGGACATGGATTTATTTCCTAAACATTAAGACACAAGTCTTTAGTTGGTTCAAGGAATTTAAAGCTCTTGTAGAGAATCAGACTACTAAGAAGATTAAGTGTGTAAGAACTGACAATGGTGGTGAGTTTTTCTCAATAGAGTTTGAGCAATTTTGTAAAGAATAAGGTATCGAGAGTCATGAGACAACTCAACATACCCCACAAAAAAATGGAGTTGCAAAAAGAATGAATAGGACATTGATGGAGAAGGATAGGAGTATGCTCAGTGGAGCTGGTCTTGAACAAAGATTTTGGGCTAAAGATGTGACCATTGCTTTCTATCTAGTTAATAGATCTCTTACATCAACCCTTATTAGTAAGACACCCATGGATGTAAGCCTTCAATTAGACATCTTCATGTTTTTGGTTGTGAAGCTTATTCACATGTTCCAATGGAGAAAATATCTAAGTTGGAAAACAAAAATATCTAATGTATTTTCATTGGATACAATGCTAGTGTAAAGGGATACAAGGTTTGGGACCCTACAACTAGTAAGGTGTTGTATAGTTCTACAACTAGGTGAAAAAGAAAAGAAAGAATATATTGTTCCATTGCCTCCTACCCCTGAGAAGACTAAACAAAAAGACCATGTTGGATCTAATGATGAGGAGAGCTCTAGCAGCTCTAATAGTTCAGAAGAAGAGGAAGAATAACCTCAACCTCAGCCCTTGAGGAGATCCACAAGAGTAAGAAAGTAGCCAAAAAGGTGTGGTTATTCTATGTTATATTCTAGTTGTGCCTTTTCTTTGATTACTAACATTGATGAGCCTAGATCTATGAAAGAGGCTTTCGATATAGAAGATGCAAGTTCGTGGATTAAGGCCATAGATGATGATATGGCTTCATTAGATTAAAAAAAAACTCTAGATCTTGTACCTTTTCCTAAAGGATGGAAACCTATTGGTAGAAAATGGGTGTTCAAGAAGAAATTCTATGTAAATGGTAGTGTTGAAAGGTAAAATGCTAGATTGGTTGTGAAGGGGTGCTCACAGGTAGAGGGAATAGATTATGGTGAAATATTCTCTCCTATTGAAAATTTGGCATCCATTAGATTTTTGTTATCTCTTGCTACATCATATGATTTAGAGATAGAATAGATGGATGTGAAGACAACTTTCCTTCATGGTGATTTGGAGGAAGAGATGTATATCTCACAACTTGAGCACTACATTGTTAAAGGTAAAGAATCTTTGGTTTGCAGATTAAAGAAGTCACTGTATGGTTTGAAAAAATCTCCTAGGATGTGGTACCTTAAGTTTGATGCCTTTGTGTTGTCAATTGGATATGTAAGATCAAAATTAGATCATTTTTTTAATTTTAGAGTTGAAAATGATTGCCTTCTTATTGTTGCATTATATGTTGATGATATGTTGTTTTTTGGGAAGGGTAAGGGTATAATTTTTTATTTTAAATCTTAGTTGTCAGAACAGTTTGAGATGAAAGATCTTGGGGCAGAAAGGTACATCTTGGGTATGGGAATGAGTAGAGATAGGTCTAACTAAAAACTTTAGTTGAGTTAGAGTAAGTATGTGAAGTCTATGTTGGACAAGTTAAACATGGTAGATTTGAGACCATTGTGTGTTCCTATTTCTATGGGAAAAAAATTATCTATAGATGATGGTGGAGGACATGAGTAGAGTACCTTATGCTAGTGCAGTTGGCAATCTTATGTATGCTATGGTCTATACTAGACTAGATATTGCCCAAGTAATGGGAGTTCTAAGTTGGTTTACACCTAATCCTAGATGGGTACATTGGGATGTAGTTAAGCAAGTACTCAAATATTTGAGGGGTACATTAGATTACTCTATTTTTTTTATCATGGTAACTCTTCTAGATCTTTGCATTCAATTTTTATTTGTGGGTTTTTGGATTCAAATTGGGCAAGTGATATTGACAATAGGAGATCCACTAGTGCTTATGTGCTCACTATATTTGGTTTTTTCATTAGTTGGATGAGTAAGAAACAACCCATGGTTGCTTTGTACACTACAAAAGCTTAGTACACGGCTACTACTCATGCTTGTAAGAAAGCCATTTTTCTTAGGAGATTGTGTTCTAATATTGGTGTTGATGCAGGTTATATTACTATTTTGGTGCAATAGTTAGAGTGCTATTTGGCTTGCAAAGAATCCAACTTTCCATTCCAAAACAAAGCACATTGATGTGAAGTTTTACTTTGTGAGAGATATGGTAGAAGATGGAAAGATAAATTTAGAGAAGGTAGATACTATAAATATTTTTGTAGATGCATTGATGAAGCTAGTGGACACAGAGAAGTTCAAATGGTATTCAAAATCTATGGGCCTTTTGGCCTATAGCAGTTAGTTCCTATTATGTTCCTATTGCTCTTACAAGGTGTTCAACAAGTGGGAGAATATTATGAATAAGGTGTCTCAACCTTGGATAATTCCTACTCTTATTATTTTTTTTGTAAATTTATTTTTTGCAAATAATGTAATTAAGTGTGGGTGTACATGTCTAGTTGGCATGTTGATGTGTCACACCACTTGTATGTGTCAATATCTTGAATTGTGTGTAAGGAGATCATGACTAAAATGGTTATGATAAATTCCTATGATGCGTAAGAGCTATCTCTAGAAGATTTGATGATAGGTGAAGATGTGAAGACATGTGGAAATTGATCATTGAGTACTATACACTCAAGTCTCAATCTAGCATGTGGAGTTTGGGGCATTGTCCCAAAAAAAAATTTGGGTTCCTTCTTTTCTAGAGAATGGTAAAAACCTAATATAGTTGTTCTTTGGAAGTTTCCCTAAAATGGAAAATGCATGAGTTTAGGGTTATATATTGGAGAGAGTGAAAAGTGTATTGTTGGACGCTACTGGATTGGTCTTTTGTGTCCTAAAAGAACTTGCATTGCAAGTGTGTTATAACCTTTCTATTGAAGATAATACATTGTGTAGGTTTTGGAGGGGTGGGGTTGTTTTATCGAAAGGTTTTTCCCCACCAGCATATCTTTGTGTTTATGTGTTTTCTTTCTCTATCTATTTTTTGTATTCATGGTTGATTGCAATATTATTATTTACATAATATAAAATCTATAATTTTAAAGATTCAATAGAATTTTCACAATAATTTCCTTAAGGAATTAGTGTAGGAAGTTATTTCTACACCTAATTTTCCTTACACATTACTAGGTGGAAATGAAATGATATCATATATTATTAATGCAAGGGATGATCTAATTGAAGATGATGATGGACTGAGCGAGCTAAAGCTTATAGTTGACCAAAACTTCATATCTCAAGAAGAAGAGGATGGCATGGAGGCTCTCCTTACAACGTATATCTTAGGTCTTGATGAAGCAAGGATGTTGTAAATGTTGAGGCTTGTGATCCATTAGTTGGTGCTTTGCACACCATTATACCACCAATTTTTTATGCTAATCATGCAAATATGAGGGCAATCAAAACCTGAAAGTTGGGGAAGTACTTTTGAGCGTCTAAGTTTTTAAGGAACTATTTTTCTAGTTTAGTGGATTGTGATAAAGAATTGATCTAGATACACTCAATTGTATTCACTGTTGAAGAATCAAGGATAGCTTGTAAATGGGCAAGACTTGAAAATTTTGATGGTGACTATTTCTAGAAAAATGAAATTAAAGTTGACCATATATATGTTAAGTTGTTAAAAGAGGCATTGAGTGTGGATGATCATTCGAACAAAAATACTTTAGATGAGAATATTGTACACTAGGATATGAGAAATTTGATACATTTTGTTAGAATCTAATAGAGTATATATATTGAAATTTTAGTCAAGGATATATTTTTTTGTATACCAAATGATCTTTGATCATTGGGTGAGATTCAAACAAATAGATGGGACTATTATAGTACCATGCAATGGGATCCAACTCATGTAGATTGTTGTGTAGCCCAAGTTCACTATTGGTGAAGAGCTAACAATTTTCCTTTCTTCTTGTGGAATCCTTGAACAAGCTTGGGGTGAGATGCACATCATTTCAAACAATAATGATAATACCTATTTTTTGTAAGGGACCATGAAGGTGTATTATTTATCACATTTCCTTCATTTTATATAGGGGATTTCACTGCCAACGATACCCCATATAAATAGTGAGATATATAGAATGAGAACAAAATCTTCTCAACTAGCCTAAAGGGAGATGATGATTAACCAACTCTTGTTCACAAAGGAGCTTTCAATATATTCTGGTACATTCTCAAAAATTCAAACGTGGAAGCCCAAATGAACACAATTTTGAAGCAAAGAAGGGAACAAAAGATTATTGAGAAAGTGAAGAATCATGAATTTCCAAGTAAATTTAGGTTAATAAACAAGTGAATTAGTGTAGGAACTACATACAAAAGACTTGTTGAGCCTCTGGACATTGCAAACTTCTAGACAATAGAGCAACAATGGAAGCTATCTAGGCAGGTTCATCATATGGTTATGGATAAATACATTTTGGTCTCCTCTCATGGGTTATTAGAAGCCAAATGATGACTCTACAACCAATGGATGAAGCACTAGATTGCAACAACAAAAAGATTCTAGAGTTCTCTATATCTTGGCATAGAATGTAGTTCCTAATTAGAGCCATTGTTAGCTAGGGATTGGAAACCCTAAATATTTCCCTCCCATTAAACTATGTGAGAAAATATAAAAGGTAAGCTTTTAAAGATAATTTAAAAATTATCTTGCATTATATAGTATTTAATCCTTTAAAAAATTAAATATTTGAATATTTATATGCAAAATAGTCAAATACCATATGAATTTAAATAAATCTCTCAAATAATCAATTCAATAAGGATTAATTATTATTGTAATGGGAAAAGAGATAAGGGAGGCAAGATAAAAGTGAAAAAATAATTTAGAAGAGTTAATTCTTTAAAGAATTAATTATTATTATAACATGAGGCATTTGTGGAAAACTTGTAAGGGGAGAAACTTGTGGGAGATGAGCTAGGTTGGAAAAGCAATAATTAATTCTTAATAGAATTAATTATTGTTGTAATGTGCTTAAGAGATAAAAGATTTTTGATAGGAAGTTATGGGTAGTTGAGGAACTACTTGGGTAATATTTCTTTAAAAAATGGGAAATTTTATTGTAAACAGGTTCTCCTCCCATTTCACAAGTCTACACTTATGAAGGAAAGGGAAGACAATTTTATGTTTTTAAAAAAATTTGTAATGAGAAAGGGTTCATCCCTCCATAGATACAAAATTAGAACTACTTTTGTTTAAGTATTTATGCTTCAAACTTTGAACATATTTTTCAAAAGCTATGACAAAGTAATATAAAATTATGGCTTGGTTGTTTCTATTTTTTTTGGTTTGTTGTTTCAATAAAGGCTTTGTGAGCTTTATGCCTTTCCCCTTTCCTTGAGGTAATCCATATTTTGAGGAGTTTCAAAAAATAAAGTACCTCCCATTGAATGGAAACATCTTGTGTTTACCCAAACTCACTATTTGGAGTTATTGGAGCCATGCATTAAAATATAATAATGCTCTAAAGTGACTCAATGATTGTTTTCATTCATGGAGCAATTTTTTTTTCAACTACACTGGCTCTAGATATTTCTATTCTCACACTTCAAGAAATCAGATTTTTTTTGAAAAATAGATGATGGTGTATATATAATGGAAATTTCATCCATTTGTTGTGAAAGAATAAAATATGTGGACAAATATTTAGTCTAAAGCTACAATCACAAATAAATTTTTTGGTAAAAGGAGTTCCCCATTGGTGGCAATCCTCTTGCATTGAAATATGGGTCAAATATCATCAACACTTGGAAGATGTGTAGCTATCAAAATTCAAATGGTTTTGAGCATATCATTTAATGTAAACTATGCACATTGAAAGGTTCAAGCCACCCACAAGAGGAAGATTATAGACCCATACCAAGTTTTCAAATGGTAACTTTATCTAACATTTCTAATTAATCGTGAAGTGTCACAATAAGATGTGTTAACCCTAATTATGGTTGAGATGTGGTGGCTGGAAAATAAGAGAAACCAATTGGAAATAATAATTTGTCATTATAATCATTTGCAAAATCATGCATTTGTGAGACCTTTGAGAGTGTACATTGTGGAAAATGCTTCTATTTCATAGCTCTCTAATTTTGGCAATGAAACATCATAATGTCCCACTACCATTACTAGGTGGAAATGAAATGATATCATATATTATTATTGCAGGGGATGGTCCAATTGAAGATGATGATAGACTGAGCAAGCTAAAGGTTACAATTGAGTAGAAGCTCATTTCACAAGCAAAAGAGGATGACATGGAAGCTCTCCTTAGCATGTATTCTCTAGATCTTGATGAGGCAAGGATGTTTAAATGTTGAGGCTCATGATCTATTATTTGGTGCTTTGCACACCCTTATGCCACCAAGTTTTGATGCTAATCATGCAAATATGAGGGTAGTTAAAACCTGCAAGTTGGGAAAGTACTTTTGAGCATCTAAGTTTTTAAGGAACTATTTTTCTGATTCAGTGGATTATGATAAAGAATTGATATGGATAAACTTAGTCATATTCATTGTGGAATAATCAAGGATAGCTTGTAAATGGGCAAGGCCTAACAATTTTGATGGTGACTATTTTTGGAAAAATGAATGTGAAGTTGACCATATATATGTTAAGTTGTGAAAAGAAGCATCAAGTGTGGATGATCATTCAAACAAAATACTTTGGATGAGAAGGTTTCACATTGGGATATGAGAATGCGAATACATTTCATCAGAATCTAACATTGTGTATATATATATATATATATATATATATTTCAGTGGAGGATATGTTGTTTTATATACCAAATGATCTTTGATTGCTAGGCAAGATTCAAATAAATAGATGGGACTGTTATGGTGCTATACAATGGGATCTAGCTCATGAATATTTTCATGTAGCTCAAGTTCACTACTGGTTAAGAAATGGTGATTTTTCTTTCTACTTATCGAATCCTTGAACAAGCTTGGGGTGAGACGTGCATTATTTTAGACCACAATGGTAATACCTAATTTGTGTAAGGGAACATGAAGCTGTATTATTTATCACATTCTCTTCATTTTACATAGGGGATTTCAAAACTAGTGATACCCCATATAAATAGTGAGGTATATATAATGAGAAAAAAAAATCTTCTCAGCTAGCCTGAAGGGCAATGATGATCAACCAGGTCTAGTTCAAAAAGGAGCTCTCAATCTATTTTGGTACATTCTCAAAAAATGAAACTTGGAAGTTGAGATGAACACATTTTTGAAGCAAATAAGGAAAAAAAATATTATATTTTTTGGTCATTTTATAGGAGGTGCGTTTGAAACTACCACTATGATTTGAGTTCTAGGAAAAAGGCTAAGAAAAATTTCTACTAATTGCATCACATTTGGTTCTTCTCTTGTTAGAGATACTATTCATATGGAATTAGTTTTTCATCAAGATTGGTCAAGAAATTTTTGTCATATGGTTTCCAAACATGATATTATTCCACAAATAGTCCTCACGCCTTTTTTAATCAATTGGATAGCATTTGAATTCTATTTTTCCTCATAAAGGTAGCATAATAGGCAATAATTTTATTAATTTAATACATCCTTCTAGTCTAGATGTTAGCAAGAAACTTATGGGGAATGTAAAGTTCCCTAGAGAAGAATATAGCCCATATAAACCCATTGGGGCTTACATTATCTGCTCAATCTATGACAATTTTTATTGAGAATCCTCAAGCTATCTTGAAGATGTTAATTTTGACCCTACAAAATACACAAGACAATGATATTGTAGCGTGAAGTGAGATTGTAGTTGCATTCATTTTAGAGTACATGAGCTATGGGGATGAGTTGAAGCATGTTATTGACAATAGATGCACAATAATAACTAAAAAAATCATCTCAAAATCCTCCCTTGAGATGGTAATGGCACTATAATTCAAGCAATGGGTTTCCAAACTCAAAATCAATCTGCATTTCACACCTTCAAAGAAACTAAAGATTTGAAAAAGTAGAATGAGATGGACAATGAGAATCTAAATAAGGAGTTGATCAAGAGCCAAAGTAATGGTAGAGTTTGAATTTTACATTAAAAATGTGTTTGATGGTAACAAACAAAGCTCTTATGTTGTTTTTAGAGACTTGGACAAAAAAAAAGAGATTTTCATGTTAACAAGAATAGAATATATCTTCAAATTTTCTAGGATTACATTATTGAAAAGGTGAAGAATCATGAATTTCCAAGTGACTTTAAGTTCTTAAACAACTGGATTAGTGCATGCACTACTTACAAAGACTTGTTGAGCCTCTGGACATTGTAGACTTCTAGATGATAGAGCAACAATGGAAACTATCTCTTAGTTTAGAACATGTAGGTCAGTCATATGGTTCTAGATAAATACATTTTGGTCTCCTATCATGGGTTATTATAAGAAAAATTATGACTCTATAGCCAATGGATGAAGCACTAGATTGTAGTAGATAGTGATTCTGGAGTTCTCTGCATCCTGGCATAGAATGCAACCCCTAATTATAGCTATTTCTACCTAGGAATTGGAAACCCTAAATATTTCCCTCCCATTCAACTATGTGATAAAATTTAAAAGTTATGCTTTTAAAGATAATTTATAAATTATTTTCCATTAAATAGTATTTAATTCTTTAAAGAATTAAATATTCAAATATTCAAATGCAAAATAGTCAAATACCAAATGAATTTAAATAAATCTATCAAATAATTAATTCAATAAGGATTAATTATTATTGTAATGGGAAAAGAGATAAGGGAGGCAAGATAAAAGTCAAAAAATAATTTAAAATAATTAATTATTATTGCAACATGAGGTATTTGTGGAAAATCTATATAGGGAGAAACTTTTGGGAGATGGGCTAGGTTGGAAAAGCAATAATTAACTCTTAATAGAATTAATTATTGTTGTAATATGCCTAAGAGATAAAAGATTTGTGACAAGAAGTTATAGGTAGTTGGGGAACTACTTGGGTGGGATTTCTTTGAAAGTAAGAAATTCTATTGTACATAGGTTCTTCTCCCATTTCATAGGTTTGCACTTTTGCAGGAAAGGGAAGACAATTTTAGGTTTTTTTTTTTTTTTTTTTTTTTTAAATTTGTAATGAGAATGGGTTCATCCCTCCATAGATACAAAATTAGAAATGTTTTTTTTAAAAGTATTTATTCTTTAAACTTTGAACATTTTTTTCAGAACCTGTGACAAAGTAGTATAAAATTATGTAGTTCTATATGTTAAACTTTCTAGAGTATATACTATTTTTTACTTTGTAGTCATTCATGTTCTTGTGGATATCAATCACTTGTGAAATTTTTGGCTTTTCTTCATTGCATATTGGAAACTTGTTTTTGGAGTTTAAAGGTTCTAAGGGAGGAAGTTAAACTATTCATTTACTCCTCATTTTAATATTCAGTCATGTTGATAAATGGATGTTAGTGTTCCTTCACTTCCTTCTAGATTAAAGGCATATCAGAAAATTATTTATTTTGAACCAAAAGGAGGGAGTTGTACCTATATTTAAAAATTTAGAGATCATTGGACAAGATAATTTCAAGTGATTCTATTGTTGGTTTCAAAGTTTGTCTTTCTTTTTTTTGGGTATTTGAGAGTTATTTGTGAAGGTGTTTTTGAGAGGAAAAACTTGTTCACTAACACACTGCAGATTCCAACTCACTATAATAAAGAAGCTTTATAGAGAGAAAGACTCCAAAGATAAATTAATCTCCTCTTCTTCATTTTGATATCATATATCAAGAAGAGGCTATTTAAACTACATTGGCTAGCACTAGCCTTAGTCTTGCTAGTCAAGTGTGTGCACTTATAGATATTGGTGTGGGCTACTTTCCTCAACTTCTCTTGTGAAGCCACTAGGGCTAATATGAATGGAAGACCTCTTAGTAAGTTGCTACTCAGTTCACCTCTGAAAGGGGGCATAATCTTTGCGCAAGGATGGGGTGAATCTCTCTTGTAGATTTTGACCATAGGAATGTACCTAGGTGTTGGGAAGTTTTATATGTTCTTGACCCCTACAACAAGAGTGTTCATTCAGCATATATGTTATTGATACCTTTGAATACTCTAAAATCATAAGTGCCTTCTAGTGGGATGACATGGCTATGTGAGGTGAATGCATGCACATAAGTTGTGAGACAAAGGTTTTACCTTCTCTACCATTTTTTGTTTTAGGGATAAAGCATGTTTGTTTTGAGTTTTTAAACTTGTCCAAATCTATCAAATAAACAAAAGGTCAAGACTCCCCCATCCCTCTCAGTTTCTTTGTCCTTAATTGGATTGTTTGTAGTTATTGCTTGCTTCCTATGTGTACCTGAAAACAACTATCTTTTCAAAAACCAAAATGCTATCCAAAAACTTGAAAACCATCTTGATATCTATTTGAAATCTATAAACACAATCTATAATCTATCAAAACTATCTAAAACTTTGAAAATCTCTTCAAAATCTAGTCAACAATTGTCATCTTGTCTAGATTCTCTTGCCTAATTCTATGAATTTTCATGCAAGAAAACACCTTGTAAACAATTCCTTGCATGGCTTTGTGCAAGTAACTACCTGTGAATCTCTATGTGAGATCTTGCAAATACTATCTTTTAATGTCTATTAACTTCTCACATGGCTCTGTGTAAGTCCTCATGTGAGGAAACTCTCCTAAAATTGTTGTTTTAAATATTTTCCTAGTTCTTTGTGTTTTCTCATGTGGTTCCCTGAGAATCTTCATACAGTATCTTGTCCTCAAAACTAACAAAATATTTTATTAGAGTTATATATTCTCTAAGTCTGATCTATATCTACAACATTTACCACTTCTATATCTACAAACAATGTCAAACATTGGCTTATTTCTTAGCTAACAACTTGTGATCTACACATAAACTAGTCTTATTACTTGTCTATGTTTCTCTTGTCTTCTCATGTTTTTCATAATTTGCATCACAATAGTCATAATATTTGGTTGTTCCATCCATTACTTAGATGACTCCTACCTTAGTATACAACACTCTTATTTTTATTTTTTGAGACTACGTTCTAGTGTGGTCCTTGTCTATGACTATGGTAACAAAAAGTGGAAACATGTTTATCCCCTTAGACTTATATGAGGTAGAGCTAGGGGTAATAATCATGGAAAAGGTCACTTCTTAGTTTATACACAGTATATGTCAAGTTCATCTAGTGAGGAGTATTCACAATCTCCTTCACCTGTCAGATCACATCGTGTTCAAAGACCATTTTCCATAAACTTACAACAAACTAGGAACCCCTTGTATCAAGAGGATCCTAAAACTAGAAAAGTTCATATGTCTCCAAACAACATAGCTGAATTCTTATTTAGACAACCTTTTCAACCAACATATACTGAAACTTATCACATTCCTAAAATGGTTGATCAAGAACCTATACATGGAGAAAATAGTAGAGAGCAAGATCAACATAGGAATGAAAGACATAAGGAACCTTTTACTAATGAGAATGATTAAGAGGAAGAAATGTTTCCCAAACATATCAAAAAATGCCATAAGGAAAAAAGCTTCTATAAATTCATGTAAATCTTTCTTAATGAAGAGAAAAAAAAATACTTTCTCAAACTTGCCCAAGAGGGAGCCAAGCTACCTCTTTGCTTTAACATTGAAACTATCATTACACCTAAAGAGGAGAGTGAAATGTTCAAATTTAAAAAGCAAGTAAACATCACCCAAGAATAGTTAGCCCAAATGATGCATGATAAGGACAAACCTACAAAAACATACACCTTAGACTCTCTTTGTCCATTTCCTTTTGACAAGAATATAGACATGCCTCCTTTTCCAAGAGGAGTTGAGTTACCTAAGTACAATAAATACTTTGAAACTATTGATCCCCAAGATCATTTGTGGGAATTTTATGCCTTGTCTCTAGAATTTATGCATAATAAAAAATATCCCATTTGTCTATTCCCAAGAATTCTAGGTTGTTAGGCTATGGAGTGGTTTTCACACTTGCCCACTAGTATAAAAATATTCAATGAGATTGTTAACCTATTTGTCCAATAGTACTCCCACAACATACAACACCTAATTAACATTTGAGACTTGTGCAACCCTAAATAGAAAGTTGGGGAACCTTTCCTCACATTCCTTCAGAGATGGAGATATCTTTACACCAAATACTCTTGCAAAATCTTGAAAATAGAAAAATTTGATATCTGTATAGATAATCTTCTACATAATTTTGGGTATAGAGTTCAACTTCAAGGTCCATGCACTTTCAAAGACATGGTCACACAAGCTATCTGGATAGAGGAATTAATGGTCAAAAAGGGGGAGTTAACCCTTTAAAAGGACACTAAATAAGGGTCAACCTCTACTAAGGAAAAATCCAAGTATGTGAACAAAACTAAGAGGTTGTACATAATGGAGTTGTTGAAAAAATTACTCCTAAACCTACTAAGCTAGCTTGTAGTCTTATAGACAATCTCAAAGAATCCAAGAATCTTAAGAAACTCCCTTCAGACAACAATATGTTTGGAAACAAACCAAAGAGCTTATCTTGGGTTACATGCCTGAAATGAGAATGCATGCATCTTGGTGAACCTTTGGATGTGGTATACAAGACCTTGCTACAAAAAAAACTCATTTATCCATTAGAAAACCCTCATCCTTATGATCCCCAACCATGACCACCATGGTGGAATGAAACTAAATTTTATGAATATCACCAAAACAAAGGTCACAAAACCAGTGATTGCATCAACTTGCATCATAAAGTCCAAGACCTCATCAATGACAGTGACATTGTTGTGGATGGACATAACAAGAACTCAGATCACAAGGCTTTTAAAGAGCCATGCCCACACTATGAAAGGGGAGAAACTCAAAACAAAAATCTTATAACAAGATCAAATATACATACTCTAATGATGATGATGAGATAGTCCACATGGTTGAACCAGTCGATGTTGAGTATTGTGATGTTATTACCATTAAGGGAAAACAAGATAATCCTAATCCTATGACACCATTTTTCTTAAGGGGCCCTACTTCCAACACATCTAACAATGAACCATCAAAAACTTGTGCCAAAACTATTACACATTCTTGTGCCAAGTTAGTACTCAAAGGCCCTACACCTTCTACTCTTGAGTTAGAACAACACAAAGACAAACCTCTTGCTGGTCCATCTGGAAAAGGAACACAACTCACAAAAACTTCTATGGCTACTAGCTATAGTATCCTTGATTAATTTCATGAATAAATGCTAAAATATGATCTTTGAATTGCTCAAAATCTTGGCTACTCATCGGTAGGTTCTTGACAAAGACCTCACTAAGACAAACATACCTCAAGATCTTGATCTTGAGAGGTTCCAATCTATGGTAGGTCATTTGACGTCACTTTACTATATGTCCTTCCCTGAAGAGGATGACAATTCACTAAGTCATCTACATAATTGACCTCTAGACATTGAGGTCATGATACACCAAAAATGTGTCCTTCATGTGCTCATTGATAATGGAGCCATTTTAAACATTGTCTTTTTTGCTTTGATCTAACAATTGGACTATTCTGAAGAGTCCATTGACACTCATCACAAGATAACTATCAAAGCATATGATGAAGTTGAGCCCAAATCCTTGAGTCTTGTTGTGTTGCCAATCTAAGTTGGTCCTATAGAAAGGGATGTATCTTGTTAGGTCCTAGACATTCCCTTAGCTTATAATATTCTACTAGGAAGACCATGGATACATGAGATGCAAGCTATGCCTTCCACTTATCATCAATGCATAATGTTCCCATTTCATGACTTTAAAGTCACCATACTTGCAAGTGCTAGCTATACCCAGAACATGCTAAAATCTACTAAAAACTTTGTACTCGATTGCTAATAGGGAGTCTATAGACCATCATGATAACAAGCTAAAGAAAATCAAGTAGTCACTCAAGTTGAAAGAAACTAGAATGGGTGAATATCACATATAACTGGTTCTATCTTTAACATCTCTTCTTGATTCTCCCCATTGTTATGGGAGACCATCTAAAGTGAAGAGACTTTTTGTGTTAACACCTCAAACCAAGTACAATGGTACATTTTTCAAAGCTACTATCCCTCTTGAGGAGGAAAGTGTAAATAGAGTCATTGCTGCATGGATCTATAAAGAGGAAACTCTAGTTGGCCTCAACAATCTCATGAAATTACTCCTAAAAAGTATGGTCCAGGTCTTAAACTAATGAAACACTTTAGCTACAAGGGGACTGGTCTTATTGGATGCAACAAAAATGGTTTGATTGATCCTATCAAAGAAATCACTAGAAGGAATCAAAATACATCCGGTCTAGGTTTCAAGAAGATTCCCTTCCATCTAGAGATTAACAAATTTATATCATTGAAGGATAATTTGTCTATGAAAATCTCATTGAAGGAGAATTCTTGATGGTGTCTTCTAATGATCTTGATAAATTCTTTGCTAAACAAGATGATTTTTTACAACATGTTAGCACAATGGATGGTGATAGTGTGTCTTTTGATGATATCATTGAAGGAGATTTTGTCTATGAAAATATCATTAAAGTAGGTGAATCATCTAGGGTTTTGTCAAATAGGTCTTATCCAGCTAGTGTCATCGAGTCTTTGATTAACGACATTAGAAATCAAAGGCATTCAAACACACTTATAGATGTAGCCACTCTAGGTATCAAATTTCTTGTCCAAGCATTTGATGATTACACCATGAATGCTATCAAACCTATAAATCTATTTCATTCACCTATCTCGAGCTCATAGACTAGAATTCCAATGCATCTAGTGAAGTCCCTACATTCTAGAACAACTATGCTCTTACCTATTACTTAAATATTGTCAAACCTATAGTATCTTCTACTAGAAAAAAAAGCATCAACATGACATCAAATATCTTAGTCATACAATCAACAAGAAAAGAAATAAAAGGTCTGATGGTGAAAACCACATTGTGGTAGTATTAGAACCTTAAAAAGTAAAAATAAAAGATGTATCTAAAGGTTAAAACCTCTCTGAGGCACCTTTGGATAAGATATTTGATGCACTTCCTCGTAATTTTAAAGAAAGATCATCAATGTTGATAGAGAAAACACAACCAATTAAATTGGGAACGAAAGAGAATCCTCACATTATACATCTTGCATAGTCTCTATTTCTAGAAGAAAAAGATAAACTTTGCATGGACATTTTCAAATATGCTAGGATTAGATCTTGATCTTATGATGCATCACTTGTCTATTGTTGTAGGAGTTAAACTAGTCAAATAGAAATTTAGGAAAATACATCCTCATGTTGTATTACTAGTCAAATCCAAACTAGAAAAACTTCTGAAAGCCAGTTTTATCTAAGTTATTGATTACACTAAATGGATATCAAACATTGTTCTAGTATCCAAGCATGAAAAATCTATTAGAGTTTGTATAGATTTTAATGATCTGAACTTAGCATGTCCAAAGGATGATTTTCCACTCCCTAAAATTGATATGATTGTAGAATATGAAATGTTCCCATTCATGGATGGATTTTCTAGTTATAATTAGATCAAAATTGTACTAGAAGATTACAAAAATACTACTTTTACTTGTTCATGGGAAACCTTTTGTTGGAACATGATGCCATTTGGCTTGAAACATGCTGGTGTTACATATTAGAGGGCATTTACTATGATTTTTCATGACATGATGCATAAAAAAAATGGAAGACTATGTAGATGATACTTTGGTTAAGAGCACATAACATAATACTCACCTTCAAGATTTGGGACCTATCCAAGATTGCATGGAGAAATTCAGTCTGAGACTTAATCCCAAGAAATTTGCATTTGGTGTAACATCTAGGAAATTACTTGGTTATTTATGTCTGCAAAATGAATCAAGGTTGATCTAGAGAAAACTCAAGAAATCATGGACATGCCTCCACCTTATAATATCAGTTAGATGAGAGGCTTACAAGGAAGACTTCAATCTACTTGAAGATTCATCTCACAACTAGTGGATAGGTCACAACCTTTTACCAAGACTCTACATAAAGGTGTTAAATATAGCTAGAGCCAAGATTACAATCAGAGCTTAACATAGATAAAACAATACCTTGCTAATCCAATGTTCTTGATGCCCCCATCTATGGAAAGCCTCTCATTTTATACATATCATAAATAAAGACATCTTTGGGTATCTTGCTACCTCAAGAAGACAATGATAACAAGGAAAGAGCTATCTACTATCTGATTCACATGTTAATTTCTTATGAAATGAATTATAGCATAATTAAGAAGGCTTTCTTGGTAGTCATCTTTGCTTCCCAAAATTTGAGACACTACATGCTCACTCATACTACATGACTAGTTGCAAAAATTGATCCACTAAAGTACTTACTCAGCAAGGTAGCTCTAACAAGAAGGTTGAATAAGTAGGCCATGATATTAAGAGAGTTTGACATTCAGTAAGTTGAATAAAAGGCCATCAAAGGAGAAGAAATTAATGATCAATTAGCAGAAGCACCAATGTAGAGTCTTCTTCTACTAAACATTGATTTTCTTGATGAATCAATTCTAACAATTACACAAAAAACATGGGTGATGTTCTTTGATGGTTCCTTCACACAACATGGATCTGGTGTTGGAATCATATTCATAACACCCTAGAGGTACTCACTACCTAAGGTGTACAAGATTTTGTTTCCTTGTACAAAAAATATCATAGAATATGAGGCTCTAATTAAGGGAATGAAGATTGCAGTTGAATGGAGAGTGGATCAATTGAATAACTTTGGTGATTCATAGTTCATAATCAACTAGGTCAATGATGTATATCAAAAAAAGGATGATAAATTGATCCCTTATAAATGCATGGTGGATTAATTTATCCCTTATAATTGGTTCATATCACTTTCCAACAAGTTCCTTGGGTAGACAATAAAGTGGCTAATGCCATGGCTACTCTTGCTTCCATGTTATAGATTCCCAAGAATGATCTTTGATAGGAGTTCCTAGTGGAAACATTAATCTACCTTACCTATAATTTCCCTAAACCTCAATTAATTTGTTCTATTGTAGGACACGATTCTTCCTACTACCATCATATGTACTATTACTTGCATGACCAAACCATCCTAAACAATCTAACCTAGAATAAAAAAGTCACCTTATCCATGATGCTTCACAGTACATTATTATTGATAACAACTTGTTTAGGAGAGGTCTTAATGGAACACTCATTAGGTTTCTAGAACTTGATGTGTACAAACATGCATTAATAAATGTACATGAGAGAATTTACAGATCTCATTCTAGTGGCTTAACACTAGCTTATTAACTTATAAGTGCTAGTTACTATTGGCTAAATATGGAGCAAGAGGCAATCAAATATGCCAAATCATAAAAACTATGCTAGCTCCATATGAATTTGATTCATTCCTTAGCCAAGGAGCTAATTCTATCTATTACACTGTGGTCATTCCAACAATAGGCCTTTGATCTTATAGGTTAGATTCACCCATCTTTGTCAAATGGACATAAGTTCATCATTACAACTATAGACTAATTCACTAAGTGGGTAGAGGCAGTCCCTCTCTTTATAGAAAATGGGAAAGCTAGATCTCTATTCATTATTAATTACATCATATGTAGGTATGGTGTACCTTCCTCCATTGTTACTAACAATAGAGGATAGTTTAAAAATAAAGACCTTAAGGAGTTGTGAAAAAAGTTTAAAAACACACAATATTGGTCTTCTATTTAATATCCCTAGGGTAATGCTCAAGTAGAGACATTCAACAAGGTGATCCTTAAGATCTTGCATTGCACAATTAAAAAATCTAGAAGGGGTTGGCACCTTTAGATTAATTTGGCTTTATAAGCTTATAGAACAAGTATTAGAACTCTAATGGGTACAATTCCCTTTGCTTTAGTATATGAAGTGGATGTTATGCTTCCCATTGAGGTTGAGATTCTCACTTTGAGAATCTCCATGAAGGGCCTCATTACTGATGATGAAAATAGAATATCTGAGCTTCAAGAGCTAGAATTTTTAGATTAATGTTGACAAGTGGTGTGCGATCATCTTTGATCTTATTAGCAGTGCATGTCTAGAAGCTACATTAAGAAAGTTAAGACAAGTGACTTCCAACTGGGTGATCTCATTCTAAGAGAAAACCCTAAAAATCAACAACAAAAAGTACAAAAAGGGAAGTTCAAACCTTGGTTCATATATAATCATTTTAGTGTTTGGATCTAGTGCTTACCAACTTTCTATAGCCAAGGGAAAGGTGCTCAAGGAGCCCATTAACACTCTCCATCTAAAGTAGTTCTACAACTGATCTAATTTCAAAAGCTCTCTATATATACTTACAAGTCCTTAAAAAAGTCTACAAATTGCAAAAAGTCCTAAAAAAATTATTTTCTTGGTTGAAAACTAGCAATAGGCACCTTGGTAATACCAAAAAAATTGAAATATACAAATATACAAAAAAATCAAAAAGAGAAAAATACCAAAAAAGTTGAAAAAAAAAAAGTGTTATTGATGAAAATTTGGCAAATAGGCATCATGGTAGAAAAAAAAGAATCTATTCCAAGAAGGTGAAACCTGGTAGGTACCTCTTGTTTCCAATGCTATATCTTGTAGCACATCTTTTGGATCATGTACAGTTACTTTCCTACTTTACTTTTTTTCTTTCACTCATGTATCCATGGATTAACTCTTATCATAACTTGGGGGAAACCCTTGCAGTGTTATAGGAATCTCTCATGATAGTCGCTAGTTGTTCTAACTACTTTTTCCTACTTTCAGTAGTGTCACTTTGACATTTCTCTCATGGAAAATATCTTTCATGATAGTCACTAGTTGTTCTAACTACATCTTCTTACTATCACCCATGTCACTATTGAGATTCCCCTCATAGGAAATCTCTTTCACGATAGTCACTAGTTATTCTAACTACATCTACCCACTATCACCCATGTCACTTTTGAGATTCCTCTCATGGAAGATCTCTATTGCATTAGTCACCAGTTGTTCTAACTACATCTGTATATTATCACTTAGTTCCTACTAAGGTTCTTCTTATTGAAGATTCCTCTTTGACTTCAATCACCAATTCTTTTGTCTATCTATTATTGTTGCCCTATTGAAGAGATTTATTTCATATATGTTTTGAACATTAACACTTTACATCAATCCTATATAACAAAAAACTGAACTAAAAATGATGAATTTGTTTGGGATATGCTTAGTTTTTCTTTGTTTTCTTTGCTTTTGCTTTATCATGCTTCTTTGAGCAACTTGATGATGTCATTTTTGACTAGGGAAAGAATATTTTCTTTGCTTTCTATTTGATGGTTTAGCCATAATGATCTAAAACATCCATATAAAAGGGGTGTCCACTATAAGAGTCTCTATCCCATATTGGATTAACCACGTGTACCTTGACTCCTTTTATATGGAATCTTTATTAAGGTTGGTTCTTCTCCTTGCTTATTGGAGTGAATTCTCTATTCTATAGTAAATATTGATACTTTTCCTACTAAGTGAATGTATAGGTCAGTGCGAGTATACCTAGCACACTATAGTATCAAGCTATGAATGCAAGGGTTATTTTGGACAAAATACTTACTAATTACTTAGCATAAGAAGGATCTATCATGTGTCTATTGTGTCTACATGTAAGAAAAATTTTGATCATCCTAGTGTTTATGCTCTAATACTTATGTTCACTTGCTACATTAAAATGGACAAATGTTATGGTCATTCTAGCTTCTTGTGCTTCAAATGCTTATATTTAATCTTGACAAAACTAGAACTCATGTTATATTAATATTCCTATGATTTCAATTCTAGTGGGAATTGTATGACATATGGGATTTAACTACACTCTCAGTGATGGTAATTTTTGAAGCTTGGTAACCTAACCTAGGGTTGCATCTAGTATAGGGTTATATTGCACACTCCACATTTGCATAAGCACATGGTTCTATCACTAATATACTTACATTATTCATGATGAGGGATCATTGGCTTCTTCAAAGTATCATGTTTCTTCACAGCTACATAAGAGTTCAGTTCTTTGGGTTGTCCTATCGATCTTCATGGGATACCTATCACTATTAACAAAACATAACACTACATGAGATGTTATTTCATTCACATTTTGCATTTCATACATACTATCATGATTCATCTCATGTACACTATATTCATACATCACATCATATTTGTATTCATAATCATAGCATATAGATCTCATGTACAACAAACTACAAAGAGAGAGTGACACATGCAAAGGTACTCAAATCAAAATATCATATATATATCAAGTCAAAATGTACATTGGTGCAAAAATGAATGCTACTTAAGCATTGTCAATCTCAAAAATGGTACAAAATGGTGTTGGCACACCAATTGATATATAGCTAGACCAAAAAATACAACAAATAGAGCTAACTCTCTCCTTGCCCCTCATCCCCCACTGGTAGAGGAGGAGAATGAGGATGCATTTCTAGTCTCACCAGAGGCTATGTACATCCTAACTCTCATGCATACTACAAAACTCTGGGAACCTACTCTACCTCATCTAGAACTACTACTACATATGTTGTAAAATAGTATGCCAATCTCATTGATTGTAGTTGGGCCTCATCCTACTACTACTCTAACCTCCAAGCATCTCACTCTAGTTACTCCCATAAATCATGGATCTCTCAATCTTGCTCTACTATCCAAGTGTCTCTCATTGCAAGCTATATATGGAGTTCTCCTACTTGTCATTGTGCTACTCATACTCACTCCCTCACTCCCCTAAGGGATTCCTAGGTCTATGCCATGATATCTCCACCCTAGGCCCCTATAGTAGGCTAGTCCTACATCTTTTCATCACTGTCATGGCCCTGATAGTTCTTCATCTGTTACTCCAGATTCTGAGATTTGTTTAACCTTCTGTGTGGTTTTGTACTTGGTTTGAAATGGTTATTTCATTGATACTATTAGTTTTGATCAACATTATGTTGATTTTTAGACACTCAAAGAATTCAGATGATTACTTAGATCTGACTCTCAGGATAATGTCTTTAATATTATTAAGTATTATCTTTGTTAATCAGGATCTCATAAGTTGAATCAATTCAAAATCAGGTATCCTTCTATAAGAAAAGGTTTCAAAAAAATAGAATAAAAATTAAAAGAAGACAATCCAATTTTAAATTTTTATGTTGGATTGGTGTTGATTTCATAATTTATGTCTTTATCATACTTGCAAATCTATGTTGAGGTAGCATTAAAATGTTATTGCATTTGGTAATTTCTTATGCCTAAAACCAGAATATATTTATATTTATATTTATAACATTGTATCAATATATATAAATATAACTGCGTTAAATGAATTAATTTATATATATATATATATATATTTGTATATATATATATGTGTGTGTGTGTGTGTGTGTGTGTGTGTGTGTAATTGTTTGTATATTAATGGGCTTGTATTTATGTTAATGCAAGTTATAATTATAAGTATGAATATATTTATATAACATATTAGTTAGTAGTATTTTATATTGAATAACATTAATAATAATATTGGTATTAATATTAATGTTAAGCATTGGTATTAATATTGATAATATTATGTATCACCTTGGTTTACGATTCAAAATATTCAAAGCTTAAATCAAAGTATTATCATGGGTTTTGATCTAGCATAAGGTGGCAATGTTGGTTGCATTAGTGCTGGCAGATTTATTGGGTATCGAGCTGATACTTGGGTGACCATGTGTCGTCAAATGCTTAGAAAGATGGGTTAAGAGTTAAGCTCACTATTAAGAGCTTTCATTTCATTTCATTTGGTCTAGAAGTTGTTATGATATGTGCTCTATTCTCCATTATGGAACTTCAGTTGAAATGCATGAATTTTGGTTGAGCAGGTTTCTCTGTGCTATTTTGGGGAAATTGGTGAACATAGAGAAGAGTTTAGACTCTCATCAGTGCTATAAACCTCCATGGTTTCATATTTTGCATTCTTCTATCATTCTTTGGCTGCATTTTCAGTTTTGGATGTTGTGAAGTTTGTTTGGTTTCGCTGTGAGCATGGCTTGGGGATGGTTGGAGATTTGGTCTGTGAAGGCACTCCAGGCATTTTCGTTGTGTATTACCCCACATTTTTCACAGGCAGGGGCAATTTCTAACTTTATTTCTTTCTCTCTCATTTATTTCATTTTTATAAATCATTTACATATATTGGTTACATGGGATGTATCTTGCATGAATAAAATTTGATATATGTTTTTAGGGGTTTTCAAACAACCCAAATTACTGTTTGTTTAATATATATATTTTTTGATATGTGAACTTGGATTATGTGATGGTTTAATTCGAAAAGTAGTGAGACCCAAATTTGGGTGTATGCTAGATTCGGAAATGAACAATGCATGAACCAAAATAGAGTGACAAAACATGGTTATTGCATGAATATATGCATATTTTGTTTTCCCTGCAAACAGGGTTATGAGGTCGTAATGTTTTGTAGTTTGTTTTAATAGTGGGAATGTGAGTGAGTTACATTGTGAAATGAATTGATGTTTTATAAACTCAAATTTGATTATGGTTGAAAGAAATTATGTTCTTGCTTTAAATTTGGATAGAAAAAAGAGAAATTGTACTTTCAGTATATACGTTATTTGAATTACATGTATATTATGCTATAATTAAATCTAACATGCAGGTTTACTGGAGATCTCAATAGTTTATTTAATGAGACTAAGCCCTGTATGTGTTTTCGATTGTGTTTGTTTTTATTTTAGGTTCGTTATAGGATTGGTTTATGGACCTGGAAGAATAAATTGCTATTCTATCATTTAACGATTAATTGTAGTTCTTTTTAGGGTTACGAGTAACTCAGAATTTAGTTTGAATCAATGTCTATCTGATCACACTTGTTGTATATTAAATTAGAGTATATTTACATACTCGAATGAATTGTTCATGGATGTAATTAATTTTATTAAGAGTACTTTTTGGTGCTTAATTGTAAATATTATTATATAATGGAATTATATTTTAAAGAAAAAAAAAATTGTCCGAGTTTTACTCTTGTGTTTTTGTATGGTTTTATCTTTTGGTTATGGTAGGGTGTTACAACACCCTCACCCTACTTAGCTGGTTGCTCGACCAGTCACTCCACCTCTATCTATGGCCTCTAGTTGTCTCCTCCAATGGCTCCAATGCACTAATCTTTTCTCAAGGACATCTTTTCATATACCACTACCACCTACATTGGATCTAATCTCATCTACCAAGGAGGAATGGGTACTTGGCATGTTCTATGCCTAACTCCCTCCTACTGGGGTTTTTATAAAGGTTCCTACAATGTCTATATTGGTTGGATAGATCTACCCATCCCTATCAGGTCTATGAACCATGGAAAGGGATGACTTGCAAAATAGGCTTGATATGTAGGAGTCATGCCCCCATCTACTACTACTACCAAGTAATCCCACTTTGTCACAATTAAGTTTCCCACATCAATCATTGACCTACCTAGGTCTAACCTCAAGGACCATCCATGATCTAGATTTTTTAAAAGCTATGTGTATGAGGAGTACTCCTATGATACGTCTTGCAACCACCAATACTGTCACCACACACAAGTCAGTGGAAATTCCTCTATAATCTATACATAGTAACATATCAGCGGTCAAGAAGTGCACATGTACCCTAGCTCTCAAGATGCATCATCCCAATCATCTTTCTCCCTCTATGGTCACCATATTACTACTACTAGGTCATCCAACTAGCCTCTCCACTGCTCAATCTTCCCTAGAGCTACTTGGGTAACCTAGCCTCTATAACATAATATATAAGGCTCCATGGTCTACCTCTCATCTACAATGATGGGTCTCATCACTAGAAAGTGCTCCCATGCATAGATCTCAAAAACATAAACCCCAATGACCATGCTCTTCCTCTCATGATAAAGGATCTCATGTATCTCATTGAACATGTGGGAAAGTATGCACTAACCCCACCCATATCTCTCTAGTGTCTCTAACATCATCTGTAACATTTGGCCCCATCCACACTCCAATCCATGCTGGCCTTTATCTGGCATCAAGAAGCAACTAATGAATATGCCCAAAACTACTAGTAACATATGAGTGGTCCTATATGTGTGTACTAGAGCATCCCATGTGATGGCTCAACCCATGATTAGATCCTCCTAAAATATGGCCCTCGGTGTCTCTATACCTATCCACAAAACTGTATGATACATAACATATGGCCCATGGAATGCTATCTGCAATATCCTATAGATGTCCTTTAGGGTGATGGTCATCTCTCCTTGAGGTAGATGGAAGGTGTTCATCTCTGAATGGAAACACTCCACCAATATAGTCAAAAGGCCATGATTCACTACCATTGCTAGGATCCAGCAAAGATAAGATAATCTAAGTCTATCAATGTGTGCCATGTCAACTTCATCAAACTATCACAACAAAGCTTCATAAGGTGCATAATGGGACCCAAATCTAAAATTAGGAAAGGTAACCTACACACACAAACACAACAGAAAAATGATCAGTTTTAGATAAATGAACGAGACAAATGAAGATGCAAAATTACAACAAATCAATTTCCAAACATTTAAACTATCACTGTACACCAAAATTTCATGTGAAACTTCAAGATCTCATGCAAGATTTCACATTGTCACATGAGTTTATGCTTCATCATGCCAAAAATGATCAAACTATGAGTGAAAAATGCACTAAAATTAGGGCTTCTCACATGAAACATGGGTATCTTTCGCACAAAGAAACCCATGACATGAGGCAAAGAAGTACTGGCATGGTACTTCACATGGATAGAGATTGGCTTTGTCTGAGGAGAGACATTCTTGCATGAGAACTAACACTAAAAATATTAAAATACCCCAAAACATGTTGTAAACATCTCAAAATGCATGAAAATAAAAATGTGAACCAGGGTTGTCAATGACTCACTAGATGTCCATACTCTGTCGACCAACCATGTTGTCTAGAGCACTAAAATTGATGTAAATGCATGGGGACCACCATCTTTCTCCACAGAGCTCTCTTCTCCATAGAAGAGAAAAGCACAAATGATTTGAAAATGACCCTTTGGGCCCTTATATAAGTTTTGACTTAATTTTTCAAAGTGCTCAGATTTGCATGAAAATCAACCCCCTAGCTAATTTGGCTGCTCTGAACTCATTTTTAGGATCAAATTCAAAATCTCACACACTTAAATAGCTCAAAATTACATTTTAAAATTTTGGGACTAACGAGATCGAATGCTTGTACAGTCCAAATTTTTTGATACTTTGTGAATCTTGAAATCTTTTCAAATCACAATTTCTTCAAATTCTGCAAAATTCTTGAAAAAGTCAACTCAAGTCACCTCAAATCAACTCTAGTCAACTTTGGTCAAACTTGGTCTTTTGGAACTCAAAATTTCTTTGAATTGACACCAAATTTCCTTCAGATTCTTCTAATATCTTCTACATTCTTCTAAATCTCTTCTTTCCTTAGTATCTCTTAACATACTACTCTACATCACATTTCTAGTGTGTCATCTTTTGATTTTTCTCCCAAGGGGACAAGATGATTAAATCATTGAATCTTTCAAATTTGGCTTCAACTCAATCTGAATCTTATGTCCTCATTAGATAGGATATCTCATCACTTAGAGCGTCTCATCACTTGGGGTATCTCATCACTCAAGGCATATTGTTCCCCTCTATCTAGCATCATACATCATCTATCTCATCTTTAAAATTAGCTGATCAATCTTATAGCAGTTCTTGTCAAAGTTCTATGGACAGGTATCAAGACAAGCTAAACCCCGACTCCTTAGGATCAAGCCTCATTCTAGGGATTATTCTATAACTCATGATAGGTCTTGTTATCTTTAATGGACTAGTATTTAGATGTTCTATCTAGACTCTAGGGGATTAAGCTCCATTCTAGAGATAATTCCAAATTGTTACCAAGGGTTAAGCTTTGTTATAGAGATAATCCTAACTTTTGTTGAGAATTAAGCCTCATTCTGGGGATAATTCTAGGCTCTTACTTTTGATCACTATTCAATGGATAGATATCAAGATAGTCTAAACCTTGATTCCTAAGGATTAGACCTCATTATGGGGATATTTCTATTAATTGTGATTAATCTTGTCATGTTCTAATAGATAGGTATTGAGATAGTCTAAACCCCATCTCCTGAGAATTGAATCTCATTCTAGGAATAATTCTATAGAATTTGACAATCTTTGTGCTATCAATGTTGGTATCTAGGTCTTCTATCTAGATCCCCTAAGGTTAAGCTTCATTCTAGAGATAACCTTTAAAAGCTTATCAATCTCACTATCGAGGTGTTCTATCTAGATCTCCTAAGGTTAAGCTTCATTCTAGAGATAACCTTTACAAGCTTATCAATCTTAGTATCTAGGTGTTCTATCTAGATACCCTAAGGTTAAGATTCATTCTAGAGATAACCTTGAAAAGCTTGTCAATTGGTCTTTGTATCATCAATTTCAGTGCCAATGTCATTTCTTGATCCAGGCATCATACTTATAATTTCTTTGAATCACATGTGTTGCTTGCACATTCATTCAAAGAGGGGCAAATGTAATACCCCAAAATTGGCACATTGCCATGATTAACCAATTCTGGTCTATTCAATCATTCCTAAGTCCTATTTCACTAGGTAATTCTAATTCTTATACTTACTACTTGACCTAGGTATCAAATATAGAAAACCCTAATCTGCATCAATCACACCCCTTATTTAATTCCTAAGTATTGAGTCAAATTAGGTACATCAAACCTATTGATTAAACTAAATTTAATTAAAAGTGTTCATACTTTACTTAAATTAAATTACTTCTTTACTTAATGTATAAAGGAATTGAATGTATTTAATTTAACAATGTCCTCATTTTAAATGATTGAATTTAATTATTCAATTAATTAAAGTTTATGCATGTGTGAGGTCACATCTTACTTTATTAAATTAAATAATCTCTTCAAATCTTCTCTTTAGTTTAGAAATGGAAATTCCAAGTGAACTAGAACCTGAAATGGAATTTGTTCTGTTAACTCTTTCTCACACTCAGAATAGAATCAATTAACTCTTCATTACACTCAAATATGAATTATTCAACTTCATCTGCACAAGGAAGTTTCCATTTTGATTGAGTCTCATCTTTAATCTTGACCATTCATTCCAACTGATCTTGACCATTGATTGATTTATGGAATTCTATTTAAAAGGCCTTCAATTCCTCATTCCAGAGGTTAAATTAATTATGCATCAAATTTATGTTAGAATATTTGCTCACTTGGTCATACACTCATAGTTTATTATCTTTCTTTCATATTAATATCATTTAGATTCTAAAATGTATTAATCTAGCATAATATGTTATTTTATCTCTTAGCTTAATATGCTCCTCATCTAGTATAATTTGCATTCTCATATAGTTGAAGAAAAATCCTTTGTACTAGAGGTCTAGTTGCTAGCTTTTCATTCTAAGAGCAAGGAGAAAATCTATCTAGCTAGTAGGTAATAGGTCAATTTTCCAAACTATTTCAAATGAACAATTCAATGTTCATTCTAGGATGGTTTTGCATATAAAGACTATGTCAAAGTGTATGTGTGAAGACTAAGGACCACATTCCTCACATAAAATTAGGAGTCAATGAAAAAAATTAGTACATATCAATCCCTATTAGGAGACTTTGAATCCCTATTAGGAGTCAATAAAACATTTAGTACATATTACTCCTTGTTAGGATTTATACCAACCCTATAAGGAGTTGTAGAAAGTAGATGGATCCACTGTCCAGATAGCTTCAAGGGCAAGAAAAATGTACTATACTTAACTTTCCTCTTCCTTTTCCCTATCAACTAGACTACTCTTCTCCTTCTAATCTCAGTAATAGATCACTAACTTTGCATCCAATAATCCTTTGGATCACTTACTTGTATTTACTAAATGTTGTTCTCATGTTTGCACTTCATACGACTTCATCACACAATTCACTTGTGACACACTTCTTAAACAAGAAAAATATCTTTCCTTTGTACCATGTCCTCAAAAAAATTCCTTCAGTCGGCCTTGATGCTTTCCTAATTAATTATAATAGGACCACATTAAGATAATTTAATTATTTTGCAATCACACAACACTATTAGCTCATAGTATTTACAGCTTCTCACACATGTAACTCTAGACCTTGCTTACTCTCTAACCTAATCATTAGACTATCTTTTTTCACTGTATAACTTCATATATCCTTATTCTATCTTTATTAGTAGATACAATCCAATCATCAAAAACTTATTATCTGGTACTCTATCTATATAGTTATCTAGATAAATTAAACATATCTTCTATATGTATTCAACTTACTTGATGCACACTTAACCTTGTCAATAGAAAATAGTGTAGGACATGCCCTTAAGAACACTTTACCTAAATATCAAACCTCTATCTACATGAACATGATCTATGTCTTCTATTCTTCTAGTCTTTATAGAAATCATTCTATGTTGTCATTAATGATAAACATAGTCATGAATGCAACATGTCAATTATGCTACATGCTCTCTAATGCTTAGAATACTAACCCAAAGAAATACCATCAACTTTCATGATAATAGAGTGACACTATATTGATGAATAAAATCCCACAAAAATCACCAATGATATTGTTCATAAGGTAACAAAGCTATCAGTACAATGAAATAAAACATCATTTGTGAGTTAGCAACATGAATGAGCTGAGAAAAATCACTGAAACTACTTCAAACAAGAGGGAAATGATGGTTGATAAAGTCAAGAACAAAGGCACCAAGATTGTAGTGATGATTATTAGATACAAGGTGTATCAGTCCACCCACCCTAGTGTAATACCCCAAAATTGGCTAATTGCCATCTCAACCAATTCTGGTCTATTTCTGGTCAATCCTAAAATCCTATTCCATTAGGAAAATTCTTATTCGGCTACTTGCTACTTGACTTAATTGTCAGATGCAGAAAACCCTAATCTACATTCATCATGCTTATTATTTAATTCCTATAGTATTTACTCATATTAGTCACATTAAACCTATTGATTAATATTTAATTTAATTACTAAGTATTTATACTTTAATTTAATTAAATTATATCTTAAGGCTAATGTACTATGGAATTAAATTTATTTAATTTAATAAATGTGCCTATTTTAATTAATTAAGCAAAATTATTTAATTAAATGGAGTACTTCTAATTAATTAAAAAAAGTTATTTAATTAAATGGGAAGCCATTCCTAATTAATTAAATGAATTTATTTAATTAAATAAGAAAAGTGTCGCTAATTAAGTAAAGGATTATTTAATTAAATAGAAAAGGTAATTATGAGAGTATATCTCATTTTATTAAATTAAATATCTCACTAAAATCTCTCTTTAGTTCAAAAAGGGAAATTTCCAATTCACTATTGATCAAAAAGGAATTAAATTAGTTAACTCCTTATTCTACTCAAATTAAATCAGTTAACTCCTTATTCTACTCAAATTAAATTAGTTAACTCTTTATTCTACTCAAATTAAATCAATTAACTCCCTTTAATTTGAGAATCTTCTTTTATGACTGAACTTCATCTTCAATCTTGACCATTGATTGAAATCAATCTCAAACATTGATGGATTCCAGGAAAGTCTATTTAAGAGACCCTCATCTCTTCATTTTGAGAGAGGATAAATTTAGAATTTGCATTGAATTGCTGTTGAAATTCATACTAACATTTGCTCATGTTTTTGCATACATCTTGCATTCTTAGTTTAAATTCATTTAGCTTAATATGCATAGGTTAATCTAGTTTTGTTTCAATTATTCCTAGATTAGAATGCATTTCTCATTCTAGATTAATCTACACAATTATATAGATTAATTTCATTTCTTAAATCCTTCATTCTTAGAGGGTCTGGTTGCTTAAACACCTCAAATCTGAGGACATCTAACAAGCAATTCTCTTTAGATAGAAGGCAATAGGTTGCCTTTCTGGCTAATTTTTGGATGAACAATCCAATGTTCATTCCTAGATGAATCTGCAAATAAGGACCATGTTGAAGTGTGTGTGTTAGCAAAGGCCACATATTCATGCATACATTTCTGGCACCCATCGTGGGGTAGTGAAAATTATTTTTTCTAGCCTCTTTCTGCATTTTTTCTAATCATTTTTTTGTTCTCTGTCCATACTGTTCCGTATAGATTCGAGAATCTTCTCGCAAGACTATTTATTTTCATGCGATCCAAAATTTTTGCGTGAAGATTCTTTTCGTATCACCCAAGAAAGTTCTTAAGCACACAAAACTTTGCATGACACCTATTTCTTTGCATAGTCCATAATAGAATTTTGCACTAGCCATAAAACTTCTTTGCATGGACTATCAAGAATTTTGTGCAAGACTCTGCTGGCAGATGCTTATTTTTGCATTAATTTTTGTGTTTTTTGGTTTTTCTGCTAATTGCTCACTACTTTTGGTTTTTCTATGTTTTCTAATTTTTTGGAACAGCATAATAGTAGTTTGCGGGACAATTGAAAAAGCGTGATAAAGTTGCTAAAAATAGGTAAAACATCTACTAAGCGTGTTGCGAGGATTACCAAGTAATTCTCTTTGACTGATAACACTTCATTTGGATGTAAAACAAACATCTCTCATGTCAATCTTGTGTGTGTTTCCTTCCATGTTGTCATTTTACAACACATGCATAATTTGATACTAGATTGTGATCTCTATTAGTTTCATCTAGTAGGCTTAGTTACTAGTGATAGATCTAATTAGCTATCTTGGGTTATTGGACTCACTAATTTGCCGGCCCCTCATTTCATCCACCGGTTGCAAGATCAACACCATGTTAAAGGGGAGGGGTCTATAGGAAAGAAGCATTAAATGCTCCACTAGGCAACCCTTTTGTGGTTTCTAGAACTCAGTAGTTTCTAAGTTGTGGACTTGTTTTGGCTTGTGTGAGGGGTTAAATGTTCCACATCTTTGGACTCACCTCACATTAGTTAAAGCGTTAAGTGTACCACCTTGTGCTCTTTGATTACTTTTGGATAGATTTGCTTTCAGAAATTAACATCTATACACACATAGTAATTAGGGCCCATGAACACTATTCGTGGATCTTGAGGGAGTGGGTTCCTAGTGAAACTCCTCTCTAAGATGGATTCCTTGTAGGTGGGGCGGATACTTTGAGAATCTCACAGATAGATGAATCTTAAACTTGTTGATTGAGGCATCCTTTCTCCGGAGAGGTTGATAGATCACTGAGAGTTGATATCATAGATCTTTAAGAGATACTCTTAGTTTAGCATGTCAGATTAATCTGTCTGCTTTGATTGGGCTAAAAGTGAAAAGGTGTCAAGTCCTTGAATCTGAAAGCTAAGTCCCCTTGTGGTACACTATTGTGAATCGGTCACCTTTAGAGAGGGTTAACCATAGCAGAGAATACTTCTACAGGGAAGACTGCATTGACGAAACCTCGAGCGATAATAGCCATTTTTGATGTGGTAGTGACAACCACTATATAAATGCCCTTGTGGAACAAATATCCATGGGTGTGGTTCATTGTGGGTTGTCAGATCTCCCCAGCAGCTCTTGAAGATTAAGTTCTTAGACTGTGTTGAAACCTCAAGGCACTAGGATTGGAGGTTACCCCTATGAGTCATAAAAGTTGCAGAGTCAAAACATTACTAAAAACCTTAGAGAGGCCAACTTTTCACTTTCTAGGAATGTGTGCAATGATTGCAAAACTCTTTGAAAACATACACAAATAACTCTCCTAGGGATTAGCACAAACTAAGTCACTTGATTTTTCAAGTGCAAGGTTTCTTTTTCCCTTGCTCATTATTTGTAAACGTACTTGAAATCACCTGCTTGCTGCTCTACGTGCCTGTTTATCTGCCTAGTTACTAAAATGATCAAAATTTGTCAAAATTAGTTGCTATTGTAAAACTGGTCTGCCTTCTCATGCGAAATCATTTTGGTCTCATGCGAAATCATCTGGTCCTCATGGGAAATCATTTTTTTCTCACGCAAAATTAAACTACTATTATGAGTTTTCGCGCGGCCCTGTGAACTTCTTCGCGCGAAATTAAATTACTGTCACTGACTTTCATGCGAGCCAAAAAACTTCTTCACATGGACTGTAAAGATTTTTCACATGTGATTTTTTGTTAGCATTACCAATTTGGGTCTATTTTAGTTGTCTATAGCCCACACACTGTCTTTTTTTGCATTTATTTATCGCTCTCCATCTGCAAACAATCCTGAAATAGTGACACTTTGCTTAGCTGAAGACTTGTGTCTTACACCTTGACTAGTCTCATCTCATAAGTAATTTTTTTTTTGGTCTTTTTCTTAATGCTTGTCATACTTTGTGTTGCATTGGTCATAATCTCTAGCTGTTCTAGCCTTTAAATTAGACCATTTGTGCCTTAGTGAATAACATTCTTACTATTATCTTGTCCTTTTTGAGACTCAGTGTTAGTGTAGTCCTTGTCCAGGTTCTAGCTTTTTGTCCTTGTCTATGACTGTCACAACTAGAAGCGGAAACATGTTTTATCCCTATAACCTTAAACATGGTCATGCTAGGGGTCATAACTATGGCAGAGGTCGCTTACCTTTCATTATGCAATTTGTATCCAATTTGGCTAGTGAGGCATCTTCACGATCTCCCTCACCTGCCAAGTCATCTCAAGTTCAACAAATATTTTCTAAAAATTTGCAACAAATTAGGAATCCTTTTTACCAAGAGGATACTAAGACAAGTAGAGGTCCTCCATTCCTAAACACAATGTATGATCCTTTCTCTAGAGACCCTTTTGAAACACAACATATGAAAACTAAACACATTCCTATAATGACTAATCATGAACCTAAACATGGTAGTCATAGTCGATATCAAGAACCACCTAGGGATGACAAAGAGAAAGAGAAAGACTATGACACTAATGAGGAACAAGAAGAGGTGGAAATCCTCCCTGAACACATAGCAAAATGTTGAAGAGACAAAAACTTTCAGAAGGTCATGGGAATCCTAATCAATGAAGAGAAAGAAAAATACTTTCTCAAACTTTCCCAAGAGGGAGAAAAGTTACCTTCTCATTTCAATGTAGAAACCATTGTCAAAACTAAAGAAGAAATTGAGACTTCCAAACTCTGAAAACAATTGAAAATTATGCAAGACCAATTGGGTCAAATGATGCAAGAGAAAGAGAAACCCACAAAGACATACTCATTGGATGCTCTTTATTCATTTTCATTTGACAAAAGTACAAATATGCCAGTTTCCCACGAGGCGTAGAACTACCAGATATGAAAAGTACTTTGGTACTACTGATCCCCAAGATCACTTATGAGAATTTGATGCTCTATCTATGGAGTTTATACACAATCAAACATACCTCATGCATTTATTCCCTAGAAGCCTAGGTGGTCAGGCTTTGGAGTGGTTCTCACATTTACCTCCTGGTATCAAGACATTTGACAAAATTTCCAAATCATTTGTTTAGCAATATTCTCATAACATTCAACATCCTATAAATATTTGAGATCTATGCAACCTTAAACAGAAGGTTGGTGAGCCTTTTCTCACTTTCCGCCAACGGTGGAGACAACTATACACTAAGTATTCTTGTAAAATCCTAGAAACAGGGAAGCTTCACATTTTCACTGATAACCTCTTACCTAATTTTGAGTATAGAGTCTAAATACAAGGTCCACATACCTTTGAAGACATGATTACACAGGCTATCCATATCGAAGAATTTATGGTCAAGAAAGGTGATCTCACTCTTCAGAGAGACACAAAACAAGGTTCCACTTCCAATAGGGATAAAGCCAAACATGTCAACAAGAACCGAGAAATTGTACATGATGGGGTTTTTGATAATGTCACACCCAAACCTACTAAAATGGCATTTAATCTCACAGACTACCTCAAAGTGGCCAAAACTACTGAGAAGCCTCCCCCTGACAATAAGATGTCTGGGAACAAATCGAGAAACTCATGGACAACATGACCCAAGCGAGAGTATATGCCTTTGGGAAAACCTTTGGATGTGGTTTACAAAACATTGCTACAATACAAGATTATCTCACCATGGATAACCCTCATCCCTATGATCCACAACCACATCCACCATGGTGGAATGAGACCTCATTTTGTGAGTATCACCAAAATAAGGGACACAAGACCAAAAACTGTACAAACTTTTGTCATAAAATCTAGGACATGATTAATGCTAGTGATCTTGTGGTAGATGAACATAAAAGAAAATTGAACCACAAGGCATTCAAAGAGCCTTTCCCAGCTTATGAAAAAGGAGAGACTTCAAAACCAAAACCCTACAATAATGTCAACTATACATATTCCAATGATGAAAATGTCATTCACATGGTTGAACCTGTAGATTCTGAATATTGTGACGTTATTACCATAAAAGGAAAGAAAGATAATGACAAACCCAAGACATCATTTGTCTTAAGAGGCCCTACTTCCAATAAGATGGATAATTTGTCTTCGCAACACTGTGCTAACACTGTTAATTGCTCTCATGCAAAGTTGGTGCTCAAAGGCCCTACACCTCCTACTTCAAATCTTGAACAACACAAAGACAAAGCCCTTGTTGGTCCATTTGGTAAAGTTGCAAAACACACAATGAACTTGACTACAACTAGTTATAGTTTTCTCAATCAGTTGAAATGAACTAATGCTCAAATTTCCATCTTTGAGCTGCTTAAAATCTCACCTGCTCACAGGAAAATTTTGGAAAAAGCCCTCACTAAGGCAAACATTCCTCAAGATCTTGATCTTGAGTGATTTCAATCCATGGTAGGTCACCTAGCTTCACCTTATATTATGACCTTCTCCAAGGAGGATGATAACTCGCTGAATCATCCACACAATCAGCCTCTACACATTGAGGTTATGATCCACCAGACACATGTTCATCGGGTACTCATTGACAATGGTGATGGCCTAAATATTGTCTTTGCTACTCTACTTAGACAATTGGATTATTCTGAGGACTCTGTTGATCCTCGACAAAATATCACTATTAAAGCATACGATGAAGTGGAATGAAAGTCACTAAGTCTTGTGATTTTACCAATTTGCATCAGTCTTGTCGAAAGGGATGTCACCTGTAAAGTTCTTGACATTCCCTTAGCCTACAAAATTTTGTTGGCATGGCCATGGATATATGAGATGCGTGCTATTCCATCCACATACCACCAATGCATCAAATTCTCATTTCATGGTTTTGAAGTCACTATTCCTGCCACTACTAGGTACACCTCCAATATGCTCAAAGCTGCTAAAAATTTCATCCTTGCTAATTGTGAGTCTACCAATTGTCACAATAATAAGCTAAAATAAATTGAGCAGTCATTCAAATTAAAAGAAACTAGTATGGGAGAGTACCACATTGAACTAGTGCTATCATTAATGTCTCTCCCAGAGTCCCCTTGACATTTTGGGAGACCCTCAAAGGCAAAGAAGTCGTTCATGCTGACACCTCAGACCAAGTATAATGGCACTTTCATTAAGGCTATAGTTCCCTTAGAAGACGAAAGTGAAAATAGAGCCATTGTTGCATGGCTTTACAAAGAAAAGGCTCCAGTGGGCCTAATAGAACAAGCTCAAGAAATCACTCCTAAGAAATATGGACTTGGTCTTAGGCTTATGAAGCATTTTGGTTACAAGGGAACTAGCCCTATTGGGTGCAACAACAATGGCCTAATTGATCCTATCAAAGCAAAAGCTCGAAGCAATAGTGATACAACTAGCCTAGGGTTTAAGAAGGTCCCTTTCCATTTGGGATCAAATCAATTCATCCCCAAACCTAAAAGTTCATCTAAAAATGAGTCACAAGTTGAGTCAGATAGTCAAGAGGAAGAATCGAATGATGAGGATTCCTACCCTCATTCTATTCCTTATGATCTCACTAAATTCTTTGCTGAGCCAGATGACTTTGTGCCACGTGTTAGCACTGTGGATGATACTAGTGATTCTTTTGAGGACAATACTGAGAAACTCAAATATCATTCAAAAAAAGGAGAATCTAGTCAGTCATGTCGTATTGTGTATTTGTGTAAGAATCCAGAGGCTAAAGGAGAGTATGTCCCTATCACTGTTGGGGAGTTCTATAGTCTCTCATCATGTAGCACCGATTCTCATGAATATGAGTTTGACTCTCTTTCAGAAGTGACTACTGATAAAGACATTGACCAAGTGCATGTCTATGAAAATTGAATTGAAGTGGGTGAAACATCTAGGGTTAGGTCACAGGGGTCTAATCCAACTAGTGCCCTAGAGTCATCAATTCTTGACGTTAGTATTTTGAGGCATTTGAATACACCTGTGGATGAGGTCGCTGTAGGTCTCAAATTATCAGTCCATGCACTTAATGACTATACTATGAATGCAATTGAACCAAGCACTACTCTCTCACTCGCACACCCCAAGCTTATAGACTGGAACCCCAATGCATCTAATGAAGTCCCCACATTCTAGAATGACTATGCTCTCACCTGTTACCTAAATTCTATTGAACCTATAATGTCTACCACCAATGAGTAGAGTATCAACATGACTAAGGATGACATCAAATATCTTAGTCACATAATTAAAAAGAAAAAATGCAAGAGGTCTGATGGTGAAAACCACATTGTGGCAATGTTGGATCTCAAAAAAGTAAAAACAAAAGACATATCCAAGGGTGAAAACCTCTCTGAGGTGCCTACGAATGAGATATTTGATGTCCTTCCCAATCACTTTTAGGAGAGATCATCAATGTTAATAGAGCTGACACAGCCAATTAACCTAGGCACAGAACAACATCCTCATGTGATACATCTGGTGCAGTCATTGTCACCTAAAGAGAAGGAACAATTCATTTCCTTTTTCAAGGAAAAGAAAATAAATTTTTCCTGGACATATTATGCCATGCCAAGATTGGATCATGATCTTATCATGCATCACTTTTCCATAGCACCAAGCATCAAATTGGTTAAACGAAAGCTTCAAAAAATGCACCCTCATGTTGCATTTCTCGTCAAAGCCAAATTGGAGAAATTTCTAAATGTTGGTTTCATCTATGCAATTGATTATGCTAAATGGATATCCAATATTGTTCCTATTTCCAAGCATGATAAATCTATCAGAGTTTGTATAGACTTCCATGATCTTAACTTGGCATGTCCTAAAGATGACTTTTCGCTCCCTAATATTGATATGATCATAGACATGATGGCTAGATATGAGATGTACTGACTTATGGATGGTTTTTCTAGATACAATCAGATAAAAATTGTGCCAAAAGACTAGGGGAAAATGGCTTTCACATGTGCATGGGGAACCTTTTGTTGGAATGTGATGTCATTTGGTTTAAAGAATGCTAGTGCTACATATCAACGAGTTGTTACCACAATTTTCTATGACATGATGCATAGAACCATGGAGGACTACGTTGATGATACCTTGGTCAAAAGTGCTAAATGCAATACTCATCTACAAGATTTGGGTCCCATCCTAGATCATATGGAAAAATTTAGTCTTTGGCTCAATCCTAAGAAATGCGCATTTGGTGTCACATCGAGGAAATTGTTGGGATATATTGTTTCTGCAAAGGGAATTGAAGTAGACCCAGAAAAAGTACAAGCAATAATGGACATGCCACCACCTCAAAACATCAGTCAGATGAGAGGACTATAGGGAAGGCTTCAATCTATTCACAGGTTTATTTCAAAATTGGTGGATAGATCACAACCCTTCACAAAGACCTTACATAAGGGTGTGAAATTCAATTGGAGCCAGGATTGTGAGCAAAGCTTAACACAGATCAAACAATATCTTGTCAATCCACCAATCCTATTGCCTCCTATGCATGGGAAGCCTTTTCTTTTATACATTTCAGTCACAGAAACATCTTTGGGAATCCTGTTGGCTCAAGAAGACAATGACAACAAAGAAAGAGCTATTTATTACTTGAGCCGAACATTGGTCTCTTATGAGAAAAACTACAACATTATTGAGAAAGCTTGCTTGGCAGTTGTCTTTCCTTTCCAGAATTTGAGAGACTACATGCTTGCCCACACCACACAACTTTTGGCTAAAATAGATCCATTAAAGTACTTGCTCAGTAAGGCAGCTCTCATAGGAAGATTGGCTAAATGGGTCATGATACTAAGTGAGTTTGACATCTAATATGTTGAACGCAAAGCTATAAAGGGATAGGCAATTGTAGACTAGCTAGCCGAGGCACCCATACAAAGTCTTCTACCAATGAACATTGATTTCCTAGATGAGTCAATTCTAATACTCACACATCATACATGGGTTATGTTCTTCGATGGGTCCTTTATACAACAAGGATTAGGTGTTGGATTGCTATTCATTACACCATAGAGATACTCATTGCCCAAAGCATACAAGATTATGTTTCCTTGTACAAATAACATTGCTGAATATGAAGCTTTGATCAATGGTATGAAAATTGCAGCTGAATGGAGAGTAGATTAGTTGGAAATCTTTAGTGACTCTCAACTTGTTATCAACCAAGTAAATGATGTGTATCAAACAAAGGATGAGAAACTAATTCCTTACAAATGCATGGTTGATGACTTGACAAATTATTTTGCACACATCACCTTCCAACAAGTTTCATGCACAGATAATAAAGTGGCTGATGCCATGGCCACTCTAGCCTCTCTGCTACAAATGCCAAAAAATGATCTCCAACATGAGTTCTTGGTGGAAGTGTTACACTAGCCAGCCTATGACACACTTGATTCCAAGATGATCTGTTCTATTATAGGACAAGAATCATCCCACTACCATCACATCTATTCCTACCTTCATAATCAAACCATTTCAAAAGGTCTAGTTCAAAATGAGAAACGTTACCTAATCCATAATGCTTCACATTATGTCATTATTGTTGACAATCTTTATAGGAGAGGTTTGGACAGAACACTCCTTAGGTGTTTAGAACTCAACAATTCCAAATGTGCACTAATTGACATTCATGAAGGCATTTGCGGATCTCATTCCAATGGCCTAACACTAGCTCACAAACTCCTTCATGCTGGTTACTACTAGCCTAAAATGGAGCAAGAAGTTGTTAAGTATGTTAGGTCTTGCAAGCAATGTCAACTACATGAGAATCTCATTCACACTCTAGCCAGAGAGTTGATTCTCTCTACTACAACATGGCCATTTCAACAATGGGCCTTCAACTTGGTGGGGTAGATTCACCCAACCTCTTCCAATGGACATAAGTTCATTATCATGGCTATAGATTATTTCATGAAATGGGTAGAGGTAGTCCCTCTCATAGTTGTTGAAGGAAAAATTGTAGCATTTTTCATCACAAACTACATCATCTGTAGATATGATGTACCATCCTCAATCATTACTGACAATGGAGGATAGTTCAAGAATAAAGACCTCAAGGAACTGTGCAAGAAATTCAAGATCACACAACATTGGTCTTCCATTTATTACCCCCAGGGTAATGGCCAAGCTGAGGCATCCAATAAGGTGATCCTCAAAATTCTTCATCGCATAGTCAGTAAGTCAGGGAGAGACTGGCATCTCTAGATCAACCCAACCCTATGGGCATATAGGACAAGCATTAGAAATCCAATGGGCATGACTCCTTTTGCATTGTGTATGGGGCAGATGATGTGCTTCCAATGGAGGTCGAGATTCCTACCTTGAGAATCTCTATGAAAGGCCTTATCACTGATGATGACTATAAGATAGCTCAGCTTCAAGAGCTTGTGTTACTAGATGAACGATGACAAGTGGCATGTGATCATCTATGATCATGTCAACAAAGAATGCCATGAAGCTACAATTGGAGGATCAGGCCATGTGACTTCCAGCTGGGTGACCTCATTCTAAGAGAGAACCCTAAGAATCAACAACAATGAATGCAAAAGGAAAAGTTTGAACCAAACTGGCTAGGTCCGTACATCATCACTACAGTATATGGATTTGGTGCTTATCAGCTTTTCACAACCGAAAGAGAAGTGCTTAAAGAGCCTATCAACACTCTCCACCTAAAGTGATTTTATAGTTGATTTAATCTCAGCAAGCTCTCTATACATATCTATATGTCCTGAAAAAAAATCTAAAAATCAGAAAAAGTCCAAAAAAAAGAAGAAGAGAAAAATACAAAAAAATTGAAAAATAGAAAAGTGCCATTGGTGAAAACTTGGAAATAGGCATCATGGTAGCAAAAAAAATAAAAATCTTGCCAAGAAGGTGAAAACCTGGTAAACAAGCGCCTCTTGTTCCCAATGCTCCATCTTGCAGCGCATCTTCTGGCTATTCTATATGGTCGCTTTCATGCTTTCGCTTTCTTACTTTTCCTACTCATGTATCCATGGATTGAGTCTTGTCACAGCTCGAGGGCATTTCCCCTTTGTGTCACTATTTTTGAGATTCTCCTCATAGAATCTCCTTTGCAATAGTCACCAGTGGTTTTCACTACATCTGCCTACTATCGCCAATGTCACTCTCTTTTCAAGATTCTCCTCATAGAATCTCCTCCATGACAGTCACCAGTGGTCCTCATTGCATCTGCCTACTGTCGCCAGTGTCACTCTCTTTTCAAGATTCTTCTCATAGAATCTCCTTCATGATAGTCACTAATGGTTCTCATTGTGTCTGCCTATTGTCACTAGTGTCACTACTTTTTAGATTCTCCTCATAGAATCTCCTTTGTGACAATCATCAGTGGTCCTCATTGCATCTACCTACTATCGCTAGTGTCACTCTCTTTTCAAGACTCTCCTCATAGAATCTCCTTCATAATAGTCACTAGTGGTCCTCACTACATCTGCCTACTGTCACCAGTGTCACTCTCTTTTTGAGATTCTTCTCATATAATCTCCTTCATGAAAATCACCAGTGGTCCTCACTGTGTTTGCCTACTATCGCAAGTGTCACTTTTTTGAAATTCTCCTCATAGAATCTCTTTTGCAATGGTCACCAATTGTTTCAGTTGTGTCTGCCTACCATTTCTCAGGTTATGTCTCCATATTCCTTTATGGAAGATCTCTCTTGCATCAATCACCAGTTGTCCTAGCTATGTCTGCCTACTATCGCCCAATCCTTCTTAGGTTATTCATCATGAAGATTTCTCTTTGACCTCAACCACTAGTTGTTCTAACTATGTTTTCCTACTATTGTCACCCTACTGAAGAGATTTCTTTCAAATGTATTCTGGACATTGACACTTGACATCAATCCCAAAACATTGAACTCAAAAATGATATAATTGTTTGGATATGCTGAGCATTTTCTTTGTTTTCTTTGTTTTTCTTTATCATATCTCCTCAAAAAACTCGATGATGTCATTTTTTACTAGAGAAGTGATGACTAGGGGCATGATCTTTTATTTTCTTTCTATCTATGGTTTAGTTCTAACAAGTTGATACATTCCTATAAAAGGGGTGTCCACTATAAGAGCCTCCATCTCATATTGGATGGTCATTTGTACCTCGACTCCTTTTATACAAATATGCCAATAACATTAGTTCTTCTCCTTGTTTGTTGGAATAAAATCTTCATGCTATAGTAAATACTGATACTCATCCTACTAAGTGAACGTACGGGTCACTATGAGTATATCTAGCACACTTCTATCTCAGGTTATGAATGCAAGGGTCATTTGCAGAAAAAATGAATATTGAATACTTAGCATAAGAGGGATCTCCCATGTTTTTGGTGTGCCTGTCATGTAAGCAAAATTTAGGTCATCCTAGCGTTTATGCTCTGATGCTTATGTTAACTTGCTACATTAAAAGGGATAAATGTTTTGGTCATTTTGGCTTCTTGTGCCTCAAATGCTTACATTTAATCCTGACAAACCAATAATGCATTTTATATTCATATTTCCATGATTGCAATGTCAGTGAGAATTGTATAAAATATGAGCTTTATTTTATATTTGGTGATGATTAAATATCTAGGCTTGGTAACTAGACCTAGGGTTGCATTTAACAGTCTTGCATTACATACTTCATTTGCATAAGCACACAATTCAATGGTCATTCTGTTCATACTCTACATGCATCAAATTTTGCCACAACTCTACAAGTGTTTGGTTCATCGATTCACACTCCTCAATGGAATACCTGTGACTGTCAAGCAAAAATATGCAACACTGCATGAGATGTCAATTCATACATATGCATTCTATCTAAGTACAACATACATCTCATGTACATCAAAGTAAAGCAAAATAGACAATGACATGTACACAAGAATACTCAGCTCAAGATCTTGTATATATATATATATATATATATATATATATATATATATATATATATATATATATATATATATATATATATATATATATATATATGCCTTAGTGGTCATAAAATTAGAGGCCCAAGCACCAAAGAAAGAGAAGAGGATGAAGAAGATTTTAGAGAAGCCACATGAAGCATCCAATAGCCTAATAGTATAGGAAGTCATATAGGACACATCATTACTATAGTTGTTCACTCCTAACAAGAAGAATAAGAAAGATAAAAGAACTAAGCAATTTAAAGATAGTATTATTACTATTCTTAAACAAGAGGAAGAAAAAGGAAGAAGAAAGTGGAGATGATACTAAAGTGAGGACTTTAGAAGTAATAACAAAGGAAAGAGTCATCAAGACCGATAACATAAAAGTGTTCAAATAGAGAAAAACTCAACCTATTATAGCTGAGAGAAGAATTCCCATGAGTTAGATCAAGCTTTTTTGGAAATACATAAATTAGATGTAGAGATGGAAAGAGAGGTGAGTTCATGAGAAAGAAAATCTAGTCAAAAAATATACAAAATTCTATCAAACTTGAAGGAGCTAGCATAATACATCATTGATATACATTTAGTTGGGAAGATGGTGTTGGAAACTTACAATTGCAATAATTATTGTTTTGTTATTAATATCAAATATATGGATGATACATATTGTTTCCTAATCTAAATGTCATATATAGTTGATTGGTGAAGAGGATCTGAGAGTTATAACTATAGAACCTAGAGGAAAGGTTAAAAATATGAAAAGTTACAATGGATATTTAATTAGATAGAATTTGTTAAAGAAAAGTACTTTTTTATGTCAAGAAATCTAATCCAAGCTAATAAAAAGAGTAAATTACTAAGGAGTTCTAAGTAATGCTAGTATTAACTGAGCCATTGTTAGTGCTGAGAAAATCTAGTGTTGATTGAGCATTACCATCAATTAAGAAAGTTAGTTGATGCCAAGCTAGAAAGATTAAACAATAACCAAATATTTTAGTGTTGACCAAGTGTTAGAATTTATTGATTAATAAGTGACAATAAAACCTCAAATTCAAAGGAATCGCAAGATCAAGTTAACTCATTTGATTTTTTGAGAGATATAAAATGCGTTGGAGATTAAATTAATGAGTTGGATCATTAAATTCAAGATGGTGATTAGGTAAGGACTTACTAGAAGGATTCAAGATAGGTTTCTAGAGGTTGATGATCAAGAAGTTGTATAGATACATTGAATCAAGTTGAAGCTAATCATAAACCCTAAGATTTATGGTGGATGTTTAAAATAGTAAAGCACAAGTTACCTATTTAAAGGGATAATAAATTTTTTTTTTGTGTCATGTCAAGTCAAGCCTAGCTAGGCCTAGCTAGCGTGTATGAGTGAGTTCATATATAAGACAAGGTTGATCAAAAGCACACAAGAGTGTGAATGTGAAGCTAAAGGAGAAAGCTTACACATGCGATATTTTTATTGGTAAGTGATATTGAGAAGAAGGCTTAAGTGTTGATGAGAATAGTAGATTGATTGCTTGAAGTGTGTCCAAGAAGATCAAGATTAGCAATGACAATAAAAGGCTTATTAATGAACTAGCATAAGGACTGAACAAATATATAAACCAAAAAAAGTGAGTTGTAATTGTTGGATACAATTGTTAATTGTGTATTGTCTTTGATGTTACACAAATGTCATATCAGCCATCAGACAATATCTACCAAGCTTAGATGGTTAGCAAAGCAATTTATAGTGACTACTGAGCATTCTTGAACATTACATAGAAAGTTAGCTTTTACCGAGCTCGCTCGATAAGCAAAGGAAAGTTAGCTTTTACCGAGCTCACTCGGTAAGCAAAGAAAAGTTAGCTTTTATTGAGCTCACTCGGTAAACAAAGGAAGGTTAGTATTTACTGAGTTAACTCAATCTCCAAAGGAAGTTGCAAGGTTTGCAGTGTTTATCAAGCTTCACTTGGTTAACATAGGGAAACCATTTTGAAGTAGTGGTCACCGAGCTGGGTCAGGCAAAAAAGAATTTTATGATTCTAAAAAATTAAGTTTAATTGTTTTGTGCAGCCAATTGATTTATGCTTTTTCAGTTGTTGTAAACTTGTAATTGAGCCGACTTGACAATCTATAAGGTATATATGAAAGGTCAAGTTGTGAATTCAATGTATGTAGAAATGTGTGGATGCATAAAAGTGCGAATGTATAAGCAATTACATGAGCGAATGTTGAGGAAGAATTTGTAATCCCTATGAAGCTGCAAAGTTGCATTTGATCAGTGAGGATCTAATGAAGCAGAATAGAGATTTGTATTTACCAAAGATAAGTTGCATATATCTCAGATCACTTCATTGTTGCTTTCTAATCATTGTAATAGTGATTCAAAATCTCTTAACAGAGTTGGTTTGACAGCCATTTTGTAAATCCTCTAACAAGGTGACAATTCAGTTGAATTGTTTTAAAGACCTCTCATAAGGCCACTTCTAACAAGGTGATAAAATCCTCTAACAAGGTCACACCTAACAGTGTGTTTAGTAACCTTTAATAGGGTTGGCTCCTAATAGGGCTCACTTCAGAAGAGTGAAAATTGGTAACTAGTTACTTGGTGGTTTTTCCCAAAATTGGGTTTCCACGTTAAATCTAGTGTCTCTTGTGTTCATGTTATTTCTTTATGCATGCATTTTTATCACTTTAAATTCTTAATAAAGTTAACAGAACATATATCTAGTTTCAACATTTATTTGTGTGGTTATCGAGTGTCAGCAACAGCTGTATTTTAAGACATCTAAGGATCTGTGGAAATATTTTTGTGGTAACTGATTCACCCCTCCCCTCTAAGATACTCTATCTCTATTTTCAAAATTTGGTATCAGAGCTTTTGGTGCTTGCAGGATAAGATTTCAAGGATCGAAGCCAAAGATCAGGATGTCTTACAAAAGGAAAATCCCAAGACTTAACAAAAATAACTTCTCAGCATGGCAAGGACTAATGAGACTTCACCTAGCATCCATTGGTGATATAGGACTAAAGTACATTGATGAAAAATATAAAGAACCAGCTGGCACACTATCTGCCAATGATATTGTTGAAAAGAAGACTCACAACATTATGATTATAGATATAGCATCTACTCTGAGTTATGAAGAATTTGATGATATCAAGGATTGCAAATCTACCTTTGAAATGTGGGAAAAGTTAAAAGAGATCTAAGGAGGAGATGATAATATTAGAAGAGCCAAAGAAAAAGGTCTGAGAGGACAATTTGATCAAATAAGGATGAGAGAGGATGAAAACATTGCTAAATATGTTGAAAGAGTTAAAGCATGTGTTAGCGCAATCAAAGCTTCTGGAGGAGATATCAGTGAAGAGACAGTTATAAATAAAGATCTCAGAACTCTACTTCCCATTTATGTGATCAGAGTCTCTACAATTTAGGAAAGAAGATGTGAAGTAAATCATAAGATAAATCTAGAGGCTATAGTTGGAAGATTGACTGCATTTGAACTGGACAACTTTGATAACTATATTCCAACTTCTAAAAATATTGAATCAGCGTTTGAAGCCAAACTTTCACTCAAGGAGAAAGGCAAAAAGAAATATCAGTCAGAAAGTGAAGATGAATCAAACCAAATTTCAGACAGTGATCTTGAAGTAATTGAAGCCCTTCTAGCAAGGAAATATTCTAGAGGCAGAGGAAAATACAAAGGTAAAGTACCCCTAATCTATTTTTCATGTGAAAAAGTTGGTCATATTGCTGCTAGATGTCCAAATAAGCAAAATAAAGATGAAAAGAAAGATCAAAAATGGAATGGCAAGAAAGATTTCAAATCATTCAAGGACAAAGGTAAGAAAACATGTTTTATGGCTAAAGACTCTAATGACTCTAATGATGAAGAAGAAAATGAGATTGTCTATATTGCTATAAAAGATGAATCTGATAATGATGAATAAATGGCACTCATTTCTCATATGAGCAAAAATGATACATGGATCATAGATAGTGGTTGTTCTCATCACATGACTAGTGACAAAACCAAGTTTGAATACTTTGAAGACTATGATGGTGGCAGTGTAAGTTTTGGTAATAATGAACCTTGTTGTATAAAAGGAAGAGGAAGAATCCCTCTAAACAAAGAACTTATATGTGATAATGCCTATTGGGTAGAAGGACTAAAGAATAATATGTTAAGTGTGGCACGACTACTCAATAATGGAATCAAAGTAGAATTCATGCATGGTAAAACAAGACTACTAGATAGAAAAGGTAAGCTGATTGGATCAGGCACTCAAACTAAAGGTAACCTGTTCTATCTTGAACTAGGTGAATGTTCATGTTTTATTGCTCAAGTTGAAGAAATTTGGTTATGGCATAAAAGGTTGTGTCATGTAAACTTTGATAATTTGGTAAAGATAAGCAAATTTAGAAAAGTAAAAGGCATTCCCAACATAAAGAAACCTAAGGTCGATCTATTGAAAAATTGTCAAATTGGAAAGATGGGAAAGACTAGTTTTAAAAGTAAAAACTATTAGTCTAAAGACATATTAGAAATTGTGCATACTAATTTATGTGGACCCATTGGAATTGAAAGCTATACTGGAGAAAAATTCTTCATTCTTTTTGTTGATGATTACTCAAGACTGATGACAGTCATGTATCTGAGAAATAAATTAGAAGCATTTGAAGAGTTCAAATGGTATTTGGCCAGAGTAGAAAAGGAAACAGGAAAAAGATTAAAATGCTTGAGGTCAGATAGAGGTGGAGAATTCATTTCACATGAATTCAATAACTTTTGCATTGAAAGAGGAATCAAAAGATAGGTATCAGCACCTGGAACACCCCAGTAGAATGGAATAGCTGAAAGAAGAAATAGATCCATCATGGATTGTGCAAGAGCATTAATGATTGAAAAGAGCATTGCTATCAAATACTGGAAGGAAGTAATCAGCACTACAGTCTATACCTTGAATCGAGTACAGCTGAAGAAAGACTCATTCAAAACCCCCTATGAGTTATGGTATGGCTATAAACCTAATGTAAGTCATCTTAAAGTATTTGGAAGTAAATGTTACATTTTGAAAGAATCTAGAAAAGGAAAATTTGATGTAAAAGGTGATGAATGTATATTCCTTGGATACTCATGCACAAGTAAGGTATATAGATGTTTAAACTTGTCTACTCACAAAGTTATAGAAATTGCACATGTGAAAGTTGATGAGTTTGCAGAAAGGACTGAAGAAGAAAGCAAAAGGAAACCAAGAGATTATAAAAGGTTTGTCTTCAGAGAACCTAATACAGTACTAGTTACATCAAAGAAATAGGAAACTTCTACTCCTGAGTCATCTAAAATTGAATTACAGGAAGTTCAAATTGAGCCACAACAAATCGAGTTAAATTTAGTATCTACTGAGCAAGTATTTATCGAGCAAACATCTATCGAAAAATATCTACCGAGCTATAATAGAAAGAGCCTAAAGTTGAAATGCAAAAAGATAATAATGAAATCCATTCAAAAGGAAAGGAACCTATATTAGCTAAGTATGTCAAGAGACATCATTCAGCACATCAGATCATTGGAGATAAATTTGAAAGAACCATAACAAGAAATAAGCTGAAAGGTACTTATTTACTTGCTGATTTTGAACCTAGGAATATCAAAGATGCATTGGAAAATGATAGTTGGATTGAGGCTATGAATGAAGAGATAGAGAAAATAGAGAAAAATAAGACATGGACTCTTGTACCCAGACCTAAAGACAAAAATGTGATTGGAACTAAGTGGGTATTCAGAAGCAAGTTGGATGAAGATGATAAGGTATCAAGAAACAAAGCTAGACTAGTATGCAAAGGATATGCTCAAGAAGAAGGAATAGACTATGGAGAAACTTTTGCTCCTGTTGCAAGATTGGAAGGAGTCAGAACCTTACTAGCATATCCTGCTCACAAGGGTTTCAAAGTTTATCAGATGGATGTCAAATCAGCATTCCTCAATGGTATACTAGATGAAGAGGTTTACATTGAACAACTTGAAGGTTTTGTTAATCCAGATAAGAAGAACATGGTCTGCAAATTACAAAAGGCATTGTACGGTCTGAAACAAGCCCCTAGAGCATGGTATGAAAGATTGCACAAATATCTTATTCAGATTAGTTTTCGAAGAACTAATGATAATAGTAGCTTGTATATTAAAGAAGGCCTAGATAATAAGATTGTCTTGGCAGAAATATTTGTAGATGATACTGTTTTCATAGGGAATGATGATCTGTGCAAAGAATTCTCAGAACAAATGAACAAGGAATTTGAAATGTCTATGTTTGGTGAGATCAAATTCTTTGTTGGTCTTCAAATTCAATAGAATAAAAATGGTATCTACATTACTCAATCAAAGTACATCAAAGAGATATTGAAAAAGTTTGGAATGGAAGATTGTAAACCAATTGGGACTCCTATGTGTACCAAATTAAAACTTACCAAGGAAGATGAATCAAAGGAAGTAGATCAAACATTGTGTAGATCTATGATTGAAAAATTGCAGTATGTAGTTCATACAAGGCCAGATATTTCTCTTGTAGTTGGTATTGTAGCAAGATTTTCAGCAAAACCAAGAGAAAACCACTTGATGGCAATCAAAAGAATAATGAGATATTTGAAAGAAATTGAAGAGTATGGTTTATGGTATAAGTTTGGAGGAAATTTGGATTTGAAAGTATGTACTGATGCTGATTGGGCAGGAAATCTTGATGACAAAAAAAGTACAAGTGGAGGTGCATTCTTTCTTGGAAAAAGGTTGGTTTCTTGGACAAGCAAAAAGTAGAATTGTACATCTCAATCAACAGCAGAGGCAGAGTATGTTGCTGCAGCAATAAACTATTCTAAAATTGTTTCGTTTAAATAGTTGTTGGAAGGCATGAAGATGAAAATCAAAGAACCAGTTGTTATGTTTTGTGATAATACAAGTGCAATCAACATATCTAACAATCCAGTAATGCATTCAAAAACCAAGCATATTGCAATAAAATACAATTTTGTTAGAGAATTGGTGCAAGATAAGGAGATTAGATTGGAATATATTCATAGAATGGACCAAATTGCTGACATATTCACAAAACCATTACCTAAGGATGCATTCTTGTATCTAAGAGGTAAGTTAGGGGTCACTCCCCTATCTGAAGTTCACTAAAATAAAGTTCTAGTGATGCATCAAATCATACCAGATTGAAGATCTATCAGTTGATGAAACAGAACTAGGAAACATTGCATATGAATCAGTACTAAAAGTACACTAACATTCATTTGAGTTTGATTTGCCTTTGGCATGTGTTGTCAAAGAGGGAGAGTTTATTACTATCATATCTCTCTGAAATTTGTTCAAAAGAGTTTCTCTATGCAATTCCTTCACAGAAGGAGATTACTGTAAGAGGGAGAGTTGTCTATCTTAGAGGTAGAATTGTTATATTGACATGTTGTGTTGCCATACAAGTGAAAGACTTGTTTTCAAATTTCATTTCTGCTATGACATGTGTTGCCATCAATGCCAAAGAGGGAGACTGTTGGATAAAATTGTTAATTGTGTATTGTCTTTGATGTTACATAAATGTCATATCAGTCATCAGACAGTGTCACCTGAGCTCAGATTGTTAGCAAAGCAATTTATAGTGACTACCGAGCATTCTTGAACATTACACAGAAAGTTAGCTTTTATCGAGCTCACTCGATAAGCAAAGGAAAGTTAGCTTTTACTAAGCTCACTCGATAAGAAAAGGAAAGTTAGATTTTATCGAGCTCACTCGGTAAACAAAAGAAGGTTAGTATTTACTGAGGTAACTCAGTCTTCAAAGGAAGTTGCAAGGTTTGCAGTGTTTACCGAGCTTTACTTGGTTAACACAGGGAAACCATTTTGAAGCAGTGGTCACCGAGCTGGGTCGGGCAGCAAAGAATTTTATGATTCTAAAGAATTAAGTTTAATTGTTTTGTATAGTCGATTGATTTATGCTTTTTCAGTTGTTATAAACTTATAATTGAGCCAACTTGACAATCTATAAGGTATATATGAAAGGTCAAGTTGTGAATTCAATGTATGTAGAAATGTGTGGATGCATAAAAGTGCGAATGTATAAGCAATTACATGAACGAGTTTTGAGGAAGAATTTGTCATCCCTATGAAGCTGCAAAGTTGCATTCGATCAGTGAGGATGTAATGAAGTAGAACAGAGATCTGTATTTAGCAAAGATAAGTTGCATATATCTTAGATCACTTCATTGTTTCTTTCTAATCATTGTAACAGTGATTCAAAATCTCTTAACAGAGTTGGTTTGATAGCCATTTTGTAAATCCTCTAACAAGGTGACAATTTAGTTGAATTTTTTTAAAGACCTCTCGCAAGGCCACTTCTAACAAGGTGATCAAATCCTCTAATAGGGTCACACCTAACAGTGTGTTTTGTAACCTTTAACAGGGTTGGCTCCTAATAGGGCTCACTTTTGAAGAGTGAAAATTGGTAACTAGTTACTTGGTGATTTTTTCCAAAATTGGGTTTCCACATTAAATTTGGTGTCTCTTGTGTTCATTTTATTTCTTTATGCATGCATGTTAATCACTTTAAATGCTTAATAAAGTTAACAGAACATCTATCTAGTTTCAACATTTATTTATGTGGTTATCGAGTGTTAGCAGCAGCTGTATTTTAAGACATCTAAGGATCTGTAGAAATATTTTTGTGGTAACTGATTCACCCCTCCCCTCTTAGTTACTCCATCTCTATTTTCAAAAATTGGTATCAGAGCTTTTGGTGCTTGCAGGATAGGATTTCAAGGATCTAAGCCAAAGATTAGGATGTCTTACAAAAGGGAAATCCAAAGACTTAACAGAAATAATTTCTCAGCATGGCAAGGACTGATGAGACTTCACCTAACATCCATTGGTGATACAAGACTGAAGTACCTTGATGAAAAATATGCAGAACCAACTGGTACACTATCTGTCAATGATATTGCTGAAAAGAAGACTCACTACATTATGATGATAGATATAGCATCTACTCTGATTTATGAAGAATTTGATGATATCAAGGACTGCAAATCTTCCTTTTAAATATGGTAAAAGATGAAAGAGATCTATGGAGGAGATGATAATGTTAGAAGAGCCAAAGTAGAAAGTCTGAGAGGACAATTTGATCAAATAAGGATGATAGAGGATGGAAACATTGCAAAATATGTTGAAAGAGTTAAAGCATGTGTGAGTGCAATCAAAGCTTCTGGAGGAGATATCAGTGAAGAGACAGTGATAAGAAAAGTTCTTAGAACTCTACTTCCCATTTATGCAATCAGAGTCTTTGCAATTCGGGAAAGAAGATGTGAAGCAAATCATAAAATAAATCTAGAGGCTATAGTTAGAAGATTGACTGCATTTGAATTGGACAACTTTGATAACTATATTCTAGCTTCCAAAAATATTTAATCAGCATTTGAAGCCAAACTTTCACTCAAGGAGAAAGGCAAAAAGAAATATCAGTCAGAAAGTGAAGATGAATCAAACCAAAGTTCAGACAGTGATCTTGAAGTAATTGAAGCCCTTCTAGCAAGGAAATATTCTAGAGGCAGAGGAAAATAAAAAGGTAAAGTACCCCTAATCTATTTTTCATGTGAAGAAGTTGGTCATATTGCTGCTAGATGTCTAAACAAGAAGAATAAAGATGAAAAGAAAGATAAAAAATGGAATGGCAAGAAAGATTTCAAATCACTCAAGGACAAAGGTAAGAAAACATGTTTTATGTCTAAAGACTCTAATGACTCTAATGATGAAGAAGAAGATGAGATTGTCTATATTGTTGTAAAAGATGAATCTGATAATGATGAAGAAATGGCACTCATTTCTCATATGAGAAAAAATGATGCATGGATCATAGATAGTGGTTGTTCTCATCACATGACTAGCGACAAAATCAAGTTTCAATACTTTGAAGACTATGATGGTGGTAGTGTAAGATTTGGTAACAATGAACCTTGTTGTATAAAAGGAAGAAGAAGAATCCCTCTAACCAATGAACTTATATGTGATAAGGCCTATTGGGTAGAAGGACTAAAGCATAATCTATTAAGTGTGGCACAACTACTCAATAATGGAATCAAAGTAGAATTCATGCATGGTAAAACAAGACTGTTGGATGGGAAAGGAAAGCTGATTGGATCAAGCACTCAAACTAAAGGTAACTTGTTCTATCTTGAACTAGGTGAATGTTCATGTTTCATTGATCAAGTTGAAGAAAGTTGGTTATGGAATAAAAGATTGTGTCATGTAAACTTTGATAATCTGGTAAAGATAAAAAAAATTAGAAAAGTAAAAGGCATTCCCAACATAAAGAAACCCGAGGTCGGTCTATGTAAAAACTGTCAAATTGGAAAAATGGGAAAGACTAGTTTTAAAAGAAAAAACTATCAGTCTGAAGACATATTAGAGATTTTGCATACTGATTTATGTGGACCCATTGGAATTGAAAGCTATATTGGAGAAAAGTTCTTCATTCTTTTTGTTAATGATTACTCAAGAATGATGACAGTCATGTATTTAAGAAATAAATTAGAAGCATTTGAAAAGTTCAAATGGTATTTGGTTAGAGTAGAAAAGGAAACAGGAAAAAGATTAAAATGCTTGAGGTCAGATAGAGGTGGAGAATTCATTTCACATGAATTCAATAACTTTTGCAATTAAAGAGGAATCAAAAGATAGGTATCAGCACATGGAACACCCCAGTAGAATGGAATAGCTGAAAGAAGAAATAGATCCATCATGGATTGTGCAAGAACATTAATGATTGAAAAGAGCATTACTATCAAATACTAGAAGGAAGCAATCAACACTGCAGTCTATACCTTGAATCGAGTATAGCTAAAGAAAGACTCATTCAAAACCCCCTATGAGTTATGGTATGGCTATAAACCTAATGGAAGTCATCTTAAAGAATTTGGAAGTAAATGTTACATTTTGAAAGAATCTAAAAAAGGAAAATTTGATGTAAAAGGTGATAAAAGTATATTCCTTGGATACTCATGCACAAGTAAGGCATATAGATATTTAAACTTGTCTACTCACAAAGTCATAGAAAGTGCACATGTGAAAGTTGATGAGTTTACAGAAAGGACTAAAGAAGAAAACAAAAGGAAACTAGAAGACTATAAAAGGTTTGCCTTCAGAGAACCTGATACAGTACCAGTTACATCAGAGAATCAAGAAATTCCTACTCCCGAGTCATCTGTAACTGAGTTACAGGAAGTTCAAACTGAGCCATAGCAAATTGAGTTAAATTTAGTATATACCGAGCTAGAATAGAAAGAGTCTGAAGTTGAAATGCAAAAAGATAATAATGAAATCAATTCAAAAGGCAAGGAACCTGTATTAGCTAAGTATGTCAGGAGACATCATTCAACAGATCAGATCATTGGAGATAAATCTGAAGGAACCATGACAAGAATTAAGCTAAAAGGTACTTGTTTACTTGCTGATTTTGAACCTAGGAATATCAAAGATGCATTGAAAAATGATAGTTGGATTGAGGCTATGAATGAAGAGATAGAGAAAATAGAGAAAAACAAGACATGGACTCTTGTACCCAGACCTAAAGACAAAAATGTGATTGGAACTAAGTGAGTATTCAGAAACAAGTTGGATGAAGATGGTAAGGTATCAAGCAACAAAGCTAGACTACTATGCAAAGGATATGCTCAAGAAGAAGGAATAGACTATGGATAAACTTTTGCTCCTATTGCAAGATTGGAAGGAGTCAAAATCTTACTAGCATATGTTGCTCACAAGGGTTTCAAAGTTTATCAGATGGATGTTAAATCAGCATTCCTCAATGGTATACTAGATGAAGAGGTTTACATTGAACAACCTAAAGGTTTTGTTAATCCAAATAAGGAGAACATGGTCTGCAAATTACACAAGGCATTGTATGGTCTGAAACAAGCCCCTAGAGCATGGTATGAAAGATTGCACAAATATCTTAGTCAGATTGGTTTTCAAAGAACTAATGATAACAGTAGCTTGTATATTAAAGAAGGACCAGATAATATGATGCAGGAGCATCCAAAGGTATAAGGGTAATCCTGTGTCACCCAAAAAAATGTACTTAGACGTAGATTCTATTTCATGTCTTTACATTTTTGGATACCCATTTGGGTCAAATAAAGGTTCCAAATCTCATAGTTCCACTATCAGTGCGTTTGAAAATCTTGAAAAAATAGGAGTATGCAATTTGGCCATCATTTTGGTGACCTAGAAGGTGTGAACTAACCAGATGAATGTAATTGTGATTTAGAGTATTCCAAAAAAAGAATCAGGTCAAAAGGCCCCACGGTTTGAAAGTTATTGTAGTTTTTTGGGTTTTGGAGACCCCCTAAGAATGCTTTGAAGTCAGGTTAGGGGCATTAAATGAAATAAAAAAGGGCCAAAAAATGGGGGACGAGTGAAGCTTGTCCATAGGGCTATAGAGTGCTTCGAGAGCTTTCTGAAAATGTAAATGGTTTGTCAATCAGAGCTACGGTTCAAAAGTTTTGCCTCCCGGAAGTTCGATTACCATTTATAGATTGTTCTAGAATTGCACCGACTTCTAACATAGCTTCTGAAACCTTCTATTTGGTCAGTGGATTCCTACTAGCACTTTTTAGAATGTACTCCTAGTCTTTAACCCTTTGGGGTCTATTTAAGGAGATTTTTGGCATTGTAAAAGGCTGTTCGGAGTGGAGTTTATGAGGAGGTGCTAAAAGGAGAAATATTCTCCAGATTTATGCTATTATAATCCCTTAGGGCATGTTCTAAAGTTTATTTTCTTTGTACTATTTGTACTAGCTTATTTTATTAGTTATTATAATTTCCCTTTTCTGTTCTTAGGTTGTGTTACCATCAAGTGGTATCAGAGCGAGTTTTCCTGAGTGTGTAGACAGAGCGCCAACTGTGAGGCAGTTTGCACCAGGACTGTGTGGTTGTGGGTTCGAGTTAGAAGATGCCTTCATGAAGAGAGCATAGTAGAAGGGCTAGAGCTATTGATCCTAAGGAGGTTAGAGCCCTCCAGAGGCAGGTACAAGCATTGCAAGAGGAGCTTCGTAGAGGAGCAAATGTTGCCACAGGTGACAACAGTGAGGATGACAATGAAGAGGAAGTAATGGGACCAGAAGAGGAAGTTGATGGGGAAATTCTTAATCCTGTAGAGGAAAGGCTTTTTAGGGCCATTACTAAGTTTGGGAAAAGACCTACAATTGAAGTGGGTATATTTTCAGGAAATCTGAAACCAGATGAGTTGATTGATTGGATCAATGAACTGGAAGAATACTTTGAGTATGAGGATATAAGGGACCCAGATAGGGTTAAGTTAGCAAAGGCCAAACTGAAAGGCCATGCCAAAATCTAGTGGCAAGAGGTACAACTGGAAAGACTTAGAAGAGGAAAGGAGAAGATCACAAGATGGGATCTCATGGTGGACAAATTGAAGAAGCAGTTCATTCCTGTGGACTACGAGCTTGATCTATTTAAGAAGATGCACAGGTTAAAGTAAGCAGGAAAATCAATCCAAGAATATATAGAGGAGTTTTACCGACTCTTGATTAGAGCAGGGCATGCAGAAGCAAATAAGGAGAAGGTTTCTCATTATATCAGTGGGTTGCGACCTAGCATCCAGGAGGAATTAAGTTTGGTAAGAATGACCAGCGTTGAAGAAGCATACCAGTTTTCCCTACAAGTTGAAGAGAATCTGAGTAAAAGGTTTGAAGGAAGACAAAGAGGGCATGGTCAAGGAGGAAGGGGAAGCGGTAGATCATCTGGAGGCCACAATGAAACCCAAAAGAAAAATGAAGATGTGGGTACTAGCAGAAACCAAAGGAATGAGGGTTTCAACCACTCCCATGATCAAGACTTTGGAAATCAAAGAGGAAGAGGTAGAGGACATGGACAAGGAAGAGGAGGCTTCTTTGGTACCTATTTCTATTGTAATGAAGAATGTCATCGTGCCTTTGAATTCCCTCAATGACAAGGAAAGATAGATAGGAGAGCTGAGGGCCAAGCTAGGGTTGCTCATATGGATGAGGATGCACAGTCATCACATTTAGAGGATGCAAAAAGAGGAGAGACCTTGGTAAATGAAAGAGTACTACTAAGTGGTGAGAATGAACCAGGACAATGGAGGAGTTTGTTCCGTACTAGATGCAAGTGTGAGGATAAATGTTGTGATGTGATCATTGATGGTGGTAGTACTGATAACTTGGTATCAGAAAAGATGGTCTCTAAGCTGAAGCTCAAGAGGGAGAAACATCCCTAGCCCTATCGAATTTCTTGGGTAAAAGATGATCATAAGGTCCTAGTAAGTGAACAATGTTTAGTAAAATTCAAAATTGGGAGTTACCATGATGAAGTTCTCTGTGATGTTATTTCGATGGATGTTTTCCATCTATTGTTGGGTAGACCATGGCAGTTTGATAGACATGCAATACATGATGGAAATGCAAACACATACTCTCTGACAAAGGATGGAGTTCACCACAAATTGAAGCCCATGAAAAATGAAGGTGAAAAGGTATGTAGCAGTGCTAGGATTTCTCTTGTTGATGGAAGGAAGTTTTTAGATGGCATGAAACATCAGTATATATGCTATGCTTTGATTCCTAGGAAAGATAAAGAAGGTAGTAGTGAAATACCATTTGAAGTTTCAGATTTACTAGGGGAATTTGGAGATATTATCTCTGATAATGTTCCAGATGGATTGCCACTAGTAAGGCAAATCAATCATCAAATAGATCTGATTCCAAGAGCTAGTTTGCCTAACAAGGTTGCTCATAGGCTGAATCTTACTAAAACAGAGGAGCTAAATAGACAGGTTCAGGAGCTATTAAGGAAGGGCTTGATTCGAGAGAGCCTGAGTCCATGTGCAGTACCTACAATACTTGCACCAAAGAAGGATGGAGAGTGGAGGATGTGTATAGATTCTCGAGCTATAAATAGGATAACCATCAAGTACCGATTTCCTTTACCAAGGATGGATGATCTTATGGACTGCTTGAGTGGAGCTCAGTACTTCACAAAGATAGATATGAAGAGTGGCTATCATCAGATATGGATTTGAGAAGGAGATGAGTGGAAAACAGCCTTCAAGACCAAGGAGGGTCTTTATGAGTGGTTAGTCATGCCCTTTGGATTGACGAACGCCCCAAGCACCTTCATGCGGCTCATGAATGAGGTACTTAAGAAGTTCTTGAGAAAATTTGTTATTGTCTATTTGGATGATATTTTAATTTTCAGCAAGAATTTGGAAGAACATTTACTACATATTTGTAGTGTCCTTGAAAGGCTAAGGGAAGAGAAACTGTTAATTAATCTGAAGAAGTGTATCTTTGTAAAAAGGGAATTAGTCTATTTGGGGTTTGTTATATCACCTGAAGGTCTTAAAATGGATCCAAAGAAGGTAAAAGCCATCTTGGAATGGCCTACTCAAAGGTCTGCTACTGAGGTAAGATCATTTCATGTTCTGGTTAGTTTTTACAGGAAGTTTATTAAAAATTTCAGTGGCATATGTGCACCCTTAACTGATACAATAAGAGGGGATAGAAAAGAGTTCAAATGGACTGCAGTAGCTACGAGAAGTTTTGAATTGCTGAAGAAGAAGGTGATAGAACAGCCTATGTTGGCACCTCCAGATTTTAGAAAAGTGTTCCAAGTGGATTGTGATGCTAGTGGTAGCGCTATTGGGGCTATATTAAGCCAAGAAGGTAAGCCTATTGCATATTTTAGTGAAAAATTGAATGATGCAAAGAAGTATTCTGTTTATGATCAAGAGTTCTATGCAATAGTTCAGGCCTTAAAGAAATGGAGGCACTATTTATTACCAAAGGAATTTGTTTTGTATACTGATCATCAGGCATTGCAGTACCTAAATAGCCAAGGTAAATTGAATCAGAGGCATATGAAGTGGGTAGAATTCTTGCAAAGTTATACATTTGTGTTGAAGCATAGAAGTGGAAAATCTAACAGGGTTGCAGATGCACTAAGTAGGAGACAATCACTGCTTACAGCAATGTAGGTTGAAGTAGTTGGGTTTGATGAACTCAAGAATTTGTACCTCAAGGATCCTGATTTTGCTGAAGCATGGAAAGCTTGTAAAGAGCCTGTTGTAGTAGATAGAACCAAGTGGTTAGATTATTTGATTCAGGATTGCATGTTGTTCAAAGGTAGTCAATTATGCATTCCAAGGAGTTCCATGAGGGAAAATCTGATTAAGGAGAAACATAGTGGAGGGATGGCAGGACATTTTGGTCGAGATAAGACCATTGCCATTCTTAGAGAACATTATTTTTGGCCTCAAATTTCACAGGATGTGAAGAAGTTCGTACAAAGTTGCCAGGTTTGTCAAGTTGCCAAGGGGTTTAGTCACAATACTAGTCTATATCAGCCATTGCCTATTCCATCAAGGCCATGGGAGGACATATGTATGGATTTTGTTCTTGGATTGCCAAGAACACAAAGGGGTAATGACTCAGTATTCATGGTGATTGATAGGTTCTCCAAAATGGCACATTTCATTCCATGCCACAAAACTCATGATGTTGTCCATATTGCAGACTTGTTTTTCAAAGAGGTGGTAAGACTACATGGTCTTCCAAGGAGTATAGTTTTTGACAAAGAAACTAAATTTGTGGGGTATTTCTGGAGGACATTGTGGAAAAATTTGAGAATAGACTTGAAATTCAGTTCCATGCATCACCCGCAGACTGATGGCCAAACATAAGTGGTAAACAGAAGTCTAGGAAATTTGTTGAGATGTTTAGTTGGGGATAAGCCCAAGGGATGGGATTTGATTCTACCATAGGTAGAATTTGCTTATAATAACTCTATAAATAGGAGTACTGGAAAATCACCATTCCAAATTGTATATGGGAATAGCCCAAGGACTACACTAGAGCTGAGGAAGATAGAACAAGGGGAGAGGACAAGTGTTGAAGCTGAGGAATTTTCTGAACATATCAAGCGTCTACACGAGGAGGTTTAGGCACACATAACCAAGATGAATCAAGAGTATAAAGCTAGGGCTGATCAAAGGAGAAGACATAAGGAATTCGAAGTAGGAGATTTAGTCATGGTACACTTACAAAAAGAAAGATTTCCAGCCAGTACTTACAACAAGCTAAAAATGAAGAAATTTGGCCCCTACAAAATTTTGAAGAAACATGACTCAGGAAATGCATATGAAGTAGAGCTGCCAGATGGTATTCAGATTTCTCCCATTTTCAACATTGCGAATTTAATAGAGTATCATGATGATGGTGCAGATGAGGAGCTGGTGTTAGAGCCATGTCTGATTCCTGCTTCTAAGAAGGAGGAGATAGAAGACATTCTAGATCATCGTGTGGGTAGGAGTACCAGAAATAGGCAATATGAAGAGTATTTGGTCAAATGGAAAGGACGGCCAATCGAGGACTCAACTTGGATTTTAGCAACTGAGGTTTCCCATTTGGGATTTCCTCTACCATCCAAGTGACAGGGTCACTTTTCAATCTACCCTGGGTGTCTAATGCAGGAGCATCCAGAGGTATAAGGGCAATCCTGTGTCACCCAAAAAAATGTAATTAGACTTAGTTTCTGTTTCATGTCTTTACATTTTTGGATACCCATTTGGGTCAAATAAAGGTTCCAACTCCCACAGTTCCACTATCAGTGCATTTGAAAATCCCAAAAAAATAGGAGCATGCAATTTGGCCATCATTTTGGTGACCTAGAAGGTGTGAATTGACCAGATGAATGTAATTGTGATTTAGAGCATTCCAGAAAAAGAATCAGGTCAAAAGGCCCCACGGTTTGAAAGTTATTGTAGTTTTTCAAGTTTTGGAGACCCCCTAAGAATGCTTCGAAGTCAAGTTAGGGGCATTAAATGACCTCAAAAAGGGCCAAAAAATGGGGGATGAGCAAAGCTTGTCCATAGGGCTATAGAGTGCTTCAAGAGCTTTCCGAAAAATGTAAATGGTTTGTCAATCGAAGCTATGGTTTAAAAGTTATGCCTCTCGGAAGTTCAGTTACCGTTTTTGGATTCTTCTAGAATTGCACCGACTTCTAACGCAGCTTCCTGAACCTTCTATTTGGTCGATGGATGCCTACTAGCACTTTCTAGAATGTACTCCTAGTCCTTAACCCTCTGGGTTCTATTTAAGGAGATTTCTGGCATTGTAAAAGGCAGTTCGGAGTGGAGTTTGAGAGGAGGTGCTAAAAGGAGAAATATTCTCCAGATTTATGCTATTGTAAGCCCTTAGGGCATGTTCTAAAGTTTATTTTCTCTATACTATTTGTACTAGATTATTTTCTTAGTTAATATAATTTCCCTTTTCTATTGTGTCCATTCTGTTCTTGGGTTGTGTTCCCATCATAATAAGATTGTCTTGGCAGAAATATTTGTAAATGATACTATTTTCATAGGGAATGATGATCTGTGCAAAGAATTCTCAAAACAAATGAACAAGGAATTTGAAATGTCTATCTTTGATGAGATAAAATTCTTTGTTGGTCTTCAAATTCAACAGAATAAAAATGGTATCTATATTACTCAATCAAAGTACATCAAAGAGATATTAAAAAAGTTTGGAATGGAAGATTGCAAACCAATTGGGACTCCTATGTGTACCGGATTAAAACTTACCAAGGAAGATGAATCAAAGGAAGTAGATCAAACATTTTATAGATTTATGATTGAAAAATTGTAGTATGTAGTTCATACAAGGCTAGATATTGCTCTTGCAATTGGTATTGTAGCAAGATTTTCAGCAAAACCAAGAGAAAACCAATTGATGGCAATCAAAAGAATAATGAGATATTTGAAAGGAACTGAAGAGTATGGTTTATGGTATAAGTTTGGAGGAAATTTGGATTTAAAAGTATTTACTGATGCTAATTGGGTAGGAAACCTTGATGACAAAAAAAGTACAAGTGGAGGTGCATTCTTTCTTGGAAAAAGGTTGGTTTCTTGGACAAGTAAAAAGAAGAATTGTACATCTCAATCAACAGCAGAGGTAGAGTATGTTGCTACAGCAATAAACTATTCTGACATTGTTTGGTTTAAATAGTTGTTGGAAGGCATGAAGATGAAAATCAAAGAACCAATTGTTATGTTCTGTGTGTCATGTCCCCTTTTCAAATAATTAAAAAATAATAATCTTTGCTAAGGCAGGCAGGCCCAAAAAAGTGAAGTTTCAGAAAAAGGGGGTTAATCTTTGGAAACCGTTGGACTAATAAATGAAAATTATTATTAAAATATGTTTCATTAACCTCTCTTGGATGTGAGTTACATTTATGCCCTCTTTTAAGGGGGTTTGGAGGCATTTTGGACACATTCCAGAACTTGATTTTTGCTCATTCTTTGTTATTCTTCAGAGGCTGCCAAACCTGTGGAGAAGGAGACCCAAGAACGAGAGTTTGCAGGTTTCCAGGGAGACCCAAGAATGGGAGTTTGCAGGTTTCCAGGAAGGCTAAGGATGGGAGTTTTAAGCCATTCCATGTGCATGCTCATACAGAGTTTGCCTTTGTGCTGAACAGTGTAGATTTGTGGGTTTTTGGGTGTGTTTTTTGCATGAGTTTGGTGTTTTCAGTTGAGCATTTCATATCAGTTTTGGTTGCTACTATATTTCATACTTTAATCTATTAAAATAGAGCTGAATATATGTATTGGGACATGATTAAAATTTTGAGATAGTTTATTAGTGTTTTTGTGGTGTTTCCGGGCATTTTTGTGTTAATTTCGAGAGCCCGATGAGCATAATTTTTGTCCTACATTTTTGAGCTGTTGTGTAAAGGCTATATGGATCTGGAAATGTCAATTTGTAGGCTTTTATGCTGCTGAAATTTCTGTAAAAATTTCCATTTTCAGATTTATTAATAATTTGTGAAGTTGTGAAGCTTTTAGCACTATTTTCAGCATACCCGATTTGGGGTTTCATTGAGAAATTGGTGGATCTTTGTGATATCAGTTGTTTGATTTTGAAAATCTGATTAGAGGTGTGAAATACCATATCAAATCAGAAAAGGGGACATTTCAGTGGTATCAGAGCCATGATCTTGCCAGCCTGAGGGTTTGTAGAAGTTTGCATTTCAGTTTTGACAAGTACCCAGATCTTGCATGTCAGTTTTGACAACTACCCAGATCTTGCATGTCATAATTTGGTGGTTGCATGTTGCTTCTAATCAGTTGCATGTCCAAATATATGGTTTCATGCTAATTCTAATCATTTTCATGTTAGTTCTTGGTGAATTTGGTGGTTGTAGAAGTTTGCATGTCAGTTTTGACAACTACCCAGATCTTGCATGTCATAATTTGGTGGTTGCATGTTGCTTCTAATCAGTTGCATGTCCAAATCTATGGTTGCATGATACTTATAATCATCTACATGTTAGTTCTTGGTGTTTGAAGAAGTTATATCCTATTGGGGTTACACTCTACTTTATCCAGAATGGACAGGTATAGTACAGAGTCTCAGAGGGAACGATCTTGGACAATTGATAGCCAGAGTCAAAATAGTAGAAAGGATGGTTATTTAGACATTTGAGATAAACTTATGAAAATAAGCCATGACATGTCTAAACAGTTGGTTGAGCACCACTGTATAATGAATGACATGTTATATGACCCAGCTAAGGTGGATAAGTTGACTAGATTTCTATTTGGTAGATTTTCTCACAGGACAGATGACACAATTCCCAAGAACTTTCATGAGGAGTTTGAGAAACTAGCTGATAGCCAGGTAGAGGTCTCAGATTCTACTCTGCCACAGGAGGTGGTCGGAAAGGATATTGCATAGATTGATAGTAACGGTCAACTTGATACTCAAATTGAGACAATTGTTTACAGGTTGTCAAAGGGTGATGCCACAGGTATTCAGGATGGTATAGTTACAATAGGCAGTGACTACAGTGTAGTGGGTTCAGATGATGATTATGAGGATGTTGTTGTGCAGGATGGTGAGATACCTGGTAGAAATGAGCAAACATTGAGCATTCATGACTTTGTTGAGAAAGAGTACCAGGCATAGTTAGATGCTTCATCACATGAGGTTGAGGCAGGTAGTACTTCACATGATTTATCCTGCCAGCTGAAGGTGAGTGAAGATAGTATTTTGACTTCATTATCTCATCATGATAGGTATGTGGAGTTAGTTGGTATTGGTCATATTACTCAAGTGAGGATTTTGCTTGAGTTACCAGCTGATTCTAGTTTACAGATATGGACTCAAGATTGTTATATTGGCATTTGGGATTCAGTTGATAGGAGATCTTTAACACTTTTTGGTAGTAGTGTTAGTTTGGGTGCTATCATGGATTTGATTAGCAGATTGCATGGTGTTGTCTTTTCTTGTGCTAGCAGCTTGTCCAATGTTGGTATTAGTTTTTATACACCGATGTTGGGCTTTGTTCATATATCCAGTCAACCATACTTGCTAGAATGTGTTGATGATATTTCATATTTGGCAGTGTCTATAGATGAGTTCGAGGATCATATTGGCATTGATGATATCCAGGAGGATGCAGTGGGAAATTTTGAAGACTTAGTTTCTTTGGGTATAAAGGAGTCAGACATCAATGCTAATGTTTTGGATACTCCGTATGTTGATATGAGTTTTAGATTTGATTTACAGGATATGGATGGTAATACTCTAGAGACTAGTAACTTTGAGGATACTCCTTTAGACAGTGCATTAGAGGAGGTTTGTAGGAGACAGTCAAGCCAATGCCATCATGTGTGTAATCAGTTGAGAGTTAGTGACCAAGACATTGCTATCACTTGCCAGCATTTCGATGCTGCTCGTCAGTTGTTAGCAGTTTATGGATGGGGTTCTCCTACTAGTGATGAGAAGGGAGGCAGTTATCTTTCCTTGATAGAGTTCCACTCTTTATGGGAGGCTATCCAGATTCTGAGACAGGATTATATGTAGTTGGTAGCCAACAGAGATTATCTTATGAAGTGGGGCAATACAACATATGATGCATTGGTGGCCAAGGAAGATGAGGTGAGTGAGCTTACTGAGTAGCTTGTGGTGACTTCTGAGATTCTTGAGAGTACACAGTTGGCTTTCAAGGAGTCACAGTTTCATTTGGCTAAGGTGACCATGGAGTTAGAGCGACTACAGTCTTCACCTGATTCTATACAGTCACAAGCAGTGGTGTTTGGTGATCCGAGGATGTCCATGGCCGAGATTGTCAGAGACAGCGGAGATGGGGATGCATCCATTCTTGATACTAACATTGGAATATCAAGTTCATTCCCACTAGAATTAGGTTCAGTTGAGTTGGGTGTTGTAGCAAATTATTGTATGCCTGACATGGTGGTGGCCTCTAGTATTGATGGTACAGAGACTAGAGATTTATCAAAGATCATGTGTGATGTTGGTGAGTCGGCAGTTGACATGGTTCCTACTAGTAACACTACTCCCTTGGTGATATCTTTGGAGGTAGTAGTTAGTTCCAACATGGTTAATGATCAATTGCAGTTAGTTTCATCTGGATTATAGTCTGAGCCACTGACTGAGATTGGTGCATTCTATCGGCATTACACTGTGAGGTATGCTCATCAATTTACCTTTGATGACCATGTTGATGAGATAATGATATAGAGATGTACTTTGGTTCCTAGTGCTTATCATCAGTTATGGGACAATTTGATGCCTCAAGATGAGAGTTGTGATGGGCATGACATGGCAATAGGTTCTATAGTTGACAACTTGATAATACATGACTTAGAGCAGGAGTTTCAGAGTGATGCTTCAGCGGGTGTTGTTATTGATTCTACTCCTTTGGCTATGACATCTCCTGACTTAGCTGGTGATCAGTCACAGTGGGTTGTATCACTTGTTCATGGTGAGTTGTTGACTAAGGTTGGTTTTTTTTATCAACATTATATTGCAAGGTATGTACATCAGTTAGCATTTGATCCTTGTGTTGAGGAGTTGATGGTAGGAAGATTTGGTTTGGGTTCCAATTCTTGCTATTTATCTTGTGATGGCTTTTCACCATCAGGGGTGCATGGTAGTTATGGTTATGAGATAGTGGTCGGTGATTTGCAAAGTTGTGTTGACTGTAGGAGTTGTATAGTGTGTGGATTATCCATACTTGGTACAGTTTCATTCGAGAGCATTCACCATTGTTGCAGAGTTGGATTGTGCATTCCGTATAGGCCAGTGGGATGCGTTGATGGTATTTACTGTGTTGGTAGTTTGATTTGTCCACTTTGCTTGGGTTCTGTTGTTCTAAGAGTTTGTGCCTCATGGGTTTTTTATTGTGGTAGTGGTGATTTCGAAGTTTGGTTGAGCTATAATTGTCATTTTGATTATGGATTCCTCTTGGTCATATTGCAGAGGATATTGCAGGAGCCTATGTTAATTGGTAGTAGTATAGTTCATGACTACATTTGGGATCCAGGTGGATTGATTGGTTTATTGTTCAACCATTTCTTGAGGACAAGCAATTTTTTGGAGGGGAGGACTTGTCATGTCCCCTTTTCAAATAATTAAAAAATAATAATCTTTGCTAAGGCAGGCAGGCCCAAGAAAGTGAAGTTTCAGAAAAAGGGGGTTAATCTTTGGAAACCGTTGGACTAATAAATGAAAATTATTATTAAAATATGTTTCATTAACCTCTCTTGGACGTGAGTTACATTTATGCCCTCTTTTAAGGGGGTTTAGAGGCATTTTGGACACATTCCAGAACTTGATTTTTGCTCATTCTTTGTTATTCTTCAGAGGCTGCCAAACCTGTGGAGAAGGAGACCCAAGAACGGGAGTTTGCAGGTTTCCAAGGAGACCCAAGAATGGGAGTTTGTAGGTTTCCAGGAAGGCTAAGGATGGGAGTTTGAAGCCATTCCATGTGCATGCTCATACAGAGTTTGCCTTTGTGCTGAACAATGTAGATTTGTGGGTTTTTGGGTGTGTTTTTTGCATGAGTTTGGTGTTTTCAGTTGAGCATTTCATATCAATTTTGGTTGCTGCTGTATTTCAGAATTTAAGCTGTTAAAATAGAGCTGAATATATGTATTGGGACATGATTAAACTTTTGAGATAGTTTATTAGTGTTTTTGTGGTGTTTTCGGGCATTTTTGTGTTAATTTTGAGAGCCCAATGAGCATAGTTTTTGTCCTACATTTTTGAGCTATTGTGTAAAGGCTATACGGATCTTTAAATGTCAAATTGTAGGCTGTTATGCTGCTGAAAGTTTTGTAAAAATTTCCATTTTCAGATTTATACATTTTTGAGCTATTGTGTAAAGGCTATACGGATCAGGAAATGTCAATTTGTAGGCTGTTATGCTGCTGAAAGTTCTGTAAAAATTTCCATTTTCAAATTTATTAATAATTTGTGAAGTTGTGAAGCTTTTAGCACTATTTTTAGCATACCCGATTTGGGGTTTCAATGAGAAATTGATGGATCTTTGTGATATCAGTTGTTTGATTTTGAAAATCTGATTAGACGTGTGAAATACCATATCAAATCAGAAAAGGGGACATTTCACTGTGATAATACAAGTGCAATCAACATATCTAACAATCCAGTGATGCATTTGAAAACCAAGCATATTGCAATAAAATATCATTTTGTTAGAGAATTGGTGCAAGATAAGGAGATTAGATTGGAATATATTCATACAAAGGACCAAATTTCTGACATATTCACAAAACCATTACCTAAGGATGCATTCTTGTATCTAAGAGGTAAGTTAGGGGTCACTCCCCTATCTGAAGTTCACTAAAATAAAGTTCTAGTGATGCATCAAGTCATACCAGATTGAAGATCTATTAGTTGATGCAACATAACTAGGAAACATTGCATATGAATCAGTACTAAATGTACACTGAAATTCATTTGAGTTTGAGTTGTCTTTGGCATGTGTTGTCAAAGAGGGAGAGTTTATTACTGTCATATCTCTCTGAAATTTGTTCAAAAGAGTTTTTCTATGTAATTCCTTCACAGAAGGAGATTACTGTAAGAGGGAGAGTTTTCTATCTTAGAGGGAGAATTGTTATATTGACATTTTGTGTTACCATAAAAGTGAAAGACTTGTTTTCAAATTTCATTTCTACTATGACATGTTGTGTTGCCATCAATGCCAAAGAGGCAGATTGTTGGATACAATTGTTAATTGTGTATTGTCTTTGATGTTACACAAATGTCATATCAGCCATCAAACAGTGTCTACCAAGCTTAGATGGTTAGCAAAGTAATTTATAGTGACTACCGAGCATTCCTAAACATTACACAGAAAGTTAGCTTTTACCGAGCTCACTCGATAAGAAAAGGAAAGTTAGCTTTTACCGAGATCACTCGGTAAGCAAAGGAAATTTAGCTTTTATCGAGCTCACTTAGTAAGCAAAGGAAAGTTAGCTTTTACCGAGCTCACTTGGTAAACAAAGGAAGGTTAGTATTTACTAAGTTGTTCTTCGAAGGAAGTTGCAAGGTTTGCAGTGTTTACCGAGCTTCACTTGGTTAACATGGGGAAACCATTTTGAAGCAGTGGTCACCAAGCTAGGTCGGGCAGCAAAGAATTTTATGATTCTAAAGAATTAAGTTTAATTTTTTTGTGCAGCTGACTAATTTATGCTTTTTTAATTGTTGTAAACTTGTAATTGAGCTTACTTGAAAATTTGTAAGGTATATATGAAAATTCAAGTTGTGAATTCAATTAATGTAGAAATGTGTGGATGCATAAAAGTGCGAATGTATAAGCAATTACATGAGCGAATGTTGAGGAAGAATTTTTCGTCCCTATGAAGTTGCAAAGTCACATTCGATCAGTGAGGATCTAATGAAGTAGAACAAAGATTTGTATTTAGAAAAGATAAGTTGCATAGATCTCAGATCACTTCATTTTTTCTTTCTAATCATTGTAACAGTGATTCAAAATTTCTTAACAGAGTTGGTTTGACAGCCATTTTGTAAATCCTCTAACAAGGTGACAATTCAATTGAATTATTTTAAAGACCTCTCACAAGGCCACTTCTAACAAGGTGATCAAATCCTCTAACAGGGTCACACCTAACAGTGTGTTTTGTAACCTTTAACAGGGTTGGTTCCTAACAGGGCTTACTTCAGAAGAGTGAAAATTGGTAACTAGTTACTTGGTGGTTTTTCCAAAAATTGGGTTTCCACGTTAAATCTGGTGTCTCTTGTGTTCATGCTATTTCTTTATGCATGCATGTTAATCACTTTAAATTCTTAATAAAGTTAATAGAACATCTATCTAGCTTTAACATTTATTTGTGTGGTTACTGAGTGTCAGCAGCGGCTGTATTTTAAGACATCTAAGGATCTGTAGAAATATTTTTGTGGTAACTGATTCACCCCTCCCCTCTCAGTTACTCAATCTCTATTTTCAACAGTAATCACATAGATCAAAACCTACTATTTTTTTTCTTATCATTACAAATAGTTTGTATTGAAATCATTTTAGTAAAGGTTGACCCAATAGTTATTGGAAGCCTTAATAGTCTATGTAAATCCTTTAAATAGGTGACATTCTAAATGGAATGAACAAAGTCCTCTTACAAGGCCACTCCTAACAAGGTGATCAAATCCTCTAACTGGGTCACATGTAATAGTGTGTATTGTAAACCTTTAATTGGGTTCTCTCCTAATAGAGCTCACTTCGACAAAGTGACATATTGCTAGTAGTTTTTCTCGAATTGGGTTTCCACATAAAATCCTAGTGTCAAACTGTGATGAACATCTTATGATTATTTTAGATGTGATGATGTTTTTCATTATGAAATGCAAGAATTTATAGTATAGACCTAGCAACAACAAGTTAAGAAGGATTAGCTAGGCATTGATGTGTCTAATGGTGAATATTTCAAGTGGTACATATAGAGCTTGAGTAACTAATTCACCCCCCTCTCAATTATTCCAAACATTTCTAATAATTGGTATCAAAGTTAAGTGCTTACGGAGAAAATTTTGAAGGTACTTAAAGTAAAATATCATGACATACAAGGGAGATTTACCCAAGCTAAATGAGGTGAACTTTCCTGCATGGTAGACCTCAATGAAGCTACACATATCTAGTATGAGTGATGTTGCTATAAATTTTTGGAGCGATGAATATGTAGAGGTAACAACTATTCCTCTAACTATTGAAGAGTTGATACATAAGTTACATCACAACCAAGCAATATTGGATATTGCCTCAACTCTAAGCTAGATCAATTTTAATGACTTAAAAGACTTCAAAGAAGATGTAGATAGACTAAAGACTATATATGGAGGTGATGAAAATGTACTAAGAGCCAAAGTAGAAATTTTAAGAGGTAAATTTTATGATATGAGAATGATACAAGGTGAAAAAATAGTACAAGCAGAGTAATCCATTTTCATCAATGGCTTTAAACTCAGTACATATTCATTGTGACTCCAAGCTTTCAATAGACTTGCATCTACAATTCCTTTTATTCTCCCTACAATGTGGACAATATTCAACTAATATGGAATTAGCTTCATCTTTCTTCCCTCTAACATGCATGGTATCTTGTTGACTGACTACATCATTAATGATGTTTGTTTGAAATCTCACAACAAATTGGATAGCTCCATCTTTGATATTCTTGAACTACCATTAGAATTATGTGGTAGGTCTCTAAGTCACCTACCTTTCTTCATAATTGCCCTAGAATAATTTAGACATATACTAAGTATATCAATCCATTTTTTTTGAGTGGTATCTCCTCCTACCATAAGATCTAGAGCCTCAATACTTCCACCATTTACACCTCTTAGAAAAAAAATTTCTTTTATTTCTCATTTAGGTAGTATTGTGTGTTATGTTGTAGGTTGAACATGAATAGTGATACATAGTCTTCCAATGTTTTATCCTCCTTCTCAGACATTTTGAAAAAGTCATCCCCTTTCAAATCTTGACCCCTACAATATTTTTTATACTTTGTAGGAAATAGGTTTCTCATTTCAAGCCAATCTATTACAACATTAGCACTCAACCCCATGAACGATCTTAGAGCAGCTTCCTTTAGGGTGGATGGAAATAAATTCAGCTTGAAGGAGTAAGTTATATAGTCATAACTTATGCAAAGGATGTCAAACTCAATGATAAAGGTTTTAGAGTCTTCATACTTAGGGCATAGAACTTGGGAAGTGTGGTAGAAGGTATGTTCTTTAAGTTTTGATTACCTTGCTAAGGAGGAATAGGAAAAGGAAATGTAGGTTGTTGTTTACCTATTCTTAGAGGAGGACCTAACAATGGTGGTTTATAGATAACAAGGGAACATGGATTATCTTGGTATTTGGGTTCAACAAAATATCATTCAGATGCAAGAATTCTTCAGAGGATGAGGGTATTCATTTTTGAGCATTAGCAAATGGATTTTCAAAAGGTTCTTCTTCTTTGTTCTTGCTATGAGGTTCTTCAAGCTTAAGATTAAAAATATCTTCCTGATTATTATGAGGAAGAAATCTCCCAAGGAGGTCTCTTCTTCTATGCATGTAAAATAATTCATTATCTAAAATAACATAACAACTTTCGGATCAAACTAGATTGAAAACATCCTTGGATATGAAACCGAAAATGGTTGGTTAGTTTAATACCTAAATGATTGGACATCATTTTACAATGGGTCTATGGTAAGACAAGATCATCTATTTTACTTAAAAGAGTACACTAACTTCATTTGATTTATCAATTTGGGAGTGTAAACTTGAAATGGTGACTGCTAAGTATGCACTCTAATTCTTCTTTAAGTCATTACAACTGAGGGAAAGACAATGCTAAAGGAAACCTCTACTAGAAACTGAAATGACAAATCAACTTAAAGCTTAAAATAATTTTACAAATGGAAAACCTATCTATGCACCTATGCTAGAGGAACAATTCATTAATTCTATTATCAATGGCTATAGGAGCAATATAATTCTACTTTATAAGGAAACAAACAAGGAAATGAAATCTATTTTATTGGAATAGTTAACTCACCAAGTGGACCCCTTGGATGAGTGAATAGAAAATACAATCAAGATAAGAGATATAAACTTGAACTATGCATTGTATTCATTCACATTGAAATATTACACTTGATTGAAAAATAGTATCACACTATAAAAATCAATTCACTCTATTCTTCTATTAACTATGCTCGAAGCTACAATAGTCATTATTTTAAAAGGAAACTATAACTACTTCCTAAATCTAAGATCACTCCATTAATGAGGATCAATTATAGACTCATAAAGTTTGAAATAGAAACAACATTGACCATGAATAAATCCTCTAGGAATATAGTAAGTTGTGTAAGCTACATTTGTGCACTGCAAAAATAGAAATAAATAAATGATTTACCCCACTTGTGGAGTTCTAGCACCCATGGCTAGCTTTGACTTCTTTAGCACTGAAATGTTGATTCTTGACTACCTGTAAAACAATCAATACACACACAATCTCCATACACATATATTTATTTTCATCATCAATTAGACAAAATGTGTAAAGTTATACTTACCACTCTTGCAATCCTATGGCTATGTGAGGAAAACTACCCAAAATATAGCATATGGGGAAACATTTATCAACATGTATAACTACTTCATTATACCATTTATATCCATGAATTTAAGAAAATATATCATCTTTATACTATCCATATCTCTACTTCATGTCTTCACACATATGTATAACATATATGTAAAAAACCATAAGTTCGTATGCTTGAAATCATAAAGTTATAACTATTTGCAAGATACCTATTTGAAAGTAAGATAAAAATAACTTAGATCGATGGCCTTTTGGAGGCCCATCTACCATCTCCCATGGGATCCTTAAAATAGGTAAAGAGCCATTATTTCATTGGAAACAATCTTTGGAGTTTATAGTGGAAAGCTCTACAAGATCTACAAATTAGCTAAAGGATGTGTATGACCTAGTGCAAAAGGACATAGAGAAGCTTTTTGAATACTTGAAATTTTACACAAAAATTCATATGTATCTAACAATGGCTGATTAGAAGACATTGGGTAGATGAAGATAAAGTTCCTAGCATTTTTCAATGAGTCTATTGATCCACTCAACTTCCAGATGTCAAGAATTTAGGAGCTTTCATCAACTAACTCAATCTTAAGGTGAGCATCGGAGAAGTTCCAATCAAAGGTAACCAAAGTGGATGAGTTGATAGAGATGTACACCTACTAGATGACTCAAGCTGACAATATCATAATCCCATGTGTCAAGAAGGATAATATATGTAATGAAGGATAATGAAGGATAATAGAGCTAAGGAAATTACTCCTAAGAAGGCATGATGCTCTAACATTCTTCTAGACAACTACCATCTCTCTCTCTCTCTCTCTCTCTCTCTCTCTCTCTCTCTCTCTCTCTCTCTCTCTCTCTCTCTCTCTCTCTCTCTCTCTCCCTCCATTTATGGAATTTCATTATGAAGCTTAGACTCTGTAATAGACAATGACTCAATCATGTCCTATTTTTAGTTTATTTCATTTAGAGATTCTCTATACTACAATCATCAAATATAATTGGCAATTTTGAAAGGGCCTATATATGTAACTTTTTGAGAAGTTAATAAGAATCAAAAAATCTATATGTGGGTAAACACCTATAGTTGGAACTAATTTTTCTAACTCTCAATCTACATGTTAATTTTTCCATTAATTAGTTATTGTATGATGTTTAGAATGAATTTTTTGTAGCTGAAATTTGAATGATCATATGTAAACTAGGTTTTATTTCTTTCATCTCAGTGGATTGTAAGCTTTAATTTCCTTGGCATAAGCATTTCCATTTTCCTTATGTTGTGCACTATAGTTCATGTGTAGTTTAGTCCATTGTATGAGGAGCCTAGATTTTGGTTAATGAAGGAGCTAAAGATGTGATAATCTTGGTACTATCAAGTCTTATTTAATTAAGCTATCTAGGAATTGTTTATTGAGATATCCCTTCTCCTCTCTTATCATTGTAACTAGTTTTGCATGTTTCTATCGTTACATTCAAGTTAGAGTAGATTGTATAATAGATATTAGTTTCTACTTTTAAAATCATCTAGGTTGTTTGAAGTGTCAAAAAATCTAGTTGCTATCCTCTTCTTTTCTCTAGTTAAGAGCATACCCCCAAAATTTAAAAATAAATTCATTACAAATATTGCATGTAAAAGGGATCCATACCTTTCAATTTAGGGGTCTTTGATAGATTACTACACTAACCCATTATGTTGTTTTCTTTTTTCCACTAGTTTTTGGGAATTTTGAGAGTCAAGGTATCAACAAAAGAATTAATAATGACAAACAATTAACCAACACTATGATTACAGTAGTTGGATGCATATTGCTAGGTATAAAAAAAATTATGTATAGATATGCACTCATGGAAAATTATATACAAAAAAAGTTAGTGAAAAAAGTAAAATAGTAGCTATATACATTAATGGAAGGCAAATATCATTATGGAATATTGCAAGTTTTATAAATATTACATGACCTATGTCAACTATGATGTGACCTAATTGCATATTTGAGGCACGTGAGGGAAGTCATATATTATTATGTGCAATAAAATCAATATGTGGAGGAGAAGAGCTTCTTATTATTTAAAATTTAAATCACAAAGTTAAAAACAAAGCCATTATGATAGGTGAAATTGTACGTACTATGAACATTTAAAATCAAGTCCAATTAATAAATCTAACACACTAATATATTTTATTTTATTTTAGCTAACTTAGAATAATAACACATATGTTTTAACATATCCTAGTGATTTATTTTTCAAATACATAGCTATAGTATAGATCAATAGCCACATGATACGCATGGAAATGATAGTTCTCATGAGACTTCTTTTTTCTGATAGGTAAAAATCATTTTTGTTGCACAAAGTAGACACAAGAAATATGTTTTTGATAAAGTAAAATAGGTTTTTTATAGGGGTTCCTAAAACCCACCAATAATCAACATAAATAAACTAAGAATTTAGGTCTAGCAACCAACAAACATAAAAAATAATAGGCCTATCCTAACCAATAGATGAAAGAAAAAACCAAAAGGCCAAAAGCTACAGAACAAGCAAAAACTAGGAGAAATGATCAAGGTACAAGTTCTTTAGCCAGCTCCAATTTCTTGAATTCCATCTCTTCATTGGCCTCAGCCTTGTCAGTCCTCAATTGGCTATCATCTTGAGAAGCCTTCTCTTCCCTCTTCCTCTTGTCCACTCTCCTTTTTCTACTTAGGCTCTCTCACTACAAGGACACATCCTCATCAGTCACCCTAGTTTCCTCTTTGTCCTTATCCTCCTTCCCCTCTTTTATTTTCCTCCATCATCTCATGCAATTGAATGATGTTATCATTTAGAATTTTAATAATGTTAAGGCTCTGATTAGCCAAGCTATGGATCATGATTTTCATTCTTTCCAACCTTTTCTCAATATCTAAAACCCTAGCCTCTAGTTTGCCAATTTTTTCATTCTCATCCACCGCTTTTGGCCTTTCCTACCCCTATAACCTATACTTAATTTCTTCAATTTCATGGAAGATCCATGTTACAAATAGAAAGTTCTCCACTAGGCTATTATAGGTTTTGTTAAGGAGGTTCATACCCATTTCTTAAGCACTATTGCTAAGAATCACCAAAGCTCGTTCAATAAGCTCTTCCAACTAAATTTTTCCATCCCTTCACTCTATCATCTCTAGGTTGAAATGTTCTCTAACAAGCCCCATTTTTTCTATATTGGCATGAAAGTTCCTCCATGAAAATTTCCTTCCCTTTGCATCTAGAGAAATGGTTTTTTTTACCAAGCTCTATTTCTCCTTCCTCTCTTCCAGAGCCTCAAAAGTACTCTCCTTACCCTTTCCATGAGCCCTCTTAGCTTCCTTCTCCCCTCCTCATTTCCTTTTGACTGAGCTCTACACCTTCCTACTTAGCTATGCATTACTAGATCTTTCCTCTCTCACATTTCCTTCCTTATCCATGTCCATCACCTCTTCCTCATCATTATATTCATCCTCTGATTCCTCCTCCTTCTTTATGATTTTCTCCAATCCTTTCCCTAGCTTCTTTTTGTTCCTTTACCCATATCCTTCATGATTTTTTCCACCTCCTCTTCATCTTCCCAGTGCATACCAACACTATCCTCCATGTCAATAGGAGGTAGGAGTTCTCTATTTCCTCAAAAGAAATTTCCTTCTAAGCAATAGCCCTTTCAGAAGTTTGATATTTAAAATTCTCATATATGAGTAATAAAAAACCTTCATGGAAGGCTAGGTTAGAGTACACTTTTCTTCTTACAATCCATTATACTCTTATTTGTAGAGAAAAATAGATAGTAGGGGATGGAAATGTTGGTTCCATACCTAAAATGATTTTGAATAACAAAATGATGGGTTTGAATCCTGTCAAACCTAGTGTTGAGCATAATGTAGGAAATAATTTACCTTATGACAAACCTTTATAGCTTCTCTATAGATACGGGCTCATTGTAAGCATCAATCTTCATAATAATGTTCATTTTCTTTGCATCCTTAGCAAAATATTTCACCACATTTAGGGAAACATTCTTTTCCCTATATAATTTTAATGTGTTAATGCATATTTTTTATTATGTTTTATTCTTTACTACTATTTTGGATAGATTTTATATATAACACTAATAATATTGTTCTCACAAACAAGTATTTATCAGGAAAATGGAAAGGAACAAGTAGTCCATCAGGAGCCACAAGATGAGCAAGATCTATTCATTCTTGATTTTTTGTTAGCCACTGATCCTATAGTTGCACTACAAAAGTTCATTTGTGTACTATCAATACATTTAACTCAATTTTCATCTTCAACCTCAGACTCTTCAAATATAGATGAGAGAAGATGAGTTGATGTGCCTAGTTTAGAATTATACAATAAGTATTAATGTAGTTTTTAATTATAAAAAAAGTTCAATAATGGTTGTGATAGTATACTCTTTTATTTATGTCATTAAATAAAATACACATGTTATTTTTATAGAGGATGCATAATAGGTCAAAGGGTCATGCCTCAGATATAGATACTTCAAGTAGTTCAAATACATTGCATGTTTTATCCTACACTAGTGTTTTCCTTGAACAATATTTTTTCTAATAGATCTAAAATTTTTTTAATGCTCTAATAATATTATTTTTTAGCACCTAGCATTAATCCTATGTTCAGTATGTCACCTACTACAAGGACTAGAATTGCAGAGGTAATGTTGACTGCAATGTCAGCAACACATAGTATGGCCATAAAAGCAATGGCAATGTTGGTAAGTAGATTCCTCTTTTTCTCTCTTATTTTTCATATGTTTATTTCACTTGAACTATTACTTCCTAGGGGGCATTTTTAAATATTAGATTCATTTTATGCATGAGGAAATTAGGAAATTCCTTTATGTACCCTTGTTAGATGTATGTGAACACTAAAGAATTGTGATTAGTTTCTCATAAGCAATGAATATGGACTTCCCCTAAGAGTATCACAACTACTAGGTACTTTAAAGATTGATCATTTATTTTATTATAAAATCTTATACTCATAATCAAATACACTAACCTCTCATTTAGTCCCTTGTAATTATTAGAAATAAAAATAGGAAAGTAAACTCTGAGAGGGGGGCCAAATTAGTACTTCAAAAATTTAACTATAAAATATTCACCACACATCCATCTCATAATTTAACATATAAACCAAAATAGTAACTACACACTTTCATCCATGGCATAAATAAAATAAAACATAACACAATAAGTTGGTTACCCAGAAACCCTTCAATGAGAAGGTAAAACTGGGTTGGGGATGACACCCACAAATCTTCACTATTGTAGCTATAAAGTGTAGCCAGTTAAGGTTATAATAAGTTTGATTATAAACTATTTTATACCCTATGAGAGGTCTTCCCTATTAAAGGCTTACAAAGACTATTAGGTCTCACCTTGTTAAAGGATTTCAACACCCTACTAAAAGTGTGTCTTGTTAGAGGACTTTAACTTAAAATAAAGAAAGCACACAGTTAAGAGATTTACAAAATGTTGTTCAGACCACTCTATTAGAATATTTTCTATGTATCACCTATTAGAATGATTCAACACCATGATCCTTTAGTTAGAACTCTATTTCTAGATGTCAAATCTTCTATTTGCTAGTAAATCCTTGATCCTTCTAATCAAATATGTCTCCTCTATCCTATCTTGACTTTCCTATAATACTCTCTAACTAATTCTACAATTCATAACATTGTCACAACCTCCATGACCACCATGAATTCTCTCTCTACACTTAGCATTCATCTACTTCCAATCCTTCACTCATAAAATCTTATTTAGGGTTTTCCTTATTAAATAAGCATAGGTGGAATTGGGTTATGTAGGAATCAATGACTATGGTTGATCCATATTGCCACCTAAAATATCCTGAATAGGATTGGTTTCATGTACTATGTAGGGATTCATAGTATACCTCCACACATATATTTTATAATTGTAAATAATTATTAAGTTGGCCCAAAAATTATTTACATAGACATTTGTGTCATTACAAAGAACTATGCCGAAAACTATTTACTCGATATCTAAATACTCTGATGCTTAGTATGAACTATGTTATTAGTATTATAACTTGGCTTCTATAGGGCTTGACATGCACTATTTTATTGGAAATTGGATCACTCATAATGTATAGTCTACTTGGCTCATGAGTGACTTGGCACATAGTAGTGCCCAACACTAACTATGTATATTACTCAGCATGTATTGTCTAGCAACTTATCCTCAACATGCTTTAATCACTTAGCTCGCATTGATTGCTCACCTCACTCTTTTCATTCAGCTTGTACTATAACTCTTCTATATAGTGACTAAGTTTTTTATCACTACCTTGTCAAAACCAATCTGAGATTAATAGCAACAACTACTAATCCCATTATTACTTTGCAAGAAATAATCTATTTTATGAAAAACTTAATGATGAATGTTTGTGTATATTTGGGCTGACCATGCACACAAGGTATCATATTTTGATTTCAATGCTAGATCATATTTCCTTTGATAAATTTCTTAAAGTAAATTAAGGGGTAGCTTCAATTCATTTATGAATCTAACAATTTTGTTCTTTTCTTAAAAGGTTGAATTTACAAACTAAAGAGTTAAATGATAAACTCATTGATGCCATGACAATACTTTTTGGACCCAACATCTTTCAAAAAATTAGGCTCCTTGAGAAAGTGGGCAAAGATTTGAAGTATATTTGGTACAACTAGAGGACCCAAATGGAACACAACCCTTATTAGGGGAGGCCCCCCTATATTCCTATTATTTAGTGGGAGAATATTAAAAAGGATTGCATTGAGAAAAGCACAAGACATGGTGGAAAAATAGTACCACCCAAGGAAAGAAGGTATGTGATAATATTAAGAATAAAATTATGAACTAATTAATCTTAATACTTATGTGATCTAACATTTTCAAAGTTCAAATAGGTTCCTTGACACACCAAAGGAAACCAAAGCAAGAAAATAGAAGCACAGGTAGCATAAGTTTGACTCAGGTGGATAGTCAAAACTTACTACATGAATTGTAAGTATAAGTAAATGAAAAAATATATGTAAATATTTATAAATTGTAAACAATTTGATCTTTTTATGAAATTTATTACAAAATAAATTCATGATACCAAGAAAAAATGTAGGCCTTGGATTTTAAAAAATATCTTTTGAATAGGATAAGAAAATAGCCCACGGATAAGACTATACAACTCTGGTTGAATGACTCCAAGCAATGAGTGTGTAAGGTTCTTCTGGTAGATATATTGATGAGGTAAATAAGTAAATTGATATTTATTTCAAGTTGAATACTTTATCCATTACTATATCTGATATTAAGTTCCAAAAATGTAAGTCATTATATTTTTTTCAAGTAAGGAAACAATGATTATATATTCATTTAAAAAATTAAAGTGAATACATTTATATGTATTAAAATTAATGATTAACATTTCTTAGTATTTTTCTTGTATCTATATGTATATTTTGTTGATAAATCCACTAAATATTTACATTGGATCACATCTTGTCAATCATGATAGACCATCCAAGCACCATGGAGGCATCAATTCAAATGTGTGTTGTAGTACTAAAGGTATATATTTTCTATTCAAATTTTGATTTCTAAATTATTAATACAAGTAAACATTCTAAATTGAATTTGGTTTAGTAATACAAATTTAACTATAGTATTTTTTGGGATAAAGAAAACATCTTGTATTGTGGTTGTAGGGGATGTAGAGGTTGTTCTTGATGAGTGTGTTGAGGTTCAAGCCATTAGACAAGATGTGTTGGAATAAGTATATTTGAAACAAGATAATGAGAGGGGGCTTGAATCAAGATCTTAAACTTTTATTTTCAAAACCAATAACATAAGTCCACACATTATTTATCTCATAGATCTACAATTAAAAATGAAATGTTGAAACATAAATGAAATACATCACATCCATAAATAGTTCAATACATAATACAATGATTTGGTTACCCAAAAACACTTCAAGATCAAGGTAAAACTAGGGTGGGGATGAGACCCATAAATCTTCATTTTTGAATAATAAAGTTAACCTATTATGGTTACAATATTTGATCATAAAATATGATCTACCCTATGAGGGGTATGCCTTGTTAAAAGTGTAAGAGACTATTAGGTTTCACCTTGTTAAATGATTTTACATTCACAATGAAGTCAAAAATTTGTTAAGAGATTTGCATAGATCTATTAAGACCCCTCTATTAAGAGATTTACCCTATCTCAATTAACAATAATTTATGTAGTACCTATCCTTCAATTTTCTCTACAAGCTAATATTGGGTCTCCTAATTTTTGTATCTCTGATTTGATGTTATGATCCGATAACCCTATTCAGTCCTTCACTTCTCTAATTTCTCTTTGTCTTCTCTACTTTCATAATTTGCCTTCACTCCTTCACATATGCATAAGGATACTCTTATGAATCTTATTAACCACAATGATTCTAGCATGAGAATTATCCTTAAATAGATGTCATATGAAGATTCTAGATCTTGTTCAATGACTTACACATTATCAACTTTTTCCATTTCAATCCCATTTTAAGACTGGTTGAATTGCACACCTTGGGATCATTACCTTATTTATTGATGCGTAATCAACTCCTTAGTTGTATATTCAAATATTAAATATCATAGAAAAGCTAGCCAAAATGGTTTACATATATGTTTGTGTCATTATAAACTTATATGTCAAAACTAAACTACTCTACACTTGAATACTTTGACACCTGGTCATGTAAACTTCATGATGTTACTTGGCTTCTTAACCCTTTTTGCTTAGAGCTTAGTAACTTGTCAAAATTCACACTCTACTATATTTCTTGGCTCATTTATCTTCTCAATCACTATTGAATACTTGGCAATCACTATCCTTCTTGCTATATGCATTGTATGCTCATCCTTTACTAGATAACTCAATCACAATGATTACCTTGTAATCATTCCTAGTAAATTACTAATTGTTTGGACACTAATTAAGAACATAGGCTTAGAGTTCAACAATATCCCCCTTTGAAATTAGTGAAAAAAAAACTTTGTCATGAAATCTTTTTTTTTTCAAAAAAGTATACTCCCCCTGAGATTTATATCCCCTTTTGTTTCTAATCTTCTTCTCTTTACTAATATTTCTTTATTTCATATCCCCTTTTATGATTTTTTATCCCCTTAGTTTTTTTTGATGATGAAACTTGGAGCTATAGGGGCTAACTAATACTTATAAAAAAAATTGATGAATTGCCACAACATTAGCATATCCTTTATTCCATCTTTCCTATGCTTTCTCCAAAATTTGAAATTGAATGTCTATCTCGATAGCTAGATCAATGAATCCTACAATACACGAGAAATGTCTCTCTTTCTTCAAAATGTCTTAAAAAAACATAGAGCACCTTTTGTATAATATCTATATGTTGCACTAATTGAAGTTTAATTAGCATCAACTTGAGCCTAATCTCTATATCTTTAACTATGAACTCAGCTAGCCTCTTTTGACTAAATGTTAGTTCACTATAAGAGGTAAACTTCAACTTGCATTCTTTCCCAATGTAATCAAATTCAATCTTATGTTTGCATGCAATAGCTCTGGTGAGAATGTAGTATCTATTGTAAATAAATCTATATCAAAAAAATTCAAATGTAAAGAATTAATGGTTTGTAAAATTATTTTTATCTTAGTGATTGATATAGAAAGCTCATCTTGTCTCTATACAAGTTCCTATGAGACTTTCTCTAATAATTTATGCTCAATTTTTTGCTCAAACCATTGTAATAGTTTCTATTTTGTGTCAATGTCTTCTGACTGAATTCTATTAAATATGCTAGTTGATCCACATTTTTATGGTCATTGTTTACATATGTGATTCCAAATGCATCTATAAAAATATCTTTGACAGTATGAAGTATTGTCTTCTCTTTTTTTCTCTTCCTAGTTATTCTTGTTTTTCCTTATGACTCAACAAGGTTTGAAATTCTTGCATCTTCTCTAGTATAAAATTATTCAAATAATACTTAGTTAATGTAATTACCTCATCAAGGCTCATTGAATCATCATATTCCTCTCCTACATAAGTCACATCCTAAGATTCCGAGGGCACGTATTATTGCATAGTGATAGTTGCAACTGGTTTCACTTTTCACGTAATCTTGACTTAGGTTGTTGCACTTGTGTAGAAATCACTTGTTTCATATGTGTCACATTAGTTGGTTCTGTAACCTTTGCACTTGGCAATTGAATAAGAACTTTTTTTGTACAAAAAGTGTCGCACTTCTATAAACCATTCATCTTGAGAATACCCAAGGAAGAGGGAATCTCAAGAGGTGACTTATATCTCTCTATAAATGACATACAAAGGATATGAGATGGTGGCTCTCAAATAAATCAAACTATGTAACCCTTGCAAGGTGAACCATAGGACAAGAGATTCAAAGATGAAAGTAAGAATGCTAGCATCCAAGAATCTAGAATGAATTTAATCAAAATTAAAGCTAAATGAGAGAAAGTAGAATAAAAGCTACACTAGAAAATGAGTATTAAAAGCTCTATTTAGACTAGATGATTTAATCTATAAGGATGGAGAGGAACTAGAATGAATGAGAAGCATGAAGAATGAAGAATAAAAGATAGAAGAAGAGGAGCTCCACAAGTGTGAAATCTTCAATCCTATAGCATAACTTAGTAAAAGAGTAGAGTTTTGAAGTGAGGAGAGAGTTCTTTCATTTAAAGAGGAATGGATGGTAAAGATCATAAGGTAAGATGCATGTGATCAAGGGTGGAGTTTGAAAGTGGGAGTGATCCATGTACAAAAAGCACTTCCAACAATTGTGATTAAGAGTTGAATTTTCTCCACCATGTGGGACAAAAATGTCCTTTATTTTATTTTTAAATAAATAAAAAAAAATTGTGTGTGCAACTTAGGATAAGAGATGAGTGGGGAATTTTATTTAATTAAAATGGGGACATGTTATTTTAATTAAATATGAACTTAGGATAAAGTGGTCAAACTATAGGATAAAATCACATAAATATTTTATTGGAGATTTGATCAAGGATAAGCATTAGATAAACTATGCAAAAAATGTTAGAAAGGGGGCTCATTGTGTAGATGACCATTTTTGGGTGATTACATTTGCCCCTCTTTGAATAATGTGTGATCATTCTAGGAACATATTATGTCAAAGAATGAAGAAGCCAAGATGATAGAGAGATCTAATTTTTAAGAATGAAGCACAAAGAGATAGCAGATCTTGAATGTATAGTCTATTAGTAGAAGTACAAAAAATTTGGAGAGAGAAGAGACAATATTAGTACCTAGGATGAGCGCTGATATGTCAAGAATAGAAAGAAAATAGATCAAGAGAAAATAGATCATTGTAGCAGAAAGAAATTTGCAACAATGATAGAATATTCCTACCCCCTCAAGATTGAAATAAAAATGGAATAGAGGAGATGTGGAAATAAGCTAGATTTGATCAAATCATAACAAAGAAATGTTCATAATGATAGATAAGAGATTAATATAAAAGAGTGACCCTAAAGAAATGAAGATATGCCCCAGTTTAACTAATATTGACCAAGAAAGATAAAGCATAAGAATTAGGTCAAAGAAAGAAGAAAGATGAAATGAGATGAAATAGAAATGAAAGAGAAGAGTGGAAGAGAGTAGAAATGATGAAGAAATGAAAAAATGATGATTTACCCAACAAGATTCAAAGATTAATCCTTAAAAGCTTAGCCAACTACATAGAAGAAAGAAGAAATCTTGACTAGCAAGATGAACCCAAATTGGGATTTTGATCCTAAAAATGGATCCAGGATGTCAAGATTAGAAAAGATAGGTCAAAATAATAGATGAGAAGGTAAGATACAAAAGAAGTGAGAAATATAAATAAGAGATAAGATAATATTGAGAAGAGGCAAGAGAAGGATGAACATAGTTAGTTGATATGTCCATGAAAGATAAAGAACAGAGTTCTCTCAACATAAAAAATGCAAAAGCTAAGCTATAATGAACCCTAGAATGAAAGCTAGCATAAAAAGGTGCAATTGTAAGAGTTACATAAGTAGGTCCTAGTTTTTATCATCAAGCCTTATTAGGAACATTGGAAGATCATATAATCATCACTAGCATAAACTATGATCTATATTAGATAAAAATATGGGAATCCAACCTATGCATCAAAGACATGTAAGTCAAGATGACAAATGAAGTTAGATTCCCTAAGTTTAGTATAGAAATATTACAAATGTGTAAGGATATAAGTGCTAGGATAATCCCTCAGTGTGGTCTTGCAAGAATAGACAAGGATGATGTGTTGTAGTTCCAAAGTGTCAAGGAGGACAAACTTAAAAACTCTAAACACCTTAGACTAACAAGAAGAAAGCATGTAAAACATGCTCCATACCCCCACTCGTCTAGTCCATGACATCCTTGAAGGACTATTAGGGAGGGAACACTCAGCAAATAGATCTTCATAGTCAACATACAAAGAAGATAAAGTTCATCATAGCTCAACAAGCTTAATATTTAAGTGCATGTGTGTAAGTCAAATGGCCACTTATTGAAGACTTGAATCTAATAGTGAGAAATATTATAGCACCCCAGACTAAAGGTAAACTATCTAAAAAGTGTTGAGGAACACTTGATGTCAAGGGGGTAGTGTTGAGGAACATTATTTTGCATGAGTTTCCAAAGAAACCCTAATGCACAAGGAGACCCTTATAAGCTAAGAAATCATGCCCCCAAAATGAGGAAAAGAGAAAATTCCAAGCTAGGAAATTTGTTGTGAAATGATTGAGACTAATAAACATAGGTGCAAGGCTCTCAAGTAGCACCCATTTCAAGGTTTTCACCACTTCAAAGATGTTTTTAAAGATTTTTTTCAAATTTTTATGAATTTTTAGAATAATTTAGAGATTATTAGTTCTCAAGAAAGATCACATAAATTGTTTCAATGTCTAGAAAGGTATAGAATATGCAGTAGAAACCATGTGGATAAGATGCATAAGCAAAAAAAAATGAAGCAATTGAAAGAGATCCTTAAGAACTAGCTCCTCAACAGTACCCAAGCTAGGGAAAGATAGCCATATGAAGCACATTTTTGGATAAGCTAAGAAATCCATGAAATGAGATAGCATGGAGGATAAGTAGTTAAAGCCAATAAGTCAGATAGTATATAGAATAAGTAGTGGAAGCCAATAAGAAAGATAACATGAAAGTGTGTAGTCTAAAAGAGTAGGCATGTCAAGAGTGATGCAGAGCTTGCAGCTAAAAGCACCAGTGCACTCTCCAAATACCAACTTTCCTTAAAAGTTGTAGACTGATTCAAAGTTCTTTTAACAAAGGTATACTCTACCCTGCAAGTAGACTCCACTCTACTTGCCCAACCCTTAAACCTAGGGTTCTCAATTAACTTAGATCAATCACAACTTCTTAGGGACTCCCTTCCTTCAATAGGCCTAATAAGGAAAAATCTTCCTAGATGGGTTTATAACTAAAAAATCCCAATAGAAATGGATTCTATGGACCAAATCCTTCAAGAAACTCCCAATTTTGAAGTTCTCAAACACCCAACAACTAATTTGAACAATTGTTACCAGCATTCCTAATAGGGCTGACTCTAGCTTTCTTAGTCAAACTCCCAAACTTTGCAAAGGAACAAAATATCATCTCACCTTTTTGGAAACCCTTTAACCTCCTCTTATATATTCAAAAATATCAAACTCTGGCTCATTTCCAACACCAACTAACACCCACATTGAGTCACAGACCTAATTGGCTAGATTAGTAGGTTAAAAAAGGAGGTGTAAGAAAATGGGTTCATAGAGCTAACTCCACCCTTTGTAACTCTTCTTAAAATCCAAAAAATCCTCCTATACCCTTCACCTAGGTCAAATCAATTGGTTGGGAATTCTAAACCCTCTTTCTTCTTCAAATCTAGACTAGACATATGGCAATGTTCAATTAGGGCTTGTTGGTAAAAATAGGAAACCTACACTTATAGCTATGAATCTCTACCATCCTAAAGTACCCTCTCCTAACTTGTATTCCCAAAATAAGCATTGAAATCCCATGGTGGAATTGCAAGTTAGGAGGCCATCTTGAAGAAACCCTCAGATTTAGGGTAAATCTGACCAACCTCTACAAAAACTGATATAACTTTTGTTGTACATAAGTTAAAGAATTAAAATCAAATGCAATAGAACACTAATTCAATCCTCTAACAAAATATGGCAGAATTTCACTCCTAAAAATCTGTACAGGCTGTAAAAAAATGAAAAAATAGAGAAAAAGGTAGAAATTCTAAGTTTTATTCAGTGCTTGTTGTTCACCCGTCCATACAATGGGTTTCTCCTTTTGTCGAAACCTTTAACTATATGTCCTCCAATGGTAAAAACCACTTTTTGAATGGTTTTGATGACCATACAACTTCCTTATAGTTTGAAAAATTATTTTGCAAAAATTGTTGTTTAGCAACTTTTTGCAATTAGCAACTTTTCTTGCATTTTTGCAATTTTTTGATCTTTTGACAATTTTTATCCTAATTGCCCACCTATGCTTCTAAATCATATCAAATGACTACTAAGGTACCTAAAACCTCCCAGGGAACTAAAAATTCCTTAGTCCCTCATAAATCAACCTAAATTGACCAAAAATGACCTTTGGTTCAAATGACATCTAGGTTTACAATGGTACCAAGGATTCATTTGACCTCACATGTGGTCTTGACTCTAAAATTCCTTCAAGATTACATCATTTCACCTATTTCTATGCAACTTTGTCTTGGTGCCCTACAACATACTCCTCTAGCTAGAAAACTCAAGTCACTTGAGTTGGCAAGTCTTCCACTTTGAGCCCCATTTTGTTGAGATCCTTTTCAGTCACCCAAGTTGCATCTTCCATAGGCTTGAGTTTTCATTTTATAAGGTACTTATAATAGGTCTTCCTTCTAGTTTCTTTCATTATCTTGGTGTCCAAGAGACTCTCCACTTTTGGTGGTAACTTCTTAGGAAGTCCTACAAGCATGTCTATTTCATGGATTGCACTTACATCACAAATAATATATCCCTTATAGGGATAGAGGTTAGAGACATTAAAAATGTTAGATAGCCCAATGTCGGGGGGTAGTTCCACTTTATAGGCATTTGTTCCACATTTTTGCAAAATTATGAATGGTCCCATTTTCCTCATCATTAGCTTTGTATATTTTCCTTTAGGCAGCCTTTCTACTTTCAAGTGTATAATCACCATGTCTCCTACCTTGTATTGAAGATCTCTCCTTGTTTTGTCTACTCTCTCTTTATACTTTTCAATAGTCTTTTGCAATCTACTCTTAACCTCTTGATGAATCTCCTTCATGACTTAAGAAAATTCCTCTACCTATACATTCCTTCTCTCCAAGGTGCTAACATCCCTTAACTCCATCACTCCTCTAGGATGAGTTCCATAAACAATCTGAAAGGGACTATTACTAGCACTTCTATTTACTGAGTCATTATAAGAAAATTCTGCCTGTGCCAAGACTGAGTCCCATGTGACTCCATGGTCTTTTGTTAAACACCTTAATAGGTTCCCTAAGGACCTATTTATGACCTCTATCTAGCCATTTGATTGTGAATGATATGTAGAAGAGTAAGACAAGTTGGTTCCCATCCTTTTCCATAGGGGTCTCCAAAAATGTCCTAAAATTTTTGGGTCTCTATTAGACACTATAGACAAAACTAATCCATACAGCCTTACAATTTCTTTGAAGAATAACCCTACAATATGTGAAGCATCATGACTTGTTTTGCAAGGAAGGAAATGGGCCATTTTGGAAAATCTATCCACCACAACATATATACTATCATAGCCTTGTCTAGTTCTTGGAAGCCCAAGCACAAAATCCATACTAATGGAATCCCAAGATTTACTAGGACTGGGTAATGGTGTGTATAGCCCTACATTTGAGCTTGTTCCCTTGGCTATTTGGTACACCATTCACTTCTCTACAAACCTCCTTACCTCTATCTACATTTTAGGCTAGAAATAGAATCTCTTGACCAACTCCAATGTCTTATCCAAGCCAAAGTGCCCTCCTAGTCCTCCACAATACTTCTCTTTTATTATATTCTCCCTCATGGATCCTCTAGGGATACATAGTTCACTGCCTTTGAAGAGAAGTCCTTCTTGCAAGATAAAATATACAAACTTAGTGTGATATTTATCATTCATCTCCTTACATACATCGTATGCTTCAAAAAAGTCTTCATCTCCTTCATACATTCCTTTCATGGAATGGATTCCCACACTTTCCAATCTGACTTCTTGAATGGTCAGATTCCTTCTGCTAAGGGCATCTACTACTTTTTTAGCAACCCCTTTTTTGTGTTTTATGGTGAAGTTATATGTTGGATGTACTCCATCCATTTAACATGTCTATGGTTCAGTTTCTCCTACCTATTCAAAAAGCTCAAATCATGGTTGTCAATGTAAACCACAAATTCGTTGGGTAACAAGTAATGCCTCCATTTTCTTAATAATTGAACCATTTCATAAAATTCCAAATCATATGTAGAGTATCTTTTCTTTGCCTTATTTAACTTTTCACTAAAGAAGGCTATTGGTTTACCTTCTTGACTTAGGACTCCTCCTATGGCCCTATTACTTGCATCACACTCAATGGTGGATACCTTCTTAAAATCAAGTAGGGAAAGGATGGGTTCCCTACAAACTTCTTCTTCAAGTACTCAAAGGATTGATCATCAGCCTCATTCCATGCAAATTGACATTTCTTTCCACCCTTGATTGTATCAATCATAGGGTCACACGCATCATTGAAACCTTTAACAAATTTCCTATAAAAGCTTGCCAAACCATGAAAGATTTTTACCTCACTTGCATTCCTTGGTGTAGGCCAATTGAGGATCACTTCCACCTTTTCTAGATCCATCTTGAGGTTGCCCTTGGATATGAAAAATGCTAGGAACACCAAAACTTCTTTCATGAAGAGACATTTATCCAAGTTTATATTCAATTCCTTCTCCCTGAGTTTCTTTAAAACCAATTCCAAGTGTGTTAGATGTTCTTCTCTAGATTTACTAAAAATCAATATCTCATCAAGATAAACAACAAAAAAATGATTGGTAAAAGGTTCCAAAACTTCATTCATGAGTCTCATGAATGTACTTGGGGAATTAGAAAAGCCGAAGGGCATCACCATCCATTCATAAAGTCCCTCATTCATTTTGAAGGTATTTTTCCATTCATCTCCTTCCCTTATTTTGATTTGGTGGTACCCACTTTTCAAGTCAATCTTAGAATAGTACCTTGCTCCTCCTAGGTGGTCCATCAAATCCTCCATCCTAGGCATTGGGAACCTATACCTGATGGTTATCTTGTGTATGGCTCTTGAGTTTGTACACAACCTCCATGTACCCTCCTTTTTGGGTGCCAACAAAACATGGACTACACAAGGGCTGATACTCCTACTTATGAACCCTTTTGCAAGAAATTCTTCAACCTATCTTGCTAATTCTTTATTGTATTCTGGTGTCAACCTATAAGAAAGCTTATTATGTAATTTATAACCTAGAATAAATTCAATACAATGACTTACCTCTCTAAATGGTGGCAAGGTATCAATAGGAGGGTTTGAAATAAACTCCTTGTATCTATCCAAAAGATACCTCATTTCCTTGGGTTCCACATTCCTTATTCCTGATCTACCTTCCTCCTTTTTGTCTTCTTGTTTTGGCTTTACTACAATGGCAAAGCATGGTGTCTTCTTCACCTTGAGGGTCTTCAAAAATTCTTTCTCTCCAACCATCATCACACTAGATGCATGTTGGGTTTCTTTTCCATCCTCTAGCAATGGCCTCATAGTGTACTCCTTCCCATTTTTGGTGATGATGTAAAAAAATTTCCTCCCATCATGCTTGGAATTGACATCATACTACCATGGCCTACCTAAAAAAATGAAAACCATCCATCTTTGCAACATCACAAACAATTTTGTCCCTATACTCTCCAATTTGAAATTCAACATTAACTTGTTCATTGACTAGAACTTGTTACTCCATACTTAACCATGAAACTTTTTAAGGGTTAGGATGAGGTGACCTCTTCAATCCAAGCTTATTTACCATCTCTACTAATGCAATATTATTAGTTGAACTAGAATCAACAATTACCTTACACACTTTACCTTTTACCTTGCATAAGATCTTGAATAAGGTCTTCGTTTAGGGAGGTTCCTACTCTACAACTATATTTAGCAGGGTTCCATTGAACATTAAAGCTTCCCCTCTCTCTAGATCAACATTTCCTCTTACTCCTTGGTCACTTTGTGCATCCTCTTCTTGATCCAAGTGGATTCTTCTATCTCCTTCTTGGTTGTTGCCTCCCATTTTCTCAGGACATCTAGAGAATCTATGCCTTGTTTGATTGTAGGTAAAACACCTTCCAATGAATACCCCTAGAGTTCTTCCTCCTAACCTTCCTCTCCCATTAGGGCTTTTGCCTCTAAATCCTCCTCTAGGATTTTTATCTCCTTCTATCTTCTCTTGGTTACTTGTCTCCCCTTGAGACTTATTTGATGAACCTTTACCTCCAAATCTTCCTCCACCTCTAGTATTCCCTCCTCTTCCTCTTCCTTGAGAATAACTCTTCCTTTTTTTTTTTTTCCCTCAATCTTGAAGGCCATTTGATAACATTTATTTAATGATTTGGGGTTAAATAATATCAACTCATCCTTGATGGAGTACTTGTTTCCATTCAAGTACCTTGCTAGTTTTTGGTTCTCATTCGTAGGGATCTTAGCCCTGAGAGTGATTTTATGAAACTCCTCTGTATAGGCCCCCATGTCCAAGTCTTTTTGTCTAAGACTTTGCAACCTCTAGTGTATCAAGACCTCATGGTCCTCTAGCACAAATTGTCTTTTGATTTTTGACTTCATCCTCCTCCATCTTGTTAAGGGTTCCTTCCCTTCATCCTTCCTTTCATTTTGTAGGAAGTTCCACCAACTAAAGGCAAATCCTTTCATTTTTAATTTTTCCACCTTCACTCTTTGGCTTTTAGGTTTGTTATCTATTGGCATTATGTTATATTTTTCATTAGTCACAATACTTATTCAATTATGCATGGTTACTGAGCTCATCATTTAGTCTCTAGTGTATACCAAGAAATCCAATGATAACCAGGTTTAATAGTTCACACTGAGCATTCTAGAAGCTACTAAGTGAATATAGATAGTGTGCAATCCAATAGTTATCACCAAGTAGATAGTGGTCATCAAGCTTCACAATGTCTATTGAGTCATCAATTTGTGTAATGAGAAGCCAGTGTCTACTGAGTGATGGATGAGTAGTGTTTACCAAGTGCAAGCTAGGTAAACAAAGTATTCAGTATCTACCAAGTAACACTATATCTACCAAGTCTTCAATGGTCACTAAGTTTTAAGCTATTTTGTGTGATTAGCATGGACCTTGCCTCTACTTATACCAAGTACATGATGATGCCAAGTAATGTAGTGGACACTGAGTATTAGAAATTCACCAAGTCAGCTTATAGAACCTGAGTTTCTACTATGTGGCTAACTCAATAATATTTTGTTTACTTGTGTTTTAGCCGACCTTGTAATTGTAAATATTGGAATGATATATATTTAATGTATTGTATCATTTTACAATGAATGAGTATATGTATGGGTGGATATGTAATGTTTTGAGAAGATTGAATACAAATTAGTAGCATAGCAGAGTATTCAAAAAGGTCTACAAGGAGTAGTAAAGTTATATCTATCGTAGGAGGTGATCTACACTTCAAGTATCTAATTAGAAATCAAGTTGTAAGTCAAATATACTATTTGATCCTAATAGGTGAATTAGTTTTCTAAATCTTTTAATAGGGTAGAAATAATAGTATTTCTTTAAATCTCTTAATAGAGTGCATACTTCATTGTATGTTTGTAAAACCTTTATTAAGGTGGATTTAGCAGTCCAAATTGCTTTTAATAGGGTAGATCATGAGAAGTTGTCAATATAAGCCTTAAAAGGCCAACTTTATACTATAGTAGTGAAGTTTTGTGGGTATCATCCCCACCCTAATTTTACCTTCTGTTTGGAAGGTTTCTGGGTCACCAAATATTGTGTTCATGTGTCATGAATGTATATCTTTCAAGTTTTCATTCATGTAGTAGATTAGATGAATTAATGGTGTATGGATTATGTTGATTAAGTGTTGATTAATTTAAATTTTTTGAGGTTACTGATTCACCCCTCCCCTCTCAATAACCTAGCTAGTCTTGATTATTTCCAACAATTGGTATTAGAGCTTTGTGGTTCTTAGGAAAAAGTTTGATAACTTGAGATAAGATCAAGGATAATGGAGATATTTAGACTTGAAAAACCTATTGATAATGAAAAGCTAGATCTAAAAATGGACATGGATCAACTCAAGGAAGCAAAAGAGCATCTTTCCCAATCCCTAAAAAGAAGGAAGGAACGTACAAAAAAAATGAATGACCACCAGTATGTTGAAGAAAAGATTTAGGAATTTTTCCCCTCTAGCAGTTCAGATGAAGCAAATGAGGCAATCAAAGAAATCCTAGAAAAGAATGGTTGTCTACAAGAAGAGGTAAGAAAATTGAAAAGAGAACAAGAAATTTAGTCAATAAGATTTTGTGAAATATTGGAACAAAGGAATAAGGAAAATGAAGACTTGGAGACAAGAAATAATGAAACTCAAAGTCAATCGCTTCAGTAAGAAAGTCTTATCAATCCGCTCTCCAATGCAAATGAGGAAATCATGAGTTTGAGATTTGAAAATAAAAGTTTAAGGAATGATTTAATCACTGAAAGATAAATCAATGAAAGATTGAAAGCTGATCTTGATGCAGGAGCATCCAGAGGTATAAGGGCAATCCTGTGTCACCCAAAAAATGTACTTAGACTTAGTTTCTATTTCATGTCTTTACATTTTTCGATACCCATTTGGCTCAAATAAAGGTTCCAACTCTCATAGTTCAACTATCAGTGCGTTTGAAAATCCCAAAAAAATAGGAGCATGTATTTGGGCCATCATTTTGGTAAACTAGAAGGTGTGAATTGGTTAGATGAATTTAATCATGATTTAGAGCATTCCAGAAAAAGAATCAGGTCAATAGGCCCCACGGTTTGAAAGTTATTGCAATTTTTCGAGTTTTGGAGACCTCCTAAGAATGCTTCAAAGTCAGGTTTGGGGCATTAAATGACCTTTAAAAGGGTCAAAAAATGGGGTATGAGCAAAGCTGGTCCATAGGGCTATAGAGCACTTCGAGAGCTTTCCAAAAATGTAAACGGTTCATCAATCGGAGCTACGGTTCAAAAGTTATGCCTCCCAGAAGTTCGGCTACCGTTTCTGGATTCTTCTAGATTTGCACCGACTTCTAATGCAGCTTCTGGAACCTTCTATTTTGTCGGTGGATGCCTACTAGCACTTTCTAGAATGTACTCCTAGTCCTTAACCCTTCGGGGTGTATTTAAGGAGATTTCTGGCATTGTAAAAGGCAGTTCGGAGTGGAGTTTGAGAGGAGGTGCTAAAAGGAGAAATATTCTCCAGATTTATGCTATTGTAAGCCCTTAGGGAATGTTCTAAAGTTTATTTTCTCTGTACTATTTGTACTAGCTTATTTTCTCAGTTAATATAATTTCACTTTTCTGTTGTGTCCATTTTGTTCTTGGGTTGTGACCCCATCAGATCTAATTTTTGAAAAAAAACTCAATGAAAGGACAATGAAATCTCAAGCAAACATGGAACAACTAAATCAGCAAAGTGAGAAGAATTTCTATAGGCAAAAAGGTAAAGCAGGACTTGGATACAAAGAAGAAGGTGAATCTTCCAAACAAGGTGCCCAAAGGAATCAAAGACCTACTTGCAATCAATGTGGTAAGTTACATCATACATCAAAAAAATGTTGGAGCAATGGAAAGGAAAAATTTAATGGAAAATGCTACAAATGTAGTCAACATGATCATAGAGCTAATGAATGCAAGGAGAAACCAAAATTTGAAGGTAAATGTCACAAGTGCAAGAAACAAGGTCACAAGGCATCTGAGTGTAGATCTAAACCATTCAATCCAGCTAAACAAAGTGTTAAGGCAATATTTGGTTGGGACTACAATACTTGGTGTAGATTTGATTATTGTAGAGAATATGGACACATTGGCATAAACTATGCAAGGCATCACTTGAGAAAGAAGGATACAACAATAAGATGTTATACATGTACTAAAATTGGTCATATAGCTAAGAATTGCATGAACATAGGAAATGTTGAAGATGAAAAGAAAACTAAATTTGATAACATTAGGAAGTAGATGAGACTGTAGTGGATTCCCAAATCTACTGAGAAAGCTAGTTCAAATGATGGTCATGTCACTCAAGAAGTGGGTGACTCCACCATTTCCAATTAAATTCTCAAAGGAAGAACTGGAACTGTATCTTCAAGTCATATCTTGAGAAACTCCAAACAAAAGAAAGTAGAAGATCTAATATAGAGGGACCATAAGAAATTAGGTCATACCAAGAAAGGTTGGTCATGGATTCAACTGAGCTAGGTCAGGAGTAATAAATTTCTTGTTAAGTTGTCAAGCCACAAGCTTCTACTAAGCATAGTGAATGGATGGCAGTCTGTCACGCACTACATCATTATGGTACCAATCATTAATAGATAATTTTTATCTAAAGGGGCATAATTCAACTTCATTTATCACCACAATTTTAGAATACATAGAGTAGAGTGATTTCCAGGTGCATCCAAGCAATCTTGAGTGAATTTGTAGCAAATAATTCTTTGAAGAAATTTTCTCATTTATCGAGCAACCATGGCATCCATAAGAAACAAAAATAGCAAGGCAAAAAGAGGTTTTGAGATGTTGGTAAAAGGCATGGAATGGAAAGCACCAAATTTGAACTTAGTACCAATAGTTGCAAATTCACTCAACCTGAATGGAGCTCAATCACAAATTCCTCCAAAGATACTTCTTATTAACAATATTTGCACTCATTTTAAGTGTTTTGTGCAAGAAATTAGAACCCTAGAGATGGGCAATGCCCTACGAGAAATGTGTGTTGATGGATCTTTGAAACCCAAGCATAAGCATCTCGAGGTCAAAGGATTAACCCATATCCTGCATATGCCAAGGAACTTCCAAATTAAGTGGATTAGGTATATTCTTAGTCATGTGCACAATGGTTAGTCATGGTTAGAACAGCCTATGTTAATCACAAAGAAAATGATTCATAAGATCATGGGTCTCCCTATGCTGAGTAAGGCCAAAACCAACAAAACCCTAGGTTGGGAAGAGCTTCAAAAGAAAGCCCTAGCTAAGTGGGATAGTAGAGGTTTGAAGATTAGCATAGTATCTAATGTAGAACTAAGGTTCAATATTCATGTAATTGCACTCAAGATATATAGCTCCAATCAATTGAATGACATACAAGGTTGTGAAGAAGAATCTAGAATTTGACCTGTCAAATTTATTGTTGAAATAGTTGAACAAGAATATGGATAGCATTAGGACATCAAAGAACAATCCCTATAAATTTGGCTCTTTGCTAACATGTCTTTTCTTTTATGTTCAAAAATTTTTCCCATCAAAAGGTTCAGTAGTATTGAGGAAAGATATTCCCATTTTGTATCAAATTAATGAATTTATTGCAAAAATGGGTGAAATTTTTGATAGTATTATGGACAATTATTTTGAAGCTTTCAAGGAGAAGATGAAAAACAAATTTAGAATTCCTCCTAAGCTAGTTGAAGATTACAAAGATGATGTATGTTTCATGGTTGATTGTGATAAAGTTTATATCCAAGTAGTTAGGCCTAGAATTACATGGATGAAACCTCTTCCATATGAGGTTAACATCGATGAAACAAAAGATATTATTGAAGCCCTGGTCAATGAGCTAGTAGATCCAAAGCTACCTATCTTTGGAACTTATGAAGAAGCCAAAGCCAAAATTGAACTTGAAATCAAGTTACCTCAAGCAATAAGCAAAGACAAGAGGAAGGTAGCACAGTTGAAAACTAAAAGTGCCCCTCTCATGCTTATAGAGAGTAAAGGTGAAGACTTTGATGAATTTGAGGAAGAAGAGCAAGAATTTGACAAGGAGGCAGAGCCTGTGAAAAAGAAACATAGGGTAAATATTACCAAGCCACCCAAAGCCTCCACAGCTATATTTACAAGGAGATCAAAGAAGAAATGTGACAGTGAAGTTGTGTTCAATAAGCCCCCACTCACCTTTAGAGAAAGGTTGAAACAAATGGAAGAAGGTGTAGGCATTACAAACTTCAAGGTACTAAAATTTGAAACTAGAAAAGATGCTAAGAAAATGTAGATTGAGGAGCTAGTACTCAATAAAATGGGAAAATGGAAATATTCCTCTGATCAAATTGCCCCTCAAATTTAATATGAATTGTTGGCAAGATTGAAGCCAAGGTGGGAATTAGCTATATAGATAGAAAAAGACATATGTGAGAAATCACAAAGGCAATTTTTATCGAGTCTTTCAAATTTAGAGGTTAAGGTAGCAATGAAAGACAATGAGGGTAAAATGATGATTAGATTCCATTAATGTTTAATTTTGATCAAATACATTGAGCATATAGTTAGGAATGCTACAAACATGTGGAAAAACATCTATCATTTGCATAAACCTAGTGAAGATCCATTGGAAACCAAGGATAATGATGATGATAGTGACAATGATGAAGAAGATAACACTCCATGTGTCACCATTGATGTTGAGGAATGTTAGCAATGCTTTAGAATAATTAAGAGGGGGGGGGGGTGTTGAATCAGTTATTCAAGGTCCAAATGTCCTATTCAAACTTTTCACTAAGTATAGTGAGCCCATTCAACCATTCATTCATCCAAGCTTTAACTTTTCTAACCAACAAGTTACTGTAAATCAACATACAAGCATAACACACAAGAAATAAACACATAACATAGTGATTTACGTGGAAACCCAATTTGAGAAAATCCACCAATAACATGCTACTCAATTATCACTCTTCTAAAGTGATGCCCTATGAAAGGTCTGCCCTATTAAAAGCTTACAACACATTGTTAAATGTGACCTTGTTAGAGGATTTAACCACCTTATTAGAAGTGGGCCTAGTTAGAGGACTTTAGAACATTCACTTGGAATGCCACCTTATTAAAGGATTTAAAAATGGCTATTAGGCCAACCTAAGTCCATAGGGTTTTCATATCTAAGACAATTACTAGAGAGTATTAGAAAATCTTTGACCTGATTACAACATATAACTTAACTTGCAGAGTTCAAATCACTTCTTAGCTCATACCACTACCTGGCCTTCAGTCTTTGCAACTCTGATAGCTTTCCCTCCTTTCAAGCTTAGTCTCCTTGGGTCTCTATGCTCAATGTACTAGTGCAATAATCTCTTCATGACCACTTATAGAAGTAGAGCCTCTATGCTCTTCCTTCTTCTAGATGTCTTCTCCTAGACACCCTTCTAACCACTTCACAATTTGACTCTTTGGCAACAACAGCATCAACAACATTTGCTTCTTGGTTTGTGACTCCTTAAATAGAAGTCTTGGAGTATTTTTCCCACTCAATTCTTCCATCTATTAACTCCAATTCATATGGATTAGATAGGATTCATTGTATCTAAAACATTTTTTTTCCTCTAGAAACTTCTTAAATAATCCTCTTGAATTTTTCTAAAAATAGTTTACATAGAATTTTGTGCCACCAACTCATCATCCTTATCTTCCAACTTGTCCACAAAATTCAAGGTAACCACTTTTTTCATCTCAAATTTAGCAAATTTTTGTCATTTGAAATAATGCAATAGCTTGGCACTATTGAAATACTAGTGCTCGACACATACTCTATTACTCGGCATCAATTGTATTTTTCTTGATGCTTAGCACTTGAAGAACACTCGACACCAAGATTTTTTGATGCTCAACACCTAAACTTCACTCAACACCTGAAGATCACCTGGCACATACTAAAATTTTGTGTTACTTAGCTCCAACTAAGAATTTTCTTGGCTTCAACTAAATTGCTCGGCACCCACTAATGATCTTAGTTTAAGCTTTGCAGTCAACCTTGTTACAACTTATTCCTGCAATGTTTCTAAGTGTGACCAACCTCTATATCTTTGAGTAAGTTATCAATACATCATTTAACCATTGTCTTAATTGATCCTTCCACTTCATTACAACATCACAACTCAACATTTTCCCTTAGGTGCTCTTGTTACATCTTGTTGATCAAATCCTCTTCATCAATCAACTAAGTGATAGTACGTGGATCTTATTAGAAAACTTCATTCTTACAAATAGAAGGTTTGACATCAATGACAAAACAAGAATTGAAAACATTCTTTTAACAACAATCTTCCTTCTTTGCAACAATCTCTCACTTTGATCTTCATCAATGAGCTTTTCAATCAAATTTCCAACAAACTCCTTCTTTGGCATTGATGGCAAACCAAGCTGATCAATCATCAGACTAAACTTTTCAACCATAGGCTAACTAGGTTAGAAGAGTAAGCCAAATGCCAAAAAGTAAATTGTGACTTCATATCTCCCTCTACTATTATGATTGCTTCATTTCTACTTCTCCCTCTTAACTACTATATCCTTGTTCTTTGTTTTCATTTCTACTTCTCCCTCTATATTGTTCATCTGTTGTTGTTTTGATCAACTTTTGATTATTTCTATTGGCTTCTTCCTAAAACTTTTGATCACCAAATCATCAAAATTTGATTAGTCTCTTGTTCTCCCTCTTTGACAACAATGCCAAAGACATATTAGCATCTTGATATGCAAGTGTAGCTTTTACAAGTTCATTCAATTTCTCCCTCTATCACCTTGCTTGTGATTGATTTAGAAATTCATCACTTCTACTACTTTAGGCATGAATCCTAAAGTGAACATCCTCTGCATCAATGTGTAAAATCTTTAGGAATCAACTCATTTGATGCAGGGTAGTCTTACTTTTTCTTCAAGTAGCTTTGGCTAGGGGTATCACCCCTAACTTACCTCTAAGATATTCAAAAGCATCTTTAGGTAGTGCTTTTGTGAAGATGTTAGCAATCTATTCCTTTGAGCTAACATATTCCATCTTGTTTGTTTTCCACCAACTCTCTTACATAGTGATACTTGATTGCAATATGCTTGGTTTTAGCATGCATTACATGGTTCTTTGATATGTTGATAGCACCTATATTATCACAATAAAGTATCACAGACTCAGTTACCTCTTCCTTCATACCTTGAAACAGACAATTGATCCATACAATATTGGTGCAATTTATAGTAGCTGCAACATATTTAGCTTCAACAATGGACTATGAGGTACAACTTTTCTTTTTGCTGGTTCATGTAATCAATCTTTTTCCTAAGAAAAGTGCTCCATACTAGTGCTTTTTCTATCATCAATGTTACCTCCCCAATCTGCATCAGTGTAGGCTTTTAGTTCAAATTTTTCCCTCCTCTTGTAGTACAAACCAAATTCATCGGTTCTTTTAAGGTACCTCAATATTCTCTTTACTACAATTAAGTGATTTTCTCTTGTATTTTCAAAAAATATTGCCACTATTCCTATAGCTAATGCAATGTTTGGTCTACTATGTATAACATATTGCATATTTCCAATCATTGATCTATACAATATCTATTTCACTTCAGCTGATTCATCATTCTTGGATAACTTATGTCTTGCTACCATTAATGTACTAACTAATTTTGAGTCTTCTAAACCAAATGCTTTGAGTATCTCCTTGATGTATTTGGATTGGGACACAAATATGCCATGCTTTAATTGATGTACTTGCAAACCAACAAAAAATTTGATTTCTCCAAACATTGACATCTCAAATTCATGTTTAATTTGATCAGCAAAATCTTTGCATAGACCATCTTTTCCTCCAAATATTATATCATCAACAAATATTTATGATATCAAAATGTCTTTACTTTTCTCAGCTTTGATGTACAAATTGTTGTTGTCATTTGTTCTCTCAAATCCTATTTTCACAAGATATTTGTGCAGTCTTTCATACCATGCTCTAGGTGCTTGCTTCAATCCATAAAGTGCTTTGTGTAGTTTGCAGATCATATTCTTATTCTTTTCATCAACAAATCTCTTAGTTTGTTCTATGTAGACTTCCTCTTCTAGTATACCATTTAGAAAAGTAGACTTCACATCCCTTTGGTAGACTTTGAAACTTTTGTATGTAGCATATGCAAGTAATGTTCTTACTCCTTCCATTCTTGCAATAGGGGAAAATGTTTCCCCATAATCTAGTCCTTCTTCTTGTGCATAGCCTTTTCAAACTAGGTTGGCTTTGTTTCTTGTTATCTCACCATTTTCATCAAGTTTTTTTTCTAAACACCCATTTGGTACCAATCATATTCTTATCAGCTAGTCTAGGAACTAGGGTCCATATTTTGTTCTTCTCAATCTAATCTATCTCCTTTTCCATGGCATTATACTGTACTACCCCAAAATTGGCTCATTTCCATCTCAACCAATTCTAGTCTATTTTTGATCAATTCTAAAGTCCTATTCCATTAGGCAAATTCTTATTCTACTACTCGCTACTTGACTTAATTTTCAGATGCAAAAAACCCTAATCTGCATTCATCATGCTTATTATTTTAATTCCTATAGTATTTACTCATATTAGTCACATTAAACTTATTGATTAATATTTAATTTAATTACTAATTATTTATACTTTAATTAAATTAAATTATATCTTAAGGCTAATGTACTATGGAATTAAATTTATTTAATTTAATAAATACACCTATCTTGATTAATTAAATGTAATTATTTAATTAAATGGGAAAGGTATTTCTAAGCGATTAAAGAAAATTATTTGATTAAATGGAGTACTTACTTCTAATTAATTGAACAAAGTTATTTAATTAAATGGGAAGCCATTCCTAATTAATTAAATGAAGTTATTTAATTAAATAAGAAAAGTGTCTCTAATTAATTAAAGGATTATTTAATTAATTAGAAAAGGTAATTATGAGAGCATATCTCATTTTATAAAATTAAATATCTCTCCAAAATCCTTCTTCAGTTCAAAAAGGGAAATTTACAGTTCACTATTGATCAAAAAGGAATTAAATCAGTTAACTCCTTTTTCTACTCAATTAAATCAATTAACTCCTTTTTCTACTCAAATTAAATCAGTTGACTCCCTTTAATTTGGGAATCTTCCTTTATGACTAAACTTCATTTTCAATCCTGACCGTTGATTGAAATCAATCTCAACTGTTGATGGATTCCAAGAAAGTCTATTTAAGAGACCCTCATCTCTTCATTTTGGGAGAGGTTGAATGAGAATTTGCATCGAATTGTTGGTGGATTGTGCATTCATTTGAGCTCCTTACTTTCATAAGATATTCATTTTCTAGCTTAATCTCATTTAGATTTAATATGCATACATTTTAGCATAGCTTTCTTTTACATGTTCTTAGATTAAACGTGCATACTCCATTTTAGATTAATCTGCATTCTCATATAAATTAGTCGCATTCTCTTTCAAATCCTTCATTTGTAGAGGGTCTGGTTGCTTAACACCTAAAATCTGAGGATATCTAACAAGAAAATTCCTTTAGATAGAGGGCAACAGGTCATCTTTTCGGCTGATTTTTGGATGAACAATCCAATGTACATTATGGGATGAATCTGCACACAATGGCTGTGTTGAAGTGTGTGTGTGTTAGTAGAGGCTGCATATTCATGCATACATATACCGGTCATCATCTTGTAGTGCATCCTTCATTGTCTTAGGTTTAATCTTGGTCAATAGACATGATTCATTCCTCAATCTATTCCTTGTCATTGGTCCAGCATCCTTGTCACCAATGATTTGATTTGCAGGGTGATGTCTTCTTACATACTTGGCTAACCTTGGTTCTATCCTTCTTTCCATGTTTGATCCATTAGCTTTAGAGTCATTTTTTTCTTCATTTGGTATATCATCATTTCTCTCATGTGTACTATTTTCAAAACTAGAATGTGCATTTTCTACATTCTATAGCTTAGCTTCTGAATGCAACTTGACATTCACTGGCTGTGACACTACAAATACTAAAATTTGTTGCTAACTCTCAACTTGATTTGCAGCATTTTCTTCAATAGTCATTCCTTCATAGAAGTATAAAAAGGATCTATAATCCTATAATTTTTTGGACTCATCAACTTAGACTTCTGCATGTCATCAAAATTTACATTTCCACTCTTCACAGTCTTGTTAGTGTTAGTGTTCAAACACTTATATGCCATACTTCTAGTGGAGTATCCAAGGAATATGCCTTCATCACTTTTTGCATCAAACTTTCTATTTCTAGTATCTTTAAGAATATAGCATTTACAACCAAATACTCTAAAATATTTTACATTAGGTGAGTGACCATACCACAATTCAAAAGGTGTTGCATTTGTACCTTTCTTAACTTGAACTCTATTCAATGTGTAGAATGCAATACTTACAACTTATCTCCAATAATTTAGTGCTATATTTGTCTCCATCATCAAGGTTTTAGCACAGTCAATCACTAACCTATTCCTTCTTTTAGCAATTCCATTCTATGGTGGAGTTCTTTGTGCTGATGTTTGTCTTTTGATGCCTTTATCATTGCATAATATGTCAAACTCCTTTGATGTGAACTCACCTCATCTATCTAACCTTAGGCATTTCAGGTTCTTTTCTATTTCTTTGTCAATTTTATCCAAATACCACTTAAACATTTGAAATGCATTAGATTTTTTCTTTAAAAACATAACAGTCATCATCCTGGAATAATCATATACAAATAACATTATGTATCTATCTCCTCGGTAGCTTTACACTTCTATTGGACCACATAAGTTTGTATGGACTAACTCTAGAACTTCTTTGGAAGTGTATGTTTTGCTTTTGAAACTAGACTTAGTTTTTTTCCTAGTTGATATTGTTCGCACATTGTGTTTTCAAGTTTCTTCAACTTGGGCAGCCCTCTGATCTTTTTCCTTTTGCTAATGCTGACCAGATTATCAAAATTAACATGACACAACTTTTTATGCCACAATCACACATCATCAATTCTAACAAAAAGACATGTGTCTTCCATATCTAGGTAAAATAGATTACTCCTAGTTTGTTCACTTTTTCCTATCAGATTTCCATTAGTGTCATAGATCTTGGCAATTTTGTTTCCAAATTCTACTTTGTAACCTACATTACCTAACTATGATACACTCAACAAGTTGTAGTTCAATCCTTCAACATAATATGAATATCACATAAAATTTTCTCTGTGAGCTTAATAGAAACTTTTCTTTTGATTTGACATGGAGCATCATTACGAAATCTAACACTGTTTCCATCATATTGAGTAAAGGTAATGAACTTACTTTTATCTCCTATCATGTGATGTGAGCATCCACTATCTATGATCCACTTGTCATTATTGTTCACATAGGAAACCAATGTTGTTGCTTCATCTTCATCTTTATTTGATTCATCTTTCATGGCCACATAGACTACTTCATCATCATTCTCATCAGAATATTCTTCAACAATGTAGCATCTCTTGCCTTTTTCCTTGTAATCTTTGTTATCATCTTCTCTTTTGTTCCTGTACTTGTTTCCTTCTTTGTAGTTTTTCTTCTATGTACTTCTTGTAGCAATATGACCTACTTTATTGCAATTGAAACATATGATAGGGAGCTTACCTTTCAATTTACCTTTTCCTCTATAGAATCTCCTAGCCAGTAGTGCTTCTAACTATTCCACATCTTCCTCATCTGCATTGCTATCACTGGATGCATGTTTTCCCTTTTTTGTCTTCTTGCTTGATGTCTCCTCCTTAGTGTCTTTTATTGTCATTTTGGCCTTGAAAGTAGATTCAAGGTTCTTCTATCTATAGTTATCAAAATTAGACAATTCAAATGCAGTAATTCTTCCCACTATTCCTTCAAAGGTTAGTGTGTTTCCTTATACACAAGTTAGCTCTTGAATGGCTGGAACTCTAATGGCATAGATAGGGAGCAACATTCTTAAGTATTTTCTAATGATAGTTTCTTCTTCCAATTAACCAATTAGACTTCTTATTGCACTTACCACTTCTTTTATCCTTGTAGCATATTGAGCAGCATTTTCACCTTCCTCCATTTTCATGTCATTAAACTTTCCTCTTAGGGTTTCTCTCTTTTCCCTATGGACATTTTGATCTCCTCCATAGATATCTGACAAGGATTTCCACATTTTGAATGCAATGTCACAATATTTGATATCATCATATTTTTCATAACTAAATTCAGAGGCAATCTCTAGCATTGCTTGATTGTGCTCCTTCCTTTTGCTTAAATCATCTGCAGTGAGGTCCTACTAGATTTACATGTTTTATTCCAATTGAGGTTTTTCCATAGTCACCTATTGATCCAAAGTGCAATTTCATCAGACTCTACCATGTAGAAAAGTTGTCTTTGTTGAGCTTGGAAACTTTTCTCTTGGACATCTTGATCTTCCTGCTTCTAGTACCTTTAAACTAAATCAAGAGATGGCTATGATACCAATTGTTAGAAATTCTTTAGAATAATTGAGAGGGGGGGTGAATTATTTACTCAAGGTCCAAATTTCTTATTCAAACTTTTCACTAAGTATAGTGAGCCCATTCAACCATTCATTCATCCAAACTTTAACTTTTCTAACCAGCAAGTTACTGTAAATCAACATGCAAGCATAACACATAAGAAATCAACACATAACGTAATGATTTACATGGAAGCCCAATTTGGGAAAGACAAACAATAACATGCTACTCAATTCTCACTCTTTTGAAGTGATGCCCTATGAAAGGCTCGCCTTGTTAAAGGCTTACAACACACTATTAAATGTGACCTTGTTAGAAGTGGACCTGGTTAGAGGACTTTAGAACATTCACTTGGAATGCCACCTTGTTAAAGGATTTACAAAGGGTTTTTAGGCCAACCTAAGTCCATAGGGTTTTCATATCTAATACAATTTCTAGAGAGTATTAGAAAATCTTTGACCTGATTACAACATACAACTTAACTTGCAGATCTTAGATCACTTCTTATCTCATACCATTTCCTGGCCTTTAGTCTCTGCAACTCTAACAACATGTCCTTCTTTCAAGCTTAGTCTCCTTGAGTCTCTATGCTCAATGTACCAATGTAATCATCTCTTCATGACCACTTATAGAAGTAGAGCCTTTGTGCTCTTCCTTCTTCTAGATGTCTTCTCCTAGACACCCTTCTAACCACTTTGCAATTTGACTCTTTAGTAGCAACAACATTTGCTTCTTGGTCTATGACTCCTTCAATAGAAGTCTTGGATTATTTTTCCCACTCGATTCTTCCATCCTTTAACTTCAATTCTTATGAATTAGGTAGGATTCATTGTATCTAATCCATATTTTTTTTCCTCTAGAAACTTCTTGAATAATCCTCTTGAATTCACCTAAAAATGGTTTAATAGAATTTTGTACCACCAGCTCATCATCCTTATCTTCCAACTCATTCACAAAATTCAAGCTAACCACTTTGTCAGCTCAGATTTTGTTTCATCATTTGAAATAATGCAATAGCTCGACACTATTGAAATACTAGTGCTCGGCACATATTATGTTACTCGGGGTCAACTATGTTTTTCTTGATGCTCGGCACCTAAAGATCACTCAACACCAACTAAGATTTTTTGATGCTTGGCACCTAAACTTCACTCAGCACCTAAAGATCACTTGGAGCACACTAGAATTTCTTGTTACTTAGCTCCAACTTATAATTTGCTTGACTTCAACTAACATTCTCGGCACCCACTAATGATCTTAGTTTAAGCTTTGCAGTCAATGTTGTTACAACTTATTCCTCCAATATTTCTAAGTGTGACCAACCTCTATATCTTTGAGTAATTTATCAATACATCATTTAACCATTATCTTAATTGATCCTTGCACTTCATTACAACATCATAACTCAACCTTTTCCCTTAGGTGCTCTTGTTACATCTTGTTGATCAAATTGTCTTCATCAATCAACTAAGTGATAGTATGTGGATCTTATAAGAAAATTTCATTCCTACAAATAGAAGGTTTGACATCAATGACAAAAAAATAATTGAAAACATTCTTTTAACAACAATCTTCCTTCATTACAATAATTTCTCACTTTGATCTTCATCAATGAGCTTTTCAATTAGAGTTCCAACAAGGAATTTCAAGAGTTGATGAAGGATGATTGAGAAGAGAAAGAGGAAGAAGCTAATGAGGAAGATAAGGAAGGAGATAAAGAGAATGATCCAATGAGAATAGCTACATAAGTTATAGCCTCCCTTCCTCATTCTCCACCAAAGATAGCTACATGATCTGGGTTGGAGATAGCTTCAACAAATTTGATCGCAACTACAACAGACACATCATCTATTTAGTCACTATTTGCTTCCTCTCAGTCCAGGTATCATTAATGGAAGTGTCTACCACTTCATCTACTAAGTTGTAGCCCTCCTCTTTACCAGCTCCTAAGTCAACTACATCAGTAGTATGTGAAGCATCTAGTTCTACAATTTTGTCAACCTCAATTTTGCATATTCCTATAAGTACATCACTTGTAAATATTTCTATTAGTGCTCCTATTGTATGTTCTCTAGTCAGTACTCCACCTATTATAACCTCAATTTTGGATAGCACTTCAATTTTGGATTTAGTTTGCACTTCTCTCAATTTTCCTCTAGTTGGTCATATTCAAGTTTTTACTACAAGTCGAGCTATCTCTACAATTGTTTCTATTTCTAAGTCCAAGAGGCAGTTATGTCAAAAGTAGAACCAAGGACTCCTCTAAAACTTCTTCTTATTGGGAAATAAATTGATGATGATATTGATTTGGACAAAGAAATTATAATTCCTAAGTTGGATCTAGATACTGCTATAGTTGAAGAAATGAGACTAGTTAGCCAACTTTTGGAACAAACGACAAGGCAGAAACAACTCAGAGAGGAAAGAGATAGAGAATTTAGGATAATTGAAAATGCAAAGAGTATAATAATAGAGGCTATAGGTGTTGATGTGGATTCATCTCAACACATTTTTCTATAGTTGGAAGAAGCAATCAATAAGTTAAATGAGGATACTTTTGGTCAAGAGAAGTTAATTGAAAAGATAGAGAAAAAGTTTGATAATAAAGTGCTTGAGCACATTGCTCAACAAATTGCTATTAACTAGGTAGAACTATCCTCAATTTTGAGTAATATTGAACATTATTTTACCAATGCAACATCACTTTTTGCTAAGTTATGTGATGTTACTGAGTTTACCAAGGAGATAAAAGAGAAACTAAATAATATTGATGTAGATTTAAAAGCTAGTGCTCAAAGGGTGTAGCTTGATCCTAGGTCAAGCTTAGAACATCACATTAAGGTGAGATTTTTGTTAGATATGTAGGTAGAATTGCTAAGAGAAGAAGCCAAGATTAGGTCAACATTGATAGATGTCCAAAACATGATCCTTCCAATCATGGACACAGTACAGAAACATATTGCATACTCAAAGTCATTGGTCCAGGATAATAATTTTTCTATTGCAGATCATATGATTGAACTTTCAATAGAAGCTCAAGTGGCAGTCTCCACCTACAAAATTTTGCAAAATTTTGCAAGATAACTAGGATAAGACATTAGCTCTTATTCTCAAGGTACATTCTGAGTTTCTCTCACATTTTGGTGTCTCTATTTGAATATATTGCATAATTCTTTGGCATTATTATCAAAAAGGGGGAGTAAGAGATATTTGGAGACAAAGGGAGAGAATAGATTGATATATGTATAGAATAAAGCAAAATAGACTATGTATATATTATGTATGGGGGAGATATGTGAAAGTTTATATACAACAACTTTACAAAGATAAATTTTGAAAAATCAAAAATTAGTATGTCAGTGTACATAAGTCTTGGCTTATAAGTGTTTTTGTCACTAATTCCAAAGGGGGATATTGTTGGTATTATGTTATATTTTTCATTAGTGACAACACTTATTCAATTCTGTATGGTTACTGAGCTTATCACTCAATCTCTAGTGTATACTAAGAAATCTAGTGATAACCAGGTTTCACAGTTCACACTGAGCATTCCAAAAGCTACCAAGTGAATATAGATAGTGTGCAGTCCAGTAGTTATCATCGAGTAGATAGTGGTCACCAAGCTTCATAGTGTCTATTGAGTCATCAATTTGAGTAATGAGAAGCTAGTGTCTACTGAGTGATCGATGAGCAGTGTTTACCGAGTGCAAGCTAGGTAAACAAAGTATTCAATACCTACTGAGTAACACTATATCTATCAAGTCTCCAATGGTCACTGAGTTTGAAGCTACATTGTGTGATTAGTATGGACCGTGCCTCTACTTCTACCAAGTGCATGCCAATGTTGAGTAATGCAATGGATGCTAAGTGTTAGAAGTTCACTAAGTGAGCTTATAGAACCTAAGTTTCTACTATTTGTCTGACTCAGTAATATTTTGTTTAATTGTGTTTTAGCCGACATTGTAATTGTAAATATTGGAATAGTATATATGTAATGTATTGTATCATTTTCAATGAATGGGTATATGGATCTGTGGATATGTAATGTTTTGAGAAGAGTGAATGTGAATCAACAATAGAGCAGAGTATTCAACAAGGTCTACAAGGAGCAGTAAAGTTATATCTATCACAAGAGGTGATATGTACTTCAAGGATCTAATCAACAATCAAGTTGTAAGTTAGATCTACTATTTCATTCTAACATGTGAATCAATTTTCTAAATCCTTTAACAGGGTAGACTTAATAGTCTTTCTTTAAATCTCTCAATAGAGTGCATACTTCATTGTATGTTTGTAAAACCTCTAACAAGGTGGATCTAGCAGTCCAAATTGCTCTTAACAAGGTAGATCATCAGAAGTGGTCAATGTAAGCCTTAATAGGCCAACTTTATACTACAGTAGTGAAGTTTTGTGGGTATCATCCCCACCCCAATTTTACTTTCTATTTGGAAGGTTTCTTGGGTCACCAAATATTGTGTTCATGTGTCATGAATGTTTATCTTTTAGTTTTTCATGCATGTAGTAGATTAGATAAATTAATCATGTATGGATTATGCTAATAAGTGCTAAATTAATTTAATGTTTTTGAGGTTACTGATTCACCCCTCCCCTCTCAATAACCTAGCTAGTCTTGATTATTTCCAATAGTTATCACACTCAAAGAAGTTATCAAGTACCTCAATCTAGTCCATAGACTCCTTTGGATCTAGTTTTCCACTAAACACAGGAAGTTCTAACCTTTGGTCTTCCTTCCCACTCTTTCCAAGGCTTCTAACATTGCTCTCTGATGTAAAGAAATGGGTTTTCTATCCTGCCAAAGGTCTTCTTCCTCATTCCTTTCTTCTTCTTCTTCAGAGTCTTCTAGGACTCCTCTTTCTACCTTACATTTTAATGTATCCAATTCTATCTTCATGGTTCTATTCTCTTCTCTCATTGCCCTACTCTCTACCATTTTCTCTTTGATCAACTTTTCCAATTCCACATTTGTGATCCTAAGAGGTATCTCCCTCTCTCCTTCCTCATTCTCTAACATCTTTCCTCTCTAATTAGGCTCTAAGTGGCTCTGATACCACTTGATGCAAAGCTTGCAGCTAAAACCACCAATGCACTCTCCAAATACCAACTTTCCTTAAAGGTTGTAGATTGATCAAAAGGGATTCTAACAAAGGTATACTCTACCATACAATTGGACTCCACTCTACTTGCCCAACCCTCAAACCTAGGGTTTTCAATTAACCTAGATCAATCACAACTTCTTAGGGATTCCTTTCCTTCAATAGGAATAATAAGGAAAAATCTTCCTATATGGGTTTGGAACTCAAAACTCCCAATAGAAAAGGCTTCTATGGACCAAATCTATCAAGAAACTCCCAACTTTGAAGTTCTCAAACACCCAACAACTAATTTGTACAATTGTTATCAACATTCCTAGTAGGGCTAACTCTAGCTTTCTTCATCAAACTCCCAAACTTTGCAAAGGACCAAACTATATTTTCACTTTTTTGGACACCCTTTAACCTCCTCTTAGATATTCCAAAAGATCAAACTTTGGCTCTATTCTAGCACCAACTAACACCCACATTGAGTCACAGACCTAATTGATTAGATTAGGTTGGGTTAATAAAGGAAGTGTAAGACAATGGGTTCATAGACCTGACTCCAACCTTCTTCACATCCAAAAAATCCTCCTAAACTCTTCACCTAGAACAAATCAATTGGTTGGGAAGCCTGAACCCTCTTTCTTCTTCAAATCTAGACTAGACATATGGCAATGCTCACTCTAGGGCTTGTTGATAAAAATAGGAAACCTACACCTATAGTTTTGAATCTTAGCCATACTAAAGTACCCCCTCCTAAATTGCATTACCCAAATTGGTATTGAAATCCCATGGTGGAATTGCAAGTTAGGAGGCCATCTTGAAGAAACCCTCAAATTCATGGTAAATCTGACCAACCTCTACAAAAACTGATATAACTTTTGTTCTAGATTAGATAAAGACTTCAAATAAAATACAATGGAATATTCATTAAATCCTCTAACCAAAAATGTTATAATTTCACTCCTACCAATCCATACAGGCCATACAAAAATCAAAAAAATAGAGAAAAAGGTATAAATTCTGAGTTTTATTTAGTGCTTGTTCGTACAATGGATTTCTCCTCTTGTGGAAACCTTAAATAGATGTCCTCCAATGGTCACAACCACTTTTTTAATGGTTGTGGGACCATACAACTTCCTTATAGTTTGAAAACTTATTTTGCAAAAATTGTTGTTTAGCAACTTTTTTCAATTAACAACTTTTCTTGCATTTTTGCATTTTTTTGATCTTTTGACAATTTTTATCCTAATTGCTCACCTATGCTTCTAAATCATGTAAAATGACTAATAAGGTACCTAAAACCTCCTAGGGAACTAAAAATTCCTTATTCCCTCCTAAAACAACCTAAATTGACCAAAAATGACCTTTGGTTCAAATGACATCTAGGTTTATAATGGTACCAAGGATTCATTTGACCTCACACGTGGTCTTGACTCTAAAAGTCCTTCAAGATTACATCATTTAACCTATTTCTATGCAACCTTATCTTGGTGCCCTACACCAAAGAGATGTATCAAAACCATATTTTCTTTGTGTGAGATAGACCAAGGGGTCAATTATATAGGATACTAACAGGATAGAGTACTAAGAATGAAGCTGGACATGAAGGCAATGAATAAATGAGAAAGGAAAATAGAGAATCTTATGGATAAGATAACCAATACACAAGGATAGCTGAACATTATCATGAAGATCAAAGAGTGAGAGGGAATAGGTGGATGATGTAAGAATTATGCATGATGTTTATTTACTAGGTTTTCATCATAATACTTATCCAAGGTGCTACAAGAATTGGTTTTCACCATAGGATGGATTTATTTCTCTTTAATTTTTTTGTCAAGGTGCTTGTTTACCATGTTTTCTCCAAGGCACTTTTTTTTTTAAAATTCAAGAAATAGGTCAAGATTTTTCAAGTTAGATAGTGCTCTCATATGAAAGATACATCATGATAAGCTAATACAATAGATAAGTATGCTCAAAGATGTTTATAGGGTGAAGGAAGTGAGATAGTAGTAGGATAAGTATATGGAGGATAAGAGTTCATTCCTTGGAAGGATTTTAGGAGTATGGATAGTAGTTAAGTGTAGTATTGAAAATATTGCATAAGGGTATGTGACAAAGTGGGGAAGATCAAAATTGACACATTCCTTGAAGGGTTTTGGAATGATGGATGAATCATAGAGGAAATAGATTGAGGTTTACATGTATGAGCTAGTACATAAATTTTTGAAAGAGATGGAGTGAAAGGCTTTGGAATATTCTTAGGAATATTTTTGGAAGAAGATGGAGTGGAAGCCTTTGGAATCTTGAATATCAACTTTTATTTCTTTCCAATGTTCAATTCTTTCAAGATAGACTTGGGAATCCATATTTCTTTTGATTTTTCTTTTCCTTTGGATGTGTTAGAACACATTTCTTAAATATTGGTTTTAGGAACCCATATTTTCTTTGATTTTACTTTTTGAATAGTATACCATTGTGGTCTCTTGAATGTTTTTTCTTTCTTAGCATTCACATGTTGATTAGTTGGCACATAATGATCTTTATTTTTCAATGGATTTTGATGTTTACTCTCACTTCCAAAAGACTTGGGATTTGTAGATGAATAAGCATAATATGAATAGTTTAGGTGGATAGATGAATGAAAAAATTTCAATGATGATCATCTTTATTTATGTTGAGGTATGATAGGAGAGTTAGGAATGGAAAATTTAGGAGATGAAGGAACATATGGCCCCAATATGGAAGGAAGGTTTGAAGGTTCTAGCTTATATGGATAAGGACTGATGCAGGAGCATCCAGAGGTATAAGGGCAATCCTGTGTCACCCAAAAAAATGTACTTCGACTTAGTTTTTGTTTCATGTCTTTACATTTTTGGATACCCATTTGGCTCAAATAAAGGTTCCAACTCTCATAGTTCAACTATCAGTGCATTTGAAAATCCCAAAAAAATAGGAGCATGTATTTGGGGCATCATTTTGGTAAACTAGAAGGTGTGAATTGGCCAGATTAATGTAATCATGATTTAGAGCATTCCAAAAAAAGAATTAGGTCAATAGGCCCCACGGTTTGAAAGTTATTGCAATTTTTTGGGTTTTGGAGACCTCTTAAGAATGCTTCAAAGTCAGGTTTGGGGCATTAAATGACCTTGAAAAGGGTCAAAAAATGGGGGATGAGAAAAGCTTGTCCACAGGGCTATAGAGCACTTCGAGAGCTTTCCAAAAATGTAAATAGTTCATCAATCGGAGCTACGGTTCAAAAGTTATGCCTCCCAGAAGTTCGGTTACCATTTCTGGATTCTTCTAGATTTGCACCGACTTCTAACGCAGCTTTTGGAACCTTCTATTTCGTTGGTGGATGCCTACTAGCACTTTATAGAATGTACTCCTAGTCCTTAACCCTTCAGGGTCTATTTAAGGAGATTTCTGGCATTGTAAAAGGCAGTTCGGAGTGGAGTTTGAGAGGAGGTACCATAAGGAGAAATTATCTCCAGATTTATGCTATTGTAAGCCCTTAGGGCATGTTCTGAAGTTTATTTTCTCTGTACTATTTGTACTAGCTCATTTTCTCAGTTAATATAATTTCCCTTTTCTATTATGTCCATTTTGTTCTTGGGTTGTGTCCCCATCAAGGACCAAGGATAGATTTGCAAGATGAAAATGGATAGTGAGTAGGGGTATCAACATCTTTACAATGACTAGACTCACAAGTATCTTTGATAGGAGAAACATCTTTGATAGGATCATTTGAAGCTTGAGCATAGTTTTGAGGTGGATATGGAGAAGTATAACATGAAGGAACACTTTGATTTTGACAAGTAGCTTTGGATAGAATATGAAAAGAACTTTTCTCATAATTTTTAGTAAGATTAATAGAAATAGTGGAAGTCATTTCTTCATCATACTTATGAGGTGGGTAAGACATAGGATATGGAGGGGAAAAATCTTGAAGGATATGAATGGGTGCTTGATCTTGATCTTTCTTGACATTTATAGCTTTAGATTTTTTTGAGTCCTCTAGAAATGGAGCTACTTCTATGAACAAAAGAGCTTATGAGGTTTTCATGATAGAATATTGAAGAGGTAATAAACAACTACCTAAGGTGGGCATAGTAGGAATAAGATCACATGAAGATTGAGGATATTTAGTCTTAGTAGCAAGGAAAAGTTTTGAAGCCAAGTGAAGATTATCTTGAGTCTCTATTAGAGGTAGACCTTGAGGGTAAGCATAGTCAATGTGGAAAGTACTTGGTTCTTTTGACAAAAATCACTCAAAGATGTGAAGTTGTGAATGATTAGTAGACCTTTGTAGCTTATCTTTGACCATTTAACTCAACCCTTGCAATGATGTACCAATAGTTTCTATTGACTATTTTCCTTCATTCACAACTTCACATCTTCAATTAAATAGTATGATTAAGAGAATTCACAACTTCACATCTTTGAGTGACTTTTGTGAAAACAACATATAGAATTAGTGAAAATACTTGTAGAAATGACCAAAAAAGAAGGAGAATTGATTTCCTAGGTAGTAATTGAAGAACCAACTACACCACCAAAGTCTCCTAAAATATTTATAGAAGGATGGATACACATCTTTTCTAGTTGCACAAACACTCAGAATGCTAATGACCTTGCATTCAAAGATCCATATGCAATGTGGAAAGATGCAATTGTCCTTGATGGAAATGAGTATGAATTTTTTTGGTTTTTCTATAAGAACAGAGTGAAAGAAGTTCCAATTTGCAACTTTTGGGTAAGAAATTTGGGAAAATTGATAATGTCAGAAGTAGTTGTGGATGTGGGTTTGGTCAATGTATTAACCAGATATTATAATCTTGTTAATAAATCATTCCATAGGAAGGATAAAAGTGTTTTTCTAGCATTGGATAAGGATATATTCATGGAGGCCTTTTATTTTGGTGGACCTATGTCAATAACCATTGATATTAAAGAAATGAATGAGAATTTCAAAAAACATAAGAGTTTTTATATGGGCAAAAACATGACTAGACACATTACTAAGGTGTAGAAAGATGTAGGAGGGATTCCAAAGAGGATAGATGTCAAGGATACCATGCCCTTGGATTTCTTTCAAAGATAATTTTGGAATACTATGTTTGGGATTGACAAAGCCCTGGGTATAGATGGAACCATGAATTTTTTAGGGGTATAATATGTTATGGCTTTGAATATTCAAGACCCAAAACACTATGTAGGATATGATTTGTAGAATACATTATTGAGAGTATTCACAAAGAAATCATTGCTGCCCAACAAGGAGAACTGAAGGATTTCAAGTTCCCTCACCACTCCTTGATCATGCACCTTATCTTGTCAAATAATGTTGACATATTTGATCAAAGCTTCTTTGAGTCAAGAAAAAAGTGGGCAAAGAGGTTACCAATGCAAAAATGGACATAAGTACGAAAAATGTACTATCCATAATCAAATGTTATCTCTTTCTATAATGATTTTTTTCATCTAGTTTTGAAAATGCTAGGATGTATAATTGAAAGAATTCCTAGAAATGTTAAGAAGGTTGTTAGACCTAAATGGTGCTTTGATGCTAGAAAACAATTGACTCATGATTAGGGTAGTGTTTTCTTGTTTGAAGAATATACTTTTATAAGAGTTTTTGGGTGTCCTTAGCCACCCCAAAATTTTCCTAAATATGTTCCTAAGAGGTTATGGTTGGTACAAATATTTTGGTAGTTGATTTCTTTAAATAGGGAATATTTAGGGAAAGGTGTCAAGAAGGGAACATTTCTATGTAGATGTACTAGGGTAGGGGACTTTGAAATTGGCAAGAATTCCATTGAGTAGACTAATTCATTTTTACAAAGTTATAAGATGCCAATTGGGCCAACTAGAATTTATGACCCTTAAAATGTAGTAAGGAATGCTTTAAAAAGTATGAGAGGATATAATATTCCCCCTAAAAATCCTATGTGAGAAGAGCATATTATTTTTGATGTGTTGAGTGAGAATGTCTACAAGGAAAGGAAGAGCCATATTTTAAATAGTTCTAGCCTGATGAGGAATATTGGGTCAAATTGGATAAGTGTGTAGATAATTTTGATGAGTTGGTGTCTCAAGTCCTAGAAGCAAGTAGAAAAAAAATTGACCCAAAATATTTTCTAGATGAATACATAGTAGAGGTATCTGATGAAAAAGATCAATCTAAAGATGACCAACCTAAACAAGATGTTCCTAAGAGTTCTACATGGGTAGAACAAAGACATAAGAAGAAAAATATGGTAGAAATACCAAAAATGGATCAATAGAAGGCTCTCTAGATCTTGCCAAGGGGGTGAAAATATTTTGATGATGTTAGAAGAAGATTCTTAATATCTTGAGCATCTAAAGATGAGTAGAGAACAAAAAGACTACAACTAGAGGCTCAAATAATTGATGATAGAATCATTGAAGCTAAGGAGTTTATGAATGATGAAAATTTTGTCAAGTCAAATGAATTCAAAAAATTCCTTTTCAAAATAAAAAGGAATGAATTGAAGTTACATATGAAGCCTAGAGATTTAGATGAAGTAATTGTTGGGTTGGTGCAAAAGTTGTAGGAGTATGACCCTACCAATGAAACCCTTACTACTAAAGAGGCTAGAGATCTAGTAATAAGAAGTGGGATGATTATCTTCTAGGATAGGATCTAAGCTCTTCTTTTCTACTAGATCAAATAAGAATACAACAAAAATTAGTTTCTTTTGATGATGAGAATCAATATGGGGAGATGATGGGACCAAGGTTCAATGTGGATTCCCAAACAATGCCATTTGGAGTTTAGCTTCAAAGGATGATAAGCCCACTCTGATGGAAATCAAAGATGCCCCTAGGGGAAATGTTATATTTAGGTATGTGTAGTCTACTTCCAATAACCATATTTTGGGGAGGCATACTTTGGTAGCATTAATGGGCAAGCATAAGATGGACATTCTTTAGGCCCAACTTGAAGAAACATATGAAAAAATTATTGGGACAAGGAGAAGTTATGAAGAGGAAATGAAGGAAACTTATGTCTTACAACAAAATTTCATTAAGTTGGAAATAGAGGTAGCATCACAAAAGAAAGATGCCAAAATTGTCTTATAAATTTATGACAAAGAAGTGTAGACAGAGACCCAAACTTTTGAAATAGGGGAAACGTCAAGCCAGGCTATGGACATTGGTGAAGAAAATTTAGAAGGTAGCAAAGATATAGAGATCAAAGCTCTGAAGAATCTATTAATTCATAAGATCAATTCATTAAAGATAGATTAACAAAATGTGTGTTGGAGTCTAAATTAAAATTTTTTAAATAACCTCGTTGAAGAACATTTACACCTAGGGGTAGCTAACTCCCATCCTTAATGCACCTATTCAAACACCAAGGCCAACTATAAGGCTATTTAACTCTCCTTCCTCTTCTTTAGGCTCTACAAGACCTAGGTGGGTGGACCTTAGATTCTTTATATGGTACCAATGTAAAGGCATACAACTGAATCTAGATAATAGATAAAACCCCTTAATCTTCTATGTTTATGCAAGAAATCATGCGTGTGAAATAGCTAATAATAGAGTGTATGAACCTAATAAACCAAGTGAGGTAAACTCTTTCAACTCTTAAATATAAAGGGAAAGGATATTTGATTAACGATTAAATCATCAACACAACTTGGGTAAGCAATAGAAAAACAAGTAATCTTCAAGCTAATCAGTCCCTTATCCAATTGGCAAAAACTAAATCAAAACATATACATGGACACTTGAAGTATACTCATATATCTAGAAACTTGATCTATCTATCTATCTTGCAAATAAACATCAATCTTCAAACAAAGTTCATACTTATCAAATCCTCCTACGATCTCTACAATACTATTAGTAGCATATCAAGCAAATTACTCAGGTCCTTGACCCAATAGCAAGACACACAATGACATAAAACTTTCAATAACAAGTTGCAAATGGGAAATATGCACTTTGGGCATATATCAACACATAACTAAAAAACTCACAAAGAAGGAGATAAACTTTAGAATGAAATTGTAAATGAAAACTTTATATTAACTCCTTGAAATCAATACATCATCTATATGTCAAAACTCATAAAATAACACTAAGGAATGACAATGCAGTATAAAAATGCTTCAAAAGAAATACACTGCTACTATTCATAATAGAGGAATACTAAGGAAATGTGGAATCACAATTGTGGAGGAAATTGAAAATAGGCTGGAACCAACAATGTGGTCACACAACAATGATAAATGCCCAAAATAGGAACCTTTACAAAGAGAAGAGAGGAGAGATATATAGACAAGAAGAGAAGTCTCCAGAATATGAAATCTAATTTTGACTACTGTCATGCTGAAACTTCTTCTTCCTAATGATGTTGAAAACTATCTGTTCTCTATTTACTAGCAATAAAATCCTAATTAATACTATTGTAGAGCATCTGATATATTTGTTTAAAGTAATTAGCAAAAATCTCACCTAAAGAAGAAATATGATATGCATCAAAGGTATAGGTGTCCTCAATCTTATTTTTCTTGACTTCATCTACTCTTTTTGTAAATCCTCAATTGCCTCTATGGATAAATATTCATTAGTTCCAACTACCAATTTTATATTCAATTCTTCTTTGGTGGTCAATGAAATCTAATCTAATGCAAATCTGATTTTATCTAATTTCATTTCAAATTGAAAACATCAAATTTGCACTTTATCACTGAGGAGCTTAGAGAATTATGAATCCTCCTATAGTGGCTTTTGGTGAATATTTGTGTAAAAATGAATTGTAGAAATGGATAGTATATCTCTTTTCAATTCTAACGGTATATTACACTATGTATTTTGGGTAAAAACCATGCCTCTAAGGTCCATTTGAAATTCTAGCCGCTAGGCTATGAACTATATAATATAAACCATATAATATCATTTAATTTATTTAAAACTTTGAACTTTAAAAATTTGAGCATACAAATTGGAGATTGGAGTCAAATATTTCAAAATATTTTTATTTTATATCTTTTTCCCTTTTCCACTTGTTGAAATCTCATTAGTTGACTACCTAGGCAGGCCCCACATTTTTATCAACATTTGAAATATTTGAAATCCTTTAAAATTTATGCATCTATGATATTATGATGAAATCATAACATCTTAAACCTAATGTTTCTCATTCCCAATCTTACAAATAAGGCAGGTTTCATAATATCATAGCTTAACAATTTTATCTTCTCGATCCTATAACAACTCTATTTTTGTAGTATTGTACCTTCAAATTTTTCTTTGACCTTGTAAAAATGGGCCCTGTCATAGTATCTTACATCTTATTTTTGACCTCCCTGACCATACGATTCCATATTTGGCATAACATCTTACTTCACACAATCAATGTAAGATTTTAAGCTTCAATTTGATTTCCTTCAATCTTACAAAGCCATTGTAGTATTATAAACCTTATTATTCATGTCTCACTATCATTATTTTCCTTTGAAAGAATGCCATGTGGCATCATATGTTTGGGCATTTTATTTGATCAAAAGTTTTCCTCTCATTCCTCTAGGCTAGCCATGGGTGGGTCCCTCCTTGCATGAGCTTGTGGCTTGTCTCTCAAGTGAACAGTTTCACATACATAATGATGTGGTTTTCATACCTTTAAAGTATAAGAAACTTCTCCCATAATGAATATGGGATATTTCTTTTAGATCTTCCTCCTCATGGAGCTCTACCATCTTGCACCTGATGTGGATTGAGAGTTCATTTTTTCACTCACTTGCCCCTTTATCATTGTTGCAAGGTTCCCTACTTTCCCTTCATTGTGTGTGGAGTGCACCTTTGGTTGTAGTGAAAAACTTTTCTCATGGATCTATACACTCTTCCTTCCTTGTAATTCATTTGTGTAGCTATTCAATGCACTTTCTCCTGCGCTTTCTTGTAGATTCTTTCTTTCATGCATGTGGACCTTGCTTCTCCAATGTGGGTTCTCTCTACCTTTTGCATGGACTATGGCTATGATGGTGTCTCCTTTGTGGTCTATCGATTCAATGTGAACTGTAGTCCACACCTTGCTTTCCATGGATGCCCCTGTCATGAGAATTGTGGGAGATCCTCTTCTTACATGGAGGCTCTGCCTATGTAGTGGCCATGCTCTATTCCTTAGGTACATCAAGTCCCTCCTCCTTCTATATTACGATGCCCTATTCACATGCCATGAATGTTTCCTCTATTCTCTTCTATGACTATTGTGCCATCTCCCCTGTTGTCGTGGATGCCCTGCATCTTTTTAAACACTGGTGGAATGTTGCCTTATCCTAGGCCATGCCTCTACTTCACCTTTTTATCTTCACCCATAATGGAATATTGTCCTATGTTTTAAAACCATGGATCATAGTAGAAAATTCTTCCACAAATAGTTTTCTTAGGGATCAAGTTCATACTATTACACATGCTTTAACCTTTCTAACAATTGATTTCCTTGTTAAAGAAAATTGATAGCTCAAACTTCATTTTGATTGATGGAGAACTCCTAACATTTTATTTTATGCATAAGATTTTGGAAAAAATCTTCACAATAAAGAACCATATTCAAATGAACCTCAAAAAATTCACATAAAGATGGTCAAAATAATAACATCATTCCATTTCCACCATAACCAAATGATGCCAGCATTTAAACCATGAAAGTGATAAAACTTACATGATCAACATGTGAATGACACATATCTTATGATATAAGTTAGGTCATATAGTGGCCTAGCCAAAAAAATTCAAACCCAATCATTTGAACTATAAACTAGCCCACTGAGGCCCTTACTAATTGAACTTGCAATTCACCATTGATGGAATACTTTAGATCTCATTTTTAACTTTTCATGCAAACTGTGAAATTCATGCTGAGAAGTCCTCTGACTGGCCATAAAAACTGACCTAAACAATAAATGGGCTCTAAAATCTAAGATGTAGCTTCTTTTTTCTAAACTCCTACACCCTCCTAGATCTCATTCCATGATGACCACTCATTGAAAACATATTGATGTTCAAAATTGCCTAGTTAAAACTACCTACAAACCAACATGTTAGAAAACTAGAAAGTGTGCTTGGTTTGAGCTTGGAAAATAGGTCAAATCAATACTTGAGGGTATAAAACCTAGGAAAATATTTCATTTCCATGAGGATGATATAATTCTATGATTTGGGCTCATTATGAATATGAGGCGAGTTTGGCAAGCATGAGAAGTGGGGTATTCAAAATTGTAGGACTAGAAACATCAGAAAAAAAGTGTAGATGGATTTGTAAAAGTTTACAAATTGACACACTTGAATTATTTCTAGAGTAGATCATAGTAGTATAATCCATTTTATCTAGGCAATCATATATTGAGAGTTATAACATCCCAAACAAGGGTATCGACCAATTTTCATTTTATGACACCAGTAAAAAGTTATAAATTGCATTTGCAATCACATTTAAAAAATAATCAAAAATATTTGTCACAAGATCAAATCTAGAGTGTAGCAAGTGTGAGACCTCTAGAATATAATGAAAAAGGAATTTTCTTTCTAGGGTCAACTGGGTCAATGTTATAATTGGTCAAATAGGGATTCCTAGATTTCTAAGAAATATGCATTAGCATGACAGAGATAAGTAACTAACTTTGGAGAATTCAAAACCTAATCAAAACATATCAAAATGACTCAAAATATGAAACCTAGATTCACTAATATGCATAATAAATAATCAAATGCAAACTAGGCCTTTTGTCACTATTTGACATAGATAAAAATGCAGAAATGAACACTGCTCAAAATAGAACGTCACATAATGATTTGGAATGTTATAGAATGCATAGACATGCTGAAATAACATGTTAGAAACATAAAACACCTCTTAGTCCTTAATAAAATTTTTGGGTACATAAGCATGAAAATGTGCATATAGGACTCAAAGTGATTCAAAAGTTTAGAAAGGTACTCAATGGCTCTATCTAGGGATGCATGCCCCTTGTAGGCATGGAAAGGATTTAGATCTTTCAAGAAAGTAGACCAATTAAACAAAAACTTTCTCGAACAACTTATTGAAGGCAAAAAATATATTCTAATTTACAAGATGGTAGCCATGGGCCACCTAGACTTCTCAAGATTTGTTACCTCTATCAAATACATGATTTCCATTTATATATCTCTAAGGTAAGTTTTAAGTATCATCTTCATCAATTTCACCATACACATTAAATCTTCTCATTAGAGGATTAGGTGAAACAAAATCATTCTCATAGTGCATATAGATATTTGAATCACTTTCCTCATCTTGGTCACTATGAAAATGCATATTAGCATGCTCTTTAATACAAAAATCAAACTGAGAACCATCATGAGAAAATGATGAATGCATGCTATCAAGAGGAAATACAAAGCATTCATATTCCACTTTGTTTAGGAAGCTATAGATGTCAAGAAAATGCAACTCACATTGTGTATCTGGGTGTGAATGGTACATAACATTTGATCCCTACCTACTTGTAGTCATGTTACTTATCAAATTAGATTTACCACTTGCTGAAACTTCTTCACACTGAAATAACTGATTAGTCACCAAATCTGAAAAACTATTCTGAAAATGCTGATCCAAAACATGTTGATCATAATCATTATCTTCATCTAACAAACTATTAGTGGGAACCTTGAACTTATCAACTAATAATTACATGATTTTTTAGTATAAAAAGGAAATGTAGAATCAATAATATAACTTTCACTATTTTCTTTGTCATCACCCAAAGTATCAAAATATATTATAGTGCAATCACCAACATGAGAAAAAATTGAGATAGTAGAAAACTTCCCTTCAAACACATCCCCTGCATCTAACAAGTCGTCATGTGCACAAACATCTAAGGTACTTTCATTTGCACCTCCAAAGTTTGATAAAAAAATTTCAGATTCTATATCTTTTTCCACATCAAACACTAGGAAAGTGACTTGACTAAATAAAGAAACACTATGAGGGAAAATATGAACATCCTTAGAATTACTTACATATTTCTCAAAATCATGAGCCAAAAAATCTAAAATCTCATTAGGGTTCAAGAATACTTCCTCACAAATCTTCTTCTAGATATGATTATCACCTGGATGACATGAAGAACTCATAGTAGTAGCAACATTAATATAACCATCTAAAATATTAGAATTATTACAACATTCATTCTCATGATAGGAATTATTACCTTTACTATTTCTACACAATTCTTTAATCTCATATTCACTATCATAAGACTCACTCGATCATAACCAATTCATTATTTAGTGTGATATCTTCCTTGATCACCCAGTCTATACTATAAAGCTCAGTTAGTAGAGAATATACCATTGATACTTGGTACTTGATGATTTTTTTAAAAAATAGTTCTTAATACATCTTTACTCATATACATATGAACTTTTCTTTTTTCTATGCCAGGAACTAGTGTAAAGTATAACATTGAGTATACAGTTCCTACATGCCTTCTTTATTTAGTGAGATGTGGTATGATCACCTAATCCATCAGATTGGGTGATCAAATTTTCATCTTCTCTACTACTTCTAGCTCTTACTATCTTTATCCATGTTTTCTTACCTTTAGGTTTATCACTTCCATTACTTGGTGCTAGTGTTGGTGTTCTAGTTTTGTAGTTTCTACTGATATGTCCAACTTTGAGACAACAGAAATATACTATCTCTCCATTTAACTATTTATTATAATTTCCTCTAAAATGTATTTTTATGCAATTCTCTAGAATGTGTCTATATTAACCACAATAGTAACAACTATACTATGTATTTTATGTAGAATTTGATGAAAGCCAACTTCACAGTTCACCAAGATCACCTGCATGCAAATAACCTATCAAAGGGAAACCAAATAAGGAAGAGGTGGAGCTTGGAAAAACTAAATGGATTGAGAGAGAATATATTGCAAACAAAGAAAAATCTATTGGTATACAATATGCCTTGAAAATGAGATATGCAGTACAATAGGATAGCCTACATATAAAGGCCTCTAGGGAGCTTGTAGAACAAGCTAGAAGGTGCTAGGAGATAAGGTTGAAAACTAAGCATACATCCACAAAAGGTGGAATATCCTCGATCAGGGTGAGAGGATAAGTATGACTTAGATAAAAACAAACTTTTATGTTTTCAACAATTCCTAGACTAAAACTAATAAATAAATGCATTAACCTAAGTAAACTTAAATAAAAGCATAAATAATAATTATTTACTCTAACATTTTAATCCCAATTGTAGGAATTATCTTTTCTTGTTGTATGAGTTTATTTTTTAGGTAACCAGTTTGACTTTTTCTGGATTCTGAATTCATGAAATTTGTGTCCATACTTTTGACAATTATAGAAATGACCTTGGAATTTAGATATCTTCCTAGCTGATTAGTCTTCTTTGATATGCATTCATGTTCTTGATGTCCTACTTTCTTGCAATTAAAATTATTACCACTTGGTTAAGGTTTTGGTATTTTCTCACCATTTCTATTCCTCCAAATGTTGGTTGTGTGATCCATTTTCCCACACTAATGACATGTAGGTTTTTATTTTGATTTTTTATTCCTTTGATCACCATTCTTGGATTCTTCTCCTTCTTCCATAGATGAAGATTTCTTGTTCTATCCAAGTCTAGAGGTGTCTTTTGTTCTAGGAAACTTTAACATTTCTTCCAAGTGTTTGATTACTTCATTGGGTTTGTTCAATTTCTCCATGAGTTCCTTTTCATTCCTTAACTCACCTTCCAATTTCTTATTTTGTAGTCTTAGATTTATGATCTCCAAATCTTTTCTATTTTCTTCTTGATTTGCAATTACTAAGTGATTTATCATATCAAGATAATTATTTGCAAGCTTTTGTACCTCAAATGATCTTTTTCAAGTCTTCTAGCTATCTATATTTTATCATCTTCAACCATGAGCTTTTCTTACAGTGCTTTCTTATTTTATTTAATTGCTTCACAAAGTGTTACTGATTGAACTTCTTGTTCTATTTTGAGATGTTTTTCTTCTTTTACTAGGTTCTTTTCTAGTAATTGTGTCATTGTTTCATCACTGTTACTAGTCTTTCCACTATCCAAAAATCCTTCTATGTTAACATATTTGTATTGGGTGTCATTTTGTTAAATATCTATCTCTTTTCTTCTTTTTAGGATTTTCCTTAACTCTTCTTTTGTTGCTTCCAATTGTTGCAATACGATTTTCATTTCAATGATCTAATTCTCAATGATCTTTCCCATCTTGTAAACTTCCATCTCCATGATCTTATCCTCTCAAGTTATTAGGCTTCCTGACAAGATAATTTTGGTCTAATACCAATTGTTGAATTAAGTATATGTGAAACAAGATACTGAGAAGGGGGTAAATTAGGATTTTAAAATTTTAGCTTCAAAACCAATAACATAAATTCACACCTAATTCATCTCACAGATATACCATAAAAATTGAAATGTTAAAACATAATGAAATACATCACATCTAGAAATAGTTCAACACAAAACACAATGATTTGGTTACCCAGAAACACTTCAAGATAAAGGTAAATCTAGGGTGGTGATGAAACCCACAAATGTTCACTATTGCAACAATAAGATTAATTTATTAGGGTTATAATATTTGATCATAAAATATGATCTACCTTGTGAGGGGTCTTCCATATTAAAATATTAAGATACTATTAGGTCTCATCTTGTTAAAGAATTTTACACTCACAATGAAGTAAGGACTCTGTTAGGAGATTTAAATAGATCTATTAAGACCACTTTGTTAAGAGATTTACCCTATCCCAATTAAAAATAATTGATTTAGTGCCTGACCCTTGGTTTTCTTTGCAAGATAATCTTGGGTCTCCTCCTTGTTGTATCTCTAATTTGACCTTTTGATCTGATAACTCTATTCATTCATTCACTACTCTAATTTCTCTATGCCTTCTCTACTTTTAGACTTTTCCTTCACTCCTTCACATGCACATGATGATACTCTTACACATATCATCAACCAAAATGATTCTAGGGTTAGAATCCTCCTTAAATATATTTCATGTAAAGGTTCTATATCTTGATCGATGGCTTACACATCGTCATCTTTTTTCTATTTCAATCCCATTTTTGGATTGGTTGAATTGTATACTTTGGGATCATTACCTTTAATAATGATGCATAATTAACTCCTTAGCTAGCTCTTCAAATATTAAATATCATAGAAAATTTGGCCAAAATGGTTTACATATGTGTTTATGCTATTACAAACTTATATGTCAAAACTAAAGTACTTGACACTTGAATGCTCTAATGCTTGGTCATGTAAACTTCTTCATGTTATTAGTCATATTCTATAATTATGTTTACTTGGTACTTAGTAACTTATTTGATAATGAGTGATGTTTATGCGTTGACATTTTAATTATGTTCTATTGAATGTTCATGCCAATGTTCTAATGAATCTTATTTTTTAATGTTCATCTAAATATTCTAATGAAACTTATGCATCAATGAATGTTACATTTCATTAATATAATGAATGAATTTTAGATGTTAATAGGGAATTTAGATGTGAGAGGAGAGGCAGGGGCAAGCTTCCACCTTCACATGGTTGGCCCTGATTAGTAGAGAATGTTAAACTATTCTCAAAACCAAGTGAAGCTCAACATTAACCTATGATTTTATGACAACTAACTATGTCAATATTTTTGTTTCAAGCAATGTAGAAGGAGGCCATAGTTCACTATGAAATCTCAATTCATATGCATAGAACATCATGTGGAGCTAAAAAAATGAAATAGGTTTGCATTTTTGTTAGAGTTCTTTAGTTAGGTATTTTAAGTTATAGACCATCATAAACATTATAACTTTGACTCTATTAGGAAAGGTTAATGACCTCAGTATGCATGAAAATCAAGACTTTCTATGTCTTGGCTTGCTAAGGACATTCTCTCAGCCATATAAACTAGAGTTCTAATGTTCATGATGGTCTATAATTTAAAATTTTAATAGACCTATTAATTAAATGTAAATATGGTGCATTTTTTCAACTCCACCTATTTTCCATTCATATACAATGTAATTGCACATGCATTCTTGATTTAGAGTGGCAGAATTTTACTTTGGATGTGAGGGAAAAATGACATGCACCAAAAGATGGAAAATGATGTCACTTTTGTAGGTCTAGAACCTTTTTTTGTTATATTTTTTCACATGTATCCACCTGAATATGAATATTTTGTCACAAATATCATCCCTAGGTAGTTGAGATAGCACACTTCACCCAAGGACATATGTTACAAGGTATATGTTCTAGACTATATTTTTTTATGGATGATGTAGGAATTCTTAGAGATGTATGCCCTAGAAGAAGCCACTTATCAATGCTATATTATTTGTTTCTTTCTTCATGTATAATTTCATCATTTGATGTGATATGGGAAAGACAAACATTCTCTAGATACTCATCATTTTTTTTCATGATTTAAAAATAATTAAGTGGAGAAGTGGGTCCATGGGTGTGTTCAATGTCCATCTTTCCTTTTTTATAACACGTTAATATATATGCTTGAAATGTAATGCATCTATTACTATGATGATAGGAACTAAAATACTTAGCCTTGTGTAGTATAAGCTTAGTGTGATCCATTGATTTGAAAAGAGGTTAGGGAACAATATCAATTTCTTAGGAATATATACATAATTGAGTCTTAGAGGTCAAGCCATGGAGTGACTCACAAAACTCTATCAAAGAGTCCAAATACTTGAAGAATTAGTAAAAAGGTTCATTAAAAAACATTCATATAACATTAAACACACACTCACCATGTTGGATCTTTTTAACACCAAACAATTAAGTAGGGAACCTTTTATTACATTCCTCTAAAGATGAAAAAATATTCACAAGATACCCTAGAAAATTTCTAGAAACAAAGAAAATGGATATCTTTGTCAACAACTTGGTTATAAAAATAAACTATGCATTAAAAATGTAAAAACATGCTTTTGAAAAAATTGTAGATAGTGTAATTAGAGTTGAATAAGTTCTTGTGAAAAAAGGGTGAACTTTCCCTATACAAGGATAATATATCCTTGAATTGTTCCAAAAAATTGGAAAAAAAAAATACAAAAACACATACTAGAACAAAAATAAGAATGTGGTTACTAACAAAGTAGTAGACTCATCAAAAATCAAACATAAGGGGGGAAAAATACAAAAACACATACTGGAACAAAATAAGGGTGTGGTTACTAACAGACTAGTAGACTCATCAAACATCAAAAATAATGAACCCATCTTCAATCTCTCTATTGCATTTAGGATAATAAGAAAAATGTCAATGTATCATCAAATTTATGGTCTCATCATGATGTAAGACCATTATCAAAGTTTGAAACTTCTTCCATTATGTGCTTTATATCTTCTTTTTATCTAAACAACTAATGGAAATCATCCTCAATATTGTTTAGGTCCTCAATGGTCCCCTCAAATTAATCAAGACTACTCCCCATGGGGTAGGTTTGGGATTTATCTACATATTTTTTTATCTTGAGATCAAGTCCATTGTATATCTTGAGATCAAGTCCATCAAAGAACTTGTCACCTTCATCTACCCACCAATTTTTATTTTTCTCATCCTTCTATTCCTCAAAAATATAACATCATAATCTTTAGCACATGTGTAAATGGAACTCATCCAATCATTAAACTTATCTAGCTCTTGCTACCATGATTGCAAAATAAGTTCTCCCTCTTTATGACTAGGAGATTAAACAAATCCTATGTAAAGTGGCCCAAAGAGATAACACAGATGCAAGGGATTTTTTTGTACACTTGGTATGAATGTGTTCACAATGGCCTCACTTGGGAATTTAGTGTTTGAGTCTTTAAGTACTACTTTCAATACCTTTAAATTAAAACTCATTACTATGATCATGTGTTAAGAAGAAAAAGCCAAAATAATAATTTAACAATGGTTATTACACAAGTAACTCTAAAATTGAACTTACAACTCCAGTCATGAGCTGGGAAGAATGACCCAAAATAGATTTATAATAGAAACTCTAAAACAAAAAACTCAATTCATTAACATGAAGAATTTTCTTTGCAAAAATATCATCACACTAAAGATATTTTAAAGAGGTGATTTATGCATTTCATGAATTTAGAATGAAAAGTGATCTTGTGATTTTGAACTTCATTACTAGGAATTTCAACTAGTATCCTTTAGGTTGCACACCTCAAGGTAAGTCTACTGACATGGATAAAAATAGTTTGTAATTGTTTCATGCTGAAACCAAGATGATATTCTGTGGAAATCTTGAATCACTAAACATTATTTTCAATCAAGATAACTCATATTTTTAGAATTATTTTTAAAAGTGTTTATTTATGAGTGTACGACTTTAGAATACAAATGAACATGAATTATGTAATTTTAAACTTCACTAGTGGTACAACTATAACCCTTTAGATCCCAACTCTCAAGGTCAGTCAGCTTATATGAAGTAATATAGTTTGTAATTGTATTTTTTTAGATTTAGGTAAAGTAGGCATTGTGAAAAATGAGCAAGATATATAACCTTGTTAGTTCATTTCTATTTATACAATTTTGTCTCATATTTTTTTGCAACAAGGACTATACTATGGTTGCTTCTTTGTTTCCACTCCATCACAAAAAGGGACATACCATATACAAAGGCCTAAAGTAAAAATCCCAAGTTCCATGGCTATGAAAACTTTAGCTAGGGAATTTTACCAAAGACCCTATTTAACCAATTTTTTGCCTCATCATTTCATATTATTACTATTCATATTTCACACTTTGGAAGAAGTCCTATGATATTTTCTAGTGATCCTCAAACTCTTTACTATAAAATAAAAATATTCATGTTATTATTTTTTCTTACCAGGCAATTCTTCTTAGTTTGATATTCATGTAAAGCTTCATGAAATCCATGGGTAGTATTTTTTGCATGCAATGATATATTCATTTTAATTTTATAGCTATCGTTCATGTCTTTTACTTCTGATTTATTGACTAATAAATTCTATTGTTGGTTCACAAAACTCTCACAAAGAATCCAAATACTTGAAGAATTAGTAAAAAGGTTCATTAAACAATATTCATATAACATTCAACACACACAGACTCACACCATGTTGGATATTTTTAACACCAAAAAATGAAGTAGGGAACCTCTTATTAAATTACTCTAGAGATGAAAAAATATTCACAAGATATCGTAGAAAAATTCTAAAACAACCTGGTGATAGAAATAAATAATTAATGGAGATCATCCTCAATTTTTAGCAGCTCAATGATCCCCTTGAATTGATGAAGACTATTGTCCATGGGGTACATTTGGGATTTATCAACATTATTTTATATATTGAAATCAAGTCCATCAAAGAACTTGTCACCTTTAGCTACCCAACAAATTGTATTTTTCACATGCCTTCTATTCCTCAAACATAGCATCATACTCTTTTACACCTGTGTAAATGGAACTCATCCATCATTAAACTTATCTAGCTCTTTGTCTTGATAGAGTTTGAGAAAAATCAGAAGCATTGCTTCTAGATACTATTCAAGTTAATTCTTGTAGCTTCACATGTCTCCATCATGTTATATATGTCATAAGGAAATATAGGATCCTTCACGATAGAATGAACCTTTAGTTGTTGTGTTTATACCTTCAAAATCATCTATTTCAGTGGTGTAGAAGGAACATCTTGTTGTGGCATCTCAGTTGTAGCTTGATCTTGTTGATTATTATTATGTTAATTCTTTGTATCTTGTATCTTTTCTCCCTCTAAAGATGAATCTTCCATTACCTTGTACCATAATCCAAAGGCTAGTTTACTCCTCTTCTTCATAAGGTTCTTTTTCTCTAGTGATTGTATGCTAATTATGATTGGGTAACTTATACCTAAGGATGCTTCTCTTGTACTAGTATTATATCATCACCCCTAGTCTCTTCAACAACATTCTTGGTTTCTATTTCTCCTTTGTCCAACTCTTTACCTTGTTCTTGGGATTTATCTTCGATATTATCCTTGACTCTCTCTTGATTTACTTTTTTGGCTTTATCCTATGGGGAATGAATGGTAACTTGAACCCCTTCCTTAACCCCAAGCACCTCATGATCATGCATTCCATATTTTTATTGTTCATATATTGACATTTGGAAAAGTGGGACCTTAGTTTGTGTCTTCTTAATAATTTGTGTGGCTAGTGGATCAAAACTTAAATTCACTAACTAGTTGTGAGGAACTTGGAATCCCAGAATAGATTCAAAGTCAAAAAAATTGAATTCATCTAAACCCAATTCACCTCTATTCTCCCTCTCGCCCTTTATACTATTGTCAAGATTGATGGCCTATTTTCATCCTTGAGATGGAGAAACCTCAACCTATTTGGCTTTCATGGCTACCTTTGTAACTATGAATTCTCTTGTCCAATTGATGAGAGGAATATATTATTCTTCATCCTTAACTTATTTATTATGTAATAGCAAGATAATATACCCAATCTAAAACATTAGTCCCCATTATACTTCTAAAAATAATAGTTGATTTCCCTATAATTATAATAGTTATTGCTTGTTATTATATAGAAATTTTGTGTCAACTTTTTCTATTTAGGTCTTATCTTTATCTTGAGACTTCCTATGTAGCAATTTGCTTCATCATAGTTGATATGTAGATTGGTTTGGTTTTGAATTGTGGCACTATAGTATGGTTGCCTCTCATGTTTTATGTTAGCTATAATCTAAGATTATTTACATATCACTCTTATATACTGGTGATTCTTATATGTATTTTACATTTTTTTTCCTTCAACTTTATGCTAATTTTTATAGAATGTTTTGACTTGTAGGAAGGAAGGTCAATTAAGATTCTAGATACAATTGTGGACCTAGACATTGAGGAACTTTTACAAAATAAATTCTACTTGGAGGTATAGAGTATTTGTAATTTCATTAAAAAATGTTGGAATTCTGATACATGACATTTAAACTTTGATCTTCCAATGCGTTATGTAGTTGAGGTTCCTTATCACCTTCCCATCTTTTCTAAGGTAAGAAATTTGCAAATAAGTGAAAAATACTAGATTTGGTATTGGGAAAAACAAATGATGAAGTTGATATTCATTTGGAACTTCCTTACAATATTTATTCATTTTCAAAATAGTTGATGAACTATATTTGATGATATCATTGTATCTTCAAGAGAAGAAATAATTTTTAAAATGCTTATGATGCTAAATGATGTTAAATTTTTAAATTCCCTATCTAAAAGATGTGATTTGAGCCCCTATACTATTATCTCAATTTGAGTGCCTATAATATTGCCTTAATTAATTATATTTGATCTATTAATCATCTTCTAAACCATTTTCATAGTTGGTGACATGCACCCAATTCATAGAACTTGTTTAATGAATCTCTCATCCCATACCAATCAAAATGGAACCCCCCTACCATATTCCCCTAATCCAATGATGCCTTGAAGTGGTCATTGAATGAAATAGTGTGGAACCAAGTAAAATGGAGGTCGATGAAAAATTCTAATTATTTTTTATGGCTATTGTGAAACCTAGGAGGAAACTTCAATGATGGATGCCTTTTAGTTTTTTATAGTCATGGTAATGATTATATATTTTTTTTTTGTAGTTCAATCCCATTTGAGGAATGCATATCACATCAATTCATGGGAAAATATTTGGTATGTAGTTTCTAGAGAAGGGTTGGTTACTAATAGGAATCTCACATGTGTGGATTTTGGATTTGATTCAATTCAATCTCCTCATTTGTGTTTGTTGTATGCACACAAGTGGTTATTGCTAACATATCAATCAAGTTTGTTATTAGTTACACTCACTTATTTAGATTGTATATGGCTATTGAGCTCTTTGTATAACTATTAGTGTTTTTCAAGTATTTATATTGTCACCAATTTTTACAATTGCTATCGAGTCTTTTGGACAAATCTCAGTGGTTATCAAGTAGTCATAGTTATAGTGAAGATCAATAGTGTAAACTATGCATCTTAGTGTATGTTGAGTTTACCAATGTAAGCCAAGTTGTGCAGTGTTCACCGAGTTCATAGTGTATATCATGTAAGTCCAGTATTAACTAAGCTATTGAGTGTTAACCAAGTGACTTAGTTTATACAGAGCTCAAAGTGACAATGTTTACTGAGTCATACAATATAAATCAAAGGACTCAATTTATATGAAAAGTTTCATAGTATCTACCAAATCACTAGTGTAGATCGAGCTCAAGATTACTTGGAAGTTATTAGTATGGATCAAGCTTCTATGTCTACCAAGTGCATGACAATGCCAAGCATTGATAGTGGATTTTGAGTATTAGAACCTCACCAAGTTAGTCTTTAGAACCTGGATGTCTTCATGTGGGCTGACTTTGTAATATTTGTGGTAACTTGTATTGTGGCTGACTTTGTGATTTGTATAATTGGATTGATATATATGTAACTCACTATTTCATATCCAAGTGTGTGAGTATGGTGAAGATGTGAATGTGAATAAAATTAGAGAAAAGATGAAGGAATGAATTACAAAGGCTACAATAGTACAAGGAGAAGAAAAGTCATATCAATCACAGTAAGGTGATTAGTACATAAAGAAATCTCATTTAGCAAACCAAGTTGTAGATCATAAATCATCTACTATTTCATCCTAATAGGTGGATCAATCAAATCCTTTCACAAGGTAGACCTAATAGTCTTTTGTAAATCTCTTTACTGAGTGCATAATTAATTGTATGTTTGTAAATCCTTTCACAAGGTGGACCTAGAAATCTTCATTGCTCCTAACAGGGTAGATCATTAGAAGTGATCAATGTAAGCTTTAACAAACTAACTTTATATTTCAATACTAAAGCTTGTGGGTATCATCCCCACCCTAATTTTACTTTCTATTTGAAAGGTTTTTGGGTCTCCAAATCTTTGTGTCGTAGTGTTATGAATGCTTTCATATTTTCATATTCTTATGCATACAATTAAATCAGACTATATGTGATGAATTAACTTCTAATTGAATTGTTGGATTAAGAGTTGAAATTATTGAAGTTTTAGAAGTTACTGATTCACCCCTACCCTCTCAGTAACTTAGTCTTCAATATTTCCAACAATTGGTATCAGAGCAATGTGGTTCTTAGGAGAAAGCTTATTAGTTTGAGCAAAGATCAAGGCTATGTAGATTTTTAGACTTGACAAAGTTATTGATCATGAGAAGCTAGATTTAGAAATGGCCATTGCCCAACTCAAGAAAGCAAAAGAGAAAATCTCTCAATCACTAAAAAGAAGAAAATAACTTGCAATTAAAATGAATGATAATCTCTACATTGAAAAAATAATTGAAGACCTTCATTCAAGAAGTTTAGATGAAGCCAATGAAGTACTAAAAGAACTCCTAGAAAAGAATGGTTCCTTACAAGAAGAGGTAATAAAACTTAAAAGAGGGCAAGAAATTTAGGTAGTAAGGTAATGTGAAGTCATGGAACAAAAAAACAAGATAAAAGAAGAGATAGATGGAAGGAAAATTGAAATTCAGAACCAATCCCTTTAGTAAGAAAACCTTATTAATCAACTCTCAAGTGCAAATGAGGAAATCATGAGCCTAAGATTTGAAAATGAAAGGATGATAAAATCACAAGAAGACATCAATAAATTAAATGATCAAAATCTTTATAGACAAAAAGGAAAAGCATGAATTGGATATGCAAAAGAAGGAGAAGCATTCAACCAAGGAGCTCAAAAGAACAGAAGACCTACTTACAATCATTGTGGTAAGATAGGTCATACATCAAACAAATGTTGGAGCAATGAAAAAGAAAAATTTAATGGAAAATGCTATAATTGTAACCAGCATGTTCATAAGGAAAATGAATGCAAAGAGAAACCAAGATTTGAAGGAAAATGTCACAAATGTAAGAAACATGGACACAAGTCATCAAAATGCAAAATCAAGGTATTGAATCTAGCAGAGAAAATTGTGAAAGCGATATTTTGTTGGGACTACAATGCCTGGTGCAAATGTCATTATTATGGAGAATTTGGAAATATTGGAATAAATTGTGTAAAGAATAATTTGAGGAAAAGAGACACTACTAAAAGATGTTTCATTTTTATATAACTTGGTCATCTTGCCAAGAACTATATGAATACTGGTAGAAATGAAGATGACAAAAAAGAAAAAGCTGATAACATCCAAAAAAAGATGAGACCGTAATGGGTTCCTAAGTCTACCAAGGATACAAGTCCAAGTAATGATGATCAAGTCACTCAAGAATTGGGTGACTCTATCATTTTTTCTTATGTTCTCAAAGGAGTAACTAGAACTATGTTATCAAAGAAGACATCCAAAACAATTCCAAATTGAAAGATCAAAAAGATCCAAAGTAGTATTTAGGATACAAAGGGATCACTGAGTATAAGTGTCTATTGAGTTATCTTCTATACTAAGTGAGGTTGGGTTAAAAAATATACTAAGCAAGGTCAAGAGTGATAAAGATGTTTAGAGTTACTGAGTCATGAAGATTCCACTGAGTGTTCAATGTAAGCATAGTGGATGATAGTCTATCAACATGATGTCAATCAATGATGAAGCATCTTGGCTTTGCTCGGTGGCCACTTTGGAGTTCATGGGAGGAGGCTTGGTAGTTACTTTGGTGGATTCTTGTACTATTACTTGGTTGAATATTGAATTTGGGACTCGGCATGGTCTTTGGTCACTCGGCATGGTCTTTGGTTACTCGACATGGTCTGAGAGGAGCTCGACTTTTCTTAGAAATTTAGTTCATGTTGTAGGACGTGTATCTAATTTTATAAAATGATTTAGATGATGAAAATTTCAGGGATAGAAGAGAGCCTATACTTATACCTATGGTTTGAAGCTTGAGTTCTAATACATTAGGAGCTAGGAGATATCACAATTTTACTAAGACATCAATTTTGGGAATTTAATTGTTGTAGGAGGCCAACTTTGGCATTTAATTTATGTATTTGCATTTAATTTGTGTTGTGGGCCAACCTGTGGCTTAGATTGGTATAAGTAGGAGTTTTGGGAAATTCTTTAGGCATTATTCATCCATAAAGGAGAAGTAGAGGAGCTTGGAAGAGCGAATTTGGAGAAGGGCTAGTAGCTGCGGCTTGGAAAACAAGGAGATTGCTTGGTGGGCTTGCAAGCACAAGTTGAGATCTTCCTTGGAGGTTTCTACTAGAGTGTGGATCTAGACTAGCTAGGGTTTGGGTTTGGATCTTGAGGGATCTTTTATAACTATTACTTGCTTTGTATCTAGTCGTAACTAAGAAGGCCTTACAGCCTGGCACTTTGCATGTAATTAGTTATATTTTATGAACATATTATTATGATTTGGTATCAAATCTTGCATTGTTGGTTCTTGTTATTATGTTTCCATTGCATGGTTTTATGGTATGGGGCTAGGACATCTCCTTTGGGGATTCTCCTACCTTGCACTATGTCAATTCAAAAGGAATTATTGTTTGGAGAAAAGATGTGCCTATGTTACATTAGATAAATGAGTTTATTGTTGAAATGGTTGAAAATTATAATAGTATTATGGATAATTATTTTGATGCATTCAAAGAGAAAATGAAAAATAGCTTCCAAATCCATAAGAAACTAGTTGAAGATTTTATGGACAATGTATGTTTCATGGTGGATTGTGACAAAGTGTACATTCAGGACGTTAAGCCTAGAATTGTGTAGGTAAAACCTCTTGGTTATGAGGTTAATATTGATGAAATGAAAGACATAATTGAAGCTCTTGTTAATGAGCTAGTTGATCCTAAGGCTACATATTTTGGAACATATGATGAAGCAAAGTCCAGGATTGAACTTGTAATAAAGCTTCCTTAGTTAGTGAACAAAAGAAAGAAGAGAATTGAAAAACTGAAATCTAGTTCAAGCCTTTTGTTAACCAATGAAAAAGGTGAAGATGATGAAGTAGAGGATGTACAAGTAGAGGATGATGCAGAATCTAAAGAAGAAGAGCAACCAAGAAAGAAATGAAAAGTGATTATCAACAAGCCCCAAAAGCCATCCACTATAGTTTTCACCAGGAGATCTTCAAGGAAGAAATTTAACAAGGAAGGAGGAGCTATTATATTCAAAAAACCTCCACCCACCTTCCAAGATAGATTAAAAGATCTGGAAGTAGAACCCAAAATAAAAAAATTTAAATCATTAAAATATGAAATTAGGATAGCAAAGGAGTAGAAGTAGATTGAAGACCTCATGATGGATAAGATGGGAAAATGGAAATACTCACTAGACCAACTCACTTCTCAAATTCCTAATGATTTAGAAAAGATAAAGTCAAGATGGGATTTTTCCATGAAAACTATCAAAGACATATATGGGAAAACCTTGAGGCAACTATTATCAAGCATATCAGATGTTGAGGTAAAAGACTCATTGAATAAAAATGAAGAAAAAATAACTCTGAAGTTTAATACATTTTTGGTTTTGATTAAGGACATTAAGGAATGCAAAAAAAACTTGGAAGAATATTTATCTATTACATAAACCAAGTGATTTTCCAATTGATGTTAAAGATGATGATGAAGAAGAAGATAAGGAGAAAGATGAAGAAGAGAATGTTGAAGAAGCAACTCATTTTGACAATGATGAAGATGAAGAGGATCAAGGACAAGAGGCTACCATGGAAGCAAAGAAAGATAATGAGGATACTGGTCCAATTAAGATAGCTACAGTAGTTATTGCTTCACTTCCTCACTCTCCAAGAAAACTAGTGACCACATCAAATCTAGAGACAACCCCAACAAGTTTGATTGTGACCACCAGTGCCAATCCAATTGTCTAATCACTTTTTTCTCCTACTCAGCTCAACACATGACTAATAGAAGTGACTTCCACTTCATCTACCAAGCTATAGACTCTTCCTTCATCAACTAAGCTGAGTATTTCAATTTTGACCACACCAATTTTGGGTTCTTTAGGTATTTCTATAAATATCCCTTCAATAAGCATAGTATCAATTTTTATAGGTAGTCCTAGCATATCTACAATTTTTTCTATTTCAAGTACAAAAGTAATAAGTGTAAGGATAGTTGAACCCAAGGTTCAACCAAGCACAAAATTTTTGAGTAAAGGTAAAGAGTTGGAGGAAGAAATTAATTTAGATGAGAAAATTGTAATCCCAAATTAGTACATTTCCTAGCTTACATCAAACCAAATGTAGTTATTTGGTGAACTCCTCTAGAAGAAGGCTAAACAAAAAAAAATAAGAGAGGAGAGAGATAAGAAATTTAAAATAATTGAAGATGCAAAGAACATATTGGCAGAGGCCATCGGTATTGAGGTTGACACTTCTCAGCCAATTTTGTATCAACTAGTAGTAGCAGTTTAGAAATTTAATGAAGATATTGAGGGAGAAGATAAGTTAGTACAAAATGTAGAGAAAAAGTTTGATAATAAAGTGTTGGAGTACATTTCTCAGTAAATAGCCATTTATTAAGTAGATCTTTTTACAATTTTGGCTAATTTAGAAGCATCTTGTACAAATGTATCACCACTTTTTGAAAAGCTATGTGATGTTTTCAAGTTCACTAAAGAAATAAAGGAAAAATTGTCCAAAATAGATGAAGATTTGAAGGCTAGTGCTCAGCAAAAGAAACTTGACCCTAGTTTAAGCTCTATGCATTTTCAAAGGAAAATATTTTTGTCAGATATGCAAGTAGAATTGTGAGAAGAATCAAGGATAAGATCCACATTGATTTTTATACAAAATATGATTCTTCCCATCGTAGATACACTATAGAAACATATTGTACATTCAAAAACTCTCATCCATGGCAATAATTTCTCCATTGTGGATCATATGATAAAATTGTCAACATAGGTGCAAATTTCACTTCACACATGCAAGGTCTTGCAAGATAATTGGGATAACAACTTGGCGATCATTCTCAAGGTAAATTCAGATTTTTTAAATCTCATTTTGATGTTACTATTTAAATTAATAGAATAAATCTTTGGCATTAATGTCAAAATGGGGGAGAAAGATATATGTATGGATTAAGGCATATGTTATGGGGGATAACATACAAAATTAATGGGGGAGTAAGTTATATACAGAGAGATATGTTGTATATAGCAAGAAGATGTATAGTATACTATATAGTAGAACCTTACAATGCACAGATATATCTCTTACAAAACCAATTTTGAAAAATCTCAAAAATAATATACTCTACCAAGCTAGAATCATAAGGTGATGAATAAAAGGTATTCAAGAATTTTTTGTTGAATTTAGTCTTGGCTGATAAGTGTTTTTGTCACTAATGCCAAAGGGGGAGATTGTTGACATATCAGTCAAGTTTGTTATTAGTGACACACACTTATTAAGATTGTATATAGCTATCAAGCTCTTTGTATAGCTATCAATGTTTGCCAAGTATTTTAGTTGCCATTGAGTTCTACAATTGCTACCAAGTCCTTTGGAAAAAATTTAGTGGTTACCAAGCAATCATAGTTATAGTGAAGATCAATAGTGTAAACCAAGAGACTTAGTTTATATGATGATTTCCACAATATCTAGCAAGTCACCAGTGTAGACCAAGTCCAAGCCTACTTGGAAGTAATTAGTATGGACTAAGCTTCTACATCTACCAAGTGCATGACAATACCAAGCATTGATAGTGGATGTTGAGTATCAAAATCTCACCAAGTCTATCTTTAGAACCTAAATGTCTTCATGTGGGCCAATTTTGTAATATGTGTGGTAACTTGTATTGTGGCCAACTCTATAATTTTTATAATTGGATTGATGTATATGTAATTCATTATTTCATATCCAAGTGTGTGAGTATGGTGAAGATATGAATGTGAATAAAATTAGAGCAAATTAGAAGGAATGAATTACAAAGGCTACAGTAGTATAGGGAGTAGAAAAGTCATGTCAATCATAGCAAGGTGATCAATACATAAAGGAATCTCATTCAAAAAACCAAGTTGTATATCAAAGATCATCTACTATTTCATCCTAATAGGTGGATTAGTCAAATCCTTTCACAAGGTAGACCTAATAGTCTTTTTAAAATCTCTTTATCGAGTGCATACTTAATTGTATGTTTGTAAATCCTTTCACAAGGTGGACCTAGTAGTCCTCATTGCTCCTAATAGGGAAAATCATTAGAAGTGATCAATGTAAGCTTTAACAGGATAACTTCATACTGCAGTACTAAAGTGTGTGGGTATCATCCCCACCCTAGTTTTACTTTCTATTTGGATGATTTATGCGTCACCAAATCTTTGTGTGCTTTCATATTTTCATATTCTTATGCATGAAATTAGATCAGACTATATGTGATGAATTAAATGCCAATTAGATTGTTGGATTAAGAGTTGAAATTGTTGAAGCTTTAGAAGTTACTGATTCACTCCTCCCCTCTCAGTAACTTAGCCTCACCACTAGTTGCCTAACCTCCCTAATTAGGATTATGGGTTTATGGGAGGTCGTCTTCCCTTTTATCCCTATAACCAATAAACCCTATTCTTCAACACCTATATATATTAAAGGACAAAAAAAATATTATTTTTTAATAATTCAACTAGCTGTCACAATTATGATGGACCCACCTTGAAAGTGATGATTAATTCTAATGGTTATTTGTGTCTTGCACAACACAACTATCACAAAAGAATCTTAACTATGATGGAAAGCTCTAATGGATAACCATCACTTGTATAGTGCAACTATTGCATATACATCACAATTGTGAAAACTAAGTGAAAGATTAAACCATCATACTTACTACGACATACTATAGAAATTGTGACATAGTGAACATGAACTCTTGTCCCTTGCTTCTTCAAAGTTATGAAAATTTTTATCATCATAATTATGATGGATTACCTCACCACCATAATTTGTGATAGAAAAAGCTTGATGGGAGCTAATGAGAGAGTCTATTTCTATGGCAACGGTTGGACATCGCAATTGTGATAGTTTGCCATCACAAAATGATTCTAAATGTTGTAGTTTTAGAGGTCCATGAGCTAGTGCTAGATCACCAGTAGAAGAATTTAGTTCATTATTATCCATGGAGTCTCCTCTAATTTGAGAATTTTTAGTTCTAGTATCCTTATCTTTGGTATTTCCTATATATCCCTTTGCATCTTGTTTCTTGGCTATTCTCACTTAGCTATTGTCCATCAATTTGAACTATGATATCTACTAGCACATATAAGGAATTGACTAGAATGTTAGTAACATCTTGCTCCTTCAGCTTTGGAAAGTCTTTGATTTATTGAATGATTGGCTGAAATCTAGGTATGAGTATATCTACGGGCCCATTTTTTACTATTGTAGTTACATCTTCATCTATATTTGGTGTCTTGGTTGACTTTATATCTATTAAATCTTCAATTATCACACTTTGTTTATTTCCAACTATCTCACACTATGTAATGTATAGATTCAAAAAAAGATTGTGACGTAAATATGTCAAACTCATTATCTTGATTATCTACCTCAACCTTGTGCTCAATTTGTGTACCATCCACTTCAATTATTTCTTTCAAATCACACATATGGTTTCAATTTGTCTCCTATCACTTCAAAATATTCATCAACAAGTTTCAAATTATAAAATAAGACACAAATAGCTCTTTGTTTCTGAAAAACTAGTTCTTGTATTTCTCTAAAGCCTCAGTAGTTTCTTTCAAACAAAATTTGGGCATGAGATTTTCCAATGTTCATCTCCTCATCTCTTTCTCTATCCTTAATGGATATTTCTACTGATTGTCACTCCTTTGATAAATCTCAACAAGAATTTGATCACCAATTTCAAGTAGTGCATATTTAAATTTTGTCATTATAATAATCATTGCATCTTCTATTATACTCTTGTCTTTCTCACTCATTAATTCATATTTATAATATTTAAATGTTTCTAGGCCATTATCCTTACTAAGTTCTTGAACAATCTCATCTAATATTTTGGGCCAAGTGGTGTTCTTCAACTATTAAGTAATAAGATACTCAATACCAAGATAATGAAAGCACAAATAATCTAAGGATTAGCTACTTCCTATAAACAATTGAATGTTTTTTTTTATCTAGACCCAACTACAACAAAATCAAGAGAGATTTCCTACTTTTTAGGCTTTGCAAAACCAAGGTAGGTATACCTAAAGGATAGTTCAAATGAATGCTACTGAGCAAGAATCTCTTAGTTTCATTCTAATTCTCATCTCCTATCTCTAATATATACATAGTTTGTTCATTCTATGACACTTTAAGATAATACTCATCCCTTATATGTAGATTTGGTCACAATTCTTCTCAGATTTCCAAATATTTCTAGCAATAGTAGCTAACTAAGGATTAGAGATCAAATGCAAACAAGTGTTGACCAACATTGAGATCTTTCAAATAGTAATTTAAAATTTGATTTTGAGTTTGGGTTTGATGCTTGCCCATGATTTCTTCACATATAGATTGAATTTAATACATCAATGCCTCATCCATTGGTATTTAGAGTCCATTCAATCTGTAGATCTAATGGATTGCTTTACAATCAACATTATCAACAGTTCTTACTAAAAATCATACTCATAGACATCCTTCCTATTACCATGGACACCCTATCAATACCACTAAAGTGTTTATTTAATTCATCGAAATAATAGCAATAGTGAATTGATATATAATTTGATTCAATTGCATTTAATTGGACAAGCTTTTCTTATACAAGTTCAAAATAGCCAAGTAAAAGAAATGGAGACAAGATTCAACCAAAAAAGATGCGATGACAATTCATCTTTGTATTTATTTCATTTTGAAAATAGTTATATACAATTGAACAAGAATCAGAATGACTCAAGACAAAACATTTAAATCCTATCAAATTGATGTATTCTCATAAAACTACAGAGAAAATATATCATAAAGTATTCATAAAAAAGGCTAGACCAAATATACTTAGTAAAAACTTAGGAAGACAATAATTCAGACCCCTAGCCCTGGAGTCTCACTTATATATTATGAGATGTAACAAGCTTCAAGCATCAAGAACTGATAGTTGTCCTTTAACACAAGATATTTACATTTTAAAGCTATTAGAAAAGACAAAACAGTGTGTAACAGAAAGACTTTTACATCAAAACATTCTTTTGGTGGGTCAACTTTTTTGTTACATCTTCAAAGGCTATGGCTTTAGTGATTAGCTCTTCTACTATTCTGAATCCTTAGCATATGTAGCTATTAGGTTCATAAATGATGTGTTAGGCTCTAATTCTTGCAAATTTACCTCAACTCTATTATTTCCACTTGCATCATCATGTACTATCAAGGTGATAGTTATACCTGGTTTTATTTCTACCACATCATCCATCTGGCCCACAATACCTTCCATTTGAGATGGTTGCCTTTCTTTATCTTCTTCTTTCCTTTGATCTGTTGAAGGTGCACCAATGATCTATATTTCATCTTGATCCATCTTATCATCATGACTTGCAACTTCTTCCCATTGTTCATCAGAAGTAATATCTACCATCCACTTGTCAAAAAGTGTGTCATTTGGCCAATTAAACTATAGAATATCATTTTTCTTCTTGATCACATACTTAGCCTCTTTATCAATATTAACAAACTCATGTTCTAAAGAATCAAATAATAATTGGACCTTCACCATTTCTTCTATTCTTTTTGCCCACCATGCATGTCCTATTTTATTAATGACTTTATCCATTCTCAAAAAAAAAAAATCATCTAATTCTTTGGCCCATTCATCTTTATTCTTTAGTTTATTCTTCTTATCCAAAGCAAGTGGGAATAAATCAAATTTATTACTTTTGTACTTATCCATGTAGCTAACAATTCTTCTTTGTAGCTCAACTCTTACCATCAAATTTTGGAAGATCATTAGCAAGATCATAAGTTATTTCAATGTGGTCATGTGAAGATCTTATAACAAAATAGCACAACAATGTAACCTATTTTCTTCTCGTGCTCCACTTATTGACAATGAGTTTCAAAGTCTCATCACTTGCTTTTATTTCCTCCCATATGTTTATTACCTTTGACAATTGATCATACAATAATGGCCATTCAATTTTGTCAACCAAATACATGACAGTCTTTCTTAGTTTATCTTCATAATACACATTCAACTCTACATGTAATGCCCATGGTTTACTTTTCTCTTCTTCAAAATCTTTAGCTATATAGTACTCTGGCCTCTGTGGTGTATTAGGAATCTCAATAAGGGGAGTGGATTTAAAAGGCTCCACTAGTGGGTGAGGGTATGTGATCTTTGGTCTAGAAGACTATTCCCTCATTTTAATTTCAAGTTCAATTCTTTTTTTAACTTCTTTATTATAAGCCTCCAAAAAGTTCTCATAGTGAGCCTGTAACTCCAACCTTTCCTTATCATCTCATTCTGTAGTGTCCAAAAATAAGTGAGATGTACCAACATTCAAATGTCCAGCCTCCACATGGGTAGCATCTACCACTCTCTTTACAATTATATTTCCCATTAATCTAGTGTCATCTGACTATGATGAGATAGTCCTAGATCCTTTCCTTAATGACCAAATGACTAAGGTAGCTTGGTCTTCACTGAAGGTAGCACCTTTTATTTCTTTCTTATTTTGGTCCTATTTCTTTAATTTATAAGAAATAGAATTTAAAACTAGAGCATCTATTATATCCCAATTGGGTACTAGTACAATATCAGATGCTTTTACCATTTGTCTCCCCTCTTTAGGGGTTATATTTTGGAATTCTTACATCTTTTCTTCTTTTATTTTATTTTCCATGGCTACCTCCAACATTTATGGATGCTCTATTCTTAACTTATTACATTTTCCCTCATATTTTCCCATATTTTCTCTCCATGAAAATTGGTAGAAGGCTCTTGTTCTAACAAAACTATCATCAAACAAAAATTCATGACCAAAATATTCAATTACAAGATCTAGCTCTTTTCCTCTATAATTTGTCACTATCAAATCAAGGCTTGGCATTGGGGGTTCTTGAGGATTTCCCTCTTCTAGTTCTACCTAGGTAATAAATACTTTTCTTTGGGAACCTATCTGTTCAACTTGCTCTCCAGTGAGCTACTCCTCTCCAATCTACAAAGGGGACTAGGTAGGCGACTATGCCTCAATGTGAGGACCTTGTTCTTTCATTATTTTTTGCCTCTTGGGTGAGGGCTCATCAGGTCTCTCTTCCAAGAAAACACTAGTTGATTCTATTATTTTCTTTCCTTTGTCCATAGAGGTCTTCTTATTTTGGATCACATTGTAGCCTGGTCTTTTTTGGATAATTAATTGTCTTACTCCAACATTGGGAGCAAAAGCCAACCTTCTCATAACTTCCCTAGCTTTATTAGGATATGCATTAATGAAGAATTGTTTCTTCTCATTAATTATTTCCATTATCTCAAGAAAAATTATCATGAGTTTATTTATTTTATTTGCCTCTATTTTTCCATTATCCAGAGGCTCATAATCCTTGTCAAAACAATGAATAAATTCCAAATCTCTTGAAAAAACCCTCCATTTCTCCTTTTTGGTCTCTTACTCCTACAAAGAGAACTCATTCCTTATTATATCCTTAGGGTAATAAGGCTCATGTTTTATGGAACCAAGTTTAGCTCTGAATCTAAAAACTAAATCATAGAATCCCTCACTATCACAAAAATGGGGATGAGATACAACCATCTTTTACTAGTCTAGTAATTTGTATAAAGACAACCAACCACCCTTTGTGATTATAAAATGGTGGACTACAATATAAGTTGGGAAAATTGAGCCTCTTTGTCCTTTTATCAAATAGTTTTCCTCCAATGCTCCTAGCTGCAATAGTATCTCAACTATCCCAACTTTTAGAGGCACATAGTAGGGCAATACATGAGGTGTCCCTTTGAAACCATAAAATTTAAACATAGTTGAAATATAGTATGGTATAATATCTCCCTAGATATGTGTGACTTTTAGACTAGTAGGATTATCTATGGGCCTGCCAAAATTTACTAGTGCCTTAGGAACTCCGAGATTGTCACTTAATAAGAGGCACCTTAACCTTGAGGTAAAGTACCTATCAAACTTGACAAAACTAGTATTCTCTACATCCTAAGTCATATCTACACTCCATAGTTGAAATGGAAGAGATTCTCCCTCATGTTCTCTATTTAAGGTCATTTCCTTGCCAAAATATGTCACACCTTTAAACAAGAACATGTGCATCAATAATGAGTAGAGACCAAAAGTTTTTTCTACCTTGCCTTTGGAAATTCTAACCAAGCCTGTATGGATTTCTTCTACTAAATATGAGGTGAAATCAAGAGTAATATCAACACTAAAAGAAGAAATTTGAGCTAGCATATACACAAAACTTATAGGCATGATATTCTGCTCATCCTCACTGAAAACCCTACATAGAGTCCTATATATCTCCATAGTCCAGGAAGTGAAATATTCCTTTTTAAAAGGTTTGCTAGTAGATGATGTGATCACTGGTAAGTTCCCAATTATGCCTATGTGTGTCTTCAATGAACCCTATCTGATCTTATCCCTTTTAGATAAATATTCTTTTTCTAATTCTTGTAGGTCAATAAGTATATGATAATTTTATAGTGGCTCAAGACCAAAAAATTCTCAATTTTCCTTAGGGCTTATTGTGATCAAACATTCACCATTCAACCTTCTCATTGCTCTAATTGTTGGGTCATAATTTTTAGCAATAACCTCTTATAGGTCATAATCCATGAAAATACTAGGGACCACTAGCTTTCCCAAGTCAAAGTTCCAAATATTCCCATGAGGGGCAAATAATTTCCTTTTTGAGAACCATTTTTTGAAGAGATAAAGCCCTGTTTGAGAAGTTTTGGCATCCCTAACCTAGTTTCCCTTATCATACAATCCATCAACAATTTTGAGTCTAGGGTTAAGAGTGGTTAATTTCTCCACTTGAGTAGATTCATTTGTAGACATAGGAAACAATTCAAGAAGGTTATCATTTATGTTTCTACACAAATAATCAACCTAACCCAAGAAAACTTTCTTTGGAGGCATGAAAATTAAAATTACAGAATACTAGAAAGCTAAATATGGACTGAGAAACTTACTTGCTCTTCACCATCCTATAACTATAATTCTACGACACACCATTATTACTTGAGTTTCTTCACATTTTAGTCACCAAGCACAAATTCTCAATAACTCTAAGCTCTTTGGAAGCATGAATATTTGTTCATGTATGAAGGATAAAGCAAGATTTCTATAATATACTCTATTCCTAGTTTGCACAAGGAGCTTTCAATCTTCATAAATGAGCTATAAGGAGAATAGAGTGCACCACCTTCTATTTTTTAAAATATGCTATCAATTTCAAAAAATATGATGATCCAGGAATAAAAACAAAAAATGACTCATTTTCTACTTGCCAAACTGGAAATTGATCCAATAAACTTTCTCCACATGAGCTTTTATTTTACTGCTGCCAACTTGGACTAGACCCACTGGCACTTATAGACATGTGTCTCCTTCTTGCTATGTTACCATACATAAATAGTGAACAATTTCTATATGCAACATAACGACCACCATTATTTCATTACAATCTGATGACATGCATTTGATCACTATTTTAATGTGACTATGGTGGGTCCCTCCATCTCTTCTCTTGGCCACCATGTCACATGGAATAAACATCACTCAAATCTTGATGGCAACATGGCAATAGTTGTTGATGAAACTTTGATCTAATAGTCCCAACTCTTTTTTGTCTTTTTCTTGAGTGCTTTTCCATGTCATATGTGATGTGGCAACACTTTGACATGCTAGAAAACTACATATAATATTTTAATCCTTTTTTTAACATAGTTAATCAAGCCTCGTCGAGTCTTGTTGTTTCCAATAAGGTGCTATGTCACTACCAGTATAAAACATTGGTTTTCCAGTTGCAACATAGCAACCACCATATTCTTTTTAAAAAATCTGGCACACGAAAAATACATGTGTTCTTAATTATTGCCAATGTGTCATAATAATTATGTGCTGACTAAAAAAAATTTGGGACCCACCATTCAATATAATTGTTTCTACTTTCCATCTTCTCAGGCAAGGTAGAATGTTACCTGATAGATCCTTCAAAAAATAAGAATACTCTCCCCATGAGGCTTTAATTAGATAAGGGCCTAACCATATAGGATCAAATTTTCCATGTTTTCCCTTATCTTCAATCCTAGCATTCCACATGAGGACTAGATCTTCAAATTCAAATTTCTTACTCATTGTTCAACTATCATAAAGTTTCTTAACCTGCAATTGCAACTTCTAATTTCTAAGAGAGGCTTCCTTCCTAGTCTCAATCAATCCTACCAGCTCATCTAGTTTTTCCTACATGTCATCAATAATATCATTATCATATTTTTGGATGTAATTATAGAGTCCCATTAAATTGTTCTAAGGCATCCTTGCCTAGATTCCATAGATAGTATCAAAAGGTGCTACTCCTATAGCCTTTTTTATAGTCACCCTGTCAGCCCATATTGCTAATTACAATTTAGAATCCTAGGCTTTCTTACTATCATCTAGTTTTCTTTTTATTACTTTCAACAAACTTTTATTAGTGGATTCAGCTTGTCCATTCTTTGTGGATGATATGGAGAAGATATTGATCTTGTAATCCCATACTTGTCACAAAATTTTATTAATTCCTTAGATCTAAAATAGATTGCATTATCTATCACAAATCTCTAAGGACAGTTGAAACTTGAAATGATGTTATTTAGCAAAGAATTGTTGACAACTTTTCTAGTTGCATTTCTTCTACGAATCACCTCTACCCATTTTTTGAAGTAATCAGTATCAATCAATATCTATGAATAACTAGTACTAGATTCAAGAGAGATTTCTCCTATAAAACCCATTCCCTATTTTTGGAATGGTGCTTGAACTTCCACTGGTTTTAATGGGGTGTTTTCTAAAAAATTTAACTTTCTTGAAAATATCTAACAGGCATCATACTTTATAACCATCATCTAAGCATCCTTAAAAAGGGAAGGCCACCAAAATCTAGCTCTCATCACCTTGTGTGTAGTGGTCTTGGCCATATAATATCCTCCATGGACTCTAGAATGCATTTCCTTCAATATTTCCCTTGATTTTTCTTGATCAACACATTTTAGTAGCATTCCATCAAAGTTTCTCCGCCATAAGTTGTTCTAGACAATAATATATCTGATGGCTTGTAACTTAGTGCTCCTTTCTTCATTTTTAGTTAAATGAGATGGGGCTTACATATGTTGTAAGTAATGAATGACATTAGTATACTATTCACAATGGTCCATGTCACATAAGTTTGACCTTGAATCATCTATTACTATATCTATCTAATTAGCATCTAAATTGGGTTGAGCCATAAGCTTAGCTAATCCTTGACCTCTTGCCAATTTTGTGATCTGAATTTCAATGTTAAATTCTTGGATCCTATTGATCCATCTGCATCTCATGCTTGATACCTCTTGCCAAGAAAAAATGTTCTTGATAGTTGCACTAGGTATGAATGCAATAACAATGGCACCTATCAAATAACATCTAAAAGCCTTAACAGCCTTCACCAAGGCATATGCTTGTTTCTCATTTATATCATATTTGAGTTCAATAGGCTATAATGATTTACTAAAGAAAGTAATAGGTTGTTTATATCCTTCCTCATTCTTCTGTAACAAAACTACAGCTATAGTATGAAAAGATGCAAAAGAGAATATGGGCATTGGTTTTGTATAATTTGGGTTCCTAAGGACTAGAGCATTCTTTATGGTAGTTTTAATGTCCTAAAATGCTTGTGAAGGTTCACCATCCCAGTTGATAATAGCTCCCTTCTTGAGCATTTTTGAAATGTGTCTACTAATCTCAGCAAAATTTGTAACAAATCTCCTTAGGAAGTTTACTTACCCAAAGAAAGATTGTATTCCTTTTACATTTCTTGGCTTAGGCACCTTGTCAATGGCCACCAATCTTTCAAGATCTATCTTTACTCCATCCTTTGATGCTATGTGTACCAATAACTTTCCTTCAGTTACCCCAAACTTTGATTTCTTTGGATTTAAAGATACCATGTATTCCAAGGCTTTGATAAAGATCTTTTCTAGATGATTTCAATGATCACCAGCTTTCTTGGTATACCATCATAAATTTATAAATATACTCATGGAATGCTACATGCATAGCTCTTTGAAAAGTGGCACCTACATTGATCAAACAAAAAGGCATCCTCCCATATACATAGGTTCCCCATGGAGTTGTAAAAGTTATTTTCAATTGTTCACTCTCCTTCACAAGGACCTAATTGAATCCTAGAGACCCATCCATCATGGACATTAACTTAGAATTAGTTACCTATTGCAACATAGCTTCCATATTTGGTAGTCCATAATTATCCTTCAAGGATGCAATATTCAAATTTCTAAAGTCTACACATAATCTTATGTCTCCATTCTTCTTTCAAATAAGTACCAAATTTGAAACCCATGTGGAATGTCTAATTGGCTTAATTATCCCTCCATCCCTTAGCTTCATCAACTCTTCTTGCATTTTGGGGGCTAGAGTGGGATTTACTGGTCTTTATTTCTATTTTATAGGTTTTGCATTATCTTTTAGTGGTATGACATGTTGGAACAAATCTTCCCTATAAGCCTTAAGGTCATCATATGACTATGCAAAAGCATGTCTGTACTTCCTCAACAAATCAATCAATGGTTTTCTATTTCATTAGGCAAGTCTTGGCCAATATAAACCTTCTTGGGAGCCTTAGCAGTACCAAGATTTACTTCTTCTAATTCTTGAGGCTTAGGGTCCCTAGTCCCAAGTTTTACTAGACAATCTTTATTATCAAAAATATACTCCAAAACCACTAACCCTTTAGGTACCTTATTGGTTTTCAACTACATAATCTCTTGGCCAAAAATAGTTTCTTTGCCATCAATGGTTTCAATTAAATCACTACAATCCATTTCTTGACCATGATATTTGTCCTCACCTAACATGAAGTTTAAAATATCCTTGTCATCTTCAAAAACTTGCCAGTTTTCAATATTGTTAGGTATTGATGAACTATTTTGAACTTCTATTTGTGAGATTCCAACAAATGACATTTCCTTAGGCTTAATTGCTACATTTGCTAGTAAATTTTCCATTTTATTCTGACTTCTATCCCTCCATGAAATACCAAATGCATCAAAAACTCTATCTGATCCCAAACAACATTTCTATATTGTTACAACCTTTGGTTTTTTGAAGCATAAGTTTCCTTTATCTGTGAAATGACTAGTTCATAATCACCTATGACATACAACCTTCTAATTCCAGATGGGTGGCAACTTTCAGTGCTAACAACAAGGCTACATAATTTGCTATATAGTTGGTACAAGAAAATTTTAGAGTAAATGAATATCTGAAGATATTCTTCTCAGGAGAAACAAAAACTAGCCCTACCCCCGAACCTTCTTTGGAACTAGCCCCTCAAAGTACATAGTCCACAAAACTAGTGAATCCATACAACATTCCACTTCATGTTCAATCATAGCAGGCAATTTTTCTACTTCTTAAATGATCAATTCTGCCCTAAGAGCATTTGCACTAGTGTCCAAAAAGAAAGTTGAATCCTTATCAATGCCTTCTCCTAGAATTTTATTGATTCTTGGCTCTCTATCTACCCTAACTGCCTTATCACCTATATGGAAAGTTACATAAGACAAGTCACATTGTAGACTACCTCCCATAATAGCACTCCACTTTCTAGGGAGCAACATTCCATGATGTGGGGGGGATGTCAACTACAAGGACTAACATGGTCAATTCTACTTCAAGGTATGAAGCTAACTTGAATGGTAGTGCACTGATAGTACCTATAACAGGGACTTCTCTAGCATCCATACCTCTACATCTTCCTTGTCTAGTATCTACCTTTAGACCTAAAGCTTCCATGACTTTAAAAGGCATGGTGGTGTTAGATGCCTGTGAATCTATAATGCAATTCTTTAGAGTTTTTCCTTTTATGATAAAACTAAGAAAAAATGGCTTAATATCTTCTATATAAGCTATTGATGAATCATCCAAAAACATTTGTGGCATTTGGGATATAATACCATTATCTTTTACCACTACTAGGGTTTGCTAAATGGTACTTGGTTTAACCATATTACTATTCTTTCCTATTGCACCCAGCCATGATAAGGCCTTACTCTTGTGCTCCTTGATTCTAAATAATTCAAACAAAGGTACTTTGATAGTAATTTATAGAAACATTGGTATCATATCAATAGGTTCAGACATAGTGGACTTCATAAGCATACCTAAATTGGAAGTCCTTTGAATAGCAATCACTCTAATCTACTTGGCTAAATCAGATGTTGAATTCTTTTCTTGCACTATTGTTCTACGAGTATCACTTGTTTGAAATTGCACTTTTTTTTTAGACTTCCACTTCTTGACTTTACTATCTTTGGCCTTTGATGTCTCAGTATGAGTTTTCTTGTTCTCATCCTTCATCTTGTGTGTAATATCCTTGATGAATATACTAGAAGATTCACCAACAACATTTCCAATTGTCCTATTCCTTGAGTTATAGTTACTATGTACTTGAGAAACCATTTTTGCAATGATTTTATCAATCTCCTCTTTTGAAGGCATTCTCAAGTTTATACTATCAACATTTGAGGATACATAACATACCTTGTCTTTATCATAATTTTTGTTATCTGAGAATACCTTTTGATGATGTAGCTGGCAATCAATTCTCTAACTAGTAACATCATCCTCATGTTCCTCTAAATCAAAATCTACACAATCATCAAAAGTGCCTACCATATTATAGCTTACATCATCATGGCATTTTTTCTTCTTCATCCTCACCATCTTGTGCAGTTTGATCTGAAGCAAATGATTGAGCATTTGTACAATAATCTGGAGAGTGGTGTGATTGACATATGATGCACCATGGCACATCATCATTCATATTAATAAAAATTCTTTGTAGAGGATCTGGTGTACCCTTATTCTTTACATTTTGGGGCTAGTTAAGAATTGGTTTTCCATCTTTCCATTAAGTGGTATAAGAATAGTTCTACATTCTTGGCTATCTGTTGAAATGCTTATTATTCATTGGGACCTTCTCACCAATAGTTGATGTATGTGTATTGAAATTCATTGGGTTCATATTTTTTAACAAGTCCAATACCTAACCTATTGTGGGTTCTTTAGGTTTCTTACCTGCAGGAGTTTTAGCAACTTCCTTTTTGTTGTTATTCTTGAGATTGAATAGCTTTGGATCATCTCTCCTCCAAAATTTATCAGATGCTTTTCTATTATTTTCAATATTCACTACAATCTTATAAGCATCCCTCAAAGTGTTAGGATCTTTATCCCTCAACCAATAAGCCATTTTTCTATCAAAAGCATTAAAATATATTGTAAGATAAACATCCTCATTCAATCTCATAACCTAGAACAATTTATACATTCCTTTTTGAAACCTTACATTGAAATCAAATGTAGATTCATTAGGGTTTTTCTTGATATTATTGAAATCATTCAACATGAAACCAGTGTTAGTATTGTCACCATATTGTTCTTTGAACAATTTCTCCATATCACTCCAAGAATTGATGCAATCATTAGTAATCTCCTAAACCAATCCTCTTCTATTAACAAATACACAAATAGTTTCATTACCACATCTTCATGCTCAACTTCAAAGTCATTCAACATGTCTACAAAGACTCTCAAGTGTTCGTCTCTAGTGACAGCATTGTTTCCAGAGAATTTAACAACTTTATCTCTTAGATCAAAAGATATGGGATGAGGGAAACTAGGAATCCCTACGAATGATATTTGTCTAAGTTTTTCTATATATAGGCTTCTTCTAAAAACTAGCAGCATTGGATGTGCTTGCAATATTAACCTAATTATGGGTAAAATTTTTTAATTGACCTATTTGGCTAGTAGGGATCTAAATACTAGTAATGGATGAATAGATAGGGGCATACTAAGACATAGCCTAACTAGATATTACTGGTCCACAAGTAGGCAAAAAAGTTGTACTTTGAGTAGACAAGTTGGGCTAGGAAGCTAAATTAGTGTTAGACTTAATAAATTGAATCTTTCTCCTAGTTTCTACTACTTGAGCTTCATTCTCAACCTTCTCAAGTTCCTTTGCCACATCCTCTTTCTCTTTTCTAGCCTTTCCAAGATCAAGGTCTAGTTTATACATGGAAGGATTTATAGATTTTCTTAATGTAGCTTGTGGTTCATTTATTTGAATTTCTATAGCTTTTCCCTTTCCTTTGTCTATGGGTTTCATAGTAGGTTCTACAGGATCTACTTGGATAGGCTTGTAGGATCAGACTTGAGAAATGAGAGGTTCTTGCCTTTGGCTCATGAGTTTTTCTTATTCTAGAACTTTAGACCTTAAACTATCTATATCCCCAAACACATTAGCATGAAGAACTAAGTTCCTCTCTTCTAACTTCTTGCTTTGTTCCTTCAAAATAGCCATCCTTCTAAGAAAATTATCTCTTTCAATAATAGCATTCACAATGGCTTGCTCTCTTTCCATCTCCAAAAGAATATGTTTGACCTCCTCTTTTGTGACCCACTTTTTTAGAACTTCTATTTCTGAACATACTTCCTTAGGATCTATAGGAGTTTCCTCTGAATCAATAGGTTCATCAAGATCTATAAGATTAGGCTCCATATATGGAGTTGTTCTAGGATCTTTCATGACATTCCCATATCCTAGCCTATGGTTCATATCTAATCTATGAAACATATCTCCTAATAAGGAAACATTCTTATCATGATAAATTTGGTCTTCTTATAATGGAGTACTAAATATCTCCCCCAAAAACCTTGTATTTTATGATTTAGAACTTAACTAAGGAGACTCCCTTTCTACCACTAGTTGGTATTAAGGATATATTGATGTATTACTTCTAGGTTTCTAGGTGGGATTCGGATCTACCTTCTTTTTCCCTTGATTTTTCCTACCACTTGGAGAAAATCAGTATATAAGGGTAAATCAGGATTGGCCCATGTGTAAGCTCTTGTATTCTTCTTTTTATCAACCATTAAAGAGGATTTATTATTACATATGCACTAGCTTCAAAACCTTGGCTAAGTCACCACACTATTCTAGTGACAATATGATAGTAAAATGGCTTTTAACTTCAAATGAAAATGTATAAGAAAATGCCAAAAAGCTTTATAACATAAGGGACCAATCACATAAAACACATGACTGCAACTCTTGCTTGATAGATAAGACACTTCATAAAGGTTGTGTACATTAATTTACATGTGTGGCACTAGGATTGTTTCTCTCTATTTTTAAATTCTCAAGGTTTGTCATTGAAATAGGCCCACTCCAACCAAAAATAGTACTACAAAAAGATCTAACTCATATGTACACAACAAGACCAAAGAGACTATAGTGCATTTTACATGCACACATGTGTTAAGAGGGTCCACAGTAGAGTCACCATTTTGTTCATATTTTTCAAGTATTAAGTAACAAGATACTCAATACCAAGATAATGAAAGCATAAACAATATAAGGATTAGTTACTTCCTATAAACAATTGAATGTGTTTCTTATCTAGACCCAACTGCAACAAAATCAAGACATATTTCCTACCCTTTAGGCTTTGTAGAACCAAGGTGGGTATACCTAAGGGATGGTTCAAATGAATGCTACTAAGCAAGAATATCTTGGTTTCATTCTAATTCTCATCTCCTATCTCTGACATATACATATTTTGTTCATTCCATGAAAATTTAAGATAATACGCATCCATTATAAATATCTTTGGTCACAATTCTTCTTAGATTTGCAAATATTTCTAGCAATAGTAGCTAACTAAGGCTTAGAGATCAAATGCAAACAACTATTAACCAACATTAAGATCTTTCAAATAGTGAAGTAAAAATTGATTTTGAGTTTGATTTTGATGCTTTTCTATGATTCCTTCACATACAGATTGAATTTAATAGATCAGTACCTCATCCATTGGGACTCAGAGTCTATTCAATTCTTAGATCTAAGTGATTGCTTTACAATCAACATTATCAACAATTCTTACTAAAAATCATACTTATTGACATCCTTCCTATTAACATGGAGACCCTATCAATACCACTTATGTGTTTATTTAATTCATTGAACTAATAACAATAGTGAATTGATATACAATTTGATTCAATTGCATTCAACTAGACAAACTTTGCTTATACAACTTCAAAATAACTAGGTAACAGAAATGGAGACAAGATTCAACTAGAAAAGATGTCATGAAAATTCATCTTTGTATTAATTTCATTTTGAAAATAGTTTTATACAATTGAACAAGACTCAAAATGAGTCAAAACAAAACATTTAAATCCTATCAAATTGATGTATTCTCATAAACTTGCAGAGAAAATATATCATAAATTATTCATCAAAAAGGCTAGACTGAACAAACTTAGTAAAAGCTTAGAAAGAAAATAATTCAAATGCCTTCTCTACCACTAGAATCTCACTTATGTACTATGAGATTCTACAAGCTTCAGGCATCAAGAACTAACAACTGTCCTTTAACAAAAGATATTTACATTTTAAAGCTATCACAAAAGAAAAAATTGTGTGTAACAGAAAGACTTTTACATCAAAACATTCTTTTGATGGGTTCACTTTTTTGTTACATCTTCAAATTCTATGACTTTAGTGATTGTCTCTTCTACTATTCTGAATCCTTGACATATGTAGGTATTAGGTTCGCCAACGATGTGTCAAGCTCTGATTCTTGCAAATTTATCTCAACTCTATCATTTCCACTTGCATCATCATGTACTATCAAGGTGATAGTTATACCTAGTGTATTTCTACCACATCATCCATCTAGCCAAAAATACCTTCCATTTGAGATGGTTTCCCTTCTTTATCTTCTTCTTTCCTCTGATCTGATAAAGGTGCATCAATGATCTATATTTCATCTTGATCCATCTTATCATCATTACTTTCAAATTCTTCCCACTACTCATCAAAAGCAATATTTGCCATCCACTTGTCAAAAGTTTTGTAATCTGGCCAGTTAATCTAGAGAATATCATTTTTCTTCTTGATCATGTACTTAGCCTCTTTATCAATATTAACAAAATCTGGTTTTAAAGAATCAAAGAATAATTGGACCTCTTCTATTTTGGTTGTCCACCATGCATGTCCTGATTCATTAATGACTTTATTCATTCTTAGACAAAATAAATCATCTAATTCTTTGGCCCATTCATCTATATTCTTTAGTTTATTCTTCTTATCCAAAGCAAGTTGGAATAAATCAAATTTCTTACTTCTATACTTATCCAAGTAGCTAACAATTCTTCTTTGTAGCTCAACTGTCTTATCATCAAATTCTAGATGATCATTAGCAATATCATAAGTTATTTCAAAGTCGTCATGTAAAGATCTTATAATAGAATAATGCAATAATGTAACCTCTTTTCTTCTCTTGCTCCACTTATTGACAATGGGTTTCAAAGTCTCATCACTTGCTTTTATTTCCTCCCATATGTTTATTACCTTTAACAATTGATCATACAATAATGGCCATTCAATATTGTCAACCAAATATATGAGAGCCTTTCTCAGTTTATCTTCATATTGCACATTGAACTCTACATGTAATGCCCACAGTTTACTTTTCTCTTCTTCAAAAGCTTCAACTATATAGTACTGTGGCCTCTATGATGTATCAGGAATCTCAATAAGGGGAGTAGATTTAAAAGGCTCCACTAGTGGGTGAGGGTATGTGATCCTTGGTCTGGAAGACTGTCCCCTCATTTTATTTTCAAGTTCAATCCTTTTTTGAACTTCTTTACTGTAAGCCTCCAAAACTTTCTCATACTTAACTTGTAACTCCAACCTTTCCTTCTCATCTCATTCTATAGTGGCCCAAGCAAAGTGAGATGTACCAACATTCAAATGTGTAACCTCAACATGGGTAGTATCTACCACTCTCTTTACTATTATATTTCCCATTAATCTAGTGTAATCTAACTGTGATGAGATAGTCCAAGATCCTTTCCTTGATGACCAAACAACTAAGGCAACCTGGTCTTAACTGAAGGTGGTACCTTTTATTTCTTTCTTATTTTGGTCATGTATGTTTAATTTATTAGAAACATAATTAAAAACTAGAGCATCTATTATATCCCAATTGGGTAGTAGTAGAATATTAGATGCATTTTCCATCTATCTCCCCTCTTCAGGGGTTATGTTTTTGAATTCTTGCATCATTTCTTCTTTTATTTGATCATGCATGGCTACCTCCTCCATTTCTAGATTCTTTGTTCTTAACTTATTACATTTTTCCTCTTATTTTCTCATATTTTCTCTCCATGCAAATTGGTAGAAGGATATTGTTCTAAAAAAACTATCATTAGACAAAAATTCATGACTAGCCTATTTAATTACATGATCTAGCTCTTTTCCTCTATAATCTACCACTGTCAAATCAAAGCTTGGCATTGGGGGTTCTTGAGGATTTCCCTCTTCAAGTTCTACCTAGGTAATAAATACTCCCTATTGTGACCCCATCTATTCAACTTGCTCTCTACTAAGTTGTTCCTCTCCAATCTGCATAGAGGACTGGGTAGGCAAATATTCCTCAATGTGAGGACCTTGTTCTATCATATTATTTGCCTCTTGGGTGAGGGCTCATTAGGTCTCTCTTCCAAGACAACATTAGTTGATTCTATTATTTACTTTCCTTTGTTCATAGAGGTCTTCTTATTTTGGATCACATTGTAGCTTGATCTTTTTTGGACAATTAATTATCCTACTCCAACATTGGGAATGAATGCGAACCTTCTCATAACCTCCCTGGCTTTATCAGGATAGACATTAATAAAGAATTGTTTCTTCTCATTAATTGTTTCCTTTATCTCAGGAAAAGATATCATGAGTTATTTATTTTATTTTCCTTTGTTTTTGTGGTATCTAAAGGCTCATAATCCTTGTCAAAATAATAAATAAATTCCAAAACTCTTGAAAAAACCCTCCATTTCTCCTTTTTGGTCTCTTGCTCCTACAAAGAGAACTCATTCCTTATTATATCCTCAGGGTAATAAGGCTCATGTTTTATGGAACCAACTTTAGCTCTAAATATAAAAACTAAATCATAGAATCCCTTACTATCACAAAAACAAGGACGAGATACAACCATCTTATACTAGTCTAGTAATTTGTATAAAGACAACCAACCACCCTTTGTGATTACAAAATGGTGGACTACAATACAAGTTGGAAAAATTGAGCATCTTTGTCTTTTTATCAAATAGTTTTCCTCTAATGCTCCTAGCTACCACAATATCTCAGCTATCCCCACTTTTAGAGGCACCTAGTAAGGATTACAAGAGGAGTACCTTTGAAACCATAAACTCTAAACATAGTTGAAATAGAGTATGGTATAATATCTCCCTAGTTATTCAATACATTTAGACTAATAGGATTATCCATGGGCCTAATAATATTTACTAGTGCCTTAGGAACTCTAGAATTGTCACTTAATAAGATGCACCTTAACCTTGAGGTAAAGCACCTATCAAACCTAACAAAACTAGCATTCTATGCATCCCAATTCATATCCACACTCCATAGTTGAAATGCCAGAGCTTCTGCCTCCTGTTCTCTATTTAAGGCCATTTCCTTCCCAAAATATGTCACACCTTTAAACAAGAACATGTGCATCAACAATGAGTAGTGACCAAAAGTTTTTCTACCTTGCCTTTAGCAATTCCAATGAAGCCTGTATGGATTTCTTCTACTAAATATGAGACAAAATCAAAAATAATACCAACACTAGAAGAATAAATTTGAGCTAGCATATACATAAAATTTATAGGCATGATATTCTACTCATCCTCACTAAAAACCCTACACAGAGTCCTGTGTATCTCCATAGTCTAGGAAGTGAAATATTCCCTTTTTAGAAGGTTCCCTAGTAGATGTTGTGATCACTAGTAAGTTCCCAATTATTCCTATGTGTTCCCTCAATACACCCTATCTGATCTTATCCTCTTTAGATAAATATTCTTTTTCTAATTCTTGTAGGTCAATAGGTATATGATAATCTGATAGTTGCTCAAGACAAAAAAAATTCTTGAATTTCCTTAGGGCTTATTGTGATCAAACACTCACCATCCAACCTTCTCATTACTCTAATAGTTGGGTCATAATTTTTAGCAATAATCTATGATAGGTCATAATCCATGAAAACACTAGGGACCACTAGCTTTCCCAAGTCAAAATTCCAAATATTCCCATGAGGGGCAAATAATTTCATTTTTGAGAACCATTTTTTGAAGAGACAAAGCCCCATTTGAGAAGTTTTGGCATCCCTATCCCAATTCCCATTATCATACAATCCATTAGCAACTTTGAGTCTAGGGTTTAGAGTGGTTGATTTCTTCATTTGAGTAGATTCATTTGTGGACTCAGGCAACAATTCAAGGAGCTCATCATGTATGTTTCTAGACAAATAATCAACCTAACCTGAGAAAAATTTCTTTGGAGGCATGGTGATTAAAATTGTATAATATGAGAAAGCTTAATATATAATGAACTAAGAAGCTTACTTGCTCTTCACCATCCTATAACTGTAATTCTATGACACACCATGATTACTGGAATTTCTTCACATTTTAATCACCAAGCACAAATTCTCAATAACTATGAGCTCTGTGGAAGCTTGAAGATTTGTTCATGTATGAAGGAAAAAGAAATATTTATGCAATATACTCTATTCTTGGTTCACATGAGGAGCTTTCAATCTTCATAAATGAGCTATAAGGAGAATAGAGTGGCACCACCTTCTATTTTTAAAAATATGCTGTCAATTTCAAAAAATCTAATGATCTAGGAATAAAAAAAAAAAAATGACTCATTTCCTACTTGCCAAACTAGAAGTCAATCCAATAAACTTTCTCTTCATAAGCCTTTCTTTTACTACTAGCAACTTGGACTAGACCCACTGGCACTTATGGACACGTGTCTCCTTCTTGCTATGTCTTCATGCATAAATAGTGAACAATTTCCATATGCGACATAAGGACCACCATTGATTCATTACAATCTAACAATGTGCATTTGATCACTATTTTAACGTGATTGTGGTGGGTCTATCCATCTCTTCCTTTGGTCACCATGTCACATAGAATAAACATCACACAACTCTTGATGGAAACATGATGACAGTCATTGATGAAACTTTGATCTAATGGTCCCAACTCTTCATCTATCCTTTTCTTGAGTGCTTTTCCATTTCATATGTGATGTGGCAACACGATGAGATGCTAGAAAATTGGATATAATATTTTAATCCCTTTTTTAACATGATAAATTGAGCCTCACTATGTCTTTTTTTCCTACAAGGCACTATGTCACTACCACTATAAAACATTGGTTTTCTAATCGTGACATAGTGACCACTACATTCTTTTTAAAAAAATTGGCACAAGAAAAATACACGTGTTCTTAATTATTATCAATATGTCACAATGATTATGCGCTAACTAAAAAACTTTTGGGACCTGCCATTGAATATAACTATTGCCACTTTCCATCTTCTCAAGCAAGGCACTATGTTGCTACTAGCAAGATTCATGCATTTTCTAGTCATGACATAGTGACCTCCTTAAGGCATTAAGAAACTCTGATGCCAAGAAATATCACACATTTTCACCATTATTACTGCAATCAATGCTTCTAACAATGCATCACAAGCATACAACCTCGTTAAAAATAGAGAAACTTTACGATGCCTATCCACTTGTTAATTTCACTCTTTTTTATTTTCGAGCAAGGCACTATGTCACTACTAGCGGGATTCATGCATTTTCTAGTTGCAACATAGCAACCTCCTAGACTTTTCCAAAACTAGTGACAAAAAACAAAGTGATTTCCAACTAGTCCCTTTCTCTGATACTGGCACTTCTGACATTAGTCTATCCATTGAGAACTTTAAAATAATAAAAAATTGGCTCCCATTTTTTTGTTTCCCATCACCATCTTTATGTTTCATGATGGTCTTCATATCACATATGATAAAAAACTTTCAACTTTTCTATGTGACATGATGACCACCATAGATCTAGAAGAGATCTAATGGTAGGAAAAATTTCAGGAAGAGGAGACTAAAAAGAAATAATTTTAAAAACATCTCTGGAAAGAATATTCCACTTTCAAATTTGATTCTCCTGCTAAAACCCTTTTTTTAAAAAGAAACATATGACCTAACAAGTCTACTTGGGGCACAAAACTTAAAATGGTTTCACCTATTTGTGTTTAAATGAAACTTTGCACAAACCAAACCCTATCTTGCAGGAAAACAAACTTATATGATTTTTTACTGGTAAAAAATTAGACCACCAGGGCCTTTTGTATGAAATAACTTGATTACGACTTACTTCATTAGACTCTATTCTTTCACTATCATAAACATTTAATCATCATCTTTAACTATGATCCTCCTTCTCTTCTTTGTATATTTCTTGGCTTCTTTTCTTGATGAATCTATAATCTACTTCCTCTTCTAATAAGTTTTTACTTGTGGTGTTGTAGACTATGATTTTGATAACACCCTTCTTCAATGATGTAGCTTGTTGTGTTTCTCAAGTTCTTGATCTTGTAGCCTTTGGGCTTGTAAGGGTAGAAGCTATTCTTTTCTTTCCTTTTAATAATTATGGCTTGGTAATAATTATTGTTTTTTCTTACCCTCTTTTCCTACTTCATCTTCACCTGGTGATCATTAAGGGCTTATTAGTTTCATCTCCATTGAATGTACTCTCTAATGTGCTCAAAATTTTCTTAGATTTATTCTCAACTTTAGTATACAAAATATCAATTTTTATAATCTTTTTTGCTTCCTTATAAGTACCAAACGTTGGAGCCTCCTTATTCATAGGTATTGGATATAAATTTTCAATTGTATATTGTTAATTATTTACACAAATTTTAGTTTTAATTGAGAAATGGAAATTTTATAGTATTAACCTTGTATATCTAAGTATTAATGGAGTATTAGGGTAAATAATACTTTCCAATATTAATCAAGTAGTTGGGTTCCTTCTTTTAGTATTAACCAAGTGGTCAGACATCAAGGCTTGGAGTATTAACTGAGTGGTTGGGCATCAAAGGCTTGTAGTATTGACCAAGTGACAAAATAATGTAATTATCAAATAATTTATTAATTGAGGCTGACTATTTGGATATTTATTGATGTTTTCAAAGGGTATTCAAGTTAAATTTTCCTAGCTTATTATATATAAGAAAGGTCAAGTTGTGATAATAAAGAGATCAAGTGGGATATGGAAAAGATGAATATGTAAGCGAATGTAAAATTTAGAGAAGGACAGTGTAAAAGATAAGATGCAAAGAAACATCTGATTAGGAAGGATCAGATGTCAAGCTAGAACAAATATCTAAATCTACAAAGGAATTTTATTCATCAATCATGCCAAATTACTATTGCTTTCTAACCATTGTAGTAGTAAAGAAATCTCTTAATAGAGTTGACTTAATAGTCATTTTTTAAATCCTCTGACAAGGTGACATTTCAAGATTTATGTGTTTTAAGACCTCTAACCAAGCCACTCCTAATAGGTTTATCTAAATCCTCTAATAGGCTCATACTTAAAAATATGTATTGTAACATTTAACAAGGGTTGGCTCCTAAAAAGGCTTACTTCAAAAGAGTGAAAATTATTATGACTAGTTGCAAGGTGGTTTTTACCAAATTGGGTTTCCACATTAAACCTTGGTATCATCTATGTTCATGTTATCTTATTATGCTTTATGTTTTTGCAACTAGGTTACTAAAGGTTAAAACAAATTGATAACTTTAAGATTGCTTTGTTAGTTGTGCATCAATAATATTAGTGTTAACTGAGGTATCCAATATTGCATGATCAATGGAAGTTTGTATTGACATCTAAGAAACAAGGATTTTTTTTTGTGGTAACTAATTCAGCCCTCCCCTCTCAGTTACTCTCTTACATTTCCAACAATTGGTATTAGAGAAGTTGGTGCTTGTAGGAAAGGGTTTTAATTATCTAAGCTAAAGATCAAGATGTTATGTAGAAGGGAGATTCCTTTTGCTAAATAGAGAGATTTTTTTAGCATGTAATGAGTTGATGAAGCTACATATATCAACCATCGGTGAAGTTGATGTGTTCTACTTGGAAAAAATATGTGCCACCACCCAAAATGATGATTGTGGAGAAAATAAAAGAAGAAAAGGATCACAATATTATGATGATTGCTATAGCATCCTCTTTGAACTATTCTAAATTTGATGAATTTAAAGATTTTCTTGCTACATTTGACATGTGGTAAAAGTTGAAGAAAGTCTTTGGAGGTGAAAAAAATGTGTAAAGAGCCAAGGCAGAAAGTTTAAGAGGTAAGTTTAATCAATTCAAAATGAAAGAAGGTGAGAACATTACCCAATACAATGAAAGGTAGAGTTGAAGGAGGTAAAATCGATGATGAAATAGAAATCAACAAGATACTAAGAACTCTTCTTTCTATTTATGTGATTAAATTTTTAGTTATTCAAGAGACGAGATGCAATATAGCACATGATTTAACACTAGATACTCTTGTGGGAAGATTGACTTCCTTTGAGTTGGATAACTTTGTTAACTATGCTCCTTCTTCTAAAAACTTTGAATCAACACTTGAAGAAAAACTAACCCTTAGTAGAAAAGGAGGGAACACAAAAAGAAAACAAGGTGAGAGTGAAGAAGAAAATAAATGATGAAGATCTTGAAGTCATTGAAGCTCTTCTAGAGAAAAGAGAAGCAAAAGGGAAAGGAGAATTTAGAGGTAAAATTCCATTGATTTGTTTCTTATGTGAAGAAGTTGGTCACATTTCTACAAGGTGTCCAAAAAAGGAAGATAAAGATTAGAAAAGGTTCAACAAATTCAAAGGAAAGAAAGACTTCAAAAGATACAAGGACTACAAAGGCAAAGCTAAGAATCATGTTACATTGCAAAAGATTTTGATAGTAATAATGATAATGATGAAGATGAAGTAGTATATATTGGTGTTAAATATGAATTTGATAATGAGGAAAGTGAAAAGATGGTACTTATCTCTCATGTTATAAAAAATGATGCGTGGGTCATAGATAGTGGTTGTTCTCATCACATGACTAAAGGTAAAACTAAATTTGAACATTTGGAACACTATGATTGTGGACGTGTTAGATTTGGGAAAAATGAACCATGTTATATAAAAGGAAGATGAATCATAGCATTAACTAATGGGATCAAATGTGATAATGCCTATTGGGTTGAAGGATTAAGACATAATCTACTCAGTGTAGAATGGTTGAACAATATAGGATACAAATTTGAATTCATGAGTGACAAAGCTAAACTATTGGATGGAAAAGGAAAACTAGTTGGAACAAGAAATCAAACAAAAGAAATTTTATTTTACCTAGATCCCATAAAAAGTTCATGCTTGCTAGGTCAGATAGAGGCAAGTTGGCTATGGCATAAAATAATGTGTCATGTTAACTTTGATAACCTGATCAAAATAAGGAAGAAAAAAAGAGTAAGAGACATACCTTATCTAAAATAATTTAAAATGGGAATGTGCAAACAATGTCAAATTGGTAAAATAAGTAAAAGAAGTTTCAAGAGCAAGTCCCATAATTCTAAAGAAGTTTTTGAATTGGTTATATAGATCTTTGTAGGCTAATAAGTGTGAAATGCTATTGTGGAGATATATATTTCATTCTATTTATTGATGATTATTCTATAGTGATGATTTTAATACTTTTGAAGGATAAGTATGATTCTTTTCAAAAGTTTAAATGCTATTTGGATAGAGTTGAGAAAGAAATAGGGAAGAATCTAAAATGACTAAGATCATGTGGAGGAGGAGAATCAATCTAAAATTAATTCAATGAGTTATGCAATGAAAGAGGAATCAATATATAGGTATCAACACCTATAACTCTAGATGAAAATGGAATAGAAGAAAGAAGGAACATATCCATCATGTAATGTGCAAGAATACTAATGAAAAAGAAGAATGTTGCACCAAAATATTGGAGAGAAGCAATCAGCACAATAGTTCATGCACTCAATAGAGTTAATTGAAAAAAGGTACAAACAAAACACCTTATGAATTATGGTATGGTTACAAACCCAATAATTTTTTTATCTTAGATTATTTGGAAGAAAATATTATATCTTAAAATATGTAAGGAAAGGAATACTTGATGTAGAAAGTAATGAAGTAATATTTCTAGGATATTCAAACAAAAGCAAGCCATACAAATGTCTGAATTACAACTCACAAAGTCATAGAAAGTCCCCATGTGAAAATTTATGAGTTTGTAGAAACAAGTGAAGAACAGAGAATCAAAGAGCCTAAAGGTTATAAAAAGTTTTATACTATTAGGATCTTGAAACTTTACCCAAGAAGGTTGAAGCCAATAAGAAACTTGGTATACCTAATAACTCCTTGGTCGTTATTAATCTTAGATTGGTTTTGACAAGTGTCTATACACTTAAGTCATTTACTTAGCTCATGCCAAACAAGTAACATATGCTGAGAACAACATGTAAGTTAGAGCATGTTGAGTAAATAGTGAGTTTCAAGTCACTCATGTGCCAAGTCATTCAAGTGTTGAGTAGATAGCATGTGCTAAGTGATTCAGGTATCAAAAAAGTGGTGCATGTCGATTCATTTGGATACTAAGTGACAACATTTAAGTCATAGTTAGTGTCAAGCACCAAAGACTTCAGATGTTGAGTAACATAGTTTTGACATAGTTTTCTATATTGGTACAAACTGCTATGTAAACCATTTTTGATTTGGCTTAAGGATTGATTGATGATCTTTTCTTGATAAAGATGAATCTTAAGTGTGATTCCCTATGTATTACATCCATCCAATTAGAAAAAAGGAAGGTTTAAGTGATAATATGGGTGAATCACAACCATTGACTCATACCTAATCCTAAGTTACCTAGGTCTTCTTAAGGAGGACAAACCCTAAATGCTATAAGTAGAGATATTGAGAGAGAAGAGTAGAAAAGGAGAGTTTGCATGCACAAATAGGATATTCGTGGTGACCAAGGTTTTATGATTTGAGTTACATTGAAAAATTAGTTAAAGGAGAATAGAAGAAGGAAATTGTGGATAATAGAGAGACATTTGATTAGAAAGGATCAAACACACATCAGTATAAAGGTGAATTGACATCAAGCAATAGAGTGCTAATCATAGGATCATTGCTGATACATTCTAATAGGTGGATCAATTAAATCTCTTAACAAAGTAGTCTTAATATAATTTATTGAAATCCTCTAACAAGGTACTTAATTTGTGAGTTGAAGTCCTTTAATCAAGCACACTTCTAACATGGTTTTCAAATCCTTTAATAGGGTAAGACCTAATAGTCTTTGTAAGCCTTTAACAAGGCATACCTTTCATAAGGTAGATCATGTTTCATGATCAAACATTGTAATGTTCATTGGATACACTTTATTACTATAGTACTAAAGATTTGTGGATGTCATCCCCACCCCACTTTTACCTTCTCATTGGAGGGTTTATGGGTGATCATATCTTGTGTCATATATGTGTGAATGATTACTTATTTACATACTTGTTTACATCATGGTATTTCAGTTTACTTATTAAATTGTGAGATGGATGTATAGTGAATGTTATTATGGGTAAAAATTTGAAGCACTGAGTCACCCCTACCCCACCCCCCTTCCCCCTCTCTTATAGTTTAACTTTCCTATTGTAATTCCAACAATTGGTATGTGAGCTAGTTCTTTGAAAGTAAAGCTTTGCACCTTAGAGGAAGGATCTTGGAAATGGATGTCTACAACTTGGGAAAGATTATTAAGAACCAAGAGATTGAAATGCAACTCATTCTAAATTAGTCAAATGAAGCAAGATAATTTATAAAGAAATCAATGAGAAGAAGGATAGAAATTGCTATTGAGGAGAATGACACACAATACCAAGAGATGGACACTACTAAACTATTAACAAATGGAAAATCCAATGAATTTGATGTAGCAATTGGAGATCTAATGGAAAAGAACAAAACTCTAGCTAAAGAGATTAGAAAACTTAAGACAAAGCAAGAATCACAAGCCATATTACTATGTGAGGTGATTGACCAGAAAAAGAAACCTATGAAAGACAAAGTCATAATTGAAGATGACAAAAGATTTTTGACTAGAAGACTGGAAGAGAAATCATCGGAGATAAATAGGATTTCTCACATGTAATTGGAAATAATGAATCAAGTCATGATTGATAATCATAAAATAACTAGTAAAGATATCGAGATCACAACAATGAAGTTGTAGAATGAAAAGATGAGAAATGGTCTAAAAAGGGAAAAGGAGTTTGTTGAAATTTTTAATAAACCTAGTGAAGTCATCAAGTACTTTGAACAATTTATGAGATCCCCTAGATCTAACAATGATATATCTAGACTAGGATATACTCATACTAAAGAAGGAGAATCATCTGAAAGTGTTGAAGAAAGAAGTAAAAAAGGTAAGAACCCAAAACCTACTTGTCATAATTGTGGTAAGAAAGGACATACTGCTAATATTTTTAGGAGTAAGACTATAAATTAGAATGTTAAGCAGAAGAACATGGGTCACTACCACAAGTGCAACAAACAAGGTCATTAGGCACATGAATGTAGAACCAAGACCATGCACACTCAAAGATTTTAAAGATATTGTTATAACTATAAAAAGTATGGACATAGAGCTTTTGAATGCAGATCCAAACCCAAGTGGTCATTAAATGAGTAGACAAGGTAAAGAACAATGGAAAATTTTATAATTGGGATTATAATACAAGGTATAGTTGTCACTACTATCAATAGTATGGACATATTTATAAGAATTGTAAAAGAACACATTTCAAAAGTGATTACAAAAGGTCACATAAGAAGATATTATCCAAAAAGATCAAAAGCACCAAGTTGTGAGTTCAAAAAAGGAAAAGGAAATGTAGATATTGAAAATACTAGAGATGAGATGAATAAGACATGGAAGAAAAAGAAATATTGTAGCACATAAAGTGTACATGGGATCACTTTACCCAATGGGCTAGGTGAGCACACCTCATCAAATTAAGCAATCAAGGGGTACATGGGACTAATATTTAAAAGATATATGATACATTAGTTCCAAGGATTTAGTTTTGAAAAGATTACATATGCATGAATAAAGATGCAAAGTGTTGTTAGGAATCAACAATAAATCTTTAATTTTTGTCAGTTTTCATGTTACTACCAAGCATGAAAAGTTTTATATGGTTGCTGAGTGAAATGTTAGTAGATGTCGAGCTAGAATTTTGTTTAAGTTAAGTTCAAGCTCATAATAGTTGTTGAGCATATGGAAAAACACATGGATGCCAAGTGAGCCAGAAATTCAATTGAAGTTGAGTGTACAACTATGTAAGAACTTAGCATTAAATGTAGTGTTTTAAGGGCTATTTGGTCAATTTCTATTCATTTGAAATCATTCTAATTTGAAGAAGAGCATGAAGATCAAAAGGAAATATAGAGAATTTGATCTAAACATTTGTAGGATATTTAAAAGGTTGTTCGACATCATTCTAGTAGGATTCACAAGCTATTTGTCTTATGCCAAGCTATGCAGTTTTAAATTTTACAAACCCTAGCTTCAAGTAATGGTGTCTAGTGCTTTAGCAACCAAAGGCTTAAGGAAAAAAAGGTTTTAAATGTTCAATTGATAAGTAATGAAATCAAACAACCTACTTTTAGGGCTATCCTGGATATAGCTTATAAATAGTATCCCTCTTGTGCATTATCCATGCTAGCACCACAAGTCTTGATGATTCAAGTGTTAGAAATTGTTACACATACAAAATTGGAAGAATCTTGATGATTCAAGTGTTAGAAATTGTTACACATCTCAAATTGGAAGAATAGGAGATATAGAAATCAATGAAATATATGGGAAACTATGTTAAAAAGGAGTGTTAAAGGAAGAGTTTAAGATTTTTGAGAAGAAAGGGTTTACTCATGTGTTAGATTTCCCCAATGTATTCAAGACAGTGTGGATAAAAACTATTTTGAGTAGAATTCGTGATAGCTCTGTATGGTTGAAGAATTGGCTAGAAAAATCACTAAGAAGATTGTGTTGACAATTGGCTAATAGCTATAGGTAATTTTTTTCATTTATGGCAACACATGATTTAGATGTTCATAGGAAACCTCAAAAATAAAGATAGTGTTTGGTAATCAAAAAATTGTCTAAGTATAGAATTTGGTTTATAGTAGTGTATTTTTTTATTTACAACTTTTTGTTGACATCATATTATGACCATAAAAGTTAGATGGTGATAGTATACATGTTGGTGATGATGTGTATAACCTCAAAAGTTAGTGTGGATTGTATAGAATAGAGATAATCATGTTTGAAGTGAAACAAGATGGCGGAATTGAAGGAAAGGATTATTTTGTTTACAAAATAATTACTTGTCCAATTAGGGCTAACATCCTAAATGTTTACTCTAAGTTGGAAAAGTCATTATTGGTGTTAGCCGACCTAGAAAAATTTTTTGTAAAGGCATGGTATTTATGTGAAGGACATTTTGTGATAAGAAGAATGAAAGAGTACAATTGTAATTTTTGAATGATGAGTGTGATTGCAAGTGTTATATGAAATTTTTTGTGAAACTAATATATAAAAAGTTTTATATGAGCTATTTTGTGATCTAAGATCAAGCTAAAGATTAGAGATCGATCAAGAAAGAAGATACAATACCTATTTTAGAAGTCTAATTACTTGTTTAGGTAGTGAGCTCTTCTTGTAATTGAAGTGCATGTTTAGATAGTGGGCTCATCTTGCATTTGCTATACTACAATGCCTAACAAGGTTGGAATCTCCTAATATGGATCCAAAGTCTCCTAACAAGGAAAACTTATACTAAATTTTCTCATTGAATCCTAATAGGGTCCATCCCCTAACAAGGAACTTATATATTGCTAAATTATCTAGTGGGTATCATCCCCATCAGGGTTTTCCCTTTGCCAGTGTTTCCCTAGTTAACAAAATATAGTGTTATGAGTTATCTTTGTGCATTTTTATTGTTACTATTCAGAATTACTTTATTACTCTATTATGCATGACCTTTAAAGTAAGGAATAATATCCAGTTGGTGACTAATATTTATAGATTACTAATTCACCACCCCCCCACCCCCCTACCTCTCACTAATCCTTAGTTCTAATAATTGGTATCAGAGCTTAGTTACTTTGAAGGGGCTTAACAACTTGAGTAATATCACTATAGATATGGAATAGTTGGTGAAGAACCTTCAAGAAGATCTTGAATAAATTGATCTCCCTATTGAAGAAAGAGATAACCTGAAGGATAGATATGAAGACTCTAAAGTATACATTGGTCAATTGAAGGAAAAGATTGAACATCTCCAATCCAAGCCTAAATCTATTGAATCTAGAACTAATGATGATGGTTATTCAAAGCTAAAAATAGAGTACAATATCTTGAAGCATGAATTAAAGATTATGAATTTGAAGTTGACTTTGAGAAATGATCATAGCAAAGTTGAGTCTAATTTGAAAACTAAAAATGTAGATCTGAGAGGAAGTCTGGAAAAGAAGAGATCTAGATTTGAAACATTAAAAGAAGATCATGAAGAGCTTCATAAGTACAATACTATTATGAAGGGTGAATTAACTTAGTGCAAAAAGAAACTTGAGAAACTTTATTCTAGTAGAGAATAGTTTGATGATTCAATGTCAATATAAAGACCTACTTATGATGAGACTGGTCTTGGTTATCTAATTAACACGTTTGCAAAGAAACTTGAGATTAGATTAGATCCAAAAGAAAAAGGTAAATATAATGATAAGATTGAATCCAGTCAATCTTTTGATAAATCCAAAGATGTTGGACAAGTCAAGGAAGTTGTAATTTTGAATGAGCCAAAGCAAGTGGAATCTTCTAAGGAAACTAGGTATGAATTTAGAGGTAAGTTTTATTTATGTAATGAAATAAGACATATGAAAAGAGATTGTACAAATAAGTTATTCAATAATATTAAGGACTTTTATTTTCATAATTATAATAGTATGGGTCATAAAGCAATTGATTAAAAGAAATCCAAGTATGATAATGATAGAAGAAATAGTAGAATGTCTAGAAATACTAACCATATAGATAGAAGAAGATCTAATGAAAGGACAACAAGAGAAGGAAGATCTTATGAAGATAAAAGGTAGATTGTGTGTTATAAGTGTACAAACTTAGGACACATTGCTTAGAATTGTCATGTACTTGATGATCAGAAGAATCCTAGAGAAGAGCACTAGTATGTCAATTATGCAACAACTTTGGACACATAGAAAAGTACTATAGAATGGATAGAAACTTTAGAGATAGAAGGAAAAATGGAAAAAACTTTGGGAGTAGAAGGTATAATGGAAAGAATGTCAAAAATGATAGAAAGAACCATGAAAGGAACTTAGATCTAATAGAGACAATGAGCAACAAAGAAACATTATTAGTGAACTCTAAGAAGAATATAATGAATAATTTGTGAAAGGAGTATATATCTCAAAGGAAAAGCTAGATGATGATGAGATAGGAAAATTGAAGTTAGCTATTAAATTTGATTCAATTAAGTTGAATTAATCTTGTTCACAACATTATAATTTGATAACTTTAGTAAAAAGCTGAATTAGAGATAGAGAATTTGGAAAAAAGTGTATTGAGATAAGTGTAGATGGTACCTAAGCTCACTTGTAATTTGGAGCTCATCTAGACAAGTTATGAAGGAATTTAGAGTTATTGCTATTATAGTAAAGGTTAATTCTATAGAAGAAGATGAAAAATATGTTTTTGTAGATAATTTCATGATGCAAAGTTTAGTAGAGTTTTGTCATGATGGAAAATAGTTATGGAAAACCTTAGGTGACATCTAAAGATCAGATAAATGATCTTGAGCAATTATTTGATTACAAAACATAATTGATAGCTTTTTCATATTTGCAAAGTACACAATTAATGCAATTTTAATTTGATAGAATAAATTGATTACATAATTGATTTTCACTTTATTGTGAACACATTTGAAGGGAAGAGCATTCAGAATTGACTTATCAAAGCAATTTCGAAGAAAACCTTATTTTCAAAAAGAGGCATTTTATCATTTTTCAGCAAATTTATTTGATAAAAGTTCATAATTGATAAAATCATGCATATGTCAATAGTGAAAAATGTTGAGAACAAAGATAGACCTAAGTTAAAGATTTTTTCCATAAAACCTATTGAAGGAAACCCTAACTTAGCATTGTCTATCACTTTGAACAACGTAGTATATTTTGATGATGTAGGAAGTTATCTGTATAGTAAGTTTGAGTCTATTGCTAGTAAATTCATGAACAAAGATATGGAATTGGTTTCCAATCACGCCATGACTATGAATCTCATATTTGAACATCTAAAGGAATTAGACTTGTTTAAATATCACTTCTACCATGATTTAGACATAGATGAATAGACACAAATCATTTGAGTGGGATACATGATGGTAAATTATGGATGCAAGATAATGTAGTTGATATTTTTTCCGACCTTATTCATGAGCTAACTAGTCTTAATAAACAAGGCAATATACCTATAGGTGAGAAAATGGTCAAAAAGAAAGTTGAGAGTTATACCAAAGTAGTGAATAATGGAAAGGCTATGGTGATTAGCACCATCAAGCAAGATGAACTAAGATTTTTGAGTAGAATTATAGCCTATTCTATTTGTACAAGCTCAGAGATTGATGAACTTTTAGTGGGATTCATCTATGCAGCATATAAGATATGTATAGAGAAGGAACAAGTGAATTTTAGTGAAATGCTAAGAATGCAACTCCTTAGAGAACTTAGAAAAGATCAAGAGGACAAAGAATGGTGTGTTTAGATTCCAGTCATTGATCAATCACATATTCTTTCATGTACTTAAAATATTTCCTTACTTATCAGTCACAAACATAATGAGTAGTGATAAATGCACAATGGAGAAGATTAGAAAAGTATGTAGAAGGCAACTTGATAATGAGAACATTTTAGAATAAAATAAAACAAAGATTCAAAATTGCACCTATGATTGTTGACAGATTTAAGGAAGACATTTGCATTTTGGTTGATAGATATTATAGCTATATTCAAGAAATGGAACCTTGGGAAACATTTCTTGATCCCTTGAGTTATGAATTAAATGATGATATATCAATTGGTTGTATTAATTTATTATTGAATTGAAATAGAGACAAATTAGAATTTAGATTTGGTACTTATGATAAGATCACACATCAAGTGACCTTGGAGAAGGAATCACACAAGAAGATTGAGTCTATAATGAAGAAGGCACTAACAGAGGTTAGAATGACAAAGAGTGAATCTAAGGTTGTAAGAAAAAAATTGAAACAAGGAATAATGAACATTCAACCTTTATTAGTATTAGTCATAAAGACATGTTTAGAATAGAGCATTCTGTATGCAATAATATCAGATGTTCAACCTAGTGAGTTGAAACTAAAATCAAAAGATTGGTGGAAGTAGTAACTACTAAAAAAAAGAGAGTAAAACTATTGGAATTAAAATAGGAAATGTAAACTTCTAAGAGAAGGGGGGGTGAATCAGTAGTATATGATTACCCAGAAACCCTCTAATGAGCAGGTAAAACTAGGGTGGGGATGATACCAACAAATCTTCACTACTGTAGCAATAAAGTGTATCCAATGAAGGTTACAAAGTTTTGACCATGAAACATGATCTACCCAGTGAAAGGTCTACCCTATTAAAAGCTCGCAAAGACTGTTAGGTCTCACGTTGTTAGAAGATTTCAACACCTTGTTAGAAGTGTGCCTTGTTAAAGGACTTATACTAATTATTAAGTAAGCACCTTGTTAGAGGATTTTATATAGCCTGTTAGGATATGATTCCCCACAAACCCTTTAATGAGAAGGTAAAATTGGGGTGAGGATGATACCAATAAACCTTCACTACTATAGAAATAAAGTGTATCCAATGAAGGTTACAATGTTTTGATCATGAAACATGATCTACCCAATGAAAGGTCTACCCTATTAAAAGCTCACAAAGACTGTTAGGTCTCACATTGTTAGAGGATTTCAACACCTTGTTATAAGTGTGCCTTGTTAAAGGACTTCAACTCCTAATTAATTAAGCACCTTGTTAGAGGATTTTATATAGCCTGTTAGGACTACTTTGTTAAGAGATTTTAACCAAAATCACTTGTTAAAATGTCTCGACTATGATCCTAGGGTTAGCACTTGATTTCCTAATAACTAATCAACTCTAAATTGATTTATCTTTGATCCTTCTTGATTAGATGTCTCTTTTTTATATCATTTTCTTTTTCTATTCTACTCTAATTGATTTTGCAATGCAATCTCACTTCATAAGTTCTAAGCCACCATGAATGCTCTATTTGTTCATGCAAACTATCTTCTTTGCTCCTTCAACATTCATAAAAATTTTAGGGTTTATCCTCCTTAAGAAGACTCTAGTGACTTAGGGTTAGGTATGAATCTATGGCTGAGATTCATCCATTTTTCTACTTAGCCCTTCCCATTTTTTGATTGGCTACATGTAAATGCATAGGGAATCAAACTAGATATTTTTCCTTATCTTCAAAATAGCAAAATTATATCTTAAGTTGGCTAAAAAATGGTTTACATAGTTGTTTGTTCCTTTATGAAAAAAATGTCAAAACTATTTCACTCAGCATCTGAAGTCTCTAATGCTTGGCATGCACTAATCTTTATATTGTGACTTAGCATTTGTAGCATAACTTAAGTGTGTTGACACTCACTTTTCAAAACCAATATGAAATCAACAAAAACAACAAGCTAATAGACTAGGAAAAAGATAGAAAATATTGTTGATAATTGTTGAGTCAAGTGATGAAGAAGAAGAAGAACATGAGATCAAAAAAGAAGAGAAAGTGACTCCATCAAAGCATAGAAAACATGAAGCAAAGCTCAGAAATACTGGAAGCCAAAGATAGAGAAGATAAAAATAGCTATTGCTAATGAAGATAACTTTGTTCAGATGAACAAATTTTATGATTTGTATAAAATTTTTGAGAAGGATCAAATTGATACATCTATTGTGAGATATATTGTAGCAAACAATATGAAATTGAAGAATCTTGAGAACATAATTAACCAAAAAGTCTATGAAAGACTCATTTAGAAGAAGGCTCCTACAAGAGAAGAAGATCTAGAACTTTAGGAGTTTATGCTTAGAACTATTTGTAAGACTGATGATGAAGAAGAGATTAAAAGATTGTTGAATAAACTCATGCCATATTGAGAAATAAATTGAGACCATTTCTATTTATGGTTGGTGAAAAGGATAAGCTAAGAAGTGAGACTATGGTAGCTAACATTCAAATGTTGACAAATTCAAAGGCAGCATCTCCTCCAACACCTAGAACCTTAGAAGTGTCAATGAGTGGTGACACTATGAAAATTGATCAAACCAATGTTACCAATAACATTCATGATAAAAATCTATTTGGTAGTTCTAAACTTAATGAACCAGACATCGAGGACATTGAGGAAAAATTAAGATAGATTGAAGAAGAGAAGAGGCTACTTGAAGAAGAGAAGAAGAAAATAGAGGAGGCCAAAAAGAAATTACTTGAGGAAGAAAAGAAAAGAAAGGAAGAGGAGAAAAAGAGGAGAATTATAGAAGAAGAGATAAGAAAGAAAACAAAGGAAGATGAGAAGAAGAGATTGGAGGAGAAGAGAGTAAAGAAAAGAGAGGAAGGAAAAAAGAAAGAAGAAGGAGAGAGAAGAACAAAAGAGGTAGCTAAGAAAAAAAGGGATGATGATACTAAACCATCTAGTTCATCCACTTCACTCTCTCTTGCCAATTTAGCTAATAATGATGATGATCATACATATTTGATCTCATCCCTATCCAAGCTTATTGAGAGGAACAAGAAAGTGAAAATCTTACAGAGAACATTAATGGAAGTTACTAATAGACTACATAGTACCTTGACAATACAACACATTGAATCAAATGCTAAATAGAGGGCACAAGTAGTGATCTAATAATATAATGAAGATTTTACCAATTTATTTAATGTTGAAGAGGCAAAGGCTCAAATTTCCCATGATGCTAACTTATTTAGCACCATCTATTAAAGCATCAAGAATGATTTTCTTTATCTTGATACTTCTATAAAGGAACTTCAAAAATGCTAGTAAGATGGGAAAACTCTATATATTAAGTGTACCTTATCATACAAACTAAGTAAAGATATTGATATCATATAGAAGTAAAGATGAGTGAGCTAGAGGCTTTATCCTACTAGATCCAACATCCATCTTGCAAAGTAGATGATTTTGAAGGACAAGTGGCCAATACTCACATTGACATTAGGAAAATGGAACTTTGGAAGGAACAAATTTTGAAGAGGATATCAGATTTTAGAGAATCTATTGCTCTAAAATTATCTTTTGTTGAGAAACAATTAGAGGAATGTGTCAAGGCAAAGGACACATATTCTAACTTTTTGTATTCAGATCTTAATGTAGTTGAGATTGCATCATATGCTTTATGTGTAATTCTCACCTTAGCTAAATCTACCAAGGAAACATTGACTAAACATATGGATAGTTTGAAGGCAAACTTTGATGATTGCATGAAGATCATATCAACATAAGGAAGGACAATAGTTTTTTGAAATATCTTGACATTTTGACCTTTGTCATTCATGTCAAAGGGGGAGAGATACAATCTGAAAATTATAAATTAGGTAATGAGAAGTTTTAGAATATTGTAAAGTATGTTGTAAGGGGGAGGATATGTAAAGTTGGAAAAATTGTAATAGAAGTAATATAAGGTGTTATTTATTTTTATTGTTGAGTTAAGTTTTGTCACTTAGCCAATTTTCCCTATTTTTTTGCCATCAATGCCAAACGTAGAGATTGTAGACAATTGGCTAATAGTAATATATAATTTTTTTCATTTATGGCAACACATGATGTGCATATTCATAGGAAACCACATAAATGAAGATACTTAGTGTTTGGTAATCAGAAAATTGTCTAAGTATAGAATTTGGTTTACAGTAGTATATTGTTTTGTTTATAACTTGTTCCTAACATCATATTATGACTAGAAAAGTTAGGTGGAGATAGTATACAAGTTGGTGATGATGTCTATAATCTTAAAAGTTAATATGAATTGTATAGAACAAAGATAATCCTGTTTGAATTGAAAAAAGATAGTAGAATTGAAGGAAAGGATTATGTTGTTTATAAAATAATCACTTGTCCAATTCAAGTTGACATCCTAGATGTTTACTCTAAGTTGGAAAAATGGTTTGTGGTCTTGGATGACCTAGCAAAAATTTATGTAAAGGCATGGTATTAATGCAAAGGACATTTTGCAATAAGAAGAGTGAAAAAGTACAATTGTGATTTGTGAATTATGATTGTGATTGCAACTGCTATATGTGAACTTTCTTGAAAGTGATATATGTGAATTTTTATATGAGCTATTTTGTGATTTGATATCAAGTTGAAGACTAGATATTAGTTAAGGAAGAAGATATAGTACCTATTCCAGAAGTCTGATTACTTGTTTGGGTAGTGAGCTTTTCTTTTAATTGGAAGTGCATGTTTGGGCAATGGGCTCATCATGCATTTACTAAACCACAAATCCTAACAGGGTTGGAATCTCCTAATATGGATTAAAATTATCCTAAGAGGGACAACTTATAATGAATTTTCTCATTATCTCTTAATAGTTTCCATCCTCTAACAAGGAACTTAAATATTAGTATATTATCTAGTGGGTATCATCCCCACTAGGATTTTCCCTTGGCTAGGGTTTCCCTAGTTAACAAAATATGGTGTTATGAGTTATCTTCGTACATCGTTACTATTACTATTTAACATTACTTTATTACTTTGTTATGCATGGTTTAAAGTATGAAATAATATCTAGTAGGTGACTAACTTTTTTAGAATATTGATTCACACCCCCCTCCCCCCAGTAATCCCTATTTATAATAGATTGTTCACAGAGTAACAAGGTATCCAACCCTAGATTGACCAAAGACCATGAGGAGTGAAGAAAAGGAAATAATTGCAAATAAAAGAGGGGCTATGTGAAATAAAAGGGGAATGACATTTGATACTATCACAGATCCCTTGATATATTTTGCAGTGAGGGTCATAACACACATGTTTTATTAATAAAGAAGATTAAATAGTGTACCTTTCATTGTAATTTATATGGATTACAAAATTGTGAAGAAGGGTCATACTTATGATCTTGATGAGTTGTAATTGCAACAATTGATTGAGAATTGGGAGCTATAAGGATGGCCAAAAGTACACAGTGTAAATTTGGATTTATTCTTGTATGTATTTTCTTTTATGTGAAGAATACATTTCCTACATTTGATAAAGTTGCATGGAAGGTGAACAAACCTATTTTAATTTAGATAGGTGAATTTATTGAGCAACTAGTTGATAACTTTGAATCTGTCATGTCAAGTTATTTTGAAGGTTTCAAACAATTTACGAAGAAAATATTAAGGATACCAATCTCACTTATGCAGAAGCATTTTGATGAATTTTTCTTCCTAGTTGATACTAATTTCACATATGTACAAGTAGAAATTCCTAGGGTAAGATGGATAATTCCATTAGGATATGAAATAAATGTTGATGTGGCCTCTATAACAATCACAATATTACTTGCAGAAGAAGTGGATAAGGAAGCCAAAGCATTTGGAATTTATGACTTGGCCAAATCAAAGATCACTATGGAATTAAAGATTGCTTCAGTGATCAGGAAAAAGAAAAAACTAGTAAAGAAATTGAAAGAAAGATTTGGTGAAGGAGTTGAGAAAGAAGAAGAGGAAGATGATGAAGAAGAAGAGGAAAAACAAACTCAAGAACCATTGGCATTAACAGAAGGTTGGGGAGAAGACCAAGAATAAGATGAGGTAGAAACTATAGAAGGTGTCGAGGAAGAAGAAGTTGTTCAAGCCCCTACAACTACTAAGAAGAAAAAGAGAAAAGAAAAGACTCAAGTAGTGAACAAACCAAAGAAGGTTTCTAAACCGAATCAGCCCAAACCTACAACACCTACCACAACAGCAAGCACTAGAGTCATTGCACAAAAAGCTAAAGAAGTAGTCAAGCCTAAAGAGAAGGAAGTTGAAGAATAGAAGAGACCAGGGATGAAGTATGTTACTCAAGCTAAATTTGATGAAGAGAAGATTGAATTAGATGACAACAACCAATTCAAGTGGTAAGTCATAGTCCCTCTTTAGATTTAGATAATTTGTGTGAGAACATTAGGAACAATGTTGATTTATTAGGATTCTCTCACATTGAGTTTGACAATCTTGGGAAGATTGGGGTGAACCAAGTTGAAGAGGTAGTATATGCCATGATGGATATATTTAAAAAGACTCCTCTACAACTTGCCAAATCCATACCTAAAATTTTATATGATAGAGTTGAGCAAAAATGGAATTATTATTTAGACACTAAAACCAAATTAGGGAGATAACCCTTCCTCAAGTTATGCTAGAACTTAGTAAGGTTGAAATTCCTAAAGCCATTAAGAAGTATGCTGTAAGATTTGTGCCAAAATATAGGACATTCAGCATATTGAAAAATAATATAGACGAATTATTATAGAAGTCCAAAAAAATGTGGAAGATAACATATGGACTGTCAACATCTAGAGAAGCTGACCAGACACCTATATAGGTAGGAGAGGATGAAAAAGATGATACTAAACAATGCATAGTTGATAGAGGAATAGATATGAATATTGAAAACTAGGCATCAACTAAGGAAGAGCAAAAAATAGAACAAAGTGTACAAAAGACACAAATTTTGAGTGCCAGCCCTTCACAAGAGACAATTGTAAATACTAAAATTATCAAAATAAAGGATGTTTCTGAGACTATTGCTTAGAAAACCAATCTCATTACAGAAGATGATTTGAGGAGGACACTTGTCCATTCCACTCTCCAAGCCAAACTATGTGATAGCCCTATATTGGTGAGTGTAGATGAAATTTAGAAGAAAGAAATAATAACTATAGGGGAGGAAGTGAAAACACAAGAAACATCTATAATTATTCCTCAAGTCACTAAGTGTACAACCTTCACAACCTATAGTAGTATATCAAAGGAAGGAGATAGCAAGTTTCATTGTCAGTACACTTATGCAAGACACTCCAATCCCAATGAATGTACTAGAAATTGAAAAAGAAAAGGATGAGATAGTTGGAGAAGACAAGATTGAAACACTAGAAAATGATGGCACTCAAGGTCAAATAGGTCAAATAGATACACTTGACCTCTAGCACAAGATCAAGGTGCAACTAGAACTACAAAGGAAGAAAAGGATAAGGTTGAAGAGTCAAGTTTGACACCCAAGCCAAAGGAGCTACTAGGTATTCAAGCACTAGGGACATTACCAAAATTTGGTACTCCTTCCTATCAAACTCTTTAGAGGTTGAGCATAGATGCTACACTATTGCAATTCTCAAGGCTGAGTCCTGGCTCATCTAAGGAAAAAGAGGTAATTATGTATGGAGATGTTAGCCTAGATGAAGAAATTCTATTTCCTAAATTTGATTTGGAAACAATAAAAAATGAGCAGATGGGTATATTACAAGAGGCCCTAGCAAGGAAGAAAAATCAAGAACTACTCAGAAGGGAGCATAGATAGAAGCAAGATTTGACTGATATCAATGAGATTTTCCTAGATGCATTCAGTTTTTTGACTCCAGATGAAAACAAGTCAATCATTGAACAATTAACCAATATAGTGGAAAGGGTTAATGACACAAACTTGGATACTAATGTAAAATTACTAGAATGGTATGAAAGGAAGTTTCAAAACAATGTAAATGAGAAGATATCAAGTACTATTGCACCGACATGAGTTGAGCTAGCAACCAAGATAGAAAGTTTAAAGAATGTACTAGAGAACATTTTCTCTTTATACACCAAACTATGTAATCCTACACTTTTCATACAAGAAGTAAGGAATCACATCTTGAGTTTGGAGAGCCCTATGTAGTCATTTGGTGCTATTTTTCCCAAGTCTCCAAGTCAAAGTGAGAAATATTTTAGGTACCTCTTGCAATCCTAGAATTAGTTAGCATCATTACAAGAAGATGAAGCCAACATAAGGGCTAAATTGATCAGCATCTAGTTGATATTATCTCCTCACATGAAGATATTACAAAATAAACTAGGTTATGAAAAACCAGTTATGAAGAAAGACCCCAATATTTCTATAGTGGATGGCTTAGTACACCTTGCTTCCAAGCTAGCCATCCAAATCAAGTCTTTGGAGGTATCTTTTGATAATTGAGATGAAGCTCTTAAGATTATACTTGAGATTCATAAATACTTTTTGGAAAAATACACTATTAGTGTATAACCCATTTATATTAGTGTCAAAAAGGGGGAATAAGAGAAAAGGGGGAGCAAATAGAGTAAGCTAATGGGGGAGCAAGATGAGCAAGCAAGCTGAGCAAAGATATATATATACCAAAGGGGGTGTAAGAGACAAAGAATAAAGGGAGAGTAAGAGAATAATAAAATGCAAACATCAGTTAAGATAGGCATAGAGAAAGAGTATTAGTTGATGCAAATCTACTCAGTAGGAGAAAGATTTTGATATAGAATACTGAATAGAACTGAACATTCAACTCAGGGGGGGTTATGAAATTTTGAGGTACAATTCATGTCTTGCAAAATTTTGATATTTTCAAATTTTGCATAGAAGCTAAATAAATATCTATGTTATGCTCATAAGGATAAGATCATTAATTCATGACCAAGTGTTTTAGACACTCATGTAAAAGGGGGAGATAGTTAATCTCAGATTGAATTTGACAAGTGAGTGTCTATACACTTAAGTCATTTACTTTGTTCATGCTAAACAAGTAACACACATCAAACACAATATGTGAGATAGAGCATTTTGAGTAAATAGTGAGTGTCAAGTCACTCATGTGCCAAGTCATTCAAGTGCTAAAAAGATATTATGCGCCAATTGATTTAGGTGTCAAGCAAGCAATGCATGCTAACTCATTTAGATGCTGAGTGACAGCATCGAAGTCATAGTTAGTGTCGAGCACCAGGGACTTCAAATGTCTAGTAACATAGTTTTGACATAGTTATTTGTATTGGCACAAAGTACTATGTAAACCAGTTTTGAGCTAACTTAAGGATTGATTTGTGATATTTTATTAATAATGATGAATCTCAAGTGTGAATCCCTATGTATTACATGCATCCAATCAAAAAAAGAGAAGGTTTAAGAAGAAATATGGGTGAATCACAACCATTGATTCATACCTAATCCTAAGTCACCTAGGTCTTCTTAAGTAGGACAAACCCTAAATGTTATAAGTATAGATATTGAGAGAGAAAAGTAGAGAAGGAGAGTTTTCATGCACAAACAGGATATTTGTGGTGACCAAGGTTTATGATTTGAGTCACATTGTAGAATCGGTTAAAGGAGAATAGAGGAAGAAAATAGTGAACACCAAAGAGACATCTAATTAGAAAGGATCAAGTACACATTAGTATAGAGGTGATCTAACATCAAGTAGTAGAGTGTTAATCATAGGATCATTGCTGAGACATTCTAATAGGTGAATCAATTAAATCTCTTAATAGAGTAGTCCTAACATATTGTATTGAAATCCTCTAACAAGGTGCTTACTTAATTATGAGTTGAAGTCCTTTAACTAGGCACACTTCTAATAGGGTGTTGAAATCCTTTAACAACGTAAGACCTAATATTCTTTGTAAGTCTTTAATAGGGTAGACCTTTCATAAGGTAGATCATGTTTCATGATCAAACATTATAACCTTCATTGGATTCACTTTATTACTACAATAGTGAAGATTTGTGGGTGTCATCCCACCCCAGTTTTACCTTCTCATTGGAGGGCTTCTAGGTAATCATATCTTGTGTCATAAATGTGTAAATGCTTACTTGTTTACATCATGGTATTTAAATTTACTAATTAAATTTTGAGATGGATGTATGGTGAAATTTTTATGGGTAAAATTTTAAAGCAATGATTCATGCCCTACCCTCCCACTTAGAGTTTACCTTTCCTTTTGTAATTCCAACAAGTTCAACCTAAGCTATAGACAAAGTCACCCAAGTCATAGATAGTTTAACCCAAGTTGTAACCCTAGGTAGTGCAACCTAAGTCACAAGTAGTGTAACCCGAGTCATAGAAAGAGGCACCTGAGCAATAGCCAAATCAGCCAAAGGAACCCAAGAAAAAGAATGAAGATATTGGAGAACCAAGTGGACCAAGTTCATAATTAAGAAATAAAGATCTAGGGCTTTCCAAATATGTTAGAAGGAATTACATACCTAATCAAATAATTGGAGGGTACATAGAAGGCATACTGACTAGGAACAAACTAAAAGGTACATGTTTGGTTACTAAATTTGAACCTAGATCTATAAAAGATGCTTTTAGAAAATGAAAGTAGGATAGAAGCTATGAATGAATAGATTGAGAAAATAGAAAAAAAAAAACCTGGTCTCTTATACCTACCCCAAGGATAAGAATGTGATCGGTAGAAAATGGATATTTAAAAATAAGTTGAATGAGAAAGGAGAAGTAACAAGAAACAAGGAAAGACTTTTATGAAAAGATTATGCTCAAGAAGAAGGTATTTACAATGGTCCCCTATTGCAAGACTTGAAGAAGTTTGAATACTTCTAGGTTGTGCAACACAAAAAGGATTCAGAGTATATCGAATGGATGTCAAATTAGCTTTCTTGAATGGAGTCATAGAAGAAGTCTACATTGAACAACCTAAAGCTTTCATTGATCCAAGCCTAAAAAACATGGTATGTAAACTTTGTAAAACTTTATATGGATTAAAGAAATGTCCTAGAGAATGGTATGAAAGACTACATGGATATCTAGTAAAAATTGGTTTTTAAAAGATAAATGATAGTAGTAATTTGTATATTGAGGAAGGACCATGGGACAAGATATTGCTTGCAGAAATATTTGCGGATGATATCATATTTGGTGGGAATGAGATGTTTTGCAAGTCATTTTTTGAAGAAATGAGGAAATAATTTGAAACATCTATGTTTAGAGAGATTAAATTCTTTTTGATTCTACAACTTCATTAGATGAAGGATGGCATATACATTACTCAACCAAAATACATCAAGGAAATATTGAAAGTATTTGGAATGGAAAATTACACACCAATTGGGACATCTATTTCTATTAGACATAAAATCTCAAAGAATGATGATTCAAAGGAGGTAAATCAAAATACTTATAGATTAATTATTGGGAAACTTCAGTATGTGGTTCACACCACACCTAATATTGTATTGGCAATTCACATTGTTCCAATATTTTTTGCTAATGCTAAAGAAAATAACATGATGGAAGTCAAAATAATTTTGAGATATCTAAAATGAAGTAAAGAATATGGGTTATGGTACAAGAAAGGAGAAAATCTTTAGTTGAGAGCCTTTACTAATGTAGATTGGCAAGGAAGCATTGATGATAGAGAAATCACTAGTGGAGGAGTATTCTTTCTTGGAAAGAGGCTAGTGTCTTGGACAAGAAAGAAAAAGAATTGTATTTCTCAATCCATAGAAGAGATAGAATATAATGTGGCAATAGTTAATTGTTCTATCATAATGTAGATAGAGAAAATTGATGTCAGGAATGAAGGAAGAAATCAAGGAACTAATGGTTTCATATTTTGATAACCCAAGTGTAATTAATAAATCCAAAAATATAGTGATGCACACAAAGAAAAAACACATTGCAGTCAAATATCATTTCCTAAGGGATTTGGTTCAAGAAAAAGAGGTGAGATTGGAATATGTGAACACCAAGGAGTAGATAGAAGATATATTTACTAAATATTTACCTAAGGATGCATTTGTGTATCTAAGAGGTAAACTAGGGGTTTTCCCCTATATGATTCTCACTAAAGAAAAAGATAGTGTGGCATTAACCTAGCTCCATTGAAAATCAATCAAGTTGGTGCAGTCAAATGCAAAGCATATTGCATATGAATTACTACAAAAAGTATATTGTTACTTCAAAATTGTTATACTTTATCAATTGATGTCAAAGAGGGAGAATTTAGTATCAACATGAACATTGAGGAAATTTTAGTGTCAATGAGAAAGAGAGAGAGTCTAGATATTTAGATGATGGAAGGTATAACTAAGAGGGAGAAAATTATATTAGAGTATTGATAGGAAAGCAATAGACACAAATCCAAGAAGAATCTCATAGGGAATTATTATGGATAAGAATTAGAATGAAACTAAGTATATTATCTTACTACTCATGGGTATGTGCAGGATCATGGTGTACCAAAATATGGCCTTAAGTGGCAGTGAAAAATCAGCAAATCAGAGTTATGTCAACTTGACACATAATTTTAAAGTGGTTATGGAATTTATATCAAAAAGTTGTAAGAAAATAATTTGTAGGAAATTGAATTTAGTTTCTAAAATACTAGACCTTATTAGGAGAAAAAAAATTGATCGGTCAAAAGTTTGGATTTTAATGCAGTATTACGAAAATTTTAGGGCAAAAATAAAAAGTAGGTGTATGTCTAACCACCTTAATCAAAATAAAATGATAATATTTTTTTAATATAATTATAGATATAAAAAGTAGACTCATTCCTAGATGTGATGCATATTTTTTGGTATTTTTATTCCAAATAAATAATTAAATATAAATTTTCTACCAAAACTTTTTCTAAAAAAAAAACTCTGGTGTTTGACCACCTTAACTAATAGAAAAATTTACCAAATTTTATTTTATTTTTATTTTTCTTATACTAGACCAAGCATATAATTTGATCCAACATTTAGATTTAAAAAATGCTATACCATTTGAAAGTTATAGGTATTTCTCAATCAATATGTCAATTAGCACTTTACAATAATCTTCATTGTTAATTAACTAATAAATACTTATCGAACTCAGAATTTGATAGCAATTATATCAATGGAATTTCGAGAGTGATATTAAAAAACCCTTTTCATTTCATTCAATTTCGATCAAAATAATACTGTTAGATGGCTACCCAAAGTCTAAGTGTCACTAAAACCCTCCTCAAACACACTTTTTGGGTTGACTGGGCAGGCTTGGTAAATACTAGGCCTAATCAGATATCTAATCTCAAATCGGATATTCGATATGGCTCCATGAGCCCCCATCCACTTTTGGAGGGAAATTTCAAATCCTAAGACATTTTAGAAGGAAAACTGAGTTTGTGATTTATAGTTTATAAGTTATCAATTACTTGAGTTATATTACTATGTAAAAATATATTATAATATATTATATATATAATAAAGTAATGTAAAGATATAACATATAATCTATTGATATATAATAATATATTATATTATTCTTATTGTAATCTATAAATATAATATATATTATTATATGATATTATTATTATTTTTCTTATATTTTTTATTAAATATAATAATGTAATATTATATATATATATGTATAGATGTATGCTATTAATATATATTATTATTATAATCTATAATATATTATTATTATTATTATTATTATTATGAGCTACGTTAATAATATATAATAATATATTATCTTATTAGTATTATATATATATATATATATATGTGTGTGTCTCTAGGGGTCCTAGGACTCCTAGGGACATATTATAATTGTTATTATGGGTCGAACAACCTATGACCCCCTTCAACCCATTCAATGATGACATTTGTCCATAGGGGTCCTAGGACCCCTAGAAACATATTAGAATCGTTCTTATGGGTCGAAGGGGGTCATAGGTTGACTTATGACCCGCTTCGACCCATTACATGATGACATTTGTCCCTAGGGGTCCTACAACCCCTAGAGACATATTAGAATCATTCATATGGGTCAAAGGGGGTCATAGGTTTGACCCATTAAATGATGACATATGTTCATGACCCCCTTCAACCCATTAAATAACACCATATGTCCCTAGGGGTCCTAGGACCCCTAGGGACATATTAGAATTGTTCTTATGGGTCAAAGGACCTATGATCCCCTTCGACCCATTACATGATGACATATGTCCCTACGGATCCTAGGACCCCTAGGGACATATTAGAATGCTTCATATGGGTAAAAGAGGGTCATAGGTTGACCGATGACCCCCTTCGACCCATTAACATATATCCTTAGGGGTCCTAAGACCCCTAGGGACATATTAGAATCATTCTTATAGGTCGAAGGGGGTCATAGGTTGACCTATGACCCCATTCGATCCATTACATAATGACATTTGTCCCTAGGGGACCTAGGACCCCTAAGGACATATTAGAATACTTCATATGGGTCAAAGGGGGTCATAAGTTAACCTATAAACCCTTTCGACCCATTACATGATGACATATATCCCTAGTGGTCCTAGGATCCCTAGGGACATATTAGAATTGTTCATATGGGTCAAAGGGGGTCATAGGTATACCTATCACCCACTTTGACCCAATAACATATTAGAATTGTTCAAATGGGTCAAAAGGGGTCATAGGTTGACCTATGATCCCCTTTGACCCACTACATGAAGACATATGTCCCTAGGGATCCTAGGACCCCTAGGGACATATTAGAATACTTCATATGGGTCAAAAGGGGTCATAGGTCACTCTTTGACTCATTAAATGATGACATATGTCCCTAGGGGTCCTAGGACCCCTAGGGACATATTAGAATACTTCATATGGGTCAAAAGGGGTCATAAGTTGACCTACGACTCCCTTTGATCCATTAAATGATGACATTTGTCCGTAGGGGTCCTATGACCTCTAGGGACATAATAGAATCATTCTTATGGGTCAAAGGGGGTCATAGGCTCCTTCAACCCATTACATGATGACATGTGTCCCTAGGGGTCCTAGGGCCCCTAGAGACATATAAGAATGCTTCATATGGGTCAAATGGGGTCATAGGTTGACCTACGACCACCTTTGGCCCATTACGAGATGATATTTGTCCCTAGGAGTCCTAGATATTAGAATGTTTCATATGGTCATGACGACATATGTCCCTAGGAGTCCAAGGACCCCCTAAGGACATATTAGAATGCTTCATATGGGTCAAATGTGGTCATAGGTTGACCTATGATCCCCTTCAACCCATTACATGATGACATATGTCCCTAGGGGTCCTCGGACCCCTAAAGACATATTAGAATCATTCTTTTGGGTCGAAGGGGTTCATAGGTTGATCTAGGACCCCCTTTGACCCATTACATGATGACATATGTCCAGAGAGGTTGTAGAACCCCTGGGGACATATTATAATTGTTCTTATGGGTTGAAGGGGTCATAAGGTGACCTATGACCCCCTTTGACCAATTACATGACAAAATATGTCCCTAGGGGTCCTAGGAATATATTGGAATCATTTTTATGGGTTGAAGGGGATCATAGGGTGACCTATAACCTCCTTCGACTCATTAAATGACAACATTTTTCCCTAGGGTTCCTAGTACCTCTAAGGACATATTAGAATTTTTCTTATTGGTCGAAGAGACATATGTCATTATGTAGAACGATTATAATACTCATTTGACCCTTTTGACCCATATGCAGCATTCTAATATGTCCCAAGTGGTCCTAGTACTCCTAAGGATATATGTCATCATGTAATGGGTTGAAGGGGGTCATAGGTCCACCTATGACCTCCTTTGACCAATATGAAGCATTCTAATATGTCCCTAAGGGTATTAAGACACCTAGGGACATATATTGTCATGTAATGGGTCAAAGGGGTTCATATATCAAGGTATGACCCCCTTTGAATCATATGAAGCATTCTAATATGTCCCTAGGGGTCTTAGGACCCCTAAAGAAAAATGTCATCATGCAATGGGTTGAAGGGGGTCATAGGTCAACCTATGATCACCTTCGACCCATAAGAACAATTCTAATATGTTCCTAGGGGTCCTAGGACCCCTAGGGACATATGACATCATGTAATGGGTTGAAGGGGGTCATAGGTCAACCTATGACTGTCTTTGACCCATATGAAGCATTCTAATATGTCCTTAGGGGTCCTAGGACCCCTAGGGACATATGTCATCATGTAATGGGTCAAAGATAAGAATGATTCTAATATGTCCCTAGGGTTCTAGGACCCCTAGGGACATATGTTATCATGTAATGGATCGAAAAAGGTCATAAGTCAACCTATGACCCCCTTTGACCCATAAGAATGATTCTAATATGTCCCTAGGGGTCCTAGGACCCCTAAGAACATATCTCATCATGTAATGGGTCGAAGGGGGTCATAGGTCAAGCTATGACCACCTTTGACCCATATGACGCATTCTAATATGTCCCTAGGGGTCCTAAAACCCCTATGGAAAAAGTCATCATGTAATGGGTCGAAGGGGGTCATAGGTCAACCTATGACCCACTTCAACACATAAGAATGATTCTAATATGTCTCAATGGGTGCTAGGACCTCTAGGGTCATATGAAGCATTCTAATATGTCCCTAGAGATCCTAGGACCCCTAGGGACATATATCATCATTTAATGGGTGGAAAGGGGTCACAGGTCACCCTATGACCCCCTTTGACCCATATAAAGCATTCTAATATGCCCCTAGGGGTCTTAGGACTAGTAGAGACATATGTCATCATGTAATAGATTGAAGGGGGTCATAGGTCAACCTATGACTCCCTTTGACCCATTTGAATGATTCTAATATGTCCCTAGGGGTATTAGGAACCCTAGAGACATACGTTGTCATCTAATGGGTCAGAGGGGGTCATAGGTTAACCTATGACCCCCTTCGACCCATTACATGACAACGTATGTCCCTAGGGGTCCTAGGACTCCTAGGGACATATGTCATCATGTAATGGGTCAAAGGGGGTCATAGGTCAACCTATGACCCCCTTTGACCCATAAGAATAATTCTAATATGTCCCTAGGGGTCCTAGGACCCCTACTGACATATGTAATCTTGTAATGGGTTGAAGGGGGTCATAAGTCAAGCTTTGACTGCCTTTGACCCATATGAAGCATTCTAATATGTCCCTAGGGGTTCTAGGACCCCTAGGGACAAAAGTTGTCATGTAATGGGTCGAAAGGGGTCATAGGTCAACCTATGACCCCCTTCGACCCATAAGAATGATTCTAATATGTCCCTAGGGGTCCTAGGACCTCTAGGGACATATGTCATCATGTAATGGGTCGAAGGGAGTCATAAGTTAACCTATGATACCATTTGACCCATAAGAACAATTCTAATAGACCCCTAGGGGTCCTAGGACCCCTAGGGACATATGCCATCATGTAATGGGTCGAAGACCTATGACCCCTTTTGATCCATAAGAATTATTCTAATATGTCCCTAGGGGTCCTAAGACCCCTAGGGACATATGTTGTCATGTAATGAGTCAAAGGGGGTCATAGGTCAACCTATGAGTCCCTTTGACCCATAAGAACAATTCTATTATGTCCCTAGGGGTTCTAGGACCCCTAGGGACATATTTCGTCATGTAATGGGTCAAAGGTGGTCATAGGTTAACCTATGACCCCCTTTGACCCATATGAATTATTCTAATATGTCCCTAAGGGTCCTAGGACCCCTAGGGACATATGTTGTCATTTAATTGGTTAAAGGTGGTCATAGATCACCCTATGACCCCCTTTGACCCATATGAAGCATTCTAATATGTCCCTAGGGGTCTTAGGACCCTTAGGGACATATGTCATTATGTAATGGGTTGAAGGGGGTCATAGGTCAACCAATAACCCCCTTTGACCCATTTGAACAATTCTAATATGTCCCTAGGGGTCCTAGGACCTCTAGGGACATATGTCATTATGTATTGGGTCAAAGTGTTGATGCATAAGAATGATTCTATTATGTCCCTAGGGGTCCTAGGACCCCTAGAGACATATGTCATCATTTAATGGGTCAAAGGGGGTCATAGGTCAACCTATGACACCCTTTGACCCATTTGAAACATTCTTATATGTCCCTAGGGGTTCTAGGACCCCTAGGGACATATATATTAATATATATATTATATCTATAGATTATAATACTAATAAGATAATATATTATTATATATTAATAAAATACGTACATACATATATAATAAATATTACGTTATTATATTTAATAAAAATATAGAAGAAATAATAATAATATAAATTATATTTATAGATTATAATAAGAATAACATAATATATTATTATATATTAATAGATTATATGTTATATCTTGATGTTATGTTATTATATATATAATATATTATAATACATCTTTACATTGGAATATAACTAAAATAATTTATAAACCATAAAATATAACTCCCAAACTCAATTTTCCCTCTAAAAGTCTTTAGGGGGCATATCAGATATCCAATTTGATATTGGATATCCTATATTACTAGCATCAATTTCCAACATATTTCGTCTCCTTGCAGACTGGATAACATCACTTTTTGAGTTTTTTTCTCATGGGTTTTACAAAAAGTCATGTTTTGGGGCCCAAACAATCAAAAAAAGTTTGAAAATATAACATTAGGTGTTCAATAATTTCATCTGAATGGGGAGCAGCAATCGTCGAAAGGCTAAACACAAAAGGAAGATATTCAATGAAGACATTGCAGCATATAGGGAAAGGGACAAAATGGAACACTGAAGAAAAAGACAAGGTATGCTAAATATCAGTCAAGTTGACGATGAATTAGTTGAAGGTGAAATCATAGAGTCAGATAATGAATATGTATAGTTGGGGAATGAAAATGTACCTATTGAAAATGATAATGCTGAAATTGAAAATTTAGAGAATGAAAATTTTGAAGACGAAATGCTACCAAGTCATAATCCAAATTGCATAATTGACCATGTCGAACATGATAGTGCACAGGAACCTAATGCACAAGAACTTTACATATCTCCTAATTATAATTGACATGAAGGTTCTAAAACACCAAAATGGATAATTGAAATTGATGAAATGATTATTACTAGTTTGGAAGGGAAAAAATCAGAAAGAACCATTCAGTTATAGGCTTCAAGACTATATCAGATGTTTTTCGGCAACAAGATAGTGGTAGAGCAATGTTAGCCTTTCATGCACTTATTAAAGATGCAAAAGATGAGACCTATGATTTCCAAATTGAAGATTCGTGTCAATAAAAAGTTGGAAAGAAATGCCATTATTGTGAAGAATCTTTTTAGTGCTCTCAGTAGCATTGGGAAAAATAGCAAGGAGAAGGATAACATAGCTACTTGAAGGGTTATTACAACATCTTTAGTAAGTCATCATTTGAGAAAGGGTAGATATATGAGACAAATTTGTATTGATTTGAATCTAAATTGTACTACTTTGAGAAGAACACTTAGTCAATGAGATAAAATTGATGATTCTCTTCAAAATGAAACATGGGCATTTAGTGAGAGACTTCTACATTTTGATAAGAAGCTATTCGATGATGTGAATCAAGAAATTACACAATTTTGGCACTCTAACTCACGAGTATCACCCAATGCTAAAGACATGTTAAAGTTAAGAATTGGCATCAGAGATCGCATGCCACATCCTAAAAACTATTTGGAGGTAAGTCAAACTATGTTGTTCAAACAATTTAGAGAGAGTCATCTAAGCCTTCATATATGACAAAGGGATTTTGAATCTTTAAAGCCATTTTATTATGTGCCACTCAAAATTTGAAATACATGTTGCAAATATCATGTTGAATTTTCTATGCACCATGAACTACTACGCTCCATCCATTCTACTTTGCATAGTAAAGAAATGTTGGAAGATTGTGGGGCTAGTTGGCTTCCAAAATCATCAAGAGACTTGCTAGATCAACTTTTATGTCGTAGAATTGATAGTTTTTTCTTTTATAGAAATGCTTTCTTAAATGATAAGTGTTCAAAATGTGGTCGCTTATCCAAGTTTGGCACATGTTTCCAGGAGTGGTGTCAACAAGATCTTGGAAAGACAATAGTGAAAAAAAAGGTATATGAAATGGTGAAATACACATTGAAGAGTGGGGGTGAGAGCTCTAGATGTGAATTGGTTGGAGAAGATATCAGTGTGGCTAGTTTTATTTTAGATTTCAAGGAAAATATTTTTTACAAGTATGCAAGACATAGTCATAGGTCTTACTGGTTGGATCAACAATTTAGAATGTGTAAGGAGAATTTTTCCATTGGCACTATTATATTAGTTGTTGATTCTGCTTAGAACTAGACATTGCAACCTCAAAATGAGACACAGTCTCAGTATTACAACTCCATCTAGATTGCTATTTTTGTTCACATAACATATAGACATGCCCCTGATAGTGTGGAAGATAATCAAAAGATTATTAAAGAGTATCATTTTTATATGAGTGATGATAGATCTGACTCTCACAAATTTGTGCAACATTGTTTCGAGAATTATTTTGATTTCTTACATGAGCATATAATTGCTATGGATAGACATATCATTTGGTCAGATAACTATACAGGTCAATTCAAGAATGCTCACATGTTTTATTGGTTGTGTAGGATGCACATAGAGAGAGGGGTGCCTCATATTTGGAGTTTTTTTGTGTCTAGCCATGGAAAAGGGGAACATGATGGAGCATGGGCATGTGTGAAGAGAGCTCTAGTTAAGCAGCAACTGAAGATTTCATCAACAAAGCTTCTTGATGCTTGTAGCATTGTTGGCTAGTGAAGTTTAGCATTATCACAAGGGGGGACTCTTGATTCAGTGGTATGCAAGTTCTTTTGGTTGGTTGAGGAAGAGTTCATAGCTGATAAATCAGATTGTGCTACAATGAGAGACTCATAAAAAATGCATTAATTCTAGAGCTCTGATTCTAGTACATGGACCATTTGGACACGACAACTATCTTGCTTTTGTCTTAAATTTTTTTAGTGTGATTGGGATCACTATGAGTCAAGTGAGTGGGTGGAAACATGGGCTTCACATTATCTTACTCCATTGTCTATCATACCCTCTATTAGAAATGATGACATGGAAAGTTCACTTGAGCATAACCATCTATCAGATCTACTTTAGCCAGGACATGTCTTTGCATTGGTTGCACCATAGGGGAATGATGAGAAATTTGATTATTGGTTAGCATGTTGTGTAAGAGGCAAACAAAAACTTGCACAACTGATCACAGATGATGATGGATTCACATATACTATTGGTTCAGTGGTTGTTGCTGGAACATGGCTTCGGACATACATACTTACAACGAATGAAATTTCTGCATTTGAAGACTATCAAAAGCATAAAATAATTCTCATATATTTACATCTTATTATAGCAACAAATGTAAACTTGTTGAAGCATCAAGGAAGACCAAAAGCAAAAGAACTTTTTACTTTTGCTAATGTTGATCATGAAGCCCTATTGGAGACCCTAAAATAGAGAGGACCCTATTGGAACACTCAACTAGGTATATTTACTTCTTATGTTATTTTCTTCATAATGATTCAATGAACTAATGATTATCTTTGTAAATTAGTTTCTGGATTAGATGGTAAAAATCGTCACACAATCTAATCCAAAAACTGATTTACAAAGCTATGATGGATTGTGAAAATTTGATCACATTAATGATGATTATCTTTTTTAATACAATAAGTTACTAATTTTTTTATGATATTGGAATGTAGGTACATTATGAAGAGTTGGAGGGGGTGGTATTGGGGAGAATTCAAGGGTAAGTGTTGGAACATGGTGAATATGTCAAAACAAACTCATTGAAGCCTTAAAACCTCTTGGAGTTGATTATTTGTAGGATTTTACCATTAGGACCTAGAAGGGTCACTTGGCACATTATTACAAATTTGCTCATTTTAGGTTATTACTTGGGTCCATCACCCTATCCTCTGCATCACTTGTATATTGTCAACATTTGGGACTGAAGCAACATGTTTCATTTGATCCTCTTGATAATCATCTTTATGTTCAAGTGCATCATGGTTCATAGCATTTCTCCTTTTTGTTGGTTCATCATGGTTACCATGCATTATTACAACCATGCCAACTCTTCCTCCATTGGTTACCATGCTTAGAATCATTGGGAAAATTGCATATACTCTAAATTTTTAGTAGCAAGGTTCTCACAAAAAACTTTTACAATACTATAAAAATAATCTTCTAAGCTTTGGTTAGCTACCATCTCCAAATGAGCTATTCATTAATATGGTGATTTAACATCATTATAATATGTTGAGCTCTTAGGCCCACCCCTTGAAACAAGAGTAAAATTGATAAGAATTTCTTTGCATGTAGTCCCAAGCCTCCCCAAATGAACTAGTCATTACCAAGGTGGTTCAACATCTCCCATTAGTGTTGAACCCTTAGGCCCACCCTTCTAACTAAGAGAAAAAATGGTTCTTAGTCTAATAACATTAATGAAATATAGGGAACACTAGTGCAAAGCATCTAATCATTTTTCTTTTCTTGATGCAATAAGGTCTATGGATAGATCTAATGATCTCCCTATGACCATCCACATTTGTAATGGACATAAGACCCCATGGTGTAACTATAAGCCTTGGCCATCAATTGGTCCAATAAAGTGGATTTTTGATAAATTCCATATTTTTTAGATAATTCTAGATGTTTAGGAAATTATTAGGGTCCCTAGGAGTTTATAGAGTCCATTTGCAATAAAACTTGTCTTAGCACAAAAATTGCAAAAAGTTGCTAATCATTAGTGTCATTAGCTGTGGGTGGGTGGGTGAACCCTAGTGACACCCTTGTTCCAACCATAAAGAACATCCATCATCCATGGCCACCCCATACCGAGAAGTCCCCAAGGTTCTCTAAGTGCGTCATAACTCGAAGCTCATGAGGCTATCGATGAACATTCAAATGCTATAGGATGGTGATGTTAAGGCCTAAAATAACCTATCTCATTTTTGAGAGATCACATTCTGCTTGGATTTGGCACAACGATCTCGCTCAATGCTAAAACTTGTAGTGTGCCTCAGTTCATAGGTGCACCATAGCATAAATTTGAAACCACTGATCTTGGCATCAAATCATCAGTGCCATTAGCTCTAGGTGGGTGGGTGAACCCTAGCCACACCCTTTTTCTAGCCATGGAGACTATCCATCATTCGTGGCCACCCCGTACTGAGGAGTCTCTAAGGTGCTCTAAGTGCATTTCGAGGTCGATCTTCCAAGGGTCATAACCTAGAGCTCGTGAGGAATATCAATGAACTATCAAATGATATAGGATAGTGATGCTAAGACCTAAAATGACCTATCTCATTTTCAAGAGATCACATTCTGTTTGGATTCTGTACAATGATCTCACTCGATGCCAAAACTCGTAGTGTGCCTTAGTTCATAGGTGTGCCACAACGCAACTTTGAAACTACTAATCTTGGCATCAAATAGTCAGTGCCATTAGCTCTAGGTGGGTGGTTGAACCCTAGTGACAACCTTGTTCTAGCCATAGAGACCATCTATTGTCCGCAACCACCCCATAGTGACGAGTCCCCAAAGTTCTCTAAGTGTGTTTTGAGGTCGATCTTTCGAGGATCATAACTCAAAGCTCATGAGGGCTATCGATGAACTATTGAATGCTATAGGATGGTGATGTTGAGGCCTAAAATAACCTCATCTCATTTTTAAGATATCACATTCTATTTGGATTTGGCATAGCGATCTCGCTCGATGCCAAAACTCGTAGTGTGCCTTAGTTCATAGGTGCACCATAGCGTAGCTTTGAAACTATTGATCTTGGCATCAAATCATCATCACCATTATCTCCAAGTGGGTGGGTGAACCCTAGTCACACCCTTGTTCTAGCCATGAAGACCATCCATCATCTGTGGCCACCCCATACTGAGGAGTCTCCAAGGTGCTCTAAGTTCATTTTAAGGTCGATATTCTAAGGGTCATAACTTGGAGCTCGTGAGGACTATCAATGAACTATCAAATGCTACAAGATGTTGATGTTGAGACCTAAAATGAAATATCTCATTTTTGAGAGATCACATTCTATTTGGATTTGGCACAATGATCTCGCTTGATGCCAAAACTAGCAGTGTGCCTCAGTTCATAAGTGCACCACAACACAACTTTGAAACTGTTGATCTTGGCATCAAATCGTCAGTGCCATTAGCTTCTAGTGGGTGGGTGAACTCTAGTGACACCCTTTTTTGGCCACAGAGACCATCCATCATCCACGGCCACCCCGTACAGAGGAGTCCCCAAGGTTTTCTAAGTGCATTTTGAGGTCGATCTTCTGAGGGTCATAACTTGGAACTCGTGAGGGCTATCGATGAATTATTGAATGCTAAAGGATGGGGATTTTGAGGCCTAAAATAATCTATCTCATTTTTGAGAGATCACATTCCATTTGGATTCGGCACAACGATCTTGCTTGATGCAAAAACTCAAAGTGTACCTCAATTCATAGGTGCACCATAGCGTAACTTTGAAATCGCTGATCATGGCATTGAATTGTTAGTTCCATTAGCTCTGAGTAGGTGGGTGAACCCTAGTCACACCATTTTTCTAGCCACAAAGATCATCCATCATCTGCGGCCACCCCGTACCAAGGAGTCTCCATGGTGCTCTATGTGCATTTTGAGGTCGATCTTCTGAGGGTCATAACTTAGAGCTTGTGAGGACTATGGATGAACTATCAAATGCTATAGGACAGTTATGCTAAGACTTAAAATAAACTATCTCATTTTTGAGAGATCACATTCCATTTGGATTCGGCACAATGATCTCGCTCGATGCCAAAATTCATAGTGTGCCTCAATTCATAGGTGCACCATAGCACAACTTTAAAACTGCTGATCTTGGCATCAAATCATCAATGGCATTAGCTCCAGGTGGGAAGGTGAACCCTAGTGACACCCTTGTTCTAGCCATGGAGACCATCCATCATCCGCAGCCACCCCATACTAAGGAGTCCCCAAGGTTCTTTAAGTGTGTTTCGAGGTCGATCTTCCAAGGGTCATAACTCATAGCTCATGAGGACTATTGATGAATTGTTGAATGCTAAAAGATAGTGATGTTGAGGCCTAAAATAACCTCTCATTTTAAAGAGATCACATTTTATTTGGATTCAGCACAATGATTTGGAACACTGAAGGAGGAGGCATACTCAATCGATAAATATGAACTATCTGCTTTACCAAACATAAATAAATCTTCCTTATTCCATTTGAATATCAGTAGTTGATACCATCTGTATGAACATTCCTATTAGGAATAAGGGAAACTTCATGATCTTGAACATTTAATATTTACCTTGAAGAGTTAGATGGTTGCCCCATTTTTGTGGCATGTATAGCTGAATCATTTGTACAGTAGAAATCTCCCATCCATTTTCTGACAGACTCAGCAATAACTTTTTCATTTGAAGCAAACATCTAGACTAAATTTAACCTCAACTAATTGGCCAAGAAGCCAAGGAATTCAAATCTTTTGTTGCCTATTGTAATGCCTTCCTTCAAAATTGACAATATTCTATCATATACTTGTGATCTTTGTGGTCTTGCATGAAAACCATATTCACTTTTTGAAGTCAAAGCAATTGAATGAAGCTTATTAAAGTCCTCCTCCACAAAAGAGGATTTGAGTAAATCATCAACATACTTTGAAAAATGCCTTGTCACTTGACTTGAAATATTCACGTCGGGGCCCAAAAAGTAGACCCTAGTTGGAGTAACTAGGGCCCGATGGAATTTCAATGTGCCATTATGTCCAAAAATTGTCAGAGACTTCAACTAATTTTCACTAATTTGCAACTTCTTTACTTTATTTTGAAGCCATGTTTCTAGGTTGAAACATGTCAACTTCAATTTATGTAGTTCTATTAAGGCCAGGCATATGTACAAAGCTGATTTCTTCTCATTATTTAGCAAATCAAAAAAGTGACAATTCAGTGTTGGGCCATTGAGTATCCCACGATGAATAAGAGAGTTGATTTGAAATAGTATCTCATAAGGTAGATTAACACCCTCTTAAACATTAATAGTTTGAACCATACATGGAAAGGGAGAAAATGAATTGCCATTTTCTAGAATAAGTCGCTCTGTCATTGCTCTATGCAGAGGCAAACTTTCAATGATTTTAGTAAGCTCGATACCATCAGGAAGTTTCAGACAAAATGCATTTGATTGTCCAATGCTACAGAATGCTAAGAAATTTTTTTTCCTACACCAGATAATCTCAATGTCCTCTTTGCAAAATTTGTAAGGATCCTGGTCAACTATCAAACATGATCTCTGCATTGCAACCTTCTTAAAAATTCTTGGACCAAACTGCCACTGCGATAAAAACAAATAACATCACATGTTAATTTTATTAGCATTCTACTCCAAATCTTCAAGCACCATAATATTTGTAATAAAAAGACAATTGCATGTGAAATAGGAGGTGAATTTAAAACCTTTCCTCAGCAAAAAAATTTGATATCCCTTAGAAATTGTATACCTTTTTTACAGTTTGTGATAAAAAATGCTTAGTTATCAAAGGTGGGTGTGATAGAAAGTCAACATGTAAGTATGCTTCGAAAAGGGTTAATCAACAAATAATAAGTAAGAAGGCTGAGGCACTTCTTTGAGAATCTAGCATCATGTGTTAGTATTTAATGTTACAAAAATTACTTATGTCTTCTATTCCTATTATTATCTGTATAAGTCACACATATTTTTTATGTTATTATAGTTTATGTTTAAAAGACAAAATATATGTTAAAAGCATTTGGTTAGCTCAACCACTCAGAATAAGACTTTTCCTGTGCCAGGGACGTTGAGAATAAATACTGAATTCATATAATATTAATTTTAAATGTGCTAGTGAACTGACTGATTTTGATCTTGAAAATTTTATGGTTAAATAGGTTTTGAGTTAGAGTAGTACAAAGATGGAGATTTTTAAGAAGTTTTTTCATCTATATCAGCATTGCCAGAATGCAATAAGTGCTAAATAGACCATACATTCTTATAAGTCATAAATCTATACAAACCACTACTGATATAATATGAATCAATAATAAAAATTTGAACTGTAATATACCATTTATTAATAATGAACATATCAAAATATACCAACGTATCCATAGACAAAGTACTCAAATATATATCAAAATACATAGATCCATATACAAAATGTGGCTGATCATGCCATCAGAATGTGTATAATATCAATGCTTTTGTATACAATGTGGCATATGCCATCTCAAAATGTCTCATGATGCATCCTACGACAACTATACTATCCTAGGGTGTTGGTGGATGATCAAAATGTAGCCTCTTCACTACACTAGTGTTAGATTGTGGTGATTGATCAGGAAAGTACTATACATACTCCATAATTAATTTTTATTTTTTTGGGTACTATTCGCCAATCATTTTGGTACTATTTTCCATTCGTATATTTGCCACTAAAGTTATGGCTAATTATGGCTGACATGTTATAACCCTAAAGAGATTTAATACTTGTATAAAAGGGTTTAGGGTTGGGTATTTTTCATTATGTTGTGATGCAAAATTGGTTCTTACGGTGGTATTGAGCTGTAAGGGATTACGGATTGTAATAAGGTTGTAATCACTAGATTGTAATAAGATCAGACTTTCTTTTTGGTGGACGTAGCCCAGGGATTGGGTGAACCACGTTAAATCTTGGTGCCTTGTGTTCATTTCTATGTGATCTATTATTTTTTGTTATTGGTTATATTTGCATGTAATTTTTATTTCTGTCTGTGGTTTATCCTAACAAGCAGTATCAAAGTGAGGTTATCTTTTAGTTATCCTTCGCAAGAAAGTCTCATGGTTAAGTGGGAGTCTCATGGTTGAGTGGGAGTGATGGAAGATGAAGGTAAGTTGAGGGTTGATAGGTTTAATGGGCAAAACTTCTAGTTATGGAAGATGCAAATGGAAGACTATCTATATCAGAAGGATTTATGGAAGCCGTTGGAAGGCAAAGCCAAGAATCAAGGAACTATGTTAGAGGCTAAATGGGATCTTTTGGATAGAAATGCACTCGAAAGCATTTGGTTATGCTTGGAACCATCGATGGCATTTAATATTACAAAAGAAAAGATGACAAAAGATTTGATGAAAACCCTAGCGACACTATATGAAAAGCCCTCCGCTTCAAACAAGGTATTTCTCATGAAGCATTTATTTAATATGAAAATAGTAGAAGGTGGATCTATTGCAGATCATTTAAATGAGTTTAATACTATTACTAGTTAGTTATCTTCTGTGGGTATCAATTTTGATGAAGAAATTAGGGCTCTCTTGATTTTGTGTTCTTTGCCTGAAAGCTGGAATGGCTGGGTAATGGCGGTGAGTAATTTTGTTCTTGGATCTAGTACCCTAAAATATGATGATGTGATTAGTGTTGTTTTGAGTGAGGAAACTCGTAGGAAATCCTCAGGTGGATCTACATCAGGATGCACAAAGCAGGGGCAGAACAAATGAAAGAGGAAGTAACTCTGGAAATCGTGGGAAATCAAGAAAAAATTCAAAGGGGAGGAGGTCTCAATCGAGAGGACCAAATGATTGCTGGTACTGTGGGAAACCAAGGCACAAAAAGAAAGATTGTTGGAATTGAAAGAAAAATGAAGGAGATAAATCAAATGGAGACAAGGAGGCAAATGTGGTAAGTAAAAAATCTGAAGAGAATGCTTTGCTTCTGTCTTTAGAGAGTGTTGATGATTCATGGGTTTTAGATTCTAGTGCTTCATTTCATACTACACCTCATAGAGGTTATTTCATTGATTATGTCCAAGGGGATTTTGGGCTTGTTTATTTGGGGGATAATGAACCCTGTCAGATTGTTGGAAAGGGAAAAATTAAGATTAAGTTGCAGAATGGGAATCATTGGCTACTACATGAGGTAAGACATGTTCCAAGGCTGAGTAGAAATTTAATTTTAGCCAGGCAACTCAGTGATGAGGGTTGTGCAGTTACTTTTAATGATAAAAATTGGAAGGTTTCAAAACGTTCTCTTGTAGTAGAAAAAGGTGTGAAAGTAGGCACCTTATATCTTTGTACAGGTCATATTGTTCCTACTACTTTGATTTTTTTAGAGAAAAATGAATGTTCAGGAACAATTGCTGCAGTTGAGCAAGGAGAACAAATAGCTATTGTAGATTCTGATATAGCGCTGTGGCACAATAGACTTGGGCACATGAGTGAGAAAGGTATGAAGGTACTTCATTCAAAGAAAGTTTTACCAGGTCTGAAATGTGTTAATATGGATTTATGTGAAAGTTGTGTGTATGGAAAACAAAAGAGAGTGAGTTTTGTAAAGACTAGGAAGGAAAACAAAGAGGAGAAATTAGAGCTTGTGCATAAATATGTATGGGGACGAGCTCAGGTATCTTCCCTTGGTGGCTCTTATTATTATGTTACATTTATTGATGATGCAACTAGAAAAGTATGGGTTTATTTCCTTAGATAGAAATCTGATTTTATTTCAAACTTTTAAGAAATGGAAATGCTTGGTTTAAAATAAGACCGGTAATAAATTAAAATGTCTTAGATCTGATAATGGTGGTGAGTATTGCAGTTATGAATTTGAATATTATTACTCTACTAATGGTATTCATAGACAAAAAATTATTCCAAGGACTCCACAGGAAAATGGAGTGGCTGAACGCATGAACAGGACTATAATGGAGCGCGCAAGGAGCATGAGGTTGCATGTTGGGTTGCCCTTACACATGTGGGCAGAGGCTATCAATACTACAGTATATTTGATTAATAGAGGTCTCTTTACTCAAATGCATAATGATATTTTTTGTAATGAAGATTTATACTATAAAAATTTCATAATAAATACCTCTCTCATCAACCTCCTGGACTGGTTAGGAGTCCTCTCATATGCCCTTGGCAATGCTTCTACCTCTCTGATTGTGGGCTGTATATGTTCAAATATGTTTGTCAGATGAATCTACAATTTAAACTATAACATTATAATTCATAGCATGCTAAATTTATAACATATTTAATCATGAATTCAAACTACAACTTACTATTGTAGGCTCCTCCTTAGGAAAGAGTGGTCGCATCATCAAATCTACATGACTCTCTTGTCGGACCTCATGTGCACTAGGAGTCTCCTATGAGATACAAAATAGTAGTTGTTAATATCATGGTAATTAGTTTTGAATTTATTTATGAAGATAAGGATAATAAAATATAAATGATACTTATACATACAATGGGGCTCTCAATACGAATGGAAATCTCTGATGGTCTACGATGCAGAATCTGTACATGCTCATCACCAGTAGCCATGCCCTATATAAAATAAAGAATGTAATTAAATGGGATTACCACAAACATGTTACAAGAATGCATCGATATTTAATCAAATAGAAAGCACCTAATTACCTTTATTTTGTCAATGCGCACTAACTCACCCCCTCGCACTTTGTCCCCTCAGGATAGGTGGTACTTGCAAGATAAAAGAAAGTTTAGCAAACATATATGCTACAATATCAAATAGAAAAAAAAAATTTGAACACAACATAATGTACCATAGATATATCAAGGCCAAATGAAATAGCTGAGAGCATGGCATCATCAATCTGTCTGAGCTCCTCCTCAGTCATCAACTAAACATGAATGAAGATCACATACATATAAAAGTCAATATGGCTTAAAAATTAAAATTACTCTATTATAAAAATTAACTTTAAATTGCATATGTCATAACAAAAAAATGTATACACGTACCAACACTGAAGGATTCCATGTCTCTACATTCCCCTCCTCTCTCGCATCAGGGTCTATAGCCTCTACACGTGTGTTTGGTGTATCCTCATCTAATACAAAATGATACTCAAGAATATCACCTATGGGACCTAGGCAAATATTCTTGCATGTAATGCAAGTGTGAGGCACACAAACATGTGATGAGCTAGTTGATGATGAATTGGCACCAACATCATCAACATGAGGAGGCAGGACTAACCTAGCCTAAGATATCATTAGGCTACTCAACCTATGAATGGCGCTAATGGTCTGAGGGCTAGCCTCTATCATAATATCTAGATTTTGCACTCGAGGAGGAGGGGAGATATTAGTGGGGGGGACAAAAGTGCAAAATTTCTTCTGCTATGAAGAGGGTCTATGCTAAGGAGCTCCTAGTCTTAAGCCCATGTTGGGCTTCATGCTCCAATAGTTCACTTTAAGTTTCAACACAAATTCTGCATATAATTTTTTAAGGAAATAAAATGGTATGTCTAAATTTCCATGTGGAGGGATATCAAAGACCATCCACCAATGATCCCAAAAGTTTGCACATATGGCATCATTTTTGCACCATTTAATTGATGGTTTCAATTTTTTTGGGTCAATTGGTAAACCAATTTTTGGGTTCGCAAAAAGGCTAGCCAAATCATCTTTTGTTATGTTGAGGGCCGCAACCTCATCATAGTCCAAACTATCATAAAAAATCTTGTGCATTTCATCACACCAATGAAGAGCGATATTTTGTTGCTTCATAAGGGTTTCAATGTTATCCACTATGGTGTTTAACATGGATAACATAGGAGCCAATGCAGGTACATTATTATATGTTCTATGCAAACCTCTCAACTCGGTGAGATTTTCATTTGTCAAATCCTCGATTTGAGGAGGGTTTTGAGGGGGTAGAGGATCATTTGGTGGACAATTTTGTGGGGGTACTAGATCATTTGGTGGGGGGTTACGAGGAATATTATTCCCTGCCTCAGTATCATCATTCTGATCAGCCATTCCTATTGAATTGCAAAATGTAATATATATTTTTAAAAAACCTTAATTTAAACCATTTTTTTCAAAAAAACCCTAGATTCAACTAAAACAAACAAAATCATGCTAAAATATATTGAATTTAGGTTAAAAGTGAGTTTAAAAAAAAAAGCCATACTTTGATATCCGATATCTGATCGCAGTACAAATAATGGCCCCCAAATATGCGAAATAAGGGCCTGCGAGTCTAATTTTTTTTTTAATGTAATGTCACAGATATCGGATATCCGATATGAATGACATATTATATTTTATATAAGATATAACATATATCTTATATTTTATATGATATTTTATATATAATATATTACATTATATTATATTTTATATTATATTATATTATTATTATAATATAATATTATTATTATATTGTATTATTATAATGTATTATATTATATTATATTATATTATTATTATAATATACATTATAATATAATATTATTATTATAGTATAATACTATATGATTATAATATAATAATAATAATATTATGATATTATATTATATTAAATAATAATATTATATTAAATAATATTATCATATTAAATAATATATTATACTATTATAATATTATATTTTTATATTATTATAATATAATAATAATAATGTTATAAGTTGTTTATTATCGGATATCTGATAAGGCTCAGCCTTTCCTTCCAAGTTTGGTACTTGGATAGGTGGAAAAAAGTCAGAGCGGATTTTGAAGCACTTTTAGACGTCTTCAAACTCTTTTTTTTTACATCGCCACTTTTTGGCACACCATGATCCTGCACATACCCTCATATCTTATTAGTTTATGTTGGCATGTTGTGTTCCCATCAATGCCAAATAGGGAGCGTGTTGGAAACAATTATTCAATTGTATATTGTCATTAATATTTACAAAAATGTTGGCATTAACTAAGAAATATATATTTTGCAATATTAACCTTTTATATCTTAGTATTAACCAACCAGTTGGGTAAAGAAGGCTTTCCAATATTAACTAATATAGTTGGTTAATAAAACGATTTCTTCTTGTAGTATTGACTGAGTGTTTGGGCATTAAAAACCTTATAGTATTGACCAAATGGTCGGACATCAAAGGTTTACAATATTCACCAAGTGGTTGGGCATCAAAGGAGTGCAGTATTGATCAAGTGGTTGGGCATCAAAGGAGTCACAATATCAACTTAGCATTCAATCCTAGTATTGACTATGTGATAGCTAAATGAAATTGTCAAATATTTTATTAATGGAGGTTGACTATTTGGATATTTATTAATGTTTTATAAGGGTATTCAAGATGAATTTTCCCATCTTATGATATATAAGAAAGGTCAAGTTATGAGAATAAAGAGAACAAGTAGAATATAAAATTTTTGGATATGTGAGCAAAGGCATAAGGCGTAGCAAGAAAGTGTGGAAGATAAGCTACAAAGAAATATATGATCAGGAAGGATCCAAAGGTCAAGCCAAAATAGATATCTCAATCTATAAAAAAAGTTGCTTCATTAATCGAGTCAAATTACTATTATTTTCTAACCATTGCAGCAGTAAAGAAATCTCTTAATAGAGTTGACTTAACAGTCATTGTGTAAATCCTTTAACAAGGTAACATTTAAATATTGAAGTGTTTGAAGATATCTAACCAAGATACTTCTAATAGGGTGATTTAAATCCTCTAATAGGATCATACTTAATAGTACATTTTTAAACCTTTAATAGGGTTGGCTCCTAACAAGGCTCACTTTAGAAGAATTAAAATTATTGTGACTAGTTTCAAGGTGGTTTTCTCCAAATTGGGTTTCTATGTTAAATATTGGTGTCATCTATGTTCATGTTATTTTATTATGCTTTATGTTTCTGCTAATAAGTTACTAAAGGTTAGAAAATATTAATAATCTTAAGATTTATTTGTTAACTGTGCATTAGTAATATTATAGTGTTAACCAAGCTATCCAAAATTGCGTGATCAGTTGAAATTTATATTGACATCTAAGGGACAAGGATTTGTTTTTTGTTGTAATTGATTCACCCCTCCCCTCTTACTTTTTATTAGGTAAAAGAAAGTTTGAAGGGGACCCAAAACCCTAAACAAAAAAGAACCAAAGTCAAGAGCTAGTTTTATAAGGACTAGCAATCCAACATATTATAGTAAAATTTAAAGGCTAGTTTTATAGGGACCAGAAACCATCATAAAACAACAACAAAAATAGGGACCAAAAGTCCAAAAAAAAACCTAGATAAAAAATTATATTAGATCTTTAACAACACTAGTAATTGGTGTTCCTAAAATAGAAACCTCTTTGAGAGAGTCTTGAATATTCTTTGTGGTAATTGATTCACCCCTCCCCTCTCAGTTACTCTCTTATATTTCTAACAATAGTTTCATTCAATAATATTCAATGGCCTTAGTTTTTCTATTGATTTTCACTTCATATTCCATTGGCTCTAACAATGCAACTCTCAATAAAAACAACTTTTACAAGTGTAATTTTAGTATCAACAAGAAAACATACACCCTCACAATATTTCTCAACTAAAGTTGGGGAAATAATGAACCTTTGGTTCACCTTGATCTTGAAATTTTTAAAATATTCATCCATAACACCCTCAAAATTCTCCCCTGGTGCCTAAATAAATCCATTGATTTGATAGATGACTGGAGTATCTTATTTCTAGTTGACTTTACCAAATGATGAAAAATAGTTTTGCATGTAAATGAAAATACATACCGAGAGTGAGCCAAACTTGAAAGTATTTTATTTTGCAACTTAGATGGTTTTAAAATTATCTACCAATTGCTTGAGCTAAAGCTTTACCATATCATATTTGTGACCTTTCTTAACAATTGTGTATCTAAAATCAATAGCCATACATGAAACACTATTTAATTTGATTGATTGAAATATCTTATATGCTGCCACATATACACTGAATTTAATCTCCAAATCTATGATGATATCTACCTTTAAACCTCTTTAGCCCAATTGTGCTTGTGTGTTATCCTTGATTTTTGTTTTGGAAGTCAGTAGGATGGTTTTGAATAGTTTTGTGACAAGGTATCTAGTTACCATATGTATAACATACTTTGTGATTTTTACTAGTGCATCCAACCACATATGCATGTTGTGCACAACTTCCCTTATCTATTTTTCTTTAAAATTCTTTGGAAAATGTAGGGTGTGTACAAGACCAATTGCCTCCAAATATTTGCAAAAATCCTTTAACATTCCATCAACTCACATTTGACCGTATACCTCTCAAAGTTCATGATTTCCAACTTCTCCAATTTTACAATGATAGAATGAATGTATATCATTAACTAGAAAAACTCTAGGTGGAATCATAGATAGGGAACCTACCTTGTCAGTTTGTGTTGCATTTTCAAGATACAATTTATACTTTGGCTCTTTAAAGACATCACTCTAAATTAATCTCACAAGATTCATCTTTCCTTTGGTTTGTCATTTTCTACAGGTAGAGCTTGAAGTCATTTTGTATAATAGGATTTTAGAAAATATGTGATAGATAGCTCAGTTAGCATTCAACTTGGCCATTTAATTCACTAATAAAATCTCACATTAAAAGCTTTGAAGGAAATTTTTTCACTCAAATAATTCCACTTCACTCTAACTCTTTGAAATGCAAGATGAATAATAATAATTAAAAACCCTAATATATATGAAATAAAGTTACATTTTTAACAATTAGGGTGCATGAAATACATTGTACCACTTCTATCACTACTTGATTAACATAGTAGACTTGACTCATTCTTAGATAAAGTGTCACTAGACCTCCAATATTATTAACTCGGTTATCTCTACTAATACATAGTTACTAAAACATTTGATCACACTTCCTAATTATAATATTTTCCAACTTCATGTAATGCCCTTGTACATCATGTATTATGCATCTATGGACTTCATTTCCACTTTATTCTTGGAGTTATGTATGGTTTGTCAATGATAGTACAATTCCTTACCTCCTAATTTGATTTAGTCATATGTAGAGGTTTCACCTATTCCATTGGATGAGGTGTTTCCATTTTTTTACTTGATGTCTCATTTTATTTTGTCTTCCTTAACCACTTCTTGTTCATATTTTCATGATTCCATCTACACCCACTTTTCATTTACCTTTAGAATTAACATCATTATATGTTTAAACTTACTTTTTATAGTTATTTCTTAGATGAATGACCTTGTCACAATTATAACATGTCATACCATTGTTTTTCCAATTATTAGATATTCCTCCAAAATATAATCACATCTACTTATTTAGTGGTAAAATGCAAGCACTTTAAATAAGATGTAGACTTCCAATTTATAGGAATACTAAGCCATTCAATTGCAGTGTGAAAGGGAAAGAGGGAAATTTCCAAATATGATTCCATTTATAATCCAAACTAGATTATCTAGGACCAAACTAGGAAGGGTGATGATATTGAATCTATTAGAATTACAATAGGAAAAATAAACTTTTGAGAGAGGGGGTGAATCCATAGTTTAAACTTGGACCCATAAAACTTTTACCATACATCCATATCATACATTCAATGAGTAAACTAAAATAACATGTAAAGCATATACATCTAAATCATGTAAAAACATAAGCAATCATACACATATGACACTAGATATGATTACATAGAAACCCTCCAATGAGAAGGTAAAACTAGGGTGGGGATAACACCCACAAATCTTCACTACTATAGTAATAAAGTGTATCCATTGAAGGTTACAATGTTTTGACCATGAAACATGATCTACCCTATGAAAGGTCTTCCCTATTAAAGATTTACAAAGACTATTAGGTCTCGCCTTGTTAGAGAATTTTAGTACTCTGTTAGAAGTGTGCCTTGTTAAAGGACTTTAAGTTACAACTAAGTAAGCACCTTGTTAAAGGATTTCATGCAACCTATTAGGACTACTTTGTTAAGAGATTTTGACTGAAATCACCTATTAGAATGTCTTAGCTTTGATCATACAATTTGCACTTTCTTTCTTGATAATAGATCACCACTAAACTGATGTCTTCTTGATCCTTCTCAATTAGATGTCTCTTTGTTGTATCCTTTTCCTTTCCTCTATTTTTCTCTTGATTGATTCTATAATTTTCTTTCACTTCATAACTTCTAAGCCACCATGAATTCTTTGTTTGTGCATATAAACTTCTCTCTTCACTCCTTCAATTCCTTACACACTCACTTATCTCTCTCTATAAAGAGTTTAGGGTGTTTCCTCCTTAAGAAGACTTAGTGACTTAGGGTTAGGTATGAATCTATGGCTGAGATTCATCCATTTTTCCACTTAATCCTTCTCATTGTCTAATTGGCTACATGTAATTGCATAGGGAATCCAACTTGAGATTCTTTCTTATCTCCAAAATATTGAAATTAAATCTTAAGTCAGCTCAAAAAAGGTTTACATAGTTGTTTGTGCCTTTACAAAAAAAGTGTCAAAACTATCTTACTTGGCATCTGAAGTCTCTAATGCCTGGCATACACTAATCTCTCTGTTATGACTTGGCACCTATATTTCTTGGCATCCACTTTTCACTTGGATCCTATGCCACTCAGCATATACTATCTTCTTGACACTTTAGTGACTCAGCACATGAGTGACTCAGTACTCACTATGACTCGACATAGTCTAATATATACATGTTGTGCTCAACATGTACTACTAGTTCAAAATGAACTAATAAATAACTTAAGTGTGTTGACATTCACTTGTCAAAAACCAATCTGAGATCAATAAAATCTAGATTATAGTAGGAATACAATACAATGAAATGTGTTCTTAGGCCCTTTGATAGGATAGCATGAATGTGAAATTGAATGAATTACTTAGGAAATATAAATCTATATGCTAAATGAATACAATCATCCTAATTAAGATGCAAATATATGATAAACATATGAAAGGAAATGAAACATGAAAGAATCACCTTGGAATACATAGAGAAAGCTAATTTTTTCCTCAAGAACTTACTAATTTGAATTTTTTTTGAACTTATAACCATGCATCTTGAAATAAAATGACGAAAGGAACAAAGCCCATAAATCTCCTCAAAAAACAAGACTGAAGGACTAGATTGATTTCAAAAGACATCCTACAACTAGCTTGATATAGTCCATGACTCTAAAACTAAAGACTCTAGAAAGCTTGTGAACTATAGGTTCTAGATTTTAAATACTTTTCACTCCCAACTTGCAAATTAAAACATAAAATAAAGGTTTGGGGGTTAGCATTTGAAGAGAGCTTTCCTTGATCAAGCCCTAGGTCAAGGAATTAACACTTAATAAGAAATGTAAAAGTAAATTATTGTGAAGAACAAGATAAAGGTTAGGATTCACCTTTCTCATGTGTATGTAATGTAGTTGTATCATATATTTTGAATTAGGAATGTAGGGTATCTCCACTCTTTATAATAGATCTACTATAATTCCATCATAGTGTCATGCATATGAATTTGCATCAATGAAGATGACAATGAATGCTTCAATACAAATCTCCTTCCTTGATGGCCAACAATATGCTAGATCTTGAAGAGGAAATACTCACAAAGGATTCTTCAATGCTAGATAGAAATCTCCTTGCTTGAATGCTTGAAATCCTTGAATGAAAAAGGTAGAAATCTTCACTAGAGAGAAAGAACTTGAGTGTAGGAATGATCTTGAGATATGAATTTCTTGATGATATTTAAATTTAAGCCTCCAAGTCTCCTTATCTATGAGTTTTTGTATGGGGAAATAATATAGGATGACAAGGTAATGGTCATAAAATAACTTAAACCCCAAGGACTTTTAGTCCTCAAGCTCTCAAACTATCAGGGACTAGGTCAACCTGACTCAACCTAGTATAGGAGAATAAGTCATGGGTGCCATAGAAAGCTAGGGTAGATGCCATAAGGATAGGGAAGAAATATGGAATAGAGAAGAGGAAAAGAGGAAAAATCATAGGCATATTCATGGTCCAAAGAAGAAATCATCAAGAGTGGGGAGCTAAAAGGTCTTAAAAGACAAGTGCATCCATTTTAAGACTATATATTTAGCCACCACTTTAGCAAGAGTATGAGTTTCATCCAACTCATGGTAAATTAGAGAAAAATAGAAAATCTTATTATGACTATGGAGAATAATAAATAATCAAACCCCCAATAGACTTGAGTCTTTGACACAAGAAAGAATTGTAATATCTAGGGCTAAGGGCACACCTAACTATCCAATAATCTTGATGAGTAAACATAATCAAAGTAAAAAAACATAAAAAAACACACCAAGGAGAGAGGAAATAAAAAATACTTTATGGATTTATCAACTTATCAATATACATGCCTAGTTGTAAGGCCTTCTAGGTTATGACCAATTACCAAGATACAACTTCAAGATCCACAATCTCTATTAATCCAACCTACAACTCACTATTGTAGCAACATCTTCTCCAAACTCTCCAAGTGGTACCTAACCTAAACCTAAACATCCCTATATATGCTTGCCAAAATGACTTAAATAATATTCTAGATCATTACATTATACAACATCAACCTCAAAATGATATGCACACACCCCAAGAAAGTATCCTTACATTAAATTTATGATTCAAATTAAATATATAAGTCAGCTCACACTAGGAACCAATCACATCAAAAATTGATCAAAGAAGGAATCAAGTAGAAACAAACATAAGGTTTTCTCAGCTAACACTGGACAACTTGACACATAAAGGAACTTGGAAGTGAGTGTAGTTTGGCAAACATTTGAACTCAACATTAACATTTAGAATGAAAAAAGATGAGCAGGATAGCAAGGCAACCCATGATGCTCCTACATTAGTCTTTATCACATAGAGAATCATAATAAGAAAAATAAGTGCTAGAAAGGAAAAAAGGTTGTAGTTTCTTTCCCAATAAATTTTGTGTGCCTTATTCTAAAGATCACAAGGAAAAGGAAAGAATCAAGGGAAAGGTCTTTGCAAAAATGCAATGGCATTGAATATTCTAGCAAGTTTATGTGGCATGCAATTCAACTCATTAAAGATAAACCAAATGGTCTAGTAAGTGTCTGTGGCATACTAGTCAATTCATCAAGGGATTCTACCTCAAGGGAACTCCATGTCCCAAAGAGAAGAATAAAAAAGAAATCCAAGAATAAGGATTTGTATATCCTTATGGGATTAAAACAAGACCGAGCTTCCCATACCATTAGTAGTCAAAATAAGGGTCAAAAATAACTCCCAAACTATCAATAGCTTGGAGAGAGATCCAAAAAGAGACCAATCCACCAAGAACTACTCATAGTTCCTAGAAACTAGAATGAAAAAGGAAAAGAGGGAGGAAAAGTATGAAATAAAAATGTATAGATTTGGGTATACCTTAGAAATCATACCAAGCACTAGGGTTGAACTACTCCAAACTATATACAAATTCATATTTGTATTCCATGGAAAAAGGATGAGTGAAGTGTATGCCCCATGTTAACAAGGTTAAAAACACCTTAATGGAAGAAATAACTTTAACATAAATGTACATGCATCCACAAAAGAACATTTCCACAATGGGATGTCATCAATTGGAGAAACAAATCAAGAGAAATGATTGCAAAAGAATAGAGCACAAAAGAGGTCTACTAAATAAGGCATTAGTAAGATCATATAATAACATGTAATATTATGTCAAGTATGAAAATATCATCATTCCCCGAAGGAAGTAGAATTATGACACAATGGAGGAAAAGACACAAAAGAGATATGAAGAAGAGTCTTTTTAGGCTAATAACATGGAGACCAAAAAGAATTAGTGTTTTCATATCATAAGCAACCAAGAAGACTACACAAGACCATCGATACAAATGATAGTATAGGTACAACACAAAGTAAAACAACTTATAGAAGAAAATATATACAAATAGAACAATATACAAAATAGAGAAATAACTTTTTCCTCTTAAACTCAAAAAAGCAAAAAGGATCCTCTAAAGCAATCAAAAGGCGAGACATAAAACAAAAACACAACATGGGAGGAACAAAACACAAGAACACTAAAAACTACAATGATGGATGGAGTTCATATCAAATTTTCTATGTGGTCCACCAATCTCAGCTTGAAATTCTAGGGGAAGGATGGTGACTCACGAGAGGAACTACATCCATAGTAGTAGGTATCATAGTGAGTTCCAAGCAAGGACTTTGAGAGTTACGATGTGATCTTAAAACCAATCTTGATTCTCCCCCAAGCTCTCTTAGGGTTTCCTTAGGTCATCCATTTGACCAAATATGGATTTCACTTGCCCTATACTCCTTAGGACTCTATTTAAGAGATCCTAAACCATTCAATTGGTGTACATCAATTAGGTAAAACAAGCATGCTTGCGAATTCACCAATATCACAAGTAATCCCAAATGTTCATTTCACTTTCCAAATGGATGAATGGTCATCCAAGAAGGTATTTGGACTTCCTTTAATGTCCTTAGTCATAATCAGACTTGGAACCCTAATCAATTTCCACCAACCAAGCCAGAATGCATCCAAATGCTTGTAATAGGGCTATAAGTAATTAACCCTCCAATTGAGGTAAAACCCAAATATCTTTAAAAAAGCCCTTAACAAGGGGTAGGAAAATCCACCAATCTAGAAACCCTTTGTAGAGACCTTAAGGATTTTGGGGGTCTAAGGTTCTCAATCTATCTATATAGTATGACCACAATTTTATCCTAAAAATAAGGGTTTTGGTAGGCAGTTTGATGCAAAGAAGGTATTTCCTTCTTAGGACTTCTCTTAATGCTTCCAAATAGGTTTGGGGTTACATCACAATATCCTCTAGCATGTTCCAATCTTTGGTTGAAGTATCATAAATTTTCAGCCTTCCCAAATTTACTTGCTCTAAATTGTGATCCCTAACCAAGTTACTAGGACATGCCTAGGGCATTGCTTCAAAAATAGATCTTTAGCATTAAAAGGCCCCATCTTCACTGTAAAATATTTACATGGAGTCTTATTCCAAATCCCAAAACGTCATACAGAAACTATGGTGGGACGTGTCCCTATGACCCCATTCTTGCAAATAGCCAAATTAAGGATAGCAGGCTAGTGGAGAACAAAATAATTTAATCAATCACTCAAAACCTTGTGAAATGATAAATTAAGTCCATAATAAATCTCAAATCAACCTACTTTAACACTTCTAATCTAAAAAGATCCAAATCTAATCCATGTACTCTCCAAAAGAACTCAAAAGCATAAAATTGATACTAAGAACTTGTTGCACGGTCCATATAGTCTAATGATAAACTTCTCCAACCCCTTGAATAGTTTGAAGAAAGCCTCATATAGGCTTACCATGAGCACTCCTAACTATTTCATATAGTTATCTCCTCTTCTTGACAAAGTTGCACAAAATGCAAGAAAATTTGTCAATGATGTCATTGACAACATTGACAACAATTGAGCAACTTTTGCATCTTATAGAGTTAGATCCTCAAGCTTGCTCCAACCACCATGTTGTTAGAAATAGGGAATACTAAGGGGCTGGGGGGTGGTGAATCAGTATTCTACAAAAAAATTTCACCAACTGGATTTTATTTATTACTTTGAATCATGCATAAGAAAGTAAACAAGTAATATTGAACAGTAAAAATGACCATGCATAAAGAGAACTCATAACACCATTTTTTTTAAGTAGGGAAACCTTGGCCAAGGAAAACCCATAGTGGGAATTATTCCCACAACTTCTCCCCCTTTGACATCAATGAAAAAGGTCAGAATGTTCACAAATTGTCAAATAGTTTTACTAACTAAAAAAAATTATGTCTTGTTGCCTCAAGCTGATATAGTCTTCATAAAATCATCAAAACTTGCCTTTAGAATATCCATACCTTTCTTCCATGTTTCCTTAGCTACTTTGGTATTAGGGATAATTTCACATAAGGAATATGATGCAATCTCAATTGTATTAAGGTTGTAGTATATGAAATCCAAATAAGTGTCCTTTTCTTTAACACATTCCTCCAATTGTCTCTCAATGGCTGGTATTTTTAGAGCTATAGACTCTCTGAAATATGATATTCTTCTCAAAATTTTCTCTTTCTAAAGTTGTAGTTTTTTGATTTCACTATGAACTCTGGAAACTTGTCCTCCAAAATTATCAACTCTAATAGAGGGTTTTTTTAACTAACTTGTCAAAGCTTCTAGCTCACTCAGCTTCCCTTCCATCTTATTGTCCAAAAATTTAGTCAATTTGTGAGATAAATTACATTTTATGTACAACACATTTCCATATTGTTGATATCTTTGGAGTTCCTTGATATAAGTATCAAGACTAAGAAAACAATTCTTAATGTTTTGACAAATAGTGCTGAAAAGATTAGCATCATGATAAATTTCAGCCTTAGACTCTGCAACATTTAACAAATTAGTAAATTCATCATCAAATGATTTTACTACTATTTTGGTTCTCTGTTTGGGGTCTACTACTGTATGTTTTTCCACCAAACTATTGTACAACCTATCAACCACCTCCATTAATTCTCTTTATAGACTATTGACTATTCCGTTCTTTCCAATTAACTTGGTCAAAGATGAGATCAAGTTAGACCGATCATCATCATCATCTGTAAGGTCGGCAAGATATAGTGGAGTGGATGAGCTAGATGCTTTATTATCATCTTCCTTTCATTTCTTTTTTGATGCCTCCCTTTTTTTTCTCTCTTTTTCTTCCTTCTCCTCTTTTTCTTTTCTTTCATGTTCTTTGTTTTCTTCTTCTAGCTTCTTCTATATTTCCTCTTCTCTCTTCTTCTTTTCTTCTTTTTGCCTCTTATCCTCCTCAAGCAATTTCTAACTGGCTTCTTCTATCTTCTTCTTTTCTTTCTCTAACTGCATATTTTGATTTTCAATCAATTTTAACTATTCTTGAATGTCCTTGGAATGAGAGTCAAGCTATTGAATGCTTTCAAAAGGATTCTCGTCAATGTTAATAGTAATATTGGTTTGATCAATTTGCATGATGTCACCACTTACTAACATTGCCAAATTTTTCTCTATTGAGGTAGGTGTTGCCTTTGATTTATACATTATCTAGTTGATGGTTGCAATTGTTTCACTTCTTATAACATTATTCTCACCTCCCATAAATAGAAATGGCCTTAGCTTATTTCTTAAGTAAGGTGCTAGTTTGTTCATCAATTTCCTAATTTCTTCTTCATCATCATTTTTACATATAGTCCTTATCATTGTTAATGGTAACATTAGTTTGATCAATTTTCATGGTGTCACTACTTACTAACACTCTCAAAGTTTTCTCTACTAAGGTAGGTGTTGCCTTTGATTTAGACATCATCTAGTTGATGGTTGCAATTGTTTCACTTCTTATAACATTCTTCTCACCTCCCATAAATAGAAATGGCCTCAACGTATTTCTTAAGTAAGGTGCTAGTTTTTTCATCAATTTCTTGATTTCTTCTTCATCATTAGTTTTACATATAGTCCTTATCATTGACTTCTGAAATTCCATGTCTTCCTTACGAGCTGATTCTTTCTTAGCTATAAGTCTATCATAGATTTTTTGATTTATGATACACTAAATGTCTTCAAGTTTCAAGTTATTAAAAATCACATATCTCATAGTAGAGATGTTAATCTATTCTTTCTCAATATCACTATACAAATCATAAAATTTCTTCATTTGCAATAGTTGTGTTAATCTTCTTAATCTTAGGCTTTTAAGGTTGTCTTATTTTACTTGATGACTGCTTAGAGACAATAACCTTTGAAGGCTTTTTGACTTCTTGTTCCTCATCATAATCCTCACTAGATTCTTTAATTGTCAACAATGTTTTCTTCCTTTTCTTAGGTCCAATAGTATATATACTTAAATTTATTTATTTTCAATTATTTATATATTTAATTTATTATTATTTATTTTGGTCAATATTATTGTTAAAATGATTATTTAAAATTTAAGTTTCATATACTTGTTAATGTAGCTTCTTAAGCTATACAATTTTGATGTACGTGTCCTATACACTACATAATACATAATATGAATACATATTCATGAACTCATTAAATAATAAATTATCATCATTATTTATTTTATTTTATTTTTAATTCTTTTAACAATAATTAATATTATATCTAGTAACCCTACTAGTGTACTAAACTAAGCTTACATATGAATCATAACCTTTACTAATTCCATCTACAAATTTAACCCATGAATATTTATTTACTAACTACATTATTACTAATACTAATCTATCCTATACTCCTTTACCTATTAACTATCTTATATACTAACACCCATGACATCTAACCCTACTAACTAAACCCCTTAACATTCTTGTTAATTCTCTAACTTAATCTTTGATCTCTACCCAACATTCTAATAATTTATTATAAACTGAAAAGTACTTTTGTCCCTCCCCAAGAAAATTCCTAGGATCATGATCCCTAGACTCATGCACCCTTCATCATTACCCCAAAAAAGAAAAAAAAACTTCTTTACCTCCCCCTATTTCCACCTAATGCAAGGTAGTGTGAACATTGTTTTATAGGTGATCTAACATGTTTTTTTATCCATCAATCATATCTTCCCATTTCCCCAATGCCTAGCTTCTCTTCCCTAGGTGTGGTATGATGGGAAGGGAATTATGACTTGTTCCTCTGACCTTTTTAGCTTTTTGGGCACCTAGGGAGTTGAGACCCGACTTTATGTCAGTATGTTGCTTCTTCGAATAAAAAGAGATCTTTATCACATGCGTCCAAGGTTGTTAGTGAGGGTGGCCACTTGGGTCTTATATATATATATATATATATATATATATATATATATATATATATATATATATATATTGATTTCTTTCTTTAATTACATGTAATTGTTTTTTAGTGGGAATTTTTCATTGGGTATCACCTAAGTCTATAAGGCTTTTCTTATACACTTGATTTGACATAACCTCATCTTATATATATATATATATATATATATATATATATATATATATAATTGGACTATAATCTTGGGGAAGGAATTATTTTCCTCCCCCATACATTTTCTGGAGAAACAAATATACACATACAAGATTGCTCTTATGCATTTGGGGCTATGTATCTTTTCAAAAAAAAAAAATCTTTAACCCTACCACAGAGTTTAAGTGATTATATTTGATGATGTGATGTTGTGATTTAACCTAGGAAACTATTAGGGACATGAATCTAAATGATCTAATGCTCATGCACATGTGATAATATATCAAATAGAATAACTTTCTTCCATTAAATTGAATGCAGAACATATATAATTACAATTTCAACCATTCATGCATTAAATTAAATCAACTATATCAAAAGAGTATATGCATTATGAAATATTCACACTAATTAGGTTGTAAGAAGAAGTGTTTCTTTTACATGATTCTCTATTTTGCATCAAATTACATAATGTGAAAACTCATAATAAATGTTTTCTAACATGCAACTATATGAATATTTTTCTTGATCTTTCTTTACACATTTTCAACCAGATACAATAATGAGGATATCCCTCTTTACATCATAATAAAATGAACATGTACATCTTGACACATTTTCAATGACATGGAGGATTTGTACCTCCACACACACTTGGCATCCAACATTGCCAAGAATAAACCCTAACATTTCCAAAGATTCCATCTTCACAAAAATGTGTAACACAACACAAATTAGAACCACAGAGGCTCACCTCCCATCCTAGGCTTCTATGAAGCCACCCACTAAGTAGGGGAAACAAGATCCCAAATGGGATATACACACATACAACATATGGTAATGCATGAGAACACTTACAAGATGCCACATAATACTCCCTTCCAAGGTTTACACATTCATTCACCATTGAAATCATAAGAACATTGGGTGAAGGTGGGCTCTTCAAGAGGATATTTGTCATGTCAATAAAAATCTCACACATTAGATTCACCATGCCTCTACAAGGCTTGCATCATACATACTTTTCATTGCAAACTTCTAATTATCACCCCCAAATTCATATTTTCACTTATCACCCCCAATCATAATATTAAGACATTGGCTTCAATGGAGCCCATACTTTATGAAATATTCCCCCTTCTCTCCAAGAGAAGAGGCTCTATAATACATTTTTGAGCCCAACTAACCCCTTCAACCAAGGCTTCTCTTCCCTCCTAGGGTGAGTGAAACCTTTACACTCATGATCACATTCAAAGTTCAAATAAAAACAAGAAAATCAAGAGGAAAAGCAAAGAAATTTACATAAATATAATACACATTCACATTTTCACAACACAAAACCAAAATCTACAAACCAAAGATTCACCACACAATGCATGATTCCATGACACATACTCCATACTTGCATATTTTTTTTGCCATGAAAAAAGGAAAGAAAATGAACATGATTTGAATCACCAACCTTGGTCCAAGCCAAAGGCAATGATAGTTGTAGTAGAGCTCCCTTAAACTCCCTCCAAAACTATACCTATCTCTAAACTTAAAGAGTGGGTGAACAACCCACTAATTTGACCAAGACTTCCTACTAAGGCCTTCCCACTAACTATTTTAGCAAAAACACCTAGCCACTACCTCTTACAAATTTTTCTCCTCAAATTTTTTTATATTTGACTTATTGGGAACATTGGATGAAGTAGTGCAAGGCAGGAGAATCCAAAAAGGAGATGTCCTAGCCCCTAGCTATTAAACCACATAGTGGAAACACAACAACAAGAAATAATAATGCAAGATCTAATACCAAATTTCAATTCTTTATTCATAAAATAATTGTTACATACAATGTCTCAAGCTATAAGGCCTTCCTGGTTACAACCAAATATAAAGCAAATACAATAACAATTCTGCAAGATCCCTCAAGATCCAATCCAAACCCAAGCTTGTCTAGATTCATGCTCTGGTAGAAACCTCCAAGATCTCAACTTGTGCTCACAAGCCACCAAGCAACCTCCTTGTTTCTAAACTGTAGCCACTAGCTCTTCTCCAACTTTATCCAAGATTCAAGTGGAAACTGCCTCACATTCAACACTCTCTCCACACCCTCACAACTCCACCATAATCCTGTTGTAAACTGCATCACATTCGGTGCTCTATCCATAGACTTAGGAAAACTCACCCTTTAGCTTCCTCTTTCTCTCCAAGCTTCTACTAAGAAGAGATCACCTTAAAGCTTGATTAGAAATGATCATATGCCTTGCTTAAATAGGCACTTTTCACCCAAGATGTTACCAACACAACCAATGTGGGATAAAAGGTAAATACAACTACCTTTCAACAAATATTTAATTCCCAACCAAATACAACTAAGCATGACCATGTGGCCCAACAAATATTAAATGCATGATTTAATAAAATGTCCACAAACTTCTAGAATTCCACCTACACACCTCGATAAATGGAATAACAACCATTTTTAATTTATTTTTCCATTTATGCCACCTATGCACCTTGAAAATAGAAATTCCTTTTCTCCTTTTCTTTTAAAAAAAAAATTATTTCTCCTCTATTTTTTTGTCACTTTCTCTCTCCTCCATTCCTATTTAAATTTTTCCATGCAAGATGCTCCTGCATCAAACTCCCTAGTCTGGCTCACAATAGGGGTATAATAATCATGCCAAAGGCCATACTTCAGGAAATTTAATTTTTTTGAACCTAGGGACATATACTTGAAATGGTCAGCATAGTATGTGCACTAGGTTTCTTAATGAGTCATTATCCTTATGCTATAGGAAAGTAAAATGCAAGAAAATAACCTACACTAGTGCTACAAGAAACTAACACACTTAACTCTTTATTGAAATGAATACTATAAATGTAATGAAATGCTAACATATATTCCAACTCAGTTCATCTACTATAACTGTTCTTATAGATGTTGCAGGAACACTCACAAAGTATGATGCTATGGGAAGGAACTTATAACTTCTACCTACAATACTAAAAATGCTTGATAATAAATCTATACTACTCTAATCTAATCCATCTCCCAAGTGGGCCCACTTGATTTTCTTTTGCTAATCTACTAACATAGAATGTAAACCAAGAGCTATTTCATTATGTTCCAAAAATTCCTTACATGAGAATGATACATAGAACTAAAAAAACAACTCACTGCAAGAGTCAACAGTTTCTTGTCATAAGCTTTCTTCTAACCTCTAACACTATTGGTCTGATCTCTATAAATAGAAGATCAATTGTATTCAGCAACATAAAAGCAAAAAAAACTAACTTTTAGTTTACCAGAGAAAAAAGAAGAAAAGATAATAGCTCAAGGCAAGAATAATAAAGCCTACACAACCGCTTTGTCACAATAATAAATGTAGCGAAATTTAACAATTCTTCATAGCTCCTCTATATTAGTGGTCATGTTCCTTGGTACCATTATGTCTCTTTCCACCATGGCTTAATGTCTTTTCTCCTTGAATGTTATTGGCTATCTTTAATGTTTCCCTTAGAATGCATCTGACCATCTTTAGCTCCCTTTTCTAATCAGGTTAGTTATTATGCAGAGATATTTGCAAATAAGAATTAACAAATTAAATTCAAATATGAGAACACACATTCTAATGGTTATATGAAATACTAAATTATATATATAATATTGGAAAAATATAACATACTATCTACCCATAGGTTAATCATTAGTTCAAGAAAACATAGGTTCACAAATGTCTTGGTGGAAATAAAATATAGTGTTTAAAACTATCATAAAATAGATGCAATAATTAGCCTCATCATCTGCCCCCTACTAAACTAATGCTTATCCTCAAGCATTGCATTTCCTAGTCAATGACCTAAATTCCCCAACTTTAGTTCTTCCTTCCCTGCTACTCTTGAAGGTGTAGTAGAATTCTCATGTTCTTTCCCAAACTTCCCTTCTATTGTCCTCCTATAGTTTTTCAAGTTTGTCAGCATTAATATCATATAGGGGCCACATAAGCATTGGAGGTTGCATAGCTAGTGGGCACCATAGTTATAACCTAGCCTTTTTCCCCAACTCTATATACTTTGGAACACAGTGAAGGGAAACCTCCAAGTTGATAGGACTATGTGTCTCTAATCTTTTAAGTGTCTCAGGTAATCTGGCCCACCTACTTCTAGCACCAACCATGGCTCTCTCAAAATAAAATTAAGGTAGGTTCTCATATTCTATGTACACCTTGGTTTTGGTAGTGAAGATTCTATCCCTTACTCCCTTGTTCTTATCCCCATAAGTTAATCTAAACCAGTCCCTAAGAACTTCTTCTAGTTTACTACTCTCATAGGGGCTCTGTTCTTTCCTCATCTTTGTAATTATTCAACTGTTTATCATAATTAGCTTCATTATGCATGCAAGACATCAAAGCCCTCAGATGTATATCCCCTATATAAAGTAAGGGATTCCTTTGAGTTTTTTTTGAAATGATAAAATTGTGCATGTATAACTCACAGAGCAAGTTTTCTACCAAGATGGTAGAGTTTGGTATAAACCATAGAATTCTTGAGCTGATTTCAATTCTGCATTTATGTTCTTGACGGTTAGTATAAGTTGGAATAAAAAGAATTGTTCCTTTAAACACAGAGCATAAATCTATGGTGGTTGTCTACAAGCAATTTCTTGATCAGCCAATTTGAGGGCATGATCCATCATTTTTTTTTTTGTTTTCCAATTGCTCTTTTAAATCTATAATTTTTGCACCTAGAGACACTATGTTTTTCTTCATTTTCTTCCTATCTTCTTCCCATAGGGCTGCAACAAACATATGTTGTCCAAACAACTAGAAAAGACGTTTTTGAAGGGTAATGGAACTACTATCCTCTTCATAGTTTATTTTCCTCTTCCTTTGTTCCTTCCATAACTGCCTTACAAAATCTATAAGCCATGTTGGTTTATAGGGAACTATGCTAGTGTTTGAATAGACTGATTCATTCATTATGGGGACTATTGGTTGGCCTACTAGAGGATCATTTTGATTTTTGTTTACTTCAACCCTACATTCCTCATTAGAGTTTTTAGGAATGTTTGCAATTTCAGGGTGAGAAGGAGAATTATTAAGAATAATTTGTATTGGGGATTCTTTAATAGATGGTTTGGAGAAAGTAGACTAAGTTTCTATTGTCACTTTAGAAACTTGTCTCCTCATTCTAGGACTTCTTCTTATAGGGGTCTCCTCTAGTATCATAGCCTTCTTTCTACTTCTTCCTTTTGGTGTCTTTGATGTAGGAGTAACTACTATAGGACCTGTCTTAGTTTTATTTTTCTTTGTGACTAATGGGTTTGGCTTTTCTACTACTAGAGCTGAGGTTTCCTCCTATAATTTATGTTTTCTCCTTTCTTGGGTAAAGGTAGGCTTTTGAGTCTCTTGAATAGGTAAAGGCATAGTTTCTTGCACATTCTCTTGCACATTTTTTTGTACATTTTTGTCTTCAACATCTTGAATGCTTTTCTCAGTAGGTTCATCAATGGGAACTACATTCTCCTCACTAGGTTGTTCATTAAGGGTAGCCAAGGTTGTAGGGTTTTAGCTTGGAAAAATTTGGCCCATGTCATAGGAGAGGCATCCTTAAGTGATCTTTCTATGAGTAATTTAATTAGGGCATGATGGGTGAAAAAATTGACCTTCCCCTTTTAGATTTCTTCAGCATTAATACATAACATGTTATACAAGAAATTGTGAACATTTATTGCACAATTGTTCCTTATATAGCTAAGAAATTTAAAATGATCTGCAAGTAAATATGAAAATCTTCCTTCATAGGTGAGGTACCTAATAATGTGCATAGCCAACTCATTGTATGGTGGCAGAAGAGACATCTTTTTGCAACCTTGCTTAGCAATATCCAACTGAGGATCAGTTGGTATGAAAAACTAAGCCCTAGTTCATCTTGCATCATGCATATTAGGATAATGTTCTCCTATTGTCGATAATGCAGTTACTTTAGCTATTTTTCTCTTCTATAGAAACAATTGTTAAACCCCATATAGTAGCTTCTCCTTTATTAAATGTTCTTGTAAACTCTGTGGTTTCTTCTTCATCAAACATAGTTAAACTTAGGAAATACCCTAACTAGCCACATGCATTAAATCTCCTCACTACTTCTACATCTAAGAGTAAAATAGTATGCTCAACTAGCTCTCGTCACTACAATTGTCCACCTATTCTACCTACCAATTTCACTCTCTTCTCTGTTTGCACTATTTTCATTCTATGAATTCATTCTTTCAAACCTATTTTAACATTTCATTTTTTTTAGTCGCTTAATGTCATAACAATTCATTATGAGCAACAATATGTGGTTTATCATGGATATGTGAAAATCATCTAAAAATGGAATTTGGATCACTTGAAAATTAAATATAGGTCATATCACAACTTGATAGTAAGGAATCATTCAAGAATAAGGGGTACAACACCTAGACACTTTCATACTTATAGAAATTGAGTTTCTTAAAGGAAGTATAAAGATTTGGAAAAAAAATCTTCATGAATAAATAGAAATGTCATTAGGTTTTAGTAACCTTCCATGCCCCCTACAAAATATGGATAAGTGTCCGCACTTGTCAGACATTGTATGGGGTATGGAACTGCTATAGCACCACCATAATATAAATATTGTATTATTATATATAACCAAAAAAATCAATGTCAAGGCAGTGTCAAGCTTCAAAAATAAACCTACTGCTAACCATGCTCTACATGAGGGGTTGTTACTACTCATCTATGAGCACTTCAAGGCTCAGATGATTAGTAAAATCCTCTTAAGGGATGTATTTGAGGAAATCAAAAGCTCTAGCTATTCCTCTGACTTGGATGATATTCAGAGCATTAGTTTTGAGGAAGGAGGGCTTAGCTTTGTGGGTAAAAAAGATTCGCCAAATGTTAAGAAGTCTCCCTTCCCCATCATCCCTAGAAGAATTAGCCCTAGAGATCATGGTTAGAAGAAGACTGGGAAGGAGGAATAGGACACCTATGATGAAGAGGAGGCGATGGAGTTTGAAGATGAGGAAAAGGAAAGGCAAGAGGAAAAAATGGAATCCCAGGGTGGGAAGAAATGCAAGAGGGTGGGCATGAAGGATGAGAGGCTGCAGTAGGACCTGGACTCTTCCCCGATCCCTCTCTCCCCTGTCCATCCCTAGGCCCATCTAAAGGAGAAAACTCAGGATAGTTTTGGTTCTGAGTGTGGGGAGGTGCTGACCAAAGAAAGGAGGAAAGCATGGAGAAATTTTATTGTGAGGACCTTGAAAATGGGTATTTTCAAGGAAGTGATGAACCCCCAGATCTTGGTGGACAATCATGAGGAACCATGTCTTGAAGAGCTCATTAACCCTGTGATTGTGGCTATCTTTAATAATGCCAAGGAATCTAGGATGAACCTCTTGAACAATGCCTGCGATAGCATGATTGATAATTTTAGGTCAATCAAGTGGATTTTTCACAAGCTAGAGGAGGTTAAGGAGAAGGTGGTTCAAATGGAAGGAGCCAGGAATCTCAAGGGTCTAGAGAAAGGGATAGATTATGATGATAGGAATAGCTTGGTAGAAAGGAGGATCCATAATTTGGAAAATTATAATCACAATCTGTAGAGCTAGACGATCTCACTGCTCAACTCGATCAATAACAACATTTTATCTTTAACTGAGTGGCTTAAAGATAGAGGCATGTAGGGGGATGCAGATGGAAAAGATAGGGGTAAAGCTAGATCTGATGAAGATAATACCATTGGTATCACCTTGTCTACTCTAGACCAATAAGATCACAGGACTCACTATCAAGAGGCCAAGGAGAACAAGATGGCACAAGAGGTTGCTCAGGTCATGCAGGAGCCAGAAAGAAATATCAAGGAGTAGTTCCTATCTTTTTCCTTTTTGGCTGGCTTTTTTTTCTGGCTTTTGATTGTTTTGTTTTGTTTTTTTAGTTTGTCCTTGTCTTTGGCCATTGTTTATTTGGTTGGGTCTTGTGTTGTTTCAACCTTTAGACTTGTTTATTTTGTGGCTAGGCTTCTATCGCTTATTTTCAGCCTGATATGTATTAACTCTCAAGTTTTAGGATCCCTGTAAAACCTATTTATCTAATCAAAAAAAAAATGTACTATAAGTGAATTAAGATTTGAAAATATTATATCTATGATTTGATTGTTGCACATACCAAAACTGGTAGAAATTACATCAGCATTGACAACATACGTCAACAAACTTGCGGTGTTTATTGAAAGCATTAAAAAATGATGACGTGGAAGGTGGGTGGGTGGTAGGTAAATAAGTGAGATGAGTTGGAAAAGAAGAATTAGAAGGTGAATGGATAAATTTGGAACTTTATGTGGTCATAAAGTTTTTATTATGGGTATGCACAAAGAAATTAAGCTTGAAGAGCTATAGGCAGGAGGTCAGTACCATCTGCTGTAGGAAGAGTTGCCTGGTGTGCATTTGAATTTGGCCACTAAAACTATTGAAAGAAGTCCTCTTTTATTTGGGGCCATTTATATAACTTTAGTCTATGGTCATTGACTAATAATTTAAAAGGCATTGGGTCAATGGTAGTTAATTGGATGGCTCCATTTTCAAAGACATGGTTAATTTCATATCGACCTAGCCATCTTGTCTACAGCTTACCTAGCATATCTTTAAATCTAGAATCATAAACTTAGTGCCCAATCACCAACTTGAAATTATTTGTTGCTAATGTCGACGTCATGCTATTGCTTTATTTTCTTCTATATAATTTTAGTGCATTATAGAGTAGTCTTGTACAATTCATCCAAGGAATTAAGATGTAAAAGACATTCTCTATATGCTGCAAGAAGTTCAATGTTTATCTATAGTGAAATTCTTAAATTTTTATGTTCAAATTCAATGGGGAGCATTTCTATTTTCCCATATAGGAGCTCAAATGGTGTGAACCCTATAGTTGTCTTCCATGTTTTTCTGTAGGCCCAGACAACTTCTGGTAATCTGGTATTCCAATCCCTATAGTGCAAATGAACTATTTTTGTTAAATAGCCTCTATCTCCTAATTTGTGACTTCTACTTGTCCATTAGTTTGAGGGTTATAGGGACTTGATTTCTAGTGCCTAATATTATATTGTTTCATCAATTCTATGATTAGATTAGAAGTAAATTATACAGCTTGGTTAGTGACTAGTTCTTTTGGTACACCATAGCGAGTAAAAATCTCTTCATGCAGAAATTCTACAACTTTGTGATCACAAGCATGCTTCATGGCTTTGACTTCAACCCATTTTGTCAAGCAATCAGTGCACACAAGGATATATGATTTCCCATTAGAGGGAGGATCAATTGCACCAATGAAGTCCATACCCCATTTGTGAAATAGTGTTAATTCAAGTTGTGGGTTCAGAGTCATTTCATCTGTTCTTGTTGGTTGCCCCATCCTTTAACACTTGTCACACTTATATGTATAGTTGGTTGCATCTTTGTGAAGTATAGGCCAATAGTAACTAGTTGTTAAAAAATTTAAGGCTATTCTTTTTGCTGCAAACTGCCCTCCACATGGTTCATTATGACATGCATTTAGAATGTCATATGTCTCATCCTCTCTCACACATCTTCTCATAACTTAATCAAGTCCAGTGTAAAATAAGATATTATCAATCCAAGAGAAATGAAAACTTTTCTCTAAAAGCGTCTTCTTTTCCTTATAAGAGAAATGTTCTCACATTTTATTACTTGCAATTTAGTTAGCAATATCTACATAACCTGGAGTTTGAACAACAATATGAAATAAATGCTCATCTAGAAATACATCATCTACCAGAGTAGTCTCATTCTCATCATGATGGATTCTTGATAAATAATTAGCTACCACATTGGCTCTTCTAGGCTTATCAAAAATGGTGATATGAAATTCTTGCAACAATAGTAACCATCTTTCTAACCAGCCTCTTATAGTAGGTTTTTTCATGAGATATTTAATTGTTGCATCATGAGTATGAACAATATAAAGGATAGCTAGTTATGTAATGCAAGAATTTGTTTAGAGCATAAACTACTACTAATTGTTCTTTTCTAGCCATTGTGTAGTTTAATTCTTGTCCATGAAGGCTCTTGCTAATAGAATATATTTCATTTTCAAGATGTTGAGATTGTTGTCCTTGAACTACACCTATGGAATAGTCAGAAGCATCTATATATATATGTGAAAAGGCAAAGTCTAATTAGTACCTTTTAAAATTGGGGTTTTTGTGAGAAGTTTCTTAAGGTGCAAGAAGGCTTCATTGCATTCTGATGTCCAAATGAATTCAACTTCTTTGGTCAATAATGTATACAAGGGACTAGCTATTTTTCTAAAGTCTTTTATGAAACATCTATAATATCCAACATGACCTAGAAAGATCTTACATCTTTCAATTTTGTGGGTATGGGAAATGTTTGAATTACCTCTATCTTAGCTAGATCCACTTGTATTCCTATTGCTGATATGAAATGGCCAAATATCACACCTTCCTGCATGAACATGAAATTTTTTTCCACTATTAAGTGCTAGATTATGTTCTTTACATCTTATTAGAACTTTTTCAAGATTCATCAATGCTTCTTCAAAGGTGAATCCAAATGTTGTGAAGTCATCCGTATATATTTCCATACAATCATTTGATATATCAATAAAGATGCTTATCATAGCTCATTGAACTATAGCAGGAGCATTACATAGACCAAATAGAAAAATAGAGTATGTAAAAGTACCCCATGGGCATGTGAATGTGGTTTTATCTTGGTCTTCAAGAGCAATACTAATTTGATTATAACCACTATACACATCTAGAAAAGAGAAATACTTCTTTCCAACTAGAGTGTCTAGAACATGATCTATGAATGGTAAAGGAAAGTGATCCATTTTGATGGTCTTGTTCAATTCTCTATAATCTACAAAAATCCACCATTTCCTTCCCTTTTTGGACACTATGACCAGGGGTCACACCCATCTACTATTAGATATAGGATAAATAAAACTAGCATCAAACAATTTTTTCAATTCAATTTTAACTATTTCTCTAAGGCTGTGATTTATCCTTCTCTGGGGTTGATGGAGCAGTCGACACCCTCCATTGATGTATATTCTATGAGTGCATAATGTAGGACTCAATCCTTTCATATCACCATAATCCCATGTAAAAGCATTTTTATGCTTTTCAAGTAGCTTTGTTAATTGTTCTATTTGTGTGGATGTTAATTTGGGAATAACATGAAGATTATGACCTTTGGATAGATCAATAGTAGTGGTAGACTCTATCATAGAAGTTTCTAAAATTGGACTTATATCTAATTCACATGGTAAAACTTGATGAAGAATGTCTGGTTCTTTGAGAAAAGTACAATTATCCTCACATTCCTCATATGTGGTTAATTCTAACATAGAACTTTCAGATACATCTTTTTCTACCACACAATTGTTAGTAAGAATACTCTAAAGTACTAAATCCTCTTCCTATAGCTTTAGAAAGGATTGTCTATGTAACATCATAAGTTGTGCTATAGATTTTAATTCTTCTTCTTCATCCCCTAAATTTGGCTAGATAGATGTGCTTAAATCTGGTAATGGTTGTGCTGGAGGATACAAATCAAATTTCTTTGTTGCTTGACCATTTGATATGTTCATATTTCCTGATCTACAACTTATATTTGCATTAGCTAAGGCTAACCAGGGTCATCCTAGGATGACAAGGTAGATAAAAAGATTAACTTTTGGAGATAGAATGATGAAATCTACAGGATACTCTAGAGAGTCTAAAGTTACAACTATGTTCTCTATCATTCCATTAGGAGTGATAGTTGAACTATCTACAAGTTGCAAAATTGTTGGAGTAGCCCTTAATCCTTCTATTTTCAACTTCTTCATAGTATCCTTGGTTATGACATTTATAGCAGCACTAAGATCTATTAAACCATTTTTAACAGACTGGCCATTTATACTCGCATTGACAACTGAACTACCTAGATTGAAATATTTTGGAGTGACAAATTTTCCTAACATAATGTCAACCAATTGTCCCACAACATGGTCTATAGTTGGGTCCTTTTTCTTCCTCCTAGTCTTCTTTAGACAGGCTTCTCTAATGGCATTTCCATAGATAGGAACATCTTTAATAGCTTGAAATAAGGGTATTTGGACATGTATGTTTTTCAACTGATCAATAATATCAAAATACTATTCCTCTATTTGTACAAGTTTACTTTGTACAAGCTTCTTTGGAAAAGGAGGTTTCACCACTAGCTGAGCTTGGGGTTCTAATGCTACAGGAGTATCCAGTATTTTATTTATAAGAGGTAGGTTAGTTGCTAGAAAAGTTGTACCAAATCTCATATGTATATTTGCAACATTCAAAGCATAAGCAAGATATTGTTGAGCATCAACAATACACATGGGTTGTTGTGGTTGTTGGTTATTTGGATTTGGCTGAGGTTGTGTAGGTAACTGTGTCTACTTTTGAGGTCCAAGATTCACAAGTCATGGGATTAATGTAGGTTGTTGAGCTAGGGGTGGTAATTGTGGAGTACTAGTATTTTGGTTAGCCCACTGTTGAGGTCCCCTCCATTGTTTTGTAGACTGCTAATTCTCGTAGGATGGTTTCCATTGATTTCGCTAGTTTTTTTGGTTGGACCAGGATGGTTGGGAGTTATGAGGCCATTGGGGCTATTATAAATTGTTTTTCCAAGAATTACTCCAAATAGGTTGATTATATTATGGAGGGCCTTGGGGATTATGGTTTTTCCATTGATTATTATATAAATTTGGATTTTGCAAATGGTCCTGAGGCCTACCTTGATGTTGGGCCCATGGCCAATGTTGAGCAAAAAAGAATACTTGCTCATCATCTCCATCTACCTTGATGTACTCAGTTGGAAGATGTTGGTTCATTTTGGAAATTATTTTGCATTGGCAATCCTTCGTTTGCTTCTGAAAATGAGGGCAATATTCAGCTAGTTGTAACTCAGCTTCTACATGCTTCTTCTTTGCAGTCATTGTGTTGAGATGTGTAGCAACATCATTTATGATGTATTTCTTGAAATCTAATAATAGGTTAGATATCTCGAGCTTTGAAATAGCTTGGTTGATTCCTTTAGTGACTATGGAATGAGGTCCTTAGCCTTTCTTCATAGTTGACCTTGAATAATTTTGATAGATCTTCTTGAGGTTATCCTAGGAAGCTTGATATACATCACCACCAGCCATTAGGTCTAGTGCTTCTAGACAATTATCATTCACACCTCTTAGAAAGACTAGCTTTTGAGAATCCTTAGATAACACATGTTGAGGGTTCTTTTGTAGTGTATACAAGAAATGTGAAGCATAGTCTTCCAATGTTTATTCCTCCTTTTGTGATATCCTGAAGACATCATCTCCTCTTGAGCTAGATGCTTTGCAATACTCTTTATAGTTATCCAAAAATAGACTTTTCATTTCATCCCAAGTTCTTGCCGCATTGGCTCCTAAGCCCATGAACCATTGGAAAGCTAACTCTTTTAGTGTTGCTAGAAATAATTTGAGCTTATGGACATCCATTGTAGTCAAAACTATGACAGAGTATGTCAAATTCAAACTAGAAAGTATCAAGGTCTTTAGTTGCAAGGCCATAGAACTTTGGAAGAGCAGCTATAGGTATATTTTTTAGATTATTAGTATGTATGAGGCTTGAGAGAGGAAATGGAAAAGTAGGTTGTGCCATTACTAGAGGTATTAGATTCTGAGGTTGTTGTTAAAAAGGAACATTGGGTACTCAATTTTTAACAACTGATGGATTTAGAATAGCATTATCAAGGTAACTAGCCAAAATTTCAGCAAAAGGTTAAAGACCACTAGTATCTATAGGTTCTACTCTTGAGGACAATTTTGTAGGAAAAATAGGGCTTGCATCTTCTAAAGGAAACTCAACTTCTTCTTCTTCAATTTCTTTATTCAAATTAACAGACTCGCATGGAAGAAATCTGCCATATTCATTTTGTCGTCTTCCTCTTCAATGCATGCAACTGAATTCTTCACACTGGTGAAGAAATCTTTAAGACTACAAATTTCTAAAAAAAAACTTTAACTAAGAATTATGACTCAAGAATTCTCCTAGCTTGACACCATCCCTGGTAATGGCATCAAAAATGTTCCACCTCACATTAGGTGTATAATAATCATGCCAAAGGCCATACTTAGGAATAGTGTATTCAATCTAAGGACTATTTTTCTCACTATGAGGTACATTTAATTTTGTCAACCCAAGGATGTATACTTGAAATGGTTGGCATAGTATGTGCACTAGGTTTCTTAATGAGTCATTATCCTTATGTTGTAGCAAAGTAAAATGCAAGGAAAGAACCTACACTAGTGTTGTAGGAAACTAACACACTTAACTCTCTATTGAAACAAATACTGTAAATGCAATGAAGTGCTAACATATATTCCAACTCAGTTCATCTACTATAACTATTCTTACAAATGTTATAGGAACACTTGCAAAGTATGATGCTACGAGAAGGAACTTATAACTTCTACCTGCAATACTAAAAATGCTTGAAAATAAATCTATACTACACTAATCTAATCTACTTCCCAAGTAGGCTCCCTTGGTTGGCTTCTGCTAATCTACTAACATAGAATGTAAACTAGGAGCTATTTCATTATATATCAAAAATTCCTTACATGAGAACAATACATAGAACTAAAAAAACAACTCAATGCAAGAGTCAACAGTTTCTTGTCATAAACTTTCTTCTAACCTCTAACACTATTGGTTTGATCTCTATAAATAGAAGATCAATCCTTATTTAGAAACATAAAACAAAAACAAACTAATGTTTAATCTACCAAAGAAAAAGGATGTAAAGATAATAGCTCAAGGTAGGAAGAAAAGATAATAGCTCAAGGCAAGAATAAAAGATAACAACTCAAGGTAGGAATAATAAATTCTACACAACCACTTTGTCACAATAATAAATATAGAGAAATATAATAGTTCTTCATAGCTCCTCCATGTTAGCAGTTGTGTTCCTTGGTACCATTACGACTCTTTCCACTGTGGCTTAACATCTTTTCTCCTCAAATTTTATTGGTTCTCTTCAACATTTCCCTTTGAATGCTTCTGACCATCTTAAACTCCCTTATCTAATTAGGTTAGTTTTAGATTATGATAAAAACAAGTTTTGAAGGGACCCCAAAACCATTTCACATCCTCAAAAAAGGAAAAAACAAGCCATCCAACAGGATAAACCTACTAAAAAGTAGAACCAAAATCAGGTTTTACAGGGACCTAATAAAGAACACAAGTTTTACAAGGACCTGGAATTGTCAGTGCATATTAAAAACTAAAAGCCAAAAAATAGGACCAAACATAGGAGCCAAAAGTAACAACTAGCTAATAGGAACCTGACAAAAAAAGAAGACCTAGGAAGCTATTGTAGTTCTATAATCATCTTAACTACCTCCTTACCAATATTTTTCATGTCCTAGATGGAGTTAGTAGCCAAAGATGTAGCAAAAATCAAAGCTTTCTTCCTCAAACTCTATCTAGTCCTCTTGCTTGGGCCCTCTGAAGATATGGCTCCTTCATTAGCTCTTTTTCTCGATGTCATCACAGCTGCACAGATGCTTGAGGTAACTTGCTCCATTTTTCTTCAACTTTCCTTGATGAGCACCCTAAGATTCTGCTCATAATCCTTCATTTTTTTGGGATATCCCCCATTTGCACCTCCATGTGTTGAATAATAACCCGGTCAGCCTCCAAGTTATGTTGCAAAATATCCACTTTCTTCGTTAGCCCCATAATTTCATTGTATAACTAGGAGTCTACCTGAAGGAAAGAGTCAACTTTTTGTTTAGCAGAGTGAAGGGAGGAAAGTTTGGTGTCCCTCATCGTGGATTCACCCCCATCATCAGTAGTGGTGTGTGGTAAGGGGTCAACTTTATCAATATAAATCCCCCCATCCAACGGCTCCTCCTCACTAGACTCCACATGAATGTGATAGCTTTGGCCCTCCTTATCTTATCCCTCAATCTCCTTAATAGGAGTGGAAGCCTTCCCCATGTTTTCCTCCTCACTCAAAATGGCTAGATCATCATTTAAATTATCTTTCTCTTTATTACCTTCCCCAGTCACAATATGAGTATCCTCATTATCAGAATTACTCTATTCCAAATTCTCCTCAGTAGTGTCTTCCTCTCTCCCTTCCTCATTATTATCTTTCAAATTTGGGTAACCATCCAGGTTAGAGCTAAACTCCCTAGCATCTATCTCCTCCTCTTCATTAGGTACATTGTTGTCTGAGCCTTCAGTTCTCTCCACCTCTATATCCTCTTCCTCAATTTGTCTTTGAGAGCTTGAGGGTTTTAGTTTAGCCTTAATTTTCTCTTTAACACTCTCATCAATTTTACCTTTTAAAGTTTTAGGACTCTTTTTCTTGCTAGTGGATGGAGATGAAGCAATGGACTTATTTTTAGAAAAACCCTCAATGAGTAAAATCAAACCTTCATGTAAGATGGGTCAAGACTATTTCTTTTTATGGGCATTTAAACTTTGGAGCAAAGAAAACTGCAAATAGAAAGGGAAGGACATTTTTTCCTTGTACCTAAAATGGTTAAGGAAGACAAAGTGGAATTTTTGCACCCTTTTACTTCTTCCTTCAAGGATGAAATACTCACGAATACAACCAAGAACATCATGCCAAATACCTTTTATCTATTACACATCAAAGAAGTAAACATTCTTCTCCAATTACATCTCCTCTTCATATGTCTTCAGGAATTTTTTATAGGCCACATTGGAAATACTAGTCTACTTCAAAAACTTGATACCTTTTATGGGGAGACTAGTGACCTCGGCAATGAATTCCTCTGTAAGCTTTACATAGACTCCATGTAAAGTAACTTTATTGTCCACCCAATTTTTGAAGAAGGTAGTAGTGACATGGGGTTTGAATCCATGCAACCACTATAGGTAGTTGAGCACCTTCCCTTTTTGAAGAATCTTCCAAATGTCCTACCTAGCCTTCCAATCATCACATTTTTTGGGTTCCTACTTCCTCGGTTCACCTCCCATTTTGTAGAGAAAACAAAAAACTAGACACCCAGATATCAATAGCAAAGAGGTAGAAGTGAGACCAATTTTTTGTGACACGATATCGAGGATTCCTTTTTGAAGATATGTTTAGAGAACAGATAGCCTTCACATGAATGTACCTCCTCAGGGGTGGTAATCTGATAATCATAAGGCCACTCCCACAAATCATTAAATTTATAATCCAAGAAAATATTTCCCACTCTAGAATGAATAACATCATAATTAATAATCTCTTTAAGATCCACATGTTTGTTTAAATCATCGAGCCACCTCATCTTTTTCCCCATTTGAATAGCATGATTTGCTATCCAATTAGTGACCTCGTTGGATTCTCTATAAGTATGGGAAATGACCACCTTTTCAAAATTTTGAAATAAGGTTTTGATTTTCATAACCATTGCCTCTATAGACCAAGAGATAGAATTTTTATTATTAAGAAAATTTATAATATTCAGAGAATCACAATCCAACCATAAATTGGAGTACCCCAATTCAATAGCTAAAATAGTGGTATAAAGGGTAGCAATAGCTTTAGCAATATGGCTATTCAAGAGACCAATAGGGACAGCAATAGCATCAATAACATTTCCCATATGATCTCTAAGAACACCTCCACATCCTGCTCTTCCCAAGTTACCCTTGGCTGCTCCATCAAAATTCCCTTTCATCCATCCACTAGGCAGAACAAGCCACTTTATAATCGATCTAGGATTATCAATTTTCAACTTAGATCCTTGAGATCTTAAAGGGTAATCAAGTTGGAAGGTTTGAGTAGACTCCCTCTGGGACATAAAATTCTCCTTGAAGACTCTAACGATATTCTAACCAAGCACCCATCCTGGAAGACCTTTATTTCTAAATATCTTATTATTTCCTTCTTTCCATAAGCCCCACCAAAGGTGGGGGAGGGTTAGTTTCCAAAGAAATTGAGCATTAGGATCCTTTGAGGGGCATCTCCAACTCTTGAAAGAAAGATCTACATTATTTTGATGGACCCAAGCCATACCCCAAAAATTCAAAATCTCAGTCCAAACTTCCTAGGTATAAGAGCATCTCAAAAACATGTGATCTCTATCTTCAAGTCCCTTTCTACATAAATAACACCTATTTACCAAATTTATACCTCTTTTTTGCAAGTTGTCAAGGGTCAGAATTTTGTTTTGGAGAAAAGCCCAAAAGAAAATGTTAATTTTGGGAGTGAGACCCTTAATACAAGCTTGAGACCAGAGAGATTGATTACTCTTATGCTTAGAAGCAAAGATAGAAGAGACTTTAAATTTCCCACTAGGATCAGCATACCTGATAATCTCATCCTCCAAATAAGGGTAAAGAGAAACAACATTTAGGGAAAGTTGGATATTACTGAAGTCTTGACTAACATCAGTTAAATTCACCCAAGAATTATTCTACTAGTAATGACAAACAAGAAGGCCAGATCTCTACTTGCATCGATCAATTAAGGCCTTTTCATTAAAATCTTCAATTAAAGGGTGGTCCATAAGCTAGGTATCCTCCCAAAATTTCACTTTAATTCTGTTACCAGCTTTCCAGGAACATCCTTTTTTTAAATTTTTCTTGGTCCCCTGAATAGCTCCCCATATGGAGGATGAGTGAATAACATCAGGAGATTTGAGGTACTCTAGAATGGAATAAGCATTGAAGAGATACTTATGTTTCCAAATGGTACTCCATTCTTTGTTGTCATGGTACACTCTCCACCCCTGTTTGGCTATAAGGGCTTTATTCAAAATACTGATTTTCTAAATTCCTAATCCCCCTTCACTGCAAGGTTTACAAACTTGATCCCAAGCAATTAAAGGCATTCTCCTTTTATCCTTAGAGTCATTCCATAAGAAGTTTCTTTGAATTTTATCAATTGACTCAGAAAATTTAAAAGGAATTCTGAAAAGACTTAATGCATAAGTAGGAATTCTTTGGACACAGGCTTTGAGAAGAGTTAACTTACTAGCTTGGCTTAAATGAATTCCTTTCCATCCCACTAGCTTTTTGCTGAATTTGTTAATAAGGTCTTCCCAGAAAACATCAAGGACCTTCAAGCCTAGGGGGGGGGCCAAGTAAGAGGATGGGAGAGATCCTATAGAACATCCCAAGATTTTAGCTATTTTTAATTTTCTATGGATAGGGGTGTTAATGAAGAACACAACACTTTTGATCTAGTTTACCCCTTGTCTGGAAGCAGCATAATATAAATTAATAGCCTACTTAAAAATCCTAGCTTCCTTCACTTCAGCCTTACCCATGAAGATGGTATCATCAACAAATTGTCCATAAGAGAAAATTAACGGTTGGGAAGAAGGTTGTAAGCCCTTGAGCAAACCTCTTTGAACCAAGTCCCCAATAAATCTCCCCAAGCAATCAACCATAATAACAAAAAGGATGGGGGATAGAGTATCACCTTGTCTCAGCCCTCAAGAAGGAAAAAAGAAAGGAGAGGAGCTACCATTAACCAATATCGCAATAGAGACAGTAGAAAACAATTGGCAGATCAGGCCCACGACCTAATGATCAAAGCCAAAAGAAAGAAAAATATTATAGAGGAAAGACCAATCCACTCTATCATAGGCCTTAGCAATGTCCACTTTAATAATGAAGCCTTGATTGTTAGAAGAAGACAAGGAATGAATATTCTCATGAGCAGAGATGATAGAGTTAAGGATTTGTCTACCAGGGATGAAACCATTCTGTTGATCCACAATAATTAAGGGGATCACTTGAACAAGTTTGGAGGTGAGAACTTTGGAGATAATTTTATAGAAAGAGTTACATAGGCTGATTAGATGAAACTGATTTGGAGAATCAGCCCCAACTTTCTTAGGAATAAGGCACAAAAAGGTGGAGTTGATTTCTTTAAGAAATTGTTTAGCCCCATAGAATTACTTAATAGCATCACAAACATCTTTACCAACCACTTTCCAAAGCTTCTAAAAGAAAACATGGGGAATCCATCAAGGCCAAGGGCTTTATCTCCTTCCAGAGTTTTAACAGCTTTGAGGATTTCATCATCCTTAGGAATTGAACATAACAATTTATTTTGATCCTTAGTAATCAGTGGAGAAATCACTTTGAGGAAGTCAGCCTGACTTTCCACATTAATGTTGGAATCAGCCATCATAAGGGAAGAGAAAAAAGTCACCATCTCATTCATGATAGCCTTGTCTTCAAAAATTTTCACATCTCCCTTTTTAAGATATGATATGCAAGTTTTGGCTCTATGCTTTAGAGTGGAGAGATGGAAAAACTTTGTATTTTTATCTCCTTCCCTCAACCATAATAATCATGATCTCTGTCTCCAAAAGATTTCTTCTTTAGTAATGATGTCATGGTATTGGACAAGATTTTCTTTCTCTTCAAGGAGGAGATTAGAGGTATAACCTTCCTTCTGGATTTTTTCATGTATATTAACAATTTCCTCCTTAATAGAAATTTTGTTCTCAAAAATGTTCCCAAAGCTATTCTTATTCCATTTTTTGACTTCCCTTTTGACATTTTTGAGCTTAGAAGCAATTCTAAAGAGGGTAGTGCCTTCAAATTCTATATTCCACCATTCTTTCAATTTAGTTTCAAACTAAGGGTGTTGTATCCACATCTTCCCAAATCTAAAAGGAAAATTCTTCTTGAGGTTAATCTTCTCAACAATGAATAAAAGAGGGAAATGATCTTATCCAATTTTTTGACAAGCCTCCAGTTTATAAATGAATTATTTAGTCCAATCAAGAGAAATAAGAGCACAGTCAAGCCTTGCCTGAATACAATCAATACCAACTCTCTTGTTGCTCCACATGAACTGGATACCATAGAGGTCCAAGTCCATTAAGCCCTCATTATTTATGAACTCCATTAAATCCAATCTTCCTTCCAGTTGAGTAACATTGCCTCCGATTTTCTCATGGTCATAAAGAGGGACATTAAAATCTCCCATAATAATCCATTGACCAGAATAGTTTTTTCTTTTAAAATTAGAGACAAAATCCTAGACCTTTTTCCTTGAATGCTTTGAGTTTGGAGCATAAATGTTCACAATAAACCAATCTTCTTTCTAGTCTAAACTAGTAATTTTGGCTATCATAAGGTGTTTACTAGAAAACAAAATTGTTCCCGAGAAATTGTTCTTCTTCCATAAGATCAAAGTTCCCCCTGATGCCCCTTTTGAACTACTAGCATTTAAAAGCTTTAATATGTTCTGCTTTCTCTTTATTCATCTTAGTCTCTTGAAATAGGAGAAAATCAGGCTTTTGTTCTCTAACAAAATTCCTAACAATGTCCAGTTTATGAGAACTATTCAACCCCCTAATATTCCAAGTTATGATCTTCATATCCAATTTTTAGGAGAAAAATCCATAATAGTTGCCTGCCTACCATCAACAATATTCTGCATACTTTCTAACTCTCTATTTTTCTTAGTAGATCTTCTTCTAGGTTTGTCCAAGGATCCAACATCCGATTTTACCTTAGTGTGCTATTCTGTTCTTTTCCCAATTTTTTTCGGATTAGAAACAGGAGGTTTTTCCTTGATATGCTGATCTATTTTGTTGCTTCTAGTCTCTACCCCCTTAGTATTGATTTTTTTTCAACCCTTTTCCTTTGGTTTGGTTTATGAATTGAGCCATTTTCTTTCATATCATCCACGAGAGGAGGTACCACCATAGAAGGGTCATTTTCTACCTGGGTTTGCACCTAAATCTCCCTGGATTGAGAAGGAAGATCTCCTTTCTCAGGTAAATTTCCAATATTAGCCAAGATTTCACCATCCTCAAGAACTATTTTGTCATCAATATCTCCCCATTGTTCTTCTATCTTCTAATAAATAACAATTTGTTTAGAAATATTTGCCTAATTTTCCAATTCTTGTTCAGGTAAACTGGTTTCAAATTGTAAACCAGGACCTTCTTTCTCAGAGTTGGCTTCCTCAAAAGCTAGCTCTTTCTCTGCCTTAGCCTGTGGAGCTTGAAATTTATCATTGCTTATTTTTTCTTAGCATTGGCCTTCTTTAGGTTTCCAAACTTTCTTGTGCTGAATCTTGTTCTTTTTCCTTTCCATACCACTACTGGCCTGATTTTTACTTTTGGAAGGATAGTTTTTAACAAAATGTCCTTGCTTCTTAGAAGCATAGTGTGAATTAGGTAGGTCTTTCAAAAGTATTTCTTGAGTTCTTTTACCCAACTTGGAGATCAAATCCACCTTAGCTGGGAGGTGATTCAGGTTTGCCACCTTAACAAAAAAATTGGCACAATGAAGTTTAGATCTAGAAGCAGTAGCAATATCCATAGCCACTAGTTCTCCAAAGGAACTAGCGATACCTTTAAAGATATCTTCATGCCAGAATTCAAGAGGGAGTCTAGGGAGTCTAGCTCAAATGGGAGTGGTTAGGAAGAATAAGTCTAAAAGATCCATATTGGGTTCCCATTTTTTAATGGTAAGAGAACTTTTACCAAAAGACCATGACCCTCCATAAAGAACTCTATCCATGTCTTCTTTACAGTTGAAGATAAATGAAAATAAGCCATTCAACATGGGGGCAACATCTACCTCTCCTCTAATAACCCATTTCCTTTTCACCATCTTTCTAAGAGTTTCAAGATCTGGTCTAGCACCTAAAAATTTGCCCAGTAAAGTGAAATCCATGGAAGACATGAAAAAATCAACTAAAGGGTCTGGGATAAAAACTTGAAACTCACCTTTCTCCCAACAAATCTTCATAGTCACCTGCAGGAAGAGAGACTTTCTAGTTGGTTTCTTGCCAAACAGGGATGACCAGGATTTTCCTTCTGAGGCACCTTGTTTCTACCCTCCAAAGGTCTTGTCCTTGAAAGAGACAACATTTTCTTTTTCCTTCTCGAGATCCTGTCCTGACACATGAGAAGTAGATAGGGATCCCAAAGGTGTGACACGAACCCCACACAAAATTTCAATGTTGTCCGAGGACTTTCCTTTGTCCACCTCAACCAATGACCTTGAAGACTTCTTAGCATCCTCTACCGTTCCCCCAGGGTCAGTACCACCAGCCAGATTCTCCCCGACTAGTTTCCCGCCTGCCAATGATCTAGCTAATTCAAATTTTGAAAGAGCGCTCATTCTCTTCCTTCTTTTTCTAATCAGGTTAGTTATTATGCAGAGACATTTGCAAATAAGCATTGTCAAATTAAATTTAAATATGAGAACACACATTTTGATGGTTATATGAAATAATACATTATATATAATATTGGAAAAATATAACATACTATCTACCCATAGGCTAATCATCAATTCAAGCAAACACAGGTTGACAAATGTCTTTGTGGAAATAAAATAGAGTGTTTAAAACTATCATAAAATAGAGGCAATAATTAGCCTCATCACTCCCCAGGTAGAAAAGAAAAGTGTGTCCCACACTTTGATGACAAAAGAAAGATCTATAACCATATTCATCTTCACCAAAGGTTTCCACTTCAATAGGGACAAGAAACCCAATCTACACACCATCAAAATATTCATCACTTTGTCAAACACCAAAATATCAATCATTCAATCAGCATGCTCACTTCGAGGATCAAACAATACATAATGCTTCATTAGCAAACCCTCATTCACATCAGCAATTAGTGAATCCACACCAGCAACAACAAACTCGACATCAACAACAATATGTAGCTCCTCAGCAACATATGCCAAACTCACAACACTAGCAGTCTCATTGCTCAAAACAAGATGCTCTGCAACATACAAATTATCACCAATAGTGACTAAATCATCCATGACTGAGTGCTCTACAATCTCCATGTCAAACTCAACTAATTGATCATAAAAACCAATCTCCATCCAACATCAACAAGGTTAGGAATATTTTTAGCAACAACCATCAGTTTCTCTGTAGGTTCTATATCAAGCTCTACAAGCTGATCAATAAACCCAACCTCTTCCATCTTGACCTTGTCATGCCATATTCTCTCATAGAAAAGTCTCTTAACTGGCCAAACAACTCTCTTCTAGATTAGTAGACTCCAACTCCATAAGCATCCACAAAATGCTTTCCTCACCCTGTCTTAACTCGATTAGCCAAGCTAGCTTCAAACCAAGCAAACATCTCAAAAAACCTCCTCTCTATCACATCACAAAGATTCACAATCATCTCAGGGTCCAATCCTCTTGAAGCTATCTCCCAATTTCTTCATAAACCCTTTGCAACAAATCCTTCCCATGCTCCTTGCAACAACCTCAAATTATTTGCAACTCAAATCGTAACTTGCCACCTCACATGAACAATTAGGAACCAAATCACAAGTCCAAGAACATAAATTTGAAATCCATAAAATCTCTACAATCATGCCTCAACATGATCAACCTTTCATCTTTACATCCATTGATCCATTTAAAAGCCTTCTATAATTTCAAGTTAGAACCACAATCTGCCACCTCACAACCAAGAGATCTAGGACTCAAAAAGAAAATCCACCACCAGATCAAGATTAACTCAGATCTACTTCTCCAACCCAAGTCTTGGTGCAAACTACCACAACATTGGAAATCTATCTACATGCTCAAGAAAAATTGTGCTCTGATACCACCTAGCATAGTGCAAGGTAGGAGAATCCCCAAAAGAGATGTCCTAGCCCCTAGCAATTAACCACATGGTAGAAACACAATAACGATGAAATAATAATGCAAGATCTTATACCAAATTTGAACTCTTCATTCATTAAATAATTGTTACATGCAATGTGTTAGATTGTAAGGCCTTCTAGGTTATATCCAAATACAAACCAATTACAATAAACATTCTACAAGATTCCTCAAGATCTAATCCAAACCCAAGCTAGTCTAGATCCACACTTTGGTAGAAACCTCCAAGATCTCAACTTGTGCTCACAAGCCACTAAGAAACCTCCTTGTTTCTAAACCACAGCCACTAGCTCTTCTCCAACTTTATCCAAGATCCAAGTGTAAACTACCTCATATTTGACACTCTATCCACACCCTCACAACTCCACCACAATCCTTCTATAAACTGCCTCACATTTAGCACTCTATCCATAGACTTAGAAAAACTCACCCTTTAGCTTCCTCCTTCTCTCAAAGCTTCTACTAAGAAGAGATCACCTTCAACCTTGATTAGAAATGTTCATATGCCTTGCTTATATAGGCACAATTCACCCAAGATGTTACCAACACAACCAATGTGGGATAAAAGGTAAATGCAACTACCTTTCAACAAATATTTAATTCCCACCCAAATAATACTAAGCACCACCACATAGCCCAACAAATATTAAATACATAATTTAATAAAATGTCCACAAACTTCTAGAATACCACCTAACACCTCAATAAATGGAATGACAACCATTTTTATTTATTTTTCTATTTAAGCCACCTATGCACCTCGAAACTAAAAATTTCTTTTTCTCCTTTTCCTTTTTTTAATTATTTCTCCTCTAATTTTCATAACTTTCTCTCTCCTCCATTTTTAAAAAAAAAATTCTGATGCAAGATGCTCTTGCATCATGGGAGAAAACACATGTGACAACTCCAAATTCGAATTGATGGAAGAATGCATGCGTGAAGGGCCCCCTTACACTATCTAGGCACTCACATGGTCAAAATTAGGTCCCTAACTTGATATACTATCATATGGGTAACTTATTTCAACATAAAAAGACACTTTGGGACCACCTAATGACCCCTCAAAACCCTAGCCAAGTTCAAATTCGAATTTCCTTTGATTGTCACCCATCCTACTCCTTGTCAAGTGGGTTTACTTAGTCATTAATAGGGTAATTAGTTTTAGGGTAAATTTCCACCATGATCAAAACCCTAAATGATATGTCAATTACACATAAGGTTCACAAGTGTCAAGTGACACATAAAACCACATTCCACAGCACCATGACATATCCCTAATGCATCTTTATGATTAAGCATTTCCACATGCAAAAAAACTCACATTTACGAAGATAAATACTTTCACAATGAGGCTTTTGAATCTTCCAAAGATTTTCCTTCGTTAAACTATGTTCACAAAGGTTTGGAACTTGTTTCCCTCAAAAAAATCCCATGGTTGCACTTCCTGTGCATTAAACTCAAGCATCAGTAGTCCAAGGAGGTCATATAAAACATATATATCATAAATGCATATAATAAAATCCATATTAACATAATTCAAATTGTATTTCCTCCCTAAATCAATGCAAATAAATCATTCAAGATGTTAGAATGTCAAATCAACATATCATAAACCATCATAATCAATTTAACATCTCTTTGTATATCATGAATCATCAAAATCAATTAAATCTTTTACTACATATCATAAATCATCATAATCAAATTGACATTTTGCATTGCAATATAATCTAATAGTATCTTGTCATAAAGTTGCACCCATATGTGTTTGATCATTCCACTCACAATATCAAGTTCATAATGCATATCATAAATACAAAACACTACTAAAATATCAAAATCAATAGATAAAGAAATCCACTATCCATCTAAGTCTCAAATAACTATTAAAATATCAATGTCTAGAATATCAAAATGCTAGTACCATGTCTATGCTATGACGGGTCGGGGTGAGGCCTCACATGCTATGCCTTCAATATCCCTAACTTTCAAATTATTAGCTATTATATATCTAGCAATAGAGATATCAATATGATCTTTTTCTATATCATTATAAAAGTCATAAAAAAATTTCATCTAAACAAAGTTCCCTTCATTAGCAATGGCTGAATTTATGTTTTCTCTCTTCGGCTTCTAGGGTTGTCGAGCTTTACTTGCTCACTATTTAGAAGTAGTTAATTTTTCTACTTTTTTAGCTTCTTCTTCTTCTTCACTAGATTTAACAATTGTCAATAATGTCTTTTGTCTTTTACCTAATCTAGTGGCTTGTTGCTTGACCATTTTTATCTTGGTGGTCACAGCTTCCACTAATCTTTCTAATTTCCTCTTCAGCTCACTTGGTTGTACATCTAACACTATAGCATATGGAATGGTTTGTTCCAAAGATTTCTTTGCAATAGACACTAATAAAGGTTTCACATACATTATACCTTGGTTCATTGTCTGTCTAACTACTTGTGACTCACTTTCAGTCATACCGGCCTTGATAAAGCTTTCTTCATTATTGTCTCTATCTTCTTGTGAGATGCTTTCTCTAAAGATGCCTAATCAGCTGATTGGGTAATCTCATCATAAGCTCAAAATCTATACTCATCTTGTTCCTTTTTAGAGTTCAACAATAAATTAATATATGTAATTGCTATATCATCACTTATCTCATAACCTAAGGGATCAAGGAATTGTTTTCGAAGGTTCTACTAATTGAATATAAGTAAAATCTATATCAATGATAACACATATGTCATCTTTAAATCTTTCTACAACTACAAGTGCAATTCTAAATCTTTGTCTCATTTCATTCTAAAATGTTTTCATTATCAAATTCCCATTATCTAAGATTTTATCTATTGGATGTCTTCTACATATGTCTGTGATCTTCTCCATTGTACACCTCTCACTGCTCATAATGTCTATGACTAAAAAATATGGAAATATCTTAAGTACATGAAAAAATAAATGATTGATTGGTGACTAAAATTTAAACACGCCATTCTTAGTCCTTTTGATTTTCTCTAGGTTCTCAAGAAGTTGCATTTTTAGAATTTCACTAAGGTTAACTTGTTCCTTCTCAACACATATCTTATAGGTTGCATAGATGAATTTGACTAACAATTCATCAATCTTAGAACTTGCACATATAGAGTAGGCATTGATTTTGCTCAAGAATCTTACATCATTTTTTTTAATGGTGTTGATCACCATGGCCTTTCCATTATAAATTGCTTTTGTGTAGCTCTCAACCTTCTTCTTAACAAGTTTCTCACCTATCGGTACACTACCTTATTTGCTAAGATGAGTTACCTCATGAATAAGGTCAACTGAAATATCAATTACATTATCTTCCATCCACATGTTTTCATCATGAATTCTACTTAGTATGATCTAAGTCCATTCATCAAAGTCCAATTCTCAATAGAAATGATATTTGAACAAGTCTAGTTCTTTCATATGTTCAAATTTGGGTTTCATATTCATAACATGGTTAAAGACTAATTCCATATCTTTATTCATATACTATCTCCTAATAGATTCAAACTTGTTAAGATAACTTCCTACATCTTCCAAATAGACTACATTATTTAGCATAATATATAATATTGAATTAGGGTTTCCTTCTATGGGTTTCATGGAAATAACCTTCAATTCTAGTCTCTCCTCATTATCAACATTATGAACTATTTAGATACTCATGATTCTAACAAATATAAACTTTATCAAATAAATTCTATGAATAAACAATAAAATATCTCTTTTTGAAAATAGGGTTTACTTTGAAATCACCTTATCAAATCACTTCTAAGTGCTCTATGCTTTGGATATAATCACAATGAAGTGAAAATCAAGTATGCTCTCCATTTTATTCATTAATTTGAAGTTGAATTAATTGTGTACTTTGCAAACATGAAAAAAATATCAATTACATTTTGAAATCAAATATGTATTCAAGATCTTCTATCCATTCTTTAGATGCTACTCGAGGTTTACCATAGCTTCCTTCCATCATGACAATGCTCCATAAAACTTCACTTCATAAAAATCTCAGTAATAACATTGTTTTCATCTTCTACTATAGAATTAACTTTCTCTGTAATAACATTAACACTTATTTCCTTCATAAAAAATTATTATAAGCTCCAAATTTCAACTGAACTTAGATACATTATAAACTTATCTCGATACACCTTTTCCCAACTTCACTACCCATAATTTGATCTCTGAGTGAAGTTTTGAAAATTCTAGTGTTGTGAACAAGCTTAATTCAACATAGTTGAATCAAACTTGATTACTAACTTTGATCTTCCTATCTCACCATATTCTAACTTATCTTTTGAGATGTTTAATCCTTTTATGAAAGCCTCATTGAGTTATCTCAAAGTTCACTGACTATATTTCTTTGTTCACCATTATCTTTCTTAGTTTTGGAGTTCCTTTCATGGTTCCTTCTATCATTTCTGGCATTTCTTCCATCATTCCTTTTGTTTCCAAAGTTTCTTCCATTATTCCTTCTATCTCTAAAGTTTTTGTTCATTCTACAATACTTTGTTGTAGGTCTAAAGTTATTACATAACTGACATATTAGAGTTCTACTTATAGGATTTTGTTCATCAACTAATGCATGACAATTTTTAGCTATGTGTCAAAACTTGTTATACTTATAACACATGATTTGTCTTCTTTCTTCATAAGGTCTTCTTTCTCTTTATGTCATTTTATTAGATCTTCTTCTATCTATAGGGTTAGTATTTCCATACATTCTACTATTCCTTCTATCATTATCATATTTAGGTTTCCTAAAATCAATTGTTTTATGATAGATACCATGACAATTATGATAATAAAAATCTTTAACATGATTAAATGACTTTTTTGTAAAATCTCTTTTCATATGACTTATTTCATTGCATGAAAAATACTTACCTCAAAATTCATACCTAGTTTCTTTAGGAGATTCCACTTGCTTTGGTTCATCCAAAATCTCAACTTCCTTGTCTTGTCCAACTTCTTTAGGTTTATTAAAAGATTTACTAGATTCAATCTTATCATTAGATTTAGCTTTTCTTTTAGATCTGATCTATTTTTAGGTTTCTTTGCACACATGTTAAATAGATAACCAAGACTAGTATTATCATAGGTAGATCTCTACATTGACATAGAATCATCAAGCTTTTCTCCACTAGAATAAAGCTTCTCAAGTTGCTTCTTGCATTGATTTAGTTCACCTTCCATAATAGTGTTGTACTTATGAAGTTCTTCATGATCTTCTTTAAAATTTTCAAATTCAGGTGTCTTATTTGCTAGACTTGCTCTAAGATCTGTACTCCAAGTCTTCAAATTAGATTCAACTTTACTATGATCATTCTTCAAAGTCAACTTTAGATTGGTAATCATTAATTCATGCTTCAAGATCTTTTACTATGTCTTTAGATTTGAATAATCATCATCACTAATTTCAGATTCAGACTTGGATTTGAGATGTTTAATCTTGTCCTTCAATTTTCCAATATATACTTTGGAGTCTTCATTTCTATCCTTCAGCTTATCTCTTTCTTTAGTAAGGATATCAATTTTTTCAAGTTCCTCTTCAAGGTTCTTCATCAATTATTCCATATCCAAAGGGATCTTACTCAAGCTATTAAGCCTCTTTTGAGTAACTATGCTCTAATACAAATTGTTAGAAATAGGAATTACTAAGAGGGGGGGTGAATCAAAAAATTGCAAAATTTAGTCGCTAACTAAATATTATTTATTACTTTGAACCATACATAAGAAAGTAATAAAGTAATGTTGAACAGTAACAGTAACCATGCACAAAGATTCCAACCCTGCTAGGAGTTATAGTACAATAGATGCAAGATGAACCCACTGCCAAAATATGCACTTCCAATTACAAGAAGAGCTCAATTCCCAAACATGTAATTAGTCTTCAAGAATATAGATTCTTCCTTGGTTTGATCTCAAATCACAAAATCAACTTTGCATATATTGCTTCATAGAAAGTTTGCATATAGAATACATCACAAATACTACACTTCTCTTTGCAAGATGTCCTTTGCCTATATACCCTTCCTTTTCACAAATTTCTGCTTGGTTGGCTAAGACCATAATATACTTTTCCAGCTTAGATTAAACATCTAGGATGTTGACCCTTCTTTGTCAAGTAATTATTTTGTAAACAAAATAATTTCTTTTCTTTAATTTTGATCTCCTGTTTCATTGGTAAAATACAAATATCTCTTTTTTGTATAGTCCCTACTAATGTCCAAGGTTATACACATCATCATCAACATGTATACTATCTACATCTAACTTTGTTAGTCATAATATGATGTCAGTAACAAGTTACATACAAAACAATACACTGATGTAAACCAAATTCATGCTTAGATTATTTTTTGAGTATCAAAAGCTAGGTATCTTTATTTTTGATATTTCTTGCAAGCATGTACATCATGGGTTTCCATAAATGATAAAAATTACATATCTTCATTAGATAATTGTCAACATGACTTTTGGGCCTCAAGCTTCAAAAATACTAGGTACCAACCTAATTCAACCTAGTTTAGGAGGACAACTTTTGGGTGCTATAGAAAGTCATGAAAGATTGAAGAATGATAGGGTAGAAACATGAAAGACAAAAGAGGAGAAGAGGAGAAAGCAAATGCATATCCATGGTATGAAGAAGAAATCATAAAGATAATAGAGCTAAAATATCTTAAAAGACCTAAGTGCATCCATTTTAAGATGGTACAATAGTTTGTAGAAATATGACCATACTTCCCACATGTAGTACATGAAGACCATGTGTTATAATACTAGATGATAACATTACCCTTCTTCCTTATATTCCAATTAGATTTCATATGTGACCTTCAATCTTGATACTTGTGGCTTTTTTTTCAAGTATAATAGTAACCATTAAATGAATATGTCTTAGGTATTCAAATAAACTTGGATCTTGTTACTTAGGGTTTTGAAACTCTAAGTATTTCCCCTCTTCATTCAACTATGTGAGAAATCAAAAAAGGGTATGCTTTTATAAATTATTATTTATAAATTATTTTGCATTATATAATATTTAATTCTTTAAATAATTAAATATTAATATATTTAAATGCAAGATAATTGAATATCAAATTAATTCAAAATAACATTAATCCCTCACATAGTAATTCTAAAAAGAATTAATTATTATACTATGAAGGTGAAAGTAAAAGAAGTTAAAAGGGAAAGTTGATAAACATGAAATGAGTTAATTCTTTAAGAATTAACATCATTGTAAAGTGCAAAGTAATTATTACACTTAATAATGAAAAAATAAATCCTAAAAGGGAAATCTTGAAGTTGAGGGATAAAGTAAAGAGATAAATGTAAATTGGTTTGGTAAGAAGAAGTTGTGGTAGTTGCCAAACTTCTTGTGGGAAATTATTTAATGGGAGAAAATCTATTGTAATAAGGTTCTTCTCTAGTTTTCATAGACTGGTGCATTTCTGGAGGAAAGGGAAAAACATTTCTAGGTTTTTCAAATTTGCAATAAAGAAGGGAAGGAAGGAGATTGTATTTGTTTTCCAACTTGTGTATGGTGTAAGGGAAAATGATCATATGGTTATTTTCTTATATATTTGGAATGAGGAGAATTTTACTTTAAGATTCTATGGTTTGAATACATTTTTCTCTGCTTGGTAATGATCTTTTGATTATTCTAACCATATTAAAAATACATCTTACTTTCATTTATCAAGATAATTGTGTGATGAAATCAGTTGGTTTGATACATCCAAATATGTAAAATGACTATCAAATCTTTATTTCATTTCTCTATAGATGCGAAGATTGATTAGATAGCCTGTGTGCCATAGATTTGATTTTCTTTTAAAGTTACTTAAATCAAGCTTCTTATTCTTATTGTTTTGATGAATGGATGTTAGTATTCTTTTAAATTTATTTAAATCAAACTTCTGATTCTTATCATGTTGATGAATGGATGTTAGTGTTCTTTCTTTGCCTTCTAGTTAAAGGCATATCAAAAAATTATTTATTATAAATCAAAAGAAGGGAGTTGTACCTTCATTTACAAATTTAGAGAGCACTTAACAAAATAATTGCAAGTGACTCAACTATTGGTTTTAGAGTTTGTCTTTGAGTTTGGGCATTTCAAAGTTATTTGTGAAGGATTTTCAAAGAAGACAAATCTGTATACTAATAGATTTTTGGTGACTCTAGGGGAAAAACTAGAGTTCCTTGTGCATATGATTTGTAAAAATTTTGAGGTACCTCCCCAAGGATGGAGTTTGGAAGCTCTAGTGAATTTGAATACCAAAATGTATTTCAAAAGTATCCAAATATTTTGACAGATTGGACTCTTGTAAGAAATGAAGTTACTACAGATATCTTTCTCTTTATACCACCATTTAGAGAGAATCCAATCCAAGAAGTCACGAATGATTTGGAAAATAAAGTAGCATTTTTAAAGTATTTTTATGGTTATATCCTCTTTTGAAGAATATCTCATGTGGAAGAGCCAAAAAATGTAGAGAAAATATGTGAAAGAAAAGAAATCGGTGGAGTGGTACATGAACAAGAAAATGCACTTGAAGAGGAATTAAATGATAGTCAGGAGCAAGAAAATGATCAACAGAATTTTCAACCAGTTGCAATTCTTTCCTCTTCTCTACCTTGGGAATAATTGGTGCAAAAATTCATAGTGGAAAAATCACATGATAAATCTAAAGATCTAAGGACTGAAGGTATGACAAAAATTGTTGACATTTTACCTACATTTTTTAAAGTAAATGTTGATATGAATAATGTCAAGGAAAATTTTGAATCTTTAATTATTTTCCCTCCTTTTCTTACATTTCCCATATATGAGATGAAAATCATACTAGTCTTGTTTCTTATTGTTCTTCCTCCATCTCACCAATAATTGATTCAAAAAGGCTCACACTTTTTCTAGCCTATAAATGGTCATATTTAGTTTTCAAAGTTTTTCCCCTCTTCATTCTAAATAATGGCCCCATTTTGTAAATTTTGGTTTGCTTTGTTTATGTTCTTTTGGCTTGTTGTTTCCCTCCATTAAATTTGTCTTGGCTTTGAGCCCTTCCTCTTCCTTGAGTCAAACCATATCCTAAAAGATTTCTAGAAATAAAGCCCCTTATGAATTGATTGGTAACACCTTATGCTCATCTAGTTTCACTTACTTTTGAATTCCTTATTTAAAAAAGAATTCATTTGTATTTTCAAAAGTTATGAACATTTTCTACATTTTCATTTTGAGTAGTTAGGGGTTTCATGGATATGTGTGGTAGGCCATCTAGATAATGGAGTTACAATTAAGTTTGTGATTGGTAAGTGTATAGACCCTTCACTCACAATAATTTTTGTGAGGCCTTCAAGACTTTTCCACTGCGTAAGGGTGAAAATTGTGGTCTTCAAAACTTGGGTCAACAATTATTCCATCCTATCACATAGAAATGTCAATGGAAGCCTACCAAACCTTGAAAAGTAGGACCATCTGGTATCTAGAAAATGAGAAAACATTGTGGCAATGTTAGATGGTGTATGATTTTCAGTAAGTTTGTTCAAGTAATGAAAAACATGTAGGAATCATGATGGAACTTTATCAATTGGTAGTTGATAGTTAATTAGAGTTACTATGCTAAAGATAATGGTAGAGGAAAGGATAATGAACACTCCAATTATACAAAAGATTGATAGGAAGGTACCCAATAAGTCAAACCATCATAAAGGATGCAGTGATGCCATGTAAAGAGCCATTTCTCTTAATATTCCTTATGTAGCAATATGGTACCTCTATCAATTTATGCTTAAAAGTAATAAGATAGTGATATCCCCAACACATAGGCATAAACACATCTTGGTTTTATCTCATTGGCTCTAAAGGCAAAGAAAAGGTTATGTTGAATAATGGAATAAAGGGCAATAAAAAAAATACAATATACCATCTTAAATAGAAACTAAAAATCAATTTATAGATGGTGTAAAAGACATGATTGATTTAATGTCAAATCTCACAATGAGCTAGATGATATTGTGTGATGGCATCTTAATGCAACTAGCATAATATAAAACTCTCAAAATGAGAATGGAGCTTCTGAAAGAAAAAGGTCTTCAAAAAGAGATATCTATGGACCTAGATGCTCTAGCTACACCTAGAGTGAGGAATCTTAGTTGTCAAAAATAATCATCTCCATTGAACATATGACCACAGGTTCCAAATTCACATCAAGATTTAGAATCTACACCTTTCACCCCTATGGCTATGCAAATCAAACAAGGAGCTATCATAATTGAATTGAAGTGTCCGCATGAATCATAGACATGTGTTATCCTTTGATAGATGTCATTAATTTTATGGAGATGAGGCACCTCATAAAAAGATGTTAAAAGATGATGGGGATCTCAAGTCCAAATGTACTGATAGGTCTAATAGCCAGGTTTGAGATCATTATAAGGAAATGCCTTTGAATTAAGCATGCATCATAAAATGTAGCTTATAGTCCATAATTATACAAAACCTAAATTCCAAGGTGCAAGTTGGGGAATGAACTTGACTATTAATTCTATGAGCAGTCAGTACACTTTATATGAAGATCGACAATTATGGTTTTAAAAGGTCTATTATCAGTACACCATAGGTTTGCAAATAATAGTTTACTCTAACATAACTATCTACAATCTTAGTGAGGTGTCATGATGTAGTTCCTCTCCCATTTTCTATAATTCATCTCAATGGATTCAACATTCTTGATCTCTCCTTGTGAAGGGATCATGATTGTGACCATGAGTGGACTACACCCTTGAGGTGATTCAATTTATGTTACTATATTAATTGCTTTAGTTATTCTTATGACTGATTTATGAGATTATGATGTGGTTTATGGTTCACAAAGGTTTTTTCTAGTGGTTACTAGGATTTATGTGGTATCATGATGTTATTTTGTGATTATCCTAGGATGTGTGTAGAGTTTACATTGGGTACTATTACCATGTTACACTAGACTAGGTTCTTGTAGCAGTGGTTAGTCATGTTTATGATTATGTTCGCTTATGTGTTTTATGTGCCCTTTGTTGTTGTTGTTGTTTAACCAACCATTATTAAATGCTTAAATAGTTAGAAATGGATTGGCCATATTGGATTCATTGGTTATGCGTTGCAGATATTTACTTTGTTATATTGTGACCCGAGAGATACTTGTTACTCATGTTATGTTTTACATTTGAGATGACCTAAGGGTCAAATGTTATACCTTGATTTCAGTATCATTAATGTTGGACTACTATGTTGTTTAGTTGATCATATTTGCATGATGATGCCATTTTGAGATGATAGTTCATTTTATGATGATATATGGTTATCTAGTATTTGGACATATCTTTGGTTATGCTATGTGATGGATTTAATGCTATGGTTATTTACTTCATTCCTATGTTGTTATGCTTTATGCAAATGCGAGTGATGTAAATATATTATTTCAATATAATTAAATAAATAGTTAAATAATATGATTTAATGTATTTATTGGTTCGGCTATGTGATTATATGCAATTGCACTTGATTGTGTTGTTTAGTGTACATGATTTATATCCCTCATAGTGGCACATAGAGTTAGTGATTTAGCCATTCATATTTTACCAATGTCACCTTTGCATGGTTGAAGTATCCTTATTCTAATTGTTTAATTAAATCTTTTGGTGATTATGCAATCCAAACTCATTTGCATTATGTGATTAGACTAATAAGCGTGCCTCTACATTTAGAAGTTCACATTGTTGCCAAAATTGTTAAGGAAATTTATGTGTTTTTGGGTTTTTGAGCTTTTTAATTGATTTATTTTAATTTCTAGTAGCTTTTCCATAGATGAATTCCTATGTATAGGAATAGCATATTTTTTTTTGGGTCAATTTGGGGTTTAACTAGGTTGGTTAGTTATTTTCCCTAATTGATTATTCACTCAAAAAGTGAATAAATATCCAAAAAGGAATTTAATTACTCACTTCTCACTTTTGAATTAGAAAGTTGGAGAGTAAAAACCAAAATCCTCTTCATGAGGATTTATTTTTTTGTTTGTTGTGGGAGCTACGAGCATGGGATCATCACGAGGTTGATCTCATTGGATCCATCTCAGGGAGACCTTGGATTACCATCATTTTTAGCTACTTCTATGGAATTTTTATTTTTTGGTTCAGATTCCTATTTTTTCCTTTTGGTTGTGAGGTAAGGCTCTCTCATTTTACTGTTTCTACTCCATTTCAACTTCTATTTTTGGTAGCCATCTGTTAGGAAGCTGAGACCTAGTGTTCCCCTTTGTTTCTATTTGTTGGTTCTACCCAGTTGGTTAGGTATGAATATTTTTCTATTTTTTGGGATGAGGGTTTGGGGTCTTGCACTATTATGTTGGCCATTTTTGCATACGATGTCTGAACTCAATTATTTTTGGATTTTTGGGGTTTTTGTATGCAAAGCCCAAATGGGTTTTAATTTCAAAAAAAATCCAAATTTTGAGTTTTTTACCTTGTTTTGTGTATCACCCTATTTTCTTAGGTTTTCTTAGCATGAGATTGTTCATGGACTTGGATCATCCATTTCGATGTCAGTCAAACCTTTATTGCACTTTTATGTTTGCATTGGGATGCATGTCCCATCTTTACTCCCAATATCATGTTCAGTTGAGTGATTTTATACTTGGTGTTATGGTTTCTCTTAGACCTTGTTTTTGTTTTATGGACACTAGGATTCATGTAGAATCCATACTCTCAAATTGAGGTCAGTTGAGTAAATTCATGATTTTTGTCTTGTTGCATCATTGGGATTTGTGTAGAATCCATACTCCTAGATTGAGGTTGGTTGAGTGATTTTATGATGTATGGTTTTATTATTCTTAGGATTCATGTAGAATCTATCCTCTTGAGACTATTTCCAATTGAGTAATATTTTTCTTGATGATGGTGATGTGCCACATACGAGTAATTGTGCATACATTTGTCAGGTGACTTGTAAGGCCCAATCTTCTGTGGTACTTTCAAACGTTATGATTCTTGGAGTTGGGTTGGGAATTTGCATGCCTATGGGCACTCATCATTGGATGAGCATAGGTAGGGTAGGGTAGCATATGGAGGGAGCTTCTATCTCATAGCCTAGTGATCATTGTGCCCAGAGGGTTGGTGAAGGAAGTTTTAAATAAGTGATAACTAAATAAAAATGTGTGAGTAGCAATAAAACTTAAGATAATTAAAACTAGATTGTGTGCCTTCCATTTGGAAGAGCAGCTACCACTACTAGCTTGGGCTTGTTGATTCCAAGTGACTATCCATGATGTCAAGCCCTAATTAGTAGCTTATTGAGTGTCTAACTAGGACTTGTACTACTTGCATTGTCTTAGGTTCTTGGTAACAGTCATCATTACTATTTGGCATAAGTGATAGCCTTGGATGTTGCTTGTGTGTATTTTTGGTTGGATCGTTATCTCCATTAGCATGGTGGGAGTGGGCCTATGGGTTCCACATGGTTGGGAGGCATAGCTACCTTCACCACTATAAGGGATTGATTTACAGAGAAGGGTTTTTTTTTACAGTGTGACCATTGATAGATATTTTCACTTGGTACTTCAAGTTTTGAAGAATGCTTTCTCATGATTTATGCTTTCATTGAAATGCTTGTATATCATGTTTAGATGATGTTTTTTACTATTGATTTTCCTTATTTATGATTAGCATATGATAGGTGATGTGATCTTCTTTATAGGATTATCTTATGCTTAACTTCTAGCATGTTAGATTTCCTTATGCTTATGTTGTAGCATGTTTTAGTAGTGGTGTTCTTATTATGATAGTATTGATGATCTGACCAGTAGCTTGGGATGTTACTCATTAGGGATGGCTAGGACCCATGATGGTCTCATGATGCCATTGATGGTTGGGAGGAATCGCCTCTTTATTTTGTTTGTACTACTCATTGTGATGTTATTTACATTTACTGCGATGTTGCTTTCAGTACTCTGTAATGTTTCCCTTTTGTTCTTTTCCTTCATTGTATGATTAGATGGTTAGATGTTGTTTTCATCTTTCAATATTTCAAATATTTTTTGAGTGTTCTTGACTCAAAATGTGGATCTAGTAGTCTCTAGCATGGAGGAACTCTATTCCTAGTTTTCTTAACTTTTTTTTATTTTTGTTCTTGCATGTTGATTAAAGAGCTCACACGAGATTGCACTTTCTTGTGCGAGGATGCAAATTCTCATGTGGTATTGTGGGTTTCTTCACATGGATTGGTACTTCCTCACATGAAACCCTACACAAGTTTTAATATTCTAATTTTATAACCAAACACTTGCTTACATCATTGTGCATACCATTGTGTGATATGTGGCACTTCTTCATGCAGAATTCTAGCAGAGGTAAGTTATTGCATGGAAAATAGGTGTCTCCATTGGTTTTGGGAGTTCAAATTTTAGAGTTTCTAATACCCTTTAGGTTGCCTTGTTTTTCCTTGGTTGGGCAGATTGGAGATTTTGAGTTATGATGTCGTCTTCAATTTTTTGTTCTTGAGTTTGTGTGTGTCAATTCGGTAGTGGCATTTGGAGATTCGTTGGTTGTTGGGATTGTTGGTGAAGTCTTCCATTGTGATCTTTTTGATCCTTGTATGATTTTTTCATGTGCATTCATACTTGTAAAAAAAATATCTTGGCTTGTATTGAATCCTTGTTCCAAGGATCTTTAGGTGGGGCATTACATCTGGTATCAGAGCCCGTGTTCAAACATTGGGATCTCTATATATATGTTGCCCATATGGTTGTTGTTTTATTGTGTAAGTGTGAGTGTCTTTGTGAGAGCTCGTGATCCCTTTTGCTTTGATATATACTTGGGATGGAATTTCTTGTCCAGTAGATGAGACTAGACTAGTGTGAGGAGAAGGAAGTGAGTCTTCCTAATTTTGTAGTCAGAATCAATGTGCCTTGTTTGGTTGGTTGCTTGTGTGACCCTTTTGGATGGAGCTATTGATTGGTGTCCATGTGTTTGCTTTGAGTGCCTCTTTTTTTTCTCCTTATGGAGATAGGTACATTATTTCCCTACTTTCTCCTAATTGTAAATAAATAAATGAATCTTATTTGTCATTATGTGTTATCTTGTTATACTAATGAAATTGTTCCTTTCATTGAGAAATGAGTTTTTATTATGAATCATTGAAAAGAAGTAGGTTTTGCATTATATCCTTGGGTTAATGACTTAAGTCCACAATCTGATTACTTCATAAGCTTATGGAAATTTTTGTTAAATTGATGAATATATAAATATTTCATTGCATGGAAAAATAATGAAGGAGATTATTGTAGTCCACATATGCATGAGGTTATTGGTGGCATATTGCTTGATGTGTGTCAGTATGTTCTTTAACATTGTTGGGATGATGTATTCCTTAGTATTGTGTAATGATTTATCCCTCTCAGTCATCACATGTAATGTGATTTAATTTATGCCTTATTTTATTTGGTTAGAGGAACTTTCCTCATGTTGTTGAGCTAGCATTGGTTTTCAGTATTTTTCTTTGTTGCAATAGTCATCAAATTTTACCTATCACTCTCTTTCTGGTTGTTGTCACACTTGAATTATTGTTGAAATGAGCTCTTTTTTTATTTACTATTGAAGTTGAAAATTCCCTTATTGGGCCTTTTGATTATGTTTCATGGTGACTATTCTACATGTTTTAGTTGTTGCCCAGTTATGTGTTGTGACTCTATCATGTTCATCTCGAACCACTAGTAGTACGTACAAGGGATAATGTCATAGAGAATATGCTAGTGTGATTTTGATAAATTTAAAGTTCTTAATGTAATTGGATGGTTTAAAAGATGAGTAAACATAATGTTATGCTTGAAAGAAATTGAAAAATGTGCACTTGTTTTTATGGTAAGTAACTCTTGAACCCTTGCTTTGAAAGTGTTTTAGTTTTGTTGTGAATTAGTGCTCATATTATGCTTAAGTAATTGAATTTTGAGAGATAAGTAATGATGGTTTTAGTGTGTGAACTATCTTTCATTCCATGTCTTTTGTTTCTTTGGGCATGTGTGCTCTTGAATGGTTTTGGACATTATGTTTGTCACTTGTCTTGGTAATCGAGACTATTGTTTTTGCCTATGTTGTTTTGTCTTCTTAAGTGGTGACTTAAACTCTTAGGTTTTAAGACTCCCTAAGCTCCATCATGTCATTGGCTTCATCAATATCTTTTTGACACTTTTCAAATGGAGTCAATCCAAGTTCAAACATGAAAGTTATGGCCTCCAGAGTGAAGGAAGTTTTGTGATAATTTGAAATTTCATGCGAGAAACTGGTTCATTGCACTTTCTCACTTGGTTTGGTGAGAAACCTCATGTGAGATTGTGCTAATGGAAAATTCCACCTAGGGAACAATGAGAAACTTATTAACAGTTCTAAAGGTCTAGATTGATGTTCTGAGTACCCTTTATCAAGTAGAGGCCAATTCAATCATGACACATCACATTTATGGCCATTGGAGAAGTTTAAATCCTTCATGTTATTCTTTGGAGGTGTTAACATATCTTCATAATATACTAGGTACTAGTTGGGATTTATGCTTGGGATTGTATGTTTCCTATAACACTAACCCACCCTTATGAGGTGAAGTGTGGTTTGTGAGAATTCCTTATTTGAGGTGGATGTTGCCTTGTCATTTGAGATTGACTCAATCTTTTTCTGAGTCTAGAAACACCTTTTGGATGTTGACTTTGGTGCATCTTTGTATCATTTTCTCTCTTGAGAAAGTAGGCTAGCATGGTTATGCCATTAGCCTAATTAGTGTTGTTTGAGTATGTTGATAGTTGGTGGAATTGTGAGTTCCCTAATGTGTCTTGGGCTGATTTGGTGCAGAGGTTGAGAATGACTCCCTCTCAGTCCTAATACTTTGTAGTATCTTTCTCCCTAAGCTTATATCTTTGTATGGCTTTTCTTAGTCAAGTTTCTCTTTGATAGTTGACTTGAGGCTAGAGATTGAGTTAGTCGTAGGTTGGGTGTAGTATTCCTAGCAGGTTGCTGGAAGGACATGATATCACTGGACACATGTTACCCTCTTATGAGTTGGTATGAAAATTCTACATGATTTTGTCCACTAAAAAAAGTTTTTGCAACCTTGTGGAAAGGTGATATCTTGTCTAGTTGGGTTATGTAACCCTAGCCCTAGTGATAGTTGAGCTTTTGTACCTTAGAGAGAGACTAAGTGCTCCTATTCTTGGTGGTGAGTATGCTTTTGGAGTGTATAATTTGTTTATAAATTATCATTTTCTTTGTTCTAAGGGTGAGTTTACATGGATTCAAGGATGTTGATGTGTGATATGATAGTATTATTGGGAATTTTTAGATGTTTATTCCCCATGATTCCAACTCTTGTTGGAAGTGTGTCATGTTTGACCTTGTCTTGTGGTCATGTGGTAGGTGCATGTCATAGTTGGGCACCTATTGATGAGGTAGAGTGGTCTATTCCTTACCTTGTATTGTTGACTTTATGGCTAGATGGTTTTCCTAATGAATAGGAGGTTCCTTGTTGGAGGACCTTGTGCCTATGTGACACCCATTCTATTGTGGTTGACCTATTTTGGGTTGATGTGATGGTTTAAGAATGTTGGAGTGATTTGGTTGGACTTGTGAAGAATTTAGTGAATCATTCCAATTGATCGGTTTTGATTTTTCTCTTGGTGTGTTTGGTTTCTATTTTTGGATTGTAGGCTTCCAAGAGTAAGCTTAGTCTTTGGAGGGATGATGTAATGCCTCTCCCATTTGACTTCTATAAGTCATCTCAATGGATGTAACCTTGTTGATCTCTCACTATGAAGGGATCATGATTGTGACCATGAGTGGTCTACACCCCTGTGGTGATTGGATTTATGTTACTGTATCAGTTGCTTTAGTTATGCTTATGACTGATTTATTATATTATGATGTGTTTTATGGTTCACTAAGGTTTATGCCAGTGGTTACTAGGATTGATGTGGTATCATGATGTTATTTCATGATTATCCTAAGATGTGTGCAAAGATTGCATTGGCTACTATTATAGTACTACACTGGACTAGGTTCCTATAGCAATGGTTAGTCATGTTTATGATTGTGTTCGCATATGTGGTTTATGTGCCATTTTTTGTCGTTGTTTAAAAAAAAATTATTAAATGCTTAAATAGTTATAAATGGATTGTCCATGTTGGATTCATTGCTTATGTGTTGCAGATATTTACTTTATTATATTGTGACTTGAGAGATACTTGTTACTCATATTATGTTTTACATTTGAGATGACCTAAGGGTTAGATGTTATACCTTGATTTTAGTATCATTGGTGTTGAACTACTATGATGTTTAGTTGATCATATTTTCATAATGATGCCATTTTGAGATGATAGTGCATTTAATGACGATATATGGTTATCTACTATTTGGACATATCTTTGATTATGTTATGTGATGGATTTAATGCTATAGTTATTTACTTCATTCCTATGTTGTTATGCTTTATGTGAACATGAGTGATGTAAATAGATTATTTCAATATAATTAAATAAATGGTTAAATGAGGTGATTCAATGCATTTATTGGTTCAGCTATGTTATTATATGCATTTGCACTTGATCGTGTTGTTTAGTGTGCAAAATGTTTATCCCTAGTAGTGGCACATGGAGTTAGTGATTCAGGCATTCATATTTTACCAATATCACCCTTGTATGATCAATGTATCCTTATTTTAATTGTTTAATTAAACCTTTTGGTGATTATTAAATCCAAATTCATTTGCATTATGTGATTAGACCAGTAAGCATGCCTGTGTATTTAGAAGTTTGCATTGTCATGAAAGTTGTTAAGGAAATTTCTCTTTTTGGGGTTTTTGGGCTTTTTAATTGATTTATTTTAATTTTTGGTAGCTTTTTTTAAGATGAATTTCTATTTCTAGGAATAGCTTATTTTCATTTGGGTCGATTCGGGGTTTAACTAGGTTGGCTGGTTATTTGCCCTAATTGATTATTCACTCGAAAAGTTAATAAATATCCAAAAAGGAATTTAATTCCTCACTTATCACTTTTGAATTATAAAGTTGGAAAGTAAAACCCAAAATCCTCTTTATGAGGATTTATTGTTTTGTTCATTGAGGGAGCTACGGGCATGGGATCATCGTAAGATTGATCTTGTTGGATCCAACTCGGGGAGACCTTGGATTGCCACAGTTTTTAGCTACTTCTCTGATCTTTTTATTTTTTGGTTCAGATTCCCATTTTTCCCTTTTGGCTATGAGGTAAGGCTCTCTTGTTTTATATTTTCTACTCTATTAATGGCAACGGCCAAAGATTCTAGAGTTACCTACATCCTAGCATAGAATATAGTCCCCAATTAGAGCCACTATTACTTAGGGTTTTGAAAACATAAATATTTCCCCTCTTCACTCAACTATGTGAGAAATAAAAAAATGGTATGCTTTTAAAAATGATTATGTATAAATTATTTTTCATTTTATAATATTTAATTCTTTAAAGAATTAGGTATTAATATATTTAAATGCAAGATAGTTGAATATCAAATTAATTCAAAATAACATTAATCTCTCACATGGTACTTCTAAAAAGAATTAATTATTATCATGATATGAAGGTGAAATTAAAATAAGTTAAAAGGGGAAGTTGATAAACATTAAATGAATTAATTCTTTAAGAATTAACATTATTGTAAAGTGCAAAGTAATTATAGCACTTAATAATGAAAAATCAAAGCATGAAGAGGAAATCTTGAAGTTGAGGAATAAAGTAAAGAGATAAAAGTAAATTGATTCGATAAGAAGAAGTTGTGGTAGTTTCCAAACTTCTTGTGGGAAAATTATTTAATGGGAGAAAATCTATTGTAAATAAGGTTCTTCTCTAGCTTTCATAGACCAATACATTTTTGAAGGAAAGGGGAAGACATTTCTAGGTTTATGGTGTAAAGGAAAATGATCATATGGTTATTTTCTTATATATTTGGAATTAGGAGAATTTTACTTTTATATCCTATGGTTTGAATGTATGTTTCTCTGGTTGGAAATGATCTTGTGATTATTCTATTCATATTCAATATATATCTTGTTCTCATTTATCAAGATTATTGTGTGTGATGAAATAAGTTAGTTCTATACATCCAAATATTCAAAATGAGTATCATATCTTCATTTCATTTCTCTATAGATGGGAAGATTGATTAGATGGTCTATGTGCCATAGATATAATTTTATTCTAAAGTTATTTAAATCAAACTTCTCATTCATATTGTGTTGATGAATAGATGCCAGTGTTCCTTCTTTGTCTTCTAGTTAAAGGCATATCAGAAAATTATTTATTATAAATGAAAAGAAGAGAGTTGTATTTTAATTTCAAAATTCAAAGAGCACTTGACAAAATAATTGCAAGTGACTCTACTATTGGTTCCAGAGTTTGTCTTTTAGTTTGTGCATTTCAAATTTGTTTGTGAAGAATTTTCAAAGAAGACAAATCTATTTACTAATATATTTGCACTCAAATACTTGATGAAGATACTTATTACAATGATAACGGTAACAATTGAATTTGGGAGTAACATTTCTCTTACCATTTTTTCTTTTGCATACATTTTCTGTGTCCAGATTTTCCACAATGATAAGAAGTTCATTTCTTTGGCTTTGGATTGGTGTCACATTCCATTTTTTGAATTTCTTTGATGATTCATCTTGTTTAGTAGTAGAATGTTTGGTATATCCTAAGCCAAATGCATCTCTCAGTCACCTTTGTGCTCTGAGTTTTTCATCCATGAGTAATTTGATACATTCTTGTGATCTTTTCATTCTTTGCATCAGATCTTTCTCAAACTTCAATTTACTCTTTGATCTTTCATTTTCAGTCCTTAATTGAACAATTTCTTGCATCTTCTTGTCAATTTCATGGTTTTCTGATGGAGACACAACCGAAGAACAGAATGAACAAAACAGAAAAGGGAAATTATATTAACTGAGAAAATAAGCTAGTACAAATAGTACAGAGAAAATAAACTTCAGAACATGCCCTAAGGGCTTACAATAGCATAAATCTGGAGATAATTTCTCCTTTTAGCACCTCCTCTCAAACTCTGCTCCGAACTGCCTTTTACAATGCCAGAAATCTCCTTAAATAGACCCCAAAGGGTTAAGGACTAGGAGTACATTCTAGAAAGTGCTAGTAGGCATCCACCGACCAAATAGAAGGTTCTGGAAGCTGCGTTAGAAGTTGGTGCAAATCTAGAAGAATCTGAAAATGGTAATCAAACTTTCAGGAGGCATAACTTTTGAACCGTAGCTTCGATTGATGAACCATTTACATTTTTGGAAAGCTCTCGAAGTGCTCTATGACCCTATGGAAGAGCTTTTCTTGACCCCATTTTTTGGCCTTTTTGAGGTCATTTAATGCCCCTAACCTAACTTCAAAGCATTCTTAGGAGGTCTCCAAAATCTGAAAAATTGCAATAACTTTCAAACCGTGGGGCCTTTTGACCTTATTCTTTTTCTGGAATGCTCTAAATCATAATTACATTCATCAGGCCAATTCACACCTTCTAGGTCACCAAAATGATGGCCAAATTACATGATCCTATTTTTTTGGGATTTTCAAACACACTGATAGTGGAACTGTGAGAGTTGGAACCTTTATTTGACCCAAATGGGTGTCCAAAAATGAAAACACATGAAACAAAAACTAAGTCTAAGTACATATTTTTGGATGACACAGGATTACCCTTATACCTTTGGATGCTTCTACATCACACACCCAGGGTAGATTGAAAAGTGACCCTTTCACTTTATGGATGGTAGAGGAAATCCCAAATGGGAAACCTCAACTGCTGAAATCCAACTTGAGTCCTCGATTGGTCATCCTTTCCATTTGACCAAATACTCTTCATACTGCCTGTTTCTGGTACTCCTACCCACACGATGATCTAAAATGTCTTCTATCTCCTCCTTCTTAGAAGTAGGAATTGGACATGGCTCTAACACCAGCTCATCATCTGCACCATCATCATGATACTCTATTAAATCTGCAATGTTGAAAATGGGAGAAATGTGAATACCATCTGGCAACTCCACTTCATATACATTTCCTGAGTCATGTTTCTTCAAAATTTTGCAAGGGCCAAATTTATTCATTTTTAGTTTATTGTAAGTACTGGCTGGAAATCTTTCTTTTCATAAGTGCACCATGACTAGATCCCCTACTTGGAATTCCTTATGTCTTCTCCTTTGATCAGCCCTAGCTTTATACTCTTGATTCATCTTGGTAATGTGTGCTTGAACCTCCTCATGTAGATGCTTGATATGTTCAACAAATTCTTCCGCTTCAGCACTTGCCCTCTCCCCTTGTTCTATCTTTCTCAATTCTGGTGCAGTCCTTGGGCTACTCCCATATACAATTTGGAATGGTGATTTTCCAGTACTCCTATTTATAGAGTTATTATAAGCAAACTCTAACTATGGTAGAATCAAATCCCATCCCTTGGGCTTATCCCCAACTAAACATCTCAGCAAGTTGCCCAAACTTCTATTTACCACTTTTGTTTGACCATCAGTCTGTAGGTGATGCGTGGAACTGAATTTTAGGTCTATTCTCAACTTCTTCCACAATGTCCTCCAGAAATACCCCACAAATTTAGTATCTCTATTAGAAACTATACTCCTTGGAAGACCATGTAGTCTTACCACCTCTTTGAAAAACAAGTCTGCAATATGGACAGCATCGTGAGTTTTGTGGCATGGAATGAAATGTGCCATTTTGGAGAACCTATCAACCACCACGAATACTGAGTCATTACCCCTTTGATTCCTTGGCAATCCAAGAACAAAATCCATACTTATGTCCTCCCATGGCCTTGATGGAATAGGCAATGGCTGATATAGGCTAGTATTGTGACTAAACCCCTTGGCAACTTGACAAACCTGGCAACTCTATACAAACTTCTTCACATCCTGTAAAATTTGAGGCCAAAAATTGGTGCAGGGCACCTAAGGCTCTTAGGCATGAATTCAAGGTTTTTAGTACATTGGAGTTGTTAGGAATGAAGTTTGGTCCATATTTGTAATGAAGACTCAATTGTAAGGTACAATGGCACATTGGTGTGGTTATAAGCCAAGTGACCATTTGTAACCAAGGAGTCATTATTTATGAATTCTTGAGTATTTTACTATTTTTAGGATGTTTTAGGTGGATTTGAGTCATTAGGACACGTTTGAATTGAAGGTGTGTAAAAAAAAGTGCAAAGGTGCAAGAAAGTTGCAAAATGCAAAAAGTTGCTAAAGAGCAATTTTTGCAAATTTGTTGTCAAACTTAAAAAATGAAGTTGTATGGTCTTCCAACCATCCAAATGGAAGTTATAACTATTGGAAGACACTTATTTAAGGTCTCCACACGTGGGGAAGGCCATGGTATGGACGGGTGGACAGCATTTGGTGAATAAAACTCAAAAATTCTGTAATTTTCTCTATTTTTTCAATTCCGTACATCTTGTACGGATTGGTAGTGGTACATATCTTATATTTTTGGAAAGAGGATTGAGTCAGAATTCAAATTCAATTGGTTTGAAGTTTTTATCTATTCTATAATTAAAGTTATACCAGTTTTAGCAGAGGTAGGTCTGGAATTGCTGCACATTGAGGGTTTCAACAAGATGGCCTCCTAACTTGCAAATCCACTGTGGGATTTCAATGCTGCTTTGTGGAATGCAAGTTAGGAGAGGTGACTTAAAGATGGAAGAGTTTCAGGCCTGTAGGAGTTGGGCACCTATTTTTACCAGCAAGCCCTAGGCTGAACATAGTCATATGTCTAGTCTAGTTTTGAAGGAAAACGAAGGATCATGCTCCCAAGTTGATTGATTTGACCCAAGTGAAGGCTGTAGAAGGACAAATAAAAGGTGTAGAAGATATCCAAGGGGTTTAACCAAGTCTTTGAACCCATTTATTTATGCTTTCCTTGTAACCCAACCTAAACTGGCCATTTAGGACTGTGACACAAAGTGGGCATAACTTGATGCTGGAGTAGAGTTGGTAATTGATCTTTTGGAATCTCATAGGAGTAGTTGAAGGGTGTTTTCTGATGTGAAAATATTGTATGGTTCTTTGTATTTTTTGGGAGTTTGACCATTGAAACTAGGAATTGTTCTAATAAAAGTGTTGGTAACAATTTGTAATTTTCAATGTTGGGTGTTGAGAAACTTCAAAGTGGGGTTTTTTCTTGTTTTTTTGAGTTAGTAAGAACCATTTCTATCATGGAAATGGAGTTCTAACCCAATCTAAGAAGTATTTTCTATTTTAGGCCTATTTGGTGTTAAGGAATCCGTAATAGGTGTGATTGTCCCAAGTTGTTTGTGAACCCTAGGTTTGAGGGTTGGGCTTGTGAAGTGGAGTCCACTTTGAGGTAGAGTCTACCAATGTTAGAAGCCATTGGGTCATTCATTAACCTTGGAAGAAGGCCTAGTTTCTTTTTGGAGGTTGGAAGCAAGTTAAGGTGCTGATCGGAGTCGGAAGAAGAGTTGGTGCTTTTGCTGCATACTCTGCATCAGAGTCCTAGGTTCTATCATCTCCAAGGGAAACCTCAAGATGGATCCAGAAAAGGTGGAAGCAATCCTCAACTAGCCTACACCAAGGAATTCAAGTGAGGTAAAGAGATTTCATGGTTTGGCAAGCTTTTATAGAAAGTTTATTAGAGGTTTCAGTAATGTGTGTGCCCCTATGATTGATACAATCAAGGGTGGAAGAAAATGTAAATTTGCATGGACAGGAGATGCTGATCAGTCCTTTGAGTAATTTAAGAAAAGGGTTGCAGAGGCACCCATCCTTGCTCTACCTAATTTCAAGAAGGTATTTACTATTGAATGTGATGCAAGTAATAGGGCCATAGGAGGAGTCCTAAGTCAAGAAGGTAAGCCAATAGCCTTCTTTAGTGAAAAGTTAAATGAAGCAAAACAAAGATATTCTACATATGATTTAGAATTGTATGCTATGGTTCAGTCTCTAAGAAAATGGAGACATTATTTATTTCCCAAGGAGTTTATTGTCTATACTGATAACCATGCATTGAGTTTCTTGAATAGATAGGAAAAGTTGAACCACGGGCATGTGAAATGGATGGAGTACCTTCAATCATACACCTTCACTATTAAGCATAAAAAAGGGGAGGCAAATAAGGTTGTTGATGCCCTTAGTAGAAGGAATTTGACCATTCAAGAAATGAGGTTGGAGAATGTGGGATTCCACTCCATAAAAGACATGTATGAAAGTGATGAAGACTTCAAAGAAGCTCATCAAGTCTGCAGGGATATGACAGGGCAGTACCATAGCATTTATGCAGATTTCATGCTACAAGAAGGATTGCTCTTCAAAGGGAGTCAGCTATGCATCCCTAGGGGATCCTTGAGGGAGAACATTATAAAGGAGAAGCACTGTGGGGGTCTATCTGGTCATTTTGGATTGGACAAGACCCTTGAACTAGTAAGAAGATTTTATTACTGGCCTAGGATGCCTACTAATGTAAGAAAGTTTGTAGAGACTTGTGTGATTTGTCAAAAGGCAAAGGGGAAGACTTCTAATGCAGGACTGTACACCCCATTACCTATACCAAATAGGCCTTGGGATGCTGTAAGGTTAGACTTTGTACTTGGATTGCCAAGGACCAAGCAAGGCTATGATAGTATTTGTGTTGTAGTAGACCGGTTTTCCAAGATGGCACATTTTTTGCCATGTAAAACCAGTCATGATGCCTCTTATATTGCAAGTATATTTTTCAAGGAAGTAGTAAGACTACATGGATTACCATTATCCATAGTCTCAGATAGAGATTCTAAGTTTCTTGGGCACTTTTGGAGGACTTTGTGGAGAAAACTTGGTACAGACCTCTCATTTTCATCAGCATACCATCCACAATCGGATGGCCAAATAGAGGTGGTTAATAGATCATTAGGCAACCTATTAAGATGCCTTACTAAGGAACATGGATCATCTTGGGACTCAGCCATAGCACAAGTAGAGTTTGCTTATAATGATTCAATGAATAGGACAACCGGATTGAGCCCATTTCAAATTGTTTATGGCACTCATCCTAGAGGGGTAATGGAGGTCAGAGATGTCAAATCTATGGAAAGAACCAATGCTCAAGCATGTGATTTTGCTGAGGTGATGAAGGAAATTCATCAAGAGGTGAAAGATAGGCTAGGAAAAATGACAATGAAGTATAAGGAAGCAGCAGATACTAAGAGGAGAGATCTTCAATTTGAAATAGGAGATCTAGTTATGGTGAACCTTAAAAAGGAGAGGCTTCCTAAAGGTAAGTTTACTAAGTTGATGATGAGGAAAATAGGTCCTTTTAGGATCTTGCAAAAATGTGGACACAATGTCTATAAGGTGGAGTTGCCACCAGACATAGGGCTCTCCAATACATTTAATGTCTCTGATTTATATCCTGACAGAGGTTCTCATACTGAAACCAGTGGCATTGAATCAACCACAGTAGATAAAGAGATCATGAACTCTCTTCCCAAGGTAGGGGTAGTCACTATAGAAAGTTTTTTGGATAAAAGAGAAGGAAAAAGGACTAGGAGGAAGGTGTACATGGACTACCTCATCAAATGGATAGGTAGACCAGTTGAAGATGCAAGTTGGTTGCCTGAATCAACTATAAAGAAGATGGGATACAACGTGTCCACATTACCAACTCAAGAGACTTGAGTTTCTTTTGGCCTAGGGAGTATGGTGCAGGGCACATAAGGCTCTTAGGCATGAATTCAAGGTGTTTAGTACATTAGAGTTGTTAGGAATGAAGTTTGGTCCATATTTGTAATGAAGACTCAATTGTAAGGTACAATGGCACATTGGTGTGGTTATAAGCCAAGTGACCATTTGTAACCAAGGAGTCATTATTTATGAATTATTGAGTATTTTACTATTTTTAGGATGTTTTAGGTGGATTTGAGTCATTAGGACACGTTTGAATTGAAGGTGTGTAAAAAAAAGTGCAAAGGTGCAAGAAAGTTGCAAAATGCAAAAAGTTGCTAAAGAGCAATTTTTGCAAATTTGCTGTCAAACTTTAAAAAGGAAGTTGAATGGTCTTCCAACCATCCAAATGGAAGTTATAACTATTGGAAGACACTTATTTAAGGTCTCCACATGTGGGGAAGGCCATGGTACGGACGGGTGGACAGCATTTGGTGAATAAAACTCAGAAATTCTGCAATTTCTCTATTTTTTCAATTCCATACGGACTGTATGGATTTTTAGTGGTACAAATCTTATATTTTCGGAAAGAGGATTGATTCATCATTCTAATGCAATTCGTTTGAAGTTTTCATCTATTCTGTAATTAAAGTTATACCAGTTTTAGCAGAGGTAGGTCTGGAATTGTTGCACATTGAGGGTTTCAACAAGATGGCCTCCTAACTTGCAAATCCACTGTGGGATTTCAATGCTGCTTTGTGGAATGAAATTTAGGAGAGGTGAATTAAAGATGGAAGAGTTTCAGGCCTGTAGGAGTTGGGCACCTATTTTTACCAGCAAGCCCTAGGCTGAACATAGTCATATGTCTAGTCTAGTTTTGAAGGAAAACGAAGGATCATGCTCCCAAGTTGATTGATTTGACCCAAGTGAAGGCTGTAGAAGGAAAAATAAAAGGTGTAGAAGATATCCAAGGGGTTTAACCAAGTCTTTGAACCCATTTATTTATGCTTTCCTTGTAACCCAGCCTAAACTGGCCATTTAGGACTGTGACACAAAGTGGGCATAACTTGATGCTGGAGTAGAGTTGGTAATTGATCTTTTGGAATCTCATAGGAGTAGTTGAAGGGTGTTTGGTGATGTGAAAATATTGTATGGTTCTTTGTATTTTTTGGGAGTTTGACCATTGAAACTAGGAATTGTTCTAATAAAAGTGCTGGTAACAATTTGTAATTTTCAGTGTTGGGTGTTGAGAAACTTCAAAGTGGGGGTTTTTCTTGTTGTTTTGAGTTAGTAAGAACCATTTCTATCATGGGAATGGAGTTCTAACCCAATCTAAGAAGTATTTTCTATTTTAGGCCTATTTGGTGTTAGGGAATCCGTAATAGGTGTGATTGTCCCAAGTTGTTTGTGAACCCTAGAATTGAGGGTTGGGCTTGTGAAGTGGAGTCCACTTTGAGGTAGATTCTACCAATGTTAGAAGCCATTGGATCAGTCATTAACCTTGGAAGAAGGCCTAGTTTCTATTTGGAGGTTGGAAGCAAGTTAAGGTGCTGATCGAAGTTGGAAGAAGAGTTGGTGCTTTTTCTGCATACTCTGCATCAAAAATAATGTTCTCTAAGAATGGAAATGGTCCTATCTTGACTGAAATGTTCTGCCATCCCTCCACTGTGTTTCTCCTTAATTAGATTTTCCCTCATGGAAGTCCTTGGAATGCACAATTGACTACCCTTGAACAACATGCCATCCTGAATCAAATAGTCTAACCACTTGGTTCTATCTACAGCAATAGGTTCTTTACAAGCTTTCCATGCTTCAGCAAAATCAGGATCCTCAAGGTACAAATTCTTGAGTTCATCAAACCCAACTACTTCAACCTGCATTACTGTAAGCAATGACTGTCTCCTACTTAGTGCATCTACAACCTTGTTAGATTTTCCACTTCTATGCTTCAACACAAATGTATAACTCTGCAAGAATTCTACCCACTTCATATGCCTCTGATTCAATTTACCTTGCCTATTTAGGTACTATAATGCCTGATGATCAGTATACAAAAAAAACTCCTTTGGCAATAAATAATGCCTCCATTTCCTTAAGGCCTGAACTATTGCATAGAACTCTTGATCATAAACAGAATTCTTCTTCTTTGCATCATTCAATTTTTCACTAAAATATGCAATAGGCTTACCTTCTTGGCTTAATACAGCCCCAATAGTGCTGCCACTAGCATCACAATCCACCTAGAAAACCTTTCTAAAATCTGGAAGTTCCAACGCAGGTTGTTCTGTCACCTTCTTCTTTAGCAATTCAAAACTTCTCGTAGTTGCTGCAGTCCATTTGAACTCTTTTCTATCCCCTCTTATTGTATCAGTTAGGGGTGCACATATGCCACTAAAATTCTTAATAAACTTCCTATAAAAACTAACTAGACCATGAAATGATCTTACCTCAGTAGCAAACCTTGGAGTAGGCCATTCCAAGATGGCTTTTACCTTCTCTGGATCCATTTTGAGACCTTCGGGTGATATAACAAACCCCAAATAGACTAACTCCCTTTTTGCAAAGACACACTTCTTTAGATTAATTAACAGTTTCTCTTCCCTTAGCCTTTCAAGGACACTACGAATATGCAGTAAATGTTCTTCCAAAGTCTTGCTGAAAATTAAAATATCATCCAAATAGACAATAACAAATTTTCCCAAGAACTTCTTAAGTACCTCATTCATGAGCCGCATGAAGGTGCTTGGGGCATTCGTCAATCCAAAGGGCATGACTAACCACTCATAAAGACCCTCCTTGGTCTTGAAGGCTATTTTCCACTCATCTCCTTCTTGAATCTGTATCTAATGATAGCCACTCTTCAGATCTATCTTTGTGAAGTACTGAGCTCCACTCAAGTAGTCCATAAGATCATCCATCCTTGGCAAAGGAAACTGGTACTTGATGGTTATCCTATTTATAGCTCAAGAATCTATACACATCCTCCACTCTCCATCCTTCTTTGGTGCAACTACTACAGGTACTGCACATGGGCTCAGGCTCTCTCGAATCAAGCCCTTCCTCAATTGCTCCTAAACCTATCTATTTAGCTCCTCTGTTTCAGTAGGAGTCATCCTGTGAGCAACCTTGTTAGGCAAACTAGCTCCTGGAATCAGATCTATCTGATGATTGATTTGCCTTACTGGTGGCAATCCATCTGGAACATTATCAGAGATAATATCTCCAAACTCCCCTAGTAAATCTAAAACTTCAAATGGTATTTCACTACTACCTTCTTTATCTTTCCTAGGAATCAAAGCATAGCACATATGCTGATGTTTCATGCCATCTAAAAACTTCCTTGCATCAACAAGACAAATCCTAACACTGCTACATACCTCTTCACCTTCCTTTTTCATGGGCTTCAATTTGTGGCAAACTCCATCCTTTGTCAGAGAGCATGTGTTTGCATGTCCATCATGTATTGCATGTCTATCAAACTGCCATGGTCTACCCAACAATAGATGGCAAACATCCATCGAAATAACATCACAGAGAACTTCATCATGGTAACTCCCAATTTTGAATTTTACTAAACATTGTTCACTTACAAGGACCTTATGATCATCTTTTACCCAAGAAATTCGATAGGGCTAGGAATGTTTCTCCCTCTTGAGCTTCAGCTTAGAGACCATCTCTTCTGATACCAAGTTATCAGTGCTACCACCATCAATGATCACATCACAACATTTATCCTCACACTTGCATCTGGTATGGAACAAACTCCTCCATTGTCCTAGTTCATTCTCATTGCTTAGTAGGACTCTTTCATTTACCAAGGTCTCTCCTCTTTCTACATCCTCTGAATGTGATGATTGTGCATCCTCATCCACATGAGCAACCCTAGCTTGGCCCTTAGTTCTCCTATCTGTCCTTCCTTGTCATTGAGGGCATTCAAAGGCACGATGACCTTCTTCATTGCAATGGAAATAGGTACCACGAAAGCCTCCTCTTCCTTGTCCATGTCCCCTACCTCTTTCTCTCTGATTTCCAAAGTCTTGATCGCAAGAGCGGTTGAAACCCTCATTCATCTGGTTTCTGCTAGTACCCTCATCTTCATTTTTCTTTTGAGTTTCATTGCGGCCTCCAGATGATCTATCGCTTCCCCTTCCTCCTTGACTGCACCCTCTTTGTCTTCCTTCAAACCTCTTATTCAGCTTCCCTTCAACTCATAGGGAAAACTGGTATGCCTCTTCAATGCTGGTCATTCTTACCAGACTTAATTCCTCTTGGATGCTAGGTCGCAACCCACTGATATAACGAGCAACCTTCTCCTTATTTGCTTCTGCATGTCTCGCTCTAATCAAGAGTTGGTAAAAATCCTCTGTATATTCTTGGACTGATCTTCCTGGTTGCTTTAACGCATGCATCTTCTTAAACAGATCCAGGTCGTAGTCCACAAGAATGAACTGCTTCTTCAATTTGTCCACCATGCGATCCCATCTTGTGATCTTCTCCTTTCCTCTTCTATTTCTTTCCAATTGAACCTCTTGCCAAAAAATTTTGGCATGGCCTTTTAGTTTGGCCTTTGAAAACTTAACCCTATTTGGGTCCCTAATATCCTCATACTCAAAGTATTCTTCCAGTTCATTGATCCAATCGATCAACTCATCTGGTTTCAGATTTCCTGAAAATACACCCACTTAAATTGTGGGTCTTTTCCCAAACTTAGTAATGGCTCTAGAAAGCCTTTCCTCTGCATGATTCAGAACTTCCCCATCAAATTCCTCTTCTGGTCTCATTACTTCTTCTTCATTGTCATCCTCACTGTTGTCACCAACGGCAACATTTGCTCCTCTACGGAACTCCTCTTGCAATGCCTGCACCTACCTTTGGAGGGCTCTAACCTCCTCAGGATTAATAGCTTTGGACCTTCCACCATGCTCTTTTCATGGAGGCATCTTCTAACTCGAACCCACAACCACACAGTCCTGGTGCAAACTGCCTCACAGTCGGCGCTCTGTCTACACACTCAGGAAAACTTGCTCTGATACCACTTGATGGAGACACAACCCAAGAACAGAATGGACACAATAGAAAAGGGAAATTATATTAACTAAGAAAATAAGCTAGTACAAATAGTACAGAGAAAATAAACTTCAGAACATGCCCTAAGGGCTTACAATAGCATAAATTTGGAGATAATTTCTCCTTTTAGCACCTCCTCTCAAACTTCGCTCCGAACTACCTTTTACAATGCCATAAATCTCCTTAAATAGACCCCAAAGGGTTAAGGACTAGGAGTACATTCTAGAAAGTGCTAGTAGGCATCCACCGGCCAAATAGAAGGTTCCAAAAGCTGTGTTAGAAGTCGGTGCAAATCTAGAAGAATCCGAAAATGGTAACCAAAATTTTGGGAGGCATAACTTTTGAACCTTAGCTCCGATTGACGAACCATTTACATTTTCGGAAAGCTCTCAAATTGCTCTATGGACCTATGGACAAGCTTTGCTCATCCCCCATTTTTCAACCCTTTTTGAGTTCATTTAATGCCCCTAACCTGACTTCAAAGCATTCTTAGGAGGTCTCCAAAACCTGAAAAACTGCAATAACTTTCAAACCGTGGGGCCTTTTGACCTAATTCTTTTTCTGGAATGCTCTAAATCACAATTACATTAATCAGGCCAATTCACACCTTCTAGGTCACCAAAATGATGGCCAAATTGCATGCTCCTATTTTTTTGGGATTTTCAAACACACTGATAGTGGAACTGTGAGAGTTGGAACCTTTATTTGACCCAAATGGGTATCCAAAAATGAAAACACATGAAACAGAAACTAATTCTAAGTACATTTTTTTGGGTGACATAGGATTGCCCTTATACCTCTGGATGCTTCTGCATCATTTTCACTAAGTCATTGTTCTATTGTATCAAAGTGATTCTATGTCAATCTTAAGATCTCTTCATCTTTTGTATCCAATCTTGCAACAATTTGTATCTTATCTTGTATCATCATGTTCTTTCATCTTTGGCTTTTATTTTCTTCTCCATTAATTCATGGTACCTTATAAAGTCACCTCCATGTTCCTTTTTTAGTACCTTCACTTGCTTAGTAATGTTATGATTATTCTCAAGAAGATCAACAATGGAAGCAATGGTTTCATCAGAATTATTTCTATCAAACAATTCTTTAATTCATGGTCATCCACAATTCCAATATCTGATTCTCATTGTTCCTATCCAATATGTACTTCTCCATGACTAGGATCTTTACTCTTGAGAAGTTAAACCTTTAACAAGAGAAAAAAGCTCTAATACCAATTGTTAAATACATGATAGATAGTATTATTAGGTGGGTGAATCAATATCCTCTAAAACTTTTCACTCAAACAAATTTAGTCATTTCCTTCTTCACCTACTATAATGCAGTAATAACTATTCTTTCATCACATTACTTTGTAAATAAAACTAACATAACATTTAGAATTCACAATGTAAAACATATAAGCTCATGAAACAAAACATATAACACAAGTACCATGTATCACATAAACCCTTGGTAAGAGGGAGAACTACAATGGGGATGGTAAGTACAAATCCATCACTACTACAATAAGAGATTTCCTTGTTAGGGCTACAATTTTTAGTCACTTTTGATGAGTTTTTTGGTTAGGAGTATAGAATGATATCTACAAGGATCTACCTTTTACAAGGATTCTACAACACTCATCAAGTGTGTAATTAGTTAAGATATTTACATATAAGACTATTAGGTCCACCTACACTAAGGACTTATGAAACTACTACACTAGTTAAACAATAGAAGCAATTTGATCTTTACAATAGTAACTTACTTTTCTTGATTAGACCCCTCTTCTACTCAATAATTATCACCTTCCTAGGTATGTGCACCAAGTTTTGGTACCAAAAAGGGGGTATAAGGGGCCACCTTTTTCCTAAAATCAACAATTTCTGAACTTTGACAAGAATTTGAAGATAGTTACACTCAAAATATTAAGATATGATAAAAACAAAAAGTAGTTGTCCTTTGAATCTAGTTTCTAAAATACTAATTTTTTTTCAAAATGGTTTAGTTTTAGGTCCTTAAAAAAGAGGCCACAAAAAGTGGTACTAATTTTTTAAGAAAAACATAACATAGTGCAAAGTGTGGCCCCCCTAAATTTTTAACTTTTTTTTGAAATTCTTTAATTGCTCTAGTCAAAAGTTACCTAACACTGTGTACTTTATCCTAGATTTTTTAGGTAATTTTATAATGTGTAATTTTTTAATGAAATTTTTAATTGGAAACATCTCAAAAATGTGAAATATTTGTGTGCTCCCCCTTGAAATAATTGAAAACTAATCTAAAATCTAAAATCATTTTTTTTGAAGTGTGTATAATGGAGTCTAGTTTCTAAAAAATAAGTTGTTGCAAAATTCGATGAATGAGCTAAAATCTTCACCCCAATTAGTAAATGTTGGTTTTTGAAATAAAATGGACATACATTCAAAAGAAATTATATGGTTATATAGCTAACACAAAGATATACAATGTCATGTAACTTGATTTTATCGATGCTCAACCACGAGGAAACTTGAAGGAGAGCACACAAGAAAAATCAATCATTTTTCATATGTTTTCTATAAAACATGTCTCAGACTAGTTTAGAGACTCCAAACCTTTGGGTTGGATCCCTAAGGCAAAATCAAGCCTTAGGCTTGGTAGAATCCAAAGCTTTAAATAGTATGTGTGTGCTATAGCACGCACATACTATTTAAAGAATTTTTAAATTTAGGCTTGCATAGCGCATATGTGATATAGTGCATACACACTTTGTAAGCCTAAATTTTAATAGAGAAGTAAGGAGAGAGGGAAGGATAGAGAGAAGGAGAGAGGGAGAGAGAATAGAGGATGGGGAGAGAGTAAGAGATGGGAGAGGGTGGGATAGGGAGAGAGGGAGGGAGAAAGAGAGAGAGAGAGAGAGAGAGAGAGAGAGAGAGAGAGAGAGAGAGAAGGGGATGGGAGAAGGTGGTATAGGGATAAAGGGAAAGAGAAATGGAGAGAGAGAGTAGGGGATGGGAGAGGGAGAGAGAGAGGGGGAGGGGTAGTAGGGTATGGGAGAGGGTGTGATAGGGAGGGAGGGAGGGAGGGAGGGAGAGAGAGAGAGGGAGAGAGAGAGAGAGAGAGAGAGAGAGAGAGAGAGAGAGAGAGAGAGAGAGAGATGTGTGTAAGAAATATATAGTTAAAGAGAAGAGTGGGAGAGAGATTTAGCTAGAGAAATATGGAGATGAAGATCAAGATAGATACATGAAAAATATATAGAGAGAGAGGGGAGGAGAGAGGGAGGGATAGAGATAGAGAGAGTAGGGGATGGGAGAGGGTGGGATAGAGAGAGAGGGGGGGATGGGAGAGGGTGGGATAGAGAGATAGAGATAGAGACAGACATAGAGAGAGAGGGGGGGATGGGAGAGGGTGGGATATATATAGAGAGAGAGAGCATGAGATATATATATATATACACACACACACACACACACACATATATAGAGAGAGGGTGGGATAGAGAGAGTACGGCATGGGAGAGAGAGAGAGAATAGTTCATGGGAGAGGGAGGGGGGCAGAGAGGAGGGGGAGAGACTAGGGGATGGGAGGGTGGGATAGTGTGTGTGTGTGTGTGTGTGTGTGTGTGTGTGTGTGTGTGTGAGAGAGAGAGAAGGGGATGGGAGAGGGGTGGATAGAGAGAGAGTGAGAGAGTGTGAGAGATAGAGAGAGACTATGGGATAGGAGAGGGTGGGATAGGGGAGAGAGAGTAGGGGATAAAAGAGTATGGGATGGGAGTGGGTTGGGGAGAGAGAGAGAGAGAGAGAGAGAGAGATTTGGGGATGGGAGATGGTAGGAGAGAATAGGGGTGGGAGAGAGAGTAGGGGATGGGAGAAGGTGGGATAGGGGAGAGAGAGAGTAGGTGATGGGAGAGGCTAGGCTAGGGAGGAGAGCAAGCAAGAGAGAGAGAGAGAGAGAGAGTTGGGGATGCAAGAGGGTGCAATAGGGAGAGATAGATTTTTCACATAGTGTGTATGCACTATAGTTCTTTCGCACTTAATAAGTTGTATGCACTATAAAAACACCAAAAACTAGCTATAACAAAAGTTTGGGTCCCTACTGACCCTATTCTATTTTTTGTCTATTTTATGTTTTGTTGTTCTGACAAAAAATATAGGTTTCAAGCTATTGAAAGTTAGTAAACACTGAATGCAATCATTGGATACACTATTTGAAGGCTTTTTGAACATTCTTTCTATAGAAAAGGTTAGTGCAATCCTTTTTTAATATTCTTTGTTACTGTAGAGACAAATTTCATTATAATTTGACAAGTTTTTTAATATATATTGTGTATTCATTGAAATAATTATAATTTGTATATGTATTTGAATGATTTGTAATTTACAAATTGTAAGTAATTTAGATTTTTGAATAATTTGACATATAGAAATCATCATCATGCTAAGGAAGAAAGAAAAAACTCAAACAATGGAAGAGAGGGAGAGAGATTTGGCAAGTAAAAGAGATGAAATAAAACTACTACATAAACAAAAAAAAATTGCAATGCAATAATGAAGAATTTTATTTCAATGAGGAACAAGAACCACCGATTTAAAGAAATAAAAAGGAAGAATTGGAAAGAAAAAGAGAATGAATGAGACTCTTACATTCAACAAGACAATTGAATTGTGAAGCTACACCATTTTTCAATGTTGGATTCATAGCATCATCTCATGTTGAAGCTAACAATGTACACACTCTATCATGTCATGCTAAAGGCACAACATAACATATCATGTAGGTGATATTTGATCTCTTGTATCTTATTGCCAAGGCACATCATCTTCAATTCAAGATACACAAAACACTCAACCTTATGTTGATGTTCAAAATTTTGAGGGAATGGAAGAGATTATAACACCTTCTAGAATTTGTTTTAGAATACCAAAATATTTGATTGATATTGATGCTAACATTTTGAAATCAATGCCTGACAAGATTAGCAAGCATACATGTCAAAGAAAAGTTAATCATATGTCGAGATTATTCTTTGAATAATTGAATATTACAAGTCAATGCCAATTATTTCTTGAAATGATGAGAAATTTAAAATTTAGGCCTATCATGAAGATTCTTGGGCTAAGAATGATGGATGATTTAGATGAAAAAGGATTTTAAAGAATCTAATGAGTGCATATGACAAAGTGGTTTCTAAATCATGCACCAAAGATGGTAATATCACAAGACATTTACTTACATAAATAATAGTAAGTACCCAAATGAAGAAATCTTGATGCATGAGAAAGATAAGAAAAACATTGAAAATCAGTAGAGGTACTCTAAGGAGAGCCATGGTAACGCATGAGATATTGGAAGATCCAACAAAAAATGAGCTATGGACACTTAACGGTAGACTACCGCAAAAGAATAAAGAAATTAGTGAAGCTTTGAAATCACTGATTGAAGATTTTAGGATAAATAACATGTGTGTTTACCTTGATCAAAGAGATTTTGTAAGAAGGAGGATTGGTAGCCTAAATCGTGACCCACATGTGAAACATTTTTTGGACTCAACTTAGACACAAATTTTTGCAAACTTTATTGGTATGTATCCTCAAATTTGAATAATTCAAAGCTTTTTTGAGATGGGTAAACCTTTTTATCTGAAGATAAATCACACAGATGCAACTTGTTATTATAGGATACATATTGAACTTTCTAACCATTTTGATATTTTTAGGCATATGTGTGTGTTTTTGCATTCTAAGTTTGTTTTGCAAGATTGTAACATGAATGAACCACCTAAATATTCAAGGGAATTTATATCCAACATTTAATATGAAATAGGGGATGATCAACAATTTTACAAGACATCATCCTTGGATAGTACATGCTTATTTTGTGGTTCTTTGTATCTTTTATCAACTTGTGAACATGTGGATAGTACACATGCAATTGGAAATGAAATAGTAGATTACAAAAAATATAAGATAGTGACATATACTCTAAAAGATGGAAAATAGGATAAAAGATTTGATTTAGTCATTAAAAAGATTCTAGTGTATGTGTTTATGAAGATTTTTTGTGAAAATATTGTTTACGAGTATGTATGATATACACATAGAGCTTGATGGTTGGATTTGTAATTCAAGTTGTACAAGGATACATTTTCATTCGATACCATTGATTCAATTGTAGACTTTGCAAAGAACTACACACTACAACCACAAAATGAAGTGCAAGAAAAGTATTATACTTCTCAATAGGTTTCCATATTTGTTCACATAACATTCATGCATTCATGTGCAAGTAAAAAGGATGACAAGAAGATATTGAAGGACTACCATTTTTATATCAGTGATGACTGATCACATTCTACAGAGTTTTTACATGATTTTTTTAAACTATTTTATGGAGGTTTGGCTAATAGAGGCACACCATATAACCAACACATTATTTGGTTAGACAATTGTGCATCTCAATTCAAGAATGTGTAGATGTTCTATTGGTTGAGTAGGTTGCACAAGTTATCTAGAATTCAATATATGTGGAATTTTATAGAGGCTAGTCATGGAAAGGGGGAACACAATGGTGCAAGCACATGCATCAAAAGAGCCTTAGCTTATTAAGAACTAAAGTAAAATAATAGAACAATATTGGCAGATGAAAAATCCATTATCCATTGGTGTAACACTACAATCGGTCCAAGTAAGGAAGGTGAATCTATAGTTCATAGGATTTTTTGGTTGATAGATAATACTAACATTGTACTATATGAGGATTGTTGCATACTAATAGGATCAAGTGAGTTTCACTCTATTAGAAGCTCTGATGCATGTTCATTGAGTATCCCACATGAAAAAATGGCATGCTATTGTCCATCATTTGCAGAAGAAAATTGGGATGAGTGTGAGTTGACTGAATGGGTGGACAAATGGGATATACGAGTTTTAGACCCAATTGACACCTATCATGCCCCAAAAGAACTCAAAATGGTAGAGATTTATTCATCCATTGAATTTGACTACTTGTCTAATCTAGTAAAATCTATATTAAATTCAATATGTAACTTTATAAATTTTACCTAAGTATTTGCTGAATTAATGATCGCATTTTATACATTTATCACTGTGGGCCATGTTTTTGTTGCTATTGCACTTGAAGACAATGAAGAAGGGATGTTTCATTGTGTCCAAGACAAAAAAAATTGGGTTAGTTATAGATGGTGAAGGTTTAGAGTACCATATAGGTGTGGTGGATGTAATTGACACATGACTTAGACAATATTCTATGAAGAACCCTAACTTATGGTTATTTGAAGATTGAAAAATAAAGAGAAAGATTATTCATTATTCAAACCTTTCTATCACATCAAATTTCCACTTGATAAAATATGGTGGAAAACCATATAATAAGACTCTTTGGAAGGTTCACGAGTTAGACCATGAGGTAATACTTGAGACATTAAAATGTAGAACAGATCCAATTGGTTTATTAGATTGAATATAATTACGAAAAAATGCAATCCTAAGGTAAAATTTTGTTATATTTGGGAAAATAAGGTATTTGGTTACCTAATAGGTCCTAAGAATCCTAACTAGGGTCCTAGAATGGTCCTAGATGGACCCATTTCATTATAAGATGTAAAGAGCAAAAATTGTTCAAAAGTTACAAAGTTGCTCAAAAAGTTGCTTGAGCAACTTTTGCAATTTTTGCAAAAAGTTTTAAATGATATTTTGGGAAGTTTTAACTACCCATGGTCAAGTATTTGAGCATGGGGAATCATATTTTGGAAGGTTAGATGGTTTCCAACATGGGGAAGCACTCAAGTTCCTAGGTTGGTCAAAAGTTCCTCAATAGGTTAAAAGTTGTTAGGGATAGGAAACTAAGGTGTTTGGTTACCTTATAGGCCCTAGGAATCTTAACTAGGGTAAAATAATAGTCCCAGATAGACCCATTTGACCAAAAGATATATAAAGAGAAAAAATTTCTCAAAACTTTCAAACTTGCTTGAGCAACTATTCCATTTTTTCCAAAAAGTTGCAAATGGAGGGTTGGGAAGTTGTAACTACCCATGCTTGGTTATATAAGCATGGGAAACATATTTTGGAAGGTTAGAAGGTTTACATTTGGATTTCACACTCCTTTCCAACCAAGTTGCATTTTTGAGGAACTTTTACAACTTTTGTAATTTTGCATAAAAAGTGCAACTTTTGCAAAGTTCACTAGATGGACAAGGTTTCAAATTATTAAAAAATAACTAAAAGTACCTAATTCTTGGCTATCTTGACCAAAAACTTGAAAAGACCAATTTTGTCTAATTAGCAACTTTTGCTCATATCTTGCACAAAGTGGCCTAGGCATACATATCTTGCTCATATCTCTCTCACCGTTCGTTGTGGGATCAAATTGTCCACTTTGTTAGCTCTAGGTGGTTGGGTAAACCCAAGTCCCAAGCTTGTCCTATCCTATTGACTACTCAAATGTTCTCAGACATTCCAAACTAAATTGACCCTAATAATCGTTAAATGCCAAGGGAAGTGATATTTGATGGGGCATATCTCGCATCTCATGCAAGGTATGGATTCAATTTTGTGTGCTACAAGATTTTTTTATTGACACCTACAATAACCTCTCTCTCTTTTCTAAGATTTGATTCTATTTTGATTTTATGGGCCCATCTTGGGTGATGCTAAAACGTGTAGTGTTGACTAGTACAAAGTCACCAACTATTGAATCTCTTTAACTATTCATTGTGGGATTAAATTATCTATTCCATTAGCTCTAGGTGGCCTAGTAAACCGTAGTTCTAAGCTTGTCCTATCTCATTGATCGCTATAACATTTTTAGGCACACCAAACTGAATTGACCCTAAGAGTCACTAAATGCCATAGGGAAGTGATCTTTAATGGGGCATATCTCAAATCTTGTGCAAAGTATGGATACAATTCTAGGTGCTACAAGATCATGTTGCCAACAACTACAATAACTTATCTCTCTTTTTGAAGATTGGATTATGTTTTGACTTTGCAGCCCCATCTTAGTCGATGTTGAAACTTATAGTATTGGCTAGTACAAAGTCACCAACTACTGAATCTCTCTAATAATTCATTGTGGGATCAAACTATCTATTATGTTAGCTTTAGGTGGCTAGGCAAACCCTATTCCCAATCTCATCTTGTCCTGTTAACTGCTTGAACATTCTCGGCTAAACTGAATTGGCCCTAAGAGTCATTAAATACCATAGGGAAATGATCATTTATGGGCCATATCTTGAAGTTCATGTGAGATATGGATGTAATTCTAGGTGCTATAGGATCATGTTGCCAACAACTACAATAACCCATCTCTCTCTTTGGAGATTGGATTCCATTTTGATTTTGAGGCCCCATCTCGGTCGATGTTGAAACTTGTAATGTTGGCTAGTACAAATTCACCAACTACTGAATCTCTCTAACCATTCATCATGGGATCAAACTGTCTGTTTTTTTAGCTTTGGGTGGTTAGGTAAACCCTATTCCCAAGCTTGTCCCATCCTATTTATCACTCTAACATTCTCAAGAATGCCAAACTAAATTGACCCTAAGAGTCACTAAATGTCATAGGCAATCTTTAATGGGGCATATCTAAAATCTTGTATGAGGTATGGATGCAATTCTAGGTGCTATAGGATTTTTTTTTTGACACCTAAAATAACCTCTCTCTCTCTTTGGAGATTTCATTTCATTTTGATTTTATGGCCCCATCTCGATTGATGTTGAAACTTGTAGTTTTGGCCAATACAGAGTTGCCAACTATTGAATCTCTCTAATTAGTCATTGTGGGATTGACCTACCTATTTTGTTAGCTCCATGTGGCTAGGTAAACCCTAATCTCAAGGTCATCCTATCCCATTAACCACTCAACCATTCTCAAGCATGCCAAACCGAATTGACCCTATGAGTCATTAAATGCCATATGGCAATGATCATTGATGGGATATATCTTGGAGATTGTGTGAGGTATGGATGTAATTTTGGGTGCTACAAGATCATGTTTCTAACACCTAAAATAACCTCTCTCTCTTTTTAGATATTGGATTCCATTTTGATTTTGTGGCCCTATCTCGATCGATGTTGAAACTTGTAGTATTGGCCAATACAAAGCCACCAACTATTGAATCTCTCTAACTATTCATTGTGGTATTGAACTATCTATTCCATTAGCTCCAAGTGGCTCGGTAAACTCTAGTCCCAAGCTCATCCCATCCTACTAAGCACTCAAACATTCTCAATCATGCCAAACCAAATTGACCCTAAGAGTCACTAAATGCCATAGGGCAACAATCTTTGATGGGGCATATCTCAGATCTTGTGCAAGGTATGGATGCAATTTTGGGTACTATAGGATTGTGTTTCCAATACCTACAATAAAATCTCTCTCTTTTTGGAGATTGGATTCCATTTTGATTTTGTAGCCCCATCTCGGTCAATGTTGAAACTTGTAGTATTGACCAATAATATATTTCCAACTACAGAATAACCATTCTTCATGGGATCAAATTGTTTATTCTGTTAGCTCTAGGTGGTCAAGTAAACCATATTTTCAAGCTCATCCTAACCTATTGATCACTCAAACATTCTTGGAAATTTCAAATTCAATTAACCCTTAGAGTCACTAAATGTGATAGGGAAATAATCTTTGACAGGGGATATCTTGGAGCTCGTACGAGGTATGAATGCAATTCTAGATGCTACAGGATCATGTTTTTGACACCTACAATAACCTCTCTCTCTCTCTCTCTCTCTCTCTCTCTCTCTCTCTCTCTCTCTCTCTCTCTCTCTCTCTCTCTCTCTCTCTCTCTTTGGATATTGGATTCCATTTTGATTTTGTGGCCCCATCTTGGGTGATGCTGTAACTTATAGTGTTGGCCAATACAAAGTCACCGCCTATTGAATCTTTCTAACCATTCATCATGGGATCAAACTATTTGTTCTATTATCTTTGGGTGGTAAGGTAAACCCTACTTTCAAGATCATCCCATCTCATTTACCACTCAAACATTATTAGGCATGTCAAACCAAATTGAACCTAAGAGTCACTAAATGTCATAGGGCAGTGATATTTAACAAGGCATATCTTGGAGCTTGTGTGAGGAATGGATGCAATTTTGGGTGCTACAAGATTTTTTTTTCCAACAACTACAATAACCTCTTTCATTTTTTGGAGATTAGATTTCATTTTTATTTTGTAGCCCCATCTTGGGTGATGTTGAAACTTGTGGTGCAAGGCACCTAAGTGGCAACTAGATATGTCATATCATCCAATGATGGAGACTAGTGATAGAAGTAAAAGGGGTTATCATACACCTCATTTTAAACATTTTATTTTGTTATGTCAATAATGCAATCCTTGTTTATAAGGTCAAGGAACTTGAGGTCACCTATAAACCCAAATTGCCTTAGTCCCAAGGATTTTTGCCTTTTTGTTGTTTTTGTTAATAAGTGGACTAAATAAGTGTTTTGAGAGTCATTACAACTTATGTAGGTCATATTTTTTACGAAAAACCACTTTTTTAAGTTCTAGGAAGAGTTAATACAAAAATTGCATTTTGCAATAAAAGTTGCTAACAACTTTTTGGCAATAATAGCATTTTTTTGGAAAATATTGAAATTAACCTTGTAACCAATCAAACCAACTAGTAATTGGTTGGAATGTATGTCAAATTATTAAAATACCCTCTATAAAGATAGAGGAGGCATAAGGTGTACATTCAACAAATTTTTAATACCAAATATATAGATTCTTCAAACCCTTGTCTCCATGAGGGTTTCATTTCCATTGTCACATTTTCAATTGTTGATCCTCTATATCTTCCATGCAATTAGTAGGTATTTACTAATTCTTAGCCATATCCATAATAAAAAAAAAATTATGGTGTCAACTTATAAAATGGTGATCTAAAACAACCAAGGGAACCTTTAAATCTTCCTCCACTTTATATAAAGATAACATGTAGGTACTATGATCATATAACTCCCATTGTCTTCCACAATTTGTAAATTTTGCAAAAAAATGTTGACAGCTAATTTTTTTGACAATTTTACATTTTTTGTACATTTTGCATTTTATACTTTCACATGCTTTCTTGATAATTAGAGGACTGAAATTATGAAAATAGTAAGGATAAAGTTGTTGATGAAGTCATCATTTTTGGAAAATAGCATGATGAGTAATCAATATATTGTTTTTGTTTCACCAAGGCAAGGAAAAGCTTGGGTGAAGATGAAATTTATTGGTTCATATGGAGCCAAGGTAACTCATATAAGGAAGCCACTAGAGATTGGCACAATGTTGATCATTCCATTAGTCCAAGATAGAGTTGAAGAATTGAAGATCACAATTAGGCCTCTAAGAAAGATAGCAAAGATCAAAATCATTTGGAAAAATATGAAGGAGATGAAGGAAAATGGTTGGACAAGGTGGAAAGAAAGTGGACAAGGAAGTAGCATCAACACCAAACAAAGTCCCAACAACAAACTCAAGGGACTTCATTTTTTTCACCAAGTGGAGTATGGTGCAGGAGCACCCTAACCATCTCCTTGGATTTTGGAGTCACAATTAGTAGGTTTTTGTGTCATTATAGGTTAGGTAATTAGTTTTTCAATTCATATATTTAGTGTTCAATTAAGGTCATGTTGACCAAGTTCATGTGTTAAGCAATGTGGGTCAAAGTAAGAAAAAAGTGGAAAATTGCCATACAAGGCCATAAATGGAGTGTAATGAAGTGTTAAAATTTATTATGAAATGTTTGACCTATTTAGGGTGTCTAGAAAGCATAAGAAATCATAAAATGAAACTATGTACAAAAAAATGTAAAATTGTCAAAAGTTGTGGTCAACAATTTTTTGAAAAAAAATGACAAGTTTTGGAAGGTGAAAAATCATCCATCTTAGTCAACCTCTTAGAGGAGGTGAAATTTCATGGGTTTTTATATGAAAAATACATTTTCATGTAGAAGACAAAGAAGAAGAAAGGTGGACTAGATAAGTGTAGATTATGATGTATAACTTTGTATAGTACAAGTCTATTTTGTTTTTTGTGAAATTCAACATATATTGGTATTTGAGTTATAGTCTTATTATCTTCTCCTTTGTCTCAAGATGTTGGTGATTATTAAGTTCTTTTTATATGGCAAGGAATCATTTTTGATGTTAAAATTGTATATAGGATCATTGAGTGATTGTCAAATATCATTACTCCCTATTTTAAAACAACAAACCCATACTTTGTCAGAACAAAACATCACTTTAGCTACATGTTATCACTAAATGAAGTTAGTGGAATATGTTAAGGATCTTCTTGGTTGTCTTAATATACATCTCATGGGTTTGAAACATAATAACTTCCCTTTGTGAAGAGTTGGCCAAAAATCAACAAATTACATGTTGTTGCAAAGAAAATACAATCATAGCATGTTGGAAGATTGTTTTCACTCATAGGATGTTGAAGAATCTCTTAGAAGGATGGAATAGATGAGAGATAGAAGTTTGTGAGATAGTTATCTTTTTTAGCAAGGAAACCCTCATTATAACAAGGGTTTGGAGGTTTGTGTATCTCCTCAATAGTTAGGACTTTGAAAGTCAGAAGTTTGTAAGATATTGGTAAGGTAAAACTATAAACAAGCTCATTTGTTATTGTTATTTGAAATTTCAATGAGTTGAGAGTTAGAAGGTATGTTTTAGGCCTATTTTTCTAGACTCGGGCTTGCAAGTTATATGCTTTATTGAATAGTTGGGAGTCTATGTTTTTGGAATTTAGTCAAGCTTAATATTGGGTATCTTAATCCCTCATTGGTTCTGGTAGTTTTTTGGAGAGATTTTGATTTCCTACCTTAAAACTCAAAAGGTAGGGCTACAAGAAAGATCCTCTTTAGGTTTGTTTGTGAGAATTGATGTTTTGAATCCCACTACGGTGTATAGCACCTTATGAATATTGAATCAACTTAAATGATAATGAGTTAAGCCTATTGGAATCTTATTGTGGTATGGTATTATGAAAGATCCTAGAGGGTGTAAGGTAGTGGAGGTGTTGGGTATTGTGAGAGGTAGTTGGTTGAGTTTTTCAAGGTGGGTTAGGTAGAGAAATTTGGTATAGGTAAGGGTGGCATAAGGAATAGGTCAACCACTTGGTCTCTAGCCTTGGAAGAGTCTTGAGGGACTGCTGGTAATATGTTTGGTAGGCTTGAAAGAATCCTAGTGATAAGAGTTTGGTAATAAGAATCTAGTATCACCACCTCCTTGCATCAATATCCAAATACATATTTTGTTTGCCTTTCTGAAAGCCACAAAAAGGGTTACAAGGGCAATTAGGCCTATTGATAGAAATTTTGCAAAATACATGTTAGGAGAGTTAAAAAACTATGGAAATATCATCATTAGGTGTTCCTTGAAGTGTCTAAGGTGTTAGTTTGAAGCAAGAAGTTGACTAGGATCCATTTCTCAAATTTTCTCATTTTTCCCTTATTGCTTCCCAAGTCTTGAATAGGAAAAGTGATCAAGTAGTTTTGCAAAGTTGGGTAGAAGTTTGTTTAGTGTTGTAACCAAGTTGGAAAGAGTATTTGAAAACACTTAGGAAGGTGGGAAAGGTAGTTTTCCTTAAAATTGTTCTTGTTGGAAATCCACTAGCTTTTGGTGTGAGCACTTTGCATCATTTTGGATGAAAATTACATTAAAATGAAATACATGAAATATACTTAAAACATAAACAAGAAAAACAAGATATATATTATGGAAACCAATAATGTCATACATGAGCAAAAATATAATATATTATGATACCAATAATGTCATTCATGAAAAAACATATAAATATAATTATGATAACTAATAATGTCATACATGAACAAACATATCATATATTATGATAACCAATAATGTCATAAGCCTAATAATTCCATTCATCAAATATATGTCATACATCAAATATAAAATGTCATAAATACATCAAATGTATGTTGAATATGGCCACTAACATAAAATCCAAGATATATGTCCACTAATGCATATACATGTGTGTCTATCTATATATCTTCTCCTTCCCATGAGGGGAAGTAAACAAATCCCTAGAGATCTTTGATCATTGTGTGGAGGGAGATGATAAGGATGATGGGGTCTTCCTCACATGCTCACTTATCCTCTTGTTTAGGCTCCTCTCTAATTGGAGCTAATACAAATAAAGTAGATATGAATCAATAATTATTATACATTTAAATTAAATATATGTATAGACAAAATTAATTAGTTTCTTACTGTCATCAAAAAGTCACTCTATACATCCACCTTGAAGGCTCGTGGATGATCGAGTGTAACAAGATGCTACAAAAATTCAATTAATATAATCACTCAATCATACTTATAAATATCATTTAAAATTTCAATACTAAATATTATAAATAACAACTAAAATTATGAAAAAGCTTTCATACCTCAGTCAATGGCTCTAAACTAGCCATCAACTCCATGATTGATGGACTGGCGAAGATGAGGAGGAGTCTCAGACGTCAACAACTACAAATCATATAATATAATTTACATGTAACATGAAACATGAAACAAATATAATTAAAATAATTAAATTAACATGAAATAATTGTACCTCTATGAAGCTTGTATCATGCCTAGGCTTAAAGTCCCTTATGAATGTGGATGGTCTAGTAGAGAACTAATGCACATGGATAAAAAAAAAATTGTCAATCCTTCATATGATTACTTAATCAATATATGTATTAATTTAAATCATTAAATTGATACATACCTCTTAACTCATTGATGGGACATAAAATGGGGCTAGGGAATCTATACTAGGGCCATCAACACTCTTACCCTAAATTTTGAACAATGTCAAGACATGCTAATTTGTTACTCATTCATTGAACATAGGAAATGTGATCAAATTAGTTTATTATAGTTGTAATTTATATGTGTTTCAATGCCAAATGTGTCACTTGGAAACTCATCAATGACTATCCCATCATCCATAGTGTCTCCAATATAACTACTAAATGTGCATGAGGATCCACATGATGTGCACATGTGACCGTGACTCAAAGAAGGATCCTTCTTAACTAATGGACTGGCGCAATGAATGAGGGTCTGTGTCAAAGCATTGATAGTCCCTAGAGTACTGGTCTCTACATGTTCCTTCATAACTAAAGGAATAATCACATGCTCACCTTGTGGCTTGATAACATGCACCCTAACTACATTAGGGTCATATTGTGCCTCTGGCCTCTCAAATAATGACCCCCTACCTCTACCCTGAGAATCTAACATATCAAAATAATTGGGGATCTCCCCAAGAACAAATTCATAATATAATTTCTCTAAGAAATACATTGGAACCTCATGATTATTGCAAGGAGGGGCATCAAAGACCATCCACCATCTATCTCAAAAGTTATTTCTAATATCATCATGTATGCACCAATGGATGGGGAATCTTTTAGTTGTATGTTTAATAGTGTATTATTCTTCAGGCTTTTTAAACAATGCACATATGCTACCTTTTTCTATGTATTTTTTTCTTACATCTTTATAGGATAATTTATTTGCATAATATCTTCTTTATTCTTCTCTCTTAACATGCTAAATATCCAACTAACCACTCATAGAAGCTACATTGACCATAATGGACTCAAGTGAGGATGCCAATTGTTTTCTCATAGGATTAGTTTTTCTGCAAGCTTTCAACCTACCAATTATTTCTTCTAATTCATTTTTCCCTCTTCCTATTTCATTCATTATATTTTCTTGGGTGCTAGGAGGAGGTCTTTCAATCGGTGGAGGTTGCAAAATTTTTTGGTCTTCTTGTGGAGGGTTTTGATTTTGATCTTGTGGAGGTTTTTCATTTTGATTTTATTGATTAGTCTAGGGATTTGGTGGTTGATTATTCACATTTCCTAATAAGAAACCAATTTTATTCTAAATAAATAAATAAATTTGAAGCAAAATTACAAAAACATACAAAGCAATGCAAAAAGAAGAGTAGAAAACATACTTGATGATCCTAATCTTGATCTCCCACAACAAGGAGCCTATTTGAGAAGGAGAATGAGAAAATTCTTCAAATTCTATAAAATATGGGTGTGCTATTGAGGGGAAAGAAGAAACTAGCACAAAGAAATAAGGGAAAATGGAATGGCTTGTGGGTTTGTAGCCTATTTATAGAGTTCTTAAAAAGAGTGCACATGCTGTAGCGTACATGTGCTTTCGCTTGGGCTTCTTGTGGAACCCAAGCCAAAGCACATGCACACTTTTAGAAATTTAAAATTTTGAGTTGTGTGTCATCTTTTTGGCACCACAACTTGGTGCATTCACCCTCCTATGATAGATCTGCAATTCCTCTCTATTATGTCCTTGAATTTGATCTATGATCTCTATTCTATATTGTTGCTCCAATTTATTACTTGGAAATATTCTCTTCTTCACAAAGTAACCTCAACCATACTATCAACAAAAACAACTTCAAAATATTCTTAATTGCTAATTTCATAGTATTCCTTTGCCATTTTGTAACTTGACCTAATTAGGGTTATAGAACTTTCTGGAATAGTTCTCTAATTGTTATCAATAGTTCTAAAGACATCCATTATTTCCTTTCTTTGGATCTTTATTTTCATTGGTTTATTCTTCCTTGAGATCAACAAAAATCACTTCACACTCTTCAACGAAATATTTTCAAATCTTTACTTTGATTCATGTAAAAAAAATTCATGCTTGGTAGAATTGTATAGTGTTAGAAGTTGTGCCAATTCAAGCTTCGATGTCATCTTTGTGTCACTCGATAAATACATTGTTATTCCCTACTCACACTTGGTATCCTTTGTGTATCTCAATAAACTCTATGCTCAGTGTACACTAACTTCTCCTTTGCTTGGTCTAAGTAGAATTGCTCAATGAATACTTAATCTTGGGTATACTTACCAATATTCACTTATCTTCTTCTTCATAGTTCAGTCAATGTGATAGCTCAGTTGCTATACACATTTTTACACTAATGGGAAATATGGTTCTTTGTAGAAAAAACAATCAAAATTAAAGGAGTCATTAAGATCTTATTATGGTCACTAAAGACATTATGAAAGTTGCATTTTATTTCTCCCACAATATTACTAGAAATTTATGGTCTGTATTTGTTAAATTTTTTTTTTTACCTTCTCATTAACACATCATGCAATTATACATAAGAATTCCACTTTAACTTAGTATGACAATGTTTATAGATTATATAATTACCTTTATCTGTGTGTAGTGCCTTAGGATTTGGTGGCGGGTATTATGTATAGTGCAATGTGAACAACTATTATTGGCCACTTTTTAATTAACCAAGGACCAATGTCTATTGGAGGCTCTATATTAATATTTTTCTCCATAAACATTTATGTCATTTTATGCATACATTCTATGAAACCTATACTTGATCATCTTGGTTGATGTAGTTTTGGTCAAACACATTTTCATGTTTATTAAACCTCTCTTTATATTTTGGACAAGGTCTTTTCTTTTATAGAGTATGAATTTTCACATGCCAAGTTGAACTTGTATCTTGCTTGCAATTCAATATAACTATTCTTATTAATTTATTTCTCTATACTATGCATTCAAAACTGATGCAAGTTTGGATGGTTGCATATATTATTTGACCTTCCTTTCTATCCTTTTTGTTTTCCATGCTTTGGACCTTGTTTTATCACTAGATATATATGTCATTGAAAATAATAGACATGCCCCTTTGTACCTGTAGCTCAGTTCTTAGGTAGGTTAAAATAGTTAAATTAGATTTGTTGTTAAAATTTATAGTCGTCATTCTATAATTGACATCCTTAGTTTAGCATATGATTTGATATCTTCTTCATTTTGTATTTATTAAATAATGATTATTATTAATTAAATAATTATTAAACTTATTAATTTATAAATTAACATATATTAATTGAAATCAAGGTATAATTAATGGACTAAGTAAATCCATTATTTTTTATTTAGGATAAAAGCAGGTTTTGAGGGAACCTAAAACCTCATACAAATATATTTTAAAGGGGATCTAGAACCCCGCAAACAAGAAACTTTTCCACCAAGTAAATAAATAAAGTTCTAGTAGTCCACTACAGAATGACAAGCATCAACCAAAAAATATAGATCAAAGTAAGGCAAACCATGAAAGGGAAAAGAAGTCTTAATTAGCCTTGAGGGAGAGAACCCCTCAACCAAAACAAATTAAGGAAAAAACCGCATAATTTTTCTTTAATTCCTCTCTTATGGGAGTGAACATCCATATTAAAATTAGGAAAGGATTTCTTATGGTATTTTCTAGTAATTGGGATCCACCCCTCCTCAACCAATGTGTCTACTACCTCTGATTCTAGAATAAGAAAATATTTCATAGCAGAACCAATATAAGAGATATGGGTGGATCTAATAGTAATAGTTCCATCATAAGGAAGGACAAAAACAAAATTGGCTCCAATAGGGACCATGAGTTGAATAACATCCACCATCATAGGGAAATGCACAAGAGAATACAAACCTTACACCTCACTACCCACATAAATGGAAGTAGAAACAATCAGAATAGGTATAGGAATATGAGAAATTGGAGAAGTAGGATCCATAGTAGGGGAAGCCTAAGAAAGCTTTGTAGCAACATAATAGTGTTCAAAAGAAGCCCCCTTCCACCAAGAAAAATCCTTATTAGCCTTTGGCCTTTGAAGATCCCAATGAGATGCCAAATTTCCAATGTTGTAGAATTTTCAACATCTTAGGGGAATTTCTTCATAATCTAGTGTCTAAATCTAGCTTCTCCCATTAGGAATTCAAGCTTTAAATTTATTAGGTAAACCCTCTGAAATGTTTACCTCAACAAGGATTCTTGCATAAATGGAATACAAAATATTTGATGAATCTTCATCATCCATCAAGAAGTTACCAATAGCTTTACCTATTGCTTCCAATAGGGAATCAACCCAAGGATGAGGAGGAATATTAGGGAGCTAAACCCATATTAGAAAGTTAGTAAAATATTTAGTATTAGGGGAGAAATAGAGATGCCATAGTTTCACCACCAACATGTGGTGTTGATTTGACTAGGCAAAAGAAGGGCCACAAATGATCAACTTTTGATCCCTAATTTCATCAAACTTACCAATGAAGAACCCCTTAGACATGGGAAAAATATGGATGGATCCAGATGAAATAAGTTCCCAAACTCAATCCAAGAATGCAACTTTGAAAGACTCGACCAGAGACCCTAAAAGTGACATATCATTACATGATCATAGAGAGTGTCAATCTCCTCTATATCTTACACCACATCCCTCTCCAACCTTAGCAAGAAAGGGGGATGAATAGAATAGGGATCCTTCCCCTTTGAGGGAACTAGTGTCCTAGCAACAAGCTTATCAAAAAAATAAGACCCACCTCAAGCCCAAGATACCTTTTCCTTTCTAAGCCTACCTATATCCATAGGTGCAATAGAAGCCACATTATTTTCCTCACCAAGCACTACCCCAATTGATGAATAAGATAATAAGTAGGAAAAAATCTTCAAAGTGTACCCCAATCCAATGAAAGTTTCACCATGACCAAACATAATGGGGACAAAATACCTTACTACATAAACCAAAGCACCAATAGAAGATGAGGCTGAGCCCACAACTCGAGAACCTACAAACACCTAGAATAAAGACCCTACAACACCTTCATTGGATGCCTATAGCAAAGACCCTACAATACCTTTATTGGACACCTATTGCAAAGACTACAACATTGGAACACTATTGCCTGCTACACATGCCATAGAAACTATCATATTAGTAAATCCATTATTATTTGAGTGTACATTAATGGAGGTCCTTTCATTTGAATTGATACTCAATTATCATATTAGTTTACATCTTGTATTCGTTATCTATTATTTATTATTATTAAGGCTCATGACATCCAAAATGATAGACTTGCAAAATAGAGAAAGTTTTGCTATTTCACAAGTAGCCTGTATGCCTTCTTGCAAAATGACAACAACATTAGAATTGTAAGTGTAGTCGAAGGAAGATGAAAAATCTGACTTGTTTTATTGGTGTGAACGAACCTAGGGAAATTGTGGTTAGAATAAAGGATGATGTATTACACTTGGATCATTTAGTGCAACCCATTTTTTCTATTTTGCAAGGTACCTAAATTTACTCTTGTGAAATGGTCAAAACATTAATATTTGTAGTGAATTGTTGAAGTCTAGTTCCTAAAAGAATGAGTTTGAAATAAACATTTAAGGTTTTTGTTTGGATACATTGACTGAAAACTTGAGTTATGAGGTTGCACATTTGAATACTATTTGGTTGGTTAATATATGCATCTAATGAGTTTTTTAATGTAAAATGAAGGATGATTCAGTTTAATCCTGTGAGATTATTTGAGTTTTTTGGATTCTCTACATCACTTAAGATGGTGGGGTCATTATTAGATACACCAAGTAGTGGTTATAATAATCTACTCAAGTGAGGTGGGGGAGAATGAATAAGCATTCAAACCCTTTCCCTCCTACCTATGAGATATCTATCATTCCTCACCTTTTGATGTTGAATGAGCCATTCCTCTTCACACCCCCTACCTCTCTCCCTCCATCCTAGCATGGTTAAATATTTATTTCAATTACCAAACTAACCATAGCATAAACAGTACAATGAGAAATGATCCTTAATTGGTCATGTACAAGTGAACAACTTAAAGTTAAAATCAATAGTGTTGGAAATATAAGAGTAACTAAGAGGGGAGGGGTGAATTAGTTACTACTAAAATAAATCCTAGATCCCTTAGATGTCAATTATAAAATTTAGACTAATAAAATTGGTTACGGTTGATACTCAGTAAGCATACTAAAATTAATGTAACTCGGTAAATGTAGAGTGTGAATTACTTTAGCAGATCTTAAGATATTATCAGTAATTACATGCAAGCATGAAACAAATAACATGAACACATAAGACACCAAGATTTAATGTGGAAACCCAATTTTGGAAAAACCACCAATGTAACTAGTTACTATTTTTCACTCTTTTGAAGTGAGCCATGTTAGGAGTGGCCCTGAAAGAGTTCTTGAAATAATTCAATGGAATTGCAACCTTGTTAGAGGATTTTAAAATGGCCATTAAACCAACTCTGTTAAGATATTTTAGATCACTACTACAATAGTTAGAGAGTAACAATGAAATGACCTAATTGTGATGCAATTGAATTGTTGATTATAGATCTTTGCTATAGTTCATACTTGATCCTTCTTGATCAAATAACACTTTTCTACTCCACAAGGATACCTACTTATCCTTTAAGTTTTCTTCCTCTCTTCTTATCTCTTTCAACTCACTCAACTTGCATATCACACTTTCAAATCACAACATGACCTTTTACTTATACCTTTTAGATTGTTGAGTTAGCTCAAATAAAAATTATAATAACCAATATTCATCACCTCAGTCGGCTAGAATCAATAGGTAAAATAATTAAGCTTTACATGCCAAAATAAGAAAATCCTTTGGTAGCCGACCCAGCTTGGTAGAAACTAATTCTGAAGTGATTTCCTGTGTTAACCAAGAGAAGCTTAGTTAATATTGTAAACTTACAAAATTCCTTTAGTAACCAAGTAAACTTGGTTAGTACTAACTATGTTCAACTTTTCCTTTGGTAACTGATTGAGCTTAGTTAACACTCATTTCTACATAACTTCCTTTGATGCCCAAGTGAGCTCGGTAGATATTGCCTTCTATATAGAGTAAACTCAAGAATGCTCGGTAGACTAGAAAAATTATCTTCACTGACCAAGTGAGTTCAGCATGCATTGACTATTAACTAATACAACATTTGTGTAACATCAAAGACAACACACAATTAATCAATTGTATCCAACAATCTCCTTCTTTGGCATTGATAGCAACACAACATGTCATAACACAATGAAATTTTGAGAACAAGACTCCCTCTGTCAGAAATTTTCTCCCTCTTTGATTTTATACAAAAAACTTCTTCTATAGTGTTCCCCCTCTATGAATGAACTACTTAACTTCTTCCTCTACAAAATTTTAGAAAGATATGACTTCTCCCTCTTTGACAACACATGCCAAAGACAATTCTAATTAGTATCTGTAGACGCTCAAAAATGGTTTGCATCTACGATTTCATCACTTCTTCATACTAATTTGTCCCATTTTCTCATTCTACTAACTTCGATCTTTTGGCCAAATTGACCATATTTTTTCATTTGTATCCCCTTTCGTATCAATTTCATATCAACTCAGAATCATATCAAATCAACTTGGAATCACCCCAAATCAACTTGAAATCACTCAAAATCGGTCCTAATCAACCAAAACATATCAAATATCTCGAATCAATCATCATTTATCCTCTCCTAAGCATTGTTGTGGCTTTCAGTGCCTTGGAAACCTATCAACTTATCAATCTTATCAATCTAACATTAGTACTATCATGGCTCTTAGTGCTAGGTCAAACTATCATTCATGTCATTCAATCTTTGACATTGTTGAGGCTTTCAATGTCAAATCATGGCATCATCAACCATTTTAATAACATTGACAATGTTTGTCGAGGTTATTATGATCAAACCTTATCAATCAATTTCAATCTTGTAGCATTTACAATGTCGGTTAAATGTTACATATCAACCAATTCATGTCATGTGTCCTCAGGCATGTTATCAACTTCAATCAATTAATTTGATCATTGCTTTGATCTATTTGTCATCATCTTATTCCATATCCATCATTGTCACATTTTCATCAAAGGATATGGTTGCATTCATTTAATCAATTTGGCCAATTATCTACTAATTTTCTCTATAGGATTAAATAACCCATAATTTAATCCTATTCTTTCTAATTATTCTTCCTAATTATCATCCTCAATTAATTAATTTTATTAATTAATTGGTTTATCATCTGCAACTTATGGAAATTCTTAATTTCCTAAGTTCCATATTCCATCATTAAATCCATTTTCTAGTAATTCTTATTTTGTGGAATAAGAGTATTTTTAATTCAAATATTGTGTCATAATGACACTTGGATATGACACCTCATGGATTCTCCTTTGACACTTGCTTGAGATTTGTCATAATCAAATATTATTACCTCTCACGCATGTCCCTATTTGGCTTATTCGTCATAGATTCTTAGCTTTGAGTGGGTTGAGGAATCTTATGACGCGTCATAGATTCTCTTCCAAATTTGACTTGCATGTGTCATAAAATCTCACAATTGGCATATTCTGTCATATGCATCATAGGAATCTCTTGCCACATCGCACATCTATGGGTGAAAAATCCAATGCCCTCACTTTGAGTGTTGATTATAAAATGAACACTCTTTCTCTCATTTTGGGTCCTAGAATCTAAATGCTTAAGTTTTGAAAATCCAAATCTTTGAGTCCCGGAGTCTCTACTTCTTTGCATTTTGCATTCTTGTTCTAACATTCAAATCACAACTTCAAGTATTCTCATGGCATTATCCACATCATAGACTTTTGCTTCAATTTTGTGTGCACTATAGGCAACTTTGGAGCTACAATCATTTGGAGAAGAAAGAAGGACATGGGATCTACAAACGAAAAAGGGGGTTTCTATTGCTTTCTCTATTAGTTTGGCTTTCATGGTAGACTAGTGGGTGCTAATACATGTTGATTGAGTTTGTGATTTTCTCATAGTGTGTTATGATTTTAACCCATTTTTCTAGTCCTACATTTTGGTGAACCCGACATGAACATGCATATCTAACTTAGGTTTTCTTGTTTTGTGCTTGTAGGTGCAAGGAAGGAGCTCACTTGGAAGGGTATAACGACTATCTGCTCTTCCTTTTTACTCCTAGATTAATTAGGGGGTCTAGTAAAATTCTTATATGTTGTTTTTTCATGCATTATGTTAGCTTTTTTTCCTAGGGTGCACTTTGTTCTGTTAGGGTGCACTTGGGACCCCTAGGAGTAGTTTTAGGAGCCCAGAAACCACCAAAACCTGTTTTTTCTATTTCCAACTTACCAACTATGCCCATCTGGGCCCCAACTTCATCATTGATGTAGTCTAAACTGTTTGGGTGCACTTGGGAGTGTAGCTTTGAAAATTTTAGTTTCTAGGTCTTGACTAGGCACCCATTTCCCCACACCCTGCACCTGACTTCCCAACTGCGCCCTAAAACTATCAATTGCACCCAATTGGGCCCCAACCACATCATTGATGTAGTATTCACTATCTAGGCACACTTGGGGATGTTCAAAGCCATTTTGGCCTTTTGGGGAGCAATTTGCACTGTCGGAGCACACCTAGGTTCATAGTAAGCACATGCACCAATCAAAATCTACATTTCAAGCTCCTATCACTCTCTAGGACATATATTAGGTTATTTTTTGTTATTGATGATATATTTGCATCATGTAGCAATCATTGGATGAAGATATGATCATAACAAACTACTGATGTGTGTGCTTTGCAGGACGTTGTCAAAGACTTTGTGTGTCTTTCAAAACTATGTGTGTGGATTTCCTAGATTAGATAACATTTTGTTTGGTGCTTAAAAAGAACCTTTTTCTTTTTTTCCTAGTGTGTCTACAGTGTTAGATCCCTAGGAGTTGCATTGGACATATCCTCTCCCCTCGCCATTCATGGATCTTGGGTGTAAGAGAAATCTGTGTAACTTCTATAGGAGGCCTGCCTTGGACCAAGATACTCGATATTGGGTATGCCAGGGGACGACCTCAAAGCAATAACGGGCCAAAGACAAGTCAATGTTCTAGCTTCTATATAAAATTCAATTATAGTGAAAGCTATGTCTGCGGTATTGTTGCGTGATAGCTCTCCTCCAGTACCCTTGTGGTGCATCAAACCTCGGTTCTCAGGGCTAGGAGACCTTCTGTGAAAGTTTATCATTAACTTGTCGAATGGAATGCCCTTACTAAAAACCATATTTTAGTGGCCAAAATCCTTTCTATCTACTGCCTCAAGGGGTCACCCATGCCTGTGAAGACATCCTACATTCTCGTGGTCCTTAGTAGAGGCAACAGTCCCTTGGGAAGTCATGCCCCTTGGGAAGAGAATCTTGGTAGCCCCGAGAAGTGAGTGCACTGTAAGGGAGAGCCTGTAGTGCCAAGATCCTAGGTTGTCCACTCTGGATAAGCACAGATGAACTTCTGTTCAAGTAGGAATTTAGTGGACGCAGTTCTAAAAGCCTAGGTTGTGGTGTGTTTATTAAATTTTTACAACAACTATTCTTGTCTTAATGTGTCTTGCGTGTGTGTAAAACATAATCAAGATAAAATCCAAACTGTTAAATTTACACCTTGGATATTATTCTAACTTGTCAAAACACCACACATTGCCAAAACATTTCAACTTTATCAAACTTTGCAAACTTTGATTCAACACACTCAAACCTTGGAAAACATGGTGACTTGTGCTCCTAAATGTGCTTGGCAAAACGTAGATCTCACACTTCCATAGATTTCACTTGCATTCACCCTAGTCCAAGCTTCATTCTTACATCATATAGACTTCATATTGCACCTTGTATTCCTCATTTAGTATCTATTACTTTTCATATTGCATCCATTTAGGTTCAGTTTTACTTTCCTTAGTTTTTGCATTCCCATTTCAAAATTAGCACTTTGCATTCACCGCCTTGCATCTTTGCATACCTATTCATCATCTTGACCACTTTATCCATCATTTCGGGTGTCCTAATCATCATTTTGAGCATCCAAACTGGCCCTAACACTATCCTCTACCATTTACCTCTCTGTGACATCAATCTTGAAACCATAGCTTCCAGAATTACCTTAGTTTCAGCGCAGCTTACCAACTGTGCCCAAAAACTACCAACTACACCCAACTGAGCCCCAACTACATCATTGACATAGTTTTCATTGTCTAGGAACACTTGGTGCTCCTAAGATCCAATTTTGGGTTCCAGATAACATTTTGGGTCTTCAACAGTGTCCTTAGGTACCTGGTTAGCTCCCCTTGCACTAGCTTGCCCAGATCTGTATTCTACAGCACCTAATCGAAATCAACTTCACTTAAGACATCATTATATATGTCATAACCTTAATTTTTCATCTCCCAACTGATCCTAACATCAACCCTAGCATCCTAGCTTCTTGTCATGTCAGTTTGGTAACCATACCCCTCAGAATCAGCAAGCATTCTTCCTAGCTTACCAACTGTGCCTAGAAACTACCAACTATGCCCAAAATGGCTCCAAATGAATCAATGAGACAATTTGTACTATTAGGTTTCACTTGGAACTGTTAGGGTACACTTGGGTACCTGCATGACCATTTTGGGCCTCCAAACTGCACTTTAGGACCCCAAAACTGCATCTAGGAGCCTCTAGACCTACCCATTCTGCACTTGACCCAAAATCGTATCCTACACCCAAAATCCCCTTTTGCATCATAGGCATTGTCTGTATCACATATCTACTCAGAATCACCATCATTTTGAGTCCTTAAAACATCATTTTGAGCCCCCAAAACCTTTGAATTTAGTCAAAAATCTAAACAGAGTATGAGTCTTAGAGTATCTCCTAGTATTGATGGATAATGGATCTTGACTAGTCTTTTTCTCTTTTCTTATCATTTTCTTTGGTTAAAATATATCTATCTCTTGATAGATTTGACCTTGTCATCTTTTATCAATTTGATCTTTTTTTCTTTTATCAATTTTTTTTGGTCAAGATCCAAAGTCCTTTATCACAAGGTTAAACTCTTAGACAAAATACTTTCTAAAAGGTTTTACCTAAGTTCAAAACTTTCCATATATCCTTTTCATAGCATAATCATATCCCTAGCATCCCCAAACATTATTTTGACCTACCCTAGTGGTATGTCCCCTTCATATTGCATTGATAAAAATCCTTAGCATCGTTTCACTACCAAACCCTATCAAATTGTCCATCAACCAAATTACCTTCTTGAGCATTTACCCTCATTTTGCATGTCCCAAACGTCATTGCAAACCCTATAAAATCATCCTTTACATGATCTACCTTGCATACATCAACCTTTAGCACATTTACCAAGTCCAAAACATAACCCTAATTTCCATTTTGCATACTTTAGAGTCATTTTCATTCCCTCTAGTCAAACTTCAAAACAACACCTTGCATTTTGCATTTGCATAATATTACTAGGAAATTTTCACTTTGCAAATCAAAACCATAATTCATTTAGCATTTCCTCACATTTCATAACATTCCTAAACACTTAAAAACTCCAAAAACACTCACATCTTGCATACCCACCACTCTAAAACCACCCAAAACACTTTTTAAAAAATCCCATTGCATTTGCACTCTTAGGTATCATGCCAGCACTTACTAGGAGACAATCAGCTCAGAGACTCAAAGAAATCTATCAACCTTTGTTTTCTGAGGCACAAGAACAACCAAAACCTCATCAAAGACAAAGAAATAAAATCCAACAAACCTTGGACGAAGACCAAATCGAGGCATCACAACCATTACTAGCAGACACCTTGTATATGTATCCGCAAGATCCTCATAATCAAGTTGTGGCACAACAAACCTTGAAAAATGCACCTACCATGAGATTTCCTCCAAACACTTCCCCCACACATGGGATGGTTCAATGGAGTCCTGACTTTGAACCTATATTCATGCCAATGCCAGCAGGAGGAGGAAGTGTACCAACCTCACCTGAAGATGAACAATCACATTCCTTTGAATTCAGCCAACCTAACACATAAAACATACAAGGTATTGTACACCTAAGTAATGACTCTGACAATGATTATGGTATCACTGATGAAGAAATGGCTAGGGCATGTCAAGACAAAATTTTTTGCAAGAACTTCAAACGTTTGGCAGCCCAAGAAATTGTCAAATTTAACCCAAACTTGGAAGGTCCTAGGTCCAAAAATCAAACCAACACAACAATTGAAAACATCCAACCCATGAAAAATTTGGACTTAAACAAGGGAAAACAACCTTTGGATTTTTCAAACACAATAATGGCACCCATAAGGTCCCATCAAGAACCAACAATTGAAATCCTCCAAAGTACATTTGAACACATCAATGTTAACCCCTTGTTTGATGAAATACCACCAATCCCTAAACACCCCAAAAGGACATTAAGACTTGATTTTAGTCAAATTATGCAACAACAAGATGCACCTAAAGGGACCCATGCTCTAGGGATGCTAGACATACCTTCTTTGTAGGAAAATCAACAAAGTACACCTTTGCTTCTAACTTTACCTAGTGCTACGATATCAAACACTATAGAACCTCTCATCAGCACAACATGTGAAACATCAAGCACAACCATCCCTATGGATACCAAAAGGAAAATTCTTATTGACATTACACCCATTCCAAATATAAACGCATCTCATAGTCAAGTCAATATGATGTCGCAAGTAGGAACATCTAAAACACAAAGGTACCAAAACAACAATACAAACATGATGTTCAATTCTAAAGGACTTAGTCAACCCCCACAACAACAAAAACCTATAGTAGTACAAGGACTCCACACTTCCAAGGTGCAACCAAGTCTACATCCACCTAACACACATCCCACATATCAACAACAACATCAACCACAATGACAACAACCTCAAGTGGGGCAAACATCCAACATTCCTAATACGCAGTCCCATGTAAACCCACTTGACTTACACACAATTTATCAACAACAATTTCAACAGCAATCCTAACAACAAAAAGCAATGTTTGCTAAAAAACAAGAGCAACTCAAGCAATAGCTGGAATACCAAAGACACCTTGAACAACAACTCGCATACCAGCAACATTTGTTACAACAACAACAAGTGCCACATCAAATACCACAACAAGTTCCCCAACAATAGGGACCTTTCTGTCTTCAAGGTGCTAACATACCTCCACCACCTAGCGACACTTCATCAAACTCATCAGACACAGAAATGTCAGAACCAAGTAGACATAGTTCTCGCCACAGGAAACGGTCTACTCATAGACACAAAAGACTTGAAGGAAAGACCATTATGCAAAACCCCAATGAAGAACTATTACAACAATTCAAACAACTTTCCAAACAAGTCGAGGCATTAGGATTCCAAAAGAAATAGGCTCTATATACAGAAAGGGACCTACGTCCTAATCAATTCGATAAAAATTTGTATATGCCTCCATTCCCAAAACACTTTGAAGCTCCAAGGTTTGAAAAATATCGAGGAAAAGGAACCCTGTTGATCACATCCAAGAATTTTTTGCTTCATGTACCGAACTCAGTAATGAGCCCACTTACCTTATGAGATTGTTCCCTCATTCTCTAGGTGGACCTACACTTGAATTGTAATCCAAACTTCCTAGTAATATCAAATCTTGGTCAGAACTAGCAGATAAGTTTATCTCCCACTTTGCCTTTAACATTACAAATAAGGTGACACTTTCTGATTTGTGCTCAACTAAACAGAAGATAGGAGAGCCATTCATCACATTCTTACTCTGTTAGAGAAGCTTAGTTAGTCAATGCTCACTAGACATTCCTGAAGAACAACAAGTAAACTTGTGCATTGAAAACTTAGTCCCTGACTTAATGTATGAACTTAAAATCAAGAGCCCAAGCACCATTTCTAAACTAATGAAAAAAGGGGCTAGCATTGAAGATGCTCTTATCCATAAGGGAATCCTCAAGATAAACAAAGAAAAAACAAGCACCAACTCATCTAATGACAAGGCAAATTTTTTCTCCAAAAACAAGAATGTGACTAATGATGGCATTGTGGATGCCCGCACAATTAGCACAACACAACCTCAACTAACTTTGAAAGGTGTAAACCCTACAAATTCACAAACCTCTAATCACATAACACCTCAACAACAAAAAATTGAGACTTCCACACAAGAAAAAAGACATCCTAGAACCAAGGATAGAAAATTCACACCATTGGGAATACCACTTGAGACTGCATTACAATAGTTACTGAGTAATAACTTCCTGTAGCTACTCCCAATCAAAGATGAACCATTAACTAAAGAAGATTGGTGGGATGACAAAAAGTATTGTGATTACCATCGCACCAAAGGACACAAGACTTCATCGTGCTTCCAATTGAAACATGCAATACAAGACCTTATTGATGATGGTGTAATCATAGTTGATCCATCACTGTTAGCATCCAACTCTGATCACACTATTTTCCAAGATCCTTTGGGTAATCATGACAAAGAGAAACCCTCAAGTTCAAACTCAAACTCACAAGGTAATCTGAATTGCACATGCACCGGCTATGACTACACCATCAATTGCTTTAATGAGTCTGACTTTCGCATATCCACATTCACATTGAAGGCTGAAGACCCTCATTGTGTTATCACTACACGCCATAGTAAGATTACCCTACCTAGAGCCCCATCTAGACCTACTACTTCTACTAGACCTACACCCCCAAGTAGACACTCTACTCCTACTTCATTTGATTACAGCCTTGTTGAACAACTCGAAAAAACCCCTGCACAAATATCCATTTTGGACCTACTGTGTGGATCTCCCTAACACCAGAAGATCTTGGAGCAAGCCCTTAAAGAGTCAGTAGTCCCAGATAACATTGATGTTTCATAGTTCCAAGCCATGGTTGGGAACCTATCTGCGTCACAACATATCACTTTTTCACCCCGAGATATTCCTAAGGACAAACCTAACCATAATGATCCCCTTTATCTCGAAGTCTTCATCCATAATGCCAAAGTCAGACATGTCTTAATAGATGGAGGAGCAGGACTGAATATTTGTACTCTTAAGGTTGTCAACAATTTGGGTTGTTCTAAAGAGGATGTGGATCCCTCTCGAAGAATCACAATAAAAGCTTATGATGATGGTGAATGCTTCTCTAGGGACATCATCACATTACCATCCTCGGTGATCCAAATCCTTTCCAATTTTGTGCTAATCTAAGAGATGCTACTGCATTCCAAATCCCAACAAACAATGAAGCACAACCCACAAATTCCTCTAAGTATGTGGATGCTGATATACTACTCAGTAAAGCCAAGGAAAAGATGAAGATTGAAGACAATGGGTGTGGAGAGTACTTTATGTCTCAAGTCTCTCACATCAAGGAGTCACCTCTTTCTCCCATTAGTGCAAAGAATTATACTCCTATCAATGAGAATACATCCATATGTATTGAGAAAGCAAAAGTAAAATGAGAACCCACTTTGATATCTCCTAGCAAGTATGGACTTGGGTTTACCATCATGCAGAAACAAGGCTATGATGGCTATAGTGGTCTTGGATCTCAAAAAAAAGGAATCATTGAACCTATCATGACAGAAGGACAAGCTCCTAGTTTAGGGCTTGGATTTAAACCATTACGAATAGGTCCTCCTAGTACCACAGTACCTACATGTAAGACTATGGATGTTTCAAACAATGAAAAGGCATTTGAGGATATCCCACTTGAAACCAACAATCCCCTAGCCTCTGAGCATAACCCCAATGACCCAGCTAAATTGGTTACCCATATATCTACCTTCAACCAAAGCCAATTCAACATTGATGATGACATCTCTTCAAGTTATCCTAAACCTTTGGATTGGGACCAACACGGACCACCAATTTTTGATCAATTTGACAATGATGAAACTCTCATAATAGACTTTGAAGGAATTATGATTGAAGATCATAAAGAAGCAATTTCTTCTAGAGAGAACACATTGGCATACTTTGGGGAGCCTACTCCACCTTCTAGTTACAAAGAAAAAAGAGAAAGAAATAACAAGCATAGGTCTCTTGGTGAAAATCGAAAGGCACCATTAGAACATAAAAAATCAAAAGCTAAGAAGCTCCCAAGGATACAAAATGAAAAAGATGACGCCATGAATATCAATGTTCCAGTGTTCAACATGCCACAAAGTCTTTTGGAACTCTCTCAATCAGCGTTCATGCGAAAGGCCATTGGTCTCAACCCTCCCAACCCTCCCTTATATCCCTTTGTTTATCCCCCAATCCAGCTACCTAATTTGTCTAATAACCAAAATCAGTCCTTTATCCAACAAGCCTTTGCATATGTCATCATCAGTTACATCCCACATGACATTTCTATTGACCCAATTATTCTTAGATGCCTTGATTCGCGAGAGACAGACATTGTCTTACATACGGTACATGATGGTATATCTCGAGGCCTTTCCAATGGTTTGATTTTAGCTACAAACTCGGAACAAATCCTCCATAGTTATGGTCAGTGATGGATCTAGAGCTCATTAGCTAGCAACACCAACAACAGATATCTTCTCAGCATTTGTTAATGACATTCTTGATTGCATCTAAAAGTCCTGAAAAAATACCAAAAAAATTGAAAAATGTCATGCAAAAAAAAAAAAAAAAGGATTCCTTGATGAAAACCTGGCAAACAGGCATCTTGGTACAAAAATTTGAGTCAAGAGAAAAATTTCATCCAAAAGTGAAAACCTAGCAAATAGGTGCCATGTGTAATTAGTTATTGCTCCTCCATCTATCGGGATTCCATCTGAACTTTTGCCCCCTCTATCATTCCTTGATCATACCCTTCATATTGCAAGACATCCTTGGTTCCTTATCATGGCTCATAAACTGGTTAATGTCCTTTCTTACTTTGCTTAAGTATCACCTGTCTACACACACACTCTATCATTAGCCTTTGTACATAATTTGCATCTTGTCTGGGGGCATATTACCTACATGGTGCATGAGTTTGAATTTGAACTAGGGGTATATCCCTTAGTGCTTTCTATCCATTGGACCTATCGCATAACGGATTGTAGCTAACACTTGTTTATGCTTATACGATCCTGAAAAAATCACCAAAGATCATAACATGTCCTGAAAAAACCCCTAAAAATCATAAAATGTCTTGAAGAAACTAGTCATGCAGAAACATCAAATATCTCCACAAAAACCCTAAAAATCATAAAACTCGTCAAAATTTTGCAATAAACCTTGTACATGTTCACTGTAGATAACCACCCCTTTTGCATAAACACTTGCACTTTGCAGACTGAAAATCAAAGCACTACGCTTCAGTGCCAATCACAATATCTGTGCAACATGAACCAACAATCAATCCAACCAATCACTATGAACTTATCAATTGAATCCACAACCAGAACTATCACATTATCAACATGTCGAACACTATCTACACACCTAAAACATTAACAAGAATGTAATAATGAACAAGAATAGTTGTTGGCTCACGTTGTTTAGTGAGTGATTTATTTTTACTTTGTTTTTTCTTTGATCATGTCCCTATGCTACTCGATGATATAAATTGATCTATGAGAGTGGCCAGGATGGTTCATGGTCATCTTTTTCCATTTCTGTCTGTTACAATGTACCTTTTGAGAGTTTGGGGCATGTACATATGCCTTAGGAAGGATAAGGTCATTCTCTGTTTGCATCGTGCTTGTTTACGCAAAAGGCTTGCATTTGCGCTTTGGCCCTTTATGCCATGATGTGTTGCATTCCATTTGCCATATCAAAATAAAGCTCCATTTGACATATAGTGCACTTTCTAGAAGCAAAATTCTTTCCATCATACTAACATCTCCTCATCTCATCTTTCTTCTTCATCTCATTCTCCATCACCATGATCATGTCTTCTAATTCACCAAATTATCTTCATCTTGCATTCATGCATTCTTGCATCATCCTACGCTGGCAATCACCTTTCTATGGATTTCCACCTAGTTCAACCTCAGTCTGACATTTGTCTCATCATCTTCGACCAAATACAACCATTTTTGATGATTTCCCTCATGTTATGACATCTTTCCATCATTTTGGGCATGCACGCACAGTTTCGGGTCATTCTGTCAGTTGCTATGGTTTTGTCTTCTTGTTTTCGATAAATTGATTTATCATATGATTATCTTAGTCAATTTCTTGAGGGGGCACCCATATATATCATCCCTACTGGGGCATGTTGTGGCTTTCTCATCAGTTATTCTTTGATACAACACTCTAAATCACATTGTATCAAAGAGGGACAAAATGTAGATGCTCAAAAATGGTTCGCATCTATGATTTCATCACTTCTTCACACTAATTTTTCCCATTTTCTCATTCTAATAACTTTGATCTTTTGGCCAGATTGACCATATTTTGTCATTTGTATCCCCTTTCGTATCAATTTCATATCAACTCAAAATCATATCAAATCAACTCAGAATCATATCAAATCAACTTAGAATCACCCCAAATCAACTTGAAATCACTCAAAATCGGTCCTAATCAACCAAAACATATCAAATATCTCAAATCAATCATCATTTATCTACTCCTAGGAATTTTTTTGGCTTTCAGTGCCTTGGAAACCTATCAACTTATCAATCTTATCAATCTGACATTAGTACTGTCATGGCTCTCAGTGCTAGGTCAAACTATCATTCATGTCATTCAATCTTTGACATTGTTGAGGCTTTCAATGTCAAATCATGGCATCATCAACCATTTTAATAACATTGACAATGTTCGTCGAGGTTATTATGATCAAACCTTATCAATCAATTTCAATCCTGTAACATTTACAATGTCGGTTAAATGTTACATATCAACCAATTCATGTCATGTGTCCTTGGCATGTTATCAACTTCAATCAATCAATCTGATCATGGCTTTGATCTATTGGTCATCAATTTATTCCATATCCATCATTGTCACATTTTCGTCAAAGGATACGGTCGCATTCATTTAATCAATTTGGCCAATTATCTACTAATTTTCTCTATAGGATTAAATAACCCATAATTTAATCCTATTCTTTCTAATTATTCTTCCTAATTATCATCCTCAATTAATTAATTTTATTAATTAATTGGTTTATCATCTGCAAACCATGGAAATTCTTAATTTCCTAAGTTCCATTTTCCATCATTACATCCATTTTCTACTAATTCTTATTTTGTGGAATAAGAGGATTTTTAATTCAAATATTCCATAAAATATTGCATCATCATGACACTTGGATATGACACCTCGTGGATTCTCCTTTGACACTTGGCTGAGATTTGTCATAATCAAATATTATTACCTCTTACGCATGTCCCTATTTGGCTTATTCGTCATAGATTCTTGGCTTTGAGTGGGTTGAGGAATCTTATGACGTGTCATAGATTCTCTTCCAAATTTGACTTGCATGTGTCATAAAATCTCACAATTGGCATATTTTGTCATATGCGTCATAGGAATCTCTTGCCACATCGCACATCTATGGGTGACAAATCCAATGCCCTCACTTTGAGTGTTGATTATAAAATGAACACTCTTTCTCTCATTTTGGGTCCTGGAATCTGAATGTTTAAGTTTTGAAAATCCAAATCTTTGAGTCTTGGATTCTCTACTTCTTTTCATTTTGCATTCTTGTTCTCACATTCAAATCACAACTTCAAGTATTCTCATGGCATTATCCACATCATAGACTTTTGCTTCAATTTTGTGTGCACTATAGGCAACTTTGGAGCTACAATCATTTGGAGAAGAAAGAAGGACATGGGAGCTACAAACGAAAAAGGGTGTTTCTATTGCTTTCTCTATTAGTTTGGCTTTCATGGTAGACTAGTGGGTGCTAATACATGCTGATTGAGTTTGTGATTTTCTCATAGTGTGTTATGCTTTTAACCCATTTTTTTGGTCCTACAGTATCAATTTACCTTGAGTATAGATTCATCTGCAATATGTCTTTGTCAATACTGCATCAACTGATTGATCTTCAACTTGATTTATATTGATGCATCACTAAACTTTATTTAGTGAGCTTCAGATAGGGGAATAACCCCTAACTTACCTCTTAGATACAAAAATATGTCCTTAGGTAATGGCTTGGTGAATATATCTACAATTTTTTCTTTTGTATGCACATATTCCAATCTAATTTCTTTGTCTTGTACTTTCTCTTACAAAGTGATATTTTGTAGCAATGTACTTTTTTTTGCAATGCATCACTAGATTCTTTGATATGTTGATTGCACTGGTGTTATCACAATACATGACTATTGGCTCTTTGATTTCAACCTTCATTCCTTCCAACAACTATTTGAACCAAACAATGTTAGAGCAATTCACTACTGTTGCTACATATTCTACTTTTGCTATGGATTGAGATGTGTAGTTTTGCTTCTTGCTTGTCTAAGACACTAGACTTTTACCAAGAAAGAATCCTCCACCACTGGTGCTCTTTCTGTCATCAAGATTTCTTACACAATTAGCATTAGTAAGTACTTTTAGGTCAAGGTTGCCTCCAAGTTTGTACCATAAACCATAGTATTCAGTACCTTTTAGATATCTCAAGATTATTTTTATTGCCATCATGTGGTTTTCTCTAGATTTTGCTAAGAATCTTATCACTATCCTAACTACTAAGGAAATATTAGGCCTTGTATGTACCACATGTTGTAATTTCCCAATCATTGATATGTATAAGTTCTGATCTACTTCTTTGGACTCATCATCTTTGGTAAGTTTAAGTCCAGTATACATGGGGTTTCCAATTAGTTTTGAATCCTCCATTCCAAATTTCTTTAGTATCTCTTTGATATACTTAGATTGAGTGATATAGATACCATTTCTATTCTGTGTATCTACGATCCAACAAAGAATTTTATTTCACCAAACATGGACATTTCAAACTATATATTCATTTTTTTTTAAAATGCTTTGCATAAGTCATCATTTTCTATGAATAGAGTATCATCCACAAATATTTCTGCCAACACAATCTTCTTATCTGGTCCTTCCTTGATATATATATACTACTATTATCATTTGTTCTTTGAAACCAATCTGTATCAAATAGTTATGTATTATTTCATACCAAGATATAGGAGCTTGTTTTAGACCATACAAAGCTTTGTGTAATTTGTAGACCATGCCCCTTTTGTTTGGATCAACAAAACCTTTTGGTTGTTCAATATAGACTTCTTCATCAAGAATTCCATTCAAGAATGCAGATTTAACATCCATCTGATATACTTTGAATCCTTTATGAGCTGCATAAGCCAGTAAAGTCCTAACACCTTCTAATCTTGGAACAAGGGCAAAAGTTTCACTGTAATCAATACCTTCTTCTTTAGAATAGCCTTTACATACCAATCTTTCTTTGTTTCTTGATACTTTTCTATCTTCATTCAACTTATTTATAAATACCCATTTTGTACCAATCATATTTTTATCTTTGGGCCTAAGTACAAGAGTCCAAGTTTTATTACTTTCTATCTATTCTATTTCTTCATTCATAGCCTCAATCCAACTTTCATTTTTAGTGCATTTTTAACACTTCTAGGTTCAAATTCAACAAGTAAACATGTACCTTTTAGTTTGCTTCTTTTCATTGTTCCATCTGATTTGTCTCCAATGATCTGATCAAGTGGATGATGCCTTCTGACATATTTAGCCAATACAAGTTCTTTAACTTTTGAATTAATTGAGTTATCTTCATTTTTAATCTCAATTGCTAGCTTGGGTCCTTCTATCTATGGTTCAGGTTCTTTAGACTCAATATGCACTAACTCAGTAGACTCTAAATGTGACTCGGGTCCCTGTGACTCAGTTTGCACTTCCTACAACTTGATAACTGATGGAGACTTAGAGGACTGGGGAGATGAAGTCTCCTTTTTTTCAAAAGTGTTTAGCAATGTATAAGGTTCACAGTAGACAAATATTTTGTAGTCTTCTGGCTCCTTTTTTCTTTCTTGTTCAGTTTTTTCTACAAATTCATCAATTCTCACATGTGCACTTTCTATGATTTTGTGAATGGAAAAATTCAAACATTTGTATGCTTTACTTCTACAAGAATATCCTAGAAATACACCTTCATCACCTTTTACATCAAATTTTCCTTTTCTAGATTCTTTCAAGATATAACATTTGTCGCCAAATACTTTCAAGTAATTTACATTGGGTTTGTAGCCATACCATAGTTCATAGGGAGTTTTGTTTGAGTCCTTCTTTAACTGAACTTGATTCAAAGTATGAACTGCAATACTAATAGCTTCCTTCCAGTATTTGATAGCAACATTCTTCTCAATCATTAGTGTCCTTGCACAATCCATGATGGGTTTGTTTCTTCTTTCATCTATTCCATTCTGCTCAGGAGTACTAGGGGTTGATACTTGTCTTTTGATTCTTCTTTCAATGTAGAAATTTTTGAATTCATTTGAGATGAATTCACCACCTCTATTTGATCTTAAGCATTTCAGTCTTTTTCCAATTCCTTTTTCCACTCTAGCTAGATACCATTTGAATTTCTTAAAAGCTTCTGATTTTTCTCTCAGATACATAACAGACATCATTCTAGAATAGTCATCAACAAAAAGAATGAAAAAAAATTCTCCACTATAATTTTCTATTCCAATGGGTCCACACAAATCAGTATGCTCAATTTCCAAGACATCTTCTGACTGGTAGTTTTTGCTTTTAAAACTAGTCTTTCCCATTTTACCAATTTGGCAATTTTTGCATAATCCAACATCAGGATTCTTGAAACTAGGAAGACCTCTTACTCTTTTGAGTTTGCTTATCTTGACCATATTATCAAAGTTTACATGACATAGTCTTATGTGCCATAGCCAACTTTCTTCTACTTGAGCAATAAAACATGAAAAATCACCAAGATTAAGGTAAAATAGGTTACCTTTTGTTTGTCTATCTAATCCAATCATATTTCCTTTATTATCTAGTAATCTTGCCTTGCCATTCATGAATTCTACCTTGAATCCAATGTTGTTCAACTATGCCACACCTAGTAAATTATGTTTTAGTCCTTCAACCTAATAGGCATTGTCACATACAAGTTCATTGGTTAATGAGATATAGTTTTTTCCTTTTATACAACAAGGTTCATTGTTTCCAAACCTTACACTACCTCTATCGCAGTGTTCAAAATGTTCAAACTTGGTTTTGTTTCCAATCATATGGTGAGAACATCCACTATCTATGATCCATGTGTCATTTTTGATAACATGAGAGAAAAGTGCCATCTTATCTCCTTCATCATCAGATTCATCTTTTATAGCAATATACACTATTTCATCTTCGTGGTTATTAGAATCTTTAGCCATAAAACAAGTTTTCTTACCTTTTCCTTTGAAGGATTTGTGACTTTTGAATTCCTTCTTGCCTTTTTACTTGTGGATTTTTTTCTCTTCCTTTCTTTCTTTGTTTGGATACTACCAGCAATATGACCAATTTCTTTGGGTATGTGCAGGATCATGGTCAACCAAACTATGCTCTTAAGTGGCAATAAAAAATCAAAAAATCAAGGTTATGTCAACTTGACATGCAATTTTCTACTTGTTATTAACTTTATATCAAAAAATTGAGAGAAAAGAATCTCTAGCAAATTGAATCTAGTTTTAAACTACTAGGATTTATCTCAAAAAAATAAAACTTGATTGGTGACAATTTTGAATTTTAATGCAATATTAAAAAAATTTCAAAACAAAAATAAGAAGTAGACGTATGTTTGGCCACCTTAACCAAAATCAAATGATAATAATTTTTAATAATATTCTATATATAAGTAGTAGACTCATGCCTAGATGTGACACATATTTTTGGGTACTTTTATTCTAAATAAATAATTAATAATTAATTTTTGACTTTAATATTTTTAGAATAAAAAAACTTTTGTGTCTGACCACCTTAACTAATTCAAGACTCTACAAAATTTAATTTTTCATTTTTTTTCCTTATAATTGAAGAAACATAGAATGTGATGCATCTTTTGGATTTAAAAAATGTTGTACCATTTGAAAGTTATAGTTGTTTTTCAAGTAGTGTGTTAGTCAGCACTTTATACATAACTCCATTAGAAAATAAGCCGTAATTACTTACTAAACTCATAATTTGACAAACCTTACATTTATGAAAATATAAGAACATTCTTAAGAAACCCTTTTCATTTCATCAAATTTTGGTGAAAAAAAAGTCATCAGCTACATGTTTGAAGAAAAAATAATATAAAAACAAGCCAAAAGCACATTTTTAGTACGTCTTTAAAGTTGAACACATAAGTTTGGTATCAAAAGATATAGTAGACCTATAAAGACATTAATTGTTTTCATTTAGTATCAAGGTGGTTGGGAAAAATGTTGGAATAGATTTTGAAATGGTTTGAGATATTTCAAAACTATAGATTTTTCAAATCACCACTTTTTGGCACACCATGATCCTGCACATATCCCTTCACAAGAAAAGTAGATTAGAGGGATTTTACCTTTGTACTTTCCTCTACTTCTGGAATATTTATTTGCAAGTAGAGCTTCAACAATTTCAAGATCACTATTAGAACTTTCTTCAGTTTCTTCCTCACTTTATGATCAATTATCTTTTATTTTCTTTCCTTTTTCTTTGAGTGAGACTTTAGCTTCAAATGTAGACTCAATATTCTTAGAAGCGGGAACATAGTTGTCAAAGTTGTCTAGTTCAAAAGCTATCAATCTTCATACTAGGGAATTCAAACCTATCTTGTTATTGGATCACATTTCTTTTCTTGAATAGAAAATACTCTAATCGCATAGATGGGAAGCAAAGTTCTAAGTATTTTACTTACAATAGTTTCTTCTTTGATTTCTCCTCTAGATGCTCTAATTGCACTAACAATGGCCTTGATTCTTTCCATACAATTTGCAACATTTTCATCTTCTCTCATTCTCATTTGATCAAATTGACCTTTGAGGCTTTCTAATTTGGCTCTTCTTATATTTTCATCTTTTCCATAGATTTTTTTTAGTTTTTTCTACATATCAAAAGTAGTTTTACAATCTTTGACCTCATCAAATTCAACATAACTGAGAGTAGATGCAATGTCTTCAACAATATAATGATGATGTTATGGTTCTTTCTCTTAGCAATATCTTCAACTAATAATGTTCCAGTGGGAGTTTTATATTCTTCATCAAGATATTTGCATCTTGAATCACTAATGGTAGCCAGATGAAGCCTCATAAGTCCTTGCCATGCTGCAAAGTTATCTCTATTCTACTTTGGAATCTCTCAATTGTAAGAAATCTTAATCTGTCTTAGGTCCTTGAAACCTTCTCTATAAGCACCAAAATCTTTGATACTAATTGTTGGAAATATAAGAGGATTAATTGAGAGGGGAGGGGTGAATCAGTTACTACTAAAATAAATCCTAGATCCCTTAGATGTCAATTATAAAATTTAGATTGATAAAACTGATTACTGCTGATACTTAGTAAGCATACTAAAATTTCAAATTATATATTCATTTTTTCTGAAAATGCTTTGCATAAGTCGTCATTTTCTATGAATAGAGTATCATCCACAAATATTTTTGCCAATGCAATCTTCTTATCTAGTCCTTCCTTGATATATAGACTACTATTATCATTTGTTCTTTGAAACCAATTTGTATCAAATAGTTATGTAGTATTTCATACCAAGCTATAGGAGCTTGTTTTAGACCATACAGAGCTTTGTGTAATTTGCAGACCATGCCCCTTTTGTTTGGATCAACAAAACCTTTTGGTTTTTCAATATAGACTTCTTCATCAAGAATTCCATTCAAGAATGCAAATTTAACATCCATCTAATATACTTTGAATCCTTAATGAGCTGCATAAGCCAGTAAAGTCCTAACACCTTCTAATCTTGCAACAAGGGAAAAAGTTTCACTGTAATCAATACCTTCTTCTTTAGAATAGCCTTTACATACCAATCGTTATTTTTTTCTTGATACTTTTCTATCTTCATTCAACTTATTTATAAATACCCATTTTGTACCAATCACATTTTTATCTTTGGGCCTAAGTAAAAGAGTCCAAGTTTTATTACTTTCTATCTATTCTATTTCTTCATTCATAGCCTCAATCCAACTTTCATTTTTAGTGCATTTTTAACACTTCTAGGTTCAAATTCAACAAGTAAACATGTACTGTTTAGTTTTCTTCTTGTCATTATTCCATCTGATTTGATCAAGTGGATGATGCCTTCTGACATATTTAGCCAATACAAGTTCTTTAACTTTTGAATTAATTGAGTTATTTTCATTTTGAATCTCAACTACTAGCTTGGGTCCTTCTATTTGTGGCTCAGGTTCTTTAGACTCAATATGCACTAACTCAGTAGCCTTTGAATGTGACTCGGGTCCCTGTGACTCAGTTTGCACTTCCTACAACTTGATAACTAATGGAGACTTAGAGGGCTAGGGAGATGAAGTCTCCTTTTTGTCAAAAGTGTTTAGCAATGTATAAGGTTCATAGTAGACAAATATTTTGTAGTCTTTTGGCTCCTTTTTTCTTTCTTGTTTAGTCTTTTCTACAAACTCATCAATCCTCACATGTGCACTTTCTATAATTTTGTGAATGGACAAATTCAAACATTTGTATGCTTTACTTCTACAAGAATATCCTATAAATACACCTTCATCACCTTTTACATCAAATTTTCTTTTTCTAGATTCTTTCAAGATATAACATTTGTTGCCAAATACTTTCAAGTAATTTACATTGGGTTTGTAGCCATGCCATAGTTCATAGGGAGTTTTGTTTGAGTCCTTCTTTAACTAAACTTGATTGAAAGTATGAACTACAATGCTAATAGCTTCCTTCCAATATTTGATAGCAACATTCTTCTCAATCATTAGTGTCCTTGCACAATCCATGATGGGTCTATTTCTTCTTTCATCTATTCCATTCTGCTCAGGAGTACTAGGGGCTGATACTTGTCTTTTGATTCTTCTTTCAATGTAGAAATTGTTGAATTCATTTGAGATGAATTCACCACCTCTATTTGATCTTAAGCATTTTAGTCTTTTTCTAGTTTCTTTTTCCACTCTAGCCAGATACCATTTGAATTTCTCAAAAGCTTCTGATTTTTCTCTTAGATACATAACAATTATCATTCTAGAATAGTCATCAACAAAAAGAATGAAAAAAAATTCTCCACTATAAGTTTCTATTCCAATGGGTCCACACAAATCAGTATGCTCAATTTCCAAGACATCTTCTGACTAATAGTTTTTGCTTCTAAAACTAGTTTTTCCCATTTTACCAATTTGGGAATTTTTGCATAATCCAAAATCAGGATTCTTCAAATTAGGAAGACCTCTTACTCTTCTAAGTTTTCTTATCTTGACCATATTATCAAAGTTTACATGACATAGTCTTATGTGCCATAGCCAACTTTCTTCTACTTGAGCAATAAAACATGAACAATCACCAAGATTAAGATAAAATAGGTTACCTTTTGTTTGCCTATCTAATCCAATCATATTTCCTTCATTATCCAGTAATCTTGCCTTGCCATTCATGAATTATACCTTGAATCCAATGTTGTTCAACTATGCCACACCTAGTAAATTATGTTTTAGTCCTTCAACCCAATAGGCATTGTCACATACAAGTTCATTGGTTAATGAGATATGGTTTTTTCCTTTTATGCAACAAGGTTCATTGTTTTCAAACCTTACACTACCTCTATCGCAGTGTTCAAAATGTTCAAACTTGGTTTTGTTTCCAATCATATGGTGAGAACATCCACTATCTATGATCCATGTGTCATTTTTGCTAACATGAGAGAAAAGTGTCATCTTATCTCCTTCGTCATCAGATTCATCTTTTATAGAAATATACACTACTTCATCTTCATTGTTATTAGAATCTTTAGCCATAAAAAAAAGTTTTCTTACCTTTGTCTTTGTAGGATTTGTGACTTTTGAATTCCTTCTTGCCTTTTTACTTGTGGCTTTTTTTCTCTTCCTTTCTTTCTTTGTTTGGATACTACCAGCAATATGACTAATTTCTTCACAAGAAAAGTAGATTAGAGGGATTTTACCTTTGTACTTTCCTCTACTTCTGGAATATTTCTTTGCAAGTAGAGCTTCAAAAATTTCAAGATCACTATGAAAACTTTCTTCAGTTTCTTCCTCACTTTATGATCAATTATCTTTTATTTTCTTTCCTTTTTCTTTGAGTGAGAGTTTAGCTTCAAATGCAGACTCACTATTCTTAGAAGCGGGAACATAGTTGTCAAAGTTGTCTAGTTCAAAAGCTGTCAGTCTTCCTACTAGTGCATTCAAACCTATCTTGTTATTGGATCACATTTCTTTTCTTGAATAGAAAATACTCTAATCGCATAGATGGGAAGCAAAGTTCTAAGTATTTTACTTGCAATAGTTTCTTCTTTGATTTCTCCTCTAGATGCTCTAATTGCACTAACAATGGCCTTGATTCTTTCCATATATTTTGCAACATTTTCATCTTCTCCATAGATTTTTTTTAGTTTGTTCCACATATCAAAAGTAGTTTTACAATCTTTGACCTCATCAAATTCAACATAACTAAGAGTAGATGCAATGTCTTCAACAATATAATGATGATGTTATGGTTCTTTCTCTCAGCAATATCTTCAACTAATAATGTTCCAATGGGAGTTTTATATTCTTCATCAAGATATTTGCATCTTGAATCACTAATGGTAGCCAGATGAAGCCTCATAATTCCTTGCCATGCTGCAAAGTTATCTCTATTCTACTTTGGAATCTCTCAATTGTAAGACATCCTAATCTGTCTTAGGTCATTGAAACCTTCTCTATAAGCACCAAAATATTTGATACTCATTTTTGGAAATATAAGAGGAGTAATTGAGAGGGGAGGGGTGAATCAGTTACTACTAAAATAAATCCTAGATCCCTTAGATGTCAATTATAAAATTCAGGTTGATAAAACTGATTACTGCTGATACTTAGTAAGCATACTGAAATTGTTGCAACTCGGTAAATGTAGAGTGTGAATTACTTTAGCAGATCTTAAGATATTATCAATAATTGCTTGCAAGCATGAAAAAAATAACATGAACAAATAAGACACCAAGATTTAACGTGGAAACCCAATTTGAGAAAAATCACCAATGTAACTAGTTATTTTTTTTCACTCTTCTGAAGTAAGCCCTGTTAGGAGCCAACCCTATTAAAGGTTACAAAACACATTGTTAGGTGTGACCCTATTAAAGGATTTAATCACCCTATTAGGAGTGGCCTTGCAAGAGGTCTTGAAACAATTCAATGGAATTGCCACCTTATTAGAGGATTTACAAATGGCTGTTAAACCAACTCTGCTAAGAGATTTTAGATCACTACTACAATGGTTAGAGAGTAACAATGAAATGACCTAATTGTGATGCAACTAAATTATTGATTACATATCTCTTCTCTGGTTCATACTTGATCCTTCCTAATTGAATAAAACTTTTCTACTCTACAAGGATACCTGCTTATCCTTCAAGTTTGCTTCCTCTCTTCTTATTTCTTTCAACTCATTCAACTTGCATATCACACTTTAAAATCACAACTTGACCTTTTACTTATACCCTTCAGATTGTCAAATTGGCTCAAATACAAATTAGAATAACCAATATTCATCACCTCAGTAGGCTAGAATCAATATGTAAAATAATTAAACTTTACATGCCAAAATAATAAAATTCTTTGGTAGCAGACCCAACTCGGTAGAAACTGATTTTGAAGTGATTTCTTGTGTTAACCAATAGAAGCTTGGTTAACACTGCAAACTTACGAAATTCCTTTGGTAACCAAGTGAACTTGGTTAATACTGACTTTGTTCAAATTTTCTTTTGTTAATTGAGTGAGCTCAGTTAACACTTGTTTCTGCATAACTTCCTTCCATGCCTGAGTGAGCTTGGTAGATACTACCTTCTATAGAGAGTAAACTCAAGAATGCTCAGAAGACTAGGAAAACTATCTTCATTGACCAAGTGAGCTCAACATGCACTGACTGTCAACTGATATGATATTTTTGTAACATCAAAGACAACACACAATTAATCAATTGTATCCAACAAAAAGTCCACTTGGAATCATGTTGAAAACAATCTGTTGATTTCTAAAATTTGGTTGTCTAAACTTTCTTGAAAACCCCCAAAATTGGTTTTCAATAATTAGAGTGTGTTGAAACTTGTCAAGAATCTAGTTTTTCATGAGTGCACCAAGCACGTTAAGGCTTAAAGTCATTATATTTGAGAACATGTGATATAACATCACATTTAGCTTGATTTTTTGTCCCTTTGCTTCACATATTGTTGGTACACCTCACTAAGCCCCTTGGAAAGGTGAAATTTGAATCTTTTTAAGGATTCATTTTTAGTTATATTGTGGGAATATAATACATTAGTTAGGTTTTTAGATAGGTATATAGTTATCAGTTAGTGATAACCATCCCCACTATCATTTATTATTTTCTTGTTCTTTATATACCTTGTTGTTGTATTCATACATATCAATACATAATGCTTTCTATCTCTTAGCTACACTAATAGAGATACAAGCACATTCCAACAACTATGCACTCCTTGTGCATCCAACCTCCTAATCACTAATTTTAAAAGAGCCAAATAATTGATTCATAAAAGTTCATTAATAAGTTTCACATGTTCCAATAGCTAATATTTTTGAGGCTTTTGTTTTGTAATTGGCTCATTTGTGCACCACTATTGAGACAACTTATCAACACTATAGGAACATTCATTCATAAGTAATAGCAATTTTGAGTGCAAGATTACTTGAACATCTTTAAATATGTATCAAGTGAGACTTTGAAATGACTATGTTGTAGGTATATTAGCTAAGTTGTAGGTATATGAAAACAACAATAATAAAAATCATTATATATTTTAAAATAAACAAATATACGAAATTAATTATATGTAAATAAATATTTTTTAAATGGCTTGATTGTAGGTGTGAAAATAGATATTTTTATAAAAATTAACAAATATACAAAATTAATTATATAACTAAACAAATATAATATTTTTTTTTAATGACTAAGTCATAGTTATATATGTAGACAACAAAAATCATAGACAAGAGCCTACAACACAATGGTAATTTGTGAGTCTCTTATGTCAAAGGTTTAGGTTCAAATTTACCCAGTTTAACACATAATAATAAATATATAATAGTTATTAATACCAATAGTTACTAATTAATCTAAAGCTTCAACCTATTATTAATCTTGAAATGAACACCAATATACAAAATTATACAAATCTCTCTCTCTCTATCTCTCTCTCTCTCTCTCTCTCTCTCTCTCTCTCTCTCTCACACACACACACACACACACAGAGTCAAAGATGAATCCAACATATGAATCAGTCAATTGGACTGAAATAATAGCTATAAGGCAAGTGTCCCATGGAGGGGGCTTGGGCTCTATATTTAAGGAACAAGAGGTCCCATGAATTTTTTTGAGGGGGTTACAACTTTAATTGATATATTTTCCTAAAAATATAGGAGCTCTTACTTTTTAGATGTTTTATTTTGAGCCAGTGAAAAATGGGTGGGGCTAGAACTAGCCCCACCAATGTAGGAGAAAATTTTGTCATGTGTCAGCAATCTGCTCATCTTTTTCCCACCAAAATAATTTGGAAAGAAATAAATTTTATGTATTTAATCTTTCATACAGTCCTGACTATGCTTGCAAAGCCATAACAAAAAATTGCACAAAGCCAACACAAGAAGTTGGGCTACAGATGAAGACAGGTACTATATTTTTCAAATAATATTTGTTATTTTTTTCATTTGTTTTCCATTTGAAAAATGTTTCGATTTTATCAAACAATCTATCTAGTAATAGATCTATTTGTTTAAACCATAGGAAATTTTCTCTTGATGGCTTGTAGGATATTGATGCAATTGTTCAATGATTTTATGAAGATTGATAAAATTTAAAAGTATGAAAATAAATATTAGAAAATTGATACAAATATCTAAAAAATTGAAGTATCATATAATTTTCAAAAAATTGAAATAACGTAAACACTTTTTTTTTGGAATTAAATATAGTTAAACACAATAAAATTTATTACTTTTTAAATACAAGTATCATGATTCTAGAAAATCCGTGTGTGTGTGTACACACACATGAATAAAAACACTGTAATGAAGTTGTCTACGAATTATATTTAATTCATATATATAAAGTAGCATATTATAAAATAAAAAAATTTAAATGATTGTAATAAAATAATGTTATCATAAATATGAAAGATTAAGCAGATTTAATTCTTCAATTCATGGGACTACTAGCTTTTTCAAATGTAGGAGCTTAATTTTTAAGCCGACTAACATATCAGTTTCATGAGACCTTCCTTTTAAGTATCTCCAAAAATCTCAGCCACACCCACTCTATTTTTAAGAAAGGAGGTGCCCATGAGACCCCAGTGAATACTCTGTCCTATAACTGTTAGAAATAGAAGAAAGATTGCGCAGTGAGGAGCATGGAGTCAATCAGTCAAAGGACGGACCAATGAAAAACAAAAACAATATCTCGTATGAAAACAAGAGTACGTCGTACAAGTAAGCCGACTATTTGAAAAAGGGGAGGCGTGGAACTATTGCGACGCCGGGAAGCCGTGGCCGCCAAACATGTCTCGATCCAAAATGGGAGGCTACATCATGCAACTTTGGAAATGGGAAAATCTTTGTGCGAAATGAATGAAATCTTTGTGGGAATGGACTGTCAATCAGCTGGTGACTGAGAAATCACCCAAAAACAAAACAAAGAATGCGCGTAAGCGTGTTTATGGATCGCTCATCCGCGAACTCGCGGATTTCAACCCCAAAAATCTCCACCAACTCCCATTTCATCCACCTTTAAAAGGGGCCAAGCCGACAATTGGAATAACACAAAAAAAAAAAGAAGGAAAAGTCTACCCAAAAGAAACAAGTCCATTACCGAAGTGATGGTGCACTGTATATCTCCCTTCTACAATGAAAATAACCCAAATCATGACGAAGTCCGTATTTCCACTCATTTCCCCTTCTCTCGAGACTTCGTGTGCGCAGGCGGGGAGGAAGATGAGGCGGCGGAGGGAGGCGGCGCCGCCGATCGAGAAGACGAGGGAGAGGAGAAAGGCGGCGGGAGTGGCGGCGGTGGCGGCGGAGGGAGGAGGGGGGCGCGGGAGACGAAGCACCCGATATATAGAGGAGTGAGGAGGAGGAACTGGGGGAAATGGGTGTGTGAGATTCGTGAGCCCAAGAAGAAGTCCAGGATTTGGCTGGGGACATTTCCCACTGCTGAAATGGCGGCCAGGGCTTACGACACTGCTGCTTTTGCTCTCAGGGGAAACTCTGCTTATTTGAACTTTCCTGACTCCATCTCCTCCATGCCTGTGCCGCTTTCCTCTTCTCCCAGGCACATTCAGGCGGCCGCCGCCGCAGCAGCCGCCGCCTTTGCACCACCACCGCCACCTCCTCCTGCGGCTGCTACTTCTCAGCAAGGAGGAGGAGGAGGAGGAGAAGGAGAAAGTTCGTCTTCCGGCGTGCAACGAGCGGCGGAGTTTGTGGATGAAGATATGATCTTTGATATGCCCAATGTGTTGAGCTCCATGGCAGAAGGTATGATGCTTTCTCCTCCCAGATTACACCACCATGACTTTGATCCAGATGATGATGATGACAGTGATCAAGGGACTCCTGAAGTTGATCTATGGAATTACAAATGAGCTCTTCTGAAGTTGATCTGTGGAAAATTACAAATGAGTTTTTAGATGTTTATGTTATGTATACAGCTTAGTTATCAGCATATCTGACCTTTTAGATCAGCTGTTTTAAACATAGTGAGCTAGAAAACGCTCAGCTTAGTTATGACTGCTAGGAATCTTATATAGAGAGAGAGAGAGAGAGCTGAAGAATGTTGTACACAGATAGCTGGAGAAATGTATACAGACGAAAATAAGTTATGACGAACATACTGAGAAAGACAATGCTCAGCTAAGTTAATTATGAGTAATGGGCATCACTATAATGTATTTCTTTTAGAAATTTGTACAAAGAGCTGAGAAATAATTTGGTTTAGGCAATGGCTTTTGCCCAATTGTCTGAATCATATATGGGAATGATTACACTAGTATTTAGTCTGTCTACAGTCCAGCTTCCTTTTCTTACGCCTAGTGCCGCCAAATTTTAATGGTCTCTCTTTAAATGTATGACAATACCAGCCTTTTCGTTTACTTAATTTCAATGTTAAAGTTAACCAACAGTTTCTACGCTAGAATTTGGTTAACTCACAGTAGCTTGAGAATGGACTAACGACTTAAACATCACACTAAGGTTTCATTCCTAAGACAAAAGTGTTAGATAATCAAATTTGACATACTTTTTCCAAGCTTAATTTTCCTTTACAGTGTGATGTTTAAGGATGGTCGAGAATGAAGATGATCTACGGAGCTTGAAACAGGAAGTATGATTAAGAAATTTGATTGCTGTTGTTTGTGAATGAGTTGTGTACTGTGGGAGGCGTCATACTTTGTGTTAGTTCACAACAGTATTAGAGCGGAATCAACCTGTCTAATGTTGTTATTATTTTTAGATTAGTTAGTATGTGAATTTGTTTCTTGCATTTCAAATCACATTTCAATGTCTGATAATCAAGGGAAATCAAAGAAAGGAGATTTTCACAATCTATGTAATATAGATAATGCTGTTTTTGGAATCTATTGTGTGAGAGTTTCTTAATCAATGTTTTGAACTGCATTCTACGATCCATCATCAAAATTAAAAGAAAGCTGAAATGTTGATGCAAAAACTCACACAATTGAACCTAAATTAAGAAAACGTAAGATGGAATGCAAGAGTTGGTTTCAACATAATGAGATAAAGAACATAACATGTAATGAGAGTCATAAGCATATTGGACCTTGACATTTTAGAGCTGGAGAATGTTGTGCACAGAGAAAGTAAATGACGAGGGATGAAATGCTCAGCTAAGTTATGACTAATGAGGATCCATATATGTGTTTATTCCCTTTTAGTTTTTATAGAGAAATGGTGAAAGTTGTACAGAGAAAGCTGGAGACATGTTTGGGATTGGGCAATGGCGTCTGCCCATTTGTCCAAAAACCATATGTGAAAATGATTACACCAGTACTTCCTTCATTGTACAATAGAGCATGCTTGGGCAAAGATTAGTTATAATGTACAACATGAGGGCTCTCTTTTCTTGATTTCCATGGTACAATTTCATTAATTCACGGTAGATAGGAATATGAGGCGATCTGCAGAGCTTGATATTGGGTCAGTCATGGGTTGTAGTAGGATGCTTAAACATCACATAGTAAGACTGATTCAATTATAGTTGAAGTTGACTTAATTTTTCCCTTGATTTATAGTTCATGAAGTTGGTGTATGATTTACTAATTTGATTGATTGATATAGTTTCTGTTTGATATTTTTATTGTTTTGATTAAAAATGTGTATGAGAATGTTTATCAGCATTTTAGATCATATTTTACATTAGAATTTAATTAATTTACAGAACAAGACAATTTGCAGAATTTGGAAGATTAGATCTTGTGTGAAGTTTTGTATTAATATTTTGTTATTAAAAAAGTTGAAAAAGACAAACAGAATCTATTATGAATGTAGGGTTGAGATCATTGTTATTTCTTGATCAGAATGTGTGTGAAGTTTTGTATCAGTGTTTCTGATCAGATCACATTTCATGTTACTGATTTGTCAATTCAAAGTGGCATTAGAATGGAAGCAGTCTGCAGAGCTTGAAGATTCAGAAATTTGATCATTGTTGTTTTTAGCTTAGTTTGTTCCTGATTACATTTTATGATTCCTTATAAAGAGCTAGATTTTGTATTAACATTTTCCATCACATTTCATAATCTAGAGAAGCCCCCAAAAAACAGAAAAAGGATCTTTGTATCAATAAATATGATCAGTTCATAAATTATCATCAAACAAGACACACACAAAATGAAATGACATAATCTAACGAAATCATGAAATGGGAAATTTGTCAAAATATTTGCACGGTAATGTATTGTTAGTTAGAATGTGAAGGGGCCTAGTGAGGGCGAGTGACAAACTTTTCACAATAAGTTAAACTTCACGTAGCATCGTAATCAAATCTTGATGATGTTTCTCGCATTCTGGACCTCTCCTTCCTATCATTACGCTCCATCTTTTTCCGTTTCAGATTTGACAGAGTTCTTCTTAAAATGTAGCATGCAAAATATACTGGCATTTAACACATATCTAAGACAACTTTTGTTTTTGTTCTCTCTCCATTTGCAATATTTACGTGTGGTTGATATTTTTGGAAGGAGATAAGGATAATAGGAAAAAAAAGTAAGATACTTTGTTTGGTACATAAATCTTTGATAGGCTCTTCATTTATATGTATACATATATCAATCGTTTATATAAATATTTATATGAACTAACATTAAACAAACAATGTCATTCAATTTCATTATAAATTCATTTTTTCAATATCTAATTTTTATTACATTGTTTCACATAAAGTCATGAACATTTCTATATAAGTCATGATGATAGATGGAATTGTGGTGAGTACAAAATATAAACTATATATATAATGAATTGAGAGCATAGATTATTCTTCATCAAGATTGTTTGTTATGGGTATTATTGTTAATAATAATGAGCAATCATGGAGATGAATGCATATATTTCTCATTACTGTACATTTTTTATAAACAACAGTGAATTTATATGTTAACCATGCCACTCTTCATGTAATTAGATACAAGCACAATATTCATGAGTTTGAATGATGCCCCAATTTGATTTAAGAAATGAAAGATGATATCACCATTATTCATGTGAATAGAGACAAATACACCATTTATCACTTCAAAAAATTATTCAACTTGAATTAAGAAATGAAAGACAACCTCGTCACTCTTCATATAATTCAAGAGAAATTCAATATTCACAAGTTCAAAAGATTCCCCCAATTGATTTAAGAAATGAAAAATAAGCATGATTGAGTTCTTTGTTTGCTTAGAGACAAGTTTTTACCATTCACCTTCCTATTGATTTAAGAAATATAAAATGAAATGGTCATTTGTTCATCTCAAGAAATGTTCTCATTCTATAAACAGAAAAATAAATAACAAGATGTGAATTATTATTCTATCCTTGTGTTAAGCTACCAACTTCATTTCAAACTTTGTTAAGATCTTATTTACAAGATGTGGCATTGGAATCTTTATATAATCTTGAGAGCACAAGCAATAAGATAACATTAGCGTAACAAATAAAATTGTTGCATTGACTATAATGTTAATGATCATTTTCAAAATAGTAATTTTTATTGAGAAAAACACCACTCATAAGATGTCATTGTCCACCCAAAATGCATCTTTTCGAAAAAAAATCAATATCTTCTACTATAAAAATAAATTTGTAAATCATAAAAAAAAACCGATAAACTTGAATAGTAATTGAAAATATAATAAGCTTTCAGGAAAAAGAACAACGAACCTCTAAGCTTATAAATGCAAAGATTCAACTACACTCAAATGCATTTGGGGAACAAATGTTAACAATGTTCTAAAAATATATATTTATTAATCATTACTGACTTTTGAGTTTTTCTTTCTTCTACAAATTTACATTATTCTAAAAGTTTCACTGTGTTGTTCAACATAAAATTGGAGTTTCTTTAAATATCAATTTCATATAAATGATAAAATTTATATTAAAAAAAAATTTCTTTGCCTCTTTAATTAGATGCCTATGCAAATCCATGGAAGGAGGAAGTGATCTTAACCCCTCTCCAAAATTTATTCTTTCCACTTAGGCCTCCTCCCTAACATCAACTATGTATTCTTTAGCTCACTTTACTCCAATATATAAATCAAACCCGAGTTCTATCTCAATTTTTGTATATTGCCCCTTCAAATTTCATATAAAGGAAATAATAATTTAGAATATTTTCATAAGAAGAGAAACATCATGAATACATATGAACCATCCTTAACCATTTAGCATCATATATATTCATATTCATGGTGCTTCAATCCTCATATTAATCCTCCAAATTCATTTTTAACTTCAACCTAAGATCTCATCTACAAGACATGCCATTGAAGTCTTTGTATATCTTTGAGAGCACAAGCTATAAGATGACCTTAGCATGACAAATAAAGTTTTCCCAATTGATTATAATGGTAGTAATCATTTTAAAGATAAAAACTATATTGAAAAAAAAACACCCTTTCTAGAAGAAAATTATGTTCAACAATTAAAAAATTCATATTTATGAATCATAAGGAAATATAATAAAAAAACATGATAACCTTAATAATAACAATTCATAACATGCAATTGTCCACTTAAAGTGCACCTTTTCAAAATATTATTATCTTCTACAACAAAAAATAAATATATAAACCATTAAAAAAAACTTGAATTATAATAACTTGTAAGATGTCAAGTTCAAGAGAAACAAATCATCTCTAAGAATTAAGAGATAAATCATGGAAAATATAATGTATTATTAGGACAAAGACTAGTGAACTTGCAAGCTTATAAGTGTGGAAATTTTCAACTACTGCATTCAGTGACAAAATTAATGTTAAAGATGTCCTAAATTTATTATGGATTTTACTCGTTACTTACTATTGAGTTTTGAATTCCTTTGCAAGTTTACATTATTCTAGCAATATGACTTGGTTGTTTGAAAAAATAAACTTGAATTTCTTTATATCCATGTCATGTAAATGATGTAAACTTTTGAACAAGAAGATTTTCTCTTCGCTCTTTAATTAGATGACTATGCATATCCATGGTAGGAGGGAGTAATCCTAACCCCTTTCCAAAATGCATTTTGTTCACTTGTATTTCCTCCCTAACATTAACTATGTGTTCTTTAGCTTACTTTCCTCTAATATCCAAATGAAACTTGATTTCTATTTGAATTTTTGTATATTGCGAGCCTAAAAATTTCATATAAACAAAACAATAGTTTAGAATACTTTTTAAAGAAGAAAAACATCATAAATTTGTATGAACCACCCTTAACCGTTTAGCATCATATATATATTCTTGATGTGGTGCTTCCATCATCATTAATCCTCCAACTTGATTTTTAAACTCCACCATAAGATCTCATTCACAAGACATGTTATTGAAGTCTTGATATATCCTTGAGAGCACACACTATAAGATGATCTTATCATGATAGAAAAATATACCCCATCGATTATAATGATAATAATCATTTACGAAAATAAAAATTGTATTGAAAAAAATACACCTAAAATAAAATTATCTTCAACAATAAAAAATCAATATCTATGAATCATAAGAGAATATAATAATAGATATAATAACCTTAATAGTAACAATCAGAAGATGTCATTGTCCAACTAAAATGCACCTTTTCAAAATTTATTATATTCTTTAATGAAAAATAAATCTATACATCATTAAAAAAATAAAAATAAACTCTAATTATAATTAATTATAAAATGTCAAGTTCATGGAAAATATAATAATCTTTAAGGACAAAGACCATTGAACCTATAAGCTTAGCTTAGAAATGCAAAGATTTTTCACCTAAATTCAAATGCTCTTAGTGAGAAAATGTTAATTGTGTTCTAAATAATATGGATTTTAGTCACCACTTTTCAAATTTGAAATCCATTACAAATGCACATTATTCTAGCAATTTGACTAGGTTATTTGAAACATAAAATTTGAATTTCTTTGTATCCATGTCATGTAAATGATAGTAAACTTTTGTAAAAGTAAACTTTCTCTTCACTCTTTAATTAGATGCATGTGTATATCTCTAGTAGGAGGAAGTGATCCTAATTCCTCTGCAAAATCTACTTTTTGCACTTGAGGTTGCTCTCTAACATTAACTATGTGTTCTTTAGCTTCCTTTACTCTGCCATCTAAATCAAGCTCAAATTCTATTTGAGTTTGTATGTAATAGCCCTTGCAAGTTCTATATATACAAAACAAAATTTTGGAATATTTTCATAATAATAGAAACATTACTAACATACATGAACCATCCTTAACCCTTGAGCATCATAAATATTCATAATGTTTCTATTCTTATATTAATCATCCAACTTCATATTTTACTTGATCTAAAGATCTCCTCTCCAAGATGTGGGCAACAAAATCTCCATATATCCTTAAGTGCAAGCTATAAGATAACCTTAGCATGACAAACATAGTGTACTGCATTGACCTTTTTCAAGATAGCAATTTATACTAAAGAAAATAAAAAATTTCAAAAAAAAAATTTATCCCTAATAATATAAAATTCATATTTACAATTGATAATAAAATATAATAATAAAGACATAATAACCTTGATAATAACCCTTTATAAGATATCATTGTCCACTCAAAGTGCACCTTTTCAAATTATAATTATCTTTTATAATAATAAATAAATTTATAAATAAAAAAACATAAAATAATAATAATAATAATTACTAGTAAGATTTTAAAGAATTTCAACATTAGTAATGGAAAATATAATAAACTTTTAGGACAAAGAGCATGAACCTATAACCTAAGAAATGTGAATATTTTCAAATAAGCTCAAATGCATAAAGCAAACAATTGTTGATGATATTAAGTTATTTTTGGCATCAAGATTTGAATTTGTTTAAAGCAAATGAACATGATATTCTTAAGGAATAATGTAGATAACCAATTCCTACTACCTTGATTTTGTCCTTTAAACCATCACATAATATTGCAAATAATGCTTTTATAGAAAGAAGAGTGAAGGAGAGCATCGAAGCTTTTTTTTCTTTTGGTGTAGATAGCAATAGAAAAGTCAAAATAAAAAGCGATTTCTCTGTAAAGAAGATTGCGGTGAACTGCCATCTTCTTTATCATATTAATATCAATGTGGTGGAAAACACAATAAAAGTCAGGGCCGCTACAATAGATAATAAATAAACTAGAGACTAAAATCAATGATGATGGGTCATTTCATTTCTTAGGACCACCAATTTCTCTTATTATAGTATGTTTGATGAAGATTTTTTTTTGTTACTATTGTAGTTTCCCTAGGCAAAAAAATATAAAGGAACAAACCTATGTCACCCTTTTATAAAGGAAAAGGTTAACAAAAGTATAACCATTCATCTTCAATGACATAAAAATGGTAGTATTATTTAGAATTTGATAATGAAGTAAACTAATGAAATGTGTAGAAATGGATGAATTATAGGATTATAATTTTTAATAATTATTTGGAATAAGAATTGATATATTTTCCTAATTTTTAAAGACAATTTTTTACTTGCTAAAAATGCTGAAAATTAGGGGTCTAGTTCTCACCACAAAATAATGTGGAAATAAACTCATTTTCCTTCAATCTTAGATTATGTTATAGATAACATATATAGCTAGAATAATCAAAAATAAAAATTGTCTTTAGACCTATATTTTATCTTTTATAACAACTCAAAATTAACTCATGAAATCGTTCTCATCTCCCACCACATTTTTTTTTTTTTTTAAATTCTAACCAAAAGAAAAATTATACATTCTTGAAGAGGACTCTCTACTCTATAATGTCATGTGGTTTTTAAATTTTTTTGAAATGATTTAATATTTTTTCCTTTCTCAAACTTGACATCTTGTCGAGTGTTAAAATACGTACTTGAAATTTTTTTAAATTACAATATACTATATCTAATTAAAACATTATAAACTCTATATGAGAATATTCTTGACTTTGAACTCTATAAAATGGTGTTTATATGTTATTAAAAAAATATTATAAAAAATAGTAAGAGTTATTGAAATGCTAGTTTTCTGAAATAATTTTATTTTTTTAGTAATTGGATACAAACTAGTATAAGACATGCATTTAATAAAAAAATTCAATTGGAAATGTGTGAGAACATAATAACTTAGCTAGAATTAATTTTCTAGATCATATGTTTGAATAAAATTGTTTTTTAGAAAAAAATACTCAAATTCAGTCATTTTGATAAGTCAACCTGAAAGGTGACACAACTTTGTAATTTTACCCTCAATTATTTTTATGTAATTGATGTGTTTAAAAAAATTAATTTATTAATAAATTTTATATATTCTAAAAATTAATTTTCACCAATTTGATTGGTTGTTTGATATAGCTCCATAACTCATTTTCTTCTGCAAGATCTTAGGAAATGAATTAATAAACTATATTATGTTGATAAAAAATAATTAAAGATATTAAATTTTTAAATTTTTTTTTAAATTTTTTTTTTGCAAATGCAATCATAATCTTTTAAATTTAATTTTCATTATAAGACACATTTGATTTTTTTATTTAACATTTATATGCCTTCAATCATCATTAATAAGAGAAAAAATATAGAATCATAAATATTAATAAAAATAATTTTAACTCAAATTATTTCATTAAATTTATTTACTTAGACTAATTGTAGTGCCTCTCGTGTTTGCAGTCTATACCTTGTCTATTTTGATTCAAGAGATACTTGATACTCTTATTGTTATTTGTATTTGGAGATGACCTGAGGGTCAGATGTTATACTTTGATTCAGTTTCATAGATGCTTTATTGCTATGTTGTTTAGTTTATCATATTTTCATATTGATGCCATATTGAGATGACAGTAGACCTATGAAGATATTTGATTATTTGATATTTGGGCATATTTCTAATTATGTTATGTGATGGATTTCATGCTATGGTTATTTACTTCATTCTTGTATCTTTATGCTTTATGCGAACATGAGTGATGTAAATGGATTAATTGGTTATTTAATGCATTCATTGCTTTATCTATGATATTATTATGCAATTCCACTTGATCATGTGTTTTAGTGTGCAGGAATTATATCCTTGGCAGTGGCACATGGAGTTAGTGATTCAACTATTCATATTTACCAATGTCGTCCCTATATGGTCGACGTATCCTTATTTTAATTGTTTAAATTTAAACCTTTTAGTGATTACTAAATCTAAACTCGTCTACATTATGTAATTAGACTAGTAAGCATGTATATGCATTTACAGGTTCGCATTGTCACAAAATTTATTTAGTGATTTTCTATTTTTTTGAGTTTTCAGGCTTTAAATCTTTTTTAATTTAATTTTTGGCAACTTTTCCTTAGTTGAATTCCTGTTATGAAGAATAACCTATTTTCATTTGGATCGATTTAGAGTCTAGCTAGTCTAACCAGCTATGTGCCCTAATCGTCTATTCACTCAAAAAGTGAATAAGTATTGAAAAAGAGTATTTTATTATTCACTTCTCACTTTTTCAAAATAGAAATTTGAGAGCTCTTTTGAGAATCCTCTTCTGGAGGATTTTATTTCTGCTCGTTCTAGGAGCTGTGAGGGTGGGTTTTTCACGAGATCAAACTTGTTGGATCTAGCTTAGGGAGTTCTTGCTTTATTGTCACTTTCAATAGTTCTGGTAGGATAATTATTTTATTCTACAGGTTTTAGTTTCTTCCCCTTTTTCTATTAGGTAGGGCCTTCTCGTTTTATTGTTTCTACTTTGTTTTTGCTTATGTTTCTTGTAGCAATATGTTAGGAGGCTAAGAACTAGTGTTCCCCTCTATTTCTATTTTTTGGTTGTCCAGTTGGTCGGGTATGAATGCTTTCCCTATTTTTGAGTTGAGGGTTTGGGGTTTTGAGCCATTACATTGGCCATTTTTACATACAGTGTCCAAACTCATTTATTTTTAGATTTTTGGAGTTTTTGCACCCAAAGGCCAAATGGGTTTTAATTTCAAAAGTTTTCCAAATTTTAGGGTTTTTACCTCATTTTGCACGCTACCCTATTTTCTTAGGTTTTTTTGGCACAATGTGGGTCATGGACCTAGATGATCCATTTGGATGTTAGCCAGACCACTATTGCACTTTTATTGTTGCATTGGGATACATGTCACATTTGTCATTCTAATTTTGTTTTCAGTTGAGTGATCTTTTTCTTTGTGTTCTCATCTAGTCCTTGTGTTATGATCTTCGTGATGGTGGTGCGCAATGCAAGTACATGCATGTACATCTGTTGGGTGACTTGTGAGGCCTAATCTTCCATGGTACTTTCAAAAGTTATGATCATTGGGGTTGGGTTGGGGATTTGCATGCTTGCCGACACTCATCATTGGATGAGCATGTGTAGGGTAGGGTAGTCTATGGAGAGGGTTTCTACCTTGCATCCTGGTGATTATTGTGCCCAGAGGGTTGGCGAAGGAAGTTTTAATTAAGTGATAACTAAATGAAAATACTAGGTAGTAATCAATAATTTAAGATAATTAAAATTGGACTATGTGCCTTTCATTGGGGAGAGCAGCTGCTACTACTAGCTTGGGCTTGTCAATGTCAAGCAACTCTCCATGATGTCAGCCCCTACTTAGTAGCCCATTGAGTGTCTGACCAGGACCTGTAGTTTATGCATTGTCATTGTCTTGGTTTCAGTCATCATACTTTCTGGTGTGTGTGTGTGTGTTAGCCATGGACATTTCCTTTGTGTGTGTTTGTAGTTGGATCATTATCTCATTCAGCATGGTGGGTGTGGACCTACGGGTACCACGTGGTTGGGAGGTGTAGCTACCTTCACCATTGCTAGGGACTAGTGTACTAAGACAGTTTGTTGTCCTAGTGTAACTATTTCTAGATGTTTTCACTTAGTGCTTCAATTTTCAAAGTATGGTTTCTCGTGATTTATGCTTTCATTGGCATGCTTGTATATCATGTTCAGATGATGTTAGTTGCTGTCGCATTTCCTTATTGTGATGATTAGCATATGATAGGTGATGTTATCTACTTGTAGGATTATATTATGCTTTATTTCTAGCATGTTAGATTTCCTTCTACTTATGTTGTAGCATGTTTTAGTAGTGACGTCTCTATTATGATAATACCAATGATTTGATCGGTGGCTTGGGATGTTATCGGTATGGGATGGCTAGGGCCCACAATGGTCTTATGATGCTATTGATGGTTGGGAGGAATGACATAATTTTTTTTTTGTAGTACTCATTGTGATGTTAATTTTGTTCATTGCAATGTTATTTCTGTTTACTGTGATGTTGCTTTCAGCACTCTACAATGTTTCCCTTCTGTTCTTTTCCTTCATTATATGATTAGATGGTTAGACACTATTTCCTATTTTCCATCTTTCAATATTGTATTCAAGTGTTACGCCTCAAAATGTGGATCTGATACTCCCCAGCACAGAGGTTCTAAACCCTATCTAACCTTGTTAGTTCTCCCCTTGTGTTTTCTTTCTTTTCCTAGGCAATCATGTGTTAACATGGAGCGAAACAATTTTATTTTGCCTGCCCATTAGGATTTTTTCATGCGATACTGGAAAGTATCACACCCCTTTGGAAGAAATATCATGCACTACTGGAAGGTATCACACCCTCTTTGGTGAAGTGTTGTATGATATTGGCAAAGTATCATACGCCCTTAAGAGTAGTGTCACCCTATCCCTGAAAGTGTCACCTTGCTTCATTAGAAATGTTGTGCGATACTAGAAAGTATTTCCCAGTGCTAATTTAAAGTACCGCTTGGATAATATTTTAAAAGTGGATCATATCCTAAGTTTTTTGTGTTTTATTTTCCTCGTGGTCACGTATTAATTTTTCTAGGCCTTTCATTTTTATTTCCTTAGTATTTCTTACCTTGGGTTGACCCTTGGAATGAGCTATTTTACAACTATTAGATCTAATTTGGATCTACGATCGTCACTTTGTCACTATGAAAAAATACATGAGATTTAAATAATCCATGTGACAAAATGAGCATACGGTATGCATCTAGTGGAACCACATAAATACAATAGTTTCAACATTTAAATATGAGACATTAGATGCAGATCAAATTCATGGTGGTTGTATAGTCACTAAGGGAAGCTACACAATCTTTAGCTATAGGAACATATCAATAGGCATACACATGGATAAATTGGGGCTAGAGGGTTTACAAGTTACAAAAGGCATGGAATCATCAAGGATCAACAACTATCACATTTTGATTTGCTTATTGCTAAAGGTAAGCAAGTTTTTAGATTCTTCCCAATCATTGATTAGTTTGAAGATCAATGAACATCACTTTGTCGTGATGAGGAGACACTCCATGTATAAACCATGCAATATAGATAGAACAAGCCATGTGTGCCATGTGGCCCTCATTTTGATAAAATGAGTGCTACTTTCAAGCTATTGATTTGGATAGATCAATGATGGTCTCTTTGTCACCATGAGAAGTAACAAGGTCTTTAATCCAAGTGACAATACAACTTGGCACCACATGTCCATGTGGGCCATAGAAAACAAAGGAAAACTTATTTTCTTACAATCATAAGATCAAAAGTTCATCTACGATGGTTTTGTTGTCACTATCCAAAGATGCAATGTTCTTAATCCATGTGATGAAGTGACATGTGTCCTTGTGGGCCCAGTGGTATGAAGTATCAACAAGAAATCCTAACCATCCAATGCCAAACATATTAGCAATTATTGTGATGTCATGAATAGAAGAAGCAAGGTCTTTAGCCATAGAGACTATACAACGTGAAGATACATGTCTGGGGTGGGCCAGCTATGGCGTGAAATGCTGAAAGATTTAAGATTGATTTAAATCATTTGTTGCAGGATAGATCAATGGTGGTCACTTTATTGCTATGAAAAGTAACAAGGGTTTTAACCATAGAGACAAAGTGATAAGCTACCATGTGTCCTAGGATTTTATGACCAATACAACAAGGATGTAAAAAAGAAAGGTGCTTTCCAGCTAGCAAGATACACTTGGTTTGACTATCACATCAATATGAAGAAAGATGAGTCAACAATGAGATTCAATCAAGTGTGTCAGATATGATGCAAATCAACGACCTATTTTCAAATTTTCCTACGATACATGCATACCCACTCCTAACAAAACATTTATAGTGAATTTAAGTCTCCTCGTGTGGATGTAATGCAGAAATATAATTCAAAAATAATGTTCTATTCTACAAAAGAAGTGATTGAACTACTAGAACAAAGTGTAAGGAAAAACAAGTGCTAAGAAGATCACAAATTTTTTCAACAAAGAAACATCACGATTATCTTAGTAAGTAGCATTCTCCATCTCTATAAATAAATTTTCTGTAGAATTCTCTGATGATCACAAATATGCCTCTAAGAAAGGATTTTTTCCAAAAAGATAGATTACCAACACAAAAATGTCCACGATGATTTCCTTGAGAATTTGAGTGGGTCAACCAATGATGTGGTAGAGATGAGAAAGTTGGTCCCTATCACTCCATGATTAAAGCTAGTTGAGGGTTTGTATGATAGGGGAAGTTGGACTCAAGATGTACTAATAACAAAGAGCAGGTTGCAATTATTCAAAAATTGGTTTTCAAAAAGAAAGCTTTTCACCCCACATGGAAATAATTGGAATTTTGACCTTGGGAAATTGGTGGTGCCTGGAGTTTTTATTGATTCAAATCTCTTGGCATCAATTTCAAGGATGTATGATCCAATCACTAGGTTAGTGTGAGGAATCAATAGGGATTTCCTTGTGAAAATAATACCCAAGTAGATCAGAGAAGTTTTTGGGATGGATTCATTCTCTAAATATCATGAAGCTATTGATTTTTAGGAATTAGAGAAGAGGTATGAATCCTAGAGAGTCTATGTTAGAAAAGGACCTTTAAGGGAACATTTGGCAGCTATTGGAAGTACAACCTTGGTCATAGCCTCAACTCCAAAGCCTTTCAAGAAAGAATTTTCTAAGTCCTATTCTTTGGATGTACACATGTCTTTATGTTGGGTCTTTGGGGAAGATGAACAGAGCTATATACATGTTAAGTCTATGTATATGATGGTGCAAATTTCCTACTTTGGAGTTGATGTTATCTTTGATTTTTCCTTGTTCTTAGCTAATGATATCCATAATGGGTTGATTGGAATTGCAAAGGGGAAGGTGGAGAAGGCTTTTGGGTGGTATTCAATGTTGATGCATATGTTTTTTTTTCAAGGGAGCCACCTATTTTGGAGGAGAGATGAAATTAACAAGGGAACATGAGGGAAAAGTTATACATATCCAACTATGGAGTGAAAACATGTCATGGGATGTAAATGAAGTCACTTTTATCAGATTTGATAGATATTTTGCATCAAAGTTGAGGATATTTTTGTTTAGGGATAACTTGAGGATTCCTAAATTGTTGTTAGATTTTGTTAGACCCATGAACTCCACTATTGAATTAAAGATTTCTCATTATTGGGTCGACATCATTCCTTATCTAGTTTCTACTATTTCTAGGGTATACGGATATCAAGGAAACCTTCATGTTTTACCTTACCAAGTCCCTTTGAAGGTTGGCTTGGCTGATATGCTATGGAAAATAAGAGGTTTGGAGGAAACTGAGTTTCTATGACATTCAATCTTTCCCACTTGCACTACTACCCATCAGTTTGTAATCATAAAAGGTGGATGGCTTTTATTGTATAAGTTTTTAGATCCCTATAAAATGGAAAACTCTGATGCCATATTTTCTGATACTAAGGGATTTTATGAAATGTTCAAAAAGAGAACAAAGGAAAAGCATCATGACCATAGATTTTATTACCTCGAGGACATCATATGGAATGAGTTCTCCATACAAGAACAAAAAGTTAAGAAAGAGAAATGGAGGGTTTATTATAGGGTTTTGGATTTTGTGAATGTCTTTGATAATAGCCTATTAGCAGATGCTAAAACTATGGATAGCAAGATAAATAAATTAATGAGCTTCTTTGCTGAGATTATGGATACATTGAATGAAAAGAAGGATCTCTTGATCAAAACATACCTTGATCAATCAAGAGAAGCCATGCAGAGATTAGCTTTTACTATTGTTGTGGGCTTAGGGCACTATATTATTCAAACAAAGCCAGGGTATAGCATAGTCAAAATGGAAGAAGATGTTGATAAGAAAGGAAAGGAGAAGAGTGATGTTGATATGCCCTCTTCCTCAACACACAAGAGACCTTCATCTGAGGTACACTCATTTGAGCATGCACCTAAGAAGAAGAAGATTGGAGAAGCTAATGTTCCTAAGGTACAGATGTATATACTATAAAAATCACCTCTTCACCTAAGAAATGAGCAACTTACACTTGAACAATTGCAGTAATTGGGAAGTTAGGGTGATGTGTTTGTTACTTCAACTGAATCAGAGGAAGGGAAATTAAAGGAGCCTCCTATGCGCAACATTGAGTTAACTATTGGTGATTTCAAAGGTAGGAAATTGGATCCTATTATCAAGCAAGCTAGTCACAAATTTTTGTTAGATGATAGTTTTTGAAGTCTACAGCATTTTTTCAATTTATATGGAGGTTAAATATTTCTGAATTAAGAGGAAAGATGTTAGAAAAGGAAAGCAAGAAAACCTAATAAAGAGGACTCTATTGTCAAAAATGAAATAAAAGAGGAAATGATGTAAGAATTCTACAAAACAACTCTTGAGGAAGGAAGAGCAATGACTAGGAGGGTTGGAGTACAACTACTTCCTAATTGGGATATTGTAGATGCTATGGTGTTCGATGTTGTGAGAAAATAGGTGAATACCATGTACAAAAGTGAAGAAGAGGCCAAGAGAGCACCAAAAGGTGTAAAATATAGTGAATATCATGTTGCATTGGTCATTACAAAAGAGAAATCGGTCTCATTCTTTTGAACTAAATCTAATGAGGAGCTTAATTGTAAAGAGAGTTGAAGATATCCCTAATGAAGAAGTTGTTGCCATGAATGCTGAAACAACAAACTTTACATTAGCTACAACAAAGAGAGAAAACAAAATCATGGATGAATTGCATATGAAATATTAGAAAGTATTAGTAGCCTACAATGAAGAGATTAGAAGAATATTGAAAGTTAAAAATGAACTTGCTCAATATAAGGGATAGTAGATTAGACTGTGAGAGGTACTAGAATCTTCCCAAGGAATGATTGCATCCTCACTTGCTCCCCCACCACCTACTAGTCCCATAGTTGAAATCCATGATATGCCATTACATCAAGAAGAGATTTCTAAGGAAGATATAGAAGAGGAGAAAGCCATACTAAAAGCTATACAAATAGAAGTGTCATAGACATATGAGGAAAAGATAAGAAAGACAATGTTACATTTTATCTTTGAGATTAATACCAGATGACTGGATCATATGATAATCAAATTGATTTCTATAATAAAATATCCTAGTGATAATGAAGATAGGTTAAGAGGAATCTTGAATAAATGGATTGGAAGAGAGGAGACAATGAATGAAATGTGTTTCAATGTGGTTGATAAGATCAATGATGACTATCATGTTGAAAAGACATATGATCAAGTAATTAGTTTGTTAGATTTTGATATAAAGAGGGAATTTTTTTAGAGACAAATGAGATGTTGTATCTCCAAGTGTGAAAATAAAGAACATCCATTCTTTCCTTCAAAGTTTACAAATAATCATGAGGTGAAAACACTCACAGACTAGGATGATGATGTTCTTGCTATGTTAAATGATAAAGTGAGTATGATAATAGACAATGATAACAATAGTTTATTCATAGAATTTGTAGAAGATCTAATGGAGGTAGGAAGATTCTATAAGTTTTTCATCTTTGAGGCCAAGCAATTGAAGAATAAATGGAGAGATGTCTCTTGCAAAGATAAAGAGATCCTCAATTTTGACTAGCCTGATGATTCAATTTATCATGAATGGGTGGCGAAGTATTCCTCAATAACAAAACCCTCATAGTGATAGTAGAAGATAAACCACAAGGAATGGACACAATAGATGAAGAACAAGAAATAGTTGAGGAAAGTGTTCAAGATGAGGAAAAGGACATCCATTTGGCAACTGAAGAAACTGAGGGACAATATCAACATGAAAAGAAGGATGAAATGGTGGCCCCACAACCTAAATATGAGACAAATGATGAAAAAAAAGATGGGGTTGCTACAAAGCCAGAGAAAGATAAAACTAAATAGGTGCCTACCCCACTAGAGAACACTGATAGTTAGCATGTGTAATAGTAAATAATTATAAAAAGGAAGAAAGTAATAATTATAATAGGATACCTTACCTTTTTGGTTCACCCACTATGGGTATACCTATGTAATAAATCATTGAAATTCCTTTCAAAGTGTTCAGATTATGCCATATGCACCTATTTCAAGTCTCATGTGTTTTTCAAAAGAGGTTTTTGTTTCTTGTATAATTGTGTTTTGTTTAGGACAATTCATATCCTTTTCCCTCTATGCCTGAAACTTGTTGCAACTCATACTATATAAATGAATTCCCAAGGATAGGGGATGATCCAAGTTTTCATTCTTAAATGAACATATACTTTCATTTTTGAGTCAGTCCAGAGCTATATAATTGTATTTTGTTCAGAAGTGCCATTAATGGAAATGCATAGTTAGACGGTTGAGTCTATTTTTGAGTTTTTTCTCACTCAAGTTGATACTTATTTTTATATTTTCAAAGAAGATTAATACAAAAGTATTTACAATATGGTTATCCAATCTAGACCTTGTCTCTTCTTGTGTTGCTTTTAATTTTCTAAAATTTGAGGATAATGTCCATTGTATTTTAGCTATGATTCACTTTGAAATATATATCAGTTCATGTTTTTTTGATGATGTAATGGGTTATGTAAATTCTTGATGTGAATTTGGAGAATTGAAAGTTGTCAAAAGAAGATCATGATAAGAATGTGATTTTACTTTAAGTATTCTTTTCCTCTTCACAAAGTGATAGGATAGATCTAGTTCTAAGTGTCAAAATTCTGTGAGTAACAAAAAATTGGATAAGGAACTGATCACATTCTAAATCGATAAAATTTGGATGGATTATATAGTGCAAAATTAATCAATCAAAATCTTTTAACTTCGTTATTGTGAACTTGAAATTATAGCTTGCACTTGTTTTAAGGAGTATTAGGGTTTAAGAAGTTTTCCATCTTGTATCCCTTTTACAATCCTTAAATTAGAAGAATCCCAAGCGTTCATTTATTATTATGAAACTCATTTTAAGAAATGACAAATATGTTGAAGGCTCATGAATTTTTATTACCCGCCTAAATTTCATAGAGTTCAAAGGGAAGAAGATTTAAGTAGTCTTAATAATTGGTCCTACTGATTTTTCTTAGGAATACCAATTATAGTCTTTGGTTGTCTCCTAGGTATCCTTTTTATTTACAACAGGTAGTTAAAATCTTGTCAAATTAAGAGACAACAAAATGTAGCCCTTTTTCTCATGTAACTTGAACCCTGATGATTCAAATACATCTAAAATCTAATGGTGAACTGAAAGTCAATAAAGACCTTAATCATGCAACAAGATCCTTCCTCCAAGTACATGAGTATTAGTGAGAATTAATTTATTCTCAAGGAAAGTGGCATCAAGCATATCATAATTAAATATTTCAGGAGTATTTCAAGATCTAGTACTTTTGAAAGACACCCTTTATTCTTCTCAAGGATTCAAGACATTACAAGAATATTCAAAAATCTTCCAAATTCATTTTTGAAGGCATAAACATTTCATTTTCAGATCTAGTCTTTACATTAGCATAGTTTCAACAAATGCTTATTTAGTTACAATTTTAAGGTTTATTCCTCAATCAATTTTTGACTAAGAAAAACCTCTTTCTACCCAACAATTTCTCTCTTTTCTATGTACATGAATAAGTGATATTGATTTCATGACTAGATTTGGATAGTAGAGGACCCTAGCTACAATCTCAAGCTAAAAATGAGAAAAATAACTACGATAGATTCACCACTTATAACTTGTTCCTATATGAAGTATCCACTTAGAACTAACTCCCTCCAAATTTTCTTCAAATTGAAATCACACGTTAGTTTTTGTCTCAAGACTTCATTTTAAATAGAAGAATATATTTGTTTGATTTGTGTTAGTTTGTGTTTGTTGAAATTCATTAATTCCTTCACTATTTTATCCTATATATTACATCCATAATTCTATTCTCCATAACCACCATCTTCTACATAAGTAAAGTAGCATAATGCCTAGCTAGTTCCTAGGCGTCCTTGAACCTGGTAGGTCATATTCCTTGTAAATGCAACTAAATAAATAAGACCATCCTACATATCCTCATATCCCTATTTATTATGTTACATAAGGTCCACCATCTCTTTTAGAAATGTATTCTCCTTATGCTCCCAATTTTCATATCCTATCTAATAATGGATATTTAAAGGAAATGGTTTCAACACAAGTGAAAAAGAAATCATAGTACCTTTAGAAATCCATGCACAAGGCATTTTTTAGACTTGGTTATAATATTTTTTATGATTAATATTGTAGCCATAATTATGTCCAGGTCTTAGGTACCTTATTAATGTTTCCATGTTCCTTTTTTTTTTTTTTGAATATCATCATTTATCTATAAGGGTTAACCTTTTTTACATGCCTTGTTATTTATCACCAACTTATATGGTTGCATGATGATATATTTTATAAAATTACAAGTTTCATGTACTTTCTTCATTTCCTCAAAATATACATTAAATTTCTAGGATACATATTGTCATTGATCATGTTCATGATCGATACTTTTGATGGAATCTTGTGTCAAAAAGAAAAATTAACACCATATTTAAATAAGGCTATATTAAATTTTAGAGAGATATCTCCATTATATATTATTTTATGACATCAGATCGCCTTGTTTTGAGTTTTATCCAATCAAGTCTCTATGTCACATCAAGTTTTATAATATCGCCACATTGCATGGACCATTATTGTGTTGGACTATATCACAAAAAGTTTAAATCATATCAACTTTCAAGTAGGAGAATTTTCTATCAATTTTCCTATCTTCTCTTTTTTGTAGATCGTTAAAGAAAATTGGATTTTGTGCTTATTTTGCTTGTGTGACACACTACTCCCACATATATTGACTTCTATTATTACCTTGTTTACACCAATTCCCTTATTCATTCACACACCCCAAATCAATTTAATGATAGTTGGAATAAATCATACTTTCATGCACACCATCAATTAACATGATTTTCTATATTCGTATAAACTCTAAAGCATTTGTCATATTAAGATGCCTACCTTTTAATAGTGAAAAATCATTGTAAAACAATATCAACATCATTTTTATATTATTGACTCTAAAGGTAAATACATTTATCACCTAGTTAAACTATAAAGACAAAACAATCTTCTTCGAATTTAAAGACAATGAAAAAATTGATATGTCTGGAAGCCACAACTTTTAAATATTGTTTCACTCCCTAAAATTTGACTTTGGAAGAAAAAAGCTACATATTTCAAACAATTATAGGCCTCATTTTTTTTTTGATTTGACAACTATGTAGAAAATTTCAAATTCACATAGAATGTCTATGGGTACAAGCTGTAAAAAATAACTTGCCCACTACAATTGTAAGTGCATTTTTTTTGTCTAGAAAGTTATCAAACATGTGTGGATTAACATCCTTTGAGGCACTTGTAATCATAATCTTTAGAAGGAAAATCAAACACTCTAATCACACTCTCCATAAAAATCAACCAAAGGGACCAAGAAGATTTTAAAGATGTTTTGACTCATAATCTCATGCATGTTGACTTCCATGGCACCTTTGTTTATATTGTTTTCTTTATTCACTCACAAATTCCAAATTAATTTCATTATAATTGGAAGAGACCATACTTTTAGGCACAATTTCAATTTGCATAATTTTTTATATTGATTTAAACTCAAAAACATTTGTAATGTTAAGATGGTTTCTTTTTAATAATGATAAATCTTCCTCAAATAAATATTAGTTGTACATTATTGATTGTAAAGCTAACCACGAGCTAAATCATAATGACAACACAATCTTATCAAATCTAAAGACCATAATAACATTCACATATATAAGCTACAACTTCTAAATAGTAATCCGCTCTCTTAAATTTGATTACAAAAGTATATAATTAAAAAAATATACATTTTAAACTACCCTTTTACAATTTGACAATTATATAGAAAAATTCAAATTCACACATAATATTCATGAATACAAGGTGTTGAATAAAAGAACTTGCCCACTACAATTGTAAGAATACTATGTTGAAAAGCTATCAATATATGCAAATTACCATCCTTGGAGGCACTCATAATCATCATCTTTAGAAGGAAAATGAAATGCTGTGATCATCCCCTCCTTAAAGAGCGAACCGAGGTCAAGAGGATTTGAAAGCAAGCACAAACATTATTATCCCCCCATAAAAAGGAAACCTTGGTCAACCATATTTGAATGGGGATCTAAAATAATATAGCTGTCTATTTGTTGTAAAGCTGGGTTTTTAAATAAGGGTGAAAAGAGGAGGTCAACGTGAAAATCAAATGTTCGAGTGACAGAATATGTGTACGTCAGCGTGTCATGCCTGCCACTCTAAAGCAAATGCCATTTACTCTCCCATACGTTATGGATTGACCGCCGACCATTTCAATCCACTCACTACCAAAATTACTATAAAATTAACGCTATCTCACAAGGGGACATGATTTCACACCTTGTCCCCCCTGATATGACTAACGAAATAGACCCCCAAGTCGGCACTAATTCCCTAAATACACACCATTAATATCCCTACAATTTCTCAATCATATTTTTATATTTAGGGAATTTTATATATATATAAGGTTCATGCCATATTTATAATTGTTTACATTTATCATATTGTTAGTTCACATTCAATCATTTGATTTGAATTCTTGCATCTCATGCTAACTAGACAATGACTACAATGAGTAGGAGTGATCTTGCATAGCATAAAAGTGGTCCACAATTCAAAATTTTGAGTTGTTGGTTCGCCCTCTTTTTTATTAGCTTTTGGACCATCTTCGTAGAAGTCTACTCAACTATTAATGTGTCTTGATATTTAAAAACATGTATTTAAGAGTATTTACCAAAGTTTCATGGGCATAGATATGGATATGGATGAGGATATAGTATCGATATGGATACAATGGTTGACAAAGGTCTCCAATATGGATACAGTTGGATATGACCATAAAAAATACACATACTTATATTTAACACAATTTCTTAAGTTATTAAAGGAGTTTTTCATTACTTTAAAGACAACATGGACATAATTGCTACACACATAAGTTGATTTTACAATTTACTATATGTAAAAAATAGTGGAGTTGCATTGAAAGAAATCCCCCAAAAAATGGGTTACTGAAATAGAAAAACATATCATCTGTCTTCCTCATAAGGTGTAGGTTTGGCTTTTACCAAATCAAAATTAAAATTTGTATGATTCAACTTTTCAAAATTAAGTTTACAAAGATCTATGTCAAATTTCTTAAAAATCAAATCACACAATACTCAACATGGTTGGTAATTAGTCAAGGTTTTTTGGGCACAAGTGGGCATCGTATCTGACTTGTAGCCAAGTGTATTTCTATTTCTATTTGATACAAATGCATGGGTATATATCATCAGGAGGAACAAAGATGTATAAGGCTACTTTAATACTTACACATCATTTGAAAATCAAGCAATTGTACATCACCCATACTATGAATAGTATTAATTTATAAAAGCTCTTTCTTTTTCTTACAAGCTATTGGAATCCGTCTATTTGTGTGTTTGTATAACAATTTATTATGCCTTGGTGTATAGAGATATGCATTCCAAAGTATTGACAAATCATTTTAGAAATCAAGCAATCTTAGAACGCTCATAGTATAAAGAGTATTAATTCATTGTAACTCTTGACATTCACTACTTGATATTATGATCCATCTTTGTGCAATTGTTTGAAGGCATGCATAAGGGCATTTTCTAATCATTTAGTAAATTAAGCAATCTTGGATCATTTGTACAATAAAGAGCACTAATTCATAGAAGCATTTCTAATTTGGAGTATTGAAAGAAACTAATTGGTACATCAAAATCATCTAAGTCATGTTACAATCTTTACTTGCTAAAAACCATATACTTAGTAATCTAGGGGTTGATTAAGGAGAGTGTGAAAACTCGCAATTCAATAATTTCCTTCAAATATCCATTAATACCAATAGTCATATTATCATAGAGAACTAAAAATTGTATGGCGAATGAGGCTTCAAAACTATGCACATATTCATGTTGGCAATTTGGCTAGGAGGATATGTAAGGATGATATAGAGTTGTCATTTATGGTGACATACACTTACTATGAAGATGAAAAAACATGATATTAAATTTTGGATGCTTGGACTTAGAAAATTGTCTAAGTATTATTCAAGAAAGCAGGGAACAGTTATACATTTTTCATTAGCATAGAAGCACTTGAGATTATGCATAGTTGAGGGAAAGAAGTGCATGATGTATTGAGCATGTGGGTAAAAGTGCTTGAGTAGATTCGTTATACAAACTGAGTTATGGACATTTTCCAGGTATAGGTCATAACAAGCTTAACATAAAAGATGACAACGTAAAGGAATTTTGGTTAAGGAATTGTTCGGTTGACCAAAACAATGAATTAACAAGGTAGGAACGACATCCTAGATGCTAATCCTCACTTAGCATAAGGCAATTGCATGTTTTGGGAAATGTGCAAGGTATTGAAGGCCGACTAGTTAAGCAGCTTGGTATAAAGAAAGACACTTTTTGTTTGAAATAAGTATGGCATTGTAATGTAATGTTATAACGCTTGAATGCACACTTTATATAATCAGTATTGATGTGAACTTGATGATAGTACATTATTGTATAGAAGTATGATTAGTTTTGGTGAAGAAAGATGCAAAGGACAAATCGTATATTAAATATATCAACACTATTAGAAAGGTTTTTGTAACTATACTTGTATATAGATTAGTATTATATATGCACGATTGTAACTATACATGTAATTACAAATGAAAGAAACAAAATGAAGACAAAACTTAGAGATGCACAATATTTAATTTAAAAGTTGAAGGAGTAGATTGAATCAACTAAATCCAAGGAGAAAGAGTCACATGAATAGATTAAGGAAAATGATGCGGTTTCTAAGCTTAAGAAGGAGAATAATATTTTAAAACATGAACTTGAGATAGCCAATCTTAAGACAAGTATGATGGAAGATGAAAAGTAAAGTAAATCAGATTTGAGATTTGAGAATGCAGATCTGAAATCTCATCTTACCAAGGTGACATCTAAGCTTGAGACTACAAAGTTATGGTATTTAGAATTTGAGAAATGCAATGCTATTGTTGAAGGAGAACTTACACAAAAAAGGCAACATCTTGAGAAGTTGTATTCAAGCATTGAGAAGCTTGATGAGAATATTATGACACAACGACTTATTTATGATAAGACATGGATTGGATATGCTGAAGAAGAATCATCTAAATGATCTAAAGATACTGAGGAACTAAGTTTAGTGAACAACCAACCTGAACAACAAAAAGATACGAATAAAGAAGTACCTAAGCATCTATACAACATGAAGAAGTAAAGAAATAATTAATGGAAGATTCTTTGCATGTAATCAACTTGGACACATGAAGAAGGAATGTACATGTAAATTCTAAACCCTTTCTTGGTTATTGTTATAATTACTTTTCTTATGAACATAAATCTAATGAATGTAGGAAACCTAGATATAATAATAATAATGGAATATATAGAGGTACTAAGCTTGCAGCTAGCAAACCATTGGGAGCAACAAATGTTATAAGAAATGGAGTTATATGTTATAACTACAACAATTTCAAAGATATTGCTAGGGATTGCAAATTGCTAACTAATCAATTTGGACCTAGATATGGAAATAATGGGATAGCATGCCAGATTTGCAATGATTGGGACATACAACAATATTTTGTAGGATAAACAATGTGAGAACACTAGGTATGCGATCATAAAATATGAACTATAGAAGGAATGCAAACAACAATGTATGAAGGAATGAAAATAGTAATGGAAGATAGAAAGAAAAAGTGAAAGAGAAAGTAGAAAACTTCAATGAAACATTTGTTAAAGAAAAGACACCTACAAGAAGACAAATATGGGTTGAGAAGACAAATGACACTTTTAAATAGAAGTTGAAATTAGTTGTAGTAGTTGATAAACCCTTATCAATTCATTAGAGAAAGCAAGGGATAACACACCATAAATTAATTAGACCCTAACATGGTGACATAAAGTTTTACGCACTTAGGAGAATTATGTAAATGATATTTAGAAGCTACTATTAAGAGTGCATAAGGATTTAAGGTCATTAATGGTCTTGAGAAAGAAAACAAGATCAATCGAAACAATGCAAGGCTTGTATTAAGAAGTAATCAAGGAAACAGAGGAGGCAATAGCGAAAGTAATGATAGAAATAACATCTACTCTAGTGACATAAAAAATAGAAGGTGAACCCTAAGATAATATAGTGATGGGCACTTAATGTGAAAGATGACGCCATGATGACAGGGGGAGTCATAATTACTATTGACATTAGTGAAGATCCCTTTGATAGAAATATAGAAGACCCCTGTGTAATTCAACACAGGTATATAATTGGCAATTTGGTTATGGGTAATATAGTGGATTACCCTAGTTCTGATGAAGAAGATAATAAGCTAAGTCAACATGAACCTGCAACTACATGCAAACAAGATTCACCAAAAGAGATGCTATCACTACCTACTGATGTGATCATAGAGTTTGAATTTATAGAAAATTGGTCAAACATAATGGAGAAAGCCACATCCAAACTATTTAATTAAAGAAGGTAACAAGAGAAGAAGAGAAGATCGAAGAGTAAAATAAAGATAACAAACAAGAAGATAATAATAAGATGGATACCCAACTATTACAACAACCTAAAGATCACAGACCTATAGATGAGGAAAGATAGATTGCAGTGGTACAAACATCTCCTAAGGCAATAGACACACCATCAACAAGTACTTCAAGATCACCTCTTGAAGAACTTATTATAGGATTTCCACAAGATGTTACCAAGATGTTTGAAGGTAACATGGATATCAATAAATATCTTCAAGTAACAACATTTATACTTGGAAAGATAGTAGAAGAATATGGTAAAATGAGTAAGAATGCATTGAGAACACTTGACATGATGACAAAGAAAATGTAGAACACTTTGCAAATTCAGATTGATGAACCTGACATAGAAAACATAGTAGAGAAAACAATGGAGGAATTTGATAAGAAATTCTCCACATGATAGAAGTTGCAATAGTAAAGGCACAAACTATTATAAATTTTTTCAATGCTCCCCTCGAGGTTCATGACAAGGGCTTAACCACCTCTTTTGTACTATAAGTTGAGTGCTTGCATTGCAATTAATAGAGTAGTCTTTTGGTGCAATGAAAACCCCTCTCTAATAAGTGGTATCGAAGTTTGGTCATAGGTTTGAATCCTCAGACCCTCAAGTAATGTTGAGGGGGAGATTGTTAGAAATTTGTTTAGCATCCCCCTCAGGATTTGTGACAAGGGCTTAACTGCTTCCTATGTACTATAAGTTGAGTGGTTGTATCAGACATTAATAGATCAATCTTTTGATAAAATGAAAAATTGTTCTAACACCAAAATCTCACGACGATAACTTATTTAGCTACTTAAGTTGCAAAAAAAAGGGACTATAAAGAAATTTTCACTATCAGGGGATCACCTTACCTTGAAATTTGATCACACGAAAAATCAACTTAAGGAATGTACAGATGCAAAATAATCCTTGCTAGATTTGTTTATTATGATATTAATGTAGATGAAGTAGCATCCTATGGCTTATGTGCATTACTTAGCATATTAAAAGCAATCAAGAACACTTGCAAGAAAGAATTCATGATCTTGAAGTAGAAATTTGAAGAATGTATGGAACTCATTAACAATCAAACAAGCTTAAAGAAGAGGAGGTAATGAAATCTTGATGTTTATATAAATTTTTACTCACCTTTGCCGTGGATGCCAAAGGGGAGGAATATTGATGAAAATTGAAATTATAATGTGTTAAGTATACTTTATTGTAAGAAGTTAAAAGTAGGATAAAGTATAGCAAAAGGGGGAGTACATGAGTACATTATGAATGTATACCATCTTATATATAATATAAAGATGATCCACACTTTTTGAAATTTTCACAAGACCACAATTTTGAAGTCTTTTCTAAACTTAGCCAAATTTCCCAGATGTTTCCATTAATTCCAAAGGGGGAGATTGTTGGTAAATTTTTCTAGGAGGATATGTAAGGATGACATAGAGTTTTTATTTATGGTAACATACACCTACTATGAATACGACTAAACCTGATATTAAGTTTTGGATGTTTGGACTTAGAAAATTGTCTGAGTATTATTCAGGAAAAAAAAGAAAATTTATAAATTTTTCTTTAGTGTGGTTTATTGGGAGCACTTGAAACTATGCACATTATAGAGAAGGAAGTATACGATTTAATGAGAACATGGGTAAAAGTGTTCAAAAAGATTTATTGTACAAATAAAGTTATGGACAATTTTCCAGGTATAGGTCATAATAGGATAAAAAAATAAGATGATAGAGTAAAGGCATTTTGGTTTACCAAAAAAATAACTTAACAAGGTAGGGACAACATCCTAGATGTTAACCCTTACACAATATAAAGTTATTTCAAGTTTTAGGAAACATGCATCGTATTGAAGGCCAACTGGTTAAGTGGTTTGGTATAAAGGAAGACACTTTTGTTTGTAATAAGTGTGGCATCATAATGTAATGTTATAATGTTTGAATGCACACTTTGTATAATAAGCATTGATGCAAACTTGACGATATTATGGTATTTTACAAAAACCATATTTAATTTGAAAACCCTTGTTTTAGACTAGATCTCTTCAAACAACAATTTTGAAGCTATTTAGTACATTTATCTAGCATAGCATTAGGTTCTAAAAATAAGTATGAGAATATATAGGAAAACATGGGACCAAACTGTGCCCACACCACTTCATAGCCACATCTAAGACACAATACAAACATATTATTGCATTATTGTATTTTTCCTTAAAAGGCTAGGATCATTTAAACTCAATCTCTTACTTGCAATTTAAAATACTCTTCAGGGGGAAAAAAGAGACACTTTAATAGGACTATAGGTCTTCCTAATTCCATGTCACTAAGCCATTCAAATATATATGAAATGGAAAGAGGGAAATTTCTAAATATGATTCTACTAATGATCCAAATTAGATTAGCTAGAAACCAAAGGAAAAATGGTGCTAATACTAAATTCAAATTGTAAAGGATAATACGATACAAGTAAATATTTTCTTTAGCCCTTGATAAGGATTTGTGGATGTGAAATTGGACTAACAACTTCAATAATGTAAATTTAGATGTTGTGGGAACACAATCATCCCAATTGAGCTATAGATCCAGGGAAAATATATGAAAGGAAATAAAATATGAAAGTCTCACCTTGAAATGCATAGAGAAGGATGTATTTTAGCTTCAAAACTCACATATCTTAACTTTTTTTGAATATTTATTCATAGATCTTGGAATAAATTGATGAATGGGACAAAACCCATAACTCTCTCTAGAAAAGGACACTAAAGGACTTGGTCGACTTGGAAGGATGTCATTCCACCAGGTTGACATAATTTGACAAGCTACAAATGAATTCTCTATAAATATCCCAAAAAGTAGGTTCTAGATCTGTAAGCTCCAACTAGTATCCTTCAAATAAACACAAAATAGAAGGGTTTATTGGTTAGGGTTTGATGAGGGCTTTCCTATATCTAGCCCTAGGTTAAGGAATTAATCATGATTGAGAAATGTAAATGTAAATGACTAAAAGAAAAGAAAAATGTTAGGATTCACCTCACTTGAAACCCTTGTCAATAAGGATTTCATTATAGTTCTCTTGTGGTATATTTAATTAAAAACCCTTATTTTAGACTAGATCTCTTCAAACAACAATTTTGAAGCTATCTAGTACATTTATCTAGCATAGCATTAGTTACTAAAAATAAGTATGAGAATATATAAGAAAACGTGGGACCAAACTGTGCCCACACCACTTTATAGCCACATCTAAGACACAATACAAATATATTATTGCATTCTTGCATTTTTCTTCAAAAGGCTAGGATCATTTAAATTCAACCTCTTACTTGCAATTTAAAATACTATTTAGGGGGAAAAAGGAGAGACTTTAATATGACTGCAGGTCTCCCTAATTCCATGCCACTAAGCCATTTAAATATATATGAAACAAAAAGAGGGAAATTTCTAAATATGATTCTACTTATGATCCAAATTAGATTAGCTAGAACCCAAAGGAAAAATTGGTGCTAATACTAAATTCAAATTGTGAAGGAGAATCTGATACAAGTAAATATTTTCTTTAGCCCTTGATAAGGATGTGTAGATGTGAAATTGAACTAACAAATTCAATAATGTAAATTTAGATGTTGTGGGAACAAAATCATCCCATTTGAGATATAGATCTAGGGAAAAGATATGAAAGGAAATAAAATATGAAAGTCTCACCTTGAAATGCATAGAGAAGGATGTATTTTAGCTTCAAAACTCACATATCTTAACTTTTTTTGAATTATCCGTTCATAGATCTTGGAATAAATTGATGAATGGGACAAAACCCATAACTCTCTCTAGAAAAAGACACTAAAGGACTTGGTTGACTTGGAAGGACGTCATTCCACTAGGTTGACATAGTTTGACAACTTACAAATGAATTCTCTATAAATCTCCCAAAAAGAAGGTTCTAGATCTATAAGCTCCAAATGGTATCCTTCTAATAAACACAAAATAGAAGGGTTTAGAGGTTAGGGTTTGATAAGGGATTTCCTATATCAAGCCCTAGGTTAAGGAATTAATCATAATTGAGAAATGTAAATGTAAATGACTAAAAGAAAAGACAAATGTTAGGATTCACCTCACTTGTAATCCTTGTCAATAAGGATTTTGTATGTAATGTATTGTAGATCTTGAATTAGGAATGTAGGGTATCTCCACACTTTGCAAAAAATCTACCATAATTCAATCATGGTGTTATGGATGTTGTTAGTTGGTGTTTCGAACCCCATTTTAAACTTGAAAATCTCATCCCCCCTGGCAATATTTTCCTTGGTTCTCTTAAAATCTCCTCTAGTCTATGTTAAAAATATTGTGTAAGGCAGGTTTTAGATGACGTTTCATGACAATGAACCAAAAATGCTCAAATATTCAAGTTCAAGGATTTCATTTGTAAATTTTATACCTATTAAACAAGGTAGAAAGTTTCAATAGGTTCAAATGGTTTGATGGATTCATTATTTCAATATGGCACACTAGTTCAAGAACTCAATACAAATTCAAGTCATATTTTGATATGCATATTCAAGTACCCTGGTTGGAAGTTCATCTTTAGATTCAAAGTTAAAATTAGAGAGATAATTGTGGGTGCATTTTAGTGGTTCAAGGTTCAAAGATTGAAAGGTACAAGAAAAACTCAGATCCATAGTTTAGAATATAGATGTTGAGGCATAAGTGCATCAATTTAGGTTCTAAAACATAGCTTGTTGGATTTGGTTTGGATGGTTTGATAGTATAGTCTAAGATTCTATCAACTCTAATAAATTCCACTTTCAAAGGCATCATGTGTTGGAATGATCAAGACAAAACTTACCTATATCATAGTAAAATCTTCATATCACCTATGCCTGAGAAAAATTTAGAATCAAATGTTGTCAAAGACACTTGCCATTTGGAAGATATAAAGCAATAAGCTTTATAAAGAGGAAAAATATCAATGAAGAGCCATGGGTTGTGGAGTCAATTTGATTCAATTTTTAAATGTTGAAGATTGTATTTCATACATGAAAGTTAAAGAAGGAACTCAAACTCGACATGCATGTAGCTAATAGCTAAACAGAGCTTGAGACTCATAGAAGAGAGATGTCAAGCATCAATTGAAAGGTGTTACAATGAGAAATCAGACATGGGAAGCTTTAAAGGAGGACCTCTTCATATAGAAAATGTATGTGAACCATTTGATAGGATGTTCATGGATCATTGGCATAATTGATTTCCTAATTTGGAGCATGTTTCTGCACTTCGACTGTGCTTGGTAAAGCATTCTTGGGATTAAATTCTTTTGTGGATATTAATTGTTTGGAATACCATTATGTTAAAAGTGTCAAAGGGTGTGATGTATTTCAAAATTTGATAGACCTATAGACTGTATCCATGAGAATTTGTTTGATATAACTTTCAAAGAGGGAAGATATTTAGTTGGAAGAAGTTGGTAGTGACCTCTCTAGTCTTGAGCTGTGGCATGTAGTTGTGAAAGTTTGTGTTTGTAATGCATATGGAAATTCTCAGAAGCAATGGATATGATGGAAATTATAGTAATCTCCAATTGGTTAGACTAGAAGATCTAATGAATCTATGGTCTGAGCTTGTGAGTAGTGTGATTTGAATCAGAATCCTCACAATGTACAAGCAAGAAGAGGTGCTGAGCTATAGAATTGGGAACTCACAAATACAATGTTTCAGCATAACTAATGATCCTCTACATCCTAATTTTTAATCAGAAATTCCTCCCATGGTTAGCTAAATTGGAGAATTCCATGAATTGACAATCTATGCTTCATAGTGACATGCTTTTGGGACATAATCTTTAGTATATGCAAAGGTGTATGGGGCCCATGCAAACTCTGGTGAGGATAACTCTTCCATCAAACATAAATGAATGGTTCTTGGTTATCTAATATATATATTGTATTCTCCAAAGGCATCAACAACATGTATGCCAACTGTTTGACAAAATGTTAATGAAGGCAAAATGACAATGAAGGATATCAGGCATAATGCTAAAAAATGGAGAACGCGAGCTCAGGTCTATGTAGTTGATGCCATGAAGAGGTACATGAAGGTCTTTATCTAAGTAGTGAGAGAAATTGGGAGTCAAGGTGGGTACTTGGTTCAAGCTCACCAAGTAATTGAGATCTTCACATCTATCTCGGTATACAACAATGGACAGAGGAGCACGATCTTCAAGTTCATCAAAGCCTTGGTGACTCACTATAAGCTATTGGAAGTGAGATGTGAGGATCCTATATGCACAGGTAGTCTCACCAAATCATCCACATAGCCTTGCTTTTTCAGTTGTGAGAGGTGAAGGAATGTGGATTAAGATTCTCAGGTCCTCCTTGCTATCACTGATTCTATCTTATTTGCAACTGATGTAAAATACCAGGGAATACAAGTCATTTCACTACATGCCCCAAGTTGATTGCAAGTTGTTTTTAGTAACTCAACCTGATAGCACTCCGGCCCAAATCAAAGCATATATAGTGATGCTCAAGCACTCCCAAATAGAGATTCCAAACCTAATGATAAAACTTGAGGATTGGAGCATCAACATGAAAGAAATGGGGCTCATATACAACTAATCAGACTAGTAGCATTGCTAAAACAACTAGCTTTTTAATATATATTGATGTGTCAAGAAATTCTCGGTGGTCACAAGTTTTATAACATTTTGGAAACTAAATCAAAAGGGGTCATTGAAGATGTAACTCATCACTTTGATTGATACCTATCCCAATTCAGTTATGTCACTCCCAACTTTAAAGATTATTTTCCTAAACTGTAAAGGGGGGAAATTAATTATTCTATGATATCCTTATCCTAATCACATAATGTTTTAAGTTTATTAAAAGTCATGACATATTTATATGTCAAGAAAAAAAAGGTAAAGGGAGCCATTTTCAAGAATCAATTGTCATGACTGATCAACCATCAACAGAAAGGAGATAAATAGCCTATGGAAAGACAGAATAGGGGATTCTTCTTTTTCTAATAGGTAGATTGTGTGTTGCATGTAAGGGGGATTTAGAATTTATAAGATTAGTAGTTCTTGATGGATATAAAACTATGAACTTCTATTTAAATTTTTAATAGCTATGCCAAGTTTTAGTTTTCCACCATTGTACCTGAACAAGATTGTTTTTGGAATGAGAACATTTGCTTTGGATTGTTTGCTACCAATTCAGTATTGAATTGATATTGAACTATTAAAGTCTCTTTCTAATGTTGGATAATTACATTGTGCATATGTTAGACAAGTTGTCCATTTTATCTTTTCTATTTCTTTTTAGTTATTGTTTAGTTATTTTCCCACTATCAAAGAATAGTGAGGACAACCTTCACTTTCAGGTTAAAAGCATTGTAAATCTCATTCTTTGCATATCTAAATAAGGAGTTGTACCCTATAAAATTCAGAGGGTGCTTGCTCAATCTAATGGCAAAGTGACCCAACTGTTGGTAGATTATTCTGTCTTTGTTTTGGGCATGCTTGAGTCATTTTTGTAATTATTTTCTGTGAAGACAGATTTGTTTACTAATAGATTTTTGGCAACTCTGTTGGGGAATTAGATACAAAGATCAGTATCTTTAATTGTTTCCTTGGTGAAATTTATTATCTCCATGTGTAGGAGATTGCTGATTTTGTATAAAGATCATGCTAGACATGAAAGCCATGACAAAGCCCAAGTGAAATCCCTCTCTCTTGGAACTTTATTCAATGGAAGATAAAGTGTTGTGCGAGTTTATAGATAGTTATAAATAAAACATTTCTCGAGCTATCAGGAACCGTATAAACCTGGATGATGACTCCATGTCTTGGCTGTTGTGGAGGAGTCTTTGTGATAGATATCATAAACTGAAAGATTTGGAGGCACACAAAATAAAAGTGCAACAACTTGAAAAAGAATTGGATATGGGTGATGAAGAAGCCCTTATTATTTCATCTCACTATAACTCTTGTAGTTATGCAGTCCTGATTGAACAAGAAGCCCAACTAGATTTACTTCAACTTCCTGACGATCTAGTTTCAAATGATGAGAATAGTCTTCACAATACCATGAGTGGTAAGCAAAGGTGATGAAATGTTGTCCAAAATTTCTTTTTCTCCTCATGTAGAAGGTTTTACTTTTGAAGGATGTGATAAGCATCCTTTCCTTAAAGATTCTATCAAAATACTTTTTTATAATGTCCTTCCAAAATATGAATCTTTTAAGGTGGTGAAAGATGTTGAAAATGGTGACTCTTTGTGTGTGTATGATGGAAAAGGCCCTATTCTAGGATATTTTCATTTTGAGTTAAATGTAGTAGTAAATCTTCTTGATATTTCTGATATTGAAAATGATGTTGAGAGGTGTTTTGAAAAAGTTTTAGTCATGGATAAAATATCTTCAGATTTGATTGCGCCAAGAAAGATAATTTCAAAGGTGACAATGGTGATAAGTTGTAGCTCTTGGTGATGTTAGAAAATATTCACAAAACCTCGTGTGCAGAAGAGGAAATTATGAATAATTTTTTGCTCTTGATCAAAAAAGAAGATTCTAGCATGACATATTTTGGTATAAACTCTCTTTTGGTTGTGAGTAAAGATGAAATTTGTCCAAACATGATTTCTATAGAAAATAATAATATGGTTCTTGAGAATGTTGATCCAATGGACAAGGAATCTAAAAATTCCTATGCTAGAAGTGGTACATTTGAGAAGGACAAGCAAATGATTTTAAGGATGTGCAATACTCTTTTTAGTTATGTGATGAAAATATAGTCCAAAGCTTTCTATCTTTTGTTATGGATTCCCATCATTTAAAAAGATGTAATGATCAAGATATGACATTTTCCCCTTTTTATGACAAACTAATGGTGTGTGTAGTCGATAAGAAGAATGCCAAATTATTTTTGATCCAAGATAAAATAGTTGTGCCTTGTTCAAAAAATAGAAAAATGGAGGAAAAAGAAGAGTATCTAACACAAATAGTGATTGATGCCTCAAGTGTAAAAAGATTGTGCTTGCAGCAAATTGGATACTACTGATATCATGAGTTTTATGAAAGGGAAAGGCATCCAACTTGTAGCTGGTCAAGTGAAGAGGAGTTTGTTGTTTGGGTTAGAAATTTGGGTATCCTATGATGTATATTTTGGGGCTTACAAAGTAAACGTGTTGCTGAATTTGATTCAGGTATTCATATGGTCTTTACTATTCCATTTCATCTTGATCATGCTCCTGTTTTACATGAGTAGTTTGAAGGTGATGTGATATTTCCTTTTTGGATGTTCGAGCACGAATTATACCTATTAAAGATTGCTAATGGTGTTGAAAAATTTGTGTTGGAAGAATTAGAAAAGTTTGAATTTTATGATGAACTATGGCTCTTTGAGAAAAATGCATACTTTTCCAAATCTTTGTGCAACATTAGTTTTGCTTGTAGTAACAATGAGTTGATCCAAAAGAAATGGTGCTAGTTTCTTTCATGCCAGTATAGTTCACTATTCAGAAGAGGCTCCTACTTTTGCTAGCCGATGAATGGCTTTGTGTAAGTCATTATTTCATTCATATTCTTTGTGGTGAGGTCTCCTCACTTGTACATATCTATATATAAGCTTTTCTTACTTTAGTTTCTTGCTTCCCTATGTTTAGTTTAGGTGCTTTGAGTAGGTTGTTTCATTTTTTGTCATTTTTTGTTGTTTCCCTACTCTCCCTGCAAGCATCCCTCTTTCTTGTCCTATGTTTTGACTTTGTTACCCAATGGACTAGACATTGTTCTTTCTACTAGTAATACTGGATTCTTCATGCATGTTTTAGCACATGCTCCCTATTTAGAGCCCATGTTAGTTGGTATTTTGAACCCCATTTTAAAATTGAAAATCTCATTCCCCTGATGATATTTTTCCTAGTTTTCTTGAAATCTCCTCTAGTCTATGTCAAAAATATTGTGTAAGGTAGGCTTTAGACAAGGTTTCATAACAATGAACCAAAAATGCTAAAATATTCGAGTTTAAGGATTTCCTTTGTAAATTTCATACCTATTGAACAAGGTACAAAGGTTCAACAAGTTCAAATGGTTTGATGGATTCATTGTTTTAATATGGCACAAGAGTTCAAGATCCAAATGAAAATTCAAGTCATATTTTGATATGCATATTCAAGTACCCTAGTTGGAAGTTCATCTTTAGATTGAGAGTTTAGATCAGAGACATGATTGTGGGTACATTTCAATGATTCAAGGTTCAAAAATTGAAAGGTACAAGAAAAACTCAGATCCATACTTCAAAATATAGATTTTGAGGCAAGAGAGATAAGACACGATTAAATGAGAATATCAATAATGATCAAATGATAATGGATGAATACATCATAGTGTACACTTAAAAGTGTCCCACTCTAAACCATTCTATCCAAACGATTCCATGAGTTTGGAATGCTTGGATGCCGACTTAGAGCTCCCTATCCACGGAGTGCAAGAGAGTATATTTCAAGAATAAGAAAGCTCTCAGATGAGCCTTAGAGATACTCTTCCTACTAGTAAACCATGCAATGGGAGGTTCCAAAGACAAGATGCAAGAATGTAAATGTCCCAAGGAGTTCCTCAAGGATGCAATGCAAATGAAGATTAAGCTATAATAAAATGTAAAGTGTAGCTATGCTAAGCATGTATGAGAGTGTTGCAATCCAACTATTAGACTATATGATTTAAGCTACATGTAAAAATGAAAGCTAAGCTAAGCTAGAATGCCATGGATGAGAGAATGTAGACAAGAAAGAGAAGTTCTCCACAAAGCTCCAAAGAAACCTGTTAGAAAACCTGTAGCATAACAATATTCAAAATGAGGATGGATTGAGGGGGAAAGCTCTCCCTTTTAAATTCATACGGATGGTAGAGATAAAGATGAAGATGGTGGATGATCAACAGTGGAATTCAAAAAGAGGAGTGATCCATGTGCACACACAAGTCAACCAATAGAATATAAGTTGACTTGTCACATAAGACAAAAGTCTCACAAGCCTTTTCTTTTAATTGTAAAATAGAAAAAGGACTTTATGTGTGCACTTTAAGAGGGTTAGAAGAATGGGGTGTTTTATTTAATTAAAAGGGGACATGTTCTTTTAATCAAATAATGAACTTAGGATAGCATAGTCAAACTATAGGTTATAATCAAATAAATTGATTATTAGCAATTTGGTCTAGGTAAGTGATTAAATTAATTTAGCCAAAATGATGAGAAGGGGGTTAATAGTCTAGATGACCATTTTTAGGTGATTACATTTGCCCCTCTTTGACTAGTGCGTGATCGATCTGGGAACACATTATGTCAAAGAAAATCAAAGCCAGTAGGTGATGATAGATATAGATATCTGATTCCAAAGAATGAAATGCAGAAATAGATAGCAAGTCCTGAATGCACAACCTGATAGCGGTAGTACTGAACATTAGGAAGATGATGTTAGGATCTAAAAAGAATTCTAACATCTAGCAAAGTGAATAGATTGAGAGCAAGTGATAAGGTCAAACAAATGCTCCTAAGAAATAGATTGCTATAACAATCAGCAATAGAGTATTTCTGCCCCCTTGGGATCGAAATCGAAATGAGGCAAGAGGAAGTAGAAACTAGCTAGACATGAGAAAATTAGAATATAGCAATGTCCAAGATGACAGATAAATGATTAGAACCCAAGAATGACTATAAAAAGATTGATAAAATGCCCCAGTTTGACTAGAGTTGACCTTGAAGGATATAGCATAAAAATTAGGTCGAAATGAGTAGAAAAGTGATTTTAGACATGAAACAGTGAATTGAAGTAGATATGAAGTATGGAAATGATGAAGACATGAAGAAATGAAGATGACCAAGTGATGATTTAGAGATTAGACCTCAAAAGGTCAGCTAACTGCTCAGAAGAAAGTAGAATTTTAAAAGACAATTTTGACCATCAAGATGAACTCGAATTTGGATTTCGATCCCGAAAATGAATCTAGGACGTTGAAATTATTTAAGAGGTCAAAACTTTATATAATGTGATGATAAGATAGAAAAGAGATGAAGTGATAGATTAAGAAGGTGAAAAGACATGAATAAGAAGAAAGTAAAGAAATATATGAAAGGAGTTAGCCGATATGTCCACAAAAAGATGAAGAGAGAGCTCTCCCCATATGCAAGAATATAGGATTAAGCTAGAAAAATGAACCTAAAATGCAAGCTAATATGCAAAGTGGTTTACCAGCAAGAAGCGCATAACATTTAGACTCTTAATTTCATCATTGAGCATTTATTAGGGACATCATGAGATCATACAACCATAACTAGTATAACCATGAGGATATGAATATGATCAATATCAGATAGGTATGTGGAAATCCAATCTATGCATCAGAGACATGTAAGTCAAGATAACTACATGATTAGATTCCCTAAGTTTAATTTAGCAAGATTACACCTGTATCAAGGCATAAGTGCCAGGATAAACCCTGAGTGCGGTCTTGCAAAACAGTCAAGGATGATACATTTGTAAGTCAAAATGTTGAATATGACAAGCATAAATGCTTACAACACTATAGACAAACAATGTATACCCACAAGTAGAAATCAAGAAAACATGCCCCATGCCCCCAGTCTTCTAGTCAATGGCATCCTTGAAAGACTATTAGGGATGGAACATATAGTAAAGAAATCATCATAGATAGCACACAAAGTAGATAAAGATCAACATAGCTCAGTCGTTTAAGTGTTTAAGTGCGTGTGTGTAAGTCACTTGGCCATTTCTTCAAGACTTGATTCTAATAGTGAGAAATATCGCAACATCGAAGACTGTAGGTAAATTATCTAAAAAGTGTTGAAAAACACTTGATGTCAAGGTGGGGGAAGTGTTGAGAAACACTATTTTGTGAGTTGTTCAAGAAACCCTAATGCACAGGAATACCTCAATAGGCTAAGCAATTGTGCCCCCAAGACGAGGACAAGAAACAATTCCAAGCTAGGAAATGTGTAGCAAAATAGGTGATTGAGACTGATAGACATAGGTGCAAGGGTCTCAAGTAGCACCTATTTCCAGATTTTCACCACTTGACAAATTTTTTTAGGACTTTTTTCAATTTTTGTATTTTTTTGTGGTGATACATCAAAGTGCCTATTACTAGGTTTTCACTAAGATGATCATTTTTTCAGGGCATTTTTTGATTTTTAGGATTTTTTCAGCATCATATATGATTTTATAGAATTTTTAAAAGGTTTTATAGATTACTAGTTCTCAAGAAAGATCACATTATTTTCTCCCAATGTCTAGCAAGGTGTAGGACATGATGGAGTAGAAAGTTGGTGGATAGACAAAGATGGATAAGAAAGGAGTATGAAGAAAGTGAAAGTGATCCTCAAGGACACACTCCTCAAGAATACCCAAGCTAAGGAAAGATAGCCATATAAAGTAGGTTTTGGATAAGCAATGGAAGAAATGAGCAAGATAGCATGTAGGATAAGTAGTGAAGCCAACAAGTGAGATAGCATGAAGTATGTAGTCCAAAAGAGTAGACATGTCAAGAGACCTAGGAACCATTTTTTATTTATCGTGATCAAGACCAAGGGGTCAACTAGATAGGATAGCAATGGGATAGAGTAATAAGAATAAAGTTCAAGATAGAGGCTATGAGTGAATGGGAAAGCACAAATAGAGAATCTCATGGATAAGATAGCCAATATGCAAAGATAGCTCAACATTGTCAAGATCAAAGAGAGAAGAGGGGATAGATGGATGATGGAAGAATTACGCATGACGTCTGTTTGTTAGGTTTTCATCATGGTACTTATCCAAGGTGCCAAAAGATGTAGTTTTCACCATAGGACACATTTATTTCTCTTTACTTTTGCTACCAAGGTGCCACAAGAAGTAGTTTTCACCACGGCGCATTTTCATTTTTATTTTTATTTGCTTTTTTAATTTTTAATTTTTATTTTTTTGAATTTTTAGAAAGAGCTCAAGCTTTTTGAATTTAGATAGTGCTCCTATAGGAAAGATAAGCCATAATAAGCCAAGACCATAGAAAGGTATGCTCAAAGATGTTGATAGAGTGATGAAAGGGAAATGGTAGTAGGAAGAATATATGGAGGATAAGAGTTCATGTATAGAAAGGAGGTGTAAGCTTTAGAGGATTTCATGTGGGTAGCTAAAATATTGGACAAGATCAACATTGACACACACCTTGAAGGGTATTGGAACAATGGAGGAATCATGGATGAAATAGCTTGAGATTTAGATGTATGAGGTATTTGGAAAAAAAGTGGAGTGGAAGGCTTTGGAATATTTTTAGGAAGATTTTTGGAAGAAGATGGAATGGAAGCCTTTGGAAGCTTGAATGTCAACTTTGAAATATTTTCAATATTCAAGTCTTTTAAAAGAGACTTGGGAATCCACATAGCTTTAGATTTTCCTCGTTCTTTGGGTGCTTGAGAGTGCCTTTGTATAATGATGGATTTAGGAACCCATATTTTCTTTGGTTTAGCTCTTTGAGTAGTGGACCTTTGCGGTCTCTTTTGTGCATTCTCCTTCTTAGCATTCACATGTCGATTAGATGGGACATAGTGATCTTTCTTTTTCAATGGATTCTTATGTTTATTCTCACTTCCAAAGGACTTGGGATTTGAGGATGAATAAGGATGATATGACTAGTTTAGATGTATAGATGGGTGAAAAGTCAGCAAGGATGAGTGTCTTTGTTGATCTTGAGGTAATATAGGAGAGCTAGGCAATGATCTATGAGTGAATGTAGGAGATGGAGGAACATAAGGCCCCAATATGGATGGAAGATTTGAATGCTTTATCTTAGATGGATAAGGACCAAGGATAGATTTAGAAGATGCAAAGGGATAGTGGGAAGGGATATCAACATCTTTAGAATAGCAACATGGTCAAAGCCATCAATAGACTCATAAGTACCTTTGATAGGAACAAAATTTTTAATAGAAGCACTTGAAGCTTGAGCACAATTTTGAAGTGGATGTGGAGAAGTAGAACATGAGGCGATGCTTTGATCTTGACAAGTAGCTTTGGATAGCATATGATGAGAACTTTTCTCATAATTTTCAGTAAGTTCAAGGGAGATAATGGAAGTGGTATCTTCACCATACTTAGGAGGTGGACAAGATATATGATATGGAGGGGAAAAATCTTGAAAGAGATGAACGGGTGCTTGATCTTGATCTTTCTTAACATTTATAGCTTTTTCATTTTGAGAGCCCTCTTGACATGGAGCCACTTCTAAGGACAAGGGAGAATGAAGAGTGAATGGAGTAGTTCTTAGATTAGGCATTGTAGTGTATGAAGGTTGAGGATGTTTAGGATTAGTAGCATGGAAAAGGTTTGTAGCCGAGTGAAGGTTAGCTTGAGTTTCTTTTAGAGGTAGCCCTTGAGGATACATGTAGTCAATGTGGAAAGCATTAGGTTCTTTATTTGATGGAGGCATGTTGGAAAGCTTTGAAGTGTTGGGAGATGCATGAGTGTTGGAAGAAGTGGAAGATGTAATGGAGCCACTACTAGACATAGGTTCATCAATGTAATCTTGCTCAAGAGAAGTATCCTCAGCACATGAGTCACTAGAGGTTCCAAGATCAACAATCTCATCATCAATGAGATCTTGGATTTTATGTTTAAGCTCTATACAGTAAGAAGTAGCATGGTCATTAGATCGATGATAGGCACAATAGGTATCCAAGAATGGATTTCCATAGGAGCTAGACTTAGGCTACATGATGAGCTTGGTGCCAAGAAGTGTTCTCGAAATGTCATCATAAGAATTCCCCAAGGGAGTAAAATTTCTCTCAAAAGTATGTCTAGAGTCCTTTTGTTGTTTCCCAAGTGAATGGTATGCATCCATGTCTTCATAATTATCTTGGTCAAAGATAGGTCCATCATGAAATTTTGGCATAGGCTCAAAGGAGGTATCACTTGCTTGTTCTCTAAAGAGGTCTTTAGATCTAGAAGATGAAGACATTTGATGGCTTGGAGTAGAATATGCAGACCTAGAAGAAGAGGATAACCTTAAAGAAGGTGACTCACATGCATGTAAAGACCTTAAGGAAGATTCATGTAATGATGCAATCTTCTCCTCTAACCTTTTCTCAAGTTTAGACTTCATTTCTGTCATGCGCTTAGAGAGATGAAGGTAAGAAAGATCATTTGTCTCTTCTAGTTCTTTGTATTGTGCATATATATCTTGAAACTCTTTAGTGACATGGAGGATATCATGATCATCTAGATTTGGCCAAGGTTTGATAGCACAAGGTTTAGATCCCATAGTTTTAGATGCAAAGCCAAGCATAAAAGAGCCTAGAAAATAACTTGATGTTGAAACTATAGGAGGTAGAGTGCTCACTTGCCAAGATAGTAGAGAGAGATTAAAGCAACTTCTCAAACAATATGTCCAAAAAACTTACGACATGAATGACTCAAGTCAATAGCTAGGAAAGATGCCCAAATAGCTAGATAGATAAAGCAAGTAAGGTGACAAGTGAACAACTCTCCAACCCAAGAGTGTAGTCAAGAAATCAAGGTAACCATTTTAGCAAAAGGATAACTAGCAAGCATGCATAGACCATGAAGATAGAAAGACCAAGAGCACCAAGACCAAAGAGTCACTTTAAGCATGTTCAAGAACTAGAGACATAGAAAATAAAAATCAAATGATGAGACTCCCCTTAGCAAGCAACACAAGAAAATGTTTGCATTTGATGTTTTGACTTGGTTGACAAAGTTTGACAATAGTTGATAGCATAGCAAGTTTGATGTTCAAAAGAAATTTCTTTCCAAGCAAGATAGTGACACATGGAGTAGTTTTCAAACAATCAAGCAAGGGACAAAGAAACCTTGCATGATACAAGCATATGTGAGCTCTTAAAAGAAAGTTGTATAACTATCATCATGTGTATGTTCCAAAGATTTCCACAGGTCTAGCACATTCGAGAACACATCAAGAAATATCTACCTAAAGGACATGGTTCATTAATCAAAAACTTGGCCCATGCTTGATGCTCCTTTACATCACACCAAGTGGTTACCCACAAGAGATATTGGCTGTCATAGAAGTTCCATAAGCACAACCAAGGGAACACATATGGTGAGTGTAAATCTTGGGGTGATCCGGGTAGTCCGCTAGGATCGATCCTTGCACCAAGAAGTTGAGCGGCTAAAAAGGGTAGTTACTAACTTAGGGTGTTTAGATAGGGCTTTCATTCATAGTGTTCCTCTTGCTCCCAATTATGAGACATCTCACCTTGTGATGAGTAACTGATCTCATGACCACAAGAGTACCTTAAGCATTCTTGCCTAGTGATCTCCCTATGGTCAAAATCACATAAGTGATCACACTACGCGAAGAAAAACACTATGTATACCAAAGTTTTGTGTCCTTGATAGCCTTGAGTTTATAGTGGGTTGGAAGAGCCGGGGCATCTGCTTGTCCCCACTTGGGTCGTTCCTCTCAGGTTGTCCGAGAGCAGGCCCTCTAAAGGATTCTAACTACACAAAGAGTGGATCAACTTTCGAAAGTCAAGATTTTTGATTCACCATAAGGGTGAAAAGCATACTCTCCTATTCCAATCATTTTCTCCCAAACATGCCAAGAAGATTCAGTTGCCTCTTACTCTTGAAACCAAATGGTAAGTCAAGATTTCTGATTCACCACAAGGGTGAAGAGCATACTCTCCTATCACCAAAAGATCCCAATTGTAAGTTTTAATGTGCCTAAAAATAAACAACTAGTATATGCCACACATTTAAAAGTAAAGAATAAGAAAAATTGGGTTTTTATGCATTGGGCAACCCTGCAAACAATCATTAGTAGCCCTTGTGCATTTGAAGCTTTGACATGCTTTCTTTTTATGCAATGTTTCAATTTTTTTCACAAGGATGGCAACCTGCAATCACAACTTGTTAGCACCACAAGTTAGTGTGAAATAACATAAAAAATAAAAATAAAAAGTGGTTAGTTGCCTCAAATATCCAAGTTATCTTCCAATCAAGTGTATGCAAAGAAAGGGAAAACTAATCACAAATGCTCTCATTTTTACTATTTGCTTTTGATCTAGTCAACAAGATTAGACTTGTTTGCTATGATTTTGGATCCTAAAAGAGAAATTAAAAGAATAGAACCCTACTAAAAACTAGAGAGATTTCCAAAAATGCAAGAAATTCAAAAAAATTTCCTCATTTGTGCCTTAGAGACCCATTTTGTAAAAATAGACCAAATTTATCAAATAAAGTTTTTGATCCTTAATACGACCTCAAAATTCAAAACATAAAGAAAGAACCCCCATTAGAATTGCAAACGATTTTTGTAAATGTAAGTTTTTCTGAAAAAGACGCTAATGTGCAACCAAAAATGACTTTTTATGAAAAAAAAAGAAAATATCATAAATTCCGAAAAACATGTCAAAATGCTCTAAAAATCAGACTGAGACATTTTGGATACATACCCAGCCTACAAAAAAAATTTTAGAATCAAAATCCAAGTGGTTTAAAAGATATGATCAAATATTTAAACCAACTAGATTTTTGGCCTTCAAACCAATCTACTTATGGGTTGGCCTTAAAATCAAAGTGATAATTCTACAAAAGCACTTAATTAGATCCAATATACTACTATAAAAAATTAGAGATGAAAAATAAAAGCAAATGGAGCTAAAAACTTGATTCAAGCCCCATGGTGGGCGCCAGAAATGTACACTTAAAAGTGTCCCACTCTAAGCCATTCTATCCAAATGATTCCATGAGTTTGGAATGCTTGGATGCCGGCTTAGAGCTCCCTATCCATGGAGTGCAAGAGAGTATATTTCAAGAATAAGAAAGCTCTTAGATGAGCCTTAGAGATACTCTTCTTGCTAGTAAACCATGCAATGGGAGGTTCCAAAGACAAGATGCAAGAATGCAAATGTCCCAAGGAGTTCCTCGAGGATGCAATGCAAATGAAGATTAAGCTATAATGAAATGTAAAGTGTAGCTATGCTAAGCATGTATGAGAGTTTTGCAATCCAACTATTAGACTATATGATTTAAGCTACATGTAAAAATGAAAGCTAAGATAAGCTAGAATGCCATGGATGAGAGAATGTAGACAAGAAAGAGAAGTTCTCCACAAAGCTCCAAAGAAACCTGTTAGAAAACCTGCAGCATAAAAATATTCAAAATGTGGATGGATTGATGGGGAAAGCTCTCTCCCTTTTAAAGTCATACGGATGGTAGAGATCAAGATGAAGATGGTGGATGATCAACAGTGGAATTCGAAAAGAGGAGTGATCCATGTGCACACACAAGTCAACCAATAGAATATAAGTTGACTTGTCACATAAGACAAAAGTCTCACAAGCCTTTTCTTTTAATTGTAAAATAGAAAAAGGACTTTATGTGTGCACTTTAAGTGGGTTAGAAGAATGGGGTGTTTTATTTAATTAAAAGGGGACATGTTCTTTTAATCAAATAATGAACTTAGGATATCATAGTCAAACTATAGGTTATAATCAAATAAATTGATTATTAGCAATTTGGTCTAGGTAAGTGATTAAATTAATTTAGCCAAAATGCTGAGAATGGGGCTAATAGTCTAGATGACCATTTTTAGGTGATTACACATAATAGTGCCTATATATAAAGGCAACTAGGATGACTAGGAGTCATGAAAAGAGGTAAGAAACAACTCAAGATATGTCTACCAAGAGTGGATTATCCTCCATTACGCATGAATGTATGTGAAACAATGAGAGGATAAGAATAAAAAGGTGTATCTCTTATAGAGATGTAGTATACAACATTTTCTCAATTAGAGTGCAAACTACTATGTTGTCTACATGATAAATCATATGAATATGCAATCTCCTAGGTGTCTACATGAAAACTAATATTCAAATGCATTAATCTAAGTGAACCTAAGTAAAGAATAAATAGTAAATACTTATTTGTACCAACACCCTCCCTTAAGTGAAGCTTAGGTAAATGTTCTTAATCTCACAAAATCTAGATGATAATGCAAGATGGCTCCTAGCTACTAGGCCATTTTAGGTACCTAAGTACAAACTGCAACTACAAAAATGATGCAATGCAATCTCTCATAAGGTGGAAAAGAGGAAGAAACACATGGGAAAACCCACCCTTCAAAAAGAGAGATAAGTACAATAAGAGAAAATGAGACAGAAGACCTCATCTAAGGAAAATATCCCCCCCCATAAGAGAGGAGAGAAGTCAAGTGACCCCCTCGCTAAAATATCCTACGACCCCAAGAGATCTTGCAAATGAATATACTTGACCCCAATGAAGGGTTTGGTGAAGATGTCTACAACCTTCTCTATTGTAGGACACTACCACAACTCAAGGACCTGAACCTATATTATCTATTTGATGTAGTGCATATGAACCTTAATGTATTTGGTCTATTGATGTTGGAATGGATGTTTTTAGATCTCAATAGTACTTTGGTTATCACAACGAATGACTATAGGTCATGCAATACTAAACCCAAACTCCTTCAGGATATGTTGTAGCCATTTATCCTATATAGCTATAGTAATATCACCTTGATGAAACATCTACCCCCAAGTAAACTTGTAGGAATTAAGATCGATTGCCTAATCTGAGTTTATGTATCCAACACTAAAGTCTAGTATGTACCATGTCATATATCCCATGTGTATGTGTACCTTGTATATAGTGAAAGATACATTTGGATGCCTTTCAATGAAGCTAATGTATTTCTTAAATGAAACAAGAAACCATGCAAACAACAAAATATATGTTGGGTTGTCTATGTGTCAAGTAGATGAGACTTCCAACAAGCTATCTATATAATGTAGCATCAACAAGTGGTGTGGTATATTTAGTCTCTAACTTGACACCTGAAATAAAGGGAGTAGGTGAAGCCTTCCAATAACTCATGTTAAACCAAGAAAATAAATCATAATCATATTTAGGCTGAAAAAGTGTGATCCTAGGTGAAGACTGTGTGATTTCAATACGAAGGAAATAATGAAGTAAACCCAAGTTCATCATAGAAAATATATCTTGTAAAGAAGTCTTGACATTTTCAATGATGGATGAAGTACTCCATGTAATGATCAAGTCATCTATATAAAGTATAGGTATCAAGTGAGAGTTATCCCTCTAAAGAATGCAAACATTCAAATCTAGATGACACCTGGTAAATCCTACTAAGGGAAGGAAGGAATCCATCTTAGCATACCAAGCCCCAGGAGCCTACTTAAGTCCATAGATAGACTTCCTCAGCCTACAAACCATAGTAGTATCCTTTATGAATCCCTTTGGCTACTCCATATAAATATCTTCAAGAAGATCCCCATTTAAAAGTTCACTATTCACATCTATTTGATGTACAAACTAGCCATGAGCTGTAATAATAGCTAGTGTCAAATGAATGGAGTTCATTTTAGAAACATGTGCAAAGGTCTTAGTGTAGTCAATGCTAGGAACCTATGAGAAACTTTTGGAATCAATTCGATTCTTATACTTATCCACACTTCCATCCGCTATGAACTTGGTCTGATAGATCCAGTTACACCAAGCCAAATATATCCCCTTAGGAAGAGGAACTAAGTCCCATGTGTTGTTCTTCATCAAAGAGTTATACTCTTCCTCCATAGCTTTGTCCCATTTAGGATCCCCTAATACTTCCTTGAATGATTGTGGATTTGGAACAATGGCTATATAAGCATATGGAAATGATTTGTATTGTGCCCTTTTCCTTCTAGTATATGAAGGATTCCACACCAATGAACTTGTTGAACCAATTGTTTCTTGTGCCCAAGAATGTCTAGTGGAAGAAGATGTAGAAGGAATACCCTCAACTTCATTGTGGACCTTGAAAAGGTGGTGGCATACAAGTTGACGTTGAAGGAATTTCATCTTCCAAGTCTATAATCACAATCATCACTTTCATTAGTTTCATCAAAGAAGGAAGAGGGGGGAGTTGAAGATTCCAAGCTAGGACAAGTCTCTTCAGAGTGAACACTCCTCATAAAAGACTTCATGTCTCTACAAATTCCTAAGTTTTTATGCCTTAAGATTATTAGGATAACCAATAAATATGCAAGGGTTTATTTGTGGTTTTATACCACTAAAAGACTCAAAATATTTCACTCCATCTAAGGATTTATGAGGACTTCTATTTTGGATGTAGTTGCTACTACACATAGCTTCAACCCAAAATACTTGATCTAGAGACTTATATTGTAGCATACAGGTGGTCACCTCCTTAAGGGTTCTAGTTTTCCTTTCTGCAACTCCATTTTGTTGAAGAGTGTATGCAATTTAATGTTGAAGATCAATGCCCTCATGAGTACAAAAGTCTATAAGTATTGAATTCACATACTCCCTTCCATTATTCATCCAAAGAATCTTGATGGTTGTCCTTGATTACTTCTCTACTTGAGCTTTGAAGGTGATAAATTTATCAAACACTTCACTCTTATGAGAAAGAAAGAACACCCAAGTGTAGCATGAAAGTCATCAATGAAGGTGAGAACATAGTGAGCCTTGCTAAATAATGTTATTGGAAATAGGCTAGCTACATCACTATGAACCAATTCAAGAAAAAATATTTCTCTTTAAGACTTCCCCTTCGACATACACCTTCCAAATACTTGACTTTAGGTAGATCATAGTCCATTTATTTGTTTCTAAGAATAGCAATAATTTAGATGTCCAAATATTTCATGACAAAGTTTACTTTTTGCATTTAAGTATGTCAATAAGGAAAGGGAAGTGGACTTAGGCACAAAAGAAGAGATATAAGAAAATCTTGTATCATGATTAGCTTTTCCAATTGCCACCATGGAATCATCATTAAGATTGTTTGCCACAACTAAATTGAGAAGGAACTCCACTTTGTTACCACATGCATGGAAATTGATTTGATAGATAGAGAGGAGCTTGGTGCTAAGACTTGATAAATGAAGAACTTCTTTGAAAATTTGATTTTCCATCTCAACATCCCTATTTCCTTCAACTTCCACTTGTGTATCATCTCCCAATAGATGTAAGGTACACGTGATGGTTTCAAAAAGGAAAAATTCTCCCTTGAAGCACCCATATGATGTTTAGCTCCTAAATCAAAAACCCATTCCTCATAATTATTTGTACTTGCTACCAAATCTTGTCCCTTTTCTTTTGAGTTGGAGGAGGATGACCCCTTATCCTTGTAGGCATTAGGAAAATTGATGTTGTTTTTTCTGATGAGGTTTGGTAATTCAACAATTTTCTTATGCTTATATTTTTTCTCATCATGTCCATGCACAAGTTGTCTTCTCCTTATTAAAGTTTCTCCCCTTCTTATTATTGTTGGATGATGACTTACCTTGTTGTGAGGAAGATTGCTGGGTAAAGAAAGATTGTTGGGTCTCATCTTGTGGCTTAGCATTCCACTAATTTTTCTTCTTGTTATAATTCTTACTCCTTTTCTATCCTTGATTTCCTTGATTTCCTTTATTAGCTACCAAAGCCTTGGACTTAAAAGACTAGAGAAATCCCCTATGCACCAATTTTTCTTGTTCTAAGACCAACATTCTTGTAAATGAATCAAATAAGGCTTAGTGAAGGCAACACCCATTGTCAAGTTGCATGTATTATAACTTGAATTAAATGCATCATACTCAGGAGGAAGATTTTTCATAATGTGTGTGATCAACTTCATATCCTTAATCGGTTCATCACAATCCTTAAGTTGTGTCCTGTAGACTTCTACTTGAGAAATATACTCTTGTATGGTTTCAAATTTTCTAGGATCTAAATGGAGAAGGTTGTTCTCAATGATGTAGGCCTTTTCTTCATCTACTTTACCATACAAGGATTCTAATTTATCCCAAGCTTCTTTTACATCTTCTAATGTGATATTTGACAAGATCGAAGACATGTTGAAACAAGGTTCTCAAAGCCCTATCTCTCTTTTTAAGCCAATAATTTTGTGTCTGACTATCAAAATCATCAAAAAAAAATTTTGGAGTACCATTTACATGGATAAGTAAACCTAATCCCATCAATTTTTCTTTCATTGTTATTTTCCAAGTAGCTTTGTTATGAGATGTTAAATTTGCAAAACCCATAATGCAAACAAATAGAGCAAAAAACTGAAAGAGACAGAAGAACATAAGACACACCACCCCTTTTTCACTCAATCAAAGAATCCCCCCCAAAAAAGATGATTTGGCACTTTATATTTAGTGTGTGTACAATATCACTTACCAATTTTGGGCCTAAGTGGACTTCTAATTTTTTATGTTTACAACTACCCTTTGAGTCCAATTCAAACACTTAACAAGATAGCTCAGAATGACAACAAATCTAAAGGTTTACAATGATTATATAATGCAAAAAAGGACATATTTATGAAGGTTATATTTACACCCAAACAATATTATAATATTATTTTAGATCTAGAAAGCAGAAAAAATGCACTTTAAAAAAAAAAAGAACCTAGAAATGTGTTTAGATGAGCTCAACGGAGCCTTTAAAGTTCCAAAATGAAATATTTCTTAGGTACAACCACCATAAACTGAGAAATTTCTATAAAATCCATGAGCTAAAGGTAGAAAATAACACTGCCACTAAAAAGTTTTGGGAAAGTTTAGCCCAAATTAAAAAACTGCACCCGATTTGGAGCTAGAATGAGTGAGATATGACCTCTCAAAGTTGGAATACCGTTTTAAAACTACATATGGTAAGGGTGTTGATTTTTCAACATTGTATGACATAAAAAAAGCTATCTTTAATTTGATGTCCAAATAGTCATCAAAATAAAACAAAAATGCATTCTACGACTGGAGGACAACCATCAAATTTAACCACTCAAATATGATGATGTTAGTGAAGGTAGGCTGATGGATGACATATCACTAAGGTGGTGGTAACATGTGCAATGAGATGGTACTGATGTATTTGATTACTTTGTATGGTATACATGTCAAATTTTAAGTGGATAGTTAGAGGCTATATGGAGGCTTTCCTTTGGGCCACGCGTTGTGCAAAGGAGGTGGCTTATGTTGGTCACGTAGTGGGGTCAATGTCTATGTGGAACACCAAATGGAAGATTTTGATTGGACTACATGTCATGGTGCTATTGAAAAAGGTAGAGAATTGAGTGGTACCACTCAAGATCCACTTAGTAGTGGTGTTGGGTTGGTGTAGGATTTATAATCCCACATGCACCATGAAGGAGCCTTGAGGCTTGTATAAAACAAAAAAACCATAGAGTGTACACTTGAAGTGTTTCTGGAAGTATTTGAAAGGTGCCCCACAATATTAGATAAAATAATATTCTTGTCCATTATTGAAGATTAATTGGGGTTTGTTTTCCCAATCTACTTGCATAGGCTATTTGAGTGCCAAACATATTGTCCTAGTAGGCTAAAATTTTATAGAGAAATATTTACAAATTTGAGTCAAATAATACAATAATTGCATAAATAATTCTAGATTTGGAAATTAAATTGATAGAAATGAAAAAATAATTTAGATCTAAAATAAAAATGATATCCAAAATCATACCAAAGTGCAAGTCAAGCCTTTGGGTTCTGATTTGCAAATAAATTTTGTCTCATATTTGACTTTTGCACGAGATAGAAAAGTTTATAGTCAAAATTCACTAGAATGACCACACTAACTTAATGATGAGGGCTAGTTTTTTTCAAGATGCTCCCATAAGAATGTTGATCCCAGATCTAAATAGTGGCCCTCCAAGACATGAGACAATGAACCTCTCTAGTGACTAGACAATATATGGTCCTATGGCTTTGATACCATGTAAGAATTTTCCTAAAGAAATAAGGCAATGCCAAGATCTAGAAGCACAAATGATAACACAAGAGGGACAAGAGATGATAAAATGAGAATCTCAATAATGATTAAATGATAATGGAGGAATATATCATAGTAGATGTTGTATATAAAGGTAACCAAGATGACTAGGAGTCATGCAAAGAGATAAGAAAAAACTAAGCACATGACTACCAAGAGTGGATTATCCTCCATTGCACCTGAAAGTACATGAAACAATGAGTGAATAAGAATAAAAAGGTGTATCTCTTATAGAGATTTAGTAGACAACATTTTCTCAATTGGAGTGCAAACTATGTGTTGCCTACATGATAAATCATATGAATATGCAATCTCCTAGGTGTCCACATGACAACTAATTTATAAATGCATTAATCTAAGTAAACTTAAGTAAAGTGTAAAGAGTAAATACTTATTTACACCAACAAATAGAAGTAGAAGATAAAATAGGTTAAAATGAGTAGATGAAGTTGGAAGATAGGCATATGAGAATAACCCTTAGGAACCTTTCTATTGTTGGTAGTTTCTATAGAGATAATCAAGACAAGTAGGTATTTTCTCAGGACAAGATGGCCAATAAAAATCAATCTCAACACAATTTCTATGATGTAATGGTTTATAAAGAGAATTATTAATAGTAATAATGTCTCCATCACAAGAAAATTTTAGGAACTTATTAATAGGAGAAGTGACAACGTGCATGGAAGAAAACGATGGAATACCAAGCTTAACTTGAAATAGATTAGAACTAGGAATAACAAAAAAGGTAGTATAAATGACTTTGCCTAAAAGAGAAATAGGTAAACTGATAGAACCTTGAGGATGATAAAGAAAATGATTGCAAGTTTGAATCCACATAGTAGTAGTATCATACATATCTCTATGTAGACCTTTGTTAAAAAGGTGTTCTTTGGTGATAACATTCATGATAGAGGAAGGATCAACCAAAGTACCATGAGAATGAATATGATAAACTCTATGAATGATGCAAAGAGAACCATTAGGTACTTTAAATATATTATAGTAATGAAAGCTAATAGTAGGTGTCAGTTTAGGTTCAAACATAGAAGAAATTAGAGGTTGAGATGTTAATTCCACATGATTAACGACGTGATCTTATTCTTGTATCTTCTCATAATAATTAATATAGTGATTGGATGAATAAAGTTGATTAATAATATTCACTAAGTATGAAGGTAAAATATTAGTGTAAGTTTTCAAATTATGATTAGGTGGAACACATGATTAATTCATGTTATTAACTTTAGCATCAATAGATATAACCTTAGAATAAATAAGGTCATGAATAAAATTCTTCAAACCATAACACTTTTGAGTATCATGACCTAGTTGACGGTGATATTGACAAAAAGATTTTGAATCAAAAGAATTAGGCAACGGTTTACTAGGATCAGTATGAAAAATAGGAGGAAGATTAAGAACTTGAGCATAAATCAATTTAGTGATCACCTCAGACAAAGGTTTAGATAATTGAGTATACTTATGATTAGGATGATATACAAAGTAAAAAGTAGTCATACCTCTAGATTTAGTAGCCACTTGATCATCAACTATATTTGTAGACTTTATTTTGATGAAATATTTTAGATTTAGAGATCTTGTTTTAATTTTCAGTAGCATTACTCTGATTACTAGAAATATGAGCCATTAGAGTAGAGCTCTTGAGTTGACTCACTTGTAAATGGTAATGGTGAAGAACTGCACATAGATGTGAAAAGGAGGTATACTTAGTAAGGAAAATATTATCCCTAATGTCTTTTTGTAAATTAGAAATAAAATTGTGTTGAATATCATGATCATGAACATGATAAGAAATCTGATCATACAAATATTTAAATCTAGTAATAAATTTAGAAACTTTGTTTTTAACATTGTTCTTACAATGCATTAAACTAGTTAAAAAAATTTGTGGACCAATATTATTCTAAGACTATTGAATAAAAGCATTAGCAAGAGTTTGAAAAGAATCACTAGAATAAGGAGGTAGAGAGGAATACCATTTCAAGGCTCTATCCCTAAAAGTATGTAGAGACAACTTGGCCATAAGCCTATAGTCATAAAAAAAAAACTATAGATAGTCTAGAAAGTTTTAACATCAATTACAATATCTTTGTAATGCCACTCCTTTTCTATCATTGTACACTTAGTTGTTAAAGTTCTATATGATTCTTATATAGATGTGTTAGCCTCTAATTGATATTTGAAATGCAATACTTTGATATGTTGAGTAATTGATTTTTTCATATTGTAATCATTTCCTACTTGTAGTGGTGATGCTTTAATTGATCTTAGTTAATTAATGAAATTACTTTTATGATGATTTCATATGGTGTGTCTTAAAAGTATGTTTATTATGTCCTCACAATGATGAGATGTTCATGTTAGAATATGGATATATTTAGGATTTACTATTATACTTACCCCATATTTGTGTTGGAAGATTGGGGAGATTATTAGAAGATTGGTTGCAAGCATGAATGATGATGATGTTCCTATGGGGGAGTATTGTAGATATGCTACTATGATGATATGATACATTCATGATTGAATTTGTTAATGATGTCAACATAAAAATTTTCTATGGTATCGAAGAATAGTGGAAAGATCAAGTTGGTACAGATGACTAGTTGAGTATTATAAATATCCAAGGTTATAAAAGATACTTCTGAGTATCTAGTATATGTGGTTAACATTAGAAAATGAAATAATAAGTCTAGAAGAAGTTATGTAAGTTTTGGTGATGTTTATTCTGAGATAGAGTTTATAGAGGCATGTTCTGGTAAACTTTTTATATCTCTTAGCAGGGTTGATATTATGTGAATTGAGGTTGAGAACATGAAGAAGACATGTTGGTGATGATGTGGCTAAGCTCACTCATCATAATATTGCATGTATGGAAAGTTATTCAAGTTGAAAAGAAGAAGATTTATGTTATCACTAAGTGTAACGTGTTCTTAATGAGGTCCTATAATAATTAATTAAGAAGGACTAACAATAGACCCAAGGAATTGTTTTATGGACTCAGTATAAAGGAAGGACATTTTTCTTTATCATGGTATGTGATGATGTGGAATAAGAATGATTGAGAAGCAACATAAAGTGTGGAATACAAAGTTGAGTAGAGTAGTACAAAAGTGAAGGAAGCTTCATTGTCGAGGATTTGTTGAGTAATCTAAGGTCTGGTATTTAGATCCGAGGTTCATGACATGGTCTAGAAGGTCTGATAGTGATTGGTCTAGTTGATAGGATAGAGGAAAGCATAACACAATAGTAAATTACTTGTTTGAGCAGTGAGCTCTTCTTGTAGTTGAAATTGCATGTTTGGGTAGTGGTCTCATCTTGCATACATTGTACTACAACTCCTAACAAGGTTGGAATCTCCTAATAGGGATTCAAAGTCTCCTAATAGGAACTCTATGTACTAAATGTTGTAATAGATTCCTAATAGGGTCCATCCTCTAACAAGGAATATTTATATTAGTACATCATCTTGTGTTCATCATTCCCACCAGGGTTATGCCTCTGATCAAGGGTTTCCCTGGTCAACATATTTAGTGTAATTATCTATGTACATTTTATTATGGTTGTTATTTACTTTGGTTGAATGGTTAAGTTTTCTTAAAGAAGATAAATTTTTTAATTGTTGGATAACTTATTCACCCCCCCCTTTTAATTATCTCGATGGACTATTGCTTCTAACAACTTGCATGTGTATGGTGTGTGTGAGTTTTACATTTATGTTTGGCATGCCTAATATGGTTGAGGGAGGGAGTTATAGTCACTTGCTATTAGAGATCAAAATGATGTACCACTCCCCACCATTTCTTGTTCGGCTTAGATATATATGCACATGTACATGCTCATCTTTTATACAAATTTTCAGGTTGGAATTGACTTCCTTGAATTGCCAGGATGAGTGTACCCTATCACAATAACTAAATGGTAAGAATAATGATTGGTTCCAATCCCAACTATAGCCTAAATACTTGTCCTGCAAAGACTTGTAATTGACTTTCCACCCTTTTTAAACCCATGAGTTTGTCTTTGCCTATGAAGTTTAATTTTGATTTTTGGCTAGTTTTGGTAATGTTGCTTTTATGTGGATTTGGCTATGTGATTTATTTGGTAAATGATTTAATTATACTATTTGGGTTAATCATATAATATTGAGAATTATGAAATATTATTTGATTGAAAATAAAATATTAAAATATGAGAATATTTAATTAATAAAAAATAAAAATATATGCTTTAATTTAAAAGAGTTAATTTGGAAGTTTAAATTGGAAAAATTGGTTAAAGAGAAATTAAAATATGAAGATATTTAGTTAAAATATGTGCTTCAGTTTAAAATATTCAATTTAAAAGTCTAATTTAAAAAGTTGGATTAAAAAAAATTAATGCATTAAAAGATTAAGGATTTGATATTGATTTATTATAACTATTTAATTAATAATCATTAAATTAGGGTTGCATTTAATAATGAGCTTTAAATATTATTATTAATTTAAATAATAAACTATGCATTAAATAGTGCTTGCACTAATTAATAAAGTGGACGAAAAAATAAAATAAAATTAAAATGTTGTTTAAGTGTGCATGAAAGGATTAAATAATTAATGTAATTATTATTTAATAAAGTTAGTGGTTTAGTAATTTAGAAACCCTAGTTAGGGTTATGGTTCTTTATAAGGGGGTTGGTAGTTCATTTGAGAAACACAAATTTTTGGAAGCAAAATTTAGAATTGGATCAAAAGAATTATTGAAAGTCTTAGAGAGTTTGAATTTGCATGCATTCACATATTGTCTCAAATTTTATTGAAAGATTCATCTACTTTGTGTCTTCTTGGGTGCTTGTATGATGCTTTTTAATTTATTCTACTCATTTTTGGATAAAGAATTATGTCATAGATTTTGAAAAGAAAAAGTTATTAATGGAATTAAATCATATGGCTAAAAACTATATGTTTTCTTATATTCTATTTATAGTCTTGTGATGTTTATTTTCCTGATGGTTTCCCTAGTGGGTTGTTTAGTTGGCCAAGTTAGGATGTGCACCAAATACATTTTTGAGATTTCTTTATGATTATTTGAGTTGATTTCATGATGTTCTTTATGATTTGAATTGAGATTTATGTTTTATGAGATCTATGCTATTGAGAATTTATGAGAACTTTTGTTTTGAGAGCCAATGTTATTTTTGGGTTTCCTACCAAGAAACCAAATTTTATTAGTATTGCTTTTGTGGCATGTGACACAATTGTGGTTTGAGATTTTTTTGGAGGTAGTCTAGGTGCATGTCTATGGGAGTGATTTGCAATTAGGGCCAGGGCCCAAAGTGGCTGCGAGGATAACTCATTGTAAGTTGTGTAAAAAGTAATAGCATAGTAATTAAAATATCTTGCCTAGCCTTTTTTGTTGAGATACACTAAAATGATAAGTTAGAAATTTTTTCCTCACCCATGCCTAAGTGCTTGTATAGGATAAGTATGTGAATGAGATGATAGCTAATGAGAGGTATGAATGGTTTTCCTCATCTTCATGAGAGGGTATTCTGGTTCTACATGTGTCACATTGAGGGTCTGGGGTATAGAGTGATAAGTCCAAGTAACTCAATGCTTGAGGTTCCAGGGTCTAGTGAGAGACTAGTCCAAGGTAACTCAAGTAGTTTGACCATGATAGATCTCTTATTTTTGCTGAGCTCAATTTTCAAAATCATGGTGAAAATATTGAATTGATTGTTAGGGTTGCATATTTCTTGTTTTCATCTATAGAGGAAACCCTAGCATATTTTGCCTTGATCCAATTTTTTTTATTCTTGTCCCAAGTGTGAGGTTTAGTGACCTAGGTTTTAATTTCATCCCACAATGCAAAAATCTTCATGAAATTAGTCTAAACCCTAATCTTAGGTTTTTGAAATTAAGCAGGTTTTCATTTTGCCTTATACAATGTCCCCTATGATGTTATGATAAGTGGGTTAGCAAAGCATCGTAATGAAGTGTTTTCAATGTCTCGATCATAAGATAAATATATTGTCATTATATAATGAATGGTAATGTTTTTCTTTCTGATCATATGATTTCCTTTGTATTGTATGATCATGTGGCGGTTTAAATGTTTTATTTTTCAGTTATCTTCGATCTTACAACAAGGGAGGCCATCATGGCATTAGGAAAAATGAAAAGGGGTGCTATGATATTTTGAAGTAATGGGATGTGAAAGGAATAATGGAATGTTGTGATGTTACGAGGAAGCCATGGTTGTAAGATCGTAAAATTTTTAAAGGTAAGGAAAGATGATGGTGCACTGGCAGAAAGGTGTCTAGTTTCTGATTGGTCAAAATAGAGGTACAAATGCTAGATGTATGTTTTTCAGGATTAGTGGGATTGAAAATGAATTGTATATTATTATTATGTGGCATGTGGTATCTTTGACCTTATGATAAATGGTTCATTGTAAGATCTCAAGGTAATAAGAGATGTGTTCAGATGTTACATTGAAGCTATGGTTGTAAGATCACACATGAAAATTATAAAGACTACGATGCTATGGTGCAAAGGGTTAGTTGTTTGTTGTGTGATCATAGAAGTTTGAAAGATCACTAGAGAAGTTACAAGATGATAAAAGTAACCACGATTGTAAGATTGTATGAGGAGAAAGGTCAAGTTATGATGCTATGAAGCTATTTGCTGAGAGATTGTAGAAGAAGAAAAGGTTAGTGCTGCTACCATGAAAGTGAAGGAGTTGTAAGATCATAGAAGGGTTTTTCTACTGTGTTTGACTAGTTGACAAGGGGTTTTCAATGGTTTTCCTAACATTAGGGGACTAATTTTTCAGTTGTAAGATAATATGAGAGGTCTTTTCATTAGTCATGGTCGTAGCATTGTAGGCCCTATTTTGACACTAAAATATAAGCCACTTTTCTAAGCTAGAAACAATAATAAAGTTCTTGACCAATATGAATTAAGTATAGTACAAAAAGTGCAATGCTGGATAGTAATAGCGACACTCCATTGAGTTGACAAAATGAGTTCATGTCATATTTAAAGCATGTTAAAAATCAATGCAAAGTGAATGTTGATTTTTATATATTAATTTGTAAAGATTTTCCCACTTTACAATTACAGTTTTCCATTTGTAGAAAGAGAGATTTTGAGCAGTTTGAAAGTTTCTAGTGCATTCTAGATTGTTGTTTTCAGAGCTTTTTTGAATAGAGAAACTTCCATATCCTGTATTTGCTAGCATAGTGTCAAGATGTTTGACAAAGAAGTGGAAGAAATTCAAGCATCAAACATGGAAGTTGTAGAGCCTTCAACCTCCAAGGGAGGGAAAACTAGATAGGAAAAACCAAATAGATTCACTAAAGAATGGATGAAGCTTTTCCATGGTTCTTCCAATGCCAATGCTACAAATGACCAAGCATTCATTGATCCATATGCCCTTTGTAGAGATTTTGTGTGCCTTGGTGTTACAAGTTCAGAGCTTTTCAAATATTTCTATTATAAAAGGGAGAAAAATATTCCTGTGTGCAACCTGTGGGAGAAGAATCTTGTCAAATTGATATTTCCAGAGGTCTTTGTAGATGTAGACTTGATGAAGGCCCTATTATGATGCTATAATCTGACCACAAAATCCTTCCATAGGAAAGATGGAACCATCCTCTACACTCTAGACTAAGAATCATTCATTGAGGCCTTTGGATTGGATGGAGCTATGGGTCAGCCTATAGATTTGAAAGATTTACAAAGAAGATTTGAAGCAAATACTACGACATATTCTGAGAGATCTATGCTACAACATATTCCCATGGACTTGAAGGAAGTAGGTCATTACCCTATGAAGGTGGATAAAATGATGCCATGGGACAAATTTAAGAAGTATTTTGTAAAGACTGTCTATAATGTCCATAAGGTTGTTGGGAAAGATGGGACTAATATGGAGATGAATTCATAATTGTAAGAGATGTATAGGACTCCTATGATGGTTGGGAGTTTTATTATGTCAACTACATTCTAGAGGTGATGAAAGAAAATATTGCTAGGGCTCAGAGTGGGGAGTTAAAAGACTTCACCTTTCATCATTATTCACTGTTGATGCACTTGATTCTTTACAAGAATGTAGGATATATAAGCTCTAATTTTATTGATCACACTTATGATGCAAATGGAGATCTACCAGTGTAGTTGTGGACATGGGTATGGGGTAGCAATTACCATTTTTCTAATTCTGTCTCATTTTTCAGTAATTTTAGTGTTGTAGTTATGAGAATGTTAGATCTAGAATACTTTAGGGCTCTTGATATTCTGAAATGCCTTTTTAGACTAGCCCTACTTCCTGAAGGAAAGAGACTTGACCATAATTGGGAAGATATTTTCTTATTTCCCACCTTTTCTTTAATGAGAGTATATGGTTGTCCTCAACCACCACATATACTGCCAAAATTTATTTCTCCTAGGTTAGGAATAACTGAATTTATATGGAAATTGTTTATGGTCAATGGGGAATACCTAGGACCCAAAGTGCATAGGGGAACCTTTTTGTGCAGGTGTTTTAGGGTTGGTGACTTTACAATTGAGAAAGAGGCATTGGACTAGATCCACTCTTATCTCCACCACTACAATTTATCCATTGGCCCCTATAGAATGTATGACCCTGATAACTAGATGAGGCTCACCCTTAAAGAGATGAGAAACTATGTATTGCCCAACACCAAGGAATTTCCCCATGAGGATGTCATTCCAAATATAGTTGCAGAAGGTGAGGTAGTTGACAAGCTAGCTAAGTTAGATGATGTTTTAAGGGTAGAGAGAGAATTGAAAAGAATAGATCCCCAATTCTTGGGATTCTATATAGATATTCCCTATCCTCAAAGGATTAGGAAGATGGTCATTGACCATGCTAAAATCATGGCTAAGATGTGAGAGAGACTATTAGGATAAGAATATAGGGTGTGCCCTAATAGCCCTAAGCTTGATGTAACCCTTAAAGTAGAAGAAGATGATGTCCCTGGGGAAACATGGGTGACCAAGGAAAAAAAAAAGACATAATATTTTCTACATCCCTACTCAGGTGAAATAGAGGACACTAAAAATCCTTCTTGGGAATATTTAGTATTTTGTTGACTTGAGACAAAACTACCTCCAAAACAGAGAAAATGCAACTGAGAATACCCTTATAGACTTGGAGTTAGCAACAACAAGGCTAGATGATAGGATCATCCAAGCTTAATAGATCCTTGAGGATGATGAATTCATCAAGTCCACTGAATTCAAATGCTTCTTATATAAGATAAAATACATTGAACTAATTCTGAAAAATGAAACTAGGGGAGTATGCTGACCAGAAGATGGAACTAGTGGAGAAGTTATAGGCCTATGATCCTGAGAGTGAATTAATGTCCCTAGAGGAGGCCAGGGATCTAGTACAGAGGAGTGACATGCTATTGGTTCCTAGATGGGACTTGGAACAAGCATTTATGCTTGATCAATTAAGGAGGTAGGAGAATGCCATTTCATATGAGGCATTTGGTGCAGGTGGACTACAGAGAGGAAATAGTTTTAACATTGAGTCCAAGTCTCTGGCAATCTAGAGTATGGCTCCTTCCTCCAATAAGAAAAAACTAATGGATGTATAGAGCACTGAGTAGGGTAATATGATTGTATGGAATGTACAAGGAACCTCTGGTATAGAGATTTCCAAGGCATTAAAACATTTTTCATTTATGAATGAAGCCAAGGTAGAGGAGATGGAGACAAGATTGTCAAAATCTATATATGATTACATAGATGTGAGGAAGCTCTATGAAGATGAGTTTAGAAGTAGCCATGTGTATAAATAAAGGATTGTGGAGCTCGAGGCCAAAATCAAAGCATTGGAGAATAAAGTTGCATCTCTAAAAAAGAAACTTACATAGGCAGAGTAGATAGTTGCTATAGAACAGAGGGAGGAACTTGAAAGTCAACAACAACTAGCTAGAGATACAATTGAGGCTTTGGTACAAACAGAGGATATGGGAGAAGAAGAGGAATGAGAACCAAGAAGAATGAGCATTGATGCTCCATCCACTCAGTAGAGAGTTGATATAAGGACAATTATCCTTGGGAATATGATGAGCCACATGATAGAAGTGTTGAAAAACATGTCACAATAGGCTCACAATTTTCTATGTTGCTTTACAAAGTGCCGAGAAATTTTGCAATGAGGCACTTTCATGGCTATCACCCACTTTTAATCTTTGGGGGCCATATATTCAATTTCTAGATAGGCTAATTGTACTAATGGCTAAAAAGCCAGATCTGCTTAATAAAATTATTATAGTGAAGGAAGGATTGGAAATAGTGAAAGAATTTATGGGTTTCTCCATTGGAAAATTGCAAACTATACAAGGGAAGTTGAAGGTTTTATCTCAAGGAATACAACCCTGCATGCCATCAATGTTGGATGCTACTAGCACAGTGATAGACTGGCAAGAATGGTCTACTTCTTTTGATAATATTTTGACTCAAGAGGCTACAATGTCAATTTTTGAAGACATTTTTGATATCCCATATAATAAACTGATTGATTGCATTTTTAAGGCAGAAATAGATTTAAATAAATTTATTGCTTAATCAAAAGTAGTCATGGATGCTAGGTGGACCAAAGCCACTCAAGATTTACAAGAAGTAAAAACTATAGAGTCACCCACCAAAAGGGAAATTTATGTTTGGCAAGTAGTAGGAGAAATTAAAGCTTTGCCAATAGGAAGTAGCTGAGATATTTTGCATATAGGTTAGTGAAGGACAAGGAGGAGAAAAATTAAAGGCTTGATGTAAATGTTCTCTTACTACCTCAACTACTTATCTTTTTCTAGTTGATATTATCGAAGAATGTTTTGTATACCTTTTTGTTCCCTTCTTTCAAAGTTTTCTATCCATTAACATTTTCACATGCATCCTCCTCTCATCTATAGCTTGTTGCAATCCTATATATCGATTTCCAAGATGAAGAGTAGAGGTCGATTGTCTGTATAATTTTCTCATGTGTCATGTATTATTTTGCAGTCTGTCCATTTGTTCTATAAGTATATTAATGATTTTAGTTATTACATACTTGAATACAAAAAGGTGGACATTTGGGATCTATGCTTTGTCTCTATGCAATATCATAAGATTTCTATTAGTAGTATTAAGATCTGAATAAGAATGCTTTTCCTTAATTATCATTATCTTTGAGTTTTGTCTCATTTATCACATATCTATAATCTTGGGACTAAATGAACAAGTTCCATTCAGTTTAATGTAATTTAAACAATTCTACATCTCTTATTGATTGCTACTAATTTAAAGAATGAGGTAATTGCTTTCTATAATGGATAAGGTTTAGGGTTTTTGAAAAGGATGAGAATTAGAATGAAACTTAGAGTTTAATGTTGACAATTTTAAATACAAGTTTATTAAAAAGGTCCCATTTTCTAATTTTTGACTCTATATCCCATTGGATAAGAAACTGGTCCATTTAAAAAGTTCAAGAATACAATAATGATTCACTTGATTGCAGAACATTCATAACAACAAATCAATTTACCATTTAATGTATCAAGAACTTAAGTGCTGGTCATCACTTATTTGCATCTACTTTTTGGTTATAGTTAGCTACTATGCTCAAAGAGGTTATCTGTAAACTATAGAAGAATATTGACCATTTCTATGCCAGGGAATAATCTTGAAAGAGAAGGTATCAAGTTAACTAGATTTATCCCTTAGGTTTGCTCGCCTTGGCCTTGCAAAGCCTAAAGAGAAGTGAGTCTTGATGACTCTGTTAATGTTGGCCTAGAACTAAGATTTAGCCTTGCTAAATATAGGATTTAGCTCATCCTTAGGCTTGTCCCTGTCCTTGTTTCCTAGTATTAGGTTTAAATCCACTTGATATGTTCCTTACCAAAAAGAACTCCAATAGACCATGTGATGACACTCTCTAGTATGTATCCAGAGTCTCCTTCATAGTTTTTAATTTTTTTTCCATTGATGTACTTGTTGGATATTAGTTTTGATGGTGTATTTATTGTGATTTGTTACTCATTGATTGGATGTCATTCATTGTTGACAATTGACTTTTATTGATGAGTGTGATCTATTTATTGGTGGTGTACTTATTGTTGGTGATTTACTTTTTTTGATGGTGGTTGTTATTTATTGATTATTTTTCATAGATATGTGACCATTTACTTAAGGTGGACAGCTTTCATTGACTTTATCTTGATTTGATACTATATTATATTTGGTATTTGGATGTTGAATTGGTCTGTGATATTGGCTTTGAATGAGTGCTATTTCAATATTGATTTTCTCTTCTTCTTGAGTAGTTTGTATTACCTTTAGGTAGTTTTGGCTATGAGGATTTCTTTCCTAGGAATGTTTTTTGATTGATTATTTGTTTGTGTATTGTACATTATCTTCCTTGCATGGTGGAAGTGGAAGCCTGACTAGGTAACCACATGGTCAGAAGGTAGTGTCTTCTTACCATTTGGGTCCCCCTAACATTGCCAGCTATTGGATATTCATTGTAGGAGATGTATGTTTATCATTCTTATTCAATATCATAGACTTCTATTTAGTTGATGTATATATGTTAACATGCATCTTGTATTATGATGTATCTATTCTCATACCTTGCAACATGTGTAGTAGATGTATTCTTGTATCAGTTGTACTTACACATTTTCATATGAGATGACATATTTATTATTTGTTTATGATCATGAGGCACTGTACTTGAGACTTAAACTAATTATTATAAACTTTCTTAAATGTGACTTAATGTGAAGGAACCCTTTAGAAATGAAATATATATTGTAATTATATTTGTGTAAATACCATGTTTGTGTATATTGCTTTCACATTATTAATTTGATGTTGTTTAAACTCAAACAAAAAAAATCACTAAAAATTCTAACATTTTAGGTTTATTTCTTTTAGATTCTAGAGTGGGGCATTGCATCTAGTATTAATTAGAACCTGAGTTTTAACATTGGGAACTCTAGTCATATTTTTGTAGTTAACAAGTAGTTAAACTTGCAACAAGATGAAACTAAAAGACTTATCAACATAAAATATAAACAAAAAAATGGGAAAACTAAATAAAACTTTGGATCATAACATGTGGTGTTTCAAAGCTATTTTGTGACTTTATATTTCATCTTCGTTATCCTAGTAGCAATAGTTGGCTTCCAGGAGTAAGCCTATTTTAAGCGGAGGAGGATGTAATACCCCTCCTTTGCTATTATTTTATACTTAGTTATTAAAGTTCTATATGACTCTTATATAGATGTGTTAGCCCTTAATTACTATTTGAAATGCAATACTTTGATATGTTGAGTAATTGACTTTGTCATGTTGTAACCATCTCCTACGTGGAGTGATGATGCTTTAATTGCTATGAAACTACTTTTATGATGATGTCATATGGTGTGTCTTAAAAATATGTTTATTATGTCCTCGTGATGATGAGATGTTCATGTTAGAATACAATTTTATTTATATTTAGGATTTACTATTATACTTACCCCATACTTGCATGTGTATGGTGTGTATGAGATTTACATTTTTGTTTAGCGTGCCTGATATAGTTGAGGGAGTGAGCCGTAGTCACCTACTAGCTAGGATCTACACAATGTACCACTCCCACTATTTCCTATTTAGCTTAGATATATATGCACATGTACATGCTCATCTTTTATACAAATTTGCAAGTATCAGGCATTGACTTCCCTAAATTGCTAGGGTGAGTGTGCCTTATCACAATAACTCAATAGTAAGAATGGGGAGATAATGGTTAGATCCAATGCCAGCCATAGCCTAAATACTTGTCCTACAAGGAAGACTTGTAATTGACTTTCCACCCTTTCTAAACCCATGAGTATATCTTTGCCTATGAAGTTTAATTTTGAGTTTTGGCTAGTTTTGGTAATGTTACTATTATGTGGATTTTGCTATGTGATTTATTTGGTAAATGATTTAATTATAATATTTGGCTTAATCATATAATATTGAGAATTATTAAATAGTATTGATTAAAAAGAAAATATTAAAATATGAGAATATTTAATAAATAAAAAACTAATTAAATATGTACTTTAATTTAAAAGACTTAATTTGGAAGTCTAAATTGGAAAAAAAAGGATAAAGAGAAATTAACGTTGATCAAATAAGTAAGATTGACAAATGAGTATCAACACACTTAACCATTTTCTCTATACATGCTGAGTATACAATGGAAGCCAAGTCAGAACTCTAACACATGCCAAGTAGACCAGAAGATAGTATGTGCCAAGCAAGTTATAGTAGGTGCCAAATAGATGAGACGAATATGTGCTGAGTAACTCAGGATCCAACAAGAACCGAGCATTGCAAAGTTAATAGGTGCTGAGTGACATAGTAATTCTATAGGAGTCGAGTAACGTAGGAAACATAATGGATGCCAAGAAATCTAGAATAGATGGTGTTGAGCATTAGTATTACTTCATGTGCCAAGCAATGTAGGATTAGCATGAAAGTTTGTGCAATCGTAAACAAAGATGTAAAATGGTTATGCATGAATCATAGCAGGATAAGGAGATAAGATCAAATCCTTTCTTTTGTCCATGCATTCTACATGTAGCCAATCAGAAAATTGGAGATTGCAAGCAGCCAATGGGTGAATTTTTAGGATTTGAGTGGGAACACTTGAATCAAGGATGCAAAACTAACCACTAATCTTTATAAGGGAGCCTTGACACCATTGACCATAGAGAGAAGAGAGAGAGGAAAGAAGAAGGAAAAGTAGAGCCTATTATTAAGGTCATTTTAGAACATTGGTGTTAAAGATTTAGTGGAAAGGATGACATTTACACATCTAGTTGATCAGAATAGAACAAGGAAAACAATTAGCAGATCAGATCTAGCAGAGATTAGTTATTGAAGAGCAGATCAAGAGCCTAAGATCAGCATTAGAGATTGCATTAGATTAGGTGTGTTATTCTAATACTCTCTCACAATTGTATTAGGAATTTGAAAATCCTATTGAGTTAGGTGGGTTTAACAGCCTTATGTAAATCCTTTAATAGGGTGGCATTCTAAGTTGAATGTTCTTAAGTCCTGTAACAAGGCACACTCCTAACAGGGTGTAGAAATCCTTTAACAAGGTCACATTTAATAGTGTGTTGTAGCCTTTAATAGGGTAGGCCTTTAACAAGGCAACCCATCAGAAGTGGTTGAAATCAATTGTTGCAGTAATTTCTTGGTTATCATCCCCACACTAGTTTTACCTTCTTATTCTTGGAGGGTTTCTAGGTCATCAAAATCTCAAGCATTATATGGTGATGCATGTTTGCTTCTCATTATTGTTTAATATTTTTATGCATGTATGTTAATTTCAGTTATATGTTACTAAGGATTCAAAAAAAGTAAAAAAGGCTAGTACTTCTGATTCACACCCCCCCCCCCCCTCTCAAAAGCACTCTTCCCATTAAGACATTCCAAAAATTAGTATTAGAGCCAATTTATCTCAAGAAAAAGCCTAATAGCTTGGAGGAAAAGATCTAAAGATAGAAGTCTTCAAACTTGGGAAGATCATTGAGAGCTAGGTGATAGATGTGCTTCTTGCTCTACACAAGGTAGAGGAAACTAGAGAGGAAGTAAGAAATTCCTTAAAAAGAAGAAAGGAAATAGTTATAGTCAAAAATGATATTCATTACAAGGAGATTGACACCACACAAGTATTTGCCAAAGGAGATTTCAAAGAATTTGATGCAGCAATAGCAAAACTGATGGAGAAAAATAGATTTCAAGCATAAGAGATAATAACTCTTAAGATGGAGCATGAATCATAGGCCATGATGCTATGTGAAATCACTGAGCAAAAGAAAAGAGCAGTTGAGGATAGAGTCATGATGGAAGATGACAAAATAAATCTCGCAAATAGACTTGAAGAAAAATATACTGAATTAACAAGGATCTCAAACATGCAAATGGATACACTTGCCCAACTAATGAATCTTAATCATGAACTAATATGAAAGATATTGAGATCTCTACTTTGAGGATGCAGAATGAACAACTGTAGAATGCATTGAATAGAGAAAAAGAAACAATAGAGAATCTGAACAAGTCAAGTGAAGCTATCAAGTACTTTCAATAGTTGCTGAAATCCCCAAGACTAGCCCATGATACATCAAGACTTAGATACACCAGCACTGAAGTTGGTGAATCATCAAAGAGTGCCGAGCAAAGAAGTGACAAAGGTAAGGATACTAAACCCACTTGTCATTACTATAATAAAAAGGGGCATACTACTAATGTTTGCAGAAGTAGAAGGATCAATTAGTCAAACACATCCAAAAGCAAGGGTTACTATCACAAGTACAACATGCAAGGACATATGACACAAGACTACAGGTCTAAAGTCACAAGGACACAAAGATTTGATGGGAATTGCCACAATTGCAAAAATTATGGACATAGAGCCTTTGAGTGTAGATCAAAGCCTACGTGGACACCAAATCAACATGTAAGGAGGGACAACTATGTACATCATTACAATTGGGACTACAATACAAGATAAAGTTGTCATTATTGTCAAGAGTATGGTCATATACCCTAGAACTGCATAAGAACACACTTCAAGGGAAACTATAAAAGATGGTTGAACCAAACTACTTACTTCAGTTGCTTGAAAATTGGACATGTCAACAGGAATTGTCCAATAAAGACCAAGGCACCCAAGACTGAAGCCAATAAGGGCAAAGAAAAGGTTGATGAGGAACAAATCAAAACAGACGTAAAGAGGACATGACAGAAAAAGGATGGACCAAGTACATCCAATGGAAGGGTCACTTCAACCAAGAGGTCAAGTGATCATATCTCATCCAACTAATCACAAATGAGCCTATGGGGCTAATACATATAAGGAAGTATCATACATTAGCCCTAAACAGAGAAGAAGCACTACAAAGTATAAATATCCATGAGTTAAGATGTCAAGACAAAATTTGAATGATGATGCCGAGCTGTCTTTGGTCACTGAGTGAAACTGCTTTGGAAGCCAAGTTAAAAAGTCTAGTGGGAGCCGAGTAAAACTACAGTGGTTGCCGAGTTATCGATAAAGTTAGTAGATGCTGAGTGAGAATAGATGTCAAGTGGATGCTAAATTGAAAACCTTTGGAAGCCGAGTGACAGGTGAAAGTATAAGAATGCATTAAATGCAAGGTTTTTGAATCGCTTAAAGGTGAAAATTGATTCATTTTGAGCCATTCAAATGAAGAGCAATTACTAGGAGCATGATTGAGCAATTTTCAAGCATTCAACCAGCAATTTGCAGTGAGTGAGCATCTACCCAAGCAATTTAAGCATTTAACCACGTATTTCCTTCAGGTGTTGAGTTGTACAATTTGTGAAGAATATTTTAAATGTCAAACCCTAGTTCAGTTAAAAATGGTGTCTGGTTCAAAATCCACCAAGGGGAAAGAGAGCCATGAAATTCAACTTGTCAGCAACAAGGTTTCAGGCCAATCCCAAAAGTTGCATATAAAAATGATCCCGCTAATGCCCTATCCACCATCCCTTATAAAGTTGTTATGGTTTAGGATGTGTGAAGGTGTTATAACTACAAAATAGGAGCCATAGGAGACTTGGAAATCTTTAATGCCTTTGACAAACTTTGTGACAACAGTATATTGAAGGATGAATTTTCAATTGTAGGAAAGAAGGGTTTAACCAAAGCCCTAATTTTTCCAATCATATTCAAAATTGAGTGGATACACATAGTACCTAGTAGAATCCATGATGGATCATTCTAGTTGGAGCAAGGACCAGTTAAAATTACCAAGAAGATGGTTCATAGGGTTACAGGATTTCCAACCCTAGATTGGCCCAAGACATTGAGGAGTGAAAAGAAGGAAACAATAGAGAAGAACATAGGCACAAAATGGAATAATAAGGGAATGAAAATTGACATAGTAAAAGACCCCCTATTAGATTTTTCTATGAGGATCATATCACACAAATTTTATTAGTCTACCTGATTGAATAGCATGCCTTGTATAGCTATTGATGTTTCATAAAAACTGATAAAGAAGGATCATACATATGACCTTGCAGAGCTCATGTTGTAGAAGATTAATGAAAATCTTGGAGCAATTGGAAAATCCAAGGGATCACAATGCATCTTTGGGTCAATGTTAGTTTGTATGCTCTTCTATGTGATGAAGAAATTCCCTTCATTTGGAAAAGTCAACTAGAATCAAAATAAAACAATTATAGATCAAATAAATGATTTTATTACATAAATGGGAGATAGCTTTGATGATCAAATGACTGTATATTTTGATGATTTCAAGAATACAATGAAAAGGAGAATGAGGATACTAGTTTCACTGGTAGAAAAACATGAGAATGACATATGCTTTCTTGTTGACATTGATTATACTTACATCCAAGTAGTCCTTCCAAGAGTAAGATGGCTTAGACCATTGGGATATGAGCTTGATGTTGATCAAGCTTCTGCAACTATTACAACATTACTTGCAGAGGAAATGGACAAATCTGCCAAGGCATTTGGAACTTATGACACTATCAAATCATGAGTTGTTATAGAACTCAAGACTGCCACAGTAGTGAAGAAGAAAGAAAAGTTGGTGAAGAAAATAAAGAAGAAATTTGGTGTTGAAGCAACAAGTGTAGCAGGAGAATTAGAAGAAATTAGTGAAGATGAAGAACAAGGTGATGAAAAGAAAGATGAAGATGAGCTAGAACAAGGGCCACTTGAATTGTCACAAGGTCAAGGTGAAGACAAAGATGAGGATGTCAAGGAAGAAGAAGCCAAGGAAGCACCCATCAGAGGCAAGGCTATCAAAAGGAAGGCAACGACACCTCCTTCTTCTCAGCCTACACCAAAGAAGCCAATAACCAGAGCTACAACAAGGGCCACCACACAAAAAGCCAAAGAGGAGGCTAAAAGGAAGAAGCAAACAACCAAGAAGGCATAGGAAGAGCCAAAGAAAAGGAAAAGATATGTGGCTCAATCTGATACTGATGAAGAAGATCAATCTGAAAAGGTAAGTCTTCCTCCTAAGTCTTCAGTTGATACATTATGTGAAAAGATTAGGAATGGAGACTTAAGTGAAATGAAAAAGATTGATTTCAATAAGTTCACTAAAGAGGAACAAAATAGAATAGAAGAATCAGTCTATGTAATGATGGCATAGTTCAAGTATACACCTCTTGAACTAGATGGACAATTGCCAAAGGAATTGTCTAAAGTTGTAGAAGACAAATGGCATTTCCATTTTAAAATGGAGAAAGAAATGAGGGAATCAACCCTAGAAATTATATTGCCTAATTTGACAAGGAAACAAATAATTAAAGCAATAAAAATGCATAATAAAAGGTTTACACCAAAGTATAGGGCATTCTCCATTTTGCAAAATAAAATTGAAGAAGTTGTACAAAGGACAACAAGATCATGGAAGAATTTGTATAAGAAAATTGAAGATGTCCATGAAGAGGAATACAAAGAAGAAGCCACATCTAAACTAGAAGAGAGAAGAAAGAGGAGAGAAGAGAAGACAAAAGTAGAGAAAAAGGTTGAAAGAGAGGAAGGAAAAGATGAAGACAAGGGTATTGATGAGTAGCAAAGTGTGCAAGACACACAAATTCCACCACCTAGTCCTCCTCACTCTACCACCATACCTGCAGAGAACATAAAGATTAAGGATGTTGTTGACACCTTAAGTCAAAACATCAATCCACTAACTATAGAGGATCTCACTAAATTCCTTGACCAAATAACTCTTGAAGCATAGTTGTGTACAAGTCCCATATTGGTTAGTGTAGATGAGCTCCAAAAGTCAGTAGATAAACTTAAAAAAGCCAAGGTGTCACCACAAGAACCACCTCAAATCACCCAAACTACTGGACTTCCATTTCTACCACCTCTATCACCACTAAGAATAGCCATGCAAGCTCATCAGGAGCTAAGTGCAATAGTAGGGGAAGATACACATATAATAGTACAGATAATGAGTACACCCCTGACCATAATGACAAAAGAAGAAGAAGATAAGCAAGAAGAAAAGGATAAGGAAGAAACACAGGATAAGGAGAAGTTAGCAATACAAACTTTGGTTAAATTGCCAAAAATAGGAACTCTTACCAAACCTCTTCAGTAGCCAAGTACTGACAAGTTGACCTTACAAGTCAGTACACCAAGCTCAAGTTCTACTAGGGTATCCAAGACCATTCATTATGGGATTCCTAAGCTTGATGAAGAAATCCAAATACCCTATTATGATTCAAGCACTCTAACTGAGGAAAAGATGAATGAAATACATAGTGCATTAGATAAAAGAAGTAGGCAAGAGGCAATGAGGAAAGACTTCAAATACAAGCAGACAATGAATGAGATCAAAGATATATTCATGGATGCCTTCAGCCTACAACCTCTAGATTCAAGTAGGCCAATCCTTGAGCAACTATCTGATATAGTTGACCAAGTGAATAATGAAGACCATGATACAAATGTAAAACTAATAGAATGGTCAAAAAAGAAGTTTCTAGGCAAGGTCAACCAAATGATAGCTAGTAACATTATTTTGGGACAGGTTGACCTAGCTAAGAAATTGGATAATGTAAAGATTGTGTTAGGGAACATCTTTTCCCTTTATAGAAAATTGTGTGATTTTTGTAGGTTCGCACAAGAAATAAATCTGAAAATTTTGAACCTTGAGAGAAAACTAAAGCTCTCTAGCATGCAAATATCCTCAAATCCTACTCAAAGTGAGAAGCATTTTGCTCAAACACTTCACACTCATAGGGAATTAGCTGCATTATCAGCAAAAGAGGCCACTATTAAAGAAAAGTTGATGCAAATACAAGCCTCTATCACTCCCCATTTGGAAGTCTTACACAAGGAGAAAATGTATGAAAAAATAGTCTTGAAGAAGGATCTAAATATTTCTACACATGAAGGACTTGTTGATCTAGCAGCAGAGCTTGCAACCAACACAAGTCATTGGATATTGCATTGAATAACTAGGATGCAGCTCTCCAAATTCTCCTTGAGGTAAATAAGACATTTTTGGCCAAGCATGACATTACCATTTAGAATCCTTTGACATAAGTGTTAAAAAGGGGGAGAAAATATTCAAAAAGGGAGATAATGTAGGAGATAATATTTTAAGAGGGAGATATATTAAAGGAGGAGAAATACATATAGTAAAATAAGGAGATAACAGGTTCAGAAGGCAAGAACAGGATAGAAATTGGTCAAAGAACAAAGTACATCAGGCACAATGGCACAAGACATCAGAATTCATGACATAATAAACTCAAGGGGAGTCATAAGATATATTGTTGTTCACAATATCTTTTTGAAATTTTGTAAGTGAAGAATGGACACATAAGGTTTAGATAATGAATGATCCGTTAAGTGTTTTTGACACTTATGTCAAAGGGGGAGATTGTTGATCAAATAAGTAAGATTGACAAATGACTGTCAACACACTTAACCATTTTCTCTATACATGCCGAGTATACAATGGAAGCCAAGCCAGAACTCTAACACATGCCGAGTTACAAATAGTGTCGAGTAGATGGGAAGATAGTATGTGTCGAGTAAGTTATAGTAGGTGCCAAGTAGATGAGACCAATATGTCCTGAGTAACTCAGGATCCAATAGGAGATGAGCATTACAAATTTAATAGGTGCTAAGTGACACATTAATTCTATAGGAGCCAAGTAATGTAGGAAACACAGTGGATGCCAAACAATCTAGAATACATGGTGCCAAGCATCAATATTACTTCATGTGCCAAGAAATGTAGGATCAACATGAAATTTTGTGCAATCACAAAAAAAGATGTAAAATGGTTATGCATGACTCATAGTAGGATAAGGAGATAAGATTGAATCCTTTCTTATGTCCATGCATTCTACATGTAGCCAATCAAAAAATTGGAGATTATATGCAGCCAATGGGTGAATTTTTAGGATTTGTGCGGGAACACTTGAATCAAGGATGCATAACTAACCACTATCTTTATAAGGGGGTCTTCATGCCATTGAACATAGAGAGAAGAGAGTGATGAAAGAAGAAGGAAAAGTAGAGCCTACTATTAAGGTCATTTCAGAACATTGATGTCAAATATTTAGTGGAAAGGATGACATTTACACATCTAGTTGATTAGAACAGAATAAGGAAAACAATCAGTAGGTCAGATCTAGCAGAGATCAATTATTGAAGAGCAGATCAAGAGCCTGAGATCAACAATAGAGATTGCATTAGATTAGGTGTATTATTCTAATACTCTCTCACAATTGTATTAGGAATTTGGAAATCCTATTGAGTTGGGTGGGTTTAACAACCTTATGTAAATCCTTTAATAGGGTGGCATTCTAAGTTGAAAGTTCTTAAGTCCTCTAACAAGGCACACGCCTAATAGGGTGTAGAAATCTTTTAAAAGGGTCACATTTAATAGTGTTTTGTAGCCTTTAACAGGACAGGCCTTTAACAGGGCAAACCATCAGAAGTGGTTGAAATCAATTGCTGTAGTAATTTTGTGGGTATCATCCCCACCCCAGTTTTACGTTCTTATTCTTGGAGCATTTTTGGGTCATCAAAATCTCAAGTGTTATGTGGTGATGCATGTTTGCTTCTCATGATTGTTTAACATTTTTATGCATGCATGTTAATTTCAGTTATATGTTATTAAGGATTCAAACAAGTAAAAAAGGCTAGTACTTTTAATTCACCCCCCCTCTCAGAAGCACTCTTCCCATTAAGACATTCCAACAATTAAAATATGAAGATATTTAATTAATTGATAATTAATTAAATATGTTCTTGAGTTAAAAATTATTTAATTTAAAATTCTTATTTTAAGAAGTTGGATTAGAAAAAAGAATTAATTGATTATAAGATTAAGCATTTGATATTGTTTTATTATAACTATTTATTTAATAATAATTAAATTAGAGTTGCATTTAATAATGATCTTTAATTAGTATTATTAATTTAAATAATAAACTACACATTAAATAGTGCTTGCACTAATTAATAAAGTGGAGGAAAAGAAAAGAAAAGAATTAAAAGGTTCTTTAAGTATGTATGGAAGGATTAAATAATTAATACAATTATTATTTAATAAAGTTAGTGGCTTTAGTAATTTAGAATCCTTAGTTAGGGTTATGGTTTTTTTTATAAGGGGGCTAGTAGTTCATTTGAAAGACACAGGTTTTGGGGTGCAAAATTTGGTATTAGATCAAAAAGAATTGTTGAAAGTTTTAGAGGGTTTGGATTTGCATGCATTCACCAATTGTCTTAGATTTTAGCTATAGTTTTGAGATATGGTTTGAAAACCCATTGTATAATTTTATTGAAAGATCCATCTACTTTGTGTCTTCCTGGGTGCTTGCATAATGCTTATTAATTTATTGTATTAATTTTTGGATAAAAAATTATGTCATAGATTTTGAAAAGAAAAACTTATTGATGGAATTAAATAATATGACTAAAAACTATGTGTTTACTTGTATTCTATTTATAGTCTTGTGATGTTTATTTTTGTGATGGTTTTTCTTGTGGGTTGTTTAGTTGGCCAAGGTAGGATGTACACTAGAGACATTTTTAAGATTTATTTTATAATTATTGATTTGATGTCATAATGTACTTTATGATTTGAATTGAGATTTATGCTTTATGAGCTTTATATTGAGCATTTTTGGGAACTTGGGTTTTAAGAGCCAATATTTTTTTTGGGTTGCCTATTAAGGAACCAAATTCAATCAGTAGTGCTTTTAAGGTATGTGACACAATTATGGTTTAATAGTTTTGGGAATGTAGTCTAGGTGCATGTCTGTGGGTGTGGCTTGCAATGGGGGCTAGGGCCCAAAGTGGCTACTAGGCTAAGTCATTGTAATTTGTGTAACAAGTAATAACATTGTAATTAAAATATCTTGCCTAGCCCTTTTGCTTTAGATACACTGAAAAGATAAGTTAGAAATGCTTGCCTTGCCCATGCTTTGAGAGTACTTGTATAGGCTAAGGATGGGAATGGGATGATACCTAGTGAGAGGTATGACTGGTTTTCCCCATCTTCATGAGAGGGCAATTTGGTTCTGCATTTGTCATGTTGAGGGTCTAGGATCTAGAGTGACCAGACCAAGGTAACTCAACACTTGAGGGTTTGGGGTGTAGCGAGAGACTAGTCTAGGGTAACTCAAGTGGTTTGACCATGTGATGACACTCCCTAGTATGTAGTCTGAGTCTCCTTCATGGCTTTTAAAATATTTTCCTCCATTGGCGTACTTGTTGAATATTACTTTTGATAGTGTATTTACTATGAGTTGTTACTAATTGATTGGATGTTATTTATTGTTGATAGTTGACTTTTAGTGATGAGTGTCAGCTATTTATTGGTGATAAACTTATTGTTGGATGTTCTTATTGTTGATGATTTACTTTTATTGATGGAGGTTATTATCTATTGATTTTTGTTCTTGGACATGTGATCTTTGACTTAAGGTGGATACCTTTCATTAAATTTATCTTGTATTTGGTATTTGGATATTTTTGAGTAATAAAGTAGCCAAAATAAGAGGGCTAGCCCATGCAAAAGAAAAACTAACCAACAACCAATAGATTACCAACAAAACAAATTTACCCTCTACAACTACTTATCAAAACAAAAACATGATACAAAGGAGCATAATAATAGACTCTATAGGCATCCTACTAAGATTATTTGGATTAGTACCATAAGTGAAAGAGTTTTTAAATAAAGGCATAACAATCTTTAAAATGACTAAGTCCAAAAACCAGAAAACCATTAAACATAAAAATAGAGAGTAGCAATCCCTCATTGGGATTTTTCTCATCCTTCCTTTTAAGGAGGATTTTGGCCCAATCTTCTGCCAAGAAATCAAACAACATTCCCGATTCCATATGGGTCAAGTCCTCCTCCTAGTTATCCTTCAATAGGTACAGTGTAGTGGTCATCGTGTGTGTCACCTCAATGGTGAATTTAGATAAAAGTTTGACCTTTTCCTCTAGAGCCTACATCCTCTCTCTTAGGTCTTTAACCTCCAATTTATTGGTCTCCTCAAAAACCTCCATCTTACCACCTAGATTACCCTCCATAATGTACATTCCATTATCCTACAAAATTAGGGGGGGGGGGGGGGGGGGTGTTAACTATAATCCTTTCTTTAGGTATCATCCTAGCCGGAGAAGACATTGTCATGGGGGAAGGGGCTCTTTCTACAATTTTAGGGAATTGGTCCTACATGAGGTCCACTCTACCCATGGAAATAGAAGTAGAGATGTGGGTCATCTCTTTTCTACCTTTAAACTCTCCCTAGCTAGACGTAGAAGAGTTTGAAATTTCCACCTCCTTCTCCTCCTAATTCCAAAAACCATAGTTTAGACTATTTTGTTTAATTCTCTATTTGGGATAAGTTGTCTTTTTAGAATATTAATCCTCCTCCTATGAGGCATTGGAACTCATCTTCCTTTTCACATTAGATTTCACAATTCTTCCATACCTTTTCCTCCCACCTCTAACCTCATTATCTTAGTCCTCTAGCTTCTTCTCCTTCCCTTTCATTGATTTTTGATTATTAGTAGGGGGAAATCTTCCTCTCTTGAGGGGACCCACTAGGTGAAAGTTGAGGGCTAAGGGCTCTAGGATTAGTAATTCTCAGGGGGATGTCGTAGGGGTGGGGGTTATGCAAAGCTAGGATATCTACCTCCAAAATTATAGGGGGTAACAAGGCCAAATGGATTTGGTAAAGATGGAACATCAACCTCTAGTGGAGAATAGTATAATTAACCCCTTTTTTCATCTTCTCCTTAACATCATAAACAATATCAACTGATTCATATAATAGGAAGAAAGGAATAGAAATATAATCATGATGGAAGAAGTGATTTATGAGGGGAAAATGATAGTAGTAGCAAACACCATACCTCCCTTCCAGAGTCAAATATTTCATCAACACCAAAAAAACTTCATTCCATGGCTCTGGGAGATTTTCATGCAAAAACCCTCCACAATGGTGAATGGGTTCTTCACCCTCCTAAAAAAAGTGATTCAAGATAGCTTCATCCACAACCCTAGTCACCTTTTCCATTTTTTCCCTTTCATTGCAATGCCTATCACTAAATAAATAATTTCCTTGGACACCTGAAATGTAATGCTATTAACTGTCACCTTTCATTCATCCTAGGAATTCACAAATTGTTGGGAACAACTCTCATCAAACCCATTCAGCTCCTCCATGAATGAAACCAATCCCCCTTCCTTAAGCATATAATAGGTTAGGGGTTTATAGGCATTATCCTTGATCATCAAAGATTTTATACCCAATAGATCTCTCCCCATTATAGAAACCTTTACTACAATTATCACTCCTTTCAAAGCTCTAGACCAAAGGAGAATTTATAAAATATAGTCATACTTATGTGAAAAATAAGTTACACTAAGTACTCATAAATTCCTTTTCTATCATGAATAGCCATGTCACTTATCTAATTTGTTATCACATGCCAATTGCCTTTATCCCAATACCACTCTTTTTCATCATTTCTAAGACACTAAAGCCATTTTAAATTTGAATTATTACTCGATGTCTAGAGAAAAGTAATGATAAAGAAAATTATAAACAATACACAAAAATCATACTTTGATTTGGTTTCCCTTTTGAACCATGTGAATTTATTATTGAAAGTATCATTTTCCTCCTTCCTTTCCATTTATCCATAGTGAACTGGCCCCATTATTCAACTTGTAGTGCCTCTCCCATTTAACTCTTGTAAATCATCTTCATGGATGCAACCTTGTTGATCTCTCCTTGAGAATGGATCATGACGGGGACCATGAGTGGTCTACACCATTGAGGTGATTAAATTTATGTTATTGTATCACTTTCTTTAATCATGCTTATGGATGATTTTCAAGATTATGATGTGTTATATGGTTCACCAAGGTTTGTGCTAGTGGTTTCTAGAATCGAAATGGTATCATAATGTTGTTCTATGATTATCTTGAGATGTGTATAGGGATTGCATTGTGTATTATTATCCTACTACATGGGACTAGGTTCCTATAGGAGTGGTTAGTCATGTTTATGACTATGTTTGATTATGTGTTTTAAGTGCCTTTTCATGTTATTTAAAAAACCATTATTAAATGCTTAAATATTTAGAAATGGATTGTCCATGTTGAATTTATTGGTTATGTGTCATGGATATTTACCTTGTTATATTTTGATCTGAGAGATACTTGTTACTCATGTTATGATTTAAATTTGAGATGACCTGAGGGTTAGATGTTATACTTTGATTTTAGCATCATAACTGTTAGAATACTATAAGTTTTGTTGATCATATTTGGATGATGATACCATTTTGAGATGACATTATGTTTTATGACGATATCTAGTTATTCAATATTTGGAGATCTCTTTAATTATGTTATGTGATGGATTTAATGCTATGGTTATTTACTTCATTCTTGCTTCATTATGCTATATGTGAGCATTAGTGATGTAAATATATTATTTCAGTATAATTGAATAAATGGTTAAATTAGGTGATTTAATGCATTTATTTGTTTGGCTAAGTTATTATATGCAATTGCACTTCATCATGTATTTTATTGTGTAGGATTTATATCCCTAGCAGTGGCACATGGAGTTAGTGATTCAACTATTCATATTTTACCAATGTCATCCCTATATGGTCAACATATCTTATTTAATTAAGCCTTCTAATGATTTGATGAATCTAGAATCATTTTCATAATGTGATTAGACTAGTGAATGTGCCTATACATTTAGAAGTTTGCATAATCACAAAAGTTGTTAAGGAAATTTATGTGATTTTGGTTTTTTAGGCTTTATTTTTATTGTTTTAAATTTTTGGAAGCTTTGCCATAGATGAATTCCAGTTACTTGGAATAGCATGTTTTCATTTGGGTTGATTCAATATTTAACTAGTTCTCCTAGTTAAATTCCCTAATCAATTATTCTCTCAAAAAGTGAATAAGTATCAAAAAATGAATTTAATTCCCCACTTCTCACTTTTGAATTAGAGAGTTGGAGAGTAAAACCCAAAATTCTTTTCATGAGGAATTATTGTTCTATTTTTTGTGGAATCTATAGGCATGGGATTGTTGCAAGATCAGCCTCATTGGATCCAGCTCAGGAAGACCTTGGATTACCACAATTTTTGGCTAATTTTGAGGGATTTTTATTTTATGGTTTAGATTCTCATTTTGCCCTTTTGACTGTGAGGTAGGGCTCTCCCATTTTATTGTTTTGGCTCTATTTCTACTTTCATTTTTGGTATCTATTTTTTAGGAGGCTAAGAATTAGTGTCCCCTTTGATTCTATATGCTAGCTCTCCCCAGTTGGGTGGGTATGAGCATTCGCTAGCTATTTTTTAGGATGAGGGTTTTGGGTTTTGCACCATTATGATAGATATTTTTTCATATGGACTCCAAACTCAAATTTATTATATTTTCATGGCTTTTATGCTGTAAGACCAAATGGATTTTATTTTTGAAGTTTTTGAGTTTTGGTGTTTTACCTCATTTTGTGTGCTAGCATATTTTCTCAACTTTTCTTGGCATGATGTTGGTTGTGGATCTAGATCATCTATTAGGATGCCAGTTAGATCATTGTTGAACTTTTATGTTGCATTGGGATACATGTCGCATCCATACTCTTGAATTTATGTTTGGTTGAGTGATTTTATACATGGTGTTATTGTTTATTTTGGACCCTTGTTGAGTGAGTTCATGGTTTTTGGTCTTTTTGTAACATTGGGATTTGTGTAGAATCCATACTCCTAGATTGAGGCCAATCGAGTGGGTTCATGGTGTATGGTTTTATTATTCTTGGGATTCATGTGGAATCCATCCTCTTGAGTTTGTTTTCAGTTGAGGGATATTTTTCTTGTGTTCTCACCCAGTCCTTGTGTGATGATCTTCATGATGGTGGTACGCCATACACAAGCATGTGTACATGCATTCATCAGGTGACTTGCAAAGCTTGATATTTTATGTACTTGCCAGAAGTTATGATCATTTACAGTTGGGTTTGTAATATGCATGCCTATGGGCACTCATCATTGGATGAGCATGGGTAGGGTAGGGTAGTACATGGAGGGGGCTTCTATCTCTGAACCCTAGTTTCCATGCCCAATGCATTTGCATGTAGAAGTTTTAAATAAGTGACAAAAAAATAAAATATTGGGTGGTAATAAATTTATGATAATTAAAGTGGATTATGTGTCTTCTATTGGGGAGAGTTGCTACCTAGATTGTGCACCTTTTTTTGGGGAGAGCAGCTACAAATACTAGTTTGGGCTTTCTAATGCTAAGTGACTCTCCATGATGTTAGTCCCTACATAGTATCCCATTAAGTGTCTAACCAGGAATTGTAGTACTTGAATTTTCTCATGTTCTTAGTTTCAGTCATCATTATTTTTTGGCCATGGATTTTTTTATTTATGTGCATTTTTGATTGGATCATTATATCCATTAGCATTATGGGAGTGGACCTATGGGTTTCACGTGTTTGGGATGCATAGCTACCTATACCACTAGTGGGGACTAGTGTATAGAGATGGTCTTTTGTCCTAGTGCAATCATTATTGGATGTTTTCACTTGGTACTTTAGGTTCTGTAGTATGCTTTCTTATGATTTATGCTTTCATTGGAATTCTTGGATATCATATTTAGATGAAGTTAGTTTATTTGATGCATTCCCTTATTATGATGTTTAGCATATGATTAGATGATTTGATATAATTAGTTGGAATATCTATTGCTTATTGGTTTAGCATGTTAGATTTCTTGTTCTTATGATGTTATTACACTTTAGTAGTGACACCTTCATAAGATAGCCTTGACTATCTAGTTGGTAGTTTGGGATGTTATGCATGGGGATGGCTAGGACCTTGGAGGTCTCATGATTCTATTTTGGTTGGGAGGAACCACGCACGAGTTTTAGTTGTGTTGGTGCTTATATGTTCATCTTTACTTCATATGATGTTTGGTTTATGAACCATGTATGCACATTTTGTTGTTTCTTTCCACATGTTCTTTTTAATGCTATTATGGATTAGATGGATAGATGTTCCTCTTTCTTGTTTCATGGCATCTTGTCGATTATGCTCTTGAGTGTTCTTTCTTCAATCTATGTGGATTCAATACCCCTATTGTGGAGGAAATCTTCTTTCTACCTTTTTATTTCATGTTTTTTGGGTTTCTAATTTGTATCCTCACACAAAATTGTACTTTCTTGCATGAGAGTGCAAAAGTTTTCATGGTGTGCATAGTTTCCATGCACAATTTATAGTTCTTCCTCGCACAAAACTCCACACTAGTTATGGGTGTTTTGGCAATTGGGCCAAGCATTTCCTCATGCCATTTGGTACATTTCCTCATGCAAAAGGTAGCTTCTCATGTGGCATGTTGTACTTCTTTACACAAAATTTTGTCAATTATGTGTCCTTGCATGAAAAATAGGGGCATTTCCATTGGCTTTTAGGGAATGAAATTTGGTGTTTTAAGTACCCTTTGGGTTTGCTTAATTTTCCATGCTTTGATAGATCTAAGATTCTTTATTATTTTTCCATTTTGGTTTTTCATTTCCTATTTGAGTGTGTCAGTTTGGTTGTGGCATTTGGAGATTTGTCGGTTGCTAGGATTTTTGGTGAAGTCTTCCATTGCAATCTTTGTGATCCCTATTTGATGTTGTCATGTGCATTCATACTTGTAAAAAATAAAATCTTGGCTTGTATTGAATCCTTTTTCTAAGGATGTCTTGGTGGGGCATTACATCTAGTATTAGAGCCCATGTTCAAATATTGTTATCTCTATATATATGTTGCCCATATAGTTGATGCTACATTGTGTGACTGCGAGTGTCTTGGTGATACATCATGAGTTTTGTTTCTTTGGTATCTACTTGTGATGGAATTTATTGTATAGTAGATGCAACTAGAGTAGTGGTGGGAGAAGGAAGTGAGTCTTTCCTTGCTTTTTAGATGGAATTGATGTGCCTTAGTATGATTGGTTTCTTGTGTGACCCTGTTGGTCAGAACCACTAATTGGTGTAAATGTGTTGGCTTTGAGTGCCTTCTTTTTGTTTCTCCTTGTGGAGTAAGGTGCATTGTTTCCATATTTTCTCCTATTTGAAAGTAAACAAATGAATCTTATTTGTGATTTTTTGTTATGTAAATATAGTAATGAAATGGGTCCTTTCATTGAGAAATGAGTGTTTATTGTGAATCATTGGAAATGAGTGTTTATTGTGAATCATTGCAAAGGAGTAGGTTTTTCATTAGATCCCTTGGGTTAATGACTTAAGTCCCCAATCTGATTACTTCATAAACTTATGGAAATTGTATTAATTTGATGGATATCTAAATGTTTCATTGCATGGAAAAATAATTAAACAAATTATGGTAGTCTGCATATGCATGAGGTTATTGATGGCTTACTACATGATGTGAGTAAGTGTGTTCTCCAACACTGCTAGGATGATATGTTCCTTACCATTGTATGGTGATTTATACCTCTTGTGTGAATATTCTTGGTCATCATATGTGATGTGATTTGATTGGTGCCTTATTTTATTTGGCTGGAGATACTTTCCTCAAGTTGTTGCACTAGCTTTAGTTTTGAGTATTTTCCTTTCTTGGAATACTCATCAAATTTCTCTATCACTCTCTTTGCGACAATTGTCACATTTGACTTATTGTTGAAATGTCCAATTTTTTATATTTATTGTTTGAGCTAATAATTGCCCCATTTAGGCCTTTTCATTATGTTTCATGGTGACTATTGTACATGTTTTAACTGCTGCTCAATTGTGTATTATGACTCTACCATGTTCATCTTGAACCTCTAGTAGTACATACAAGGGATAATACCATAGAGAACATACTAGTGTGTTTGGGATATATGTAAAGTTATTAATATAATTAGATGGTTTAATTATTGACTAAACATAATGTTATTCTTGAAAGAAAAATTCAAAAAGATATGTACTTGTTTTATGGTAAGTGACTCTTGAACCCTTGCTTTGAAAACCTTTCAGTTTCATGGTGCATTATTGCTTGTGTTATGATTAATTGATGAAATTATGAAATATAAGTAAGGATGGTTTTAGTGCTTGAATTACCATTCACTTCATGTCTTAGGTCATTTTTGGCATCTATGCTCTTGGGTTGTTTTGAATGTTTTGTTCATTACTTGTCTTGGTAATTGAGATGGTTTGAGTTTTCCATTGATGTTTTATCTTGAGTGGTAATTCAAACTATTAAGTCTTAGGAATCTCTTAGCTCCATAATATTGTAGGCCTCATCAATATATTTATGATGCTTTTTGAATAGAGTCAATTAGAGTCCAAACATGAAAGTTATGCCCTCCGAAGAGAAGGCAATTTTTGTGTTGTTTTAGAATTTTGTGCGAGAAACATGTGAACATGCACTTTCTCACCTAGTTCATTGCATTATCTCACCTGGTTTGGTGAGAAACCTCACATGAGAGTGTGCTAATGAAGAATGTCACCAGGGGAACCACATGCATTCTTTTGCACTTTAGAGGGTGCATATCGATGTTTTGAGTACTCTTTATCGAGTAGAGGCCAATTCAATCATGAAATATCATATTTATGGCCATTGGAGAAGTCTAAACCTTCACATTATTCTTAAGGGATGAGTTAACAAGCCTTCATAATCTACTAGGTACTTCTTAGGATGCATGCTTAGGTTTTTGAGTTCCCTATAACACCGTCTCAACTTTGTGTAAAGAAGTGTGGATTGTGAGCATTCCTTACTTGAGGTCAATGTTGCCTTGTCATTTGAGAGGGATTCAGTCTTTTGGTGAGTCTAGATCCTCCTTTTAGACATTGACTTTGGTGCATCTTTGTTTCCTTACCTATCTTGAGGAAATAGGCTAGTGTGGTTATGTCACTAGCTCACTTAGTGTTGGATGAGTATTGGGATGATTGGTGGATTGTGTGTTTGCCCAACATGTCTTGGGGCTGATTTAGTGTAGAGGTTGAGAGAGACTCCCTCTCATTCCTAATACTTTGTAGTTTCTTTCTCTCTAACCTTATATCTTCAAGGGCTATCTCAGTCGAGTTGCTCATTGATGTTTGACTTGAGGCTGGAGATCAAGTTTAGATGTAGGTGAGGTGCAGTATTCCCAACATGTTGCTAGAGGGACATGGTATCATTGGATGCATATTACCATATTATGAGTTGGTATGAAGATACTTCATGATTTTGTCCACTGATGAAATTATTTAAAACCTTGTGGAAAGGTGATATCTTGTCTAGTTGGGTTATGTAACTCGAGTTCCTAGTGTTAGTTGAGCTTTTTGTATCATAGAGACTAACTGATCCTATGATTGGTAGTTGGTGGTCATGAGTATCTTTTGGAGTGTGTAATTTTGTTTGTAAACTATCATCTTCTTTGTTTAAAGGGTGATTTTACATGGATTCAAGGATGCTCATGTATAACATGATAGTATTCTTGGGAATTTTGGGATGATTATTCCCCATGATTCTAACTCTTGTTGGAAGTATGTAGTGTTTTGACCTTTTTTTGTGGTCACTTGACTGGTGCATGTTGTAGTTGGGCACCTATTGATGAGGTAGAGTGGTTTTTCCCTTAACTTGTATTGTTGACTTTATGGCTAGATGGGATTTCCTAGCACATAGGAAGTTCCTTGTTGGAGGACCTTATATTAGTATGACACCTATTCTCTAGTGGTTAACCTATTTGGGAGTTGACATGATGGTTTGAGAATGTTGGAGTGATTTGGTTGGACTTGTGAAGAAGTTGGTGAGTCATTCCTTTTGTTCAATTTTGATTTCATACTTGGTTTGTTTTGGTTTTTGTTCTTGGATTGTAACTTCCAAGAGTAAGCCTAGTCTTTGGGAGGAATGATGTAGTGCCTCTCCCATTTGAATTATGTAAGTCATCCTGATGGATGCAACCTTGTTGATCTCTTGTTGAGAAGGGATCATGACTGGGACCATGAGTGGTCTATACCCTTGAGGTGATTAAATTTATGTTATTGTATTAGTTGCTCTGATTATGCCTATGGCTGATTTTTGAGATTATAATGTGTTATATGGTTCAATAAGGTTTGTGCTAGTTGTTACCAAGATTGATGTGGTATCATGATGTTATTCTATGATTACCTTGATATGTGTGCAGGGATTGTACTATGTACTATTATCCTACTACACGGGACTAGGTTCCTATAGCAGTGGTTAGCCATGTTTATGACTGTGTTTGCCTATGTATTTTAAGTGTTTTTTCATGTTATTTAAACAATAATTATTAAATGCTTAAATAATTAGAAATAGATTGTCCATGTTGGATTCATTAGTTATGTGTCGTGGATATTTACCTTGTTTATATTTTGATTTGAGAGATACTTGTTACTCATGTTATGTTTTATATTTGAGATGACCTGAGGGTTAGATGTTATACTTTGATTTCAGTATCATAGATGTTAGACTACTATGCTATTCACTTGATTATATTTGTATGATGATGCCATTTTGAGATGAAAATATGTTTTATGATGATATATGGTTATCTGATATTCGGACATATTTTTGATTATATTATGTGATGGATTTAATGCTATGGTTGTTTACTTCATTATTGCTTCATTATGCTATATGCGAGTGTGAGTGATGTAAATAGATTATTTTAGTATAATTGAATAAATAGTTAAATTAGGCAATTTAATGCATTTATTGATTTGGCTAAGTTATTATATGCAATTGCACTTGATCATGTATTTTAGAGTGTAGGATTTATATCCCTGGTAGTGGCACATGGAGTTAGTGATTTAGCTATTTATATTTTACTAATCTCATCCATGTATGGTTGACATATCTTATTTAATTTTTTAATTAAACCTTCTAATGAATTGCTAAATTTGAACTCATTTGCATTATGTGATTAGACTAGTGAACACATCTGTACATTTGGAGGTTCACATTGTCACAACAATTGTTAAGGAAATTTATGTGATTTTGGGTTTTTGGGATTTATTTTTATTATTTTAAATTTTTGGTAGCTTTTTCATAGATGAATTCTAATTACTTGGAATAACCTATATTTTTTTGGGTTGATTCGAGATTTAACTAGTTCTCTTGGTTATTTTCCTTGATCCATTATTCACTTGAAAAGTAAATAAGTATCCAAAAAGGAATTTAATTCCTCACTTCTCACTTTTGAATTAGAAAGTTGGAGAGTAAAACCCAAAATCCTCTTCATGAGGAATCATTGTTCTTTTTTTTTGGGAGCTATAGGCATGGGATCGTCACGAGATTAGTCTTGTTGGATCTAGCTTAGGGAGACCTTGGATTGCCACCATTTTTGGCTACTTCTGTGGGATTTTTATTTTATGGTTTAGATTCCCATTTTTCCCTCTTGGCTATAAGACAAGGCTCTCTTGTTTTATTGTTTCATCTCTGTTTCTACTTCTATTTTCGTTATTCATTTTTTAGGAGGCTGAGAACTAGTGTTCCCCTCCATTTTTGTATGCTAGCTCCACCCAGTTGGGTGGGTATGAGCATTTCCCAATTTTTTAGGATAAGGGTTTGGGTTTTTGCACTGTTATGGTGGCCATTTTTGCATACAGACTCCAAACTTAGATTTTATTGGATTTTCATAGTTTTTGTGCCTTAAGACCAAATGGGTTTTATATTTGAAGTTTTTGAGTTTTGGGGTTTTTACCTCATTTTGTGTGCCACCCTATTTTCTTAGGCTTTTTTGGCATGATGTTGGTCATGGACCTAGATCATCAATTTGGATGACAATTAGATCATTGTTACACTTTTATGTTGCATTGGGATGCATGCCACATTTGTACTCCTGAATTTTTTTTTGGTTGAGTGATTTTATACCTGGTGTTATTGGTTGTTTTGGACCCTTGTTGTTATTTCATGGTCACTAGGATTCATGTAGAATCCATACTTCAATATTGAGGCCAGTTGAGTGATTTCATGATGCTTTGTCTTGTTGCATCATTGGGATTTGTGTAGAATCCATACTCCTAGATTGAGTTCAATTGAGTGTGTTCATGATGTATGGTTATATTTTTCTTGAGATTCATGTAGAATCTATCCTTTATAGTTTTTTTTTAGTTGAGTGATGTTTTTCTTGTGTTCTCTTCTATTCCTTGTGTGATGATCTTTATGATGGTGGTGTGCCACATATGAGCACGTGCACATGCATTCGTTAGGTGACTTTCGAGGCTTGATCTTTTGTGGACTTTCTAGAAGTTATGATCATTTGGGGTTAAATTTGGAATATATATGCATATGGGCACACATCATTGGATGAGTATGGGTAGGGTGGGGTAGCACATGTAGGGGGATTCTATCTCTAGCCTAGTGTCCATGGCTAGCTTATTTGCATGCAAAATTTTTAAATTAGTGATAACGAAATAAAATACTGGGTGGTAATAAATTTAAGATAATTAAAATGGATTGTGCACCTTCCATGGGGGAGAGTTCCTTCCTGGATTGTGTGTTTACTATTGGGGAAAGTAGTTTCCAATACTAGCTTGGGGTTTCAATGCCAAGTGACTCTCCATGATGTAAGCTCCTACATAGTAGCCCATTGTGTGTTTGACTAGGACCTATAGTACTTCCATTGTCTCATGTTCTTGGTTTCAATTGTCATTACTATCTAGCATGAGTGTTAGGAATGCATGTTTTACTTTATGTGTGTTTGTGGTTGAACCATTATCTCCATCAACACAATGAGAGTGGACCTATGGGTTTCACATGGTTGGGAGGCATAGCTATGTTTACCACTGGTGGGGACTAGTGTACATAGATGGTCTTTTTTCCTAGTGCAACCATTGCTGGATATTTTTACTTGGCAGTTCGAGTTCTAGAGTATGCTTTCTTGTGATTTATGCTTTCATTGGAATGCTTGGATATCATGTTTAGATGATGTTAGTTTATTTGATGCATTCCCTTATTATGATGTTTAGGATATGTTTAGATGATGTGATATACTTAGTTTCAATATCTATTTCTTATTGGTTTAGCATGTTAGATTTCCTATTCTTATGATGTTATAATACTTTAGCAGTGACACCCTCATAAGACAACCCCAACTATCTGGTTGATAGTTTGGGATGTTATGCATGGGGTTGGCTAGGAGCTTCAAGATCTGATGATGTTATTATGGTTGGGATGAACCACACATGAGTTTTAGTTTTGTCAATGCTTATATGTTCATGTTTACTTTATATGATGTTTGGTTTATGAACCATGTATGTACATTGTGATGTTTCTTTCTACATGTTCTTTCATATGTTGTTATGGATTAGATTTATAGATGATCCTCTTTCTTATTTCATGGCATCTTGTTGATTATGCTCTCAAGTGTTCATTCCTTGATCTACGTGGATTTGATACTCCCCAATGTGGAGGAAATCTTCGTTCAACCTTTTTATTTCATGTTTTCTAGCTTGTTAATTTGTACCCTCTTTTCAAATTTTACTTTCTCATGTGAGAGTGCAAAAGTTCACATGCTGTGTTGAGTTTCATTGTGTGGTTCATACTATTTCCTTGCATGAAACTCCACACTAGTTATGGGTGTTTTGGCTGCTAGGCCAAGAATTTCCTCACACCATTTGGTGAATTTTCTCATGTAAAAGGCTGATCCTCATGTGGCATGTTGTACTTCCTTGCACAAAATTCTTACAGTTGTGTATCCTCATGTGAAAAATAGGGGCCATTTCCACTAGTTTTCTGGGAACACAATTTGGTGTTTTAAGTACCATTTGGGTTTGCTTAATTTTCCATGCTTTGATGGATTTGAGATTCTTTTTTTTGTTGTCATTTTGGGATTTCATTTCTTGTCTGAGTGTGTTAGTTTGGTTGTGGCATTTGAAGATTCGTTGGTTGCTACGATTGTTGGTGAAGTCTTTCATTGTGATCTTTTTGATCCTGTATGATGTTTTCATGTGCATTCATACTTGTAAAAAAAAATATCTTGGCTTGTATTGAATCCTTGTTCCAAGGATCTTTTGGTAGGGCATTACACAACTCAACACTGAGTTGTCACTAAAAGCCATAAAATCTTTCCAAGTAGACCCAATCATGAGAGTTTATCTTTATTCACTAAAAGTCCTACCAAATTTGGTAACATTACATCAAATACCACATTGCCCTCCTGATAAATATGCTACAAATCATAATTTTTAAAGATAGTTAATAAATGTAAGATTTCTTCTATCACCCTTTTGATCTCCCAATAGTCTTTCATGTTGCCTTTCACTATTTCAACAACAATCTTGGAGTCTCCTTTAATATCTGTATTGTCCCATTGCACCCCTATAACCATTTTCAAGCCCCAAAGGAGTGCTATAGCCTCCACTACATTTTTTGAGATTTTCCCTAGATTACTAGCATAGTAAAACAATAGTATACCATTACAATATTTGAACATACTCCCTCGTACCGAACCCTCCCTTCTCACTGCTTCATCAAAGTTAAGTTTAACCCAACTATCATTAGGGGGGTGTTATCTCATTCTCACTCTTGCAAGTTGTTTGGAATTATCAACCTCCAAGAAAACTTGTTCAAGATTCCACCATGTGGAAATCCTTTATTCTATCATAGTGGAAGGAAGAGACTATTTCTACCACTTGTAGTTCTACATGTTCTCAACAATTAGCTTGAAGATGAACTCAACTACAACCTCCAAACTTCTTTCTCCATTTCTAAAGGCCTTATTATTTCTCTACTTCCAAATGCTCCAAAATACATGGGGGTGATCAGCTTCCACATTTGGATAAGGATCCAATGGAGGAACAAGAATTTCCAATTTAGAATGAATTGATCAATCCCCTTATCGAAAACCCAAACCATCTCCAATTTCTGAAACAAATTTTCTTTAGATGTTAGCAACAAAGTTACACTCTAAGAATAGATGGGGAATACTTTCTTCCTCATCTTTAAAAAAAAAACATCTATTTGTTAATTGGAATCCACTTTTCGTTAGGTTTTCTATGGTAAGAATCTTTCCATGCATAGTGACCCACCAAAAAATATTGACCTTTAGAATCAAATGACTAAACAAGAATTTCCTCTAGTAATTAGGCTCCAAATCTTTCTCAAAAATATCCTATAAGTAGAACCTACAAAAAGATCCCCATACAAGGTTTCCTTCCAATTGAAGGTGTCATCCCTAGCCACCCACAAACTTATGTAACCTTTGAGGTGCTCCTCTAGTTCCTTCGCCAGACTACCACCATCAACATAACCCTTGTGCAGTTGTAATTTCTTCCACCTCCTACCTACCCAATAAAGTCCATTAGCTTACTTCACACCTATAGTTGGAGATACTTTCTAAGGATACCAAATTTCATTTTGACCAAAGGTTTACCTATTAACCAAGTATCTTCTAAGAAATTAACTTGGCTACCCTCACCCACAAACCACCTCACTCCTTCCCTTAGCAAACTTCTATTTTTTAAAATGTTACCCCATATCTGGGACCCCATAGGAAGACCATTTCTCTAGATACACTGAATATAATTCAAGTTCCCTAGGTACTTAGCTTTGAGTATCTTACACTAGTTGGCTTCATCCTTCACCAATTTGCAACTAATCTTAGTAAGGAGAGCATTGTTTAAGTCAATAATCTTTCTTATAGCTAAACCACCTTTATTTTTTTGTCTACACATAGTATCCCAACTCACCAAACTCAACCTATTCTTCTCCCCCTCAACCAAAGGAAGTTTCTTTGGATTTTCTCCAATTTCTCAACCATTGCCTAAGAGATTTTGAATAGGGAGAGGAGGTAAACTGGGATACCTAAGGCAAAGAAGTCAATAGTTGGAGTGTGTTCGCACTACTTAAGTTTTTCCTTTCCACCCAATCAACTTCTTTTGCATCTTTTCCAAAATAATATTCCAAAAGTGATTACTGACCTCTATAACTATCAATGGGAGCCCCAAATATGCATCTAGAAGGGATGTAGTATTGCAACCAAGAATATTTAGCACCCTTCTCTAGATATCCAATGTAGTGTTGAAGAAGAAAACATTTCTTTTATCTAAGTTTATCTTTTGGCCCACATTAATAGAATAGATCTCTAGAACATGTTTCTAGGCTCCATCTTCCAACACCAAAGAGTCCCCACTAAGGAAGGTATCATCCACAAACTATTGTATGACCTTTACTGGGAGGGAGTTAGCAGCTTTAATTCATTTGATCTCTCATCCTTCCACCTTTCTCAAGAATGCTCTTCCCAAAACTTCAAAAACCATGATAAATAGATAAGATGAAATAAGGTCCCTTGTCTTAGGTCCCTTTCCCCATTGAAATTTCCCTAGGGTGTACTATCTACCATCACCAAGTAGTTGATAGTCTCAACCATAGATCTAATGATATTAATAAATCCTTGACTAAAACCAATTCTCTCCATGACTTCATATAAGAAAGTCCAACAAATTATATCATAAGCTTTAGAAATGTCTAACTTTAAAGCCATACCTAGATTATCACTCTTGTCTATTGAGTGTAACACCTCATGAGTAGTGATAACAACATCAAGGATCTGTTAGCCTGGGACAAACCCATTTTGAGTTTTTATATGAATTTGTGGAGTATTAGCTTTATGAAGTTCACTATTATCTAATACAATATCTTACAGGTAGTGTTACATAGGCTAATAGGTCTAAAGTTAGAAATAGCCCCTAGGTCCTTAATTTTTGGCACCAGAACTATATAAGTTTTATTATTTCTCTTGAGTAACTTCACAATCCTAAAGAAGTCATGTGTAACTTGAACCAAATAAACCTTTATAACATCCCATAAGTGTTGAAAGAAGGCCGGGGGGAAATCATTTGGGCTTGGAAACTTGTAGGCTTTCATGGAGAAGACAGCTCTGCACACTTCCTCCTCATTGATCATTTGAGTAAGCTTCTCGTTCTCCTCTACCAAGATCACATTAGGCATGGAGTCAATAAACCACTATCTATCCTCCCTATTGATTTCCCTATGGTCCTCCTTATAAGAATTTTTGAAGTAACTACTAGCCCAGCTACCAATCTCCTTTGTTTTTGTTAACTTTATATTTTTATCATTCATGATTGAATCAATACTGTTTCTCCTTTATGGTTAGAGGTTGATCTATGAAAAAAAATTTCTAAGAGAATGACTCACTCCACTGCCCTTAGTTTATCCATTTTATAAGGCAACATGTTCACCTCCTCATTTCCTTTAACTAGAACCTATAGAGTCACTGCTTCCTTAATCACCTTCCCACCAACCTCTTCCTCCTCCATCTCTTTCATAGAGTCCTCTGTGTCTTTTCCTCTCACATTCTCTTCTCCCTTCCTGATAGACTTATCAATCTTTTTATAGTTGACAAATAGATGCCCAAAAATTGAATAATTATGATAGAAAAGCCCTATATTCTCATAAACAATAGGTTGGACCTTCTTTCCCCACTTAGAGCTCAACATGATGGATTTAGGTAGTGTAGCACTAATTGCTACATTCACACTAAACCTCACAAAAACTAGCTTGGAATTCTAAAGGGTTACCACATCCACAACAACAAAGTGTCCAAATGAGTTGCCAATTGAATTAAGGATCCTTTCATCCCAAAACTCTAGGGGGAGACCTGGGAGTCTGACCTAGAAAGGCACCAGCCTATTCAAATCTTTCATCAAGTCCAAAATAGAGTGCAATTTAACCACCATTAGGTTGCACTTACCATAGTACCATGACCTAGTCATAGCCATTGTAATATTTTCCACCACTATACACTTGAAGTAGAATAGCCCGCTAGACATTTCCAAAATGGTGAAACTCCCTTTCACCTTCCACTTCTAGCTTACCCACTTCCTAACCATCTCAATTGATGGGTTGAAGGCCACAAACCAACCCACCAGGCACAACTTTAGGATGGCCTACACACTATCAACCAAGATATTCAAAACAACAATCTGTAGCCCCTCCTCACCACTAATCAACTTGGGGGTTTCCAAGGGGACTTGGGTCAATTTCTCTCCTAAGACAACATCCATCGATCCTTGGGTCATGGGAGGCTCTATGCTCTCTCCCAGTAATTTGCAGGAGGCATAGTAGACTCCAATAAGTCCCCACCTAAAGCTTAGGATCCACTACTCCATGGGTAATTACACTCAAAGTCCTAACAAGTTGTAGATCTGGGAAAATCCTTGGGGTTTGGCCTATCTCTAGGGGGGCATCCCAGCCCATCAAAATTCAAACACTGAGAGAGCACAAAAAATAGGAAACATGAAAAAGTTGTAGAGAAAAAAGGTCTCTTTTTTTTTTGTTATCCCTGATTCATTCTAATGGTATTTGGATGTTGAATTGGTATGTGATGTTGGTTTTGAATGAGTGTTCTTTCAATTTTGATTGTCTCTTCTTCTTGAGTAGTTTGTGTTACCTTTGAGGTATTTTTGGCTATTAGGATTCTTTTCCTAGGAATTTTTTATTATTGATTAGCTATTTGTGGATTGTTCATTATCTTCCTTGCATGGTGGGAGTGGAAGCCTAACTAGGTAACCACATGGTCAAGAGTTAGTGTCATCTTACCATTTGGGTCCCCTTCACATCATCAACTATTGGATGTTCATTGTAGGAGATGTACCTTTATCAGTCTTATTCAACTCTCATATACTTCTACTCATTTAATGTATATATATTAACATATATCTTGTATTCTAATTTATCTATTCTCATACCCTGTGACATGTACAATGGATTTATTCTTGTATTAGTTGTACTTACACATTTTCTTATGAGATGATGTATCTATTTTTTGTTTATGATCATGAGACATTGTACTTGAGACTTAAACTAATTACTATAAAATTTCTTAAAATGTGACTCAATGTGAAGGAGACCTTTAGGAATGAAATATGTATAGTAATTGTATGTGTAAATATTGTGTGAAGGCAATGGAGAAGGAATTAAAGTAGGAGGAACACTCATGGGAAGTGAAAGGCTAGGAAGACCAAGACGTAAAGGAGTGGAAACTTGTGTATAAGTATCCATAAGAGGTGGAGCATATGTTGGTATGCTAGAAAGAGTGGTAGAAATTGGAATAGAAGATTTCAATAGTTGTGGGAGGAGGAGGATATCCTATCTCTTGATTACATTTTTTCAAATACTTAACATGAGTATTAATAAGGTGAGATGTACCTATAGATGCTAAAAAATGGTTTGCATCTACTATTTAATCACTTTTTGACATAATGCAAGGCATGATAATCCTAAAAGGAGATGTCCTAGCCCCCAACAATATACCCACATTGCAGAAAAATAACAAAAAGAAGAAATAATGCAAGATTTGGTATCAAATCACAACTTTCTAATCATAGATATAACTAATTACATCCAATATGATTGATTATAAGGCCTTCTAGGTTAGGTCCAAATACAAACAACAATTATAAAATCAATTCTATAAGATCCAACAAGATCCACTTACAAACTCAATTTTAGATAGTCTAGGTCCACAACTAGATAAGAACACCAAGAAGAATCTATACTTGTACCCTCATGTCCACCAAGCAGTCCTCTAGTTCTCAAGCTACAACCCTAGCTCTTCAAAATTCACATCTATACTTCATCTCCTTTTCTAAGTTGGAATGAATCACTTCCACCTAAAGATTCCACAAAACTCCTCACTTATACCCAACTAAGCCACAAGTTGGCCTAGCTCATTACAAACTAAATTAAATCTCTTACATCAAATATATGTCAAGCCACAAGTTAGCTACAACACAAATGAAATACCCATACATAAATTAAATATCCAAAAGTCAGCTCATAGAAAAATTGGTACGAATAGAAACAAAACCAATATTAGCATTCAACATATATAGGGACACTCGACATCCACTAGGAAACTCGACACCAATAGGTTCACTTAGCATCCACTGGGAGCTACAATAACTCAACACCCACTAGGAGCTATAGTAACTCAGCACCCACTAAGTGCTATAGTAACTTGGCACCAACTAGAGCTACAGTAAATCAATACCAACTAGAGCTACAATAACTCAGCACCCACTAAGTGCTATAATAAATTGGCACCAACTAGAGCTACAATAACTTGGCACCAACTAGAGCTATAGTAACTCAACACCCACTGAGTGTTTAGTAATTTGTCACCAACTAGAGCTATAGTAACTCATCACCCACTAAGTGTTATAGTAACTTGGCACCAACTAGAGCTATAATAACTTAGCACCCACTAGGCAGCTCAACAACAACATAAGATTGAAAAGCATTGGCACTTGACACCAATAGGTAGGATCGTAAGAAAGTTTAGGATGCTCCTACATCAGACACCCTAGGTTTAAAAAGATCTAATAGTTGGAAGAACATATTTTAGGATTCAACACATAAATCTCAAACTAGTTCTTCACATAGATATCCTCCAAACCTTGAACTTGTATACTCTTCCCCTTATTATTCTTTTGCTTCTTCACATCCTTCTAAGGTGTGCTACATGTTTTCTTTCCATACTGATCTCCAACCTTCTCAGGATTTGTCAACTCAACTTGGTTACCAATACTCAAGTTCCTCCTACTGAGTTCTTCATTTTACAAAGGAATTAGGGAAAACTTCCTACCACCTTTCTCAATAGTAAACACATTCCAAATGCAATCATGCATAGCCCTACAATCATACTACCAAGGTCTACCAAGTAACACATGACAAATATTCATATCCACAATATCACACAACACTTGATCCTTATACTACCCAATCTGTAAATCAACAAGGCATTACTCCCTTACTTCCAAAGCATGCTCACTTTGTAGCTAGCCAACCCTATAAGGATAACAATGTCTCATTCTCTTCAAATCAAGTTTTTGAACCATCTCCTTAGCAACAAGGTTATCGGTACTACCACCATCCATAATCACCTTGTAGATTATGCCACTAGACTTACAACAAGTCTTGAAAAAACTAGTTCTCTAATAAGAATCCAATGTCCTCTCACCAACTAGTAATTGTCAAGCCAACAAACTCTCTCCTTGCTCAGGTTGACTATCCTAGATTATAACCTCATTCAAAATAGTAGTTGTCCTCCCAATTAGACATTCAAAAGATCTATACCCTTCTTGACCACACTTGAAACAATTACCTCTCAACCTACTTCCACCCATTCTTCTTTATTGTTCAATAGGTCTTGGTTTAGCTTGTATCAAACTATGCTACTTCTCATTCCCTCAGGAACTACCTTGATTCTTCCTCTTTAGCTTCTTCTCCACTCTCAAGGCATACTGATAAGCATCCTCAAGTAAAGAAATATTCAGCATACCAACCTCATCCTAAATAGTGAATCTCAAACCATTAATGTACCACGCTACCTTATCCTTTGACAATTCTCTATGCCCAGACCAAGTAGTCAACTTGTAGAACTCTGTGTAATCTTTCACAATCATATCCTTCTACTTCAAATTCCACAACCTCTTAAATAACTCAAGTTCATAATCAATAGGAATGAACTTAGTTTTCAACTTAGTCACCATCAACCTCCATCCAGATATCTTCATTTCACCTTCCTCTTCTCTATCTCTTTGTAGTTCTTTCCACCAAAGAACAACATGTCCCTTTAGCTTAGTTTGTGCCAAACTTACTTTAAGTGGAGCCTCAATATCCTCAAGCTCAAAGTACTCTTCCAATTCACTAATCCAATCAATCATGTCTTCAGGATTCAAAGTACCTACAAAATTGGAAACCTCCATCTTATGCTTCAACTTCAATTGAGATCCAGGTCCAAAAAACTAACTAGCCCTAGTCCTCATAGGTCTCTCCACATGATCAATTCTATCCTCATGACTAGATCCAATAGCTTCAAAGTCTTCAACAACTTCCTCATAAATTCCTTTAGTAGCCACATGTCTAGGTACACCACTTAAAGCACTTACAATTTCAACAATCATGTCACTCTTCATTAATGCTATCTAAGATCTAAAACTAGCTTTAACCTCCTCCATCTCATATCTAAAATCTACTTTAACCTTCTTTGAGATATTTTCTTCTACAACATCACTAAGATCATCAACTGCCCTAGGGTCCAATCTTCTTGGAGGCATCTTCCAAAATTTTTAGCAAACCCCAAGCAACAAATCCACAAATCTAGAAGATCAATTAGCCACAAGATCAACATTCTTTACAAATCCTAGTGTAAATTGCCTCAGCTTTGGTGATCTATTAACACACTCAGGAACAACCTTCACTTTGATACCATTAGACATAGTGCAAGGTAGGAGAATCCCCAAAGGAGATGTCTTAGCCCCCAACAATATACCTACACAACAAAAACACAATAAGAAGAAGCAATAATGCAAGATCTGGTATCAAATCACAACTTTCTAATCATAGATATAACTGATTAAATGCAATATGCTCAACTATAAGGACTTCCATGCTAGGGCCAACTACAAACAAGAATTAAAAAATAAGTTCTATAAGATCCAACAAGATCCACTTACAAACTCAATTTTAGCTAGTCCAAATCCACAACTAGATAAGAACACCAAGAAGAATTCACATTTGTAACCTCAAGTCCGCCAAGATGTCCTCTAGTTCTCAAGCTACAACCCTATCTCTTCAAAATTCACATCTATACTTCAAAGCCTTCTCCAAGCTAGAATGAATCACTTCTATGTAAAGACTCCACAAAACTCTTTTCTTATACCCAATTAAGCCACAAGTCAGCCTAGCTCATTACAAACTAAATTAAATCCCTTACATTAAATATATGTCAAGCCACAAGTTGGCCACAACACAAATTAAATACACATACATAAATTAAATGCCAAAAAGTCATCTTCTAGACAACTCGACATGAATAGAAACAAAACCAAAATTGGCACTCGACACATATAGGGATATTTAGTATCCACTAGAAAACTCAACACCAATAGGTTCACTCGACGTCCACTAGGAGCTACAGTAACTTGGAACCCACTAGGAGCTACAATAACTCAACACCCTCTAAGTGCTATACTAACTTAGCACCAACTAGAGCTATAGTAACTTGGCACCAACTAGAGCTACAATAACTCAGCACCAACTAGAGCTACAATAACTTGGCATCCACTAAGTGCTACAGTAACTTAGCACCAACTAGGGCTATAGTAATTTGAAACCCACTAGGCAACCTGATAGCAACATAAGATTGAAAACCACTGGCACTTGGCACCGACAAGTAGCATTGCAAGAAAGCCTAGGATGCTTCTGCATCACTCTTCCATACTAACTTGTCCCATTTTCTCATTTCACTAATTCTAATCTTTTGGCCAACTTGATTATCACTTGATTATATTTTGAAAACATCCTTCATCATTCGTATCCCCTTTCAAATCCATTGCATATCATTTTAGAATTGGTTCCCATTTTATCTAAACTTTCCAGAATCAACATGAAACCATTTCAACATCATCTAATTATTTCTAATCAGCTAGTAATCACATCCAATCAACCCAAAATCATCCGAAATCAAAAAATCATCCCAAATCAGTCCTAATCAACCTAAAAAGTGTCAAATATCTCAAATCAATCATCATATATCAAACCCTAGGTATTATCATGTCCCTCAGTACCTTGGCAACCTTTCAAATCTTATCAAAACCCATCAAATCTAACCTTAGTACTATCATGTCCCACAACACTAGATCAAATCTATCATTTTTATCATTTGATCATTGACATTGTTGAGTCCCTGAGTGTTAGATCGTGGCATTATCCAATCAAATTGATAAATTGACAATGTTCATCAATGCTATTAGGATCAACCTTATCAATCAATTTAAATCCTATGGTATTTACAATGTCCATTAAATGTCACATGTTCTTAATCAATATCATGTATCCTTGGATATTATCAATCCTAATCATTCATCCAATTTGATCATGGCTTTGGTCTACCTATCACTATCCTAGTCAATTTTCATAATCATCACATTTTATCAAATGATATTATCACATTTACTTCATCAAATTGGCCAATCATTTACTAATTTATCCTATAGGATTAAATAACCCACAAACTAATCTTATGTCATTTCAATCCTTTTCATCTTGTGCTTACTAATAATTCTTTCTTATCAACATTCTCAATTAATTAATATTTATTAATTAATTAACTCATCTTCACAAATTATGGGAATTCTTAAATTTCCTAAGTCCTATTTTCCACTTCTAATTTCCACTTTAATAATTTCCTTTTGTGTGGATATATGGATTTTTAATTCAAATATTCCACCTATTCTTGACACATGGACATGATGTGTCATAGATATTATCCTTACACTTGGATAAAATATGCCATATTTGAAATATTTTATTCCTTACACATGTCTATAATAAACATACATCGTCATAGATTCTTGGCTACAAGTGACTTTGAGGTACCATATGCACATCATAGATTCTCCTCCACTTTTAGCCATGCTAACTTTCATGCATCATAGAATCTTAAATTTTGCATATTGTGTCATGGTTTTCATAGATATTCTAAGGAATATCATGCCAAGTTGCACACTCAAAGTGACAAGTGTTTATGCTCTCATTGAATTCTCTCCTCTTGTACTTTGGCTATAAACTGAGCCATCTTGATCTCATTTTTTATCTTTAGAATTCTTAGAGTCTATATTCTCACATCACGTCTAAGCCACATGTCTAGTATTCCAAATAGCATAATCCCATCATATTCATTTTCTTTCAATTGTATAGGCACTATAGGCAATTGGAACTACATCAAATGGAGATGAAAGAAGGACATGACAACTACAATTGAATAGGGAGTTTCATTTGTTTTATTTCCTTTATGATTTGATTGGTTTTCATGGTATATTAGAAGACTTTTAGTTTATTTTGATTAAGTTTTGTGGTTTCTCATAGTTTTCTAGGTTCTAACCCATTTTAAGTCCTACAATTGGTGAACCTAATGTGAAGATCATGCTTACTAACTTTGGTTTCTTTGTTTTGTTCTTGTAGGTGCCAGGAAGGAGCTTGTTCGAAGGAGTCTAATGTTTATCTGCTCTTTCTTATCACATCTAGTCTACTTAAGAAGCCCAATAACAAGTTTATGTTTTTTATTTATGCATTTCTGTAGCTTGCTATCTCAGGGGTACACTCTTCTTTTTCAAGGCACACTTGGGGCCTTTAGGAAGCTATTTTAGGGGCCTAGGAGTTATTATAAGCTCTATCTATTGTTTGCACCTGACCAACTGCAATCCAAAACCACTACTTGTACCATTCTGGGCCCCATGTGCACTAGGGGCACACTCTACACTATCATAGTGCACTTGGTAGGATAGCTTTCAATTTTTTATGTTTTGGGTATCATCTTGATCTCATTTCTTCCCAATTCACACCTAGTCTCCCAACTATGCTATGAAACTACCAACTACACTCTAACTAGCCCCATTTGCACTAGGAGTGTAGTTGTCACTTTATAAGAACACTTGGGGACCTCTTGGGTGTTTCTAGCTTTCTGGGGCACAACCTACATTGTCATGGTGCAATTGGTTCACATAAAGGTCACATTTCAATCAAAATCTACATCTAGGGTTTTAATTTCATTCTAGGACCTAGGTTAGATTCTTTTGTGTTATTGATGATCTATTTGTAGCATGTGGTGATCATTGGGAGAAGACATATCTATTGAGAACTAATAATTCTTTGTTGTAGGACTTTGATGAAGACCTATGTGCTTGTTCAAACTTTGTGTGTGGCTTTCTTAGACTAGATAACACTTCATTTTGTGCTCTAAAATGATTTTTCTCTTCTATTTGGCATCTATGCATTATTTAGAACCCTAGGAGTTGCATGGATGTATGTTCTCCCCTTGTCATTCATGGATATTGGGTACAAGATAAATTCATGTAACTTAGTTAGAGAGGCCCACCTTGGAACCAAGACTCACCACTTGTTGAGTCCCAGTGGTTGACCTCAAAGTGGTAACAGGCCAAAGCAAGGTCTATACTTTGGCCTCTATAATAGACCTAATATGCTTAATGCTTTGTTGGTGGTATTTTTTGTGAGATAGCTCTCCTCCTATACCCTTGTGGTGCATCATACCTTGGTTATCGAGGCTTGGAGACCTTCTACAAAAGTTTATCATTCACTTGCCAAATAGACTGCTTGAACTAAACACCTTGACTTAGTGGCCAAAATCCTTTCTATCCACTAGCTTAGGAGGTCACCCATGCCCGTGAAGACATCTAACATTCTTGTGATCCTTAGTAGAGGCAATAGTCCCTTAGGAGGTGAGACCCTTGGGAAGTAGATCTTGGTAGCCACAAGAAGTGAGCACACTATAAGGGGTAGCCTGTGGTGCCAAGATTCTAAGTTTTCCACTCTAGATAAGTACAATTGAACTTTGGTTAAAGTGGGAATTTAGTGGATACAATCTTAAATCCTAGGTTGTGATGTATCTTTATAAGTTTAACAATAACTATTCAAGTTTATTGTGTCTTGTGTGTGTGAATAACATTAATCAATATAATACCAAATATAAAAAATCACACCAAAATCACTTTGAACTTTGGATACTATCAAGCATTTTCAAAAAATTACAAAATTTTAAAACATTGAAAACCTTTTCTCAAACACTTGAAACTTTAAAAACATTAAAACTTGTAATTTTAGGAGTCCTTTTCATGATTTAGGTTTCATCCTTGCATAGCACACCATTTCATTTTTCATCCTTTGAGCTTCATACTTGCATCTTATAGGCCTCATTTTGCATCATTTAGTCTTCATTTTGTAGTTTGTATCTTTCATATTGCATTCCTTAGGCTTCATTTTGCAACTCCTAGTCTTTACATTTAAACCCTCAATCTTCATCTTACATTCCCAAAATTGCATTCTTTCATTAATTATCTCTCATTTTTTGAGTCTTAGTCATCATTCCTCATGTCCTAACCTTCATTTTTCATCCTCATTCTAATCATAACACTGTCCCCTATCGACTAGCTCTCTAGAACAACAATATAGAAGCCATCAAGTCCAAAATAACTCTAGTTTAAAACCACTTTACCAACTATGCTCTAATTGGACCCAAATACACAATGATCATAGTTGGATCTACCAAAGTGCATTTCATTTCTAGAACAACTAATTTGGTATTCTAGATATTATTTTGGGACTCTCGAATTGTGACCAGGAGCCTGGATAGGGCCCCCATGCTGATCATGTCTTGAACTTCATTTTGCATATACTAACCCAAGTTTTTACACCTTAGGATTCATTCATCAAGTCATAAATCTTATTTTTCATCTCCAATATGATCATAACATCATCCCCAACCAATTATCTATTTGGTCTAACAATTTGACACTCACCAAGTCCATGATCAACAAACTTTCAACCTAGTTTCTGAGCTGTGCTATGAAACTACAAAATGCACTCAAACTAGCCCCAACTACATCCTCAGCATAATTGGTACTATCATAGCTCACTTGGTGTTTTTTTAGTGCACTTGGTGGCCAAAATAACCATTTTGGACTTTTACACTATATTTTGGGACCCTAGAACTGCCTCTAGAAGCTTGTATAAGCCCTTATTCTGAACATAACCTAAAACATCATTTTGCACTGCAAACACCATCTTACATCTTAGGATCATTTTTATTCTCCTTAAACCATATTTTGAACCCAAAACCTCTTTGAACTTAGTAAACAATTAGAATAAAGTTTGAGTCTTAGAGTATCTCCTAATGTTGATGGATGATGGATCTTGACTATAGTCTTTTTGTCATCTTTTTTGTCATTTTCTTGGGTAGACTCTATCTACATCTTCATGGATTTTAACTTGTCATTTTTATCAACTTTATGTTTTCAATTTTTTTTTCTCTTTTTGTCAAGATCCACAATCCATCTTCACAAGGTTAAACTATTAGATTAATACTTTCCAAAGATTTCTCCTAAGTTCAAAACCTTCCATACACCCTTGTCATAGCATTATAATATCTTGAGTCTCCCTAAACATTTTTTTGATTAACCCTACTTGTATAATCACTGCATCTTACATTATTCAAAATAGTAACATCTATTCCAATATCAAAATTCAATCAACTTGTCCAATGATTAATTTTTCCAAATCAGTTGTCAAACACAACACCCTACTTGATCCCACATCCTTGCCTTTCATATCATAAATGTCATTATCAACCTTAACATACTTTCCATTGCATTATCTATGTTTCATACATCAACCTTTAAAATCATTCCCAAGTCCAAAGTCCAACCCTAATCTACATTTTGCATACCTTAGAATCATCTTCATACCCATTTGTGAAAATCCAAAATGTTATTCAAATTTTCATTTTTGTGTCATTCCCTTAGGTCTTTTTCATCTTGCATATCATAATCCTAGGTCATTCTACTCTTCCTTAGGTTGTATAACATGCCTAACCCCTTAAAAATCCAAAAAACTTCCATTCTTACATAGCCACTTCCAAATTATCAAGATTTGACCTATTTTATGAACTACACCCCTATTTCATCAATTGCACACCTCAAGTGCTCAGATGGTAGTTTCAATGTGTAATTGGTAGTTTTAGAGAAATCTTGGTAACTAGGAAGTTCATCTTAGGTTCAAGAACCCTAAACTACATTATCATAGCCTGCACTACATTCCTAAACCCTAGAAAACAAAACATTTAGATAATCCATTCTTTGCATATTTGTTACCCAAACACCTTTTTTACCAACTACACCCTTTTGGATACCAAGTGCCCATTTCTAGGGTGCACTTGGAACTATTAGAGAATAGTTGGTAGTTTAGGTGTGCATAGAGAATTTGTTCAATATTTCCCCATTGCATCTACATCTTTAGGTATCATTTCGGCACTTACAAGGACACAAGAAGTTCGCGAACTAGAAGAGTTGTATCAATGCTTGTTTTCTAAAGTAAAAATAGAACCTAAAGTGTGTCAAAAGTAGAATAAGACCAAGAAACCACTGAAAATAGTTGACACATATCAAACTAATGCCTCACAACCTTTACTTAGCACCCACTAAGAATATATCTGCCAAACAACAACTCTCAAAATACAAGACAACCAACCAACAACATGTCTATAATGAATTTTCCTCTTAACACTTCCCCTTCACATGGAATGGTTCAATGGAGCTCTAATTTTGAACCCAAATTTATACCTATAGCACCTAGATGTGGAAGTGTACATACAAACACGAGAGGATGAAGAAACCCACTCATTCAAATTCAAAAAACCTAGCACAAGTACCTTCAACCTACAAACATATAACAAGGTACTCTACACCTAAGTGATGATTCTGACACAAACTATGGCATCACTAACAAAGAAATGGCTAGGGCTTGCCAAGACAATACTTTCCAAAAGAACTTTAAACTCTTGGTAGCCCAAGAAATTGTCAAATTTAATCCAAATTTGGAAGGACAAAGTCTGAATATTAAGACAATACAACATTTGAAAACATTTAACCTATGATTAATTTAGACTTGGACAAGGGGAAACAACATTTGGAGTTTTCAAACACAAAGATAATACCTATGATATCTCACCAAGAATCAACAATTGAGATTCTCCAAATTACTTTCAAACAAAATAATATCAACCCCTTGTCTAATGAACCTCCATTAATCAATGACAATAAGACTCTTCCAACCCAAAGAAGATGTTGAGAATCGACCTCAATAAAATAATACAAAAACAAGAATTGCCTAAGGGGAATTTCACCATAGGGTTTCCAATGTACCTCCTTTGGAGGAAAACCAAAAAAGTGCATCGTTGCTCCTAACTCTACCAACTACTATGAAATCAAATACAATGGAGCTCCCTATGAGTGCACAATGCAAAACGTCAACACTTATTACAAAAACCCCTATTAACACACAAAAGAAGAGTCTTATCAATATTTCATGCATTCCCCAAAGGAATGTGGCCCATTTCCATATCAATAGGTGAATAGAAATAAAATGGAAACGCTCTTCCCAACCCTAATTTTCAATAGGAATGATCTAAATTAATTAAGCACAAGAGAGTGTTCAATATAGAAATGGATCAAATGATGGAAAATAGTGAGAAAGAGGGGGTTATATGATATGATCTTTCTATTATGGGGGAGTATGTGCTTAAATCCTAAAATAGATAAAAGACAATTACTTAACTTCAATCTAGAAAATGCTATTTTCTGATGTCTGCATGTAGTTTTTGAAAAATCTGCAACTTGTTCTAGACTAGAAATGTTGAGATAGAGAAAACCTAGAAATATTTTACCTTTTTCAAGGGAGGTTGACCTTGACCTTGCACAATTGTACCCCAAAAAGTCAACCTTGAATTACACTACTTTGACAAAAATTCTATTCACGGATCTCACAAGTTTGACAAAAAGGGTATCTAAATCTACTCTCTAATTTGTTGTTCCACACCTGTATCTGCTAGAAAAATGCTTTATTTTTTGATGGGAGTTTTCCTTAGTCAAACCCTAGCTTGGAATTAACCTTGAAATGCAATTGAATTAATATATATGTATAAAAAAAGTAAATGGAACTATTCACCTTTCTTATGTGGAAATCCTTATGGAGGATTCGAATCCTTGAATCCATCAGTAAGGATGCTACAAATATATGCAAAATATATGTAGGATGTCTCAAATCAATGTCATTAGATCTTCAACACCAATCTTGAATGTATCTTTGCATAAAAGAAGACTTGGATTAATATGGATGGGGAAATCTTCAGCACGAGGGCTCCATAGAGAATGAATCCTTCAATGGCTAACAATGGTACTCCTTGATGAATTGGATGCTTGAACACTTGAATGCTTGAATGCTTGATAGATAGTAGATACAAATGGATAGATAGTATATGATAAATTCACTCATAATAAGTGGATATAAAGTAGATGTCAAAATGAGGAAAGAAGGCTTCCTTATATAGAGATCTATGGCACTAAAGTAGATGTCAAAATGAGGAAAGAAGGCTTCCTTATATAGAGATCTATGGCACTAACTCCGAGAGAAGGCTGACATAGCAGCACTAAATTCCATTTAACCTTAACCCCTAGGAATAGACCTATTTAAAATATAATTTAAGATTCTACCATTTTGAAACCCAAAACAACTGATCCAAAAGTGGGAAAAGAAACTTTTTGAAACTCGAGATCCTCCAACTCTTGGAAATTGAAAATAGGACCTGGGGTCAGGGATGAGGTTGAACCTCTCCTAGGTTAGGGTTAAGGTCATCCTTAACCTAGGTTAGGGTCGAGGTTGACCTTGAGCCAAAGGTCAAATTCCTCAGTTTCACAGAGTAGTTTTTCAGAAATAGGCTCAAAATAGAGAAAGAGAAGTAAAACAAGGGGGAAAATTGTCAGATCCATGTAAAGAACCATTCAAGGTGCTTGAAATGAAACCAAAAATCTTACTCAGAGGGCTAAACACTCTTAACACAGAAGTGATTCCATTTTGAGATGATATATTAAGTCCGCACTTAAGCAAGAGTATGGAGTTGATGCAAACTCTTGGTAAAGTAGATTGTAATGAAAATATAATATTATTAAAATAAAAGGGATGAAGAAATCCTCAAGCTACTAGAGACATCTCTAGAAAAAGAGAAAATGAGTGTGATCATCTCACCCAATAAGAACTTAAGTCCCATTGTGAACCACACAAGGAAACTGTGCAACTAGAAAAATGGAATTGAACCACTTAGTGAGTGTGGCTACTCACTAGTCAACCCATCAAGGATTCACCCTCAATAATATTCTATTCTATAAGAGTAAAACCAAAAGAGATTCAATCTTGAGGGCACCTTTGACCTTAAGGGATAAACAATATTTGAAACTCAAAGGATCAAGAGATCCTAAACTATAAATCCATAGTTTAAGGAGTAGTCACTAATCCAAAAAGGGAGAAAAAGTATCTTGAAAAATAATATATATGTATTAAAAATTGTGTGTGTGTGTGTGTGCATGCACATGCAATAAGTGAATAGAGTGTATGCCCCCACATTAAAGTTATTGCTAACACTTTAATAGTAGCAATAGATTTGATAGAAACATAAACAACTCTAATAATTACATTTCAACTACAAGATGCCCCTAGACAAAGACAAATCAAGGGCGATACCACATAAACATACATATAACATAGAAGGGATCTACCTACTGTGGGGTCAGTATGATTATAAGATAATATATATGATATTATTGCAAATGAATTGAAATCATTCTCCAAAGAAAGTAGAACTACAATCACAAAGGAGGAAAGATCACATAAGAAATAAAAAGAAGAATCTTTTTGGACCATGACCTAGAGATTGAAAAGAACCAGTGCTACCAAGTCATAAATCCAAGAAGAGTATACAAGGAAACATGTACAAAAAATAGTACAAGTAGAAAATAACATGAAACAACATATGTAAGAATAGAGATATATATAGAGGAATAACAACAAGTTCAATTCTTTTATAACCTTGCACTAGTGAAGAAACAAAGATTATATAAAAGAATCTAACAACATTTGGAAAATATATTACAGGAGAAGCACAATACAATAGAAAAACACACAACAAAGACTACCATGATGAACTATCCAATAGAGCATGTTGCCTACTCTCCCCATCTTGTTTTTTATCATTTAGGGAAGGTGGGTAACTTGCAAGAGGGGCTATATCCAAAATAGTAGGAATGATAGCTAGTACCAAATAAGGATCCTCTTGATAATCATAAAGTTTAATACTAGGTGTAAGTGTTAATTTTGAGGAAAGCATATTAGGTAAATCAACATCAATGTCAATAGATTCATATTCATCATTAACATCATTAGTATCATCAAGAGTATCTTCTTCATCTAAATTAATAAAAATAGGATCTAAGATACAAATATAATCAAGTAACTTATCATTATTATTAGTAACAACTTCTTCTAACACATCGTGCATAGTTGTATCTAAATAAGATAAAGATTTTTGAAGAATAGAATTACAAGCTTTAGCTTGAGCACAAAACTTTTTATGGTGTTTGATAGTAGATTGACTAAATTTTTCTTTACTTAAAATTTGTTGAGAACTAGGAGGAACAATTACAAGATCCTACACAATTTTTATAGGAAGATTACTAGGATTACTTGCAGATTGACAAGCAACATGAGAAGCTTGATTAACAAATGTAGAAGCCATAGATAAAGGAGGTATAGAAGGTGTAGGTAAAAGACCATGATTAAGATCCTTATGAAGTAAGCTTAACTCAAGAATCTTTCACTACTTATAGACTTGATATGAATGGAAAAGATTATTAGGTCAAGCAGGATATGATTTAGGTAATGAAAGCCAAAAGAAGTCAATGGTAGCAGCATCCCTAGGCCTAGAAGTATGGTATAAACTATGATTAACCATCTTCACTTCATCATCAAAAAAAAACTTAAGAAATTTATGAATAGGTGAAGAAACAACATGCATAGCATTTAACCATGGTAAATCAAGCTTAACTTAAAATTGATCAAAAATAGGAACAAAAAAAAAGGTGGTGTTCACAATCTTTCCACAAAGTTTAATCGATAAATCAATAGAACCAAATGATGGATAAAGAAAACCATCACAAGTTTTAATCCATACATTTTATGTATCATAAAAATAATGTTTCAAACTTTACATAAAAATATTTTCTTTTGTAATAACATTTCCTAAGGAAATAGGATGAACAAGACAACCACGAGTAGGTATCTCAACAATCTTAGCATAAATATAAAGGGGATCATCAGTAACTTTAATAAAATTAGAATCATTTTTCAACACTATAATTTTTTTGGCAAGGGCGGTCTACAACTCTATACATTTATAGTGTATCAGACTTGTGTGACATTGCTGGCTTGCCCCATTGCATGAAATTGTTATCGTGTCCTTTTTTTAATTGTGGTTTTCATGTTCTTTTTGGTCTTATGTACATTAACCCATGTTTTATTCTCATGTGCCCTGACCTAGAATTTGTGTGTGGTTTTGCATATCTTTTCTTTGCCAATTTGAGTTGGCTATTTGGCCCTAACATTGGCTTGTGTATGTGATGGGGGCTAATGGAAGGTAATGATGTGGCCGCAACATGTGAGCCATTAGGTGAAAAAGTGTGTGATAATGATGAAAGTTTGAGGGTTGATAATGTTTTGAACAATGATAAACCAATGATCTTTGGTAATGATGGAAAGGATGAATGTAGTGAAGGTATTATGGGAAATGGTGGCTCTGAGAATAATAATGAAAAACCTTTGTATAAGGTAGTGCTTATAGAGATTTCAGTGCCAGCTTTCCCTAAGATGGTTTGTTTCAAGAGAAAGTTTTAGAGGATTCTAGTTTCTGAGTATGAAAATGGAAATGGGAGGACCAAAACCCACGGAGATAGGTGGGATGCTAGAGATGGTGGAGGAGTCGTTCATGAACATGAAGATGGTAGGAGCTCTTCTAATGGTTTGAAAACCCTATCCTTGTCTCCCATTGAAGAAATAGTTAAAGATGTTAGAGTAGAGTAGAGTAGGTTAAGAAATATTTCCATATTCTTTATTTGTTTAGATGATAATGCTTTGCCTTCACATAAATTTTTTGATGATTGGTTAAATGCTATGTGGGGGAAAAAAATTGGATTACATGTTAACTTCTACAGAATGATTCAAAAGGGCTCTTCATTTTTTTTAAATCCCATAATATGTAGGAAAGAATATTAAAAGAGGGTTTTTGGAATGTTGGTCATTCTTTATTTAGAGCATATCCTTGGTTATCTAATGGTAATCTTGATGAAGTTATAAAAAAATCTATGCCAAATTGGGTAGAAATTGAGAATCTCCAAGCCGAATTTTGGCCACTTATTTCTCATATTTTGAAACCCCTTTGGTTGGTTTTGTAGATTGAAGAGTCTAGGGTTACTCTTCTACATTTAAATGTGCATGTTCTTGTCACCCTAGACCTAGATGTGATTTTTCTTGATATCATCTCCCTAAATTTAGAAGAAGATAAATTCTATTGGGAAGTTTGTCTGTTAGGTAATTTACATGCATGTTTTCATTGTAAACTTATTGGTCACATTAAGAAAACTTGTCTGACTTGCACTATGCATTTTGAGAAAGCTAAGGTGAATGTTGATAATACCAAGGAAAATATCCTAGAGAAGGTTAATGTTATTAAAGTATCAGACAAGGATGGTTTACCATCTACTCCAAAGGGAAAATTGAATGGCAATATGTTTAATTAGTCCATGCCATCAAAAAGCCCTTCTGAAGATGATTCTTTAGAATGTGGTGGGTTTTTTTCTTTAGATAATCCTTTATATGGTAAAGATTTTGAGGTGATTCTAGCTATACATGCCAGTTATATTCCTAGTGAAGTTCATCACATGGCTTGTATTATTTTAACACTAGAGGTAGCCGAGGTTAGTATTGATGAGATCCCTACCATATTGAATGCTCAACAGCTTGCTATCAAATCCATTAAAGAGAAGGAAAAGGTTATTAATAGTAGGGTTGGTATACCTAAAGAGATTAGTTCTCCCTCACTTATGATTCCAAAAGCTCTGGATGTAGAGGTAGGGGGTCAATTCACTGATGCTATTAAAAAGAAAAGGAAAATATATGAGAAAAGGTCAATTTTGGGTAGTTTTGGTGGTAAGAATGCCATCCCAAGTTGTTTCAATAGTCTCTATAAGGCTCCTAAGACTCCCTCTATTCAACCCCTTTCATGATATTAAACATTCACAACTAGAATGTTAGGGGTTCAGAAATGACTGATAGGAAATATATTATTAGGAAGTGGTGGAATAAGTTAAAAGATAGGGATATAGTATGTTTGCAAGAAATTAAAGTTGTCAGCTTTCAAGGATCTTGTATTAATAAATTTTTATGTGATAATGTTCTAGGGCTTCATAATAAGCACGAGAAAGGAAAAGGTGGAGTGGCCATGTTAACTGGGCCCAAATGGGTTGAATCCATCTTGCAACATCGATGCTCAAGATGTCAAAGGGCACTTTGGGTGACATTTAAAGTTGAGGAAGATATAATTAGGGTATGCAACATTTATGCCCCAAATGGTTTTAGGGATATAATTTTACTATGGGAGTGATGTTCTTCTAACTTTCCAAAATCATCTTGGATATTTATAGGAAATTTTAACATGGTGGAAGCTGGATGTGATAAGCAAGGAGGTCTGAAGCATCAATGGAAAGACAATGAGAAATTTGTTGGTGTAAATTAAAAAGATGTTTTAATTTGATTGATCCATTAGGGAATAATAGAGAGAACTTTAATGATATATGGTTCACTTGGTCCAATAATCAAGGGGGGAAAAATAGAGTATATTGTAGATTGGATAAGATATACTATGATTCTTCCTTTTTTTCCTTTCAGATTGAAGAGGGTCATTCTCCTATTTTTGTGTCTCCTACTGTAATGTTAGATCATTCTCCTATTTTTGCAAGGATGATAATTAATAAGATTGACAATGTTAATAGAGAGCAGTGAAGGCAAAAGTTTTAAGTTAAATACTACTTTGTTGAAAGACCCTAATAGTAAAGAGGCTATTAGAATGCTAAATTTTTAATCCAAATTATGTAATCATTCTATAAGAACAATTAAATGGTGGTGCCATCTAGTGGAATCTTGGAAAAAAAACTTATCAGATTATTGGGAAAAAAGTAGCCAAAGATAAAAATGAAGAAGAAAATAATCATTAATATAATCTCAACGATGCTAAATTTTCTCTTCAAAACTATCTAGATGACCCAATGCTGCTAAATAATTTGGTTTCCATCAAGCATAAACTAGGATTTCTTCATAGATATAAAATCCAAGGGCAAAGGATTTAGAGAAGAATGAATTGGCTTAGAGATGGTGGTATAGGGTACAAATATTTTTCAAACATTATTAGGGCTAAGCACAAGGTAGAAAAGATTGAAAATATTCAGACTAATGGTAGTATCACTAATGACCCAAAGGTTATTAAGGAAACATTTTACAATTTTTATTCTAATTTGTTCTCTTTAGAATTTGATCAAGAATAATATGAGCAACTAGGAGAATATTTAATGATGATCCCTAAGAAGGTTTATGATAGTGAAAGAGATAAGTTGAGTAGAAAAAATTATTTAGAAGAGATTCAAGAGGCTATCATAGCTATGGCCAATGACGAATCTCCAAGAATGGATGGATTGCCAATTAAATTTTATAAGGATAATCTAGATTAGATTGGGGAAGAGATTCTATTATTCTATAATTATTCTTTTGATAATGGTTCTTTGGGTAGTAATGTGAATAGAAGAATCATTAAATTGCTTCCTAAAGCTAAGGATAGATCTTTAGTCAAGAATTGGAGACCCATCACCCTGCTTAATTAGTCTTATAAAATTACTAGTAAGTTGCTTGCAAGGAGGATTGAAGATATTACTAAGAACATTGTTTCAGTCACTCAAATTGGTTTTATAAAAGGTAGATATATACTAGAGAATCTTATTACTAGCTGGGAAGCCATGAATTGGGCTAAGGCTAGTAGGCAGGATGTGGCTATGATCCTCCTTGATTTTGAGAAGGATTATGATAGGTTGGAGTGGCCTTTTTTTACTAAGATGTTGAAAGCTTTTGGATTGACCTTTTATTTTTTCAAATGGATTGAAATTCTAATTAAAGATGCATCCACAGTTATAGAGATAAATGGGGAATTTTCAAAACCTATTATTCTTCAGAGATCTATCAGGAAAGGTTTTCCTATTGCACCTTCCTTATTTGTGATAGCAACTAATTATTTGTATTAAATTCTAAGGGATGCTTCTTTAGGGCATCCTATTAAGGGCATCACACTCTCTAATGCAGATGAATTAATCAATGCTCAATTATTGATGAGACTACTCTTTTTTTGGGTCTATTTGAAGATAATTTTTCTATGGCTCTTAATAGACTTTTTTATTTTTCTCTATTTATTGAGCCAAAGTTCCCCCCATAAGTCATATGTCATGGGTTAGAAGGAGGTACCTCCTAACAAGTTGTCAAAGATGGGTTAGAATTGGACTGGACCTAGAACTATTACTAGGTATTTGGGTATTCCTTTCTCCCTAGATCCTTCATTTGCAAAGATGTGGGAGTGGATGTTTAACAAGATTAATGGAAAGCATATTAGATGGTAGACTCACTCCCTTTCTTTGGTTGGGAGAGTCCATGTTTTTTAGAAGATACTTTCTTCTCATCATATCTTTTTTTCTTCATCTTGGTTGTTTACAAAAATTCAGTTTGGTATGCTTGAAAAAATTCTTAGAGATTTTCTATGGTCGGATGGCTTAGCGTCCAAGAAGAGACACTGTGTTAAGTGGGAATGGTGCCATCCACCCAAATAGTTAAGGATTAAAGGTATTATAATTCAAGGTATTGCTCTTGCAGCCAAGTGGATCTTAAAGCAATTTGGGGGAATGAACCTTGGAAAGTTCTTGTGAGAAACAATGTTGAGAGGTTGGTTATTGAAAAAGATAAAGATTGGGACAACATTCCTTTTTGGGATCTTATTATGGGAGATTTTAAGATGAAGGTGTTTGGTTCTAAAGTATTCACCTTCCTATGGTGTGCATGGTCACAAGTAAGGGAGCTTAACTCTTGTAGGTATGCCACTGGGGGTCCTCCTAATTACATTGATACTGATAGATCAATCTACTAGGGACTATTTTTGAATGATAAGCCTCTTGCTCTTAGTTAGAGTTGTTTAGCTAAAAAATTGAATGAGATAGGTATTTGTTTGATTAGTGACTTAATGGTTAATAACATGATTGGGTCATGGGATGAGATCTCGAGGAAGTTTGACATCTCAAATTCTCAAAGGAAGACATATACTCTTCTATACAAATTTTTATGCAAGGAGAAAGGTGGAAAGTTCATGGATAGCAATTATTTTATTAGAAATGTAAAATGGAATGATGGCTCTAGTAGTGGTAACACCTATATTAAATAGATTTATGATATATTTAAAACTAATCAATTTGTGTTACAACATTTAGTTAATTGTTGGGGTCTTGACTATCCTTTCTCAAATTGGTATTTTTTCTTTGATTACTTATGGAAGGGTCCATGTGAACCTAAGATTATTAATTTTAGATGGATGTTGTTGATTGAGAAGCTTGTTGTTGGATCAGTATTGTCATTCATTAATGTTGAGTCTATGATCTATAATCTATGTAATAAACCTGGGAGCTTTGAACATATTTTCTTTGAGTGTATTTATGCATCTAAAATTTGGGCCCTTTTTTTGGGTATCCTGTTGATTGGAAAAAAGAAATAGTTTTTCTTGGTGTGAAATCTTGGCTGGTTATGTGAGATCTTTTGACTTATCTCTTAATAGAATTCAATTTTCTCTTACTGGTGAAGTACAATGGTTTCTTTGGAAGGAGAGGAACAAGGAGATATTTCAAAATGTGAGAACATACCCTACTGAGTTTAACCTTAAACTCACATATTTTTACACCATGTCATAGGTTTATTTTTACTAGGAGATTACAAAGCCAAGATTCATGAAATTAATGCATGATGGGATACTACTGATTTACAAAGATGAAACTAAAGTTGCACATTATGTTGAGAGATAGAAAAGTTTCCTTACACAAGAAGAAATTGAGGAGTTTAGCAATCCCCTAGAAAAGTGTCATTTTGATGCTGATATGGAGGCATATACATGTGTTTCATCAACTTCAACACATAATAATGATACTAATCAGCCAAATCACGAGTATAAGAAATTATAGTTCTATAGTGCATGTATTGTCTATTCAAAAATTTTGGTATATCATATATGGTTCTAGATGTTCATATTAGAAACTCTATTTATAGTCCTATAGTTGGTTAACTCCTCCCTCTAATTTTGTATAAGTATTGAGGGCTGGTTGTTTTCCAAATTGAAAAGTTTTCTTGGATGTTGTTGTTGTTTAAAAATTTTCAATAAAAAAAAAATAAAAAATCCTAGAATCATCAAAGGTAATCAAAAGTTCCTGAGGTCATTTTTTCTTAAGTTGTTTTTGAGTGTTAGGTTGAGGCTTCAATTTAGGCTAAGGTTTTAATTGAGGTAGAGCTGAAACTTGAGATTGAAGTGAAGGTTAAGATTGAGGTGGAGATACAAATTGAACCACATGCTCCACTTGAATAACAACATGATTAAGATCATCCATCTTTGAATCATACACAATATCTATAGAAGATGGTTGAGCAGTAGTATTAGTATCATGTGTAGGTAAATGATTCATATAGATTACTAAATTTTCATTAGGAGGAGAAAATTTTTATTCCCACTACCATCAAAATGATCAACATATAAAGCATTAAAACCAAATAAGTCTTGAACCATATCTTTTAAAGAATAACATTTCTTAGTTTCATGATCATTCTTGCAATAATATTGACAAAAATCTTTCGGATCAAAATATCTAGCCATCACTATAGTAAGTAAAAGAGGAAAAAATGGGGTAAAGTAATCATATTATCAATTAACAAGCTATTTGTAATAGAATTTAAAGATTTAGAGAGAGGAGTAAATGTACAATTCAATAAAAAAAAAGTGGATGCAAAAGTGGCATTATGAGATGCAACAACAAGTTGATCAGCAACTATATTTTCTTGTTTATTTATCTTGACATAGTTGTTAAATTTTTGAACTTTATTTGGATTAGGAGAAGCATCACTTTTATCAAAAGGAACAAGAGCCATTGTAGTGATGCTCTCAAATTGACTCACTTGTAATTGATAATGATGAAGCACTACACAAAGTTGTTGAAAAGAAGTAAATTCAATAAGTAAAATCTTATCTCTAATATATTTTTTAAAATTTGAAACAAACATACGTTGAATATCAATATCAAGAACATGATAGGAAATATGAGCATGAAAATGCTTAAATTTACCAATAATTTCAATCAATATTTCTTTAGAGTTTTGTTTATAATACATCAAATCAGTCAAAGACACTTGTAGGCAAATGTTGTTTTGAAATTTTTGAATAAAATCATTAGCAAGTTGAGGAAATGAATGAATAGAATAAGGAGTCAAAGAACAAAACTATTGTAAGGCCTTGTCATAAAATTTTTGAGAAAATAACTTTGCTAAAATCCTATGTTCATGGGAATAATCAAGACAAATGATTTAAAATATTTTAACATGATGAATAGGATCTCCCTTACCATTATAATTCCCAAGTCAAGGCATATCAGCTTTTTGAGGAACATAAGTACAAATAATATCCTAAGACAAAGGATTTCCCATGTCACAAGTAGGGATACTAAACTTGTTTTGAGTCAAGGATGCAATTTGTTGTTGTAAAGATGACATATTTTGAGCCAAACTGATAATTGTAGAATCATGAGAAGAAATATGAGGAATAGAAAAATTAGATACACTAGGTAAAGTGTAAGAAGCTATAGGAATAGGAGTCACAACAGGAGGAACACTAGGAACTATATGTTGGATACAATTGTTTAATTGTGTGTTGTCTTTGATGTCACACAAATGTCATATCAGTTGTTTGTTAGTGATCACCGAGCTCACTTGGTCAGCAAGATAGTTTTCCTTGTCTACTAAGAATTCTTAAAGTTTACTCTACAAAGACAATGTCTATCAAGCTCACTCGAGCATTGAAGGAAATTATGGCAGAAGATAGTGTTAATCGACTTCACATGGTTAATCAAGGAAGTTAGACAGAGTCAGTACTAACCAAGTTCACTTGGTTACCAAAGGAATTTTGCAAGTTTGCAATGTTAATCAAGCTTCTATTGGTTAAAATAGGAAATCATCTCAGAACCAATGTTTACCAAGCAGGGTCTACCAATAAAGGATTTTGTTGTTTTTGCATGAGAAGCTTAATTATTTTAACTATTGGTTCTAGTTAACTATGGTAATGATTAGTGGTCATTCTAATTTGTATTGAGCTGACTTGACAATCTAGATGATATAAATATAAGGTCAAGTTGTGGTTTTCAAGTGTGTGCAAGTGTGTTGATTGAATCAAGAATAAAAGAGAGGAAGCAAACTTGAAGGATAAGCAAATATCTTTGTGGAGAAAAAAAATAATATTCAATTAGGAAGGATCAAATTTTAAATTGAACATATAACTAGATTTAGCAATTTAGTTGGATCACAATTAGGTCATTTCATTGTTACTCTCAAACCATTGTAGTAGTGATCTAAAATCTCATAATAGAGTTGGTTTAATAGCTTGTTGTAAATCCTCTAACAAGGTGACAATTATATTGAATTGTTTTAAGACCTCTCACAAGGCCACTCCTAATAGGGTGATTAAATCCTCTAAAAACATCACACCTAATAGTGTGTCTTGTAACCTTTAGCTGGGTTGGCTCCTAATAGGGCTCATTTCAAAAGAGTGAAAAATAGTAACTAGTTACATTGGTTGTTTTTCCCATATTGTGTTTCCATGTTAAATCTTGGTGTCTCATGTGTTCATGTTATTTCTCTTATGCTTACAAATTAATTACTATTAATGTTTTAAGATTTGCTAAAAGTAATTCAAACTCTACATTTATCGAGTTACAACATTTTTAGTGTGTTTACTAAGTAACAAAAATAGTTAGTTTTCTTAGTCTAAATTTTATTTGTTGACATCTAAGGGATCTAGAATTTATTTTAATAGTAACTAATTCACCACCCTCTTAGTTACTCCTATATTTTCAACAATTGGTATTAGAGCATTTGGTTCTTGGAGGAAAGTTTTCAAGAACCTAAGCTAAAGATCAAGATGTCTTACAAGAGAGAGATTCCAAAGCTAAATAGAGACAACTTCTCAATATGGAAGGGACTCATGATACTTCATCTAGCCACCATTAGTGATTTAGGCTACAAATATCTTGCTAATGAATACAAAACTTTGACTGATCATTATTTGTTAGAGATCTTGTTGAGAAAAAGAACCATAACATCATGATGATTGATATTGCATCTCCTCTTAGCTATGATGAATTTGATGAGATCAAAGACTGCAAAACTATTTTTGATATGTGGAACAAGCTAAAGGACATCTATGGTGGTGATGACAATGTAAGGAGAGCCAAAGAAGAAAGCCTAAGATGATAGTTTGATCAGATGAGAATGAGAGAAGATGAAAATGTTTCCAAATATATGGAAAGAATCAAAGTGAGTGTCAGTGCAATTAGAGCAACTGGAGGAGAGATCAAGGAAGAAATTATTGTAAGTAAAGCTCTTAGAACATTGCTTCCTATCTATGTAATTAGAGTATCTTCTATTCAAGAAAAGAGGTTTGATCCAAATCACAAGTTAAGTTTGGATGCCTTGGTAAGAAGATTGACAAATTTTGAGCTAGACAACCTTGACAATTATGTTCTAGCTTCCAAAAATGTTGAGTTTTCATTTGAAGCTTAACTTTTACTCAAAAAAAAGGAAAGAAGATAAAGGAAATTCAGTCAGAAAGTGAAGAGGAAATAGAGGAAAGTTTTGATAGTGATCTTGAAGTTCTTGAAGTGTTTACTTGCAAAGAAATATTCTAGAGTTAGAGGAAAGTATAAAGGTAAAGTTCCTTATTCTACTTTTCATGTGAAGAGATTGGTCATATTCCTGCGAGGTGCCCAAATAGAGAAAGAAAGGATGAAAAGAAGAGCTACAAGTACAAAGGCAAGAAGGAATCCAAAAGTCACAAATCGTTCAAAGAAAAAGGTAAGAAGACTTGTTTTATGGCTAAAGATTCTAATAATAGTGAAGATGAGATAGCATACATTACTGTAAAAGATGAATTTGATGAAGAAGAAGATAAGATGGCACTTATCTCTCATGTTAGTAAAAATGATACATGGATTAGAGATAGTGCATGTTCACATCATATAACTGGAGAGAGAACAAAATTGAACACTATGATGGAGGTAGTGTAAGGTTTGGAAACAATGAACCTTGCTGCATAAAAGGGAAAGGTCGAATCTCATTAACCAATAAACTTGTATGTGACAATGCCTATTGGGTTGAAGGAATAAAACATAATTTACTAAGTGTAGCACAACTAATAAACAATGGATTCAAGGTAGAATTCATGCATGGCAAGGCAATACTGCTGGATGACAAGGGGAATCTGATTGGATTAGGCAAACAAACAAGAGGTAACCTATTTTATCTTGATCTTGGTGATTGCTCATATTTTATTTCTCAAATGGAAGAAAGTTGGTTATGGCACATAAGACTTTTTCATGTAAACTTTGATAATATGGTCAAGATAAGAAAATTCAGAAAGGTAAGAGGTATCCCTAGTTTGAAGAAACTCGATGTTGGTTTATGCAAAAATTGTCAGATTGGCAAAATGGGAAAGATTAGTTTTAAGAGTAAAAACTATCAATCTGAAGATGTCTTGAAAATTATGCATACTGACGTATGTGGACCCATTGGAATAGAAGGCTACAGTGGAGAAAAATTCTTTATTCTTTTTGTTGATGATTACTCTAGAATGATGAATGTTATGTATCTTAGAGAAGAGTCAGAAGCATTTGATAAATCCAAATGGTATCTAGCAAGAGTAGAAAAATAAACTAGAAAAAGATTGAAATGCTTAATCATATAGAGGTGGTGAATTCATCTCCAATGAATTCAATAATTTTTGCATTGAAAGAGAAATCAAAAGATAAGTATCAGCCCTTGGTACTCCTAAGCAAAATGGAATAGCTAAAAGAAGAAATAGATCCATCATGGATTGTGCAAGGACTCTAATGATTGAAAAGAATGTTGCTATCAAATATTGGAAGGAAGCTATTATCACTACAGTCCATACTTTGAACCAAATTCAGTGAAGAAGGATTTAGACAAGACTCCCTATGGACTATGGTATGGCTACAAACCTAATGTAAGTTACTTGAAAGTATTTGGAAGTAAATGTTATATCTTGAAAGAGTCTAGAAAAGGAAATTTTGATGTGAAAGGTGATGAAGGTATATTCTTAGGATATTCTTGCAGAAGCAAAGCATATAAATGTTTGAATTTGTCTACTCATAAAATCATAGAAAGTGCACATGTGAGAATTGATGAATTTGTAGGAAAGACTGAAGAAGAAAACAAAAGGGAACCAAAATATTACAAAAGATTTTTTTACTTTGAACCTAATACATTTCTAGGCACATCTAACAATAAGGAGACTTCACCTCTCGAGTCTTCCTCAGCTATCGAGTTGCAAGAAGTATAAACTAAGTCACATTCTGAGGCTACCAAGCCAATGTCTACCAAATTTGAATGACCCAAGCCAGAAGTTGAGATTCAAAATAAAGACAATGCAATTCATTCAAAATGAAAAGAACCTGTATTGGCCAAATATGTCAGAAGGCATCATGCACTTGATCAGATTATTGGAGATAAATTAGAAGGTACTACGACAAGAAACAAATTGAAATGTACATGTTTACTTGCTGATTTTGAACCTATAAGTGTTAAAGATGCATTGGAAAATGAAAGTTGGATTGAGGCAATGAATGAAGAAATAGAACAAATAGAAAAGAACACAACTTGGACTCTTATACCTAGACCTAAAGATAAAAATGTGATTGGAACAAATTGGGTATTCAGGAATAAGTTGAATGAAGATGGTAAAGTATCAAGAAACAAAGCAAGACTAGTATGTAAAGGCTATTCTCAAGAAGAAGGCATTGATTATGGTGAGAATTTGCTCCTATTGCAAGATTAGAAGGTGTTAGGACCTTACTTGCATATGTAGGACACAAAGGATTAAAAGTATATCAGATGAATCTTAAATCTACATTTCTTAATGGTATTCTTGATGAAGAAGTCTACATTGAACAACCAGAAGGTTTTGTTGATCTAGACAAAAGGGACATGGTCTACAAATTACACAAAGTACTGTATGGTCTAAAAAAAGCTCCTAGAGCATTGTATGAAAGGTCACATAACTACCTTATACAGATTGGTTTTTAGAGAACTAATGATAATAGTAGTTTGTATATCAAGGAAGGACTAGATAACAAGATTGTATTGCTAGATATATTTGTGAATGATACTCTATTTATAGGGAATGATGATCTATGCAAAAGAAATTTAGAACAAATGAAAAAAGAGTTTGAAATGTCCATGTTTCGTGAGATAAAATTCTTTGTTTGACTATAGATAGAATAGAACAAGAATGATATCTACATTACTTAATCTAAGTATATCAAGGAGATACTCAAGAAGTTTGGAATGGAAGATTCAAAATTGGTTGGAACCCCCATGTGTACTAGACTAAAGCTTACAAAAGATGATGAATTGAAAGAGATAGATTATACCTTATACAAATAAATGATTGGGAAATTATAGTATGTAGTTCATACAAGACTTGACATTGCCTTAGTAGTTGGAATAGTGGCAAGATTCTTGGAAAAATCTAGAGAAAATCACATGATAGAAATTAAAAGAATCTTGAGATATTTGAAAGGCATTGAAGACTATGGTTTATGGTAAAAAATTGAAGGAAACTTAGACCTATAGGTATTCACTGATGCTGATTGGGCAAGAAATCTTGATGACAAAAAAACACAAGTGGTGGAGCATTGCTTCTTGGTAAAAGGTTGGTATCTTGGACAAGCAAGAAGCAAAACTACACATCCCAATCTATAGTAGAAGTAGAGTATGTAGCAACAACAATGGTTTTTTCTAACATTGTTTGGTTTAAAAAATTGTTGGAAGGCATGAAGGTCGATATCAAAGAACAAGTTGTCATGTTTTGTAATGACACTAATGTGATTAACATATCAAAGAACCCAATAATGCCTTCCAAAACCAAGCATATTTCTATAAAATATCATTTTGTTAGAGAATTGGTATAGGACAAAGAAATTAGATTGGAATATGTTCATACAAAAGAATAAATTACATACATATTCACCAAGCCATTACCTAAGGATGCATTCTTGTATCTAAGATGTAAGTTAGGGGTCATTCCCCTAGTTGAAGCTCACTAAATGAAGTTTTAGTGATGCATCAATAGGAGCCAAGTTGAAGATCAATCAGTTGATGCAACATACTCAAAAGAATATTGCATATGAATCAGTACTCAAGGTACATTGATGCTAATTTGGTATGTGTTGTCAAAGAGGGAGAAGATTACTGTCATATCTTTCTAAAATTTGTTTTTTTCATTTCAAGAGGGAGAAGTTATCTAATTCCTTCATAGAGGGAGATTACTACATAAAAGAAGAATTTTTTGTGAAATATCTAAGAGGAAGAAACTTTCTATCAAAAAAAGTCTTGTTCTCAAATTTCATTGTGCTATGAGATGTTGTGTTGCCATCAATGACAAAGAGGGAAATTTTTGGATATAATTGTCTAATTGTGTGGTCTTGGATGTCACACAAATTTCATATCAGTTGTCAATTAGTGCTCACTAAGCTCACTTGTTCAGTAAGATAGTTTTCCTTGTCTATCAAGCATTCCTAAAGTTTACTCTATGAAGATAGTATCTACCGAGCTCAATTGGGCATTAAAGGAAATTATTGCAGAAGAAAATGTTAACTGAGTTCACATGGTTAACGAAGGAAGTTAGACAAAGTTAGTGCTAATTGAGCTCACTTGGTTGCCAAAGGATTTTTGCAAGTTCACAATGTTAATTGAGCTTCTATTGGTTAACACAGGAAATCATCTCAGAACCAGTGTTTATTGAGTAGGGTCGACCAATAAAGGATTTTTTTGTTTTCGCATGAGAAGCTTAATTATTTTAAGTATTGGTTCTAGCTAACTATGGTAATGATTAGTGGTCATTCTAATTTGTATTGAGCCACCTTGAAAATTTTGATGATATAAATATAAGGTCAAGTTGTGGTATTCAAGTGTGTGTAAGTGTGTTGATTGAATTAAGAAGAAAAGAGAGGAAGTAAACTTGAAGGATAAGAAGATATCCTTGTGGAGTAGAAGAGTAATATTTGATTAGGAAGGATAAAATTTTAAGTAGAATAGAGATTTGGATTCAGCAATTCAGTTGCATACAAATTGGGTCATTGTATTGTTACTCTCTAACCATTGTAGCAGTGATCTAAAATCTCTTAACAGAGTTTGTTTAGCAGCCAGTTGTAAATCCTCTAACAAGTTGACAGTTCCATTGAATTGTTTTAAGACCTCTCACAAGGCCACTCCTAATAGGGTGATTAAATTCTCTAACAAGGTCACACTTAACAATTTGTTTTGTAACCTTTACCTGGGTTGGCTCCTAATAGGGCTCAAGAATAGTGAAAAATAGTAATTAGTTACATTGGTGGTTTTTCCCATATATTGGGTTTCCACATTAAATTCTGGTGTCTTATGTGTTCATGTTATTTCTCTTATTCTTGCAAATTAATTACTGTTAATTTTTTAAGATCTACTAAAAGTAATTCACACTCTACATTTATTGAGTTACAACATTTTTAGTGTGTTTACCGAGTAATAGCAGCAATCAATTTTTTTAGTCTAAATTTTATTTATTGACATGTAAGGGATCTGGGATTTATTTTAATAGTAACTGATTCACCCCCTCTCTTAGTTACTCCTATATTTCCAACACTATAGTTGGCATATGAGTAGAATAAATAAAAGGAACATTATGATAAGAAGGTTGTGATTTAGTAAGGTACACAAGAGGAAAACTCATAGGAATAGTGGGAACCATCATAGTCACCAAAGAAAGAGTGTAAGTAGGAACACTACGAAGAGGAACAAGAGAAAGTTTAACACTAGTGACAGGAGGAAATAGCCCTAAATCTTGAGCTTCATGAGCTAAAGGTTTAACATTTGAATGCACAAGATGAGTAATACCATGCAAGAGATTAATACCTTGGTCACTATCATGAAGAAATTTCTTAAGAGCCTCTATTGCTTGAATAGAATCTTGATTATGGTTTTTTGGAAGAAGCCAATTACCTATTTTATCAATTTAATTTGAAATTTTTTGGACTTGTTCATGAGGAAATCTTAAAGAATCATCCTCATCATGAGATGCGTGAGAATATGTTTACTCCATAAGAGAATTAGAATTAGGGAGAATCAAAGTGTCATTCAGAATCATGAGGAAAGGAGAAGAAGACTCAGACTCAAAGGTACCCATAAGTCTACAACTATATCTAACCCTAAGATTATAAGTAGCACTAGAAGTAATAAATCTCATAAACTAATACAAGGGAAATAAAATAAACTATAAAAAAAAAACATTTTTGTATTTTGAAAGAGATTTTGCAATTTTTTTGTATTTTTTGAATTCAAAATACAATAGCATAAACTAAATCTAGTCATAATGCAAGAAAAGACCTAATGAAATGAAATGAAATATAACACCACAAAGAACAATAGGAAATCTAATTCCATAAAAGAAAAAGAGGGTAAGTGTGTTGGGTTCACCAAAATGAATAGAAAGAAAATGGAAATCCTCTTCCCAAAACTAATTTTCAAAAGGAATGATCCAAATTGATTATGCACAAGAGAGTGTTTGATATAGAAATAGATCAAGTGATGGAAAATAGGGAGAAAGAAGGGGTTATATTATATGATCCTACCATTATGGGGCAGTATGTGGTTAGATCCTAAAATAGATAAAAGACAAATACTAAACTTGAGTCTGAAAAATGTTGTTTTTTGATGTTTGTATGTAGTTTTTTGAAAATATGCAACTTGTTTTGGACTAGAAATGTCAAGATGGAGAAAACATAGAAAAATGTTGTCTTTTTGAAGAGAGGTCAACCTTGACCCTCTTGGAGGGGCATAATATAACACCGAGGCACAATTGTACCCTAAAAAGTTGACCTTGACCTACACTACTTAGATGAAACTTCTATTTGCAAATCTTGTAAGTTTGATGAAAAGGGTATCCAAATATGCTCTCTAATTTTCTACTCGACACCTATATCTACAAGAAAAATGGTTTTTTTTGGATGGGAGGTTTGCCTCAGTAAAACCATAGTTTTGAATTAACCTTGAAATATAATTGAAACAATATATATATGCTAAAAAAAGTAAATGGAACTACTCACCTTGCTTATGTTGAAATCCTTGTGGAGGATTCAAATCCTTGAATCCACAAGTATAGATGCTCCAATGGTCTTCCTTGATGAATTTGATGCTTGAACACTTGAATGCTTGAATGCTTGATAGGTAATAGATATGTGTGGATAGAAAGTAGATGATAACTTCTCTCATAAGAAGTAGATAGAAAGTAGATCTCAAAATGAGGGAAGGAGGCTTCCTTATATAGAGATCTAGGGCACTAACTCCTAGAGAATGCCGACATAGGAGCATTAAAACCCAATTAAACCTTAACCCCTAGGAATAGATCTAAATTAAATATAATTTAAGAGTTTACCATTCTGAAACCCAAAATAGCCAATGCAGATGTGGGAAAAGAAACTTTTTGAAGACCAAGATTCTGAAACTCCTAGAAATTAAAAATAGGACTCGTAGTTAGGGATGAGGTTGACCCTACCATAGGTTATGGTCAAGGTCATCCTTGACCTAGGTCAAGATTGAGGTTGACTTGGACCTAGAGGCCAAAGTCCTTAATTTGATAGAGTATTTTGTCAGAAATAAGCTAGAAATAAAGAAAGAGAAGAAGAATAGAAGAAGAATAGTCAGATCCATGTAAAGACCCATTCAAGGTGCCTTACATGACCCTAGACCACTTACTTGGAGGAATAAACACTCTTAACATGAAAGTGCTTCCATTTTAGGATGATATAATATGATGTCTCAAGGTGAAACATCAAATACCCAAAAGTATAAAAACAAAGACCCTAACATAATGTTCACCCCTAAAGTACATAATTAACTTCAAAGACAACACAAACATCAAGTGGGTAAAGGACACAACTTTGGTAATGCATAACCAAGTCAAAATCCACCTAACATGTATACAACATATCAACATCCACAACAACAACACCAACCTTAAGTGGTGCAAGGACCTAACATTCCTAACAAAAAACTTAGTCTAAATCCACTTGACTTACACACAATGTAACAACAACAATTCCAACAATAACAAGCTAGGTTTGCTAAACAACAAGAGAAAGTAAAAAAATAGTTGGAATATCAAAAACACCTTGAGCAACAAATTGCCTATCAAAAACAATTGTTAAAACTACAACATGTGCCACAAAAAATTGAATAGATACCTCTACAACAATAGTTACATACATGGCCTCACACTAAAATAATAAAGGTATCTCAACAAAAACCACAATAAAAGGCACAACAACAATAACAACAAGTGATGCAACAACAACCCATGGTACAATAATCACAATCAATACCACAACAAGTACCACAACAAGCACCTTTCTATCTTCAAGGTGTCAACTTACCTGCACCTCCTAGTGACACATCACCCAAGTCTTTAGGTATAGAAATGGTAGAACCAAGTAGACATAGTTCCCACCATAGCAAATAATCTACTCAAAGAAAGGCTTAACAATCAACACACTAATGAGGATTTACTAATACAGTTCAAACAATTAGCCAAACAAGTTGAGGCATTGGGAGTCTAGAAGAAACAAGTTCTATACACAAAAAGAGATTTATGTTATAATCCCTTTGACAAAATCATATATATACCTCCATTACCAAAAAAATTTGAGGCACCAAGGTTTGAAAATTATAAAGGAAAAGGAAACCCAATTGACCACATTAGGGAATTTTGTACCTCTTGTACCAAACTTAGTAATGAGCCTACATATCTCATGAGACTATTCCCTTGTTATCTCAGTGGTCCCATGCTTGAATGGTGCTCCAAACTACCTAGTAATATAAAATCTTGGTTAAAACTACTAGACAAATTCATATCCCACTTCACCTTCAACATAACAAATGAGGTTACACTATTTTATCTATGTTCAATGAAACAAAAGACAATAGAATCATTCATAACATTCCTATTGTGTTGGGAAAACCTTCTTCATCAATGCTCATTGAATATTCCCAAAGATCAACAAGTTAATCTATGCATTGAAAACCTAGTCCCTGATTTAATGTACAAACTCAAGATTGAAAGTTTGAGCACCATTGCTAAGCTAATTAAAAGGGAGATAGAATTGAAGATGCCCTCATCCATAAAGGAATCCTTAAATCAAACAAGGAAAACACCAATACAAACTTGTCTATTAACAAGACAAAGTTTTTATCTAAAAAAAGAATGTAACTAATGATAGTATTGTGGATGCATGAATGATCAACATGACACAACCTCAAATGACTCTTAAAGATGCATACCCTACAAACTCACAAACTCCCAACCAAACACCACCTCAGCAATAGAAAATTGAGGCCTTGACACAAGAAAAACCACAAAGATTCCCCATAAATAAATATATAAAATCTACACCTCTGGGGATACCACTTGAGACTGCACTTCAATAATTACTAAGCAATAACTTCTTGTAGTTGCCTCTAGTCAAAGATGAAGCATCAACTAAATCTCTTTGCTGGGATGACCAAATTTTTTGTGATTATCACCACATCAAAGGACATAATAACACTTCATGTTTCCAACTTAAACATGAAATCCAAGACCTTATTGGTGATAGTGTGATCAAGTAAATTCATCACTAAGTTAGCATCTAATTCTGATCATACTATTTTTAAAGATCTTTTGGGTAATCATGAAAAAGGGAGATCCTCTAGTTCAAACTCAATCTCATAGGCTAATGCAAATTAGACACACAGTAGATATGACTACACCATCAATTGTTTCATTGAGTCTAACTCTTGCATATCTACATTCACCTTAAAAGATGTAGACCCTCATTGTGTTCTCACCACCTACCACACTCAAATTACCTTACCTAGAGCCCTAGATAGAACTACTCCCCTAGTTAGACCTACCACCTTTGCTAGACCCATGAACCTTGGTAGACTTAGTGATCCTACTTCTTCAAGTTACAACCCTATAGACCAGCTTGGCAAAACCTTGGTTCAAATATCCATCTTGGATTTGCTATGTGCATCACCCCAACATTAGAAGATCCTTGACCAAACTTTAAAAGAGTCCATATTAGTGGGTTGGAGCTCTAGTATGCGAGAATCTAGAAATTTTGAATTTTGAAATGGTCAAAGCTCTAGTAAGTAGGAAAATGGAATGAGGAAACTTAGTGGTAAGGACTTACCCTAGAGGGATAGGGAATCAAAAAGTAGGGATTTCAAAATGTTCTATAGGGTCTGATGGATCCCTGGAAGAAAAAGAAAAACTACCAGGATCTTGATCCATAAAATGTGGGGAAGGGAATTTTTTTCCGTTCCCTTTCCTAACTATCACATGCTCAAAAGGGACCCATTTCAGGAAAGGATATTTTTGGAGAATGTGGATAAGAATGCAAACTATGTAGGTTAAATTACCAGATGAAGGAGAAGTTGGCAGGTGATCAATGGTAGTAGTCTTTTTTGTTTGGGAGAACACCTAGAGGAAAATCATCTTTTCCTCTAGTTACATTGAAATCCTCTTGGGAGAAAGGTGAGTTTCAAATCATTATTTTAGATTCTATTGTTGATTTTTCTATCTCGACTATGGATTTTACTCTAGTTGGAAATTTTTTTGGGGCTAGGCTGGATATTGATGCTTTGAGAAAAATGATCAAAATAAAATGGGTTATCCATGGTTAAATCGACATCACACCTATTAAAAATAGTTTATTTTCCTTTTTTTATACCTATAAGGAAGATTTAAATATGGTGCTCTATGGTGGACCTTGATTGTTTGGTAATAGTACTCTTATGATTAAAAAATGGGAGCCAAATATGGATCTATCAATTGCCTTCTTCCTTACTACTCTGGTATTGGTAAGACTTCCTTTTTTATCCTTGGAGTTCTGGCATGAAGATATCTTCAAAGGGATAGCTAGATCTTTTGGTGAACTTGTTGCTATTGACAATGTCATGACTTCAAAATCAAAACTTCAATGTGCTAGAATCTATGTGAACGTTTCTCATTTGAAGAAACTTCCCTAGAAGGTGGAATTGAATTCAAAACTTGGTAAAAGGATGAAAGAGATAATCTTTTAAAATCTTCTAAATTCTTTTTTTGTTTACAAAAAATAGGGTCATTGGGTGAAAAACTGCCCTTTGAAAAGTAAAAAACAACCTAAGTTGGGTAATGTGGAGAAAAAGAAAGAATCTGAGATCTGGAAAAAGGTATGGAAACCTAAAGAAATTCCTAAGAAGGTGATTGAGGATAAAGATATCCTTGATAATCAAGATTCAAGTAAGTAGATGGTACTAGAAGAGATTTATAGTGTGCACAAAAAAGATAATATTGTAGATCCAATGAATTAGTTGGTTATCTATTAGAAAAATGAGTTAGAATGAGAAGATTTAGAAGAATTGGAAGAGACAAAGGAAGGATAAATTCTTGAGGAAAGGAGTTGTACTCTGGCTTTAGAGAATATACAAGTTGATGAACCTTAGTTTCAAGAGCCTCCCCTTTGTCAAGAGATTATTTCCTTTGAGAATGTTCTTGAATCCAAAGGACTGGATGTGAATTTAGATAAGAAGGAACCTAAATAGAAAATGACTCAAAGAAAGAAAACAAAGAAGAAAGGTAGCACTATATCTAAAGGAGTGCGGACTCAAAGTAGTATATTAGAAATGTTTTTTCTAAAACTAAAGCCAAATGTTGGTATGTTAGAGAAATCTAGAAAAAAACCAAAGAAAGTGAAGGTTTACAAAATATTGCTGATGGGAAATAGGAAACTATTTTAGATTTTACCCCTAAAAAATTATGATGTATATTATTACTTGATATATTAGGGGGTTGAATAGTATTCATAAATTAGATATTGTTCAAAATTTTGTTAGAGGGCACAAAATGGATATTTTAGTGCTCTAGGAAACCAAAACGGATAAAGGGAAAGCTGAAAAGTGTAAATCCTTTAATAATTATTGTATTATGGTTAGTAGCTTAGAAGGAGCCTTAGAGGGAACAATGATTATGTGGAAGCTATCTTTTTCTTAGGTAACTTGTTGAATGCTAATAAAAATTTTATGGGTGTCAAGATAAAGAGTATTGCCCAGAATAATGAATTGTATATTGTTAATGTGTATGCACCTAACATCAAGAGTGCAAGAAAAAAGTTATGGGCTACTCTCTCTAACATGAAGAGCAATGACTACTATGGTAGATGGATTTTTTGGGGCAATTATAATGTTCCACTTTGTGAGCATGAAAAAAGGGGGAAATGTCAGTTAGCTAGATGGTAGACTAAACTTTATGGACTTTATAAACAAGGAATGTTTAATGGGTATAGATCTTCTTGGGATTGATTTCACTTGGAGTAACAAAAGGGTTGGTGATGAATGTATCCAAGCTCACATGAATAGAGTTCTTATATCTCTAGATTGGACTAAAGATTTTGTGTGTAATCTAAAGGCTATCTAGAAGATTGGTTCAGACCATTTTCATTTGATTTTTACAACTAAGACAATCCATAATAGAAATAATTTTCTTTGTAGATTTGAGAAAATGTGGTTGTAGCATCCATAGTTTGAAGATCAATTAGCTGAATGGCAGAACATAAATATTGAAGGAACAACTCTATTTTGTGTGGCTTCTATTGGTGTTTTAAAATGGACTAAAACTACTAAGTAGCAAAATGCTTAATACCAAGATGACAGTGCTCATACAACCTAAAGACTAGCCAATTCTTATTAACAATTGCATGTGCAAAGAATTTAAACCCAACTTCAACAAAAACCAAAGGTGGTTTTCTACTCTTCTGGATATGCAAAACCAGGGTGGGTATACTCGGGGATGATTCAAGACAGAGAAAATTGTATGAGGATTATTTCTAGTTTCATTCTGATTCTCATCTCAAATCCTTGAATACATACACAATTCTTGATAACTTGATACACACATCCCATATAATAGATATGGCCAAAAATTCTTTTATAGATCTATAGATGTTCTCAACAATAGTGGCTAACTAAAGCTAAAACATTCTGTGCAGACAAGTATAGGCCAACTTTTAAAATCTACAAGAAACAAAAGTAAAATTGATTTAATTATGCATTTTTGACAACCATTTGTGATATATTTCTCTTTTAGCTAGATCAAATTTGATCAGTGCCTAATCCATTGGGGTTCAGAGTCTATAAAAAAATCCTTAGATTTAATTTTTTGCCTTACAACAAATTTTATCAACAATTTATCATTCAAAACCCTTTCCACTACTATAGCAACCTTATCATATTCACCAAAATTTTTACTTAATCCATTGAATTAATAGCAGTACAACATCAAGATAACCAAGTAATCAAAAGGAGACAAAGTTCAGAAAGAACTGATATGGGGACAGTTCAAAATTTGTATTCATTTTCCTTGAAAATTGTATATAGTTTACAACAGACTCAGAATGACCTTCAAAAAGAAACACATATCATTCTGTATTCATGTATTCTTAGAGAAATGATAGAGAAAATACATCACAAACTTTCTTTCAAAACATTGGACCAAAGACAGACTAAGCATATCACTTAGAAAAATAGAATTTGAACCACTCCTTAGCCTTGGAATCTCACTTAAATAGTGTGAGATGCAACAAGCTTCAGGCTAAGAGAAAGTGACAGGCGTCTTTTACAAAAGGAAGACACAGACATCTGTCAAAAAGAAAAAGATTAATAGGAAGTTATGCCAATCACACATTCTCTTGCGGGCTTCTGTCTATCACCTTCTTTCATTGATTTTTCTCCAATGGTGATTCTCTCATATATGTAATTGCTAAGCTTGTCTCTGACAAAATCTATTCTTATGATTGCACTCTATCCTCGACCTGCGGGTTTTGTCAAGATAACTACTTTGTGAAATTCATCTTTACTTTCCACTCTTCTCTGATCATGCCAGGCTTCAGAAATAGTGGAAAAGTTACCTAGTGCGCAACCTTGGAGTAGGGAGACAATGTGGCTGTTAAATATAAAAAAATGGGTAACTTCTGCTTCCCAGCCACGTCTGCTTTCTTAACCACCCTTTGGCCAAAATTTTCCATCCACTGATACAAAAAAGTTGCAAGCTAACAAAAAGTGAGAAAGATCATACCCGTGAGTATGAAATCTTCCTCATCTTCCTCAAAAACCATGCACAGGACCCCACACATTTTTTCTACCTTGGCATTAGGCTATGATATCTTGAAAATTTGTTTAAAGGATGATGTTACCATTGAGAGGGCTGTTATCTTACCAGGTTCATTCATTATCCTTCTCAATAACTTGGTTATTTGACTAACATCTTACCATAGTTTCAAAGAGGTGAAACTTTAAGAAAACACTCAGGATTACTAGTTTTCCTCTATCAAAAATCCAAATACTTCTACACGGGAAAAAACACTTCTTTTCTGCAAACTAGTTCAAACCGGTATGCAAGATATTACAATCCCAGGCCCAAGTATTTTTACCTAGTAATCCCTCTGTTATCCACAACCCAGGATCTAGTGAACTCTTTGGAACCATCCTTTGATTAAACCATACAAGACTGAATTTTTTTTGGAAACTATGGCATGAGAACTTAATTGGAGTTTTTTGCTCTTCGTAATTCTGTAATTTATCTTTGAATCAATCGCTTCATACTTGTGCTAGATTTATCTCAGTCCTTGTAGTAATTATCTTCGTTCAAAAAAGATTTCAAAATCTTTGTTTGTGCAAGGTGAAATTGAGAAAATCTTGCCTATTATACTTTGTTATTAACTTCACATGTGAAACTTTTCACATCTTATTAATGTGCAAAATGCCACCACCTTTAGTATTTAAAACTTTGCTGTCAATCTTAAAATCATACGATCATGGGGTACAGAGAGAGACAACTAGGTATCACACTTGACAAGTTGGCCCTCTAATCCAATGAGAATCTCCCACGTACATAGCTCTTTCCTTGATGGTGCTTCTATCTAGATCCACTGGCAACTGAGGACACATGTTGGCAAGTCACTACTTTGCTGTACATAAAGAACGAGCACCTTGCCATAGCGAAGTAGCGACAACCATTGATCTGATCTTGATCTTGTAGATGATATGTTATTGTACTACTTAGAAAAATAGTGGTGGGCCCTCGTTCTCTATATCACTATACATAATGTTCGAGCAAATTTTTATGGTGAGGCAGTGATGGCCGTTGATCTAAGATTACATCAAAGGTGGAGGAACTGCACCAAGTACCCTGAGGAAAAATGGGTCCTACACTTGCTATGTCACAAAGACTAAACATCGTGCAACTCTTTATAGCAAGATGGTGAGGATCATTGATTGAAACTTGATCTGGTGATTGGGATCTCTTAAATGCTTTTACGAGTCCAAGACATTGCTGAAGTAGGAGAAATTGCACTACTGGCAATCAACAAAACCTTGCTTTGAGCCTGGTTAGCCATCCATGTTTCCTCAGGTCCCATTGGCTATTGGTTTTTACGATGCCTCGCTACTTTGTTAATGACGACGAGTTAGGTTTTTCTAATAGTGAGGTAGCGAGCTCCGATGACTTGAAACAAACTTGACACCATGAAATACAAAGACCTATCAAATTGTTATCATTCATTCCAACTATTTCTGACAACAATTATTCTTTGTCATGCCACCTAGTCATACCATAGTTATTGATAAATTTTGAGGCCACCGTGCTTTTGATTTTGTGGCACCTCATTACTTTGCTAATGGCGATATGGAAAAATCTTCTAATAGAGAGATAGCAAGATATTGAAGAAATCATCATTCCAACACTAATTTTTGATTGTCTCCAACTGGATCCCTTTTCGTGATTCGACAACATTTGCCAGGTGTCTGTGACTGAATGATCAATTAAAATTTTTTGCCTACCATGTCTTCATCTTGCGGTCCTATTTTACACTTTCAAGTACTCGCTACCTTGCTATACATAAAGAGTGCCCTTGTTTTCATAATGAGGAAATGACAATGGTGGATCTACTTAGATCAGATGGTTAGGAAATTTTGGGAGGAAAAGTAGATTAGGGCACAGAAGATATAAAGGGAACATAATATTTGCCTGATTTAAAATTTTAAACATTTCACGCTCGACCATTCATGAAGGGAAAAATACATAGGGTTTTCATAAAACTTTCAAAGGGTTACAAATAGAAAACTTATCTAGAAACCCTATTTATCAATTTATGGAGACAATCTAAAGATTTTATATCCAAGCAAAGGATTTCTATCATTTGAAAATTCAAATCAATAGCTTCTAAACTCAAAAATGTTAAAAAGAAAGTAAAATTTTGGAATAAAAGATGTTTTCATAACATTTTTTATAACAAATCTAAAATAAAATAGGATTTGCAAATGATCCAAGAAAGAATTCAGTGGGAAGGGTACTCTATGGATTTAGTGATGGAAGAAAATGAGAAGATGGTGGAGTATCATGATATCATTACTAAAGAAGAGATTTACTAGAGGAAGAGATCTAAATCTATTTGGCTAGATGAAGGTGACAAAAATACAAAAAAAAAATCATTTACATACTTTAAATCATTTATCACCAAGGGGTCCTAGTAAGAGAACTAGGCAGAGTTCTAGGAAGAGAGCTACAGAGACTGCTAGTGGATCAACTAATGATTCCATTCAAGATATTATGGAGCTTGGTAAAGAAGTGGTCAAAATGATCAAAGAGCTACAATAGCATATTTTACTAGTCTTTGGTCTCTATTTTTTGTTCTAGTCCTGATCTTAATTACTAGTCCTAGTAAATGGTTTCTATTTATGGTTGTGATATCTAGTTTTTAATCAGTTGTCTAAACTAGGTTCTAGGTCCTTGTAAAACCTAGGTTCATTTTCTAGATATTTTCTATGGTTTTAGGTCCCTGTAAAATTTGATTTTGATACTATTTAAATAGTAGGTTTCAGGTCCTTGTAAAACCTAGTTTTGCTTTATGCTTTATCTTTTCTACTTTTGTTAAAGGGTTTTGAGGCCCCTTCAAAACCTGTTTTTAACATAATCTAAAACATAGAGATAAATCTCAAATTTCAATGCTTATTATAGGTAGTATGAAGTTAACTAAGGAAAAGGAAATTTTGGAGGAAATGGTTTCCCTTTTCTCTTCTTTGATGTCCTCAGGTCTTAGTATTGACTTGACTCATTCGGTAGAATTGTTGAATGTTATTCCTTCTTTGGTTACTAAAGAGAAAAATGGAATGATGTGTGCTATACCTAAGGAAGAGGAAATTTATAAAGTTTTTTTCTCTTTAGGAGGGGATAAGTCACCAGGGCTAGATGGTTTTCCTATGTTGTTTTTTGAAAAAAAATGGAATCTAGTTGGGAAAGATGTGTGTGATGTTATTAAAGAATTTTTTGGGGCTAAAAGGATGTTGAAGGAAATTAATTCAACTTTCCTATGCCTTATTCCAAAGAAGGTTGGTGTAGATTCACTGGATCAATTTAGGCTAATTAGTCTCTACAATTCTTTTTATAAAATTATTTCAAAAGTCATGACTTTGAGGTTGTTGCTTTTGCTTCCTTCTCTTATTTGTGAGCAACAAAATAGTTTTATTCCTGGTAGACAAATCCTTAATTCTATTATCTCTATGCATGAGAATATCCACTCTTTATCTCTTTCTAATAATCAGAGCTTTATAATGAAAGTTGATATTGCTAAAGCCTATGATAGAGTATAATGGTCCTTTCTTCATAAGATCTTATTATCTTTTGGTTTCAGTGTCAATTTGGTTAAGCTAATTATGCAGATGATATCTACTACTATGGTTGTTGTCTTGGTGAATGGGTGTTCCTCAAATTTCTTTAAACCAACTAGGGGGTTGAGACAAGTAGATCCTTTATCTCCTATCATCTTCACTATTATGGCTGATTGCTTGGGTAGATATATTGGGAAATTGGTTTCTTTAGGGGAAATCAAAGGTTTGCGGCCCTCTTCTCATCCTCTTATTTATTTCCATGAAAATTTTGTGGATGATGAAACTTTCTTGGGAAAATATGAGATTAGGAAAGTGAGGAACCTCAAAAAGGCCCTTAAATTCTATTCTTCTACTTCAGGACAATTGATCAATGAGAATAAGAGTTCTTTGTATTTTATCAATACACTTATTTTGAGACAGAGTAGGATTGCAAAAATTATTGGTTGCTCCATAGGGTCTTTTCCTTGTATTTATTTAGGACTCTATCTGGGGCCAAATCCTTCAAATTCTTTTTGGGAAGATATTATTGAGAAATTCAACAAGAAATTGGCAAGTTGGAAAGGTAATATTTGAAGTCAAGTTGGGAAAATTACTCTTCTTAAGGCTTGTATCTTTAGGATTCCATCTAAATATGCTGATACCTTTGAAAAAATCCAAAGGAACTTCCTCTAGTCTAGTTTTGAGGATAAGAAAAGAATGGCTTTAATTGATTGGGATCAAATTTGTAAGCCTAAGATGGATGGTGGTTTGGGGATGAGGTCTATCAAGAGTATGAATAAAGCTCTTCTTGCTAAGTAGGGTTGGAGAGTTTATCATAACAATAAGGAGTGGAGTACTATTTGGAAACATAAATACCTCTTTGATGCTCCTTTGTTTGATTTTCTTTCTTATCCTAATGTTTTATCTCCTTCCACTATTTGGGGAGCTATTCAAGGAGCTAAAAATATTTTAATCAAAGGATGTATTTGGAAAGTGGGTAATAGGCAAAAGATTAGGTTTTGGGATGATGTTTGGATTCTGGATCATGCTTTGATTGAGGATTTTGAGGACAAAACTCTTGATGACAGATGTAAATAGAATTTTGGTATTCTTATGGAGAATTACTAGATTAATAATGAATGGGTTAACCTTTCTGAAAATAATATGATTTTTATAGTATCTAATTAATCTTGAATGCCTTTAGCCTATATCCTCATATTGAAGATAAAATGGTTTGGGGATTTGAACCAAGAGGTTATTTTAAAGTCTAATCTTTTTTTAGAAGTAGATAAAAGGGAATTAGACCTTTATGGACTAAAGCCTAGATTAAAGCTCTTATTCCTAAAATTAACATTTTTTTTGGATTTTAACCTTAGACAATTTGCAAAAAAGAGGGGTTTATGTTGTTAACAAATGTTTCTTATGTAAAAGGGATTTTGAAGATAGGAATCATCTTTTCTTAAATTGCAATTATAGTAAAAAAAAGTGTGGAGTTATAGCCTTATCTACTGGAATTTAGATTGGGTTCAACAAAATAATATCGATCAATGCTTCTAGAGTTGCACATGTCCTTCTAAGGAGGTTACTATTGCTTTTCTATGGAAAATTACTCTACCCCATCTCTGGTGGGGAATCTAGAAATAAATAAATAATAGAATTTTTAGAGACAAATAAATTAATGAGTGGGTTCGTGGTCATAATGTAATTAGAGCTATCAAGGAAAACTTAAATTCTCATAGAAAACTAAGTGATGATATCCAAATCAACAACCCTATGAAGAATAAAGGCTATAAAATAAAAATTGATGATTAGAGGTAGAATGTTAAATAAGAATCTCCTCCTATGGGTTGGATTAAAGGTAACTTTGATGGTGTTGCTAAAGGAAATCTTGGCAAAGTTGGTTGTGGAGGGGTTTTGAGGGACCATACTACTAGAATTGTTTATACTATTGCCATACCTATAGGGATTTCTACTAGCCATAAAGCTGAAGCTATGACAACACTATATACTATGAGGCTAGCTATGGATTCTAGTTATCAAAATATTTGGATGGAAGGAGATTCACTAAACATTATTAATATGCTTAATAACAAGAGTTTGGTTACTTGGACAATTAAGGGAAGTATAATGGAAATAAAAAACCTAGTTAGTAAATTTGATAATGTTGTATTCTCTCATATTTTTTGGGAGGGTAATTCAATTGCTGATTGGATTGCAAACCAAGTTTTTTGTAGGGAAAGCAAGTTGAGGTGGCATGCTGACCTATGCAAGGATGTGAAGTTGACAGCGATAGTAATTATGATAGGACACATGCTAGAGAAGGAAAGATTTCCTAAGATTGGAAAATTTATGAAAGGCAATGGTGGATTTATAGAGGATGATTTGAGATTCCTTAGGAAGTACCTTTGTGCTATTATTACTTGTGTTTAGCATGTAAGTTGGTTAATAGCTCCTTGGTAATATCCAAAACTTTATTACCTTTTCTGGTTTTTGCTACTTTGGTGATTTGTAGGGGAAAACAAGTTTTCAAGATGGGAGGGGAACCTAGAAAGAAAGAGCTAAGAAATTGTAGGGTATAGAAGGCTAAGTCCTCTGTGTGGAAGATTTTGTAGAAAGGAAAACTGATGACCTACATTAAGAGACTCCATGGGTATAAACCTCACATTACATATACCTTCTTTAAAAATTGGTTTGGAGATAGAGTCACTTTGCACGGGGTCATGGTGAAATTGACTAAATAATTTATTGCTGAGATTACTAGGCTTCCTATGGAAGGGATTAAATTTAGCAAGGAGACTAGTATTTCCAATGTGGCTTTCAAGAAATTTCCAAAGATGGAAGCTAAAGAGAAGAATTTGGAGAAAAATGGTGACTTTCACAAATAGAACCAAATAAAGGTTATCTAGAGGGACATGTTATCATGTATCTATGAGAACTTTATTCTTGATGGTAGGGCTAAGAGAGTCCATAAATTTCACTTTGTTTTCCTAAATCATTTTAGGCACAAAGATAGGATTTCCTTTCCATTTTTTTTGAAATAGTATCTACTTCAAATCTTATATGCTCATAGGAAGAAAGATTCCTATTATGTGCTTCATGAAGGTTTAATTTTACTTATTGAATTTTTTTGTAAAAGTAAGACTATAAAGCTCTCTATGGTTTTGGAGAAAGGGAAAGGGTCTTGTAATGATCCCCACTCTAAGAGAATAAAAGTTGAAGAAGGGACTAGTGATAGCAATAAGGTTTTCAAATGGGAGAGGACTAAGAAAAATGTTGAGGAAATCACAGAATCCAAGAATTCTGATAATGATGAGAAAATAGAAATGGAGGAACTTAGTTCTACCTTGGATAGTTACTCTAGAAGCAAAGGGATGTCAATTAGTAAAGACAATGTAGAGGGAAGTAAGGGAAATTTTGATTCAAATTTTGGGATGGAATCCCTCAGGGAGGATGAAGAAAAACAAAGTGATCACCCTTTAAAGAGTAATACGAATGAGGAGAAAGTGGAAGAGAATAATGGTAAGGAAATTAAAGATATAGGCCCTTCTAGTAAGGACAATAGCTAGAATAAAGAAGAAAAGGAGGAGAGGATAGAGAATATGGATATTAATATTGATATCCAAATTAATACTGTGACTACTGTGGTTGGCTTTAAGCCTAAGGTTATAGTTGACAAGAGGGATGACTCCTAGGATGCTAAGCTTTCCTTTCTTCAAACTACTAAACTTATGGAAGAGACTTCCCTTTAGGGTGCTTCTTAATTGTATAATGAAATAATGGTTCTCAAGAAGAAAATGGGGGTTATGCAGAAATAATTTGAAGTTGAACACAATAAGACAGCTCAGATGGAAGTGCAAAATGGTAACATACATAAAAAGCTTAAATAATATGAGTAGGAGCTTCATTACTTAATTAAAGAAAGTGGTCAAAAAATGGAACATGCCACTTCTAGTCTATGTGCTACAGTGACCAATCTAGGTAAGAAGAGTAATAAGGAGGTAATGTCTCCTAGTAGTGTAGGGATGGGGAGTCTAGGAGGACCTAGTAAGAGAACTAGGAAGAGCATAAGGAAAAAGGTTGTTGAGGCTCTTGAGGTGCATATTATTACTCTAACTAACATAATCTAGAGTACTATAGAAGTAGGTAAAGAGGTGGTGAACATTATCAAAGAGTTGTTGTAGGTGCTAGTTGTAAAGTAAGTGTGCTAGTTGCTAGTCTGGGTAGTTTTTCTAATTTTTACTTTTTGCTTTCCAACTTGTTAAAACTATAGGTTCTAGGTCCTTGTAAAAGCTAGTTGCTTGTTATGGTTTAATCTTTTGGTTTTAGGTCCCTAAAAACCTAGTTTTGATGTTTTAAACTTTAGGTTTCAGGTCCTTGTAAAATCTGGTGATGCTTTAATGTTTATCTTTAGTTTTTTGTAAGGGTTTCAAATCCCTTCAAAACTTTATTTTATCATAATCTAAAACATTGATGTTTCCTAGTTCTAGGCCATGGTTGGGAACCTATTTTGATCACAACATATCACTTTTCACCCCAAGATATTCCTAAAGATAGACCCAACCACAATGACCCACTTCATCTTGAATTCTTTATACATATTGCCAAGTTCAAATGTGTCTTGATAGATTGAGTGGGACTGGACATTTGTACCCTTCAATTTGTCAAGGGTTTAGGTTACTCTAAAGAAGATGTGGATCGCTCTCACAAAATCATAATAAAGGCCTGTGATGATGGTGGACACTTCTCCAAGAGTGTTATCATATTACCCATAAGAGTTGGTCTGGCTACCAAGATTATAATATTGTAGGTCCTAGATATTGAAATGAATTGCAACATGATATTATGATATGGTTGGATCCATGCTATGAAAGTGGTGCCTTCTACATACCACTAGTGCTTAAAATCTGCCCTTTCCAATTCTATTCTAATGTTAGAGGAATGATTGCATACAAGGTCTCAACAAAAAATGAAGAAAATCCACTTGATTCCTCCAAATATGTTGATCCTGCTAAGCTCACAACCACATTCAAATGAAAGCTTAAAATTCAAGATCAAGGTTTTAGTGAGTATTCCATGTCATAGGTCTTTCACATTGGGAAATTACCCCTTTCTCGCAAATCATATGGTAAACCACAACTTATGTAGATTAGACCTAAATTCAAATTACAACAAACACCTTCTGTGACTTTCACTAGTGGAGGTGGCCTACATGAAGATCATGTTAGTTAAATACATATACATGGATTGAAAAGGGTAAATAATAACAAGAACCTAATACTATACCATTAGAAAAATGTGGGCTTGGATTTACGATCATCTAGAAAAAGGGATATGAGGGATGTAGTGGCCTAAGACCTCAAAAACAAGGCATTATTGAGCCTAGTATTGCAGTAGGATGACCTTGTAGCCTAGGACTTGGATTCAAGCCATTTTTATTGGGGCTTCCTAATACTGAGTCATGCTTGTCTAATAATGTGAACACTTCAATCGATGAAAATGTTGGAAATTTTAGAATGACTAAGAGGGGGGTGAATCAGTTATCCAAGGTCCAAATGTACAAATAATTTTTTTAGTACTTCAACTTATACTTATGTGTGCATTGATCATTCAATATCTTAAACTTTTGCATATTACTATCCTCAGTCAAAATAACTTTGCAAAAATGTAACATGAAATCTCACAAAATCAATTACACATTTTGACACAAGGATTTAATGTGAGGATTTTGAACAATTTTCACTCTTCTAAAGTGAGCCCTATGAGGAGCCAACCTTGCTAAAGGTTACAATGCACACTATTAAATGTGACCTTGATTAAAGGATTTCAATCACCCTATTAGGAATGAGCCTTGTTAGAGGAATTTAGAACATTCCATTAGAATGTCACCATGTTAAAGGATTTACTTATGACTATTAGGTCAACCTTAGTCCAAAGGATTTACCCAAATTGATATAGTTTTTAGAAAGTAACAATATGAATTGATCTGATAAAAAAAATCACTCACTTGTAGATTATAGATCTCAATTCAGTCCTCCATTCTACTTTGCATTTATCCTCTTCATCTCTAATAGCTTGTTCACCCTTCAAGCCTTCTTCTTTGTAAGCTTCATGCTTATTATTTCAACTACAAACTCTTTCATTCAGCCACCATATGAAGCAACACCCTAGACTTCTTTTCTATCTCAGGTTTGTGCTCTTGAAAATTTTCTTTTGGCCTATTATCTCATTATATAGAGAATTTAGATCTTTTTTCTCTTAACCAAAATTGTCCATTTTAGGGTTAGGTTAGATTCATTGAATCTTCCCATCTTTCTATTTTTTCCTTCTAGAAACTTCCTTTAAAATCTTCTTTGAACTCGTCTCAAAATAATTTATCTTGAATTCTATGCCACCACCTCATCATACTTATCTTCTACATACTTCACACAATTCAAGAAATCAACTTTGTCAGCTTAGATTCATCAAATCTTTTATCATACTCATTTTATTGGCATGTGGCAATAACATGCTTTTTTCTCTAAAAAGACTATCTTTTGATGCTCAATCAACACTAGGTTTCTCGACATACACTAAGTTTCTCTCAGTCGCTACTACCAAATTTTGACACTATGAACATATTAATATTTCTCTTTTCTTAGTACATACTTTAATTTATGCTTGGCTTCAACTAACTTTGTACTCAACTTGCCCTAACTTGCTCAACTTCCACTATTTGCTCGGATAGGCTTGGCAGGGATATTTTTTAACTTAGCCTTCTTCTAGTCTTTGTTCAAGTATCCTTTCATTATAGCCTTAAGTAGATAAACAATACACTATATCATCAAAGTCTTGTTTGGTATTAGTGTTACTTTTATACACCATATAATTGAACCTTTCTCTAGGTTCTCTTGGTATCCTTTCTTTCTAAATCCTCTTCATCAATCAAGGAAAAGATAACAATCTGAACAAAGTAAGAATTTTTCATACCAAAAAGTAGTAGGTTTGACATCAATGATGAAATAATGATTGTTCCATGATAGAATTCATCAATATTCTTTATTTCATCAATCCTCTTTTTAACAATCTCCCTCTTTGGTATTGATGGCAACCCAATACCAACAACAATGCCAAAAAATAAACTTAATACTTTTTATTGAAATATCTCCCTCTATCAATATGTGTGCCTTCCTATAATGCCCCACTTAAAGATCCTTGGAACAAGGATAAATAAAAGCCAAGATTTGTTTTTAAAACAAGTATGGATGCACATGACCATCAACATACAAGGATCACAAAGATTGCAACAAAATACTTAACCAATAATCTCAGAAACCAATGAATCTCCAAGCATCACTACCAAACTGACACACTCAAATGAAAAGAAAAGAACCAAAGATGACAACATAACATAAAATCTTTGATCTTTTGAATCCTGGAAAAAAAAAGCAATCATAAAGGGTACTCGAAAGACCAAAATGCGTTCCCTAAAAAATAGTGGAGATACCCCCTATTTTTTATAAGGGGAAAGATAACCATAGTCTCGCACAAGGAAGTACATTTTTGCATGAGGAAGTGCAACATGCCATGTGAGGAACTTCTCTCTTGCATGATTAAATGCTTTCAAATAACCAATAATTTTCTCTGCTCTCCTGCCAAAATTTGCACAAGAGAATGCCCACCTATGCATGAGGAAGTACCAAGGCTCACATGAACTACCTCTGCACTTTGTGCAAGAGAATGCCTTCTGGCATGAGAGAAAATTTTTTTTACATGAGAAAACACTTCTTTGATGCAAGGAAGTATGAAAAAAAATAGGGAAAATGAAAGAAAAAGAAGTAGGAAAAACAATTCCTCCATACCGTGGAGTACCAGATCCAAAAATCAAGGCTTGGACACTTGAACATAAGAGCAGCAAGATAGAAAATAAACTAACCATCTAAACCATAGTAGTATAAGAAAATTTACTCAAAGAAACATTAGAATGTATAAAAAAATCTAAACTCTTGCACAATTCCTCCCAACCCTAATAGCATCATGAGACCTCGAAGGTCCTAGCCATTCCTTATGCCTAACATCCCAAACTACCAACTTGATAGTGGGAGTTGTCTTGTGAAGGAATCACTACTAAAATGTAATAACATCATAAGGACAAGGAAATATAACAAACTAAAACAATAAGAAATAGATACTCCAACTAAGTGAATCACATCATCTAATCATATACTAAACATCATAATAAAGGAATGCATCAAATAAACTAACATCATCTAAACATGATATCCAATCATTCAAATGAAAGCATAAATCATAGGAAAGCATACTCTAGAATCCTAAATATACCAAGTGAACATCAAGCATCAACCAAACTAGAAAATAGATTGTCTATAAACTAGTCCCCAACAGTGGTATAGGTAGCTATGCTTTCCAGTCATGTGAAACCCATAGGTTCACTCCCACCATGCTGATGGAGATAATGATACAACCACAAACATAGATAAAGAAAATGTCCATGGATAACACTCATGCCAGATAGTAAAGGTGACTAAAACCAAGATCATAAGATAATTCAAGTACAATAGGTCATGGTCAGACACTCAATGGGTCAACTCTATAGGGACTCATTCAAGGATAAATTGCTTGGCCTCATGTAGCCCAAGCTAGTATCATGTGACATCAACTCCCTAATGGAAGGCACACACATTGTGTCCTTGGACTAACATGGGGCACTCACATATCATTTTATTATCTTGGATTTATTACCCAATAATTTATTTAGTTATCACTTAATTATGCCTTCTTCATGCCAACCTATGAAATACTCACAAAGGTTGTGGTAGAAGCCCCTCCATGGTGCTACCCTACCCTACCTATACTTATTAGATGATGAGAGCCCATAGGCATGCATATTCCCAAACCAACCTAAATGGACATAACTCTAATGAAATACAATGGGGAGCACATGCTTGTGTGTGGGCGCACCACCATCATGAAGATCAAAACACAAGGGTTGGAGGAGAATATAACCAAAATCACACTCAATTGAATACAAACTCAAGAGTACAAATGCAACATGCATCACAATGCAACATAAAAGTAAAACTATGGTCTGATTGACATCCTATAGATAATCCAAGTCCATAACCAACATCATGCCAAGAAAACATAAGAAAAGTGCATGGCACACAAATCAATGTAAAAACCCCAAAGCTCAAAAAAATTGAAAATAAAACCCATTTGGTCCTAGGGTACAAAAGCCACAAAAATCTAGTAAAATTTAGGTCTAAACACTATATACAAAAATGACAAGCATAATAGTGTGAAACCCCAAACCCTCAATCCAAAAGTTAGGAAACATTCATATCTAACCAATTGAGTAGAACTAACAATAATAAATGGAGGGGGACACTATTTCTCAACCTCCTAACATAAAACTACCATAAACAGAAACAAGAATAGAGTTAAAACATAAAAATGAGAGAGCCCTACCTATTAGCCAAAAGGGCTAAAATAGAAATCAACCACATAAAATAAATATTACACAAAAGCTATTGAAAGTTGTAGAAAACCAAAGTCTCCCTAAATTGGATCCAATGAGACTAATCTTGTGAAGATCCCATGGTTGTAGCTCTCAAAATGAACAAAAAAAAATCCTCCAGAAGAGGGTTTGGAAAAATCTCTCAAATTTCTAAGTTCCAAAAGCGACAAGTGAGGAATAAAATTCCTCTTTGGATACTTATTCACTTTATGAGTGACTAAAATAATAGAGTAAATAAATAGGTAAACTATGGAAAAGCTACTAGAAATTCAAATCAATTAAAATAAAGCCTAAAAACCCTTTTACCAAAATCATAGAACACCTTACAAACTTTTGCGCCAAAGGAGAAGCTCTAAATGTATAGACATGTTCATAGGTCTAACCACATAATGGAAATAAGTATGGATTTATTAAATCATTGGAAGGTTTAATTTAAACAATCAAATATGATCTACCAACCATATAGGGATGACATTTTCTAAATATGAACAACTGAATCACTGACTCCATGTGCCATTGCCATGGATACAAATCCTGCACACTAAAACACATGATAAGTGTAATTGCATATAATAACATAGCCAAAAATATAAATGCATTAAATAACCTAATTTAACCATTTATTTAATAATATTAAAATAATTCATTTGCATTACCCTGATTTTCATAAAACATAATAAAGAAAGAATGAAGTAAACTACCATAGCATTAAATCCAACATATAATATAATCAGAGATATGTCCAAAAATTGGATAACCAGGTATCATCATAAAACATATTGTCATCTCAAAATGCCATCATTATGCAAATATGATCAACTAAACAACATAGTAATCTAATATATATGATACTGGAAATCAAAGAATAACATCTGACCCTCAAGTCATCTCAAATGTAAAAATAACATGAGTAATAAGTATCTCTTAGATCAAAATATAACAAGGTATAGAATGTAAACATGAGAGGAACTACATCCTCCCACACTAGGCATAGGATTACTCCAAGAAACCTACAAAAAGATAGGGGTACAAATCTTGCAACTATGTGCCATCCTCTTAAGTAGCAGAAGTCTCAATTTTTAGGGCCCACTGGACCCCTACCTACTCTATGTCCCAACCTCTCAAATTCTATCTTCGATGAAGAAGGATGCAAATGGGCTCAAAAGAAATCTTCCTATCCTCCACCTATAAAGCATCCCAATCAAGAACATGGGTCACATCAAGAATATATTGCATCAAAATAGAAACATGGAAAAAATTACAGATGCACAATAGGCTAGGTACCAATGCTAGTCAATAATAAATAGGACCAATCCTCTCAAGGATCTCAAATGGTTTGACAAAATGGAGTGCTAACTTAGAGCCTTTCCCATAATGGATGGGGCTCTTCCTCATATGTACTCTAAAAAATACCTTGTCACCAATAAAAAAAGTGATAATCCAACCTATAGACACCTACTGTTAACATAAAAGTCTGCACCCTTGCTTGGGGAACTACTTCTTAGATGACCTCGTGTAACATGGAAACAACCTCCAAGTGTGGGACTTATTCTTTGAGGTTGAATCTCTATAAAAGGCTGGCTTCCCTACTATCAAGATGCTCCTACACTACCATTTGAGAGGAAAAGAGAGAAAGAATGCATTAAATTAAATTGTTGAAGGGAAAGGGGGATGATGCACCAGATAGAAATAACAATTATAAATCAATCTATAACTATACAAAACATGAATAAATCACCTATATACATAGATCTTGACTCAAATATACTCTTTTAGAAATCACATCAAGGTAAAACTAATGAAATGTTGCAAGGAAACAAATTCACATGACAACATTTAGCAATAGGCTATACATGATATGCAAACTTGAAAGAATAAAAACTAGCAACGTCGCGTGCAATGTATTTAAACTAGCTTTTGAAATTGGGGTTACCAATTTATGGCTCGAAGGGGACTCGAATAACATTATAAAGTGCATCAATGGCAACTCACATCCATCATGGATGAATGCAAATCTTATTGATGAGACTCAAGTGACCCTCACCAAATTTAATAGAATCCACGTCACTCATATTTTTTGGGAAACAAACCCGGTTGCCGATAGGTTTGCGAATATAGGGTTGGCATAGACTAAAACATGACTTGGCTTCCCAGAACTTGTTTGCTGGCAAATGTTAAAAGTCTGATTGACTTGGATAAAATCCAAGGAAGTACGAAGGAAATAAAGCTTTAATTATGAATATGAAGGTGTTAAGAAATAAGGATACTTTTCATAATAGAAGCATGGAAAATCGTAAATGGAGGAATCCAGCATTGATTAATCGACACGCTTTGTGGGTTGTTTTTCACAATCGCTTCTGGAGCAATAGCAGGGTTATTTTTCTCTATTCTTTGCTAACTCTTGGAGGTCCATTTTAGTCACAGAGTGAAGAGCACATGAGTAAAGTGGGTGTACAGTGTGTAGAAATGGTAGGCAAGAGATGTAGAAAGGAGTCGGTGGGAGATTTTGAGAAATGGAGAAGTAGGCCAAAAGTGTGGGAAAAGCTTGAAGAGGGTGGGGTTACCAATTATATCATGAAGTTGCATGGATTTGATTAGGAGGTGACCAAAAGTATGGTGGGGTCCTAGAAGGATGGCAAGGTGAAGGTGAATGGTATCTACTTCCAAATAATAGAGGAGGTGATTGCGACTATCATTGAAATCCCTATCGAGGGTTTTAAATTTTTCAAGGATAAGAAGCTCTTGGCTAATGCGGTTAGGGACTTTGTGGAGAGTGAGAAGGAATTGAAGGTGCTGAAAAAGATTTACACCTAATATGTCCCTGACTCCATGAAGGAGTGGTGGAGGTATGTTCTGAAAGTTGTTATCGAGTACATAACTTTGGACCCTAGGTTTGATAGAGCTTGTACCCACCACTTTGTTATTTTGAATCATTTCTAACATAATGCCAAAATTTCCTTTCCATATTATCTATTATCCTCAATGAGCAAGGTGGTGGACAGCTTCAAAAAGAAGCCCATCACTAACCCAGCTCTACATGAGGGGCTATTGTTGCTTATCCATGAGAACTTCAAGGATCAAACTATAAGCATCATCCCCCTCAGGTAGAGAATGTGGAGTCTGCTAGTTCTAGTTACTCCTCTGACTCAGATGAAATATAGAGCGTTAGCTCTAATAAAGGAGGGATCTCTTCATCAGGGAAAGCTACAAATTACCAAGCTAAAAAATTTCCCTCCCCCATAACCCCTAGCAGAAAAAACCCTAGGGATGTCAGGAAGAAGCCTCCAAAGAAGGCTGAGGAGGGAGATAATGATGATGAGGAGGAGCTAGAGTCTGAGGAGGTGGTTAAGGAGACACAGGAGGAAATTAAGGAGGAAAGTGGAAGGAAGAAGTGTAGGAGGGAGAGTTTGGAGGAAGTGCGCTCTCAATTTGCGGAGGTGTCTATGCTGCCCCTTTCTCTTGTCCATATCCATCTTGAGGAGCAGAAAGAGGAGAAAGATGGGTATGCAGAAGGGGAAGTGCAAACCAATGATAGGAGGAAAGCATGGATAAACTTCAATGTCAAGACTTCAAAGATGCACATCTTCAGGGAGGCCATGAATCCCCAAATCCTCATGGAAAATCAAGAAGAATAGCAGCTGGAAGAACTAATTGACCCGACGATTGTGGCTATTTTGGACAGAGCCAGGGAGATAGGGATGAACCTCTTGAATAATGCTCATAAAAATATGATTGAAAATTTTAGATCTATCAAATGACTTTTCCATGAGCTAGAGGAGGTCAAAGATCAGGTCAAACATATTGAGGCAACAAGAAAAGGGATGGATGCTAATAGGAGGATAGATTCGGCCGACAAGCTCAGTCTAGCAGAGAAAAGGATAGATAACTTGGAGAACTACAACCACAACCTTGCTAATTAGATGTTCTCTTTGTTAAGCTCCATTAACAACAACATCATCTCTCTTATGGGCTAGATCAAAGATAGAGAAATGTAGGAAGATGAGGAAGGAAAAGATAGGGTTCAAGCCAGAATGGAGGATGACTCTGCAAAGGACAACTCCATTCCTAATCAAGACTAGGGGAACCAAAGGGTACAACAATTGGAAGTGGAGGAGAATCAACTAGACTTTGAGGCTGCTCAAGTATGCAAGAGCTAGAGCAAAAGAATGAGGAATAACTCTTGCCTATTCTTTTGTTTCTTGTTGTCTTTTAGCTTTTTGTTCTGGCTTTAGGCCATGGCTTTGCCTGTCTTTTTTCCTAGTCTTTTCTTAGAACTCTACTTTTTGGCTGGGCTTTATGCTTATTATCAGCCTTTGAACTTATACTTTTTTTGCTAGGCTTTCACCCTTATTATCAGCCTTTTATGTTTTAACTATTGGATTTCAAGTTCCCTGTAAAACTTATTTATCTAATCAAAAACATGAAAGAATAAAAAGAAATAATTCATACGAGGCATAAAATGCAAAATATATTAGAGTAGCAAGATGAGGTAGAAGCTAAGTTTTCTATTCATGAAAGGCAAAAATTGTAGAGCAAAATGCTACTGCAAAATAGAAATTGAGAAGAATCCAAAAAAAGTATGTACAACTTGCCTTTATAGATTAGGCATAACCAGATCTAATCTTGAAGTTCAAACCCCAACCAAGGTGGAGTCAAGTTGTAGAGAGCAGCAATAAATGAATATCCAAACTAAATCTGATCATAAAACACAATATGTAGGTATGTGCAGGATCATGGTGTACCAAACTATGGCCTTAAGTGGCAGTGAAAAACCAGCAAATCAGGGTTATGTCAAATTGACACATAATTTTAAAGTGGTTTTGGACTTTATATCAAAAAGTTGTAAGAAAATAATTTGTAGGAAATTGAATCTAATTTCTAAAATTCAAGGCCTTATCTGGAGAAAAAATTATTTGATTGGTCAAAAGTTTGGATTTTAATGCAGTGCTACAAAAATTTCAAGGCAAAAATAAAAAGTAGGTGTATGTCTGACCACCTTAATCATAATCAAATGATAATATTTTTAAGTATAATTTTAGATATAAAAAGTAGACTCATCCCTGGATGTGACACATATTTTTGACAATTTTTATTCCAAATAAATAATTAATTATGAATTTTCTACTATACTATTTTCAGAATTAAAAAACTCTCGTGTCTGACCACCTTAACTAGTTCAAAAAAAATCAAAATTAAGTTTTTCTTTTTTTTTCTTATACTAGTCAAAGCATAGAATGTGACGCATCTTTTGGATTTCACAAATCTTATACGGTTTGAAAGTTATAGCTATTTTTCAACCAGTATGTCAATCAACACTTTGTAGCTAACTCCATTAGAAAATAAGTAATAATTACTTACTGAACTCATAATTTGACAAAACTTACATTTATGAAAAGCTAAGAACATTCTTAAGAAACCCTTTTCATTACATCAAATTTTGGTTTAAAAAAAATCATCAGCTACATGCTTGAAGTAAAAAACACATAAGAACATGCCAAAAACACATTTTCAGGATGTTTTAAAGATGACCATATAAGGTTGGTATTGAAAGATATAGTAGGAATTATAAAGGTATTAATTGTTTTCATTTAGTATCAGGATGGGTGCGAAAAAAGTGGGAATAGATTTTGAAATTCTTTGAGGCATTTTAGAACTACATATTTTTCAGATTGCCACTTTTTGGCACACCATGATCCTGCACATACCCATGTTTTAGAAGTGACAAGAAGCAACCAAAATCAACGCATCAAGCCATAAGAGATAAAATCCAAAACATATCATCATTATATGTAATAAAGAGACATGGAGATGCATTAATTCCATTAAGCAAGGCCCAAAATGTCAGTTTGCATTGGAGAAACAATCCTTGTAATGTGTCATGGCTGCAAAAAAAAAATTGCGCCACTATCAAAAAATGTGGGATGGGATAACATGCAATGTTAATCCATCACAAAAATTATAAAGTTGACCATCATGGAATAAATTTGATTTGCCCCAATAAAATGAGCTATCAATGTAGATCTTCATTTTGGAATGAATGACTAAGATGCTACAAAAAGTCTCCTCAATAAGTGATTATAACCTAACTGTAGATCAAGATCTTCTTCAAAAGAATTGGCAACCTAGATGCTTTTGAAAAGTATCCAATGATATGCAACCTAGCACAAGAAGGATCCACCACGTGGCATGAAACTATAAGGAAACTCAGGTGCGGAAATAGCTTCCTACACTAATCTCATAAGGAAAGTATGATGCAAATCCTATTAAAATCTTCTACACTTACAGATTCAATATCATGTAAACAACAATATTGTAGCCAACCATACATACAAAAAATAGAGAGAGAAAGGAACACATAACACAAGTATTTTTCGGTGGGAAAAAACCTTTCGGTAAAACAACCCCACCCCTCAAGAACCTGCACAATGTATTATCTTCAACAAAAAGTTACAATACACTTGCAGTGCAAGCTCAACATCAATAACAGAAGACTCTAGTAGCTACTTGCAGTACCAACAATACACCTTTTTCGCATTGCTTCTCTTCACAACCCTAAAAATGATTATAACATGCGCTTCACTTTAGGGCTACCACTATTGGGGTGGAGTGTACAGTACTCAAATATCTTAGTTGCCACATGTCTTCACCTATCATTGAATCTTCCTAACATAGCTCTTACGTATCATAAGAATCCATCATAACCATTTTAGTCATGATCTCCTTACACACAATTCAAGACGTTGACACATCAACATTATTTGCAAGAAATACATTTTACAAAACAAATAATAAGAATAGGAATTATACAAGGTTGAGACACCTTATTCCTAACAAAAAATTTTGGTTGGTAGATTTCTTGAATTTTTGGTTGAAGAGGTAGAAATGATTTCATGATTTTGAGGAAGGAAAAAGGTAAGCCTTTCAAAATAGCAAATTTCTTTATTTTGGAAAGAGTAGCAAATTCATTCTCCGAAATGGAAAAAATGATTAACGCAAAATTTTAACCCACAACTTACACATTAAGGAAAATAAGCCAACTCAATCAATGAATAAACTAAACTAGCTCGGTCAATGAAGGAACTAAGCCAACTTAACTCATGAAGAGATTGAGTTAACACAAGATGTTAACCCAACCAAAAATCATGTTAACCCACATCAAACAACCTAGCCCATTGAAGATCTCTCAGATCAGTTATTAGTAGGTTGAATGGGGGCCACAAATGGCCAAAATTCTTGGTGACTCAAATGGGATGCTTTCCTACTAAGAATAGACCAATGGCCTTAAGAAATCCATTGGGCATAGAGTCACTAGCAAGAAATGATATGTTATCCCACCTGCAACTTCACAAAATTTGCAACTAGTGAAAAACAAAAAATCCAGGGAGCTCAAAGTAGCTCCAGAAAAGGGAGAAAATGTGTCCATGCACTTCTTGGAAAGAAGAAAATACCTACTCTACTATGTAATATTATTCACAATGTAAAAAATCAAAAAATCCATTGACTGGCTTGTTAAAGTAGTTTCCCTTCCTCACAAGTTGATTTGTTTTCCCATGCACATGGGAAACTAAAAATATCAACAAGCATAATAAACATAATACTACATGGAAAACCTTCCTCCCAACTTTGAAAATAATGAAGCTTTCTAGTACCAGGGCATTACCTTGTGGAGTAAGACATACTTGCTCCTCTTTGTGATCTTCATCCTCATGCTTTAGAGTAAACATGACCATTGGAAACTTTCTAATTTGTTGCAGAGTTGGATGTCTGATGGGGCATCCTCTTGACAATTTTAGGTCCAAGCAATTATCCTTGACCTTGTTATTGTGCTCTTCAATGATGGTATCCTATTGGTTTGGAAGTTGCACCTCCTCTTCCTGTGAAGAAATAATCTCCACATCTTCATACTTCTCATGAACCAATTCCTTGGGAGCTATTGGTATGGTGTGGCTCTCCACTTGTTGCTGCTGCAACTCATGATTATCTGATGAAGGAGCAAATTGCTTCATGTCCAAGGATGAACAAAACATCTCCAACTCATCTCAAAAAGTCTCTTCATCATAATCCTTTTTCTTTGCTACAGTAATATACATAGGCCAAGGGACAACCTCATGCATATCAACATGTTCCTTCTCAAGGATAGAGCTATGTTTGACACTCACTTTTCCATCCTCCAAATCATGGAGGACTGTTTACAACAAAAAATGGTTCTTTGCTTGTTCAACTTGTAGTAGATCCTCATTGTCTTCTAAAGGCTCAAAAGCCATGACTTGTTCCTCAAAAGAAGAACAACCTCATTTTCTTATTCTTCCTCAACAAAGGATGAAAGCTCTTCAAATAAGAGGGTTGGGTCCTCTTCCTTTAGCTGAATAGCTACCTCTTTGTCATCCTTAGTAGGCTACAACTCCTCCTGTGGAAGTTTCGTGGGCTTGTTTTCAATTTCCCAAAACTCCTTATTTGGACCATCCAGAGTCCATACAACTAGTCCACCTCTAAAGACTAAAACAGTGATAGGCACAAGAGACTCATGACCAAGCTAGTTTTCTCACACAAGGAGTAGATAAGTTTCATCAATAGGCTCTTGTAATGGATGTGTCTTCTTGAAGCTTGGGATGACATATTTTGGAGAAGGGGGCTACCTCTTCTTCCTTGGTTTGAAAATGAGTTAACTAGAGCCTTATTTCCTCCTCTCTTGCCTTGCAAGATTATCCTCAATATGTCTCTATCTCTCCCTCTCTTCCTCTTCTTGTTACTAGAGATAATCCTGGTATGTCATCTCCTCCTACTATCTCTCAAGATCCTTTTTCCTTGCAATCTCATCAAACTACCTATCAATGTCCAACACTTGCTCATGGATTTCATCCATTTTCTTATTCCATGCACTCATCCTCTTACTCCTCTCTTGGAGCTTGTAGTCAATCTTCCTTTGGAACTCTAACATCATATCTTTAAGCTTCTCGTATGGGGATGTTGGGACTGGTGGAGCAAGATTAGAGGAATAGGAATAACCTTGAGCATACTAACTATAACCAACTTTGGTTTGATGTTGGAATTAGCAATATGAGGGCTGAGTTCTAAAATTTTCATGATATTGGGGGGGATAGTATTTATTTATATGAAATGGGTCCATGGTTAGAGCTTCATAAAAGCTACAATCTCATAGAAAACTTTGAAAATCACAAAAGATAAAAGTTGATCTTTACATACCAGCACTATTTCATCTTGAAATAGATAGATATACACTAGAGCCACCATGGTGTTTGATGGAATGCCTCCAAAGGCTGATGGCAATAAGAATAACACCCAAGTTCTTAGTGAATGAGATTGCAACTAGCTAACCAATGGACTTATGGTGCAGGAGCACATTAAATTTCAAGAAGACAAAGATATAAAAGCTAGAGAAGCCATTTGTAATAAGTTGTCAAAGGAGGTCTTAATATGATAAATAATGTAAAAATGTTTATTTAATTGGTGAATGGATCTATTGACATCCATATAAATTCATTTGAGTCATAATTTTGGTCTAGGTTGGGTTTGTATGAAAGTTGTAATGTAAAAATGCATAAAGTGCATAAAATGTTGTCAAAAATGCAAAAGGGTTAAAGGAATGTAATGGGTTGGTTTAAAAGGTGGTTTGGAAGTTATAACCAACCAAAAAATCTATAAAACTGTATGTAAGGTCGAACCAAATCATGGAGGAAATGAAGTGATACATTTTGAAAGAAATTTGGTAATGTCCTAAGTTGTTATTTTGATTGGTTTTCTGTTTTAGTGTTGGTTACAGGTCTTGTACGACCATGTACAACCTGGAAACCATGTAAATTTTGTATATTTGGATAGAGAAGTGAATAAAATTTCTTTTGGCTTTGGTTTGGATTTTTTTCATTTAGAAATGAAGAAGTTATGCAGGTTTTGGCAGAGCTTGTAAATTGCAGATTTGAGAATGACCAACTATAGTCAGATTGAAACGTTTGGTACAAGAAAATTTTGGAAAATAAAGACCTCTAAAAATATTCATTGGAAAGATACGTGAAATAGCTTTCATTTTCTTTTGGTTTGGGTTGTTTTTATATAGATTTGTGAAAGTTATGAAGATTTGAGTGAAAACTGGTTTTTAAATGCCTTCAATGGTGTTGCAGGCAAAGATTTGTGCTTATAAATTGATTTATATATTGGATAAATTAATGGCTTACAGATTTGGAAACTAGACTCACAAATGGATTATTTGGAATTGGTTTGGGGTTATTTGAACATTTTTTGTGAACGTTATGTGATGCCCTAGGCAGGGTTACCAGTTTTGGTTCTGGTTTATGACAGAAAATATGGGTCTCGGTTCAGAATACATAATTCATAATATGATTATTGGATTGGTCTCAGATTTGGATATGTTTTAGAATTACTAATTTGGAAAAATTCCTCCAAAATTTTTTTTAAGAAGACGTTTAGAACAGAAGTTATCAACAATGCAATCAGACATAGAAATCTGATTGTGTGAGTGAAGATGTTGTCTTTATTGGTGTATAATGTCAGGGTTCTTTGTTGTAATCTTTGAGATGTTCTTGGTTCCTTGAGGGTGTACCAGCCTATTTTGAATCCCTTGAGTTGAACTAAGATTCCTTAAAGATAAATACAGAAGGCTCTGCATCAACTTATAAGGCTGAAATATGTCCCACTAGGTGTGCCAAAAACTTTTGACACAAAGTCTACACCCTTGCCTAAGGAACTAATTCTTAGGTGACCTTGTGTGATGTGGAAACAACCTCTAAGTGTGGGACTTGCACTCTAAGGCTGAATTTCTAGAGAAGGTCAACTTCCTTACTATCAAGATGTACCTACACTACCACTTGAGAGGAAAAGGGAGAAGGAATGCATAAAATTAAATTGCTGAAGGGAAAGGGGATGATGTAGCAGATAGAAATAATGGTTACAACTCTATCTATAATTATATAAAACATAACTAAATCACCTATATACACATATCTTGGCTCAAATCTACTCTTTAAATAATCACATGAAGGTGAAACTAATGAAATGTTGCAAGGAAACAAATTCACATGATAACATTCAACAACAAGCTACATGTGATATGCAAACATGAAAGAATAAAAAAGAAATAATCCATACAAGGTATAAAATGCATAATATATTAGACTAATAAGATGAGGTACAAAATAAGTTTTATATTCATGAAAGATAAAAGTTGTAGACCATAATCTGCTGCAAAATAAAAATAGAGAAGAATCTAGAAAATGTATTTACAACTTGCCTTTATAGATTAGGCATAACTCAGATCTAATCTTGAAGTTCAAACCCCAACCAAGGTGGAGTCAAGTTGTAGAGAGCATCAATAAATGAATATCCAAACTAAATCTGATCATGAAATACAATCTGTCATAAAAGTGACATGAAGAAACCAAAATCAAAGCATCTAGCCATAAGAAATCACATCCAAAAGATTTGATAATTATATGTAATAAAGAGGCATGGAGATGCATTAACGGCATGTAACAAGGCCCAACATGTCAGTTTGCATTGAAGAAATGATCCTTGTAACATATCATGGCTGCAACAAATAAATTTGTGCCCCTGTCAAAAAGTGCAGGATGGGATAACATGCAATGTTAACCCACAACAAAAATTAAATGGTTTACCTACATGTAATAAATTTTATTTGGCTCAATAAGATGATTCTTCAATGTAGATCTTCATTTTTGAATAAATGTCTTAGATACTACAAAAAATCTCCTCAACAAGTGATTTAAACCTAACCATAGATCAAGATCTTCTTCAAAAGAATGGACAACCCAGATGCATCCGAAAATATCCAAAGATTCATAGCCCAGTAGAAGAAGGATCCACCATGTGGAATGAAACTATTGGTTAGCACATTTCTTGAATGTTTAGATGAAGAGGCAATGGTGAAAATGGTTAACATAAAATGTTAACCCCGATAGAAAATGCATGTTAACCCACAATTTGACACATGAAGGAAAACAAGCCAACTTGGTCAATGAACAAACTAAATTAGTGTAGTCAATTAAGGAACCAAGCCAACTCAGATCATGAAGAGATCAAGTTAACATGAGATGTTAACCCAACCATAAAGCATGTTAACCCACATCAAAGAATCTAGCCCATTGAAGATCTCTCAGATTGGTTATTAATGATGGGCTGAATGGGGCCAAAAATGGCCAACAATAACCAAATTCTCTCTAATATGAATAACCTACTACTCTTATCCTAAAGTATCTCTTGACCTAGAAGTACTTGGTCCTCTAAATGATCTCAACTCAAAGGGGTACGACACAATCTACCGTACAAGGCCTAAAAAGGTGACATGCCAAGAGAACTACGATACCTATTGTTATATGAAAAATCAACAAGGTACAAATAATCCTCTCACTTCACCTACCTTTCCATCATATATATGAGAAGCATGTCTTATATAAACTAGTTCACTCTCTCAGTCTGACCATTAGTCTCTAAGTTGTAAGACAAACTAAAATTGAGGTGCACTCCCAAAGCATGTTAGAGAGATGTACACAGTGCTGAAGTAAATAGTAGATCTTTATCCAAAATAATGCAACGGGGGATCCCATGCAATAGAACAATATCTTCCATGAAAACATATGTTATAGAAGTTGTGTAGGAAATCCTCATGGGTGAAAAATGTGCTACCTCGGACAACTTATCCACTATCACCATGATATAATCATGTCACTATGATGACATAGGCAACCTAGTGATGAAATCAATAGATATCATATCCCACTTCTACTTCGGAATGGCATGTGATTACAAAAGAATCATCAAATGTTGATGCTTTGACTTCAACTCTCTCACACTTGGGACATTAAGCACCAAAATTAGAAACATCACACCTCATCGTTGCCCAAAAGTACAACTATTTAAGATTAGCATGCATCTTCTTAACATCGAGATGTGTAGAATATAGTGCACGATGTGATTTTGATATAATCAAGGTATGAAATTCACCCAAAAATAGTACATAGATATGCCTTAAGTGTCATAGTAGTCCATAAAACTCAAGAAAATAACCTAAAAACCTCCCCTCAAGGGTACCTCTAGACTCAATCTCTGGCCTCACCTCCTGATACCATGTGTTACTAGGAATGGCCTCCAAGATATGACCTTGCAAATCCACTCCCAATGAAAAGACTAATATCTCATGTTGCCTCCTACTTAAGGTATCCGCAATGACATTTTCTTTCCCTTTAATGTAGTGGACATCAAATTCATATTCACACAGGAACTCCATCTAGCGGCATTGTTGTGCATTTAGGTTTGCCTAAGTAAAGATATACTACAAGCTCCTATGGTCTCTATGCAACTCAAACCTGTGTCCCAAAAGGAAATGCATCCAATGAGCATGAGCATGCACCATATCTGCAAGTTCCAAATCATGATTGGGGTAGTTAAGCTCATGGTCCTTGAGTTTTCTAGATTCATATGCAATCACTTGATCATCCTGCATCAACACCACACCCACACCTTCCAATGAAGCATCCATGCAAACCATAAAATCTCCTATTGGATTAGACACTGCAAGAACTAGTGCACTAGTTTTAAACACTACTTAAAAGAAATAAATGTTGTCTCACACTAATCTAACCAAACATATTTATTTCCCTTTCCACTGTAGAGAAGTGATGGGATGTGCTACATGTGAAAAATCCTTCATAAAGTGGGGGTATTAACTAGCCAATCCCATAAAAATACGAAGCTAAGAGACATTAGTGGGTACCTTCCAATTCATGATAGCTCATATTTTCTCTAGATACACTGCAATACCATCTCTAGTGATGATATACCCCAAAAACTTCACCTCCAACTAAAAGAATCCACACCATAGTTTCCATACAACTAATAATCTCACAAACACTACAACACTTGGCATAAATAGATCTCATGTTCCTCTACAATCTTAGAATAGATCAATATGTCATCCAAGAATAAAATGATACACTAATTAAGGTATAGGACTAGAAAAATGGGTTAAAAGCATAACATACTATGAAAAAATCACAAAACTCAATAATCATATGTTAGCACCCACTAGTCTACCATGAAAGCCAAACTAATTAAGAAAGCAATAGAAACTCCCTTTTTCATTTGTAGCTCTCATGTCCTTCTTTCTTCTCCAAATTATTGTAGCTCCAATTTTCCTATAGTGCACACAAGATTGAAGCCAAAGCCTATGATGTGGATCATGCCATGAGAATACTTGAAGTGTGATTTAATGTGAGAGCAAGAATGCAACATGCAAAGAAGTAGAGACTCAAAAGAAAACTCAAAGATTTGGATTTTCAAAACTTAAGCATTCAAGAATTCAAGGACCCAAAATGAGAGAACGAGTGTTCATTTTATAATCAACACTCAAAGTGAGGGCATTGGATTTGTCACCCATAGATGTGCAATGTGGCAAGGGATTCCTATGATGCATATGATAGAATATGCCAATTGTGAGATTCTATGACACATGCAAGTCAAACTTGGCTAAATGTGGAAGAGAATCTATGACGCGTCATAAGACACCTCAACCCACTTAAAGCCAAGAATCTATGACAAAGAAGCCAAATAGAGACATGCTTAAGAGTTAATAATATTTGATTATGACAAATCTCAGCCAAGTGTCAAAGGAGAATCCACGAGGTGTCATATCCAAGTGTCATGAGGATGCAATATTTTATGGAATATTTTGGTGTTTTAAATGGTATTAAAACTACTGAGCAACAAAAAGCTTAATACCAGAATGACAGTACATACACAATCTAAAGACTAGCCTATTCTTATCAACAATTGCATATGTAAGGTATTTGGACCCAACTTCAACAAAACCATAAATGGTTTTCTACTCTTTTGGCTCTACACAACCAGGGTGGGTATACCCAGGGATGGTTCAAATCTGAAACGACTATATCAGAATTATTCTTAGTTCATTCTGATTCTCATTTCAAAATCCTCAAATATATACATAATTCTTACTAACTTGCTAAACACATCCCATAAACAGATATGGCCAAGAACTCTTCTATAGATCTACAGACGTTTTCAACAACAATGGCTAACTGAAGCTAAAAAGATTTCATGCAGACAAGTGCTGGCCAACTTTGAAGATCTACAGGAAATAAAAGTAAATTTTGATTTGATGATGCATTTGAAAAACCATTTGTAAGATATTTCTCCTTCAGCTGAAATAACTTGATCAGTGCCTAATCCATTGGGGGTTCAGAGTCTATAGCAAAATCTAAGATCTAATTTGTTGCCTTACAACAAATTTTATTAGCAATTCTTGTCAGAATTTATCATTCAAAATCCTTTTCAATACTTAAGGAATCTTATCACATTCATCAAATCTTTTATTTAATCCATCGAATTAATAGTAATGATAGATGGATATACAACCTAACTAGATTACATTCAATTGTACAGGCTTTTACTCATACAACATCAAGGTAGCTAAGTATTGAGAAGGAGACAAAATTTAGAAAGAACTGATATGGGGACAGTTCATAGTTTGTATTCATTTCCTTTGAAAATGGTACATCTTTTACAATAAACTCAGAATAGCCTTCAGAAAGAAACATAGTTCATTCTATCTTCATGTATTTTCAGAAAATTTGATAGAAAAATACATTACAAACTTGCCTTCCAAATTTGGACCAAAAACTAGACTAAGCACAATACTTAGAAGAAAAAGAATTCGGACCCTTCTTTAGCCTTGGGGTCTCACTTAAATAGTGTGAGATGCAACAAGCTTCAGGCTAAAAACAAAGGATAGGTGTCCCTTTAAAGACAAGAACGAAATAATAGAAAGGCTAATTACAACAAACATTCCTTGGTGGGTCCCTTTCTGTTATGCTTCTCATTTGTTGAGACAAGAAAATATGATCTGATCTTACAATCACTCTTCATCTTTAGAGTACATAGACATGAGGTCTAAAAGTGACGTATCTTCTTCAGTTACCTGCAAACTCACTTTAATCTGGGGATCTTCCATGTCTTCATTACCAATTACAGGGGTAACTGTTACTTTTGCATCTTCCTCCTCATTGTCTCCTGACATCTGTTCCATAAATTGATTTTTCCATTTATTAAAAATGTCATCATCTGGCCAATCAAAACTTAGAGCTTCCCTTTGTATCTTTATTAAAAAAATTTCACTTTCTTCTAAATCATCAAATTCTTTTCTCATAGCAGTATAAAACAACTGTATTTTTACTAGCTCTTCATTTGTCTTTGCCCAGAACCAGTGGCCAGTCTCACTCATGATGTTTATTATTCTTTCATTGAATAATTCATCCATTTCCCTTTTCCACTTTTCCTTTTCCTTTACTGTATCAACAGATTCTAAAGCACAAGAAAATAGGGTGAATTTTTCAGCAATATATTTGGAAAAACAGAGTGTTAATCTTCTCTGTAAAGAATCTCTTTCATCACCAAAATTTTCTAGCTTATTTAACAAATCAAAAATCTTCTCAACTTGATGATAAGGCATTTGGACTGCAGATATACATATGATTGTAATATCATTATTTCTCTCCCTCTATTTTTGCGCAAGAGGAGTCAGTCTATCCTTTTCTTTATTCAACTCATCCATGAGGGTTATAATTCTAGTCAACTGATCATAAAAAGTTGACCATTGTATTTTATCCCTCAAATATAGCACACCCTCCTTCAATTTTTCTTCCTGTTGATTTCTAAATTCTATCTGCAACTCATGTAATTTGATTTTTCCTACTTCAAAGTCCTCTGCAGTATAGAATTGGGGCCTTTCAGGGGTGTCAGGTATTTCAATGATAGGGGTTGATCCAAAAAATGACTATGAAGGGTATGCAATTCTAAGTGTACTAGATTCTCCCACCTTTCTTTTCCCAAGTATCTTCTCCAATTGAGATACCCTATTTTCCAGCTCAATTCTCTTTTTTATTTCTTGATTGTAGGCATCCACCACTATTTCATACTTACTTTGCAAATCAGTCATTTCTTTTTCTTCTCTTTCTGTAGTGGCCAAGGAAAATTTAGAATAGTCCACATTCATGTAGGCTGCCTGTACATTTGAAGTATTAGCGACCCTCCTCACAATGATATTCCTTGTTAGTCCTGAATCATCAGGCTGTAATGGAGTAGTCCTGGATCCTCTTCTTAGTGACCACATAACAAGGGCAGCTTGATCATCATTGAATGCTGTTCCCAAGAATTCCTTCTTATCTGGATCCTGTAATCCTAAATTATTTGACACAGAATTAAAAATTAAGACATCAGCAATATCCCAATTGGGCAATAATTTTTTTTTTTTGCATTTTTCACCATCTGTCTACCCTTGTCAGGGGTTATATTTTGGAATTCATGTATCATTTGTTCTTTTATTTGATTCTGAATGGAGGCTTCATCCATTTCTGGATGCTCTGCTTTCATATTCCTACACCTTTGTTCAAAAATGTGCATGTTTGCCCTCCATGCAAACTGATAGAAAGCCCTAGATTTTACAAAATTGTTATCAGAAAAAAATTGCTGACTGGCTTGTTCCAAAATAGGGTCTAATTCCCCTCCTCTGAAATCTACTATAGTTAATTCAAAACTTGGCACAGGAGGTTCCTAGGGTTTCCCTTCATCAATTTCTATTTGAGTAACAAAAACTCCTCCTTGCGACCCCATTTGTTCAATTTTCTCATTGGTGAGCTGCTCTTCCTCAATTCTCATTGGAGTTTGGGAAGGTGAGTAACCTTCATCATGGGATTCCTCTTCCCTTATTATTTTTCTTCTTTTGGGAGAAAGTTCAGGGGGTCTTTCTTCAAGGACAGTATTAGTAGATTCAATTACCTATTTTTCTTTGTTTACAATGGGCATCTGCTCCCGAATAACAATATATCCTATCCTCTTTCGGACAACCAGTGGACCTACTCCTGTGTTAGGGGTGAAACCCAATTTCCTCATAACTTCTCTGGCTTTATCTAGAAAAGAATCAATAAAATGTTGTTTCTTTTCATTCATTACCTCCATTATCTCTGAGAATGTACTCATGAGCTTATTTATCCTATCTGCATTAGTTGTAGCATTACTAAGAGGACTGTAATCTTTGTCAAAACAATTAATAAATTCCAAAACTTTTGAATAGACTCTCCATTTTTCTTTCTTTATTTCTTGCTCATGGAGAGAATATTCATTCCTTATTATATCTTCAGGGAAGTAGAATTCATGCTGACTTGGATGAAGCTTGATCATATATCTAAGAGCAGAATTAAAGAAGTCTTTTGTGTCACAAAAATGAGCATGAGATACTGCCATCTTATACCGATCCAAAAATTTGTAGAGGAAGATCGACCCTTCTTTAGTTATTACAAACTGGTGAGCTACAGTGCAAGTAGGAAAAATTGATCCTGTTCCCCTTTTGTGCAAAAAGGTCTCCTCCACTCCTCCCAACTACCATAAAAATTCAACTACCCCTACCTTTAAAGGTACCTGATAGGGTATTACATGGGGTGTCCCTTTGAACCCATAGACCCTAATGACAGTTGAGACTGCATATGGGATGATATCTCCCCAATTATGTGAAACTTTTAAACTATGGGGTCTGTCCATAGGCCTAACAAGATGGATTAGTGCCTTAGGAATTCTAGGATTGTCACTTAATATGAGGCATCTTAGTTTAGAAGCAAAGTTCCTATCAAATCTAACAAAACTAGCATTTTCTGCTTTCCAAGTCATGTTTGCACTCCATAATTGAACTGGTAATGCCTCCCCTTCTTGTTCCCTATCTAAAACCATTTCTTTACCGAAATATGTAACCCCTTTAAAAAGAAACATATGCATCAATAGGGAGCACTGACCCCAAACCTTTTCCACCTTGCCCTTTGCAATCCCCACCAATCCATTGTGAATCTCATTAGCTAGGTAAGATGCAAAATCAAAAAATATTTCTACACCGAAAGAAGAGATTTGGGTGATCATATACATGAAGCTCACCAGAATAAAGTCTTCTTCACCCTCTCCGAAGACTCTGCACAGGGTCCTGTATATTTCTACTACCCTAGCATTAAAGCATTATTTCTTGAAAGGTTCTTTAGAAGATGATGTTATTGCTGGTAGGTTTCCAATTCTACCTATGTGGGCTTTCAATGCACCTTGTCTAACTACATCCCTTTTGGACATATATTCTTTTTCTTACTCTATCAAATTAATGGGAGAATGATACATGGTGAGAGGTGCTAGACTAAGAACCTTCCTAATTTCTTCTAGACTGAATGGTAATTAAAACCTCACCATCCATTCTTCTCACTACCTTAGTGGCTTAATCAAAACTTTTAGCTACAGTTTCAAGTAGGTCATAATCCATAAACACATTGGGAACAACAAGATTTTCAAGATCAAAATTCCATATATTGGCATGAGGGGCATATAATTTCCTTTCTACAAACCATTTTTTGAACAAACTCAAACCAGTTTGAGAAGTTTGAGCGTCCTAAACCCAATTACCCTTATCATACAATCCATCAGCTATCCTTAGCCTAGGGTTGAATGAGGTTAACCTTTTAACTTGTACTGTCTCTACAGTAGACTCAGGAAGCAACTCAAGCAAATCATCATGCACATTCCTATCCAAATAATTTACTGCACCTGAAAATCCCTTCTTCGGAGGCATCTTGGACTTATTTTTTATAGAACTGAAAAGCCTACGAGAATTATGGTAGTACTACTTACTTGAATTTTGTCTTTGTTTTCCTCTGTATTTCCGCAAACTTTTCGCGAACAGACAACTTCACAATTTCTACCAGGCTTTGGCACACTTTCCTTCAGTAATTGCTTCTGCACAAGAATGGCTCCAAATCTTTGCTCACGTAAGATGAAACTAATGAAATCTCTCTGTATTATACTCTATTTTTTCTCATGGATGTTGCTTTCATGTCTAATTAATATAGGGAGTGGCACTACATTCTGTGTTTAAAATTGTGTCGTCGATTTTCAAAGATCCTACGATCATGCGATATGGAGAGAACAACTGGGAGTTGTTTTTGATATGTTAGTCAATTTACCCAATGAGAACTTACCACGTATATAATTCTTTCCTTGATGGTGCTTGTATCTGGACCCATTGACAACTGAGGACACGTGTCAGCATGTCGCTACTTCGTTATGCATAAAGAACGAGCACCTTACCATAGCGAAGCAATGACAATCGTCGATCTGATCCAGAATCGGTCAAATGATATGTAACTGGGTTTGCTCAGAAAGAAGGCAGTGGGCCCTATTTGCTATGTCACTATAATTATCTCCCTCACAACTCTTCATAGCAAGAAGACGACAGCCATTGATCATATACTCAATCAAGGGTGAGGAAATTGCATAGGGTCTTCTGATTTATATTCGCTATGTCGCATGGCTTAAAAAGCATGAAATTTTTTTAAGCGAGGTAGCGAGGACCATTGATTCTATTCCAATTTGATGTTCAGGATCTCTTTGTACATTCGGTCAGAAAGGCATTAATGAAAAAAGTATCTCTGCATAGTTGGCGCCTTACAAAAATTTATTGTAGTCCTAATTATCACTCCACGTCACCAAGGTCCTACCGACCTCCAAATTTCATGGGGCCTCGCTACTTCGCTAATGGCGAAGTGTCTAATTTTTCTGATAGCGATGTGGTGAAGCATCAGAAAAATCATCATTTCGGCTCTCATTTCAGATATTCTACTGGGTCCACTTTCCTATTTGGATGGTAGTTGCAACGTGTACCTGCACAATAAATCATTTAGAAAACAAAGCTCCAATCGCCGTATCTTCACTTTGTGGTCCCGCTTTGTAAAATACTCAGCATTCGCTACCTCACCATACTTAAAAAGCATGCAATTTTGCATAGCGAGGTAACGACAGCGGTATATCTACTTGGATCTAATGGCTGGAAAAAAGAGAAAAAGGGGATCTTGGGGGAACAGAAAATAAAAAGGGACAGAATATTTGTCTCACTTGAAAATTCAAAAGTTTCGCACCCGACAATTTATAAATAAAGAGAACATAGGGTTTTCATGAGTTTTTTCTTTATGGATGGATTATCCAGAAACCCTATGTTTCACTTAGAAATAAAAATTATGACTTTTCTACAATTGAACAAAAACTTCTGTTACACAAAAAGTCAGACCAACAAAATATTTGAATTAAAAATCCTCTTATTCCACAAAATAAGAATTAGTAGAAAATGGAATTAATGATGGAAAATGGAACTTAGGAAATTAAGAATTTCCATAGTTTTTAGATGATAAACCAATTAATTAATAAAATTAATTAATTGAGGATGATAATTAAGAAGAATAATTAGAAAGAATAGGATTGAATTATGGGTTATTTAATCCTATAGAGAAAATTAGTAGATAATTGGCCAAATTGATTAAATGAATGCGACAGTATCCTTTGAAAAAAATGTGACAATGATGGATATGGAATAAGATGATGAAAAGGTAGACCAAAGCCATGGTCAAATTGATTGATTGAAGTTGATAACATGTCAAGGACACATGACATGAATTGGTTGATATGTAACATTTAACCGACATTGTAAATGCTACAGGATTGAAATTGATTGATAAGGTTTGATCACAATAACATCGACAAACATTGTCAATGTTATTAAAATGGTTAATGATGCCATGATCCAACATTGAAAGCCTCAAAAATGTCAAATATTGAATGACATGAATGATAGTTTGACCTAGCACTGAGAGCCATGATAGTACTAATGTCAGGTTGATAAGATTGATAAGTTGATAGGTTTCCAAGGCACTGAAAGCCACAACAATGCCTAGGAGCAGATAAATGATGATTGATTTGGGATGTTTGATATGTTTTGGGTTGATTAGGACTGATTTTGAGTGATTTTGAGTTGATTTGGGGTGATTTTGAGCTGATTTGGGGTGATTTTGAGTTGATTTGATATGATTTCGAGTTGATATGAAATTGATGTGAAAGGGGATACAAATGACAAAATATGGTCAATCTGGCCAAAAGATCAAAGTTAGTAGAATGAGAAAATGGGAAAAATTAGTATGAAGAAGTGATGAAGTTGTAGATGCAAACCATTTTTGAGCATCTATATTTTGCCCCTCTTTGATACAATGTGATTTAGAGCATTGTATCAAAGAATAGCTGATGAGAAAGCCACAACATGCCCTAGTAGGGATGATATATATGGGTTCCCCCTCTAGAAATTGACTAAGATCAGCATATGATAAGTCAATTTATCAAAAACATGAAGAAGACAAAACCATAGCAATTGATGGATCAGAAATCAGAGCTAAGATGTGAAAGTTATGAGGTCTAGAGTACAAAATAGGGTCAATCGGGAGCCCGAGAGTGATTGCATGGGTTACCACTCAAGAAAGACACAAAATGATGGAAATTATATTTCATTTTTTCCTCAAAAAAGATATAAATCCAACAAAAATTATGGATTGCAAATCCGAGTTAAAACGCAAAAGTTATGGGCTTCAGAGTGCAATATAGGGGCTCCGGGAGCAGTTCTAGGTATCCTAGGTCCCCAACTGCACCCAAAACTCAACCAAGTGCATCATTGATGCAATTGGTAAGACCAAGTGTGCCATGAAAGTACCAAATGCATCAATGACACACTTTGGAAGCCCAAGTGGTCTCAAAAAGTGTAAAATGTGCCCGAGAAGGCCCTAGGGGCCAAAATCAACATGACGGGGGGCAACTAGGAGCCCAAGAGTAATTGCAAGGATTAACACTCCATAAAGTGACCAAATAATGAAAATGATAGCTCATTTTTTTTGAAAGAAATATATGAGTACAACACAACTGACGGTTCATAAATCAAAATTGAAACACAAAAGTTATGGGCTCCGAAGTGCAACATAGGGGCTCCGGGAGTAGTTCTGGGTATCCTAGGTCCCCAACTGCGCCCAAAACTCAACCAAGTGCATCATTGATGCACTTGGTAAGCCCAAGTGTGCCATGATAGTACCAAGTGTGTCAGTGATACACTTGGGAAGCCCAACTATGCCCTAAAAGTTTTGATTATGCCCTAAAAGGCTCCGGGGCCCAGAATTAGCCCGATTGGACTCAGAATGACCCAAAACTGTGCGTGCATGCCCAAAATGATGGAAAGATATCATAACATGAGGTAAATAATAAAAAATGGTTGTATTTGGTTAAATATGATGAGACAAATGTCAAAATGAGGTTGAACCAGGTAGAAAGCCATAGAAAGTTGATTGACAGTGTAGGATGATGTAGGAATGCATGAATGCAAGATGAAGATGATTTGGTGAATCAAAAGACATGATCATGGTGGTGGAGAATGAGATGAAAAAGAAAGATGAGATGATGAGATGTTAGTATGATGGAAAGACTTTTTCTTCTAGAAAGTGCACTATATGTCAAATGGAGCTTTATTTTGATATGGCAAAGGGAATGCAACGCATCATGGCATAAAGGGCCAGAGCGCAAATGCAAGCCTTTTGCGTAAACAAGCATGATGCAAAAGAGAGAATGACCTTGTCCTTCCTGATGCATATGTACATGCCCTAGACTCTCAAAGGTACATTGTAACAGATAGAAATGGAAAAAGATGACCATGAACCATCCCGACCAGTCTCATAGATTAGTTTTATATCATTGAGTGGCATAGGAACATGATCAAAGAAAAACAAAGCAAAAAATAAATCACTCACTAAACAGTGTGAGCCAATAGCTATCCTTGTCCATTATTACTTTCTTTTAGTGTGTTAGGTGTTGAGATGGTGTTTGACATGTTGACAATATGATAGCACTATTTGTGGATTTAGTTGATAGGTTCATAGTGACATGTTGGATTGATTGCTGGTTCACGTTGGTCAAATAGTGTGATTGTCTTGAAAGTGTAGTGCTTTGATTTTCAATCTACAAAGTGCAAGTGTTTATGCCAAAGGGGTGGTTATCCACATTGAATATGTACAAGGTTTATTGCATATTTTTGATGGGTTTTGCAATTTTTAGGGTTTTTGAGGATATTTGATGTTTTTGCATGACCAGTTTCTTTAGGACATTTTATGATTTTTAGGGTTTTTTCAAGACATTTTATGATTTTTAGTGATTTTTTCAAGAGATGTTATGATTTTTAGTGATTTTTTCAGGATCGTATTTGAATATTTAGGACATTTTTAGGACATTATGTGATTTTTAGCAATTTTTTTAGGATCATATTTGAATGTTTTGGATTTTTTCAGGACATTATGTGATTTTTAGTGATTTTTTCAAGATCATATAAGCATATACAAGTGTCAACTCCAATCCGTTATGCAATAGATCCAATGGATAAAAAGCACTTAGGGGTATGCCCCTAGTTCAAATTCAAACTTACACACTATGTAGGTAATATGCCCCCAGACAAGATGCAAATTATGTACAAAGGCTAATGACAAAGTGTGTGTGTAGACTAGTGATGCTTAAGCAAGGTAATGAAGGACATTAACCAGTTCATGAACCATGATAAGGAACCAAGGATGTCTTGCAATATGAAGGATATGATCAAGGAATGATAGAGGGGGAAAAGACCAGATGGAATCCTGATAGATGGAGGAGCAATAACTGATTACACATGGTGCTTGTTTGCTAGGTTTTCACCATGGTACTTTCCCAAACTGCCTATTTGCCAGGTTTTCACTTTTGGATGGAATTTTTCTCTTGACTCAAATTTTTGTGCCAAGATGCCTGTTTGCCAGGTTTTCATCAAGGCATCCATTTTTTCATGACTTTTTTCACTTTTTTCTTTGCTTTTTCTTTGCTTTTTACTATTTTTTTGATATTTTTTCAGGACTTTTAGATGAAATCAAGAATGTCACTGACAAATGCTAGGAAGATATCTGTTGTTGGTGTTGCTAGCTGATGAGCTTTGGATCCATGACTAACCATAATTACGTCAGAGTTGTTTCAAGTCTGTAGCTAAAATCAAACCACTAGAAAGGCCTCGAGATATACCATCATGTACCAGATGTAAGGCAATGTCTATCTCTTGTGAATCAAGGTATTTGAGGATAATTGGGTCAATAGATGTATCATGTGGGATGTCATTGATGATGACATATGCAAAGGCTTGTTGGATAAAGGACTGATTTTTTTTATTGGACAAATTAGGTAGCTGGATTTGGGGATAAACAAAGGGGTATAAGGGAGAGTTGGGAGGTTTGAGACCAATGACCTTTCACATGAACGCTGATTGAGAGAGCTCCAAAAGACTTTGTGGAATGTTGAACACTAGAACACTGATATTCATGGCATCATATTTTTCAATTTGTATCATTGGGAGCTGCTTAGCTTTTGATTTTTTATGTTCTAATGGCGGCTTTCGGTTTTCACCAAGAGACCTATGCTTGTTATCTTTTTCTCTTTTTGCTTTGTAGCTAGAAAGTGGAGTTGGCTCCCCAAAATATACCAATGTGTTCTCTTTAGGAGAAATTGCTTCTTTATGATATTCAGTCATAATGCCTTCAAATTCTATTATAAGAGTTCCATCATTGTTAAATCGATCAAAAATTGGTGGTCCACATTGGTCCCAATCCAAAGGTTCAAGATAACTTGAGGAGAAGTCATCATTAGTGTTGAATGGGCTTTGGTTGAAGGTAGATATATGGGTAACTGATTCAACTTGGTCATTGGGGTTATGCTTAGAGGCTAGGGGATTGTTGGCTTTAGGTGGGATATCCTTAGATTCCTTTTCATCGTTCAAAACATCCATAGTTTTACATGTAGGTATTGTGGTACTAGGAGGACCTATTCATAATGGTTTAAAACCAAGCCCCAAACTAGGAGGTTGTCCTTCTATAGTGATAGGTTCAATGATTCCTTGTTTCTGAGATCCAAGACCACTATAGCCATCATAGCCTTGTTTTTGCATGATAGTAAAACCAAGTCCATACTTGTTAGGAGATATCAAAGTGGGTTCTCATTCTGCTTTTGCTTTCTCAATACATACAGATGTATTCTCATTGGTAGAAGTATCTTTCTTTGTACTAATATCTGAATGTTGAAGTGGTTGTGATTTACCATGAGATTGGGGAGAAACTAGTGACTCCCTAATGTGAGAGACTTGAGACATAAAGTACTCTCCACACCCATTGTCTTCAATCTTCATCTTTTTTGTGGCTTTACTGAGTAGTATATTGGCATCCACATACTTAGAGGGATTTGTGGGTTGTGCTTCATTGTTTGTTAGGATTTGGAATGGAGTAGCATCTCTTAGATTAGCACAAAATTGGAAAGGATCTGGATCACCAGGGATGGTAACCTCTATGTTGTGATAGGAAAACTTCAAAAATTGATGATATGTAGAAGGGATTGCTTTCATAACATGAAGCCAAGGGCATCCTAGTATCATGTTGCAATTCATTTCGATGTCTAGGACATGGAACAATGTGTCTTCAGTAGCTGGACCAGCTTTGATAAGTAATGTGATGATGCCCCTAGAGAAGCGTTCACCATCATCATAAGCTTTTATTGTGATTCTTCGAGAGGGATCCACATCATCTTTAGAACAACCCAAATTGTTGACAACCTTAAGAGTACAGATGTTCAGTCGTGCTCCTCCATCTATTAAGACACGTCTGACTTTTGCATTATGGATGAAGACTTTGAGATAAAGGGGATCATTATGGTCAGGTTTGTCCTTAGGAATATCTCGGGGGGAAAAGGTGATATGCTGTGATGCAGATAGGTTCCCAACCATGGCTTGGAATTGGGCAACATCCATGTTATCTGGGACTATTGACTCTTTAAGGGCTTGCTCCAAGATCCTTTGGTGTTGGGGGGATGCACGCAGTAGGTCCAAAATGGATATTTGTGTAGGGGTTTTTTTGAGTTGTTCAAAAAGGCTATAATCAAATGAAGTAGGAGCAGTATGTCTACTTGGAGGTGCAGGTCTAGTAGAAGCAGTAGGTCTAGATGGGGCTCCAAGTAGGGTGATCTTGCTATGATGTGTAGTGATAGCACAACAAGGGTCTTTAGCCTTCAATGTGAATGTGGATATGCGAAACTTAGACTTATTAAAGCAATTGATGGTGTAGTCATAGCCGGTGCGTGTGTAATTCACATTACCTTGTGAGTTTGAGTTTGAACTTGAGGATTTCTCTTTGTTATGATTACCCAAAGGATCTTTGAAAATAGTATGATCAGAGTTGGATGCTAATAGTGATGGATCAACTATGATGACACCATCATCAATAAGGTCTTGTATTACATGTTTTAGTTGGAAGCATGATGAAGTCTTGTGTCCTTTGGTGTGATGGTAATCGCAATACTTTTTGTCATCCCACCAATCAGCTTTAGTCAATGGTTCATCTTTGATTGGGGGTAATTGCAAGAAGTTATTACTCAGTAACTTTTGTAATGCAATCTCAAGTGGTATTCCCAATGGTGTGAATTTTTTGTCTTTGGTTCTAGGATGTCTTCGAGGTTTATCTTGTGTGGGAGTCTTAGTTTTCTATTGTGGAGCTGATGTTTGATTAGAGGTTTGTGAATTTCTATGGTTTACACCTTTCAAAGTCAATTGAGGTTGTGCTATGCTAATCGTGTAGGCGTCTACAATGCCATCATTAGTAACATTCTTTTTTTTGGAGAAAATTTTTGCCTTGTCATTAGATGAGTTGGTTTTTGTGTTTTCTTTGTTTATTTTGAGGATTCCCTTATGGATAAGAGCATCTTCAATACTAGCCCCTTTTTTCATCAGTTTAGAAATGGTGCTTGGACTCTTGATTTTGAGTTCATAAATTAAGTCTAGGACTAAGTTTTCAATGCACAGGTTTACTTTCTTCAGGAATGTCTAGTGAGCATTGACTAACTAAGCTTCTCAAACATAGTAAGAATGTGATGAATGATTCTCCTATCTTTTGTTTAGTTGAGCACAAATTAGAAAGTATCACCTCATTTGTAATGTTAAAGGCAAACTAGGAGATAAACTCATCTGCTAGCTTTGACCAAGATTTGATATTACCAGGAAGTTTGGAGTACCATTCAAGTGCAGGCCCACCTAGAGAACGAGGGAACAATTTCATAAGGTAAGTGGGCTCATCACTGAGTTTGGTACATGAAGCACAAAATTCTTAGATGTGATCAATAGGGTTTCCTTTTACTCAATATTTTTCAAACCTTGGAGCCTCAAAGTGTTTTGGGAATGGAGGCATATACAAACTTTTATCGAATGGGTTAGGACGTAGGTCCCTTTCTGTATATAGAGCCTATTTCTTTTGGGCTCCCAATGCCTTGACTTGTTTGGAAAGTTGTTTGAATTGTTGTAATAGTTCTTCATTGGGGTTTTTCATGATCGTCTTTCCTTCAAGTCTTTTGTGTCTGTGAGTTGACCGTTTGCTATGGCGAGAACTATGTCTACTTGATTCTGACATTTCTATGTCTGATGAGTTTGATGAAGTGTCACTAGGTGGTGGAGGTATGTTGGAACCTCGAAGATAGAAAGGTCCTTGTTGTTGGGGAACTTGTTTTAATATTTGATGTGGCACTTGTTGTTGTTGTAACAAATGTTGCTGGTATATGATTTGTTGCTCAAGGCATCTTTGGTATTCCAATTGTTGCTTGAGTTTCTCTTGTTGTTTAGCAAACATCGCTTGTTGTTGTTGGAATTGCTGCTGAATTTTTTGTTGATAAATTGTGGGTAAGTCAAGTGGGTTCACATGGGACTACATATTAGGAATGTTGGATGTTTGCACCACTTATGGTTGTTGTCATTGTGTTTGATGTTGTTGTTGATATGTGGGATGTGTGTCAAGCAGATGTAGATGTGGTTTTCCCTTGGAAGTGTTGAGTCCTTGTACCATTGTAGGTTGTTGTTGTTGTGGGGGTTGACTAAGTCCTTCAGAATTGAACGTCATCTTTGTATTGTTGTTTTGGTACCTTTGTGTGGTAGATGTTCCTACTTGTGACATCATATTGACTTGACTATGAGATGTGTCCCTGTTAGGAATGGGCGTAATGTCAATAAGACTTTTCCTTTGTGTGTCCATAGGGATGGTTGCACTTGATGTTTCACATGTTGTATTTATGAGAGGCTCCATAGCATTTGATGTCATAGCACTTGGTAAAGTTAGGAGCAAAGGTGTATTTTGTTGATTTTCCTCCAAAGGAGGTATGTTTGGCATCCCTAGAGCACAAGTCCCTTTAGGTGCATCTTTCTGTTCCATCATTTGACTAAAATCAAGTCTTAATGTCCTTTGGGGGTGTTTAGGGGTTGGTGGTATTTCATCAAACAAGGGATTAATATTGATGTGTTCAAATGTACTTTGGAGGATTTCGATAGTTGACTCTTGATGGGACCTTATAGGTGCCATTATTGTGTTTGAAAACTCCAAAGGTTGTTTTCACTTGTCTAAGCCCAAATTTATCATGGGTTGGATGTTTTCAATTGTTGTGTTGGTTTGATTTTTGGACCTAGGACCTTCCAAGTTTGGGTTAAATTTGACAATTTCTTGGATTTCCAAATGTTTGAAGTTCTTGCAAAAACTTTTGTCTTTACATGCCCTAGCCATTTCTTTATTAGTGATGCCATAATTAGTGTCAGAGTCAACACTTAGGTGTACAATACCTTGTATGTTTGATGTGTTAGGTTGGCTGAATTCAAAGGAATGTGATTGTTCATCTTCAGGCAAGGTTGGTACACTTCCTCCTCCTGGTGGCATTGGCACGAATATAGGTTCAAAGTCAAGACTCCATTGAACCATCCCATGTGTGGGGGAAGTTTTTGGAGTAAATCTCATAGTAGGTGCATTGTTCAAGGTTTTTTGTGCCATAGCTTGATTATGAGGATCTTGCGGATACATTTTCAAGGGGTCTGCTAGTAATGGTTGTGATGCCTCGATTTGGTCTTCATCAAAGGTTTGTTGGATTTTCTCGCTCTTTCTTTGACTTGGATGAGGTTTTGGTTGTGCTTGTGCCTTAGAAAACAAAGTTTGATAGAGTTCTTTGGGTCTCTGAACTGATCGTGTCCTAGTAAGTGCTGGCATGATACCTAAGAGTGCAAATGCAATGGAATTTTTGAGTGTTTTGAGTGATTTAGAGTGGTGGGTATGCAAGATATGAGTGTTTTTGGAACTTTTAAGTGTTTAGGAATATTATGGAATGTGAGGAAATTCTAGATGAATTATAGTTTTGATGTGCAAAGTGCAAATTTCCTAGGGATGTTATGCAAATGCAAATGTAAGGTGATGTTTTGAAGTTTGACTAGAGAGGATGAAAATGACTGTAAGGTATGCAAAATGACAATTAGGGTTATGTTTTGGACTTGGTAATGATACTAAAGGTAGGTGTATGCAAGGTAGACTATGTAAAGGATGGTGTTGTAGGGTTCGTAATGACATTTGGGACATGCAAAATGAGGGTAAATGCTCAAGAAGGTAACTTGGTTGATGGAAAATTTTATAGGGTTTGGTAGTGAAAATGATGCTAAGGATTTTGATCAATGAAATATGAAGGGGATATACCACTAGGGTAAGTCAAAATGATGTTTGGGGATGCTAGGGATATGATTATTCTATGACAAGGGTATATGGAAAGTTTTGAACTTAGGTAAAACCTTTTAGAAAGTATTTTGTCTAGAAGTTTAACCTTGTGATAAAGGACTTTGGATCTTGACCAAAAAACTGATAAAAGATGAAAAGATCAAATTGATAAAAGATGACAAGGTCAAATATATCAAGACATAGATAGATTTTGACCCAAGAAAATGACAAGAAAAGATAAAAAGACTAGTCAAGATCCATTATCCATCAACACTAGGAGATACTCTAAGACTCATACTTTGTTTAGATTTTTGACCAAATTCAAAGGTTTTGGGGGTTCAAAATGATGTTTAGAGGACTGAAAATGGTGGTGATGCTGAGAAGATATGTGATACAAATAATTCCTATGATGAAAAAGGGGATTTTGGTTGCAAGATGCGGTTTTGGGTCAAGTGTAGAATAGGGAGGTCTAGAGGCTCCTAGATGCAGTTTTGGGGTCCTAAAGTGTAGTTTGGAGGCCCAAAATGGTCATGCAGGTACCCAAGTGTGCCCTAATAGTACCAAGTGCACCCTAACAGTACAAACTACATCATTGATGCACTTGGAGCCAATTTGGGCACAGTTGGTAGTTTTTGGGCGTAGTTGGTAAGCTAGGAAAAATGTTTACTGATTCTGGAGAGTATGGTTACAAAACTGACATGCTAGGAAGCCAAGATTCTGGGGCTGATGTTAGGATGGGTTGGGTTGAAGGTTATGATGTATAGAATGATTTCCTAAGTGAAGGTTATGAAGATTCGGTGCTATAGAATGCAGATCTGGGCAAGCTAGTGCAAGGGGAGCTAACCAGGTATCTAAGGACACTGTTGAAGCCCCAAAATGTTATCTGGAACCCAAAACTAGATCTCAGGACCACCAAGTGCACCCAGATAGTGAAGACTATGTCAATGATGTAGTTCGGGCCCAGTTGGGTGGAGTTCGTAGTTTTTGGGCATAGTTGGTAAACTACACTGAAATTGAGGCAATTCTGGGAGCTAAGGTTTTAGGATTGATGTCACAGAGAGGTAAATATAGAGGACAATGTTAGAGCTAGTATGAATGCTCAAAATTATGGTTAGGACACTTAGAATGATGGATAAAGTGGTCAAGATGATGAATAGGTATGCAAGGATGCAAGGTGGTAAATGTAAAGTGCTGATTTTGAGATGGGAATGCAAAAACTAAGGAAAGTAAACTAAACCTAAATGGATGCAATATGAAAGGTAATAGATACTAAATGAGGACTAAAAGGTGCAATATGAAGTCTATATGATGCAAGAATGAAGCCTAGACTAGGGTGAGTGTAAGTGAAGTCTATGCAAGTATGGGATCTACGTTTTGCCAAGCACATTTAGGAGCACAAGTCACCATGTTTTCCAAGGTTTGAGTGTGTTGAACCAAAGTTTGCAAAGTTTTATAAGGTTGAAATGTTTTGGCAATGTGTGATGTTTTGACAAGTTCAAATGATATCCAAGGTGTAAATTTAAAATTTTGGCTTTTATCTTGATTATGTTTTGCACACATGCAAGATACATTAAGACAATAATAGCTCTTGTAAAAAGTTAACAAACACACCACAACCTAGGATTTTAGGATTGTATCCACTAAATTCCTACTTGAATCAAAGTTCAACCATGCTTATCTAGAGCAAACGACCTAGGATCTTGGTACCACAGGCTCCCCCTTATAGCACACTCACTTCTCGAGGCTACCAAGATCTGCTTCCCAAGGAGCATGACTTCCCAAGGGACTGTTGCCTCTACTAAGGACCGCAAGAATGTAGGATGTCTTCATGGGCATGGGTGACCACTTGAGCTAGTGGATAGAAATGATTTTGGCCACTAAAACATGATTTTTAGTAAGGACATTCCATTTGGCAAGTGAGTGATAAACTTTTGCTGAAGGTCTCCTAGCCTCAAGAACCAGGGTTTGACGCACCACAAGGGTACTAGAGGAGAGCTATCACACAGCAATACCGTCGACATAGCTTTCACCATAATACAATTTTATATAGCAGCTAGAACGTTGACCTAGATTTGGCCCATTAGCACTCTGAGGTCATCCCCTGGCATACCCAATATCGAGTATCTTGGTCCAAGGTAGGCCTCCTATAGAAGTTACACGAATTTCTCTTACACCCAAGATCCACAAATGGCAAGGGGAGAGGATATGTCCAACGCAACTCCTAGGGATTTAACACTGTAGACATGCTAGGAAGAAAAGAAAAAGGTTCATTTTAAGCACCAAACAAAATGTTATCTAATCTAGGAAATCCACACACATAGTTTGGAAACACACACAAAGTCTTTGACAACGTCTTGCAAAGCACATATTAGTAGTTTCTCATGATCACATCTTCATCCAATGATTGCAACATGCTGCAAATAGACCATTAGTAACACAAAATCACCTAATCTATGTCCTAGAGAGTGATAGGAAATTGAAATGCAGATTTTGATTGATGCATGTGCTTACTGTGAACCTAGGTGTGCTCTGACAAAGTAGATTGCACCCCAAAAGGCCAAAATGGCTTAGAACACTCCCAAGTGTGCCTAGATAGTGCCAACTACATCAATGATGCAGTTGGGGCCTAGTTGGGTGCAGTTGGTAGTTTCAGGATACAGTTGGGAAGTCAGGTGCAAAGTGTGGGGAAATTGTGCCTAAATAAGACCCAAAAATTGGAATTTTCAAAACTACACTCCCAAGTGCACCCAAATAGTGTAGACTGCATCAATGACATAGTTGGGGCCCAGTTGGGCATAGTTGGTAAGTCAAAAACAACAAAATGAGATTTTGGTGGCTTCTGAACTCCTAAAATTGCTCCTAGGGGTCCCAAGTGCACCTTGACAGAGAAAAGTGCGCCCTAGGACAGCAAGCTAACAGAATGCATGAAACAAGAGCACATAAGTGTTTTACTAGACCCCCTAATTAATCTATGTGTGAAAAGGAAGATAAAATAGTCATTATACCCTTCCAAGTGAGCTCCTTCCTTGCACCTACAAGCACAAAACAAGAAAACCCATGTTAGATATGCATGTTCACGTTAGGTTCACCAAATGTAGGACCAAAAAAATGGGTTAAAAGCATAACATACTATGAGAAAATCAAAAAACTCAATAATCATACGTTAGCACCCACTAGTCTACCATGAAAACCAAACTAATTAAGAAAGCAATAGAAACCCCCTTTTTCTTTTGTAGCTCTCATGTCCTTCTTTCTTCTCCAAATGATTGTAGCTCCAATTTGCCTATAGTGCACACAGGATTGAAGCCAAAGCCTATAATGTGGATCATGCCATGCAAATACTTGAAGTGTGATTTAATGTGAGAGCAAGAATGCAACATGCAAAGAAGTAGAGACTCAGAAAAAAAACTCAAAGATTTGGATTTTCAAAACTTAAGCATTCAAGGATTCAAGGACCCAAAATGAGAGAAAGAGTGTTCATTTTATAATCAACACTCAAAGTGAGGGCATTGGATTTTTCACCCATAGATGTGCGATGTGGCAAGGGATTCCTATGACACACATGACAAAATATGCCAATTGTGAGATTCTATGACACATGCAAGTCAAACTTGGCTAAATGTGGAAGAGAATCTATGACGCATCATAAGACACCTCAACCCACTTAAAGCCAAGAATCTATGACAAAGAAGCCAAATAGAGACATGCACAAGAGTTAATAATATTTGATTATGAAAAATCTCAGCCAAGTGTCAAAGGAGTATCCACGAGGTGTCATATCCAAGTGTCATGAGGATGCAATATTTTATGGAAAAAATCCTCTTATTCCACAAAATAAGAATTAGTAGAAAATGGAATTAATGATGGAAAATGGAACTTAGGAAATGAAGAATTTCCATGGTTTGTAGATGATAAACCAATTAATTAATAAAATTAATTAATTGAGGATGATAATTAGGAAGAATAATTAGAAATAATAGGATTAAATTATGGGTTATTTAATCCTATAGAGAAAATTAGTAGATAATTGGCCAAATTGATTAAATGAATGCGATAGTATCCTTTGACAAAAATGTGACAATGATGGATATGGAATAAGATGAAGAAAAGGTAGACCAAAGCCATGGTCAAATTGATTGATTGAAGTTGATAACATGCCAAGGACACATGACATGAATTGGTTGATATGTAACATTTAACCGACATTGTAAATGCTACAGGATTGAAATTGATTGATAAGGTTTGATCATAATAACATCGACAGACATTGTCAATGTTATTAAAATGGTTAATGATGCCATGATCTGACATTGAAAACCTCAACAATGTCAAAGATTGAATGACATGAATGATAGTTTGACCTAGCACTAAAAGCCATGACAGTACTAATGTCAGATTGATAAGATTGATAAGTTGATAGGTTTCCAAGGCACTGAAAGCCACAACAATGCCTAGGAGCGGATAAATGATGATTGATTTGGGATGTTTGATATGTTTTGGGTTGATTAGGACTGATTTTGAGTGATTCTGAGTTGATTTGGGGTGATTTTGAGTTGATTTGTGGTGATTCCAAGTTGATTTGATATGATTTTGAGTTGATATGAAATTGATGTGAAAGGGGATACAAATGACGAAATATGGTCAATCTGGCCAAAAGATCAAAGTTAGTAGAATGAGAAAATGGGACAAATTAGTACGAAGAAGTGATGAAGTCATAGATGCGAACCATTTTTGAGCGTCTACATGAGGTATGTATGAAATACTCCATTCATCATACTCATAAACACTAATGATGCATTGGTTAACCCAAAGGGTATAATCATGAACTCAAAATGCTCATATCATGTATGGAAAGTTGTCCAATGAATGTCAGTCTCTTGTATACAAATTTGATGGTATCTTGACTTAAGATCAATCTTCAAGAACACTCACACTCCCTTCATTTGATTGAAATAGTTATCTATTAGGCAAAAGGTATTGGTTCTTCATTGTCACCTTATTCAACTATCAATAGTCAATGTATAAAAAAAATTATCCATATTTCTTCTTTACAAAGATGAATGGTGCACCCCATGAGGATAAACTAGGACAAATATGGAACTTGGCCAACAATTCCTCCAACTATAATTTGAGCTCACTCAACTCCTAAGAAGTCATGTGGTAAGGATCTCATGAAATCAACTCCACTCCTAGTATGAGATCGATCCAAAAAATCAATGTCCCACTATGGTGTCATACCTAGTATCTCATCAGGAAACACATCATCATACTTATGAAGGATTGGGTGACCATCAACTATCACTGTATGACTCTTGGCCTCCTCAAGATCAATGAAAAAAACTAAAAACATCCAACATCTCTTCTACACACTTTGCTTCAGCTGATTAGCTGGCATCATTTGAAGTGAGACTAGTCTCTAGACACCTAAAAGTTCCACCCACCCACCTATGTCATCAACACATTGTATGGACTTATGCCAACAATTTGTATTTTCCTAATGGGTGGCTAACTAATCCATGCCCAACACAATTTCATATGATCCTAAAGGTATGATATGAAGATCCACTATGGTGGTGAAGATACCCAAGTTCAAATTACAACCACTAACCAAGGAGTCTATAGCCACTTTAGATCATGTGGCTAACTGAACTTGCCACCTATTGAGCTAATGTGCTAGCATTAGTCCACATCACCAAACAAGGATGGTGAAATAAAATAATCTAAAGCACCCGAGTCAAATAATACTAAGGATGAAATACCAAGCAATGTACCTATAGACTTAACTATGGTACCTTAGTGCCCAACTTGACAATTATCAACTACCACAAAGACTCAATGGCTTTTAACTACATCTCCCATAGTAGGTTCCAATCTAGTTGTACCTTTACTAGGTCTTGAAGAAGGCTTAAAAGGATAACTCTCTAATTTATAGCCAAGATGGCAACAAGAGTAACATTCTCCTACAAAGCTAGAACTGGGCCCATGTCCACCCTGAACAACACTAGAATATGGAATACTTCACTTACTAGAGTTCTTCTAACCACTTTGAGGGGGCCAATTTTATTGAGACTTCTAGCCATGGCTCTAGTCATCTCCTTTCTTCCTCGAGGTACCTAAATTTTGTCCACCATTTGACCAATTTCTTTTCTGTCAATTTCCACAATGATATCCACCCTAAGAGGGTGCTGACTGGGTGTGTTCCTTTCTAGAGGATTGAGTAAATTGTTCATCCTTCCCTGATATCCATGCACTATGGTTCTAAGAACCTAATTTACCACTAAACCCTCTAACCAAATCAGTCTCTAAAATTCATGCCTTCTCTATAGTAAGGATAAGAGTCCTAGGTTCATGTATCCAAACCTCTCCAATAAGAGGGTCCTTCAAAACTCAAACAAAATGCCAAGCAAGGAGTATCTCATCATCATTATAATATGAGTACTACCTAAGCTTAAAGAATTTGATCCCATACTATTCCACTAATATGTTCCCTTGACTAATCTCATGGAACTCATCAGCATGAGCCTCCCTAAACTAAGGAGATAAAAATCTTTCTCTTAATATCTCATCAAAGATCTCCCAGGTGAGATTTGTGATGCTAATCTAGAGCTTCTACCCCTTTATATTCTACCAAATGGATGCATGGTCCCTAAACTACATAACTACAAAATCAGCCCTCAGATTGGTTACATATAGACACATGGAAAAAAAAATGTTCCATGTTCAATAACAAAGTCTCCACCCTGAGGCCATCTCCCTTACCATCAGAGAATGATGGGTTGGACTACTGAAGAGATTTTATAATGTCCAAATGGATGTAATATTCACCATCACAATCCCTATGACCTTGATGGTGCCTTCTACCACTAGGTGGTGTATGAGAATGTTCACACTCAAGCTCCTCCTCTTTATGCTCAGATATGTGGGAATCTCTATGATGAGATCCCTCTTCCCACCCATGGTCACATTGGTTTTTTTGTACATGAGGTCCCAATTGGGCTATGATCTCTTGCATCAAAGGCATCAGTTCCCCAATGCCACCCACATTAGTGCTCCAATTCCACCTGTTGGAAATGAGAATGAAGTAACTGAGAGGGGGAGGGGGTGAATCAGTTACTACAAAAACATTTCACAGTCCCTTAGATGTCTAAAAGTTTGATCTATTTTACAGATTACTGAAACTTGATATTGCAGCAAATAATAACAATCATTAAGAACTGATATCAAAACAATTCAACAAACTCAAACACTAGAGACACCAGATTTAATGTGGAAACCCAATATGGGAAAAACCACCAATGTAACTAGTTACTGTTTTTCACTCTTCTGAAGTGAGCCCTATTAGGAGCCAACCCTGTTAAAGGTTACAAAAACACACTGTTAGGTGTGACCCTGTTAGAGGATTTAAACACTTTGTTAGAAGTGGCCTTGCTAGAGGTCTTTAGAACAATTCAACTGAATTGTCACCTTGTTAGAGGATTTAGAAAATGACTGTTAAACCAACTCTGTTAAGAGATTTGGATTCACTGCTGCAAAGGTTATAAAGCAACAATGAAGTGACCTGAATAATATGCAACTTATCTTTTGCTGATTACAGATCTCTGTTCGGCTTGATTGGATCCTTACTAATCAAATACAACTTTACAGCTCCTTTAATCCTTCATCAAGATTCGCTCAGTCTCCTCTTATCCAAGTATTTTCTTTCACATCCTTGCTTCTCTTGTTCTTCACTTGTTTTTACACCTTTTTTCTCACACACTTTTACAACTTGAATAACTCTATATATATATATATTTTAGATTATCAAGTCAGCTCAAATAACTTGGAAAACAATTATTCCAACAGTCGGCTGAATTGCAAGATTTAACAAATCCCTTTACTGGATGACCCAACACGGTAAACTCTGTTCAAAAATAATTCTTGTGTTAACCGACTGAGCCTAGTTAATACAGAAAATTCAATGAAATCCTTCAGTCACCGAGTGAACTTGGTAAGCACTGAGTTCCTTGTGATGAGCGAGTGAGCTCGGTGAAACGACTCCACTTTGATGATCGAGTGAGCTCGGTGAAAACTAACTTCTCCATCTTTCCTTTGATGACTGAGTGAGCTCGGTGAAAACTGACTTCTCCATCTTTCCTTCGATGACCAAGTGAGCTCGGTGAAAATTGACTTCTCCATCTTTCCTTCGATGACCAAGTGAGCTTGGTGAAAACTAACTTCTCCATCTTTCCTTCAATGACCGAGTGAGCTCGGTTATCATTGTCTAAACTTGGTTAACTGAGATTAAAGACTGATATGAGATTTTTTGTGACATCAAGGACAACACTATCCAACAATCTCCCTCTTTGGCATTGATGGCAACACAACATGTCATAACAGGATGAAATTTTGAAAACAAGATAACAGACTTCTCCCTCTTTCACTAGTCTCCTTCTTTTAAGGAGCTTCATAGCAGATTTTTTAAGTCTCATAAATTTCAGAAGGATATGACAGTAAATCTCTCCCTCTTTGACAACACATGCCAAAGACAACAGAAGTAAATTGAATTGCAATGTACCTATAGTACTAATTCATATGCAATGATTTCTGACTAAACTGCATCAACAGATAGATCTTCAATTTGGTATGCGTTGATGCATCACTAAAGCTTCCTTTAGTGAACTTCAAATAGGGGAATGACCCCTAACTTACCTCTAAGATATAAAAATGCATCCTTAGACAAGGGCTTTGTGAATATATCAGAAATTTGTTCCTTTGTGTGGACATATTCCAATCTGATCTCCTTTTCTTGCACCAATTCTCTGACAAAATGATATTTGATTGCAATATGCTTGGTCTTGGAATGCATCACTGGATTCTTGGATATATTGATTGCACTTGTATTATCACTGAACATAACAACTGGTTCTTTGATTTCCATCTTCATTCCTTGCAATAGTTGCTTAAACCAAACAATATTAGAACAATTTACTGCTACAGCAACATACTCTGCCTCTGTTGTAGATTGGGATGTACAATTTTGCTTTTCGCTTGTCCAAGAAACCAATCTCTTTCCAAGAAAGAATGCTCCTCCACTTGTGCTTTTTTTGTCATCAAGGTTCCCTGCCTAATCAACATCAGTAAAAACTTTCAAATCCAAATTACCTCCAAATTTGTACCATAGCCCATAATCTTCAGTTCCTTTCAAATATCTCATTATTCTCTTGATTGCCATCAGGTGAGTTTCTCTTGGTTTTGCTGAAAATCTTGCAACAATACCAACTGCAAGAGCAATATCTGGCTTGGTATGAACTACATACTGCAATTTTCCAATCATAGATCTATACAGTGTTTGATCTACCTCTTTGGATTCATCATCTTTTGTAAGTTTCAATCCAGTACACATAGGAGTTCCAACAGGTTTACAGTCCTCCATACCAAACTTTTTCAATATCTCCTTGATGTATTTTGACTGAGTGATGAAGATGCCATTCTTATTTTGTTGGATTTGAAGACCAACAAAGAATTTTATCTCACCAAACATAGACATTTAAAACTCCTTGTTCATTTGTTCTGAAAATTCTTTGCAAAGATCATCATGCCCTGTGAAAACAGTATCATCTACAAATATTTCTACCAAGACAATCTTATTATATGGACCTTCCTTTATATACAAGCTACTATTATCATTAGCTCTTTGAAAACCAATTTGAATAAGATAATTATGCAATCTTTCATACCATGCTCTAGGAGCTTGTTTTAGACCATACAGTGCCTTATGTAATTTGCAGACCATGTTCCTTTTATCTGGATCAACAAAACCTTCAGGTTGTTTAATGTAAACTTCTTCATCTAGTATTCCATTGAGGAATGCTGACTTGACATCCATCTGATAAACTTTGAATCCTTTGTGAGAAGCATATGCAAGTAAGGTTCTAACTCCTTCCAATCTTGCAACAGGAGCAAAAGTTTCTCCATAATCTATACCTTCTTCTTGTGAGTATCCTTTGCATACCAATCTAGCTTTGTTTCTGGATACCTTACCATCTTCAGTCAACTTGTTTCTGAATACCCACTTGGTTCCAATTATATTCTTGTCTTTAGGCCTGGGTACAAGAGTCTATGTCTTGTTTTTCTCTATTTGTTCTATTTCCTCATTCATTGCCTCAATCCAACTATCATTTTCCAGTGCATCCTTAATACTTCTAGGTTCAAAATCAGCAAGTAAACAAGTATTTTTCAACTTACTTCTTGTCAGGGTTCCTTCAGATTTGTCTCCATGATCTGATCTGGTGCATGATGTCTTCTAACATATTTTGCTAATACAGGTTCCTTGCCTCTTGAATGAATTTCATTGTTATCCTTCTGTACTTTAGATTCTTGCTATTCTGGCTCGATAGATATTGTCTCGGTTGATTCAGACTTGGTAGACACTTGCTTGTCAGTGTTTGAAAGTTGCTGAGGCTCGGTTTGAACTATTTGCAACTCGGTTACTGAAGACTCGGGAGTTGAGGATTCTTGAGTGAACGGTATACTTGGTATAGTATCTGGTTAAATGTAAACAAATCTCTTGTAGTCTTTAGGTACCTTTTTGCTTTCTTCTTCTAATTTGTCTACAAACTCATCAGTTTTCACATGTGCACTTTCTATGACCTTTTGAGTGGATAGATTTAAACATCTATATGCTTTGCTTTTGCAAGAATATCCCAAAAATATTCCTTCATCACTTTTTACATCAAATTTTCCTTTTCTAGATTCTTTCAAAATATAACATTTGCTTCCAAATACTTTCAGATAACTTACATTGGGTTTGTGGCCATACCATAATTCATAGGGAGTCTTGAATGAGTCCTTTTTCAGCTGTACTCGGTTTAATGTATGAACTGCAGTGCTGATGGCTTCCTTCCAGTATTTGATAGCAATGTTCTTTTCTATCATCAAGGTTCTTGCACAATCCATAATGGATCTGTTTCTTCTTTCAAATATTCCATTTTGTTCTGGAGTTCCTAGTGCTGAAACCTATCTTTTAATACCTCATTCAATGCAGAAGTTATTGAATTCATGTGAAATGAATTCACCACCTCTGTCTGACCTTAAACATTTCAGCCTTTTTCCTGTTTCCTTTTCTACTCTTTCCAAATACCATTTGAATTTCTCAAATGCTTCTGATTTATTTCTTAGATACATGATAGTCATCATTCTTGAGTAATCATCAACAAAGAGAATGAAAAATTTCTCTCCAGTATAGCTTTCTATTCCAATAGGTCCACATAAATTAGTATGCACAATTTCTAATATATCTTCAGATTGATAGTTTTTACCTTTAAAACTAGTCCTTCCCATTTTACTAATCTGACAGTTCTTGCATAGACCGACCTCAGGTTTCTTAATGTTAGGAATGCCTCTTACTTTCTTGAATTTGCTTATTTTTATCAAATTATCAAAATTGACATGACACAACCTTTTATGCCATAACCAACTCTCTTCAATTTGAGCAATAAAACATGAGCATTCACCAAGTTCTAGATAGAGTAAGTTACCTTTAGTTTGGGTGCCAGATCCTATCAGGTTTCCTTGCTCATTCAACAGTCTTGCCTTTCCATGCATGTATTCCACCTTGAATCCAGTATTGAGTAACTGTGCCACACTTAGAAAATTATGTTTGAGACCTTCAACCCAATAGGCATTATTACAAACAAGTTCTTTGGTTAGACAGATTCTTCCTCTTCCTTTTATGAAACGAGGTTCATTATTACCAAACCTTACACTGCCACCATCATAATCTTCAAACTGATCAAACTTAGTTTTATCACTAGTCATATGATGTGAGCAACCATTGTCTATAATCCATGTATCATTCTTACTTATATGAGAGATAAGAGCAATTTTATCCTCCTCATCATTGTCATAATCATCTTTAACAGCAATATAAACAATTTCATCCTCACTATTATCAGAATCTTTAGAATTTTCAGCCATGAAACATGATTTCTTACGTTTTTTCTTGAATGATTTGAAATCTTTCTTGCCATTCCATTTATGATCCTTCGTTTCATCATTGTTCTGCTTGTTCGGGCACCTAGCTGCAATACGACCAATTTCTTCACATGAAAAACATATTAGAGAAACTTTATCTTTATATTTTCCTCTGCCTCTGGAGTATTTTCTTGCTAGAAGAGCTTCAATTACTTCAAGATCACTGTCTGAGCTTATATATGATTCATCTTCACTTTCTAACTGAAGTTTCTTTTTTCTTTTCTCCTTGAGTGAAAGTTTGGCCTCAAATGCTGATTCCATGTTCTTGGAAGCTAGAACATAGTTGTCAAAGTTATCTAGTTCAAATGCAGTTAATCTCCCAACTATAGCCTCAAGATTTATCTGATGATTTGCTTCACATCTTCTTTCCTGAATTGTCGACACTTTGATTGCATAAACGGGAAGCAAGGTTTTGAGAACTTTGCTTACAACTATTTCTCCTTTGATGTCACCACTAGCTGCCCTGATTGCACTTACACATGCTTTAACTCTTTCAACATACATTGCAATGTTTTCATCCTCTCTCATCCTCATTTGATCAAATTGTCCTCTTAGACTTTCTGGTTTTGCTCTTCTCACATTGTCATCCCCTCCATAGATTTCTTTTAGCTTGTTCCACATGTCAAAGGCAGTTTTTTCAGTCCTTAATGTCATCAAATTCTTCATAGCTGAGAGCAGATGCTATGTCTATCATCATGTTGTTGTGAGTTTTCTTTTTAGCAATATCATTGACTGACAGTGTGCCAGAAGGTTCTTCATATTTTTCTTCAAGGTATTTCAGTTCAGTATCACCAACAATAGCCAGATGAAGTTTCATCAGTTCTTGCCATGCTGAGAAGTTATCTCTATTAAGTTTTGGAATTTCTCTTTTGTAAGACATCCTGATCTTTTGCTTAGATCCTTGAAATCTTCTCCTGCAAGTACCAAATGCTCTGATACCAATTGTTGGAAATGAGAATGAAGTAACTGAGAGGGGGAGGGGGTGAATCAGTTACTACAAAAACATTTCACAGTCTCTTAGATGTCTAAAAGTTTGATCTATTTTATAGATTACTGAAACTTGATATTGCAGCAAATAATAACAATCATTAAGAACTGATATCAAAACAATTCAACAAACTCAAACACTAGAGACACCAGATTTCACATGGAAATCCAATATGGTAAAAACCACCAATGTAACTAGTTATTGTTTTTCACTCTTTTGAAGTGAGCCCTATTAGGAGCCAACCCTATTAACGGTTACAAAACCACACTGTTAGGTGTGACCCTGTTAGAGGATTTAAACACTCTGTTAGAAGTGGCCTTGCTAGAGGTCTTTAGAAAAATTCAACTGAATTGTCACCTTGTTAGAGGATTTACAAAATGGCTATCAAACCAACTCTGTTAAGAGATTTGGATTCACTACTGCAAAGGTTATAAAGCAACAATGAAGTGACCTGAATAATATGCAACTTATCTTTTGCTGATTACAGATCTCTGTTCAGCTTGATTGGATCCTTACTGATCAAATACAACTTTACAGCTCTTTTAATCCTTCATCAAGATTCTCTCAGTCTCCCCTTATCCAAGTATTTGCTTTTGCATTCTTGCTTCTCTTGTTCTTCACTTGTTTTTACACCTTTTTTCTCACACACTTTTACAACTTGAATAACTCTCTCTCTCTCTCTCTCTCTCTCTCTATATATATATATATATATATATATATATATATATATATATATATATATATATATATATATATATATATATATATATATATATATATATATATATATATATATATATATATATATATTTTAGATTATCAAGTTGGCTCAAATAACTTGGAAAACAATTATTCCATTAATACAGAAAATTCCGTGAAATCCTTTAGTCACTGAGTGAACTCGATAAGCACTGAGTTCCCTGTGATGACCGAGTGAGCTCGGTGAAACCGACTCCACTTTAATGACCAAGTGAGCTCGGTGAAAATTGACTTCTCCATCTTTCCTTCGATGATCGAGTGAGCTCGGTGAAAACTAACTTCTCCATCTTTCCTTTGATGACCGAGTGAGCTCGATGAAAACTGACTTCTCCATCTTTCCTTCGATGATCGAGTGAGCTTGATGAAAACTGACTTCTCCATCTTTCCTGAGATGACCGAGTGAGCTCGGTTATCATTGTCTGAACTCGGTTAACTGAGATTAAAGATTGATATGACATTTTGTGTGACATCAAGGACAACACTATCCAACACCACCATGATCATTGTTACCTTGTTCTCCCTCACCATCTTGACATTCCTCCTCATGGTGTTCTTCTTCATGGTTATTTTATCAGATACTACCCCAACCACTGAGTCTATGTGTAAGAGGCATCACTATGGCACCAATAAGATAAAGTCAAAACCATAAAATTTGAAAGAATAAGAATCACAAATAAGAACCTCAACAAAATTATCAAAATAGAAAACATAAGATAACAATATATGCATTGTAAACAATAACATAGTGGAAGCATAACACAAAGATCCCAATGCTGCAATATGGGCTCTGATTCTAGATGTACTGCCACACTCGAATATCCTTGGAATAAGGATAAATAAAAGCCAAGATTTCTTTTAAAACAAGTATGGATGCACAAGACCATAAAATAAAAGGATCACAAAGATCACAATAGAGGACTTAATGAATTGAATAGAAAGAAAATGGAAACCTCTTCTCATCCCTAATTTCCAAAAGGAATGGTCCAAATTGATTAAGCACAAGAAAGTGTTTAATGTAGAAATGGACCAAGTAATGGAGAAAATGGTGAAAAGTGGTTCAATTGGTCTTCTTTCTATTTTGAGGGGAGTATGTTCTTAAATACTAAAATAGTTAAAAGACAAATACAAACCTTGAATTGGGAAAATGCTAATTTTTGATTTCTATGTATAGTTTTGGGAAATTATGCAACCTATTCTAGATTAGAAATGTTGAGATAGAGAAAACCTAGAAATATTTAGTCTTTTTGAAGGGAGGTTGACCTTGACCCTATTAGTAGGGCACAATATTATCTTGGGACACAATTGCACCTCAAAAAGTTGACCTTGACTTGCACTACTCCAACAAAATTTTTGTTTGTGGATCTCGCAAGTTTGATGAAAAGGGTATCCAAATCTTCTCTACAATTCACTATCTCACAATTGTATCTATAGGAAGAATGGTTTATTTGTTAAATGGGTGGTTTTCCTCATTCAAACCCTAGTTTGGAATTAACTTTGAAATATAATTGAAATTGGAGAATTCATAAATAAAGTAAATGAAACTATTCACCTTGCTTATGTATAAATCCTTGTGGAAGATTTGAATCCTTGAATCCACAAGTAGGGATGCTCCAAATGAATTTAGAAATGTATGTAGGATGTCTCAAATCAATTTCATAAGATCTTCAACACCAATATTGAATGTATCATTTCATAGAAGGCTTGGATGAATATGGATAAATAAGTGTTCAACAAGAGGACTCTATAGAGATTGAATCCTAAATGGTTAACAATGGACCTCCTTGATGAATTGGATGCTTGAACACTTGAATACTTGAATAATTGTTAGATAGTAGATCTTCAATTTATGTAGTTGGATGGATTGTAGATAGTCATTCATATAAAATGGATCATTTATATGCACTCTTAGGTTCTTTTCTTGCACGATAAGTGGATGTAAAATTGAGGGAAGAAGGCTTCCTTATATAGATATCTTAGGCACAAACTCCTAGAGAAGGTCAACATAGGAGAAAATACCATTTAACCTTAACCAATAGGAATGGACCTAGATTAAATGTAATTTAAGAGTCTACCATTCTAAAACTTGAAATAGCCAACCTGAAAGTAGGAAAAGAAGCTTTCCAAAGCCCAAGATCCTGAAATTCCTAGAAATTTAAAATGGAACCTAGGGTCAGGGAAGAGGTCAACCCTTCCATAGGTCAAGGTAAAGGTCATCCTTGACCTAGGTCAAGGTTGAGGTCGACCTTAAACTAGAAGGTTTTCTTTGACCTAAAGGCCAAAGTCCTTAGTTTCACAGAGTCATTTGTTAGAAATAGGCTGAAAATAGAGAGAGAGAGATGTAGAATTGGCAAAAAATAGCTAGATCCATACAAAAACCTATTGAAGGCACTTGAAATGATCCCAAACCACTTACTTGGACGGCTAAATGCTCTTAACATGAAATTTCTTCTATTTTAAGAAGATACATTAAGCCACCATTTTAGCAAGAGTATGGACTCGATGTAAACTCTTGGTAAAGTAGATTGTAATGAAAAAAATATTCTTATTAAAATCAAAGGAACAAAGATATCCTCAAGGCCCTAGAGACTCAAATCTTTGTGAACTCCAAGATCACAATAAGAGAGACATTTCTAGAAAAAAAGAAAAGAAAAAAAGTGTGATTATTTTGCCCAATGATAATTTATGTCCCATTTTAAACCACACAAGGAAACTACACAACTAGAAAGATGGAGTTGAACTGCCTAGTGAATGTGGCTACGAACTAGTCAACCCATCAAGGATTCTCTCTCAAGAATATTATATTCAATTATATTAGAACCCAAAAGCAAAAGAGATCCAATATTAAGGACACCTTCGACCTTTAGAGATAAAAAATATTTAAAATGAGAGGGATCAAGATATCCTAAAATATAAATCTGTCATGTCCCCTTTTCAAATAATTAAAAAATAATAATCTTTGCTAAGGCAGGCAGGCCCAAGAAAGTGAAGTTTCGAAAAAAGGGGGTTAATCTTTGGAAACCGTTGGACTAATAAATGAAAATTATTATTAAAATATGTTTCATTAACCTCTCTTGGACGTGAGTTATGGTTATGCCCTCTTTTAAGGGGTTTGGAGGCATTTTGGGCTGATTCCAGAACTTGATTTTGCTCATTCTTTGTTATTCTTCAGAGGCTGCCAAACCTGTGGAGAAGGAGACCCAAGAACGGGAGTTTGTAGGTTTCCAGGGAGACCCAAGAATGGGATTTTGTAGGTTTCTAAGAAGGCTAAGAATAGGATTTTGAAGCCATTCCATATGCATGCTCATACAAAGTTTGCCTTTGTGCTGAACAGTGCAGATTTGTGGGTTTTCGAGTGTGTTTTTTGTATGAGTTTGGTGTTTTCAGTTGAGTATTTCATATCAGTTTGGATTTCTGCTGTATTTAAGACTTTAAGGTGTTAAAATAGATCTTAATATATGTAGTGGGACATGATTAAACTTCTGAGATAGATTATTAGTGTTTTTGTGGTGTTTCTAGGCATTTTTGCGTTAATTTTGGGAGCCCGATGAGCATAGTTTTTGTCCTACATTTGAAATTTTTTGTATAAAGGCTATACGGATCTAGAAATTTCATTTTTTAGGCTTTTATGCTGCTAAATTTTTTGTAAAAATGTCCACTTTCAGATTTATTAATAATAGGTGAAGCTGTGAAGCTTTTGGCACAATTTTTGGCATACCCGATTTGGGGTTTCTTGAGAAATTTGGTGGATCTTTGTGATATTAATTGTTTGATCTTGAAAATATGTTTAGAGGTTGGAAATATCATAAAAAATCAGAAAAGGGACATTTCAAAATCCATGCTTTAAGGATTAGTCACTAATCTAAAAAGGGAGAAAAAAAGTATCTTGAAAAATAGTGAGTAGAGCATATGCCCCTATGTTAAATTCATTGCTAAAAATTTAATAGGATCAATGGATTTGATGAAAAATTAAACAACTCCATTGATTACTATAAGAATCTACTTAGGGTAGAATTTACCCAAGACCAAGGAACTCAAAACACAAGCACAAATAGACCAGAGTATGATCAGAATAATTGTATAGTATTCAATTCTATGTACAAGTACACTAGGAGTACCTCAATATAAAGGCCTCTTAGATGCATCTAGAATGCCTCAAAATTAGCATCATGATAAGTCCAACAACTAGGGACATGTCCACTAGATATGGGTTATCCTTCATTATGCATGAAAGTAAGTGCAATGATGTGAGGATAAGCCTACAAAGGTGAAACACACACATTAGTGTTGTAGAAAACATGTGCTAAATTAGGAGTGCAAAAAACTATGTGGTCTACATGACAACTGTAGAAGATGCACAAACTCCTAAGTTTCTCATAAAGAGAAATAAAAAGATAATGCAAAATAATAAAATAATGCACTAACCTAAGTAAACTTAAGTAAAGTGTAAATAGAAAATACCTATTTACACCAACACCCCCCCTTAAGTGGAACTTAGGGGAATGTACTTAAGCTCACTAATGCATAATGGGTCCTGGCTACTAGGCCATGTTAGGTACCCATGTACAAAAGCAATGCTAAAATGATGCAATGCAATCTCTCATAAAGTGGAGAAAGAGGGAAAACCTCATGGGAAAAACCCTCCTCGAAAAAGAGAGATAAGTACAATAGAGAAAGAGAGAGAAGAAGATCTCATAAGAGGAAAAAATCCCTCCTAGAAGAAGAAGAAGAGAGAAGTCAAGGGACTCCCATATTTGCAACATCCTACACCCCCAAGAGTTCTCATAAATGAGTATACTTGACCTCAGTGAAGGGTTTGGTGAAAATACTAGCGACCTGGTTTGTTGTAGGATAGTACTAAAGTGCAATGATCTACTCATGTATAAGCTCTCTAATATAGTGCATATGAACCTTAATGTTCTTTTTTCACTGATGCTGAACTGGATGCTTAGAGATTTCAATGGCACTTTGATTGTCACAATGAAGAACTGTCGGCTTAGGTAGATCAAATCCAAACTCCTCTAGGATGTGCTGTAACGAAAGAGCCTCTGACATTGACAACACCTCAATACTTAGCCTCTATGGAAGAAAGAGCAACATTGTTTTGCTTCTTACTTTACAACAAATAGGGCCGGAACCAAGGTGAAATGTGTACCCTGAAGTAGACTTTCAAGAATCTAAGTCTCCTACATAGTTAGAATTTGTGTATCCAATCAACTAAAGCCATGTACCTATTGCATAATGAATCCCATGTGTATGTGTACCCTTGATATAGTGCAAAATGTGCTTGTCAGCCTTCCAATGAAGCTCATGAGGTTCTTGCATATAGTGTGAAACCATACCAACTACAAAGGCAATATCAGGGTGTGTGTGTGTCAAGTAGATAAGGCTCCCAACTAACTATTTGTATAATGTCACATCAAAAAATGGAGTGGTGCACTTAGTCTCTAGCTTGATGCCTAATAGGAAGGGAGTAGGAGTAGGTTTACAGTCACTCATGTGAAACCGAGAAAGAAAGTCAAGAGCATACTTGGGCTATGAAAGTGAAATCCCTACTGAAGACTGTATGATCTCAATGCCAAGGAAGTAATGTAGAAAACTCAAGTCTGTCATGGCAAATCTATCCTGAAGAGAGGTCTTGACACTAGCTATGATGGATGTAGTGCTCCTTGTAATGATCAAGTCATCAACATAAAGCACTAAGATCAAGTGAGAGTCATCTTGCTGAAGAATGTAAACATTTGAATCAGAATGACATCTTGTGAAACTTGTTGAGAGGAGAAATGAATCCATTTTGGCATACCAAGCTCGAGGAGCCTATTTTAAACCATAAATAGACTTCTTTAATCTGCAAACCATAGTAGAATCCTGTATGAACCCCTGTGGCTGCTCCATATAAATTTCCTCATGAAGGTCACCATTCAAAAATGCACTCTTAACATCCATCTAGTGTACAACCCATCCTTGAGTTGTAGCAATTGCTAGTGTTAGGCGAATAGAGTTCATCTTGGAAACTGGTGCAAAAGTCTCTATATAGTCAATACCTAGAACTTGTGAGAAACCTTTGGCAACTAGTCTAGCCCTATGTTTATCAATACTTCCATCCGCTGCAAATTTGGTTCAATAGACCCACTTTCATCGAAGCACTTTTCTTCCCTTAGGAAGGGGAACTAAGTCCCATGTGTTATTTTTCATCAATGAATTGTATTCTTCGTGCATAGCTATATCCCATTCTAGAATTCTTGATGCTTCCTTAAAAGATTGTGGATCTGAAGCAATGGCTATGTATGCATGTCAAAATGACTTGTGTTGTGACCTAGTCCTCCGAGTGTCTGAAGGATTTCCCACCAATAAACCTGCTACATCAAGGGTCTGTTGTGCCCAATGAGGTTTAGTGGAAGAAGATGAACGAATGTCCTCAACTATTTGTTGACCCTATGAAGGTGGAGTCCTATGAGTCAAGCAAGGTTAGAGGAATTTCATCTTCTGAGTCACTTTCATCACTATGATCACTATCCACATAGGAGGAAGAAGGAGGAGTTGAAGAAGCAAAAATTGCACATGTCTCTTCAAAATGAACACTCCTCTAATAAAATATTTTGTGAGTCTTTGGATCCATTAATTTATATGCCTTGAGATGATCAGGATATCCAACAAATATGCATGGTTTTCTTTGTCGTTCTAATGCCTTTCACTTTTGTGGAGGTATCCTTTCCCATGCTAGAGAACCAAAAAAATTGAAGTGCTTAACACTTGGTTTCATACCACACCATGCCTCAAAAGGTGTTATTCCATCTAAGGCCTTATGCAGACTTTGGTTTTGAATGTAGTTGGCACAACACATGGCTTTAGCCCAAAACACTTGATCAAGAGACTTGTGTTGAAGCATGCAAGTAGTCATTTCCTTAAGGGTTATATTCTTTCTTTTAGCTACACTATTCTGTTGTGGCATGTATGTAATTGAATGTTGAAGATCTATCCCCTCATGTGCGCAATAGTCTATAACTCTAGAGTTGACATATTCTCTACCATTATCTATCCTTAGTATCTTGATGGCTTTCCTAGATTTCTTCTCAACTTGAGTTTTGAATGTGATAAAGTTTTCAAAGACTTCACTCTTATGAACAAGGAAAAAGACCCAAGTGTACCTTGAAAAGTCATCAATAAATGTGAGAACATAGCGGGCCTTACTAAAGGAAGGTAATGGAAAGGGGCCAGCTACATCACTATGTACCAATTCTAGAACAATAGTTACCTTCCAAGACTTCCCCTTGTCATATTTCTCTTCAGGATGTTTACTTGCTTCACAAATTGGACATACTCCCTCTAAAAACTTGACTTGAGGTATACCAATGACCATTTCCTTGCTGCTTAACTATTGAAGGTAGCGATAATTAAGGTGTCCAAATCTTTCATGCCATAGCTTACTTTGAGTGTTTGAATGAGTCAACAAGGCAAGAGATGTGGACTTAGGCACAAAACGTGAGAAAGAATAAAGTCTAGTCTCATGGTTTGCCTTTCTAATTTCCACCATTGAATCATCTTTGAGATTCTTTACCACTACTATGTCAGGGAGGAACTCTACTTTGTAACCAAATCCATAGTGAGTGATTTGATAGATGGAGAGAAGGTTGGTGCTAAGGCTAGGAACATGAAGTACATCTTTGAAGACTCCATTCTCTAACTCAACATTCCCTTTAAATTCTACTTTAATTTGAGTATCATTGCCCCACATAGATGTAAGGTACATTTGAAGTTTTTAAAGAGGAAAAGTGCTTCCTTGAAGCACCCATGTGATGAGATGCTCCAGAATCTAGAACCCATTCCTTTGGATTGTTTGTACTTGCAACTAAAGCTTGGCCCTTTCCCTTTGAAGTGGTTTAAGAACCCTTTTCTTTGTATGTATTAGGAACATCAATTTTGTGTTTCCTCATAATGCTTACCAATTCATCAATCTGCTTATCTTTGCACTTATGTTCTTCATGTCCATTCCTCTTACAATAGGAACATGTTTTCTTCTCCTTCTTGTTGGAATTTTTCACCTTTTTAATGTTCTTGGAAGAAGACTTTCCTTGTTGTGAAGAATAATTTTGAGTGGAAGAAGATTGACTTGTGAAAGATTGTTGTTTTGAGGAGGACTTTTGTGTGTCGTCTTGTGGTTTGGCTTTCCATTGCTTCTGGTTCTTGTTTGAGTTTTTGTCACTTGAATTATCTTCATTTGCTACCAAGGCTTTAGTTTTGGAAGACTTGAGAATTCCCATACCTACTAAATTTTCATGTTCAAGGATCAACATTTCTAAGAATTTCTCGAATGAAGGCTTAACATAGGCACTACCCATTGTTAATTTGTGTGTATTAAAGCTAGAAACAAAAGGAGCATATTTAGGTGGAAGATGAGTCATAATGTGTTTGATCATCTTTCCATCCTTGATGGGTTCACCACAATCATTTAGCTATGCCCTATACATTTCTACTTGGGTAAGATAGTCTTTAATTGTGTCAAAATTTCTAGGATCCAACTTGAGAAGTTTATCCTCTATTGTGTAAGCCATGTCTTCATCTACTATCCCATACAAAGCTTCTAGTTTATTCCAAACATCTATTGGATTTGTAAGCTTCCTAATGTGAAGTTTGATAGGATCAAAGATATTTTTAAACAAGGCTCCTAAGGCCATCTCTTGTTTGGATTCCCAATCTTCTTTACGAGCTTCATCAACATCAGTAGGAGGTTTCTTGGCTGCACCAATGACATGACACCATAAACCTTTTTCTACCAATGGCTTTTTAATGTTTTCTTTCCAAGTAGAATAATTATGTGGAGTTAACTTTGAAAAAGAACCCATAATGCAAGAACACAAGATAAAGGAGACACAGTACACAGTACACACCCCCCCTTTTCACTCAATCAAAAAATCCCCCCCCAAATAAATGATTTTGGCACTTAGTGCGTTTACAATGGACCACTTGCCAAAATGGACAAAGTGGGCTTTCTAATTTTGCTGATTACAACCTTTGTATAGAGTAAAAATCTAGACTATTACAATGTAGCTCAAAATTATATCAATTATGAAGCATTATAATGCAAAACAAGACCTATCTCTAAAAGTGATACTTTTGTCCAAATAAGACTACAAGTTGACTGCAGATCTGAAAATGAAATGAAAAAATATTCACTTTCAAAAAAAATGGAACCTAAAAACAAGTCCAGATAAGCCCATACGAGGCCTTTGAAGTTGCAAATCTTAGGATTAGATAGGTACAATCAAGAAAAACTGTGATTTCTAACCAATCTGAGTACTAAAACTAGAAACAAACTGCACCACTAAAAAATTTAGAAAATTGTACCCAAAATAAATAAAAAAATGCACGTGATTTGGAGTCCATATGACCAAGTTATGGCCGTTCAAAGTCGAGCTCCAAAATCAAAACTGCATATGAAAGGGGGTCAGTAGAGGAAATCATTGTGTTAAATTTGAAGTCCAAATGTCCGTTGTAGTAATTGAAAAATGCCCTGGCATGATGGTCAGATGGCCATCAATTTTAGGCTTTAGGTTTGCTGACATCAGTGTTTGTTCAGGTTGAGATGACGTCACCAAGTATGGGTGCTGATGTTAGCATGTACAGAATGTATGGAAAAATCTACGTGTGCAACTGGCACAATGATGATGTGTCTGTACCTTTGGCTGATGAGGCAAACATGTACTGATGATTGTGCAAGATAGTTGAATGTTTAAATGGGTCGCATGGCATCTTGGCTGATGTAGGCTATGCATTGTTGGCATGTGCAGAGCATCGCGTGGCAACGCAGGTTACAGAGAGGGACGCCAAATTTTTTTTTGCATTGTCAAAGTTTATTTTTCATGACACCGACATTTGGGACTATGATATTAGTCCCACATTGGTAATGTGAATGGTTTTAGACTCTTTTAAAAGCCAAGAGTCGGAGGGTTGAAATAAATAATGGTCAGCCACCACAAGCTTGCTTGCCCGTTGGTAAGTGCAATTTCCTATCGTTGGAATATGGATATTTAAATTCCAATGTTGTAGTTCCAATTAACTATTATGTATGTCAAGATTTCAGAGCTAATGCTGGGTATTTACTGTGACACCTACCAAATGATATGCCTGCGAAACAATAGAAATATTCTACGAAATATAATCCATACTACTCAAGGCCAAGGTGTGATTGCCCAGTACTTGAGCAAAAAAAATTTCTCTGCCGATAATTTCAAAAAATATTTCGAAAAAGCACAGACAAAGTAGAAAAAAAATTCTAAAAAAGCACGGACATAGCAGAAAAAATTGATCCGAAAATTAAATTAACAGATCAAAAAGGATCATACTCATATTTGCAGATCAGGCCTTCGAGTTTTGATTTGCAAAAAGTTTTTGCCTCCCGATTGACTATGGCCTAAAATAGGCAAATTTATATTCAATCTTCACTGAATCGTCACTCCAAATGCATTGGTGAGGTCTGCTTCAGCTCTAGATGCTCCCAATTGCTGCTAATGCTCCAGATCTAAATTGGGTCCCTTAAAGAGATGAAGCAATGAGGTCTCCAATGGCTATGTGATGAGTATCTCCCTCGGCTCTAATACCATGTAAGAATCTTCCTTAAGGTAGAATTTACCCAAGACCAAGGAACTCAAAACACAAGCACAAATAGACCAGAGTATGATCAGAATAACTGTATAGTATTCAATTCTATGTACAAGTACACTAGGAGTGCCTCAATATAAAGGCCTCTGAGATGCATCTAGAATTCCTCAAAATTAGCATCATGATAAGTCCAAAAACTAGGGACATGTCCACCAGATATGGGTTATCCTCCATTATGCATGAAAGTAAGTGTAATGATGTGAGGATAAGCCTACAAAGGTGAAACACGCACATCAATGTTGTAGACAACATGTGCTAAATTAGGAGTGTGAAAAAGTGTGTTGTCTACATGACAACTCAGTGAATGATGCAAACTCCTATGGTGTAGACACCATGTGCATAATTAGAGTTGCATACTTCTATGTTGTCTACATGACAACTGTAGAAGATGCACAAACTCCTAAGTGTATCATAAAGAGAAATAATAAAATAATGCACTAACCTAAGTAAACTTAAGTAAAGTGTAAATAGTAAATACCTATTTACACCAACAATTACATTTCCACTATGGGATGCCCCTAGATGAAGACAAATCAAGATAAATAAACATACAAAGAACATAGAAGTGATCTACCTACAATGGGTTCAGTATGATCATAAGATTATATATGTATGTGTGTGTGTGTGTGTGTGTGTGTGCACGATATTATTGCAAATGAATTGACATCATTCCTTAAAGAAAGTAGAACTACAATCATAAAGGAGTAAAAATCACATATGATATACAAAGAATAATCTTTTTGAACTAGTGCTACCAAGTTGAGGATCCAAGTGGATTACAAAAGGAAATGTGTATGAACAATAGCACAAGTATAACATAACATGAAACAACATATGGAAGAATAGAGATACATATAGAGGAATAATATAATATTCTTGATTATTTTATCATCTTACACCAACAAAGCAACAAAGATTGTCTAAAAGAATTTAACAACATTTAGAAAACATATTATGGGAGAAGCACAATACAAAATAATAACACACAAAAGAGGCTACCATGAAGGACTAGCCTGTCAAGCATACCACCCACTCTTCCCATCTCATTTTTTATCATTTAGGGAAGGTGGGTAACTCAAAAGAGGGACTATATCCAACATAGTAGGAATGAGTACCCAGTTCCAAATGAGGATCCTCTTGAGAATCATAATGTTCAATATTAGGTGTAAGTGTTAATTGTGAGGAAAGAATTTTAGGTAAATAAATTTCAATATCAATAGTTTCATATTCATCATTAACATCATCAACATCATCAAGAGTATCTTCTTCATCTAAATTAGTCAGAATATGATTTAAGATATGAATAGAATCATTAGAATCATGCAACTTATTATCAACAACAATTTCTTATAACACATAATGCATAGTTGTATCCAAAGAAAGTAAATATTTTTGAAGAATAGAATTACAAGATTTATCTTGAGCATGACACTTCTTATGGGGTTTGTTAGCAGATTGGTTACATTTTTCCTTTCTTGAATTATGTTGAGAACTAGGAGGAAAAATTACTAAATCCTTTATAGGTTTTGTAGGAGGATTAATAGGATTAACATAAGATTGACAAGTAACAGGAGAAGCTTGATTAATAGATGTAGAAGCCATAGATAAAGTAGGTATGGAAGGTGTAGGAAAAAGACCACAGTTAAGATCCAAAGGAGGTAAGCTTAACTCAAGAATCTTTCATTGCTTATAGAATCAATATGAATGAAAAAACATCAGGTCAAATAGGACATGAATTAGAAAATAAAGGCCAAAAAAAGTCAATGGTAGTAGCATCCCTGGGCCTAGAAGTATGGTATAAGTTATGATTAAACTTCTTTACTTCACCATCATAAACAAACTTAAGAAATTTATGAATAAGTGAAGCAAAAACATAAATGACATTTAACCATGGTAAACCAAGCTTAACATGAAATTGATTAGAAGTAGGAATTACAATAGAGGTGGTGTTCACAATCTTTCCAAAAAGTTCAACTATTAAATAAATAGAACCAAATGATGGATAAAGAAAACCATCACAAGTTTGAATCCATACATCTAATTTATCATAAAAATCACATTGCAAAATTTTCATTAAAAGAGTTTCTTCTATAATAACATTGACTAAGGAGGTAGGATCAATAAGAAAACCATGAGTAGGTATCTCAGTAATCTTAGCATAAATATTAAATCAACCATCAAGAGCTTTAATAATCTTAGAATCATCATAGGTAATCAAAATTTCTTGAGGTCATTTTTTCTTAGGTTGTATTTGAGGTTTAGGTTGAGGTTTGAATTTAGGCTTAGGTTTCAATTGAGGTAGAGTTTAAACTTGAGATTGAAGTAGAGGTTGAGATTGAGGTGGAGATATTTATGGAACCACATGCTCCACTTTATTAACCACATGATTAAAATCATCCATCCTTGAATCATACACAATATCCATAGAAGATGGTTGAGCAATAGTATTAGTACCATGTGTAGGTAAAGGATTCATATAGATTTGTAAATTATGATTAGGAGGAGAAACAAAATTATTCCCACTACCATAAAAATTATCAACACATAAAGCATTAGAATTAATTAAGTCCTAAACCTTATGTTTTAAAGAATAACATTTCTTAGTATCATGACCATTGTGGGGATAATATTGGCAAAAATCTTTTAGATCAAAAGATTTAGGCACTATTCTTGTAGGAAAAGGAGGGTGAATAGGAGGTAAAGTAATCATATCATCATTTAAAAACCTATTCATAATAGAATGTAAAGATTTAGAGAGAGAAGTAAACATATGTTTCAATCAAAAAGTAGTGGATGCATAAGTGACATTGTTAGATATAATAACAAATTGATCATCAAATGCATTTTCTTATTTATATATCTTTAAATAGTTGTTGAATTTTTGAACTTTATTTGGATTAGGAGCAACATCACTTTTATCAATAGGAAAATGAGCCATTGGAATGGTGCTCTCAAATTGACTCACTTGTAATTGATAATGATGGACGACTGCACAAAGTTGTTGAAAATAAGTAAATTTAGTACGAAAAATCTTATCTCTAATATCCTTTTGCAAATCTAAAATAAACATATGTTGAATATCAATATTAGGAACAAGATAGGAAATATGAGCATTCAAATACTTAAATCTACCAATAAATTTAGTCAAAATTTCCTTAGAATTTTGTTTACAATTCATCAAATTAGTCAAAGACACTTGCAATCCAATGTTGTTTTGAAATTATTGAATAAAAATATTATCAAGTTGAGGAAATGAATGAATAGAATAAGGAGTCAAAGAACAAACCATTGTAAGGTCTTTTCATGAAAAGTTTGAGCAAATAACTTTGCTAAAATCCTATGATCATGAGCATAATCACTACAAAGGATTTGGATTTTTTTAACATTATCAACATGATCTCCATTACCATTATAATTCTCAAGATGAGGCATATCAACTTGTTGAGGAATGAGAGTACAAATAATATCTTGAGAGAAAGGATTTCCCATGTCACAAGTAGGGATACTAAACATTTTTTGAGTCAAGGATGCAAGTTTTTGTTGTAAAGATGACACAATTTGATCCAAATTGATAATTATTGAATCAACACTAGCTAAAGTCTATGAAGCTATAGGAATAGAAGCCACAATTGGAGGAATACTAGGAACTACAGTTGGTAGAGGATTAGAATAATTAAAAGGAACATTATGATAAGGAGGTTGTGAAGTAGGAAGGGACACATGAGGAATAATCATAGGGATAGAGGGAGCCTTCATAGTCATAAAAGAAGGAGTATAGGTAGGAACAATAGGGAAAGGAGCAAAAGAAGGATCTACACTGGTGATAGGTGGAGTCAACCCTAAATCTTGAGCTTCTTGAGCTAAAGGTTTAACATTGGAATGCACAAGGTGAGTAATACCATGCAAGAGATTAACACTTTGGCACTTTCACAAAGAAATTTCTTAAGAGCCTCTATAGCTTGAATAGAATCTTGAATATGGTTTTCTTGAAGAAGCTAATTACCCATTTTATCAGGTTTTTTTGAATGTTTTTGGACTTGATCAAGAGAAACTCTTAAAGCATCATCCTCATCATGAGATTAGTGAGAAGAGTTTTTCTCCATAAGAGGATTAGAATCAAGAAGAATCAAAGTTTCATCTAGAATCCTAAGGAAAGGAGAAGAAGGCTTAGGCTCAAAGGAACCTATAAGTCTACAACAATGTCTAACCTTAAGATTAGAAGTAGGACTAGAAATAATAAAGCTCATAAACTAATGCAAGGAAAATAAACTAAACTTAAAAAACATAAAATAATAATATGTTTGAATTTTGAAAGAGATTTTACAATTGTTTTGTATTTTGAATTTAAAATGCAAGAGCGTAAACTAAATTAATCTTAATGAAAGAAAAGACCTAATAAAAAGAATTGAAATATAGCACCATAAAGAACAATAGGGCATCTAATTCCACAAAAGATAGGCGGTAAGCATGCTAGGTTCACCAAAATGAATAGTGATGGTGAACACACAAGCTAATATGAAAGCAAATCTAATGCAAGATTTAAATCTAACAAAAAAAATAAAGAGTTGTCTATTGTTAGTTCACCAAAATGACTAGAAAGAAAATGGAAACCTCTTCTCAACCCTAATTTCAAAAATGAATGATCTAAATTGATTAAGCACAAGAAAGTGTTCAATGTAGAAATGGATCAAGTGATGGAGAAAAGGGTGAAAAGAGGTTCAATTGGTATTATTTCTATTTTAAGGGGAGTATGTTCTTAAATCTTGAAATAGATAAAAGATGAATACTAACCTTGAATCTAAAAAATGCTAATTTCAAATGTTTGTGTACAATTTTAGGGAATTCTAAAACCTATTTTAGATAGGAAATGTTGAGATGGAGAAAACCCAGAAATATTTTTTCTTTTTGAAGGGAGGTCAACCTTGACCTTGTTTTCAAGGCACAATCTTACCCTAGGGCATAATTATACCCTAAAAATTTGACCTTGACCTACACTACTTCGATGAAATTTATGTTCACAAATCTTGCAAGTTCAATGGAAAGGGTATCCAAATCTGCTCTCTAATTCACTATTCCACACCTGTATCTGAAATAAAAATGGTTTGTTTGATGGATTGGGGATTGCCTCAGTCAAACCCCAGTTTGGAATCAACCTTGAAATATAATTGAAATTTTAATATGCATAAAAAAATTAAATGTTACTATTCACCTTTCTTATGTGGAAATCCTTGTGGATGATTCAAATCCTTGAATCCAAAAGTATGGATGGTCCAAATGAATGTAGAAATGTATGTAGGATGTCTCAAATCAATTTCATTAGATGTTCAACACCAATATTTAATGTAACTTTTCATGGAAGAAGGCTTGGATGAATATGGATAGAGAAATCTTCAACAAGAGGGCTCTATAGAGATTGAAGCCTTTAATGGCTAATAATGGACCTCCTTGATAATTGGATGGTTGAACACTTCAATGATTGAATGCTTGGTGGATAGTAGATCTTCACTTCATGTAGGTGGATGGATTGTAGATAGTCATTCATACAAAGTGGATCATTCGTATGCACTCTTAGGTTCTTTTCTTGCATGACAACTAGATGTCAAAATGAGGGAAGAAGGCTTCCTTATATAGAGATCTAGGGAAAAAATTCCTAGAGAAGATTGACATAGGAGAATTAAATCCCATTTAACCTTAATGACTAGGAATGGACCTATATTAAATGTAATTTAGGAGTATACCAATCAAAAACATGAAATAGCTAACCCAAAAGTGGGAAAAGAATCTTTCTAAAGCTCAAGATCTCAAAACTCCCAGAAAATGAAAATGGGACCTACGGTCAGGGATGATGTTGACCTTTCCCTAGGTCAAGGTTGAGCTCATCCTTGACCTAGGTTAGGGTCAATGTTGGCCTTGACCTAGAAGGCCATCCTTGACCCAAAGGTCAAAGTCCTTAGTTTCACAAAGTAGTTTGTCAAAAATAGGTAGGAAATAGAGAGATGTAGAATAGGGGGGAAACATCTAGATCCATGAAAAAACCCATTCAAGGCACTTGACATGACCTAGGCCACTAAATCAAAGGGCTATAAGCTCTTAACATGAAAGTTCTTCAATTTTAAGATGATAGACTAACAATACTGGCAACCAACGAATATCTAAGCACCACTACCAAACTAACACACTCAAATTGAAAGACAAGAACCAAAGATGACAATAGCACATAAAATATTCAATCTATCAAAGCTTGGGAAAATAAGAAATCCTAAAGGGTAATTGAAACACAAAAATGTATTTGCCAAAAAAAAATAGAGATACCCTCTATTTTCCACATGAGGAAAGACAAGTATAGTCTTGTGCAAGGAAGTACACCTTTGCATGAGGAAGTGTGCCATGACGTGTGAGGAACTACCCTCTCACATGAGGAAATGCTCTGGAGCAACTAGAAATTCTCTACACTCCACTATTGAGATTCACATGAGAGAATGCCCACCTCTACATGAGGAAGTGCCAAGGATCATGAGGGAGAGAGTACAATCTTGTGCGAGCTTCCTCTAGACTTTGCATGAGAGAATTCCTTCCAATGTGAGAGAACACATTCTTGCACAATAAATTTTTTCTCTCACATGTTGAAGTATGACAAAATATAAGGAAAACAAAAGACACAAAAGTAGGAACAACAATTCCTCCACACCGAGGAGTACCATATCCACAAATCAAGGCTTGGACACTCGAATATAAGAGTAGAGGGATGGAAAATCAATTAACCATCTAAACCATAGTAGTATAAGAAAACATACTAAAGGAAATATTGTAGTGTACAAAAAAAAACAACTAAACTCTTGTGTGGTTCCTCCGAATCATAATGGAATCATGAGACCTCAAAGGTCCTAGCCATCCCCCATGCGTAACATCCCAAATTGCTAACTTGATAATCAAAGCTATCTTATATGCATCACTATTAAAATGTAATAACATCATAAGAACAAGGAAATCTAACATGCTAAACCAATAAGCAATAGATACTCCAACTAAGTGAATCATATCATATAATCATATGCTGAACATCATAATAAAGGAATGAGTTGAATAAACTAACATCATCTAAACATAATATCCAAGAATTCCTATGAAAGCATAAATCATAGGGAAGCATACTCTAGAATCCTAAATATACCAAGTGAACATCAAGCATTGGTCACAATAGAAAATGGACTATCTTTGTACACTAGTCCCTAGTAGTGTTATAGGTAGCTACTCCTCCTAACCACATAAAACCCATAGGTTAACTCCCATTGTACTAATGGAGATAATGATCCAACCACAAAAACATATAAATAAAATATCCATGGCTAACACTCACACTAGACAATAAAGATGACTGAAACCAAGATCATGAGATAATGCAAGTACAATAGGTCTTGGTCAGACACTCAATGGATTAACTATGTAGAGACTCGCTAGATGATAAATTGCTTGGCATCACGTAGCTCAAGCTAGTATCATGCAGCATCAAGTCCCCAATAGAAGGTGCACACACTGTATCCTTAGACTAACACCGAGTGCTCACATATCATTTTATTATCTTGAATTTATTACCCAATAATTTATTTAGTTATCACTTAATTATGCCTTCTTCATGCCAACCTAGGAAATAGTCACCAAGGTTCTGGTAGATGCCCCTCTAGGTGCTACCCTACCCTACCCTACCATACTCATCCAATGATGAGTGCTTTTGTAGGTACACATATTGCCAACCCAACCCCAAATGAACATAACTCCACCAAAATACAATGGGGAATTTGAGCCTTGCAAGTCACCCAATAAATGCACATGCATGTGCTTGTATGTGGGTGCACCAACATTATGATGATCAAAACATAAGGGCTACCTAAGAATACAAGCTTGGGAGTATGGATGTGACACACAACCCAATCTAACATAAAAGTGCAATAGTGGTTTGACTGACATCCTATAGATAATCTAAGTGTTGTGGTTTCCACAACACACACCCCATTCCTCACTAGGAATGGGGACCCCCTACTTTCTTTCAACTCCTGGACTCATAGTTCGAGAATTGGAAGAAGGAGAAGGTCTTGATTAAATCAGTTAGAGTAGAAAAAGTCAAAAAATTGAAAATTAAAAAAAAAATTAAAAAATTAAATAAAAAAAATTGTGAGTGAGCATATCGAGGCACGTGCACTTTGCAAAAATAAGGAACGAAGGGGGGTTATAAAACCCCCTTCTTCCCCCTTTTTATTTTCATTTTTTCACTTCATTTTTTTGGTAGAGCTGAGAGAGGAAGGTATGAAACCTCCCACCCCTCCATTCCCATGGTCTTGCGCTTGAGTGCACACACAAGAGAAGAAGCACGTGACATGCTTCCATCGTGCCCTTCTAAGCACACATGCAGCACTGTCATCACATCCCTCTAGGTCGCGTGCAGCTGCTGCTCCACGCACCCTTTTGGACATGTGGTTGCATGGTTGCAGAACGTTCCTACAGGGCCACACGCGGCCACTCTGCCACGGTGCCCTTTTGGACATGCGGAGGCACGCTCGCTGTGCATACCTTTTGGGCCATGTGCGTGCCGCTCCATCGCAATGCTCTTTTAGGCACACAACAGCGTAGTCGCTACGCATGCCTATAGGGCCGCGCATGGCCACTACACTGAGCACCCTTTTGGACATGTGATGGCGTGGCCGCTGCACGCAACTTCTCGGTCACGCGCATGCCGCTCCACCGTGGTACCCTTTTGGATGTGCACGTGGCCTCTACCATGCCCTTCTTGGTGTATGTGTAGCACCGTCATTTCCCTCCTCTCAGATGCGCTCATGTGGTTGCTGCCCTAAACCTCACTTTCTTATTTTTATTTTTTTTTTAAAATTTTTATATATGATCCCAAAAACCAAAAATAAATAAATAAATTAAAAATAAAACTAAAAATCAGAAGAAGTAAAATAAATTCTAGAATATCATTTTTTTTTGTTTTTTAAATGTCTTATATGTATCTAGTGATTATTATTTTTTTCTTTGTGATGTACAGGTAATATAATCAAATGGCATCCACATCCAGATCAATAGCAAAGTCAGTTGTGAACAAGTTCCAAGGTGTAACCCCAAAGTCACGATTGCACAATGAACACTCTGAGATCAAAGACACAGAACTTGGACACACGGACTTGGGAGAATTTTTGAGGGTTTGTAACAACCCAACTGAAAGATCTTCTTTGAGATCCACCTTAATCTAGTCTGGATTGGTAAATGTAGCATCACATCCTAGGACCATTCAGTTAGCTAAATTGATTTTGACCTTATCTCAACATTTTTTTCTCGAGGAAAGGGTGGTAAAGAGCGTCACTGGGGAAGTGGTCTTAGATATAAGACCCAATAATATCGAGAGAGTTTTTCACTTACCTAGAGCTGATCAGTTTATGAGACTTTCATATGAAACAACTGAGAGGTGGCATAAGGATCATCGCCAGGAGGCCATGGACATCATATATTCCTCATACTTCATTGAGAAGCCATCTCGAGGAAAGACAATTAGCAAAGTAGATATGGTGCGAGGATACATGAAGGATGACATTGGATATTCAATCATTCTTCTAAGTAGAGTTATGGGATTTCCTATAGTAGGTCATCTCACTCCATTCATGGTTAACTTCATTGAAACCATTAGATACACAAAAATGCCACTAGATTGGGCCACCACACTTAGTGATAATGTGTGTGATCAGTTGCAGACAGTAAAGGACAAGAAGAAGTTTTATATGACTTCTTATGTGGTATATCTACTTGCAGCAAGAGCCACTAACTATCTTAGATTGTATAAAAGGGGTAGTATGTAAGACCCTAATGCATGGCCGTATATAGTTTATCCTTAGCTAGTTAAGAAGAAGCTCTCACCAAAAAGCAAAGAGTACAAGATTGTGAATGATGCCTTTATCTTTGCCATCATTCAATTCATTAAAGGTAATTATGGAAAGAGATTGTCTGATGAGGCCAAGGCACAGATCATAGCTCTCGATGCATATTTTATCCAGTTTTGGACATTCACATACATTCAGGTTGGTGGTGCATCTATCCATCCAAAGAAGCTCCCAAGGTACCCAAGGTACCCAAGTGACAAGTTGGTTCTAATGGAAATTTCTCGACAGATTGAGTCAACTTATGAGAAGATCAAGAAAAAATGAAGAATTTGATGGGATTGGCCATTTGTAATAGGAGCATACCAAGTAAAGAAAAAGCAGGATATCTCAAATTTTGAGTGGGAATGGGAGAACTATCCCCTCGAAGAATATAACTCTCCTTGACCATTCTTCGACAATGTTGGTAAAGTGGAAAATCTTGCAGGAAAAGAGTTCTACCATGAGGACACCATTGAAGATCATTGGATGAATGCCAAAAATGACTATGATGTCTGTATTAGGGACTATTGTAGAATGACTTTATATTTAGTAGAGAAGGCTCTTCATTTGACCATCATGGATGAGATAAGGCTACAAGATTTGCAAGAGCTACTGGATCCCTTATTCAATATAGATAAGGTTGGCGAGAGGCCCATTTTGAATGCAAAAGTTGATAGGGAGGAAGGAGATGATATTAATCATTGAGCAGGACATGTCATTAGAATGACAAAGATTTGGATCAAGAAACCCTTTCCACTTGATCCGATTCTGGACACAGTGATATTCCATGCACATGCTCACCCAGAAAGGGTAAAGGGGAGGAAGGTTATAATTCCTATCTTTGCACTCCAATCTCCTATCAGGCAAGAAATATTCTACCAACTTGATCGTCCAGTGGGATACTACCATCCTTCAGAGAAGAAGAAAGAAAAGAGGAAGAGAGCCTCTCCTCAGAGGATCCAGATAGAGCATGTTGAAGAATAGGCACCTGTGTAACAACATGAATCTACTTCCCAAGACACCCGAGACCCTGCAATTTCTCATATCCAGGTTGATTTTCCATTGCCTCCTATTTTGTCAAGCCAAAAAGAAGAAGGAGAGATTCTAGAGACATCCATTCATCCGATGCATGAAGAACCCGCTTCTCCTGTGGTTCCACAAAAGAAAAGGAGGGTTAAGATTAGAATGAATAAGAGGTTGAGAGTTCATAAAAGATTAGTGCCTAATCCATCTATTCTTGAAACCATTCCCGAGGAAGAATCAAATGAGGATGAAACAAAGTCAAATGGGGAGGAAGAAAAAGTGCCTTTACAAGGGAGAACTCGATTTGCCAAAGCCAAAGAATTGGAAAGAAGAGGAATGTCACAAATACCCCACCACCCACCCAAGCTAAAATGGTAGAGCTCTCTTCTTTGGAAGACAAAGTACAACAATGGGTGAATGAGAAAAGAGAGCTAGGTGATGATATTCTCTTCATTCTAGATTTTGATTTCATGCTAGTGGGTACAAAATTTGTTGGAGATAAGATTAGAGATACTCCTACAGGTGAATCTCAACAGCAAGATTGGATGCAAATGCCACTTGAGACACAAGGTCCTCATCCAACACCCCCATCTTCACCTCAAGCTATGATGGTAGATAAGGTTTCAGTGACACCTCCACCTCCGAGTTTAGAGGAACATGTTCAGAAAGAATCATCATTACAAGGAGAACTAGAACCAAGGACTACTAATGAGCCACCAAAAGAGGCACAAGTAATGGAATGTATACAACAGTCTTCCCATGAAGTTGAGGATCAAACTATGGGATCTACAGAAACTGAGACTACAAAAGAAGAACCCTCAAAATAGGAAACTCCAAGCAAAAGTGACAGAGGGAAGGAGGTAGTTGAATACATCCCTTCATCATTTAGAGCCAAGGTTAAAGAAAGACATATCCCGAGATGGTTCCAGAAGGAAATAATGAGAAGTGCTAAGCATCAATTCCTTTCTTTAGAGGATGATATTTATGACATTGCAGAGATTTTGAACAAGCCTGGTTCTCCATTATAGGATGCAACACCATTTGCATTCATTACCACTACTCAAAATCAGGACTTATTTGAACAAGTGGCTCATCCCTTGAAAGGTATAGATGAAGAAGCTGTTAGCCTTTAGGACTATGAAGTAAAGGATATCATGTTAGAGAAACCTACATAGGATACTTATCGATAGATGATGACTATGGGAGTCAAAGAAGTTCTTAACCATATGGAACATGATGAGATTGAAATCAGAGCACTTCGAAGGCAAGTTGATATCTTGAAAGGATATCTAGCTGAAATTATTGGTCCTCTTGATTCTGAATGCCCCGAGGAGACTTTGACTACCATTCTTAAAGAAGGGGAAGGTGTATAGCTCAATCCATTTCTAAGAGCTTGTCAGGATTGGCGAGACAACCTTGAGGATAGGGGTATCACTATAATTACACAAAGTCTAAAATTATTACATGCTACACAAGAAAATGTTGATAAGATCGTGGAAATTTTGAGGCAGGACTTTAGCATTATGGATGAGGTATGGGTTTGGAGCAAGGATTTGCAAATTCTATAGGCCATAAAAGGAAAAAGGTAGCACATTCCGATTGATGTATATACCAGCAAAGAGCTAGACATGATAGATGATTGGATAGAAAAGATTGCAAAGGGAAATAAAGTGATGGAAACATTGCATGATGAGATACATAGGCTCAAGGGCCAAGCTCAAGAGCAAATTTTGGAAGCAGAAAAGTTATCTAGTGATGCATGCTTGGATATTTTTGAAGATGAAGAACGAGAGAAGCTTTTACCAGTTGAGGTAGTTGTAGAAAACTTTAGAAAGACTTTAAGGGAAGCATCCAATGATGAAGACATCAGACAAGCCTTCAAGACAGAAGAAGCATTATTAGAGTTGGATACCAAACTTGGGGATTTTGCAGAAACTTGAATTGAGGTGGATAACTACAGACAGAAGGTCAAAGATAAGTATGAGGCTTTTGATCTTCTCGATGCTACTAAGATTATTGAGATTATAGAGAAATTCAAGGGCAAATATCCAAACATATCTTTAGGATGAAGATGAACAAAATCAAGCTACTAGAATTTCAATTTTGACAATTAGAAAATTTTTGAGATTTTTGACTCAGTTGAGGTCCGCAGGTCCGCAGGTCTGCAGCTCCATAGTTTGGTAGGTCCACAGGTTCGCAGCTCTGCAGCTCTACAATTCAAAGGTGCACTGACAGTTGACTGCAAGTTTCAAAAATAGCACTTTCCATGCATTGGAAATGCATTTCGATGGCAAGTTAACTCTGACACACATCAAGTGAAGGGCCAACTTCTATTTTAGGTGTCTCCATGCACTTCTACTTTGACTGATGGCTTCCTCCTACTTTCTCTCTCATGCTTTCATTATTTTTGACATGTAAAGGGCTCATGTATCCAATTAATGAATAAAATATGGATGGATTCCCTCTAAGCACTAGTTAGATTACTAGTTTGTATATATTTAGTTTGTTTTAATGTTTTAAAAGCATTTTATTGCATTAAGATATCTCTCACTATCAACACAAATTGAGGAGACGATTTCTTATAAATAGCCCATTGTAAAATGTAACAAGGGCTACCGTTACTATGCAATAAAGTTATGCTTTTGGTGCTAGCATTTGGAGTGTAGTTATTCTTGCCTGAATGTGTCATTGTTTTGTGGATTTATTCATGAGATTGTGATTGAGCCAAAGGTTTTTTGCATTGTTTCTGGTTGTGTGATCTTTTAGTTCTAGTGTTTGCTACAGATATATGAATTTTGTTGACGTAACGAGCTTGAGAAGAAATCACTCGATTGTGTCTACATAGCTTTTTGTCTCGCATGAGCACACTTTTTGTGGCCTTGCGATTTGATGAAGAGTGAAACATCATTCGATTTGTTATAGATTCTCACTAACAATTGCATCAGTGGATTCTAGGAAGTGTTGCTCCTATTTTCATTAGTTTCCTACCAATTTCTTCAAAGGTTTAACTCACTGTGTGTTGTGTTTTGTAGCTTATGTCCATTTAAAAATTTCACTTTCAAGTTATTTGATTTCATGTTATTTTCTTTCAGTTTTTTTATTTGCTTTGCTAACCCCCTTGTTAGAATAGGACCTCATAGTAGCTGCATTGTTAGAATTTCTTTCATTAAAAAATAGAAAATACAAAAAATATTATTTGTTTGGTGTGATATTTTTGAGACAGCAAACAGATTGTACTTGATTCCAAGGTAAAAGAGTTTTTGGAACCAGTAAAGGCCTCTTTGTGAACATTCACATTTATCTTCTACTGAGTGGATTTTGGTACATCACAAGAAAAACACTAAACCTTGGAGCGAATCCTTAAAAAGATTTACTTTTCAAAAGAGGAATTACACTATGGATTCCTGTCGTTGACCTTGTGCAAAATGAACACCCAATAGAAGTGGCACTAGAAGGAGGGCCATACAAAGAACATACTATTGGAAACGAGAAAGATTTGATCAACTTTCAAAAATTTTGCACCCTTGCAATAATCTACACTACGTAAAAAGTCTAGAAATCACTTTTGAAATTTTTAGAAATTCAGGTCTGTAGGTCCGCAGCTCCACAGGTTTGTAGATCTGCAGGTTCGCGGGTCCACAGCTCTGTAGGTCCGCAGGTCCATAGCTTCATAGGTCCATAGGTCCACAAAACTCTGTGGTCCACAAAATTTAGAAGAAGTGAGGAAGTGTACTTCTGAAGAGGTGCGCTTTTCCCACAATTGATACAAGCTGGAAGATATTGATCCTAGATCCCCATCCCAATGAGCATTAAGATCTTCACCAAGTGCACAAGAATTTCTAGAGCTTACTCATTTTCATAAGCCATGTAGTGACAAAGGAATACCCCGAATTCAACCAATTCCATTTGACATTTCATCATCTTCTTCTACTCCGCCACCCATTCAACCACTAGGTGGACCTCCACATATTCCAACACTCCCATCACCATTCCAGTCACCTTTAGGTCCACAAAATCCTTCGATGGCCTTTTTTGCAAATGTAGTTGATTCAACCCTTAGCTTGAGAGGTGCCCTCCATGACCTCCCTAAGAATCCCGAGAAATTTTGTCCAAGGTTTATTTATGGAGAAACAAGAACTGCCAAAGATCATGTCAAGATTTTTAAGGAAATTTGCAACTGGAAGTAAATTTCCAATGAAGATGTGGTTCTTGATTTATTCCCCTACTCTTTGGGGGAAATTTCCTTCAATTGGCACATGAACCTACCACCAGGATGTATTGGAGACTGGGACACTTTCAAAAATTTATTTTTGGAACAATTCAAAACATCCATCAATCCAACAGTGATACATCAACAATTCATATCAATAAAAAGGGACCCAACTGAAACAGTTTCACGCTTCAATCATTGTTTTCATATGGCCTACCACAAGTTGGAAAAATCGTACACAATTCTAGTTAAAGTTTCCATCCAAGTTTATTTCAATGCCATGGATCCTCTTACTACAATTTTTTTGAGAAGACTTCTTGCAGCAAATATTGACACATTGGACAAAGTCTTTGCAGAAGCAATCACATTCACAAAGAAAGCTAATCCTAATGGAGGGGGAATGATGCTTGCCACACAAACAGTTCCTACTATGCCAACAGTTCTTGTGGGAGCACCCACTATATCTAGCCAGTTCATACCTATGAACCCAGTTCCATTACATCAAGTACCTGCTCCACAAACTCAAGCGATAACATATCTAGGGTATGAGCCCCCAAAAATAGCCTTCTTTGAACAAAAGGCAATGATTCATGTGGAATCAAATAACAATCTCCTTTTAGAAGTTGGTCAGATGAAGAAAACCATGTCACAAATGAACAACAAATTGACTCATCTTAGATTGTCTCAAGGACAAAATAATAACTTCCAGAGAAACAATGCTGCCCCCTACAACAACAATTTTGGTTAGAATTACAACAGGAACTTCAACAATAATGGTAACAACAACGTAGGAAACAATGAGGGAGGAAACAACTTCAATCCTCCTGATCACAATAATGGCTTCCAAAGACAAAACTGACAATGGAACACTAGACCAAATAATGGAAGCATTCCTGTCGATAACAACAAAATTCAGTATGCCGACATTAATCAGTATGATGATACACAAAATATGCCTAGCAACGATGGTGCATACTACAATGGTAATCAGGATGTGAATCAAAACCCACCAATGAATGATAATCCTCCTCCTGTTCAATTCAATGTAATGCTATTAGAACCTTATGAGTCTACACAGAATGTACAAGTGGAACAACAAGAAAATGAAGAATTCTCATTCCCTTTTAGTCAAGAACCCGATCTTTAACACGATGAGATGTTTTCCTTTCGAAATGATAATCAAAACACATATAATCTCAAAAAAAAAATGATCCCTTGATCGATGAAATTCCTCCTTGTTTGCAACCAACCTCACGTGATCCTAGAGCAAGCAACAATCCACCATCGGTAAGGCCAGCCCAAGGAGGACCACAGTATCAGAATCAAGTAAACATACTGATAATATTGAAGAACCCTGCTTGGTCTACTAAAAAATATAATGCGGTTAAAGAACTAAAGAAAAAAAAAGCCAATATGTCCATGTTTGACATGTTGCAGAATTGTCCACAACAAAGAGAAGCACTCATGAAGAAATTGGATAATACAAAGGTTTCCCATAATATGAATAATGTCCCCCAAAATACGGTGCTGTAGCAAGTAAATGCTACAGAAGTGATGCCTACTATGTTCAAGGACAAAGTTGAGGTACCCGCATTTTTGCTGAGCATAAGGATATAAGGAAAAAATCTTCACAATTATCTTATTGATTTAGGAGCTTCCTATAATGTGATGCCATTATCAATAGCTCAAAGGCTAGGAGTTAATCCTCAACCCTCTAACCAAGTGGTAATATAGTTGGATAAAACAGAGGTAAAAGTCATTGGAGTATTGAAATATGTGCGGATATAGCTAATAGCTGATCCTCGAATCCAAGATATTGTTGACATACATGTGGTTGACATCCCAAAAACATATGGATTACTCCTAAGCAGAGAATGGACAAAATGTCTTAGAGGATGGTTCTCTACAGATTTCACTCAATTATGGTTACCATGGAAAGGTTTGAACAATCAAATTAAGATAGATGTCAAGCCCAAACTAAAAACAATGATCACAGATTACAATGCACCAAATGAGGTAGCATTCTTACAATCTGATTTGGGTTCATACAAAGTAATGGCATTGAACATGGTTCCAAACAAGACATCTCAAGACCAAAATGAAGAACCTAAGGTGTCGATACCTAAAAGTGAGACCGTGACACAATTCATAGAAAGTATGGTGACTAATCTACAATGCTTAGGAGAGGAAGCTGACCCCAGTATCCTCCTCCTTCCAAGATTTTGTTGGTTGCACAAAGTTAGTCATTCAAAGTTTGAATGTTTAGCATGCTAAGAAGCAGTAGCAAAAGTTTTGACACAAATAATGGGAAACAAAAGTACGAAGGCCTCAAGTGATGAAATTATCCAAAGTCAAAATTCAGTGAATTCATCCAACCTTTTTAAGCAAGCTGAAGAGGAAAGTGAAGATTTAAATGTATCATACAGCAATACCTCTTAAAATGGTAGAGGTTTATCTTCTCCTCCTCCTGGGATGATTAAAGTTCAGAGAAGAAGATGATATGTTAAATGTAAATGATGGACCTCAATAGTCATTCATCCTGAACCTAAAGTTGAACAAATCACTGAGCTAATAGGGGAAATTCAAGAGGAGCAAGAAAAGCACACTCTTCCTCTATCCATGGGGTATGAAGGAGGTTCATCAAGCCCTACACGAGAAAAGTTACAATGGGTGCCCAAGAAACAATCATTTAAGGCTCAAGTAAAAGCAAAGTTAAGGACGAATAAACACAAAGTTAGAAAACCCAAGGAAAATGTAGTTTGGACACTCTGCTTCAATGGTTCCAGATGCAAATTAGGAGCCGATGTAGGTATTGAACTAATCAACCCAAAAGGTAGGTCTATCTATGCCGCATATCGATTGCAGTTTAGATGTACTAATAATGGCACAAAATATGAAGCCTTGATTTGAGGACTTCTCTTTGCATTGGAAAAAGGAGTCACTGCTCTTATAATTGAAGGGGATTCTCAACTGGTGATAAGACAAGTAGAATCCATATACTCATGCAACGACAAAAGATTAATCGCTTACAGAAAAAGGGTATGGGATATAATGGATGACTTTGAAGCTCTGAACATCAAATCCATTCCAAGAAGAAAGAATGTGGTAGTAGACGCCCTTGCTATTTCAGCTAGCACTTTACAACCGGTACAAAGAACAAAGTTGAAAAGATTCTTAGTTGAATTAGTTGTTGTTCCTGCCATTCCTGACAATATCACAAACTTCCAGGTCTTCCAAGATGATCAACATATACTCGAGTTTATTATGTGCAGTCACCATTTCCAAGGACAAGAGATTGATGATACACCTGAAGACAAGCTTGAAGATGATGAGCTTGAGGATGATGATGGAATCCTTAATTTGAAAACCAATAGCATTTTGAAAGGGATGGTTGAACTTGAATGTATCTTCAACCATGATGAATCAACACTCAATAGAAGGGAAACTCAAGAGAAAGAAATAGAAGAATGTGACTTGTACAATTTAGGTACTAATGAAGAACCAAAAATGGTGCAAATAGGAAAAGCATGCAATCAAAAGGAACAAGACGACATGCTCAAGTTGCTCGTCAAGTATAAAGATGTCATTGCTTAGAGCTATGAAGAATTAAAGACTTATGATCTTGAGATTATCACACACGACATCCCATTGAAACCAGATGCTAAACCTTTTCAGCAAAGACAATGACTGATAAATTCGATAATTTAACCACTAATTATGAAAATAGTCAAAAAACTACTGGATGCTAAGATCATATTCCCTATTCGTCATTCCACCTGGGTAGCAAATTTGGTCCCTGTATGGAAAAAGACTAGAGAGATTTGCCTTTGTGTTGACTTTCGTAACTTGAACTTGGCATCTCAGAAGGATAACTACCCTCTACCCTCATTAGATGAAGTGTTGCAAATCATTAATGGTTCAAAGATGATATCATTTTTGGATGGTTACTCAGGATATAACCAGGTGATGGTCGATGAAGAAGATAGGCTAAAGACTACTTTCACAACCAAGTGGGGAATGTTTTCCTATAGAAGGATGCCTTTCAGGTTGATTAATGCAGGAGATACATTTCAATGTGCAATGGATGAAGCTTTCATAGGATTGATAAATAGGTGTATAGTCATCTACATGGATGACTTGACTATCTTTTCAAAGGATCAAAGTACTCATATTGTTGATCTAAGGTAGGTATTCAATAGATGTCATAGGTATGGCATATCACTCAATCCCAAGAAATGTTCGTTCGGTGTTACTAAAGGAAAGCTCCTGGGACATGTCATTTCAAAAGTTGGAATTTCCATTGATCCAGATAGAGTTGAGTCTATTTTGAAGTTAACGCCTCCTCATAGCTGGAAGGAATTGAAATCTTTCTTAGGAAAGATAAACTTTGTATGAAAATTCATAAGTGGTTTCATAGAGATAGTCCGCCCCCTTAATGATTTACTCAAAAAAGGGGCTAAAACAGAATGGGTACCAAAGATAAAGAAATCCTTCCAAGATATCAAGGTTGCCATTTCTACAGCCCCAATTTTGGTAAGTCCAGATTATGGGTTACCCTTCAAGATCTATTCCCTTGCTTCTAAACATTCTTGCGCAAGGATCTTGACGCAAAAAAGAGAGAAGGAGGATGAATGACCCATTGCTTTCATGAGTTGTCCTCTAAAGAATGCTTAATTAAAATATTCAAATCTTGATAAACAGTCCTTTACATTAATCAAGGCAGTAAAGAAGTTCTGTCACTACATACTCAGAAGTTAGGTGTATGCAATTGTACCTGACCCAACAGTAAAGACGCTTTTGATGCAAAATGAACTTGGTGAAAGAAGAGGAAAGTGGATGGCAATACTTCAAGAATTTGATCTAGAGATTCAACCTATGCGATTATTTAGAGGCCAAGGATTATCCAAAATGATCGCTGACAACCAAGAAGGAAATCAAAAGGAATTCAAATTTGATGACAAAATTGATGAAGATGATCAAAAGAAGATGGTTGTATCACAAATTGATACCAATCAAGGTGTGGTGATAGATGTGTGGTACCAGGATATTGTCTATTTTCTCCTACAAGATCAATGCCCCAAGTGGATGAACAGTTTGCAACATAGGGGACTTAAGATGAAATGTGATTCTTACAAGTTACTTGGTAACAAGTTGTATAAAAGAAACTACAAAGGTATTTATTTGAAATGCTTAGGACATGAAGAAGCTAAGGATGTCTTGGAACATTTTCATGATAACTATGGTATGGGACACGGTTCAGTAGAAGCAACAACTCACATGATTTTAAGATCGATTTATTTTTGGCCCTCAATATTCAAGGATACTTTTGAACATGTACATTCCTGTCATAAATGCCAAACTAGTGCTATTAAAGAGAGGCACCCAGCAATGCCACTACAACCGGTATACGAGGTGTGCCCTTTTGCAAAGTGGGGACTAGATTTCATTGGTCCAATAAACCCACCATCATCAAATGGACACACATTCATCCTTACAGCTATGAATTACTATACAGGATGGACAGAGGCTGAGACTTTCAAAAATTGCACTGCTAAGGTGTTGATAGACTTTTTGGAAGAACATATTGTTACCAGATTTGGAATGCTATTTTCTCTTGTATGGAACAATGGATCTGCATTTGCATCTACATTTTTGACACAATGGGCATTTGAAAACAAAGTCATCATCAGATTCTCTTCAAATTACTACTTGCAAGGAAATGGGGTAGCGGAGTCTACAAACAAAAAATTGATCACTGTAATAAAATGATTATTGAAGGAGAACCTTAGGGATTGGCATACACAATTGAAATACACCTTATGGACAGATCGGGTCAGAGTGAAAAAGTCCTTGGGTACCTCTCCCTATTTACTTGTTTACAGGAAAGAATCGGTATTCCTGCTCAACCTCAAGATTCTTGTTTTAAAATTCATGAGTGGGAATGCTGGTGACACTGACAGAGTACAAATTTGATTGATGAATCTTCTAGAAATGGATGAGAAATGAACAACTACATTAGAACACATGGCTAAACATCAATCCGTTTTTAAGAGATGGTTCAACAAGAGGGCCACAATAAAATCCTTCAAGATTTTTGACCTAGTCCTACTTTGGGATAAGGTGAAAGAAAATTTGAGAAGCCATACCAAGTTTCAATGCTTGTGGATGGGCCCAAATTAGATTGTAGAAATTCTTGGAGAAAACACATTTAGGCTAAGTTCCTTATAGGGGGAGTTTCTACCTTTGCCCATAACTGGGCAATTTCTGAAACATTATTTTGAAGCCTGGAAAAAAAAAAAAAAAAAAAAAAACATTAATTAGGTTTCATTTCCACACGTAGATTAAATTTTCATTTTTGCAATGGTGTTTACTTTTGCAAGTGTGTCTCCTTTTTTCTAAGTCGTGTGTTTGCTTTCAGTCATGTGTTTTCTTTTAAAATCAGATTAGTCTTAGGGGTTAAGGTGTACTTGGGAATTTTCTCGAGATTTCACTAACCACTCTTTGGTCTCGATTTCAGGAGGAGATATTTCTTTGTCAAAACATTTGGACGATTGTGTGTTTTATACCAACCAAGTAACATACATCTCTTATGGAATTAAAGGGACTTTCAGTCTGGAAATTAGAAGCCTAGACTAACAACCTCTTGACACTTTGCAAATTTAAAGGTTTGATGGTGTTAGATGTTGTTCAATTTCAAGTCAAAGATGATGAGAAATGATCCAAATTCTGGCTGGTTCAAATAGGAGGGGTCTCCTTGGAGGGTTGCTAAGATCATTGTTTGGTGTAAGAGTTTCTTAAAAAAAAAAAGTTCTAAAAGAGGAACACAAGGGATGTTCATAAGAGATTGAATCCAAGAAATGACATCGATGTTCTGGCTATACAATCTAAGCATAGTCAAAATACAAAAAAAAAAGAAAAAAAAAGACAGTGTTAAGTCAGAAGGATTCTACCAATCTGAAATGGCTAGAGGTGCATTACAAAAAAAAGCACCTTGCACTAAAAAATATTGTTTCATCAAAAGTAACATTTTAAATGAAATAGATAAATTATGCAAAAGGCCTGAAATAAAAGAACGTGACATCTCACCAAGAGCCCTCGAGTTGATTCTCTTATCTAGTCAAGCAATTGATTAACAAAGAGCCTTCATGAAAATTTTGAATGAATGAACTGGGAGGGGTGGAAGATTATTTTAAGTTGACAGAGAACTTTGATTGATGACATCCTGATATGTCAAAGAGAATGAATACATAATGCACACATTGAGTTTTAAGGTTTAGACTTTGAAAATTTGGATTGCAAGGTCATCTGAAATACGCTCGAGGTGTTTGAAGTTCGATTGGTGTTTGACACACAGTGGAAGAATGTTTGTTGATGAAGAAATGCCTTGTCATTTCTTCCTTTTTTCAGGGCTATTTGTTGTTGTTTCCACAACACATGCTCCATTCCTCACTAGGAATGGGAACCCCCTACTTTCTTCCAACTCCCAGACTCATAGTTCAAGAATCGAAAGAAGGAGAAGGTCTTGATTAAATTAGTTAGAGTAGAAAAAATCAAAAAATTGAAAATAGGTTCAAGGAGCAAGCTCAAGAGCGAATTTTGGAAGCAAAAAAGTTATATAGTGATGCATGCTTGGTATTTTTGAAGATGAAGAATGAGAGAAGCTTTTACCAATTGAGGTAGCTGTAGAAAACTTCAAAAAGACTTTAGAGGAAGCATCTAGTGATGAAGACATCAGACAAGCCTTCATGACAGAGGAAGCATTATTAGAGTTGGATACCAAACTTGGGGATTTTGCAAAAACTCAAATTGAGGTGGACAACTACAGACAGGAGGTCAAAGATAAGTATGAGGCTTTGGATCTTCCTGATGCTACTAAGATTACTGAGATTATAGAGAAATTCAAGGGCAAATATCCAAACATATCTTTAGGATGAAGATGAACAAAACCCAGATGCCAGAATTTCAATTTTGACACTTAGAAATTTTTTGAGATTTTTGACTCAGTCAAGGTCTACAGGTCCGCAACTCTATAGCTCTGCAATTCAAAGGTGCACCAACAGTTGACTGCCAGTTTCAAAAATAGCACTTTCCATGCATTGGAAATGCATTTTGATGGCAAGTTAACTCTGACACACATCAAGTGAAGGGCTAGCTTCTATTTTAGGTGTCTCCATGCACTTCTACTTCGACTGATAGCTTCCTCCTACTTTCTCTCTCATGCTTTCATTGTTTTTGACATGTAAAGGGCTCATGCATCCAATTAATGAATAAAATATGGATGGAGTCCCTCTAAGCACCAGTTAGATTACCAGTTTGTATATATTTAGTTTGTTTTAATGTTTTAAAAGCATTTTATTGCATTAAGATATCTCTCACTCTCAACACAAATTGAGGAGACGATTTCTTATAAATACGCCATTGTAAAATGTAACAAGGGCTGCCATTATTATGCAATAAAGTTATGCTTTTGGTGCTAGCATTTGAAGTGTAGTTATTCTTGCCTAAATGTGTCATTGTTTTGTGGATTCATCCATGAGATTGTGATTGAGCCAAAGGTTTTTTGTGTTGTTTTTGGTTGTGTGATCTTTTAGTTTTGGTATTTGCTACAGATATATGAATTTCGTTGACGTAACAAGCTTGAGAAGAAATCACCCAATTGTGTCTACATAGCTTTTTGTCTCGCATGAGTGCACTTTTTGTGGCCTTGCAATTTGATGAAGAGTGAAACATCATTCGATTTGTTACAGATTCTCACCAATGATTGCATTAGTGGATTCTAGGAAGCGCAACTCCTATTGTCATTGGTTTCCTACCAATTTCTTCAAAGGTTTAACTCGCAGCGTGTTGTGTTCTGTAGCTTATGTCCGTTTATGAATTTCACTTTCAAGTTATTTGATTTCATATTATTTTCTTTCAGTTTTGTTATTTGCTTTGCTAACCCCCCTGTTAGAATAGGACCTCATAGTAGTTGCATTGTTAGAATTGCATTCATTAAAAAATAGAAAATACAAAAAATATTGTTCTTTTGGTTTGATATATTTGAGACAGCAAATAGATTTTACTTGATTCCGAGGTAAAAGAGTTTTTGGAACCAACAAAGGACTCTTCGTGAACATTCACATTTATCTTCTACTGAGAAAATTTTGGTACGTCGCAAGACAAACACTAAACCTTGGAGTGGATCCTTAAAAAGATTTACTTTTCAAGAGAGGAATTACACTATGGATTCCTACCGTTGACCTCGTGCAAAATGAATGCCCAACACTAAGTCCACAACCAACCTCATGCCAAGAAAACTTGGTAGCACATAAATCGAGGTGAAAACCCAAAAACTTAAAAACTTCAAAAATAAAACCCATTCTTTCTTAGGGAACAAAGGCCACAAAAATCCAATAAAATTCAAGTTTAGACTCCATATGCAAAAATTACTAGCATAATGATGCAAAACCCCAAACCCTCATCTCAAAAATCAAGAAAATGTTCATACTCGACCAACTGGGTAGAACTAGCAATCAGAAATATTGGGGAACACTAGTTCTTAACCTCCTAAAAAATAGCTACTATAAATAGAAACATGAATAGAGCTAAAACATAAACATGAGAGAACCCTACTTTTCATCCAAAAGGGCTAAAATGGGAATCATCCAGATTAAATAAATATCGCATAGAAGCTACCAAAAGTTGTGACAAACCAAGGTCTCCATGAGCTAGATCTATCAAGACTGATCTCACAAAGATTCCACACCTACAACTCTCACAATGAACATAAATGAAATTATCCAGAAGAAGATTTGGAAAAAGCTCTCAAATTTCTGATTTCCAAAAGTGAGAAGTTAGGAATAAAATTCCTATTTGGATATGTATTCACTTTTTGAGTGAATAAAGGAATGGGGTAAATAACTTTGTAACCTAATTACACCCCGCAACAACCCAAATAAAAATAAATTATTACAAGTAATCTGAATTCATCTATGGGAAAGCTACTAGAAATTAAAATAAATTAAAACAAAGCCCAAAAACCCTTAAACAAAAATCATAGAAAATATTACAAAATTTTGTGCCAATGAAGAACTTCTAAATGTATAGACACGTTTAAGGTCTAATCACATAATGCAAATGAATCTAGATTTATTAACTCACTAGAAGGTTTAATTTAAATAATCAAATATGATATGTTGACCATACAAGGATGACATTGGCTAAATATGAACAAATGAATCACTAACTCCACATGCCACTACCAGGGATATAAATCCTATACACTAAAAAATATGATCAAGTGCAATTGCATATAATAACATAGTCAAAGCAATAAATGCATTAAATAACCTAATTTAACCATTTATTTAATTATACTAAAATAATCCATTTACATCACTCACATTCACATAAAGCATAAAAAAATAAGAATGAAGTAAATTACCATAGCAAATCCAAAATATAACATAATTAAGATATGTCCAAATATTAGATAAATAGGTATCATCATAAAACATACTGTCATCTCAAAATGGCATCATCATGCAAATATGATCAACTAAATAGCATAGTAATCTAACATCTAACCTTCAAGTCATCTCAAATGTTAACATAACATGAGTAAAAAATATCTCTCAGATCAAAATATAACAAGGTACATACTGCAAACATGAGAGGCACTACACTTCCTCTATATACTTTGATCTCTTCCTCAGATTTCTCCCTCATCTAGTCTTGTTCCTATTTGACAATATTTCTCCTTCCTTCTCTAATCTCTTTGATATCTCCCTCCTTGACAACAATTCCAAAGACTTTTCATCTATCCATGCAAATATAATCAATTCAAGTTTTTCCTCTATCACCTTGCATGTGATTGTAAACCTTCTATTTTCAGCTCCTTCCTTACTTCAGGCAAGCCCTAGACTAAGATCCATTGCATCAAGTTGTAAAATATGTCATTAAAATCAATTGATATAGGGGACCACTCTTACTTCTTAGGTAGCTTTAGATAGGGGTATCACCCCTAGTTTACCTCTAAGATATTCATGTACATCCTTAAGTAAAGCCTTTGTGAATATATCATCTATCTTTTCTTTTGTATTCACATATTTCAATCTCACTTCTTTATCTTGAAACAATTCTCTCAAGTAATGATACTTGATTGCAATGTGATTTTTCTTTGTGTACATCATAGGATTCTTAGATATGTTTATAGCACTTGTATTGTCATAGTAAATGACCACAAGTTCAGTGATTTCTTCCTTCATTCCTTTGAGTAACTATTTGATACACACTATATTTGTGTAATTCACATTAGTAACCACATATTCATCTTCAAAAATAGATTATGAAATATAATTTTGTTTCTTGCTAGTCCAAGTAACCAATCTTTTTCCTAAGAAAAATGTTCCTCCACTTGTACTTATTTTGTCATCAATATTTACAGCCTAATCAACATTTGTATAGGCTCTTAATTCAAGCTTTTCATTCTTCTTTTAGTATAGACCATAGTCTTCTGTACCTTTTAGGTATCTCATAATCCTTTTAACAACAATTAAGTCTTTCTCCTTAGGATTTGAAAAAAACCTTGCAACAATACCAATAGATAATGCAATGTCAAGTCTACTATGAACTATATATTGTGATTTTCCAATCATAGACCTGTACAATGTTTGATTTACTTTAGTAGAATCATCAATTTTAGATAGTTTGTGTACTATCACCATAGGAGTATTAACTAGTTTTGAATCTTCCATATTGATAGTTTTCAATATTTCCTTCATATATTTGGACTGAGTGATGTAAATACCATATTTCATTTGATATACCTATAATCCAACAAAGAAATTTATTTATCCAAACATAGACATCTCAAATTCTTTCATCATTTCATTTGCAAATGTCTTACACAATGCATTTTTTCCTCCAAATATGATATCATCAATAAATATTTTTGCTAGTTAAATTCCTTTACCTCCTTTTGTCTTAAAATAAAGATTTTTGTTTTCATCAATCTTCTCAAAAAAAATCTTCACAAGATAGTTGTGTAGTCTTTCACACCATGCTCTAGGAGCTTGCTTCAAACCATATAAAGCTTTGTGCAGTTTATACACCATGTTCTTATTGTTAGGATCAAAACATCCTTTAGGTTTTTCAATGTAAAGCTCCTCTTCTAGTATAACATTTAGAAATGTTGACTTACCATGCATTTGATAAATTTTAAATCCTTTTTAAGTAGAGTAAGTAAGGAAAGTTCTTACTCCTTCCAATCTTGCAATTAGGGAAAATGTCTCTCCAAAAACAATTCCTTCTTCTTGTGCATAACCTTTGTAAACTAATCTTTCCTTATTCCTTGTAACTTCACCATTCTCATCCAATTTTTTTTTTGTACACCCACTTAGTTCCAATAAAGTTCTTATTCTTAGGTCTAGGTGCTAGTGTCTAGGTTTTGTTCTTCTTATATGGGTGAATTGTGGGCCTCAGATTCTCACACACACTTCAACATAGTCTTTACCTGAGAGATCATCATGGAATAAATAATTAATTGTTCATCTAAGAAATCTAATTAGTGTGACCTATTGTCTTCTAACTAGAATAATTTTTCCTTGCTCTCTGACTAAGAAGTGGGCAACTAGACCTTTTAGTACGAAGAATTTATGCAGCTAAATGATAATGCAATAAATCTAGATGAGAGATGCAATTAATCTAATGACAGATAAAGAAAATTAAACTATATGATTGCATTTTAATCTATATGATATTAAGGATAAATAATGAAAGTTATGATAATATTTAAGCAAATGAGTATGCAATTCGGCAATAATTCGATGCAATTTAAATTCCAAACTTTGTAATGAGGAATTAGATGCCCCTTAAATAGAATTCCCAAAATTAGTCAACGATTGAGATCAACTCACATCAATGGTTGGGATTGAAGATGATATATAGCTAGGATGGAAAGTTCCTAGTGTGATGGAGAGTTAACTAAAATGCACCTAAGTGTGAGAATAAGTGGATTAAGTGAATTCCAATTCGAGAGATAGATCACTTAGAATTCCCATTCCTGAACTAAAGAGAAGGATTTGGAGGGTTATTTATTTAATAAAATGAGATATGACCTCATAAATGCATATTTAATTAATTGAGTAATTAAACCCAACAATTAAAATAAGGACATTATTAAATTAAATAAATTTAATTCCTTAGTACATTAGCTCTAGGAGATAATTTAATTTAACCAAAGTATAAACACTTTAAATTAAATTAAATCTAATCAATAGGTTTAATGTAGCTAATTTGATTTGATACTTTAGGAATTAAATAAATAGTGGGATTAATGCAGATTAGGATTTTCTACATCTCATAATTGAGTCAAGTAGCAAGAATTAGAATGAGAATTTCCTAGTGACGTAGGACTTTAGGGTTGATCAAATAGACCAGAATTGATGGAAATGTGCCAATTTTGGGGTATTACATTTTCCACTCTTTGAATGAATGTGAAAACAACATGTTCAATTCAAAGAAAATCAAAAGTATGATGCCAAGATCAAGAAATGAGATTGGTTTCGAAATTGATGATACCGAGACCAATTGATAAGCTTCTAAAGGTTATCTCTTGATAAAAAACCTAGATATCAAAATTGATAAAATTTTTAAGCTTATCTCTAAAATAGAGCTTAATCTTAAGATATCCAAATAGAACACCTAGATACTAAAATTGATAAGCTTTTAAAGATTATCTCCAGAAAGGAGCTTAATCTTAAGGGATCCAGATAAAACACCTAGATACCTAAATTGATAAGCTTTTAAAGATTATTTCCAGAATGGAGCTTAACCTTAGGGGATCTAGATAGAACAAATAGATACCAAAATTGATAAGCTTTTAAAGATTATCTCCATAATAGAGCTTAATCTTAAGGGATCCAGATAGAACACCTAAATACCTAAATTGATAAGCTTTTAAAGATTATCTCCAGAACAAAGCTTAATCTTAAGGGATCTAGGTAGAACATCTAGATACCTAGTCATAAAAGATAGAAAGATACCATCATGAGTCATAGAATCATCCCTAGAATGAGGCTTGACCCTCAGGAATTAGGGTTTAGACTGTCCCAATACCTATTCATCAAACTCTTGTAAAGACTGCTATAAGATGTGATTAGCTAATCAAAAGATGAGATATATGATGTAGTTTTCAAATAGAAAGGGGCCAAGATGCCCTGAGTGATGAGATGCCTTGAATGATCAGGCCATAAGATTCAAATTGAGTTGATATTCAGATTCAATGATGTAATCATCTTGCCCCCTCTAGATGACGCACCAAAAATATGATATAAAGGAGTATATCAATAAATATAGAAGAAATCAGAGATTGAAAAGAATCTAGAAGAGATCAGAATGATCAGGAGAAAATTTGAAGTCAATCTAGAGTGATTTCAAGGTCCAAAAGACCATGTTTGACCAAAGGTTGACCAAAGTTGACTCAAGTTGACTTTTTCCAAAAAATTTGAGAAATTGAAAAAATTGTGATTTGAGAAGATTCCAAGATTTACAAAGTATCCAAAAATTTGGGTTACACAAGCATTCAATCACGTCAGTCCCAAAATTTTAAAATGCATTTTTGACCTATGTAAGTGCGTCAAATTTTGAAATTGACCTTGAAAATGATTTAGAATGGTCAAATTAGCTAGGGGGTGATTTTCATGGTAATTAGAGCACTTTAAGAAATTAGGTCAAAATCTATATAAGGGCCCACAAGATCATTTTCAAATCATTTGCACTTTTGTCTTTAGTAAAGAAGAGAGCTCTGAGAGAAAAATGGTGATCCCATTCGATTTGAGCTCTCCCAATGACACAACCGACTGACAGATTATGGGCATCCAGTAAGTGGTCAATAACCTTGCCCTGCATTAACTTTTTCATGCTTTATGATGTATTTTTAGCATGTCTATAGGGCTTTTACAAAGTGTCATGTTGGTTCTCATGTGTGGATGTCTCTCCTCGCATGAAGCTGGTCTCTTCTCATGCGAAGAAGTACCAAGTTTTTACTTCTTCACCTAGTTCGATGGGTTTTCTCGCATGGGAGATGCCTATGTGTTGTTCAAGGAACCCTAGATATTGGGCATTCTTCATTGAGTGCTTGATCACAATTTGCACAAATAGTTGTTTCCTAGTGCAAAGATGTACAATCTTATGTGAGGACCTATGATTTTGTGCAAAATGCTGGTGTTCTATGCAAGCTTTAAAGTTGAAATTTTGGTTTTTCATTGCATTTTTTTATGGTTTTTTTTTTTTTGTATTTGTTTGTCAAGTGGAGACTGATCATTTACCTATTATATTTGTTCATGTGTGTAGGTTACCTTTGATGATATTAGATTTTGATCCCATTAGCCACCATATAGAGCTTTGTTGCAATAGCTTGATGACACAGATATGGTGCATATTGATAAATTAGGGTTATTGTATCTATGTCAAATTCCACTAGTGTTGGTGAATCACAACCTATTGACTACATTGGTAGAGCATTTCCATTTGGAGATGAACACCTTTCATCTTCCATAGGGGAGATGACTATCACCCTAGGGGACATCTATCAGATATTAAGGATCCCTTTCCATGAGATGAGAGTGGTCTATCACACAGTTCCTTGGGTGGCTATAAAGGCATTGCAATCCATTTTTCATGAGGACTTGATTATAGGTAGAGCGATCACATGGGATGAGCTTGTGCATACCTACAGTCCACTCGCTAGTTAGCATCAATTTTGGGGATTTTCATAAGCTATTTCTTGATGGCTAACAGAGACTAGCATGTATTAGAGTGTGGATGGGGCAAGATGCTCCAGATGATGTTAGAGACCTTGAAGAAATATGGGTGCAAACAATGCATACTTGCACATATGTACCATGAGATGCATGAGATAGTGTATCATGAATAGAAGAGCATGGCCTCGAGGGTCTATGTTCTCTAGATTTGGGCATGGGAGCATCTATCAATCACAAGGCCCATTTTTGAGGATGAGAGAAAACCTATGGAGCCCTATATTTGTAGATATAGATGCCAACTTATCTAGACAACTCTAGGGAAGATAGGTGAATCTGAACCACTTAGTGAAGTACTAACTCTACCCACTTAGTGAAGTATTCTATAGCTGTAATAATGAACTTGTGTCCATTTGAAGAAGATAGGTGAATCTAACCCACAAGATGAAAGGCTCATTGTTGGAATGGTCACAGTGTGATAGATAGAATTAGCTCCCTACTTGTAACATGAATCAAATTCCAATGGAGCTATAATTTTTTATAAGACTTGGCATGTTTGATTGCCTGTTACTACATATTTGGCCAATATTAACTAGCTCTAATACATTTACCAGCTAGTGTCAAGCCATTAGAGTGAGATCCGCAATGCCCTTATGGACATTGATTAAAGTGAATTTGGACTCATCAGGTTTTGGACACTTAAGGTGTTTTCCATCAAGACCTCTCCTAAACAATTCATCAACAATAATGACATACCATGAAGCATTGTAGATTAGGTGACATTTTTCATTTTGGGTTAGACCATTTGGAATGGTTTGGTCAAGTAGATAGGAGCATATGTGGTGGTAGTGGGATGAATTGTGTCCTACAATAGAATAGATCATCTAAGATTGAGGGGTATCATAGGCAGGGTAGAGTAATTTTTCCATTAGGAACTTGTGTTGGAGATCTTTCTTTGGCATCTATAACAAGGAAGCAAGAGTAGTCATGGCATCAACTACCATTTTGTTTGTTTGAGGAACCTATTGAAAAGTGATATGAGCAATGTGTTTCTTTAGATCATCCACTATGAATTTATAAGGAATAAATTTCTCATCTTTTAACTAATATACATCATTGACTAGGTTAAATATGAGTTGTGAGTTACCAAAGATGTTTAACTGGTCAACTCTCCATTCAACTGTGATCTTCATTCCATTAATGAGAGCCTTATATTCTACAATATAATTTTTGCAAGGAAACATAATCTTGTACAACTTATGAAGTGAATACCTTTGTGGTGTTATGCATAGTAACCTAGCACTAGATCCCTATTGTGTGAAAGAACCATCAAAGAACATCACCTAGGTTTGATGTGTGAGCATCAGAATTGATTCATTAGCAAAATCAATGTTTAGTGTGAGAAGACTTTGCATCAGTTCTTCTACTAGCTGATCAGAAATTACTTGTCCCTCGATAGCCTTTCGTTCAACATACTGAATATCAAACTTGCTTAGTATCATGACCCGCTTAGCCAACCTTCCTATTAGAGCTACTTTTTTGAGTAATTACTTTAATGGATCAATTTTAGAAACTAGTCATGTAATATGGGAAATCATGTAGTGTCTCAACTTTTGGGAAGTAAAGATGACTACCAAGCAAGCCTTCTAGATGATACTATAATTCTTTTCATAGGAAATCAACTTGTGACTCAAATAGTAGATGGCTCTTTCCTTATTATCATTGTCCTCTTGAGCTAGCAAGATTCCTAAAGATGTCTCTTTTTCTGAGATGTACAAAATAAGAGGCTTCCCATGAATAAGAAGCATCAAGATCGGTGGATTAGCAAGGTATTGCTTTATCTATGTTATACTCTTATCACAATATTGACTCTGATTGTATTTCACACCTTTATGCAGAGTCTTGGTAAAAGGTTATGAGCTATTCGCCAGTTGTGAGATAAATTTGTGAATGGATTAGATTCTTCCTTGTAAGCCCCTCATCTAGCTAATATTATAGGGTGGAGGCATATCCATGATTTCTTGAACTTTCTCTAGATTAACCTCAATTCCTTTTGGAGACACAATGTAGCCTAGTAGCTTACTTGATGTTATGCCAAATGTACATTTCTTGGGATTAAGTTTGAGATTGAATTTCTCCATGTGATCTAGGATAGGTCCCAAATCTTGAAGGTGAGTGTGGAATTTTGTGCTCTTTACCAAGGTATCATCGACATAGTCTTCCATGGTCTTATGCATCATGTCATGGAAAATTGTAGTAATTGCCCTTTGATATGTAGCACTAGCATTTTTCAGACCAAATGGAATCATGTTCCAATAGAAAGTTCCCCATGGACAATGAAAGTGGTCTTTTCCTGATCTTCTGGTGCAATTTTGATCTCATTATAACCATAAAAACCATCCATGAGTGAATACATTTCATATCCTACTATCATATCAATGTTAGGGAGTAGAAAATCATCCTTTAGACATGCTAAGTTCAGATCTCAAAAATATGTATAGACACTAATATTTTTTCCATTCTTGGAAATTGGAATGATGATTGATATCCATTCAACATAATCAATAGTTTAGAAGAAACCAACCTTTAAAAGTTTTTCCAATTCAACTTTGATAAGAAATGCAACATGAGGATGCATTTTCCAAAGTTTTTTTTGACTAGTTTAATTTATGTAGCAATAGACAAGTGATGCATAATGAGATCAAGATCTAATCTTGGCATGTCTGAGTATGTCTATGCAAAGTTTATCTTTTTCTCTTGGAAGAAAGAAATAAATTCCTCTTTCTCTTTGGTAGACAATGACTATGCAAGATGTATCATGTGAGGTTGTTCCTCTATTTCCAAGTTGTTCGGCTATGTTGGCTCTATCAAAACTAATGATGTTTCCTAAAAATGAATGAGAAGTGCATCAAATATCTCATTCATAGGCACCTCAAAGAGGTTTTCACACTTCAATACATCTTTAATTTTACCTTAGGTTTTGACACTACCATAATGTGGTTTTCACCACCAGAACCTTTTATTTATTTTCTTTTTTATTATATGACTGAGATATTTGATATTAGCTTTAGTCATGTTGATGTTTTGTTCACTGGAGGAAGATATTATTGGTTTGATAGTGCTTAAGTAGGAGGCAATAGCATAGTAATTTTGGAATTGAGGACCTCACTAGATGCATTAGAATTCCAATCTATGGGCTTGGGATAGGTGAGTGAAAGGGATCTAGTAGGTTCAAGTGCATTTATGGTATAATCATTAAATTCTTGGACAAGCAATTTGAGACCTAGAGCAGTTTCATCCACAAGTGTTTTCAAATGACTTTGAGCACTAACATCATCAATCAAAGACTTGAGGGCACTAGTTGGATAGGACTCATCCAACCTAACCCTAGACAATTCACCTACTTTGAGGAGGCTTTCATAGACATGAATTTGATCTATGTCTTTATCTATAGTTACTTATGAGAGAGATTTGATTTTATACTCTCGAGAATCTATACAGTATGGAGATAGATTGTAGAATTCCCCAATAGTAATAGGAACAAACTTTCCTTCATCATTTGGACTTTTGCAAAGATACTCACTATGTAAAGCATGATTAGACTCTCCTTGTTCTTGTTGGGTATGATATGAACCAATAGTAGCCTTAGAAGAATCACTATCACCATCCATCACATTGACACATGGTACAAAGTCATATGGTTTTGCAAAGATTTTAGCCAGATCATCAGGAATTGGATAAGGATAAGGATCCTCATTGTTGACATTATCTTCATAGTCATCAGACTCAGGTTGTGACTCATGTTTAGATGAACACTTAGGTTCTTGTATGAATTTTTTACTCCCTAGATGGAAGGGAACCTTCTTGAAGTTGAGACTAGATTTGTCTCAATTCCTTCTAGCTATTGCTTTGATAGGATCAATCAGACCATTTTTGTTTTTATCTAGTAGGACTAGTTCCCTTGTAGCCAAAGTGTTTCATGAGTCTAAGACTTGGGCCATATTTCTCAGGAGTAATTTCACAAGCCTATTTAGTAAGATCAACTAGAGTTTCCTCTTTGTAGATCCATATAGTGATGGCTCTATTTTTAGAATCCTCCTTAAGAGGAATAATAGCTTTGACAAAAGTACCATCAAACTTAGTTTCAGGTGTCAACACAAAAGGTCTCTGTATTTTAGATGGTCTCCCATAATGACATAGAGACTCAGCAATAGATGTCAAAGATAGAACTAGTTCCATGTGATATTCACCCATTCCAGTTTCCTTCAGCTTGAGTGACTACTCAATTTTCTTTAGCTTGTTATCATGGTAGTCAAAAGATTCACTATTAGTAGGCACACAATTTTTAGAAAATCTTAGCATGAATCATCTTCCTCCTTAGAGAAGGACACATAATAAGGTGAGTTCATCTGACCTACTATATATTGGAACCTCTCAAGATCAAGATCTTAAGGTACATTTTCCTCAGTGAGGTTTTTTTGAGAATTTGCTTATGAGCAGGAAAGATTTTGAGTAGCTCAAAGATTGTGATTTGAGCATTAGCTCATTGTAACTAATCAAGGATACAATATCTAGTAGCTACAAAATTTTTTGCAAGTTTTGCACCTTTTCTAGATGGACCAGCAAGGGGTTTTTCTTTATTTTTTTCTAACTTAGAAGTAGAAGGTGTAGTTCCTTTGAGGACCAACTTAGCATGAGAATGCATAACAATGTTAGCATAAGATTATGATGATTCATTGTCAAAGTAGGGCCCCTTAAGACAAATGGTTTCTTAGGTTTATTATTATCTTGCTTTCCCTTGATGGTGATATTGTTACAGTACTCAAAATCCATAAGTTCAACCATGTTGATCACATTGTCATCATTAGAGTACATATAGTTGATCTTGTTATGAGATTCCTATTTTGAAGTTTCACCTTTTTCATAAGATGGGAATGGTTCCTTGAAAGCATTGTGATCCAAGTTCTTGTTATGTCCATCCACAACAATGTCACCATCATGAATCAAGTCCTAGACTTTGTGATACAAGTTTATGCAGTTACTAGTTTTGTGACCCTTGATTTGGCGATATTCACAAAATGTGGTTTTGTTCCACCATGGTGGTCATGGTTATGGATCATAAGGTTCAGAGTTATCCAATGGACAAATGTGCTTGTTTTGTAGCAAGGTCTACTAGACCACATCCAAAGGTTCACCAAGAGGTGTATACTCTCATTTTGGTGTAAGACCCAAGAGTTTCTCAGTTTTTTTCCAGGTGCCTTATTGTCAGAAGGTAGTTTCTCAACATTCTTGGATGCTTTGAGATTATTTGTAAGATTGAATTCTAGCTTTGTAGGTTTAGGAGTGACATTGTAAACAACCCCATCATGTACAACCTCTCATTTTTTGTTCACATACTTGTGTTTGTTCTTGTTAAAGGTGGATCCTTGTTGTGTGTCCTTTTGAAGGGTAAGTTCACCCTTTTGACCATGAATTCCTCTATATAGATAGCTTGTGTAACCATGTCTTTGAAGATGCATGGGCCTTGAAGTTGGACCCTATACCCAAAATTAGTTGGAGATTATTAGTGAATAAATCAAGATTTTCCATTTGAGGAATCTTTTGTGAATATCTAGTGTAAAGTTGTCTCCATCTCTAAACGAATGTGAGAAAAGGTTCCCAAACTCTTTATTTAAGATTACACAAGTCTTTTATGTTGTAAGACTACTATTGGAAAAAGAGGTTAGCAATATCATCAAGCATTTTGATACCAAGAAGCAAGTGTGAAAATGACTCCATAGCATGACCACCTAGACTTCTTGGGAATAGACACATGAGATATGTCTAGTTATGCATAAATTCCATAGACAAGGCCCTAAATTCCCATAGATGATATTGGGAATTAGTAGTTCCAAATTATTTTTCATACTTAGGTAACTCAACTCCTCTTGGAAACAAATGGGAATGGATAAAGAGCATCTAAGGTGTATGTTCTTGTAGGTTTATCTTTATCATGCATCATTTGGGATAGTTGGTCTTGCATGATCTTCAACTATTTTTGCAATTTGGAAGTTTTAGTTTCCTCTTTAGGTGTAATAATGGTTTCCACATTAAAGTGATGAGGTAGCTTGGCTCCCTCTTGGGAAATTTTGAGAAATTATTTCTCTTTCTCTTTGTTAAGCATGATTTCCATGACCTTTTGGAAGTTTTTGTCCTGATGACATTTCTCAATATGATTAGGGAGTATTTCTACCTCTTCTTTATTCTCATTAGTAAAGAGAGGTTCCTTATGTCATTCATTCCTATGTTGATCTTGGTCTCTACTATGTTCTCCATGTTTGAGTTCATGATCAACCATTGTAGGAATGTGAATGATTTCAATATGTTTTGATTGGAAAGGTCCTCTAAATAAGAATTTAGCCATGTTGTTTGGAGATGTAGGACCTTTGCTACTTTTGGGATCCTATTGATACAAGGGGTTCTTGGTTTGTTGTAAGTCGATAGAGAATGTTCTTTGAACATGGGGTGATCTAATGGGTGAAGGAGATTGTAAAGACTCATCTAGGGGATAAAACATGTTTCCACTTATTTTTTCCACAGTCATAGACAAGGACAAAAAGAAAAACCTAGAGAAGGACCACACTAGAATGTAGTCTCAAGGTAACAAGATAAGAGTATTGTATACTAAGGTAAGAGCAATATGAGTAAGCACTAGAATATCCAAAGATTATGACTATCATGAAATAGAGTATAAAAAGCACTAAAGGCCAAGAACATGATAACAAAGAGACAAGACCAGTTTAAGTGTAGGTCACAAGTGGTTAGCTAAGCTAGATGTCACTGTTTGAGACTATTTCTAGATAGAAAAGAGGTAACAAGTTGTAGGTAAATGAAATGTCCCTTTTCTGATTTTATATGATATTTCAAGCCTCTAATCAGATCTTTAAGATCAAACAAGCAATATTTCAAAGATCCACCAATTTCTCAATAAATGTCAAATCAGGTATGTCCGAAATAGTGCCAAAAAACTTCACAACTTCACAAATTATTAATAAAATTGAAAATGGAAATTTTTATATAAATTTCAACAGCATAAAGGCCTATGAAATGAAATTTATAGATCTGTATAGCCTTTACACAACAGTTCACAAGTGTAGGACAAAAACTATGCACATCGAGCTCTCGAAATTAACACAAAAATGCTCGAAAACATCACAAAAACACTAATAATCTATCTCAAAAGTTTAATCACGTCCCAATACATATATTAAGATCTATTTTAACATTTTAAAGTCTGAAATACAGCAGCAACCCAAACTGATATGAAATACTCAACTGAAAACACCAAACTCATACAAAAACACACCCGAAAACCCACAAATCTGCACTGTTTAGCACAAAGGCAAACTCTGTATGAGAATGCACATTGAATGGCTTCAAAATAATATCCTTAGCCTTCCTAGAAACCTACAAACTCCCATTCTTGGGTCTCCTTCTCCATAGGTTTGGTAGCCTCTGAAGAACAACAAAGCAATGCGCAAAAATCAAGTTCTGGAATGAGCCCAAAATGCTTCCAAACCCCTTAAAAGAGGGAATAACCCTAAATCACGTCCAAGAGGGGTTAATAAAACATATTTTAATAATGATTTTCATTTATTATTCCATTATCTTGCAAATATTATCCCCTTTTTCTAAAACTTCACCTTTTTGGGCCTGCCTGCCTTAGCAAAGATTATTATTTTTAATTATTTGAAAAGGGGACATGAAAAGTCCTCCCCTTCCAAATATTTCTTGTCCTCAAGAAATGGCTGAAAAATAAACCAATTAATCCACCTAGATCCCAAATGTATTCATGAACTATACTATTCTCAATTAACACAAGCTCCTGCAATATCCTCTGCAATATAACCAAGAGGAAACCATAATCAAACTGACAATTACTACTCAACCAAACTCCAAAGTCACAACTTCCACAATCAAAAACCCACAAGACACAAACTCTTAGCACATCAAAACCCAAGTAAAGTGGACAAATCAAATTTTCAATATAGTAAATACCATCAACGCATCCCAATGGCCTATATGGAATGTACAATCCAACTCTGCAACAATGGTGAACACTCCCGAATGAAACTGTACCAAGTACGGAGAATCCACACACTGTACAACTCCTGCAGTCAACACAACTCTGTAGATCATCAACCATTGTCTCATAACCATAACTCCCATGCACACCTGATGGTGAAAATCCATCACAAGATAAACAACAAGAAATGGAACCCAAACCAAGTTTTTCTGCCATCAACTCCTCAGCACAAGGATCAAATGCTAACTAATGTACATACCCTACAATATAATGTTGATAAAAAAAACCAACCTCAGTCAACAGCTCACCATGAACAAGTGATACAACCCACTATGACTGATCACCAGCTAAGTCAGGAGATGTCATAGCCAAAGGAGTAGAATAAAAAACAACACCTACTGAAGCATCACTACAAAACTCTTCCTCTAAGTCATGTATTATCAAGCTGTCAACTACAGGACCTATCGCCATGTCATGCCCATCACAACTCTCATCCCGAGGCATCAAACTATCCCATAAATGATGATAAGAACTAGGAACCAAAGTACATCTCTGTATCATCATCTCATCAACATGGTCATCAAAGGTGAATTGATGATCATACCTCACAATGTAATGTCGATAGAATGCGCCAATCTCAGTCAGTGGCTTAGACTACAATCCAAATCTAACTAACTGCAATTGATCACTAACCAAGTTGGAACTAACTACTACTTTTGAAGACATCACCAAGGGAGTAGTATTACTAGCAGGAACTATGCTAACTATCGACTCATCAACATCACACATGGTCTTTGATACATCATCTCTAGTCTTCATGCCATTAGTACTAGAGGTCACCACCATGTTAGGCATACCACAACAATCTATTGCAGCACCCAACTCAACTGAACCTGACTCTAGTGGGGACAAACCTGATATGCCAATGTTAGTATCAAGGATGGATGCATCCCCATCTCCACTTTCTTTGACAATCTCGACCATGGACATCCTCGGATCACTAGACATCATAGCTTGTGACTGTATAGAATCTAGTAAAGATTATAGTTGCTCTAACTCCATGGTCACCTTAGCCAAATGAAACTGTGACTCCTTGAAAGCCAACAGTGTACTCTCAAGAATCTCAGAAGTCACCTCAAGATGTTGAGTAAGCTCACTCAGCTCATCTTCCTTGGCCAAAAATGCATCATATGCTATACTACCCCACTTCATAAGATAATCTCTATCGGCTACCAACTACATATAATCTTGTCTCAAAATCTAGATAGCATCCCATAAAGAGTGGAACTCTGTTAAGGAAAGATAATTGCCTCCCTGTTCATCACTAGTAGGAGAACCCCATCCATAAATTGCTAACAACTAAAAAGCAGCATCAAAATGCTGGCAAGCGATAGCAATGTCTTGCTCACTAACTCTCAACTAATTAGACACATGATGGCACTGGCTAGACTATCTCCTACACACCTCCTCTGATGCACTATCTAAAGAAGTATCCTCAAAGTTACTAGTCTCTAGAGTATTACCATCCATATCCTATGAATCAACTCCAAAGCTCATATCAACATATGGAGTATCAAAAATTGTAGCACTGATGTCTAACTCCTCTGTACCAAAAGAAATTTCCAAGGAAATTGAGTCTTCAAAACTACCCACTGCATCCTTCTTGATGTCATCAATGCCAGTATTATCCTGGGACTCATCTATACACACTGCCAAATATGAAAGATCATCAACACATTCTAGCAAGTATGGTTGACTGGATATATGAACAAAGCCCAACACCGATGTATAAAAACTAATACCAGCATCAGACAAGTTGTTGGTACAAGAAAAGACAACACCATGCAATTTGCTAATCAAATCCATGATAGCACCCAAACAAACACTGCTACCAAAAAGTGTTAAAGATCTCCAGTCAAGTGAATCCCAAACGCCAATATAACAATCTCGAGTCCATATCTATAAACTAGAATCAGCTGGTAACTCAAGAAAAATCCTCACCTGAGTAATATGAACAATACACCCTAACTCCACATACCTGTCATGATGAGATAATGAAGTCACAATACTATCTTTGTTCACTTTCAGCTGGCTGGACAAATCATATGAAGTACTACCAGCCTCAACCTCATGTGTCGAAGCATCTAACTGTGCCTGTTACTCTTTCTCAGTAAAGTCATGAATGCTCAATGTGTTCTCATCTCTACTAGGTATCTCACCATCATGCACAAAAAAATCCTCATAATCATCATCTGAGCCCACTATGTTGTAGTCACTACCTATTGTAACTATACCATCCTGAATACCTGTGACATCACCCTTTGACAACCTATATACAATTGTCTCAATTTGAGTATCAAGTTGACCATTACTATCAATTTGCGTAATATCCTTTCTCACTACCTCCTGTGGCAGAGTAGAATTTGAGACCTCAACTTGGCTATAAGCTAGTTTATCAAACTCTTCATGCAAGTTCTTGGTAATTGTGTCATCTACCCTATGAGAAAATCTACAAAATAGAAATCCAATCAACTTATCCACCTTAGCTGGGTCAGACAACATGTCATTCATTATACAGTGGTGCTCAACCAACTGTTCAGACATGTCATGGCTTATTTTCCTAAGTTTATCTCGAATGTTTAAATAACCATCCTTTCTACTATTCTAACTCTGGATATCAATTGTCCAAGATCATGTCCTCTGAGACTCTGTACTATACCTATCCATTCTGGATAAAGTAGAGTGTAACACCAATAGGTTATAACTTCTTCAAACACCAAGAACTAACATGCAAATGATTAGAAGTAGCATGCAACCATGGATTTTGACATGCAACTAATTAGAAGCAACATGCAACCACCAAATTCACCAATAAATAATATGAAAATGATTAGAAGTATCATGCAACCATAAATTTTTACATGTAGCTGATTAGAAGCAACATGCAACCATAAATTATGACATGCAAGATTTGGGTAGTTGTCAAAAATGACATGCAAACTTCTACAAACCCTTAGGCTGGCAAGATCATAGCTCTGATACCACTGAAAAATCCCTTTTCTAATTTTATATGATATTTCAAGCCTCTAATCAGATCTTTAAGATCAAACAAGCAATATTTCAAAGATCCACCAATTTCTCAATAAACCCCAAATCGGGTATGTCCGAAATAGTGCCAAAAAACTTCCCAACTTCACAAATTATTAATAAATCTGAAAATGGACATTTTTACAGAAATTTCAGCAGCATAATGGCCTATGAAATGACATTTACAGATCTGTATAGCCTTTACACAATAGTTCACAAATGTAGGACAAAAACTATGCACATCGAGCTCCCGAAATTAACACAAAAATGCTCGAAAACACCACAAAAACACTAATAATCTATCTCAGAAGTTTAATCATGTCCCAATACATATATTCAGCTCTATTTTAACATCTTAAAGTTTGAAATACAATAGAAACCCAAACTGATATGAAATACTCAACTGAAAACACCAAACTCATACAAAAACACACCTGAACACCCACAAATCTGCACTGTTCAGCGCAAAGGAAAACTCTGTATGAGCATGCACATGGAATGGCTTCAAAATCCCATCCTTAGCCTTCCTAGAAACCTACAAACTCTCATTCTTGGGTCTCCTTCTCCATAGGTTTGGCAGCCTCTGAAGAACAACAAAGCAATGCACAAAAATCAAGTTCTGGAATAAGCCCAAAATGCCTCCAAACCCCTTAAAAGAGGGCATAACCCTAACTCACGTCCAAGAGGGGTTAATAAAACATATTTTAATAATAATTTTCATTTATTAGTCCATTAGCTTCCAAATATTATCCCCTTTTTCCGAAACTTCACCTTTTTAGGCTTGCCTGCCTTAGCAAAGATTATTATTTTTAATTATTTAAAAAGAGGACATGACAGTATAGACCAAACTTAGAGCACAAATAGCTCTAACAAACAATTTTGGCAATTTCAAGGCAAGACAATGTGTTAAGATTTCTAGGGATGCACACGAGAAAGTTTAAAGAACTAGGTAAAGACTTAAAATAATGAATTTTGCAAAGATTTCTCATGTGAAGACTTGTTCAAAGCCACATAATGATGTCCTAAACTAACAAGAAAATAGGATCCTAACACAAAAAGGACAAATTTGCAAGATCTTGTGCATAGATTTGCACAAGGCCATGCAAAAAACTAGACAGGGCTACATGAAGAAGTGCTAACCAAAAGGTTCTCATGCAAAATTTCACAAAATTGGGCACAAAAATAGGGAATAGACTAACAATAGAGACTAAATTTTGAAGAGACTTTAAAGGTTTTAGAATATTTTTGATAGGTTTGTTGGTTGTTTAGATAGATTTCAGACAAATAGCAAGGTTGGTTTTCAAATTATTAGACAACATTTGGTTTTGAACAAGACAAGTTGTTTTTAGAAAGACATGGGAATCAAGTAGTAGTTGAATACAATCCAAAAAAGGATAGGGAAACTTCGAGGGATGGGGGAGTCTTGACTTGTAGTTTGTTTGGAAAAGTTTGGACAATTTTAAGACTTGATAAAAAACACACTTTATCCCTAGAATAAAAAATGGTAGAGGAAGAAAAACCTTTGTCCCATAACTTATGTGCATGCATTCACCACACACACCTGTGTCACCCCACTAGAGGGAACCCATGTTTTTGGTGTATTCCAAGGGCTTAATAACATATAGACTAAATTACCACCTTTATGGTAGGGGTCAAGCATGTATACTAGCTTCCAACACCTAGGTACATGCCTATGGTGAGTTCTATAGGAGAGATTCTTCCCCCTCATTGCACAAATATTATGCCCCCTTTTAGAGGTGAACTAGGTTGCAACTAATTGAAAGGTTTTTACTTGGCTTCCATTAATATAAATCCCCAGTGGCTCTATAAGAAAAGTTGAGGCTATCAGACCACACCAACAACTAAAAGTGCACATACTTGACTAGCAAGACTAGGGCCAACACCAACCAGTGCAATAGATAGAGCCTCCTCTTGATATGCAATATCAAGAATCAAGAGGAAGAAATTAATATGGATTTGAAGTCTTTCACTCTATAAAGATTCTTTATTATAATGAGTTGGAATCTTTGGTGAAAGGAGTTTTCTCACTTGGGTTATTCTTGGAGGTTGGATCGATCTAGTAGGCCCTCTAAGGGTTGACTCAGATTGGTGGTTCAGATCTAAGGGTTTGAGTTTTTGATTTTCCTCAAGGGGAAGAGCATACTCCTCTACCTCATCACCTTGCCCAAACATGCAAGAAATGTTAATCATCAAGTTAGCTTAATCGATCTAGACTTGTCCTCTCTTAAGATTTTGATTCCCTAAAAGGAAATCATCATCCCTTCATAGAAGAGGACTTGTACTAGAGAACCACTAACTTTCTTTCCTCCCTTAGATGCCATCTTTCATAGGCTTTTAGGTTTTTGATTCACCCTTGGTCATGACTTCCAAGTGGTAAAGAGCATACTCCCCTATTCCCCTATCTTGCACCCTATGAAGTTCACAAGCCCTAATTATACTATGTGTGGAAAGAAAGGAAAATACATAACATTTAAAATAGGTTTGAAATTGGTCTTCAAAATTATTTCTTTGACAATGTCTTACAATCACAAAGTTAGTATATGTTTGAAGTGTTTATATAAAGGCGTCTTTGTCAAAACATCTTGAAAACCACTTTTATGCTATAGAAAAACTAAAAATCAAAAGGAAAGTGCTTTAGAGAAAACACATAAGTCAAGTGAAATGATAAAATGAATTCTAGAAAAAATGTAAGTTGCATGCTATTGCAAAATTTTGTGCAAAATCATGCAGAGGCCTGCACAAGAAAACTTTGTGCATTGCATAAGAAATTGTGCAATTATGCATTTTTCTTGTGAGGAAATGTGAAGAAAGGGGTGAAATCCTTAGATCTTTACATGAAAATTAGATTTCTCACATGAAAATCTAGAAATTTGTATGGATGTGTGCAATAGAAGCATTAAATAACATAAAATAAAGTAGATGAGGCTAGAAAAATTGATTCTCTCGACCCTACAATGGGCTCTAGAAATGTATGGGTGAATTATGGGCCTCGAATTCTCAAAAACACTTCAACATAATCTTTACCTAAGAGATCATCCTAAAATCAACATTGAATTGTTCATTCGAGCAATCTAATCAGCGCAAACTATTGCCTTCTAACTAGAAGGATTTTTCCTTGCTCTCAGACTGAGAATGGGAAACCATACCTTTTAGTACAAATGATTTATGTAGCTAAATGATATTGTGATTAATCTAGATGAGAGATGCAATTAATCTAATAAAAAATAAAGCAAATTAAACTATATGATTGCATTTTAATCTATATGATATTATGCATAAACAATGAAACCTATGATAATATTTAAGAAAATGAGTACACAATTTGGTAGTATTTTGATGCAATTTAAATTCCAACCTTTTTAATGAGGAATTAGAAGCCCCTTAAATAGAATTCTTGAAATCAATCAATAATTGAGATCAACTTAGATCAATGGACAAGATTGAAGATGAGATCCAGTTAAGATGGAAAATTCCCAGTGTAGGTGAGGTTAACTAACTCAAATCCTAAGTGTGATGGAGAGTTAAATGAAATTCACCTGAGTATGACAATAAGTGGATTAAGTGAATTCTAATTCAAGAGATAGATCACTTAGAATTCCCATTCTTGAACTGAAGAGAAGGATTTGGAAGGTTATTTAGTTTAATAAAATGAGATATGACCTCATAAATGCATATTTAATTAATTGAGTAATTAAACCAACAATTAAAATAGGGACATTATTAAATTAAATAAATTTAATTCCTTAGTACATTGGCTTTAGGAGATAATTCAATTTAACCAAAGTATAAACACTTTAAATTAAATTAAATCTAATCAATAGGTTTGATGTAGCTAATTCGAGTTGATACTTTTAGGAATTAAATAAATAGTGTGATTAATGCAGATTAGGATTTTTTGCATCTGATGATTGAGTCAAGTAATGATAATTGGAGTGAGAATTACCTAGTGACATAGGACTTTAGAATTGATCAAATAGACTATAATTGATGGCATTGTGCCAATTTTGGGGTATGACACTTCTTAGTTTGATCAATTTCTTCTTTCATGGCTTGATTCCAATTCTCATTTTCTAATGCATCCTTCACCGATTTAGGCTCATGATATCTTCTTTATCTCTAATGATTTTTACATCAAGATGATGTCTTCTAACATACTTTGACAACCTTGGATCAGTTCTCTTTTCTACAATGAGTCTATCATGAAGTTTGATTTCAGATTCATTGTCCACTTCTCTATCAAGTAACTCAACATTCCTCTCATGTAAAATGATCTTAGTATCATAATGTACCTCAACTTTAGATTGCAACTTGGCTCTTGAATATAGCTTACCTCTTGAATGCAACTCGACATCTATTGTATGTGACTTGATAATCACTAATTCTTGTTGATTAGAAACTTGGTTTGTAGAATTATTAGCATTATTAGACATGTCTTCATAGTAGCACATAAATTTTTTATAATTTTCAGGTTACTTCTTTGGTTCATCTTCATGCACTTTTGTATATTCACCAGACTTTACATTTGCACTTTCCACAACTTTGTTAGTGTTAATATTTAAACACTTACAAACTTTACTTCTTGTGGAATAACCTAGGAATATACCTTCTTCACTTTTTGCATCAAGTTTACAATTTCTATTGTCCTTAAGAATATAACACTTTCTTCAAAATACCTTAAAATATTTGACATTAGGTGAGTATCCATACCATAATTCAAAAGGTGTGGAATTTGAACCTTTCTTGATTTGTACCTGGTTCAAGGTATAGATAGCTATACTAATAACTTCTCTCTAGTATTTCAAAATAGCATTCTTCTCCATCATCAATGTTCTATCATAATCTAGTATAGATCCATTTCTCCTTTCAACAATCCCATTTTGTGGAGGGGTCCTAGGTGCAGAAGTTTGTCTTTTGATTCCTTTGTCATTGCAGAAATTTTCAAACTCATTTGATGTAAACTCTCCACCTCTATCAGATCTCAGACATTTCAAGATTTTACTAGTTTCCTTTTCAACTCTTGCTAGATACCAGTTAAACATTTGAAAATAATCATATTTTTCTCTTAAAAACATTATTGTCATTATTCTAGAGAAATCATCAACAAATAGGATAATGTACTTGTCACCTATGTAACTTTGCACATCAATTAGTCCACATAAATTAGTATGAACCAATTCCATAATTTCTTTTGAAGTATGAATCTTACTTTTAAAACTAGACTTTTTCATCTTTCTTAATAGACATTGTTTTCAAATCACATTATCAGGTTTCTTCAATTTTGGCAAACCTATGACTATTTTCATCTTATTGATACTAATAAAATTTTCAAAATTTGCATGATATAACCTTTTGTACCATAAACACACATCATCAAATTTTACAACAAGACAAGTAGCATCATTTATGTCAAGATAGAATAGATTACTTCTAGTCTAATCTCCACTTCCAATTAGTTTTCCATTAGTGTCATAGATCTTAGCCTTCCTGTTATCAAATTAAAATTTGCATCCTGAACTATTCAATTGTGAAACACTCAATAGATTATAGTTAAGTCCTTCTACATAGTAAGCATTTTCACACATGATCTTGTCTATCAATCTTATTGATCCTTTTCCTTTTATCAGACAGGGTGCATAATTACCAAATCTAGTACTATTTCCATTATAATACTTAAGGGTAATGAACTTACTTTTGTCTCTAGTATTGTGATATGAACATCCACTATCAATGCTCCATCTATCACTTTTGTTCACATAAGATATCAATGCAGTTGCCTCATCTTCATTAGAATCATCTTTCACAACAACATAGGAAAATTCATCATCATGATCACCAAATTCATCATTGGATTCTTCTTCAACAATGTAACAAGCCTTCTTTCCATTATCCTTATAGCCTTTGTTACTGCCATCTTTTCTACCTCTATACTTATCTTCATTCTTGATGTTGACTTCTCATTACCTCTTGCTGCAATATGACGAGTAACTTATCTTTGTATTTTCCTTTGCCTCTGTGAAATTTCCAAGCCAATAATGCTTCCTATTATTCTATCTCTTCATCATATGTATTAATGTCACTATCATCATGTTTGACTTTTTCCTTTTTCTTATCTTTTGGTTCTTTTAGCATCAACTTAGCTTTGAAAGAATATTCAACATTCTTAGATTTGAAATTATCAAAATTTGAAAGTTTAAAACGAGTGAGTCTAACAATTAGTCCTTTAAGGGTTAGATTAATACCAGGAGTACACCTTAGTTCTTGTATAATAGAGACTCTAATAGCATATATAGCTAGCAGGGTTCTTGATGATTGCTTCTAATCACAGTCTTATCTTCAATAGCTCCATTAGATCATCAAATTGCATTACCAACATCTTTGTCTCTTACACAATACTAGACTAAAGTCTCACCTTCTTGCATTCTCATGTCATCAAATTTTCCTCTAAGACTTTTGGATTTCACTCTCAACACATTCTTGTCTCCTCCATAGATCTTCTATAGGGTATCCCACATCTTCTTAGAAGAATTACATACTTTTTTGTCATCAAAATTTAAATAGCTTAGGGAAAATACAATCTCTGATGTTGCCTAATTATGTTCCTTCTTCTATTTCAATTGTTTTGTAGTTTGGGCTCCAACTACATCAACATGTTGAGTGGTGACAACTAACTATACATAATCTCCAAGTTCTCCTAGATGTAGCTTCATCAAACTTTACCATGCATGAAAGTTTTTCTTTTTTAACATGGCCACCTACTTTTTGTACATCTTGATCTTTAGCTTTAAGTACCTTCAAACTTTTTCCTTCACAAGAACTTGATGCTCTAATACCAATTGTTGGAATATTTAGAATAACTGAGAGGGGGGTCAATTAATTATTCAAGGTCCAAATGTATAGATAAAACTTTTTAGTTCTTCAACTTATACTTATGCATGCATTGATCATTCAATATCTTAAACTTTTTCATATTGTTGTCCTACGGAAAAATAACTTTGTAGAAATGTAATCATAAAATACCAAAATACCAATCACACATTTTAACACAATGATTTCACATAGAAAACTAATTTGCAAAAAAACCACCAGTAACATGCTACCAATTTCACTCTTCTGAAGTGAGCCTTGTGAGGAGACAACCCTATTAAAGGTTACAATACACACTATTAAATGTGGCCTTGAATAAAGAATTTCAATCGTCCTATTCGGACTGAGAAAATTTAGAGGACTTTAGAGCATTCCATTAGAATGCCACACTATTAAAGGATTTACTTATGATTGTTAGGTCAACATTTGTCTAAAGGATTTATTAGTTGTTAGAAAGTAACCACAGGACTTGATCTGATAACAAAACCAACTCACTTGTAGATTATAGACCTCACATTCATTCCTCCTTTTTCTTGGCATTCATCCTCTTCATCTCTAATAGATTGTTTACCCTTCAAGCCTTCATCTCCTTAAGCCTTCATGCTTAGTATTCTAGTAGTAGACTCTTTCATTCGGCCACTATATGAAGCAACACCCTAGACTTCTTGTCTATCTTAGGTTTAAGCTCTTGACAAATTGCTTCTAGCCTATTATCTCCTTATATAGAGAATTTAGATTTTTTTTTCTTAACCATAATCATCCATTTTAGGGTTAGGTCAGATTCATTGAATCTTCCCATCTTTTCATTGTGTTCCTTCTAAAAAATTTCTTTATAATCCTCTTTGAATTCATCTCAAAATAGTTTATCTTGGATTTTGTGCCACCAACTCATCATACTTATCTTCCACATGCTTAACACAATTCAAGAAATCAAATTTGTTGGCTTACATTCATCAAATCTTTGATCAAACTCATTTTATTAGCACTCAAAAATTACATGCTATTTACTTAGAAAACATTGTCTTATGATGCTTGGTCAAAACTAGGTTGCTTTAAATACACTAAGTTTCACTCAGTTGCTACTATCATCTTTTGACACTTGACATCAACTGAGATTTATATTTTCCCAACACATACTAAACTTTCTCCTCAACTTCAACTAACTTTTTGCTCAACTTGCATTGACTTTCTCAACTTCCACTATTTTCTAGGTCAAGCTTGGCAGACACATTTCTTTACTTAGCCTTCTTCTAGTCTTTTCTCAAGTATCCTTTCATTATAGCCTTAAGTGGATAAAGAATAAACTATATCATCAAAGTATTTCTTGGTTTTAGTGCTCCTTTTATACACCATAACTCAACTTCTCTCTAGGTTCTCTTATTACCCTTTATTTTCAAATCTTCTTCATCAATCATTCAAATGATAACATTCAAACCAAAGTAAGCAATTGTCATACCAACAAGTAGTAGGTTTTATATTAGTGAAAAAATAATTATTGTTCCATGATAGGTTTCATCAATCTTCTACATTTCAACAATCTTCTTTTCAACAAAAAAGGCATCTAAGAATACCCAACCTAACATCATAGAAATTGAACCCAACATTAATGACCTTGATAGATCCTATGGTCTTGACCACATCTTTGATCCTAATAAACTAGCAATACAGGATAAACACATCATTGGCACTCCATCTAGTCCCACAACCCATCCAACATCCTATGACAAAATATAGTGGGACCCAAGTCCTCCTACCTTTGAACATGGAGCTTATGACCTATATGATATTAACACCTATATCTTTGTCTTGGATGATGGTTTATTCAACCCCGATGATGTCATTTCCCTGATTTACCCCAAACTCATCGAATAATACCAACAAGGACCATTGACCTTTGATCAATTTGAAAAAGATGATGCCATCACAAAATTCTTTGAGTTCCATGAAGATATAACATGAGGAGACCACAAGTTAGGGTTTTCCATTGACCTAAACATTATGGCATACTTTAGGGAGTCAACTCCATCTTCCAATTACAAAATTTGGAAAATAGCAAAAAATGACAAAAGTAGGTCTCTTGGTGAAAACCAAAAGGTTCCATTAGACTATGAAAAAGTTTTTAAAAAAAGAACATATCCAAGGGTGAAAACCTCTTTGAGGTGCTCAAGCATGGAAGATTGGACACGTTGGAACTCAAAATTGAAGCCTTGATTTTGAGTACCATTGAAAAATCAAGCCTTATAAGAACTTTTGATGCATATGTACCTAACTATACTTTTGAAGCCCAAGAGGTGTTTAATATTTCTAACACCTTGCATTCAGTGTGTCTATATGTTTCATACTAATAAATTGTCATTCTGAGCTATTTTGTGAAGTCTTGTTTTGAGCAATGTCCAAATTTGCATTTTTGCCAAAGTGTGAAATAGAGATAGGAGGCCATATTTGTAATTAAATATCTCACACCCAATATTGTTTCATGACTCACCACTTTGGGAGCCTTTAGATTCCATAACAAAGAACCTATGTTTCAAATTTTGAGTGATTTTGAATCCATTTGACTAGGTCTTGAATCCCTCAAAGTTGGTCATTTAATGATGTCATTCTAATGCAAAATGTTTTGAATTTTGGGAAGCTCTATTTAACTTTCCATAACTTTGACCTAGTTTACTAAAGTGATGAATTTTGTTGCATTTTAAAGGCCAAAGGCTTACTATTATTCAATTTTGAGCTTATGACAAATCCGTTTGATTAGTTTTCGATCTCGATTCCAAATGCAATTTCTAACTTTTTACTAGTGTCAAAAGGAGTAGATTGATCAGTACCCTTGTTCATGATGTTATATCTCAAAATCTATGATAAGTGAGATTTAATGGATTGTACCACTACATTTTACTCTAAAAATACTTCAAGTGTGCCAATTTCTAAGTCTTGACAAATCCTTCTGTACACTTTTCCAGGTCAATTCCATTTGCAAAAAATGATTTTCTATCAGTGTTTTCTTTCTGCAAGAGGTAGAGTTTGCAGGGGCAACATTCATAGATAAGAAAACCAATATCCCACATGCATCAGGTGGGTGTATTTTAAAAGGTTTAAATATAACAACCCACATTACGCTTGTTGTCTTTGAGACAATGACCTTTTTAAGCACCAAGCATGTGGTGAGGCTCATGGTTAGCTAGAGGAAAGAGGTAATAAATTTTCACCAAGTCACTGAGAAAGTTGAAACTTGCTAGAAAAGTTGACAATCTGGGAAGGCACCATGTTGCTACCAAAAAATAGTGAGTATTTTTGGTAGCGACATAGCGACCTACTAAAAAACCTTGAAACTTGGTGAGAAGGATGTGGGTCCCACCTAGATGTAGCCAATGAAAAAAAATTGATAAGTGGCAATACATGGTAGTGATGTGGTAAGAAGATCTCACAGATGAACCACATAGTGACACATGACACATCTGATGGTTGACGCTATGTCACCAAGACCAAGTTATAGGGAGGTTAACATAGCGAAATGGCAACCCAATAAAAGGTTGACATGTGGTAATTAGCTGGTGGTGAGGTGGACGAGTCTCATGGTGACACGTGGTGGAGGCTTTAGATGTAGCACACTTCCCAAGGTGCTGACATAGTGGGTAGGTGACACGTGTCACTCTTGCTATCTCACTAATGATGTGGTGAAATGCTAACTAGGATGGTGACATAGCAACTGATGACATGGCATGATGACATGGCATGCTAATGTTGCAAAACAAAGGATGAATCAAATGATGTCACATGGTGTCTAGGTGGTAGGGGTTTGATGACTGTGCATGAAATGAGCCAATCTAGTGCTGACACATGGCGAGGGTGGTCAAACCAAGTTTGAATTGGATGAATCTATGAGGGAAATTTCAAATAATTTAGAAATTATTTTTAAAATTTATTCCCTTGGATGAGCATGCATGTTTTTAAAATGTATTTGGATTTTATCCTATAGTCCAAACTATAGTAAAGATTAAATTTTGCAATAATAAAGTGCTTGGCAAGACTATAAAAGGAGGCTAGATTTTCAAAGAGGCATAACTGAGGGAGTTTTTCACCAAAATAGGAAATCCAATATACCAGTGGAACCAAGAAGAGATGAGCTATCCATTTTTGAGGTTAGTTTTTGCACAGGTGCTCACTAGTTTGTGTTATAAGCAAATTTGTGATTTCTAGGGCATTCTCAATAGAATGGGTAGAATTTGTCATTGGTCATCAAAGCTGGTTAGGAGGTAGATATAAAAGCTTTTTAAGGCTTGAATGTGAAGAAAATAATTTCTAAAAGGTTTTCTTGGCTTCTAGAGGTCATATTTAATTGATTTTTACCTTTGTCTTGGTTTCAAGTTTGGCATCAAAATTGGTTACATTTTTCAATCAAAATATCTAAATCACTTTATGCTTTTGGAGGCCAAAATGATGAGGATTTGATTCACCAATAGAAAGGAGAGATTAGAGAGATTATTTTCACTGCTAGGAGATGTTTTCCAAGTGGACACATGTTGTCTTCACAACAGATCCAAGAATTCACTTCCTCTTATATCTTTCTTTCTTTCATCCATTGTAGAGGTTCCAATTTTTTCACTGTGAGACCATTGTTGGTTGGTAATTTTTGGTCTTTCTGTGAGACCATGTTGTTGGATCCAAAACTATGATTCTGTGTTCATTATTCAACAATTTCACTTGTATTGAGCAACATTTAAGTTTTATGTACATAGTTCTCATTTGTTAGGTGATTTGTTAAGTATTTTTGTACATCTTTCATGTATTCATTTTGAAGGAAAATGAATAAAAACATAGCAAGGGATTTTCATTTTAGTTTGAATCTTGTCTCATGTTCGTGGATTTGTAATCTTTTCTAGTTTGTGAATAAAGAGCATAAACTAGGTTGTATTTTGTTTAAGAATGTATGTGATTGAAGTATCTTGCTGATGGAACAAAGAACCATATAATTTCTTGATGTTTATCATAGGGTTTGCAGATTTCATGATAGAATAGTCTGAGTATGAGATTCATTTTGATGCAAATCTCTATTGACGAGGTGAAAGATAGATCAAGGATCTTGATGTAAGAGTTATGCCAAAGATTTCTAGGAGATGTATGTTTGTAATTCATGTAATTTCCCAATAGATAAGACACTAATTAGTGGTAGGATCATTTAGTCTTGTTGCTCATACCTAGGTCTTGCTGATATCAACATCATTAATCAAATGATTTTCCCTTTTCATGTTGAACAACTAAAAAGTATGCCCTTACTTAGCTTGTTAATTTCATAGATTTGCATTTAGCTATTGTAGATATATTTTATTGCATAAGTAATTAAGAGAAATAAGGGTTAAAGCTGCTTAATAGATCTAGGAAAATATTTTTATATTGGTACCATATTAATTGAATTTAAGGTCCACATGCCTAGGTTTTGTAGATCCTAAAGTGAAGAAGGAGTGTAGCCTTATAGTTGGCCTAGGTTCTTGGCAAATTGTGTCCATTATTGGAGATAGCTTCCCATAGATGCATTCTTGCCTTGCATACTTGGTTGTTCAAACTTTTTTAAATCAGGAGCCAACAAGACATACCCCCATTAAAGGAAAGATCAACATTTCTTGTGGAAATGAAAGAAGAGATAAATCTAGAAACACCTAACAACTGTAAGATCGCACATTTTGTGGCCTTGTTACCACAAGAAGAAAGACATGAGTTTGTCAGATTCTTTCAACAAAGGTAAATCAACTTTGCCTAGTCTTATGCAGACATGCATAGATTAGATCCTAAACTAGTCCTTCATCACTTGCCATTAAAACCAAGAGTGAAACTAGTAAAGAAAAAGTTGAGAATGATGCATCCTCAAGTTTCTCTCCTTGTCAAAGTAGAATTAAAAAACTATTGGATGCAGGCTTCATAAGACTAATTGACTATGCAGAGTGGATATCCAACTGTACCAGTAAGAAAACACTCTAGGAGAATCTGAATATGCATAAAACTCCATGATCTTAATAAAACATGTCCCAAATATGATTTCCCATTACCAAATATAGATATCATCATAGACATGAAAATTGAATATAAGATTTTATCACTGATAGATGGATTCTCTATATATAAATAAATCAAAATAGCTCCTGATGATCAACACAAAATAACTTTCATGTGTCCTCAGGGAACATATTGTTGGAATATATTGCCTTTTGGTCTTAAAAATAATGGGGCAACATATCAAAGAGCAATGCCTACCATCTTCCATGATTTCATGCACATCCTAATGGAAGACTATGTAGATGAATTACTTTGCAAATCCCCTAGAAAAATTGATCATTTGGGCATCTTAGACAAAATAATCAATAGAATGCAAAGCTATAACCTCCATTTGAATCTTAAAAAGTGTGTATTTGGAGTCTTTTTTGGAAATATCCTAGGGCATATTGTTTATCAATGAGGCATTGAGGTTGATCCTAAAAAAAGTGAAAGAAATACCTGAAATGCCTCCAAAAAATCTAAGAATATTAAGAAGTATGCAAGGGAGATTACATTTTATCCATAGATTCATTGCACAACTAGCTAATAAATGTCACTCATTCCAACATCTATTATGCAAGGGAGTATCTTTTCAATGGAACAACTAGTCTAATGAGTCATTTCAATAACTCAAAGCCTATCTTCTACATCCACTAGTTTTAATGGATCCTATTCCAAGAAAACCATTTATTTTGTACATCTCAGCTACATAAATAATAATAGGAGCTCTCTTATCACAAAATGATGAACAAGGGAGTGAGTGATCCATTTATTACATCAGTAGAACACTTGTGGGATATGAATTAAACTATCCACTCATTGAATGAGCTTGCCTTGCTAGTGTCTTTGCAACCCAAAAGATTAGGCATTACATGCTACATTAGAAAACAATGCTTGTCTCTAAGATTGACCCATTAAGTATCTCCTAGGTAAAGATACTCTCATAAGTTGCTTAGCCAAATGGGTTATGATCCTTAGTGAATTCAATATAGAATATGTGGATAGAAAGGAAATCAAAGGATAAGTGATAGTTGATCAGTTAGTAGAAGTACCTATGATAGATAATCATCCCATGTTGATAGACTTTCTAGATGAATCCATATTTAACATGTATGTAGCTAATGAACAGAAGCTTTACTTTGATGGATCACATACAAGAAATGGTTTAGGAGCTACCATTATGTTTCTCACACTACAAGGAGACATAATATCCAAGTCATACCAAATAGCATTTAGTTGTACAAGTAATATAGTAGAATATAAGGAAATGATCAAAGGACTAAAATTAGCCATCCAATGGAACATACAACATTTGAAAGTATTTGGTGATTCCTAGTTAGTCATCTAACAAGTCAATGAAGACTGTGAAACCAAAGATGATAAGTAAATGCTTTATAAAAAGATGGTAGATTTTTTGAAATCAAAATTTATCACTATCTCTTTTCGTCATCTCCCAAGAATGCGCAACAAGAAAGTTGACACTATGAACACTATCGTTTCTATGATTGATATGCCTTAAAATGTGGAGGGTTGTGAATTCCTTGTTTGACAAATCTTGATTCTAGAATTTGAACTCTCTCAATCTAAGTTTGTGTGCAAACTTGTTGGTCCCAATCTCCCCTGATATCAAGAAATTTATGATTACCTACATGTCCAAATCCTACCCCTTGACTTATCCAAGAATGAACATTGAGCCTTTATCCACCAAGCTACTAGATATTTCATTGTTGGTGACATCTTTTACAAGAGATCTTTTGATTAAACCCTTCTCAGATGATTTTAACTCATAAGAAGCTAAAAATGCCTTACATGAGGTACACAAAGGTATATATGGAGGCCATTTCAATGGTTTGAGCCTAGTAAAGAAACTAGTAAGAGCTGGATATTATTGGCCCACCATGGAACAAGATGCTTGTAATTTTTCCAAAACATGTCATAAGTGCCAAATACATAGCAATATGATCCATGCACTAGCATAAGAACTTAAGCCAATTATCTCTCCATGGCCCTTTTCACAATGGGTATTTGATCTCATTAGAGCTATTTCTCCTCCTTCCTCTAATAGCCATATGTTCATCATTACAACAACTGACAAGGTTTCGAAGGAGGAGCTGGATGAGGAGAAACTGAGAAAAAGACAGAAGAGGGAAGGAGAGAGCATGGAGCGATCCAGCAGTCAGGGAAAGGATTCTCTGCCCATTCCCCTCTCCCCTATACATCCCCAGCCTCCTTTGGAGGAGAATGATAACTCTGGATAGATTGAGGGGGAAGTGTAGGTAAATAACAGAAGGAAGGCTTGGAAGAACTTCAATGTGAGAACGGCCACTATGGGAATTTACAGAGAGGCGATGAACCCCCAACTCCTGGTGGACGACCTCGAAAAGCCTAGACTCAATGAGCTAATTGACCCGGCTATGGTGGCTATTTTTGATAATGCAAGAGAAACGGGAATGAATTTGTTGAACAATTCCTGCAATAGCATGATTGACAACTTCAGGTCGATTAAATGGCTTTTCCATGAGCTTGAGGATGTCAGAGATAGGGTTTCCCAAATGGAAAAAATCAAGAGCAAGACTGGTGCTGAAAGCCAAGGCGACTGGAACAGCTGGGAGACTCTGATGGAGAGGAGAGTAAAAAATATTGAGAACTACAATCACAACCTGGCTAGTCAAATGATCTCCCTCCTCGCTTCGATCAATGACAACATCCTCTCTCTCTGGGATAATCTCAAAGACAGGAACCAGATGGAGGAAGATGATAAACAGAACAGAGACAAAGATAGGCTGGATGTGGATAAAGCCAAGGACAGCACTATGGAGTAGGATCTGACGAATGCCCAGGACCATAAGGTAGAAGAGCAACATGAGTGCGTCGAAGCTGCCTAGACCATGCTCGAGATGGAGAAGTAGTCTGCTAGGTTTGGTCTCTGTCCTTTGGTTTTTGTTTCTCCTGGATTTGGCTTTTTGTCTGGTTTCCATTTTTTTTGGTTGGTTCTCTGGCCTTTTTAGTGGGCAGCTATTTCGGGCTAGGCCTTTGGGCTTATTTTCAGCCATAAGGATTATGATTTCGCTGGGCGATTTTTCTCTTATTTTCAGCCTGTCTTGTTGTTAAACTTATGGGTTTTAGGACCCCTTAAAACCTATTTACCTTATCAAAAACAACTGAATATTTACCAAGTGGGTTGAAGACATCCCTCTAACATTCACTACTAGAAAGTAGATTTCAAGGTTTATCCTAAACTATATCATATGTTATTATGGAGTTTCCTTAACTATTATTTCTGATCATGGTAGTTTATTTCAAAAAAAACATGTTGATAAGCTTTGTGAGAAATAAAATATCTATGATGGATATTCTAGTATTTTCCATCCATAGGGAAATGATCAAGAAGAAGCATTAAATAAGACCATTGTCAAGATTCTCCAAAAGTCTATCAATGATTTTGGTCAAGACTGGCACCTACAATTAAATCCATCTATTTGGGCCCATCGAACAAGTGTGTGTGCTACCATTAGCACAACACCATATTTTCTAGTTTATGGAACTAAGGCCATCCTTTCTATAAAAATTAAAATTCCATCATTGAGAGTATCCCTATAGGACATTGTTGATGATGAAAACTACATAGTATCTAGAGTACATGAACTTGAAATGCTCAATGGAGGTGAGCCACTTTGACAGATCTACAAGCTAACCAAAATTGACTCAAATGGATCTATAACAAGATAGTCTGAGGTTATCATTTTGAGGTCAGTGATCTAGTCCTAAAGATGAACTACAAGACTTAGCAACATAGAGAGAAACCAAGCAAATTTGAACCAAATTGGGAAGGACCCTAGAGTATATTAGTTTGTGACTCCAAAGGGTGAAAAACTACCCATTTCCATCAACAACATGCATCTCCACAAGTACTATACTTGATTTCATATAAAAGTCCTAAAGAATATTTTAAAATGAAAAAAAGTCCTAGAAAAGAGAAACAAAAAAAAAGATAATGAGTCATGAGAAAATGGATAACTTGATGAAAACATAGCAAACAGGCATCTTGGAACAAAAATTTGAGCCAAGAGAAATTTTTTGTCTAAAAGTGAAAACTTGGCAATCATGTGTTTTGGAAAAGTACCATGGCAAAATCTTGGCAAACAAGTGTCATGTGTAATTTGTTGTCGCTCCTCCATCTATCGAGATTCCATCTAGTTTTTCCCGCTTTTGTCATTACCTAATCACATATTTCATATTGCAAGATATCTCTATTCATTGATCATGACCCACAAATTGGTTAATATCCATTGTTATCCTACCCAACCATTACTAGTTTGTACATACTCTATCTTTGGCCTTTTGTACATAGTTTGTGTCTTGTTTGGAGGCATATCACCTACACACTATGTGATTATGAAATTGAACTAGGGGCATGTCTCTAAGCACATCTTATCCATTGGACTTATCAAATATTAGATTGGAGCTAACACTTGTGAATCCTTTATGATGCTGAAAAAATCCTAAAAATTCATATATGATCCTCAAAAAATTCATAAAAATCATAGAATGTCTTGAAAAAATCCATAAAAATCATAAAAACTCTTGATAAAATCCCAAAAAAAATCATAAATGTCCTAAAAAAATCCATAAAAATTATTCAACAAATTGATAAAAATCATAAAATATCCTAAAAAACCATTAAACATCATAAAACATCCTGAAATAAACCCTAAAAATCATAAAATAGCCTAAAGAAATGAGTAACACAAAAACAACAAATATCTTCAAAACCCCAAAAAATCACAAAACCCATTACAAACTTGCAATAAACCTTTTAAATATTCATGGTGGATAATCACCCCTTTTACTTAAATAGTCACACTTTTGTAGACTAAAACTCAAAGCATTGCACTTCATTGACAATCACATTATCTGAGGAATGTGAACCAACAATTGATCCAACTTGTCACTATCAACCAAACCATCAATCAAACCTATTATGTCACAAGTCTAACACAAAACCAAAAAAACTAAAAAAGAAAGTAATAGTGGACAAGAATAACTATTGGCTTATGTTGTTTAGTGAGTGATTTATTTTTTCTTTATTTTTCTTTGATCAAGTTCCTATGCTAGTTCATGATATAAACTGATCTATGAGGGTGGTCAGGATGTTTCATGGTCATCTTATTTTTTTTCTCTATTGAATATACCTTTGAGAGTTTGGGGCATCTATATATGCCTCGTGAAGGTTAAGGTGATTTTTTGTCTACATTGTTCTTGTTTACACAAAAGCTTACATTTATGCTCTGGCCTTCTATGGCCACAATGCATTGCATTCCATTTTCCACATCAAAATGAAGATCCTTTTGCATACAATGCACTTTATGAAAGAAAAAGTCCTCATCTCATTCTAACTATTCCTCATCTTGTCTCCTCTATCTTCTAACATCCATTTCATCTACCACTATGGTCTCATACTCTAATACACACAAAATATTATCATCTTACATTCATGCATATGTCAAAAGTCTAAAACACCCAAAGAAATACATATATGCATAAACATGGCATGCATATCATTTTACATTTTACTTGAATTCATTCCATATCATTTTAAATTTTGTTGGTATTCATTTCATGAGAAAAAAAGTGGAAAATAAATAAATAAAGATATCATTTCCTAAGCATAAAATGTGATAAACCAAGACATGATGTCATCACATAAAGTCCACATAGAAAAGAATATATGCATCCATATAAAGCATAAAAAAAATTTGCACAATCCATCTCTTAAATGTCTCAAAAAAATATCAAAGTGCATGATCATGGTTTATATCAATACTAATTTCCTGTAGGCATGAACCATGAAAGAGCATAACAAAAAAAAGGAAGCCCCTCTACAGATGAGCATGTCTAAGCCAACCGGTACTATTTGTAGTCTCATAGCCCATGTCTAGCTTTGAGGATGATCCCTTCTCTATCTAGGGTGGCCTCATTAGTCCCATCACCCCTCAACTACTATGTGTCTTATGTGTGTGTCAAGAGTGAGACCTTCTTGACCAATAGCTCTCTACCCTCTTCCCTAATCATACTACCATCTCACAATGATCCCTCCAATATTGTGTCTCTACATGAACCACAACCATCATTATGGCTAACTCTTGAAATGATGGATCCCTAACACTACTAGTGAAGTCCCACAACTCTTGGGCTATCCTATCTACTCTCCACACTGATGTGTCTCTCTCTATCATATCTTAGTCCCACACCACTATTGTTGCATCCCTCTCTACTATAGCCTAGTCTAATTGAACCTAGAGCCCTTTGATCACCTCCATCTACTTCGACTCTGACTGGCTAGGCCCTATCTATATTGCTACTAGCATACCACCTATGCCACTCATTGGATCCTCCTCTATGTCCATCACTACAAAATCCACACCTTTATCATCCTCCTCATCTCCCCACTCATCATACTCTCCCCCATCATCATCATCCCCACCCCCACTATCCCCACCCTCCTCATCATCATCCCCATCCCTCTCATCATCATCTCCATCCCCCTCATCATCCTCTCCCTCCTCATCATCCTCCCCATCCTCCTCATCATCCTCATGATCATCATGATCTCTTGTATCCTCATCTCTATCCTCCTCTCCCTCACCATCCACATCCTCCTTTTCATCCTCCTCTCTACCCTATTCTTTCTATTATCTTACTCATAGTACTAGCACTACCAAATCTATTAGTGGCCTCAGTCAATGCTGAAAAACCATCTATCATATGCTACCATTGTACCCACTTCTATCACATCTACCAATACTCCTCATAACCTTAGTTGAAGCTCCTCCAGCTATGTATAGGCTACCTATTTTCAAGATTAGTTCTCCCTACTGTCTGATCTCTTCCCTAGATTGAGTGAACAATGCAAGAGCTATAGGCACATCCTACCTCTCACCGAACTATCAACATACTCACTCTGGAAGGTACATATCAATCACTAATTGCCAAATCACTATGTGCCCTATCAAATAACACTCCTATCTACAATACAAAAGATGAACCTGATCATCATCCCACCTTGGAAAATCTCTATAAGGTCTCTATAAAAATTGTGTCATCATGTCCAACTAATGCCTAAAGAATTGGGTGTATCCTAGTGGTCCTCATGCTGGTATCCCTCCATAGCTGTGTACATAGGGAATGTCCTCAACCAAATTACTCTTTACAAGTAGCTTGAATGCAAAAATATTCTTGTAAGCCCAAGTATATAGTAATATACCTCCAATACTAAACATCAAACCACCTCTATATGTAATTTGGTGCAAATTGTAGTATAGCATCCCGAGCATGCAAGGCCACCATGTAAACATGATCTCATCCATAACCATCCTCTCCAAAATTTGGCCCCATCCAAAAATGAATCTATGCCCTTGCCTATCTGGCATCAGTAGCTCACCCACAACCCAACATATCATAATAATATGATGTTCATGTCATGCCACCAATAGATCCTATCCAATCTCATAATCCTAAATCTCTAACTCTACATCTCAGCAAGTAAACATCTAGTGCAGTGCTACCTGTCTTGTAGTAGGATCATATACTACCAACTCTCCATGGATTAGAATCCAAAGTATGCTCCATACATCATCTAAGGTTACAATGGTCTCTTCTATGGAAAGATGGAACAAACTAATCTCTAAGTGTCATCTCTTTGGACTAATGATGTTAACAAACCCCTATTCCCTCTCACCTCAGGCATGAATGTAATGTGGTACAACCCAAGCCCTGCCAAGATCTCTCACTCATTAGTGGTGATCTAATGATGTAAATCCAAGATATGTGGTCTATGGCACCTCATTCACAATAGGGGTAGGTCCTCTTGCATAACCATATGTTGTTTGTCAACCTTCTATGGCTTTCTACCAAGTCCAACATAAGTTTGACCCAAGTTTTGTTGGATATATTATGACAAGATAAGTTACTGAGAGGGGAGGGGTGAATCAATAACATCTATAACTTTCATCCCAATTAGAAATTAACCCTTTATATGAATTTTGATCTAACTTCATGCATGAGAAACTAAAAACATGAAAGCATACATAACACTTTGACACATAGATTTGGTGACCCAGAAACCATCCAAATAGAAAGTAAAATTGGGGTGGGGATGATACCCACAAGCTTTGATACTAGAGTATAAATTTTTTTGATTAAGACTTACATTGATCACTTTTGATGATCTACACTGTTAGGAGCAATAAGGACTAGTAGGCACACCTTGCAAAAGGATTTACAAACATACAATGAAGTATGCACTCAATAAAGAGATTTACATAAGACTGTTAGGTCTACTTTGTTAAAGGATTTGACTTATCCACCTATTAGGATAAAGTAGTAGCTGATCCATGATCTGCAACTTGGTTTGCTAAATGAGATTCCTCTAAGTGTATAAATCACCTTGCTGTGATAGATGAATCTTTGCTACTCCTTATACTATTGTAGCCTTTATAATATACACTTCTACTCTTTTATAATGATTACATTACTTCCTTTTTTATTCCATATATATATTGGATTTGATATAATACATTACATGTATATCAATCAAATTACACAATTACAAATTCAATCACAATAAAAGTTTTCACAAATATTAAAAAGTCGACTCAAATGTAGACACTCAATTTCTGAAGAGTAACTCAGTGAGGTTCTAATACTTGACATCCACTGTCAATGCTTGACATCATCATGCACTTGATAGATGTAGAGGCTTGATCCATACTGATCACTTCAGAGTAGTCTTGAACTCAGTCTACATTGGTGACTCAGCGAATACTATGAAACTCGACATATATACTGAATCACTTGATTCACACTTCCTTGCTTAGTCATTGCTTCCACTATGATCTTGGTATAAACTAAATCACTTGGTTAACATTGGGTAGCTCAATTGGTACTAGACTCACATCACATCAACTGCAAACTTAGTAAGCAATGCACAACTTGGTTTACACTAGTAAACTTAGCATACACTAAGATGCTTGGTTTAGAATACTAATCTTCACAATAGTTGTAACTATTTAGCATACATTAGAATTTGTCCAAAGGACTTAGTAGCAATTGTAGAACTTGGTAACAACTAAAATTCTTGGTTAAGACTGTTAACTATACAAAAATCTTGGTAGATACTTACAATCTGAATAAGTGTATGTCACTAATAACAAACTTGACTATTATGTCAAAAATATCTCCCTTTGGCATTGGTGAAAAAAACACTTATTAGTCAAAATTGAATTCAAAAAGTTCTTGAGTACCTTTATCCATCACCTTGTGTCTCCAACTCAATAGAGTATACTATTTTTGAGATTTTTCAAAATTTTTTTTGTAAAATATATTCCTATTCATGGTAAGGTTCCTCCATAATATAATAGCATTTGTTTTTAACATCTATCTCCCCCATTTGTTATTAATTTTTGTACATGGTAAGGCTTTTTATATTTTTCTACCATACATTTTCTCCCCCATAACTTTTACATCTTTCTCCCCCTTTTTGAAATTAAAGTCAAAGATTTATTCTATATACTTAGATAGTGATGCCAAAATGATACAAGAAGTTTGAATGTACCTTCAATATGAGCACCAAATTCTTGTCCCAGTTCTCTTGCAAGACCCTGCTTGTGTGTAAAGCCACCTGCACTTCTACTAAAAGTTCAATCATATGGTCTATAATAGAGAAATTATTATCTATGGATAAGAGTTTTTGAATAAGTAGTATGCTTCTGCAGTGCATCCATATTAGGGAGTATCATATTTTGATTACCTACCAATGTAGACTTAATTCTTGCTTCTTCCCTAAGCAATTCAACCTACATATCTATCAAAAATCTGATCTTCTTGAAATGTGCAGAGGAACTCATTGCTCAAACAAGTAATTTACTATTATCTTGTTCTTTCCCCTATCCTTTTCTCTATCCTATCAACTAGAACATTCATTTTCAAGCCTTGTAAACTAGGTCACAAACCTTAGATCCAAATACCAAACCTCAATAATGAAGTTTCCTTCACTTCTACACCACTTTGCTCAACTTTGCATTCCACTCTCTCTGCTACTTTCCAAACATTCACAATTCACATTCATCCATATCATCACCTTTTACGATAATGGAAAATATCCTCCCTTTATATCGAGTCCATAAAATAATTGCTTGAGTTGGTTGTTAGACCTTCTCAATTATTTATTATAGGACCACATTAAGAACATGTTATACTTAGCAATAACGTTAATCTTCCACCTTGCAACTTGAATAAATTTTCATACATGCAATATTATGATGAGTGGTCTTATCCACATCATTGCTAGCATGTCTTCTTCATGTTCTCAACCTTGATCCTTAAAATACTAAATCTACTAAGAGATATAACAAGTTTACTAGAACATGTCTCTATAAACTCTATCTCAGAATAGACATCACCAAAATTTACATGAATTCTTTTAGACTTATCCTTTCTAATTTTTATGTTAACTAAATATAATAGATACTTAGAAGTATCTCCCATAACCTCAGGTGGTTATCATGCTGAACTAGTCATTTGTACCAATTTGATCTTTCCACTATTCTTCTGTTAGATATCACAGAAGAAATCAAACATGCTATGTTGACATCAATGAAAAACTTAGTCATGAATGTAATATATCATTAATATTCATGCTTCCAACCAATCTTCCAACAATCTCCCCAATCTTGTAACATAGACAACTTGGTAAATAAAGACTCCATGAAATACTGACACTCTACATCCAAACAAACTCAACAACCACACAAACTCAGCATCCAAATGAACTTGCCAACCACATGAACTCAACATCCAAACAAACTTGGCAACCAAATAAACTTAGCATCCAAAGTACAACTCAAAAACCAAAGAAGACTCGATAACCAAGGACACTTTACAAAAACTATGAACTTAGCATCAACTAGGAAGCTCAACATCCACTAAATGCGCTTGGAAATAATTGAGAGCTCGGTAATGCAAGACATTGTAACTTAGCAAAAACATAGAAAAACTAAAAACATGTAGGATAATAGTGCAGCCTAGGATTCTCCTACATCATTTATTTCCCTCATCTTTATATATTCTAATATTTGAATGACCTCCAGTTGCTACCTAAAAGTTGAACATCTCTTGTGCAAGCCATTTATTGATTTCTCCACACTACTTAATGCTAACCTTGTTTCCCTTGTATGTTTAAATTGTTTGAAAGCACTGTAAAAATCATATGTATCAAGAAAAATACCTTATTTAGCTATCAAAAAAAATGAAAAAATTATCATGATCCTCTAAATATCTAAAAACTAAAAGTACACTTGTGGCCTTCTTAAATAAACTAAACCCTTTTATCCTTGAAATCTGAAACACCTATATTGAAAATCTATAATAACCTATTCATGTCATTAAATCTTTAACCTTGGCTCTTTCTATAACATTATGCTAAGAAAATGTCTCCATTTAGATACTTATAATGCATATATGAATATAACTAGTCCCTATAAAACTATTCTTGTAAAACTGTTCCTATAGAGATAAAACTTCATGTAGAAATTTCAATTGAGCCAAAGGTTTCATGACATATTGTCATGTCCCATCAACAACCATGCTTCTATAACTCCATTAATTTAGGTTGAAGGTCCCATACCTATAATTTATGTACCCTCTCTACAACCTCCTTAATCAATCTTTGCCTCTTCATGAATTTAGTTAGAAAGTTTCACAATTGTATGTATGTGTGTCCCTTCAATAACCTACTTGATCTTCATTTTTAAATCTATACATGAAGAAAACAACATTAACATAAAAAAAAAAAATTCAATCTTTCTTTCCTTCATGCATATGGTTGATGTATGATGCTTTTTGTTCAACTAGAATAGATAACATTGATTGATATGTCTTTGTTTCCTAAGCTTAGTCATTTCATATGACTAACATCATTCTTGTTTTCTATATAGGTTGCAGCAAGGATGTGGGAACCTAGGTACTTCATCAAGTTCAACATGGCTACTTCCCTATGAGGCAATGGTGAAACCATTGATCTCTTTCAATGTTTTTTTGTTCTTTGTTGAATGATCAATGTTCATTTCTTATTTGCAGATTTTGTATTTTCTTGAGATTGGATTTGAAAGAATCTAAAGTTGAAATAGAACTTATTTGTTTTCAAATAATTACCATTACTTGTGTTGAACAAACAATATGTACTTTCTTTTAATTAAATACAAATATCTTTTGTGTATGTATTCTTTTCTTCTTTTTTTGTAAACTTTAGACTTTTTGAATACTTTGAAATTAAGAATATTTAAAACCATTTAATAACTCAACTTAGCATGCAACCATGATTTGATAATCTATTTACTTAACTAGAAAATATGTATGAATTCAACCTAAAATTATTGTCACATACACAATACAATTAAGAAAACTTTAGAAAAAATTGCATATGTAGTGAAATAGTTAACATTTTTGGTGACCTCTCAGGGAGTTTTCCTACTAAATAGTAATAGACTAGCTGCCCTATGCAAATCCATTGGGAAAAGAGTCTTCTTCAGCATTATAAAACTAAACCTTCTCAAACTTTTAGAAAAAAATATCAAACTTTGAAAAGAAAAGAAAATTCTAAGAAAGAACATGCCACACCATACCAAATTGAAATTGAAACTAAAATTTAAAATTTCAACCAACTCTATAGGTTGTCATAGGATTGCATAGCTATTCATTTTGATAATCATGATATAGTTGAATCATAGTAAAGATATGAATATAGCTTCCTCTTTTATGATATTTTTTCTTGGCATAATAGATGTATCCTAGTTTTGAAGGATAATAGTTGTTGGTTGTTATGAAAGCTTGCAAATTTGGTTGAAGACATATTAAAAACTAAAACTAAACCAAAAATCAAACTAATTCCTACAATCTGTCATGGAAATCCACATGTCTATCTTCATCATTATTATGTAGGTGTCATGCTATTTTTACTTGAGATAACATTACCTCTTTATTTTATTGTATCTTATTCTATTGAAATATACGTTTATATGATGGTGCTCATGGGAGGAAGCTGTGTATTTTTATTATAATTTTCTGAAATATGTGTCAAAACAATTATTGAAATATGAAAGTAACTTACACCTGAAATAAATACTATAGCATGAAGCATTAAATGGCTTCTACTGATTTAGTTTGAATGGTATACCATTTGTTATGGAGTGAGTTGGCCTCCTATTATGCTTTTGAACAAATGATATATCATTGAGACCATGACCACACATCCCATTGGTTGCATTATGTTGCAACATTCATTTCACTTGTGCGGAAGCACTTATTGACATATGAAACTAAATTACACCCCTAACCTAACCTAAGCTAATAAATCATCAAGATCTTCAAATACATCCATCTACTATGTAATTAAAATAGCTTCCTTTTCTAACCAATAGAGGGTAGATTTTATACATCAATGCAATTGATACAATACACCATTTGACTAAAACAACTAATTACACTTGAAGCATGTCATAAATAATAAACCAAATCACCTACCTTTTGGATTTGGTCAAGTTCAATACATTTTTGAGGTGTATAGATAGGTTGGACCTGCTCTTCAATATCTAAAACTTCATGTTTGAGATCTATCCTTGTAAAATTTCTTATTGGGAAGCCCCTTGAAACGAAAAACTTTGGAATTGATGGCTAATTTTAACATCTTTGACTATCTTTTTCATTGACCCACTAATTTGATAAGCTACATTCAACTCATGGAAGTCTACATCTTTTGAATTATTCTACTCAATCTCATCTTTTACGTCAAATAGTTGAAACCCTTCTTGCATGTTGGCAATATTTTCCTATTCTTGGATCAACAACTTATTGATCTTACTTTTCTTAACATATTGATCACAACTAAGAAAATTCATTATCTCATGCGGGTAAAGGTACAAAGTTGTGTCACCTTTTAGGCTAACTTATCAGAATGACTGAATTTGAGTATTTCTATCTAAAAATCAATTTTGTTAAAACATATGATCTAGATAAATTTATTCTAGCTAAGTTATATATGGTATCACACTTTTTGAATTGGACATGGCTATTAAATGCATGTTTTATACCAGTTTATAGACACCATTTTATAGAGTTCAAAGTCAATAATATTCTCATATAGAGTTTATAGTGTTTTAATTAGATATAATATATTGTAATTAAAAAATTTACAACTAAATATTTTAACACACAAAAAGATGTCAATTTTGAAAAAGAGAAAAATATTAAATCATATCAAAAAATATAAAAATTATATTATGTTCTAAAGGAGAGAGTCCTCTTCTATAATGCATTCATTTCACTTGTGTTGAAGCACTTATTGAAATATGAAACTAATTCACACCCCAAACCTAAGCTAAGCTAATAAATCATCAAAATCTTCAAACACATCCATTTACAGAGTAATTATAATAGCTTCCTTTTCTGACTAATAGAGGGTATATTTCATACATCAATGCAATTGATACAATACACCATGTGACTAAAACAATCAATTGCACTTGAAGCATGTCATAAAAATAATAAACTAGCTCACCTACCTCTTGGATTTGGTCAAGTTCAATACATTTTTGAGGTGTGTAGATAGGTTGGGTCTACTCTTCAATATCAAAAGTTTCATGTTTGATATCCATCCTTGTAAAATGTTTGATTGGGTAGCCCCTTGAAATGAAAAAAATTGGAATATGATGGATAATTTTAATCTCTTTGACTATCTTTTCCATTGACTCACTAATCTAATAAGCTACATTCAACTCATAAGTCTACATCTTTTCAATTATTCTGCTCAATCTCATCTTTTACATCAAATAGTTGAAACCCTTCCTGCATGTTGGTTATATTTTCCTATTCTTGGGTCACTAACTTATTAATCTTATTTTTCTTAACATATTGATCACAACTAAGAAAATTTGTTATATCACATGCATTTTTCCTACTAGTACTAACAAATGGAGAGGTTTCAATAAACAAAAAGAACTTCTCTTTAGACTCCATGTTCAAATTTTTAACTTTTTGTCCCATCCAATTATGATATAAAAGCTTCTAATTCATCCCAAAAATAAACCACATCATCATCATTTTCAATCTTAGCAAAAATTGGACTATTACATACCTCATGAGGATTATCTTGAATGACCAAAAAAGTCAAATCATCATCCTCTTCTTGTTGTCCTAAAGTCAATGTGAGCATATTTTGATTTTCCTTTTCATCAACATAATTCTCATTTTCATCCTCACTGAAAAAACTAGGAAGTTCATCAAACAAATCAAATCAACCTTGAAAAATGTCATCTTTTCCTATATTAATAACTTCTTGTAGAGGATCAGATTTTTCAACCTCAACTTGTTGTTTAGGAGGGATATCATTAAATTTGAAATTCAAAATTACAACCCTCTTTCATATGTTGATTTTGAACACCAAAAACTAATTAAGCTTCTAGAATGAGTCTTTCATATGGCAATATTTGCTGAAGTACTAGTTCTTCTTCCTAATTAGACTTGATGAACCGTTACTAAATTGAATCCCAAGTTTGAGTCTATCTCTTTAAGGAATCTTGCACAAAATTTGAAAGTATAATCTTGGAAGACTGCTACTTAGCAAGTTTTACTAGTATATTTGCCTTATGTTTTGCAATATTATCATCAAAATTCTTTTCAAACTTTATTTTTTGTACTTCATATTGCTGATCAGAAATTTGAACTTGCATTAAGGGTGATTGAGCCTCCTCTTGAGTAGATATATTCTTTTGGATTGGGTGATCATTTGGGGGTGTACATGGTCTTTCTTTATGCTATTTGAAACACCATTACTTGTCCAAGTTTCTTTTTTTTATATATATATATGAGGGAGCCAACCTTATTATTATAATCTTTTGATTTTGTAGCTCCTTTTCATAGAGTTCCTCATGTGCTCTCAACTTCCTTTGAAAAGTTTCTTCATACTTCCATTTTTGTGCCTCATACTAATATTCTTTTTTAGGAAGAATCTCTTCATATTGTATCCTTCCTTGAGGCATTTGATTACCAAAAAATTTATTCATTTAATCACAAGTTTCTTTCATTTCTTGTTCATGAATATGTGCTTGATAAGCTAACTTGTCTTTCTCATGAAAGTAAGCTTGATGAGAACACTCATCCAATTGTACTTGAAAATTTTGTTGCCTTTTAAGCTCATTTATATGGCTATTAAAATCTTGCAACATATCTCTTAATTTTTCATTTTGTTTTCTAGTCTCTTTAAACTCTTGGATTTCATGTTGAATCTTATAATCTTGATCTTGATAACAACCTTGATTATTCTAATAAATTCTTGTTGTGGGAGTAAAACCAACATTCTAACTATGTGTATATGACTGATAAGGATCTTGATATACATTTTTGTCATAATATAGAGATGGGTATGCTAACTGGCCATAATAATTGGACATATCTACTCATATAGCAAGCTAGAAATCTTGAACAAAAAATTAGTTTAAAAATACTAGGAATTGATCTCTTGAAACTAGTGAATTCTTCCTTTTTCAAGTTTCTACTTGTGTGTGTAAATTCTTCCTCCAAATTTTTTAATACTAATCTTCACACCAAAAAGAAATAAAATTATGTAACTCAAACAAACTAAGAATTAGTTTATGTCCCATTGGGTGTACCAACAATTGTTGTCAATTAGGATTGTGCCTATAGTAAGATGCAAAATCTAGCTATCCTATTGAACTATGGAAACTCTCTTGGGTGGTGGTTTTTGCTAAAATGAGAGATGAATCTCTCAGAGCTAGGTCAATTACTATATAGTGATCACCTAAAAAAACTTAATTATATGCAGGAAAAGGGATGAGAAGTGAATGATAAAATGAATAATAAATCCTAAATGAGGTAATACACTAGTGATTTTTATGTAACTTCAATTTAATTAACACCAATTACCCAATACTTAGACAAGCATGCAACTACAAAAGTGATCTATGCAAGGACCTAGAATCTTTTTCTTTGAAAAGAAAACCTAGGCTTTACCAATTTTCCTAAAAAAGAATAAGGAAACAATCAAAGACCTACAATTGTGAGTATCAAGATTTAAATATCCAATAAGAAATATAACTTAAATGAAGGATAAACACAACATAAAAGAAAATAACCCACAATATTGCAAAAAAATCAATGAGAAGGAATCATTGAATCTGTATAATCAATCCTAAAAAAGTCTCTACTACAAAGTGCTCTCACAATCAACTGAAAAATTTGCAATATGCAAAAAATCTGAGTAGGAAAGAAGAGACCTCATAATGAGGTGAAAATACAATAAATAGAGCTCAAAGCCCTAACTCGAATATGAGAAAAATGCATACAAAATAAGACTCAAAACTACTCTAATCTATGAAGAAACCCATCAAATCTTCCCTCAATCAAATGTCCAATTGATAGCCAACTAAAAAATTGCTTCTATTTCCTCAAAAGAATGCACAAAAACCTAGGTTAGATGTTAAAACCAACCCAAAATATAGCATGTCAAACTGCTCAAAAATATGCAAATTATGCATAAAAGAGGCTCCCAAGTGAACTGAATGTAGAACTAGTCCTGATTGCAATTGCATAATATCTTGCCAAAAATAGCACTAAAGTGCTCAATAAATACATGAGAAAGTGAAACTACCCCTCCTCTAAAAAGTGGCTCCTTGTGATGTTAAGTTAATTGAAAAATTCTTCTTCTACTAAAAGTAGAACTTTGAATCTGAACTAAAGCACTCAAAGTCCAAAAAAATTTAGTATTGATGGCTTCATTCTTATCTCCCTCCTGATATATTTAATCTTTTTACATTTTCATATTTAGTATTAAATAATTGATTTAAAAAAAGATCAATTATAAAATAATAATCAGATTTTCAAATTATGCAATTAAAATAATAATTATATTTTATTAAACACAATAATCTAAAACATAAAATAAACAAGTTATATATTATTATGTTTTATAAAAATGACCTTTCTCCCTCAAATATATAGTAGACCCGAAATCTTATTACAATGCAATTGAGGAACAAATAACAGGTAAAAGATAAGTCATTTTTGTCATTCAAATGCATTGAAGCTAGAGAAAGAACTTGGTTAGAAGGGTTCGAAACCATATCTATCATGGTGGAAGAGATCTCAACACTTGCTGTAATTTTTTAAATGCTTTATCTTTATACTATGGTTGTCAAGATCTTACTTTTGTGATCTTCCTATTCATTTAAAATACTATTGCCATTCTTTTTTATAATGGTTGGGTCTTTTTTGGTGGAAATATAATGTCATTCTAGAGAGGTTATTTGCATATCTACATTTATTTTCTTCTTTCTTGGCCAAAAACAAGAAGACAGTCTCAACCTAAGCATTTTTTATCAACATATATAGGTATCAAAACTATAACTAATTCCTTACATTGCAAATGTAGGCATTGCTTTCACTCTTCAAGGTTTTCTTTGATGATTTAGAATAAATATATTTTTTAGCTTTCTAGTTTATGTCAAAGATTATGTGGTACTTTTCTTTCTTGGTTTTAGGCTATTCATGTAGCCATAACTATGAGAAGAAATTTGAGGCTTTCTCTTATGAGCTCATGGGCCTAATTTCCAATTTTTTTATACCATTTTTTTATTTTTTCTATTAATACTTATAGTATTGGCTCTCAAAAAACTAATACTTCATATTCATAACAAAACTTATATTTTATACACAAGTTTCAATAATGAGGATGTTTAACTCTTTACCTTTTCTCTTGTTGTTTGTTGTTGACTTAGTCACTAGGATTTTGTTAGAAAGTCATATTGCCCTCAATAAAACATGGGTTTGAATGAAATTTAATGTGTTTTTTTGTTTTTTTTGATGTTGGCTAATTCTAGTTAACATTTTAGGAAAACCCAAATCATATATTGGGAGAAAATGCAAAAACATGACCAATTGTCCTATACATTGTTGAAACTAATTTTTAGTAGTATGATTTTATTTCTTCTTGAAAATCATAGGGTTAATCCACATCTAGATTTGACATTATATTTGATTGTTTTCTAAATCTTTAGATCATATATTCATATTGGGATTGTATTGATTGAAGATAAATTTGATAGTTTCTTCGTATAGCCACTTTTTGTTGATTGCAATGAGGCTAGAAAATGTGTTGCTATCTTTAAAATACATTTTGAATCTTGATAAATATATATCATGTTTATTTGGCATAAGATTGATACAACATGTGAGGCTATTGGCACAACATGTAAAGTAATTAAATTATTATAAAATTCATAGTTGATTATTATACACTTATTTAATACTTTTCCAACGTATGTAGTTCCCTCAGCTTTATATATTCTGTTATTTGAATAACCTCATGTTTCTATCTAAAAGTTATAGCTCTCTTGTTGCAAGCCATTTATTTATTTCTCCATGCTACTAAATGCTGACCTTGTTTCCCTTGTATGTTTAAACTATCCAAAAGCACTATAAAAATCATATGAATCAACAAAAATACATTATGTAGCTATCAGAAAAAATGAAAAAATTATCACAACCCTCTAAATATCTAAAAATTGAAAGTGCACTAGTGGCCTCTTTAAAGATTACTAAACCCTTTTATTCTTGAAATATGAAACACCTGTGTCTGAAATCTATAATAACCTCTTAATGTCATTAAACCTTCAACCTTGGCTCCTCTTGTAACATTATGCTAAGACAATCTCTCTATGTAGAAACTTATAATGCATATATGAATATGACCAGTCCCTATAAAACTATTCTTGTAGAAATAAAACTTCATGTAGCAATTTTAATTAAGCCGAAAGGTTTCATGACATATTGTCATGTCCCTTCAATAACCAATATTCTACAACTCCATTACTTTAGTTGGAAGGTCCCATACCTCTAATGTATGTACCCCCTCTCTACATCCTTAGCAATCAATATTTGCCTCTACATGGCTTATGTCAAAAAATTTCACACCTGTATGTATGTGTGTCCCTTCAACAACCTACTTGGTCTTTATACATGAATATGCACATGAAACAAACAACATTAGCATAAAACCAATTTTATTTCTCCTTCATTCCTTCATGCATATGTTTGATGTATGATTTTTTTGTTCAACTAGAGTAGATAATATTGATTGATAAGTCTTTTTTTCTTGAACTCAGTCATTTCATGTGACTGACATCATTCTTATTTTCTATACATTTTGAATGATTAGTGTTGATTTCTTATTTTTAGATTTTGTACTTTCTTGAGAATGTATTCAAAAGAATCTAAAGTTGAAATAGAACTTATTTATTTTCAAATAATTACCATGACTTATGTGGAATAAAAAATATATACTTTCCTTTAATGAAATAAAAATATCTTTTGTACATGTATTCTTTTCTAATTTTTTGCAAAAAATTAGACCTTTTGATTACTTTGAAACTAACAATATTCAAAACCATTTAATAACTCAACTCAACATGTAAACATGATTTGATAATTAGTTTACTTAATTGGATAAGATGTATGAGTTAAATATAAAATTATTTTCAACAAGGAAATACAAATAAGAAAACTTTATAACAATTTGCATATGTAGGGAAAATAGTTAACATATAGAATATTAAGAAAGTAATAAAAAGTTTGCATCTGGAAAATACTATTCACTTTGCAAATATGGATATCATTCTGGCTCAAAAGTTGATCTATTGACAAGCCTTGATTGTCATCTTAGTCTATGTTTCACTTGGAAACCCTTCAAGCAATCATACTTTGCCTCTTCTTGAATCTTCTCATCCTTCTGCTTAAGTTTTCCAATCAATCGCATTAACAACTACTCCAACCTTCAACATTTTTGAAAGTTAGACCTTGTACCTCCTTAAATAGGTAATACTAATATTTTGGTTCTTAAACACCATTGTAGATCTTAGGGTGAGGTGAGATTTATCTAATCTTTCTAACATTTCATCTCTTCCTTTCTGTTCTAGAAACTTCTTCAACCTTATTTGTGAATCTTTGCATAGAAACATGACAAAATAGTTTCCCTTGATTTAAATTGTAAGGACCCTTCCCTACTGCCCTATTATAAATCTTGATAACATGATTATGATTAGAGCAAGGAAGAATAAGGAGATGCGATGGCACATTTCTATCTCTTGTGTATAGAATGTGAATTATATAATGTTACCATATACCTTATAAGGGAATGATGATAAGAAGGTTTTGGGATCTAAGAATGTCATGATTGAAATTTTCATTATTCATAATGAACCTAAGATCTTATTGAGACTAGTATATACATTTGAGTTATTGTCATGCTAAGTATCCTATTTGAAATCACATTAGGTTGATAAGCTAAGACCTAAGGAATAAAGGCTCGAGGTGTCATAACTTAGAAACTATGTCGATAGGTTCATGATATTTTATGATTTATTAGGATAATTGAATGAGATGGTTATTATGGAAAGATGAATAAACATCCACCCTTATGATATTACTAATTGTCATAGGTGAAAATTGTTATCAAAATTAGATAAGGGTTTGCACGGTAGAAATCCATATGATGTAATGTAATGAGTTAACTATTATGCAAGTAGTATTAGGTGGATATGTTGATATTCATGAGGATATATTTTATGGACCAATAAAATGTAATGGATTTATTCTATGATTGAGTTTGAAATAATGTGACTATGCAAATATCTTGAATTATTGACATAATTGATACACCTTATGATTTATTATCTCATAATGATAATGGGATACTATTAGTAATCAAACCATATTTAATTGAATTAAAGGATACTAGTTGTGATGTTATGTTTTGGTGATTTTGACCTAAGATATGTATCTAGAACTAATTTTCACACTAGTATAATTTTAGCAAATAAATGACAATGTGACTAAAACATTTAGTCACAAGACCAAAACATTTAATCACATGACTAAAAGTGATCTAATTTTGGTAATCTTTTACAATTTATAAGTATAAGTGACTAAATAAGTGACTAATTTAGCCATTAGGTAAAATCAAAAGGTTAGACAAAGATAAGTGATTAAATAAATGATCAAATAAATTACCAAACAATTGGTCACTAATAATTAGTCACAAATGATTGAATGAATGATTGATGAAATTTTTATCATATTAATACATTCCTTAAAAAATAATTAAATTTTTATTTCTCATTGATGTATTTTTTGTCCTATCAATACATTATTATCAATTAACTTCCTTGAATGTCCTCTCAAATGATGTTGCATTAGAAATGAACTCAAAATCACCCCATTGTGCACTCAAACTCCTCAAATTGTATCTATGAACTCCTCAAATTTTATTTATAAATTAAAAAATTTAGGTGAGAGTTTTATTTTTTTAAACAAAAGACATAAGTCTATATCTATTATTAATAAATATTACAATTTTACAATATCAAAGATGGTAGGGTGCCAAAATATCAAAAGAGATAGAGAACATCAACCATTACTAGAAAGGTCAAGGAACACCATGTTTACAACATAAGTAGACCAAGAGACATAGGAGGAACAATGGGAAGAAAGCCCAAGATGTTGAAAGGAAGAACTAGGAAAAGAGGACTATCAAAAGAATAGGACTAGAAACATGGAAACTATTTCACTATACCTATCAAGAAAATTATAGTGCAGATGGTGAGATAAACAAAAACTAAAAAATACGCCCACTGGATTGTCAAAATAGTAGCTTAATTTATAGGTTAGTTATTTATTTATAATAGAACATTTCATCATACTTTAAAAAAATTGTCCATTTCTATCATTAAATAATTTAACAGAATATGCGCAATTTGTGTCAAAAAAATTCCCACTTTCTCCTTCAGTTTGTCAAAGGAAGAGCTTTATATAATTAGGGAATGGAATGGAATCTACTCTCTCTCTCTCTCTCTCTCTCTCTCTCTCTCTCTCTCTCTCTCTCTCTCTCTCTCTCTCTCTCTCTCTCTCTCTCTCTCTCTCTCTCTCTCTCTCTCTCTCTCTCTCTCACACACACACACACACACACACATACACAACCTATTAGTAATGGATCCTAATTATTATCTTCCTTCTAAGGTTTTCTTTCTAGGATCATAGAATATGCATAGCTTTTCTAAAACATGTCACATTCTCCTAGTTGATAAAAATAAGATCTTTATAATGAGTTATAAACAAATAATCAATCGCTTTCTTAAGGCTTATGTCTGCAAAGATGACTAGTCACTACATTTTTCATGATTTATACTACAAAATAAATGCAATAAAATACCAAAATGCTAAAAGGACGCTAATTAAGCTATAATTCTCAAGCATGCATCTTTAAGTAGTGGACATTATAATTTCTTAATTATAATGTTTTAATTAATAACAATACTGATATGTTAATTCTTTTAAAAATGAAATTTTGTAAATGAAAATATATATTTAATGTTAAACAATAATATTAGTTCATCTTACTCTAATTATAACATATTTATTGAGTTTTCAAAAATCAAATAATTTTGTATAGATAATTGAAGAGTTAAATCAAATATTATTTTTTAATAAAATATGTGATAAATAATTAGTTAAAATAATAATTTACTCTTACACATTATTTAATGAATTTTTTTAAAAACATATTAAGATAAATAAATAATATTTGGTTTTGTATATGACGTTTATGTTGTTGTAGATGTTACAATTATTTTATTAGTTTGTTAATATATTAAAAGATATTGAAAAATAATCTATTTATTAGGCAGGTTTGTTTTCATGACAATCTAATTGATTTTGGTACTCACAAATGTGACAAAATTCTTATAAATATAAAATTAAATTTATTCAATTTGATTAATAAATCTATTCACCTCTATTATGCTTAGAACTTGTGTTTGAAAGGAGTAGAGTGAATGGTATAAAATTGGATCAATGAATTTTAATCAAAAACTACAAGTTGAATCTTGATAGTAATATTAAAATTTGACTCAAGATTTACTTAGTGAGAAGGAGCAAGCTTCTCTACCAGAAGACATTATCCTCTACGTTAACTTTTAAAAATACATTAAAAATAAAATTAATAACAATATAGATTACAATTAACCATTTTTAAATATTGAATATATTAATTGTTATCTATGTTTTTTAATATTTCATATATTAATAATTAAAAATTTCATCTTGCTATCATTAATTTTATATTAATAAATAATTCATTTTAGCTATTTATATTTAACATAGATAATAATTAATTAAAAATACCATTTAATCCCAAATAAAATAGCAAAACAAAAAGTGACCTAAAACCTTGGATAGCCGAATATATTTCTTCTTTATTTCTCGAACCATCAGCTTAGTTTAGTATGGGGGTATAGAAGAAAAATGTCTTATGATTCAAAGTGTCCAACTAAGGGAACTCGGTCCAATAATATCTGAGGCATGACCAGGTATTATTTGTGTGAGGCATAAACAGACATGGATTTTAGGTGCAGGCTTCCTCCAAGCATGAGTTTCTTCTTCTATCAAACAGGGCATGTGCATCAACGGGAATCTCAGAACAAGCTTCAACTAGGTGAGAGTTTACAACCAAATAAATAGCTAGTAACTATTGGATGACAGGGGGAAACCCAAAAATCGTTGGTGATAGATCGCCAATTAGAAAATCTCTTCTAATTAGGTAATTCCTTATTTGTACTTATTAGGGCAACATTTCTTTCACTTCTTGCATTTAACGAAGCAGATGCATCTTCTGTGCACCAATTTCATTCTTTGATTCAACTCCAAGTGGGCATATTTTGAATCGAGTCAATTAAATTTCTTTTGTTTACTTTATTAGTTTTGCAATTTGATTATGATTGTGGGAGGGAACAAAATGTCTTTTACTCATCTATAGCTATCAACATATTAGAGCATTTTATACTTAACAATCCCTTTTTGACTTGGAGTGTTTGCTTTTTCTATTATAGAACTCATGCAAATTATTGGAGTTATGTCTCAGGTTGCTTGCCAGGTCTTTATCTTGTTTATACCAGTAGCTACAATTTAACTAACATTACATATAATTGATAAGTAGGAGATAATTTTTACAGTAAATCAAATTGTGATATTGCTATCAAAATTTAACTATGTAGTTTTTTAGTCAAAGTCATTGACCCATTTTTCATGAGTAGTGATTCAACATGAATCCGTCTCTCATGAACATAAATGGAACACTTAGCACTCATTGGATTGAGGTTATTCTCACAAGGTGAAGCACCAAGACTTCCTAGGAGGTCTCCCATCCTAGTACTACTCCAACTTGAGCAAGCTTAACTACGGAGTTCCCTATGGATTTTCCATGGTGTATTCTTGGTTAGTCTTCCACAAGGCGTAATCAATGCAATTAAGTACATGGGGACTATGTCGGGATGTATAAAAAATATAGCTTGAGGATCAAAGAAAACTCATAAAAGAATATTATTTTTTAGGCATTGTAGGCTTGGGAAAAAGCTATGGGCTGAATCTAAACTCTTTGCAAGCCTGGATGATTTGGAACTTCTGTAATATAGAAAACAAGATTATTTTAGTTGAGATAATTCTACAAAATTCATGTCTTCCCTGTAAGGCATCTTTAATCATAGAGAAGTCAAGGGCAAATAGAGAAGTTAATAGATAATCAAATAACAACCAATCTCGTTCATTTGCATGCACTTTGAAGATATTTCTTATCAATTTCTTCTGATCTGCTGAATTGCAATTCCCTTGTTTGTTAACTAGCTCGCCAAAAAAACTTCTAATTCAACTAAAAATTGAATCAAAGCACAAAACAATAGATTTCCACTAAAAATTTAGGATGAGAGGAATTCAAATAGCTTTAAAGGTAAAAATTAAAGTGCTTTTCCTAGCATTCTTTTCTGTACTATTTTTATTGTTTTGCCAATACTTATCATCCTAACATAAGGGGATTTTGTGATTACTGATGCCTAGAATTATATATGACAATATATCTATATTTACCTCTAGACATAAAAATACCTAAACAATAAAAGAATTTAAAATAATTAAACATTTCCCAAGGCATTACTGGAAAAGATAAGCAATAGAGTCACTAGTGTGCAATTTGTGATTCAAGGCCTTCTATGTGTTTTACTAATAATAAGGTTTGAAAAATCATTAACTATTGTAACAAGAGCTACAGGGCAACTTAGTTCCCTCCACAACTGGGAGGGGTAGGTGTTGGCTATAGCAAAGCTTGTTACAAGGAGGAATTGTAAGAGGCACAGACGAGCAGTGTATTAAACAAAAACTTGAAAGTAAGAAATATAATATTGTAATGTATTTTATAAGTCAATCATTTTTTTAACTCTGGTAATTAATTAGGAAAATCATGTATAGTTAAGTAATCCGACTTATGTTCTTCATATCTTGTGAGTTGGAATGCGAGGCCCACAAAATCTAAATAGCTAGAGACTTAAAGAGTTGTAACTCAACTCTAATTGACAATGCCTTAATAAATCAATGCCAGCTAGAGGAACATGTCACATGGGGTTTCTATAAAATCAACCATCAGTTCTCTCAATTCCTTACTGTTACCTAATCAATGCTATTATAAATCATTGATGGAAGAACTGTAAGACATGCTATCAAGTAAGA